>OU779863.1:24012969-26717969 GCA_916999025.1 Orgyia antiqua
CGTTCGTTTGCGTGCGCTCTCGTTCACCCTACACAGTATATAATAAACGAGGCATTCGTGTCCGCCCCGTCATTCGCTCGCCGTCGTTCGTCCGCTCAACTATAAATAGAAGCGCACTTACTTCGTTGTTTCGTTCACCACACGTCGTCAACAGTCTACTACTACTACTTCGAAGATGACCGGTCGCGGTAAAGGTGGAAAGGGTCTGGGAAAAGGAGGCGCCAAGCGTCACAGGAAGGTGCTCCGTGATAACATCCAGGGTATTACGAAGCCCGCCATCCGTCGTTTGGCTCGCAGGGGCGGCGTCAAGCGTATATCCGGACTGATATACGAGGAGACTCGCGGTGTGCTGAAGGTGTTCCTCGAGAACGTGATCAGAGATGCGGTCACATACACCGAGCACGCCAAAAGGAAGACCGTCACCGCCATGGACGTCGTCTATGCGCTGAAACGTCAGGGTCGCACTCTGTACGGTTTCGGTGGATAAATCTCACGGTCGACCATCACTCTTCCGTGTCCTTTTCCCGTTACCGGTACGCACACTCGTGTCTTGTGTTCTGGTGGCGTGTGAAGCGCGCGAAAGATTACAAAAAAAAAGGCCCTTTTCAGGGCCGCATATATTTCATATAAACAATGTTTATATTTCTAAATGTAAAAAAGTTACACGCACGCACGATTTAGCAGCAAACACTTTAGCTGTATTTTTTTTTTTTTTTCAACACAGTGACATAAATCACGTATGCATCGCACGCAACAATACCTAATTTACTTACACGCACGCACACATTAATATGAAATTAATTAATTAAAAATAGGTAAACACTCACCACACTTTACACTTTATTCAATTTCTTCTACTCCTCGTTCAAATCTTTAAGTCATCGTCAGGTAAATCCTCGAAGACCTGAAAATATATGAAACGAAATATAAAGATAATGTTACATAAAAATAACAAAAATGTTTATATTACGCGCTATATGTATTATATTTGCACTAAAAATGCGTTATCATTTTATAAAATTGTTTTTTTCCTCTCTTTTTTCGCTTTATACATTTTTTTTTTTGTTTTCTTTCTTTTTTTTTTTCTCTTTTTTAATAAAAAGTAAATGGAAATAAATTAATAAATAACATAAGAGAGGTCGTAACATACATTTTCCCTAATCAACGCAAGCTCGCGCGGCATACACATCGAGGAATCTATCACGTACCTAACTTACGTACACCACCATCGTTGTTGTTATTATTGTTATTGTTGAATAAAAATGGATATTAGATGTGTCTGTTCTCCTACTTTTAAATATTTTTATATTTAAAGTATAAAAATATTTTAAGAATAATGCACTCCAGATCGGCCAAGACGACTCCGTCCTTTAGGAGTGGTGTGTGTATATTAACAAACACACTCGGTCCGTGTTTTACGGGGGTTCACTTTTAATCGGTAGATACGTTCATCAAACGTATTAATACATATGAATTTGTGACGCCTATCGTGTACAATTAGTGTGTGGACGTTTTACGGACCGTACACGTGAAAAACTTTCTGTTTTATAGAGAAAAATACATTTTAAAGTGAACACTACGTATGCACGGTTCGAGACGATGAAAATAATAGTCGATACCGATGCACCGGTGTCATGTACAGTGCCACGAATTGTTTTATACTGTGGCCTCGTTTATGATCTATGTTAAAACTTTATTATTAACAGGGTTGTCGTAGCAAAATCAATAAAAAATTGTATTTAATTAGATACGTGTTAGTGAAAAGTGTGAACTGTTGATACGAGAAAACGTCCAGCGACAGAACGGCTGTCGATACGGTAAAGTAGCGCGGCACTTAACCTCTACATCGATACTAGCGCCACCAACCTTGTTACAATTACTATAGTTTTTACGTTCTTCGTAACAGTGTTGTTAAATTGTGTTATCATCACACACAAACTCCTCGTGTAAAAAATATACCTACATACCTACTACACACATTAATCGCATACAATGGCTGATACCGCAGTTGCCACAGAAGCCCCGGCTCCCGCTACACCCGCGACTAAGAAACAAGCAAGACAGTCCTCCGGCGGTGCTAAGAAACCGAAAGCGAAGCCAACCCACCCGAAGACCTCCGAAATGGTCAATAACGCCATCAAAGAGATGAAGGAGCGCAGCGGGTCTTCACTTCAAGCCATCAAAAAGTACATCGCGGCGCAGTACAAGGTCGACGCAGAGAAACTGGCGCCTTTCATAAGAAAATACCTTAAGAGCGCCGTCGAATCGGGCGCTCTCATCCAAACCAAAGGCAAAGGTGCATCCGGATCGTTCAAACTCGAGTCTAAATCGTCGGCATCGAAGAAGCCAAGCGCGCCCACCGGCGGCGCTGGAAAGGCAGCCGGCGCCAAAGGTGCCTCCGCAGCATCCAAGGCCGGCGCAAAGAAGGCAACCGCTTCGGCCGCCGGCGCCAAGACGAAGAAGGCCGCGGCGTCCGCATCTCCGTCAAAATCCAAGGCGGCCGCCTCCGCCAAGGATAAGAAGGCCGCCGCGGCCGCGAAAAAGAAGCCCGCAGTCAAGAAGGCCGCCGCCGCCGCGCCCGCTAAAGGAGGAAAGGGTGCAGCACCGAAGGCGAAGAAAACCGCGAAGCCACCAACAAAGAAGCCAAAGGCGCCCAAACCTAAGAAGGCCGCCGCTACACCAAAATCTAAAACAGCAGCCGGTAAGAAGGCAGCCGCGTCCAAGAAGTAAGGCGCCACCACCTCGTCGGCAACAGACTGCAGAAGATCGCGCCGCGACCTCGAGCGAGACGCGCGCGGGAGACGACTGCCTTATTGATTATGCACGTGTGTACAAGAGACACGCGCGCACATATCCAAAAAGCCCTTTTCAGGGCTAACAAATGCTTTCATGAATCTCTTACAGAGATTCGTTTCTATTATTATACAAAGAGTCTAGTCGGTTGTTGATATGGTTATAACGTACATAATATGTACCTAAAATCCAATTACATACGTATCTTACAAACAATCATCGAGACGACAAATAACCACAAGAAAGAAAGAAAGACAGCCAGGCACACGCACACACCTAACACGCATAAACAACAACACACAACCACACACACACACACACACACACACACACACACACACACACACCTCCCCCTCCTGATCTAGAGGCTAACATCTCCCCCCCCCCCCCGGGCTTGCGACGTAATTGTAAAAGCAAAAATTACAAACATACCTATGTTAGATATACACACGGTTGACGCGGCGCGCCCCGTCCTCCTGCACTTGCACTACACTCAACAAAGGGGGTGAAGTCAAATGGAAAATCAAAAACACAACAAAAGTCATTTTCTTTCTTTTCTCTAGTTCCGCACCCCCGCACTCGCACAATCAATGCGCAACTAATTACTGTGCAATAAAACCTCCCACATTATTTAATAAGTAAAACGTTTTCAAAAAAGGAATGCAAATATTTGAAAATAATCGTCCAATCAAAATGGCGCGCGGGAAAATGTTGAAAACCTCGGCGCGTGTTCAAGTTCGCACGTTACACGCGTGTACGTTCGTTTCTTTCATCTCTCATACGATGATCTATAATATAACATAATATACACCTCTGCCGCCACCCCCTCGACCGTTGCACAGAGGCGCGATGCTGGCTGATGACGAAACGTATGAAAAATGAAAAAATTGAATTTTATAAAATCGTATAGGTAGGTACATATTTATATTCAGTACCTACAACATACTGAATACAAATTTTTGTTTTTTTTTTTTTTTTTTTTTTTTTTTATACTATGACGAAAAACTAATGAAAATAATAATAATAATAATTAATTCAATTTTTTTTTTTTTTTTTTCACTATCATCATAATAGAAATATGTATGTTTAACTAAACATATTTTCATCTATTCATTTCATTATCCGTCGCGTGCCGCCCGCCCGACTGCCCGACTTTTTTCTTTTTTTTATATTTTCATATTTTCTGTTTAATTATTTCAATACCTAGGTACCTACTATGTATTTATTATTAGCAGTTTTTAACCTACCTAGATATTAATAGATGTCAGTAACATAATAATAAGTTAACACACACAAAATATCGTCTCGCTCGCTCGCTCGTTCGCACGCTCGCTCCCTGTCCCACCCGACGGTTCCGCGACACGAGCGTAGCATATAAATAAAATGACGGGCGAATTTTACGAAACCCTCATTCTACTGTTGCTCGTCGCTTAGCGCGGACGAGCTTTCGATTCGCTTTCACACCTCAATCTACTCAACATGTCCGGTCGCGGCAAAGGTGGCAAAGTCAAGGGGAAGGTGAAGTCTCGCTCCAACCGTGCTGGTCTACAGTTTCCCGTTGGACGTATACACAGGCTGCTGCGTAACGGCAACTATGCTGAGCGCGTCGGTGCCGGTGCTCCGGTGTACCTCGCAGCTGTGATGGAATACTTGGCCGCCGAGGTTCTCGAGTTGGCAGGAAATGCCGCGAGAGACAACAAGAAGACCAGGATAATTCCCCGTCATCTCCAATTGGCCATCCGCAACGACGAAGAGTTGAACAAGCTCCTATCTGGAGTGACGATCGCTCAAGGTGGTGTACTGCCCAACATTCAGGCCGTACTACTGCCCAAGAAGACTGAGAAGAAGGCGTAATTTCATAATATTCGTTATTCTCCTCTCGGCTATTCATCAAAAAGGCCCTTTTCAGGGCCACAATATGTCTCATAGTCACAATATTTTTTGACTGTTTCTATTGTTATAAAACGGGTCGTCAAAAATTATTTAATATTATTATAATTAGGTTACTTAGATAATTTATTACTACCTACATGATGTTTTGTGTGTGTGACAAAACAATATATTATATAATATAATAAAAATAATATAAAAACAAACACCACGTCGTGCACGCGAAACATTATAAATGCCGTGTTTATTTATTAGGTACCTATATTACAGGAAACATCAGTACAAACATGTATAGGTATTATGTAGAGTTTGCATAATATACATATTAATTATTCGTCACATTATATACATAATATTTTTTATTTTTTATTATTGCGATTAATATAAGAGAGAAATGCAAATGTATTATTTAGGTAGTAGTACCTACCCTTAATGTATCTAGCTAGACCCCGAGTGCTTTAGATCTGAATAGTATTACATAGGTATTTGTCGTTGCGATTGGTCGATTCGTAACAAACTACTACGTAAGTGGTGTCAATGTGAGCTCGCTCAACGTATAGCCACTGCACGCGCTATAGCGCCAATAAAACCAAGCGTACACAATGTCGACGGTATCATTTACGGTTTGCAACGCGAACGGTGCGCACGCTCGTTCGTAGGTACGCTCCCGCTGTTATCGTTACACAACTAACTCGTTCTTCTTCATAAAAAAAAAAAAAAAATGCCACCCAAGACAAGTGGAAAGGCCGCCAAGAAATCCGGCAAGGCCCAGAAGAACATCTCTAAGACCGACAAGAAAAAGAAGAAGCACAAGAGGAAGGAGAGCTACGCTATCTACATCTACAAGGTGCTGAAACAGGTCCACCCCGACACCGGTATCTCGAGCAAGGCCATGTCGATCATGAACTCATTCGTGAACGACATCTTCGAACGCATCGCCGCCGAAGCCTCCAGACTCGCCCACTACAACAAGAGGTCGACAATCACATCGAGGGAGGTACAGACCTCCGTCAGACTGCTGTTGCCCGGTGAACTCGCCAAGCACGCCGTCAGCGAGGGCACCAAGGCGGTCACCAAATACACCAGCTCGAAGTGATTTCGCCTCACCATCGTGTTGTTGCGCCGCTCTCGTGGCACAACGGACACACTAAAAGGCCCTTTTCAGGGCCACCAAACGTGTCTTGTCAATTTCTATAATGTACAAACGGTCTCTCTCTCTCTCTCTCTCTCTCTCTCTCTCTCTCTCTCTCTCTCAAACATCATTTCTATTATTATAGTGTGTGTTTAAAACAACTAAGAAACTACATATTACTAGACCAGCTCATAATTTACTACACGTTATTTGTATTTTTATTTAACTACACAACCACAACAAAGTTTGTATCGATGAAAGCAAAATGCACGCAAATTACGAAATCTCTCTTGAGCGCACCTAATTAATAATAATGTACATACAAAAAAAAAAAAATGAATCAGATGTTTGTATGTTATAATACAATAAGTGGTTTCATTGATGACTAAACAATTATAAATGCAAAATAAATATATAGGTATGAATGTACTGAATATACATAATATATCATATACCTATAAAAAGTTAAATTAACTTTGAATCAATATGTATAATATTATAATTTTTACTATAATTCGTTACAACTTGCGATCAACGTTGATTTATCTTGTGTGCGGCTTAGAACGATCGCGAACTGCGAGCTCACTCGCGTCTATATATAAAGCGCGCTAACTATGTCGAACGATTGCATTCGCTCCCGAACGCTCGTAGTGAAAACACGTATCGTCGTTAGCGCACAAGCAAGAAACAATATTCCCGTAGTCTAACAATGGCACGTACCAAGCAGACCGCACGTAAATCGACCGGTGGTAAGGCGCCCAGGAAACAACTTGCCACCAAAGCCGCCAGGAAGAGCGCGCCGGCCACCGGTGGTGTAAAGAAACCCCATCGTTACAGGCCCGGCACCGTCGCCCTCCGTGAGATCCGTCGCTACCAGAAGAGTACAGAGCTGTTGATCCGCAAACTGCCGTTCCAACGGTTGGTGCGCGAGATCGCTCAAGACTTCAAGACCGACCTCCGTTTCCAGAGTTCCGCTGTGATGGCTCTCCAGGAGGCGAGCGAGGCTTACCTGGTCGGCCTCTTCGAAGACACCAACCTTTGCGCCATTCACGCTAAACGCGTCACTATCATGCCAAAGGACATACAGTTGGCGCGCAGGATCAGAGGCGAGCGCGCTTAGAAAAACGTGTGCCTTGTTGTATATATAATAATATATACACATAGTACGCACTAAAAAGGCCCTTTTCAGGGCCACATACGTTTCAAATTTCTAATTAATATAGAAAAGAGTCGAAAGTAAAATAATTATACGCTTGCACACATAAGATAATGAATGCTTAGATAGATAATATATATATATATATATATATTTTATTTTTTTTGTTTGAGTTGAATGTATGTGCACATTACATACAGTTGAAAACTGACGGACACACGCACAACTGATAGATGATTTCAAAAAATAAATAAATAAATAAAGGAAAGCCCTAAAAATGATCGAAATGGAATGTCTGTCTAAAATTGCACGTGGCGTTTTGTATGTGATGATAGAATATTTTTTTTTTTCTCTCTCTTTTTGAAATAATAACATAACATAATATTATTAATACATTATAGTATGTAATATTATAATAAAAAAGAATTTTTTTTTTTTTACATTATTAACAAATAATACACATGACGAGAACCGAACGGAACCGTTGGTTAGCTTAGCGAGCAGGATAATGTTCGGCGTTTGTTCGTTCGTTTGCGTGCGCTCTCGTTCACCCTACACAGTATATAATAAACGAGGCATTCGTGTCCGCCCCGTCATTCGCTCGCCGTCGTTCGTCCGCTCAACTATAAATAGAAGCGCACTTACTTCGTTGTTTCGTTCACCACACGTCGTCAACAGTCTACTACTACTACTTCGAAGATGACCGGTCGCGGTAAAGGTGGAAAGGGTCTGGGAAAAGGAGGCGCCAAGCGTCACAGGAAGGTGCTCCGTGATAACATCCAGGGTATTACGAAGCCCGCCATCCGTCGTTTGGCTCGCAGGGGCGGCGTCAAGCGTATATCCGGACTGATATACGAGGAGACTCGCGGTGTGCTGAAGGTGTTCCTCGAGAACGTGATCAGAGATGCGGTCACATACACCGAGCACGCCAAAAGGAAGACCGTCACCGCCATGGACGTCGTCTATGCGCTGAAACGTCAGGGTCGCACTCTGTACGGTTTCGGTGGATAAATCTCACGGTCGACCATCACTCTTCCGTGTCCTTTTCCCGTTACCGGTACGCACACTCGTGTCTTGTGTTCTGGTGGCGTGTGAAGCGCGCGAAAGATTACAAAAAAAAGGCCCTTTTCAGGGCCGCATATATTTCATATAAACAATGTTTATATTTCTAAATGTAAAAAAGTTACACGCACGCACGATTTAGCAGCAAACACTTTAGCTGTATTTTTTTTTTTTTTTCAACACAGTGACATAAATCACGTATGCATCGCACGCAACAATACCTAATTTACTTACACGCACGCACACATTAATATGAAATTAATTAATTAAAAATAGGTAAACACTCACCACACTTTACACTTTATTCAATTTCTTCTACTCCTCGTTCAAATCTTTAAGTCATCGTCAGGTAAATCCTCGAAGACCTGAAAATATATGAAACGAAATATAAAGATAATGTTACATAAAAATAACAAAAATGTTTATATTACGCGCTATATGTATTATATTTGCACTAAAAATGCGTTATCATTTTATAAAATTGTTTTTTTCCTCTCTTTTTTCGCTTTATACATTTTTTTTTTTGTTTTCTTTCTTTTTTTTTTTCTCTTTTTTAATAAAAAGTAAATGGAAATAAATTAATAAATAACATAAGAGAGGTCGTAACATACATTTTCCCTAATCAACGCAAGCTCGCGCGGCATACACATCGAGGAATCTATCACGTACCTAACTTACGTACACCACCATCGTTGTTGTTATTATTGTTATTGTTGAATAAAAATGGATATTAGATGTGTCTGTTCTCCTACTTTTAAATATTTTTATATTTAAAGTATAAAAATATTTTAAGAATAATGCACTCCAGATCGGCCAAGACGACTCCGTCCTTTAGGAGTGGTGTGTGTATATTAACAAACACACTCGGTCCGTGTTTTACGGGGGTTCACTTTTAATCGGTAGATACGTTCATCAAACGTATTAATACATATGAATTTGTGACGCCTATCGTGTACAATTAGTGTGTGGACGTTTTACGGACCGTACACGTGAAAAACTTTCTGTTTTATAGAGAAAAATACATTTTAAAGTGAACACTACGTATGCACGGTTCGAGACGATGAAAATAATAGTCGATACCGATGCACCGGTGTCATGTACAGTGCCACGAATTGTTTTATACTGTGGCCTCGTTTATGATCTATGTTAAAACTTTATTATTAACAGGGTTGTCGTAGCAAAATCAATAAAAAATTGTATTTAATTAGATACGTGTTAGTGAAAAGTGTGAACTGTTGATACGAGAAAACGTCCAGCGACAGAACGGCTGTCGATACGGTAAAGTAGCGCGGCACTTAACCTCTACATCGATACTAGCGCCACCAACCTTGTTACAATTACTATAGTTTTTACGTTCTTCGTAACAGTGTTGTTAAATTGTGTTATCATCACACACAAACTCCTCGTGTAAAAAATATACCTACATACCTACTACACACATTAATCGCATACAATGGCTGATACCGCAGTTGCCACAGAAGCCCCGGCTCCCGCTACACCCGCGACTAAGAAACAAGCAAGACAGTCCTCCGGCGGTGCTAAGAAACCGAAAGCGAAGCCAACCCACCCGAAGACCTCCGAAATGGTCAATAACGCCATCAAAGAGATGAAGGAGCGCAGCGGGTCTTCACTTCAAGCCATCAAAAAGTACATCGCGGCGCAGTACAAGGTCGACGCAGAGAAACTGGCGCCTTTCATAAGAAAATACCTTAAGAGCGCCGTCGAATCGGGCGCTCTCATCCAAACCAAAGGCAAAGGTGCATCCGGATCGTTCAAACTCGAGTCTAAATCGTCGGCATCGAAGAAGCCAAGCGCGCCCACCGGCGGCGCTGGAAAGGCAGCCGGCGCCAAAGGTGCCTCCGCAGCATCCAAGGCCGGCGCAAAGAAGGCAACCGCTTCGGCCGCCGGCGCCAAGACGAAGAAGGCCGCGGCGTCCGCATCTCCGTCAAAATCCAAGGCGGCCGCCTCCGCCAAGGATAAGAAGGCCGCCGCGGCCGCGAAAAAGAAGCCCGCAGTCAAGAAGGCCGCCGCCGCCGCGCCCGCTAAAGGAGGAAAGGGTGCAGCACCGAAGGCGAAGAAAACCGCGAAGCCACCAACAAAGAAGCCAAAGGCGCCCAAACCTAAGAAGGCCGCCGCTACACCAAAATCTAAAACAGCAGCCGGTAAGAAGGCAGCCGCGTCCAAGAAGTAAGGCGCCACCACCTCGTCGGCAACAGACTGCAGAAGATCGCGCCGCGACCTCGAGCGAGACGCGCGCGGGAGACGACTGCCTTATTGATTATGCACGTGTGTACAAGAGACACGCGCGCACATATCCAAAAAGCCCTTTTCAGGGCTAACAAATGCTTTCATGAATCTCTTACAGAGATTCGTTTCTATTATTATACAAAGAGTCTAGTCGGTTGTTGATATGGTTATAACGTACATAATATGTACCTAAAATCCAATTACATACGTATCTTACAAACAATCATCGAGACGACAAATAACCACAAGAAAGAAAGAAAGACAGCCAGGCACACGCACACACCTAACACGCATAAACAACAACACACAACCACACACACACACACACACACACACACACACACACACACACACCCCCCCCTCCTGATCTAGAGGCTAACATCTCTCCCCCCCCCCGGGCTTGCGACGTAATTGTAAAAGCAAAAATTACAAACATACCTATGTTAGATATACACACGGTTGACGCGGCGCGCCCCGTCCTCCTGCACTTGCACTACACTCAACAAAGGGGGTGAAGTCAAATGGAAAATCAAAAACACAACAAAAGTCATTTTCTTTCTTTTCTCTAGTTCCGCACCCCCGCACTCGCACAATCAATGCGCAACTAATTACTGTGCAATAAAACCTCCCACATTATTTAATAAGTAAAACGTTTTCAAAAAAGGAATGCAAATATTTGAAAATAATCGTCCAATCAAAATGGCGCGCGGGAAAATGTTGAAAACCTCGGCGCGTGTTCAAGTTCGCACGTTACACGCGTGTACGTTCGTTTCTTTCATCTCTCATACGATGATCTATAATATAACATAATATACACCTCTGCCGCCACCCCCTCGACCGTTGCACAGAGGCGCGATGCTGGCTGATGACGAAACGTATGAAAAATGAAAAAATTGAATTTTATAAAATCGTATAGGTAGGTACATATTTATATTCAGTACCTACAACATACTGAATACAAATTTTTGTTTTTTTTTTTTTTTCTTTTTTTTTTTATACTATGACGAAAAACTAATGAAAATAATAATAATAATAATTAATTCAATTTTTTTTTTTTTTTTTTCACTATCATCATAATAGAAATATGTATGTTTAACTAAACATATTTTCATCTATTCATTTCATTATCCGTCGCGTGCCGCCCGCCCGACTGCCCGACTTTTTTCTTTTTTTTATATTTTCATATTTTCTGTTTAATTATTTCAATACCTAGGTACCTACTATGTATTTATTATTAGCAGTTTTTAACCTACCTAGATATTAATAGATGTCAGTAACATAATAATAAGTTAACACACACAAAATATCGTCTCGCTCGCTCGCTCGTTCGCACGCTCGCTCCCTGTCCCACCCGACGGTTCCGCGACACGAGCGTAGCATATAAATAAAATGACGGGCGAATTTTACGAAACCCTCATTCTACTGTTGCTCGTCGCTTAGCGCGGACGAGCTTTCGATTCGCTTTCACACCTCAATCTACTCAACATGTCCGGTCGCGGCAAAGGTGGCAAAGTCAAGGGGAAGGTGAAGTCTCGCTCCAACCGTGCTGGTCTACAGTTTCCCGTTGGACGTATACACAGGCTGCTGCGTAACGGCAACTATGCTGAGCGCGTCGGTGCCGGTGCTCCGGTGTACCTCGCAGCTGTGATGGAATACTTGGCCGCCGAGGTTCTCGAGTTGGCAGGAAATGCCGCGAGAGACAACAAGAAGACCAGGATAATTCCCCGTCATCTCCAATTGGCCATCCGCAACGACGAAGAGTTGAACAAGCTCCTATCTGGAGTGACGATCGCTCAAGGTGGTGTACTGCCCAACATTCAGGCCGTACTACTGCCCAAGAAGACTGAGAAGAAGGCGTAATTTCATAATATTCGTTATTCTCCTCTCGGCTATTCATCAAAAAGGCCCTTTTCAGGGCCACAATATGTCTCATAGTCACAATATTTTTTGACTGTTTCTATTGTTATAAAACGGGTCGTCAAAAATTATTTAATATTATTATAATTAGGTTACTTAGATAATTTATTACTACCTACATGATGTTTTGTGTGTGTGACAAAACAATATATTATATAATATAATAAAAATAATATAAAAACAAACACCACGTCGTGCACGCGAAACATTATAAATGCCGTGTTTATTTATTAGGTACCTATATTACAGGAAACATCAGTACAAACATGTATAGGTATTATGTAGAGTTTGCATAATATACATATTAATTATTCGTCACATTATATACATAATATTTTTTATTTTTTATTATTGCGATTAATATAAGAGAGAAATGCAAATGTATTATTTAGGTAGTAGTACCTACCCTTAATGTATCTAGCTAGACCCCGAGTGCTTTAGATCTGAATAGTATTACATAGGTATTTGTCGTTGCGATTGGTCGATTCGTAACAAACTACTACGTAAGTGGTGTCAATGTGAGCTCGCTCAACGTATAGCCACTGCACGCGCTATAGCGCCAATAAAACCAAGCGTACACAATGTCGACGGTATCATTTACGGTTTGCAACGCGAACGGTGCGCACGCTCGTTCGTAGGTACGCTCCCGCTGTTATCGTTACACAACTAACTCGTTCTTCTTCATAAAAAAAAAAAAAAAATGCCACCCAAGACAAGTGGAAAGGCCGCCAAGAAATCCGGCAAGGCCCAGAAGAACATCTCTAAGACCGACAAGAAAAAGAAGAAGCACAAGAGGAAGGAGAGCTACGCTATCTACATCTACAAGGTGCTGAAACAGGTCCACCCCGACACCGGTATCTCGAGCAAGGCCATGTCGATCATGAACTCATTCGTGAACGACATCTTCGAACGCATCGCCGCCGAAGCCTCCAGACTCGCCCACTACAACAAGAGGTCGACAATCACATCGAGGGAGGTACAGACCTCCGTCAGACTGCTGTTGCCCGGTGAACTCGCCAAGCACGCCGTCAGCGAGGGCACCAAGGCGGTCACCAAATACACCAGCTCGAAGTGATTTCGCCTCACCATCGTGTTGTTGCGCCGCTCTCGTGGCACAACGGACACACTAAAAGGCCCTTTTCAGGGCCACCAAACGTGTCTTGTCAATTTCTATAATGTACAAACGGTCTCTCTCTCTCTCTCTCTCTCTCTCTCTCTCTCTCTCTCAAACATCATTTCTATTATTATAGTGTGTGTTTAAAACAACTAAGAAACTACATATTACTAGACCAGCTCATAATTTACTACACGTTATTTGTATTTTTATTTAACTACACAACCACAACAAAGTTTGTATCGATGAAAGCAAAATGCACGCAAATTACGAAATCTCTCTTGAGCGCACCTAATTAATAATAATGTACATACAAAAAAAAAAAAATGAATCAGATGTTTGTATGTTATAATACAATAAGTGGTTTCATTGATGACTAAACAATTATAAATGCAAAATAAATATATAGGTATGAATGTACTGAATATACATAATATATCATATACCTATAAAAAGTTAAATTAACTTTGAATCAATATGTATAATATTATAATTTTTACTATAATTCGTTACAACTTGCGATCAACGTTGATTTATCTTGTGTGCGGCTTAGAACGATCGCGAACTGCGAGCTCACTCGCGTCTATATATAAAGCGCGCTAACTATGTCGAACGATTGCATTCGCTCCCGAACGCTCGTAGTGAAAACACGTATCGTCGTTAGCGCACAAGCAAGAAACAATATTCCCGTAGTCTAACAATGGCACGTACCAAGCAGACCGCACGTAAATCGACCGGTGGTAAGGCGCCCAGGAAACAACTTGCCACCAAAGCCGCCAGGAAGAGCGCGCCGGCCACCGGTGGTGTAAAGAAACCCCATCGTTACAGGCCCGGCACCGTCGCCCTCCGTGAGATCCGTCGCTACCAGAAGAGTACAGAGCTGTTGATCCGCAAACTGCCGTTCCAACGGTTGGTGCGCGAGATCGCTCAAGACTTCAAGACCGACCTCCGTTTCCAGAGTTCCGCTGTGATGGCTCTCCAGGAGGCGAGCGAGGCTTACCTGGTCGGCCTCTTCGAAGACACCAACCTTTGCGCCATTCACGCTAAACGCGTCACTATCATGCCAAAGGACATACAGTTGGCGCGCAGGATCAGAGGCGAGCGCGCTTAGAAAAACGTGTGCCTTGTTGTATATATAATAATATATACACATAGTACGCACTAAAAAGGCCCTTTTCAGGGCCACATACGTTTCAAATTTCTAATTAATATAGAAAAGAGTCGAAAGTAAAATAATTATACGCTTGCACACATAAGATAATGAATGCTTAGATAGATAATATATATATATATATATATATTTTATTTTTTTTGTTTGAGTTGAATGTATGTGCACATTACATACAGTTGAAAACTGACGGACACACGCACAACTGATAGATGATTTCAAAAAATAAATAAATAAATAAAGGAAAGCCCTAAAAATGATCGAAATGGAATGTCTGTCTAAAATTGCACGTGGCGTTTTGTATGTGATGATAGAATATTTTTTTTTTTCTCTCTCTTTTTGAAATAATAACATAACATAATATTATTAATACATTATAGTATGTAATATTATAATAAAAAAGAATTTTTTTTTTTTTACATTATTAACAAATAATACACATGACGAGAACCGAACGGAACCGTTGGTTAGCTTAGCGAGCAGGATAATGTTCGGCGTTTGTTCGTTCGTTTGCGTGCGCTCTCGTTCACCCTACACAGTATATAATAAACGAGGCATTCGTGTCCGCCCCGTCATTCGCTCGCCGTCGTTCGTCCGCTCAACTATAAATAGAAGCGCACTTACTTCGTTGTTTCGTTCACCACACGTCGTCAACAGTCTACTACTACTACTTCGAAGATGACCGGTCGCGGTAAAGGTGGAAAGGGTCTGGGAAAAGGAGGCGCCAAGCGTCACAGGAAGGTGCTCCGTGATAACATCCAGGGTATTACGAAGCCCGCCATCCGTCGTTTGGCTCGCAGGGGCGGCGTCAAGCGTATATCCGGACTGATATACGAGGAGACTCGCGGTGTGCTGAAGGTGTTCCTCGAGAACGTGATCAGAGATGCGGTCACATACACCGAGCACGCCAAAAGGAAGACCGTCACCGCCATGGACGTCGTCTATGCGCTGAAACGTCAGGGTCGCACTCTGTACGGTTTCGGTGGATAAATCTCACGGTCGACCATCACTCTTCCGTGTCCTTTTCCCGTTACCGGTACGCACACTCGTGTCTTGTGTTCTGGTGGCGTGTGAAGCGCGCGAAAGATTACAAAAAAAAGGCCCTTTTCAGGGCCGCATATATTTCATATAAACAATGTTTATATTTCTAAATGTAAAAAAGTTACACGCACGCACGATTTAGCAGCAAACACTTTAGCTGTATTTTTTTTTTTTTTTCAACACAGTGACATAAATCACGTATGCATCGCACGCAACAATACCTAATTTACTTACACGCACGCACACATTAATATGAAATTAATTAATTAAAAATAGGTAAACACTCACCACACTTTACACTTTATTCAATTTCTTCTACTCCTCGTTCAAATCTTTAAGTCATCGTCAGGTAAATCCTCGAAGACCTGAAAATATATGAAACGAAATATAAAGATAATGTTACATAAAAATAACAAAAATGTTTATATTACGCGCTATATGTATTATATTTGCACTAAAAATGCGTTATCATTTTATAAAATTGTTTTTTTCCTCTCTTTTTTCGCTTTATACATTTTTTTTTTTGTTTTCTTTCTTTTTTTTTTTCTCTTTTTTAATAAAAAGTAAATGGAAATAAATTAATAAATAACATAAGAGAGGTCGTAACATACATTTTCCCTAATCAACGCAAGCTCGCGCGGCATACACATCGAGGAATCTATCACGTACCTAACTTACGTACACCACCATCGTTGTTGTTATTATTGTTATTGTTGAATAAAAATGGATATTAGATGTGTCTGTTCTCCTACTTTTAAATATTTTTATATTTAAAGTATAAAAATATTTTAAGAATAATGCACTCCAGATCGGCCAAGACGACTCCGTCCTTTAGGAGTGGTGTGTGTATATTAACAAACACACTCGGTCCGTGTTTTACGGGGGTTCACTTTTAATCGGTAGATACGTTCATCAAACGTATTAATACATATGAATTTGTGACGCCTATCGTGTACAATTAGTGTGTGGACGTTTTACGGACCGTACACGTGAAAAACTTTCTGTTTTATAGAGAAAAATACATTTTAAAGTGAACACTACGTATGCACGGTTCGAGACGATGAAAATAATAGTCGATACCGATGCACCGGTGTCATGTACAGTGCCACGAATTGTTTTATACTGTGGCCTCGTTTATGATCTATGTTAAAACTTTATTATTAACAGGGTTGTCGTAGCAAAATCAATAAAAAATTGTATTTAATTAGATACGTGTTAGTGAAAAGTGTGAACTGTTGATACGAGAAAACGTCCAGCGACAGAACGGCTGTCGATACGGTAAAGTAGCGCGGCACTTAACCTCTACATCGATACTAGCGCCACCAACCTTGTTACAATTACTATAGTTTTTACGTTCTTCGTAACAGTGTTGTTAAATTGTGTTATCATCACACACAAACTCCTCGTGTAAAAAATATACCTACATACCTACTACACACATTAATCGCATACAATGGCTGATACCGCAGTTGCCACAGAAGCCCCGGCTCCCGCTACACCCGCGACTAAGAAACAAGCAAGACAGTCCTCCGGCGGTGCTAAGAAACCGAAAGCGAAGCCAACCCACCCGAAGACCTCCGAAATGGTCAATAACGCCATCAAAGAGATGAAGGAGCGCAGCGGGTCTTCACTTCAAGCCATCAAAAAGTACATCGCGGCGCAGTACAAGGTCGACGCAGAGAAACTGGCGCCTTTCATAAGAAAATACCTTAAGAGCGCCGTCGAATCGGGCGCTCTCATCCAAACCAAAGGCAAAGGTGCATCCGGATCGTTCAAACTCGAGTCTAAATCGTCGGCATCGAAGAAGCCAAGCGCGCCCACCGGCGGCGCTGGAAAGGCAGCCGGCGCCAAAGGTGCCTCCGCAGCATCCAAGGCCGGCGCAAAGAAGGCAACCGCTTCGGCCGCCGGCGCCAAGACGAAGAAGGCCGCGGCGTCCGCATCTCCGTCAAAATCCAAGGCGGCCGCCTCCGCCAAGGATAAGAAGGCCGCCGCGGCCGCGAAAAAGAAGCCCGCAGTCAAGAAGGCCGCCGCCGCCGCGCCCGCTAAAGGAGGAAAGGGTGCAGCACCGAAGGCGAAGAAAACCGCGAAGCCACCAACAAAGAAGCCAAAGGCGCCCAAACCTAAGAAGGCCGCCGCTACACCAAAATCTAAAACAGCAGCCGGTAAGAAGGCAGCCGCGTCCAAGAAGTAAGGCGCCACCACCTCGTCGGCAACAGACTGCAGAAGATCGCGCCGCGACCTCGAGCGAGACGCGCGCGGGAGACGACTGCCTTATTGATTATGCACGTGTGTACAAGAGACACGCGCGCACATATCCAAAAAGCCCTTTTCAGGGCTAACAAATGCTTTCATGAATCTCTTACAGAGATTCGTTTCTATTATTATACAAAGAGTCTAGTCGGTTGTTGATATGGTTATAACGTACATAATATGTACCTAAAATCCAATTACATACGTATCTTACAAACAATCATCGAGACGACAAATAACCACAAGAAAGAAAGAAAGACAGCCAGGCACACGCACACACCTAACACGCATAAACAACAACACACAACCACACACACACACACACACACACACACACACACACACACACACCTCCCCCTCCTGATCTAGAGGCTAACATCTCTCCCCCCCCCCGGGCTTGCGACGTAATTGTAAAAGCAAAAATTACAAACATACCTATGTTAGATATACACACGGTTGACGCGGCGCGCCCCGTCCTCCTGCACTTGCACTACACTCAACAAAGGGGGTGAAGTCAAATGGAAAATCAAAAACACAACAAAAGTCATTTTCTTTCTTTTCTCTAGTTCCGCACCCCCGCACTCGCACAATCAATGCGCAACTAATTACTGTGCAATAAAACCTCCCACATTATTTAATAAGTAAAACGTTTTCAAAAAAGGAATGCAAATATTTGAAAATAATCGTCCAATCAAAATGGCGCGCGGGAAAATGTTGAAAACCTCGGCGCGTGTTCAAGTTCGCACGTTACACGCGTGTACGTTCGTTTCTTTCATCTCTCATACGATGATCTATAATATAACATAATATACACCTCTGCCGCCACCCCCTCGACCGTTGCACAGAGGCGCGATGCTGGCTGATGACGAAACGTATGAAAAATGAAAAAATTGAATTTTATAAAATCGTATAGGTAGGTACATATTTATATTCAGTACCTACAACATACTGAATACAAATTTTTGTTTTTTTTTTTTTTTCTTTTTTTTTTTATACTATGACGAAAAACTAATGAAAATAATAATAATAATAATTAATTCAATTTTTTTTTTTTTTTTTTCACTATCATCATAATAGAAATATGTATGTTTAACTAAACATATTTTCATCTATTCATTTCATTATCCGTCGCGTGCCGCCCGCCCGACTGCCCGACTCCCGACTCCGACTCCGAGATTAGTATTAATATAAGTAAAATTACGTCACGTCATTTATAGCCGCAGTGCGACTCACGCTCTCTATCGGCGTTGCAAATACAATATTCATTAATTCCTGACCTCTGAACTCGTGCCACACGCGAAGTAATAAAAGCGCGAATCTCGCGGAGATGAATAAGATTCTGCGATCTATACCCGCGGCGGTAGGACGTGTGGGTGTGGATTTCTCGCGCTATTGAAACTATGATTAGAGCCTAGTGTTTCAGGTCATCATAATAATGTTTATTTTATACGAGTTATCTGATATTTATAGTATCCTTAATAACAACAAAAATTTGTTAATATCCCGAGGATACCTTGCGGTGTAAACGAACGCCATATGATCGCTGTAACGAGATTTTTACATCAAAATAGGTATTCCTTAATACCATGTTTCTACCTAACGTTTTCGAATCTAGTCAATATTATGTGATCGAATCCAGAGGCACTTGCAAAGGTAGGGCGAAAACTGGATGTTTGGCAGCCTAACCCGTATCAACACCTAAGCGAAGAACTTTTCCAATCATTGCTTCTCCAATTCATAAATAACGACCATCAAGCAACAAGTTATAGAGAAAATAATCTTCACAACATCCAGAGATCTGCTCAAACAAATACCTAGAAACTAAATTCGAAGCCAAAACGAACAATGAAATTTAAAAACCGCACACCGCAAATATAGCACGGATTGCAAGAGGTATTATTACAATTACTTATGTCAATAGTAGATTAATTATCCAAATTCTTATCCGTAAAAGATAATACTATCAAAAAATTCATGATATACGAGTATATTACAGAGAATTACATATTAAAATCGCCAGCATAACACTATGTTCTGTAACGTAAAGATTGGTATAATTTTCTCAGCAGACTATATCAGCATCCGTTATAGTTATAATAAAATTGGTCAAGTGCGAGTCGGACTCGCGCACGAAGGGTTCCGTACCATTATCTATGCAACATAAGGCAACGTTATTAGTATCGAGCAAGAAACAGTAAAAAAATCATGTTTGTTGTATGGGAGCCCCCCTTAAATATTTGTTTTATTTTATTTTTAGTATTTGTTGTTATAGCGGCAATAGAAATACATCATCTGTGAAAATTTCAACTCTCTAGCTATCACCGTTCTTGAGATATAGCCTGGTGACAGACGGACGGACGGACAGCGAAGTCTCAGTAATAGGGATTCCGTTTTTACCCTTTGGGTACGGAACCCTAAAAATGTGGAGAGGGATTACTGTTAATGTCAGCTAAGGAAATGAAAAAGATCTTCTGTGAGAGAGGGAAAACTAAAACTTAACCCTATCCAAAAACGCCTGGTAATAGCGGCATAGTAGATCAAATACCTTACAGAAGTGGAAGAAGCGCGAGTTCAACAGCAGATATAATAATTTTGCAATAAAACCACAGTCATTTCAACATTATCAAAAACAAAACAAGAAATTAAAATATTTTATATTTATAATTTAATGAAGAAATTAAAAACATACTAATTAAATTGTAATCTACTCATATCAGTTATAAATAGAAAAAATGTAGGTACCTACATACCTTTTACTTATTTGAGTATTCCGGCACATTTTAAACACTGCACCTTTCACAAACACCACGGCGTTTACCTGAAAATGTCGGCGGGACATGTTAGCACAATTGAAAACTTAATATATTAAATATGTAAAACCGTTAAATAAAAATATTAACTTAACAAGATAAACGAACACTATGTACAACAGCAATCGAGCGACTGAATAAACAGAATAGACTGAAAAATAACTCCAGCAAAGTAGGGTTCCGTGGACAAATAAAAAAAAAACCTTTAAGTACCTACTACTAATGTAATACTGGTTACTGCAAAAAGGTTTTAACTGCTGTGTTCGCGTAATGAATGATGAGCCTATTAGAGCTCGTACAAAATATTAATTATTTTTACAATGGGGATTCTAACCCAACACCTCCGTGGTATGTGACCTCTTAAATTCCTGCCATAAAGCGATTTTACAAAGACACTTTGAACTTCTCATTAACAAAACAATATCCAAAACTGTTAGAAAATTCACATTAATATATTTCTTTTTTGAAGTCGGCAAACTATGGCATGCGCAAAAAATAATAATAACGCAGTATTGCATAGAAAATGCAATCCATCTGTAGAAAAATTTAATAAATAAATTAAAATAACATACTGAACCACAATAGTCACTTGTCGGTATAAATCAAAACAATTTCATTCGCCTTTCGGTAGCGCGTCAATCGAAGCCGACATTAACAGTTTTTCTATAAGGCTGCGTACATAACGATTATTTTTTCAGCATGTTTTATAAACATATTTTAAATTATACATGTCGAAATGTCGTGAAAGGCCGCCGTAAAAATGTTTATTTTGTTATGTTATATTATTTGAGTAAATGTTAGAGAGAGAATATTAAAACATTTGCAGGATTTTCTAACTGAAAGGGTCACTTTTAAGTTTTAACATATTATTTAAAACAGATTTTTCTGAAAGTACAGATTAGAACGAATTATTAAAATATATTATTGTAACAAGAAGTACTAATTTAACCGATTCTAAAAGAAAGAAACAATATTCTCTCATTGTGTGTACAGCCTAATAACTCGGTAAATAAGAAAAGAAATTGACGACACGTGTAGTGCAAGCGAGAGAGAATGAATTGGGTGTGGCTTAAGAGTTTCAAATAATATTATACTTATTAACACCCGATAGGGTGCTTTTTGTAATGAAAGTAAATTTGAAGATATTTGGCGGGGGCGTCGCCATTTTATACGGATAAACATGCAACCACCCAATTTTCTTCCGTGGTGCTAAGTGCCAGCTAAGGGTAAAAGAAAATGTTGCCAATTGGGATCGAATCAGTTAAATAAATAAATATTTACAGACATGTCACTAGACGTCCTCTAACTTAGCAAACTTCCCAAACTTTGCTTATTCTTTGTGTTATTTACGGTGGCGACGGTTTTTTTTAATACATACTCGTATTTATAATAGATAGAAAACTTTCAGACGCAGTACTAATATCTGTAAGAAATAAAACATCGTAAATGAAAAAGTTAAAAAAGAAACAATTCTCGCATAAAAAGACAAGGCAACAATATCATATATCACCTTAAACATTGAGCGAGCAGGGACTACAGGAACACCAACTGCCGTGAGATGTCTGTAACTCTGTAATGACGTGTTCCACATTGTCGAGTAAACTGGTGCTGAAAACACGATATTTTAACATTTTAATAACCAGCGATAGATCGAGTGTTCAGGATCTTTTCTTTGACAAATAGACATTTATCACCATGCATTGAAAAATTACATAAATAACCAATGATGACTAAAACAAATATGTCTTTCTCTCCAAGCCAATAGTTTTCCACTGTTGGGCTCAGGCTTTCTTCACCATGCGTGTCTTTATAAAGTTTATTTTCGAATTTTCCGTCTCCTAAAGAGGATGTCATCTGCATAATGGGTATTTCTTAGTTGGCTGTTACAGCACCCTGGGTAGTGACACTTGTATTCTTAATCCCGCACCACACGGAACAGTTAATTACTCACTTTGGACGGCTGACAATAGAAAAAAAAATATTTAAAGAAATAAACACTTCAAAATGCTTCTTCGATGTTGCAGTTTGGAAAATAATACATACTTCAATTCACTTCAAATCTTGCCTGTGAAAGCTGATATTTTTTATAGGAACACATTAGCTTTTAAAATCTCGCAGTATACTTTAAAAACAACACACTAGAAATAAATTCCAACAAACAAAAAACCAATTAATTTCTATAACATGAATTAGAAACGGCTAAAACAAAAAAATTATGATATTTTAACTTACCTTTTTAAAATAAGCAAGAATTGACTTCAAAATACAGCACACACACCTACTTTATACAGTATTGATTTGTTTTCATAAACTTACTAATCATTTAAACTTCAAATAATAAACTACAGCACAACTAACTCAGTAACACAGTCAGTATGCAACTATGTACTTACTATATTATATACCTACTACGGCCTACGGCATACACTTAGTTCTTACTCACTCACAATAACTCACCTCACTGTTCTATAGAACTCTACCGACCAATCAGTGAGCTCGACGATGGAAGGTGACGGCGACTCACGCAGACAATAAAGTCGCCTCTCGGATTGACGGAATAAAATTTTCTGTAAAGCAAAGATATATAGCTGTATTAAAAAAAATTCTAATTATAAGTATGTAGCGCAATAGCAACGTACAATAATGTTTTTTTGTCTTTACTTATTTATTATAAAACAATGTCGTTATTTTTGTATGTACTGTATATATGTCCCTATGTAAGCTTAGAACTTCAAAAGAACTGAACGGATTTTGAAGCGGTTTTTTTAAATAGATAGAGTTGTTCAAGATTTTTCTAATATATAAAATTCTCCTGTCACGGTATTTGTAACTCCTCCGAAATGGCTCGACCGATTTTCGTGAAATTTTGAGTACATATCCGTTAGGTCTGAGAATCGGACAACATCTATTTTTCATCCCCTTAAATGTTAAGGGTGGTCCTTAAGGTTTATATGGCAAAAAAACATTTGCCAGGTCAGCTAGTTTATATATAATTTTTATGGTAAGGTTTCTATGTTGCACGCGTACGAAGTTGCGGGTAACAGTAGTTAGTATTTAGGATAGCTTCTGTTACTATGAAAAAAAAAAAATACACAGATATTATAATTTTCTATAAAGCCAAGTAATTTAGTAAAATGGAAATAATTTTGTTCTTTAAATTATATCGCAGTTAGATGCCTAATTTCTTACCGACTATAACTTTAAAACAATAATTGTATTGCAAATTAAAAGCATTCTGAAATAAACACAGACAAAGATAAAACTAATATATATCTACATATAAAATGTAAGTATTAAGTAGTTAAAAATTAAAAAAAAAGCAATACAACTCAACTTACCTGAGTGTAGAATGTTGAAAATTCACTACTTACTATAAATCAGTTACACTAACTATACACAGAAACACACAATATATGCTAAATTACTAAATAAAAATATTTCTATGAAACAACACTAGCACAAGTTTACTAAACTCAACACCACGTACTGTCCGATCAACAGTCAGAACGAAACAAACCAGCTAAGTCACTGCTCAGTACACACTTAGCTCTCGTGCTATTGTTCTCGCTCACAATAAACTCACCTTTAGTTCTATAGAACAATAGTGACCAATGGGAGCGACGCGACGGTAAGAGGCGTCTCACGCAGGTAGCGAAGCCCTTGTCTCTTAGCTAGCTAAGCTAGCACGTTGATATAGCGCAATAGCATTGTGCAAATTTTTAACTTTTAGGATACACATAAACGACAGCAGGACAGCTATTGTTACTAAAACATGAAAATAATATAAACGGATTTTATAAAAATTTTCACATCGTCGTTGCAACATCCATCAGCCTTTCCCATTAAACGCTACAACGCGCGATCTTGTGCTGTTGTGTATTTTCAAGAGGATGTATTTTTTACTAATCTGTTAAGGTTTAGTGTATATTTGTGGAGGCCAGGCTTAAGAGGGTACTGTAATCCTAATTTAGGTATTTGCCTTAGATATTACTATCCTTATTCGCGAGCACCGCGCTGAAAGGGACAAATATAGCTGAAGCAGATTTTACCTACAAATTTTTTGAAAAAAAGGACGTTTCGTATTCCCCTTTTTTCTTCGCGAAAGTCAAACCGATTTTAATTGTTTTACGCTATATTATAGATGAAGAGTATAGCTATGCTTGAATCACTTTCTTTTTAGGTAAAACGTTACCAAATATGTGTGATAAACGCTGCAACTTTACCTAACGAAAACCGAAAAGAAAACGGGATTTTCGGATGGTCATATTTCTTTTAGTTATTATGTATTGAAAAATAGAATGATAGAAGCATAGATATAATCTTCATCTATAATATAGCGAAGAAATAATTAAAATCGGTTTAACTTTCGCGAAGAAAAAAGGGAAGTATGATACCCATATTTTGGTATCGTGGTTTTGGTAGCGGGCATTCGCTAGTAGTTTATTTAAAGACCAAGCCTTGTAATAGTTAAAAAAAGTCATAAAAACGGTTCATTACCAGTTCGTACAAGATTTCGTAATATTTTAAAGTAATTTTGCGTTGTTACATTTTTCGATTATTGTCCCTAATACGAGAAAAATGTAACATTCTATAGAAAATCGCATGAAGTCCGATACAATTTCTATATTTACGGGTAGCCCATAACATTCTCTATACTATAAAATAATTATTACTATTGAATTGTACTGAATATCGCGTACTTTATGACAGTTTCAATATGAACTTAATTAAATAAGCACTTGACATTAAGATTTTCCATTGCAAAATAAACAACCGTAAGAAAAGTAAGTAGGTAATAGATTTGTAACGCACTAAAACTAAAAACCGTCTGTCGTTCAATTGCTCAAATTCTGACTAGCTGTGAACCGGTTTGTGTCTCCCTATCGACTATTATTTTCTATAATTAAGGGCCTACATCAATATTATCGTATATCATCGCCGCCACGTACATATTAACACAGCCAGTAGGCACAGAAAATGAAGAATTAGGGATACTTTTCCTATTTACTCAAAATCTACTAAATATATTTTAATTCTGATTTACGTGTTTCTATATATAATAGTTACTTATGTTTTTAAAGTTATTTCATTAGTTAATACGCGATAATAGACCGACAAATGAAAAAAAATAAAAAATTTGAGGGGTTGTTTCGCCAAGATTTTCTATCGAGAAAACTTTTTTCAATCGCGTTTCTGAGTTGATGCGATCCTAGATCATATATTGAAAAACCATATACTTAAAAATTAGAGCTCTAGCCATTCAATCTAAAGAAACACTGAAAACTTCGTACATAGAAAAATGCACGAAGCTATTTTGATATCGTCTTAAGTAGATAAATGATTGGTGTTTGTATTCTCGGTATTGTTTTTTGTGAAAATAAACCTTTGGTTATTTTGATTTTTGGCCAGCAATATGGCTTTTTTCGCCTGTGTGCGCTGGAACAATTTAGAAAATTCTTCCTGTATTGGATAGTACCCTTATCGAGGACGACTATAACATCACGCTGTAATCAAAAGCAGCGAAACATCATAGTACGGGATCCGTAGTACATTTTTTAGGGTTCCGTACCCAAAGGGTAAAAACGGGACCCTATTACTGAGACTTCGCTGTCCGTCCGTCCGTCCGTCTGTCACCAGGCTGTATCTCAAGAACGGTGATAGCTAGAGAGTTGAAATTTTCACAGATGATGTATTTCTATTGCCGCTATAACAACAAATACTAAAAATAAAATAAATATTTAAGGGGGGCTCCCATACAACAAACATGATTTTTTTACCGTTTCTTGCTCGATACTAATAACGTTGCCTTATGTTGCATAGATAATGGTACGGAACCCTTCGTGCGCGAGTCCGACTCGCACTTGACCAATTTTTTTCACTTGATTACTATCAAGCTGATTTTCCGTGAGTAGCTTTATTATGACGAGACGCCCAATAATTTTCTATTCCAAAATCTCGATTGTGGTAGCTAACAGAGGTAGCAAGGATAAAATATCGTACTACCAGTAAAAAAAGGACGTAAGTGAACTTGCGTCAAAAATTTTTTATTGCATAAATAAATCGAGCTTCACGGCTTACACCTTCTGTCAAAATCTGGTGAAGCTATCTACAAAAATGAAGAAGTAAATGCCAAAATACTAAAAAGTTGCTACTTTAGAAAAAATAAAATTCCAGTTAAAAAAGAGGTATGCATATTTACACTTATTCGCTTTTAAATTTTTCCCGCTCATAAAGTCATAATTACATTTACGTACATTTTAACAGAAGATTTACAAAAAAAAATTGTAACGCAAATGTATTTAAATACTTGTTCCTATGTTTAAGAATCTAGGGCTTTTGTGTAATATAGTTACGTACTTTCTAACCAGCATAACTTCAGAATGCTTAAAGTGTAGTTGCAGTTACTTCTTTATTACACGAAACATTTCACACGATTGATGTTGGATAACTTTGAATACTTACATGCTTTTATAACGAATAAGCCATAATTGTAGTTACTCCTGCAAATATATATTGCGTTTCGTGGTATACAGAAAGAAGTAACCGTGTTTTTTTAGATTATCTCGAAGTACATACAGCTGTTCCTAAATTAAATAACACGTGTAGTTGGAGGAAACTGTTACCTACGATTTTCTCTTTGACACTTATTTATCAAAAAAATCACTTACTGCTTTCTTCCAGGAATAGTACGAGATTTTGGAATAGAAAATTATTGGGCGTCTCGTCATAATAAAGTTACTCACGGAAAATCAGCTTGATAGTAATCAAGTGAAAAAATGTACTAGGGATCCCGTACTATCAGTGAAAAGTGTTTTAAAAGGAAAATTTTCTAACGCAATTTAGAAAATTTAAGGAGTCGCGGGGAACAGCTAGCTAGTTTAGTATAGGTATTATAATAACGATTCTCTATATGAATAACACTCATGATTACCTACCTAGATTATGTTTAAATTATTGTATATAATTTTATTTCTTTTCTTTTCAAAATAAAATAGCATTTCAAAAAAGATCACTACTTACGTCATACGCATTTTATATGAAAAATCAATAAACTAGGTACTAAAAAGACAAAAATAAATAGGTAAACTAAATTCGAAGCAAAAATGTTACTGTAAATATTATAAACTCTACCACTAGACTGCTCAGCATAACGCACGTGCGCAATTCGTGCTATTGTCCTCACTCACAATAACTCACCTCATTGTTCTATACATGAAGCTACAGATAAAATAATAATAATAATAATATTTTTTATCTATACCTTCATGGTTCTATAGTACAATAGAGACCAATGGGAGCGACGTGACAAGACAGAGACAATTAAGAAGTCCATTATCCACAGACGAAGATCTGAGAGTTGAATCCTTTTACTTATTTTCTCAGCAACAAAATGTATTAAATAAGATAGTTTTTGCACCTAGCATCAATGTAAAAATATTCGCAACTCTGTCCCGTCGGCTGTTTTTCAACAATTTGGTGCTAAAATCAGGTAAAAATGTTAGCTACTTGTTTACATTTGTAAGCGCTCTTTGTAGGCAATAGAAAAAAATCCTAAAAAATTATAATGACTTTTAACCACACTCTTTTCGCCAGCTGTTACCTTTTAATAAAAAATTCAAAGTCCCCAAAATATTTTTGTAACTTTAATTAGTTTATCAGATTTGATTTACTACCTATTATGTTGTTTAATATGTAGGATATGCAATGTTTCAGATCAACCCGACTACTGCAAGTGGGTGAAAATTATTTGCAACTAGCTAATGTTCACCCACGTTTATCAATATTAAGCTTCCCCTCGCCCAATATAGACCAAACCGTAACAAATCATGCTCTTGAACCACTTTATCTATTAAAAAACCGCATCAAAATCCGTTGCGTAGTGTGAAAGATATAATATCAGATAGGGACAAACATACAAAAATGACGATTTCGTTTTATATTATGTAAAGAAGATTCCGTTATAGATAACTACATTGATAGATACCTATGTAATGTAGCGACCTAACAAACACGTACAAATCGTAAAAGCTATTGTCCTGCTCGCATAGAAACTCACTGATCAATCAGGGCGCCCGGCGCGCGGCGGTGAGAGGCGTCTCACTCAGGTAATAAAGTTATCAAAGGCAAGCACGCAGGACATGGTCAATGAGCAAAGTAATTAACTTTTACGACACCTCATATAGTTTAACAATTTTTGGTTACATACAGGGTCTTTCAACAAAGACGGGTCGATGTTAAAATTGAATAAAACAAGATGTGTGTCAGAATTAACGAAATTTTATTTTTATTTGAATGGCTCGTTTATGCCATTATGGATGGAATATGATACGTTCATATGTCCACCGCAGCTTCGTATGGTGGCACGAATCCTAGAGGTCCAATTTTTAATGACTCTGCTGCATAGATCCGGTTGAATCTGCGCGATGGCTTGCGTTATGTTGGCTTTCAGGGCAACGGTCGAATGCGGTTTATTGGCATAGACCTGCGACTTCAGAAAACCCCACAAGAAAAAGTCTAACGGAGTCAAATCACAGGATCTTGGTGGCCAATTCACGTCACCTCTGCGAGAGATAACCCTACCCTTAAACCGTTCATGCAGAATGTCGATTGTGTCGTTCGCTGTGTGGCAAATAGCGCCATCTTGCAGGAACCACATATCGTTCATGTCCATATTGTTCAATTTAAGCCAAAAGAAATTGTTTATCATTGATCTGTAGCGTTCGCCGTTGACGGTGATGGCCTCGCCAACGTCGTTTTCGAAGAAGTACGGACCAATGACGCCGCCAGACCAAAATCCGCACCAAACAGTAAGTTTTTGTGGATGCATTGACACCTGGTGAACCTCATATGGGTTGTAGTCATCCCATATACGGCAATTTTGCTTATTAACAAAACCATTCATCCAAAAATGTGCCTCGTCGCTAAAGATTATTTTTCGGCCAAAATCGGGGTCCTCTTCCAAGCGTTTCGAAGCCCATTCAGCGAACACACGGCGTTGTCTATGGTCATTAACTTTGAGCTCTTGGGTCAGTTGAATCTTGTACGGATGCAGACCCAAGTCCCGACGCAAAATTTACTCTCACGTACAGCAGCGATGTTCTCGGCCGATCTGGCGTTCCTTTGACGTAAAGGTGTTGGTTGGTTGTTTACCGAACCGGTCGTCTCAAATTTAGTCACCAATCGTTGGAGAGTAGACTTTGAAGGGCCACCGCGTCTGCCATAAAATGGGCGCAATGCACGCAACGTTTGCAATAACGAACACTCATTTTGATAATACAGTTTTATCATTTGCACATGCTGCTCAACCGTGTAACTCGCCATGGTGATTTGGCATCAGTGACTGAATAAGATAAAATTGATTTGAAAGATCCCGCCAAAACAAAATGGCCGCCACAGATTATTAACATCGACCCGCTCTATTTGAAAGACCCATTAGATAATAATATGAAGGCAGTCAAGCCCCTCCAAAATTATGCCGCTAACCAGGCGTGTTAGCATACAGTTTATTTTCAAGATTTTCGTCTCTAACAGACTGCATTCAATGTCCCTAAGCTGTATCTTACATCACCTTTTAGGATGAAATCGGGTAGCAGATATATACTCTCTCTCTCCAACCCCATTAAGACGGCACGATACCAAATTATGCTCCATACAAAAGTATGGGTATCGTACTTCCGTTTTTTCTTTGCGAAAGTTAAACCGATTGTAATAGTTTTTGCGTTATAATATAGATAAAGAGTATATCTATGCTTCTATCACTTTTTTTTTTCAAAACATAATAATAACTTTTTTCGGTTTTCTTTAGATAAAGTTGCAGCTTCTATCACACAAATTTGGTAAAGTTTTACCACAAAAGAAAGTGATAGAAGCATAGATATTGTAAGGCTTCACCAATTGTAAAGCTTCTTCTTTGATAATAAAACACTTTTATCACAATTAATTTGTTATATTTTTTATATTAAAGAAAAACTATTTTACAATCATTTTTCAACATCCTCTCTTCATGTCCTATTCCCATCTCTTCTATTCTTTTATTTTTATTTTCAAATTTTAAATTTTTTATTCTTTTTTTAAAAATATATCTTAAGTGGCCTGTATCATTGTATAGGTTATATTCAATGATCACAACCTTTACATTCTCCCCCCTTTAGAGGATAAAAAAAAAAATTTTTTTTTTTCAAAAAAAAAAAAAAAAAAAATTTTTTTTTTCTAAGTTACAAAATACTTGACACCCTACCTAAGGTTGGAAAGCATGATAACAAACTAGGATGAACCAGATTAGATCCAGCTAGGACCTAGCTTTTCGAAGCAATACATTTCGAAAAACTTGAAAAGCAAAAAACCAACCAAAAATTGCCTTTCTAATCTTAGTCATCCGAACCACACTAACTACGATGCCCTTATATCATATCACTCTTTTCATAAAATATTAAACTACTTCATCTTTAAAATTGATTTATCCAATAATAAACAAGAGTGATAAGGCATCCTTAAAACTATCACACCAAGACACAAAGCATATATCATCAACAATCAATCAGAAAAATGTTCATTACCAAACAATCAATGCTCTTATAAAAACTGTCGAGCTTCAATTATGAGGTCAGCATCATAGATCCGAAAGATATGCTAATTTAACAGCTTTCCAGCTTAATGAGAAAATTTACATAAGAAACCACTATAATTGATAGAATCCAGAGATTATCAAATTAAAATTTAAAGTATGCTCAGATAATACTCAACCTTCTTTTCAATTATTTAGGTATAATTTCTACTAAGTAATCCTGAATGCTCGGAAATGACCAATTTATTCCACATTTAGAATTCCTTCTCGTGAGATAAATTTACCAACCATTCTTCTACCACAAGTAACGTTTTAAATAATCAATCATTCTATTATCTAAGTAATTATAAACCATTCGCCAATCATTATTATCCAACTATTACCCAATAAACAAAATAAAAATATTATCAGCAACCTCTCACCATAATACAACCTCCTTCAATCTTCAACCTTTCACATTTCTCTCCTAATGAACAAATACTTTACTCTAGCACCTACTTTCCTAAATCCTATCTTATAAGTTCTATCTCTAAAATGCGTGATATCCCAAAACAGGATTCCATGACAAATAGCCTATGGCCTTACCATGTTGCATTCAAAGATATTACCCGTTGATACGACTCATCCAACTAACTCTACCAAGCCACTCCTTTCGACATTATAACTCAACACAACCCATTATTATACCTATTAATCGTTCCACCTTAATACTATAATCATAATCTAGTACGAAATACTCACTATCCAATTACTATGTTAATATATTTATCTCACATTTTTAACTAAACATTCAAAATATAAATATGAAAAAATTATTAAATTTTTGATGTGGTTCCTTTTCATAGCATCTTTCTTATGTATAAATTTGCTGACGTCATTATGAAGTCTCGCCGATCCCGAACAATATGAAACACACCAAAATAAAACAATATTAGTAAATTATAATTATCACTATATATATAACCTTAATCTAATTGAATCACTAAACCAATTTACATCATTATGCAAATAATTATTTCGTTATAGAACAATTCTTGGTAATTTACTTCTTGGAACTCTTCCCTTAATCTATCAAATACCTCCTGCACGCTTTTGCACGTGTCTTTAATGCCCCAGAAGAAAAGTAAGGCGTTACCCCTTAAAAATGAGGGCAATAGTGATAATTTTTCTTCTTCAGACAAGCATCTCTTGAAAGTTATTAAAGCGTAAAACATTTCTTCGAATTCATCTAGGCACTCCTGTGCGCAACCACCGAAAGTTATCGTGGCTAGATCCATCTTAGTTATAAATAATTTATAAAAATTTAATAAAAAGACACGGCTACTTCTCTGATAATAAATATTTATCCTGTGTCGACCCTTTGCTCGTCAACACATCCCTGGGCGTAGGAGCTGGTTTACCAATCGGGCCGCTATACCCGGCGCGCCTCCACCATTTGTAAAGATTGTTCTTTACAATTAATTTATAATAATAATTTAAAACACATTTAATTAATTTGTTATATTTTTTATATTAAAGAAAAACTATTTTACAATCATTTTTCAACATCCTCTCTTCATGTCCTATTCCCATCTCTTCTATTCTTTTATTTTTATTTTCAAATTTTAAATTTTTTATTCTTTTTTTAAAAATATATCTTAAGTGGCCTGTATCATTGTATAGGTTATATTCAATGATCACAACCTTTACAATATACTCATTATCTATAATATAACGCAAGAACTATTAAAATTCGTTTAACTTTCGCGAAAAAAAAACGGAAGTACGAAACGTCTTTTTTCAAAGAATTTGTAGGTAAAATCGCGCGCTGAAAGGGACAAATATAGATGAAGCGTCATCTATATTTGTCCCTTTCAGCGCGGCGCTCGGAAATAGAGATAGCAATACCTAAATGAGGAGTACAGTACCCTCATAATAGCATACTGTTGGCAACTGGGTAAGAGCCTCCTCCACTTTTGTAGGGAGGATGTAAGGCGTGTTGGCATAGTGTTTACCGTTACCATTCTCTCACAAATGTTATCTATGTACAATATTTCTTAAAAAGGGTGGTGACACCTCTATTCGTAATCCGTCGCTATGTGGACATTATTAAACATCACCATCGAGTTAATTATAACAAATGTGAATGTTTTCAGTTTACCTTCAATCAAAATGGTGTCCTTGTGGCCGCATCCTCTGTGCATGGCGGCCATGATGTCGGTTGTGGTCCATCCCCACCGCCGAAACTCCGCCCCTTGCAGGCTACGCCGAGGACGGCCTGTGAGCCTACAAACTGCGAACTTCCACAGAGGACCGCCCTCTCAAATTATTATGGGTATACAGGTACACTAGCTAACGCTTGCAGTTTTGTTTACTGCCCTGTTCCTGGTTCCTTGTTGCTTTCAGGCTTGGTGATATACAACCTTCGCGTTGTTTACAACTGTTTCAGATTTTAAATCAAGGCATTTATTCACAACCGAGTCAAAAGTAATTGCTAACTTATTTTAATCTTACATTCGACACGATAATCTTGATATGTATAAGTGGCGCTAAGGTTGGTGGCATAAGGTATGCTAATAGCATTATAAAAATCAGTTAACCCTCTATCTGTGACATAACAGATTAAGAATATAAGATGTATGATATAAGGTACTGCTGACTTGCGACTACAAACTATGTATTAAAATTAAAAGAAAAAACATGTACATACATGAATTAAATTGTTTATTATTGTACCGCCCATATGCTATTACTTGTGTTTGCTGAATTATTTAATTTTCTTCGAAATGTGTCAATGTTTCCACACAATCCATCTTTTCTCATATCTTCCTCTACCCATATTTAACAAAAATTTAATATTTATCTTTCATTTAATTTTAAACAATTCATAAATTGATTACAAACATTTAGCACCTTTAAATGATAATGATATCATCAGTTTAAGAATCAAGAAGAAGTAAAAAATAATGTACTTAGTTCAAAAACTAAAAAACACACTTGAAATTCCTAAATATTTTTTAAAATTATTTCATTTTCTTCGGTCCTTGATATATTATGTGCAAAATTTCAGATCAATCTGACTACTGCAAGTGGGTAGTAAAATCACTTTCAAAGATTCCATTACATACATTATATGTACCTACATTGACAGATACATACCGAACTATATTAAGCGTGTTACCTCTGAGCACTGTTAGAATTTTCACTTAATTAATATTAAATGTTTGGTTTCTTAATAGTGTTTGTTTATCCGTGTAGTGACAGATCAATAATATATATACCACAACACCATTTTTCCCCAGGGTGTTATAACAGCCAGCTCAGGGATATTACAAGCGGTTAACATCTATATATATGAGAGATGGAAAATTTGAAACTAAACCTTGTGGCAACACACCTGCTCAACGCTACATAGTCAACAATAAACTGGAAGTGTAAAAGGCCCGTGCCCAACAGTGAAACGTTAATGGGCTCGAGAGACAGGATTTTTCTATTCTCATGTTATAGATTAACTTTTGTTTTAAGTCATCATTTTCACAGATATATACAAACAGTAACACTATCAATATTCAGGACTTTAACCACTGAGTTTATGAAGACCAAGTAAGTAATAGCCGTTAGCCGATAATTCCTAATGTAAATTGTTATAAGCAAGTAAACGTGGTTTCACGATTTATAGAACAGTCAAGTACTGTCGTTAACGGCATAATGCTGATATTAAATAACAAATAAAGCTCGTATGTACCTGAATCAATAATTCTCTTTATTTTAATATCTTTTTATCGAATCCTTTCGTAGCAAACCGTCAACCACATCGCACTTTCATTATCTCATTTAGGCTTACTTTATGAAAACTCACGCGATACTGTTTTATCACTGAACTGCAATTTGAATTTATGTGCAACAAATCACTTTTCCAAAACACTATTCATTTATTTCTAGGCTTTTTTTTCAGAGAAATCAAACACAAACACTTTGCAAAGTTGTAAATAAAGTTTTATTTTTGACAAGTTATGTACCTACCTATAATTTTATAACTTTTTAATTATTTAGCTATTTATAACAAGATAAGAATTAATAGAAGTCTATTAAAATTTAATATACTATTTTACAATACCATTTAGGTACACTACAGTCAATATCTATTTATGTACGAAATGTTGTAATTTAAAATTGAAACTACTGAAAGTGTCTCCTTGTCAACATAATTATTTCCGGTAGTATAGTCAAAAAGTCAAAACAGTACTAAAATTTCCCGCCCAGTTAAGAGGATACCAAAATAGCTTCGTGCATTTTTCTACGTACGAAGTTTTCATTGTTTCTTTAGATTGAATGGCTAGAGCTCTAATTTTTAAGTATATGGTTTTTCAATATAATGATCTAGGATCGCATAAACTCAGAAACACGATTGAAAAAAGTTTTCTCGATAGAAAGTCTTAGCGAAACCACTACAACACTTACTAGTTATTATTCTGTGGCGAAACAACCTCTCTATCATCATCATCATCATCATCATAACATCACGCCTTTTTCCCATGGGGGTAGGCAGAGACTATAGAGCGCCATCTGCCACGATCGAAGCACACTTCCTTGGCTTCATCCACACTCATACATCTGGTCATACATGCCCGACGGTTGTAAGTGCTACGCACTTGCCCCTTTTGGAGTATCCCGGCGATGACATCGGAGTATATTTTTCTCGGGCGTCATCCTCTCCCAGCATTTCCACTTACTTTCGCCGTGTATATGCCTTTCGTTAAGCGTCTCTCATCCATCCTCTCCACATGACCAAACCACCTAAGCATACTTTTCTCCACCTTAGTCACTACATCCTCTTTCGGACCACAACGTTCTCTTATAACTTCATTTCTTAATCTCTCTTTCAAAGTCACACCACACATACTTCTCAAAGAGCGCATCTCTACAGCATTTATTCTACTTTTGTGCTTCTCCTGCCACACCCAACATTCGCTTCCATACATAAGCGTAGGTAACAACACGCCATTGCTTATTTTTTATTTTTGTCATTTGTCGGTCTATTATCGCGTATTAACTAATGAAATAACTTTAAAAACATAAGTAACTATTATATATAGAAACACGTAAATCAGAATTAAAATATATTTGGTAGATATATGAGTAAATAGGAAAAGTATCCCTAATTCTTCATTTTCTGTGCCTACTGGCTGTGTTAATATGTACGTGTCGGCGATGATATACGATAATATTGATGTAGGCCCTTAACTGCGTTTCATAGTTTATTTTATTTTATTGAGAATAATAAAATTCGTGGTGGAGTGGTTTATGTAATGGACTGCCGATCACGAGGTCTCGGGTTCGATTCACGGTTGGGACAATCATTTGTGGGATATCCATAAATGTCATACAAATGTTTGTACTGCGTCTGGGTGTTTACTATGTATTATATGTATGTATTTACAAAAGAAAAGTAGTTTACGTATTATATCCGTATTCTGGTACCCATAACACAAGCATATAAGCTTAGCTTGGGACCAGAGGACGTTGTGTGAAATGTCCATGAATATTTATTTATTTATTATATCACAACCACATTAGAAAGCTAGCGCTACCTTGTTCCTCAATTCTTCGACATGCCTATTCTATGTGCAGAACTAAACTTAACTAAAAAATGAAAATTGATAGCGTCAATAACACAATTCGGCAATGTTAACAGAACTTTTTTAATATAAAAACTGTTTATTATAGACTAACGATTTTAATTAATATAAATGTGTGCAAAAAAATAGCCAAATATTTAAGATAAAGCAATAGTTGTTTTCATTTTTTAGTTAAGTTTAGTTCTGCTTATAGAATAGGCACCGATATCTAATCAACATGAACGAAAAAGTCATAAAAAAGACAGACACAGAATCTATGTCTAATCGGATTTTACGGTGGATGGGCCCCTGTATATAATAGAACAGGGACACTAGAACAGGAACTTATGCAGGGATATAAAATTCATTTGAACTAGAGTCTGGCGGTGTAGTCGTATAAAATAAGGATCACCAAACACTACTCTATTTTCTTTATTACATACCTACCTTCTATTTTCAGTAATTAGGTATACGTATTCCTCATTATTTTGGTTGCTGCGCATGCGGCAAATGTGACAAAACTGCCCGTAATTGCATGGACATAGGAGATGGAAGGATCGGTTTTATTTTTCATAATAATTTTATGGTTTTTACAGGCAAGCGTTACTAAGAACAGACACAGAAGACAAAGACATTTAGGGTTATATGTCGTGGCGGTTGGTTAGAGGATAAAATGAAATACGTCAGGACCTGAATGGTGTTTATTTGCGACTCAATATATTTGATATAGTAATAGCTTACATAGGTAAGGAGAACAATCGTTTCTATATATTCCTTATACTGCTGACACGCATAGTGTTTCATACAATGAATCCATACATAATATATTTGTATATAATAAATTAGGCGAAGAGAACAAACAATAGGCCCATACATACTGTAATAAATATTATATTTGTATATAATAACTTAGGTGGCTAGCACAATGGTCTATATGCATTCGTAGATTTGTTGACATACGTCTACTTGCAAACAATGAATTAATACAATGTGTCCCTACAGACACACAATAGACAGAAGGCAATTTTTTACTTTAGGAAGGAATCTACAAACACTAAAAGTCAATTATAATTACCAACACCATTTATATTATTATTAATTTTATTTGGATTAGCATTATTAGTTAACAAAGAACTCGTTTGAGCGCTGGTTCTGATTGTGTCGCCATTTACAAGCCCAATTCCAACATGACATACCCGCCCACGGTTCGTCTGTGTAAAACACTTGCCCATTCTGATACATCTGAAGCAAATTAATGAATTTTAGATTATATTAGGGATATTCAGATAGGCGTAACCAGTGGCAGTTAAGGCTTGAACTTCCCTTTTGAAGCTCTCTTGAAATGCTGACAATTGTGCCAAAAAGCAAGATTTGGACACATCCTCGAAAAATTTAGTTCTCTTTTGTCTGAAACCCCCCAAACAAACTTAAAAGTTGGCTATATCTATGCCCACGTAGTCAAAATATAAACAGCTAACTTTCTTGAAGTGATTTCATAAAATAACAATCATATTATACGCACAAACTTATTTCAGATAGTTATGAATTATGATACTGCAATCAGAGCAAAAAGAATTAAATTGTCATTTACTACTAGATTTTCAAAATATTCTAGTTTAGTATTAAGTAAGTACTTCTTTAGGTAGTTACTACACTTACAAATGAAAGATCGGAGCTCTTGTAAGTAACACCGTCGTATCCAAAACGGAAGATGAAGTTCATGGAGAATATAGAGAAGATGCACCTGACGTCAGTGGTAGCTGGGATGAAATACCGATAAGGGCCGCAGTAATACGATATCTTCGGCTCGTATTCCACCGACTCTGGGAATTCCTCCCGTGGATTGATTCTGTTGGCATTGATAAAATTTAGTTATTCAAAATTTAAAAATGTTGGTACTTAATTTGTGCAATAAAGGTTTTGTACATATTTCTATACTTAGTAGTTTTTTTTGCATTCATAATTTAGTTTTTTTATGGCGATATCGTACTTCATATGAAACGTTATTATATCTATGAAGTACGATTTACCTTCTTTATGTTGATTGATTTGCTTTGACTTACTTATAGATACACTGAGCATCACTCCAGTTGTCATCTGAATGGCAGTAGAGACCCTGACTCGGGTCTTTAGCCTGAAATTGTTCAGCGTGTGGGCCCACGTAGGTTGTCTCTGAGTGTCGGTGATAGAAGCCAATAAAAGCAAATGCTCCTGTAAATGTATAAAGATCATATCAAGTTGCTGATACCACTATACACGGCATAGTGAACTGAAACATGCTGCAGATTACCCATTTAGCTGGATCGTCAAAATTTTAGGATACCTGATATTGGTAACTGTACTGTGCCTATTAACAGGCACCTGACAGCGAAAACAAACTGCTGAATAAGACGGCGGATCATGTAAAGCTGTGTTTGATTTTAATTAATCACATGAACATAGAAATATTCGAGGATAAAATTAAATTTCTACTAGGAATGAAAAAGCCCGTACCTCTAAACGTGTAGCAGTGTGGCTTCCTCTCGCTGGACAGTATCATCTGGGCGTCTTCCTGGTTGTGAGCAGATACAATGTAGTACGATGTGTCCAAACATTTGAACTCTGTGAAAAAATATGAATGATTTTTACACGAAATAAGTAAAACACAGAAATCGGGTCAAATTTCTCCCTCTGTTAATGAATTTTTATATATTTGGATACGTATTTCATTTTACTAACCATCAATCAAAATCAATAATGGAAGACTTACCAGGGCTGGTGTATAGTCCGAAAGGAATCTTCGCTTGCGTTGATTTGATCTTGGCCTCTGACGTATCCATTTTCTTGTTGAGTTTTAGCAGAACCATCGACATGAGTGCCATGTCAGTAGCAAACAGCAGTCTTTTTAAGTCTTTAATATGGGTTTCTATGAAGGCATACAACTTTTTGGACGCCGACTCCATGATCTCACGACGTTCTGACTAAAATAACACCGACAATGGATACAATGAAATGTAAAATATAGTTTAGATCGTCAATAATCATGAGAGCAAAACCGTTAAGTTCAATTATATTGGGTGATGCTAAAAACCAAATAAATAAATTATACAAAGTTAACTGCAGTCGTTTTGGAGCCCCAGATCGTCGAGCGCTGTGTTCTGCCCATTGCCACTTCAGCGTGCAAGCTCTTCGGGCTATGTCGTACACACCGGTTCTTCTACGGATTTCCACATTTCGGATCTTATTACGTAGGGAAACACCTCATCACAGCCCTCTCCATAGCACGCTGCGGGACTCTGAGATTAGTTATGAGGCCGACATTCAGAGACCAAGTCTCAGTTCTATAAGCCATCACTAGTAACACCTTAGACCTTACTTTTCAGGCACTGGGGAATTTTGACGTGAAAATATGGATAAGCTTCCTGAACGCTACCGAGCCGAGTTGGATAGAACCAGCAAATAAACAGTCGTAATTGTTAGGTAAAACTAAGTGCCAAGTAACAACAAATGCTAAATATACGTACAGGGTTGTGTGGTTCCTTCATTCTACTGTTCATAAAGTCGTTGTAGTCTTTGAGAAGTTGAAACTTATCACTGGCGTAGCTGTACCGAGGATCGATCTCCTTCGGTCCTGGCATGTTGAAAGGTTTCTGGATATAACAATAATTTTGTTACAATTGGTTAATTTAGTTGTTTTGTTGCTGGTTGGGCTCTTAAGGGGGTTGGCTTTGTATCACTTTAATCAAATTGTTCCTTACTTGTCTTGTTTAATATGTTTTAAATAATTCTGTGAACTAAAAACGGGGTACTGGGCGTACTGGACTACCACAAATATAACGGATGGGCTCAGAAAAGATGTTAAGTATTAAAAGTCTTTTAAACGAGGCGTGAAGAGGCACCTTGCGGGCCGGCAAGGCGGGGGCGGCTAGTGCTAGTAGCCGCCCTCGCATTTGGATTGCACTTCCACTTAACATCAGGTGGACTGCAGTCATTTGCCTAACGCTTTCGATAAAAAACAAGGTTTGTTTATTGTACGAAATCACAGTATGGCGGATGTCATTTAAACAGCGTAACCGAGTATCAAAATCACCCAGGGAACCAATTTGAATAAAATTTGTATAATAAGTTAATTAAACGCAAAGTGGCCAACAAGCATAAGGCGTTATATTTATTTCAAGAAAATGCTTATTGAATAAATCAAATCGTAGTGGAAAAAGTTGATCACCGCAAGCGGGACTTGAACCCACGACCTCGGAATACCGTTCCGCAGCTCTGCCAACTGAGCTTTTTGCGGTCGTGCTAACAGTAACCAAATTAGACCCCCACAATCGTCACTCGATTGAGTTTACATCGTATTTTGACGTACAACGCCATCTATCGAAAATATTTTGCAACAATCACGACCAGCCACCAGCCACCTAGTATTCTTTACAGAATACAATTTTTTCCACCACAATTTGATTTATTAAGTACATACTAGCTGTTGCCTGCGACTCCGTCCGCGTAGAATTTAGGAAATTTTCCCCGTTTTTGCAACATTTTTAACTACTGCTTCAGTGAGAGTATTATAAACGTAAGAGTAAACAAATATAATCAGAATGAACGAACTGCTAAGCTATCAGGAGTTACACGTGTTATTGTGAGTCAACCATAAAATATAGATATGTGCTGTTTCGGGATATTTTTTAGACAATTTTATGTAGAATATTTCCGTCATACATGATTTCTATGTAACTTTAACCATTAAGGCTGCACACGCGACGGAAGCTTAAAAAATGGAGCACCTTTTCCCATTTTCCCAACATTTCCCTTCACTACTCTGCTCCTATTGATTGTAGCGTGATGAAAAGTATACTATAACCTGCCCAGGAGTATGAAGAATAATTGTACCAAGTTTCGTTAAAATCCGTCGAGTAGTTTTTGTTTCTATAAGGAACATACAGACGGACAGACAGACAGACAGACAGACAGACAAAAATTTTACTGATTGCATTTTTGGCATCAGTATCGATCACTAATCACCCCCTGATAGTTATTTTGAAAATATATTTCATGTACAGAATTGACCTCTCTACAGATTTATTATCAGTATAGAAAAGCATAGCATGTCAATTGCAAAATTAATAAATTACTTTTGAAATGCTTATTGACATCAAAGTTTAATTTCTCTTACCGTTTCAACTGTCGGAAAGGAGAGTCGAGCGAGCTGAAAATATGAATTTATTAGTAAGATGTAGATATACCACAATGTGTAAAACTTTCATAGCTAATAGTTGAACCGGAGTTTACTAAATGGAGGCATAATTTAGTTTAATATAGATTTTTAGAAATCATATGTAAGTAACTACTTATCTTACGATGTAAAAATACTAGTTAACTTACCAATTGAAACGAGGAGACATCATTATTTGCTTCCGCTGTAAAAAAATAAACTAACACCTGTAAAAAGAAATTTTATAGTTAATTCCTTTCTATAATGTTAATTTATTTTATTGATTACTAGCTGTTGCCCGCGACTCCGTACGCGTGGAATTTAGGAAAGTTTCATGAAAATCCATCCAGTAGTCTTTACGTGAAAGAACAACAAACATTCTTACAATCCAACATTAACCAAACATCCAAATATTAGAGTATGGATAGAAGACCGAGGAAACGTTCGCGTTGCTCGGCCAACAGTTTAAGTATTTTATTATGTCGCGCGTAATTCTTTTTTCGTCATATCTCCTAAGATATTAATTTAAATTGCATGCTGTAAATAGCAGTTATAATCTATATTAAACGTGTAAGCTAACTAAGGTATTTATTTTTATAAAAAAGATTACTATATGCACATAAATAGCTTTTGAAAACACCCTATTGAATTTGATAATTTTTTCGACATTATAATGGGTACAGCGGGTTTCCCTTAGTGTTGCCCAAATGCAAGAACAAGACGAGACTTAGCCAGTCTTGGTCTTGGTCTTGCGCCAATACACCTGGTCTTGGTCTTGGTCTTGGTCTTGCGCTCCCAGTCTTGGTCTTGGTCTTGGTCTTGCAGCAAGAGTCTTGCAAGTCTTGCAATTACCTATTAGACTATTGCTATTTATTAAAGTTTACTTTAGATCTTAGAAAAACGTATTAGAATTGGAACATTGTGAGCTTGAATTAACATAGCCATAGTAAAGAACAATCAGATTAATAAATGTCTGAAGATTTGATGAGAAATTCGAAAAATTAACTGCCACATGGTGATCAACTGAGCTATATGCCGTTTTCCATGGGAGTAACTGTTTCTTAATAAACATTTACGCTTTATAAGCTTACATGTGCTAAAAATTAACTATTAAATTACTTTTTTTATAGTACATTTCCTTGCTTTTTACCGCGCCGCCTCGGCACGTGCTGGCTCTAAAATAATTTTTGTCATTACCTAGGTACCTATAATACTGTAAAAGGGTTGTGCTCATGCACTTTAGCTATGCCCACATACATATCGATATTATGGTAATTCGATACAATAGAATACACTTAATATTTGTATCGGTAAAAACAATACTATGTGTTAATTGTGTGCTATCAAATTCATATATTAACCTACAATTTATTACGAAACTTCTCCTGAAATCGTATCTTAGCTACAACCATATTGTGTTTGCAATTTGAGTAACTATTACTAGAATGTAAAAAAGTTTATCGGATTTCAATGGAATGAAATAAGTTTATAAGAAAATGTTACAACGAATAATTATAAGCCAATATGAATAATATTTGTTGTGGACAGACCATGTTTTACAATACGATGTTTATTAAATAAACACCAGCGATACGATACGACGATCACTTTATCGTATGATCTAGTATTTTACCCCGTTCGCGTTGTATTGATTTGATACAATAAAATATAATAAAATACCGATACATAATAGAGATGACCCATCTCTATGTACACGTGTCTTCATGTCGGTTATTCCCCGACTATCGGAGCGGCGCGGGCGGCACATTGACATCAAAGGAAGTCGGTTTCTTTTGACAAAGGTGTCGCTCTTTACAAAGGACTCAAGTAGCCAATCAAGTAATACAATTGGTCGACGTATTTCTAATATTAACCAATCACGATTCGTCAAAAGTGATTAAATTATTTAGAGTGGACAGTCGCATATGTGACTTTTTTACCTAACATAATTTTATGAAAAATTATAAGTATCATCGTTAATATGCCAATATCTTCGCTCCCCTCGTCACATTTTGCTAGTAGTTGACACTTAACTTTTCCTCAATTCACGTTCGTCATCTTCGACATGCAATTATTCATTATTTTTTCGGTAATATTACTCCTCAAAAAAACTCGCTCATTTTTATATTCTTCTCGCTTTTCTTCCATCAACATCCAACAAAATTTTCTTCACCATCATGGAAAAATTTTAAATAATTTTCCTCACAGAGGCAATGAGCAGTTAGGCATATTACGTTAATCTCTATTACGGGACATGATCACTATTAGGTCAAATAAAGTTCATAAAAACAGCTGATTAGGGTTGTGCAACGTAAAAATTTTGCAAAAACTTACATCATCAAAAATCGTATTAAATTATAATGCAAGTTAATTTCTAACTTCACGTAGTCATTACTGATGGCCTAAAGAATGCTTGGTTTCAAGCATAACACAGGAGTTTTGTTTCACGTTGTATAAGTGCTTGAGTTTCACGAATTAGATCGACTATAATTTGGTCTTCAAAATGTAGGTAACCAAAGAAATCGTTCATGTCGTAAACTTTTATTGTCTTGTGTTTATTTAATTTACGTGTTTTTATTAAAATATTAGTAAATTACTATAAAATAAACATACTCAAACACTATAATTAAAATACGTATTATAAAAACAAAATTGCGAATCTGATCGACCTTTTGTTAGAGCAGGCGCCTGGACGCTAGACGTGAATTTGATTGTTTTTTTTTATTAATTTAATTAATTATTAATATATGCATATCAAAAGAAACGGCAATAAGCCTAGTTTCACGGGAACATATGTTGCTGGTAAAATAACTAGTATTCCTTGCATAAAATTAGGATTAAAAATTAAGTTTTTTATACAGTTTTGATACAGTTTATTGCGTCTCATAGAATTCCTAAGCGTACCTGTACACCGAACTGTTATACCTAACTACTCCGTGAAATAGCGCTAAGTCCTAGCTGCAAGACGCAAGAGTCTTGCCGGATTAGTCTTGTTCTTGCTCAAGTCTTGCACGGTCAGTCTTGGTCTTGGTCTTGCTAAAAATACGCGGTCTTGTTCTTGGTCTTGGTCTTGCAAAAATGCAAGAACAAGACCAAGACTGCAAGACCAAGACTGAATTTGGGCAACACTAGTTTCCCTTAAGAGATAGACATATGCCCTCGCGGACTTTTTTGAAGAACTATAGGTAACAAACAATTCCTCCATACATTAGTTTGTTGTACCTCACATAGATAAGGCAGCGTTTCCATTTATATCTCGCACGCGTCCGAGTTCCTCGACAAATTTAATCATATCTCATCCAATATACAGCAAACCCCAACAAATTAAGCAAAAGCGCCATCCTCTTGAACCATTCTATCTATTAAAAAAACCGCATCAAGATCCGTTGCGTATTTTTGAAGATATAATAGTCCAAGATCCCAGAGCAATCAGACATAACTTACTTTCACACGGATGAAACCTGAAGTTTTCAGTAGCGTATCGTGTGCCTTGAATACCTACGCGCTTTGTGGAACTTGCCGAGTGACACCTGGGCAGGTACCAGGTGAGAAAGGTAACTAAAAATAAGAATTATTTAACTTAAATTCACATGGCTGATTTTTATATATATCATGTAGAATATTATTTTAAAGTAATATCATAAGTGTCAGACACTTTTGATGGACCAGAGCGTTTGTCAGACGGTTTTAGGCTACCCAAGAAATAAAATATGAACTTTACTTATTTTTAAATGTCTGATTTTTTTATATGTTATTGAAGTATTTATTTAAAAGTTATATTCAATCAGTCAGACAAATTAGAGTGACCAAACATCCTCTAAGACAAAAATTATTCAGCTAGAAGTATGAGGAACGATTTACCGCCCTCAAAACCTCCTGTATACCAAATTTCATGAGTAAGCTTAGTTTAGGTCCAGACGACGTTGTGTTAAATTTCCATACATATAAAATAAATACACCTTTTAAATATTTCCTCTTTCCAATAAACTTAGCTTGGGACCAGAAGACGCTTTGTAAGGGGTCCATAAAAAAGATGAATTCGAGTAAAATTATTAGTATAGCACGGTACGATATTAGCTATTGGACTAAATGAACTACTAGAACAAACGAAGTACTGAAGCATATGATTTACGGAACTAAAAAAACTACTGAACTAAAAGAGTTGTATAGTTCAGCATGGTCAAAAGATGTGTACCTATCACTCTTTTCAATTCAGTGACCCATTCTGCGCATCGCTACTGTATACTATAAGTTATATTACACGCAAACAGCACATTCGCAGTAGATTGAAACAGATAGTGAGTTTAAGAAGGGGAACCGAGTTATTATGTACGTCTCACTCACTCTGAAGCGCATGCATAGTGCTCTCGCCCTCATACTTCTGGATGAATAATTTTTGTCTTAGGGGATGTTTGGTCACTCTAATTTGTCTGACTGATTGAATATAACTTTTAAATAAATACTTCAATAACTTATAAAAAAATCAGACATGTAAAAATAAGTAAAGTTCATATTTTATTTTTTGGGTATCCTAAAAGCGTCTGACAAACGCTCTGGTCCATCAAAAGTGTCTGACACTTATGATATTACTTTAAAATAATATTCTACATGATATATATAAAAATCAGCCATGTGAATTTAAGTTAAATAATTCTTATTTTTAGTTACCTTTCTCACCTGGTACCTGCCCAGGTGTCACTCGGCAAGTTCCACAAAGCGCGTAGGTATTCAAGGCACACGAGACGCTACTGAAAACTTCAGGTTTCATCCGTGTGAAAATAGGTTATGTCTGATTGCTCTGGGATCTTACTCTATAAGCTCACATAGGGACACACATACAAAAAATACGACTTTGTTTTATAAGAAGTAAAGATATATTGACGGGCCTCGTGGTCTAGTGGTTCATATAACGGACTGCCGTTCACGAGGTCTCGGGTTCGATTCCCGGTCAGGACAATCATTTGTGTGATGTTTTTAATTGTCATACAAATGTTTGTACTGCGTCTGGGTGTTTACTATGTATTATAAGTATGTATTTACAAAAGAAAAGTAGTTTATGTATTATATCCGTATTCTGGTACCCATAACACAAGCATATAAGCTTAGCTTGGAACCAGAGGACGTTGTGTGAAATGTCCATGTCCATGAATATTTATTGACATTATTTACATACCACATGCAAGAAAAAAAATCGGCGTATCGATTATTTATCGTTTGCCTTGATCAGAAAGAAGTCCGGGCATACATAAATTTACATTTTAAAATTTAATTTAAAAGTTAGGTATGCTTTTGGTTGGTTGGTTTGGCTCTATAGTAAATTGATACAGACTTTAAAGTCTAAAAAAGTGCAAAATCTTAAAATCCAGCAGTTAACTGCTGGATTTTAAGATTTTGAAGGTTGGCTGTAATTAATTTTAAAATTAAATGTACTTACTACACATATTCTTAAAATATTTATGTTGTCCATAGAACTAGTTGCACTAACGACGCTGACAGCTGAAATAAACTACGCTAGAAGTACTAATTGGTTCGTTAAATTCAAATTAATTGCAGTTTTATTTAGACTATGATAAATAACAATCGAGTACTTGTTAACAGTTTTATGTTTAGGTATGTAACAACTTAGGTACAGTTAGTTAGTTATATTATCTGTGGTTCAATGTTAAAAAAGGTTAGAATTTGAAAGATTGAAATTGAAAACAACCCTTCAAATAAAACCATTCTTTACGGATTTATGCGTATATTTATTTTAAATAGCCCGAGGACGCACGTATAACTACAATCCAGTACTTAACGTATCGCAGTTAGACACTGGTTTCCTCTATTTCTTGAGATTGAGATTACTTTTATGCCACATTAACAATAAATGAGCTGCGACCGGTCTACTGTCTAGTCAAAAGTAACTTACCAGTTACCACATAGACTTGTTATTAAAATTCGTCATTAGGTCGATGGAAATAAAATACAACAATTGAGTAACTAATATGTGTATTTACTTATAGTCTTATTCATAATGACTTATCGGAGGTTTAAAAGTTCGCTAAAATGGGTTCGCGAAAATCGTCAAAACTTGTTATTCTTCTTCTTCTTCAGCCTCTCTCCGTCCACTGTTGGACATAGGCCTCCCCCAAAGAACGCTACAACGCGCGGTCCTGTGCCGCCTGCATCCAATGTCTCCGCGCGACCTTGACGATATCGTCGCTCCACCTTGTCGGGGGCCGCCCAACGCTGCGTCGTCCGGTACGTGGTCGCCACTCTAGGACTTTTCTTCTTATTCATAATAGTCTTTATCACTCCGATAAAATCTCCGTTTAAACCTCCGATAAGTCATTATGAATGAGACCGTTAGACTCCACTCAAGTAAGCAGATGTCGCGTCCGTCGTACCAAATAGCTAGCTCCGTGTCAATGGTATGGTATCCCAGGCGAGGAGAGCTCCTGAATTTTGAATTTGAATAAGGTTCTTTGGGCTTCTCAAAATGTTTGATACGGGGGCTGGTCTCGTCTTAGCTACGCCACTGATAGAAGGGTCTTAATTAAGTAAGCTGTGCATGTGTTTAAAGCTAACTCGTAGCGTTCTGTTATCTTTGGAGCCGAAAAAATCTCGCAGATCCTTCTTAGACATGATTAATCGCCTTTTGATCACTCCATTGGGATTGTTTGCAAATCCAGAAACCATATAAATTAACATTAGGACTGAAAAAATGAGACTAATTTTATTCTGAAGTTTCACCATAAAACGTAACCACGGTCGGTAGCTCTAAGGAGCAATTTGTTAGATGAAGGTTCCAAAATTATTTTAAGAAAAACTGCTTTACAGATAAGCCATTTATAATAGAACTTACATAAAAAGAAATACTTAAATCAGGTTTAATTTGAAACTCAATACAATACTCACATACAACATAAATTTGTAATAAGTTCATCTCTTATACTTCCTGCTTAACACATGATTATTTAATACAAAACAATCATTCAATCTTTGCGGGCAATAAAACCTTTATACGAAACAGTTTAATTACTCAAGAATAATTAGTTTTTAAAGTCCTTTCACACAGCATGACCAATGGCGGACATCGGTACCGATTCTACCGGTACAATTAAACTTAACTCACACATACGAGTAAATATTAATATCGTCACAAACAAAATTCGGCAATGTTCACTGTTGTAAGTATCTCTGTAATGGTTTTACTTTGTGTTTGTTTCATTTATTGAACCCCAAAGAAATGTTTAGAGAAAAATATCATGTAAAAATTCTCATCAAACTATTTCAATACCGATGTTAGGTACATTGTTATTGTCATACAAGACAGTGCGTCTACGGCTAAATCAATGACCCGGCTTGAGGTCAAAAAAATATTTATGTGTGTTTCACACACACATAAATTTTTTTTTTCATTACAACGTGAAGTTGCTCGATTGCCTGGGGCAACATTATTGACGTCCGTCAAAACATGATTGTCAATAAATTAATAAATTGTGTTTTTATGTGAAAATGAATTACATATTTGAGTTAAAATTACTTGTGAAATCCTATGTTATGGCATTTTTTAATTATTCTGATACCCAAAGACTGCGCATTACGTTATTTTTATTTTTTTGTTCGTAGCGCCGTTCACACTACAAACTGACAATGGTGTCAATTAAATATGGTGTATTAAAACAGATCTTGATTTTGAATGCCATACTTGTATCAGTGTGTTCAAAAGTGAAGTTTGCAGATTGCAAAAATTTATGTCATCACGGTATGTCACTTATATTAAGTTCCATATCATTTTAGACCATGAATTCAAGTTAGCCCAGGCTAACTTGACTTGTCCTCAATTCTGAACGCCAATCAACCTTCTGGTACTTCTGTGGTTATTGTAATGTGAATAGCCTTTTAATTTAACATACTTGATCGAAATTGTTATCATTTTTGCAGTAGTCATGCATTTGATTATTTTGTATGTTTGTTAGATCAATAAATAATTTGTTTTTATTCTCTAAATCATCTGAAGACTAAAAATGAATAAATTAATTTAATGAATTTCAACTGAAGCCATAAAATTCGAACTATACAGGGTGTGGCGTAATTAATGGATAAGCCTGTGCCTGTGGATAAGCCTCCTACTGCGCTATACGAATATGTATATTTTTAATTAATCCTATGTATGGTCTTGAAAAGAATGGCATAAGTCATGTTTTTCATAAAATGACTACTTTCACTAACCAATTCTGCTACTGTTGCCACAATTTTCAAAAGTTTTGCTTTCTGTTTTTTTTATAATACAGCTTAAGAGTTGAATTATTGCAAGCAATAAAGAATTCCCTATTCGTAATACAAATTTTTTGAAAATTATGCATTGTCGGCGACACAGTTATGCGCCACGGAAACTTATGATTGATTTGTAAAATTGCTAGATTTTGGTATTGATTATAACAATTGGAGTTATATAATTAATGTTATGTGATTGATATTATATAAATTGATGTAATGTTAAAAGGTATTGTGTGGCAGAGCTATAATAAGTTGTAATTTATAAGGTTTTACTTAGTAATAAGAACTTGGACTATGTAAATTTTGAATTTTGAGGATGTGATCCCTCATTGTTAAATAAATGATCACTTTTGGGTTTCATGGTAATGGGTAGAGCTTAGAGAAGGTAATGACGTTTAAATCATGTAGATTGACTTAGTATTAATGAAACTATGATAGTTTTAAGTTTATTCTTTGTGATTTTTACAATATTTTTCTATGTTAATGTTCTAGAAAGTTTTTATATTCTAGACTAATAAGGTTTTTTGTTATACAACATATTATAGTAAGGTAAGATGTATCTAACAACATAAGATTTATATAGAAATTATTAATAATAAAAGAAAGGGAAGGAATCTTAAGAGATCAATCAAGTAAAAATTGGAAAACAAAAGGGTCAAAATTAGAAGGCCGTCGACAAGGTAAAGGGCCGAGCCACCTAAGCAGGGCTCTTGCTTTGATTTATTATTGAACTCAACTACGAACTCTACGAGCTCTAAGGAATAGAAAGGATAGAACAAAAGGGAATAAAAGTCGCACAAAAGATTGATCTTTCAAGACTGCCACCTCTTACCAAGAATGATCTTTCATTTCAACAGTTGTGGAAGTTTCCTCTAAACGCATTTAGGGGTGCGTGGGATACGGGTCAACCAGCGAGGCACTTGTACCTGTAAAGACCCGTATCAATACGTCAGGCAAAGTCGGCTCCGGGTACTGGTCGTGCCCTAGTCGAGTTCTGCCCAACAGTTGGTCCTTCGAGAACCGGATCCCTAAGAAACCAGAAGAAGTCCAGAAGTTTGCAAGATGCCAGTAACCAGGTCACAGAAGGATGCCCCCTCACGTCCATCGTCCCGTCCCTTGGTCACGGACGGGGCTGAGGAACCGTTAGGGTTAGAAGGGGTCACGTCTGCGTCAGAGTCAGGGTTATCAGCAATGGTGTGGGACAGCAGTTCTTCGGGTACATTGACGGCTGGGACAACCACAACAGTCACGACTGCGACGACGGCGGCATCAAAGAAGAAAGAAGACGCCGCAGAGAAGACGACGGAGAAGACCCCAGAACAGGCACCGGCAAGGCGCGTCCGCAGCTCCGCTGCGACTAGCAAGCCGACGGGGGTCAGTCGTCAAGCCAGGTCTACGAAGACAACGAGTTCATCCGCCAGGCGACGTGAGCTGGAAGCCAGAGAAGAATTGGCACGCCTGGAGCTGAAGCAAGCGGAGGCAGCGTCGAAGCTGGCACGCGTCCGGTTGGAGATGACGCAGTATGAAAACGACGACTCCGTGGATGAAGACCTGGAAGATCGAACAGCACAGGTGCAGAACTGGATCGAGACATCACTACGGGAAGGCAGCACCAGGGAGCAACCAGAGCAGCGAGGTCTACCCCCTCCAGAAGAGCAGCAGAAGGTCAAACCTGAAAACAACTCCACATCCAAGGGAGCTACGGTCGAGATTCAAGCATTGACAACAGCATTGAAGGAAGCCTTTTCTGCGATGGGAGGACAAGTAGCGCAGCCAAGCTACATCCACGAGCTACCCTACTTCGACGGCAACAGCGGCGAGTGGCTGGCCTTCAAGGTGGTCTACGAAGATACGGCACCGATGTTCAGTGACGTGCAGAATATGGCGCGTTTAAGAAGAGCAGTAAAGGGCAACGCGAGAGAAGCTTTCAAGAGTCTGCTGTACTCCGAAGCCTCTCCGAAGGAAGTAATGGAAGCCCTCAAGAGAAGGTATGGAAGACCTGATGCGCTGGTGCTGGCAGAATTGGAGAAGATCAAGACTCTACAGAAGATTTCAGAAAACCCAAGGGACATCTGCGTCTTCGCGAGCCAGATCAACAACAGCGTAGCAGCCATAAAGGGGTTGAAGAAACCACAGTATCTGCATTCACCCGAGATAATGAAGCAGATAATTGAGAAGATGCCGACGGTTCTCAAGTTCCGATGGTACGACTTCACGGCAGCGTCAGGCGACTGCGATTTTTCCGACTTGGGAAAGATAAGCAAGTTCCTGAACAGCGAAGCGGACAAATGTGGGGCCTTCGCGACATTGGAAGACAGAAGCGTATTCAAGCGAACTCCACGACAGGCGACGCATATTATAAACGAAAGGGACTTCAAAGAAAAGGATGCAAGAAGATATGTGAAGACTTGCCCTATGTGTGAAGGCGAGCATTTCTTGCTAGATTGTCAGAAGTTCAAGAAGGCGTCAGTCCAGGAGCGGTGGGCAGCAGTCAAGAAGAGCCGCGTCTGTTTCAAGTGTCTCCAGGGGACTCACCGGAAGGAGTCCTGCAGAAGACCGCCGTGTAAGGAATGCAAAAGATGGCATCATCATATGCTGCACGTGGTACCAGAAGAAAAGATATCGGAAGAAAAGGATAAGGAAAAACCACAAGAAATTATGAGTGTTACGGCATCCACTAACCCAGTTAATCATGCAAGGGCGTACCTAAAGATAATTCCAGTGGAAGTCTACGGGACGCAAGGATCTAAGAAGATATTGGCACTTTTGGATGAAGGATCAACCGTGTCACTCTTGGATCAGAAGGTGGCAGAAGAGATCGGCGCTCAAGGATGCAAGGAAGAACTTGTCATCGAGACGGTCGGCGGCAGGATAATAAGGAAGAAGGATTCTCAGACATTGGACCTTACTGTGAAGGGGTCACATGAAGGAACCAAGAAAATCCTCAGGAGAGTCCGAACCATCGACGAACTGAAGATGACACCGCAGTTCGTAGATAAGAAGAGAATACAAGCTTGCCAACACTTGAGGAAGATCGCCGACTCTCTGTATTACGAAGGGGAGTCGCCACAGCTGCTCATCGGTCAAGACAACTGGGAGCTGATCGTGACTCAAGAAATAAAGAAAGGAAAACCAGGAGAACCAGTAGCTTCGCGAACAGAGCTTGGGTGGACACTCCACGGGTCAGATACTAGAGTGGCCAAACCAGTGCACTTCGTAAATACGTGTTTTCAAATCAGTACGCCAGAAGAAGAGATGCATCAAGCCATCAAAGATCACTTTGCGATCGAAGCGCTCGGCGTGCAACCAAGAAGACCTACTACGGATTCAGAAGGAAGAGCACTTGCCATTCTAGAGAAGACTAGCAAAAGATTGGAAGATGGTCGATTTGAAACTGGACTGCTGTGGAAGAATGAAAACGAACAGATGCCAGAGAGCTACACGTCTGCTAAGAATCGTTTAATTAACATCGAAAAGAAGATAGATAAAGATCCTCAGCTGAAATCAGAATATAACAAGCAGATCCAGCACTTAATCGACAGCGAGTACGCAGAAGAAGCGCCTGGTAATCAAGAAGATTACAAGAAAACCTGGTACCTCCCTCACTTCTCAGTGGTACATCCGTTGAAGAAGAAAATAAGGATTGTCTTCGACGCTGCAGCCAAGTCAAACGGAAGAAGTCTCAACGATGCTCTGCTGCCGGGACCTGATCTACTGCAGTCACTCTTCGGGGTACTATTGCGATTCCGTCAAGGACCATTAGCAGTAGCGGCCGACATAAAGGAAATGTTCCTGCAGATTCGCATACGAGAAGAAGACAGAAACAGCCAGAGGTTCCTGTGGCGAGGAGATCATCGCAACGTGCCGCCAAAGGTATACAGGATGTCATCAGTCATCTTCGGCGCATCATCATCTCCAAGCACAGCGATCTACGTTAAGAACCGGAACGCAGCGGACTACAAGGAGCAGTTTCCTGAAGCGGCCAGAGCAGTCGAGCGAAACCATTACATGGACGACTACCTGCACAGCTTCCAATCAGAAGAAGACTTCAGAAAAGTAACAAAACAGGTAGACTCCATACACAAGAAGGCGGGCTTCGAACTCAGGGGATGGGCATCAAATCAACCTGAGCTGCTGCAAGATGTAAAGACCGAGGCAATTGAGAAGACAGAAGTGAACCTTGGCGAGAAAGAAGAAAAGACACTAGGACTGCGCTGGTCTACAGTAAGGGACTCCATCGGCTTCAGAGCGAACCTTCGGAACACACCAGAAGAAATAACTCGGGGGCTAAAGGTGCCAACGAAGCGAGAAGTCACCAGCGCCGTGATGTCAACTTTCGACCCATTAGGGCTAGCATCACCAGTTCTCGTTCAAGGCAAGAAGCTGCTTCAGAGCGTATGGAGAAGCGGCGTTGGTTGGGATGAAGAAATAGAAGACAAGGAGTACGAGACATGGATAAACTACCTAGAGAAGATAAAACTGTTGCAAAACCTACAGATTCCAAGATGCATGGCGCCACATCGCACCGAGGGGGAGTTGCACACATTCTCGGACGCCAGTGAGACTGCATATGGAGCAGCGGTATATTGGAGGTCAGAAGAACCGAACGGAACTTACTGTGCTATCTTGATAGCAGCAAAAGTAAGAGTCACTCCGTTAAGACCGATATCGATACCGAGACTCGAGCTACAAGCAGCCCTCCTAGGAAGCAGACTGGCACACTCGGTGGAAGAAGAAATGGATCTGAAAGTGCTCAAGAAAACATTTTGGACAGACTCTAGCATCGTACTCTCTTGGATCAAGACCGACCCCAGAACATTCAAAACATTCGTGGCACATCGCTTAGCGGAAATTGAAGATCTCACGAAACCACAAGATTGGAGATGGGTGCCGACAACGCAGAATCCAGCTGATGATGCAACGCGTGACGTACCAGAACACTTCGACTGCAATCACCGATGGTTTACCGGACCGAGTTTTCTCAGTAAGGATGAAGTTCATTGGCCAGCGGCAAGAACTTTTAAGAAGGAACCCACCGGTGAGGAAAGGGCAGTAGACGTCGCCACAGCAGCTAGCATCACCCATCCATCACCAGATCCGAAGAAGTTTTCGTCATGGAAAAGACTTCTACGAGCCACAGCAAGAGTTCTGCAGTTCATACAACTCTGCAGAGCTAAAGAAAGGGTTAGTGTCGGAAAGGAAAAAGATCCCACCTGGAAAAGAACGAAAGGAAAGAAGACTAAAGTGGTAGAAAAACGACGACAGTCTTCCAAAGTAGAAAGGAACTACATACCATTGGACACAGATCTACTGGAGCAAGCTGAAAATCTACTGCTAAAAGGAAGCCAAGAAAGAAGCTTCAAAGAGGACATCAGACGTCTGCAGCAAGGAAAGCAGGTAGAAGGCAGCAGCAAATTGAAGAGACTCGACGTCACAATGGAAGAAAGTTTACTACGCTTGAAAGGAAGGATCGACGCGATACAGGGCGTCACAAGAGAATACAAGCGACCCGTCGTGCTCGACAGCAAGGATATAATAACGAGACTTATAATAGAAGATTTTCACTGCCGTTTCAATCATGGTAATCACGCAACGGTAATCAACGAAGTAAGGCAACGCTTCTGGGTGCTAGGACTACGATCAGCAATCAAAACGGTCCAGCATCAATGTCAGTGGTGTAAAACAAGAAAAGGAAACCCACAACAACTACCGACGGGCAACTTACCTGCAGAAAGGTTGATGCATAGCAACCCACCATTCACATGCACTGGTATCGACTACTTCGGCCCAATGACAATCACCGTAGCAAAGACACGAGAAGAGATGGGGCGCCTTGTTCACATGCTTGACTACAAGAGCTGTGCATATCGAGATCACACCTTCACTCTCAACCGATAGTATGATCATGGCGCTACGGAGATTCGCCGCAAGAAGAGGAATGCCAAAGATAATTTACACCGATAACGGCACGAACTTCGTCGGAGCAAAGAAGGAATTAAAAGAAGCTATAGATGCCATGGACCAAAAGGATCTCATTTCAGAGGCAGACAAGATCGGCGTGCAGTGGAAATTCATACCACCTGGAGCACCAAACATGGGTGGTGCCTGGGAGCGAATGGTGCGATCAATCAAAATCGCACTAGACGCCACACTCAACGAGAAGCATCCACGTGAGGAGGTACTACACACCCTTCTCCTGGAGGCCGAGCATATAGTCAACTCTCGGCCCCTCACTCATCTCTCCGAGTGCCTTGAAGAGGAAGCACTCACACCAAACCACTTCCTCATCGGGCGGTCATGCGGCGCAGCAAGGATTGGCAGCTTCGAGGACAACGAACTCATCGGGAGGCACACTTGGAAGGCCACGCAGCGACTTGCCGACCACTTCTGGCAACGTTGGCTGCGAGAGTACCTGCCTACCCTACTGCCACGAAAGTCTGCGGGAAGAACCAGCGCCACGGACCTGCGTGTGGGAGACATCGTGTTAGTCGTCGATCACAGCTTACCAAGATGCACCTGGCCACGCGGCAGAATACAGCAAGTATATCCAGGACCAGATGGACGGATCCGGATCGTCGACATTGAGGTGCGAGGAGCGGTGCTCAGAAGACCCAGTTCAAGAGTTGTGTTGTTGGTGCCGGAAGCATCGCCGAGCCAGTGGGATGGTGCAGAGCACGAGGGGGAGAATGTCGGCGACACAGTTATGCGCCACGGAAACTTATGATTGATTTGTAAAATTGCTAGATTTTGGTATTGATTATAACAATTGGAGTTATATAATTAATGTTATGTGATTGATATTATATAAATTGATGTAATGTTAAAAGGTATTGTGTGGCAGAGCTATAATAAGTTGTAATTTATAAGGTTTTACTTAGTAATAAGAACTTGGACTATGTAAATTTTGAATTTTGAGGATGTGATCCCTCATTGTTAAATAAATGATCACTTTTGGGTTTCATGGTAATGGGTAGAGCTTAGAGAAGGTAATGACGTTTAAATCATGTAGATTGACTTAGTATTAATGAAACTATGATAGTTTTAAGTTTATTCTTTGTGATTTTTACAATATTTTTCTATGTTAATGTTCTAGAAAGTTTTTATATTCTAGACTAATAAGGTTTTTTGTTATACAACATATTATAGTAAGGTAAGATGTATCTAACAACATAAGATTTATATAGAAATTATTAATAATAAAAGAAAGGGAAGGAATCTTAAGAGATCAATCAAGTAAAAATTGGAAAACAAAAGGGTCAAAATTAGAAGGCCGTCGACAAGGTAAAGGGCCGAGCCACCTAAGCAGGGCTCTTGCTTTGATTTATTATTGAACTCAACTACGAACTCTACGAGCTCTAAGGAATAGAAAGGATAGAACAAAAGGGAATAAAAGTCGCACAAAAGATTGATCTTTCAAGACTGCCACCTCTTACCAAGAATGATCTTTCATTTCAACAGTTGTGGAAGTTTCCTCTAAACGCATTTAGGGGTGCGTGGGATACGGGTCAACCAGCGAGGCACTTGTACCTGTAAAGACCCGTATCAATACGTCAGGCAAAGTCGGCTCCGGGTACTGGTCGTGCCCTAGTGCGTTCTGCCCAACATGCATGAAATATCAAAAAAGGGTTATTGATTATTCAATTTGTTGACTTTGTACATCGTCTAGCTTAAAAAATCTTTATGGGAGTTGATTTGCCCAATATCTTAAAAACATGCTTGTTTTATGCAGTTTCCGAAATGGTATAATACTTATTATAATACTTATTAAGTTTGATGTGATATTAAAGAACCAAATGACACTCGTAAAAAAATGTTCTTATTGTGATTTAATTAATCAAATTAATACTGTTAACTTAAACAAACTGTCAGTGGTATTTTAACTTATCTGTCTGAGTTTACCAGTGGGAATGTTAGTCGTTGAAAAAAATAACAACTTATTTTATTTTTTTTATTCTAAAGATGCAAACACTACATAAATTTTATTTTACAAAAAATGTTCGAAATGGCGGCCACCTGCGGCTATGCAGGCCCTGCATCGACGGATAAATGACCGCTTTAGGCGTCGGATGAAGCCGGAGCTCTTGATTTCATCAGCGGCTTCAAAAATCAGGGCCTTTAGTTGTTCCAGGGATGCTATTTCTTTTTTATACACTTTTTCTTTTAAACACCCCCAGGAAAAAAAGTCTAGAGGGTTCAAATCAGGGGACCTTGGTGGCCACAAAATGGGACCCAAACGACCTATCCACCTCTCATTGTACTCATCATTGAGGTAGTTCCGTACAATTCGTGCGTAGTGAGCGGGACAACCATCATTTTGTAACCAGTAGTTTTCTGGCACATTTAAACTTTGTAATAGTTCCGGCAACGTATTTTGCAGAAAATTTAAATAATTGGGACCTGTTAGTGTCTCGGATAGTTCGACGGGCCCAACTATTTGTCCATTTAAAATTCTTGTCCAAAGGTTCACTTTAAACTGGACTTGAGCTCGGTCTTGCCTTATGTTTCTCGGATTGGTTGCCTGCCAACTATGAAGATTGTGCATGTTGACGTAGCCATTTCTTTTACATGATGACTCATCGCTCCACAGTATTTTGTCAAAAAACGCCGAATCTTCGCGTATTTTTCGCAACATGACGCGACAAAATTGGACTCTAGGCTCATAGTCTCGTGTCATTAGTGTTTGCACCCTTTGATAGTGATACGGGTGAAGCTCATGCCTGTGCAGAATTCTGCCCACAGTACGCGTATCTACACCGGTTCCTCTACTTAACTCACGAATTGATAACTCTGGATTAGCACGCACAGCTTCTAGAACTTCGTCATCACGATGTCGTCGAGGTCTGCCTTCCGAAGCACCACCAACACCGGTACCAGGCATTCGCCCTTCGCTAAAAGCGATGTGCACACGTGTAAACACCCGGTAGTCTGGGTGTCGCAAATCGGGGTATCTTCGACGATATTCGCGTGCAGCTTCATTTGCATTGCAGTTACACAGGCCGTAAATAAGATGCATATTTGCATACTCTTGAGGAGTGTACGTATGACGCGGCATGATCAGTAGTCCAGGGATATGTAGAAGTCGTCGATAATATCACAATTGTCCAATTCGTATAGCAAAAACAGAGTCCGTAGTACATAAGCCAAATTCACGTCACAATAACAAACACGATAGAGCAAACGATATGTGCGCAAGAGACGATAGTCAAAAGAGCACTAATGTTGGGCGGAACTCGACTAGGGCACGACCAGTACCCGGAGCCGACTTTGCCTGACGTATTGATACGGGTCTTTACAGGTACAAGTGCCTCGCTGGTTGACCCGTATCCCACGCACCCCTAAATGCGTTTAGAGGAAACTTCCACAACTGTTGAAATGAAAGATCATTCCTTGGTAAGAGGTGGCAGTCTTGAAAGATCAATCTTTTGTGCGACTTTTATTCCCTTTTGTTCTATCCTTTCTATTCCTTAGAGCTCGTAGAGTTCGTAGTTGAGTTCAATAAAAAATCAAAGCAAGAGCCCTGCTTAGGTGGCTCGGCCCTTTACCTTGTCGACGGCCTTCTAATTTTGACCCTTTTGTTTTCCAATTTTTACTTGATTGATCTCTTAAGATTCCTTCCCTTTCTTTTATTATTAATAATTTCTATATAAATCTTATGTTGTTAGATACATCTTACCTTACTATAATATGTTGTATAACAAAAAACCTTATTAGTCTAGAATATAAAAACTTTCTAGAACATTAACATAGAAAAATATTGTAAAAATCACAAAGAATAAACTTAAAACTATCATAGTTTCATTAATACTAAGTCAATCTACATGATTTAAACGTCATTACCTTCTCTAAGCTCTACCCATCACCATGAAACCCAAAAGTGATCATTTATTTAACAATGAGGGATCACATCCTCAAAATTCAAAATTTACATAGTCCAAGTTCTTATTGCTAAGTAAAACCTTATAAATTACAACTTATTATAGCTCTGCCACACAATACCTTTTAACATTACATCAATTTATATAATATCAATCACATAACATTAATTATATAACTCCAATTGTTATAATCAATACCAAAATCTAGCAATTTTACAAATCAATCATAAGTTTCCGTGGCGCATAACTGTGTCGCCGACAACTAACTTTGTTAAACAAGTTCAAAAGCTGTTTTGTTGTTTGTGAGAATAATAAAAATCTATCTCTGTCGCACAACTGTTATTTACCTGACATCAAAATGCTTTGTCTCTGTCTTATGATAAGACTAACCGTCTGGATTTGCCGTGCGATAAACAACCACAAGTAGTTGACTTAGAGTCGTTATCTGCTTACCCTATTCATGGTGGATGACTACCTGCTCCCGAGCACCCAAAAAAGGGTCCATTGTGAATGACTACCTGCTCCGGAGAACACAAAAAAGGGTCCATTCAAACTGTTTACAAAGACATGTTTAAGATAAATTAATAATTCTGTTAAAGAAAATTAGGGTATTTTTTTACAACTGTCGTTTTTTTTTAAAACCTCGTGAAATGTAATAAGTATTATACCATTTCGGAAACTGCATAAAACAAGCATGTTTTTAAGATATTGGGCAAATCAACTCCCATAAAGATTTTTTAAGCTAGACGATGTACAAAGTCAACAAATTGAATAATCAATAACACTTTTTTGATATCTCATGTATTTTTTCCCAAAATTTGTATTACGAATAGGGAATTCTTTATTGCTTTCAATAGCTCACCTCTTAAGCTGTTTTATAAAAAAAACAGAATGCAAAATTTTTGAAAATTGTGGCAACAGTAGCATAATTGGTTAGTGAAAGTAGTCATTTTATGAAAAACATGACTTATGCCATTTTTTTCAAGACCATACATAGGATTAATTAAAAATATACATATTCGTATAGCGCAGTAGGAGGCTTATCCACAGGCACAGGCTTATCCATTAATTACGCCACACCCTGTATGTTTTTATAAAAAAAAAAACAAAAAGTAATAATGAAAGTATCAAAAAGGCTCGAGTAGCTCACAGAACTTATGAACCGTTGTGAGACCAGGGGGGCCAAGTCTGCTAATGAATGTTGTCACAATGATAGTTCAATGACACCATTATAACCACAAAAAATTACAGTTGACTAACAAACTTGATAAAATTCGCCACTAAGCAATCAGTTATTGCATTTGTTGATTGCATAATAGCGAATTTTATCAAGTTTGGTAGTCTATTGTTAATTTTTTTGTCACAAATGATACCATTCAATTGAACTACCACTGTGACAACATTGAATATTGAATAGCAGACTTGAGCCCCAGACCGCTTGAATTGAATGATTGAATGAATAGAAGAATAAAAGTGTCCTCAAAAGAGGAATTTCTGCTAAATGTTATCTCTGGTGTCTTGTCAGTAGTCTTACCTATTCAATTAGTAGGTAACCACAATCAAGAAAGAACCTACTGAAAGCGTGACTCAGTATGGGAAATCTTTAACAAGTCACCATAAAAGTGTAATTACGACCGTAACTTATCCGATAATTAATAATAATAATAATAAATTTAAACATAATAGATATTTAGAATAATATTTGTTGCTTGGTTATCTTTCCTAGATCTGTTTGCCAATCGGCAAAGGCCTCCTCCAACCTTTTCCATTTCTTTCTTTCTTGTGCCACTCTGTTCCATGTGACTCCCGAGTCCCGCCACTTGTCTAAGGTCATCGTCCCACCTTTTCTGTGGTCGGCCTCTTTTCCTTTGCCTTCCCTTGGGTACCACCATGTTATCCTTTTGCTCCATTTATCGAGTCCTCTTACCAGGTGACCAGCTCATCGCCATTTGAGTCTTCTGATTTTGCTTATTACGTCGGTAGTCTTTGTTTTGTTTCTAATGACGATTTTTTTAACTCTGTCGGACTTTTTAATGTTCAGCATGCTCCTTTCCATTGCATACTGGCACGTTGCTAGTTTGTTTGAGAAGACCTGATTTAAGGACCATGACTGACATCCGTATGTGAGGACAGGTAATATGCAGGTGTTAAAAAGTTATCTTTTTAGGTTCATATGGAGCTCTTTATCTTTCATAGCCTCTCTTAAACTCCAGTATGTCTTCCAGCCATTTGTAATTCTTCTGTCCACTTCCTTCTGCATAGGATAATTTCGAGTTATGAGCTGCCCTAGATATACGTACTCTTCTGCATAGTTGATTTCAGTGTTTCCCAGATTTATAGTATGTTTGTACCCGTTTGTCATCGCCCTAGTTTTTTCCAGATTCACTGCCAACTCTACTCTCTCACTTTCTTTCGCAAGTTCCTTTATCATTCTAGTTAGGTCTTCTGCTGTTTTTGACAATAACACTATATCGTCCGCAAATCGTAAGTGCGATAGCAGTTGACCGTCTATATTAATGCCGAGATGTTGCCAATTGAGTCTTCGGAAGATTGATTCTAGTACTGCGGAGAATAATTTTGGAGATAGAGGGTCTCCCTGCCTTACGCCTTTTTCTACTCTGAAAGGAGTACTTTTCTTTTCTAGTTGGATTCTTGCTCTGCTGCAGTTATATATGTTTCTTATTAATCGAATATACTTGTGCTCAATTCCTTGTTCTAGTAACGCCTCCCATATTTTGTCATGTTGTAAGGAATCGAATGCTTTACTATAATCGATAAATGCAATGTAGTATGTGAGTTGATATTCGTTGTATTTCTCTAGAAGTTGACGCACTACGTGGATGTGGTCGATCACTGAGTAGTCTCTGCGGAATCCTGCTTGCTCTATAGGTTGGTTTTCGTCAAGGGTTCTTTCGATCCGTTTTAAAATGATTTTTGCAAAAACCTTATAAATATTGGACATTAGACTTATAGGGCAAAATTATATTACCGGCGCGGCTAACATGGCTCTGGAAACCCATTTTATGGAGATGTTTCTAAGAAGTAAACGTATAGGGCCGCTACCCGAGGGCGATTGTCGGGGCACACCTCTAGCTGACGCTGGGTGTGACAGCATACGATCCGTCGGCGGAGAGGAGTTGAATAGGCGGGCTCCCTCCGGGTCACCCGAAGATATGACAGCCAAAGACACACGCGACACAATTAGTTTAAATTCATCACACTCCGTAATAGAACCATTTAGTCCATCAACAGCATCATACCAACCATCACCCGGGTCTTCTACGGACCATAGTGTACGTGGAACACCTAGCCCAGTTTTACGTGTTGCGCAGGAGGTGAATTCCTTTTTACCTGCGTCCACCAAAGCTGGGAAACCTAGAGTACGCATGAGTTGGAATAAGGAAGTAAATACATTCATTATGTGTACCTACTTTTACATTACGAAATTAGAGACAGACATGACAACATACCGAAGACAACTACATCACCTTTTCTCACAACAGTATTCAGATGTTAAAGTAACCGAACAAAGAATTTCAGACCAAGATAGATAGAGATAGAGAGATAGAGCCATCGTTAGGAATAAACTATTGCCTTTAGACACAATTACAAAAATAAAAGAAGAAGTCCGAATACAGTTAGAAGAGTCAGAAGATGGAAATGATAACTATAACACTATTGCATGCACACAAATCCCCTCATTAGCTCAAGATCATTCACAACCAGACTTAACGTCTTGCATACAACCTAATCTTTCATCCCAATCTTACCACACACACAAACACTGCACAGATCTACTCAAACAGAACATGAAACATTAGTACGTTTTACAAACATTAGAAACAATTATGTAAAAACATTACAAACATTAGAAAACGATATAGAAATTTTTACAAATCAAAATACTCTCCTAGGAGCTCCAGTCGAAGAATTATACGAAAAATTCAGGTCGGTACTAACAGAGTTCTCAGGTATGGATCCCACATCAAGACCAAAACTACCTAGGTTGAGATACAGTCACAAACTTACACAATTAACAAACATATTTAACCAGAACATACTTAACCGATTTATTTCTGATGACACACAATTAACAGATATACATACACTTATATATTGCACCGCGGTGGTAATCAGTAAAGAACTTCATTATAAAATAACAGATAAACTACACAACACAAAACCAAAATATATAAATAAGGAACCATGGTAGATAAGGTTAGAAAGAGACATAGAAAAACTCAGCAGATTGTGGTAGATTAACACAATTTATCAATAATAATCGTTCTAAAAAAGTTATTAAAAGAGTAGAAAATATTTTTAAAAGACATACTATGCACACTAGACACGAAGGAAATAATAAAAAACCTGAAGATTTCTTAGATAAAATTAGCACTGAAAGTACATAGACTCAGAAGATACACAAAGGCACAGCAAAGGAAAAACGACAACAATTTATTTAAAAACAACGAAAATATTTTTTACAGAAAATTAGTATCATCACAACAAAGCGCAGAACAAATAATCGCAACCCCCACGCAATCACAACTTGAACTGTTTTGGTCTGACATATGGGAAAAAGAGATTCAACATAACGATAAGGCAGATTGGATCAAGCAGGAAGAGAATAAATATAGCACAATAAAAGAAATGCAGTTTGAAGAAGTCACAGAAACAGATATAACCAACGCTACAATAAGATTACACAATTGGAAAGCACCAGGAATAGACAAAATACATAATTACTGGTATAAAAAACTAACATACTTACATAAATCACTGGCTAAAAATTTTACAGATATAATATTAGGAAAACAATATATATACCACAATTCTTTGCAACAGGAATAACCTACATGCTTCCAAAAACCACAACCTTTTCACCCGAACCCTCTCAATACCCTATTACATGTCTACCTACAATTTATAAGATTCTTACGTCAATTTTTAGTCGAAAAATAAATGCACATATCGAAGAGAATAGTATCATAGCGGAAGAACAGAAAGGGTATAGGCAGGGCCATATGGGATGCAAGGAACAACTTATTATAGACTCCACTATCTGCAAACACGCAACCACTAAAAATAGAAACTTACATTGCACTTACATTGACTACAAGAAAGCCTTTGATAGTATCCCACATTCCTGGTTAATAAAAAATTTACAGATATATACGATAAATCCAAAAATAACAGAATTCATTCAAAAACTCATGCCCTTATGGAAAACAACATTACAGTTGAACAATCACCAGAGCACTATCACCACGCGACAGATATCAATAAAAAAAGGTATTTATCAAGGCGATTCCTTGAGTCCCTTATGGTTCTGTCTTGCCCTGAATCCTTTATCTCATTTGCTACAGACTAGTCAGGCCGGGTATAACCTCAAGCACAACACAAATGAAACAATTATCTCACTTAATATATATGGACGACATCAAGCTATACGCAAAAAAAAAGGATATGCAAAACTTACAACAAAAAATAATAATATTTATTTAGCTAAAAAGTTACATCATCATATAATTGTATCATAAAATATAGTTTAACTATACGAATATTACAAAAGATGTTACAATTTAATACAAATACATATTAGCATCTGGTGCCAAACTAGGCTAGAAGCCTGTATTTCAGCACTCAGCGCCTACTCCCATCCACTGGTTTCGTATTGTATCCTAATATATATGGTAAGTAAAACGTTTTGTCACTATTATTACATTTAGGTATATTTCACGTATGTGTGCAAGGCATGCAAGGTAGATTTGTGTGTGCGTGTGTGTGTGTGAATGCGTGTGTGTGTAAGTGTGTGTTTGTGTGTGCGTGCGTATGTGTGTGTGCGTGTGTGTGCAGTGTGTGTATGTATGTGCATATACATAGCTAGAAATATGTCTATGTAAATTTGAATTAAGAATATCAAAATAAATGCGATTTTAAAACTACTCAGGTATTTTTATTAAGGCTTCAGTTTCGTCATACTTATGTAAAACTTCCAAGATAATCGTTCAGCTTCTTTTTTGCAGCGATTTTGTTTAACATATATGTATATTAACCACTTTATTAAATTTATTGTAGACTAAAGGGCCCAAAAACGCAAAGAACCTACGGATAAACGAAGTTCAAGGTCTGACAGTGCTTCTAACCACTGCATAGTGTCTTCTACTTGAGATAGGTGCCAAATCACAATTTACTAAGGAATGCTGTTTCATCGAAACCTTTAGTAAGAAAAGCTGACGGACAGTCAAAACTTCACAGTATTCATAAAGGAGCCGAGTTGGATACCTAAAAGGTTTGAATGTGCACAGCTTAAGAATTGTCCGTTGGGCAATTTCTAGCTGCATTGGTGTCGATTTAGAGGCGCCACCCCAGGATGATACACAATAAGCAATTACGGATTGACAAAAAGCATAATATATTTGTTTTAGGATTTCTGGCTTAACCACATGTCGCAAAGTTTTAAAAATATAAATTAATTTTCGAACTCTTTTGGAAACCAATTGTATATGGGCTTTAAAATTTAGATTTTGATCAATCGTTACACCTAAGTATTTGACATTAGTTACTCGCTGCAATGATTTACAATTACAAAATTGTTATCAATATTGTCAGTGGAAGATAGAAGACACGAGTGAGCGGTTAGGTCGTAATTTTTGTGATAAGTTTCACGTATTGAAAAGGCTAAATAGTTTGACTTATCAGTATTTAATGTCAACAAGTGTTTATTGAGCCATTGATTGACCATGCGCAAACCATATTGAGCGGAACAGTAGGTCTCGTCCCATGTATTGCCCGTAAATATTAGGGCCGTGTCATCGGCGTATGCGATAATTTTACCCTGTGGCAAGTTTAGAGACAGGAGTTCATTCACATAAATCAGAAAGAGTGTAGGCCCCAAGATACTGCCCTGTGGCACTCCGTATTGTACTGGAAGGTTAGAATATTTGGTATATATGAAATTTACATAGTACAAATTCTTATTACTAAGTAAAACCTTATAAATTAACACTTATTACAGCCCTGCCACACAATACTTATTACCACACATAATGTTTCATAATCAATACTCAATTTTAACAAATTTAACAAATCAAATAGGTAAGTTTTCGTGGCGCATAACTGCGTCGCCGACAAGTTCACTCACGTCTTTTTTTTACGGGTAGTACGATATTTTATCCTTGCTATCAGCTTGATAGTAATCGAGTGAAAAAAATGTACTATCGATCCCGTACTATAACGATTATTGCTATATAATTATATTTTCGCTACAAACAAGTTTGACTTCGAGTTTAAATTAAAATAAGGGGAGTGAGTGGGCTCTGGAACGAGCAATCAGCTACAATTACCGTGTTGCGAGCGCGTTGCCTCAGTGCTCTATTGGTCTTAGCTCTTCTTTAGATTTCTTTCGCTGCATGCAGACAACCCAGAGATGTCCTCTTTGGACTTTTAGATGTCCCCTTTTTGGTGATATTTGTAAGTTAGTAGGAAACATAATACATACGAAGATGTAATTAAGTAATACGAATGGACGAGTCGTCATTTGAAACTACAAGGGAACCAACGCGGAGATAGCAGAAACAGTGACATCCAGGATCGAAAACATGTGGCAAACTGCGTTTATTCCGACACTAAATTGAACAAGAATCATTTCAATTTCAATGTTGAAAGCATATAATTTAAAATGTAAAAAGTATAATATTTTCTAACACTTGCGCGACTCATCTGTTTAAATAAAACTACTTTTTACGGATTTAGACGCGTATATTTGTTTTAGAAGCGCGTTTTAGCGCTGAAGTGTTTGTATAGAAACGCCACTATGTCAGTCCGAATCCAGGATGGGAGCACAAGACCAATTCCACTGCAGAAGGGTGTCAGACAGGGGGATGTAATTTCCCCAAAACTGTTCACCGCTGCATTGGAAGACGTTTTCAAGCTCCTCAATTGGGCCGGACTCGGCATCAACATCAACGGCGAATACATCACTCACCTTCGATTTGCAGACGATATCGTGGTCATGGCAGAATCCCTGGAGGACCTTGGCACAATGCTCAATGACCTCAGCAGTGTTTCCCAACGGGTTGGTTTGAGGATGAACATGGATAAAACCAAGGTCATGTTCAAAATCCATGTCACTCCAGCACCAGTATCTGTTGGGAATGCGATTCTCGAAGTTGTCGATCATTATGTCTACCTAGGACAAACAGTCCAGTTGGGCAAATCCAACTTCGAGAAAGAGGTCAACCGACGAATCCAACTCGGCTGGGCAGCGTTCGGGAAGCTTAGGCACATCTTCACGTCCAAAATACCTCAGTGCCTGAAAAGAAAGGTCTATGACCAGTGTGTGTTACCAGTGATGACTTACGGAACTGAGACGTGGTCCCTGAATGTCGGCCTCATAACAAAACTCAGAGTCGCGCAGCGTGCTATGGAGAGGGCTATGCTCGGTGTTTCCCTACGTGATAAGATCCGGAATGCGGAGATCCGTAGAAGGACTGGTGTGTACGACATAGCCCGAAGAGTTAGCACGCTGAAGTGGCAATGGGCAGGCCACATCGCTCGACGATCTGATGACCGTTGGGGACGGAAGGTCCTCGAGTGGCGACCACGAACCGGACGACGCAGCGTGGGGCGGCCCCCAACAAGGTGGACCGACGATATCGTCAAATACGCCGGGGGCCGCTGGATGCAGTTAGCGCAAGATCGCACGTTGTGGCGTTCTATGGGGGAGGCCTATGTCCAGCAGTGGACTGAGAAAGGTTGATGGATGGATGGTCACGGGTGAGACTAATCTAATCTAATCCGTAAAAAGTAGTTTTATTTAAGCAAATGAGTCGCGCAAGTGTTCAGAACGGCTAATTATTTCTATAGTCCAAAAAGAGTAGAAACTTGTGATTTAAAATGATAAGGTTTATTAAGAAATTAAATTATTTTAATGTATTTGCAATGACATTATAGTGAAAAAATGATCACCATGAGCGACACTTGAACCCACGACGATTATTTCCACTACATTTTGATTTAATAAGTAAAAGCGTAGCAAGTCAATTGCTAAAATTAATAAATTTATGTAGAGTTTGAAATGAGTTTGTGTATTTAGTAGTACATAAGATACCTATATTTATAAGCAAGAAACATACCGCTATTGGCACAGTCCAGTCAGCAGTCAAGGGAGACAGTGTGACTGGAGGCACTCGGTTGGGTATTCCATCTGTATCACCTGTTTTAAATGAGTACAATAATAAAGTAGATACTTATTTCAAATCATCATCAGTTAAATCGGTAATTATCAGTTCGCTTCAATACACTAATCCTTACAAATCTGAAACTTATTTGTAGGTAAGGACTGAATAAATAGGAATAATACTACCTCCATTACCGCCTAATAAATCAATAAACACTGCAAGAATTCTGCACATTTAGGTGAAATATGTTTTTTTTGGGACAATATCTGAATACTTATTCTTTGTCAAGTCCCCGGGTTTCTCCTAAATAATTTTAAAAATCCGGCCCACAGATATCTTCCGAGCAAGGACAAAGCTGATGATACCCAGACGAATGATAGACCTACATAAGAATACCCTTTATACCTAATCATTATAGCTCTTGTCCCAAAAAGGATTTCAAAGAGTTCCTGAAAACAGCAATTGCTTTGGCTTTTTGTTATAGATCTATTAGGATCTTAGCCTCCCTATATAAGATAGAAATTCTTATTTATGGACTAAATGCACCAACTTTAGTGGAAGACGCGGACAATTTTATTGGTCATAGATAATACTTTGTGGTCATAGTAAAATCACACCTCGAACTCTCATACAGCTTTTTTTCAGCAGTTTTTATACTTAGGCTCGTTAGTGCATCATGTTCGGTGTACGTTTAATGCCTTGCGTGTGGAATCTAATATGGGTGATCTGTGCTTGCTTAAAACGTATTGCTCTAATGATTGTAAAACACATGTGACATACCCCATGTAGTTGTCGTACACCACAATCCAGATAATGGCAAAAATGCGTTAGTGAATTGAGGGACCACATAAGTTAGAGCAACTAATAAAAACAATATGAACGCCATGATTGTAGAACAAACGGCCAAAATATTAGGTACCGCATGGGAATCCATGCTAGATTATAAAGCACACAATATTAACCGCAATTTATCGATATTTTAATGATAAGTTTAATAAACAATGATTTTCTTCGGTCATTAAGATAAAATGAACCTAAATAAATGAACGACACATTACATTATTTACATTAATCGGTTACTCAATGATTTATTATAACACTAGGTATTTAACTCAATGCGGTTATTGGTCATATTAAGTAGGTAGGGATTCTAATCAATACTAAAATTCCGATGCCGGATAAAACGCCAAAAAATCTCGCACGAATGTCCGAAATATGGTATATTTGCAGTAAAATATTTTGCAAGGTGTTTGCAAGACAAAAAATTTTCTTTTTTTTTGTATCCTCACAACAGAAGTGTTCATTTAGCAAACGGACGCCCTTCAGACTTGAAGGGCGTCCGTTTGCTAAAATATATAATGCAGCCTGCAATATACAATAATGCAGCCTTACTTATCCATAACCTACTCCAGAAATGTGTATCATATTACATTGATCTAACTATACATTACACTGAGTCTCAATAGTTTAGAAATATCGCATTTTCGTTCAAATCACAAGTTTAAAGGCAAAAATGAAACAAAAATAATGAATTTATAAAATGTATTATACCAAAAGCTATTTTTTTTTTAATAATGTTTGCAGGCCTTTTAGCAATAACTGTCTTAATGATCAACATTTTTATGAACCAGCTACAAACTATGTCTACCATCGGACGATTAAAGGCAGTAAGAGTGTTATATTTATCCATCATATCATTTATTCAAAAGGGGGTTGGATTAAGCCAGTCTGACGGCACCATTGGACGGCACTGGCGAATTTAGAAAAAAACATCATCATAATCATCATCATAACATCACGCCTTTTTCCCATGGGGGTAGGCAGAGACTATAGAGCGCCATCTGCCACGATCGAAGCACACTTCCTTGGCTTCATCCACACTCATACATCTGGTCATACATGCCCGACGGTTGTAAGTGCTACGCACTTGGCCCTTTTGGAGTATCCCGGCGATGCCGGGATAGAAAAAAACATATTATGGTTTATGGTCACATTTCCCTGTGACAGTCCCTGAAAACACCCTTTACAGCCTGTGATATTCATAGCTTATATGTACATTTATGTTATATAATATTATTAGGTATGTATTTAATTAATAATGAGATCAGTGAAATTAACAGATAAGTTCTATAAATTATATTGTTACAGAAACAAAAATGCAATCTAGTATGCCTATTAAAGCGCGTTATGCACCATCCATCTAGCTACACGTGATAATTACAATGGAAAATATCGATATTATTTATCGGGGCTTGCATCGTGCATGACCTTTGGCCGGTATAGCAAGCTGGATGGTGCGTAATGGGTTTTGTATAGTCGACTTCGAATAATATTAAACTTACAAATTATCAAATTAATGGTCGATAGACATAGTCCTAGTCTTAATAGCTGTTAGCCTTTTAGATCCGTTCGCTACGTTTTTGATATAGTGCAAAATTATTACAAAAAATAAAACAAGATAATATTAAAAATTAATAAAATTCACACTCACTGTTTAAAATAATTAAAATAAAATTTAAAAAATCTCTAAGAACTGAAAACGGAAACTCAATATCGTTTTAAAAATTAGTAATAAAGTAACATAAAACAATCAACTTGATATTGGTACGGATTCTACGTGCACAACTAAACTAAAAAAATTAAAGTCTGTCAATATATCTATAATTTGCTATTTCGTTGTACATATTTATGTTAATGTAAAATCGTTAGTTCGTAATCGCTATAATATACAGTTTTCAAATAAAAAATGTTTTGTTAACATTGCCAAATTGTGTTATTGACATTATCAATTTTCATTTTTTAGTTAAGTTTAGTATAGTTGTGCACGTAGAATCGTTACCATTGTAAAAAAAAAAGAAATAAAACATCTAACGTCAAAAATAAATAATTATAAATCACTAGTTATGTAACTCACAGAAAATAAAATCAAATTAATCTTAACAACGAAACTCAATCCTTTTAAAAATATGTATTTAAAATCAAACATAAAAAAATAAACATTCTGTTAAAATCATTTTCAAAATTAACATGACTGTAGGTATTTTAAAACACTACTTTATAAATACTAAAACACAATTAAACTTGCGCAATGTTTATATATAAGTAGGTAATATAAACAAGTAAAACTTCTAGAAATTACTTACCTACTAATGTAAAATTAAAAATACTGGCCCATATTAAAGTGAATTTAAAATCTCTTAAAATAATAACAAAATTATTCGAAATATTCGAACTTACACCTAAATAATATTGAGAGGTATATTAGTACCTACACAACCTACTCCGTAATTGACCACTCTATAACGTCACTTTATAAAAGTATCAAAAAATAAAATTGAATATCGAAAAGTTGTAATATAAGCAGAGGTCGGAATTAGGTAGAGAACTTGCATGTACAGAGCAGACTCAATGCAACGAAAGAAGTGGATATGTTGAAAATAGCGAGATTGATTCAAAAAAGCAGACCTGCCAGCGTATTATGAGCTTTTTAAAATCATTCAAGTTCCAGGCAGGCCGTAAACTGCATGGCTAAATTAGGTATTATGGCAAAAATAAAACTTATAGTTGAAAATTTTTAGTTAGTACTTTAACTTTTAGTTGTACCTTCTCCTTAAGCATATTAATGTATGACTGGTTTAGCGAACTGACTGACTAATAATTTGTTCATAATACGAATTTGCCAGACAGTTCAATTCACGGCGTAAACTGCCTGTGAATAAAAGCTCATAATACGGCCGCTGACCCCCTAATGTTATAGAATTTAAACTATTGCCCACAAGCACTAGTGCAAATTATCACATTCATAATTTGCAGAACATGGCTTGTAAAAACAAAAGAAGACAAGCACATTAATGCGGAACACTTCCCACTTAACAAATGAAATTCCAGGAACTAACACCAATATTTTGATGAAATTACATAATAACTGTACCTAATTCCGACCAATGATTTTACATAAAACCTCTCTCCTGTCCTTAAAAGTATTTTAAGACACTTAAATTAAATCTTTACACATACCTACTAATCATACGTTAACGACTCTTTAATGTGCCGTTAAATTACAATTATTACAAAAAAATATCAAAAAATTCTATAAAAATATATTATGTAAGTACTTTTAACAGTGTTGGGAAAGCATTGTGGAAAAGAATGACATTTTCTTTATGGCGAAGCATGTCATTATATTAAACTAAAGTATTTGGATTACAATAACAGTGGTTTATTTTAGAATCAGTCTTTAACAAATTACAATAATTATTACAGTATAGCATATTAAAATAATTAGACAGCTTGTGTTAGCCACCATTTTGGTTTGGTGAGGTGTGGACTGCCCTACATGAACTGTGCACTTAATTATCAAGGGTAAAAAAATAAGTAACATCATTTACGAATAGATGAACAAATAAACTCAAAACTATTGTTTCAATCTCACAAAAAGCGTTCATACTATTTCCTAATCATAGGTATAATAAAAACTATAGGAACTGTTAATAATCTCATAATTAAAGCCTCTCAAATAGCAACTGGTTATAATCTCACAATACAGTTTAAAAACAGTTTTTTTATCTCTTAATAAAATTTACTTATACTGCTTTTAATATTCCAATGATGGCTGAAATAACAAATTTTAATTTTACTTTAAGTTTATAGTAACTGTTTTTAATATCATGGCTAAAGTTTTTTAATCTCGCAAATAAAGTAATATTTTTTTAAATCCTTTAACCAAAAAGGCAAATGGTGTTGGTGCTAAAAGTATCACCAAATGAACATTAAGAGTGGGGCAAATTGTTACACAAGATACTGCAAAAATTTGAATTACAGAGTTTCTTCTCAAGATTTTATATATAACTTTCCACAAATCAGTGAACGTGCAGAGTCTGTATCTTCATGGTTTCTTCGAAAGATCCTAGGATCTCTACTTGATGGCCTTGATACAATACGCTTATATTTTGGAGATTGTGCCGGGTACTTTGGTGTGCTTGGTCTTTCATTGTGGTCTGAGTATCTTGATCTAGGTGTTTCTTTATCTTTTTCACAGTCTGATTTAGGTGGGGATGTATACCTTTTTGAGCGTTTTTTGAATGATGAATCATAGCTATTACGTCGCCCTGCTCTAGAAGGTGTTTTGTCAATATGGGTCTTTGAGGTAGGCGTTTGATTGTTGTCAGAGCTCTTTAATGCTGAAACCGATTGCTCATTCTTTGGACTCTCCGATGCTTTATTTTTTTTAGTTGAAGCTGCTACATTTTTTGTGCAGATTAATGGTGGCGGTATTTCACTCTCTGGGGGCATGAATGCAAAAGGATTTCCAAAGCAATATTTTGTCTTTAATGCAGGATCAATGGGTGGTAGGGTAATTAAGGTAGCCCTCTTTTTTAGGTTAGCTGCTATTGGTGCAATAGGTATATGCCTATGTGTATTTGTGGGTTCTTGAACATTCATTATGTTATTCTTAAGATTATTTTGTTGGTCTTTAGGTGTCATATTAGTATTGGATTCCAAGATCTTTTTTATTTTAAATTTTTCTGGATCGCCTGTATGTTGAGCTGGTTTTATATTACCTGTAGGTTTACTATGAACAGTATCTGATATTTTAGGTATTTTAAAATTGAAGGACTGTTCAGGAGGACTTAAACCAGTTACTTGATTACTTGGAATGTTCTGTAACTGCCTTGATAGTTCAACATCAGGGAGTAGTGCATCTTCGGTGCCAAAAAAATCTATTGAACTCTCTGACAATGGACGTGAGCGTCGTTTAGTGGAGACCACAATATCTCCTGATGTCTTGCGCTTATTAGATGTGCTTTCTCTTTCTACATTTTTAGGAGAAGTCTTTTTTTTATTTTGTGGTGGTGATGGATCAGTTTTTAAAATAGGAAGTAGGTGAATAGTGTCACTGTCATGAAGAAGTGGTGCAGTCTTGTTACGTGTTGAAGGTGGACTTTCTCTGTTATGTTCAGACGGTCTTCTACAAGAAGTGTTTGATGAGGGAGTTTTTGTACTTGATGTATTATTATTTTCATCTGTAACAATTTTAATACAATAAAATAACACAAAGGAAGGGGAATTAGATTATAACACAAATAAAGCTTTTTGCCTAGCTCTACAAAAAAAAGTTATGAAATACCTAAATAAAAGTTATGAAGTACCTATGTATTTCAATTTAATATAGTGGACAAGACAATGGTCCAAAACATTATATACTAACAATGGATTATATAAAAAATAAAAAACAAATGCAAAAGGCAGTGCCATTGTGATTATGTTATTTTTAGGATATCCATATCATATGGTAAAATTATCAGTGAAGTGATAAAAAGTACCATATAAACACATTAATACAGTCATTCCTAACTAAAGTCATGAGAAATTAAACCAACAAAGTATTTTTTCTTCTATTATTCTCAGCCTATTTGTTACATCCCACTGTAGGGCCCAGTTTCCTCCATTTCCACATAGGGGAGGGAAGGACATTTTGTCTACCATGTCACATTGTTTAGGCATGTTGGCATAGGGATTACTGTAGTACCTACTGAGTGTTCTTGCAGAGAGAATATTGTCTAATTATATTCAGAATCCTAGCTCTTCTCTTCTCCAGCCCATTTACATCCCACTTTTGGGCACGGGCCTCCTCCACTTTGGGAGGGATTATGGTCTACTGTGCCGCGCTGACCAGGCGTGTTGGGACAAGGTTTATATTAGAGGTTTCCGTCTCTCACAGAAGATGTTATCTGTGTGCAATATCCCTTAGTTGACTTTTACAGCACCCTTGGGAGGAGATGGGGTGGTGACACTTATATTCTTAATCCGTCACCACACAGTCAATCCAGAATCCTAGCTACGCCTAAGGTATTTCTATCTACAGACTACACAACGGGGCGTATTATAAAATGAATTAAACAAGCCTTACTTTTGTTATTTTCATCCACTCTGGGCTTTTCAGAAGATTTCTCCATAGTAGCACGGAGTTCGGTAATCAAAGCTATTACGTCAGTCATAACTATTTTAGACCTAGTTAGTGCAAGAAGCGCTTTTAATCTTTCCTCATTAAATTTATACAACATATTTTTCAATTGGTTCTGGTTATCGGGCATTAGTCTACTTAATAATGTAACGTCCCGCTGCATAGCGTTGATACTTTCATTATCTTCAGCTAATAATCTTCTAATGTCCTTTATACAAGATTCAATAACTTCAGAATCACACATTTTCTTACATCAGCTTTTATAATTATTGTCACGTTAAAGCTCACTTACGAGTTATCGTATTATTCAAAGCATATCTTACTGTGCTAAGTGCTAACTATTGCTATGACTTAATAAAAACTTTAGAAATGTTTTATTCATTTAACTCTTTGAAATTCTCTCGGAAAATTGCGGGAAATCAAAACCCGTTCCAATTTTAAAAATAAACCATAGATAGAGACACGAAGTATAGATAGAAGGAGTCCGAACGTAATGTTGAACGAATGGTCAATTTAAGGGACAGATTTTTTGCCGGTAGAGCGCCTCATTTTTCAAGGAGTACTCGTTTGAATTCTTACGCGGGAAATTTTATTGCTATTGACACCTGTGTCCACAACTAATTTTAAATAAATAAAATAATATTATGTATTTAATTAAATTAAATTCAACATTCACGAGCCAGCGCGTGTTTACATGTAATAATAATAATAGCATCGGTACGCCCTGAACACTTGCGCAGCCAGTGGCAGAAAATAGAACTATGATCTGGGTTTATTATTGTGTACACGAAATATTATGGAAAAGCCTATACCGTTCGGACTCCTTCTATCTATACTTCGTGGATAGAGAAATGAGAACGAAGTTGAAAGTAGGGATGCCCGTTACGATACGATATATCGATACAGCACTATACGATATAGCGATATTTGATGCGATATTTTGACCATACGATACGCTTCGATATATCGCATTCTTATAAAAATATCGCACTACCGTATCGTATCAAACTATGTCGGTGATTAATTTGTATAATTTTAAAGTTCCTATTACATCATCACTAAACGGTAATAGACAGTGCCATTGAATATATTGTTATTAATAATAAGAGAATGATAACGTCGACAAAATTGTTTATGGAACAAGAACAGCCGGCTTTTGTTTAGACTTGGAGGTAGATTTAAATAAATCTTTGGATTTTGTAGTACCGTCAAATATGATTTATAAATGTTTAGATAATGTTCTCCTTTTTCATTCCGTTCGAGTTCGAGCAACAAAACTTTTATTTCAAAATCATTGCAACGGCACCACCAGTAAATTCAACTGTGTGGAAATTTTTTAACAAATCAGAAAACGGTGGAGAGTGTAAATTATGTCATATGTTTGTAAAGACTAAAAATAATACTACGAATTTACAAACTCATTTAAAGAGATATCATCAAAGTGCATTGGATGGCGGTCATACTTCTCGATCAGTATCAACAAGATATGCGGGTGAGTAGTTCTTTGCCGTTTTTTCACAAATTTAAATCAATGTCATTTGATAAAAACTGGTTTACACTTTTAATATTATTGTTAACTGTTGATTTCACCTTGTTCTTTTTTTGCATTTTTAGATCGACGAGGTAGTTTTGGATGAACCGGGCTTGACATCAGGTCCTGCGAATCAATCAGGAGATGGCAATATTTCTCAATCAATCGATCAATATTTTAGATTTGACGAACTGATAACTTCAACACCAAAACGGGAGCTAGTACGCCAACCACGTGTGGATGATTTGATGTTTAATATAAACTCATTCAGAAAAGGTGGACCGAAGGAACATAAAATACCAACGCGATTATATATTTTATTGTTACTGATGACTTAGCATTGAATACCACCGAAAAATTAAAAATAGTTTAAAAAAACTAAAAAACACGCTTTATTTAATCGAATTATTGTATTGTCATCGGTCTTTGACAGGTGTGCAAAATTTGAATAGAATCTGACCGTTTAAAGAGGGTCAAAATAGCGTCCAAAGGAGTCGGTTACAAACATACAAACAAACATACAAACAAACATACAAGTGAAGCTAATATAAAGCGTGTAAAAAGGGTTTCAATACCTTATGAAAGAATTATGCCCCCATTACTGTGTTCCTAGTAGAAACACGATTACAAGACAAATAGATAAAAAATACGATGCGTTATCTGTAATTATAAAAGAACGCCTGAAGAAAGTGTCTAGTTTCTGCTTGACATCTGATATATGGACTGATACCATGAATACGCGAAGCTATTTGGGTCTAACTTGCCACTACTTGGAAGAAAATATCTTAAAATCAACTATTATAGGCGTGCATGAGTTAGACGAGCGACATACTTCTGAATATATTAAAAATATAATAGAGAAGCTTTGCAAGGACTGGGATATTGACAAAGAAAAAGTATTAGCCACTGTGACAGATAATGGAGCAAACATAGCGAAAGCTATACATGATTTCCTCGGGAGAAACAAGCATTTGCCGTGTTTTGCACACACTCTAAACCTTGTGGTACTAAAAGCTATAGATGATACACGAGGATTGGAAACTCTTGTAAACAAAGTCAAACATATTGTTACATATTTTAAGCAAAGTGTTGTAGCACATGATGAACTTATTAAATGTCAAAAAAATCATAACGCTGAACCTAAAAAACTAATCCAAGATGTTATAACACGTTGGAATTCGAAATTATATATGCTCGAGCGTTTTATTAAGTTGGCTGATTACATTGGTACCATTTTATTACAAAATGCGAAAGCTCCCGCCATGCTAACTGGCACAGAAATGGCTATCATCAAAGAATTAATAAAAATATTATCACCAATAGAAAACGTCACAAAAGAAATATCAGGACAAGAGTATGCAACCAGTAGCATCATCATACCAATAATTTATTGTATGACTAAAGCTATTGAGTTAGCTAACTCTGAAAATGCATCTGAGTACTCAGACTTAGGCTCCGAATTTAAAGCAAAGATATTAAACGAGATTAATAAACGATTCTGAAATACCGAAAAAGTTCATATCCTTGCTATTTCAACCATATTGGATCCCAGATTTAAGAAAATACATTTTACTGACGCTCAGGCTTGCGCAAAGGCTATAAGTGATATATCTGAATTGTTAAAATCAAATACATCTCTTACTACGGCACCCACCGCTTTAACAAGTCAGGGAGCAAATACTCCATCTGCTGTAAGCAATATATGAAATGAAATGTTACATAGAGAGTTAGTGTCCCAGTCATCGCAAAGTGAACCCAAAGAACGCATGGATGATATTTTAAAACAATATCTGAGGGAACCACTTGTAGAAAAGGAAGTAAATCCTATATTGTACTGGACAACAAGAAAGAGTATTTGGCCTGATCTCAGTGACTTGGCACTACGTTATTCATCAGTTGTCGCAACTTCAGTTCCTTCTGAACGCCTGTTTTCTTTAGCTGGACACACACTTTCCGAAAGCCGTAATAGGTTGAATCCACAGCGCTTATCAAAATTATTATTTTTGCGTTGTTTAAGTGCAGATCAATGGCAATTGTGATTTTTTTTTTGTTGAATATAACTATTTTAAATACATATAATTATTTGTTTCTTTTTAAAAAATAAAAGAATATAGTAAAACTACTAAAAAGACAACCCTTTGCACGATATATACTCATTATTTTTTTTATTTTTTTTGGGTTTTCATGACCTGGTTACGAGGACCTTTAGGTCATATCTCCTTTTTCCAATTCTTTGTTGTTTTAGTTATATTGTTTTGATAGTATTCTTGATATATTTATATATGGCTGCGTAACTGTTCTTGTTTTTTAGTAATTGATCAATAGGCGGCGGGCGGGATGAAGAAACACTTAAAATTTTCACGTCACTGAGGTCACTGGCGAATATTAGTCTGGCAATTAAAAAGTTTTGACATTCATAAATATACTCATTATATCGCATATTAATTGAAAGGCATGCGATACGGTTACGATACGATATATCGATACAAAGGAAATCGATAATATCGCGTACCCACTAACCACTAACCCAGGTGCTCAAGTCCACTATTTTGGAACAATTGTCATATCGGCACAATACCGGCACGATACCGTTGCAATTGAAGTCAAATATCCGTAGTCTGCTATATGACGTCATAACGGTCTTTCAATGGTAATAGAATTGTCGATCTCTTTTATCTATGCATTGAATTTTCGGTCTCTTTTATCTATGGATTGTGTTAGAATGGTATGTATGTGTTGCCGTTTTTAAAAAATACGTTAGTTGAAGTGATTTTCGAAAAACTACTAATAAATTTAAACATTTAATCATGCTAGACTTCGTTTAAATATATTTGTACATACTATTTATTAGTATAAAAAGCAATGTGAAGTTTAGGAGATTAGTAAATTGCAATAAATTACAAAGAACAATTTCTAATATTTCTATCTATCTATTTTTTATTTATGGCAATCTGTCGACACAGGACAATTTAAAAATATTACTGTCAAATTCAAAATAGCAGACTACCGAAACATTTCAGTCATTGAATTGCAATTGTGAAGCAGTTGTGTACGAGACTAGCAATTTATGTCACTTTGACAATTGTAAGACAATGATGAAGTCGTTATGACGACACATTATTAGTAGACTACCAAAAACTTTACTATTGCACCATAATGGTACAATAATGGTACAGTTGTGACACCGTTGAAATACCCGACTCAGAGCCCAGTGGTTAGTGGTTCATTGGTACTTTAGATTAACATGAGTTGCCAGAACGGAATTTTCTTGTAATTCGAACAGAAAATTGATAGTAAAAAAAGTACGCCTCACTCCTAGGTGGAAATTATCTATGGTTTGGTTTTCGATGCCTGCGTCCGTTGTTGTTTTAAAATATTTTGTTTTTAGGGTTCCGTACCCAAAGGGTAAAAACGGGACCCTATTACTGAGACTTCACTGTCCGTCCGTCCGTCCGTCCGTCCGTCTGTCACCAGGGCCCTGGGCCCTGAGTCGGGTATTTCAACGGTGTCACAACTGTACCATTATTGTACCATTATGGTGCAATAGTAAAGTTTTTGGTAGTCTACTATTAATGTGTCGTCATAACGACTTCATCATTGCCTTACAATTGTCAAAGTGACATAAATTGCTAGTCTCGTACACAACTGCTTCACAATTGCAATTCAATGACTGAAATGTTTCGGTAGTCTGCTATTTTGAATTTGACAGTAATATTTTTAAATTGTCCTGTGTCGACAGAAAGCCATAAATAAAAAATAGATAGATAGAAATATTAGAAATTGTTCTTTGTAATTTATTGCAATTTACTAATCTCCTAAACTTCACATTGCTTTTTATACTAATAAATAGTGTGTACAAATATATTTAAACGAAGTCTAGCATGATTAAATGTTTAAATTTATTAGTAGTTTTTCGAAAATCACTTCAACTAACGCATTTTTTAAAAACGGCAACACATACATACCATTCTAACACAATCCATAGATAAAAGAGACCGAAAATCAATGCATAGATAAAAGAGATCGACAATTCTATTACCATTGAAAGACCGTTATGACGGCATATAGCAGACTACGGATATTTGACTTTAATTGCAACGGTATCGTGCCGGTATTGTGCCGGTATGACAATTGTTCCAAAATAGTGGACTTGAGCACCAGGCTGTATCTCAAGAACGGTGATAGCTAGAGAGTTGCAATTTTCACAGATGATGTATTTCTATTGCCGCTATAACAACAAATACTAAAAATAAAACAAAATAAATATTTAAGGGGGGCTCCCATACAACAAACATGATTGTTGTTGCCTTATGTTGCATAGATAATGGTACGGAACCCTTCGTGCGCGAGTTCGACTCGCACTTGACCAATTTATTTAGCTTGTAAATTATGTATTTTCAAAACTTCAAGCCTGCTTTTTCTTTTTAAATTTAAGTTCTTCCGTGGATTCTTTATGAAAGCAGTTTTGCAAGATGTCTTATTGCAAAGATTTTTACCGTGTTGGGCAGTTGGAAGACTGCATCCCTGGAATTATCGGTGATTTATATTCAGAGTACGTTTTTAACGATAATTTAATACAGCGACACTTGGACATGCAGATATATTCCCAATACGACAGGGAGACAATTGCGAAAGACTTGTTTAAACAACGTTTGGAGATGCTTGTTGCATCTTCAAAATCTCAATTGGATACTATTCAAAAATTTGGGTGGAACCACGTAACACGACAAAAATGTGAGTATAACATGCGTTCATATACAATAAAACATAATAAACTCATGCACGAAAGGTTTAATGAGTAGGTACATGACGTCAACATTGATACTCTTATGATTTATATGTTTCTCTGTATGATTTATATTTGGCCTTCGCAAATATGATCATGTCTCTGAGTTTCGCAAAAAGCTCAAGTGGCTTCCCATTCGCCTTCGCCGGAATACTCATATTCTTTCGCTATTATATAACATATTATTTAATCCTAATACTCCCCAATATCTTAAAACTCGTTTTGTGTTTCGACATGACACACATGCAAATAAACTGAGAACATCTGAAAATCTGAGATTGAATGTTCCGATCCGAAACATAGTACCAACTTTTATAGCAAATCCTTTACTGTGCAAACTATATTACTATGGAACAATCTACCTATACGAATTAGACAAGCACAGTCTCTCTCTAATTTTAAGCTAAAACTATCGAATTATTATCTATCGTTATAATAGTGTTTATGTAATCTGTATCTTAGTATTTTTAAAGAGTGTATATATATTATAGAGTGTGTATATATATTATATTATATAGTAGTTTTTACTTATTTATTAGTGTGCATATGTATATGTATGTTTATTTATTTTCAATATAATTTATATATAACGTAGAATACACCAACAACCTTCACAATGTCTATTTTAGATTCTATCCATTATACTGTTGCCTGGAAGAAATCACTTTAGTGATAAGGCCGCCTTTTATACAATAGGTTTAAGACTGTATTTTTAAAATTCTGTGTAAAATTGGTGTTTGTGCAAATAAAGAGTTATCTATCTATCTATCTACAGTACGATTCAAACTTAATGGTGGCTCGGAAGTTAGCTGCCAGTTCCGGGACGCGCCGGTACAGTCTATTCGACAATGATTAGGCTCAATTTAATTACCCTTCTCTTAATAATTAATAATAAATACCTAATTAATAATTAATACCTTAATTCCCTTTACGTCCCGCTGATACCCTAATATTGCGTTCTGCGCAGCGAAACGTACGATGTTCCGAGCCGCCATAAAGTTTGAATCGTACTGTACATAGGATTATCATCATAATCAGAATTTATGAGAAACATCCAGAGGGCCAAGTCTGCTAATTCTGCAATTGCTATGTTGTCATAATGGTCAGTCACTGACGCCATAATGGCGTCAATAAGACAAAAAATTAATAGTAGACTACCAAATTTGATATAATTTCGCCATTAAGACACCATTATAGCGTCATTATGACACCAAACTTGATTTTTTGTCACAAATGATGCCACTATCATGAAGATAAAGATAAAAAAAGGAGGCCATACTTGGAACATCGGTTTGAGGCAAATACCTACGTATCTCTATCTCACTCTCTGTGGTCTGACCTCTCTTTTTAGTGTGGCCTTAGTACTGCTATCTCCTTATTAAAATCTCCTAGTAAATTCTTAAAAAGAGTCACCACACATATCAAATCACAAGTTAAACACTGTCATTTGATAGTGTTTAATCGTAACTATAAATAACTAGTTGAAATACGATGAATGAAATTAAAAATAATAAAATAGTAGATCACGGATGCTTTTCATGGTTGACGAATCAGTGAATTATTTTCCCCATTTCCTAAGGATTTCGTAATTTGGCAACATTGGTCACCATATGTCAAGTTGTCGACAAAATTGTGCCAATATGTCGGTTGTTTACTTTACGGTTCACAGCTTCGTTTCAAATTTTCGACTCTAATTATTTTTATAATTAAAGAAATGGTGCAAACTTGTGTAGTGCGTGGTTGCGGTAGTACGTGGTGTCCAGGAGGTGATATACAATTTCACGCGTAAGTGTTTAGATCGTGATTTCTGGCATTGAATAACTGCAAACATATTTCTTTGTATTTTCAATTAAATACTTCATAAAATGATTAAACAATGTTTTCAGCATACTTCTAACTAACTATACTGATAACGATGTAAAGATCTAATAGTCTTACATTGAATTTCATGGACTTAGTGCAATTTTATCTTTCTTGTTTACAAGAAGTAATTTTGAAATAGTGTGACCATACTGAGGACATATCTAGGACTTTCTGTGGGACCTGAACTAAATTATACATGTTTGCTTAGTCATTTAATTTTTATTTCACATTATTTACAACATTAATATACTTACCTACAATATTATTTTTTTAGATTTCCTAAAAATAGTACCCAGAGGAAATTATGGTTATCCATTGTACCATTGAAAATGAAATTTTATGAAAGTGCAAGGATTTTTTAAAACAAACAGCAGTTCCTACTATAATTACAAATCAAGAAGCAGTATCACCTTGCAAGGTAAAATTTCAAGTATCTATTTACAAACTCCTTTAATTGTCTCACATGTTATACAATGTTAAATATTTGAATTTATAAGGAATATAAAAACTAGTATGAAAAAAAATACCCCACCAGTATCAGGAACATTTTCCAAACTACCGGCGCTCAAGGCTCCAGAGATAATTGCTGCTTTCTGAACCAGCCCCCCCCCCGATCCGACTGCCTAATGAGAGCCTTACATTATTATTATGTTTCAGAAATGTAGTAGTTCGAATATATGGCAAAAGGCTATATTTTGTAAAATATATTATAATTTTCAGATAGACAGTTCATTACAGGAAGAGTCTATGGGGCAAGTAGCTACTCTGGGTGTACCAAATCCTAGCTCTGGCATTTATGAAAGTAATCCTTCCTGATGGGCCAACTCAGAGAAAACAATATAGAAAACAAATTAATTAATGTTGTATCACAACATTTTACTCCTCTGTTGCAAGAAATGTTTAAGCATCCCATCACGGACTCAATTTATTGCAATGATTTGCATGAAAGCGTATTAATTAAGAAAATTGCAAATTCATTTTTTAACACTTAAAGAGTCATACAGAAAATATACTTAGTGATTTACGTGGTAAGAGACAGAAATTACACAAATCAATAATATTTAGTCATGTATAAAAGAAAAGTTATTAAATGATTTTAATTTGGAAAGTGCTGTTGTTTCTTTTTTGCCCTTTTTTTGTAACTTTATTATCGTTCCTATTATAGCCCCCTATGATATATGTCACAGTCAAAACTTATAACCACTCAATAGACTGTAAGCTCTCGACAGTAGTACTTTTGACTGAAATTATTGAAAACTAATTTTACCCAATATAGCTGTTTAAATGTAATTTTAACTGACTTGCCTAGCGCCAAGTAGTGGAACACAAGGCACAGGGAGCCAAGGGCAACCCGACAAGGGTGGGTTAGGTTTTTAGCTCCCGTCATGCCATTCATGATAGGTTCCTTTAAACGCTGTAGACAGAAATATACGTAAAAATTGATTTTGACTGATTCTCCGTTCTTCCGTCAGCCACTTTTAACCACATTCATATTGTCAGTTAAAATGACTATTAACTACAGATTTTCCGACAAACTAATTTTAATCAACGTAACGTATTTTTTTTTTCAGAAGTATTATTGACCGAATTTGCCCTTTAACTGACATTAATAAATAGAAATACATTGGCTAACCCAGAAATCTAGGAAAAACTATTGTCCAGTATGTATTCATAATGTTTAATTAATCTGCAAAATTAATGAAACATATATCTTTTGCGATTTCATGGTTGGTCCCTTAATAACAGTACATGTTTAAAAATATGAGTACAATAACCCTTTTTCGTTTTTACGCTACCTACACAAAAAGTTATGTTTCCACTTAGGTATGCCAAATAGATTTTATTGTGTAACTTGTTTTGTTTACTAAGAAATTACTAACACCTTGTTATTTTTAACCGGCTTCAAAAAAGGAGGTTCTCAATTCGTTGGAATCATTTTTCTGTATCTTTGTAACATGTATTTAGGTCTGAAATAAAGGTAAATTATCATTATTTTATCTCAAGCAGATCTCACAATCATTCATTAATTTCGTATTGCCGTAGGAACTACACCTTTGTTCTAGTAATTATCTATTTCCCACCAATATTCTATAGGTACATCGTACATACGAACTAGGAAATTTTACGTGTTTATAAATGTAAAAAGAATAATAAATTTAACAACCGAACCTCCAGTTACTGTTAAAAAACTAGAATTATCCAAACTTTCACGCGATAACAAACAGTTTGTTTTTTGAGTATTTTTTTACGCACAGTACATAAAGTATCTCGACACATAAAATCTATACGGGCTAGGTCTTAGAAGTGAACATTTTGTTGACACTATATGGAACACAACTACTTGAAGTTTTGTCCTGGAAGAAATACAATAAAGGTTACCCTACTTAGAAAGAAAGGGTTTGACCACAGTGAGCGAGATAGCCATACATCATTTTTGCTTCAAGTAGGTATTCAGAGTCTGGACTCCACTTTTATCTGTACCTTCATGGCCACTATGGTCGCGCCATAATGGTGTCATTGAACTGTCATTGCGACAACATTGTGTTAGCAGACTTGACCCCCTGGTGGACAGGGTCATTCCCAGTCCTCCACACCCCGCCGTCCACAGTGTGGAGGAATGGGAATAAAAAGGGTGTGGAGGGAAAGGTGCCGTTTATTCCCAGTCCTCCACACTATAGTGCAGGAGCCGACACTAGAAAAAGTTAAATTTTAAAAAGATGAGTTGGACTTCTATATGTTTAATTAGGACTGTTTATGAGATATTAAGCCATCAAAATATATTGTAAAAAAAGTTGCAAAGTTATACTGTCGGCTTTTAAATTGTTAGATTTACCAGCTGCTCTGTGTCTAGCCAACCGGAGTCGCCGATAAGAGATAACAATAGATTATAAGGACATTAGAGTCGTAAAATCTCATCTCCATTGAATCATAGCTAGACAAGAAGCACAATTAAAAAGCTCTTAGGAATATTTACGAGTATGTTTTAAAGAATGTGGATTACCATTACCTTCAGTCGATAAATTATGTCGAAGCAAAGTGGTACACCAAGTGGCTCGACTGTCGGCGACACAGTTATGCGCCACGAATACTTATGTATTTGATTTGTAAAATTACTAAAATTGAGTATTGATTATAAAATTAATGTTAATATATATTGTCATATAATTAATGTTATATAATGAATGTAATGTTAAAAGGTATTGTGTGGCAGGGCTATAATAAGTCATAATTTATAAGGTTTTACTTAGTAATAAGAATTTGTACTATGTAAATTTTGAATTATGAGGATGTGATCCCTCATTGTTAAATAAATGACCACCTTTGGGTTTCATGGTGATGGGTAGGGTTTAGAGATGAAAAAACCGTTTAAATCATGTAGATTGACTTAGTATTAATGAAACTATGATAGTTTTAATTTTGTTCTTTGTGATTTTTACAATATTTTTCTATGTTAATGTTCTAGAAAGTTTTTATATTCTAGACTAATAAGGTTTTTTGTTATACTACATAATATAGTAAGGTAAGACGTATCTAACGACATAAGATTCATATGGATATTAATAATAATAAAAGAGAGGGAAGGAATCTTAAGAGATCAATCAAGTAAAAATTGAAAGACAAAAGGGTAAGAATTACAAGGCCGTCGATACGGTAAAGGGCCGAGCCACCTAAGTAGGGCTCTCGGTCGTTCGTTCGTAATTAATCAAAGGAAGACCTTTGATTAATTACGAACGAACGAACGAACTCTACGAGCTCTAACGAATTCAAATGAATAAGAAAGGATAGAACAAAAGGGAATAAAAGTCGCAGACTAAGATTGATCTTTGAAGACTGCCACCTCTTACCAAGGATTGGTCTTTCATTTAAACAGTTGTAGAAGTTTCCTCTTTACGCATTTAGGGGTGCGTGGGCGTCAACCAGCGAGGCACTTGTACCTGTAAAGGCCCGTATCATTACGTCAGGCAAAGTCGGCTCCGGGTACTGGTTGTGCCCTAGTCGAGTCCGCCACATCGACTGAAAAGTCAACCTTGTCCTATATCGAAAGGAGACATGGGACTGTCTTACTAGGTACATGGTGGTCAGCAATATTATAAAAGAAGATTCCATAAAAGTGGATTATTTGTTTGGGCTTGTAGCCAAAATAAATTAAAAGGTGGTGTTAAGTGCAGTGGAGTGTTGAGAATTAAAGTAAGTAGTTTATACACATTTTAGATATATTATTATTAATACATTAATGGTTTTCTTTATTTAAACTCATTATAAAATTATATTTTTAAATATAAAATTACAAAATAAAAATATATTGTATTACATATATTTTTTACATTATTTATTTTTATTTATTACATTATTAATGTGACTTACATATTATGTTTTTTGCTTCAGGATGATCGGATTATAGAATAAACGCTTCATAAATGTTTGCCAGATTTTGAGAAAAATAAAATTGAAGCGACTATATTCAATACTAAAAGAAAGTTAGTAACTTCAACGTTTCCTTGAGTACCAAATACTCACACCTCAAAAGTAAATAGTTTGAAGAACGAAAACATTAACGAAAGTATTTACACTCAAATTATTGTCCAATAAGTGATAAAACTATTCTGTGATACAAATTATCTTAATCATAATATTTAATTTTCTTTTTATTTGTTGTAAATTATAAATGATCACGCTGTAATAGAAATAATATTTTATACTTGTCTAAAAATTTGTATGATTTTTCTTTACAACGTATGTTAAACCCCCAAATATTTATGAGTATTCATAAATATTCCTAAGAGACGGGGTGTGGAGGACTGGGAATGACCCGGTGGACAGACGAACAGCGGAGTCTTAGTAGACTCCCATTTCACCTTTCACCCCAATTCAGCAATGACAACTGAATTTTCCTAATATAATACTGCTTTATAGACTTCACTGACCCGGCAAGCGGTGTTTAGCCATACTAATGTTAGGGGTTAACCCTTGTCACTTAGGGGTATGAAAAATAGATGCTAGCGGATTCTCGGACCTACTGAATATGGATATAAAATTTCATAAAAATCAGTCAAGCCATTTCGGATAAGTATGGGAACAAACGTGACACGAGAATTTTATATATTAGATGATTTTAATCAATATAAACAACAGATTACCCAATTCATCATTTTAGAAAAATGAATTGTTCTCATTGTGGTTTCTGTTTCAGCTTATCCAAACAGCTCTCAGTTATGTAATCAACCAGTACAAAGGACAATAAAAAAGAAAAATCGAAGGCAAAAAGGTTCAAAATCTTTTCATCCTTATAAAGCAATAGAGAGAAATAATCTTGTAAAGGTTGTTGATTTTAATACAATATGCAATGCACCAACTATGAAAAGTAAAGCTATATCCAAAAATACTGAAAGAATACTATCAGATGACTATATGTATGATGAGCTAGAATCACATTTGTAAAGTACTGTAGACTGAATGTAAGTATATATAGCTCACAGATTTACCAGATTGTGTGTATATCTCACCCGGCTTAAAGCCACATATATAGCTTGGTTCCGGAAATATATCTGTGTGTGTCTCTGATACACACCACAGTTTCAATTAAACCAAAGACTAACAAAATGGGATTTCTCAACGTCCTACTTGTTCTAAAGCTTGTGAAAAACTTGTTTACAAAAACTAATATGTTATCTGAATTAATAATCGTATAACTCATATTAGACTATAAAGTACCGTTTAGCCAGGATAAATTTACATGGCATTGAAAGCGTACCCACTGTCTGGTAAATCTGTAGTGCAGCATGTATTTGCATGTACAGTTACGGTCACTATTGCTTAACACTTTGTGTAGATTTCGCGCCAGCATTCACAATAGACCCTGCTCAGTACAGTATAAATAGTATCTAATAACCATAATATTCATAATATTTTCTAACACTTGCGCGACTCATTTGTTTAAATAAAACTACTTTTTTCGGATTTAGATGCTTATATTTGTTTTAAATTTTGGCCCGACGTTTCGGAGACTTTGCAGTCACCATGGTTACGGTTGAGACTCTTACAATTGTTAAAATTTAAAACAAATATACGCGTCTAAATCCGTAAAAAGTAGTTTTATTTAAACCATAATATTCTTCAACCAAAGCACATCTCATTTATCCAAGTAAAACCTTTGTTTATAGTTATAGATATGCATATTTCTGTCAAAGTGATGTTGTTTTAAAACTGGAAAGGCTATGATGACCACAACTTTATAATAATGTATGTAATTAGACTTTTAAATAGGTACTGTAAAGGTTGTGATCATTGAATATAACCTATACAATGATACAGGCCACTTAGAATTGTTTTTAAAAAAAGGAATAAAAAATATAAAATTTGAAAATAAAAAGAATAGAATGGGAGAGGTGAATAGGACATGAACAGAGGATGTTGAAAAATGATTGTAAAATAGTTTTTCTTTATTATAAAAAATATAACAAGTTAAATAAATGTGTTTTAAATTATTATTATAAATTAACGTAAAGAACAATCTTTACAAATGGTGGAGGCGCGCCGGGTATAGCGGCCCGATTGGTAAACCAGCTCCTACGCCCAGGGATGTGTTGACGAGCAAAGGGTCGACACAGGATAAATATTTATTATCAGAGAAGTAGCCGTATCTTTTTATTAAATTTTTATAAATTATTTATAACTAAGATGGAACTAGCCACGATAACTTTCGGTGGTTGCGCACAGGAGTGCCTAGATGAATTCGAAGAAATGTTTTACGCTTTAATAACTTTCAAGAGATGCTCGTCTGAAGAAGAAAAATTATCACTATTGCCCTCATTTTTAAGGGGTAACGCCTTACTTTTCTTCCGGGGCATTAAAGACACGTGCAAAAGCGTGCAGGAGGTATTTGATAGACTAAGGGAAGAGTTTCAAGAAATAAATTACCAAGAATTGTTCTATAACGCTCGTCAAAATCGTAAAAGTCTGTCGGAATTTTATTATTATTTAAATGAAATCGCTAGGAAGGCGAAGATTGCGGATGACAAAACGTTTATTATTAAGTTTATAGGGGCATTGAACCCTTTCCATAAGAGTAGACTATCGACTTCTTATTTACCGACGAAAGTAGTGTTAAAGGATGTGATCCGGCAAGTGGAAAAATTGTATTGTAGCAGAGAGAAGGACACGCTACAACTAGAGCTCAACCCTAGGGCACTAGTAACGAATTTCGTAAATGAGCGTCGTGCACCCACACCGTTCTCGTCGCCCATATCCAGCCCGTCACAAGATATAAGGGGTCGTCGTCAGATACAAGATGCAGCTTCATCTCCTCAATATAATAGACATAACTATAATTTACGTTCTGATTTTAGGAACACACGGTCACAGCCGAATTTTCCCACTCGCCAGAACTGAGGAAGGTCCAGTTCAGCGAGGTGGCGGATAGGGGATCAGGCCTTCTACAGACACATATTATGGATGTTGAGATGCAGTCTACGGAAAAATTGAATATGCAGGTTAGACCCCTAGTTAAATTCAGTACAAATTTAGTAAAAGATGTGGCTTTGGCAGATTCCGGTGCTTCAGTTTCGTGCATCAGCCAGTCGTTGTTGAATGATATGAGAATGGAATGTAATAGTATAGAAAATATGTGTGTGAAAGCAGTAAATGGAAACGCATTGAAGATTTTAGGGCGATGCGATGTGATGTTCGCTCTAGAAAGTTTTTTATTTCAACACGAGTTTTTAGTGATTAAAGATTTAAGCTGTAATGTTATATTGGGGCAAGATTTTTTATTAAAGAATAAAATGTGTATTGATTTTAGTAGTCATTGTGTGTCATTCGGACAGGGAAGGATTAGGTTTGTGTCTGCGATAGATGAGATACAAAAAATTATTAAGCAACCGCAGGAAAAAGTTTGTTGTAAGGTAAAGGAGTTTACGAAAGAGGATAGTTGTTATTTTTCTAATTTAGTAAATGAGTATGAGGTGTCTGTCAAAATAGAAAATGAAAGTTTTATAATAAATAATATGTTAGAAAAGAGTAAAAAACAAAGCTTAATGTCATTGTTGAAAAGTAATAGGGATAGGTTTGCTTTTTCTACTGAACAGTTGGGTAGATCAGCGGTGGTGCCTGTGTTGATCGAAACGAAGGATGAAGAGCCGGTGCGGAGTTATCCTTATCGGGTTTCGGCGACGCAGCGTGATATTATTGATAAACAGGTGGAAGAAATGTTGAAATTAGGGGTAATAAGTGAGTCCTCTAGCTCCTATGCGTCACCTGTAGTATTAATTAAGAAAGCGGATAATACATGGCGTTTTTGTGTAGATTACCGAAAATTAAATAAAAAGATTCAGCGTGATAATTATCCTATCCCGAGGATAGACGATATAGTAGATAATTTAGCGGGGGCGCGTTATTTTGCAGAGTTAGATTTAAACTCAGGCTATTGGCAGACGGAAATTACCAATGGGAGGCACAAGACAGCCTTTGTAACATCAACGGGATTATATGAGTTTAATGTGGTGCCGTTTGGACTAGCCACGAGTCAGGCGGTATTCCAACGCATGATGGATAAAGTTTTGGGGGACTTAAAATTCAAAGGGGTTATGGTGTATGTTGATAATGTAATATGTTACGCTAAAACATATAGAGAATTCACGGAAATTCTAGAGGAAGTGTTTAAGAGATTTAGAAAGGCAAATTTGACTTTTAAACCCTCTAAATGCAAATTTGGCTTTCAGGAAATAGAAATGTTAGGGTATAAAATTTCAAATGAAGGTATTAAACCCAGTGATAATAAGCTCAAAGCTATGCGAGATATTTCTGCACCAACTTCAGCTAAAGAAGTAAAACAATTGTTAGGGCTATTTTCATACTATAGGAAATTTGTTTCGAATTTTGCGAAAATCACACTACCGTTGACTAAGTTATTAAAGAAGGGTGTTAAATTTTACTGGAATAGCGACCATCAAGAGTCGTTTGATCGCATTAAAGAATTGATGTGTTGTGCGCCGATTTTATCGTATTTTTCAAACGACAAATCTAAGACGGTGAGGTTAAATGTAGATGCGTCAAATGAAGCGATTGGTGCAGTACTTATGCAGGGGGAAATGGAGATGAACCCAGTGGCTTATGCTTCTAGAAAATTATCAGAGGCTGAAAAAAGATATAGTACAACAGAGAAGGAATGTTTGAGCTTAGTATGGGCGTTAAGATATTTTCGTCATTATTTATGGGGTTTAAAGTTTCAGGTGGTTACTGATCACCAAGCGTTATGTTGGTTACAATCGAAAAGAGATATGTCTGGTAGGTTAGCGCGATGGGCGTTGGCTATACAAGAGTGGGATTTCGATATCGTCCATTGTTCAGGTAGAAATAATGTAATGGCAGATTTCTTGAGTAGGAATCCATTGGTAGAAAGCGTAGAGCAACAAGTAGAAAAACAGGTAGAATTTTCAGACGGTTTGGAAGTTTTTAGTATAAATGTAGATTCGTTACAGGAAGAGCAAACAAGAGATAATTTTTGTATGAGATGGATTACGAGGGTGAATGAACGTCCGCAGGCAGGGCATAATGGTTTTGTGTTAAAGAATGGTTTTTTGTATAAAAATGTGCGTAGAGATGGAGAGATACGTGAAGTTTTAGTGTTACCTAGGAGTTTATTTTTTAATGTAATGGCTGAGTTACATGACGGAGCTTGGACAGGTGGTCATTTAGGTTTAGCAAAGACGTTAAAAAGGTTTCGTGCGAGATATTTTATGCCATATGCAGATAGGGATATCGAACGATATATTAAATCTTGTGTGCCGTGTCAAGAAAGGAAGATGGTAAAAAATATTGCCGAATTAACACCGATCCGAGTGTCGAATATTTTTGAAAAGGTTGGTGTGGATGTTTTGGGTCCTTTTCCACGTTCATTTAGAGGGAATCGTTTTGTTATTGTGGCTGTGGAATACGCGTCGCGTTACGCTATATGTAAGGCGGTGCCTAGAGTCACGGCTGAGGTAATAGTAAACTTTTTAATAGAGGAAATATTTTGTAGATTCGGGGATGTATGTGAAATTATTTCGGATAGAGGAACGGTGTTTACGGCAAGGATTGTAAAAGATGTAGTCGAGCAATTTGGGTCTAAATGTATTCATACAAGTGCATTTCATCCACAAAGTAATGGTTTAGTCGAAAGATTTAATAGAACTCTGGTAGACATGTTATCTAAATATTTAAATAATAACCAAGGGGAATGGTGTGCGTTTTTACCTTTGGTAGTGCATGCCTATAATACGAGTGTACAAGCCAGTATTAAGGTATCACCGTATAGCATTTTATTCGGTAGGGAACAAAGTTCGGTGGTAGATCGATCGTTGGGTTTAAATGCGCATATGAATGAGAGTGTTGTTGAACGTATAGATCGTATGAGAGGATTTTTGACGAAAGCGTTAAATAATATTACGAAAGCACAAATTGTACAAAAACGAAATTATAATAAAAAGGCGAATTCTGCGTCATTTAATGTTAACGATTTAGTTTTGTTATATGTTCCTAGGCGTGTTACCGGAAGATGCACGAAGTTGATGCGTTTTTTTAGAGGTCCGTATAAGGTTATTGAGCGGAAAGGGGTGTCTAATGTGTTAATTCAGAAATTAAACTCGCGATCGCGAAAAATAGTTGTTCATACAAACCGATTAAAACATTTCATGCCACGATAATATGTGTCTGTATACAGTAACGTGTATGTATGTATATAAAGTGGGGCGTTCCTATAACGATATCTGTTTAAAGATTTATGGGTTATTTTTTTTTTTTTTTTGTGTTCGCAATAATTATTTGCATAATGATGTAAATTGGTTTAGTGATTCGATTAGATTAAGGTTATATATATAGTGATAATTATAATTTACTAATATTGTTTTATTTTGGTGTGTTTCATATTGTTCGGGATCGGCGAGACTTCATAATGACGTCAGCATATTTGTACTTAAGAAAGATGCAATGAAAAGGAACCACATCAAAAATTTAATTATTTTTTCATATTTATATTTTGAATGTTTAGTTAAAAATGTGAGATAAATATATTAACATAATAATTGGATAGTGAGTATTTCGTACTAGGTTATAATAATGGGTTGTATTGAGTTATAATGTCGAAGGAAGTGGCTTGGTAGAGTTAGTTGGATGAGTCGTATCAACGGGTAATATCTTTGAATGCAACATGGTAAGGCCATAGGCTATTTGTCATGGAATCCTGTTTTGGGATATCACGCATTTTAGAGATAGAACTCATAAGATAGGATTTAGGAAAGTAGGTGCTAGAGTAAAGTATTTGTTCATTAGGAGAGAAATGTGAAAGGTTGAAAATTGAAAGAAGTTGTATTATAGTGAGAGGTTGCTGATAATATTTTTATTTTATTTATTGGGTAATAGTTAGATAATAATGATTAGCGAATAATTTATAATTACTTAGATAATAGAATGATTGATTATTTAAAACGTTACTTGTGGTAGAAGAATGGTTGGTAAATTTATCTCACGAGAAGGAATTCTAAATGTGGAATAAATTGGTCATTCCCGAGCATTCAGGATTACTTAGTAGAAATTATACCTAAATAATTGAAAAGACGGTTGAGTATTATCTGAGCATACTTTAAATTTTAATTTGATAATCTCTGGATTCTATCAATTATAATGGTTTCTTATGTAAATTTTCTCATTAAGCTGGAAAGCTGTTAAATTAGCGTATCTTTCGGATCTATGATGCTGACCTCATAATTGAAGCTCGATAGTTTTTATAAGAGCATTAATTGTTTGGTGATGAACGTTTTTCTGATTGATTGTTGATGATATATGCTTTGTGTCTTGGTGTGATAGTTTTAAGGATGCCTTATCACTCTTGTTTATTATTGGATAAATCAATTTTAAAGATGAAGTAGTTTAATATTTTATGAAAAGAGTGATATGATATAAGGGCATCGTAGTTAGTGTGGTTCGGATAACTAAGATTAGAAAGGCAATTTTTGGTTGGTTTTTTGCTTTTCAAGTTTTTCGAAATGTATTGCTTCGAAAAGCTAGGTCCTAGCTGGATCTAATCTGGTTCATTCTAGTTTGTTATCATGCTTTCCAACCTTAGGTAGGGTGTCCAGTATTTTGTAACTTAGAAAAAAAAAATTTTTTTTTTTTTTTTTAAAAAAAAATTTTTTTTTTTATCCTCTAAGGGGGGGAGAATGTAAAGGTTGTGATCATTGAATATAACCTATACAATGATACAGGCCACTTAGAATTGTTTTTAAAAAAAGGAATAAAAAATATAAAATTTGAAAATAAAAAGAATAGAATGGGAGAGGTGAATAGGACATGAACAGAGGATGTTGAAAAATGATTGTAAAATAGTTTTTCTTTATTATAAAAAATATAACAAGTTAAATAAATGTGTTTTAAATTATTATTATAAATTAACGTAAAGAACAATCTTTACAGTACCTATAGTTGCACACCATGGTCTTAGACGCATAATTTGTAATTTCATACATGATAACATTATTTGTTATACATATTCTGTACATTTATACATGTTATACCCGTTCACAATTACCAGTTGTTTTTGTGTTTTTGAGATATATATTTTATTTTTAGTTTTAAGTGTTCATGGTACTTATTAGATTTTTATTTCTTGTTTTAAAACTTTGAATGGTTATAGTTATTATAAAGGACAAGACTTGCTTACTACTTATACAAAAAGACTGACATAATAATCATAAGTTAGTATTCTGTATATTATTCCACCACAATAAATAAGTATTAATTTTCATTTTCTAGAAAACACAAACCACTCTTACTCATATTTTTTTTAATTAAATTGTAACTTGCTAAATAAAATTGCTACAAAATTGGCTGATATTTTCTAAAAATAAATTTACAGTTTTTGAGAATTAACAAAGCAAAATTTAAATCTAAAATTCTGTACATAGGTATATCAAATAGCATTTAAACATAAGTTCTATATAACTACTATAGACTGTAATATCTATTTGTGAAATAAATTTTACCCGACGTTTAGGAGATTTAGCCACTAGTTCACAGGTAGTTAGATATCAAAAATAAGGTTTATTTGGATCATAGATCACAATAGATTCCCTCATCATCAATTTTAAGAGAACTTGAGGTGTGATTTTGTTTTGAAAATGCATTATTTCACCAATCTTGGTGCGTTTAGTCATTGACGCAAATCTCGTGAGCTTTTTTTTTTATAAATGAATCGCCCAAGTACTACTACTACTACTATTAAAATTAATAATTTTACACATTTTTTAACATAAATGGTTTTTGTTTCAAGTGATTTCATTTAATAAATATTTATATATATATGATGCTTTATTTGTAAAGAAATGACTCATTAATGTTAAAGTATTATATAAAATACGTTATTTTAATGTCTACTGTGTTACTGGTTGTATCATATTCATAAATATTTATTTGTGTTACTTTTACTAATAATAATGATATTATTAGTAAAAGTCAACTCATAATTTAATTTTACAATATTGAGGATTAATTTATTCACATGACACTTGTTCAACTCATTTATTCATAATAAAACTACGGGATTTTTCGTGTTTATTGGTGTTTCTAGCGTGACGTTTTGAATATGTTTCGTACATCATGTTTGTCAGTACAATTATTTTTTTAATACATATTCGTCAAGATAATTGATCGAGTTGGCGCAAACCGCTCAAACAAATAGATGGCGTTGTACACAAAACATCGCACGATGTTTAACTCACGAGAAGATTGTATGATAGTGGAAGATTTGGTAAACATATGCGGGAACCATGATAGCTCAGATGGGAGAGCAACGGAACGGTATTCCGAGGTCGTGGGTTCAAGTCCCGCTCATGGTTATCATTTTTTCCACTATAATTTAGTTTATTTAGTAAAAGATAATTGTATTTATTGATAGACTACTAAAAGTGTATGATAAAGTTAGAAAAAAATCACTTTAAAATTTTAGTTTATTTCACCAAAAACGAGTTGTTTTCATTTTTGTACCTATTACTTTTTTTGAGATTATATTTTTGAAACCAAAGCATAAACATTTACTTATTAATTTTGTGAAAGTGCAATGTTGTGGCATTATTTAGAGAAAGATGACTAGCGTTGCAAGCTAAATTTTAAGTAATCTAATATATAAAATTAAAGAGATTAATTTCAGTCAGAAAAGTTTATTTGTGCAATTATAGCATACTTTGAGAAATGTGAAAATATATATTTTTATTTTATGTATAGTTTGACTAAAACTTCATTTTGTAAAATGTAAGTTTGTGATCTCAATCAAATGTGATAATTAAGACAACATTCTGAATATGATTCTAATAGACTTAGTTGAAGAGGTTGCTTGAAGTATGTTTATAGGCTTTATAAATGTTAAGTTATGGGATTTCTTTAGTTTTCTTTTCTCTATCTTTAGATAAAAGAAAACTGAAAACTGGTCAAACCAAAAGTAATTAAGAAAAGTATTATAAGTAAGTTAGTAGTATAAATAAGGCTGTCATCCATCTGGATTCTCCGAATTTCTCTTAGTTTGAAGTGCGTCTGGAGGCTGTCCGGTAGGGGTTTGTAAAGAAATAAAAAAAAAATATGAGGAAAAGATTCTTTTGAGGTGCCTAGAAAAAAATCAAATTTTTGCTTGTAGCAGTGTGGAAGTGAGTGAAAACGCTAATAATGTATTAAGGGCCTACATCAATATTATCGTATATCATCGCCGACACGTACATACTAACACAGCCAGTAGGCACAGAAAATGAAGAATTAGGGATACTTTTCCTATTTACTCAAAATCTACTAAATATATTTTAATTCTGATTTACGTGTTTCTATATATAATAGTTACTTATGTTTTTAAAGTTATTTCATTAGTTAATACGCAATAATAGACCGACAAATGAAAAAAATAAACATTTTGAGAGGTTGTTTCGCCAAGATTTTCTATCGAGAAAACTATTTTCAATCGTGTTTCTGAGTTGATGCGATCCTAGATCATATATTGAAAAAACATATACTTAAAAATTAGAGCTCTAGCCATTCAATCTAAAGAAACAATGAAAACTTCGTACATAGAAAAATGCACGAAGCTATTTTGGTATCGTCTTAAATATGTGTCTTACATCGGTTAAACAGCTGGTACAAAAAGTTGTACTTCTTTCGCATGTAGTATTTATATGCGCATCTAAGAAGTAGAACGTCTTGCGTCATTCTGAGTAATGTTAATATGTCGCTAGATTATTGTATAGTGCCGTGCACACCTCTGTTATAATCGAGCCCAGTCGTGTAGCGTATCTACAAACCCTGACTAGATTAGACGTGCATTTTTTTTGTGGATTTTTCGGTAGTACCTACTATGTACTTATTTATAAGGAATATGTTGCAATAATTAGGTAGAATTATGTTGTGATTTTAAGACTGATTAAAAGAGGTTATAGTAATAATATGAAGTTTTATTTGATTATTACTTATGTACGCGTCAACGTATCTGATAATGAGGAATTAGACTGGCAATCTGCCTACACCAGCGTCACGTAGTATTAAAATAATCTACTTAGTTCAAAAACTAAAAAAATATCCTGAATTTTTTTTTATTATTGCATCGTCATCGATCCATGATATATGTGCAAAATTTCAGATCAATCCGGCTACTGCAAGTGGGTTAAAATCACTTTCTTAGATTCGGTTACATAGATTAATACATTGATGGATACATACCGAACGTGTAGAAAAAACATAAAAGAAAGAAACATGTCATAAGCGTGTCAATAAGTGTCACCACCCTTTTTCCTTTCTAGGGTACTGTAAAAGCCAGCTAAGGGATATTGTACATAGAAAACATCAGCACAGTAGACCATAATTCCTCCCAAAGTAGAAAAGGCCCGTGCCCGCAGTAGGACGTTAATAAAACTGTAAAGATAAAGAATTTGACTATTCTAACTAGAATATTGTTAGGGTTTGATGTATATTGGGGTGGGAGAGTTCAATAACTGATATAAGAACGCGGGTATTAGCTAGTAGATAATAAATAAAACAAAACATTTCAATTAACTAACAATGTAATAGATTTTGCTGAACAACTTTTAACAACCTATACATATATTTACAAAAAGCAATGGCACATTACCGATATACATATGCTACAATTATCTATCGTTATCATATTACATAACTTGTGATTGTTCCATATATTATATAATTAGTAGATATTAACTAAACGTTAATTTTTAGGGTTCCGTACCCAAAGGGTAAAAACGGGACCCTATTACTGAGACTTCGCTGTCCGTCCGTCCGTCCGTCTGTCACCAGGCTGTATCTCAAGAACGGTGATAGCTAGAGAGTTGAAATTTTCACAGATGATGTATTTCTATTGCCGCTATAACAACAAATACTAAAAATAAAATAAAATAAATATTTAAGGGGGGCTCCCATACAACAAACATGATTTTTAGGGTTCCGTACCCAGTATCTCAAGAACGGTGATAGCTAGACAGTTGAAATTTTCACAGATGATGTATTTCTATTGCCGCTATAACAACAAATACTAAAAATAAAATAAAATAAATATTTAAGGGGGGCTCCCATACAACAAACATGATTTTTTTACCGTTTCTTGCTCGATACTAATAACGTTGCCTTATGTTGCATAGATAATGGTACGGAACCCTTCGTGCGCGAGTCCGACTCGCACTTGACCAATTATTATTTACAATATAGTGACAATATTATGTTCTAGTCACAGATAATACCAGATAGTGGGTACACGTTCAATCTTGAAGACACGTAACTTTAACCTGACCAAATCGTACTTCATACACTAATAATGTTTCATATGACGTATAGCCTGTATTAAAGGTACACAGATATATATTTCACTCACACGTAGATATTTATGTGGTTTCAAGCAGAATGAGGGATGTAGCCATAGAAACACTACCTGGTAAATCTATGTGTTATAGCATACATATATCTGTGTTTAACATTGCGACGTACTAAAACTATAATTAATTTTATTAAAAATATTTAAACGATACAAAACATAGGAATAGCCTAAGATTTAGTTTCTGGTTTTAATAGTCTACTATTCATTGTTCGAAAATTTCCACCAATTCTTTACGCCAGACTTAACTAAAATGTAATCAATCATGGTGTATCTTGATTTAATAGTTCTTTCGTTGTAAACATTTATTTTAATTAAAATCGTTATTTTATCATACACGTATTTTTGGGGATTCGTACGAAAAGGAAAAGCGGGACCTCACACCGCGACGTCGCGGTCCATCCGTCTGTCACTGGGTGTATCTCTAGAACGGTGATAGCTAGAGAGCGGAAAATTTCACAGTTAGTGCATATCAATCGATGCTACAACAGACAACAGCAAAAACTCATCATCACTATCCAGCCCTTATCCCGTTATTTGGGATCAGTATGACAAATATATTATGGTAATAACGGTACAAAACTCTTCGTGAACGAGCCCAACTTGTAATTTACCAGTTCATTAAAAAGTTCAGTTGACATCATCTAATTTTCTTTTTCACCCTATCAATATTCATGTTTTAGTTAAGTTAGGCTTAGTTGTGGCAATAGAATCGTTACCATAGTTTCTAATCTCGTTCTTTTGTTACAATTTTTGACCTTTCGATGGTTACAACCCTCAAACCCCTGGCTACGGCTATGGTATTAAATATATTAGGACTGGTACACACTGCACTCATCTTCATTAACTCTCTTCTCGGCTGTACGTTCTGTGTCCTACGACAGAATATTACTTAATTATTGATCTTTATATAAAATCCTTTTAAGTAACTAAAATCTGCAGTTTGTCAGTCTGTTTACGATAGACTCAAAAATTTCTGAACAGATTTTCATTTCAGTTTGCGAGACTAATTTGTTAATGTTAAGTATATTGGTTAAGTAACAATCTCAGAGCATTTATCAACAGGAGTTGTCATTATAAGGCGACCCATGATGAAAAAGGTACGAGAGCAATGATCATACTGTATTCAGACACTGTTGTCTGCATAACAAACGATAAAAGCACTTTAAGGACAAGATAATAATTTTCATCTTTATGTCAAAATGCCCCTATTATGAAGTTGGTTAGTACCAGATAATTTTAATAAGAGAATCACGAAGTATAGATACAAGGAGTCCGAACGTAATGTTGAACGAATGGTCTCAATTTAAGGGACAGATTTTTTGCCGGTAGAGCGCGCCATTTTTCAAGAAGTACTCGTTTGAACTATTGACACCTGTGGAAAAAAATATTCTGAGAAACGTGGAGTTAAATATAAGTTTTAGGAAATTTTTAGAAATTTTTCGAGTGCTTTAAACCCAACAATACAGAGAAGGTCAAGAGATATTCTGATATTCTATAATAGCATCGGTACGTCCTGAATACTTGCGCAGCCAGTGGCGGAAAATAGAACTATGATCTGGGTTTATTATTCTGTACACGAAATATTATGGAAAAGCCTATACCGTTCGGACTCCTTGTATCTATACTTCGTGAAGAGAATAATAGTAATACATACTGTGTAAGTGTGTACGTACAAATATTAACATAAATAAAATAACAATATTCAAATAAAATAAAATCATTTCCATAACTCGGTATTTCGGAGACTTAAGCTGCTAATAATAAACGCATCAAAAAACATAAAAAAGTACCTCATGGAAGGGAGAAAACAATTTTATTTCACATATATTATTTACTATACTTATTCTACTATCATACTACATTATTTCTATTGTAATATAAGTATGTATTTACAAAAATATAATAATATACGTATAAGTAGTATACCTATCCATATTCTGGCACCCCCGTACCCATAACACAAGCGAATAAGCTTAACTTGGGATCAAAGGACGTTCATTATTATTTCACGTGCAATATTTCTCAAAAGTAAATTTAAGTGTTACTTCAATCATAAAATAACGACCCAATAAATTTTTTGATTCTTTTTTTGCCGCTAGATGGCGTTGCAAGTAACCAAATTGAGAAATTTCGTATTATGTACATATCTCTTGATTTAGAGGACCGATTACGATGTACCTAAGACTAATGTAAGTAATACCTTGAGTAGTGTAAAATTTTTTATTTATGTTTATAAATGTTGTACATTTTACGTGATGCATGCACAGACAAAAATGCTGGAAATGGGTTCTGTTGGTTGTCCTTTAGGCATTCACTGCTGAGAAATTTGCGAATTTATACCAAATGCTAAAAAAGTCGCATTAGCCCAGTGCGGTAAACGCTTATGCGCGTCCAGAAAATTTTTCGCGTGGTGCTAAGGACGCGTATGTGCGTTCATAGAAAACTCACGTAGTGCAACTGGACGCAATAAAGTTTACGCCATAATATATCTTCGTTATGTTATTGTTAAAATAGTAAGTAATAACCTAAATAAAAACAGTAATAGTACAGGTACCATCTCCCGAAAGCCCTTTTATTCTTAATTTTTTTTAATTTACGACTTTTCGCCCGCTTCATAATAAACACCATTTATAAATAAACTAAAACTACCTACCTATATTACTTTAGTTAAAAGAACGAGTCATGATGAAAATATTTCAATAATCTATTGTACATTCTTTTTCTACAGATTTATTATATGTATAGATTTTTATCTTTGGTACAACTGATTGCGTAAATGTTACATAATTTACATTTCGTACATTACTTTGCATCAATGTACTTGACGGCGCATTGGCATATTATGAGTGAGACAGCGCCTAACCAGCGCAGTGGAACATATACCGGACCAACAAAAGTTTGACGCACAAGGCTAATAGATTGCGCTGTACGTTAGAAAACAAGCTATTGAAATTATCGTGTAGTTTAAGTATTAACTCGATGTAACAAAGCTTCGGCACGCTTCTCTAATGGTTGCGTCTGGTATATGGATCACTGTCTCGTATAGTAATCCTTACCGCTATCTCTGTCCCTGTCATGGTACAAACAGAAACCAATCTCTCCCTGATGCAAATCAGAGAGATTCGACGATTGACCTCGGTCACTGTCATGGACAAACCGAAACCCCCCTCCTTGACGCAAGTAAAGGAGAATCGTCGCCTTCTCCTAGTCGTTAGACTCGGAGACCTTCGCGAAGCCTCCCTGTCGCAAGACTTGGGGAGACCTTTGCTCGGTCTCCATGTCCGATGATGAAGAGATTAGTGGTGGTCAATAATTGTAACCAAGTCGTTACTCTGCCCGTTGACCCGTCGCCCGTTACTTAGGGCTACGAAATTGTCGGTTCGGTCGTACTATGTAAATGTAGTCAATTACTATAGGATTATTGTAAAATCTAGTTTTGTATAACGTGTCTGTAGTTAAGCCATCATTTTGTAATAAATGTTGTAATATAAATTCACTGTTGTTTCACTTCTGATGCCCAACCCGACATACTTATAACCATGTTGTTAATGTGTTGTAACCATGTTGTTATGGCGGGCCTCGTGGTCTAGTGGTTCATATAACGGACTGCCGATCACTAGGTCTCGGGTTCGATTCCCGGTCAGGACAATCATTTGTGTGATGTTTTTAATCGTCATACAAATGTTTGTTCTGCGTCTGGGTGTTTACTATGTATTATAAGTACGTATTTACAAAAGAAAAGTAGTTTATGTATTATATCCGTATTCTGGTACCCATAACACAAGCATATAAGCTTAGCTTGGGACCAGAGGACGTTGTGTGAATGTCAAAAAAAAAATTCTCTTTTTGAAGTTTCATACAAAAATGATACCCATATAGGATCAGTTTCCGATTGTCTGTAAGATTTTTAAATTTAATGAATTCCATATCATAACTTAACTTTTTAGGGTTCCGTACCCAAAGGGTAAAAACGGGACCCTATTACTGAGACTTCGCTGTCCGTCCGTCCGTCCGTCTGTTACCAGGCTGTATCTCAAGAACGGTGATAGCTAGACAGTTGAAATTTTCACAGATGATGTATTTCTATTGCCGCTATAACAACAAATACTAAAAATAAAATAAAATAAATATTTAAGGGGGGCTCCCATACAAAAAACTGATTTTTTTTACCGTTTCTTGCTCGATACTAATAACGTTGCCTTATGTTGCATAGATAATGGTACGGAACCCTTCGTGCGCGAGTCCCACTCGCACTTGACCAATTTTTAAAATATTGCAACATAAACATGAGCTCATAAGTAATTTAATTATTGTAAATCAAAGCTGAATCGTGGAAAATATCCGTGCCACTTGCATCCGCTAGATGTAAGTGACCGCACCTTGTGGGCGTTATATAGCGGCATATGCCCAGCAGTGGACCGAGACAGTTTAATAGATGGTTAAAAATTCTTTTATTAACCGTAAATATTTCATTGAAAATATTTTTATTTAGGTGGATGAGGGATGTATAAAAGTGTATAACATGTTTCTTAATCAAAACTCTTGACTTTTTATTATTTATTTATTACCTACAACTATAACATTAATAATTTCAATATTAACTTTAAATTAGTAATTTCAAATTATTTTTTATTATAAATATATATATAGATATCTCTTTATGCCTTTGGTAGCTCCACGTTCGCTGGCTATGTGATTACCAGATAGCCGGGGATCGCCACTTCGCACTTCTCTTGGACTCGCTTGCGACACCGAAACTTTACTGGTACGAACCTAACTACACACACGGTTTTCTGAGCTGTTTTATCGTAAAACGTGCTAGACAACCACCCGCGCGACACCAGCGCGGCGTTGACGCTCCTCGCAAGTTAACCAGGGAAGGCCTGCCCCCGAGCCTCGCCAATCCCCCCCCCCGCCCGCTCTGCCACCAGCGGCAAGCCCCGGGTGGTGGGACCTGGCAAAGGACGGGTGACCGACCCTGCGGTTGCCAGTGAGCGTCGCTCCGCTTTGATGCCTGCTGAAGAAGATGGAAGACAGGACCAACCTCCAAGGACCCCGGACCCGCCCCGACGCGTCTGCGAGAGAGCAACTGGAGCATGATGTCACCATGTTCTGCCGGTTCTCTGACACCGGTGCCCTCTCGCAGACGTCTCTGCGTGGGATAGCCGTCCTGCTGCGCGCCTGGGACTGCAGCCTGAAAGGCCAGGAGATATCCCCGCACGATATCGATGCCTGGGACTGCAGCCTGAAAGGCCAGGAGATATCCCCGCACGATATCGACGCCTTGCTCGCCGTAATGGAAGGGAAGATGGACTTTCCCCCCTCCAACCTCACACCGCCGCCGCCGTAAAGCACCAGCAAGAGAGGAAGATTGCCCTCCACCTCCCCGCCTTCGGGAGGCGTGTTGAAGAAGAGGCCGAGGTCGGCCAGCCCCTTCCGGTCGGCCGAGACTTCATCCGACCCAGGGACCCCACGGTCTTCACGTGCCGTTGCCGGTCCCCCTTCTCCCAAGCCGCAGAGGCTTCCCCGGAGGGTGATCCAACCCACCCCCGGTACTCCGGCTCTGGTTTCCCTGGGCCCTCAGAGGCCCAATCGTCTACAGCGGTTCTGCCCCGCTCCGACACAGTCGTTATCTCCCCTAAGGCGGTTTCGCCCCGCCCAGTCGCCAAGAGTTCTATCCCCAAACAAGCTGGAGAGGGTTCTGGCCCCTCTCCGGCCATGGAGGGTTCTGGCCCCTCTCAGTCACCCTGGGGTTCTGCCCCTCGGGGTATCGCTATTTCCCCACCGCCCCCTCATCGGAAGTGTAATGGAGGAAAATCACCAAATAACAGAAAATCAAGTTCTGTTAGAGACAGTTCTGAAATTCTTGCCAGTTTTTGGAAACCTTCGCCCTCATGGTATGGGTCTCGACTATGGGTTCTCAAACACTGACGACTGGCCTATAGTCATACAGCAGGTCAGGCCACAGGTCATAAATATAATCCTCGACACGTCCAACTACAAGTCAGTGCGGAGCACGCTACCGGGCACTGGACGACTTAAAGATAATTCCGAATATTTGGTTCACCGTTTCTTATATATCTTTGGTTATCTTACAGTTCTTATATTATGTGCAATTTATTTACTGTGGTTTGTTTTAACAAATTAATTTGATCCACGGTAGCTCATATGATTAAAAGCAATGAGACAAATTTCTTAATGTGTAAGACTTAGGAACTAGTATAGACGGTTCAAATCCCGCTCGAGGTAATTTATTTTTGTGCACTAATTTTATTATATTTTTGAGCTATAACATTGAAATGATGAAATTACTGAGATTTGTTGTAAACTATTAGCTATATTTTACAAACCCGTTATACGGACTACATATTGTTACCCATGGGATGGAAATCGATTTCCATGAGCTATATTGATAGCTGTTTGTTTTTCGATGGGATATTAATTGAATGAAAATGACGACAGTACAAAGTACCCTGCGGGCGATAAACTGTGTGCCTTGGTTGCCATGAAGTACAAACAATTTGCGTTAGGCTACAAACTGTATGTTGTGGATTAGTAACTACTTGGCATGAGCTATCTATTCTCATCTGGTACAAACTGGGTGCCGTGAGCTATCAATCATGTACCAGCTAGGAACTACTTGCCAATGACTACTATCTATATCCTAACGAACAAAAACTGATTACCGTCAGCTACCAACCATTTTCCACGAGCTATAAACTGTTTGCAAACGAATACAGACTGTTTCTGATGGACTAAAAACTGTTTCTCATGGGCTACAAACTGATGCTCATGGGCTACATACTGTTTCTTATGGGCTACAAACTGTTTCTTATGGGCTACAAACTGTTTCTTATGGGCTACAAACTGTTTCTCACGGGCTACAAAAATATTTCTTTCAGGCTACAAACTGTTTCTTACAGGCCACAAACTGTTACTTATAGACTACAAATTGACATAATATGCTGCAAACAGCCATATTAATAGTACAAATGTAAACAAACTGTGGGCTACAAACCGCCTCACTGATGAACTGTACTAATTACCTTACAATAATATGATACAAATCAAACAAAATAATAAAAGGGGTGTAGATACCGCCACCACCCACCGTTTGATTTAGGCACCTCCTCATCAAGGGTCTTACAGTCACCTGGTGATGTGGACGCATCCTGTAATACATTGTTATTTAAGGTCTTTGTCACTGTGTCATTATTGTCCTATCTTTATTTTATTACTAGGCGCCTGGTAAATAAAATATTCTTTATTGCACACCATAATGATTTACAAATCTTACTTAACTATAGACTTATGATAGGTACAAAGGGCGGTCTTATCGCGGGCTGCAATCTCTCCCAGACAAACTTGACCGAGGCAGAATAATCTTTTTTACTTATTATATAAAAAAGTAGTTATTTTTGTATATATTTATGTGAACTTCAAAACTACGCAATGGATTTTGATGCGGTTTTCTTTAATAGATAGAGCGGTTCAAGATGATGTTTTTTTTTTTGTATAATATGTTAGGGGTTTAGTTTTTAAATTCCACGTATACGAAGTTTCGAATAACAGCTCTCTCTCTCTCTCTCTTCAGCCCATTTACATCCCACTGTTGGGCACGGGCCTCCTTCACTTTGGGAGGGATTATGGTTCACTGTGCCGCGCTGACCAGGCGTATTGGTACAGGGTTTATTTTCTAGTTTCTTCCGTCTCTCACAGAGGGTGTTATCTGTGCGCAATATCCCTTAGCAGACTTTTACAGGACCCTTGGGAGGAGATAGGGTGGTGACTCTTGTATTCTTAATCCGTCACCACACGGAGAGAGTAGTAGAGAGTAACTGCTAGTATTAGTATAATTAGTAAACTAGACTTACACGTGACACTCTATCAGTGCCCTCGTTTTTGTCCTGGGTCGTGTTGTCAGTATCCTGGGTGAGCTTGTCTCCTGTCTCATCTGTTTGTGTCGCTTGATCTCTCGTCTCTGAACCTCTCACTGTCTCCATTTCAGGACCCAGTTGTGTGGACTGTAAGTACATATTATGTTTAGCTATTTACAGACAAGGGACAGACAGACAAACACCGAAGTGATTCTATAATGGTTTCTTTTTGTACGAAACCCTAAAATAATATTGGCTAACTATTAGTTGGACTCGTGCTCGAATAGTTCCGCACCATTATGATCATATCTTCATGATCATGTCCAAGTTTATTATCAAGATATACTGTAAACGTTTATTCAATTATTGTATTATACTTTTTATTATTTGTTGTTATAGCATCAACAGATATACATCATCAGTAAAAATTTCAACTCTGTAGCTATCACTGTTCACGAAATACAGCCTGGTGACAGACAGGCAGGTAGTGAAGTCTAAGTAATAGGCGGAACCCATAAACTCTTTTAGTAGGGAACCCTAAAAATCGTGTGTAATTACTTGTAATCTAGTAATTATTATATTATATACTAGCTGAACCGGCAAACGTCGTTTTGCCATACAAATGTCAGGGGTGGACCACCCTTAACATTTATGGAGATGAAAAATTGATGTTGTCTAATTCTCAGACCTAACGGATATGTACACAAAAATTCACGAAAATCGGTCGAGACATTTCGGAGGAGTATAATTACAAATACCGTGACAGGAGAATTTTATATATTAGATGTAATCTAGTAATTATAGCTTAAATTTAGTTTAGGATCAAATGACTTCATATGTAATAAAATTTCACAATATGTATTAAGCTTAGTTTGGGACCACAGGATATTGTGCATTTGCACATAATACAACTAACCTCCATATCACGTTCATCATATTGTTCTACATCAGGAACTTTATCTTGTTGTTCTGTGGACGGCTCTATCACAAACGGTGAAACTGACGGATCCTGGATAACACAACATAGGAGTAAGAATTACATACTCGCTCTCTCTCCAGCCTATTAACGTCCCACTGTTGAGCACGGGCCTCCTCCACTTTGGGAGGGATTATGGTCTTCTGTGCCGCACTGCCAGGCGTATTGACATAGGGTTTAGAGCTTTCCATCTCTCACAGAGGATGTTATCTGTGTACAAATTCTTTAGCTGACTTTTATAACACCCTGGGAAAGAAAAGGGTTGGTGACACTAATTGTATTCTTAATCTGTCACCACATGGACATGATTTTTGCTATTATGATTATGGAAATAATGCATAAGCTATTTGTAGTATAGTATATCTAAAACCCTCCCAATGTGGAGGTGGCCGCTGTCCAACAGTGGGACATAGTTAGGAAGTGTTACCTGTTGTGTATGATGTCTCCATGTCTGATAGTCGACGGCAGCTCGCCTCATTCTCTGTAGATATGCGGGGGCTGCCCTCCCAGTGGCCCAGGACGCCACGCTGCTCGGCATACCGCCCACTGCTGGCTCGTCGTAGTATGTTAATACGAACTCCATACCACACTGGATATGATTATCAATTAATTAATACAATATGTTAAACATCCCTAATCTCAGGAACCGGTAGTCCGATTTCAAAAATTCTTTCAGTGTTGGATAGTACATTTATCGAGAAAGGTTATAGGTATATTATTATAACATCGTGCTGCGAATAATAATAATAGGAGCGAGGCATCAATGAAAAATATTACAAAAGTTGGGATTTTTTTTTTAATTTCATGTGTACACAGGTAATAGCTAGTATTTGATAAATTACACTACAAACCACAGATTTACCAAATAGAGAAAGAAGAGCTTAGGTTAGAGTTTGTTTGTATATGTTTTAACTCCTTTAATAAAAATCTAATCCAATTTCATTGATATAGCAGACACAAGCCTCCTCCACTTTGGGAGGGTTTTTAATCTTCTGTGCCGCGCTCATCAGGCGTGTTGGCACAAGATTTCATTTCGAGTTTTCCATCTCTAACAGAGGATGTTATCTGTGTATAATATTTCTTAGATGATGTTTACAGCACTCTAGGAAGAAAATGGGGTAGTGATACTTGTATTCTTAATCCATCACCACACGAAGAATCTGGCTGAGACCATAGGGCGCCATGTTCTACGACCCTAACATACTTCCTTGAACATATTTATACCCACTTCTCTGATCATACATGCATTTCTAACAATAGCAATACATAAAATTATTATAAAAAAATAATACATTACCTTATCATTTCCGTACATAGTTTTAACAACCATATGACTCCAGTATTCGTAGACTCGTATTGCGTGCTTCGTCTCCGGAACGTCGGGATGTTCACATGAACGATTTATTATAACATACACCTGAAAACATTTAAAAATGTTAGAAATACTATCCGAATGATCGATCAGTTAGTGTTCTTTACAGAACACAATTGGATCAAAATAATGAGACTATTTATTACTATTAGTCTATTTTTACTTGACATTGCCACATTAATTTATTAATTTTTGCAATAGACTTGCAATGGTTCATCGTCATCATAACATCAAGCTTTTCCCCATGCGGATACACAGAGACTATAGAGCTCCGTTTACTACAACTTAAACATACTTCCTTGGCTTCATCCACACTCATACATTACCATGCTCTTTTCCTTATTAAATTGATTTTATTTGATAAACATAGTTTTTTATAACGAATGTTGATTGATGTAAATTTTGCTATGGATTTCAGTATCGATGTTAGTATCTATTAATTTCAGTTCAGAATACAGTTTTTATTTTAGGTTTGATTTCAAATTCGATTCGGCCACTAATGCGTGCGAAGCCGCGGGCAGAAGCTAGTACTTAATAAATCAACTAATAGTTGAAAACATGAATGAATGCATCATACCTTATTTTCTAAACTGTCGGTACATTTCGTAACGGCGTATTCCTCCATTGATTTCCGTTTAGCGTTCGAATGTACACTCGGTCGTTCGTTATATAGAGGTTCAGTTGTAACTTGTGTACCAACGTTGGGTGCACTCGGTTGAAATAGCCCTTCTCTATGTCTCGCACTCGCGTCTGTGGCGCTGTACTCCTTGTGACGACGGATATATACGTAGTCACGATTTGCAAATAGTCTCTGAAATTATATAAATAATTTGAAGTTATCATTGAACATAGTTATTAAAATAGGGATGATGTTGCAGCTCTTCTATTTTTAAAATATATGAAACTATTTCTATGTCATATACAAATCACAAGTTTTTGGATTATTCCATTAATCTATCAGGCTAGTTCCGTACCTAATTTCAAGTCTCTAGGGCAGCATGAAGTAATCTCTAGGTTTTGATTCCCTAGCTTAAGCGCACTCAAAAATGATTATAATGTGGTCATATCTTTTAAAAGCGTTTATCTAAACGAGTGATTGTATTTTTTGCAGCAAGAGACTGTATAGATTTAAATATGGTATGGGTTTCAAGTCATCAAGCTTAGCCATTGCTGAATAACAAGTTTGACAGACTGAGACCGAAGTGAGAGTATAAGAGTTTGTTTTGTGTACAAAACCCTACAAATTAGACTCACGAGCGTAAACAGAATTTTCAGATTTCAGGAGCATCTACCAAACCAAAAGACTAGGCCCATTCAAATTTAAACTCCAATTATCGCGACTTACCGGCCATAAAACTTCCCAATGCAATACTGCCTGATCAGGCAGACCATTGGCAGAGTTCTCAACCACTGCCAGCGCTGCTACGGCAGAATCCCAATGTCGTCTATAAGTGCTGTCCATCTGTACTGCTGCGAAGTCTTCAGCACGCACTTCTGGGTACCTGCCGTATACTAACCAACGATACATTTATGTATAATATGGACAATAATGTCAACTGCCATCCATGTGGTGACAGAAACAAGTGTCGCCATCCATTTTCCTCCTCAGGATGCTGTAAAAGCCAGCAAAAGGATATCTGTTGTACACAAAAACATCCTTAGTGAGAGATGGAAAATTCAAAATTAAACAACACATCTGGTCAGCGCGACACAGTAGACCATAATCCGCCCCAAAATGGAAGAGTCCCGCGCTCAGCACTGGAGCGTTATCGGGCTAAAGAGAGAAAAAATGTTAACTGTCCGTGTTCGGAGTACGTGAGGTAACAGATTGTTCCTCTTCTTTCAAGACAATTAATGTCCCACTGGCCTCCTCTATTTCGGAAGGTTATTTGGTTTACTGGGTCCATACAAATAATTTACTCCATTTGCAGACGGCTACCATACAACCAATAATGTATCCTCATTGTTATAATAATCACAATATTATTAACACCGATAAGTATGATATAATGATACGTCATATAACGGAAAAATACAAAACCTTGAGAAAAACAACAACATTTAACACATTTGTATTCACATGGTGCGAACAGTGACGTGACGGAACATTGATTCATAGCTCGATAATTATTAGTTATATTATAGACAGGCTTTGTAGCAGTGCAGTTGTACGGTGAAACTATCGACATAGTCAAATGTACAGGAAGCCACTGGCAGGCCCGTCTTCTCCACTGGGCACACTGGGCATGTGCCCAATTCCTCCTAAATACAAGGGGCCCCTATTCTCTACTTTGTCATATTTTCCACTTATATATATTAATAGGTAAAAGGTGCTCTGGCCGCTAGTAGCAGATACCGCTAGACTGCGCGTTATGGCATTCAGTGGCGGAGGCCTATGTTCAGCAGTGGACGGAGAAAGACTGATGGATTGATGGATGGAAGGTGAAACCTTAAAGTGATAAACCAAGAACAACTTTTACATGTGTAGGCTGTTTTCTTTGACAAATACCTATATAAACAGAACGGTAGTACCGATGTTTCGCTTACAGACACTATAAGGTGATTTCATTTGTCGCTCACATAAGCACACACCAGTAATAAGATTTATAATGACGGTTGTCCTTGTAATGACTGAATAAGTGTCACCACCCTTTTTGGTTTTCATCCTGCTTTAGAAGCCACGGAAAAGGGATCCTTATACGGTACACGTCTGGTCACCGAGGCACAGTAGACTCTCTCCCAAACAGTACGGTAAAATAACAGCACCGAGCCCTTCCTGTAAGAGTCCAACTATCACTAGACCGGTTTTATATGTAGTATTGCTGTTTCTACTAAAGTTCAACAGATGTCTCTGATTTCACTATGTAATCGATTAGTTATTATCTGAAAACTATGATGTTATCTTATCTCCAAAATATAAATATGTTCTATGAAGGAATACTATCAACGGAAATACCTACAGCATAATTTATTATATAATTAGGATTGATACCAGATTTATTTATAATGACTGACACAAATAAATTCAAGTCATTAAGGTATTGATGCCAATTCATTGTATAAACTAGTTTAAATAGATCTAGATTATACTTAGAGCACTTATCTAACAGGAGCTACGCGACTCTCACTAAAAACTAACTCTTTGTGTTCTTACACTGTCATCTCTTAGGGTGCATGTGGCGATTTTAGCAGAGTGCGTGTATCGACCAACGAAATTAAGACATAGTGTTTGTGGGCGGTACCTCAGCACCGAAAACGTGTGCAACATTCCTGTTGGCTTAATACTCTAAGAGATTATAGAACAAACTTGCCAAGAGTGTGATAAACTCGCGCACTTAAATTAGGGTTCCGTACCCGTAGACCGAAAATCATAATTAACTGCTTGCGATAAGCAATCGACCGTGTGGTGACGGATTTAGAATACAATTATCACCATCTCATTGCATCCCCAGGGTGCTGCGTCTGCTAAGGGAAATAAATCAAAATCAAAAACAACTTCTTAGCTGTGAGAGACGAAAACTCGAAACTAAATCCTATGCTAACAAACCATAGATCTTTGACCTACCTTTATAAGCATACAGTCCAAGTCCAGGTTTATACTCCTTCCGCCATATGATGACATCCTCAGCCTCCATGTATGGCACCCATCCATGTGAATGTACATCGCTTGACTCTTTTGGCAGCTCAGTTATTTTGCACCTAATGTAATATGAGCATGTTTTTAATAACACAGATAGCGCGCTTTAGGAGGCGATTAATCTATGCATCAGCAAAAAGATCGTGGAGTTCTTTACTGCAACAGATTTGGAACGACAATGTAGTAGAGATCACAATAGATCATTTTGGTCGTAGTGAAACTAGGCGTAAAAAAACCTGATTGGCCGCTACTCCAAAAAAGAATCAATCCATCAAGGTTTCATGCCTAAAAAATATTTTAGTTTTAAATAATGCATGCTGGTTGTTTGTTGTCACCTGATGGTAAGCGGCAATGGAATCTACCAAGACAAAAAGCACACAAATATCTGTCGACCACATACTTGCCTTGTTCTCAAGCCATTAACATCCCGCTACTGGGCGCCGCATAGGTCTCCTTTACTTTGGAAGTGTATTTGGTCTATTATGCTGCACTGACCAGAGGATGTCGGCTTAGGGTTTACATTTGAGTATTACATCACTCACAATAAATGTTATTTGCTATTAATATTACTTTTCTAGGATCATTGGGTATTCTTGAATTATAATAAAACAAAGTCGTATTATATACTCCAAAAGGGGCAAGTGCGTAGCACTTACAACCGTCGGGCATGTATGACCAGATGTATGAGTGTGGGTGAAGCCAAGGAAGTGTGCTTCGATCGTGGCAGATGGCGTTCTATAGTCTCTGCCTACCCCCATGGGAAAAAGGCGTGATGTTATGATGATGATGATGAAAGTCGTATTTTTTATATGTTCTTCGGTGCACTTAAATCTTCAAAATTACGTAATTGATTTTTTAGCCGTCTTTTTTAATAGCTATAGTGGGTTAAGCGGATGACTTTTTAATAGCTATACTGGGTTAAGAGGTTGACTTTTTACATAACTTAATAAGGTTTGGTGTAAATTGAGAAGGGGAGGGTGGCAAAATAACAACAAACGCAGGTGAAACCATAGGCAATAATTAGTTAACTAAGTCTTAAGGTATTTTTTGATATTGATGCATAACACAAACATACTAACGAGCAATACTGCACTCCAGCTTGCTTCTTATCAATGACCAGCCTCTTGCCACAGTTGATACAGAACAGGGTACTTCTGGACAACATCTCTACTGCCTCCAGGTCTTTTAGTAATTCCTGATAACATACTTTATTATATAGCATTTGGCTTTAGCACCCTTGTAGTGCCCAAGCAATTAAGAATAATTTGCTTAGTTTAAAAACAAAAATAACACTTGTAATTCCTGATATCATCATTCCTGTCATCAGTCCTTAATATGCATGCAAAACTTCAGATCAATTTGACTGCTGCAAGTGGGTAAAATCACTTTCAAAGATTCTGTTTCACAGACAAGCTCTAAATTACTATTGTATTGAAACCAGTTCAGTTATTTTGTCACAAGAGAACAGCACACAGACCAGACATAAAGCTAGGACCTAACACAAAGTTTTTCTTATATATTCCTGTAAAAAGATTGTTTGTGACAGATAATAATGTTTGACCTTGTGAAAGTCTTTCATAATAAAAGTCATTCAACTCTTTGTTTGTTGTCTCTTAAAAATAAAAATACATAAACATACAAAAAAAAAATACTCTAGCTCTAAACAAACTGACATTACGCTTACAGCAGTAATATTATATTACTGCTATTAAAAGACCTTTTGGTGCAGTGGTCGGCAGTTTATGAGAGTATAAGTTCAAATCTGGCACAGGACAACTATTTGTGTGAAATTTGTATTTGTCACATATGTTTGTACTGTATTCGGGAGTTTACTATTTATGAAAAGCATTTAAATAATATATAAGTAGTTGGTTACAGTGTATTTCATATACCTATATACTAATACTAGCTGTCCCGGCAAACGTTGTTTTGCAATACTAAAAAAAAAAGTTTGAAAAATAGATGTTAGCCGATTCTCAGACCTACTGAATGTGCACACAAAATTTTATAAGAATCGGTCTAGCCGTTTTGGAGGAGTACGGTAACTAACACTGTGACACGTGAATTTTATATATTAGATTACTAACTCCCATAACACAAATATGTACATATAGCCTAATCGGGAAAGAGAGGACGTTGTATCGAGATAAAATAAAATAAACTTGGTAGAATGCTTAAAATATGACTTCTATTTGACAAAAGTATAAAACTCTAAGTACCTCTAGTTCTGCATTAGTGATGCTATTATCACAAGGTTGGCTGGTCTCATCATTATCATCACGAGCTTTGTAAGCTGCAGTCACTGATATAAGCAGGGTACGTCTTGGACGGCAGAATGTTTGTCTGAAACGATGTATCACTTCTCGAACTCCTAACTCTTTCCTACACCTCTTTACCATCGTATTTACTATATTATTACGAGTCCATCCACTCCACAAACGTAAATCCATAAGGATAATTCTTAAAGGAGACATAATCACTGTGTCTTTTTTAGATAAACTGGCCATTAAATAGTCGAATGAAACCCATTTCTTTAATATTGTTTGCGATGTTATAAAACAGCGAAATTGTACATTATTGTGTATCGTCGATTGTGGTAATATAATTTGTTTAAATTTACTGCATAACATCGCGATTCAAGAATAAAACTGTGTTACAAAATAAATTATATCTGATTCTAACCTCTGTTGGATCTTGCACTAGTGATGTGATGGATCAAAATAGTGATGGACGATAAACATCGGTTTATTTAATACACTCGATGTATGGTAACGATGCATCGTATTGAACCGATGTATTGTTAATACTTCAACATTGAATATATATCGATGTTTTTTCATCCGATGCATTAGGTACGCAAATAATGAGGTGAGTATACTTTAAGTGAAACGAAATGTTATAAACAGTGCTGCTAATATATTAAATTAAACCAAAACAAGCCTTTTCATTGTGGAATGATCACCATAAGTTAGTGCATCATAACTGAAAAATTAACAAATCTGAATGTTGACGAACTCGACTAGGGCACGACCAGTACCCGGTATTCACGTGCAGGGCTAGTTATGACTGAAAAAAAAACCAGTTGATGGGGGAAGAGATTAAGCAAACTTTTGTTTTTACATAGCATGAAAAAAATATTAGATTTTGTAAAGAAAACAATGTGATTTTCAATTTTAATACATATATTTTCTGATTTTCATAATACATGTTTTTGTTTCAATTAATGCCTAACCTAAAACAATCGATGTTTAAGAAACATCGATGTATTTCTCAATACATAGTCCTAAAATCGATGTGACCGAACGATGCATTACATCGAAAAAAACATCGATGTATATTTTAAATGAACCATCCTATCCATCCCTAGATCAAAACATTTGATCAAAACACGACGAAAAAAATCGAATCGGTTTAATGTCATATGATTGATTACATTTACATCGAGTAAATGATTGTAAATGATTGTGATGATGTAGATAGTAATATGTATTATGCTATGATATGATGAATATTGAATTTAATTACTTGTTTATATTGTAATCAAGGATAACACTTATAGGGCTACAATACAAAAGTTAAAGCAAACAGTGGTTACAAAGGAAAGGACTAACCAATTCCGATTTGATTAATTAAAAATCGAGTTTAATTCAAACCAAGGATCGTTCAAATACTCTGTACTACGCGGTATTTATTAAGCTTGTTGAGTGTACCTACCTGTTCCTTGTTTTGTTTAGAATAATATTGCATGCTATGTTAAGTAAATCAGTCGCATTAAACATTGGTCACAAGTGCACGTTTTTAATTCACTCATATACACATCAAGCAAAATTCGATCTTATTACATACAACATATGGTCCTTCTTCTCCTTAATTGATTTCTGAATTTCACACAGATGAAGTCGGGTGTACACCTAGCTAATGTATAATAAAATAATAATATTATGTGTTGTGTATATATAAATATTATGTATTATATAGATAAGCCTTGTACTACTGGACAAACTAACCACGTTAAATACAACATTTTATTTACTACGATGAGATCGATCCGTGGCTTACGACACGTGTAACTGGTTTGGAAGAATCCTTTTAGGAATATTCAACGGGTCACTATTCAATCTCACCAACTAACTGCACAAAATCAATAACGTACTTACCATTGACACCATTTGAGGAATTACTTCATAGTCTTGGAAGCTAAGTTAAAACTGAAAATCCTTAAGTAAACTATTTTAACCAAGTCTCCTATGACACGGCCATTCTGCGAATACACACGTCCACGTGTGTAAACCTCCAACAGAAATAAGTTTTCCGCTCGGCTAATTCCAGCCCAATACAAAGTCACAAAATAAAGAAATCCAGTCCATACACTCGATCTGTTACAACTTGCACTTTCTCACAAATACACACTCAGAAATTACACTTTGAAGGATATTCTAATTGTTTAAGTTATAGAACTGGGCAACGTAACGACTCGTATAATACTGACTGCTCGAGTTGCCAGGTTTTTCGTATTTATGCTAACGAACATTGTGTTGTGATGGCTTAGTATCGACTTTGCGAGTCAATACAATTGTCGCATTCAAATCGATGGTTTCAAATGATCAACATATTAAAATTGTATTTCGATAAAGACAAGCACTCGGCTGTAATTTGATAACAAATTATTTAGAATTTCACTAATTATTTGAAAATTACTCAGAAAAAGATTTTTAGCTACGTTGGTAAATGCATTATTGAAAAGAAAAAAAATTTCCTTTCCTTTTTTCTTATTTTTCTTAGCTTTTCTTTTTCTTTACTGCATTCTGCAAAGGCACGCGTCCTCGTGTGTTCCCATCTAGTTGAAACTAATAGCAGGGTTTCCGTTTGGCCTATCCTGATGATCTAGACGGATTCAACAGTAAAGTGATGATATTTCCTAATCTTAACAAATCCATACAATGACGAGAACCTTACATTATAATCGATCGTAATAAAGGTGCTACACAACACAGTTGGAAGTTATTTTTATAATGTTACTGTAAAATGTCTAAATATCTTGGAACTTTACCTACTACCTGTAGCTCAAGTAGAAGTTAAGTCTACATAACTTGTTAGCTGTTGCTATCTGTAAGGTGCACCAAGGAGAATATCATTTAATTAACAATCTTAAGAAGGAGGTTGTCTATGCATTGAAGTTTTTCAAAATACGAATATTTTGGCAGTTGTCATTGTTTGTGTTGAATTTATAAAAGTAACAACTATTATTGAAGATTCATAAATATTTGATAATAAATGTATAATAATGATACTGGAAGTATACTAGTATTATTTATTTGATGATGAGTTACCACTTTTATACCAAACACCTACATCTCGAATAGTAACCGTTGGTGCATAGTAATGTAGTATATTTATGAGTAAGGATAGAAAGGATGAAGGATTTAGGAAAGATTGATGCTGTGCCATAGGCGGTCCTGTTCGCTGTGTTACACAGGGGACCATTATTCTTTCAGGATAGTATATAGTGGCCTATTGTAGCATCTTTTATTGAAGTGAAAATTCTTTAGGCGCATGAGGGTAAAATTTTTACAGATGTAACGTCACGCAGGTATGCAACGGAAGTGTCGAAAAAGAGAGAGAGAGAGAGACGATCGAGACCGATTGAGAGAGAGTAAGACAGGGCGAACGTAGCATGAAGCAACTAGCCATGGAGTGAGAGTAGGGAGCAAGCAAGTGAGAAAGATCGAGAGAAAAAGTGATACAGAGCGAACGTCGTATCACGCACAGTGCCATGGAGCCAGAGGTGGGAGAGAGCTATAGTGAGAAAGATTGAACGAGAGAGAGAATAAGGGATATCGAGAAATAATACACGCTATATTGGTTTTTGTATTCGTTTACTAATTACTTATTAGAACTTTAGATGGCAATCCTGTCTCATAACGTCATTTTAATATTTTAATGATAATTAAATTCCTAACATATCTTCCTATTTCCCTTCCTCTAAGTCTCGGAAATCTAAAGTTTTAGATTTGTATAAATATATGTATACAAGACTTATAAATTAAACTTTCATTATTAACTTTCATAAATTAATTTAACCAAAGAAGTTTCACTTCTGACAAGTGTACTTTGTACGCACGCACTTTTTTTTGGCTTATTGTAAAGCTCCACGCGCCAACAGCTCTTTTTATAATAATTGGTTTACTCGTAGATACACCATGGTAAACTGCGTTGTTAATATTATAAATAGTTCACTGAACGTCTCTATACACCAATAACGCTCGCAATTGATAATCATAATTAAAGAGATAGATAATTTTGATGGTATGTATATCTGTAGTTAAGCTACTACACTTTAAATTTTTACTAAACGCCGACTACTGTTCATTTTATTGTTTTAGACTTTTTAAAACAAAAACAAAGAACGATTCTTTAATGCCAATTCTGATATCGGAAAACATCATGGAAATGACCTGTATTTACAGCCAGAGCAGACATAATACGGTAAATACAACATTCTATTAATTACGATGAGATTGACCCATGGATTACGACACGTGTAACTGGTTTGGAAGGATCGTTTTATGAATATTCAACGGGTCACCATTCAATCTCACCAACTAACTACACAATTTCAATAACGTACTTACCATTGACACCACTTGAGGACTTACTTTATAATCTTGGAAGCTAAGTTAAAACTAAAAATCCATAAGTAAACTAAGTATTTTAATCAAGTCTCCTACAACATATTTTTTTATCTTAAGCAAACCTGGTTAAGCAAACCTGGTTCTTGCCGTTCTTGGTCGAATTTATCTCTATAATACCTACGTATTTTTTGTATCCTAACTATTTCGCTCTAACAGATGTATAAGTCTGTTTATTACATGTTTTCGATCTACTCACGCTAGTGAATGATATAGATAAGATCTCTCTTTTTGCTTAGCCCTGTGGCCTATCCTTCTTCCCTCTGGGAGAATAAGCCAATTACCAACAAACGAATCCCAATATCCAGCCAAGTATTGTAAAAAAAAGTAAAACAGAACTTTTTTGCACTAGCAATATTATTTAGCGTTATTTTTATTTGCTCTCACTCATTTTCTTTCATTCATTGCATTCTGTGATTGCATTCATTACTCTGCGAAAGCGACGGACGGCGAGGTGTCCGCGTTCGTGCCGTACGATCGTTTTGGATTGTTTGTCCAACGTCATCTTTTGTTCCTGTGATGATTAATTTCTGCATCCCACATGCTCAGGGATAACCGAAGTAGGAAAAAATCTAAAAACCCTCGCACTAGAAGAAAAGTACCGACCGTGAAGGAATTAGTGAACATTCTAAAAGTAGAAAGTGTGTGAACGGTGTGTCTCTTCTCGTCCGTCCGGTTTGATCTGGATTTGAGCAGTTTGGACCGCAAATCCAACTTATACCCTCTTGTTTAGAAGCTTGTGTGATATTTTGACATTAAATTAATTATTAGTTAGTAATACTTTTGTGTATTTTTGTGCTGTAATAGTAATAAAACCAATTCAAAATGTCTGAGGAATCGTCAGCAGATCGCAATGTCGAAATCTGGAAGATCAAAAAGCTCATCAAGAGTTTAGAAATGGCCAGAGGGTGAGTGGTTTTTAACATAATAACGTTGTAATCATATCGTTAGTTAGCATTTCGTGGTATGCATATTTGCCATATGATTGAGCCAAAATGCCAACGAGGCTGCGTCACTGTTAACACACGCGAGGGTGCATGCGCGAATCATAACCTTTCCGATATCGCTAAATTAAAAGCACCTGTACGTAAAGTTATTTAAAAATACCATACATGCCAATTAAAGTAGTCTCAGCTATAACTTTTGTACTCTTACAATAAAAGCGGGAGAACGTCAGAAGATAGTTTGCGTGTGATTTTTTTTTAATTTCATAGATTTTTTAAAAATTGTTCATAAAAATGGCAAAGGCAAAGTTTATTATTGTTTGTGCCTTATGTTTTATTGCACAATGTTAACTAAATTTTGTAATGAATGTGAAAATAATAATGTAATTATCTTTAATAACTTTTCTAGGTGTGTACACACCTAGAAAAGTTATTAAAAATAATTACATTACACTACAATACTTAAGTGTTGATGCACTGTGCAAAGGGTAACACTTCTCAGTGCGTTCCATTCATCGAGCCTTTGTATTCATAGACAAAACTTAGCTATGTGTTCAGTTTAACAAACGCATAGTGCGCTTCACCACTTAAGTATTGTTTGTGAAATGATTTTGCTACCCCTGTGCGTCCATGCCTACTATGAGACTTCACAGTAACGTTTTGTGAATACGGCTGTTAGATATGCCCATGATGCAGTAACAAGCATAACAGACTGACATTTACTCAATTTGTAATAATAACTAGCTGTTGCCAGCAATTCAGTACGCGTGGAATCTAGAAAACAAAGAAGCACACCAAATTAAAATTATACAAAAAAACTATCAACAACAACCACTCTATCTATTAACGAAAACAGCATCAAAATTTATTTATTTATTTAAAACCTGTTGCGTAGTTATGAAGATATAAGCTCACCTAAGGACATAATACAAAAATAATGACTTTGTTTTATAATAAGTAAGGATAATCCTGTCGCGTAAGGAAGAGACCTTCCAGACAACTGTGGGATAAAGTAATTAAGCCCTTGGTGCTAAAAGAACAACTTTCTATACTTGTGTAATCAAGAAAGCCATTAGTATGTATCAAATAATAAAATCGTCAACTAGCGGGATAAAGGCAGGAGAATGATGATAATGAATATTTATTGCTATAGCTATGCTATAGCATAACACAACCAATATACAAAAACTGATATTTTCACCTCTCTAGCTATCACGGTTCCAGAAATGTGGTCTGGTTACAGACAGATTTAAACAGCAAAATCTCAGTAATAGGGCCCCGTTTTACTTTTCAGTGCAAAACCTTAACAACAATATAAAAAAAAACTTAAGTCTAGTAGACATTTATTATACCAAATCTATGGATTTGGAAGCTTACCTAACATTTTGGAGACTTTTATTTGCAATCTATGTGTTTTACATCTAAATTTTGTAAAACTATTGGTATTGACCTTCAAGTCTCAGTGATCCATCAGTCAAATGAGTTCTTTTGTGATATGTTGTGTTTAGGGTTGCCACATATTTGGGTATGTTAATTGTATTCTGGTATTCCTACTTCAGCTCTAAAATATTTGGGTAGCTACCTCAATAATAAAATATACTGGTTACCGGGTAGGGTAAATAAATAAATTGAAAATACAACCTTCAAAACGAAACCCTTTGACAAATAGCCTGGTCAGCATGGTTTAGTTTCAAATCCCTCACCAGCTGAAGGTGTGCAAATGTGGTAAATTAATGGGCTCATAAGGAAGAAGAAGAAATAAATATTTATAGAGATTTCATACAATATCCTCTGCTGCATCTTCTTACCAATGTGAGGGTGTACTATTTACCATACTGTCTTTTGCAGTTGTCATAGACGTGTCTAGTTGTTGCCTGCGATTTCATATGCATGGAATTTCCCCGTTTTTGTAACTCTTTTTAATGATGCTTCGCTCTTATTGGTTGCAGCTTGATGTGATATAGCCTAAGCCTTAGGCTATATAACATTAAGCTGCTATTAAGGAAGGCCTTAGGCCCTAAGGCCTTCCGTAATAATTAGATTATCCAACGCAAAAAGAATGTTTCCATTCAAATCAGTACAACAAAACAAACTATTTATAATATAGAACAGCTTTTTAATATAGATTATTGTTTAGCTAACTCTTATGCACCTATGAGGGGAATTGATGAAGAGACAACCCTGACTTACTATTATAATAGTTAATTATAAAGTTGTTACTCATCTGATAAGTATTAGGTGTTGCCTTCAATGTGATTGAGATCAATCATTCTAATAACGTGCATTCGGAAGCTGTCGTAAATAGATTATCAAATATGGTATAACTGGTATAAGTAGGGCAAACATTGGACAAAATTAAAACCTAAAAATTTTTTCGGGCTATTCGGGCGTAAGTAGTTCCACCACTGGGTCTCGAAGGCGCCTATGAAGTTATATGCGATATAGCAAACGACCGGGAAAGTATTTAATTACGTCGCATACCGCCGCTTGACTTTTATACTAATGACCGTGGTTTCACCCGTTTATTATAATTACTGCCCGCTCGTAACTTAGACGTTGATGATGATGATACACGTGTAACACGTGTCAATATTTTGAATAGTTTGGTGGCGCCCAATTCAAAACATCTTGTTATAGAGAAGGCATCGCTTTGAGTGAAATTAGTTGAATTAACTAGAATGGTTGCATTGTTTAAAAGAGGATATGAAAGCAAGAGCAGTAAATACCCAGATGACGTCTGATAGAAGAGCATGGAAGAAAAAAAAGCATATTGCGCCGACCTAAATAAAAGGGTTAGGGCTGGGCAATGATGATGAGGAGGAAAAACTGCACAAAAATCTGTTCAGAAACGTACATACGTGGCGGGAGACTGCGATACGATTCATCACAAAGCTTATACATAATATACATATGTCTACCTCTATCTCCAGCCCATTAACGTCCCACTGTTAGGTACAGGAATCCTCCATTTTGGCAGGGATTATGGTTTACTGTACCGCGCTGACCAGGCGTGTGGATTCAGGGTTTATGTACGAGCTTACAAGCTCACAAAGAATGTTATTATCTGTGTACAATATTCCTTAAATGGCTTTTAATATACCCTGGGAAGAAAAAGGGGTGTTGACATTATTCTTTATCCGTCACCACACGGACTGAGTACACAGACTGAACGGTGGGAGTAAAAACGTATAAAATAGTCGCCGTAAAATAGTTTTAAGTAATTATTAGATTTATTCAAAGTCCATGGGGAGTTACCTACTCATGTGTCAATTGTCTGTCGTATAAGGGGGTCAGTGACCGCCCGTATGCGCAAATCAATCATTCTGCGCATTCCACCCTCTAAACAAGCACCCTTGTTTGATATATTGTGCATAATACTTGCATGCAATAGGGGGAACCTGTGTACTTGATAATGCCGTGAAGATTTTAATAACACGTTCAAGTTTAAAGCGTAGGCTGTACGGTGTATTTAGGTAAATGTTGGGTTTTTATAGCCCAATAAACGCGCGGTCGCGCTTACGATCCCTACATTTGTCACACAAATATTTGTACTGCGTCTGGATTTTTTATGTTCCGTACCAATATCAAAAGGTAAAACGGAACCCTGTTACTGACACTTCGGTGTGTGTCCGTCCCAATCCTAAAATATTCCCGTACTTTCGTTCAGATAGCATTTAAGTCATTCGAATAATGGCAGTAAGATGCAAAACACACAATTTCTCATTTTACGGTGACTTTGTATAATTTTCACGTCGAATGTAATGAGGAAATCTTACAAGTTACGAGCAAAAACTTTAACCGCAGACTGTGACGTTTATATGAATAGTTATTACAATACCTTTATGTACGTAAATAAGAAACGGACGTAGTGTTGATAAATATTTTAATTTTTACTAAGAATATTTTACTTTATAACCCTGAAAATTACCAGTATCAGTAAAAGATATTAGTGAAAATGTAATGTTCAGGATTTTTACTTTTGAAAAACGCAAATTATCTCAGTCCATAAATATTGAATGAATTTATTAGAGACGTGCTTCCTCCATAACGGGAGGGTGTACGCACTGTACGCTCGCAAGGCGAGTTTATATAACTAGACATAAATTTCTCGTATGTTACATCAGCTACGAACACTTACTTCCTTACTAATTACACCTCTGAAAATATTTCTGTTTAGAACATAACAGTTTCACAAGAGTCGGACACTGTTAAATCTTCTCCCCGGTATAGCCTCAGACCCCCTTCAAACTGAGACAAATCCAAATAGGTAACAGCCAAATGAACTGCTGGGGCTCAATGATATTACAATAATCCACGAAAAGTTTATAAATTTTATCAAGTACTTATTGGTGTAATTTCTATTTCAGGAATGGTACATCGATGATTTCCCTTATAATACCACCGAAGGATCAGATCTCTCGTGTGTCGAAGATGTTGGCTGATGAGTTTGGCACCGCGTCCAACATCAAGTCGCGTGTCAACAGGCTCTCTGTGCTTGGAGCTATCACTTCTGTACAGCACAGACTCAAGTTATATACTAAAGGTTAGTGTTCACTGTATTGATATGTATGATAGATGGCATGTAGGAGACAGACAAGGGCTTAAAGGTCATGTAGATAATCACCACATCATATTTTTTTTGTCACATCATACAATATCCTCTGGTTCCAAGCTATGTTTATTTTGCTTATGTTACGGGTACCTGAATATGGTTAAACTTCAGGTACATACTATTTTTATCTACTTATAACAAGTAGAAAATTCCAAATCCAAGCATACTAATATTTGTGTAATAAATATGTATTTAAACATCACACAAATACTTGCTCTAGGCGGGAATCGAACCCGCGACCTAGTGAATGGCAGTCTGTGATGCTAACCACCGAACCACGACGCCCTTCTAAGATTTTGCTAAAATAGGGAGGAGTGTTGAAAGAATATAGCTAAATGTTTCCTTGTATAAGAATATAGCTAAATGTGGACAAAATCTCTAAAATAGCTCTTATGAGTGTTCATGTCTAGCTTGGTTTAATTAACACGCTCTTATTAGCTATGTATGTATTTATCAAGGTATGTAACTGAATCTTTGAAAGTAATTTTCACCCATTTGCAGTAGTCGAATTAATCTGATACTTTGCAGTTTGCACACATATGAAGGGTCGATGACAATGCAATATTTATCAAAATATTTGGCATTTTCAAGCGTGTTTCTTAGTTTTTGAACTAAATATATGTCGATCTATCCGTAGGGTTACTAACAAAAGGAATACAAGTGTCACCTCCCCAAGAGTGAGCGTTGTAAAAACTCGCCAAGGGACAACTGACGTCAGGCAGGCCAAGAGTAAAAATCAGGCATATATTCTTTTTAGTTAAGTCTGGTTAAGTTTTTGTCGTATCGACGTCATTATCTGTTTTTATTTGCAGTGCCTCCAAACGGTCTCGTCATCTATTGTGGTACTATTGTGACTGAGGAAGGCAAGGAGAAGAAAGTGAACATTGACTTTGAACCATTCAAGCCTATTAACACATCACTATACCTGTGTGACAATAAGTTTCATACGGAAGCGTTGACTGCACTACTCGCTGATGATAACAAGTTTGGTTTCATTGTCATGGATGGTAATGGTGCACTGTTTGGTACACTGCAGGGAAATACTAGAGAGGTGAGTGGTTTATATTATGGTCTTACTAATGCTTTAGTTAGATACTATTATCTAAAGGTATTATCTAGAGGTATGCACACAGATTTACCAGATGGTACATCACTGAGCCGGATTGAAGCCACTTACGTATCTATGTTTCAGTGAAATACGTTCTATATATGTGTATGTAGTGGCAGCGGTGAAGGGTTGATGAACGCCAAATGATTGATGAGAAAGGTGATGAGTTTTCAGGGTGATAATTGTAATTAAAAGATGCGTTAGATTTGCTATCAAAATTGGAAGTATATTTCTTGATTGATTTGAATATGTACACTATGTACAGCGCTCAAGGAAAGAGGGTGTGGGTACAATAATTCTTAGAATTAACCAATCGCGGCCGATTGAACTGTATGTTCTTGATTATTTTATTTGTGTGACGCTAGATGTCGCTACCCATTTCTTATGTGCGTGTATGTAGTAGGAAGTCTAAACAGTGTATGATACACGGCACACTACAGGTTAACTTAAACCACAGATAGCTCTCAATGGAATACTTTTTGCTCGTGAAAGTGATGTTTGTGATTTGAGAAAACTATATGTCGTGCTAGCTGCTCCACGCTACTGCGTAAAAATTAACAAAAACGTTTTTTCTAATTTTTTATGGATGCTTCGCTCCTGTCGGCTGGGGCGTGATGTTATATAGCATTTAACCTTCCTTCTTCGATAAATGTACTATCTAACACTGAAAGAACTTTTGAAATCGGATAAGAAGCTCCTGAGATTAGTGCGTTCAAACAAACAAACTCTTCAGCTTTATAATATTAGTATAGATTTACGAAAATAATATAAATAAATGGCACAGTTTACAATGAACACACAACCTATACTGTAATAAATGGCACAGTTTACAATGAACACACAACCTATACTGTAATAAATGGCACAGTTTACAATGAACACACTACCTATACTGTAATAAATGGCACAGTTTACAATGAACACACAACCTATACTGTAATAAATGGCACAGTTTACAATGAACACACAACCTATACTGTAATAAATGGCACAGTTTACAATACACACACAACCTATACTGTAATAAATGGCACAGTTTACAATACACACACAACCTATACTGTAATAAAATTGTAAGATTTGATTAGGTATTTATAAATAGGAAGTTTATAAAGGAACTAGGTGAAAGCGATAGCATTGAAACATAAATTACTGCTATTCTTGTAATATTTTAAAATATACAACCTACATAATAAAAATTATATTTTAAAAACAAAACACCAGGCAAATACGAGTGCAATGCTCTCGCACACGAAGGGTTCCGTTCCGTTGTTATCAAAATATATCGTCACACCGACTCCAAACAACAGTAAATGACGTGATCCTAAAAAATAGAATAAATACAGGAGAATAATGATGATGAGTATTTGTTTTTGTAGCATCAACTGATATATGTATATATAAAAAGCGAAATTTTCAGCTATTAGTCTAGAGATACAGCCTGGTAACAGACGGATGCCCGGAAAAACGAAAAGCGAAGCCTTAGTAATAAGGCCCCATTTTACCTTTTGGTACAGAATTCGAAATATATATTTAAAGCAAAATTGGAATGTGTTTCTTCTTTTTCTTATTGGCAACTGCGCCGATGTTAACTGCATGCCAGAAATGTGTTTGTTAACTGTCTAGTTATTAGTGTTTTTGTAGTAACCCTGTATATTTATTGTTGTTAGGTGCTACACAAGTTCACAGTGGACCTTCCAAAGAAGCACGGTCGTGGTGGTCAGTCGGCTCTACGTTTCGCTCGTCTACGTATGGAGAAGCGTCACAATTATGTACGTAAAGTGGCCGAGGTAGCCACACAGCTGTTCATCAGTGCGGACCGACCTAATGTTGCTGGACTCATCTTGGCCGGTTCTGCTGACTTCAAGACTGAGCTCTCACAGTCTGATATGTTTGATCCGGTAAGTTCTATTTACTATGTGTTGCCCGAGAATTCGTATGTGTGGCAATTTATCTATATCACACACGAGGATATTATCTGTGTACAATATCCTTAGCTGGCTTTTACTGCACCCTGGGAAGAAAAAGGGGATGTGAGACTTGTATTCTTAATCCGTCACACGTTGCAGCAGTTTGCAATCGAAAGTTTACTGAATTAATAATCAAAGTTTTCTATATAATAATAACGTTTCGTTGACATAATGGTCATGAACTATTATGTGCTTCAATGTTTACGCTCTTCTACATGTCACACTTTATGCCACAGGCATTAGTATTATAATAATGTAATATTTTGCAGCGTCTTCAAGCCAAGATCATCAAGTTGGTGGACGTGTCGTACGGTGGTGAGAATGGCTTCAACCAAGCCATCGAACTGGCCGCCGAGTCTTTACAAAATGTTAAGTTTATACAAGAAAAGAAACTTATTGGAAGATACTTTGATGAAATCTCACAGGTTTGTATTCTCTCTGTCTCTCTCTCTCCAGCCTATTAACGTCCTACTGTTGGTCACACAATTTTTGGCTTTAATTATTTTGTCTGCAGCCGAAATCCTCCTACCAAGCTGTAATTAACATAAGTGTATTGTTCCCCAGGATACAGGCAAGTACTGCTTCGGTGTGGACGACACGCTGCGTGCCCTGGAGCTCGGCTCCGTGGAGACCCTCATCTGTTGGGAGAACCTCGACATACAGAGGTAGTAGAGATAGTTTGTTTGTTTGAACGCGCTAATCTCAGGAACTGTTCATAACTACTATATTACTACGTTCATATATACTGGCATTGTTCATAATTTTTGACCTGCTGTTTTTATATTTTATTAAAAAATATAGACTATTTTAAGAAACTAATTTCAATATTATTGAAATATTCACTATACAGAATTTTTTAAAAATTCTTGAAGTTATTACTTTAAATGTTGTGACCTCATCGTTTTACACAATCTGTGTATAAACTTTTCTTGATAGACTTAATACAGATTGTACTTTATCTTTTCAAAGTTGACAAGTTGATATAATAGACCAATTTCAACTCCACTTCAGAGTAGTATATCCCTAAAAACGCCTTAATATTTTAAGTCCTTCATTTCAAGGGCAAATAGAGATCATTTGCTTTTTTGGAAAAATAATCGTTAATATAGCAAATTTTCCGAAAAAAACTAATGGATCATGATCAGAAACTCTATTCCACGAAATGGTTTTCGAATTAAGAGTTTTAAAAAAATATGAACAATGTCCATTGTCAGATTTAAAAAAAATCTTTCAGTGTTAAATAGTACATCTATCGAGGAAAGCTATAGGCAATTATAACATGACGCTACAACTAATAGAAGCGAAGCATCAAAAATGTTGCAAAAATGGGAAATATTTTCTAAATTCCACGCGTACGAAGTCGCGGGCAACGTCTAGTGTATTATAAGTATGTATTTACAAAAGAAAAGTAGTTTATAATCCCAAGTGTATTGTCCCAGGCTAAGCGTATATGTTTGTGCAATGGGTTCCGGAATACGGATGTACTACAAACCTACTTTTCAGTAAACACAAGTTATTTATTAGTTATTTATTTAAATCAATTATTGTTTTTGTATTTACTTTTAAAGGTGTTTCTCTTAAAATCGTATGTACAAATTATAATCGTTATGTTTTCAGGTATGTGTTGAAATCTCACGCGACCAACCAAGAGACCATCTTACACTTGACACCCGAACAAGAAAAGGATAAATCACATTTCACTGACAAAGAGGTGTGTAACATCTTTACTTATTATAAAACAAAGTCGTTATTTTTGTATGTCCCTATGTGAGCTTATATCTTCTAAACTACGCAACGGATTTTGATGCGGTCTTTTTTATTAGATATAGTGGTTCAAGAGGAAGGCTTTTTTGTATAATTCCACACGTATGAAGTTGCGGGAAACATCTAGTGTTATATATACGAACAAAGCATTAGTCAAATATGTTGCAAAAAGGTAGAAAAATTCCTTAATTCCACGCATATGGAGTCGCGGGCAACAACTAGTATTAGTATTGGTATGGACTGTCCGTGTGGTCATAGATTAGGAATACAAGTGTCAGTGTAAATGCCCTGACACTTGTAATAACTTGAGGACGTCCTCCGGGTGCTGTAATAGCCAGCCAAGAGATATTGTGCTATGAGAGACGGAAACCTGTAAAATAAACAAAAATGGTGGAGCTATTATCTTATACCATATTTGTCAAACGTTTGCGTCTATTATCTCGTACCGAGTTTTTATCGAAATTATATTATTTCCACTACTACAAGCTATCTCTAGTGTACAAGTATCACCCACCCATCTCCTCCCAAGGGTGCTGTAAAAGTCAGCCAAGGGATATTGGACACAGATAACATCTTCTGTGAGAGACGGCAAACTCGAAAAAAACCCTGTGCCAACACGCCTGGTCAGCGTGGCACAGTAGATCATAATCCCCCCAAAGTGGAGGAGGCCTGTGCCCAACAGTGGGACGTAAATGGGCTGGAGAAGAAGAGAGAGAAGAAGCTATCTCTATACCAATTTTCGTGTAATTCTATTTGGTAGATTTTTCGTGAAACGTCACATACAAACTCGTTTTTACTTTTATCTATAAGTAAGGATGAAGAGATTTTGTTAAACCATTAAAGTGAAGAGTTTTACTAATAGTATTATTTATTTCAGAGCGGGGTGGAATTAGAGTTGGTTGAGTGTCAGCCATTGTTGGAGTGGTTGGCTAACAACTACAAGTCATTTGGTGCAACTCTAGAGATCATCACTGACAAGAGTCAGGAGGGAAGCCAGTTTGTTAGAGGATTTGGTGGTATCGGAGGTATGTACATAGTTATATACTTACTTCTCTTTGACACATGACAATTATAAAACAAATTCTAACTGTTATGTCTATATCTTTCTTGCTGCTTGGACTTCGATGGATGAAAACAAAAATGTAAAATCAGGTATTCTCCGATACAAAGTGGATTTCCAATCCCTTCAGCTGGACGAACCGCTCGATGACGTAGACTTGGACGACTATTAAATGATAATAATTATCCAAACGAGCATGTTAAATAAAAAAACTACAAAAAAATATATAAAATGTAAAAAAAATATCCAAAAAAAATGTCATAAAAATGTATAAAATAAAAATAACATCTACTCTATAGTTTTAAGCTTTTCCCGAATTACACACTGGAATGGATTGCAATTTTTGGTTTGTTTTATCTTTCTCCTTCAAACAAGGTTTTGTCTTCAGTTTTTCTTCCTTTCTCTGGCCCATTAACATCCCACTTTTGACAAGCTTTTCCTTGAATCCATGACTTCTTTCCTTGAAGAATTGACCTGACTTGCTATGCTCTTAGTTATATGAGATTTTATGCCACTGAGTTACAATGTAGACACGTTCAAGAAAAGGGTAGATAAGCTTCTTACGTAGTAGTACGCTTTACCATCAAAGATTCTAGTGTCGCTTACCATCAGGTGGCATAGGATCAAGTGCCAACATGTTATGTGTAAAAAAAAAATTATAATAGTGCAGTGTTTCGTCCAAAGTAGCGTCATTATTTCGGTCTAATTATGTTTTGTATAAAACACTCAACTGAGTGGCTGATCAAAAATGTGTAAGTAGGCTCGATAGATGGCGTTGTACATCGTATCGATGTAGGCTCAATCGAGAAACATTGTAGTGGAGAAACTAGCCACTGACGCGGCTACCGTAGCTCAGTCGGTAGAATGACGGAACGGTATTCCGAGGTCGGGGGTCACTCTCTTTCCACTATAATTTAAACCTTTGTTTTTTCGGGTCCCTACCAAGCTGTAACACGGGATCCTATTATTAAGAATATTCTGTCTGTTGCCAAGCTGTCTGTCTCAGCCTAGCCTCTTAAATAACTCAGATAATCGGTTGGATACGTGTGTATTATTATACCGTGTGTCATATCTTTTTATTTTCCCTTAATTTTATGCTAGCGGTAGTAGGTGTTTGGATCCCTCTAGAGAACGGTTCGCTCATAAACGTCTGTGTAAATGATTACTATTTAGGATCTCTTGTTTCCTATTTTAATGTGTTTACAAATATTTTACTAACATGCTAAACAATGGAACAAGGTAATAAAATTAATACTTTATACTTTGTAACAATTTTGCTATTTCCATTTCTTTGTTTTGTCGATGACAGATCTAATTTATCCCTATCCGTTCCTCCGACTCTGGTATGACGCTGTAAGCGTTATATTTTTGTAAAATGATGCATACATAATGTAAAAAAGACGCTTATTCAAGGAAAACAGGAGCTGTCATCGAGAAAATAAAGAAATGGTAATATGTAGTATAGTTTGATTTCCTATTATGACTGCAAAACGACTGTTACAGACTATTGAGAAAGAAATAAAGGTATTTAAGTAGGCACAGTGGAAGTAACGCTGTCTGTTGTGTATGAGGTCTTGGGCTTAATTCCCATAAGATTTACGTGTAATGTACATAGATATTTGTAGACTTTGTATTGCTTCTCAGTCATTTCCTTTTTTGGAATTGACCAAGAAGCTATGCAAATTCTTATTGTTATATAAAATAATTCTGTAAAATGGTATCTAAATACGCTTATTTCGGGACCAGAAGACGGGTTAGGAAGAAGGTCCTTCTGGGTATTGTCTCAAGAGTGCCTTTTCTGAATGAATTAACTAACACAAATATTTTTAACGACAGGTCTACTCCGCTACAAGGTGGACTTCCAATCGATGCAGTTGGACGACGAGGAGATTGACAACCTGTACGACATTGATGACTACTAGATGTCGTCCCGTTCCGTCCCGTCCTGCCAATATGTCGTCCCGTACCATCTTAACTTTCACTATTACACTGACATTTATTTTGTTATATATTATATTATATTCTGTAATAGTTGTGCGTCTCGTTAATTTAAATAAAAACTATTTTTTTACAAATTTAGTCGTGAGTAATATTTTTTGTTTTCAAATTCTCAACATTTGTTAGTCTAGAATTCCAGGAACAGTATTTTTGTTAACGCCTTGCTTTTATTTTCTCTTATACAAAGCGAGTAACGTTAGGAGTCACGACTAGTGTTCAATTTTGAATATGAAGTGTAGGGTGTGTTCTGTAACAATTACCACAGTGGACACCTTCCGTGACCATGGTGACTTTAAAGTAAACGAAAGGTCGATGAATAAATAGATATATTTACAATCAAAATGCACACGTCTAAATCCGTAAAATTAAGTTTTATTTAAATATTATTTATTATTGTATTCTATAGGTGATATTTAAGTGCCTTTTCTTACATATTCACACATTACTGTATAAAATGTACAGTTAAAGTTAATTTCTTTAAGAGGAGGGTTAATTTCTATCTTCAGTGATAGGGTTGAGCCAAAAAAGACATAACATTTTCGGAAACAGTGTCGAATTTCGTTTGTGGTGCAATTTTTGGCATTTGTGGGGGAGGGGATTAACTACCTAACCCCCTCCACCATGGCTTAGTCTATTTACTTAAAATAACATGAATTTTATTATACGTTTTGTTAAGTAAAATGTGTTTAAGGTTTTTACAAATTACCTAATTTGAAGAAAATAAAAAACAGTTATTTTCTAAATTCCCATTAAGGTTGCTGAACACGAACCTCTTTCACTTAGCATTACATATAATTTATATGTAAACTTTATTTTAAATTGATTACTGTATTAAATCGATCGAAATAACTGTTATTATAATAGTTCTTTTCATATAAAATGCAAGTGTAATAGTTAAAAATTGTATGCAATGATCAATATAACAAAATAATGTGGTCTGTTGTCTGTTTGTATATGAATATATATGGTTTATAATGTTACATATTGATTGTTGCATTGGTTTTGTGAACCAGTTGTTCTATTTTTTAAGTGATTTTATTCATGGGTGTAGTCAGGATTGGTGAGGGGGTTGTATGAATTGACAAGTAAAGCATTGAATATGTCGGGAACCGGTTATTAGACTATTGCATACATATTCAAAATGAAACAAAGCTTATATTGATCATGACTCCACGAGCGAGAGAAGCAATGCGATTCCGTCACAAGCCCTGACTGAATAATCGCTCGTGGAGATTCTTCGACGATACAAGCGCGTTTTCGAATCAGCTCCTTAATCCAGCCACAAATAGCGATTCCTATGGTGGTGGGGTTTGATTTGAACCCTCGTAACCTGGTTACGTCCATGATTTAACTGTATTAGATAATAGTAGTACAATTGTTTTATTAATAGCTACGAGTTAATTACTCGAATAATTATAGAGAAAGATAATATTGTGTGCTTCTTTTGTCTACTTCAAAAGAAGCAGATTTTCAATTCGTCTGTATGATTTTTATTATAATATTTTATATCTGAAGCAAGAGGTTCTCAAACTTTTAAGTGTTGATATGATTAATGATGCCCCCTTTCACAAGAAAATCTAACGTTCTTCAAATTTAATCCGAAGTTTTTCTTTAGGTATATCTTTTGATCTTAATTGGATTAAAAAACATTAATGAATTTAGATTCCATGAATAAGGTATATTAATTAATTCAAACTTGAAGCCTTTACATAAATACAATAAAGATTTTCTCGATAGTTCTTCAGAACATTTGCAAAGGTATCTCTCTCCAGCCAAATAAAGCCTCACTAGCACGGGCCTCCTCCACTTTGTGAGGGATTATGGTCTACTGTGCCGCGCTGACCAGGCGTATTGGCACAGGTTCAGTTCAAATGATTACTATGAAGACGTGTCTATTAAAAATACCCCCTATTGGGTCAATGAGTTAAATGTTGATTGTATATAAGTTCTATTACAGTTGTGACTGTTATATGATATTAAGAAAGACTGATGCGTCACAAGTTTGAGAATCACTGGTTCACAAAGTTAAGGTGGTGTCTATGTGTCGAAATTAATAAATGATCTATTATTCTATGAATTTAGTTTTTTTTTCCATCTATCCATCAGCCTTTCTCCGTCCACTGTTGGATATAGGCCTCCCCCATAGAACGTCAAAACGCGCGGTCCTGCGCTATTTGCATCCAGCGACTCCCGACACTCGATGATATCATGACTCCGCCGTGTGAGGGCCCCGCCCCACGCTACGTCGCCCGTAAAGCCGGTTGCAGACCGAAAACTAAGCTATTCCAAAGCTAAGCTAGGGAAGCTAGGCTAAGCGAAACTAAGCTAAGATAGAAATAAATGGCGTGCACACAAAGAGCTAAGCCAAAGCTCAGTTAGTGTTGCGGAGTTCAATTAGACGGACGTCAGGCGCTTGCTATGAATATAATCGATGAAGAAAGTTCCGATGATGAATACGTTACACATAGAAAAAGAAGATTATTACTGACTTATTATTATTATATAAGAAAACGACATTCGTCAACACATTGAATCTCGGCACGCAAGTGGAGAGTTTAGAACTTTATTTTACGAATTAGATGATGAACATTTTCAGTTATATTATCGTTATTGTTTAACAACTTCGATAAATTGCTCCATATTCGCTACGAAACTACCGTGCGTACGACAAAGGACACTGGACAGCACTGGCGAAGGGCGTGCGGGGAAGGCGGGAGGGACATAGCTTAGCTCGCGTAGCTGCGCATCGGCATACACAACTAACATAGCTTCGCATATTTTAGTTAGCTCACATAGCTTAGTTCACATAGTTTGCGGTCTGCACACAAGTATGGGAAACTGCGTCAGCTATGCGAGCTAAGCTAAACTAACTTAGCTTAGCTCTTGGTCTGCAACCCGTATTAGTGGTCGCCTCTCGAGGACCTTCTGCCGCCAACCATCGTCGGATCGTCGAGTCTGCCTATTGCCACTTCAGCGTGCTAGCGCTCGGGATTTCTTTTATTGGAAATTTGGATTGTAACAATACCGGAAAATCACGGGCCCTGTGGCCTGGATCCTGGGTGCGATTCCCGCCTGTGCGGGGCGTCGCTTTTAGGCCGACGTGTCGGTTGTTTTGTGACAAACGACACGTCGGGCAAAAAGCGACGCTCGGGCTTATGCTACGCTTTAGGCCCATAGCACACGGTGTATTTTAAGCGAGCAGACGACGCGCGTTCAGGAGCGCGCTTCTTCGGCGCCGTAAACGCTGATTGTTGCGTTTGCATTGATAATAGAAACGCGCGCATGAAGCGCGTATACGCGCATTTGAAGCGATACAAACGCGCGTACAAAGAAGCGGGGTACGGGCAGAGGGGGGCTGGGATGCTCACGCCACCACTGCGCGCGCGCCTCTGAGTCTCTGATCGAAACGCAAAAAACTACGACTTACGAGTGACTACAGCGCGTCTGTACAGCTGTACCTGCGCGTATACGCGCAGTAGAGGCGCGTTTTACAATCGCCCCGTGTGCTTAGTTACAAGGTTGCGATCAAATCTCGTTTAAACCACGTATACGCGCGTCGTCTGCGCGTTTAAAATACGCCGTGTGCTATGGGCTTTACGCTCGGCAAAATGTGTTGAAAAAATCTAATCAAAGCCAATTTTTGTAAGGTTCGTAGCCAAAAGGGAAACTGAGAGCATATTATGAAGACTTCAATAACAACTACTTTTTATTTCTGTGGACTTTTTCTAGATATCTAATACATTATCTGTGCTAATACGACAAATAAATGTATGTAGGTAATAAAATAAATTAAGTTCAGCATACATTATAATTAATTAGTGACTATCTAATTAGCATTTATTGTCAAGATAACGAAATATATACAGATGCTACAAAGTAATCTTTACTTATTATAAAACTAAAATTTAATTTTCTTATATTTCGAAAACTACGCAACGGATTTTGATGCGGTTTTTTAATAGAAAGAGAGGGTTCTATAGAATGGCTTTTTTGTATAATTTGTTGGGGGTTTGTTTCCTAAATTCCACGCGTACGAACGTGACGGGCTAGACTATATCTACTGTCTATAAATAAGGATGAAGAATATACGTGTCAACTTCCCATTTGTATCTACATTAAGGGCCTACATCAATATTATCGTATATCATCGCCGACACGTACATATTAACACAGCCAGTAGGCACAGAAAATGAAGAATTAGGGATACTTTTCCTATTTACTCCAAATCTACTAAATATATTTTAATTCTGATTTACGTGTTTCTATATATAATACTTACTTATGCTTTTAAAGTTATTTCATTAGTTAATACGCGATAATAGACCGACAAATGAAAAAAATAAAAAATTTGAGAGGTTTTTTCGCCAAGATTTTCTATCGAGAAAACTTTTTTCAATCGCGTTTCTGAGTTTATGCGATCCTAGATCATATATTGAAAAAACATATACTTAAAAATTAGAGCTCTAGCCATTCAATCTAAAGAAACAATGAAAACTTCGCAAGTAGAAAAATGCACGAAGCTATTTTGGTATCCTCTTAACACGTCTAGCCTGCGTGGTATAGTAAACTTTGAACACCATTCTGTGAAAAATAAACAGAAATTAGAATAAAAAACTAAAATGCTTTGAATACCTGTTTGCCAGTCCATGCAAGTCCATTGACATTATAGTGTAAGTACTTATAAACCCAGTTTAAATTTAAAAAAAACTGCTCGAATTATTTAGTTGATTACTGCGCCGCGGCCGGTAACCTGCCATTGCTTTTTTGAACCACATAAAAACAGTTTCTGTAACGAAAATAGTTCACACGTGTACGTCTAGAGTTATTTTTAGATACAGTAGTCATCTTTAACACAAAAACTCATGACAAGAAATGTTATTGCAAGTAACAAGTCTAGCTAAATTCGTGCTAACTTAGGTAAATTGTTCGTGAATGGTGAGCTATCATCATCTTTATTCTTTATATGTAAGCATTTCGTTATCATTAGACAAGATTTACGTGTCATAGTTTTTTTTTATAATAGGAACAATAGAACGGACATAGAAAATACTCCATTTTAAGGGTAGTTAAAGGTAACAGGACTATATCACTAAGATTTCACTGTCTGTCCGTTGGTTCATCTCTAGGCTGATAGAACTGAAAATGGCACAGTTTGTGTATATCACAACTGATTTAGTTTTTTTAATTTGACGCTATAACAATAAACACTTATTATCATAATTCAGCGTAAGGTAGGACGCCCCCCTGCTGGGTGGACTGATGACCTGAAGAAGGTCGTGGGATGGGACTGGATGCGGAAGGCGGAGGACCGTGTATTGTGGCGCGAATTGGGAGAGGCCTATGGACAGCAGGCTGATTTGATATTGATCATAATTCAATTACCCTTATTACGTTACTTAGGTCTCTATTCGGCCCATTAACGTCCCACAGGAGGTGCGTGCCTGCTCCACTTTATAAAAAATTACGGTATACTATGCCGCGTAAACCCGACGTGTTTCATGGGTTTATTTTAGAGTTTTCCTTCTCTCACAGATGATGTTATCCCTGCACAATATCCCCTATCTGGCTTTTACAGCACCCTAGGAAGGAAAAGGGGTGGTGAAGCTTGTATTCTTAATCCGTCACCACACGGACAGATTAGACTATATCGGAGCTGTCTAGAAGCAGCCGGTATGTGAGAGGAGAAAAGAATGCGATATCCCTCTCGCGGAAGATTACAAAAAATGACACTGATGTTTTTTGGAATGTGTATTGATTTTAATAGGAACCTAATTTATTTTACGTCACCTGCTGCATTTTCTCGATATACTCTCAATAAATGCAGCTTTAATATACGTCTAGCATTTAAACGTACAGATTTACGGTCTTATTCATAATGACTTATCGAAGAGATAATAAACGTTTTAGCGTAAAAAGACTATCAGCAATAACAAGTTTTGACAATTTTTACGAACCGATTTTAGCGAACTTTTAAACCTCCGATAAGTCATTAAGAATAAGACCATTAATCTAAACGAATGTGTAAAAATGGTCCTCTAAACCTTAACTTTCAGATATTTCATAAAAAAATACACGTTAAAAAAAAATATTTAGATTTTCTAATTCAATCAAATTAATCATTAAAATTTTCCGTTATTGCCGCGGGCAGGTTGTTTCAAATGTAAAAATGTTTAAAGTTATACCATCGATCGTTATACCTATAAATGTTATAACTTTCCAATAGAAACGAGTAGTTACTTATTTATCTGTTTTTGTTGTGGTGACCGACCTTTTGAATTTTTTTTTACCGTCGCGGTGTCGCTTCGGAATTAGAGGCCGCGCGAGTGGAAAATTTTTTGGTTTGCACGCTGCGTTCATGCTTGCCTACAGTTATTTTTTTCTTGCGTTTGTTGTAAGTAATTTAAATAGGAAGTAATGCTGGCGTTGCATGACTTGCCAATCGGAAATATTCGTTGGGTTAAACACCTTTTTATTAGATTTTATATTCTTCAAGATGCAATTAAATATTTGTATCAAATATTTTATTTGAAATTAAACGTGGAGAAAAGATACCAAAAGTGATTGAAAAAGATAATAGCCCTGATTCTAATGCCTCAATATCTTAACCAAACTTGAAATGAAACTAACAACATAATATTATGTTGTTAGTTTCATTTCAAGTTTGGTATAATGATTAATTGGCTTATTACATTTGTATAAATCAAATAGGTACTGCAGTTTTTGTAATAACAAAGTTCAACTGACGTTACTGAATTATGGTTGCTTTCCAATTAATACAAAAAGTGACGCAGTGTAACGCAGTGCTCGATAAAGCGCTTTCCATCAACGACACTGTTGAACACAGCCGTACACTGTTCGACACTCGAAAAAGTGGTGTTTTGAGAGTAAACATATTTGGTTTGGCTATTTAAGGGCCTACATCAATATTATCGTCGACATGTACATATTAACACAGCTAGTAGGTATAGAAAATGAAGAATTAGGGATATTTTTTTTGTTTACTCAAAATCTACTAAATATATTTTAATTCTGATTTACGTGTTTCTATATATAATAGTTACTTATGTTTTTAAAGTTATTTCATTAGTTAATACGCGATAATAGACCGACAAATGAAAAAAATAAAAAATTAGAGAGGTTGTTTCGCTAAAATTTTCTATCGAGAAAACTTTTTTCAATCACGTTTCTGAGTTTATGCGATCCTAGATCATATATTGAAAAAACATATACTTATAAATTAGAGCTCTAGCCATTCAATCTAAAGAAACAATGAAAACTTCGTACGTAGAAAAATGCACGAAGCTATTTTGGTATCCTCTTAATGCTTATATTTAATTTATTGAACATTACTTACTTTAAAATTATAGTTGGTTCAAATAATTATTATTAAACAAAAGTAGTATTATTACAAAACAATTATTTATTTGCCCACAAATTGTCAAAGTTCTTTAACTTATTGGAAGGTTATGTTTATAAATTATTGAGCCAAGACTTTGTCAAGGAACTTGCATTTAGGTAAAAAAACGCCCATAATTTTGCGATATTGATGCACTCTAGTGTTATTTTGAGACAACTAGCTGTTTCATTTAAACTTTTACACAGTGTTTGGCAGTGTTTCACAATGTAACGCAGAGTCCCTCTGTGTTAACTAAATGGAAAGCAACCTATGTTATTGACGGGTAGCGTGGTCTAGTGGTTCATATAACGGACTGTTGATCACGAGGTCGCTGGTTCGATTTCCGCGCGGGACAATCATTTGTGTAATATAATATAATTGTCATACAAATGTTTGTACTGCGTCTGGTTGTTTGCTATGTAATAAAACTATGTAATATATCCGTATTATGGTACACATAACACAAGCATATAAGCTTGGCTTGGGACTAGAGGACGCTGTGTAAAGTGAATATTCATTTTTAATTCCATATTCATTCTTTTTCCATGAATATTTATTTATTTAGTTGTGCCAACACAGTTACACAATTTATATGTCTAGGTGAACACTCGACAATTGGTATATAGCTTATTTTGGAGCCAGAGGATGTTGTGTGTAATGGTCTTGATGCGCCGTTTATGGATACATCAGTATAAAGTATTGTTACGTGTTAGGGTTCGAAGGATTTGTAGAGAAAGACCTGCTGACTCTTTTAGAAGACTTTATTCACTAGCACTAGTTACACACTAAGCACTAGGTCCAAACACTAAGCACTAGGTCCAAACACTAAGCACTAACAATGTCCTAGATCGTAGCCAAGTTGTAGGTTTCACTGGTATCACTCTTGATCACTTGTTTTCGCTCTCGAAGTCGCCTTTATCGTAGCTCGAACTGAACTGCCCGGGCTCGCCTCCCTGCCGCTATTTATATGCGCCGAGACGAGTTCCAGACTATTCCAGAATGTTCCCGACTGTGCGCGAACGTGATCGCCCGGAACGAATGTTTCTAGAAGATTCGCGCATGTACGGTAGTTCCTCTAACGCCATCTAGTATCTAATAGGGGTTTCACTCTGTTCGGTTCTTTAATTGGTTTTACTAGTTGCTGCTAGATGGCGCTAGCTCCTTTGTGTTTTGTGTGTTCGTAACACTACTCCCCTCTTAGAGATGCTCGTCCCGAGCATCGTTGTTACTACCATGGTAACGCGCCAGACGGTCTATGTGTACCACTTTGAATGTCCCTCTTGGTTGCTTTTGAATCCTATAGGTCACATCATTCAATCGGGTAACCACTTTGTATGGACCGTCCCACTTGCTCTGCAACTTTGGAGATTTCCCTTTCCGGCGAGTTGGGTTATGTAGCCACACCAGTGTCCCTTCCTCGAAGCCGTTCGTGTTCGATTTCCGGTCGTATCTGGTTTTCATGTTCTCACTTGACTGTAACCCATTTTCCCGAACCAAGGCGTGTATATAGCGCATCTTCTCCCGTAAATCGCAGACATAGTCTTGTACAGTCTTTGGTCCCTCCGGTGACCCTCCTGTCAATAGGTCTACTGGTATTCGTAGTTCTCTACCGAAATTGACATACGCCGGGGTAGCTTTTATGCTCTCATGCTCGGCGGTTCGGTAAGACAGAAGGAAGAGTGGTATATACTTGTCCCAATCCTTTTGTTTGTCATCTACCAATTTCGCCAAATGCCTCTCAAGGGTCTGGTTAAATCTCTCAACCATTCCATCAGACTGCGGATGGTACGCGGTGGTCCTCGTCTTATGCATGCCCAAAATTCTGCACACTTCCTGGAACACCTGCGATTCGAAGTTCCTGCCCTGATCAGAATGGATTTCCAGAGGCACACCAAAACGACATATCACTTCTTCGACTAACTTGGAAGCGACTGTTGTGGCTTCTTGGTTTGGTATGGCGAACACTTCGGGCCATTTGGTGAAGTAGTCAATGACGACCATAAAATACTTGTTTCCCGAATCCGTTACAGGAAATGGCCCAGCTACGTCAACTGCAATTCGTTCCCACGGTGCACCGACGTTATACAACCGCAGGTTCCCACGGCTCCTGGTTTGTGGTCCTTTTACAGCAGCGCAAGTAGTACATTTGCGGCACCAATCCTGTACATCATCTCGACAATGCAACCAGTAGAATCGTTCTCGCACTTTTGTTAACGTCCTCTTGACACCTAGATGACCTCCTGATACGCCATCATGTATTTCATGGAGAACATCTGGTACTCTCGTTCTTGGGACAATTATCTGAAGATGGAACTCTCTGCCGTTAGTCTTCTCCCATTTCCGGTAGAGTATTCCGTTTTGGAGTATCAGACTGTCCCATTGCGCCCAGTACGCCTTAGTGACAGCGCCAGTGGGTGCAACCTCGCTCCATATTGGTTTTACGTCACCCCGTTTCTTCCATGTGATGATGTGCCGAAGGTCGTCATCTTTTTCTTGAGCCTCCCTCATAGCATCATTCTCCCAGAGACTCAAAGGATCTGTTCTCGTTAGTTTTAATGTTTCTTCATTGCATTCCTGCTTAACACAATGTTTGCAGTCCTCCGAACACGGCCTTCGTGAGAGTGCGTCGGCATTCCCATGTGTCTTTCCGCTGCGTGCCTGGGAGATAACAGTTATCGGGGCTCCCTCCGCGTCAGCCAGCACTCGCCCCTTAGTCCTGTTTCCCTGATCCCGGGCAAGGGACAAAGCCCCCTGCTTCTTCAGCACCTCTATTTGTTCCTCGATTCTTTTCATCCTTGCCATCTGGGTTTCCTTCTGCGGGCAGTTGAGCTGAAGATGGCCCCTCTCGCCACACTTGTAGCACATGGCTCCAGAACTTTTCTTCGTAGGGGCCTTAATCTCCTTGACTTCCTCAGAGACCTCGCGGATCTTATGGGTATGCCGTATGTCATAACGAACAGCCTCGACCTCCAAAGCATGCGCCAATGCTTCCTTTAGCGAGGTATGGTGACGAAGCCTCACTGCAGCTCTGACCTCCAGGTCTTTGATTCCGTCGACAAATGCTTGAACAATATTCGTGTCTACCATCTTGGTGTCGGCTCCTGGGTGTGCCTTCCTGACGAGTTTTTCAATTTCCAACGCCCATTGTTGTAGTCCTTCTCCTGAGCGTTGGACTCTGTCACGCAGTTGGGCACGGAACACGTGCTCCAGGTGTCGCTCCCCGTATCTGGATTCAAGTGCCTCCATCAGGTCTTGGAACCCATTTCCTGTATGTGGCAGTGCTTCCAGGACCGACAAAGCTTGCCCTCTTAGCGCAACAGTGAGAGCGGTCAAGCATTGTTCTTCCGTCCATCCGTTGGTAGTAGCAACCGTCTGGAATTGCTGACGATAAGCGTTCCAGGAAGTAGTGCCGTCGTATGGCGGAACTTTCACTCTTGGTCCTTGTGCCACTCCGATAGTTCCACTAGAGATCGCAACTCCCGTGGTTTCAAGGCGCACTACTTTCTTCTGTAGTTCAATGAGGCCGGTTTTCACATTTTCGACATCCAATCCTAACCCGGTAACTCGTTTTTCCACTACGTCGACATCTTTTCGAAGCTTAATCACCGCGTTACTAACATCATTTATAGCACAAAGCACTTTTTCTTGTGACTCTTGCAAAGCGCCGAGCTTGCGTTCTTGTGACTCCTTCATTGACCGAATTTCAGCCCTTTGCATCTCTATCAGTTCTATTAAACTTCCTAATTGAAGTGCCACTGACGCTACGGCGCCGCTCGTGGGCGTGGCTTGTCTAGTGGGCGTGGCCTGTGTGGTGGGCGTGGCAAGGTGGGCGGATCCAGTGGGCGGAGCTTGTCTAGTGGGCGTGGCCGGCGTGGTGGGCGTGGCAAGGTGGGCGGAGCCTGTGGGCGTGGCTTGAGTCTGAGTAGGCGGAGCCTGGGCCTGGGTGGGCGGAGCCCGATGGGCGTGGTCGGTGGGCGTGGCATGGTGGGCGTGGCCAGTGGGCGGGGCTTGGTCCACAGCGGGCGTGGCCTCCGCAGCTCGTTGTGCCCTTGTCCTGACGCCCTCGAAGTCCTCTCTCGGAGTCAATGGCATCTCCAAATCCCACTTCTGACACCAGTTGTTACGTGTTAGGGTTCGAAGGATTTGGAGAGAAAGACCTGCTGACTCTTTTAGAAGACTTTATTCACTAGCACTAGTTACACACTAAGCACTAGGTCCAAACACTAAGCACTAGGTCCAAACACTAAGCACTAACAATGTCCTAGATCGTAGCCAAGTTGTAGGTTTCACTGGTATCACTCTTGATCACTTGTTTTCGCTCTCGAAGTCGCCTTTATCGTAGCTCGAACTGAACTGCCCGGGCTCGCCTCCCTGCCGCTATTTATATGCGCCGAGACGAGTTCCAGACTATTCCAGAATGTTCCCGACTGTGCGCGAACGTGATCGCCCGGAACGAATGTTTCTAGAAGATTCGCGCATGTACGGTAGTTCCTCTAACGCCATCTAGTATCTAATAGGGGTTTCACTCTGTTCGGTTCTTTAATTGGTTTTACTAGTTGCTGCTAGATGGCGCTAGCTCCTTTGTGTTTTGTGTGTTCGTAACAGTATAATTGATTATTCTTCGATAAAAGTGGACTGTATTTGATGAATTTAGCGTGGTCGTTAAACAAGAGGAAAAGATGGATACACAAGCACTTACTTGATTTCTCCTAATTCCTCATTAATTTTTATTATTAAATACATATACCTACCTACCCTTACAGATTACGTCCATGTTCATATGGTAACGCATTTTTTTTTTTGGGTTTTACTTGATCAAACTCTTGAATATTTAGCACGATTGGAAAAAAGCACTAACTGGTAACTATAGGGAAAATGGTTTCTCGGAAGATGATTATTTAGATTATAGCATTATTTAATGTGACTGTCTGCGCTTAATACGTGAATCAGCGAATTTATTGTAGTGGCAATTAAATAGTGCGAAGTAGCAAAAAAGACAGACAAAAGCGAGAAAGAAACGACCACTTTGGGTTCGGTATCTGCTAAAATGAACTTATATACTCGTATCAACAAATAAAGTTTCCTGAAATGAAATAGTTTTGGGTGTTCAACTTTAGACTTCTTGAGAACCAAAAATTTTAATCTTATTAAACTATTTCATTTCAGGAAACTTTATTTGGGTACACCTAGTGTAATCTCCAAGAAACTCCGAAAATGGTAGAGAGAAATAATTAATATTTATTTTTAACGCGTTGCCTTCTCGAAATCCTCTCTGAAAAGAAACTGCAAATAAAAGATGTAGGTATAATTTATTTATTTTAATCTTATATACCTACACAAAAGACGTATACAAGCGGACTTAATACCTAAGGCATTCTCTCCCAGTCTTTACAACCGAATTCCCCGCACTTACTTATTTATTTATTCATATACAGTGAAACCTGGTTAATTGGGATCTCAAGGGACCAAGACATATGTACCAATTATTGAGGGTTTTCAATAATCCAGTTTTCCAATTAAACAGGTTTAAATTTATAGTTGTCTCATTTACAGAGGTCCCCGCTTACAGAGGTCGAAATGTGCTGTTATTCCATTTTTAGAGGTGGAAATGTTAATAAAAATGCGTATTTTTGATGTTATGAATTTAATGTTGACGTTGTGTGAAATGTCCATGAATATTTATTTATTTATTTATTTAATGTAGGTATAAATGTACATACATAATGTATTGCGTCGAAAAAAAAATACTTACGGTAAAGTTTATGACTTAAAATAATCGGTTATGTTTGTTTGTGTTTGATTGCTAGTTGCTGAAACCTGTTTCTCGATAGAATAAATTTGATCAAAAATATTAGAATTATCAATATTTGACATTTCGAAATACTTCTACACAATTTAATTAATAATTCTACACAGGGTTGACTTTGGTATGTTATTCTCCCTACACAGTTCATCACGCGACTTTCCACAATCATAATGTGATAGAAGTTAAAATTTTTTAGATACTGAAAACGTTTTATATTTATGTTTGGACATTTTGTACACTTTTATTCCCTTGTTTTTAGGTCAAAACATGAGATAGTACTGACAATCAAAGCATGCGCGAAAGGCGACGAGAAATGTATGTAAACAAACACGTCAAAACGTGTTGAAACCTGATTAATTTGTCTCACTTATACAGGTAATTGAGCTACAGAGTCTCAATTAAAGAGGTAAACATCGAAAAAGTCTTAGAATTCAAATCTTATTTAACCAGGTTCAAAAAGTCCCATTAACAGAGGTAATTTAATGAAAAAGAACCGGGACTTCGTTGCAACTCTAAATAATAGAGGTTTCTCATTTATCCAGGTCCCACTTAACCAGGTTTCACTGTATTTAATATTGTACATAGTTAATACCTACATACACTACAAAGAATTTTCGTCGATTGATCAACTGAGTTCAAATTTGACTATGATTACGTAAAAACAAACAAAAAAGCTGGCCCTGAAGTAAACCGAGCCACAACAAGATGAAGTATTTTTTACTTTCCAAATCGAATGTTTCTTGCGTCATCATAGTTTTTGTATAACCTTCAAATATTTGTTTTACAATATTAATGTATTGGAAAATTATTTACTTTATAGTAGGTAGTTCAAGCCGACCCGATTAGCAGACCCGGCGCACTTTGTACCACCTAATATTTTATCCAACGGGTCCAATCTTAATACCCTTTCCATTTCAACTATTGAAGCATAAAGTGTTACGACTTTATGCTTCATAATAACTACTCCCAAATTTCCTATTACCTTCATTGTGCGTCGATGGATTACGATTGGTCCTGTTCTTTCTAAGGAGTTGTAATTATAATCAAAATAGTCTATTGCAGTGCATTGGCTATCACCAATACTCTGTACTTTTGCCTTTTATTTTGTTCTTTGTCGAGGCCCCGCCAGGGCTAAACCCCCTGCAATTGGAGTACCTAATCGGACCTACCTATTTAGGACCGATTTTAATGCAAAAATTTTTCAAGCGTTGTTATTTTAGTTTTTAACCTGAGCATATAAGATTTGTCGGTTCACAATTTTCTCTCCAGAACTCGTTCCATTCTAAAAGCCATCCGTTCTTCATATTCTCTTCTTCTTCACATTTTGTCATTCATGAGTCGCCCACACTAACTGCGATCTTTTCACTCTATATTTGAAGAACCCCATGCTGTAATGTAATGAGAAAACCTGGGCAGGCTATTTTCAGAATAGTCGCCAAGTGTTTCTTTACAATTAATTATTTTAATTTATTTATTTATTCTTTATGTACTTATCAACTTATGCATAACTTGGTATATCCATCACAATACTATTTTTAGACAAGAATGCATCTACATCAACTTGATATTTGCATTTTATAATGAACTTGCTATCAAAACAGACGCTACCTGTTCTGTTGAAATAAGCTCAAACCGAATCGAACCGGTTTTTTTTATAAATAATTATATTTTTATTAGTTTATTTTCAACTAGGCTGTTATTTTATACCGTTAATGTGACGTAACCTGAAGCCAAATTTAGAAAGTAAGAAAATGTTTGATGCTATTTTTAGCTCGTAGTTCATTAAATATACAGTCGGATCTAAACTGGTTGCTATTGTAATACATTGATGCTGTTTTTATAATAATATGAACTTGATAGTTATTATGTGAATTTTAATAGCTTTGTGTTATTTTAATAGTTTTATTTTTGTTTTAACAGGTGGGTCAATTTCAACAAATGATTTTTTTGTATCATTTTGGTGAGATTTTTTTATTCAATGCTTTTTACAAATGTTTTGTCATAAAAATAAACTTTAACGTTATTTGTAACATATAAATGAGTGGCCATTATGTAACATCAAAGCTAACTGAAATATTTAGGTTTGAATTTTTGGGAGTCCACTGAAATGAATATGTCCACTGAAATGATAAATTAATCCACCGAAATGAAAATTTCACCACTGAAATGACTAAACTGTGCACCGGGATGATATTAGCCCACTGAAATGATACCGCCAATTACGTCATTTATTTATAGGGGGATTCCGTAGGTTGTCTGAAACAAATCTAAATAAAGTTCCGTAGAGTCACTGTAGTATCACTAGACTGCATTTGTGATATTTATTAAATATGAGATCAAACTATTATCTTACACAAATATGTTAGATATCTATATCTATACAAATATTATGAAGCTGAAGACTTGTTTGTTTGTTTCAACGCGATTTTCGCAAGAACGCTGATCAAATTTTAAAAATATTTGTTCTAGGACAGTACCTACATTTATCGAGGAGGGCGATAGACTGCGTAACATTACGCTGCGATTAATAGGAGTAAAGCATCAGTGAAAAATGTCGGGAAAACGGGGAACATTATCCATATTCTTCTGTTGGGTCCACTGCGTTATAGGTTTAAATGTATCATTCGTTTTGATATATCATTTGTTTTGGCATACCTCTCCCCGTCTTTTCCAAGAAACTCTTCGCGTGTAACGTATGAAGTGTTCGCAGAAGATCTGTCCGTCGGTCAGATTCAGTTAACCAAACTGAAGCCCGACAACGGCACTGTCATTTGTTCCAAAGACGAGATCTTGAGTGGGGTCGAGCAGTTCTATGGACAGTTGTACGAGACATTCCAAACGCCTGCTGTCGGCTTTGTCAAAGGTACACGATCCAAGCTAACCCCACACTATACCGAGGACATCCTGGACGTCAGCCTTTATGAGATCAGAATGACTCTCGAGCAGCTTAAAAACAGCACCGGGCGATAACGAAATCACTACGGGGCTCCTGAAGGCGGGCGGAAGCTGGTCCTCGTGGCCCATCAGAAGCTCCTCGATTGGACCGGGCTCGGCATTAACATCAACAGCGAATACATCACTCACCTTCAATTTACAGACGATATCGTAGTCACGGCAGAATCCCTGCTCAATGACCTCAACAGTGTTTCCCAACGGGTTGTTTTAAGGATGAAACCATTTTCATCCTTAAAACAACAAATAACAAAAAATGACCTTGATTTTATCCATACACAACCAAGGTCATGTTCAATCTCATCTCACCAGTATCTATTGGGTATGTGATTCTCAAAGTTGTTGCTCATTATGTCCACCTAGAACGAGCAGTCCAACTGGGCAAATCTAACTTCGAGAAAGAGGTCAACTGACGAATTCCTTTCGGCTGGCCAGTGTTCGGGAGGCTTAGGCACATCTTCATGTCCAATCTACCCCAGTGCCTGAAAAGAAAGATCTTTGACCCGTGTGTCTCACCAATGATGACTTATGGAACTGAGATGTGATCTCTGAATGGCGGCCTCATAACGAAACTCAGAATCGCACGTCGTGCTATGGAGAGGGCTATGTTCGTTGTTTCCCTACGTGATAAGATCCGGAACGCGGAGAGATCCGTAGAAAGAACGGTGTGTATGACATAATCCGAAAAGCTAGCACGCTGAAGTGGCAATTGGCAAGTCATATCGCTTGACGACCTGATAACCGTTGAGGACGAAAGGCCCTTGAGTGGCGACCACGCACCGGACTACGCAGCGTGGGGCGGCCCCCAATAAGGTGGACTGACGATATCGTAAAATATGCCGGGGCTATTCAAACCAGTTAGCGCTGGAACCGCGCGTTGTTGCTTTCTATGGGGAAGGCATATTATGTCTAGCAGTGGATTGGACACATTGTGATAAATAAATTGTAAAAAATCCTAATATTTACACATCAAATTAATCCCAAAATTTGAACCTACAAAATCTAGAATTACCAAATTAAAATGATTCAATATTGGATTCAAGGATCTCTAAAACCTATGGATTTTTTATTCCCATGTTACATATCATTTCAGTGCACTGTTATCGGTATAACAGTCCACCGAATCCGCTGAAATGATAACATGATAACGATATCATAATTATTTTTTAAATGTTAAGACTGCTGTAACAAAGCAAAACTTACGGCGAATCCATAAGACTATTTTGAAATATATGTAATGAACCGAACACGAGATATAACGGCCACCGATATGAGAAGATTTTTGTCCCCACATCACTGAAATGATATATTTACCTTTTTGCTGGACTTAAGAGGATACCAAAATAGCTTCGCGCATTTTTCTACGTACGAAGTTTTCATTGTTTCTTTAGATTGAATGGCTAGAGCTCTAATTTTCAAGTATATGTTTTTTCAATATATGATCTAGGATCGCATAAACTCAGAAACGCGATTGAAAAAAGTTTTCTCGATAGAAAATCTTAGCGAAACAACCTCTCAAATTTTTTATTTTTTTCATTTGTCGGTTTATTATTGCGTATTAACTAATGAAATAACTTTAAAAACATAAGTAACTATTATATATAGGAACACGTAAATCAGAATTAAAATATATTTAGTAGATTTTGAGTAAACAAAAAAATATCCCTAATTCTTCATTTTCTGTGCCTACTGGCTGTGTTAATATGTACGTGTCGGCGATGATATACGATAATATTGATGTAGGCCCTTAAGGTTTAAGTTATGACGCGTGCATGCACTCCGAAGAATAGAAGCGGACTGATACGAAGTGAGAAAAGGCACGGGGGCTGCAGGAACGCAATGTTGACAAAAATATGCTACTAAAACTTACTACCCACCAGAATGATAAGTTTTCTCAGGACAAAAGTTAAGTGCTTGTCAAATGTGTTAGAAATGGGTTATAGAAACAAAATTAGTTTTTTTACATAGGTTATATTATACTTTATTGATACAAAAGTCGTTTTTAGTCAAAATAATAAATGCAACTACAGGGTAAGATATTTTACGAGCGAAAGTCGGTCGGGGACAGGCCACAGAGATGATAAAATGACACTTTGAAAGCATTTTTTATAGTGTTACTGGATATAACTCCAGCAATACGTCCGACATGGTTGCTATGTTTCTAAACCATATCACACTAGATCTGGGGTTAGTCAGGGCTCGATTTTAGGACCGTTGTTATTTGGAATCATGATAAACGACCTAGAATCGGTGCTTAAGCGGTCTAAATGTTTGTTGTACGCTGATGATCTTAAAATAGTGTATGGAATAGATAAAACCACCGACGCAGTGACTCTGCAACAAGAAATCGATGCAGTACTACTTTGGAGTAAAAACAACAACCTTCATTTTAATTCGTCCAAATGTAGAGTCGTATCTTATAGTCGTGCATTAAATCCCGTTCATGCGCAAAATCATTTAGGCAATGAACCAATAGTTCGAGTTTACTCCATCAAAGACCTTGGAGTATTATTTGATTCAAAATTAACTTTCCACGAGCATTTGAGAGCGCTGGCTAATGAGTCTTACCGGAGACTAGGCTTTGTCATCCGAAATATGCGTGAATTCAATAATATCTCAGCTATTAAACTTGTTTACATGGCATTAGTAAGAACCAAATTAGAATCTGCTTCAGTGGCCTGGAATCCATATGAAAAAACATATATCTTACTTCTTGAAAAAGTCCAAAAAGTTTTTCTACGTTTCCTTTACAAAAAACGATATGGGTCTTATCCTCACCTCTTCCCAACAAAATTCCTTCTTGGTATGCTAGGATTAAACTCTCTTGAAGTAAGACGTAATTTCTTTTTATTAGTTACCATTTGTCAGACGTTACGGGGTAAGTCTAATTGTCCTCAGCTAGTATCACAGGTAGTTAATTTGTTCCTTCCAGATATACCGAAATATAATTTCAGGCCACGCAAGCACAACTTATTAGCCGTGCCAGATACTCGCACAGTGTCGCATGCCAACTCTCCGCTCTGGTTCGTGCGCTCACCATGTTAAACTCACTGTTGACGTCAATGCCTGAATGTGATCTGTTTGCAAGTGCTTGGTTGGATGTGCGTCGTGCGTGCCTTAAAGCCCGGTTTCCACTGCGAAAGGGTAATGTGCGGAAAATGGTTAGGCGGAACGGACTCCTTTTTAATTAAATAGGTTTGAGTTTCCACCAACGAAAAGTTGGTGCTCCCTAGAACTGAGCGAGCTCATTTCTACTCTTTCTACACGCTCGGCTCTTTCCGTCCGACTATTTTTGTATATTGTTTGTCCGTTCCGCTCGCGGTGGAAACCGGGCTTAAAGCCCGGTTTCCACCGCGAGCGGAACGGACCCATTAATGACTTCGTTAAACTCGCAAACGCAAACTGCATACTTGTATTTCCACCAACAAATAGTCGGACGGAAAGAGCCGAGCGTGTAGAAAGAGTAGAAATGAGCTCGCTCAGTTCTAGGGAGCGGAGCGGAGTACTTACGGACTCCGCTCAACTCGCAATTACAATTTACATAGTAGCGTTTCCACACAGAAAGTGGTGAGCGGGGCGGATTGAGCGAGTAAAAAGAAATTGAAAAGAGTCCGCTGCGCAAGGCCTGCACCGACTAGTTCAGAACGGTCTCGCTCGCATAAACACTCACTCACTCGATAACATCGCAACAAGACGACCACACGCAACCAGCTCAAAACTTCAACTGAACTCGTTCTCTGTGGAAATTATCTATTCGTTTTTCATTTCTCATTTTTTCAGGTTTCAATGTTTCTTTTCTCTCGTGAAATATGCCTACGAAGTGTGCTTACATCTTGACAGATGGCGCTTGTAGTCTCTGCCTACGCCTATGTGATAAAGCATGACAGTATGATGATAATGCTTTTTTTCGTGTTGTGGTTTGCTTTGTAAAAGTAACCAGGTACCTAGGCAGTGGCAGCGCTAGTCAAAATTTGGGCGTCGACAATATTACCATCGATCAAGTATAACAAAATTACTTTTGTTAAGCCTATTTGGTTTCCTTCATATTTTGGAAGGCCCCTTTTACTAGTAGGTACTAACTAAGCATAGGCCAAATGGCCAAACTTAGAAATGGAAAATATTCTCATGCTTAGTAATATTATATAGGTATAACAATTTAACGTAACGTTTTTGACCCTAGATAGTATTTTCTATTTATTTAATTTCCGAACTATTACCAAACTATGTATTACTAATTATTACACTTTGTTTGAATTAAAAATTACTTAAAATAGACCATTGCTGTTATTAAAAAAATAGCCAAATCTCACGTTCGCCATTGGCCGGTCAAAATAAAGACAACACTTTTTTTATAATCTTACACAGTTATAAATAATATTGCTGGGTCTACGACCAGCTGTGCATGTAGTAAACAAACTACAAAATTTTCCACTACAACTAGAATGTGGGCCCCGTTTATTAACATTTTCAAATCTTACACACGAACATTTTAAGTTTTTAACCTCGTTTAAATCACAAAAAACATGGTCGACATTTTAAGAGCTACTCAAATTTATTTTATATTATTCTTTTATTTATTTTAAATGTTATTTCTATTATTTTTGATGATTAATTTGAAACAAGATTATTTAAAATTACATTTTCATGACAATTGCGAGGAACGTTTGAAATATGGCTCGATTTTGTAAACAGGAATGAATATAGATACAAAATTTGAACGATAAAATAATAAAATTATATGTAACTAGCTGTCCCGGCAAGGGCAAATGTTGTTTTGCCATACAAATGTCAGTGGCCGGGGGGGGGGAGGCGTAGATAAAAATAGAAGAACTAAAATTAAGAAATAAAGCGGTACCAATTCTACATGCTAAATTCTACGTCCAAAATTAATGAATGAACTCAGAAACGCGATTGAAAAAAGTTTTCTCGATAGAAAATCTTGGCGAAACAACCTCTCAAATTTTTTATTTTTTTCATTTGTCGGTCTATTATCGCGTATTAACTAATGAAATAACTTTAAAAACATAGGTAACTATTATGTATAGAAACACGTGGATCGGAATTAAAATATATTTAGTAGATTTTGAGTAAATAGGAAAAGTATCCTTAATTCTTCATTTTCTGTGCCTACTGGCTGTGTTAATATGTACGTGTCGGCGATGATATACGATAATATTGATGTAGGCCCTTAAGTAAAAAATGAAAATTGGTAGTGTCAATTTGGCAATATTATAGTAATTGAACTGTCTTATCTTATTGTAAAAACAGTGTAATAGAGAATAACAATATAATTTTATATACTCATAAATACTCATAAATGTGTACAACGAAATAGTCAATGCACCATAGTTGTTTTTATTTTTAACACGCATAATATTAGTTCGGAACGTATCAATCTATGTCTTATTCTATGTAAAGAAATCTTTAAAAGTGATTTTCACCCGCTAGTCGGATCGATCTGGGCCCTGAGTCGGGTATTTCAACGGTGTCACAACTGTACCATTATTGTACCATTATGGTGCAATAGTAAAGTTTTTGGTAGTCTACTATTAATGTGTCGTCATAACGACTTCATCATTGTCTTACAATTGTCAAAGTGACATAAATTGCTAGTCTCGTACACAACTGCTTCACAATTGCAATTCAATGACTGAAATGTTTCGGTAGTCTGCTATTTTGAATTTGACAGTAATATTTTTAAATTGTCCTGTGTCGACAGATTGCCATAAATAAAAAATAGATAGATAGAAATATTAGAAATTGTTCTTTGTAATTTATTGCAATTTACTAATCTCCTAAACTTCACATTGCTTTTTATACTAATAAATAGTATGTACAAATATATTTAAACGAAGTCTAGCATGATTAAATGTTTAAATTTATTAGTAGTTTTTCGAAAATCACTTCAACTAACGCATTTTTTAAAAACGGCAACTCATACATACCATTCTAACACAATCCATAGATAAAAGAGACCGAAAATTCAATGCATAGATAAAAGAGATCGACAATTCTATTACCATTGAAAGACCGTTATGACGGCATATAGCAGACTACGGATATTTGACTTCAATTGCAACGGTATCGTGCCGGTATTGTGCCGGTATGACAATTGTTCCAAAATAGTGGACTTGAGCACCTGAAATTTTGCACACTTATTGAGGACCGATGACTATGCAATTTAAAAAAAAATATTCTGAATTTTCAAGCTTGTCTTTTAGTTTTAGAACCAAACCAAGTAGTATATAAGTAAGTTTAGTTGTGCATGTAGAATTAGCACCTTTTCTTTTTCTATTTCACTATTTTTGGAACCGCCCCACATTTCTAAATTGCAACTCAACGAATTGTAGTTAAGTTAGTTATAACAATAAATCAAAGTTATTTATATACATATTATTATTATATGTATTATGATAATTTTTTGTAAAAACGTTTATATTTAAGTTCTTTTATAAATAAAAGTTATTTACATAGTTATTATTAGCTTGAATTATCTACGCTAATGGAATATTTTGAGTTAACTATTAAATTGCATCTGTTATCAAGTATACACAATCTATGAGAATTTTAGGGTTTCGTAAAAAAAAACGGGACACGGAACAACGGACCCCAGAAGTCTCAGTAGTGACTGTAAATATGGTGTGATTTAGTCTGTAAGTATATGTATAAGGGTATTAGGGACACTATCGCATTAGGATGTACCTTGTAAAGATAGCTGTTAAGTTTTTAAAGATATAAATAAATAAATCTGTGGAACTGTGATAGCTTATGATAATAACGGTACGGAATACTTCGTGTGTAAGTCCAACTCGCTCTTGACAGATTTTTTAAGTTCCATTAATATTTACGATGTCAAAAATAGAATGTTATCAGTTTAACCTCTAATTATTTATGTAATAGTGTCAGAATTTTGCTTTTTTTGTCTGTACCAAGTTCTAAACTAGTGTGCCAAATGTTAAACGACTTAGTTATGTATGTATGTTTGTATGTTTGTCTACTAAAAAAAACAGGCCGGGTGCTAGTCGGACTCGTACGCTAACGGTTCTTCTGTACAATTTTATCATCATAATCAATCAATCAATCAAAATAATTTATTTCAGATTTAAAATACATATAACTTTAAATCCATAATAATATATAAAATAATATAGGTAATTAAAAATCAGTGCTTACTATGTCACAACATATTTTGTAAAAATGATCTTAATTTAAACTAGACACATAACAAACAGAATCACAAATTAAAATCCAACAAAATTGTAATAAAAATAACAATAAAATAAAAATAGGTCATATTATAAAATAGTCAGCAGTATTGTTAAAATAAACTTCATATAAAATTAAAAATAAATTAGAATATTATGTACGTGACTGTTTTTGCCAATAATCACATAACTCAATTATAAAATTTAAACAATAAAAATAAAAAACAATGAATTGCCAATAAGCTAGGAAGGGACTGTCATATTTAACAGGGCCCTGAGTCGGGTATTTCAACGGTGTCACAACTGTACCATTATTGTACAATTATGGTGCAATAGTAAAGTTTTTGGTAGTCTACTATTAATGTGTCGTCATAACGACTTCATCATTATCTTACAATTGTCAAAGTGACATAAATTGCTAGTCTCGTACACAACTGCTTCACAATTGCAATTCAATGACTGAAATGTTTCGGTAGTCTGCTATTTTGAATTTGACAGTAATATTTTTAAATTGTCCTGTGTCGACAGATTGCCATAAATAAAAAATAGAAAAAAAATAAATAAATAAATAAACATAAATAAACTAGATACATACTATTTATTAGTATAAAAAGCAATGTGAAGTTTAGGAGATTAGTAAATTGCAATAAATTACCAAGAACAATTTCTAATATTTCTATCTATCTATTTTTTATTTATGGCAATCTGTCGACACAGGACAATTTCAAAATATTACTGTCAAATTCAAAATAGCAGACTACCGAAACATTTCAGTCATTGAATTGCAATTGTGAAGCAGTTGTGTACGAGACTAGCAATTTATGTCACTTTGACAATTGTAAGTCAATGATGAAGTCGTTATGACGACACAATAATAGTAGACTACCAAAAACTTTACTATTGCACCATAATGGTACAATAATGGTACAGTTGTGACACCGTTGAAATACGGGTATTTCAACGGTGTCACAACTGTACCATGTACCCGACTCAGGGCCCAGTATTAGTCAACATAAACATACCCGATGCCCTACAGTAACAAGGGAGCCCCAACAATATCCTAAACGCATTATTGTACTGAACGCGCAGGGCGTTGTAGGCCCGCCGCGTATATCTCACCCATAGGCTACACGTGTAAAAGGACATGCAGAAGGCTTTAAACAACGTGATTTTCACATCATCAGTACAACGTGAAAACCTACGAGCTAACATATTACACCGGACCGACAACGCCCTGCGCTCTCTTTCCATATCAGCATCATCCAGCAGGTCAGCAGTCACCACATGCCCAAGATATTTGACTTGTGTCACCCGTTGAAGTGGTATATCATTCAGAGATAAAGTAGGCAACACTATAGGCAGCTTATATCTTCCCTTAAATAACATGTAAACACTTTTATTTACGTTGTACAACAGACCATGAGCAGCAGCATATCTCTCACATATTGTTACCAGTTTACGAACTGCACTCAGCGAGGGTGCCAGCAGTACCATGTCATCCGCGTAACTAAGATTATTTATAAACATACCATCAATTGAGCATCCGACATTGGCACTGCTGAGCTCCTCGCTGAGCTGATTCATGTATAAATTAAATAACAAAGGTGACGATATTCCACCTTGTCTTACACCACATTTCAGTTTAAACTCGTCAGAAAAACCACCCGCCCATTTAACTTTATTGTTTTGGTTCTCGTACCAAAATCTCAATGTGTTAATCAACTCACTGGGAACATTAAGGCTATATAGCTTAGGCCAGAGTCTATCATAACATACAAGATCATAGGCTTTGGAGAGATCGAGAAAAACAGCATAGACAGGCGTCTTACGATCAGTATAGTACCTGACAGTCTGCTTGAGCGCTAAAATCGCGCTTTCAGTAGACAGCCCAGCCCTAAAGCCGAACTGAGCATCATTAATGTTAACATATTTGTTAAGTAGACGCTCAAACAGACTGTCAAGTATCTTTCCCAAAATGATACCAGTCCAATTATTTGTGTGATATTAATAAATGTCATACAAGTATGACATTTATTAATATCACACAAATAATTGTCCCAAGCGGGAATAAACCGCGACCTCGTGATCGGCAGTCCCTTACATAAACCACTCCACCACCACCACCACCGTCTATCCCGATATAAGGGCTGGTTGATCATTGTTTTCATAGTCTAAAACTAATGACATTAAAAATTAAAATGGCAGCCTGTCACGTGTCAAGGCGAAACAAAAAATATGTCTTGATTAATTGAGGACAGTACACATTGATTATTTTAATATCGTCTTTATGGTTATCAAAACAAAGATTAGAGTCGTTCGTTAAAGGGCACGTGGTCTTTAAATAGTTTTTTTTTTAGTATTACGTTCACCCAATGGGGCAATGAAGTAAGCGTGTTAAATTTAAAAAAAAAGGAAACCTGTCAAGAGTGAGGTAAACTCGCACGCTTAGGGTTCCGTACCTACTAGACCGAAAAATATAAATAATTAAATACAAATAAACAGTTAATTAAACATAAAGCAACTCACCAACTTAACTTTGTAGTTGCAATAAAGGGAATCGCCTACATTTCAACTACTTCATAACAATTCTTTCATGTGATGTGACAACAAATTGCAAGTTTTTGGATTTTTGTCTCCTGATTTGGTCCGCCTGAACATCGATTTTCATAACTACTTTTATAATTTTTGTCCACTAACTCTGTCTTTATATCTTCCCTATAATAACCCTTCTACTCCTACTGTTGAAGTCCTGGTGTTCGGGTGAAATAAAATAGTGGACTGTATTTAACAATAGGCTGGTTTATTCGCCGTAATTATGGATTACAATTTAGAAGTATTTATACAGAACGGTGTGAGGTCTATGAGCTTAGATGCAAGAGTAAGTATCTTCGGTCGCCCCCGCCGCCGCCGGTTGACCCCCCGGTCGCACCCCGCCGCCGCCGCCGGTTGACGATCGTCCAACTATCGCGCCGCGCCCGCACCCCTCAAACTCAGGCGTCGCGCGCTTATGTATTATGTCGTTGTAGATGCTACAACATGCTCCCCGGGTTGAAGGCTGGAAGCTTCAAGATCTGGAAGTGGACAAATATTATTGTTTGCCCGACGAATGGTGCCGCCTGGTGTCTTCAGCTCTACTACTCTAGTGACACCGTCACTGCCTGGATACAGTTTTATCACTCTTCCTAAGGACCAAAGAAGAGGAGGAAGTGTTTTTTCCTTAATAAGTGCAAGAGAACCAAGTTTCAGTTCTGACGAAGTGGACTTCCATTTTGTTTTCGCCTGTAGTAGTGAAACATACTCCAAGCTGAAGCGCTTCCAGAAATGCTGCTTTATAAGCTCTATTCTTTTGTAGCGTTGAAGCGTATTGATATTATTCGCCAATACTGCTGGTTGCGGAATCGACGTAAGTGGTCGTCCAATTAAAAGGTGGGCAGGAGTGAGAACAGAAAAATCAAGTGGTTCAGAGGAAAGGGGGGTAAGAGGACGAGAGTTCAAAACTGCCTCGATCTGAGTTAGGCAAGTGGTTAACTCCTCATAAGTAAAATTAGTAAGTTGAAGAAGTCTACGTAAGTGATGTTTCGTAGATTTGACAGCGGCTTCTGCTAAACCATTGAAGTGGGGACTATAAGGAGGAACAAATTTAAATTCAATACCTTCCTGTGCAATACGACCTTCGAGATTAGATTTAGTAAGAAATTTAGTTAATTCGTTAAAGGTACCAACGAAGTTAGTGCCATTATCGGAAACTATACTAGAAGGCTTTCCACGACGTGATACAAAACGGTTTAATGCGGCTATATAAGCTTCTGTTGGTAATGCCGTAACAAGCTCAATATGACAGGCTTTTACAGAATTGCAAATTAAGATAGCCAAATAAGATTTACTGAGTTTACAACCTCTACCCTTTCGGTCTGCTACCATTACTGGCCCAGCGTAATCTACGGAGCAATGTAAAAATGGAAATTCTAAATTAGTACGTGAGGCGGGTAATTGCCCCATTATAGGCTGAACAATTGCAGCTTTGTACCTGCAACATTTAATACATTTTCTAACAACAGCTTTTGCCAAGTTTCGGCCACCTAAAGGCCAATAAGTTTGTCTTATATTAGCTAAAAGTAATTGTGGACCAGCGTGTAAATATTTCAAATGTAAATAGGAAAATAATATTTTACTAAAATGATGTTTACTGCAAATTAGAATAGGATGTTTTGTGTCATAACTATATGGAGAGTTATCGAGCCTGCCACCAACTCGAATAATATGATTAGAGTCTAAAAAAAGCGACAAAGATGTAAGTCTGTTCTTACTAGGTAGTGCCTTTCCTGTTCTCAATAAAGCATGTTCTTCAGGAAACATCTCTAATTGAACTTTGTATATAATTAAATGTAATGAGTTTCGTAACTCAGACACAGATAAAAAGCCTTTTAGTTTTATTTTGTTTCTACAATTGTAAACAAATCTTTGTACATATGCTATTATTCTTTGTATATTTATTAAATTTGATTTATTTTTAATTAAATTACTAAACAAGTCTATGCTTTTATTTTCAACTGTAATAGAACAAGAAATAAGCTCAGGTAGATCTTGCCTCTCGTTAGGGAACTTCGGCCATTCGCTTTCATGTTTTATTAAAAAGGCGGGACCTGACCACCACAATGAAGAGATACCGATGGAATCGGCCTTCACCCCCCGAGAAACGAGATCCGCCGGGTTATCCTTCGACGGTACGTAGTTCCACTTGTGACTAGCTGTACTTTCCTGAATTTCATGAACCCGGTTTCGAATAAAACTTTTTAATTGATGTGGTGCGGTATTTAACCATCCTAATACAATAGTGGAGTCACACCAAAAATAGCATTTATTTATATTAAGTGTTAAAGACGATAATACCTTTTTGTAAAGTCTCGCGGCTAATAAAGCTCCGCAAAGTTCAAGACGTGGAATTGTCGTGGGCTTGATCGGTGCTACTCTATTTTTAGAAGTTAAAAGGTGTACAAATTTTGTATGCGAGTTATGTAATGAACGGATATATAAACAAGTGCCATAGGCTTGCTCAGAAGCATCTGAAAAAATATGTAATTCAAAGGTATCACAGTCATCACTAATAACCCAACGAGGTATGTGTAAATCATTAAGAAAAGGAAGACAATTTACAAAAACTAACCAACGATTTTTAATATGAACTGAAACTTCATCGTCCCATGCATACTGTTTAATCCATAAATTTTGCATAATTCTTTTGGCCTCAACTATGCAAGGACCTACGAGACCCAATGGGTCGAATATCTGACTAATAACGGAAAGTATATGACGTTTAGTTATTTTCTTAGGGATTTCAATATTAATGGAAAATGATAATACATCCGAATCACAGACCCAGTTCAGTCCTAATGTTTTAGAAGCAATATTTTTATCGCTTTCTGAGAACTTCATGACATTATCTGCATTATTACGATATGAAGATGTTAATTCTTGTAATATTTGCTGGCTGTTTGACCTAAATTTTCTTAAATTAAATTGAGCTGACTGAAGAGTGGAAATTATGCCCTTACAAATGAAAATTGTTTCACTAACTGAAGAAGATCCACCTAGGTAGTCGTCCACATAAAAATCTCTTTCAATAGCTTGCCTTACATAATTATTTGGTGCACTTGAGGCTAAGCTAACAAGACATTTTGTAGCTAAATAAGGCGCCGAGGCAGTGCCATATGTAAGTGTATTGAGAGTATAAGTTTTTAAAGGCTCATTTAAATTATATCGAAAAATTATTTGTTGCAGTGAGCGTTGAGACGGATTGAGTTCAATCGCTCTATACATTTTTTCTATGTCTCCGGTGACAACATACTTATGCTGCCGGAAACGTAGCAAAATGGAATAGAGATCATCTTGTACCGTTGGACCGATCATCTGGATATCGTTAAGTGATATACCAGTGGAAGTGACCGCAGAAGCGTCAAAGACGGTACGAAGTTTGGTGGTATCGCTTGACTCACGAGTGACACCATGATGTGGTAAAAAGTATTCAATGGTTTGAAGACGAGAAGGTGATGATGATTCATTCAAGTCAGAATTTTCAGTCATGTGACCTAAACATTCGTACTCTTTCATGAACTGCATGTACCTACTCCTAAGGACAGAATCCTTTGAAAATTTACGCTCTAAAGACAAGAAACGATATTTTGCTTTTAAATAAGACTCGCCTAAGACTTTGGGGTCATTCTTCAAGGGCATAGTTACAACAAAACGACCATCATTATTGCGTGTCGTGTTTTCTAAAAAATGCTGCTCACAGAGACACTCCTCTGGAGACAATGATGGCTTAACTTCTACCGTGTCTAACTCCCAAAAGCGAGATAAATCCGGGTTTGATTCCTGATTTATAAAACGACAAGAACTGGAAGAAGAGTTGGACTTAGGACGCCCAACATAACCAGATACTAACCAACCTAATTTGGTTTCGTATAGTTTAGGAAAATTTTTACCTAAATCTATGGAATTATTCCCTAAGACTGACCAAAAGGTTTGGGCCCCGACTAATATGTCTATAGACGCAGGCTCATTGAAGGAAGAGTCAGCTAAGAATAATCCCGAAGGAATATGTATATGCTCAAGATTTATAAATGAAGACGGTAAAACTCGGGTGATTTGCGGTATGACGTGACAATTGATTGTAGTTGTAAAATCATTATGAAGAGATTTTATCGTAAGACTACACGAACTTGTACTACAAGAAATATTATTGTTAATACCTGTCACAGTGGCGCTCGTACGACGACGTGACAAACCCAGCTTACCGCAAAACGATTCTGTGATGAGGTTGGCAGTGCTGCCATTATCTAGCAGTATCCTGGCAATGTGCTCGACACCATTGCAGTCGTGCACCTTCACACGCGCTGTGGAAAGCAAGACATGTGCAGGAGTAGTAAGCTGTTTACATTCAGTTGAGTTAGCAAAATTATTAACTGAAACAATAGGCTCGCTAGCCTCTGTATGTAAATGTAATAAACTATTATGAAATTTTTTGCAATATCTACAGGAGACAAGTTTACATTTATTTTCTGTATGTCCTGGCCGCAAGCAATTTAGACAGACTCTAGAATCCCTCGCCTTTTTTATGCGATCTTCAATAGAAAGAGATCTGAATGTTTCACAGTTAAATAAGAAATGATTTTGATTGCACATAGGACATTTTAATGATTTTTTATTCAAGTGATTAATGTTTTGATTATAATTAGATATTTTATTTTGTTGTATTTCTGTTAGAAAATTAATGTTAGGTTTAGTTGATTCATTTTTATTTAATTTAATTATTTTACTTTCTTGTAACGTTTCTAATAAGTCCGCCCTACTGCAAAGAAATGTTATGAAAATATCAAGTGAAGGTGGATCACTAAGTGAGTTTCTATGAGATTCCCACTCTCTTCGAGTTGTAGAATCAAGCTTTTCTGCCATCATGTGAATAATCAATGTGTCCCAATGCTGCGTAGGCTGATCTAGAGTTGATAGAGCACGTAAATTCTTATTCGTGATATCTATAAGATGCCGGATGCCTCGAGAAGACTCTTTATGAATTTGTTCAATATTAAACAAAGCTTGAACGTGATTATTTACAAGTAACCTTTTATTGTCGTACCTACTGCATAACAATTGCCAGGCGTTCGCGTAATTATCGCCTTTTATGTCTAGACTATCGATAACTAGTAAGGCACTACCCTTTAAAGACGCTCGAAGATAATGTAGTTTATTAATGTCATCCATATCAGACCTGGAATGAATTAAAGAAATAAAGGTGTCCCTATACTCTAACCAGTGCTGGTAGTGACCATGAAAGGTGGGTAATTCAATTTTTGGCAATCTTATGCTATTAAATTTTGGAAAACATGCCTGGGAATCATCTGAACTTGCTGCGGCACCTGCATGAAGCTCGCGATGCGTAGACGGCAACTCGCCAAGAAGATTACGCGCCTGAGCAATAAGTCCGTGGTACTCGTTTTCAAACAGTTCCCGCTCACTACACTCGCAGTCGGAATCCTCAGATAATATTTCAATTTCATCCTGTAATTGATCGAAAACAGCATATAAGGTATTGAATTTATTAAGCCTTCCTTCTAAATCTAACAGCTGTAAATGGCTGAGTTCTTTAGAGCTTTTAAGCAAAGTAATATAATTCCCGAAAATAGTAAGCCTAGACTTAATACCTCCGCGTCTTTTAATTAATTTATCCATCTTAGCTTCAGCCATATTACCTACTTAACGATGCAAGCGTAAAAAAAAATATTACAAAGAAAGTAGCAAAGCAGGTAGCAAAGTTGTTCTATAAATAGAAAGGAATGCAGCTAGCGAACGATAAGAATTATGTGAATAATAACAAATACCTACAAACGAGCCGGCCGATCAGCTGATGTTATACTTAACGCGATAGTTAAAGTTAAACGAAGTTAACGGTTATAATTTTCAACCGTATGTAGGTAATTATAAGCTTGAAAAAAGCGTGCGAGAAAAAAAAAATTTGCAAAAAAAATATTTATTTTCGTTACTTTTAAATTTTAAGCGTTAATATAACGGTTTTTAAGTAAGATATTAAACATATGTATGAAATGATTCAGTAAGTAAGCGTTTAAAATTAGCACTCACTAAGCAAAGACAGTTTTGAACCTAGGAAAATAAGACGAAGAACAGGAAGTTAAAACTAGGATAAATTGGAACGAACTCACAAATTTATGATCCTTCCGTAAAATGATGATTTTAACTCCTTCCTCGCAAGAAGACTCGCAGGGTCCAAAGTGCGTTTGGTCGACCTCCGTTTCACCTTATGTCGGGCTGTTGTAGATGCTATGCAATTGTTGAAAAGCAAGCAATCTGCACTGCTGAAGTCTACAATGAAGAGCTCCGTGGATGGTTTCTTGACCTTCTTCGATGCAGTCCAAAAAATAAAACGGCGAGATCCTAAAGGACCATGTTGAAGTCCTGGTGTTCGGGTGAAATAAAATAGTGGACTGTATTTAACAATAGGCTGGTTTATTCGCCGTAATTATGGATTACAATTTAGAAGTATTTATACAGAACGGTGTGAGGTCTATGAGCTTAGATGCAAGAGTAAGTATCTTCGGTCGCCCCCGCCGCCGCCGGTTGACCCCCCGGTCGCACCCCGCCGCCGCCGCCGGTTGACGATCGTCCAACTATCGCGCCGCGCCCGCACCCCTCAAACTCAGGCGTCGCGCGCTTATGTATTATGTCGTTGTAGATGCTACAACATTATCTAAAAGAACGTTTTCATTTCCTATGTGACGTACATTCAAAGTCCCTAAGATCGTCTGAGAACCTGCAACTCGAGATACCTCTGCACATTCTACGACAAATCTTTCAGTGTTCAGGCGACACGCCTCTGGAACAAACTGCCTTTAGCAATTAAATGTGCTAAATCACGCCCTATTTTTAAGAGAATGGTCATCGAACATTTTCATACTAATACATAAGTCACTTACTTCATCAAATGTCCTGTCGCCCTACTTACTTATACACACCTTATTTATGTAATTATAATTATTACTTATGCAGTGTATGTTTTCAAAATAATGTTTCTTCTTACAATGTGTATGCTTTTATTATTTCCTATTTTTTTTCAGTATTGTTGTCTTTATTCGTTTTATTTATTTATTTCTTATTTATTTTTTTTTGTTTTTTTCTTCTCACCAAAACCACCTACTACAAAACATTAACTTACTATCTCCATATAGGTTGTCTGGAAGATATCGCGGATAGCAATAAGACCGCCCTTTGTACATAATATTTAATTTATTTGTAATCCTTTCTGTATCATTGTTTTTATTTGGTGTGCAATAAAGTTTATTGTATTATTATATCTTTTCCGCCAAATTAAAATTAAGTTTGGTACACAGATAGTCTAAAGCCTAAAAATGCCATAAGCTACTTTGTCGATACGTCTTTAGGATTCCAAATTCCACCTGTTGTACGAAGTCGCGGGCAACACCTAGTTTGTCATAACAAGAAAAAGTAAACAAAGCTCAATTGCAAAATTACCATAGAAATAGGTAAATAACGTTATTTTCTTGGAACCACCTAAACATTTTCTTTGGTTCGCAATTAATTAATTTTTGTAATAAATTAAAAATTAATGTAAAAAAATAATTAATTAATAATTGTTTTTTTAATTTCTAACAAACTGTAAGATCGCTGTTTTCGTGACCACAGAATTACGAAAATTGCCGATAAAAACCGAACATTGCCGATCGATGTTTATCGCACTCTGTACGGCGTACATGGAAAATATCTATTTTTAATTTTATGTTAGACACAGATACCTACTAGATGTTACAATAAATCAAACAACATTATGTATTTAAATAACATTTTTAGGCGGGTTTTTACGAATTTTACAAAATATATGTGTAGATATCTCCCAAGTTTAAAAATAATTTTATTGATAATTTATGCTTAAAGTAAAATATATCCAGTTAGATTCGCAATCGATGGATTCCGTATAAAGTAGGTACCTACATTATGTACGTGTGGTCAGAGCGCGAGCCAGCATATGAACAATAAACAGATGTTAAGTTAATAGACCTTAAGTGTGGGAGACGGAAAATTCGAAGGGTTCAACTGTTCACACTATTTTACTTTAGTTGTGCAAGTAGCTTTAGTACCTTGAAATGTTTCTGAAAAATATTTTTAAAAAAACGCATATTAATGCTGAATATTTTTTTATTTATCGCATTGTCATCGTTCCATAATATGTGTGCAGATCAATCAGACATGAGGCAGTCGGTGAATTGTTCAAAATGAAATGAAAAATGATAAATTTCGGATTTAAAATAAAACACTTACTTTAGACGTGTACCTATAGTTGTTTTAATGTTCGTGTGGGTTAACAATACAAATAGCTAGACTACAATCTTCACAAAGTGAAGGAGGCCCGTGCCCAACATTGGGACGTAAATGGACTGGAAAGAGAAAGAGAGAGTTGTTGTCAATTTTAGCCCGACGTTTTGAAGACTGTCGCGTGGTCACTTCGAAATCCGTTAAAAGTAGTTTTATTTGGATAAAAGAGTCGCGTGTTAGATGAGACAACATAATTCTCGGTAAGTATTATAGTAGGTACCTATGTTATTACGTTGATGAATATAATAAAATAATGACTGTACGGAACCACCTACAATTCATACTTAACCGGTTTTACATAGCTCGTTTCAATTCGACAAATTCCGTAAATTGTGATTTTTGTTCTGTTTTTAAAAGTTCTCTCACAGATCTGAGTTGGAGAGATTAGTGTTCGACACGTAATTATGTTCCTTGGCTCATTCTATTTTCAAACATTACTCTATAACTGTCGATAAATTCCCAAATTTTTTGCATTTACAAAGCAAAACATGGTCCTAAAATATTTAGCTATTTTTTAAGTTAGTATCCCTCGAAACGCTTCCGCCCACATAGCGAAGTCGATCGTAGCAATTTGAAACTTCCATAAAATATAAAAATAAAAATGTTCATAAAATGCCCGTCATGCCGCCGGTTATCGATTCGAAATTTTTTTTTTCTTCAGCCACGCAGACGCGAAGATATAAAATTTTTTACAGCCTCCCTATGCCTCCCCTTCTCAAAAAATCTCCAAAGTAGGATGGGAATATAGTCTAGGGTGTTCCGTGTACGAGCTATATATATATATGCATGTGACGTCAACATAATAAGTAGCTACAGCGAGGTTTCATCTACACATTTTGATACTGGCAACCAGACAACATTTGAAAAATAAAAGATTTTTTCTTATTAGAAAAATAAACTGACCCAGTACGAGCTGGAATAGCAAATAATCACATCGATATCTTTTTGTTTATCACCAAGAGATACACAATAACAGTTGTACTCCCTTATTTCTCTTAACTATCTAGCTATTACTGTTCATGAGATACATCTTGGTGACGGACGGATGAACAGTCTAAAGGTCATAGCTTAGAGTCGCCCGGCACCCACTCCGCACCGCCTCGCCTCGTGCGGTAAGTATTCTTGATATGGATTTGTATGGGTATACGCTCACTACATCAATTCCGTAGCGTCACCGGGTCGCCTCTGTCGTAAGCCCACCATGCGCGGACAGCGGGTGGACCACTCGGTGACAACTCGCTGTGAGCATGCTTGCCTTGAGCTGACTGCGCACCGCCAACGCGCGAGTCCGAAGCGGACCGCCAATAGACGTAGTGCCAATTGTTAAGACTACACGAAAATTCCTGGACTAACCGGTCTCCAGTCGTAGACCACGCGGAGTCCGCCAGCGGCCAGCGCGGTGTCCACTGGTCGACGATGCGAGGTCCACTGGTTGACCGCGCGACGATTATTGGTGATAGCACGGTTTCCACCCGTGGACCACCTGTAAACGAGTGGACGCCGTGAGATGAGGCGGTGCGGGGTGGGTGCCGGGTAGCTGTAATGAGCTATGACCTTTATTATTGTATGCTGGAGCAAAACACAGATAAGCCAAAATAAAATTAACTAAAATTCTGCTACATTCTGTCTGTAGCAATTTTCTAACAACTTTGAGTCCAGCGTTATTGTTATCTACCGGTAAAGCAGGTAAAGCACTAACATTAGGGGGGGGGGGGGGGCACGGTAGGAAACCTCCTCGTTGGGCTCATCGTTTCCTTTGTCTTTGGGATACGTCCCTGGAGATTGGAAGCTTTGCGTCTGGTGTCCCCTGGACTGCGTCAAATTCGCTCTTTTCCAAACTCTGGAGGGACCGCGTTTGGCGTAGACAAGGGTCCTGCCACAGTTGACCCCACGAGGGGGTCGTGGGATGGCGGGCCTGCAAGGTCCGCGGCGGTGCTCTCTTACCGGAGCGCCGCGAGAGTCGTTTTAGTCGTCTCGCTCTCGGTACTGCTCTGTGTATCAGAGTAGACTGGTGAGCGCGGCTACATGAATTCGACGCCGAGCGCTGTTTACCAGCGCAGAGCTTTTGTGCTCTTTGTGAGGGTCCTTCACGGACGAGTGGTCCCCTAATGTGGACGTAGTTGTGGGCGGGAGTACCCCGCGGTGCGCGGCGGTTCCCCTGGATGCGCTAACACGTGTTTGGGGGGATGTCCCCTAATGTGGACAACGCCGGGCAACCTGTTTCAGTCGTCACGAACGAAAAAAAAAAGCGACGAAGGCAGCGGCCTCGGCCGCCGCATCGACCGGCGCAGCGCCGGTGGCTCCAGCACAGGTGCAGAAGAAGAGGGGGAAGCGTGCCCGTCGGCTGCGCGTCCCGAACACCGCAGCCGTCGTAGTGACGCTGCCACAAGATTCGTCGGCGTCCTACGGCGAAGTCATGGCGAAGGCTGAGGGGGCCATCGACCTCTCGGCTCTCGGGATAGACGGGGTACGCTTCAGAACAGCCCGAACTGGAGGCCGCGTGCTGGAGGTGTCCGATGCGGAGAAGTGGAGAAAGGCCGATGACCTCGCCTCTAAATTGCGCGAGGTTGTCGGGACAATGGCCCGCGTCTCCAGGCCGGAGAAGTGCGTGGAGATGCGCATCTTCGGCTTTGGAGACGCCGTCACCAGTGAGTTGGTCGCCGCGCGGGTGGCAGAAGTAGGGGGCTGTTCCCTTGAGTTAGTGAAGGTGGGGGTGATCAGCCGCTCACCCGGTCACCAGGGCACGGTCTGGGTAAAGTGCCTGGTCGTGGCGGCCAAGAAGGTGATAGAGGCTGATCGCCGCCGTATTGGATGGTCCACCGCCCGGGCAGCGCTTTTGAATGCGCGGCCTGAGCGGTGTTTCAGGTGCTTGGTGCCAGGGCACCTGGGAGTACAGTGTAGCTGCGAGGTTGACCGTAGCGCACTGTGCTTCCGATGCGGGCAGCCCGGTCACAAGGCTGCCACTTGCGCGGCGGAAATCAGATGTGCGATTTGTTTGTCTGGAGGTAGAGACGCTGCCCATCGCCTCGGCCACACAAAGTGTCCGGCGGTGGCCAATGCCACAACGGCACGAATAAGGTCGGGCGGGGGTGGACCCCCTGCCCAGTCTTCCTCTTCTCCGGCAGCAGTTCCGTCTGCTGCCGTGGAGGCAATGGACGCCGCCCCCACCTAATGTATGGGCGGTGTCCATCCGTGTAGGCCACGCGCGGCACGTCGGGGGACCTGCCGCGCCTAATGTGGTGTATGGCTTCTCACCTAGTGTTTCGGTGAGAGGCCATTAGCATATGCTGTAGGCGATGGGGGGGTCTAACGTCCTCCCCTATTGAGTCGGGCCCCATCTGCGGGGCTACCCCTTGTGCCTGGGTCGTGAGTAACTACCACGGCCCGGGTTTCTGGGCGCGGAGAAACACCATGGGGTTATTCACTATTTTTTTAGAAGCAAAAGCAATCTCAGAATCATACATAAATAAATAAGGTAGGCAGGTAGGTACCTACTGCAAACTTCCCGTTTAGCGAAGGGAAACAAACTTTAAAAAAATAGGTGGGCCTCGTATACTATAGACAAATATTCACGAACAGAAAATCTATTTTGGCGGGACCATCCTCCATTAATATTTTGGTATCTTCCTGAACGAGTGTAGGCTAACGCACACAAATAAAACTATAAATTTTACTGTAATGTAAACTTTAACTACCAGAAACAAGGTTTAATTTAGTTTAAATGTTAGAAAGATATAAAATTTTGTATTCCAAATCCAAAACGGTCCACACACGCGCCGCATGATCGATTTTTCGAAACGGCGGGATTTTCGAGGTACATTCCCCTCCCCGCGTACCCCGCACCCCGCTCTCTTCTATTACCCCGCCAATGCCTTTTTACGGCATTTTTATTTCTTTTTCTTTATATTCCCTCCTTGGATCTCAGAATTCTTTTTACAGCCTGACCCAAGTTTTTATATATTTTTTTTTTATAGCTATTCTCCAACGACATTTTTTATGTCATGGTAATATTGTCTTACTGCCTTATCAAATTCTGTTGTCGAAATTTTATAGAAAATACAGCTTTTGAACCAAAAACACACTTAAACGTCGCCCTATGCAATACTGAAATAGTTTGAGTTTCAAAATATTGTTTCCAAGTTCTGCGGTAGTAGAATGTCATACATATATCATGTTATAAATCTGTCTGTCTGTCAAATGTACAATAATACTCATGACTCATTTGTCCGTTTGCCATCTTCTACTAACTCAATCAGTTGGCGACTGGAGTGGTGACGCTCCTGCTGGTACTAATGAAAGCTCCTGAGACGACCTTAAAAAAGCATTAATGTTTACAGTAAAGTAGATTTAAAGTCTAGAGTCTGGATTTAGAGCTTATAAAAATGGATATGACATCAGAGAGAAAACCATGGAAGCAAAACATGTTGATCCGACAACAAGTACCGGGATGAGTGCCGAATGATAAGTAATATTTGACCTACAAACAGAGGCATTATATTGTATTTTACTAAAAACACTCACAATAACAACGCATCGAAACAAATCAAATATTTCCGAAAGCTTTCAAAAAAAGGTTAAACCATTCACCTCGGCTTATCTATGGTTCATAAATGAATCACCAAAAAGTTAACAATTAAAATGAGAACGTTGAAGTTCAACGAACCGCGATTAGGGTTGAGCGATATCGCCCTAGAGAAAATAAATAGGTACTTATAATAATCTAGAGTGAGTTCTCCTTACAAATAACCTTAGAGTAAACGATAAAGATTGAGGACAATACAATATTTTTTCAAATTGTGTATGGGCGCACGGATAGAATAACATAGCTACTTAAAAAAATGTTTATGTACATAAATGTATATCGCATATAAGAGTAATCTCCGAAAGTAAATGTCCGATTCAAAAGTTATTGTTAATATGATGTTATAATGTAATGTTCCTGAAAGAAATAGCATTTAGGAACATTATTTTATAATATAACCTCATATTATATTTACGCACGAGGTCACGGTCAAATGGCTAGTCTAAAGGTTTATAGCAAAATTATACCTAAATTACAAAATTATTACATAATTATAAAATATATAATATTTTTTTTTTAATTTTTCTAATAATCCACCGGCTTTGCTCAGAGACTCAATTTATTATGGAGCCTTCATTCCATTAGCAATATTGTACGTATTAGATCTTTGTGCGATACGACACTGTAGTCAACATTTCAACGCGGCCATAACAGTGAGTAATGAGTTCTTTAAAAAGTAACCAGAATTATAGATCGATCTATGTGGATAGTTTCTCTAAAAACTAGTAGTAACTGGCTATGAGAGCTGATTTTTAGGGTTCCGTACCAAAAAGTAAAACGTGACAGACGGGCTAACAGCGATGTCTCAGTAAGTGTCCGTTTTACCTATTGTTAAGGAACCTTAAAAACTGACACTCCATTCCATAGTTAAAATCTGCATCTAAATCAGAAAATTCTAAATTTAATTTGTATTTCGTTGTACAAAATATTAATCAAAATCGTCATTATAAAACAGTTTGTATATTAAGAGGATACCAAAATAGCTTCGTGCATTTTTCTACGTACGAAGTTTTCATTGTTTCTTTAGATTGAATGGCTAGAGCTCTAATTTTGAAGTATATGTTTTTTCAATATATGATAATCTAGGATTGCATAATTTCAGAAACGCGATTGAAAAAAGTTTTCTCGATAGAAAATCTTAGCGAAACAACCACTCTAATTTTTTTTTTTTTTTTTTTTTTTGTCTATTATCGCGTATTAACTAATGAAATAACTTTAAAAACATAAGTAACTATTATATATAGAAACACGTAAATCAGAATTAAAATATATTTAGTAGATTTTGAGTAAATAAAAAAAATATCCCTAATTCTTCATTTTCTATACCTACTAGCTGTGTTAATATGTACATGTCGACGATAATATTGATGTAGGCCCTTAATAAAGTTCAGTTAACATTGGTACGAATTCTACGTGCACAACTAAGATTAGCTAAAAAATGAAAATTAATAGTGTCAATAACACAATCCAGCAATGATAACTGAACTTTTTTATGAGAAATTCTGTATATTATAGACTAAATTATATAATTTGTAAAAATGAGCACAACGAAATAGACAATTAGTCAAAATACGCTATATAGTACGCTATAGTTGTTTTTATTTTTTAGTTAAGTTTAGTTATGCACGTAGAATTATCATTGTCAGCATCGTGTAAGTAAACCTAAATCCTGTACAATTGGGATTGTTCATAATTTTTGACCTGCTGTTATTATATTTTTTTACACAATATATATACTATTTTATGCAACTAATTTCAATATTATTGAAATATACACGATATAAATTTTTTTAAAAATACTTAAAGATACATATTATTTTAAATGTTGTGACGTCATCGTTGTACGCAATCTGTGTATTGCTTTTTCCTAATAGTCTTATGACAGATTGCAATATATCTTTTGAAAGTTGCCAAGTTGATATAATAGACCAATTTCAACTCAACCACAGAGTGGTATATCCCTAAAACGCCTTAATATTGAAGTCCTTCATTTCAAGGGCAAATAGAGATCATTTGCTTTTTTGGAAAAATAATCGTTAATATAGCAAATTTTCCGAAAAAAACCAATGGATCATGATCAGAAACTATTCACCGAAATGGTTTTCGAATTAAGAGTTTCAAAAAATATGAACCAAGGTCCGTGTCAGTCTACATCTGATAACAGGACGCTTGTCCTAAGAAAGAATAGGGAAAATTGCAAAAATCTTTTTGCCTGTGGCAACCCTGAATTTAGTTACCATCTGTGTAAATGTTATCGCTTTAGCCCTTTTACTGTCAGTTAGTTTGTCATATTCAATATTTCATGATGATTTTTTATATCCATTGAATCCATTATATACTAGCTAATGCCCGCGGCTCCGTATGCGTGTAATTCAGAAAAAATTCCCCGTTCTTGCAACATTTTTCTCTATTGCTTTACTTCTATTGGTTGCAGCGTGCTGTTATATAGCCTAAACCCTTCCCCGATAAATGTACTATCAATATGATGGATATATTATGATAATAACGGTACTGAACCCTTCGCGTGCGAAACCAACTCGTTCTTGACCGGTTTTTTAAGAATATAAAAAGCGATTTGTATCCATTCTGTTTACTACGTGATTCGTTTACAAACTAAATAAATAAAAGTAAGATCTAAGAAAGAAAAAATCTAGTTTCTATATGACGCGCGTCGCTCTAACGTCTGTCTCAAATGAAGAGAAATTTCTATGTAATGAGTGGCTGTTGCCGGAACTTCGCACGTGTGGAATTTAAAAAAAATCTTAACGTATCTGTACTTAATATTATAAAGCTAACACGCTGATATCAGGAACCATTGAATCCGATTTGAAATTTTTTTTCCGTTTTGGATATTCCATTTACCGAGGAAGGCTATATATAACATCACGCTGCGATCAATCAGTAGCGAGGTATCAGTGAAAAATATTGTAAAAACGAGGGCAATAGCTAGTATTACCTAAAAATTTATAAAAATACCCTGCGCCATAGCCCCGCGCCAACATGCCTGGGCCAAGTCTGCTATTCAATGTTGTCACAATGATCAGTCAATGACAACATTATATAGCAGACTTGGCCATAATGGCGTCATTGAATAGCAGACTTGGCCCCCCTGGTCAGCGCGGAACAATAGACCATAATCCCTCCCTAAACGAAGGAGGCCCGTGCCCAACAGTAGTACCTACGTTAATGGGCTAGAGAGAGTGAGATTGTAAATGTACCTTTATCGTTACTTAACTGAAACAAATCGTTATTTTTGTATATACGTAAGATTGAGGAAGAGAATGGTTCTTTGTATAATTTGTTAAGGTACTGTGATGATGATAATAATGATTTGTTAGGTTTGGTTTCAAACATAAAAACATTTATTGAACAACATAAATTACAAATCACTTTTAACACCCTCAATTTTTTTTTTAAATTTACAAATAAATATAAAAATATAAATAACGAATAATTAAAAATTAAAATGTATATATATACATATGTACAACACGAGCGTACGCATCGAAGTATTCCTCCGCATCGCTATCACCCGGCAAAGTGGCAAAGTGGCATGCTGGCAGCATTGGCGGGTTGAATTGCAATAAGCGTTGAGCAAAATATAAGACAGCGTTCAGGTGCTCAAGTCCACTATTTTGGAACAATTGTCATACCGGCACAATACCGGCACGATACCGTTGCAATTGAAGTCAAATATCCGTAGTCTGCTATATGCCGTCATAACGGTCTTTCAATGGTAATAGAATTGTCGATCTCTTTTATCTATGCATTGAATTTTCGGTCTCTTTTATCTATGGATTGTGTTAGAATGGTATGTATGTGTTGCCGTTTTTAAAAAATGCGTTAGTTGAAGTGATTTTCGAAAAACTACTAATAAATTTAAACATTTAATCATGCTAGACTTCGTTTAAATATATTTGTACATACTATTTATTAGTATAAAAAGCAATGTGAAGTTTAGGAGATTAGTAAATTGCAATAAATTACAAAGAACAATTTCTAATATTTCTATCTATCTATTTTTTATTTATGGCAATCTGTCGACACAGGACAATTTAAAAATATTACTGTCAAATTCAAAATAGCAGACTACCGAAACATTTCAGTCATTGAATTGCAATTGTGAAGCAGTTGTGTACGAGACTAGCAATTTATGTCACTTTGACAATTGTAAGACAATGATGAAGTCGTTATGACGACAAATTAATAGTAGACTACCAAAAACTTTACTATTGCACCATAATGGTACAATAATGGTACAGTTGTGACACCGTTGAAATACCCGACTCAGGGCCCTGGTCACCTGAGGCATCGATAATTCGTTTGGCTAAATCTTTATAAAGAGAGTGAGCACTCCGACCCCAAGCCCCAAGCGTTTCGACTCCAAACGGCTCAAATAGTCGCCCATAAGACTGCTGTATTTGTATTTTTTTGTTTGGTTTCTAGATTCCATGCGTACGAAGTTGCTTGCATTGCAACGGCTAGTAAACTATAACTTTAAGTAGATTCGCAAGTGAAACGGCGAAGCAAAACTAATTATAGACATAATAATTTGAAGTTGCAACACTGCGCGATCTAGAGAAAGGTTGGAAAATTCCATTACTTTGCACTCACACATTGAAAGCTAATATACATGTGTGCATACTGCAACCACTAATGCAATTATAAAATGGCGGATCATGATATGGACTTGGAAATACAGAGATAATTTTACTTTGCAGCACGACAGCGCAGCGCAGCGTAGAAAAGACCGAAAATCAGCCAAGTAGATGTTGGCCTTACACACGGAGAGTTCCGTATTGATATTATCATATTATTATATACATTCGTTATGCCGAACCACAAATAACACCACATAAGAGGGATAACGGCAGGAGTACATACATTTATATGTGTTTATTTTTTTCTTTCTTTAACGACATTTTTAGATTTTAATAAATACAAATGAGCATAACGAAGGAGCGAGTTAACCAAAATACACCGTAGATGTTTCCATTTTTAGTTGGGCACAGTTTAGTTGTGCCTATACATAGAATTGGTACCAATATCCATTTATTCCCCCACGATCAAGATCATTATTAACACGCTTATAAATATAAGTTTGGTAGTAATCTATGTAACGGATTCTCTGAAAGTGATTACACACAGTAGTCGGATTGTTCTGAAATTTTGTACACCTAACAAGGACCGATGACAACGCAATAATTAAAAAAAAAAATTGGAATTTCTAGCATTTTTTTTAGTTTTTGAATTATGTAGATCATTTTTAAATAGCTGTTAGAAGCGTCGCGTGTATGATCTATCTATGTAACGGAATCTTAGAACGTGGTTAACCCCCTTCCAAATGTCACATTAATCTGAAATGTTACATACTGTCAAGAACTGATGATTAATTGATTATACAGTAACCTATCTATCCATCTATAGCTATACTAATATTATAATGCTGCTAAAGAATTTGTATGTTTGAACGCGCTTATCTCGGGAATTACTGGTTAAAATTGGAAAAAATCTTTTTGTGTTGAATAGTCCATTTATCGAGAAAAGGCTATATACAGGCTATATAACATCGCGCTAAAACAATTAGCAGCGAAGCATTAGTAAAAAAAAAAATGCAAAAAGTGGGGAAAATTTTCTAAGTTCCAGGCGTACAAAGTCGCGGGCTAGTCTGCTGTTGATGACTGATGTTTGTTCGCATTAATCTCATAAACTAATAGTTAAAATTGAACAATTATTATGTTTTAGGATAGCCATTTATCGCGAAACATAGAAGGCTAACTTCACGGTAAGACCTATAGGAGATTTTTGGTCCATATTGTAACGTCATCTCACCCAGTTTTAGACAGAAAACCAGCCAACTACGAGTTGGACTCGCACACGAAGGGTTCTATTCTATTGTCATAAATAATCTTAATATGTATACCTACCTACCTATTCGTCATACCGACCCCAAATAACATGAGCCCAAATAATGGGATAAAGGCAGGAGAATGACGATGATGAGTATTTGTCGTTATAGCAACAACTGATAGTTTTTTCGCAAAAATAAATTTTATATAACTAGATTATTCGCCTAAATGCTTAGGAATCTTGCCGTGTTTATCCGCAATTTCGGTGGTGGCAGCCAGCCCGTAACGAGATAATTATGTAATATTTCTTTTCTCTGAGTGGGAATCGACCCTACGACTTTGAGCATCGCATCAATCAATCGCACAATCGCGGCACATTCTAATTCTAACAATTGCCTGCGCACAAAATTTTTGACTGACGGTTTGGAGAATTTTCAGTTGTTCCCATAGTCAGGTGTTACTGGGAAATTAAAATTTGAATCTATCTATAATAAGTGGTTTTATTTGAATGTAAATATCCATTTGGTTTAAAACAACATTGTCCATCTAGGTGTTGTTTTTAGGCTACTCGAACCTCCAACTTACAGGTAGAGTGTCTTTTAACCACTGTACCATACAGGAATAACGCGGATTTAATATAGGGGGATAAACACATTAGATTAACGAATTTTAATTTAACATGCACGCTTTTTATGTGGTAATTTTCCATTAAAATGTATCTCAAAAACTTTAATGAAACCGGAACTGTCAAATCATTATGAATGAAGGTCCAATTAAACGCCAAGAGGTGCTTATGTACTAAATAAATTTATTGTTCAAAAACTGGCTTTAGAAATTTACATACCTACCCAGTAAGAAACTTTAGGCCTAAAAACTAGTAATAAAATTAAAATATTGATTTCTTAACTCGCGTCTATACCTACCAAACAATTTTTATGTATTACACAAAATACACACACTAACATAATTTTCATCCATACGATAACTACACGTACGGGAAGTAACACACACTACTTCAGTTTACATAGAAAAACAGCCGTTCTCCTCTATAGCCTATCTATACGTAGTAGGTACCTATCTATAGAAAAAAAACTTCAAAATAGTATGGCTTCACTCACTTTCATATTTTAGTACACCAATTTCAAACTATACTGTATGAGCTACAAACACAATAAAGATTAGTTTTGTTTGTATCAAATTATACTCTTTCTCTTTCACGCAACCGAATGCTTTCGAGTTTTCCCGTTCACGTCCAACTCAAAATACGCCAAAAATGACGTCGTCGGGCCAATGTTGTTTCGAAAACAGTGCCTCGCGTTTCTTTCTACGGACACCGCGCGCCCACTCGCCGTTGATTATTTGGAATTTTCCAATCCACTGATTACCTACTACTCGTCGTAAGTTTTACAAACAATTTCGTGTCCGCTCCGTATTTTTCGCGATTAGCACAGTGTATAAAAGACGTAAGTAGCATTCGACGTTATGGTCGAGTTTTGCTTGGCTGCAACTACTAACCGGCCGAATCGAAACAACTCGTGAAAAGTCCTTCAACTCAGGAGCCGAGTGTACTGCTAAAATAAATCGTATTGAACATAGAAAATTTTGACAGCTCGGTACCGTCACAAGAAAATAATGTCGTTTTTATTACATTTTTTGATAAATTTTTATTCTAGTTTCGGTTCGGCGGCGTTTCAACGGCCTTATCGATTTTCCTATTTAGCGCACTATCGTATTTTATACTTTTTCGAAAGGTCCGCCGCGCGTCTATGCGCTTTCGAAAAATATTTTATAAGTATTTTCTCAGCGGCGAACGGACGTCGAGCGCGGTGCCGTAAATTGGTAATAATTCCGTTGATTACACAGTAATATAGTGACCGAATATGGGTTAGTGAAGTGGTGAGGAACACGGAGTGAGTGCGAGCGTTAAATTCTGTGATATGATCCTATGAAAAATATTTGTGTTTGTGTTAGTTTTGTTGGTTGATAGTTGTGTTTAGTGCATTCCGATTGTGAAAGTGCACGTCGTATTGTGTTATTGTGCACTGGATGCAGCAGCAGGCCTGCTGGATCGTCAGGCCTACTGCGACGTAGCTCGAAGCTCACTCGTAAGTACCGGCTAGCAGACCTTTCTAGAACGGCCTTGTAGGGCTAGAAATACCGGCCCGTCAGTACGTAAGGTCATTAGACGCTAGGCGACACATTTACTGTAAGCCCTACACGGCCTGCACCTCTGACATAACCTAAACTGTGTCAGATGTTGACATTCTTTCTACAAACAATGCAACAGGATACTTATAATTTGATTGAATCACACAAACTTTTATCTTCAAATAACAAGTATTTTGAAAGTTATATTTGGTAATTAACTATCTTACTGGGCTTTATAATTGTTATTTCATAATTAGCATTAATAAACAGTAAGATTTTTCTTAGTAACAATATAAAATTTGATGATTGAAAAATTTTATATTTTTCATAACTTTTTTATTTTATGTAGTAACTTGTCCACATACAACAAATAAATATTTTCCAATTTTTCTGAATAGTAACAATACAAGTTTAGAATCTGAAAAAAAGAACTGAAAATTTGAGAAACTTCTATTAATTCTTTAACTTTGTTTTTCTTGTTAACTTCTGTTAGTCTATTAAAAATTAGTAATAAATAATGTAAATCCAGGATAAAAAGGAAATAGAATGTAAACTCTAACCATTACGCAATTATCTATTTCTACTAACTTTAATGTAGACTATAAAACAGAATTTGCAAAAAAAAATTATGTTTCTACTCACTTAACTGTGTTACTATAAAATCTATTGCATTATAACTGAAAAAGCTAAGTACCTACTAAAATAGGTCGAATAGATAAAAATGACTGGTCTCAATTATTTTATTAATGCAACAGTGAAATGCTGTAATTGTTCACAAAAATAAATATATTTATGACCATGTGGTAATGATTTAACACCCGTTTGATGATGGGATAATTATACAAGTGTTGCTACCCCATTTCCTCCCCAGGGTGCTGTAGGAGCCACCTGAGGAATATTACACAGATAACATCTTCTGTGAAACAAAACCCTATGCCAACACACCTGGTCACTGTAACATAAGTAGACACAATAATCACCTGAAATAAGGGGGACTCATGCCCAACAGTGGGACATCAAAAGGCTAAGGAGGAAGTTCTTTCGAATAGAAAATCCATTCCACTATGTTTAAGACGTTTTTGCTTGCTTGGTACATATCTGTCAATGTATTAATCTATGTAATGGAATCTTTGAAAGTGATTTTCACCCACTTGCAGCACATATTAAGGAACGATGATAGATGATGATGATGATGCAATAATGTTAAAAAAGTTTCTTTATTATTGGCATTGTTCATAATTTTTGACCTGTATTTTTATATTTTTTAGAATTTTCAAACTTATTTTTTCTGGTTTTTAAACAAAGAAAAATATTTTTTAAATGTCAGAAGTAATATGGAGTGCCATATGCTAAGATCTAAACATATTTCCTAACATTATTCTTATAACTACTTCTTTAAATTCTTTATTAACATTTTTAAATTTACATATCATTAAAAAAAGGTATAAATAATAAAACAAAAATATACAATTACCCAGACTCATTGGTGTAGGGTACAGGGACCAAGCCACCAATGGTTATGGTCCCAGAGAAAGTAATCTCCTCAAATGATGCTGTCCCACAAAAGCCGCCTGCTGTATCAGTCCCTTGATATCATCCAACATAAGTCTCTTAAGATGATGTTTGAGACTTAGCCATATTATAAGCCATGTTAAATATTAACACAATAAAATGATATATCCAGTAATATTAACACACATTATGTTTAAATTTTAATGTTTATAAGCTTTTTGTATTTAAATGGACATAATGTAATTTAATTAATATTATAAATATTCATAAATTTCTAAGTTTTTTTTTATAAAAATACCATCGTAATCATAATACACAGGTACACCATTATAATCAAAATACAAACTTAAGATTTTTGCAAATATTTTTAATCACGGCTTTTATAATTTTCCCCATTTTTGCAAAATGTGTCACCAATGCTTCCTCGATAAATGGACGATATTACGTTATCCAACACTAGAAGAACTTTTCGACTCGAACCCGTATTTAGATTAGCTCGTTTAAAACAAACCGACTTCAGCTTATAGATAATATATTTGTCGTACCGACCCCAAATATTCGGATAAGGGCTGGATAACGACATATCAGCTCCATAAATTCAGTTGAAAAGCACCATTCTCTGACATACCTCTCTGTTCTGCGACTAACTATTTCGGTTTTGTCTTTTAAAGGATTCTTGGTGCGATGTCGGTCAGTGCTCGGAATTTAAAATTTTAAAAAAATTCAAAATTCAAAAATTAAAAATTCTAATGCAATAATTCGATTAAATAAAGCGTGTTTTTTAGTTTTTTTAAACTATTTTTTTTTATTTAAACATGCATAGTTTTCCCCGTTTCTACAACATTTTTCACTGATTCTTCGCTTATATTGGTGGCAGCGAGCGTGATGTTAAATAGCCTAAAGCCTTCCTCGATAAATGGGCTATCATACACAAAAAGAATTTATCAATTGGAACCAGTCCTTTTTGAGATAATCGCGTTCAAACAAACAAACTCTTCAGCTTTATAATATTATAAGTAAATATAAGTAAATTAGTAATTAGTACAGTATAGATTTGTTTGCAACATAATTAATGAGGAAAATAGAAGGTGGGTACGGGTGCGGGTAACAATAGTACAATATTATTTATCTACGAGTATTTCATGAAACCCACGTAACATCCACTAAAAACGCGGTGTAGTTAATAAATTTTTTTATTGTTTTTCAATAACTAAAGCTAATAAAACTAATTAGTGATGCGATAAAATTTTATTTTCGTGTGTTCTGGGGCTCGGTTTTGTGAAAATATTTTAGTAATACATTTACATACATACATTGTAAGTGTTACGACGGATTAAGAATACAAGTGTCACCGCCCCATTTCCTACCCAGGGTGGGGCATACTGTGAACACAGATAAAATCCTCTGTGAGAGACAAAAATCTCAATAAGAAACCCCATGCCGACACGCCTGATCAGCGCGGCATAGAAGAACGTAATCGCTCCCAAACTGGAGGCGGCCCGTGTCTGACAGTGGGACGTTAATAGGGCGGAGAGAGAATTACATACTATGTATGTACGTAAGGTGATGAACGGAAATAATACAAGTGTCACTTCCCCATATCTGGTCCACGGGCGTCGTAAGAACCGACCGAGGGAACCACGTCGCATCACACCTGACACACTGAGGGGGTTGACATTAGGGGGCGGGTCTTAATAATTAGCTAAAACCTATTGTAACATGAACGCGCTGACCCCGTTTTACGAGATTAAGGCAGGATGATGATTATGAATATTTGTTGTTGTAATATCAACTGATATTTATAACTAACTACACAAACTATGACATTTTCAGCTCTCTAGCTGTCACCTTTCCAGAGATACAGCCTGGTGACAGACGGGCAGCGAAGTCTCAGTAATAGGATGCCGTTTTAATTTTTGGTAGGGAACCGGCGCTAGCGCTGAGAGTTCCACGTCTGGTTATTTTACCAACTACATACTTGACACCGAGACGATCCTGTCGGCTATAAGGGTTCTTATTATGCACGGTACTCTAAAAAAATATAAAATGCTAACATTAACATACTCAAATACATTTGCAAAATCGTGTTTTGCAAGAATTTTTATTTCTATGTATTTGTCATAACTAGTTAGATCTAAAAGATAAAAATGTGTTAAGATTAAAAATGCTTAGTTTTCGAAGAATATTGTAACCAGTTACCTGCATAACTAGTTGATCTATATAGCTGTCACCCGCAACTTCATACGCGTGAAATTGGACTAATGTACGACATAGTCTACAGTACACCCTTTTTCGCATCAAATTGTGGCCAAATTCCTTTCCCAAGTTCTAGACTATGTAACTGCCTCATTCCATTTAAATCTGTCTAGTAGTTGTGGCGTGAAAGACGGATAGACAAAAGTTATTTACGAATTTATAATAAATTTTAGTCAAGTTTATATTTAAAGACTAGGCCTAGCCTACCCGCAACTTCATACGTGTGGAATTTAGAAACCAAACCATAACAAAATATAATAAAAAAGCCATCCTCTTGAACTTCCCTATCGCTTAAAAAAACCGTCTCAAAATCCATTGCGTAGTTTTGAAGTTATAAGCTCACATAGGGACATACATACAAAAGAACGACTTTGTTTTATAATAAGTAAAGATAGGAATCGAAGGGTGTCTACCGAAACGCATAACTTATGAACGACTGCACCAAATTGAATAATTCCTTTTTTTTCTTGTGTTTCTTAATGTCTGTACAAGGTTTATAGAAATATAATCACGCTACAAGGCTAATGAGTGAACCCGCGAGCATCAGCTAGTTAGTTACTAGAAAGAGGCAGTAGCCGAATAAAGGCCCTCGAAGGCAACCGAGAAGCTTTATTAAAACGCGTGGAGAAGCCAAAGGTAAAGGAAATTTTAAAAAGGCCTTGCTATTTGTTTGCATATTTTGGGCCCCTCTTATTCGGGGGCTCCTTATCATTGATACGGCTGATGCTGCTTTACACGCTATTTGTCAAATAAAACTACTGTTAGGTTCGTGAGGGTGCCGAGGTTGACGCACACAAACTCTAAAACGAAAATCATCTAACGTGCATGTTGACTTTATTTTTGTGATTTCCGCCCCACACAGAGGATGTTATAGCTGCATACAATATTCCTTAGCTGGCTTTTAGCGCACCCTGAAAAGTAAAAGCGTTGGTTACACTTTTATCCAAAACCGTCACCACTCGGACTAGCGGGCACCAGCTAGTAAATATAAATTCAAATTTATTTTAATGTTAGGTATATTAATTTTAAGACCGTTAAGAAACTTTATCTTTAAAAGAATCTAAAATCAAGATTTCGTGAATAAATTACCTACATTTGCTATTAATATATATTTTTTTTGCTTTGGCTTGCTTTTTATTTAATTTTTTTATTTGCCCTTTTAAAAGTTTGGAGGTACTAATGAAATTAATCGGATATTTATATATGGGTTTCTTCTCGTTTCGTCAGAAATCATAACCTGAGCCGATTTAGAGGATTTTTTTCTAATACCTGTCAGCGCTGTGTTTTTCTTTGTAAAATTCGTTCGAAATTAAAAAAAAAACATATTTATAGTTCAAGGTCAAGTGCCAGCTGAGAGGATAAATAACTATTGGCTTTTCGCACTATTCTTCATATTATAAACTCGTACTTCATATTTTAAAATCGCCTGCATAACTAAAATAGCTAAAAATAGGTAAGGCATTCAAGTAGACTAAAATTTTTCCATAGTCTTATTTTATAATTAAAAATTATCGGTCGAGTACTTTCATAGATTAACCCCTTACCTTACAACAAATTACAAATTTAATTTCACATTAATTTATTATTAATTGCAGTTCAATTTCTTTAAAGCTTTGTTTTCTAAGCTGTTGGTTAAGTTGACTTCTACCAGAGAAAACTTAAGTAATTTGACCTTTGTACAGCGTTATAATAAAAACAAGTGCATTCTAGGAACAATGACAATCAGAAAGAGACACATGTATACCAGGTTTTTGATGGTAAAAAGAGATGGGCATAGCCCATGCATTGTACAGTAGCATTCTGGTCGATGGCTTACGTATTTGTGAGTTGTTCAACAAATATTTTAATTAGTTAAGTAGTTAAGTTTGAATTTCAAATTAACTTACGGCCGTTTTCAATATTTTGTCTATCTACAAGTCATCAACATTTTTCTGTCCTTATCCCGTTATTCGGGGTCACAACATGACTTTTACTTCATGGGATAGTGGAGATAGGCAAATTTTTACTACCGGCCGCATGGTGACTTTAATCGTCCTTAGGTCGCATATGTCATGCGACGTGTTTCCCCTTAGTCGGTTGTTATGACCCCAGCGGGTAAGAGATGGGAAGGTGACATTTGTGTTCTTAATCCGTCACCACACAGAAATTCTGCCAAATGAAACTAAGAACCTAAAATAATAGCTCAAATTCTATTTATCTACAAGTGTTGCTTCTAAAGAAAGAAGAATCTAAATATTGCTTCTTGTTTGCTTTTTAGTCTCACAAAGTTAAGGATGCCGGGATGCTTGGAAAAGAATTTATTCAAAAAATTAATATAATTAAAAGATTCAGTTTTTTTTAAAATAGGTACTTAAAAATAACTATTCCTAATTTTCAAAAAATCATAAAGCTTCAGCTACGGAGGGTTACGAGAAGAGAAAGTAGGCTGTATACCAAATAAAATATGTATCTTTATTATAGCGAGTAGGCATAAAATTACTTAAAAAATTTGAAAAAATTCTAACTAGAAACATTTGTTGATTTTGATTTAAGTGAAAGTTGGGAAAAAAAATATTGATTCGTTAATACTATTTTTCAAGTTTGTTAAAAAACTAAAAAGAAACATCAGCTGAATTGTGAAAACTTGATTTGACGTGATTCTTATCTCTATCAATTAGTTTTTGTTTGGTAGTTGCGCGCCGCTGTATCACTCGCTTCTTGATGAAGATATCGAAAAACACAGGAGTTCTTTGTGAACATAGCAATCTTAAGAATGGAGAAGGCAGAAACTATAGACTGTATAATTTCTACAGTTTCTGTCTCTAGCCCATTAATGTTTCACTGTTAGACACGGGCTACCTCCACTTTGGCTGTATTATGGTCTACTGTCGTGTGGTGGCGAATTAACAATACAAGTGTCATCGGCCCCTTTTCCTTCTCCACCTTAGTTTTTGCTTATTAATAGAAAATATTGAGACATTAGTTAAACGAAATCAAACAAAAGAGAATTTTCATTCCTAGACGTTTTATACGGTCTAATTCGCAATTAGAACTTTTTTTTTAAATTTGATAGGTACACTATTTTGTATTTTCATGTTTAAAGTCCTTCTTCCACGTAGAGAGAACATTACCAGACTAGGGTGAAGACTAATATCTATACTCTAATTTCTACATACACGTAGAGATCACAAGAGCGAGAGTACCGGAGCTTGTCTACGTAGACTGTAGTGATACGAGATACCCCAGCTAGGGTAGTCTCGCTAATGTGTACACTTCGTAGATTGGTCTATGATATCGATCTCCGTTATTTTAATCTATCGTGCACGCTAAAACTCTTGATACATCTAATATATAAAATTCCCGTGTCACAGTGTTAGTTACCGTACTCCTCCAAAACGGCTTGACCAATTTTTATGAAATTTTACATGCATTTTGAGTAGGTCTGAGAATCGGCCAACATCTATTTTTCAAACCTTTTTTTTAGTATGGCAAAACAACGTTTGCCGGGTCAGCTAGTCTTCTTATATATAAAATTCACGTGTCACAGTGTTAGTTACCGTACTCCTTCGAAACGGCTTGACCGATTTTTATGAAATTTTGCATACACATTCAGTATGTCTGAGAATCGGCCAACATCTATTTTTCAAACATTTTTTTTTGTATGGCAAAACAACGTCTGCAGGGACAGCTAGTATACTTCAACCAGTATGTTCCAAGGAGCGTAATACAAAAACTGTTTCACACCTACACGCGTACATAAATAAGGACGTCCACATAAAATTGGTCTGAATAATCTATTTAGTGTTAGACCTCTTTTTAACACGATTTTATTAGCAGCGTTTGTATTATTTATTTATCTATGTGTTAATATGTAAAGGAATCTTTAAAGGTAATTTTCACCTTGCAGTAGTCGTGTCGTATTGATCTGAAATTTTGCACACCTATGGACTGACGATAATGCATTAATAATATAACGAGTTAACTATAGTAGTTTATTAATTTTGCAACTGACATGCTATGCTTTTTACTTAATAAATCAAATTATGGTGGAAAAAGTTAGTTAAGAGGATACCACAATAGCTTCGTGCATTTTTCTACGTACGAAGTTTTCATTGTTTCTTTAGATTGAATGGCTAGAGCTCTAATTTTTAAGTATATGTTTTTTCAATATATGATCTAGGATCGCATAAACTCAGAAACGCGATTGAAAAAAGTTTTCTCGATAGAAAATCTTAGCGAAACAACCTCTCTAATTTTTTATTTTTTTCATTTGTTGGTCTATTATCGCGTATTAACTAATGAAATAACTTTAAAAACATAAGTAACTATTATATATAGAAACACGTAAATCAGAATTAAAATATATTTAGTAGATTTTGAGTAAATAGGAAAAGTATCCCTAATTCTTCATTTTCTGTGCCTACTGGCTGTGTTAATATGTACGTGTCGGCGATGATATACGATAATATTGATGTAGGCCCTTAACTATAATTATTTGGTTTGTCTCTCTAGCACTTTAACGTATCACTGTTGATCACGGGCCTCTTTCATTTTGGAGGGGATTAAATGGTCCACTGTGCTGCGCTGACCAGGCGTGTTAGCACAGGATTTATTTGTAAGTTTTCTGTATTTCAAAGAGGATGCTATCAGAGTACCTACTTTAGGTACAATAGTTGGATTTTAGAGCACCCTAGGTAGGAAATGTAACACTTATATAATTATTATTCTTTATCCGTCACCATACGGACAACATCCCCTACATACAAATTACAAACTATACCTCTTTATTAACAGCATAGTAGATTAACTTGTGATCAATTGTGAACGTCAACACAAGGTCTACTTTCAAGGCAGCGCTACTGATCTACGTTCGATACTTTCTCGATTAAGCTGATTTATATTATTATCTTTATCTCGATTAACTATATGTTGTCCGATGTTTTAATCGATCAATAGTTGCATAGATTAACATCTTAACTGTTTATTTATTTAATTATGTGTTCATATTGTATCATTAAATTGGAGACTGTCATATTGTAGGCTAGTTGTTGCGCGACTTCGTATGAGTATTTTTAGAAACCAAAGTTTACAAATTATACAAAAAGTGATCCTCTTGAATCATCGTCATCTCTATATCTAGTTATTAAAAAAACATAGACATAGATAACTACATACAAAAATAACGACTATGTGTTATAATAAGTAATTAGACAATTTAATTGCTCTTGGCCTAAAGTCCCACTGTGGGGCACTGGCCTGATCTACTTCAGGGGGCCAAGTCTGCTATTGATAGCAGACTTGGCCCCCTGATTTAGATGAAGCCACAATAATACAATGTTGTCACAATGGCGCCATAATGGAGTCAGTGACTGATCATTGTGACAACATTGTAATAGCAGACTTGGGCCCCAGGACGGTATCAAGTCCACTAGGCCGCGCTGACCAGCCATGTTGCCACAGGATAAGTTTAGAGAAAAAAATAACTAATTTATTATACCACGGGTAGTTTTTCAAATGGCCTGATCTTAATTCAATTGAAGGCCGATCTTTTAAAACTTGGTTTCACTTTTGTATGTCGTTACTTTATTTTTTTATTTACTGAAGCAGTTTTTTATTTAAAATATAACTGTGGTTAGCAAAAAGCTGATAACTACGTATAGTTTTTATTATCAACAAAATGATAAAAGTGAAATTCCACATTATTGATCATATTATAGTTATCTGGAGAGAATTTTTGTAAACCGCTGTTTTAGTGTTTATTAGATTTTGCTAGAAAGAACATCCGTGTGGTGATGGATTGAGAATACAAGTGTCAGTTCAGTCAATCTTCTCCAGGGTGCTGGAAGAGCCGGCTAAGGGATATTGTACATAGATAACATCCTCTGTGAGAGACGAAAAACTAAAAAGACGCTGTGCCAACACTCCTGGTCAGCGCAACATAGTAGACCATAAACCCTCCCAAAGTGTACGAGGTCAATGCCCATCGTCATCATAGCATCACGCCTTTTTCCTCTGGCCATAGGCGGAGACTATAGAATGACATCTGCTACGATTCACTTTTATCCCGTGCCCAACGTTAATGGGCTGAGAGAGATCTTGCAACACCCTGGGGAAGAAATGAGGTGGTAACACTATTACTCTTAATCCATCACCACATAAACAGCTTGCCGCCCTTAGTAAGTAAGCACTCTTAATTCCGCGTTCACTAAGGCCAAGGTACAATCGTTTCGTTCAATTATAAAAATACATATTTATAGGTCATTTTAGGGCAGTGTTGATTTTGTAACATTGATAATTAGATTGGAACAATATTTCGAACTGTTTTAGGGATCCGTTTCTCAAAATCTTGAGACAATTTTGAAAACTTGAATTTTAAATCACCATAATAATAAACACATAATTTTTCTTTTCTCCAGCTCATTAACGTCTCTTTTTTGGGCACGGGTTTCCTCTACTTAGAGATGGTTCTTGGTCCAATAAGCCGCACTGAGCAGGCGTGTTAGCATATTAGGCTTTACTATCGAGTTTTCTGTCTCTCGCAATTAGTTATTATTTTCATAAAATTTTAAGTTAATCTAAAAGAAAATACGGAACCCTAAACCTAACGATTTGCTCGCATTTAAATATTTTTAGTGAGTTGCGCTACGTAAAACTAAAGTAATTAAGTAGGCAATAGGTATTTTTAATTAGAATATAAAAATATTCAAATTGTAAAAAGTATATTTTCGAAATCCCTCCTATATATATGCATAGTTAAAGTACTTGAATATATTTTTGTGTGCATAAATTAGATTTTTTTTTACCTTATGAATATTGATGTTCTTAGAAAAGGGACGGCCCCCTCGGTCACGTATTAACTCGGCCACTGTTACGCGGATATTATTTTAAAACTTAAATATAAATAACTATAGTTTAATATTAGATTTTTTTAGAACAGTTCATAGCTTTTGCCTAACTGTTATATTGAAATATCTCAAAATATTTAGCGCGTTGAGTTGTTAATTTTGAACGTTCCTGATTCTGTTTTAATTATTGGATTATCATCAGCCCTTAAGAGGGTACTGTACTCCTAATTTAGGTATTTGCCTTAGGTATTGCTATCCCTATTCCCGAGCACTATGCTGAAAGGGACAAATATAGCTGAAACAGATTTTACCTACAAATTCTTTGAAAAAAAGACGTTTCGTACTCCCCGTTTTTCCTCGCGAAAGTTAAAACAATTTTAATTGTTTTTACCCTATATTATAGATAAAGAGTATATCTATGCTTGTATCACTTTTTTTTTGGTAAAACGTTACCAAATATGTGTGATAGACGCTGCAACTTTACCTAAAGAAAATCTAAAAAAAACGGGATTTTTGGATGGTCATATTTCTTTTAGTTATTATGTATTGAAAAAAGAAGGTGACAGAAGCATAGATATACTCTTCATCTATAATATGGGTAATTCTCATTTTTGAATAAAAATAGTGTGATCGTCGTTTTTCTAGATTGTATTCTTCAAATATTCCAATTTGCTTATGCAAAAACAAAGTTTAGCTATGGTATAGTAAATTTATAAAACGTATATCTAAATTGAAGACAAATTAAATGTATTTAGTTATATAATGTCAAAGGGTCAAAAATGTCCCTTCCGTGGATGTGATATGTCCGAATTTCGAAGAAAAAACAATGCTCTGTCTTAGATTTCTTTCGTAAGTACTAAAATAAATATAACAATATTAACTAAATTAAATGAATTACATAAAAAATAACAAGCGATATGTCGAGCTAAACAAGTTCATATTTTTTTTCTATGGCAATGTTTGTGATCAACTTTTTTGGTCCCTTCCATGGTACATGTCACACGAGTTGTATTTCATAAAATATTGCGCGTGTATCCAAATGCAACTAGGCATAGATAAAAGAGTCGTCCACAATCTTGAATTAGTTGCCAATTCTTACCGGCGTGGCAACCACTTCGAGAAAATCTCATTCCAATTTCTCAAATCAAATCAAATCATTTATTCGCAAAAATATGGTACAAATAGTGGTGTTAAATAGCATTTTAGGTTTACATATTATTATTATTAGTTTAATTTATCATTTAGAAAGAATTTTATATTGTAATAGTTTTTATACAATAGCAATTCGAATAATTTTTTTTTAAATAATTTTAGTTTTAAGCTACGTAGGCTAAGTGGCAGGTGGTTATATAACAGTATACACATACAATTTACATTTCTTTTAAATAGTTCTAACTTTATTGGTGGTAAGTACAATCTATCTTTATGACGCGACCGACTGTCAGGGTTATCTGCAAACTTTTGAAATAGGGTGTCATGCTTTTTTACAAAAATACAAATTTCAAAAAATATACAGACAAGGCAATGGGAGTATCTTGAGCTTTTGAAATAATGGTGCGCAACTATGTGGCACATTCACGTTACATAAAGCTCGTATACATTTTTTTTTGTGCTACAAAGGCTCTCTGTATGTCTACTGAATTACCCCATATAACTATTCCGTACCTAAGCACTGAGGAGACATAACTATGGTAAGCAGTCAGTGCGGCTTCCATGCTAACTGTTCGTCGAATATTTTTTAAAGCATACACGAATTTATCGATTTTGTTAACAATTTTCTGTATGTGTGATTTCCAATTACAATATTTGTCCAGAACTATACCTAAAAATACACATTCATTAACATCGTTAACTTGGGAATTGTTGTAGTTTGTATTCAATTTTGTGATTTGAGAATTAATTGTTTGAAATTGTATAGTATTAGTTTTAGTCATATTAATTTTTAAGTTATTTTCTTCCAGCCAATTAATAGTAGTACGTAAGGCAATAGTCATGTCTGTTTCTAAAGTAAACTGGTCTTTACTTTTAATAATGAGTGTGGTGTCATCCGCGAACAATATGCAGTCTTCCTTAGTCGTATCTGGGAGGTCATTAATGTATAAAAGGAAGAGCAATGGCGCTAATATGCTACCTTGTGGAGTACCGTAGTTATTTTGTTTAAATATTGACCTATGATTTATTTGTTTCTTTTGGCTTATTCTAGATATCTCAACGCATTGTTGTCTTTCACTAAGATAGCTCTTGATCCAATCGTTAGCCTTGCCACGAATTCCATTAAAGAATGCAGCTTTGACAATAAGGTCTTGTGACAGACAAAATCGAAAGCTTTTGTCATGTCTAGAAAGACACAACCTACTTTTAGTTTGCGATTTAAAGTTTCAGTGATTTGTTTGATTAGTGAAAAACAAGCTAGAGATGTCGAACTATTTTTCCTAAAGCCAAATTGTTCATTTCTTAAAATTTTACAAGACAGAAGAAAATTTTCAAGAGGATTATAAAGCACTTTTTCAAAGATTTTGGATAATATGTATATGAATTAATGTAATTGGCCGGTAGTTACCAATTTCAGTTCGTACCCCTTTTTGTATAAAGGCTAAACTATAGATTTCTTTAACCGTGTTAGGAAAACGCCATCAGAGAGAGACAAATTAATAATATGGGTCAAAGGTAGTGCTATACTTTGTGCACATAATTTAATAATCTGTGTGTTTATTTCATCATAACCGGTGGAATTGGTTTTTTTAGTGAATGGATAACATTATATATTTCACTACGATCTACAGGTGTTAGGAATATACTTTTTGTGTTTTCGATTACTTTTGTACATGTTTTTGCTTTGTTACGTGTGATGTCATTGGTTAAGTTTATGTAATAGTCATTATAAATCTCCGCTATTGCATCTGGATTGTCGTATAACTGGCCGTCCTTTATAATAGTGTCAATTTCATAGGTGGATGTCGTATTATTTATATTTTGTTTTATTAATTGCCACGATGCTTTGCTAGTATTTTTTGATTGTTTTATATATTTTAAACTATTTAACCTCTGAGCTAAGTAGATGTATACACTTTCTTAATATTCTAGCGTAGTCATCGTGTCTCTTTTTGTTTTTTATTTTATTGTGTGGATACATATGGTATTTTAAATAAAGGGCTCTTTTTTAGCACAACAGCGTATTAGGCTTTCTATTCTTTCTATTCTCACAATCTGTAAAGCATAACTGGTCACAACTGTGTTCATTACCAAAGGTATATTACAAATACGAACTTTGCTTTTGCCTTTGTGTGTTAATAACACCCTGCTCAATTTGTGTCTTCTTCCTCGATTTAGACATTATGTTGGAAACACTTTTAATGGAAAATGTCACTTCCATGGCGGTCACTTCCACGGTTCCATGGATAAAATTTGATCCATGGATGTGACTGGTGATGCATGGATGTGACAAATGTACCTACATATCGTAAACTTCAAGCCATAGGGACGTAGTTATATACCTAAATGTTATTTTATACTTTATTAGCTATTAATGTTTATTGATTTAATTTCAGTTTATTACTAAGATGCATTATATTATTATTTATTAATATCGTATTAAAAAAAAGCGTTTCGCGAAAATTGGTCCAAAAGGCTTTATAGAAGAACAACACAGTGATATTCATACACCCATAGCTATGCTCTCGATTGTATATTATAGGAAATAATACAATTATTAGATTTAATAAAATCAAACATCGGTTTATTGCACTGAAGAAAAGTATTACAATCTAGGAATTATTAGGAATGACAATGACAGTGTCACATGAGGTCGTCAGGAAACGGAACAACAGTTTCTTTTTCGACAGACCTAAGGGCGTTGTTTACTCTATTCCAATATCCTCTCTTAAACATAAGCCCATCTTGGATGAACAATAAGCCAACTTGGAATATGTCGTTGCTTTCGTGAGAGCATCTGCAACCATCATATCAGTTTGTACATAGCGGACTTCAATTGTCCCTCCAAGTACTTTGTCACGAACAAAGTGGTGCCTCACGTCGATGTGCTTCGTCCTGGAATGATAACCATCAGTACCTGAAAGTTTTATAGAACTTTGATTATCACTGTAAATGATCATCGATTTATTCTTCATCTGTGGCCAAAAACATTCTTGAAATTGCTTCAGCCATAAAGCTTCTTGTACACAAGATGATAGTGACATGTACTCTGCTTCCGTTGTAGACAGAGCAACTGTAGGTTGTCGCCTGGAGTTACAGCTGATCGTTCCTCCCTGAAACATGAATGTGTAACCAGTGCAGGAACGCCGATCATCCTCTGAACTAGCCCAGTCTGCATCGCAATAGCCATGAGCCATAGTCTCTTCAGAGTTCTGCTTATAACTTAGCTTATAATCTTGAGTGCCTTTCAAGTAACGCATAACGCGCTTAAGAGCAATCCAGTGTTGCATTTCGGGCTTGCTATTATATTTGCTTAACATATTAACAACAAAACTAATGTCAGGCCTGGTTACTTGTGAAATGTATAATAAGCACCCAATTATCTCTTGATAAGGAAAATCTATGATACTTATTTCCTCTGAATTTCCTTGTCCTCTCAATTTTGTATTTGTATCCATTGGAGTTTTGACCGTCTTACAATTGGACATACCATACTTTTGTAATACCTCTAGTATGTACTTTCTTTGATCCAAGTATATTATTCCTCTCTTCCTGTCTCGCTCTACATGAATACCAATGCAGTAGCTCAAATCTCCTAGATCTTTAATTTTAAACTGTTTATGTAACTGTTCTTTTATATAACTTTTTGTTTCTTGATTATTTGTAAATATTAACAGATCATCGACATAGACAGCCATTAAAGTTATATTATTCTCATTTACAATTCTGAAGTAAATACAGGGATCTAGTTTAGATTGCGATAGACCCATTCCTTTCAGTGCAAAATCAATCTTCTTGTTCCATTGCCTGCTGGCTTGTTTTAAACCATACAATGACTTTTTTAGTAAACACACATTACCTTTTTGACCATTCTCATACATGGGTGGCTGTTTCATGTAAATCTCTTCCTCTAAATCACCTTGTAGGAAAGCTGACACGGCATCCATTTGACATATGTCTAAATCATGTTTTACAGCGAGAGCAAACAAGTATCTCAAAGATGCAAGTCTTACAACCGGTGAAAAAACTTCAGTGTAGTCAATTCCTGGTTTCTGAGAACAACCTTTTATAACAAGTCTTGCCTTGTATTTTACTATGTCTCCTTTTTCGTTTGTCTTTGTCTTAAAAACCCATTTGCACGGTATGGAATGTTTATCATCTGGGAGAGTAGTAATTTCCCAAGTATTATTATCCAACAGAGATTTATACTATAGGATGTTCGATGTTTGATTCCGATGTTCCGCAATTTATGCGCTGTACTCATTATCTTATTCACATATTCTTCTATACTAGGACAGTTATCCAAAGAAGTGTTGATTAAATCCTTCAGTAAGCCGACTTTTCTAGAAAGCCCGGAGTCTTCGAACGCATTTTGAAGGTTTTGCCAAACTTGTTTCGATGACGTAGCATTTTCAAGATGGACATAATTTATCGGTTCGACCAACAAAATTATCTTTGACTTTGCTTTTATATCTTTTTTCGGATCGACATCGGTACCAGGATCAATACATTCCCATAAGTCGTCCAGTTCCAAATATGACTTGACTGCGAATTTCCACGTTGAATAATTTTCCCGGCCGGCTAATTTTTCAATTTGCAAGTTAGCGGTCGCCATTGTTCACGGAGTGGTTCGAATTCGCGATTTATTGTACTGTACTTTAAACTTTGCAATAAATATTTAATATTACTGATCTGATCTAATAAAGGTATATGAGACGGCCCATAACCTATAGGAAATAATACAATTATTAGATTCAATAAAATCTAACATCGGTTTATTGCACTGAAGAAAAAGTATTACAATATATTAGGAATGACAAATAACAGTGTCACATGCGGTCGTCAGGAAACGGAACTACAGTTTCTTTTTCGACAGACCTAAGGGCGTTGTTTACTCTATTCCAATATATATGTATGGTGGTGCACGGATGTGATAAATAATGTATTGCCAGCTCACTTTTGCAGCCTTGTGTAGCTTGTCTTTGCTTTGTGGGACTTGTCCATTTATTTTTCATCCATCCAACCATCAATCATCCATCCATCAACTGCAGCGGCCTTCGGCGCAATTGACGATGTCGTCAGTCCACCTTGCTGGGAGCCGACCCACGTTGCGTCGTCCGGTTCGTGCCTAAGCTTCCCGAAACCTGCCCAGTCTAATTGGATTTTTCGGTTGACCTCTTCTCGAAGTTGGATTTGCCCAACTGGATGGTTATTCCTAGGTAGAGACATAATGATCGATAGCTTTGAGAATCGCATTCCCAACAGATACTGGTGCCGGAGTGACATGGACATTGAACATAACCTTGGTTTTATCCATGTTCATCCTTAAACTAACCCGTTGGGAAACACTGCTGAGGTCATTGAGCATTATGCCAAGGTCCTCCAGGGATTCTGCCATTACCACGATATCGTCTGAAAATCGAAGGCGAGTGATGTATTCGCCGTTGATGTTGATGGCGAGTCCGACCCAATCGAGCTTTATGACGTCTTCCAAGACAGCGGTTAACAGTTTCGGGGAAATAAAAGTCATATATAAAACTTAATACTGATTGGGATATTAAGAAAAGTTTTAATTAGTTAAGATTGTTAATTTTCTCATTTTTAGGGTTCCGTACCCAAAGGGTAAAAACGGGACCCTATTACTGAGACTTCGCTGTCCGTCCGTCCGTCCGTCCGTCCGTCCGTCTGTCACCAGGCTGTATCTCAAGAACGGTGATAGCTAGAGAGTTGAAATTTTCACAGATGATGTATTTCTATTGCCGCTATAACAACAAATACTAAAAATAAAATAAAATAAATATTTAAGGGGGGCTCCCATACAACAAACATGATTTTTTTACCGTTTCTTGCTCGATACTAATAATGTTGCCTTATGTTGCATAGATAATGGTACGGAACCCTTCGTGCGCGAGTCCGACTCGCACTTGACCAATTATTCTTTGTTGTGATTGAAAAGCTAATTATATGTAATAAATAGAGTTTACTTATAACCTTATCTAAATTATTTTCATATAATGTCCCTTCCTTGTTGCATATGGCACTCACATGGATAATACTAATATAGGGTGTGTCACTTCCATGTACAGGTGGTCACTTCCATGAAGGTCCTTTTTTTTTCAAATCCCTGTATTTCAATAATTCAGGGGCTGTAAGCTCAGCGACTATATTAGCCTTAAAGAAGAGGGCTAAAATTTAAAAGATCCATTAATAATTTGACCTAAAACACCATTTCATTATTTTATGAACTTTTATATGTCAAAATGAGAATTACCCATATAGCGTAGAAACAATTAAAATCGGTTTAACTTTCGCGAAGAAAAAAGGGAAGTACGATACCCATATTTTTGTATGGAGCATAATTTGGTATCGTGCCCTCTTAAATGCTCTGATATTAAGTATCTAACTATGTAATGCTAAATTACATATTATTTAGGGCCCTACCTCAACAACGTCGCCGGCTACGTAGACATGGCTACTTTCGGTCGCCAAATGGAGTATTTAGTGACGTTCGGCAGCTCAGATCTGAAACCAGTTACTTGAAGTTAAGTAATATAGGTATAACGAGGAAGGTTTAGAACAACGCGAAAAAATAGTTTATCGCAAACTTATCGATTCACTTTAAACGATGCCGGTGACCTATATTTGAACTATAAAATTAAGTTAGTCAAATATTTATGTATGAAATTTATTTTAAGCAATTATTGTAGCTTTTGTGGGGGCTCGTACAATGACCCCCCAAATCCACTTGTTCTGTGTCATGGGGAGTTGACATTAATAAAATAAGAAATAAATGTTTTGGACATTTCACACAACGTCCTCTGGTCCCAAAGTAAGCTATATTTCTATAATCGCGCTAAATGCTAAGGAACAGGAGGTAATTAAACGAGTGAAACCGCGGGCATTAGCTGTAACACAGATCATCCTCAAAGGATTTTTTACGCAAGGTAATCAACGTACACCGAACGTGTCCGCTATTCTCGCAATAGGTAAAGTATAAAAACTTGACTTGTAATTTGGTTACGACAAATGAAAAGGCATTAATTCATACCCCGTAACTCGCGCCGCGCGTTGACAAAAATCTTGTAATGCTCTATCTTATAGGTGATCTTTATATATCAAAAAATTAATGTATGAAAAAAAATGGTCAAGTGCGAGTTGGACTCGCGCACGAAGGGTTCCGTACCATTGTCTATGCAACATAAGGCAACGTTATTAGTATCGAGCAAGAAACGGTAAAAACATCATGTTTGTTGTATGGGAAATAAATATTTATTTTATTTTATTTTTAGTATTTGTTGTTATAGCGGCAATAGAAATACATCATCTGTGAAAATTTCAACTATCTAGCTGTCACCGTTCTTGAGATACAGCCTGGTGACAGACGGACGGAACGGACGGACAGCGAAGTCTCAGTAATAGGGTCCCGTTTTTACCCTTTGGGTACGGAACCCTAAAAAGGCTGGTGGATGAGTGGTTAAAACCCTTAAAAGTTAACTAAGATTCTGTTTAATATTCTCTAAAGCCCGGTTTCCACTGCGAAAGGGTAATGTGCGGAAAATGGTTAGGCGGAACGGACTCCTTTTTAATTAAATAGGTTTGAGTTTCCACCAACGAAGAGTTGGTGCTCCCTAGAACTGAGCGAGCTCATTTCTACTCTTTCTACACGCTCGGCTCTTTCCGTCCGACTATTTGTTGGTGGAAATACAAGTATGCAGTTTGCGTTTGCGAGTTTAACGAAGTCATTAATGGGTCCGTTCCGCTCGCGGTGGAAACCGGGCTTAAGCTTTTTAAAAATAGTAGTGACGAGGGTCGTTATTGAAATATGACGTCACTCGCTTCAAATAACGTGTGGTTGCTATGCGAAGCAAATATTTTTAATTTTAGTTAATTGCCCAACAACCATTCAGAATTGTCTGAGAATAGCTTTGTAGTTTTGAAATTTAAAACAAAAAACCTGTATTGGCTTTAGTTTCAATTTGTTGTTTTTATTATAGCTAAGTTGGGGACGTTTTATTTAGCTAGCTGTGTTAGGTGACGCGTAAAGAAATAAAGTGTCATCATCCTATTACTTCTCATAGTACGAGGCGATCTTTACTATTCTTTACTAGACTGAAATCCGAGAGCAGAATCTTTTTACCTATTTTCTTAGCGTTGCATTTTATCGGATATGGTAGTTTTTCTACGTACTATCACTGTAAAAATACCAATGGCCATTTTCAGCAATTTGATGTTAAAGTCCGGTAAAAATGTGACTAACTTTTTTTATTTTCTTAGCGCTGAAATTTATTTTTATATCATAGAAAATATCCCTAAAAATTATAATGCCCGTTACTGGACACTTTCTGTGACCTTTTCCTTCCATTTAAAGTTTAAAAAGTGCTAACATATTTTGATAACTTAATCGACGTGAGGCAGACAGAGAAGAGTGAAAATTTGCCAAAACTTGTACGAAACATGTTGCGCCGACCCCAAGTAATGAGATTAGGACTGGAGATGATGATGATGGAAGAAAGTCTTGAAATTATTTGTAAGTATAGTTATGTACAAATGTTCAATTCCAATTCATAATGCGAGCGATGCCGCTGGTAAAGACATAGTATTAAGTAGTAATCTTATATATAAAATTCACGTGTCACAATGTTAGTTACCGTACTCCTCCGAAACGGCTTGACCGATTCTTCTCAAATTTTACATACATATTCAGTAGGTCTGAGAATCGGCCAACATCTATTTTTCAAACCTTTTTTTTACTTTTTTTTTAGTACGGCAAAACAACGTTTGCCGGGTCAGCTAGTATTATGTATATTTATAGTTATGTATATGTGTATTTGAATTTGTTTAAGTATATTCGTATGTTCTATAACTATTTTATGTATTTGTAAATATAATAAAATTTTCCATAATATTAGCGGTACTTACGTTTTTATAAAAAATGTAATAATGCCCTATCATAATATTGTAATGATGATAAACTAATAAAATATGCCGTCTCATCTCTTAATTTGATCGTGATCCTTAAGATCTCTTTTTAGCACATTGAGGAATGAGAGATTTTCCAAAAGTCACAATTTATATTATGGTCCATTTTCATTTTAGCACTTTCAGGAATGAGTTGTTTTCCGAAGAAGACCTGATCTACTAAGTGGTATCGTCAAGTCTGATTGATCAGAAATATAAATATGCAGGATTTTCAAGGGTGTTTTTACTTTTTGAACTAGCTAAGCAAACTTATTACGGTCTTATTCATAATGACTTATCGGAGGTTTAAAAGTTCGCTAAAAATTGTCAAAACTTGTTATTCATAGAGTCTTTTCACGGTAAAACGTTTATTATCTCTCCGTTTAAACCTCCGATAAGTCATTATGAATAAGACCGTTAGTGTTTAACAGATATGACATCGTCACTGAAAATTACGACATTCTAAATATCGCCCTTCCCGTGATAAAACCTGGTGACAGACGGGCTGTGTAGTTTCAGTACGAGGGTCCCGTTTTACCTGTTGGTACCGGAGCTACCCTAAAAATAACTTAAAACAGTCTGACATATTTACAAAAATATAATCAAAAAACCTGGAATTAGGCGAATATCGTGATCAAAAATATAGTATAGTTTTATATTACGTCGTTATACGGATACGTGTCACGTTTTTTGACATGTGAATCTAAAAATATACTCAAATTAGGCTATTAAGTATTTTAAGACGGTACCGAAATAGATTTGCATAATTTTATTAAACTAAATGTGATTATGTATGTATAAAGTGAAGGCCAAACTTGATAACTTGAGTGCTTTATTGTTGATCAACTTACTTATCTATTATAAACAGGGGCGTATTTTGAAATTTAGCGCCCAGGTCCGTTGCCCCTATCTCTATCTCCAGCTCAATAATGTCCTACTGTTACTGAACACGGACTTCTTCACTTTGGGAGGGTTTATTGGCCTACTAGCTGCCCGGCGTGTTGACATAACTTAACTAAGCTTCATTTACGAGATTTTGCACAGATCATCATCTACGAGAGACGGAAAGTCTCTCGTGTTTGTCATCTGTGCAAAATATTCCTTTGCTGACTTACTGCAACCTTGGGAAGAAAAATGAAAGGTGACACTTGTATTTTTAATCTCCCACGATACGGACAGGTCTGTAAGCGTATACTGTTTTAATTAAAACTAATTTCGTTGGCAATTATGTTTTACAAGCTACATTTTGATGAATTTAACACAATGTTCTAATTGGCACTACGATAAATGGTATCAAAAGTGCCCAAGTATTATGTTTAAGGGTACATTCTGATAAGAAAACAAGAGATTTCAAGGTTATTAAGTGTGATCGATCATTACAAATTAATTTAATACGTTTCTAATAACTTTGACATTTGGACAGAAGCCACGGCCTAGCGATTTGTTATCGTTCACGGTTTTTTAACACAAAGATTTCTAAAATATCCGAGCCACTTGGAGCGAAACAATCACAAAAACTGTTTTTGAGTTGCACTTATTGTAAGTTTTATTAATGTTGGGAAATAAATATTCAACAATAGTACAAATTCTATGTGCACAACTAAACTAAATAAAACTGGTCAAGTACTAGTTGAACTCGCACCCGAAGGCTCGGTATCGTTATTATCATAATATATTCGTAATATCGATCCCAAATAACAGGATAAGGACAGAAAAATATGATGATGAGAATATTTGTTGTTGTAGCATCAACTGATACATACCATACTGCAATATTTTCGCTCTGTAGCCATCACCGTTCCAGAGATACAGCCTGGTGGCGGACGAACAGCGAAGTCTCAGTAATAAGTTCCCATTTTATCATTTGGTACGGAACTCGATATAATGCGTAAACAAACATGCAAGTTTTGCACAAATAGCGGTTTCATTTGTGACGTGGCCGTGGTTGATGTTGACTAAACGAATGCATGCATTTCTTATGTTCTTAAAGTTAGTATATTTTACTTCTGAGCAATTTTTCTTTTGAAATAACTATGCTTTTGAATCACAAAGATAATAAAAGCACTGTTAAATTTGGTGGTAGATTACCAAAACGAATGCACAATATATTGTAACTCGGACATAGATGTGCCGAGTCATGAGAACTTTCGTACCTATCTTGGAGCAATGATCGTCGAGTCATGTCGAGTCACCATCTGCGTGAATACTTACTACGTTATAAACCTAAAATTCTCACACAAATATAATTAATGGGAAACTAAATATTGTTTTTACATCATTATAGCTATTTCCATTCTATTTACAAAGAGGTTTTGTGGCATATTCGCAACTGTTATGTAAGTGTGCCTTACTGTTAGTCTTATTAGATTTCGCAAATCAAGTTATCTAAATGTTTCTTCTTTGTGGGTTTCAAAACTAACAGATTTACTGGAACTCTCAAGTTTTTTATTCTCGTTTCTTTGGCTTACGAGACGTAGACCTTTGAGCATATTAAACCGCATTTTTTAGGGTTTCGTAAAAAAAAAAACCCTTATTAGTCTTACTTCCGTGTTCGTATATCTGTCTGTCCGTCTGTCTGTCTGTCCGTCTGTCTAAAGTTTTTTTTACCTAGCAACGGCTAAAGGTAGCAACTTGAAACTCATATATGATATGTAGATCTATGCCATCCCCTGTTGCTAAAAATACATTCAACCTTTTACATCTACGCATTTAGAAGATATATATATGACCGAATAACGACAATTTTTAAGCATGTTCGACTTACGTTAGGGAAATAAAATCTACCGGTTACTTACCATCGCCCTAGAGACTCGGAAATTTGAAATTACCAAAAACTTGTAATTTATAATCACATCATACAAAAAAATTGTTTATATTATAACTACTAATACCAACTTACGACGTAGCTGAAATGTATGCGATTCCCTATATTTCAAATACAAAATTAGGTTAGTGATTTGTTTTTCGCTTAATTAACGGTTTATTTGGATGTTTTTTGGGTCTGGTAGGTACGGAAACCTTAGTGTGCAAATTTATCTCGCTTACAGGTATTTTTGACTTCTTTTAAGTTACAGGAATTGTAGTGTTGAAAAAGGATTTTGTTTTCAGATGGTCCAGAGGTGTCTTCCACTTTACCCTCGGGAGAATACCTATATCCATTTCTAGTTCGTCACACAATCTGGCGTAGTTTTGTTTAATAGGATATAACTATTCTAAGAACATTTTTACTAAACATTTCTGCCGAGTCATGACTTTTTGTTGGTTTATGTAACTTGATGAGAGTTACTAAGAATTATTTTTTGTTCGTAATGAAAGTGCGCAACATCAAAGAAATATGTTTAGTAAAACTTCGCCAAATTCAGTTTTTCAAATATGGTCTGCACCTTACGAAGGAAGCTAATCATTGATTTTTGCTGCTAAGCTATTGTTTTCTGGTAGGAGCATATTCACGTGGGTGACTGATAAGAGTACTCGAATACCACTTTTTTGTTTCTTCCTCTTGGTGCTCAAACTAAGGGGAAACTTATTGATATAATCTAAAAACTTAAGTATTTAAGTTGAGAGTTAACACGATATCTAGATAGATATCGTGTCATAGTAACTGCTCCAAATTGCTCCGCTGTGAAGGAGGCCCTTGTCCAATACTGAAGCCTTTTTTGCTGAAGAGGACGAAGAAGGATGGATCGTTTATAAATTAAAGTCCAAATAGAGAAAACCCTGTTTGGGGAGCGTAATTTAACTATAAAATTTTATACATATTGTAACCAACGACATTCAGCCACTTTTTTCTCATAAAAAGTGGCCTGTGACCTTTTTCAGACTCTAGAAGGCTAGGATATTAGTGTCACTAATTTTATTTAATCGGTTCAGTTTTAACGTGAAGGAGCAAATTCCTCGGAAATTCTTTCTCGATAATTTAACAACTTGTAGTATGCATTCTTCATACTCGCAAAGTCCCACTATATTTGAGCCTAAAATAAAAATCAAATCAATGTCATAAGTATCTACCCTATCCATTACATCTACCCTACCTTCATTCGCGTTTTAGTGCTCGCTAAGTTCGCACGTGCTGTCGTCTCAGTGTATTTATTTTTTCAGATAATTATATTGTGATTTTTAGTATTATCATAAGGAAGACGGCAATTATGAATTATTATTCCAAGCAAACGGCTATTTTAGTAAGGAATTTAATATTATTATGGAGAAAAAGTTTTCAACTTTGCAAGAGGTTAGTTTTCAAACATTTATTTTCATCCAGTTATCACATATTGTCACATATCCCGTGATAAAATACAATAATGTTGACTCTTGCACAAAAACATTAATGTATTAATTAATATTATATTTTAATAATAATTGTAATGTATTACATTGTTATCAATTTATAAGACAGATATCCTACCTACATCTGTACCAAAAAGTAGGTCACTAATAACGTTGGTTATTTTATACTACCCGCAAATAAATAAAATTATGTGTTAAGGTGACACACTTTTATTAAGGCGTGACAACACCAATGACGAGCCTCGTGGTTGAGTGGTTTATGTAAGGAACTGCCGATCAAGAGGTCGCGGGTTCGATCCCCGCTCGGGACAATCATTTGCGTGATTTTTCTAATTGTCATACAAATGTTTGTCCTGCGTCTGGGTGTTTCTATGTATTATAAGTAAGTATTTATTTACAAAAGAAAAGTAGTTTATGTATTCTATCCGTATTCTGGTACCCATAACACAAGCATAATAAGCTTAGCTTGGGACCAGAGGACGTTGTGTGAAATGTCCGTGAATATTTATTATTATTTATTAACAACAGACTTTAGTTAAGGGGCTACAATACAACATATTTATGTTAAGGGGTGACAACACATTTTAGTTAAGGGGGTACAACACACTTATGGTAAGGGGGATACTTGCAGGTAACCAATATTTTGAACTATACAAATTCATAAAATTTTATGCAAAATGGAAATACATGATGTTATTCAGTTTTGTTATAAACAAGATGTCCCAAAATTCAACGATAAGCGGGCACCAGAAGTTAGACCTACTCATGATAGCTCAAGAAAAAAAAAAAAATACATATATCGTTATTTATTTTAGAGATATCAAAAAAGTATTAAAACCTTTGAAAATTGACACCCCCTAATGTATTTAAACTTGAATTTATTCCATGTGGAGATGAAATGGTCTTACAGACTCTCTTCACTAATATCACTTAGACACATGATATTCAAAATATTAATTAGATAGACGTCTAAACTAAGTGGTGGGGGCTACCTGTGGTCAAGGGACGAGCAGCGAGTTGCAGAATACACAAGCCGGTTGATAGCTCATGCAAGAAAAATAATTAATTTGAATTTTTTGATTCCTACTCCATACACTCCTCCTATACACAAAATTAGAAGATTTTTGCTTGTAATTTAAATTGAATCAGCTAGGAAGAATTCAGTCCTCTCACCTCACTGAAGCAAAGTAGTAACAGTAGGTACTACAATATTCCAACAATAATGTTGCCATTGCTACTTGCAAAAGACTAACAGCTGTCCGCTGAGCGCGAAATCATAATTTTGTGTGTTTCGCTTACTTGTGTGATGAATCTACTTGTTTGCACTGTTTGTAGGTTTTGTAATTTACTTGATTTCCGAAGATACATTTATCGACGTATTCTTATCATAAATAAAAGAAAGAGAAACTAAGACAGACATCCCTTAAATGTGAAATATTTTTATTTGGCTTACTCTAAACTAAATGAAGATAGGGTAGATGGCATGGATAGGGTAGATACTTATGACATTGATTTGCTTTTTATTTTAGGCTCAAATATAGTGTGACTTTGCGAGTATGAAGAATGCATACTACAAGTTGTTAAATTATCTTCGAAAGAATCCCTCGTATAATAATGATAGAACTTCACGTACAAGTAAGTTCGTTTAATCATTCATTATATTCGCATTTATAATATATTAGTATGTATAGTTGTCAAGTAAATAAATCTCGCTTATAATTTCAACGTTTTGTTGTTAAGTTACTTTTAGAACGTTGTATTTTGTTATATCTGTCTGACACCGTTTGATTCTTGGAAGTGAACGGCGCGGCGTACAAATAGTTTACACTTTGTAGTTTCTCATTGGAGTGTCGGCAATAGAAATAATTTGAAAAAAAAAAGTAATAATTGCATATTGATTGTTTCGATAACTGGCATTAATTTTAAAGAAGCCGCAGAATATAATAATATTATTTATATTTTTAACTGGCTCTTACAAGCAGGAAATGCGATGGATACACTTCAATTGGTCACCACGCGGTATTTCATCTGGTTTAATTAAAATTTTGACCAATTTTTAAAACGCCAATGATTGCATATGGTATGTTGATTTTCCGTCAATAGTGTTAGAATTATTTGTGTGTGACATCACCAACCTTGGGCATTGAAAACCATTGACTTTAACTGGGAGCGCCTGGACATTATAACCATTTAGGAAATTCGATCAAGGTCTTCGTTTTATGGCGATCTGGCTCTTTGACTATTTGTATAATGTAACTATGTTTACATAGTGAGGAGCTAACTTATTTAATTTAAAAAATACTGACAATACTATCCGTGTGGTGACGGATTGGGAATACAAGTGTCACCACCCCTTTTCCTTCCTAGGGTACTATAAAAGTCAGCTAAGGGATATTGTACACAGATGACATTCTCTGTGAGTGAGTGTGAAACGGGGCCCTAAGTAACAACTTCTTTCTCAGACGTATCTGTAACAAAAATATATCTAAAAATATATCGATATAGTTGTTGATATTTTTGCGATTTGTTTTAATTTCGACGCAGTGCTCTGTATAATGTTGAATGACAGCGCGTTAAATTGTGTCTATGTTCTAATTATAAATACGTAACATGTGACGTCACTCGTCTTAATGTATTTTATTTTTTAGTTTTCCTGTCTACTGTTACATGTCGTGTTTATAAAATGTTTTGTTTATTGTATTAGTTAAATTAACTATTAAAATAGGCCATGACGGTGTAGCCCTAGTGAGGAGGCGGTTGGCGCAAGCAGTAATATCGAAAATATGTAGTGCTACAAATACCACAAGCTATTCTCCTATTCTCTCTCTTCTATTTTCCTATAAACTTAGGCATTTTATGGTCTCGCATTGACACCATAAAAGGGATTTCATCTCATCGTTTCATTTGGTATTGAGTCTCAATACGCCTCGAAATAATGGCCATGGAATTTACCATAAAAATAGCATAATGATTTTTCTCTAAAAAAGATCGTTACTAGCGCTTATGTCACAACTCACAAGCACAGCGCTATCGTGTCGACTACCGATCTTGATATGTATTCGTAATCGAAAGAAAAATAATCTAATCGACTTTTCGTCTAGTAAAAATTCTGTCAATGGAAATTGGTAGTGCCTTTACGATCGTTATGTTAAAAGAAATAGAATAATTTAAATAACTATTTAGTTACCGAGAAATGTCATGTACGAGTTAATAAAAAAGTGTTAAATATCGAAGGCTGTTTGTGATCATAAGATGTAAAAAATATGTGGAGTTGGCATGATTTTGCATTTGTAGTTAGTAGTAAATAGCACTGTCTATCAAAACTTATTTGTCAAAATTTGACGAGCCTAATGAGGTATAGTTACGAATGTTAAGGAAGTAAATTGGTAATAGGCAAAAGGTGCAGACAATATTATTGTATCTTAAGATGAAATAAAGACGTTAAAATTTTTTTTTTCATGTATATTACTTATTTTTACTATTTTACAAGCACAAGTCATGCGCGCCTCCAAAACCATTTACACTCCCAAGGTCTTCCATAATCCATAAATAGAATAAAACAAGAGAAATTATGAATAATGTTGATTTTAGCATTTTTATTATTTAGTTAGTTATAACATTTTTTTTCTTTGTTAATTACCATCACAAGTTAAGTGCAATTAGCAATTCCAAACATTTTGTCATTCTTTAATATAGGTAGTTATTTAACATGATTATTAAAGCGCGAGATTATTTTTTGTATATCTTATGATAATTATAATAAAACAGCGTGTTATTAATAAATATAATGTAGGTATTTGTCATAGTTATGTGCAGTCTTCGTTTTTAATGGGCTTCGAAAATAGAAGAAGGTCCTGAAGGCCTTAGTTTTTTTAGGGTACCGTACCAAAAGGTAAAACCCTATTACTGAGATTACGCTGTCTGTCACCAGGCTGTATCTCTTGAACGGTGATAGTTAAAAAGCTGATATATACAATATATTCACAGTTTACGTATGATGTTATTTGGGGTCGCGGTCGCTATGACGAATATACGTATTATGACAATAACGGCATGGAACCCTTCGTGTGCGTGTCCAACTCGTACTTGGCCGATTTTTATAAGTACCTCTCGTACTCGTAAATTCATAGGAATACAATCTAAGTAACTATAACGTGCCAATATTTCCAAGAACAGTACCCGTTATTATTTCAAATATGGCGGCTGCAAGTCGTAGTGTGCAACGTCGGCAGTCAGCTGCAACCACTTTTTGTTGCCACCATTGAATTGTGAATGCGTTCTAAGCAAAAACACTGGGACGTGGTAAGAGTTTATTGTACAGTAAGTATGACAGTAGTACAAGTCTGTGATGCCTTCTGAGGGAAGACCGTTTCTATTCAGTAAGGCAGCACTGAGTACACAGTGTAGAGCTGTTCGACGTCTAATATCTACACAAATTGTGTTGCTAGATCAGGGGGCCAAGTCTGCTATTGAATGGTGTCACAATGATAGTTCAATGACACCATTATAACCACAAAAAATTAACAGTAGACTACCAAACTCGATAAAATTCGCCATTAAGCAATACGTTATTGCTATTGTTGATTGCTTATTAGCGAATTTTATCAAGTTAGGTAGTCTACTATTAATTTTTTGTCACAAATGATACCATTCAATTGAACTATCTTTGTGACAACATTTATTATTGAATAGCAGACTTGAGCCCCAGATAAGATCTAGCACACAATGCAGTTTCCCATCTTGTGCGCTTTCCTTTAAAGATGCGTTACGATTAATGCTTTAGATTTAGTTTAGATTCATTTAAAGAAACTTCTTTTAGTACCTACTCTTCTTTCGTGAATATATTGTGTGATAGATTAAAAATACAAGTGCTATCATCCCATTTACTCCCCAGGATGCGTTAGAAAGTTCAAGGATATAGTAAGCGGTTAACATCTTCTGTGAGAGATAGGGATATTGTAAACTAAATCTTATGCCAACACGTCTGGTCAACTTAGTATAGTTAGTAGACCAAATAATGAAATTTAAGGGAGCAGTACCCAACAATGTTGACGGGCTTCGTGGTGGAGTGGTTTATGTAATGGACTGCCGATTACGAGGTCGCGGGTTCGAATCCCGCTTGGGACAATCATTTGTGTGATATCCATAAATGTCATACAAATGTTTGTGTTTTGGTGTTTTCTATCTATTATAATATATGTAAGTATTTGTTACAAAAGAAAAGTAGTACATAATATGTATTCTATCCATATTCTGGTACCCATAACACAAGCATATTAGCTTAGCTTGGGACCAGAGGACGTTGTGTGAAATGTCCATGAATATTTATTATATTTATTATGCTATTACTTCACTTTTTATATCTCTGCTAGCTGTTGCCGGCAACTTCGTACGCGTGGAATTTTAAAAACTTCTCCTTTTTCCAACATTTTTCACTAATGCGTCTCTCCTATTTGTTGCAGCGTGATGTTATATAATAATAATAATAATAATAAATCTTTATTGTCACGTATAAAAATGTTACATTATGCTTAAAACTACTCTGGTTCCCGTACTAGTATGAACTGTGTTACAAGAACCAGTGCCTTACTACAATATCGACAAATTATAGAACACAGGTAAGCGGGTGAACATTAACACAAGATTAAATTACAGTTTAAAACCCTATATACATGCATAATAATAACAAAATTTGAATGAGTGGGATGATTGTCTGACTGTGTGTGTGTGTGTGTGTGTGTGTGTGTGTGTATGTGTCTGCATGTCGCGTGTTCTATCATGATAAATTACACCTATACTCATACATATATTTTTAATACAATTTTAATAAAATTTATAATTTTACTTTGCTATACAAGAAAGAAGAGGAATAACTGATGATGTAACGTTATCTACAATTGTATTATTGACACCATCACCATACTTGAACCACAGAATAAAATATATTGTGTGACATAAACTTAAGTATTAGTTTAGTTGTACGAGCGGAGTTGGTACCAATGTTTAGTGAGAAGAATTAGGAGGTGATTTTATAATCTAAATAAAATAAATAGATAATCACAGAAAAAGGAAGTCGGTCAGTCCAAAGTCTGAGAAAATATCACACTATCACTTTTAAATACAAAAAGAGAAAAAAAAAAAACCATAAAAAGTGCACATTTGGAATTCCACAGTTAATAATATATGTATAATGATTAAAAGTGCAATAAATATTGGTGCCACTTACAGACGTTGCTCCGAAACATAACCGACGCGGCGACTCAACAAACACTATAAATTGGCATATAATTGAATGTAATGAATATACATATTTTAATCATTTAAGACCTTTGTACATATTATATTTTTATTAAATAAATCTTTAAAATGTAAAATTAACACAGAATATTATAAAACAGAAATGCAAATAAAAAGAGTTATGCGGGTAGATTAATTTGTAGATTGCGAATAGTTATACAAATTGGAACATACCCACTGTTAGAAGTGATAACGGCATGACTGTGCCAAGGAGTTACAAAAAAAAAATGGAGTAGTACCAAGATGCATTTCTTTTTTCTTTTTTTTCCTTTGTTTTAACATTATAATATTTATTTTTAAGTGGGGGGAGGGGGAAAATATTACACACCAGTGGCATAATGCGATAATATTGTCACGTATATTTAAGTAGTGCCTCGGTTTGATTGTAGGAGAGGGTAAGTAACCAGTCCTTTAAGACTTTCCTACAACGTGAAGATGGGAGAGAATATATTTGAATTGCACTGTTTACTTTATTATAGAGATGTAGGGCAGTCACATAAAATTGTCGCCTTGCTAATGTGGTTCGGTGTGGGACGGAAGCACAAGGTTTAAATCGCCTAGTGGTGTAATAAACCGATGGCCGGTATTGAAGGAGCGAATGTTTTTTTAAAACGACACGTAAGACGTAGATCTTTCTTACCGATAACAATTTACATTCTTCATATAGTGAAGCGGTGGAGTATCTACGAGGTTTGCGCGTCATAACCTTTAAGAGGGCTCTTTGAGCGCGTTCTAAACGAAGCATAGATGTTGTGTCAGTACCACCCCACGTCGTCACACAATACTGCAACAGTGACTGAGCCAGTGCTAGATACACCATAGTTAGGGTACTAGAATCAGCACAAAAACGCAACAATTTGAATACAGGAATTAATTTTCGTATCCGACCTATTAAAGAATTTATTTGCTTATGCCAAGTGAAGGTACTATCAATAAAGACGCCGAGGTATTTTATGTAATGATTTAATTTTTATTTAATAATTCTAGCTATTTAATATAATATATATAATATTTCTAGCTATTTAATTTTTATGTAATAATTCTAGCTGTAATTGTTTATCTTTATCTAGATCCAATGGGATCTAGATAAAGATAAACAATTACAGCTAGAATTATTATTGCAAGTATGTGCCGTAATATCAAATGCATTAAAAGGTGGCTGGGTATGTATTCTATGAGAAAAAGTAATATAACTAGTTTTAGAGACGTTGAGAGTTAGAACATTAGTATTTAGCCATGCTACCACTGAAGAAATAGCATTTTGGGCATTCAAACGCGCTTGTTCCCAGTTGCTACCATCTACGATAAGGACAGTGTCATCTGCATATGATATCAACTTACAGTTAGGTATTTCTGATAGGCATAGGTTATTAATGTAAACAAGAAAGAGCGTGGGACCGAGCACGCTGCCCTGGGGCACTCCAAAGGTGGGACTTTGAGTGTTACTTATAATATCCCCAACCCTCACAACCTGAGAACGGTTAGTGAGATAACTGCGGAATAAATCCAGCACAACACCCCTAATTCCCAGGTTTTCCAATTTATGTAATAGTAAAGGAATGGATACCGTGTCAAATGCTTTTTTAAGGTCAAGAAAAATGCCTACAACCTTCTTTTTGCTATCAAGCAATTTGACTATAGTCTCAGTAAGATCGAGAACAGAATCTTCAGTAGACAAGGATTTTCTGAAACCGTACTGATTACTAGCAATGATTTTATGTGATTCTAAATAGTTACTTAATCTAGCATTAATGACTTTTTCAAGTATTTTAGAAACAGACGTCAGAATTGATATTGGGCGATAATTGTTAATATTATGTTTGTCACCACTCTTATATATAGGACTAACCACAGCTTGTTTGAAAATGTTTGGGAAAACTCCAGACGACAGGCAGAGATTACAAAGAATCGTTAAAGGCCGGACAAGGACAGACCGTGCAGCCTTTAATATTTTTGTCGGGATACAAGCGTGACCCGTCGCGCATTTATCCCTAAGGCTCAAAATGATGGCTTCAACCTCTGCATGGTCTGTGTTCATAACTACCATTGAAGATAGAGGTGGATTTGCGTTTAAGTGCGAGGAGGTGCTACAAGTATTGCTAACATCCAATTGGGAAGCAAGTTTAGAGCCAATACTAGCAAAATAGTTGTTAATGTAGTCAACGGAGCTCTTGCCAGTTTCCTTGAGGCTGAGTAATTCAGTCGGCGAAGAAGAAAGATTCTTAGTATTCGTATTAGCAATATCTTTAATCACTTGCCAAAAACCTTTAATATTATTTTTATTTCTTCGTAACTTATCACTAAAATATTGATTTTTAAGTTTCTTCAAAAGATTGTTGCAGTAGTTACGATATCTCGTGTATGTTATAGCTAATATAACATTATGTGGGTCAATTTTAGACTTTTTATGTAATCTATCTCGATTTTTAATGCATCTCAACAAGCCAGGTGTAATCCATGGCTTAAGACACTTTTTACGATTTGGGACTTTGATCAGTTTAGTGTGGGATTCAACTATGTTAGTAACTAAAGATATAAATTCGTTGGCCATGAGATTAGCGTCTGTCAATTCAGATAGCACATCAAAATTTGCCTCAGATAAATCACTGAGAACAGAAGGAATATTCATACAGGTTTTAAAATTTGTGGTTTTAATGGACTGTGTTTCCAAATCCATACTGAAAAATACTGGGGAATGATCCGTGATAAGGGAATCAAGAATCATAACACTAGAGTCTCTGTTACTGTTAAGCATAACGTGGTCCAGACAAGCATTACCTCGGGTCGGGATCGTATGAGCTGCAAGAAGCCCGCGAGATGCAAGAGTATTTAAATAACTATCCGAAGAGAGATCACAACTATTCTCAGTTATGTCAACATTCAAATCTCCGACCAAAACAACTGTCTTAAATGCAGACAATGAAGCTAGAATAAGATCCAGGCTGTCATTGAATCCATCAATATTTCTGACAGAGGGCGAACGATAAATGGCTACAATAGCTATGTCTATATCCGACTCGAATATCAAACAGTTTGCATCCCGGACATTTGGCTCAGTAATTGTATGAACAATATTAGCCCTAACATATAAAACCACACCATCGTTCTGGTTAAAATTTTTAGATTTATAGGGGATGTAGCCATCTAAAACAGGCACATTTGTAGTTTTACTAAGCCAGCATTCACTCAGAACGATGATATCACAAATAGCTCGGATACGTGCAAGATAAACAACAAGGGCGTCATGATTACGGTTGATGCTCCTAATATTAGTATGCAATACATTAAAAGGTTTGTTACCGCTTAAATACAGATGAATATCTTCAGGGGAGCACGTTAGCGATCTACACACCAAAGAGGCATCAATATCTTCAATAATTATTGGGAAACTATCCATTAACAATTGTTAAAAATAGCAGTAAGACGCCTTACATTTGAGTAGCAATGGCAAACAATGGGCAATGATGGGCTCACATTTCCCAATTTTAAAGCGCAGTCGCAAAAAAATGTAATAAAAGCTTGGGTCAGAACGCCAACACAACTTTGACAGCATGATATTTGGTATCGAAAATACTTATGATGATATAAATTAAAACATGAAAAGAATTGCAGATTTTTATAAGTGTTTGGGTATTTAGTGATAGTGTAATGTGTAATAGATAATAGTAATAGTAAATTAGTTAACAAACAAAACAACGGAGTAAACCTTATAGTAAAAAATAGTCAATTATCTCTCCTTAAAGAGTTTAACTGGTCTTCACTTTTGATGAGAATATGAGGTAAACCTTCCTTTTCTCTCAAAAATATGCGGCCATTAGAAGTCCAGCAATAGTTATACTTCAGAGTCTGAGCTAAGTCTCTTGCCAGGTAGAAGAGGCGTCTCCCACGCGCAGTCAGGCTTTCGGACATGAAGATAGGCGTAGCTTTACCTTGTAGCCCGAGGTGCGATGTATTTAATTTATTAGATGGGTTATTTTTGTTATACATTCTCGTTTTGGCTAAGAATTCATGTTTCAATGTCGTATTAGAAAACTCTAAACACCTATATTACCTATAACCTATAGACTTCCTCGATAAATGGACTATCCAACACAAAAAGAATTTTTCAATTCTTACCAGTAGTTCCTGGGATTAGCGCGTTCAAACAAACAAACTTTTCGGATTTATAATATTAGTATTGATATTTGTCTGACGTGGGTCAAATCTTTCAAGCTAAATGACTTATCTAATTGAGTCCATTACTACGTATGCAACTACACTCGCTAAAATAACTATAATATTTGTACTTCTGTTTTGTTACTGCGTTGTGTGTTATTATAGCGGTTTCTAAACCAGCTTAGGGAGTGCTGGAAAGTCTAGTTAAGATGGGGAGGGGGGTAACTGGTATCTTGTTGTTTACTTTTTGTGGACTTTTATATAAAACTGTGGAGAATAATTATTGCTGTGCTTACGGCAACTCTCATATATAATTTGTACAAAGATTTTAATGTATTTTGTGCATGCCTAACGCTTGCGGCCAGGGTTTAATAATAATTTACTTAGTTCAAAAAATAAAAATCTTGCTTGAAATTCCTGAATATTATCTTATGTTATTGCATAGTCATCGGTCTTTCATAACTATGTACCTATGTAACGTTTTAGATCAACCCGAATATTTATAATCCTATGCCAGTACGTTTGTGGCATTATTAGACCAAAAATCCTCGCGACGACTTGGAGAAGACCTATGCCCAATTGTGGGACGTGAATTGGTTGAGGAGAACAGTATACTGCAAAATTGCCGGAATTTCCCAGTTATAAATATATTAACAAAAACAAATAAAGTATATTTGCTAAATGTATTATGTTGCTATATGTACCTACTGGTAATATCTTACAGCGAAACTATTTTTTGTTAAGCAAATATGTTTAATTAATGTTTACAAAAAATGATTAATGTCATCGCAATGTCATTGGTGGCACTATTTGTGTAAGTTAAATACGTAACATAACGCCAATATCTTTTTAGGATAGGCAGAAGTCTCTTGCATTGTAAAGTATCGTTCCGCTCATTCTCGCTGCTTAAGTGCTTATGTAAGATTTTAGCTTAGCAATGATTCGTATTTGTCCGCGCTTTATCCGTGTGGTGACGTATTACAAATAGAAGTGTTTTACCCCATTTCTTCCCCAGGGTGTTGTAAGAGCCAGCTAAGGGAAGTATAAGCCGTTGACATCTACTGCGAGACACGGATAACTCGAAACCAAACCCTATGCCAATACGCCTGGTCGGCGCAGCATAGTAGACCGCAAACCCGCCACTCCCGCCAGAAGTGAAGAAGGCTCGTGCTCCGAGTTGAACGTTAAGAGGGCACTATAGCAAAAATGCAAATACCTAACTTCTAGCTGTAGTCCTCTCTTAATGGGCTTGAGAGAGAGAGAAGAAAGGATGTTAGCTTTGTAATATCCTGGTTTTACAGTGATCCAGGGAAAAATGGCAGTTGGGTTGGTGACACTTGTATTCTTAATCCGTCACCACACGGAGGTAATTATATTTAGTATACATCCGTATTCTGTTACCCATAACACAAGCAAATAAGCTTAGCTTGGGATCAGAGCACATTGTGTGATATGTCCATAAATAAAAGTAAAAATTAAAACCATATGATAATTTAATTGTTACCAAGTCACACATAACGCCTTCAATGAGTCTTTGCTAATTTGCTTCATAAATTTTACGATGCCATTTATCTAAAAATAAATTCAGCAAAAAACAGCTACTACCCACGTCATAACATAATTTTATTCAAGCAGGTTTTTCGAAATGTGGAAAAAAAGTGGCGGTATATATATTATGTATACGAAAATAACTGAACTGGTTTTATAAATATAAAAAAAAATTAAATTACAATGTTTTAATAGTTTTAATTTTAAAGTAATGTTTCCGTTTGGTTTGGTGGAATGAAAAACTAAAACGTTATTTATCCATTACTATTTGCAGTTATTTTATAGCATCACGCTAGATGCATTTGGAACGGACAGCGATTCTTTTTTTAAATAAATTTATTTATTTTTCGCTGGGGATAGCTAGTAGCTACCCGAGGGAGAAAACGGTTTAAAAAAATAATAAGATAAAATAAATATTCGTGGAAATTTCACACAACGTCCTCTGGTCCCAAGCTAAGCTTATATGCTTGTGTTATGGGTACCAGAATAGATATAGTTATCACTTTTCTTTTGTAAATACATACTTATAATACATAGAAACACCCACACGCAGTACCAACTATGATGCATACAAGTGTAAAAAAGACGCCCATTCAAGTCTCAGGAGCTGTCATCGAGAAAATATAGAAATGGAAATATTATAACGCTTGCTATACGACGCGACGTTGGCCGCCACTGTCTATATCGGTTTTGCATGAATGACCAACGCTCATTCAAACTGATTGATGCTTTGCGTAGTGCGTTTTGAAATTTTTGCTTTTACTTTGCATTCCGTTCCACGAATGCGTTTAATAGATCATTCTATATTAAAAATACTTGATAATCTAGAGTTCCTTAAGCGATAGAAATACGGAACTCTTTTTAGAAACACAAGAAAGTTTTTATTTAATTGTTTTTGTCATCATCATTATTATCATAACATACACCTTTCCCCATGGGTACATGTGGTCCTGCTACGATCCAAACATACTTCCTTGGCTTCACTTATTTTTTATTAAAATGATTAGTTGACTAAAGTTAAAACTAATCATCATCATCATACCGTCTCGCGGAACAGCGACAGACAGCGATATCTGCAACGCTATCAACACATTTCTTTGGCTTCATTTACTCATACATCTAGTTATACATCATTGTTAAGAATATTCTACGAATGTAGTTGAACTTAAGTCTACATAGAGGCAGACGAAAAGATGGATGGATTGTGAAAGAAGATAGGTATGAAAGAGGAGTTAACACAGATATGACGTCTGACAGAAGACTATGGAAGACGAAGAAATGTTGCAACGACCACAAGCAACGAGATAAAGAGAGGAGAATGATGAAATATTCGGGTTCCGTACCAAAAGGTAAAACGAGACCTTATTACTGAGACTTCGCTCTGTCTGTCGCTAGGCTGCATCTCTGAAACGGTGATAGCTAGAAGCTGAAAATTTTACGGTTCAGTAGGTATATATATCAGTTGATGCCATAACAACAAATATTTATCATTATTCTGTTCTTATCCCATTGTTTGGAGTCCCGTTAGCATTCAGTTTGTTGATTTGCAAAACCTGTACTATCTAACATATTATTTTTTAATTAATCGTTGTTTTTTGTGTCATCTTCTTCTTATATATAAAATTCACGTGTCACAGTGTTAATTACCGTACTCCTCCGAAACGGCTTGACCGATTTTTATAAAATTTTACATACGTATACAGTAGGTCTGAGAATCGGCCAACATCTATTTTTCAAACCTTTTTTTTTTGTGTGGCAAAACAACGTTTGCCGGGTCAGCTAGTATAATATAAAAACTTCGTAAAAATTATTTTATCTAAATAGATAACATAATTTCTTATTTTCATAAGATTCGCAATTATGACTATAGATTAAAAATTGGTCAAGTGCGAGTCGGACTCGCGCACGAAGGGTTCCGTACCATTATCTATGCAACATAAGGCAACGTTATTAGTATCGAGCAAGAAACGGTAAAAAAAATCATGTTTGTTGTATGGGAGCCCCCTTAAATATTTATTTTATTTTATTTTTAGTATTTGTTGTTATAGCGGCAATAGAAATACATCATCTGTGAAAATTTCAACTCTCTAGCTATCACCGTTCTTGAGATACAGCCTGGTGACAGACGGACGGACGGACGGACGGACGGACAGCGAAGTCTCAGTAATAGGGTCCCGTTTTTACCCTTTGGGTACGGAACCCTAAAAATAAGGTGTTAAAAAGATGAAAGTCACGTGAAATGATTTGATGAGTATCATGTAGATATTATCTTTATTTACTATCTTTATTTTCTCTTTCTTTCATATTGGAATCGGTAAACATATATTTTTCATACCCTCAGATTGCCGCAAAAGATTCTACACGCAAGGCAACCAACGTTCACCAAACATACGCGATAACCACAGAATAATATTCTATATTAATAATAATCTTATTCTGTGGCGATAACATAGATTTACCAGATACATAACTCACCCGGCTTGGATACCAGATTATGATGTAGTTTTTAATAGATAGAGTGGTTCGAGAGGAATGTTTAAGATCATAATATTATATTATATATTGACGGGCTTCGTGGTCTAGTGGTTCATGTAACGGACTGCCGATCAGGAGGTCTCGGGTGTGATTCCCGGTCAGGACAATACTTTGTGTGATGTTTATATTTGTCATACAAATGTTTGTACTGCGTCTGGGTGTTTCTATGTATTATAAGTATGTATTTACAAAAGAAAAGTAGTATATGTAGTATATCCGTATTCTGGTACCCATATCACAAGCATATAAGCTTAGCTTGGGACCAGAGGACGCTGTGTGAAATGTCGATGAATATTTATTATATGTTTGAACTAGCTGATGCCCGCTACTCCGTACCCGTGGAATTTAGAAACCAAACAAATTGTACGAAAAGTCATCCTCTTCAATCACTCCACTCCAAAAACGCATCAAAAACCATTGCTTAGTTTTGAAGTTAGCGACAAACATACAAAAATAACGACTTTTTTATAATAACTAAGTAAAGATGTTTATGCTAAAATTATCTAAATTCAAGGATTCATGTTGAGATAGGTCGTGAGTGTCGACGTTATCACAAACTTAGGTATAATGTAATGTTGTATTATCATATCATTATGATTTTGACACTAACTTGGATACAACTGTTACTTTGTAATTATCATTAAAGTAGGTATATAATGGTAGCAAATATTCCATTAACTACATTGATCTTTATTTCTATTAAATGATTTATCTTTTAGATATTATAGCTTCTTATAGATAGATAGATTTCTAGATACACTAGCAAATCTAATAAAAATGTTTAGGTTGATAATTATTCTGGTGAAATACAAATGTGAAATGAAATGACGGATTAAGAATACAAGTGTTTACCACCCATTTTCCTCCCGAGGGTGCCGTAAAAACCAGCTGAGGAATATTGTACACAGATCCTCTGTGAGATAGGTAATACTCGAAAGTCGAATCGAAAACCCTTTGCCCACACGCTTGGTTAGTAACTAGAAGACTATATCCCCTCATAAACGGAGCGTTCAAGTATTACGTAACGCAATTTGGGGGGCGGGGGGCTCTCGTAAAACGTTACGATGCGTTACAGGGGCGGGAGGGGGTCTCTCTTACAACACGTTGCGTAACATTATTTCTTTTTTTATATAAAAAATTAGGTATTAAAATTCCCAATTTGGCAACCCTTTTCGTTTATGTTTTACGGGGAATCCATCGATTGTAAGACCATTGTGAAACTAGAGTACGGCCACAGCGCCTTGCTGCCAGAAGGGCAAATGAACTTCTCTGCATTGTGCGTCGTTATGAAACATTGTCTGAGGATGCTGACGGGCTCGACGAAGACGAAGTTGATGCAAGTGGCTTAACAATTCCAGAACCGTCTTCGTCTGCACTCCAGGTGCCAGTGATGAAAGAATCTGAGTGGCTAGCAAACCCGTGGACAAAGGAGCAGTAATTTCAATTGAATTGGTTTTTATAGACCTACTTAGACACTTGGTTAATAGTTGATTATTATTTAATTTTGTTTGAATACGATTTTATTTCGAGTAAAATGTTTAATTTCAGTTGGGTTTCTGTTTATAATTGCATTGCCAAAGGTTAAAATAAATATGTTATTTTATTTGAAGACAAAAGTAAAAAAAGCTAAAATACTTAGGAGAATGAAGGAGAAAAACAATTGTGTGTGAAGCCAAAAATTTATAAAAAAATAAACAAAATACGCAGGTGTTGCGAATTCAAAATCACTTGTTTTATTATAAGACAATTAAAACTATACCAAGGATTAAAAACTATAACATACATTTTGGCGACTTCAGGGTAAAAATGATCACTTGAGTGTTACGTAACGTTTAGAGAGGGGGAGGGGGGTCAAAAATCTTCAAAAATTGCGTTACGTAATACTTGAACGCTCCCAAAGTGGCGGAGGCCAGAGCCCAACAGTGGGACGTTAATGGGCTGGAGAGAGAGGGATAGGGCCTTTGGATGTGTTGCCATCACCTAAAATGTCAATCTCGTTACAATCCCCTTCCGCACGATTCCTGGGTCCGTCTTTCTAGGTCTTCAAGCTAAAACAAATCTGGGCAACTTTGGATGGATGGCAGCCCTAGGTACGAGCAATATATATATATTATATGAAACGTAAATAAATATCAATCCTTTAATTGTATAATAAAAAATGTGAAATTAACTAAATGGTCGACATAAAATTTAATACGCAAAACATTAAACTATTGTGTATGTACTAGAACTAGAATATAGTGCATATTTAATTTATAGAATAGAATAAAATACTCTTTATTGTACATCTCAGTATTACAGTAGGAAAGAATTTAGATATACTTATCACTAGACAATTTTAGAGTTAAGTACAATAGGCGGTCTAATCGCTAGTTTTTTTTTTCTTTATACAACAGGTGCTCAAGTCCACTATTTTGGAACAATTGTCATACCGGCACAATACCGGCACGATACCGTTGCAATTGAAGTCAAATATCCGTAGTCTGCTATATGCCGTCATAACGGTCTTTCAATGGTAATAGAATTGTCGATCTCTTTTATCTATGCATTGAATTTTCGGTCTCTTTTATCTATGGATTGTGTTAGAATGGTATGTATGTGTTGCCGTTTTTAAAAAATGCGTTAGTTGAAGTGATTTTCGAAAAACTACTAATAAATTTAAACATTTAATCATGCTAGACTTCGTTTAAATATATTTGTACATACTATTTATTAGTATAAAAAGCAATGTGAAGTTTAGGAGATTAGTAAATTGCAATAAATTACAAAGAACAATTTCTAATATTTCTATCTATCTATTTTTTATTTATGGCAATCTGTCGACACAGGACAATTTAAAAATATTACTGTCAAATTCAAAATAGCAGACTACCGAAACATTTCAGTCATTGAATTGCAATTGTGAAGCAGTTGTGTACGAGACTAGCAATTTATGTCACTTTGACAATTGTAAGACAATGATGAAGTCGTTATGACGACACATTAATAGTAGACTACCAAAAACTTTACTATTGCACCATAATCGTACAATAATGGTACAGTTGTGACACCGTTGAAATACCCGACTCAGGGCCCTGGTCGGTGGCGAACAATACGGCCCGCCTGATGGAAAGCGGTTACCGTAGCCTATAGACGTCTGTAATACACAGGGGTATCACTCGCGCGTCACCGACCCTGAAAAATGTTCTACATGATACTCATCAAATCATTTCATGTGACTCATCTATTTAACACCTTATTTTTTAATCTATGGTCATAATTGCGAATCTTATGAAAACAAGAAATTCTGTTATCTATATAGATAAAATAATTTTTAGTTGCTATATTTTACTTAAATATTGGTATTCTATCGATAGACAATAAAAATTGATCATCTTGTTTCATCATTAAAGTTGTGTTAAAGTTTGTTGAGTTCAAGTTTAAGTTTAATTATGCACGTATATTTGGTACCAATTTTAAACATACACACTATAGGAAAACTAACTATATGTAGGATTTTTCGTTAATTAATATTTTAGACACTAGGTGTCCTTCTGTAAAATTACCACCTAAGCCTAAAACCTAAGATAAAGCTTATCAAATTGTGGTGCATCTATAATGAATTCCTAACTAACAAACTTATTTTTTTCTACTGCCCATTTTGAGAATAAATTATTTTTTAGCGTCCCCACATTTTCACCTATTAAAAAACTACTATAACTGGGTCTCTTAACGCCCCCCTTTAGGTTTACAGGCGGCCGGCATTATCGCCTACTTTGAGAAAGGCTGATCTAGACCAATACAAAGGAAAAACATGATGAAACCGAACACACGTATGTGACCACAAAAATACAAATAAAAAAAAATTGGCCAAGTGCGAGTCGGACTCGCGCACGAAGGGTTCCGTACCATTATCTATGCAACATAAGGCAACGTTATTAGTATCGAGCAAGAAACGTATCATGTTTGTTGTATGGGAGCCCCCCTTAAATATTTATTTTATTTTATTTTTAGTATTTGTTGTTATAGCGGCAATAGAAATGCATCATCTGTGAAAATTTCAACTGTCTAGCTATCACCGTTCTTGAGATACAGCCTGGTGACAGACGGACGGACGGACGGACGGACAGCGAAGTCTCAGTAATAGGGTCCCGTTTTTACCCGTTGGGTACGGAACCCTAAAAACAAATTGTTATGATAACGTAACGTTTTGTTAGACGAATGTTGATAAGTTATCGCTGTGTCGTCGTATATATCGTTACAACACAAATAACAAGTCATTTGAATAACTAATTTGGGTAGAGAGGGGGGGGGGGGGGTTGCACTGCTATTTTTGTGCAAAATATTGTATTTCCCAATTCTTGCAAGTTTTATGCAATACAGTATATTACAGTTACAGTAATTCATAGTTACAGAATTAAAACTGACATGTTAAAAGCTAAACTAATTTTGTATGTTGCGCTTTCACATCGAAACTACTGAACCGCTTTGTATGAAATTAAAGAGAGAACTAAGAAAGAGTAAATTTTCCAAATTCAGGCATAAAAACCTGCGCCTAGCATTCAGCGGAGAAATGTTTCTATGGACGAGGTCCTAACCTGCAGAAATAAACTCTGCTTAGTTTAGGATTAGAGGAGTTTGTTATGTATTATTATAAAGACTTTTCTTTTCGTCTGTGTACTTATGTATTCGCGTAAAAATTATAGTCCTTTGTTATTCTTCGAGTTATCCGTCGTTCGTAACTTACTACCAAAGTGACGGCGTGCCCGTGTCTCGTAAAAAAATTATTTATTTAGAATTACATTCCCTTCCAGCCAACATTGGGGGTGCAGATAAAAAATGTAGTAAATTACTCCTAATATTATTCACTAACGCACCGAATGAAGTAAAACTTCTAAAATATTTATGTAATTTCTAAATAACTCAACTAATTTCTAGTCATTTGATATTTTAAAAAGCGTGTTCACGTTGTTTTTTTTCAACGTCATGCCATTCCGAGTAACAATGTCGCAATGTAACTATCTAGTAGGTACATTTTCTTGTTAACTAGTTATACTATTACACTTTCATCATTTCCAAGTATATTAAGTAAAAACTGACAGCTCTTGTGCTAGTATAGTAGATAATGCTAAGATATTCTGGTATGGTTAAAACATTGTCCAGTCCAGTTTATTATCTAATATTTTCCAAAAAAATTCCAGAGAAATCGAGGGGAAATTTTGTCTTGCAATCAGAATTTTATTTAGGACTTAGTTGATATTGACACGCTTTTATTAGCTTAATACGTATCTATCTATGTGTTTAACATATGTAAGGGAATCTTTGAAAGTGATTTTCACCCACTTGCAGCAATCAAATTGATCTGAAATTTTGCACACACATTATTAGTTATTAGGAACCCCGTCTACGCAATAATATTTTTAAAAATATTTAGGATTTTGAAGCGTGCTTTTTAGTTTTTGAACTAAACAAAATTGTTAGTAATTTTACCTGCTCTTTCAAATTTTTCAAAGTTCCCTTCAATTTTGAAAAATGTACGGATTCATTAAGATATGTTTAAAATATAATGTGCCTTTTTGCTGTAAAAGCCACCAAAGGGATATTGTACACACTTAATATCTTCCTGTGAGAGACGAAAATAAACCCTATGCCAACACGTTTGGACAGCGTGGTACAAAAGACCATAAACACTCCCAAAGTTGAGGACGTCCGTGTTCAGCCGTGGGACGTAAATGGGCTGGAAAAATAGAGAGCGATCTACTTGTAACAGCTATCGGGTTAAATTTATTACGCAAGTGTAATTAATGTTTGCAGCTAGTATTTAATAAATTTTATTACGCCTTACATTACGAGCCACTAAAATTCGATCACATAAGTACATTATATTTGTGTCAAATTCTGAGAATCGAGTAGTTTGTTGATACCCAAAGTTGACAAATAAGGAAGTTTAATTTAAAATTACGCTTGATAAGGGAGCGGTTAAGATTAGTTAATGAATTAATAAAGGATTAGCTTATACAATAAAAAATTTGACAACGCAGTTAGGGATTATTTCGATAGGTTGGCATTTTTAATTACTACGATTACGCATATCATGTCATACAATACATACATACATTTAAATAGTACACAGAATTTTTTGTATAAATTTGAAACACAAACAATATTATTTATCCCTATTACTAATAAAATATGTTATTTTGACAGACGATAAAGTGACGGACCTATGACCGAGTTATCGCTGTTTCGAAAATTCGTCGCCGATAACAAATACGGCTATCGTCCAAACAGTTTTGGAAGTCAAAAATGTCGTTTTTAAAATATTCCAGTAATGATAAGTGTGTTGATAATATTGTTTATTAAGCAGGCTATTCACACTACGAGGCGTGACATGATTTTATATACGTGTATTAACTAATGATCGTGTGGTGACGGTGACGGATTAAGAATACAAGTGCCACCGCTTTTCCTCTTCAGGGTGCTGTAAAAGCCAGCTTAGGGATATTGTACACAGATAACATATTCTGTGAGAGACGGAAACTTCGAAAATAAACAGCCAACATGCCTCGTCAGCGCGGCACTGTAGACCGTAAACCCTTCCATAGTGAAGGAGGTCCGTGCCTAACAGTAGGACGTTAATGGCCTGGAGAGAGAACTAGTTTGTAACACGATGCAGCTTACAACGTGTAATATATATTTTACACGCTTTATATTAGCTTCACTTGTATGTTTGTTTGTATGTTTGTTTGTATGTTTGTTTGTATGTTTGTAACCGACTCCTTTGGACGCTATTTTGACCCACTTTAAACGGTCAGATTTTATTCAAATTTTGCACACCTGTCAAAGACCGATGACAATGCAATAATTCGATTAAATAAAGCGTGTTTTTTAGTTTTTTTAAACTATTTTATTTTGTACCTGTTTTACCTGTAACCACAATAAATTATTTAAATTTTCCACAGCTTTTATTTATAAATTTTCTTTTTGTTTCAGGTATAAAAATATCCCACCAGTGGACTACATTCCAAGAATTTAAGCAACCGAGAGTACCTAATCTGAAATTATTTAGTATAGAAATATATTACCTAAATAGAATTATCGACCAAATTTTCTACCAAACTTGGAAATTTTCTACAAAACTTGGAAATTTTCTACCAAACTTGGAAAAAAATTCCTGCCTTCCTAAGACCAAAGCCTTGTATTAATATTTATTGGAAATTATATTAGTTTAAGAATTGTTAAGATGAATCCCCAACAATACTGTCTAAGATGGAAACATCACCATGCAAACGTACAAAATATGTTCGCTCAGCTATTGGAGAAAGGTGCGTACCTATCTATATATTTATCTAGTAGTTATGTTAAGGGCCTACATCAATATTATCGTATATCATCGCCGACACGTACATATTAACACAGCCAGTAGGCACAGAAAATGAAGAATTAGGGATACTTTTCCTATTTACTCAAAATCTACTAAATATATTTTAATTCTGATTTACGTGTTTCTATATATAATAGTTACTTATGTTTTTAAAGTTCTTTCATTAGTTAATACGCGATAATAGACCGACAAATGAAAAAAATAAAAAATAGAGAGGTTGTTTCGCTAAGATTTTCTATCGAGAAAACTTTTTTCAATCGTGTTTCTGAGTTTATGCGATCCTAGATCATATATTGAAAAAACATATACTTAAAAATTAGAGCTCTAGTCATTCAATCTAAAGAAACAATGAAAACTTCGTACGTAGAAAAATGTACGAAGCTATTTTGGTATCCTCTTAAAGTAATTTATTAATATTGCAATTGACATGCTATGCTCTTACTTAATAAATTACGTAGAAATACGATATAAACTCAATCGAGTAACGATTATGGTGGCCTAATTGATTACTTCGAGCACGACCGCAATAAGCTCAGTTGGCAGAGCTACGGAACGGTATTCCGAAGTCGTGGGTTCGAGTCCCGCTTGCGGTAATCACTTTTTCCACCGTAATTTAATTTATTAGTAGTTATGTTTATTTCTTACAGTAATTTTGTAGGTATTTTTTTTATATTCATTGGCTTTTCACACTTCGTCCTCTGGTCCCAAGCTAAGTTTAAAAATGCTTGTGTTGTGGGTACCAGAATACGGATAGCTACTTTTCTTTTATAAATATACTAGCTGACCCGGCAAACGTTGTTTTGCCATACTAAAAATAAAAAAAAGCTTTGAAAAATAGATGTTGGCCGATTCTCAGACCTAGAGGATATGTACACAAAATTTCAAGAAAATTGGTGGAGCCGTTTCGGAGGAGTACGGTAACTAACAGTGTGACACGTAAATTTTATATATAAGATACTTATAATACATAGAAAACACCCATGCGCAGTGCAAACATTTGTGTGACAATATAAATATCACACAAATGATTGTCCTGTGCGGGAATCGAACCTGCGAACTCGTGAACGGCAGTCCGTTACGTCAGTAGACCACGATCATTCATCATTATCATCATTCTTTTGCCCTTATTCTGTAATTTGAGGTCGGAGCAACATGTTACAGTCGGTTTTGACTGATTTTTACGACCGGAAGGTTGGCAGTAAGGCTACCTCCTATGGATATGGGCAGGTGTCATGCAACATAGTTCTCTCGGTTGGTTTATACGACGCTTGTGACCAACACTTAGGGAAGTGACAGTTTTTTATCTATTACTCGTATTCTTTTTGTCAAAAATTTCAGTTTAATGCAACATTGTTATTTATTTCGTTATAAATACGAACACAGATAATATAACGTGTTAAAAATACAAAAATCGAAACCATTCCAAAATAACGGCATGACGTCATGTTTTTCAAAATAGCCGAATTACTAAAAAAAACTGTAGGTGTTGACGAGAATAGCTCGACTGGTTTTTTTATTGTTATAAAAACTGAAATTACAATTATTTTATTTTAATTAGGGCTGTCACTTATTTATTACCTACAGTAACCCGCTGTTTACTTACGTGTAATTCTGGTAATGGCCATCCATCCATACATCAACCTTTCTCCGTCCACTGCTGGACATAGGCCTCCCCCATAAAACGCCACAACGCGCGGGCCTGTGCCTTCTGCATCCAGTGGCACCCTGTACATTTGATGACATCGACAGTCTATCTCTTCGGGGGCGTCAACAGGCCGCCCAGATCATCGACCATGTGGCCTGCCCATTGCCATTTCAGCGTGCTTACTATCAAAGTGCTGTAGACATGTGGGACAGTGGAACGTTAATGGGCTGGAAAGAGACAGAGAAAGAGGGAAAGTAAAGGAATTACGTATACGCTGAGCTCTATTCTTTGCAAATTTACAAAAACTTAAATGCAAATTAAGTAGTTTAAATACAATAGTGTTGTCACATAAACTGCAACGTGACAGCCCTAACTCCCTTGTCTGTGATTTCACCTAACGGCCCAGCGGAAGACCAGCGCTGGTCGTAACTAGCAATCAAGCTGAGCTGTGGCCGTTTTGTGGCGGACACATTTGTTTTATTTGTACCAAATAGCTGCTTTTTCTGTTCTCTCCTTTTGTTTTATCTTATTTTACCTGCTTGCTATTCTTACTTTCCTTCTTTTGTTATAGTTGCAAATAAATATAATTTATTTATTTCTTTTTTTCCGTGGTTTTTTTTCGTGAAAAATAAACTGATTTTAAAAATTCCGTTAAATTTTAGAAGAGTATATCTATGCTTCTATTATTTTCTTATTACGAAAACCTTACCAAATTTGTGTGATAGACGCTCCAAATTTATCTTACAACAGTAAAAAACGGGATTTTGATGGTCTTATTTCCTTTAGTAATGATGTTTTGGAAGAATGTAATGTAAGAGAAGCATAGATATAATAAACCTAAATACTGCGAGAAAACTTTGTTGCTCTAGCGGGAATATCCACGAAGAAAATAGCGGAGTATTTTCTCTATATTTTCTGTCGTACCCTCGTAATAGAGCTAAATTATATACATATTTTAAAATTCATGATGAATCAATATAGATATTTTAAAATTCATGATGTGACGCAGATACGATTAATTAAAATTCGTGTTTTCGCGAGCCCACTGGTTGTCGAATTGTCGAGGTCGTTACATTAGTTGTACAATAAGTTAACTGGCCTCGTGGCGTAGCGATAGTTAAGCTCTGCCTGCTTTATTGTAGTTATGAGGTCGATTCTCGCACAGAATAATTTGTTATTAGCGAAATAAGACTATCAGTCGGCGTTTAAGGCCTAATTAGCACTACCATAAGTTGGGGGTTCCCTAGATCAGTGTTGGACTGAGCCGGAAGGGCCCGGGTAGCGGGTGGCTGACATGATAAAGATAAGTATTTAATTTAAAAGAATTAATGAAAAATTAAAAATTTTGCGTGTACTACGAACCTGTTTGTAGTAGTACTCGTCTCTATTCTTAAAATATAATAAATCTGAAGAATATGCTTGTTTGTTAGTTTGTACGCGCTAATCTGGAACTACTGATTCAATTAGAAAAAATTTTTCAGTGTTTTATAGAACATTTAACGAGGAAGACTATTTAACATCTTGAAGGATCAAAAATGGTAAAAATGTTCTAAATTCCACGCGTACGAAGTCAACAGCTAGTTAATAGAATAGATATGTTGTGTAATTTATGAGTTTGAAGAAAGATCGACGACTGCGACACTAATTCATACGGAAACAAAACATTCACACGTTGTCGTTAATTTACACAGATTTATGTTTATTTTATGGTTCTTAGAATATTTAATGACAAGTTTTTTATTATAAAAATAAAACCGATATCACATAAAGTAAAAAATAATATAGCCAAATATCTTAATGTCTGCTTGTCTATTTCGAAAAATTCCCCTGAGATTAGCATTAGATTTTTCTTATTGACTAAACGTATCATACAATATTGTATGTAGTATATCTGTATTCTGATAACCACAACACATGCACAGAAATATAGCTAAATTTTGGACCAGAGGACTGTATGTGAGATGTCTATAAATGTTTCTATTAAAAGATGTAGTTATAAACACGATTTTAACACGCTTTTATTAGCTCTATACGTATTTATCAATGTATTCTAAGAAAATTATTTTGTATTCTTAGAAAAAGATTTCCACCCACTTGCACTCAGTTGCAGTAGTCGAAAGTCGAATTGATCGCAAATGTGACGTCACACATATTAAGGACCGATGACAATGTATTGTATTAATTTAAAAAATATCTACGATTTTTTAGTTTTAAATTTAGCAAGTTGTTACTTTAAGCTCTGATAATATACAAAACAAAATAAAAGGCTCCTAACGAAATACGAACCTGCTCCATTTTTAAACTTGGTTATATAAGGTTGTAGTATACAAAAATTAAGGCCAGTATTTTATTCATTTCATTTCTAATTGTAATATTTTGAAGGTCTGCATTGACGTCAATTGTATAAAAAAACAATAATTTAACAAAAAACAATTCCTTGCGTAAAATTAACAATGCTTAACACCGGGCATTCTCTGGGTTTTGACCAGTTTTTAGGGTTCTGTAATGTAAAGTAAAACGTTACACAAATGACTATTACTAAGATTCCGCTGTCAGTCCATCCGTTATCAACTGGTTGTCATGAACGGTCGTACCTAGAAAGTTAATGTTATCACAGATGATGTATAATATCTGTTGATGCTATAACAACAAATAATAAAAAAAAAACAAAATAAAAAGTTAAGTTTGCTTCCATACTACAAACATTGATGATACAATTAGATGAAATGATTATGACGATATGATTAATGAAAGTATGATGTTATGATAACGAATATAGGTAAGATACGGTACTTTTCTTAAGCGAGTCCAATTCTTACTTGGCCGGGATGATATTTTGATTGTTAACTAACAATGAGTAATTATAATGATATTAATAGTAGAGAACCCTTCGTGTGCTAATTCAACTCGTACTTGGCCGGTTTCACCAAAATTTGTGATGACGTCATTCGGTATCTAGATTCAGACGAGATTAAATCTAAATTTGGGGATTTCCAAATTTTTATATTGCAACCGCGCATCGCAACAAACATAGTATTAATTTTATGTATGTATATGACTTAGCAACTTATTTACATTGTAGTTTTATAATTAAGCATGACTGCTTAGTAATTTCAAAAATTTGCGTGGAGCTCATTTACTCGAATTAAAGTACTTTTTTCGGATTTAAATGCGTATCCCTTCACCTCCCCAGCCCATTAACGTCCAACAATAGTTGCTGGAGGCCCAATAGGGCCTCCAGGCCTCCTACATTTCGGGGGTATTTTAGTCTTACCAAGTCGCGTTGATCAGGTGTGGTGGCATAGACTTTAATTTCAAAGCTTTCCGTCTGTCACAGTTCATGGTTACTGCTTATAACATCCCTTCTCTGGCTCTTACAGCAACTACGGGAAGAAGTTGGGTGGTGACTGGTGATACATTATTTTTTTTTTACATGGGGAATGCATTTACACACTTCGCCCGTCCGGTCAGAATTATTAACTTTTTTTAATATTAAGTAACGAAGTAAGCATTAAAAATAGGAATTAAAAACTCAAAAATGTAATGCAAATAGTTAATATACGAGTACAACTAACATTTTGTTAAATTAGTATTATAAATTGTTTCAAAACCTGTTTCAATTTTCAAAATTATAACGTTATGTATACATAATGTTATTAATTAGTTGGTTCTCGCAGCTGTACAATGGAAATTTTGTTTTTATTAAACACTAACTGCTGTGCGCGACTTCGTACGCCTGTAGCTAATTCTGAATCACTAATTTAAATATAATAAATTATATTATAAGGCCTCTCCATGTTTGGATCGTAGCTGATGGCGCTCTATAGTCTCCGCCTACCCCCATGGGAAAAAGACGTGATGTTATGATGATGATCAAGGCCTCTTCAAGTAGTTTCTTATTAGTGGAAAAGTTTTTTTTTTTTTTATTACTTTCTGACTTACCCCTAACTTAGATCGCCTTCAAAAAATTCCTCACGCAAGGCGATCTTACGAGCTTTATTAAGCGCGTGAGATCGGCTGGCGTGTGCTTTATGAGAACTCGCCGTGTGATTATGCTATAACAAATTGAAATGCATTATCCGCACCTTCCTCTACTGTTGCGTCACGTTGGTGCGTTTAGTCGGTAACAAAAATATCGTAATGCTCTGTCTACTGGTTGTCTATGCATAAAAAACACAACCATCCACCAACTCGCCGTAAAGGCGAATGCGGAATGACGCTAAAATCTGCAAATTGGCAAACCGGTTGTATTTTTTATTTTTTAAATATTACTTTTTAATTTGATACAGCGAGTGGTGAATTAAGTTGATATGTATACAGCCATTGGTTGGCTGTATGTAACCTCTATTCTAAGACCGCCCACATTTTATTATTGTACTTCTGAGTGGCAACATTTGGCTATACCTATACTTTTTCTATTTTCATATGCTAATTAGTACGTTAATAAATCAAAATTTCTATATAACACAAACTAAAAATATTAAATTAAATTAGAAAAAATATTGATATGATGTTTTTATGTAAATGTTAATCTCTAAAACGAGTTTTGTTTGTGTATTGGGTGGAGTGTAGTGATTTACCTAACCATAAAAACTTAAAAAAAAACATAAAAAGCTCAGCAAAGCAAAAAAAATTCTAAGCTACGTAAATACATAGTCTGAAAATACTTGCCTTTGAGAACTTTAAAGTACATATGCACCTTTATTGTTTTTAATCTAATCTCTGAATTGTAAAGCACAACATATTAAACTGTTTGTATGTTGCTTATATTTAAGAAGTTACTACTTCGAAGTTCTGTTTATTATGCACTGTTCATTGAACCCATTACTGTTTCCGATGTACAATATATATATATATACTAGCTGACCCGGCAAACGTTGTTTTGCCATACTAAAAAAACAAAGTTTGAAAAATAGATGTTGGCCGATTCTCAGACCTACTGAATATGTATGCAAAATTTGAGAAGAATCAGTCAAGCCGTTTCGGAGGAGTACGGTAACTAACACTGTGACACGTGAATTTTATATATTAGATAGTACCGATTCTAAATGCACAACTTAACTTAACTAACAAATGAAAATTGATAGTGACAATAACACAACTCGGCAATGTTAACAGAACTTTTTTATTAGTATATTACAGACTAACGATTTTATTTAATAAAAATGTGCACAACGAAACAGACAATTAATCAAAATACGCCATAGTTGTTTTTATTTTTCAATTAAGTTAAATTTAGTTGTGCACGTAGAATTGGTACCAATGACCTATTAAGTAAACGTGTACTGCTTGTATTTGAGACGTACTATAATTTATATCCGAAGGTTCAGTAGTAAATAGTTTAAAACCAATTCGCACCAAAATACTGACTACAATATCTATTTGTCTATCGAAGTTATCAGAAGAGCACATGAAAAGTATTTGTTGAAAAATAATCATATTAGGACTTTTTTTAATTAATTCAACAATCTATTAAGTAAATCCTTGTCTTTACATAATATAAAAGAAAGTTATTTTTGTATGTAAGTACCTATGTGAGCTAAAATCTTCAAAACTACGCAACGGATTGTGATGCGATTTTTTTAATAGTTAAAAGGCTTAGGACGAGAAATACCTTTTTTTTGTAAAATTTGCTAAGGTTTGATTCTTAAATCCAGCGCGTACAATGTACGGGCCACAGCTAGTTAAACTATAAATGCACCGTAATAAGCTAGGAAGGATGGAAGGGATGGGGTGATCGTGCCCTCGTCTAACACACTTTTATTAGTTTCAACGTACATATCTAGCTATCTATGTAATAACGGTATCTTTGAAAGTGCTTCTCACCCACTTGCAATATTCGAATCTGATCTTTTGCCCACATATTACGGGCCGATGACATGACAAGATTTTTAAAAGATATCAAGGATTTTCACGCTTATTTTTTTTAGTTTTTAGACTAACGGTCCTATTTATAATGACTTATCGGAGGTTTAAACGGAGATTTTTCGGAGAGATAATAAACGTTTTATCGTAAAAAGACTAATGAATAACAAGTTTTGACAATTTTCGCGAACCTATTTTAGCGAACTTTTAAACCTCCGATAAGTCATTATGAATAAGGCGGTAAGTAATTTATTGTTACAGTAGCTTCTGCCCTCGACTTCGTACGCCTGTAATTTAAAATCAGTACATGTAGATAGAATAGTCAGCACTTTTGGACACTAGCTTCCTATCAACTAGTGTCTTTTATTGGAGCGTACCATTACTTTTAGAGATTGCTCCCTACATACTTAATACAAACTTATATCTCTTTAATAACACGCTTTTATTAGCTTCGAACGTATCTATCAATATCAATGTATTAATTAATCTATGTAACGGTAATTTTCACCCTCTTAAAGGCCGACCACAATATAATAATGTAAAATTCAGAATTATCAAGCGTGATTTCTAGTTTTTGAACTAAGCATAATATATATATGCTTCGAACATTTTCTACCTGTGCATTAATCTATGTAACAGAATACATAAAAGTTATTTTCACCCAATTGCAGTAGACGGATTAATCTGAAGTTTTGCACACAATAGGGACCGATGACAATGTAATAATAATTTAAAATAATTTTTAGATTTTCAAGCTTTTTTTTTGTTTTTGAACTAAGTAAGGCGTGATGTTAAAATTGTATTTGTTTTGTTTCAGAACGATTTTGTGACGTGACATTATATTGTTCACCAAATTTCGGTACACAAGTGAGTGGTAAAGACACCATTGAACCACAAAGCATACGAGGAGTCTCTCTCAGAGCACACAGGTAATGTTAATTTTTTGCATTGTTATAACGCATTTATTAGCTTAGTTTATTTATTTATTTATTTAGGTTTACCAACAAATGTTAACATTAGATAAAGTAAAAATTACATAAAAAAAAACAAATGAACATGCAACAATTACTTATAGGCAAACACCGCTTGTGCTTAGTTCGTATCTATTAGACACAGAGACGCGGGAGTATGACTGCCATCGTCTAAATTGATAGCCAATGCTGGATAAAAAGGGCAAAAATCTCGGATAGTTATTTGACCGAATTTGGCATTCTTAATTCCACAAAATTGAAATAAAAATGTCAACAACCGGGACAAAATTTAAACGCCTGAATTCTGCATAGGCTTCCGGTCTGTTAATTTTTTTATTTACACCATTATTTTCATTAAGTTACTAAACAATATAACTATGGCTAATAATTTTAAATAGATTTGTATGAAGTTTCATACAAATCTGTTTTGTATGGCAAATTATGAATCGTGAGGAAAAACGTGTCATCGTGATTGAGGTCGGTCGACAGGGATTAGTGATCGCTTTTGTATGACTTCTCAAGCCGTTTATGCTCTACTATATGATAACGAACTACATTTAGGTTCGGTTTTTGCAAGATTTTTGTTTGTAGAGGCCTAAGTTGGCAATGGTACTCCACCTGATTTTAAGTGGAAGTGTAATTCAAAAGTAATGACTAGCTGTAGTTTCGTAGTCCCTTGATTACTTTCCCAAAACGTATCGCAATTTAACAAATTATTTTATTAAAAATTAAAGTATATCTTTGGCCAGGTTCCTGTGTTCTCCTTCTTTTGAATAATATTGTCATATTAATATTTTGGACTTGTAAACAACGCGGAAAATCTAGCATTTTTTTTTTTAATTTTTGTTAATTGTTTTTTTTGTAAGAATCAATTTATAAAAAAAAGAAACACATAGGAACATCTCAATAGTAGCAAAATATTTATAGAAAAAAAAATTGCTCTACGGGTATTATCCAGGGAAGAAATAGGGGACTACGTTTGTACGGAAAAAACTGCCGTTGTGATTTCTACTAACATCCTACTGCAAGTGGGTGAAAATTACTGAATACTGAAAGATTCTGTTAATTTTATTAATATGTACATTGATAGATATGTACCGAACTAATAAAAATGTGTTAATAATAACCGTATAAAAAAGAAGACTAATGAGAATTAGAAAGTTTTTAAAACTAAATAATATTAATATTTCTCTAGGGTAGTACTAGCGGCATGTTCAGAGTTATTGGGCGCGTTGCTGGGCGCACACGAAGCCCAAGGTGAACCCGTACTGGTCATAGATGGCGCTGAACCTAAACACGTGAAGGCGCTGCTCGACTACATGTATACCGGCGAGATGAATGTGCATCATGTCAGTATATCTTCTATCTACATCCTTACTTCTATATGTCTTATATCTATATATCTTAAATCCGCCCATACATACAATATTTACGGTACATTAATCCATAAAATCAGAATTGGTTATGTATAATAATTGTTAACTTTTAAAAATGTGATTTATGAACTACAATTACTGCTACCGCCATCTATCGCTATGTAGTTATACATATACTAGGTTCGAGACGAGACATCACCTTAGAGGGCGCTTTATTCATGTAGTTATTTAGTAATTACTAAATTTGTTAGTATTTTGGCATTTCAGAGAGGGGGGGGGGGGTTATTAAACTCCTAAACCCTGGTGCCATCCAGTTGTGACAATTGCATCAAATGGAAAAACCTATTTTTTGTCAGATCATGGGTACATTATAAGAGCAAGGATGTACCAGATGGTAGGTTGACGTTTTAAATTGAGGACAAGTAACTTTAGCCTGGCTATATCATACTTGGTAAAATAATGACGTTTCATATGACGTATAGCCTGTATCATAGACACATACAGATACATTTTCACGCACACATAGATATTTAAGTGGCTTCAAGCCGATTGAGTGATATAACGATAGACAGTACATTTGGTATATCTTTGTATAAGAGGTAGATATCGTATTATTGTATACAAACATCACAATACAGACTGTTACTTTCAGAGTCAATTGGCGAGTTTATTGAAAACAGCTGAGGAGTTGCGCATCAAGGGTCTCACAAATATGAGGTGGAATAATAAAGATGAACCACCTGATTATGATTCCGGTAAGCATCTATGTATACTTTGGTCTACTATACAATAGAATAACTCTTTATTAATCCATCAATAACTTATCAGATACGGAAAGTATATTAAGCAATGCTTTGTACAATAGGCGGTCCTATCGCTTTAGGCAACCTCTTCCGGACAACTATGGGATGGAGATAATGGAACTGAGATTACGGGTAGTGTGCAAGACTCCGAGAATAATCCACGCTGTCCAGACGTGTTGACATTGGAGTTTAGCTTAGAGGTTTAGCCTCTAACAGTCCGTAGCGTATTTGGACATTTAACGCCCCGGAACCGTGATTTGCCGGCCCAAGACCAATGGAGCAAGAGAAAAGAAGGCTTGCGCCGCTCTTCGCAAGCTACCGCCCCGGGCCGTGGTTTCCATGATCCTAGTGTACTTACGCTCCTGCTCACCGTTGATAACGGAATATTAATTAATTCACATCATCATCAATGACCTTGCCCTTAACCCGTTAACTGAGGTCGGCGGTACGCGGTACATGACTTTGTTTATGTTTAAGTATGTTTTGACTGATTTTTACTCTCGGCCGCCTGCTTGACGTCAACCCTCCATGGGTATATGCGTAGATGTCATACGACGTGCTTCTCTTGGTCGGTTCTTGCGACCCTCGCCGGCAAGACGTGGGGAGGTGGACATTAATTAATTTGCATATTTGTTAAAAATGTTTTTATTTTAAATCTGCCAGGTATAGTGACAACAGCAACACCGACAGACTCAAAGCCACAAGAGAAGCAATGCTTCGAGGCGAAAGTTCCGAAGCAATATTCACCTAAACATGTGTCACCGAAGCACTCGCCGGAAACACCCGAACAGAAGCCGAAAGAAGACGAACATAAGACTGGAGAAAGGTTTAATGTTAATGGTATGATGTAATACATTTCATGGATGTTTTTAAGGGTTCCGTACTAAAAGGCTAAACGGGACCGTATTACTGAGAATTCGCTTTTCGTCCGTCTGTCACTGGGCTGTATCTCCGGAACGGTGATAGCTACAGAGCTAAGAATATCACAGATTATGTACATCAGTTGATGATACAACAGCAACTATTTGCTATCATCATCATCCTATTATTATAATAATAACAGTACGGAACCATTCGTGAACGGGTCCAACTCGTACTTGACTGGTTTTTAAATAAATCAAATTCATTGTGTAACGTTATGTTGTTTATTCGCAGGTGGACCCCCACCTTTAATAAAACTACCCGTGAGAGAAAAATGTAGTCCCGTTAAAAGAGAAAATTCTGACTCGTAAGTGTTTTATTGTATCTATGTACTGTGTGGTTAACTGACGGATCTTTACTTTAATACCATCTATGCTAATAGCTGAAGAGCATGTTTGTTTAAACGCACTAATCTCAGGAATAATTCTTTCAATATTGGATTGACATTTATCGAGGAAGGCTCCAATATGATTTATATTTCTTGACAACACGTCTACTCTGCGCGGCATAGTAGACCATAACCCTTTCCAAAGTGGACGCCCGCGCCCAACAGTGGGACGTTAATGGGCTGGAAACACAGAGAGATTGTTTTTATTATGTCTAGTATATTATTAATTTATTTTCAGAGAGAGCCCAAGTCCCAAAAGACAGCGTCAAGTTAGTAAATCAGATAATGTGGATGATGATACACTCTGTTTAGCTAAATTGTAAGTTATTGTTCATGAATCATAATAATGTAGGGATTTTAAAGTTCCGCACTGTACCCAAAGGTAAAACGCGTCCCTATTACTGAGACTTATTTTGCCCGTACCGTACGCACAACCGTCCGTCGGACTGTCACCAGGCCAGTATCTGGAACGGTGATAGGAAGAGAGCTGAAAATATCAGTTTCTGTATTGATGCCATAACAACAAATATTCATCATCACCATTATCCTGCCCTTATACTGTTATTTGTGGGTCGGAATATTACGAATACATTATGATAATAACGGTACCCTTCGTGTGCGAGACCAACTCATTCTTGACCAGTTTGTTTCTATTACGAAAATTTGAAATCATGTTTTTCTAATAAATGTTTATTCAATTAATTTTAGAGAGAGGGATCAGGAGTGGCAGCATGGCAATTTGGTAAGCATACAAAATATACTTATTTATTAGGTATCGTCCATTAATTATGTGAAGTTATTTTAAAGCATTTTTTTTTTAATCACGTATATTTTTTTAAAACAGCTTTTCCATCAGTTACTTGTAGCATATAAAAACAAATTTTCAAAATAATAATACTCTTGTGCGACTCATTTCATTTGTATAAATAAAACAAAATATTATAATAAATTTTAGCCCCATGTTTCAGGGACATTGCAATCACCCCATATCGTCCCATACGCGTCTAAATCCGTAAAAAGTGGTTTTATTAAAATTTTCTAAATAATATTCTGTACAACATGGTTTTTTTATCAACACGCTTATTAGATAATATATATATCTATTAATGTATTATTATTAACGTATCTATATATCTATGCAACGGAATCTTAAAAACTAATTTTCACTTACAAGGTTTTTAGTATTTTTTTTTAATTTGTCCTCTAGGATATAACGGCTGAACGCGTAGTAGGTTGGGGTGCTTGTCGCGAGGGCCCCGCTTCTTGCGCTTCGGGTGCTTCCACGTCGCGCGACCCGTCGGACGACGAGTGGGCCGACGCGCCGACTGATATTGGCTCCTTTCTTCATACTAATCTGAGGGTAGATGGAGATAATAGTGCTGGTGAGGATTTCTAACATTGGTACCAAATTCTATGGTGTATTTTAATTAATCGTTATTTTTTTTGCAATTATTTTTTACTGATGCTTTGTTCCTATTAGTCGCAACTTGATGTTATAATAGCTTGTGGCTTTCCTTGATATATGTAGTATCCAATATTGAAAGAATTTTTCAAATCGGACCAGTTGTTTCTTAGAATAGCGCGTTCAAACAAACAAACTCTTCAACTTTATAATAACTAATATTACAAAGCTCGTTACAAAGTTCGTTTATGATAGATCTTCGTTTGGGTACTGGGAATTCTAATAAAAATGTTTTCTTGCAAATAACTATTTATTTTGCTTGCACAATTTTTAAACACAGGTAAGTAGACGCTTCAAGAGGAACAGGGCCCTGAGTCGGGTATTTCAACGGTGTCACAACTGTACCATTATTGTACCATTATGGTGCAATAGTAAAGTTTTTGGTAGTCTACTATTAATGTGTCGTCATAACGACTTCATCATTGTCTTACAATTGTCAAAGTGACATAAATTGCTAGTCTCGTACACAACTGCTTCACAATTGCAATTCAATGACTGAAATGTTTCGGTAGTCTGCTATTTTGAATTTGACAGTAATATTTTTAAATTGTCCTGTGTCGACAGATTGCCATAAATAAAAAATAGATAGATAGAAATATTAGAAATTGTTCTTTGTAATTTATTGCAATTTACTAATCTCCTAAACTTCACATTGCTTTTTATACTAATAAATAGTATGTACAAATATATTTAAACGAAGTCTAGCATGATTAAATGTTTAAATTTATTAGTAGTTTTTCGAAAATCACTTCAACTAACGCATTTTTTAAAAACGGCAACACATACATACCATTCTAACACAATCCATAGATAAAAGAGACCGAAAATTCAATGCATAGATAAAAGAGATCGACAATTCTATTACCATTGAAAGACCGTTATGACGGCATATAGCAGACTACGGATATTTGACCTCAATTGCAACGGTATCGTGCCGGTATTGTGCCGGTATGACAATTGTTCCAAAATAGTGGACTTGAGCACCAGGAAGGAAACAGTACAGCGCCACCTAGTGCAATAACTTATAACTAAATAATGTGGCCAGTGTTAAATTTTCTAATTTAATAATAGATTATCTTTAGTATAATATAATACACAGTTTTACAATACATAGTTTAGTTAACATTACCGAATTGTGTTATTGACACTATCAATTTTTATTCAATTATGGGAGCAATGCTCATACCCATAGTGTACGGACACAGTTGTGTGTTAGTGAGGTGATTTTGTTGGTGTGTGTGTAGCGATAAATCTTATTACGTTGTTGTTATTATCTCGACACTATCGACCTGACGGTATTGCACACAAAGATAACAACCTCTAGAACAACAACTCTCTCCAGTCCATTCTCTCTCTCTCTTGCACTTTGAGAGCGATTTTGGTTTCTTATGCCATTAATTTATTAATATTTTTGCGATTGACTCGCTATGCTTTTACTAAATAATATAAATTTTAGAAATAATTCTTATGCCATGCTGACCAGGCGTGTTGACACACAGTTTAGTTTCGAGTTTGTCTCTCACAGTAGATGTTAACTGCTTAACTCTCTTAGCTGTCTCTTACCCTGGGCAGAAAATGGGGTAGTGGCACTTGTATTGTTAATCCGTCACCACACGGACAATACTACTAGGTACGTTAATGGATAAAAAGAAGTAGAATCATATAGAATGTTGTATTGTACCTAGACGAGGAATCGAACGAGAGTGTCCACGCGACGCCTCAGTCGTCATCGTCTTCACTATCGACAGCTGCGGGTGCTTCAGAGTTGAGAGTTGAACTTGCCAAGGCGCAGATGTCATTAGCTAAAATACGTAAGTATTTATCAATATTCATGTACATTTCACACAACGTCCTCTGGTCCAAAGCTAAGCTTATATGCTTGTGTTATGGGTGTCACAACTACATAACTATAACATACTACTTTTCACTTTTAAATACATAGAAAAAACACAGATGCAGAATGACGTATGAAAATTATAAATATGTCACAAATGATGGTCCCGTAAGGGAATGAACCTCGTGTACAGCAGTCCGTTACCTGAACCACTAGACCTCGAAGCACATCAAGTATACAAACATATATATTACTGTCATATTATTTAAGAATCAAATAAACTGATAAATGTTTAGAAACTTATTTAGAGATTTCTTTCCGAAAAAAGCTATTTTGAAATAGAATCGAATTGTAACCTAAATAATCGATTCACAAAAATATACGAGGTCTAAAAGATCGATTTCCATAAAAATAGATTCACAAAAATATACGAGGTCTAAAAGATCGATTTCCATAAAAATAGATATTATTGCATATCGCTATCCCGGATCCCCGGTCGTGGTTCACAGATTCTACCTAGTGCTAATCACGTTTTCTTCTTAATTTATACATTTGACAGCGTTGACAATAGGTCCCAAATCCGGCCCGACGGACCCTCGGTTCACGGACGTGGTCAAGTTGAGTGACTACCTACAGCATGGGAGAAGACCGCAGTTCTGGGAGGAGAATTATGTTAAAAGGGTGAGATAAAACTTTGTTCTACTAATATTATAATTGATAATTGTATGTAAGAATGAATGCATGTAAGGATGTTTGTTGCTTTTATACAAAAAGCTACTGAATAGGTTTCAAACATTGGCAAAACCCGGTCAAGTGCGAGTTGAGTGGTGGAGGGTTCTGCACCGTTATTATCATAATATATTCCTCATACCGATCCCAAATGACACCAAATAATGGAGTATTTGTTGCTGTAGCATTAATTGATATACACAAACTGTGACATTTTCAGCTCTCTAGCTATCAGTTCGGCCGGATGGACAGCGAAGTCTATTTAATAGGGTCCAGTTTTATCTTTTGGGACGGAACCCTAACAAGCAGTAGTTTAAAACATGTGTTGCGGGTGTTAGGTTGTTAGTGATGATGATGAATTGAGCAGTGAGCGCACGGTACGTGGCCATCATGTGTGCTTCCCCTGTTTTGCCTCTCTTCTACTTCTTGTATGGCCGCATAGAAAGTTTGCAACATAAATCATAAAAGAAATGCGATAAAAAAAATATAGCGTGATTTAGCCTATTACATAACTCGTGTAAGCGCCATCTAGTTTCCTACCATGAAACGGTTGAAACAAATGTTTGGGCATATACACACTCCACATTATGTAAAATGCAAATGCGTGAACAACTAAATTATATAAAGTTTTTGCTTATAGGTAATGGAGGCAGTTAGACTGAAGGAGTTAGAAATGAAGCAGGCAGCTGAAATACTTGGTGTTAGCTACGGAACACTGTACGGACGATATAGGGATGTTTACGGATGTATCAACAGACCTTACAGGTAAATACAATATATAGAATTTAAAATAGATAGCAAATTAATATGGTAATAGACCCCCGGTAATCCGGTGCTTCTTGTAATCCGACGATTGTATTAATAGCGATTGTCATTTAAAAAAACCGGTTAAGTACGAGTTGGACACGATAGGTGCCGTACCAATATTATCATAATATACCCCGACCATAAATAACACAAAGGCAGGTGAATAGCGATGATGATATATCTTATATATAAAATTCCCGTGTCACAGTGTTAGTTACCGTACTCCTCCGAAACGGCTTGACCGATTTTTATGAAATTTTACATGCATAATCAGTAGGTCTGAGAATCGGCCAACATCTATTTTTCAAACCTTTTTTTTTTAGTATGGCAAAACAACGTTTGCCGGGTCAGCTAGTATATATATATATAGCATTAATTTTATTGATAGTTTTATTCCTAGTTATAAAATCTAGGAAAAAAGACGTTTCGTACTTCGCTGTTTTCTTTGTGAAAAAGTGAAGCGAGTACATGTGTGCTTCTGTCATTTCTTTTTTGGAAAAAAACCTTACCTTTGTGTGGTAGACGCTTCAAATTAAAATTTTTAAACAACCGTTTAAAACAGCTTTTTTGAAGGGTCATATTACTTTTAGTTATCATGTTTTAGAAAAAAGCAAGTACCTAATAGAAGCATAGATAAATATATAGGACCTAAATATAGTAGGAAAAATCTTGTTAAATACCAGGGGTTCCCAACTTATTTTGTGAATAAATTCTTTACACTTTGAGAATTTTTTTTTTGCCCCATTTTTTCATTTACTTACAAAACCACTGCAACTCCCCTTTTTTGTCTCTTGAACCGCCTCCTTTTAAGCCTGCAGGGCCCATAAGGGGGCATTATCGTTCACTGTGAGAAAGACCTGCTCTAGACGCAATATTCAGGAAAAACCAGCGGAGTACGAAGTCCATTTATTTGTATGGAGCATGACTTGCTGTCGTACCCTCTTAATAAATATAATTGTGCTATTTTTAGCACATCGTTATGCGGTCGCGACAGAGCGCCATCTAGTCTACCATCGCAGCGACCCGACCCCAGTGGCAGACTTAATAAGTACGTACTTGATATATGTATACATTTAACATCATACGGTACTTCATCCATCTATCTATCAGCTTTTACTACGTCCAGTGCTGGACATGATCTTTCCCAATAACATTCTTTACTTTGCGCTATTTCGTCTTAAGGGCCTACATCAATATTATCGTATATCATCGCTGACACGTACATATTAACACAGCCAGTAGGCACAGAAAATGAAGAATTAGGGATACTTTTCCTATTTACTCAAAATCTACTAAATATATTTTAATTCTGATTTACGTGTTTCTATATACGAGTATAATAGTTACTTATGTTTTTAAAGTTATTTCATTAGTTAATACGCGATAATAGACCGACAAATGAAAAAAATAAAAAATTTGAGAGGTTGTTTCGCCTAGATTTTCTATCGAGAAAACTTTTTTCAATCGCGTTTCTGAGTTTATGAGATCCTAGATTATATATTGAAAAAACATATACTTAAAAATTAGAGCTCTAGCCATTCAATCTAAAGAAACAATGAAAACTTCGTACGTAGAAAAATCCACGAAGAATTTTGGTATCCTCTTAATTCATTCTCAATTATTATATAACTACCTTCATTTGCAAATCCTTGTAGGGTATTAAGAATTTTAATTTCATTCATACATCTTATTCGTATGTCCACTGCTGGACATAGAGTTCCACTATGTATTATTTGTAACATCTAGCAGTTCTTTGCTTTCTTTCTAACATCGTTGCTTCACTGTAGATCTTAATTCAGTGTTTTGTAGAGTTCTGTAACAAAAGGTAAAACGGGAACTCCGTCCGTCTGTTACCAGGCTGTATCTCTGAAACGATGATAGCTACAGAGCGGAAAATGTCACAGTTTGTGTATATCAGATGATGCTATAACAACAAATACTAGTCATCATCATTCTCCTGCCCTTATCCTAGTATTTGGTGTTCCTTTATTTGGTGTTATTTGTGGTCGGTTTAGACGGAAATATTATGATAATAACTCCACGGAACCCTTCGCGTGCGAGTCTGTATCTGTTGGTTTAATACTCTTAAGATTTATGTAAAACTTCCGTGTATAAAATATTTTTTTTCTTTTGTTTTAGATCTGTCCGTGATTTTTGGCAAGCGAAGGGTCCCTCAGAAGTGCTGGACCGTTTACAACGCGGTGAGGTGTCGCTGGATGCGGCTGCGCAGGCGCTGGGTGTAAGCATGGCGAACCTGTCGGCGCACGTCGCAGATTTCGGTATACCTGATAAAGGTAGAATTTATGTCACTAACATATTGTTAAATCAGACTTTTTGTACATATAATAGATTCTAGAATTTAGATTAATTTCACTTAACACCTCTTATTAGTAAATTATGACTTTTTTATTCATTATTAACATGTATTAAATTAATCTATGTAACGGTATCTTTCAACGCGATTTTCACCCACCTGCGACAGTCGGATTGTTTGAAATTTTGCATACATATCAAGGACCGATGCCAATGCAATTATTTAAAAAGACATTCAGGATTTTCAAGCGTGTTTTTAGTTTGTGAACTAAGCAAATTTTTTTAATAAAACTTTTAGCACTCGGAAAGTCTGTGGCTGTGTATAAGTGTAAAAAAGTGTTTATATAAGTGTTCAATGGCAGTATATTCTTTGATTTTTTTGCTTCTTTCTTTCTAAAAACTTTAAGTATAAGACTGTGATGGTCTCACAAATCTCAGTAACTACTGGTGGGAATTGGAAATATATTTTTGGTGAAAGGTGAATGAAGGTCTTTTTTTGTCAAGGTACGGACTAGTCGTTTAACTAATTGTCTGGTTTAACTGTTTGATGGCGACATATACATTACCTTTATTTAATTTGCATCGTTTTGCATGTCATTATATTGCATTGCACGTTTGCACGACTCATAAAAAGAACTTAATTAAATTATACCTAACTATATAGACAAGGATCTCTATTTTTAGTTAAGGTTCCGTATTAAAACTTAAAACGGGACATTATTACTGTGACTTCACTGCTCCGTCCGTCTGTTAACAGGCTGTATCTCCGGAATCGCCATTCCGGAGAATTTAGTACACAAAATTTTCCATTGATAGTGTCATAAAACAATTCGTCAATATTAACTGAACTTTCTTATTATAAAAATTGTGTATATAGAAGAACGATTTTATTTAATACTAACTGATCCAGCAAATGTTGTTTTGCCATATAACTGTTAGTGGCGGACAATCCTTATCACTCAGGGATTTAAAAAATAGATAGTAGTCGATTCTCAGACCTACTGAATAAGCATATAAAATTACATAAAATCGGTCAAGCCGGAGGATTTTGGGAACGAACACAATTCTATTTTTCATACCTCTAAGTGATAAGGGTTGTCCACCCCTGACTGTATGGCAAAACAACGTTTGCCGGGTCAGCTAGTATTAGATTTTGTACAACAAAATAGCCAATTTGTTAAAGTACTCTATAGTTAAATAAACTAAATTATAGTGGAAAAAATTATAACCATGAGCGGGACTTGAACCCACGACCTCAAACCGCGGTGCAAACCGCTCAATAGATGGCGTTGTACACAAAACATCGCACTATCTTTAACTCACATTGAGAAGATTGTAGTGGATGATTTGGTAAACATATGCGGGAACCATGATAGCTCAGATGGGAGAGCAACGGAACGGTATTCCGAGGTCTATTGCATAAATTAATGTATTCTACAGTTGTTTTCAATATAGTTAGGTTAAGTTTTTGACCCACTAGAATTGACATTTATGTATATTTCAAAATGCTTTATTGGTCTTAATTTAATGTAGACGAAGTCGCAAGTTATAGTTAGTCTAATATAGTATTATGTTTTTGTAACAGATTTCGAGCAACAAATCCCCATAGAGATAGATCCGTCGCTGAAGATGAGACCGCGGACATTCAGTGCCGGACAATCAGCTAAGCCGCAACGGAAATCTACGCCCGCACCCACCAATACTAACGATAAGGTATGGACATAGCATACAACGTCCTCTAGTCACGAACTGCTGGATAGATGGCGTTATACAGAAACATGTATAACTCAAACTGAGAAACATTGTAGTGGAAAAGTTGGTTGTATGTGCGTGGAACCGCGGCCGTATTATGAGCTTTTATTTACACGCAGTTTACGCCGTGAATTGAACTGTCTGGCAAATTCGTATTATGAACAAATTATTAGTCAGTCAGTTCGCTAAACCAGTCATACATTAATATGCTTAAGGAGAAGGTACAACTAAAAGTTAAAGTACTAACTAAAAATTTTCAACTAAAAGTTTTATTTTTGCCATAATACCTAATTTAGCCATGCAGTTTACGGCCTGCCTGGAACTTGAATGATTTTAAAAAGCTCATAATACGCCGGCAGTATAGTATAGCTCAGTGGCAGAACAACGGAACGGTGTTCCGAGGTATTGTTACTGTAATAATATTCTGTTTTTATAATTTTCAGCCGCCGAAGAAAGTGTTAGTAGGCAGTGTGACAGATGAAGAACCAATCCCAGCCACTCTGATCACAACGTACGATCCTAAGACGCAGCCTGCAGCGACAACGACACCTACAACCACATGTGAGTTCATTAACGTTAAGACAGTTCGTGTGGTGACGGATTAAGAATACAAGTGTCGTCACCCCTTTTCCTTCCCAGGGTGCTGTAAAAGCCAGCCACATAACATCCTCGGTAAGAGATGGAAAACTCGAAATTAAACCATGTACCAACACTCCTGGTCAACGTGGCACAGTAGACCGTAATCCCTTTCCATAGTCCTTCTCCAATTTGTGTAAGAAGGGATCTCAGGGGTAACAGTACCCTAAAAACAACTTTCTTTGTGATAACTGAGATTTTAATAAATTTTCTAATTTCAGGTGGTAAATGGCCATCAATTCGCGTAGCATCAATAGATACACTTCGAGGAACAGATCCACCGCCCACTTCTACAGCATCTCCAACTACAGCCACAGCCTTGATGAGAACCAGACCGGATTTAACCATCGTGGCTGCGAGGAAACCGACCCTGGATGATGAACAGCATACGTGATGGTCTGATTATATGTATGATTTAGGTTATAGATATGATATATGATTTCATATTTTAAATATAGAGAATGTGCTTTTTAAGAGTATTTTTACATTGGAAAAGATTTGAGAAGACATGGGCTTACATCAAACTATTTGTTTTTTATCATTTGTCATTTTTTTTTATTTTTTTATATAACTACCTCCACAAAATCATTGTGAAGTTCTCATTTAAAAAACTGGTACAGGAAAAGTAATCATTGAGAGGAACCAGTGTAAGCAACTCAATATTGTATATATATATTTTTTATTTATAGACTTTTTTTAATTTGTTATATAACTACCCATAACACAAGCATAATAAGCTTAGCTTGGGACCAGAGGTCGTTGTGTGAAGTGTCCATGAATATTTATTTATTTATTTTGTTTATTTAACATCCTATCTTTTACATTTTTAAAATGATTATAACACTACATACATACAAATATACAATTTATTTATTATTATTAACTACCCTATATTACAACTGTGTGTAATAATCATTAATATATCGAGAATCGGTGCAGGTTAAGCAATTATATGAGAAGAACTGGCGTTAGAAAGACGTCGTGGTCTTTTTTGTTTATCATTTTTGATATTTCTTATATAAACCCTAACACTAGAAACAGACTACCCACTAAACTCCATGGGGATTCTCTTCGCGTCTACCGGGCCATGTTTTAAGAGCCTTGAGCCTGGCCGTGACCCGGCGAAAAGACTCTTTTTCTCTAAACGCTATAACCATCAATCCATCCATCAGCTATTCTCCCTCCTCTGTTGGACATTGGTCTACCCCCAAAAACATCACAATGTGCGATCTTGTGCCACTTGAATCCAATAGCTCTCCGTGACCTTGACGATATTGTCGCTCCATCTTGTCCGCTACAACAGTGTACCTTTTGTAAGTATATCTAAACAAATCATTCCTAAAGAACCGCTGTAAGAAATATTTTACTGGACTACCCACATTTTCTTCTAAGCTCTAAGATCTTAAAATTATCACAAAACTAATCATCAATGTTAAATAAAATTAAAAAGCACTTTAAAACTACTCAAAGAAATTTTCGTGTTTATTTGATAATACACAAATTGTTTATAGTATGAATATTTGTGTAGAAATTTATTAATTTTAGATCACACAGGCATATTATTGGTGATTTTATCACAAAGAATATTTAAAAAAAAATAAGAAAAATTCATCTTTCTTAAGATTTTATTTAGTAAAACATAATTTAATCTGTAATTTATATAAATATGTAGTTATAATATATATTATATTGTAATTTATCCGAAATTAGTTAAAAAAATACTTGAATATTATTATTTTTAGGTAATTTTTTGATAAAAATACGATTTACTTTTGATTTTTTATATATTTGTGATATGATATCTTGTACTAGCTGTCTCCCGCGTCTTCGTACTTGTGGAATTTAGAAACCAAACCTAACAAAGGGTAGGTATAAACCTTCCCCTTCAACAACTTCATCTTTAAAAAAAACTGAATTTAAATCTGTTGCGGAGTTTTAAAGATTTGAGCTCACATAGGGACATACAGAAATAACGACCTTGTTTTGTAATAAGTCAAGATGTTTGGAAAAAAAACGTTCGCACGTTCTATGCGCTTGTATTTTTTTATTGCTAACCTTTTCAACAACCAACTACAATAATTAGCGCAAAGTCCTCTAAAGTGATTAAAAGCCAGCCTAAAGTTGTCTGAAGCGGTATGAAGCAAATACCAAATACAAGAAATAAGCTTCTTTAAAAAAAAAATTCATTCACAAATGTATAAAAAAGTCAAAATTGAATAAGAAATGACAATCTTTATCTATAGTAATAGCTAGATTATTAATATAATAATTATAATATAAGAAAATTAATATATATTTGTATAATAAATAAGGAATTATATTGTGTACGAAAACCGTCGGCTAGTTGTAGGTTTATATAATATTTATATTAAGTTGTAGATAAAAAATATTATAGTTAATATAAAGATTGATATATTTACTAGTTCCTCAGCCATCACGGCGCTAATGTTAGACGGGGGTAGGCTGCAGTTATGATATACAGAAAATATAATACATACTTTTATTTTTTGTTAAATTTCTGTTTTAAAAATCCATGGCCCTGAGAAAGAAATGGCGTGGTGTTACTTGTATTGTTAATCTGTCACCACACAGATAATACTTATATTACTCTAATATAAATGAATAGACTAAACGAATTGCCATGTTTTTGCTGTCACATTCCTCCCAAGATACTCCACGGGTTTTTTAGTTTTTCTAAATTTAATTGCAATATAATCTGTGTGTATAACATAACTGTTGTCGAACACCCTGTAGCACTGTTTTTCGTTATATTTTTAACGTTTCGTTGTTAAATAATTTAACGTTAATATCATCTCAATGATTTTCATTAACATTTTGCACTTGCATCTTGTTTATGTGTTTTGAAATTAGTTTTGTAATAGCTATTTAAAAAAATACAAACCTTATATTCGTGTTAAAACTTCTCTTAAATAACATGCGCAGACGGATTATTTCACGGTGGAACTATTTCACTTGCGCAGACTAAGGACTACTTTATATGCGCTTGTTGAAAGTACTAGTTTTTCTGCGCAGGCTAGGTACTATTGCAATCGAGCGTGGTCGGATCTATTTTATTTGCGCAGTTCTTTTCTTATTTATTTCAATAAATAACACAAACATAATATTACAAGTACAGGTAGCCAAAGGAGAGGTTTAATTTGCTCAGTCGAAGCCCTTTTTTTATGCTCAACGGAAACGCTAATTTTTTTGCGCAGACGTACATGTGCAAACAAATATGCGCAGTTAAAACACTATTACACTTGCGCAGGTGAGGTACTATATTATCTGCGCGTATAAGGGACTATTTAAAAAATCTTTCTAAATATACCGCTTTACCTTAATTAATTCTTATTTAGTATGATTTATAGTTTTTTCCCCAAAAATACTAATTTCAAAACACAGAACTGAATCATTCATTTTACAAGTAACTTCTCAGTATTCAGTGACATATTAATTGAAATCTCGTGGTTATGAAACAGCTAATAATATGCTGGACTTGGTTAGGAAGAGGTTTAGGGTTCAAACCCGGGGGTTGTTGGGTTCAAGTTATGGTAAATTGTAATGAAATAAATCTCAACTTTAAACAAAAAGATATTTGTAGCGAATTTCATTGTAAAAACTAAAATTAATTATTGATTTTGATTGCACAACTAAATTAAAATATAAATAATGATAATATAATATTCTCTAACACTTGTGCGACTCATTTGTTTAATTGAAACCACTTTTTACGGATTTAGACGCATATATTGCTAATAGTTTTAATAATGCAAATTTTAAAATATCAGATATACTTACCTGTAGACGAAAAGTAGAATAAAATATAAATTTCATCAATCCTGCTGGACAGCGTATTAGCAAGCATTGAACTGAGAAGCAAAATTTTTTTTTTAAACTTTAATTTAGTTTGGATTGCAATAAAATTGGTACCATAGTTAGTCACTTTCAGAAGTAGCTCGTAGTTATATTTTTCTACTTTGATTAAATTCCAATTCCCCCAAACCCCCCCCCCCCTAACCAACTCGTAGTCCACGTCCGTGATGCTGAATACGTGACCCCACCCACTCCACAAGAGTTTGTATTATAATTATATTAAAGAAAACATATATAAAACATACATAATATTAAGTTTTTATACAAAGCTTCTTTTATAACAATGTTTTCTTTTCCGTTGGAAAATAGTGGTCCCGTTACATTGACGTCATACTAATGGGACGACTTTCTTTGAAGGCTATTTTGTAAATTTGTGTATATTTATTGGCGAAACATTCTTCATTAAATTCATGTCATTATCATCATGCCATTTTTCTTATGGCGGTCGGCAGAGAAATCTAAGTAATTCATATCTGTCTGTAGAATAGTGAGGAGTGCGTATTTTAAAAGAAGCTTTGTATAAAAAATATTTTTATAAATAAATAATTTGTCCACAATTGGATGTCTTGTACCAAAATTTTTTGTAAAATAATTTATAAGTATTTTTTTTTTGTTATCAACTAATAGTTTTTAATTAAATTATTAAGAAATTATTTTTAATTAATAGTGCTATTAAAATTATTATTTTAGATATAGTTAATAGTGGTTTATTTTTAAAGAAATCTAAACTATTAATAAAGACGTAAAGTTTGTAATATGTATGTAGGGCTAGCTATGAAAGTAATGGTACGATCACAGATTTAACAGATGGATACGCGTTTAATCTTGAAGACCTGTAACTTTAGCATGGCTAAATCGTACTACATAGACTAATAAGTTATGTATAATCTCTATTCAAATGACATAGTAGTTGTAAACTACAAACGTCACTTTTACTAGCAATAAAACAAATATGTGATTGGGAAGAGAAGCCCTGTTTTATTAGTCTATGATTTAGTTAAATCTGTGTCGTCTATTTTACACACATAAAGATATTTATTTGGCTCCAAGCTGGGTGAGTTATGTAGCCTTTAACACATTCTGGTACCTAAATCTGTGGGTAACGATCATAAAAACTGTTTCACTAATAGGAAGCTACAATCTTCGAGAGTGATACATATTATGGAGTGATTCAAAATTTCAGTCGTACGAAGTCGCGGGCAACAGCTAGTTGTTAATATAAATATACTCTGTTTACTTCAAAACTCATAGATTTTAAGCTTTATTGTTAAAATTAAATTTTAGTCACAATACATATTATTTAGTTAAAAATCTTGTCGACTGGATGTTTTTGCTATCTTTATACTTGTTATACGGAAAATTGTGTTATTGTAGAGTAGCTGGTCCTAATCTTATTTTGTCTACTGCCCACTGTTTAATTAATTTAATTAGATTTTATTTATGGCAGAATATACCATTATCTTTGCATCCACATTACTCGTCCTCCATTTAAAAAATAAAAATGTCATTAATATCAGTCGACAAGAAAATGGCGGCAAAATTAAATTAGTTTATTTATAAAAATATAGCAGAAAATCATGTTATTAATCATGCAGTTATTATAAATAATATTTAGCAAAAATAATATGATTCTATTAAAATCGGAAAAAGAATATCTTTTATTGTTTTTCTTTTTGTATATTTTTTTTTATCTTTGTTTTATTTTATAAGTATCTTTTTTTTACTTTCTTATTGCCATGTATTTTTGCTGTTGTGTATGTGTATAATATATTTACAAATATCTTATGAATATTGGTAGATGAGATTACATGGATTTTGTTGGAATTTACTAATTGAGAGGTAAAGGTTGTAATATGTACCTATGTACCTATCTAAAAGTACGATCATAAACTTTTTTTACTAATAGGAAGCTACAAGCTACATTCTTCGAAAGTAATATAGGCTTTAGACCCCTGGAATATATTGTTTGTTTTTAATTTCCAGTTTTTAGGAGGTCTGAAGCAATAGTAACCTAAATTCCGAAAAATTCGATCAATGAAATATTTGTCGAATTAACACGGGTCTATTTTATTATGAAAGAAATTGAAATTTTACATACATATTCAGTACGAGAATCGGCCAACATCTATTTTTCAAATTTTTTTTTTTTAGTATGGCAAAACAACGTTTGCCGGGTCAGCTAGTAATATATAGAATGTAGAATTTTGTGTTCTTGTTTAGTAATAGTCATAAGATATATTCATATTTATATTTGATCATTATGTTATTATATGATTAACTTTACGCCGTAAATGCAAGTAATTTGTAATATGTATTTAATGTATTAAGATTGTTTCTTTGTTACGTTTCGCCATCGTGACATTATTTGTTAGGAAATTTAATGAAATAAAAAGTTTATCTAATTTTTTTGTATTAATTTATAAACCTATTACTTTCTTTCTATAGTGCTGAAGAGGTTTTAATCAGACAGGAATTCACATTCCCAATTTTTATCAAAACTGCCTGATTAATTGTAAAAATGCGTATTATTCCGCCACTTCTTGAACCAGCGACTGCCCCCAACCTTGGCTATTATAGTTGCTCATCATCCATGCATCCATTAGCCTCCCTCCGGCCACTGTTGGACCACTGGCCTCCCCCAAAGAACGCCACAACGCGCGGTCTTGTGCTGCTTGCATCTAATGGATGCATAGTTGCTCGGCTAGTGAGAAATACCGAGATAACTACTTTAATTTACACATTTTAACTGCTTTAAAATCACTGATCAACCAAAAAAAATTAGAAGAATAATGTGAAAAATAAGAAGACTAATAATTTTAAACCTTTAATACATCAACAACGTTAAGACAATCAGTGCGAAGTCGACACTGCGATTTGGCGCAAATAGTCGCTAGTACCTATGTGCTTATCACTACATACAGAGAGTACAATTTCCATTTAAATGCTTAACTTAAAGCATCAGATGGAAACACGGTTCATATATGTATTATGATTTCGTGCCCATTTCCCTGATGTGTAATGTTGTCACGGCTTGTTTTAAATGTATGAAAACGATACCTACCTATCTTTTTTTCGTTGCAACACGTAACACGACGTCAGACTAATGTGATTGTGGCTTAGATTACATTTTTAATTGAGCTATCGAGTTAATTGTTTATGTCCAATTGTTTGTTGTACCTATTTGTGTGATATTTTAAAACAACACTGGAATAGTCACTAGATATGTTTAAATTGTCATTTAGGTATCTCTTACATTTATGTCTTAAGTCGCTATCATATAATATGTCTGATGTCACATGACTTGTTACATCAGGGTATTGTTTTCTTTTAGAAGATTCACAAGACAGCGCATCAGAGAAACAACCGTACTAAGTGTAGGAAATAAGTTACCTATCTGACGCAATGCGTCACGTGACATCAGATAATTGTGTGTGCAGCTTTGGTTTTCTATTAAAATTTTATGTAATATTTCTCAGTCAGTAATATTATAATCTTAATTATTGAACATTTTAGTACCTTGTGATTACTGGACGCTATAACAGTGCCTCTATAGACTACATTAGATACCTGCATAGATATGCCGTGTTCGCGATATAAGAACTTATATATCACCTCACTCTGCAGATATGCTAAGACTCAGCCTTAGGATAATATCATCATCATCATAACATCACGCCTTTTTCCCATGAGGGTAGGCCATCTGCTACGATCGACGAACATCTTATTATAATAAACTACTATGAATAAAACAGCAAGTGAAAAATTATGTTACGTAGCGCACTCAAAGTAATGAGTTTTATATAAGCAAAATTATGCCACCTTGGTGGTTACATTGTTTCTATATAAGCAATGATATACTTTTGGGATTTACAACATACGGAACGAAATCCGATGGTGCCATGTATACAATTAAGCACGTTATATCTACACATACAATCTACAGTTTTCTACAAGTTCAGTGCATTTTTAGTATTCGTATTGTGATAATTATTTTATATATCTTATATATAAAATTCACGTGTCACAGTGTTAGTTACCGTACTCCTTCGAAACGGCTTGACCGATTTTTATGAAATTTTACATGTGTATTCAGTAGGTCTGAGAATCGGCCAACATCTATTTTTCAAACCTTTTTTTTTAGTATGGCAAAACAACGTTTGCCGGGTCAGCTAGTATAAATATATAAATCTCCTGTCACGATGTTTGTCCGCGATGGATTCCTAAATTAACCGATTTTAAATTAAATTGGCATACCGTGAGCAGTCTGGTCCAACTTGAGAGATAGGATAGTTTACATTTCAATTTATGGTCGCAATATTATTTTTTTGCAAATTATTTGTTTGTATTGTATAGCAAAACAACGTTTGCCGGGTCAGCTATTTATTATATGGATAAAGTGAAATCGTAACTAGGTGTCATGATTATGATCCTTAAAATTAAAAAAATATTAATTTAAGTAATAGCAAAAAGTCTTTCAGCAGCACATTGTCATAATTTTATAGAATAAAGGTCATCAATTTTTCAGAGAGGATCACTTTATACGATTAAGTAATTTTAGTAATTTTTTTTGTATCAATTATGTCCAAAAATATTTGAGGAAGTTTTATAATATGATTGTTATGATACCATCATCGAAACCTTCACCACGCTATTCTGAAATAATTATTACAATACGATACCTACTTTTTAATCTTAGTGCTATCATATTTTTTTCTTCAGTAGGTACTTTTCTTACATTTTATTATAAATTTCAACAGTTAGGTACAATATAATTCTATAATTTACTATAAAAATACATGTTTAAATTAAGCACAGTTATACATATAGAACTCAGTCCTAGAGATTTCACAAAAATAGCAACAAAAAAATTAGTTTCTAAAAATCAAAACGAGAAGACACGGGGAAAAGTTATACTAATAGGTTACGATTATTTTTTATCTATTTAATTGTATTCTGGTTATTAGAATGTGTCATATACATCATCTGTGAAAATTTTAACTATCTACCTATCAGTGTTTATGACATACAGCCTGGTGACAGACGGACCGCCAGCGAAGTCTAGTACCCAACAGATTCCCATTTTAACGTTTGGTACGGAACCCTAAAAAAATATTAATAAAAGAAGGTATAGTTAAGGAAAATAAAAGAAAAATATAGAAAAAAAACATCAGAAATAGAAAATAAAAAATAAAACCAAAAAGCAGATTATAAATATAGCAGTTTATTTCTTAATAATTACAACGCAACAACAACGTCATAACATATTTATATTGTTTTTAAATAATTTAGCTATTTTATATCAGGCATTTTCAGAAAAATCCTTGTCTGCAGAACTCATTGCGGTTTCCAAACTTAGGATTAAAAATTGTATTACACATCATTTATTATATATTAGTCAACAATTTCACATATTAAATACAATAAAATATTATATTTCGTCATTAAAAACAGATCTAATAGACTTAAATTTTAAAAGAGGCGAGCACTTGAGTTTTTAAATTAATTTTGAAATAGGGTAGAAATACAAGTTACCCTACCCTATTTCAAATTTACCCTTAAAACATGATATTTTTTTGACTTCTCGCCCAAACCAAGCCATGGCTTAAGCCTGAATATGGCCCGGCAAAAGGTGGCCCTATTATGTAGGGCTTAACCCAGTAGGGGGAACAATAACAAGGTAGGGTAAATTATATTTCTACCCTGTTTCAAAACCAATATTTGCAATTTGTACCTACTCTGTTTTTAGGTTACAATTTATAGGATAAATAAATAGGGTAAAACATAACTTAACCTTCCTAGTTTCGTAATTTAACGTAATTGTGATATTACACAAAACTGAAACAGAACTTTGTATTTTTTACAATATTATTATAAAATATTAATATAAATTCTGTAAAGATGAGATAATTAGTAATTTTCACAACTCAAGTGCTCTGTAAACCATGAACATAAAAATAAATAATTGATAATATATGGGCTTAACTGGAAAGAGAATTATTGGATATGAAAAAATAATTCTAACATAATAAATAAACAGTTGATCTAACTTAATTAATACATTAAAATTTATTTATTCCTTTACCTACTAGTCGTTACCTACTTTGTAATGTAATGTTACCCGTTTTAAATTTAACGTTACCCTTTTTACATTTGAAGTTACCACTTTTAAAGTCACTATTATAAAAATATCTTAGCCCATTGTAACCAATTTTTTTAATTTAAAGTGGCTCCATTATAATGTAATGTTATCGCATAAAAATCAGTATTACCTTTTTTAAATTTAAAGTTTTATTAAACTCTTTTCTCTCACCAGTTAAGTCAATATATAGATGGAATGGACTCGACTTTTTTAACATTTTCACTTATTTATCCTCTATGTGTATATAGAAATGCTGCACACAGGCCAAGAAACAGGAAACCTAGCGTATTAAAAATAAAATTTGTGACCTAGGAAGCTACGATTACTTACAAAACCAACACCATAACTATAGTTGGAATTAAGTTTTCGATTATATTTTTATTCTGATAAAAAAAAACTACATTTCATTAATAATTTTATAAAAGAATTAGAAGAATATATAAATGTATAACAAAATTATTATGCAACATATTATTATTTAAATCGATGTCGTTGTATAACATATATTAACTTTGTCTGTATCTATGTAATGGAATATTTGAATTAATTTTAAGCCCACTTTAAAAGCGGTTTAATTTGAAACTTTACAATAATCATATTAATTTTGTGATAAATTATACGGGGTGAGCGGTAAGACAAGCATACGTATTGAAGGAAGGTATTTAGTAGCTGATTCTAATCTTACAAACTTAATGCAAGTTTTCCTGAAGGAATTAGATATTATTCCGACCTAAATTGTAGCCTATTGTCAATGTTTTCATTTTTAGTTAAGTTTAGTTATGCATATGAAATTGGTATCAAAGTCCTTCAATGTTTCTTGTCCTACCTGTCACTCTGTATATATATTTTATTAATTCCGTTCTTGGCCTGATTAAATAATTTAATTAAGTGGTGTCATGTAGGTGATATCATCCCATGGATGACGGTATAGTGGTTGCTTCATACGCTTCTGGTCTAAATAATGTCCGACTAAACCTATAGTACGTCCCAACACGAACATTGCGTTGATGGAACCCATTTGTATGTAGTTGTTACCTTCCTCTCTGTAAAGTGATACAAAATGTGATTATGTAGTCGTCAGAGATTATAGCCAGGGGGGACATTGAGTTCTCCTTTCCAGGCCATTAACGTCTCACTGTTGGGCACGGGCCTCCTTTGGGAGTGATTATGGTCTACTGTGCCGCACTGACCAGGCGAGTTGCATAGGGTTTTTTTTTCGAGTTTTCCATCTCTCACAGAGAATTTTATATGTAAAATTTTACCAAACTGGCTCCTACGGCACCCTGGGGAGGCAAATGGGTAGTGATATTTGTTTTCTTAATCCGTCACCAAATGGACAACACACTGCTACATTGAACTACTTTAAATGTACTACGACGATATGACATACTAATAACAAAACTAAAAAAAAATTATTCGGGAAAGGCCATGGATTTACCAGATAATGGGTATGCGTTCAATTTTGAAGACACATAACTTTAGCCGGGCCTAAGATTTCACAAACTACAAACGTCACGTTTACAAGCAATAAAACAGGTATTCCATTGGGAAGAAAAGATCTGTCTATAGTTTAAATTAACTTGTCATTATCATGTCCATGTGGTGACGGATTAAGAATACAAGTGTCACTACCCCATTTCCTCCCGAAGGTGCTGTACAAGCCAGTTAAGGAATATTATACACAGATAACATTCTCGGTTAGAGACGGAAAACTCTAAAATATGTGGCAACACGCCTGGTCAGCGCGGCGTAGTAGACCATAATTACTCCAGAATGGAGGAGGCCCGTGTTCAACAGTGGGATGTTAATGGGCTAGAGGAGGTGTATCATAGACACACATAGATACATTTTCACGCACACATAGATATGTAAGTAGCTTCAAGCCGATTGAGTGATATAACGATAGACACTACATTTGGTATATCTTTGATAAAGGCTATTAAAATGTACGATAAATAACAAGATATATACTAACTGTGTGAACAGCTGACAATGTCTGAACAGATCTACCATAGCAGCAGCAACAATACCATCAACATTGAGGATCAGGTTGGGCTTCTTCCGAGTGGTGATGGCTTCCACATCGAGGGCATATCTGGTGACGGGCCATGCGGGCCAGCGGGATGTCACATAGGCTTTCAGCTCACGGACACGGGAATCAGGGTTGTTTATAGATTTTACTCTGGAAAAGAAACAATATTGATGAAAAACATATTAAAAATAAAACTTGTAGAGCGAATTGGATTCGCGAAGAGTTCCGTACCGTTATTATGATATACTAGCTGTTGCCCGCGACTCCGTACGCGTCGAAATTAGAATTTCTTTCCCGTTTTTGCAACATTTTTCACTATTGCTTCGCTCCTATTGGTCGCTGCATGATGTTATATAGCCTATAGCCTTCCTCGATAAATGGACTAACCAACAAAAAAAGAATTTTTCGAATCAGATCGGTAGTTCCTGAGATTAGCGCGTTTAAGCAAACACACTCTTCCGCTTTATAATATTAAGTATAGATTCCTCATACCAACCCCAATTAACAGCAAATAGCGGAACTCTAAACTATATGATAAGAGCAGGTTGATGATGATTGTGGGTATTTATTGCAGTAGCATCAATTGATATAAACAAACTGTGAAATTTTCAAAAAAGTCTCAGTAATAAGGTCCTGGAGGAACCAGTTTACCTTTTGATATGGAATCCTAAAAGCCATCCTCTTACTTTATCTATTAAAAAAAACCCCGCATCAAAACCGTTGCGTATTTTTGAAGATACAAGCTCACATAGGGACATACATACAAACATAACGACTTTGTTTTGTTTATATCCGTTTTCTGTTACCCATGAAAATGAAAAATTGAAATATTATTTATTTGTCTCAAAATATTTACAAAATGTTAATAGTTGAGGCGACCCCATTAAGTCTCGCACTTCCCTTAAATTTAACAAATATCACTATTATCACTATTAAATAAGCTTAGCTTGAGTCCAGAGGACGTTGTGTGAATGTCTATGAATATTTACTTATTTACCTGTGGCCAATTCCCATAATAAGTTCTCCTTTAGCCCTCTTCTCATTGACAAACTCCTGAGGATGTTGTCCACGGTCGTAGGCGGCACAGAAGTCAGCGGCGGCCCTATCTAAAGCACCACCGAACCTATCTCCAATTGTGAGTAGACCGGCTACTACTGAAGATATCAGGTCTTTCCCAGCTCTGGCGGTGACCATAGTGTTATGTGCCCCAGAGACAGCAGGTCCGTGGTCCGCGCACATTATTAGTACTAACTCGAAGAATTTACAAGCCCAGTCTGGGAGTTCACGTTGGAACCTGAATAACAAACAATTAAATTTACTAATAAAATATTTGACTGAAATATTTATATTATAGGGTTTCGTGGTGGAGTGGTTTATGTAATGGACTGCCGATCGCGAGGTCGCGGGTTCGATTCCCGCTCGGGACAATCATTTGTGTGATATCCATAATTGTCATACAAATGTTTGTACTGCGTCTGGGTGTTTACTATGTATTATAAGTATGTATTTACAAAAGAAAAGTAGTATATGTAGTATATCGGTATTCTGGTACCCATAACACACGCATATAAGCTTAGCTTGGGGCCAGAGGACGTTGTGTAAAATGTCCGTGAATATTTATTATTATTTAGAAAGATATAAATTTAAAATATCGTAGTCGAATGGTTCATGTAAAGGAATGCCGTTCACGAGGTCGCGGCTTCGATTCTCGCTTGGGAATTTTTTTTGTGTGATATTTATAAATGTTTGTACTGCGTCTGTTTGTGTTCTATGTTTAATAAGTATGTGTATGTATTGAGAAAAGAAAAGTAGTTTATGTAGTGTATTCTGGTACACATAACACAAGCAGCTTAGCTTGGGACCAGAAGACGTTGTGTAAAATGTCCATGAATATTTAAAAATACATTACCATAGTAAACTGATAGTTCCACCGATGCCCAACTGTCTCTCTAATATTTGACTGATCGGTACACCGCAGTATGACAACTCCTGTCCTCTCTCGTCACAGATTGTTGAGATAAAAGCTGCTGGTTTACGGATCAGACCCAATTTCTAAAACGAACAATAATAAATAAAATTAACATATTTAATATGCTTTTATTTAGCTCAGTACATATCTATCAATGTAACGGAATCTTTGAAAGTGATATTCACTTGCAGTAGGCGAATTCATCTAAAATATTATACACATACTAAGGATCAATGACAATGTAGCAATATAAAAATAATTAAGGATTTTCAAACATGCTTTCTAGTTTTTGTTTTTGTTTTCAGTAAGAGTCCTGTTTTACCTTTTGGTACACAACCCTCAAAAGCTACTAAATATTTTTTGTGTTTGTTTGTTTTGGGTAAACTCTGGAACACAATTTTGACTAGATTATTCAACAAAAACATTAATACATAAAAAGAATGTTTAACAAACAGAATTCATTTAACAAGTGCGAGTCGGACTCGCGCACGAAGGGTTCCGTACCATTATCTATGCAACATAAGGCAACGTTATTAGTATCGAGCAAGAAACGGTAAAAAAATCATGTTTGTTGTATGGGAGCCCCCCTTAAATATTTATTTTATTTTATTTTTAGTATTTGTTGTTATAGCGGCAATAGAAATACATCATCTGTGAAAATTTCAACTGTCTAGCTATCACCGTTCTTGAGATACTGGGTACGGAACCCTAAAAATCATGTTTGTTGTATGGGAGCCCCCCTTAAATATTTATTTTATTTTATTTTTAGTATTTGTTGTTATAGCGGCAATAGAAATACATCATCTGTGAAAATTTCAACTCTCTAGCTATCACCGTTCTTGAGATACTGGGTACGGAATCCTAAAAATCATGTTTGTTGTATGGGAGCCCCCCTTAAATATTTATTTTATTTTATTTTTAGTATTTGTTGTTATAGCGGCAATAGAAATACATCATCTGTGAAAATTTCAACTCTCTAGCTATCACCGTTCTTGAGATACAGCCTGGTGACAGACGGACGGACGGACGGACGGACGGACGGACGGACGGACGGACGGACGGACAGCGAAGTCTCAGTAATAGGGTCCCGTTTTTACCCTTTGGGTACGGAACCCTAAAAAAGGTTCATTTTTGCAAGGAACCCTATAATCAGTAAAAACACTATACATACCCTCGCCCAGTCGTAGTCCATAGGCACCTTGGGTGGTTCCACCTCCTCCTTCACAATGATCTTGCCTTCCTTCACTAAAGTCTGGTATACCTGATCATGGAAATATTTAATGAGTACCTATAAATTATAAGACCGCTAACTGATTCAGATAATTTTTGTTGTAGAAACACAAGAAGTTCGTAGTGCACTCGCTAGATGTCGTGAATCCACGTTACATAAGTGTCGCAATTGAATTGTAATTCTTTATTTATTTAGGAGTAGCTGCAGTAGCCAGCAACTTCGTACGCGTCTATGGTACGCGTAGAATCTAACAAATTATACAAAAAATACGTTCTCTTGGACCACTCTATTTATCAAAATTCGTCGAGTAGTTTTAAGGATATAAGCTCACATAGTGATAGTGACTGACATACATACAAAAATAAGGACTTGTGTTTTATAATCTATCTTCTTCTTCTATACATATAATAAATCTGTAGAAAAAAAAATTTTGTACATTGAATATATTTAAAAAAAAAATAATCTGATGGTTAAAGGCAACCAACGGAACCCATTTCCAGCATTTTTGAAATTTTTGTCTGTTTTTTTTACATGTTTGTCCGTGCACGCATCACGCAAAATGTACAACAGTTATAAATATAAATGTTATACGTAATAATTGTACACAACTCAAGGTATTACTTAGTCTTTGTTTCATCGCAATCGGTCCACTCAATCAAGAGATATTTGCAGCTAGTTTTATAATAAGAACTGAAAAGTTTATGAGAATGGTTTATTTGTATAATTTGTTAAGATGTGGTGTATATTGAGGGGAGGAGGAGCTCAATAATTATAAACAAGGGTAAAACCGCAGGCAATAGCTAGTATATACTAACTTAGATAGACGGCTATCTAAAATACTTATAAATAACATAATGTAGGCTAATTACCTTATTAATAGCTACACCTAATGTATCAAATGACTCAGGTACAACAGCCCCGTATGCCTGTAACGCCGCGTTCTTAGCGACCGCCTTCTCAACAGCGGAGCCGGCGAGTGAACCCGCGTGACCGAACTGTACTTCTGATGTGAACATGTCTGGAACCAAATGTATTTGGTTAATACATGACTAGTTTCAAGGTTCGATTTCTGCACAAACAATTATTTGTGTAACATTTGTAACACAAATATTTGGGTGCTTTCATTTCAAAATCTTTTCTCTCAAAATGGCGGATGTTGTCTTAAAAATAAGATTTTCACACACGCTCCCTCTCTCTGTAGCCTTTTAACGACCCACCGTTGGGCTGGGGCCTACTACGCTTTGTTAATACCATTATTGTCCGTGTGGTAACATATTAAAATACAAACTTCACCACCTCATTTTCTTCCCAGGGTGCTGTAATAGCCAGCTAAGGGATATTATACACAGATAACATCCTCTGTAAGAGAAAACTTAAAAATTAACCCTTGCCAACACGCCTGGTTAGTGTGACACAGTAAACCATAATCCCTCACAAAGTGGAGGTGGCCCGTACCCACCTGTGGGAAGTTGATAGAGTGGAGAGAGAAAATAGATTTCAGATTAATCCATTGGAAAATGTAAATCACGTTCAAACATACCTTAGATAGATTCGAACGGAGTTAATAGTGTTAATAATACCTGAGCAAGTTCCAATACACCATGCGACGAGTGGTTTCTTAATAACACCATCACGTATAGCCCTGCACACATGGTACTCCTCAACACCACCGACTTCTCCTAGGAGTAACAGCATCTTGACATTAGGGTCGGCTTCATATCTGTATTGCAAAATCAATTTATATAGCATTGGAATAAAAAAATACTACCAAAATCAAAATTTTAATTTAAAGTATTATTTATTTAGACTAAAAGTGACAATTGTTGGTCTAAAAGTGTCATTCGTTGGTCTAAAAGTGTCATTCGTTGGTCTAAAAGTGACATCTGTTGGTCTAAAAGTGACCTCTGTTGGTCTAAAAGTGTCATTCGTTGGTCTAAAAGTGACATCTGTTGGTCTAAAAGTACAATCTATTGATATAAAAGCATTGTTTATTATAAAAACAATTATTCGTAAAGTATTCTTAAAGTATTCGTTATTAGTTTAAAAGTATAATTCATTAGTCTATGAATATGATTTATTGATGTAAAAGTATTGATTTATTGGTCTATACGCTTATAGTAACTAAACAACTACAATATTTAGTCAGATCAATGAACTAAGAGAGAAGTTTCTCTCTCTCCAGCCCATTAACATCCCACTGCTGGGCACGGGCCTCCTCCATTTGGGGTTTGTGGTTCACTATATCTCACCGACCAGGCGTGTTTAGTTTCGAGTTTTCCTTCTCTCATAAAGGATATTATCTATCCCCTAGCTGGCTCTTAAAGTATCCTGGGGAAGAAATGGGGGTAGTGACACGTTTAGTCCTAATCTATCACCACACAGAAAAACTCCTGTACCTTAAAAGATGATCAATGAATGTAGTTCCTGGATATCTATCACCACCGATGGCCACTCCTTCACATACTCCGTCAGCCTCCTTCGACAAAATGTTGTTCAGTTCATTGCTCATACCTCCTGAACGGGATACGTAGGCCACACTGAAATAATTAAAATAATAGATATTCATGACAACATCCTCTGGTCCCGAACTAAGCTTATTTACTAATAGGTAGGGAAAAAAATTGTACATATTTCCTAAAAAATTATGTCTACTTGATTAAATGATTTTTCATTTCATTTTAGTGTTATGGACAATAGAATATAGTTAAAATCTTTACTTTTTGTAAAACAAAGTCGTTATTCTTGTATGTATATCCCTATGTGAGCTTATATCTTCAAAACTACGGAACAGTTTTTGATGCGGTTTTTTTTTTAATTAATAGTGTTTTAAGAGAATTACTTTTTTGTATTTGTTAATGTTTATTGATTTTAAACTTACGCGATTTGAACTCATAATTTTTTAATATTACCGGGATACTATAAACGTCGGGAGCAAAGGTATTGTGACTTTTTAAGTTGTTAATGTTTGTTTGATACATTCTATCTAATATATAAAATTCACGTGTCACAGTGTTAGTTACCGTACTCCTCCGAAACGGCTTGACCGATTTTTATGAAATTTTACATGCATATTCAGTAGGTCTGAGAATCGGCCAACATCTATTTTTCAAACTTTTTTTTAGTATGGCAAAACAACGTTTGCCGGGTCAGCTAGTAATATATAAATAGTAAGGTAATTACCTGCCCGGTCTGTACAGTTTACAACTAATAATGTTATCGATCATGCCGGCCGTGTTACCGATCTTGAAACAGCCAGGTTTGATTCCACCCACTGTCGCTGGACCAATTATATTTACCTACGAAAACAATAAAATATTAATATTATGCTTCATCTATCTTTTATTTATTTCCCTTTTATCTTATATTTTTATCCTTATTATAGTTTTTTGTTATATTCTTTTAGTGTTTGTTGTTAGTTCACAATTTTTTGGTTTAATTGTAATTTTTTTTCTTTTTCTTTTTGTATTTTTATTTTTTTGTTTTGATGCTTTGTCCCCCCCTCCCCATGGGGGTGAAATAAACACTTTCTTTCTTTCTATCATCGTTTTCCTGCCCTCAACTCGTAACTTGTAGCCAGCGCACCATGTTGCCATGTTACAATGGGATGTGGCTGTGTTTTACTGCTGTCCGCCTGATTTCAACCTTCCTTGGATATGTGCGCGGATGTCATGCGACGTGGTTATCTCTGTCGGTTCTTACGATCAACAACAGCACAAAATAGCGAATTAATCTAAACACATAGACATTTTAATTTTTTAGTTAAGTTTAGTTGTTCACATAGAATTGGCACCAATAGTTTAGGTAAAAATTACACAAGTGTACTTACTCCTCTAGTGTCAGCTAGCTTGATGATTTTCCTAGTCATATTCTCTGGTATACCTTCAGCTATGATAACTATTGTGTTAATCTGTGGATGCTGCATTGCCTGCAAATATAAATAGGTACTTTTATTATAAGATGTTTATGTAAGAGGTTATGTGAGAAATAGGAATTAACACAGATATGATGGACTATGAAAGAAAAAAAAACCACATTGCAATGACCACGTGTAAGGGCAGGAAAATGATGATGCTGGTCATAATATTAAGTTTCCTGAACCAAAAAGTAAAACAGGGCCTTATTACTCTAGTGTGTTCGGATAACACCAGATGTCGATGTCTATAGCCTCTGCCTACCCATATGGGATGATGCTATGAGGATGATGATTACAGAGACTTTGCTATCTGTCAGTCAATCACCAGACTGTATCTCTGTAACAGTGACTGCTGAAAATTTTACAGTTTGTGTATATCAGTTGATACTATAACAACAAATATTCTTTATCATTCTCCTACCCTTATCCCGTTATTTGACATCCGTTATCAGCTGATAATAACCCTTCATTTTCGAGCACTAGTATTTGACCTGTTCTTTTTTGTAAGAGACAGGTATCTCGAAATTAAACAATGCTACTTATGGCCTGGGTGGTATAAACATGCTAAATACCATCCAAAAATAGAGAAACTCGTGTCCAATACTGGGAACTTATAACTTTACTCATTATAAAACAGTTTTTATTTTGTATGTATTTCCCTATGTGAGCTTTTATCTTCAAAGATTACACAACGGATTTAGAGATGAAGGTTCAAGAGGATGATTTTATTGTATAACTAGCTGACCCGGCTAACGTTGTTTTGCCATACAAATGTCAGTTGTTTGAAAAAAAGATGTTGTCCGATTCTCAGACCTACTGAATATGTATGTAAAATTTCATAAAAATCGGTCAAGCCGTTTCGGAGGAGTACGGTAACTAACGCTGTGACACGTGAATTTTATATATAAGATACTTTAAAGTTTTGTTCTAAATTCCACTTGTAGTCGCGGGCAATAGCTATCTAACTAATATTATAAATAAAACTACTTTTTATGGATTTAGACGCGTATATTTGTTTTAAATTTTGGCCCGACGTTTCGGAGATTTTGCAGTCACCATGGTCACGGGTGAGACTATCTCACCCGTGACCATGGTGACTGCAAAGTCAAATTTAAACAGATGAGTCGCGCAAGTGTTAGAAAATATTAATATTATAAATGTGAAACTTTGTGAGAATGGATGTTTGTTACTCTTTCACGGAAAAAATACTGAATATATTTTAATGAAACTTTACAATAATGTAGCTTATACATCAGAATAACACATAGGCTACTTTTTATCCCTAAAGAATGCAAGGTTCCCGTAGAATAAGAAGTGGTGTGGTGTGAAAAGCACCTTTTTTATTCTTTTTGCCGCGAGTAACACCGCGGGGCACAGCTACAATACAATACATACCTGCATAGTACTGTCGTATGCAGATCTGAGTGATGCGAAGTTGACCAGCACTGTAGCTTCTTGATGTTTGCGCATTGCCATATCCATATTAGAGAATACTGAAAGCAAAACATACTACATAGAATACTTTTCTTTTGTAAATACATCCTCTACAGCTCAATTACGTCCCACTGTTGGGCACGGGCCTCCTCCACCTTAGAGGGATAATGGTCTACTGTGCCGCGCTGACCAGTCGTGTTGGCACAGTATTTATTTTCAAGTCACAACACGCCTGGTCAGCGCGGCGTAGTAGACCATTATCCCTCCCAAAGTGGAGGAGGCCCGTTCCCAACAGTGGGATGTAAATTGGTTGGAGAGGAGGTATAATAACATCACCCTGCGACGATATTAATATAGATAAAAGTTTGAAATAAATAAATATAAGTACGTACCAGGTATAAATACCTCCTTGTTGCCGAAGTAATACTTTTGTTTATGGTCCGCCGTGAATGGGTACACAATGGCTACCACTGACGGTTCGGAACGACGACAAATGTAGTCGAAGTCTAACATTCCCTGAAAAATTATAATCAATATTAATATACATGTGGGCTTAAAATAAGCGTTAAAGTAGTGAATTTCTACACAAATACTTTTACTATGCGGTAATCGAACCAGCAACCACGTGAACGGCAATTTGTTATATGATACAGACTACAAGGCCTGTCAAAATTTACACTTAAACTTTTCCTGAACATGATCAAAGAAGTATAACTTACCTGTATAGCTCTATTCTGCATGCCCCATATAATAGCTTTAGTTCTATCTGTGAACAGTGTCTGTGCACTGGTCACTCTCTGACCGAGGTCTTGTTTAGTTGGTGCTTGAGAACAGACCAGGTCAAGTAGCTTGTGAGAGAACTCCGGTAGATCTATCACGGGTTTTGGCTGAAAATATAACGAAATTCATGTACTTTGCCTAAAACTCCTAACATTGTCTAAATTAAAATACTACTAGGTTATGTTTGTCAAAAGGTCAGCAAAGACTTCTTTGCCTAAAGTATAATACTTTGTTTAAAGTTCCCTACTTTGCCTAAGTAACCTGCTTTGCCTCCTATAGGTATCCTACTATGCCTAAATAAAATATTTTGCCTTAAGTCTTATATACCCCTACTTTTTTAAAGCATTATACTTTGCTTATAGTACTCAACTTTGTCAAAAGCACCCTACCCTAAAGTACCCTACTTTTTCTAAAGTATTCTACTTTGTCTAATTTTGTCCACTGTCTAAAGTTCCTTACTTTGCTTTTGTCTAAAAGACCCTATTTTGCTTAAAATTCCCTACTTTGCCTAAAGAATCGTACTTTGGCTAAACTACCCAACTTTGCCTACATATAAATGTTATACTCACAGCAGCCTGAGGTTTAGGTAATTGTTTAGGCGCATAATCCAATTGATGTTCTTTAGGTATCGGCGAGTGTCCCAAGGCAAGTCCAACGATGGCAGTCATGTTGGTCTCTGGGCCAAACACGTATAGAGGTATACGGAGACGATGACCAACTTCGCGCATTTGTCTGTAACGAATATAACAATGTGTTATATAAATGTTTTTTTTTTCAATAACCAATCTACGATTACGGGTAGATTGTTATCCTCGTTTTTCAGTAAGATATTGTAGTTTGTGTGCTGTCATCAATAGCATATTGATATGCAAGTAGTTTCTCCGTGTGGTGACGGATTAAGAATACAAGTGTCACTACCCCATCTCCTCCCAAGGGTGCTGTAAAAGTCAGCTAAGGGATATTGGACACAGATAACATCTTCTATGAGAGACGGAAAACTCGAAAATAAACCCTGTGCCAACACGGGTGGTCAGCGCGGCACAGTGGACCATAATCCTTGGATACGTGGAGGAGGCCTGTGCCCAACAGTGGTACGTAAATGGGCTGGAGAGATGCAAGTAGTTAGAGCATCGACAGATACACAATTTTCACAGGTAGTCTGTGAAAATTTTAAGTCAGTAAAGTTGATTGTAACTAGCTGGGGTTCCCCTTACAAACAAACGGTAATGAGGGGATTTCCCGGCTTGCTTAAAAGAATAAAACCCGAAGTAAAATATTAAATTCATATTTAGCTTGTAAAGCAAGAAGTTTTGTTTTTCGTGGGTACGTTATTTTTTTTTAATATGTGTTTAACTATTATTTTTTACGTCTACACGTATTGAAAGCATGTCTAAAACGTGATTAAAACAAGGCAACCTAAAACAACAATAAAGCATTAAAAAATAATGTTTCTCCAATGGTGACAGACGGACACCGAAGTCTCAGTAATAGGGTCCTATTTTAACTTTTAATACGGTACGTTAACAATTAAAGTCACACATACCGTAATCCTTCCTGATAGTTAGGTCCGCCTCTCCGCACAAATATGGTAATATTGTATTGTATGAGAGCATCTTTGTATGTCTCCATGGCTGTGATGATACCGCGGAATGTATCTGCTACGTTTGTGAAGTTGGCTATACCACCGCCGATTATTAACACCTGAATTTTAAAAAAGATATAAAATATTAGCCGTACACCATATTCATATTCATTAATTCGATGCAATCATGTTGTTTACAATCATATAACCACAGTGTTACTTGGTCAAATAGATAAAAAACCTGTCAAGAGCGAGGTAAACTTGCACACTTGGGGTTTCGTACCTACTAGAGCAAAAAATTTTAATGCAGTTATTAAAATTTTTCGGTCTAGTAGTTACGAATTCAAATAATCAGTTATTGTTTATTGCAATAACAATAATAGCAATAACCGTCGGGCATGTATGACCAGATGTGATGAACGACCAGAGTGTGGATAAAGCCAAGGAAGTATGCTTCGATCGTAGCAGATGGCGCTCTATAGTCTCTGCCTACCCCCATGGGAAAAAGGCGTGATGTTATGATGATGATGATAATCAGTTAATTACAATTAAACTAATTCACCAACCTAATTTTGTAATTGAAATATAGTTCAAGTCTCTAGGGTCAACGGGAAGTAACATGCATAGAATACTCTGGAATTCGGTAAGGATAACGTAATGACGATAATGTACATTATTGGCAAGGGTAACGTAATGACGATAATGTTCATAATTGGCAAGGGTAACGTAATGACGATAATGTTCATTATTAGCAAGGGTAACGAAATGACGATAATGTTCAAAATTGGTAACGTAATGACGACAATGTTCATTATTGGCAAGGGTAACGTAATGACGATAATGTTCATAATTGGCAAGGGTAACGTAATGACGATAATGTTCACAAGTGGCAAGGGTAACGTAATCATGGTATTAGTTACCTTTCCATTAGGATGTTTCTCTCTACACATGAGACTGAATATAGTCTTAGCGTAGTCAGCGGTCTGTGTCTCAGTGGGTGCTCCCGAGTACTCCCCGTAGTTGGCTAGCTCCGCAGCACCTCCCAGCTCACACACAGTGTCGGTGTACACTACCGAGGCGCCTCCACCAGCTACCATCGTCCAGATACGACCGGATTTGTTTAGTACTGTCAACTGAAATATAATATTAGGTTATTTAGGTAACTTAGTCTCCTTTTTATTATCCATGTGGTGACTGATTAAGAATACATGTGTCATCACACATTTTTCTTCCCAAGGTGCAGTAAAAGCCAGTTATAGGATATTGTATATACATATTCTCCTCTGTGAGACGTCTCTCACAGAGGAGAATATGTAGAGTTTTCCGTCGAAAACTCTAAAATAAACCCAGTGCCAACACGCCTGGTCAGCGACGCACAGTAGACCATAATCTCTCCCAAAGCAGAGGAGGTCTGTACTGTACCCAACAGTAACAGCAATAGTGACAGCGATAGCTTTCACAACAAAATTAAAATGCTTAATTAACGACTTCCTTACCTTCAAACTAGCACCACTTTTAGCATCTAAATCAGCAATATGAGCTTCTTCAGGATAAGCATCTCTACCAAACGGAGGTGGGAAGGTAACCTCTCCCCAGTTCTTAGCACAGATGAAGTCAGCTGTCTGATCTAGTTTAGCTGCCAAGTCTAGTAGATATATTCTCTCGTTGGTCACTACCAGTGGGTTTATCTCCATGTATGTGAAATGTAAGTCTACATATACACGGTACAGGGCTAGAGTGAATGTCGTTAAGATTCTGTAATAATAAAAACAATATTTATATTTATTTATCCATTGGATGCAAGCGGCACAAGATCGCGCATTGTGGCGTTCTATGGGATAGGTCTATATTCAACAGTGGTTGGAGAAAGGTTGATGGATGGATGGAGTTTAATTAATATAAATGTGTACATTTACGTTGTCCATGTGATAACGGATTAATAGTACAAGTGTACTCCTTTCCTCCCCAGGGTGCTGTAAAGGTTAAGGGATATCGTACACAGATAACATCCTCTGTGAAAGACGCAAATCTCGAAAATAAATTCTGTGCCAACATGCCTGGTCAGCACGGCATAGTCTTTACTTGTTATTATTTTTGTATGTATGTCCATATGTGTGCTTATATCTTGAAAACTACGCAACGAATTTTGATGCGGTTTGGTTTGGTTTAAGAGGAAGGTTAATGTGTACAATTTGTTAACGTTTAGTTTGTAAATTCCATTCGTACGAAGTTACTAGTGAGTGCCACTATATTCCCTCCCGAACTGGGGAAGGCCGGTTCCCAACAGTGGGCAGTATTTATTTACCTTTTAGTAGAAGATGCTTTAACATTTTTAAGCAGCGCAGTCTCTATATCTTCACCGGTAGGAAACGTATCCACTGGGATCTGAAATACAATAACCAAAATACTATTTTGTATTTTACTAACTAATTTAAATTGTTCGGGCTTCACTGTCTAGTTGCTTTTTAGGCCATAGTGGTGCTTTGAACATTATCATGACCCAGCAATAGTGGCCTCTTTATATGGGGCCCAACTGTACGGGGCCCCAAACGTACGGGGGCAACATTAGAGCCCCCCGTCATAAGTGCGTGGCCATCTGCCCTAGCCGGCTATTCTGCGTCGGAGAGCCCTGCCCCTACTGGAGGGGGAAGGTCAAAGTATCACCAGTGCATTCGCATTCCCGCATGACCACTTCTTTACCGTCTTACCTCCCGAGCAAAGGGGCGCATGGTCCGGTAGTTCAGGTAACCGACTGCCTTTCACAATTATCTGTATGTTATTTTGTATTTTTCACATAAATATTTGTACAGGGTCTGCTGTTTTCTATGTATTTAAAAGAAAATTGTTATATGTAGAATATTAGTATCGTGATACCCGTTCATGATCAATGATGTAATGTAAGTATGTATGTCTATTATACTGTACCTCGAGTCTGAGAGCCAGTGCATCAACATCACCGACATCCACACCACCCTGATGATGGAACAGTATGGTGTCTGAACGTCTGCCTGACTGGATGCAGATATACATCTCATCCGTCTGAAATATTAACAATTATGAGTATTAATTATCTTAAATTATAATAACAACTTTTGACGGGCATAATGTCATACAAATGTTTATACTGCGTCTGGGTGTTTACTATGTATTATAAGTATGTATTTACAAAAGAAAAGTAGTATATGTAGTATATCCGTATTCTGGTACCCATAACTTAGCTTAGCTTGGGACCAGAGAATGTTGTGTGAAATGTCCATGCATATTTATTAATTTATTTGTGTAATATTTATGTCATACAAATATTTGTACTGTTTCTTGGTGTTTTATATGTATTATAAGCATTATAACATAGCATAGAGCAAGGCAAGCTTAATGATTAACGATTACAAAAACAGCCAACCTTCAAAATTATTATATAAACTCACCGGTTCATGTTTAACGAAGGGCTCCACAATAAAATTTCTAAGTTTGCCTGAAGCTGCTCCAACTTGCTGCTCCTTGCCCATATGTTCGCTGAGCCATCTTCTCACATCTGCTGCTGATTTGTTCACACCCACCAGGCCGAGCTTACCACGTCTTTTGATCAGCTGGTCTGGTTTCACAACTAATTGCTAAAAAATTAAGGAAATAGGTATTGAAAAGGAAATACGGGGGTGGCGATATTTCTGTGGTGACAGATTTCGAATCCAAATGTCATCACCCAGCTTCCTACCCCCGATGGATGAACCAGCTAAGGGATAAAGGGAGTAAATGAAGCCAAGGAAGTGCGTTTAGTTTGTACCAGACTGCGTATAGTCTATGCCTACCACCATGAAATAAAGGCGTGAGGGTATAAAGCTATCTGCTTATAATATCACGTAGCTGGTTATAAAAGCGGGCTAGGTTATTAAAAATGTTTTGTATGAGACGGAAAATTCGAAATTAAACTCTATGCTAACACTTGTTGTTAGCGCGGCATAAGTAGACTAAAATAATTCTCGAAATGGAGGAGGCTCGTGCCCAACAGTAGGTCATCAATAAACTGAGAAGAAGAAGAAGAATTATTCCTGAATGCATGACCCAGACGCACAAGTATAAATGAAGCTAAGGAAGTTTGTTTAGATTACAGCAGATGTCGCTTTATACTCTTTGGTCTACACGCATGGGTTTATGACACTTTACGGCCCATTTATGTCCCACTATTCAGTATAAGTCTCCTCCACTTCGGTAGAGTATCTAGTCTACTTACGCCGCGCTGACCTGGCGTGTTGACACAGGGTTTCGTTTAGTTTTCCTACTCTCACTTAAGAAACTTGATAGACTTAAGACTTCCCAAGACTTATCCAGGGTGCTAAAAGAGTCAGTTAAGATTATAAATGCAAGTGTCATTAGCCCAATCCGTAACTGGCTGTAAATTATTTACCTAAGTATCTATAGCATAATTACCTCTTTAGAAAGCCATGGGTTTCTGCCAAGCTCGTCCTCCCATATGGTGCCCTGTTCGAAGGTGGCGAAACGGCACGGTACTAGTGCTGTGCTTGGAGCTATGTGTCTGAAACAAAATACTTGCCCATAAGACAAAAATAGACTAAATAAATATTCTATAAACATAGTAATAATCATATAACGTGTCGAATTCTGTAGCAAAGTACAGGTTCATCCATCGTTCTTTCTGCGTCTACTGATGGATTCCCCCATAAAACGGTTCAATGCGCTACGCACAGAGATTTATTCATCTTTTACCTGCTAAAGTACCCAGACAAGTTAGGATGACCTATTAGATATAAGTAGAAGAATATGATGAAGTTAGGAGTAGGAGGGCCTATTAATCGGCTGTGAGCTTGTGCCTAGTGTGCGCAGCGGAGAAGACTGGCCTGGTTACGCAATGTTTGGATTTATTATACACAGATAACATCATCTTTGAGGGACGGACAACTTGATTATAAACCCTATACGCCTAGTAAGCGCGTTCAGTAGACCATAATTCCTCCCAAAGTGGAGCAGGCCTGTGCCCAACGATAATGGGCTGGACAGAGAGAACGTACCTGTTAATGAGGTCCTTGCCAGTCGCCTCGTATATAGCTTTGGACGACATGTTTGTATGTTCGTTGTGTTCTTTATATGAATGTGTGCGATCGCGTCATATGGATGATAGATTACTAATCTGGAAAGAAATATACATATATGGTGAATTAAACAAATTCAAACCGGGGGTTGTCAATTCGGGAGGTTACGCTATTTTGCCTGGGTCAATTATACTTCATGGTCTCAAAAGATATACCTAATAATATTATTCTGAAAAACTTTTTAAGACCGGTCCACAACTTTTAGACATAACCAACTACATACATACATATTACAAACTTTACCTCTTTGTAGTATTAGTCTAGATTAAGTTAAGTTAAATAACAATTTGATTATTATTAGGCTATTTTCGCAGAAATGTCCGTGATTTTTGCTTATAATCTGCATTCACAAATTAGAAAATGATCGCCCGATTTCAGATTGACGACTTTGTAACTAGCATAGCTAACGTTATAAACGTCCTTAAGCGTGCGTGTAAAAATGTTCTTATCATATTTATATTTAGGTACGCCAATAAAAACAATCAAAGGCAAAAAGCATTGATTTTTTAAATACATTCAAAATATATAGAGTAGTTTTTGCGATGCATATTAAATAATTAATAGCTGATATAATCAGCTATCAAGCGATATCAGCAAATTATTAGTCATAGAGATAGGACTGTTTTTAAAACCTCTTTGCTTACTAACTCCATTAAAAAAAAACAAATAAATTCGAAATTGGAACGCATCATGTGGAGCGCGCGTTGTTTTATAATTGGTCAGGTTTTGGCACGAAGCGCTATGATTGGTCCGTTCCGGTGGCATGGCATCGCGCGATAATCTTGCGGTCTCATCGACCCAGAGTAGCGTCGGTAAAGGTATTATGTTGATGACGTCATCGGAATCAGCTGAGGAACAAGAGATTCGTAGTATTGTGAAACGTAACGGTCTTACTCATTATAATATCTATAGGTATTATTTGTCAGCATTGTAAATAAGTTTGACTAAAGACCAGCCTCTGAAATTTAGAACATCGAGTTTCAATAGCTAATTTATTGTCATTGTTCCTATATGTGTGCAAAATTTCAAATCAATCTTACTGCTGCAAGTGAAAATTCTTTTCAAAGATTCAGTTACATAGATACTACATTGGTAGATAAGTACCGAAGTAACAAAAGCGTGTTAAAAATTCTCTATCATGCCAAATAGTATAACTACAAAAAGAAAATGTATTTTCCATTTGTTTATTACAACACAACATCGATCATCAACACAACAGCCCGCAACATCGTTCGCGTGGAATTTTAGATTTTTTTTCCCTTTTTTGCAACATTTATCACTATTGCTTTACTCCTATTTGTCGCAGCGTGATATTATCCTATAACCTCCCTCGATAAGTTGACTATCGAACAAAAAAAATAAAATTTTTCAAGCTATAATTCCTGAGATAAGTGAGTTCAAACAAACAAACTTTTCAGCTTCATAATATTAGTATGTATATAAGAATAAATAACGCTACAGATTCACAGCTTATTACACAATATTAAACCCCACACATTTTTATCTCTCTTCTTCTTCTCTTCTCCAGCCCATTTATGTCTCACTGATGGGCACGGGCTTCCTCCACTTTGGGAAGGATTATGGTCTACTGTGCCGCGCTGACCAGGCGTGTTGGCACAGGGTTTATTTTCGAGTTTTCCGTCTCTTACAGAGGATGTTATCTGTGTGCAATATCCCTTAGCTGACTTTTACAGCACCCCTGAGAGGAGATCGGGTGGTGACACTTGTATTCTTAATCCGTCACCACACGGAATTTTTAACTGACACAAGGATAAATCATATCATATCAAAATATAATGGTACCAATTCTAGGTCCCCAACTAAACTTAACTAAAAATGAACTAATAATAAGTGTCAGTAACACAATTCGGCAATGTTAATTGAACTTTTTTATTAGCAAATCTGTATATTATAGAGTAACGATTTTAATTAATAAAAATGTTTATAACGATATAGCCAAATTATCACAATATGTACACCATAGTTGATTTCATTTTTTAGTCAAGATAAGTTTAGTTGTGCTAGAATTGATACTAATGTATGTTTATAATAAGAGGCGTGACATAATAAATAATATGTACGATATATTTATGATGCATCACAATGAAATAACGAGGTCAAGTTCGAAGACAGTTCATGTATTATCATAGTAACCTCCTGTAGTTAGCTGTTATTAGATTTCCTTATGCAATTAGCAACAACAGTTTTCTAATGATTTTTGGTAGCACTATTAGTTACGGTTCTAAATTTAAAATCGTTACTTATTTATAAAACAATATCGTTATTTTTGTATGTCCTTATATATGAGATAAAATATTTAAAACTACGCATTTTAACGCGATTTTAACACAGAAAGGTTATAAACCTTTCTTTAATGTATATGTATTGTGTATATAGGCAAATTCTAGTAAAAAATAAAATAGTTCCTACACATGGAGAAAAACTTAGTTATAGTTGCAGTAGTTTTATTAGCTCCGCTTGTATCTATGTAAAAAATCAATGACGAAAATTCCACATCACAAAAATGTGTCATTGTCCTGTCTGAAACCATAAAGACAACAAAAATAGTGAAAGTAGGTACATAATTAACTTTACTAAAATTTCCACAAAGGTTTAAAAAACATCATCTATTAATAGCCACTTTTAAATGTAAAAAATAGATGTACCCAAATAAGACAAAAGCTTAACATCAGATCAGAGGATTCAGAGGAAGTCTTGTGAAATTAATCATAATGTAAAAAATTAAAATTACTGTATTATTATAATCGAATTATTCCAACATAACGATGCATGGCGTTTATAAGTCGCGTGCTTGAACTTGAACCGGTGTTTATTATTGGATTGCATCACATGTACGACGACCCATACATCATATGTTGTGGCTCATAAACAAGCGTGTTTATATTACGCTATGATTAAGATTACCAGCCTTCTGACGTAAATAGATCCAATCTAGATGCCTATACTTATTATAAAACAAAGTTGTTATTTCTTTATGGCCCTCTCTCTCTCTCAACGCTATTAACGTCCCACTGTTGGGCACAGGCCTCTCTATTTTATTATATACAAATCCTAATTACTAATTCTGCCTACCTCTCGATTAATATCTAGTTGTACTGAATTATGATATTTAAAAATAAATAAATAAAATATTGTTGTATATGTTATTTATTTTTAAAAATATGTAGGTATTATTTTAGATGTACTTATAGGATAAGACGATAAGTTAACAATAATATACACTGAACTATATGTATAGAATACTGATAACGTAATTATTTCGTTTCAAGGTTAACATATTAATATGAACTTAGGTTAGGCAGAATAATGTAAGGTTAGTAAACAGTATGCCACTGTGAAAACCTTTTTAGTATATAGTTTTTTTTTCTCCTTGTCCTTTCCTGCCGGGCCATGATGGTGCCTTGAGCTTTACCATGACCCGGCGAGTTTTAGTATATAGTGCACTAATTGAGAAAAAAATATTTTGCTTTTAGACGTAATTATGGATTGCAAGTTGGTTGGCTTACTCTCAAAAGGTTTTTTACTATTATTTTCTATATGAAATTTTAAGAACTTAAATTCCTTAGAATTTATACAGCATGACTTTATGAGTCATAATTTAATCTCTCTAATTGTTTTTTTTTTCTCTAATTTATTTTAGGGACTTAAAATTGTTGTAACTATATGTCAGTCCCATATTGACCCTAACTAAAATTAACCACCACCTAACACTCCAACTAGACTAGCAAATAATGTCCAATATCAATTAATCGACAATATGGCACAGCAATTCCGCACCTTTGCTTGAGGGCTCCGCTAGAATACTCTGGACAGCTCCTACGTCCATCCTGTTCAGCTTAAAGTTTTCAAATATGCTATCTCGCTGGCTCTTGTTTTTGATACACTCCATCAGCAAGTGGAACACATCTTCATTAGTGCCACATGTGTCGCAATTTGGAGTGTCTTTTTTATGCATGAGGTAAGCAAACTTGGCGCATGGATAGTGTCCAGATCGCAGTCTGTACAATTTCACCAAGCAAGACCGCGATCTGGCCACGTTGGCAGGGCATTCCAGGAGGCACCTCTTGCAGAGTTCTATACCATATTCCCTTAACACTAGACATATTTATGAAGTATTCCTTCCACTTCTCGTAGACCATAGTTTTATATTTGTGTAGTATTTCTGAATGGAATGGATAGACGATACTATTAGTACGGGATCCGTAGTACATTTTTTTCACTTGATTACTATCAAGCTGATTTTCCGTGAGTAGCTTGATTATGACGAGACGCCCAATAATTTTCTATTCCAAAATCTCGATTGCGGTAGCTAACCTCTGTTCGGGTAGTACGATATTTTATCTTTGCTATCTCTATAGCAAGTATAAAATATCGTACTACCCGTAAAAAAAAACACGTAAGTGAACTTGCGTTAAAAATTTCAAAAAAATCACTATACTGCTTTCTTCCAGTAATAGTACGATAATTTATCCTTGTTACCTCTGTTAGCTACCACAATCGAGATTTTGGAATAGAAAATTATTGGGCGTCTCGTCATAATAAAGCTACTCACGAAAATCAGCTTGATAGTAATCAAGTGAAAAAAATGTACTACGGATCCCGTAGTATATAGCTACCCTCCGAAACCGCCAACCCAGCCAGTCGATCCGACTCCTCATTGCCGCTCAGTCCTATGTGCGAGGGAATCCCTCTAATTGTTATCAGCCTACAATTCGCAAATAATGCTACTTCGTAATTTACTCATCAGCTGGGTTCTCACACGCATACCGTGTCGAATTACTAAGGAATACAGGCGCATTTCGAGATGTGACAGTATTTGATTAATAATAATTTTGTACTTAATTCAGCACTAACATTTTTAGGATCTATTAATGATATTTAAGCGTGTTTTTTTAGTGTTTTAATACCTTAAAAACTAATGGTCGATAATGACTTATCGGAGGTTTAAAAGTTCGCTAAAATCGGTTCACGAAAATTGTCAAAACTTGTTCTTCATAGTAGTCTTTTTACGCTAAAACGTTTATTATCTCTCCGATATAATCTCCGGTTAAACCTCAAATAAGTAATTATGAATAACCCGTAAATCTTATATATATAAAATTCACGTGTCACAGTCACAGAGGAGTACGGTAACTAACGTTACCGTAATCCTCCGAAACGGCTTGACCGATTTTTATGAAATTTTACATGCACATTCAGTAGGTCTGAGAATCGGCCAACATCTATCTTTCATAATCTTTCATTATGCCAAAACAACGTTTGCCGGGTCAGCTAGTAATTATATATTTTTATATTTTAAAGTATTTCAGTGTTATGAATACATATAGAATTTCCTTACCCTGCAACTTTCCAAATGACTATCGGTTGTTTGTTACAGACAGAATGTATTAAGGTGTCGAATTATTATGTGAGATAGATAGATAGATTTATTTATTTGCTAAGAACGAGAGAGAGAGAGAGAGAGAGAAAGAGAGAGAGAAAGGCATATTTCGAGATATGACAGTATTACAATAAGTGTTTTTAACCGGCTTCATAAAAAGGAGGAGTCTCTCAATTCGTCAGTATATTTTGTTATTTATTTATGTTTGTTACTTCATAATTTTTAACTCGGCGAAGCGATGTTAATGTTCTTTATTTGAAAGCTGGTGGTTTCCGTGTGGTCCCATTGGCACCATGTCAGGATCTGATGGTTATCTCTTGAGAAATCGAGAATATCTCTCAAATTTCAAAGCCACATGAAGTCAGTTGAACTTTTTTTTTAAATACACAATTATCTACAATAGACCTTTGCACTAATAGGAAGCTATAGTCTCCGGGTACGTTATAGGAAAGCTATATTATGAAAAGACTGTGCCAACACGCATGGTTAGGTTAGACGGTTATTGTAGACCAAAATCCCTTCCAAAGTGAAGAATGCCCGTGTGCCTAACTGTCGAACGTTAATAGGCTGGAAAGAGACACACACACACAGAAAGAGAGAGAGGGAGTGTGTGTCAAAAATCGCGGGTAAAGGGCAAGTCAAAACAATAAAAATGTAAAGTCCATATCTCGAATATTTACGATTATTTTTAGACATCAACAAATGGAATTTTTCCCTATATATTTTCGCATCGTCATTTTTAATTCAATAACATAGATATGTATATAATTCACCAAACAATAAAATTATGATAATTAAATACGTCTTGTTCACAATTCACATTCCTGAATTTTAATAGTAAGTAAATTGACAATGAAATGGAGTAATTCAGGCTAACTGCTGGATAAAAAGCATATAATTGAGTAGTGTTAATTTGTAGTTACATATTTCTTATACACCAAAAATGAAATAGTTCACGAAACCCTAAGTTCCGTACCAAAAGGTAAAACTGGACCCTATTACTGAGACTTCACTGTCCATCAGTCTGTCATTAGGCTGTATCTCTGGAACGGCGATAGCTAGAGAGCTGAAGTTTTCAGTTTATGTATTCCGTTGAAATTATTCTTAAACATTATTCTCTTACTCTTATCCCATTATTATGATATACGATGCGGAACCCTATTCGTAATAGACCGGTTTCTTAATCTTATATATAAAATTCACGTGTCACAGTGTTAGTTACCGTACTCCTCCGAAACGGCTTGACCGATTTTTATGAAATTTTACATGCATATTCTGATGATGGTCTGAGAATCGGCCAACATCTATTTTTCAAACTTTTTTTTTTAATATGGCAAAACAAGGTTTGCCGGGACAGCTAGTATCCAATATTTATTTAAGGTATGAGGATGACGCAGGTTAATGCAAATATATACCGACTAATGTAAGACAAACCAAAATCATCATCATCATAATATCACGCCTTTTTCCTCTGGTAGGCAGAGACTATAGTACGCCAACTGCTACGGTCCAAACCCTTTTACGACAAACTAAGATAAATACCAGACAGCCCCGGTTGTAAAAAAAATGTAGGTCCGGGTTTATATGTATAACTGTAGATGGAATAAAACTACATAATATATTTAATTTGTACTGCTAACAATAAATAATGTATAATACGTGTATGTGAACGTCACAGGGCAAGCAAAAGGTCAACACATGAGTGACAATTTGAATCTGACGACTGATGACGTCACGTACACTTTGAAAACAAATCTACATAAATACTAGCAGCACGTTTTTGTTATTGACACCTAAAAGTTTAGTTCAATAACCTACAACAATCTTAACCAAATTTTAATGAGTCGCCAGCTATCGGTTAAAGAAATCTGGTTAATATATAGAACATAGACAAAGAAAAAATTAAAGGTTTCTGTAGTTAGTTGTATTTGTAGTTGTAATTTTTTATTCGTAATTTCCCCTTTTGGCAACATGAACGACAAAATTATTACACCTATATAGGACATTGCCAATCTATTGTAATGAGGACAGTGTCCTCTATAAAGTACACTAACATATATTGCAGTATTATACATTTTATAGTGATTATTTCGCCATGCAGATGATAAGGCGTGCGGACAATTATTTCAAGTCACGTAGCAAGGTTAGGAGGAGTAAAGGAGAAATTTTGATAAAGGTTATGGGGCTCAAGCTATTGAAAAACAATTTTCGGTTGAAGTTCAGGAAATTTAATATGTACGCAGTTTCAATAAAAAAATCAGACTAAGAAGCTCGACTAATTGCCGATAACAATCAGGGGTAATTTTTTTTTATATTTGCCCTTCACAAGTGTGCAAATAGTCAGATTATTTCGTCACGCAATCGTTCAAAGGTAAAATTCATGTGTAGAGATTTTATTACAAAGAAACAGGTGACGCTAACGAAGCATTTTGCAACTCCCAAATTGTTGTTTACAAAAGTCAATCGAGTTAAAAGATCTGCAGTCGTTTAAGCATATTAAAAAGTCATTTAAGTAGATACCAAATCAGATTCATATCGCAAAAATGAACTACGTTACAAATAAAATACAATAATGGTACAATTAGGTCAAGGATAGATGGTGATCAACATTTACCAATGTCTGATTTTATATAAATATTAATATTTGATTTTATACAGACGAAATCGCAAGTATAATACTTGTGAATCAATCTGTATTTACTATTAAACGATTACTTGTAAGATAAAACAACATTTGTTTATCAAAGTGCCAACAAAATCAGGAGTTAATAATGATATCATACCTATTACAGCAGTGGCACGTTGACGTTTATTATCATATTGCCGATATGAAAGACAATTCGCTGTAATACTTAAGATTGAAGTACAAAATCTTGATAAATGCGTCATTGGACTAGAATAAATATTACCTAGATTAATGGAGATCTCAGTCAATCGAATAAATTTCAAAGGCCAATGTTAGTAGTTTCCATCAATTGATTTCATAGATATCCAGAATACGCTCACACATATTAGACCACTAGGCTGTTCAAATCCCCAAAACGCCTAAAGGAGATCATTCACGATTACAAACACGATACATTGTCAGGCCCCATAGTCAAAACGAAAAAAAACGAACAAAAGACATGATAGGCTTGTTGGGGAGGTCCATCCAAGTATTTTTTATTATGCGAGTCGGCTTCTACCATCACTCCTTCAGCTGCTTTTTGTGTTGAAAAGTCGGGATTTCAAAAGGCTTTATTTCACAAAATGTGCTTATTCTTATTCTTTATTGTACATATAAAATATATTTACAGAGTTTGAAATTTAAATCTAATGTACACAGGCGAGCTTAATTCACCATGGAATTTTCTTCCAGCAAACCTTATTGTTACGTAATTTGTGGAAGATGGACACGTAATGCACAACAATAAACAAAAACAAAGTTATCGCAAATACTTACTAATTAAATTGTTACAATTTTACTTATTTCTAATATAACAATACATAAACACTAATATTTACACACGATTACCTAATAAAATATATATTTAATAAATAAAGTTACTATAAATAAACTACATACACAATACATAAATATAATATCAACTTATAGCAATGACAAGAAATAGTTCTTAACTCTCCTTTTGAAGATATGAAGAGATGTGCTGGCTCGTATTGAATGTGGCAGAGAATCCCACAAACGAATTGCACGAACAGTAAAAGACCCACCATAACGGCTGGAAGTATGAAATGGAGTTTTGAGAAGCAGAGAAACAGTAGTGCGGCAAGGTTTGTCTCTTGGTACTAAATATTCAAAGCGTTCACGAAGATAGTCAGGAGCATTAGAATTATGAAGAATAGAGTAGAGTAGACAAAGAATATGACATTCTCGACGCCGACGAATAGGCAGCCATTGTAACTGTGACCGAAAACGTGAGACATGGTCATACTTCCTGAGGCCGAATATAAAACGAATGCATAAATTCTGCAAGCGTTCCAGCTTATTCAGGAGCTCCTCAGTTGCGTCAATAAAGCAAACATCAGCGTAGTCAAGAAGAGGAAGTAAAAGAGCTTGAGCAAGAGTGACTTTAGTACGAAATGGAAGAAAGTTTTGAAGACGCCTAAGGGATCGGAAAGAACAAAACACTCTCCTGCTTACCTCCGCAATGCTTATCTGCCAGTAAAAATGTGTTCGAAACTGTTTGCCGTAATCGATCAGCTAATTTTCAGTCTTGTGCGGCACATATCTCTTACACTAAATGAACCACAGCCACATTACATTAATGGAAAATAAGGCGTGTGCACAAACAAGTGTATATCTTAACACATTAGTTCGACATTTTAAGGTATTCACGTCAGATGTAATTCGAAGCCTTTAAAGGCCAATAAAAAGCTAATCCAGAAGATGTAGTAGGATAGTGGGATTTTTGAAGTTCTTTAGTCGTGTTGAGCGCTTTTTGTAAAAGCTTATAATTCGCATGTCCAATCTGCAAGGCGTCGCATATGCATAATCGTACACTACGCCTGGTCAGCGCGGCACAGTAGACCATAATCCCTCCAAAGTGGAGGAGGCCCGTGCCCAACAGTGGGACGTATATGGGCTGGAGAGAGAGAGAGAGTGGTTTCGGATTAAGAATAGAAGAGACACCACCCCTTTTCCTTTCCAAGGTGCTGTAAACACGAACTAAGGAATCTTGTACACAGATAACATCCTCTGTGAGAAACACACAACTCGAAAGTAAACCTTGTGCCAACACGCGTAGTCAGCGCGACATAGTAGACCATGATTCCTCCCAAAGTGGAGGAGGCTACTGCCAACAGTGGGACGTTAATGGGCTGGAGAGAGTTTGATTTTAGTATTTGGACAAACAAAACTAGCACCCATAATAAACTAAGCTAGTGTCTCTATGATTCAGTCATTTGGTCGAAAAATTAAAGGGTTACCTGGAAAGTTATCCGGAAGTTTTGAAAATTGGTAATTTTATAGATTTTGATGTGCTCTTTCCAAATTTCAACTTTGCCACCTCGTATGTTGCCCGTTAGCGCCACCATATTGAAAAAATGGCGCCCAAAATTAGTTTTTTGATAATAACTCCTTTCCGACGCATTTTACAGGAAAACATATCGATACAAAATAAAAGTAGAGGAAATTTTCTACAATTATGTCATAATCTTTTTTTCCCTAAAATCAATAGTTTCTGCGTACGAGCGCCGTAAACCATTATACATCCACACCAACGTGTATTATTTACTTTAATTATACGAAGGTTAAATATTGTTCCATAGAATGAAAACCCTGTTAACAATAGTCTGTCATGTCTCCGCAGGTATAAAGGAATACGTCACTTCTGTGTCAAGCCCCTTCTTCCCCTTCTAAGAAACATCTGGACCCAGCTGCTGTGCTCAATAGAAATATTTAGTCTCGAGTCATCAATATACGTTTATCATTTCACAGTGCATTTGTAGAGCCATGGCTTCTAATGAAGTAAACTGCTTTATTTGTGGTGATATACTGCAAGAAAGTGAAGTTATTGAAGCGGAGGAAAAAGGATTGTAAACTTTTCGTCAGTCAAGTATAAAAAGAAAAGACATTAAATACAATTATAAGTAAGAGTAACTTTTGGTGGGATAGACTATAGTTAGCTGGGTTTTCATTCTATGGAACAATATTTAATTCGTATAATTGAAGTAAATAATATACGTTGGTGTGGATGTATAATGGTTTACGGCGCTCGTACGCAGAAACTATTGATTTTAGGGTAAAATAGATTATGACATAACTGTAGGAAATTTCCTCTACTTTTATTTTGTATCGATATGTTTTCCTGTAAAATGCGTCGGAAAGGAGATATTATCAAAAAACTGACTTTGGGCGCCAATTTTTTCAACATGGCGTGGCGGCGCAAACGGGCAACATACGAGGTGGCAAAGTTGAAATTTGGAAAAAGCACATTAAAATCTATAAAATCACCAATTTTCAAAACTTCCGGAAAACTTTCCAGGCAAAAATACTAAATGACTGGGCCACTAGCACATACAAGATGCAATAAAATATTATAAGTTTGTTTTTAACATACTCACATAGCGTGAAATATACAAATAATATTTTATTTAATATAACAACATAATTATTATGTTGAATTAATTAAATACATTAACATTATAATATAATGTATGAAAAATCATACACTTCCTAGTATTCACAGTTATTCGTGTTATATGTTAAAATTTTAATAAAAATAGCGGATTCTTAGATTTAGGTAGTATTATAGAAGCGGGTTTTATACTATAGCAACAACTAGATGTCGCTGGCTAAAACAAACAGACGAATTGAAAACATCCACCCTTTTTTGAAGTCGGTTAAAAATTTACACAAAACCTTAAGAGATTCTACAAAAAGGCTACTTGAACCACCACTTTATTTATTTAAATTTGCTGAATTCAAAAACAAAAAATAAACATGCTTGAAAACTGGAAATATTTTTTTAATTATTGCATTGGCATCGGTATTTGTTAAGTGTGAAAATTTTTTGATCAATCCATAAGTGGATGAAAATCACTTTCAAAGATTCCGTTACATAGATTAATACATTGATAGATATGTATCGAACTAATAAAAGCGTGCTAAGAAAATAAATTATTCTCAAATTGGGCAGCAGACAAAATAAGTTTGGGACACTTTGGGAGCCCTTATTAAAAAGGTTCAATTTCGAGTTTACACAATAAATATCTACAACCATATTGTCACAAAATAAGATCAAGGCAATAACAATAAAACATACAGTTTGAAAGTGGATAGCCTTGTTCAGATATGTAGAAGGACCTAACCTAGACTTTAAACAGTTATTGTACAACATGTTTAATATCACAGATTCAATCGACATATCTACCTACCCCTACGGGGAAAGGCGTGACAATATGATGATAATGATGCATCGACAAAAAAAGAATCAATGAAATCAGCTTATTTGCAGTCCACCGGTGCACATAGGCCTCTCCCAATTCGCGCCACAGTATACGATCCTTCGCCTTTCCCATCCAGAATCACCCTGCGACTTTTTTCAGGTCATCGGTCTACCTAACAGTGGGACTTCCTACTTTTGCGTATTTCGTGTTGCGTATTGCGTCCTTTTATTGCGTGTGAACTACAAACGTAAGGTGCTAGGAGTTATGTATATATGTACGTAATATACAAACCAACCGGTTTCAGAGTTGTTTGATAAACAGCAAGTCGATAGAACTTTCAAATTCATGTGCCAAAAAACTTAAATATTAATATTTAATGAGAAATAAAACATTGATAAAATTTACAAAAGAAATCTGAGTAATATAAACATTTCGATTGGATTATAAATAGTTTTAGAAATCCAACATTAGATTCAAAATCGGTAATTTAATTACAATAATTTTATCTTTTTAAGGCTAATAAATAAATAGTATTAAAAAAAACTATAGAAAAAAGTACACACATAATTTAAAAATAAAACAGAGCAATAGAAAAAGGATTTTTTTTTAAAATTATTGCACTGTCATCGGTCATCGCCTTAAGAGATTAAGCTAGGAGGTTGTATTTTAAAAATCTGACTATTTGAAGGCGCTCATATTTAGTTTCACAAACGTTTAAATAGCTAAATAACTTGTTTTAAAAAATAGAAGTTAAGAAAGTTTTATGAAAATCGGTCGAGTATTTTCTGTACAGTTTGGTAATGGTGTTAGTTATCAAACTGCTCAGAAAATGCTAGCCACGATAATATTTTAACTATGTAAAGTAAAATGTATGTATGTAAAGCATGTCAAAAAAGAAATCTTACTAATATTATAAAAGTGGGAGTTGATATGTGTATTGTGTATGTTTGTTACTCCTTTACGCTTAAAAGGCCGAGCGGATTTAAATAAAATTTAACGCGTACATAGCTCACATACCAGATTAACGAATAGACTACTTTTAATCGTGAAAAAAACTCGACATTCCCGTGGGATATTAGAAAAACAAATGTGGTTTATTTACTCCTTTGCGCCCAAATAGATTAGTGGATTGGAATGAAATTTGGTGCCAAAATGAAGTCCCAGATTAACATATAGGCGGTAACAAAAAATCCGATGTTCCCGTAGGATATTCCAAAAACTCTTATCTTGTTTTTAGTTTGACGATTGCACCTAGATAGCGTTCTTTTTCAGGAAAAAGTTGATTTTAATTTTTTCGTTCATTTGTATCTGAATTTTTTACATTAACTCAAACTGTAATTTATTAATATTGCAATGGACTTGCTATATCATCATCCTCCTGTCCTTATCCCATTATTTGGGGTCAGCGCAAAATGTCTTTTTCTTCCATAGTCTTCTATTAGCCGTCATGTCTGTGTTAACTACTCTTTCTTTCATGTCCTCTTTCACACAGTCCATCCATCTTTACTTAGGTCTTTTTTTTTACGTGGGGAATGCATTGACGCTCTTCGCCTATCCAGTTGAAGGGGCAACCTTCGGGCTTCGTGTGGGACTCCCGGCGGCGGCTGGACTACCCACTAAACCCCGTGGTGTTTCTACGCGCCCAGAAACCCAGGCCGTGGTAGTTACTCCGGTATTACCACGACCATCTTTTCTTAGGTCTTCCTCTAGACTTTTTTCCTTCCACATTTATACTCAGAACTCTCCTATGCTATACTTTTTCTTAATCAATTCCATTAATTTTTTTATTTTTTTTATTTAAATATATTTTAATTTTAACTAACACAGCTAGACGCGCTCTTAACCTTCGTATTTTTAAATCCTTTTCACCGCAGGTAACACCGCGGGGTTCAGCTAGTTACTATATATTTTTTAGTTTCGCCTATATGCGAAACTAGACATAACCTGTTAGCACAGAAGCTTTATTCTGTGCCTGTTAGCAACGATAGCAGTCGTACAGACGAAAACAAGAAATAATCAAATTTTTCATACGTTTTTTTGGAATCTAAGTAGGTAGTGGATGAATGACGAAGACACGTTGGGGAGATACGCATGTTAAAAAATTGATGTATAGCACGCGAATGGATGAAACACAGAAAAAAGAATATAGCCGACATATTATAAGATACATCTTTTAATCTTTTATACAATATATCTTTTTTAAAATCGGTTTATAAAAAAATTATGACACTGGCACACTGGCCAATTCTGATGCGACCATAGACCATACAACAATTTTAATTAATTGGCTATTTATTTAAACTGTACACATATATGTATATTAAAGTTCAGTTAAAATTGCTGATTTGTTTTATTGACACTATCAATTTCTACTTTTTAGTTAAGTTTAATTGTGAACGTAGAGTTCATACCACTATTCTATTACACTATCATGAACTAAACACGTGTACCTATTCGAACAGTTAAAGTCAAAAAACAATACATGATACCACAAATCGAACTACAACCAGTAAACATGTAGTATGCTGATAATGACTAAGTAATATTTAAATATATTCATTTATACACAAACACATTCGCATTAGAAACGTTAACATAGCATAGTTTTACAGAAAAAGTGTACAATTCACACTGAAAACACGTCCATTTACATATTATAATTTATTTAAAATTTTTCCGCATAGTTACTGTCTAACTCAATAACTAAACTAAATACATAAATTTATCAGTCAAAAGTGTAGAGACATTTTTGACAACCATATTGTAATAATTTTCTTAGAGAAATTTATTAAATATCTAATTATGAAAATCACTTACAAAGATTCCGTTACTATTAATACATTGAAATATATGTAACGAACTATTTGAAAATTACAGTATATTTTTTATAATCTGACAAACTACAAACTAAAATAATTAGATTTTATTTGAACTACATATAATACTCCATAGATAATATAGGATTTAGTAAATAATAATCAAGAGATGATCGAACAAGACGTAGCCATGCATAAATTATTAATAAATAAAAAAATAATAATTATAAAATAAAAATAATGGTAAAAGTTACTCTATAGTAAAAGCTAACAGTGCCAAAAAAGAGAAAAAACAGGCATAATATTAGACATATTGGAAAATTTCTTTTTTACTTCACGTTAATTTTGCATTTTTCAATGATTGAAGTATCCTATATCCGATCCCTGGTCCCAAGCTACCTCCCCACAAATTTTCAGCCAAATTACTTCAGCAGATCTTGAGTTATTAACACGCTTATAAATAATATAAGTTCAGTATGTATCTATCAATGTATTTATCTATGTAACGGATTCTTTAAAAGTGATTTTCGCCCACTTCCAGTAGTCTGATTGATCTGAAATTTTGCACACTTGACATTGACCGATAACAATGCTATAATTTAAAAAATATTTTGGATTTTGAAGCGTGTTTTTTAATTTGTAAACTAAGTAAATTATGTAAGTATAAGTACACTAACACAACTTTCTTTTCTATATTACGGATTTGGAATTGGCGAAATTGTATAATATAAAAGCCAGACTAAACGAAAAAAAAAATTATAAAATTACACTCTACATATTTTATTTAGAAAATAGTAATCGGAACTTCGGCTTTTAATAAGACAGCAAACATACCAAAAAATATCTGTCAGTATGTAGTATTCAGAACAAACTAATTATCGGTTATTGCCGTTTAAAAAGGTCAAAGATTACAATAATCTTTACCGGTTATCATGACTCTACCACGATGTCAATCGACATAAAGGTCAGATAATATAACAATTATTTAAAAACTACTAAATCTCAGTAGGTTTTTTCAAAATACTAATAATATTACATATTATTTTAAATACAGCAAGCAAAACAAGTTTAGCTTAGGACTAGAGGCCGTTGTACCAAATAAAAATTACCCAAACATTTTCTAAGTTTTGAATCTAGTTATTACTTAATATACAAAAAAACAAATGTTGTTCGTTAGCCTCACTAAAACTTGAGAACTGCTAGGCGAATTTAAGTGATTTTGATTTTGTTATGACTTAGCGGGGTGAAAGTGTCACACCACTTTTCAATAAAAATAAATATTGAATTAAAAAATCCATGGAGTTTCTTGTCGGTCCTTTTGACTTTATAAAAGAGCTTGTCAATCTTACCTATTTAAAATAAAAATCTTGGACTTTGAAAATATGCAAAAGCTGCATGAAAGACAGTAAAAAAAAAATGCCTTTTCTCATAGAAATTGAAACATACACATGTGAAACTGCAGCGCTGTTAATAATTGATAAATGTAATTGTCCCGCACCAAGCTATCATACTCAAAGTATGTAAAAGACACTTACTTTTAACAGTTTTCGGCAAATACACCGTTAATTAATTAACATAAAATAATCACACACGACCTACACCCGCGAATACTCAATTCGAATGACGCGTCCGCACCGAGCGGCTTCAAGCGTGCGACTGACTGAACCGAGTTGAACCGACTGAGTGACTGATAATAGAATTGATCATTGATTGTGGCATTAGTGATGTAACCTTAACGATAACCGATATATTATCAAGTAATAATATCGATATTTCTTAATTAATCTCATCCTTACATTTCCTCCCTATGGAGCTGTAATAAAAAACTAAAATTGATTACTACAGCTCCCTGTGCGGAGACAGAAAACTAAACATCATAAATACTCTAGGAGAGTATTTATGATGTTTTTAGTTATAGTAGTATAGTAGAGTATCTATATACTGCTCTAAAGTAGAGAAGGCCCGCGCCCAAATGAAATCAATAAGCTGAGAAGAATAGAGTCAAACTCAACTTCTGTCGTTATCTTCTTCGTTCCTGAAAATATTACCGTTAGTGCTATATGATTCAGATAATGGAAAATCCAAACGAGATTATATCTAACATAGCTTCTGTAAGACGCTGGCAAGCGAGGTGTATGTTTGGTTACATTAAATGCTAATTGTAGAGACAATTACTCAACAGTGGGATGAAAACAAATAATGGTAATGATAAGTAAAATGTACCAGTAACTTTATTTGATTACATCAGTTGACGCTTGGCATAAATTCATTGTGAATACAGTTCTATAACAAAAGGTGTGTGGCTTTGTGTACTTAATACACGCACGTAAGAAGTTTTACTTTTTTGTATGTATACTACGCAATGTCTTCGATTGTAAGTAACTTAGTGCCTTCATAAATTCGGTATATTTAGTGTTTTGCGTATATCTGTGTGGTAAGCACAAACATCTTCATAATTTACTGTCATCATTTTTCCTAAACGCGCCAACAGAATCTTCAAAAATTTAGGCAACTTTATGAAAACAACCTAGTTTAACGCGCTGATTGACTTTCGCACAAAATTCTACTCGTCATTGCCCTGTCCTTATCCCTTGACTGGGGTCCGCGCATCGTAACTTATTTTTTCATGCTCTTCTGTCAGACGTCATTTCTGTATTTACTCCTCTTTCTTTCATCTCCCTTTTAACACAACCCATTCCTCGTTTCTTCGGCCTTTCTCTACCTTTGATTTCCTCTACATTCATTGTCATAACAATCCTAACAATGTTATTATCCTCCCGTCTTATTACATGACCATACAAAACATTACAATGATATTCGGAAGCCACTTAATACCTGATACCAAATATTACCTAATATTTTAAAATACGGACAACACTACAAGATTATAAATGGAGATCAGGGAGGGGATACGTTGCTTTTCACGTACGTTATGTGTTATTCGTAAGTATTATCCTCTATACCAAATTAAAGATGTACTACCTATTGCCGGCGACTTTGTTTGCCTAGAATTTCGAATCACTGCATAATATATAGCCCATAGTATTCTCAGACCCTTAGCTTCGGATTAGTCAAAAAAAAAATTAGATCAGACCATTATTTTCATAGGTTACCTCCTACATACATATTATAAGCTTAACCTCTTTATTAGGATTCCGTACGAAAAGGTTAAACGGGACCCTATTACTGCGACTTCACTGTCAATTCGTTCGTCTATTACCAGGCTGTATCTCTGGAACGATGATAACTAGAGAGTTGAAAATTTCACAGTTTATGTATATCAGTTGATGCTACAACGACAAATATTTTTCATCATCATCATCATTATTTTCCTGCCCTTATCCCTTTACTTGGGGTTCCGTTATTTTATGATAAAAACATTAATAACGATACGGAACCCTTCGTGTGCGAGTTCAATTCAAACTTGACCGGCTACTAATACACTCGCGTGCAACCGAATCGACTCACCCATACAAAATAGACAAGTGTGTTATAATTAAAAAAAAAAAAAAGTATACATAATGTATATTTTTTTAAAGCTTATTCTTTTAGCTTTAAATTGACACATTTACTGTTTTAATCCAATCACTACTTTAAAAAATATCGTGATATGAACCGTAAGTCCGTAAAATTTACTCCTTGCAGTACTAACGTGTTGCGCTATGCAGCCCCCTATATAAACCCACGTAAGCAACACACCCTTATCAGTCGCTTATCAGAAGTTGACCTGAACACATCACCGTAAGATACGATAAGCAATTCGCCGCCACTATGGATACAAGACCAGAAGAAGTCGCCCAAGTTGTCCTTTTGATACAACAAGGCCTTAGTCAGCGAGAAGTCGCTCGTCGACTGAATCTGAGCCAATCTGCTGTATCCAGGGTATACAGAAGGTTCCAGGAGACACATTCTTACTCTAGGAGGCCAGATAACAGTCGGCGGCGGCATACTTCTGAGAGAGACGACCGTTTTATCGTCTCGACAAGCCTCAGAAATCACCATCTCACCGGTGTTGCTGTGCAGCAGCGGCTGCGAGAGGTTCGATGAGTCGCTGTCAGTCAGTGGACGGTGAGAAGACGGCTGAGAGATGCCAACCTGACTCCAAAACGGCCTGCCAGAGGCCCTAAATTGACCAGGGCTCACCGACAAGCGCGCCTTGCATTTGCTCGCGAACGCATCGGTTGGACGGCTGAACAATGGCGATCGGTCTTGTTCACTGACGAGTGCAGAGTGTGTCTGCATGGCAGCGACAGAAGAGCTCGAGTCTACCGGCGTCCAGGCGAGCGATTTTCGCAATGTTGTTTCGCGGAAACAGTGGCCTATGGCGGTGGTTCGTGTATGATGTGGGCGGGCATTTCAGTGGAAGGAAAAACAGCTCTTGTTTTCATCCCCGGTGGAGGCCGAGGAGGCGGTCTGACTGCAGACCGATATGTGGAAGATGTTCTCCTTGATCACGTCCTTCCTTATAAAGGCTTCATAGGAGATAGCTTCCTTCTAATGCACGATAATGCCCGCTGCCATACAGCACGAATCACTCGGCAGTTCCTGGATGAAGTTGGTATTGAGACCATGGACTGGCCACCACTCAGCCCTGATCTCAATCCTATTGAACACATATGGGACGAGCTGAAACGCAGGGTCCGGGCCAGAAATCCAGCGCCTGCAAACATTGTAGAGATAAAGACAGCGCTCGAAGAGGAATGAGAAGCTCTCCCTCAAGATCTGGTAGTAAGGGTTATCAGGTCGATGAGGAACCGTCTCAGAGCTGTTATTAAAGGCAGGGGGGGCAACACTAATTATTGATTTAATAAATTCCTTTATTTTTCATAACATTTGGTTAATTAACCATTTTAATTATCATTTGTTATTTTTCACTAATTCAATTTTTGTTGTTTTGTAATTCGAATTCGATTAAATTCGAAACTATTGAGCAGATTTTTAAAATTATGGTATTACTTTAAAGGTTATGAAATAGGCTTTCAAAAAATATACATATCTTACTATATTTTTTATTCTTTTACAACATATTACACCATTTAGCAGTTTTGTATAGGTGAGTCGATTCGGTTGCACGCGAGTGTAGTATAGATATTACATGATCATATCACCAGCGTGGTGGATGCAAGCGTCGTTATCAAAGTCAATGATAAACGTGAACTATCATCATGTGAACATTCATAAGCTTTGATTGTAGCGTGATATTTGACTTCCTAAGGTAACGTCTTATCGTAATGTATGTAGGTATTTGCATGGATTTTTTGTAGATATCTATACATATCATAAATCTGAAGAGTTTGTTAGTTTGATCGCGCTAATCACAGGAACTACAGTTTTGCATTCAAAAATTCTTTCTGTTTTGGATAGTCCATTTATTGAGGAAGGCTATATAAAGGCCATATTACATCACGCTGCGACCAATAGGAGGGAAGTAACAGCTAAAAATGTTGCAAAAACGAGGAAGTTATCCGTATTTGAGGGATTCCGTTGCGTGCGCTGCGTTATTGGTTTACTAGCAGTTGCCCGCGACTTCGTACGCGTGAAATTTAGGAAATGTTACCGTGGTCGTGGTGCCGGACTACGCACTAAACCCCACGGTGTTTCAACTCGCCCTTAGAGGAAATGTTACCGTGCCGCAGCGGTCAACCGTGTTGGCACAGGGTTGATTTTCGAGTCTTCCATCTCTGACATGGGATGTTGTGTGGATGTTGTGTACAATATTCTATAGCTGGCTCTTACCACCCCTTCGGGAGGAAATGGGATATAAATACATCACTATAATACGTAGTTATCAACTTATATGTGGGCGTAATTAATAACAGTTCAAAAAAAACCACAAAATTATGTATGACATTATTAAGTATGACATTCCACCAAATCTAATATATAAAATTCACGTGTCACAGTGCTAGTTACCGTACTCCTCCGAAACGGCTTGACCAATTCTTCTCAAATTTTGCATACATATTCAGTAGGTCTGAGAATCGGCCAACATCTATTTTTCAAACTTTTTTTTTTAGTATGGCAAAACAACGTTTGCCGGGTCAGCTAGTCTTATATATAAAATTCACGTGTCACAGTGCTAGTTACCGTAATCCTCCGAAACGGCTTGACCGATTTTAATGAAATTTTACATGCATATTCAGTAGGTCTGAGAATCGGCCAACATCTATTTTTCAAAATTTTTTTTTTTAGGATGGCAAAACAACGTTTGCCGGGTCAGCTAGTAATTACATAAAAACAAGTTTTCAAATTTAAGTTTCACAAAGAAAATGTAAAAATTATTTAACAATATGGTCAAAGGCAACCAACACATGTATATTTCTCTCTGTCTCCAACCCGAGTCCCATTCTCGTCCACTTTGGGAGGCATTACAATCCACTATGCCGCGCCACTGACCAGGCGTGTAGGGTTTATTTTCGAGCTTTCGATTTCTAGTCGCGACAATAGCTAATAGTTTTAATATAATACTAAGGCTTTGTAGTCCCTGCCAATCATCATGGGGGAAAAGGCATAGTTACGTATGTATAATAAGTTTAAATTTAATTGCGTTTACATCAAATTGCTTGCTGTACTCGGTTTAATTAGTTAAGCAACGTTAAATTAGGTACAAAAGGATGTTATCTGTGTACATTATTTCTTAGCTGGCTTTTACAGCACCCTTGGAAGGAAAAGGCATGGTGAGACTTCTATTCTTTATCCATCACCATACCAGAGAACGTGTGAAATGTCTATAACAAATTGTGCTCAGCTTAATAAACTTAATTATTTAATTAATTCTTAAAGTAGCTAGTGACTTGTGTAGGTATACAATCAATCATCAGGTTAAACAATAAACTTAAGAAATAAATATTCTGTGGAAATAAATTACAAATAGCCTTGAACAGCAGATGCATACAATAATGAGAATATTAAGTAGGTAGTGAGTTTTATTTTAAAATAGTAAATTTTAAAACAATCTAAGATTGAGCTACAAGTTTTCGCGTGGTGACGGTTCTATGCTAATCAATACTAATACTAGCTGATGTCGGCTACTCCTTACGCGTAGAAACCTTCCCAGGACTTTCACGAATATTTCAAGACCAAAATCGAGCAAGCCTTTCTCGAGTTTTAGCGAGACTAACGAACAGCAATTCATTTTATACCTATACTAATACCTACTATTACAAAACTGAAGTTTCTTTCTCAGCAACCATTGGTCCGATTTGAAAAATTCTTTCATTGTTGGATAGGCCAATAGAAGCGAAGCATTAATGAAAAATGTTGCAAAAACGGAGAAAATTACCTAAATTCCACCCGTACGGAGTCGCGGGCAGTTAAGAATACAATTGAAATGCGCTCATGTTTTCCCAGGGTAACGAAATAATGATAGCTAGCAGTTAAGAGCAAAAACAACTTCTGTGTTAGAAGGAAAACTTAAAACTAAACTTCATATTAACATGTTTATTCAGCGTCGCATCCTTCTCTCTGTCTCTCTTTCTCTCCAGTCCTCTAACGTCCTACTGTTGGGCCCGAGCCTCCTCCACTCTGCGAGAGATTATGGGCTACTATGCCGCGCTGACCAGGCGTTTGGCAATATGATAAGGTACGGAACCCTACATGCGCGAATCTCATAGTTGGTCAGTTTTACAATGTTATGAAAATCAGTGTTTTTACGGACAAAGACGCGAGCAAAATCTAGTAGGTATATAAGGATATAACTATATTTAATAATAGTAGGTATATTTTTCAAATGTGAGCAATCATTAAGTACATAATATTCACCATAGAGATTAGGTCATGGTGTTAATTATCAAACAAACCGTATTTACATCATCATAACACAATCTTTACTTATTATAAAACAAAGTTGTTATTTTTGTATGTATGTCCTGTGAGCTTATAATATCTTCTAAACTACGGTACAAGAGGATGGATGGCTTTTTTGTACAATTGAATAAGCTTTGGTTTTTAAATCCCACTTGTACTAGTTGGTACTATACATAGATATAACTAAACTAGGGGTGCCCCGCGGAAAAAACCCGAGAAAAAAGGATAAAAAATCAGGCAGTAGAGAGAGGGTGCTTTCAGGACGCGCACCCCAGAATAACTCAGACAGATAGTAGATTTTTTTCCTGATTACTTGACACTTATTGTCACATTTTGGACAATTTACACAATATCTTCATAAATTGTCGCTTATATGTTATTCAGATGTATACCTAAGCTAAATAGCTCTTAGCCTTCTTCGATATTCGATAAATGTACCAACACTGGTTCCTGAGATTATCGCGTTCAAACAAACCAACTCTTCAGCTTTATAATATTAGTTTAGATTACCATTACACACTACCATAAGATTGTCACGTGTTGCGAAACCACTGAGGAAATAGATACTTATCAAATTGGTTTTACCATACATATCAATATTAAATTAAACAGGGCGACCATTAACGAGATAAAAGATCTTATAGAAAACATATATAATGTTAATTGAAAACAAACTCTGTGAGGTGACGGACAAAAGGGAAACAAGTGTCACCTCCCACTGTCTTGACAGCGATCGTCGTAAGAACCGAGGTAACAATGTCGCCGTTGCATGAAACCTGAACATATATCCGAGGAGGGTTGACGTGAAGTAGGCTGGCGGTCAAAAAAATTACCCAATACCTACTGTAACATGTACAAAAGTCGAGTCTAATGACGGTATAAGAACAAGATAATGACGAAGTTAGTCTAGGAGACTTTGGCTGTACACTAACACACAGTTTTACCAGATCTACAAGTACTAACATTATCGGGGTGAACAGTTTATTTGTTTGAAAGCACTAATCGGTTAGAATTGAAAAATTATATTCGTGTGAAATAGTCCATTCATCGAAGAAGGTTATATAACATCAGGCTGCGAGCAATAGGAGCGAAGCATTAGTGAAAAATGTTGCAAAAACGGGGTAAATTTTCTAAAGTCCACAAGTACGGAGTCGCGTAGTAGTAACTAGTGGATAAGCGTTCAACGCGGCTGAGCTATGTAGCCATACACATATTATTTGGTAAATCTGTGACGAAAATTGTCAATTGTAAATAATTTAATATTGCTTTGCAGCGTAATCCTATACTCTGAGGACCTCAATTTTAATTACCAAAGCATGACCACAGATTAAAAAAAAGCAATTAGTTCCGTATGTGACACCATTTTGTAAACAACTTTTTTTTAATACATGGGGACCTTGGAATTAAGTTCCGTTTCTATTATATACACTAAATGTATTTAATTACAATAATGCATAACAATATGTTTGTCACAAAAAAGAACGTGTAATTATGTAAAACGCAACACAATCCTTTAGGGTTCCGTCAGTCTGTCACAAACCTGTATCTCATAAACAGTGACAATCATGTAGTTGAAATGTTCACAGATGAAGTATAGATATCACCATCCGTTGATCAAAGACGTATTTACCCTAGGGCCATAGGGTCCATGGCCCGGGGCAGCCAGCCTAAAAAGGGCGGCGAAAGCCTTCAAGTTTAATTACGGTCTATCTCTATTAAATTATCGGCGGCTAATTAAATTGGCCCAGGGCGTCAAACAAATGGCCCGGCGCGCTAAATTTCAAAATACGCCTCTGCCGTTGATGCTATTTATAATACTAAAAATCTGAACACAATAAATATTCAAACGGGATTCCACACAACTAACAGTTTTATAGCAATACCAAAAGGTAAAATACGTATGTAACCAGGCTGTATCGCTAGAACACCGATCGGTTATAGCCGGGGAGCTGAAAATTTCACAGTTTATGTTTACTAGTTAATGCTATAGCAACAAATAGTCATCATCATGTCTGCCCTGCTCTCATCCCATTGTTTGTGGTCGCGGTGTGGTTATTTGGTGTTATTTGGAATCGGTATGACGAATATACATATTATAATAATATCGGTACGGAACCCATTGTGTACGCGTACAACTCGTATTTGATCGGATTTTATACATCTTTAAAAGTATCGAATGGTAAAGAGAGGTCTGGAATATGACGAAAATATTATGATAGTACGGAACGGTTTTTGCATACATTGATGACATGCTTTTGACTACGATTTTCATAAAGTTAATGGGCTGAAGAGATATTTTAGCTGAATATCTTCAGGTTTGACAGAGACAGACGACACCAAAGTTCCTTTCATTAATTAAGTTTTTATACGGAACTCTAGTTGGAATTCCTCGTTAAAATTTCAGCATCATCATGATCATCATCATAACATCACGCTTTTTTCTCATGGGAGTAGCAAACGACTATAGAGCGCCATCCGCTACGATCCAAACATACATCCTTGGCTTCATCCACATTCATACATCTGGTCATACATGCCCGACGGTTGTAAGTACTACGCTCTTGACTCTTTTGAAGTATACCTGTGTTGACATCGGAGTATACTTTTCTCGGGCGTCCTTTCCCAGCGTTCCCACTTACCTCCGCCGTCAGTATACCTTTCGTTAATTTGTCTATCATCCATCCTCTCCACATGAACAAACCACCTAAGCATATTTTCAGCATAGGTCATTATATTATTAGATAAGTTATGTAAGAGAAAATAATGTACATAATAATGCAATGTGTTTGAAGTACAAAGACCATTCGCCTTGATCTATCGACCCCAGTCACGCACGATCAGAAACTATGTAAAAATTAACGTTTACATTTCCATTTTGCTTTCCGAATACTACCAGTAATTAGGGGTCCGGTCCGTATCAAAAGGCTAAAACAGGATCTTAATGGTGAGACTTCGCTGTTCCAACCGTGCGTCGTTCGTCCATCACAACGGTGATAGCTACAGAGCAGAAAATGTCAGTATGTGTATATTAGTTGATGCTATAACAACATTGGGGATAGAAGGTCCTCGAATGGCGTTGGGCGGCCCCCAACAGCCACCCTGTTGGGGGCCGCCCGATATCGTCAAATATGCCGGGGGCCGGTGGATTCAGTTAGCGCTGACCACGCGTTGTGGCGTAGAACGCCAGGCAGGCCTATGTCCAGCAGTGGACGGAAAAAGGTTGATGGATGGATGGATATTTTTTTTTTCTATTCAATCGAATGAAAGTTTGCTATACTCGTAATTTTCTTTTTACATTTTCCAGTACCTAATTTTTTATTAGTTTTAATTCGTGAATACATAGATTATTTAGTAGTTTATAAAAATAAATGTACTAATAATGCAAATAATGTACGTATTCGCAATAACTTTGTTTGTTACATACAAACGATATGATGTTGTGACGTCACCAAGTGTTAGACTTTGAACTGCTATAAATTAGGCAATTTTTAGGGTTCCAAAAGTGAAAATTAAACCTTATTCTGATTATTATACTTCCTATTCGCTGTTTGTGTATACATCAGTTGATGCTATAACAACAAATACTCATCATAATAATCATAATTTCCCTGCACTTATTCCATTTTGGGGGTCCCGTTATATCTGGAACAGTGATAGCTAGAGAATTGAAAATTCTACAGTTTGTGTATACAGTGTGATTTTATAGTCACTGTCCAAATTTTTTCTAGGCATTATGTATCATTCATACAACCCATTTATGAAAAAAAATAGGTAGGTAAAATTTTCACAATGAAATAATTTTTCCGAAAAATATATCAAATAATTTAAATTCAATATCGTCACTAAATCTATGAATTGCAAAAAGAAAGATGTGCGGTGCGCGGGGGGAAAATAGGTCCCTACGCTTTCACGTCTGAGCGAGCCGTAGCCGCACATCAAAGGATTTAGTTACTTTGCGACGCTGTTTTTTAATATTTTAGTACTGAATGACACTGAAAGAAAAAATACGTGTTTATTTATTTTTCCTAAAGATTATAATATTAAAATTTGGCTAGTGATAAAAAAGTCACCCTGTATTAGTTGATGCCACAACAACAAATACTTATCATTATCATTCCCCTGCTCTTATACCATTGTTTGTGGTCAAATTATTTGGTATTATTTGGGGTCGGTATGACGAATACAATATTCATAACTAGCTGTTGCCCGCGACTTCGTACGCGAGAAATTTAGAAATTAAACCTTATCAAACAGAAGTTTACTATAACAATCGATAGATGGCGTTGTACCGTTTTTTAAATCGCGCTATAGTTTCGTTCGACAAATTAACACTTAAGCTCGTCAAAATTTCTATGGTGTCATCGACTCGTATTCGCATTTAAAAATTAGTATGGATAAGATACTGACGGTACGAAACCCTTAGTGCAATTCGTACTTGACCGGTTTGTAGACATCTTTAAAAGTATACATTTAGCAGTTTACCACTAACATTTATTTATTATTAAGTTATTAATAATAATTAATATAATAATAATTTATTTATTTATTTCTCTCACACAGCATAATACATTTCATTGCAATTAATATTGCGTATTATTACTCGTTTTGAAACCTTATGGACATAATAAAATCGACTAATTACGAGTCGGACTGGTGTACAAAGGGTTCTATTCCATTATCATCATAATTAGATATATTCATCATTATAGTTTCTATACTTCTATACTAATATTATAAAGCTGAAGAGGTTTATTGTTTGAACGCACAAATCTCAGGAACTGGTGGTCCGATTTGAAAAATTCTTTCAGTGTAGGATAGTACATTTATCAAGCTATAGGCTATATAACATCACGCCACCACCAATAGGAGTGGAGCATCAGTGAAAAATATTGCAAAAAAAAAGGGAAAATTTTCTAACTTTCATGCGTGTTAAGTTACGGACAACAACTAATAACAAATAATATTCAGTTGGAAACAACCTTGCATGAACTTGTTATCACTTATCAAATTTCCTAGTGTCACCTAAAGGACGCTGTGTCTTTCAGATGACTTTGTGAAGACCGTGGAGATCTAGGGTCAAAGGTTATCACGGTACATGCCAATAAAATAAACCAAAATATACCCATATTGTGACCTCGTGTGTCGCCAGTTATCTATCACTAGCTGTGCCCCGCGGTGTTACCCGCGGTAAAAAGAATAAAAAATAAGTTCGTTTTCTATTCCATTTTACATTGGAAAGTTTCATGAAAATCCATCCAGTAGTCTTTACGTGAAAGTACAATAAACATCCTTACATATCCAAACATTGGAGTATGGATAGAAGCCCGAGGAAACGTTCGCGTTGCTCAGACAACAGTTTAAGTATTTTATTTTGTCGCGCGTAATTCTTTTTTCATCATATTTCCTAAGATATTCATTTAAATTGCATGCTGTTAAGAGCAATTATAATCTATATTAATTGCGTAAGCTAACTAAGCTATTTAATTTGATTAAAAATATTATTATATACACATAAATAGCTTTTGAAAACACCCTATTGAATTTGAGATTTTTTTTCCATTATTATGGGTATAGCAGGTTTTCCTTAAAAGATAGACATCGCGGACTTTTTTGAAGAACTATAACAAACAATTCCTCCATACATTAGTTTGTTGTATTTCACATAGATAAGGCAGCGTTTTCATTTATAACTCACGCGCGTCCGAATTTCTCGGCAAATTTAATCATATCTCTTTCAATATACAGCAAACCCCAACAAATTATGCAAAAAAGTCATCCTCTTGAACCATTCTATCTATTAAAAAAAACCACATCAAGATCCGTTGCGTATTTTTGAAGATATAAGCTCACATAGGGACATACATACAAAAGTAACGACTTTGTTTTATAAGAAGTAAAGATAAAGAAGATGCAGGTCATTATACGAGTAATTAATTAAAACTGGCCAAGTTCGAGCCGTACACGCACATGAAGGATTCTGTACAGTTATTATCATAATATGTATATAATGTATATAATAATAATAAATAAATAAATATTCATTTTTTTTTTGACGGGCTTCATGGTGGAGTGGTTTATGTAATGGACTGCCGATCACGAGGTCTCGGGTTCGATTCCCGGTCAGGACAATCATTTGTGTGATATCCATAAATGTCATACAAATGTTTGTACTACGTCTGGGTGTTTTCTATATATTATAAGTATGTATTTACAAAAGAAAAGTAGTTTATGTATTCTATCCGCATTCTGGTAAGTACCCATAACACAAGCATAATAAGCTTAGCTTGGGACCAGAGGACGTTGTGTGAAATGTCCATGAATATTTATTTATTTATTATTTATTCATGGACATTTTACACAACGTCCTCTGGTGCTCAAGTCTACTATTTTGGAATAATTGTCATACCGGCACGATACCGTTGCAATTGAAGTCAAATATCCGTAGTCTGCTATATGCCGTCATAACGGTCTTTCAATGGTAATAGAATTGTCGATCTCTTTTATCTATGCATTGAATTTTCGGTCTCTTTTATCTATGAATTGTGTTAGAATGGTATGTATGTGTTGCCGTTTTTAAAAAATGCGTTAGTCGAAGTGATTTTCGAAAAACTACTAATAAATTTAAACATTTAATCATGCTAGACTTCGTTTAGATATATTTGTACATACTATTTATTAGTATAAAAAGCAATGTGAAGTTTAGGAGATTAGTAAATTGCAATAAATTACAAAGAACAATTTCTAATATTTCTATCTATCTATTTTTTATTTATGGCAATCTGTCGACACAGGACAATTTCAAAATATTACTGTCAAATTCAAAATAGCAGACTACCGAAACATTTCAGTCATTGAATTGCAATTGTGAAGCAATTGTGTACGAGACTAGCAATTTATGTCACTTTCACAATTGTAGGTCAATGATGACAAGACATTAATAGTAGACTACCAAAAACTTTACAATTGCACCATAATGGTACCATAATGGTACAATTGTGACACCATTGAAATACCCGACTCAGGGCCCTGGTCCCAAGCTAAGCTTATTATGCTTGTGTTATGGGTACCAGAATGCGGATATAATACATAAACTACTTTTCTTTTGTAAATATATACTTATAATACATAGAAAACACCCAGATTTAGTACAAACATTTGTATGACATTTATGAATATCACACAAATGATTGTCCCAAGCGGGAATCGAACCCGCGACCTTGTGAACGGCAGTTCGTTACATGAACCACTATGCCACGAAGCCCGTCCGTATATGTATTTGTTACATCGACAGCAAATGACAACATATAACGTAATGAGGGCAGGATAATGATGATGATGATAAGTATTAGTCAGAGGCGTATTCTGAAATTTAGGACCCCATGCGATTAGATTTGATTCCGCATGCCAATTTTATTAGCCATCCTATAAATTAATAGAAGTAGAGCTAAATTTTAAACTTCAAGGCTTTGGTTGCCCCTCTCAGGCTGGCCAACCTGGGGCATGGCCCCTATGGCAAATACGCCTCTGGTATTAGTTGTTATAGCATCAACTGATATAAACAAACTGTGTCATTTTCAGCTCTCTAGGTATAACAGTTGCAGAGACACCGCCGGGTGATCAACGGACAGCAAGGTCTCAGTAATAAGGTTTCCTTGTATCACCTGATAACAATGTACTAATTTAAAAAAATATTTAGGTGTTTCAAGTGTGTTTTTTTTAGTTTTTGAACTAATATAATTATATACTAATATATAATAATATAATAGAATTCACAATTTTTATCTGTGGTTTCCTTCATTACATAGTTCAGGATATCAAAAACTATACCAACATAAATATTATGATAAGATAATTATATTAATAAGGGCATACTATTTTTTTATCACTGCTGATAGTAATATGGTTGGATGTGGGTAGGTGACACACTAAATTCAGGACCTCACACGATACCTTAGAGCACTAATCCAACGAGAGTTGACATTATAAAGTGACCCGGCTGAAAAAAGTACGAGAGCAATGCTCATACTCATTGTGTACGGTTACTGTAGTCTCTTAGTGTGCGTGAGGCAAGGGCTAATCATCTTTTAACTTCTATCTTTATCTTTTTACAGGCCTAGTGGTTCATGTAACACACTGCCGTACATGTGGTCTCAAATTAATTCCTGCATGGTAGGTACCATCATTTGAGTGATATTTATGATTGCCATACTGCATACGGGGGTTTTCAATAAGTTTGTATTTACAAAAGAAAAGTAGTTTTTGTAGTCTATCCATATTCCGGCACACATAGCACAAGCATTTATTCTTAATGTCCCTAAACTAGACACGCAATTCTAGTGTTGTTTTCTTTTTTGGGACTGGCTAGGGGCTATGATATAATAAAATTTTAATTTCTACTTAAAACTTACTATGATATATTTATCAACATGTAATGTAACAGACAGATTTTTACGAAAGTATTTTACACACTTATATTAGAAAGTTTTTAAAACTATCAGCAATTTGGTATGTTTAATAAAAATATTGCATCTTATTATTTATAATTGTCATGAAAATAGTGAATTGACGAAAATTCTTTACAGAATTCAGTATTACAATAACACGAAAGTAATCAATACACTATAAAACTGGTACTTTCTCTTAGTACAAACACGAGTTTATTACACACAACATCATTACAGGTGCGAAAGTACCGCTACAGTACCTACATAAAATAGCGGTAAAGCGAAATGAAACTATGTATGATATAGGCCGTAAAATTAATACTAAAAGTATGTATCTACAGCCTATATTCATTCTACCGCAATCAGTGATCAATTTATAATCTATCGCGTTACGATCGGATTATGCGATCAATGGTCAAAACAGCTTTTATTCAGTACGCCGATAAGAGCTGTCAATATTTAAATGAGCTATAGTAGAAGAATTACTCACTGTTCGATTTTGGCGTGCAGAGCACTGAGAAAGCACTAATAAATCACCGATTAAATTGATAAAGAGATAATTCAACAATATAAATTGCCGATCACGAACAACATCACAGAATAGAATAGATAGAAGATACTACGTATCAGAAGGGAAACTTAGAAGAACGGGTAAATTATAGAGGAGGGGTATTTTGCATTCTGACAACTGTCATTTGACTGTCATTTGATTGTCATTTGACTGCTCAACTGTCAACCTTCTGTCAACTGAGTACAGCCGTAATAATTATGCCATTAGATATTAACCACATGTTATAGCTATGTAGCCACATATTTTACACAATAGATAATTATTTAGATGCAAAAATAAAATTACAACTATGTGGTTACCGAATTATTTTATTGTAAATGACAAAACAGAATGAACATATCTACGAAAATACACTTATAAATATAAATAATATATAGGTACACTTATTATCAAGGTCAGAGCAAGCCAATATACTTTTAAAAACTAAACAATATGTATTGCCCCAGAACTACTTACTCCAAAGATTTATTTTATTATCATTAACATAGTCGAGTTACATGCATTACAAGATTGTGCTTATGCCTCGTATTAACAAATGGCGGACGATTATTTAAAATAACAATTTTATTTTTTATAACGTACAATAAATTTTCGTCTCTGACAGAGGATGTTATATGTATTGTGTACAATATTCCTTAGCTAACTTTTACAGCACCCTAGGAACAAAAAGGGGTGGCGACACTTGCATTCTTCACTATACGCACAACAGAAACAGAATTTACAACAGTAAATTGTTAACTTTAAAATTAACTAGCTGACTTAATAAATTAAATTAAAGCAGAAAACCCGGGTACTAACTGACACCCTGAATAGCCGATGGGCCTTGAGATTCATAACTAGTAGCAAATGCATCAGTCTCAATTTCCTCTTTTAAGAATATAGTAGAATATGAGAATTGCCAGCGTCGTAACAAATCGTAGTTCAAAGTGTTTGTTACACACATATGACGATCTTACTTGATCTTCCGAAAGGCCCTTCAAAAGAGCAGAGTCAATACTCTAAATACACTTCTTGGTGACTGTTTCTCGAATCGGAAATTGGTGCAGAGCCACATTCTTTCGCTTGCTTTTGCATTTAGGAATACAGCATGTCGTCTTCATGATAAAACATATACGGAATATTGCAGTTTTGATGAGAGAAGATATGCTCGCAGAATATACTCCTGATACATTCAACTTATACCTAACTAAAATTATAATTAAAACAAATAAGATGTAAAAAATTGCTAATTAAATTATGGGCAAATTATACAATGGTGACAACCATGTGACGACACAGGTGACAAGTTGACAAACGGCGACAGTCACAGAAAGAATAAAGAAACAAAAGTTCTCTAAAAAGCTCTTATTCTTCCACTACATCACATAGGGCTCCTTAAAAAAACGCCGAACTTCGAGACTCTGCGCCGTTTGCACTCCTTCAATCCCAAGACCCCAAATAAATCATCACAATGTATGAAACAAAGACAAAAATCGTCACCCCTTTTATAATTAGATTTTTTGGAGAATTTAATTTGATGAATGAATTTAGTTTAGTTTGAGAGGTTAGTTCTTTGGAGGAGCCCTATGAACCAGAGGTGGTTCCAAGGCTACTATCAATCCTCGTCTCCCGGTTTGTGGCCGCCGCATATGTACTTACAAATTTGAATCATGGATCAAATCTGTGCTCTTTAAACCTATCACAGAAAGTTTAGAACATATTAGTCTGTGCTGAACAATGGCAACACTAAAATTAATGTCATGGACAGACATGACGCCTTTCAAAACCTAAGTTTCCTCAAATTTCCTCTGACGTCCGCTGTCACAAAATAGTTGTCTATGGTTTCTTCTAAGATTCCGGGCAGAAGAATTACTCACTGTTCGATTTTGGCGTGCAGAGCACTGAGAAAGCACTAATAAATCACCGATTAAATTGATAAAGAGATAATTCAACAATATAAATTGCCGATCACGAACAACATCACAGAATAGATATGAACAACATGCACTGATGTACCCTTGACACATCAAGCCAAGCCATGCACATGAAGGTATAGATAAAAAAAAGGAGGCCATACTTGGAACATCGGTTTGAGGCAAATACCTACGTATCTCTATCTCACTCTCTGTGGTCTGACCTCTCTTTTTAGTGTGGCCTTAGTACTGCTATCTTCTTATTAAAATCTCCTAGTAAATTCTTAAAAAGAGTCACCACACATATCAAATCACAAGTTAAACACTGTCATTTGATAGTGTTTAATCGTAACTATAAATAACTAGTTGAAATACGATGAATGAAATTAAAAATAATAAAATAGTAGATCACGGATGCTTTTCATGGTTGACGAATCAGTGGATTATTTTCCCCATTTCCTAAGGATTTCGTAATTTGTCAACATTGGTCACCATATGTCAAGTTGTCGACAAAATTGTGCCAATATGTCGGTTGTTTACTTTACGGTTCACAGCTTCGTTTCAAATTTTCGACTCTAATTATTTTTATAATTAAAGAAATGGTGCAAACTTGTGTAGTGCGTGGTTGCGGTAGTACGTGGTGTCCAGGAGGTGATATACAATTTCACGCGTAAGTGTTTAGATCGTGATTTCTGGCATTGAATAACTGCAAACATATTTCTTTGTATTTTCAATTAAATACTTCATAAAATGATTAAACAATGTTTTCAGCATACTTCTAACTAACTATACTGATAACGATGTAAAGATCTAATAGTCTTACATTGAATTTCATGGACTTAGTGCAATTTTATCTTTCTTGTTTACAAGAAGTAATTTTGAAATAGTGTGACCATACTGAGGACATATCTAGGACTTTCTGTGGGACCTGAACTAAATTACACATGTTTGCTTAGTCATTTAATTTTTATTTCACATTATTTACAACATTAATATACTTACCTGCAATATTATTTTTTTAGATTTCCTAAAAATAGTACCCAGAGGAAATTATGGTTATCCATTGTACCATTGAAAATGAAATTTTATGAAAGTGCAAGGATTTTTTAAAACAAACAGCAGTTCCTACTATAATTACAAATCAAGAAGCAGTATCACCTTGCAAGGTAAAATTTCAAGTATCTATTTACAAACTCCTTTAATTGTCTCACATGTTATACAATGTTAAATATTTGAATTTATAAGGAATATAAAAACTAGTATGAAAAAAAATACCCCACCAGTATCAGGAACATTTTCCAAACTACCGGCGCTCAAGGCTCCAGAGATAATTGCTGCTTTCTGAACCAGCCCCCCCCCCCGATCCGACTGCCTAATGAGAGCCTTACATTATTATTATGTTTCAGAAATGTAGTAGTTCGAATATATGGCAAAAGGCTATATTTTGTAAAATATATTATAATTTTCAGATAGACAGTTCATTACAGGAAGAGTCTATGGGGCAAGTAGCTACTCTGGGTGTACCAAATCCTAGCTCTGGAATTTATGAAAGTAATCCTTCCTGATGGGCCAACTCAGAGAAAACAATATAGAAAACAAATTAATTAATGTTGTATCACAACATTTTACTCCTCTGTTGCAAGAAATGTTTAAGCATCCCATCACGGACTCAATTTATTGCAATGATTTGCATGAAAGCGTATTAATTAAGAAAATTGCAAATTCATTTTTTAACACTTAAAGAGTCATACAGAAAATATACTTAGTGATTTACGTGGTAAGAGACAGAAATTACACAAAACAATAATATTTAGTCATGTATAAAAGAAAAGTTATTAAATGATTTTAATTTGGAAAGTGCTGTTGTTTCTTTTTTGCCCTTTTTTGTAACTTTATTATCGTTCCTATTATAGCCCCCTATGATATATGTAACAGTCAAAACTTATAACCACTCAATAGACTGTAAGCTCTCGACAGTAGTACTTTTGACTGAAATTATTCAAAACTAATTTTACCCAATATAGCTGTTTAAACGTAATTTTAACTGACTTGCCTAGCGCCAAGTAGTGGAACACAAGGCACAGGGAGCCAAGGGCAACCCGACAAGGGTGGGTTAGGTTTTTAGCTCCCGTCATGCCATTCATGATAGGTTCCTTTAAACGCTGTAGACAGAAATATACGTAAAAATTGATTTTGACTGATTCTCCGTTCTTCCGTCAGCCACTTTTAACCACATTCATATTGTCAGTTAAAATGACTATTAACTACAGATTTTCCGACAAACTACTCGTAATTTTAATCAACGTAACGTATTTTTTTTTTCAGAAGTATTATTGACCGAATTTGCCCTTTAACTGACATTAATAAATAGAAATACATTGGCTAACCCAGAAATCTAGGAAAAACTATTGTCCAGTATGTATTCGTAATGTTTAATTAATCTGCAAAATTAATGAAACATATATCTTTTGCGATTTCATGGTTGGTCCCTTAATAACAGTACATGTTTAAAAATATGAGTACAATAACCCTTTTTCGTTTTTACGCTACCTACACAAAAAGTTATGTTTCCACTTAGGTATGCCAAATAGATTTTATTGTGTAACTTGTTTTGTTTACTAAGAAATTACTAACACCTTGTTATTTTTAATCGGCTTCAAAAAAGGAGGTTCTCAATTCGTTGGAATCATTTTTCTGTATCTTTGTAACATGTATTTAGGTCTGAAATAAAGGTAAATTATTATTATTTTATCTCAAGCAGATCTCACAATCATTCATTAATTTCGTATTGCCGTAGGAACTACACCTTTGTTCTAGTAATTATCTATTTCCCACCAATATTCTATAGGTACATCGTACATACGAACTAGGAAATTTTACGTGTTTAAAAATGTAAAAAGAATAATAAATTTAACAACCGAACCTCCAGTTACTGTTAAAAAACTAGAATTATCCAAACTTTCACGCGATAACAAACAGTTTGTTTTTTGAGTATTTTTTTTACGCACAGTACATAAAGTATCTCGACATATAAAATCTATACGGGCTAGGTCTTAGAAGTGAACATTTTGTTGACACTATATGGAACACAACTACTTGAAGTTTTGTCCTGGAAGAAATACAATAAAGGTTACCCTACTTAGAAAGAAAGGGTTTGACCACAGTGAGCGAGATAGCCATACATCATTTTTGCTTCAAGTAGGTATTCAGAGTCTGAACTCCATTTTTATCTATACCTTCATGGCCATGCATGACATCAAGCACCACAATTTGACACTGACATTACTGTCAATTGATAAGCATAAGCTTGTAGCTTCTTGAAAAAATATTGATAGGTACATCGATATTATTTTTTCGATATATCGATATTTTAGATATTTATTTTATCTTTTTAATTTGATGCTTTTTTTTAAGTTGGCCAATCTGTCTGTCAATTTCAATCTTAGATTTTAAGTGTCCGTCCGTTGACCGACTTCTATAATATAAGCTCAACGCTTGGCTATTTGGACTTCTAGATCATCTAAGCCCATAATTTTCAGTGGTCGAACGAAGTAGGAGGAGGGAGTCCGAACGTAATGTTGAACGAATATACGAATATAGAGTCCGCGCCACGACTCAAGTCCGACGGCAAAAACCAGCGATGCGCAGAATAGTTCACTGAATTGAAAAGAGTGATTCACATCTTTTGACCATGCCGAACTATACAACTCTTTTAGTTCAGTAGTTCTTTGTTCTTTTAGTTCAGTAAATCATATGCTTCAGTACTTCGTTTGTTCTAGTTATTCATTAAGTTAGTCCAATAGCTAATATCGTACCGTGCTGTACTAATAATTGTATAAATAAATCAAAGCGTCTTTTGGTCCCAAGCTAAGTATATTGGAAAAAGGAAATATTTAAAAGGTTGATTTATTTTATATGTATGGACATTTAACACCACGTCGTCTGGACCTAAACTAAGCTTACTCATGAAATTTGGTATACAGGAAGTTTTGAGGGCGGTTCCATATACACAAATAAAATGCTTTTCTGTCGATGTTTTTTACATTGAACGTTTGCTATGAGTAATGTTATTAGAATAGGAATTAAGTATATAGTTTTCGGATCGAATCCTGATGGTAACGTCTTTCAGATTGCGTACCAAAAGGTAAAACGGGATCCTATTACTAAGACTTCACTTTCTGTCTGTCACCAGGATAAATCTCAGGAATAGTAATAATAATTAATAGCTAGAGTTGGTTTATCAACTAATTATTTAAAAGAATTATTGCATATTAGAAACGAGTATTAAAATAACAACATATTAAAATGTCTATTATCCCCTTGTAATAAAGTTTAATTCTTGAATTGTTATAGTAACTGACTACGAAAAGTGCGAGCGAGCGAGATAAAAATATTTCTTTTGCACGGTGCGCGTGAGACGGTGAGAGTCGAGACATCAGCTCGGTATTGTTCGTTCCGCGTTCGGAAGTATTCGGCGGAACTAGTCAGACTAGAAGAAAGGAGAAATATCTTGTATGGGGGATACAAGATATTTCTCCTTTCTTCTAGTCTCCATGATTAAAATATAGTTCAATACCTATTAATTATTACTCTGTGACAGTGTTCGGAACCGTACGATAATTATCGTACAAATACGATATTTGCCTACGTACGATGTACGATAGCATATTATTATCGTACGCAGATTGTACGATAATTTCTATCATGATGCAAAATTTGAGAATTTATATTATTTCACTCATGCTGATAGTCTAAATCGCAATAGCATGATTTTATTTTGTCTAATAAAATCTTGGGAAAATACCGGGAAATACAAGTTCTCTATTCCTATTGGTTCCTACGATCCGCTCTGCTAAGTTTCACCACTGCCGCCGATACTGTAACTTTATCCAGCGCCTGCTGGTCACGCTTTCTTATTGGTTAGTATAGCATCTACCAATGCGAACAAGAGAATATAAGTTCGATATTTCGATTATGTTCACACTTCATATTAGTGATGTGCCGAGTCCTTGTTTTGATGCAACTTGCATGGGAACAGTGAAATTTTGTTTGAGTGAATTTTAAGCTTGGCGCGTATATTGAACTTAAAGTGGAAAGGGAATCAGTTCAGTCTGTACCACGTGTAAAACATTTGAGTTTCAGTGTTCTGTTGATTTGACAGCGGTGGTTAAAAAAAAAAGACGTGTGGCACTCGAGGACTGCCGCGGTAAAGCAAATTGCATAGCATTTTGTATCAACTTATGCAATTATAATTATTTATTTATTTTAGTTATGCAGTATTTCTTTTTCTTAAATACATAAATACCTATACACCTATATACTTTCTCATAAGCAGCTGCTTATGTATTCGTCCGAATTCGGAGCAGCTCGTCTCGATTCGTGCGAGCTTCGTAGAGTCGTACAATACGGCTAGTTGCACGCACACAAACACCGTGTCGAAGACTGCCGAAAAGAAACGACGTTTGACAATGCACGGCCTTCAAGCCACACCTCCGTGCCCGTCGTAGTGGGGAGCGTGAGGTTTTTTTTCGTTACGGAATTTCTGGATTCGGTCCCCGCGCTCAAGGCCCTCGATAGAAGCTATGCAATAGCTTAAAAATACTATAGAGTACAAGCCCCGCGCGTTGATATTGCGATGGAACCTTGTCAAATTAACGCCCTCGTGACGTCATCAGCAAAGAAAAAATACAGCTAACAAAATGTAATGTTCTCATCTATACGTCACTATGACGTCACTAGCGATGGGTTATAACAGCAGAAAAATGATATCTGTTATTCCTGTTACTGTTATACGAAGAAAACAGGTGTCAATACCTGTTATTAAATAACAGGCTGTTATATTTAGATAGAAGCAGCTTCCGGCTGCGTCTTCGAATTTCGACCACAAGTTTCCAAGTCGAATGAATAAAATGAAATGAAACCTAGAAAATCAAAACTAAAAAGAGCTGAAATTAATCCTACATTTTCATTTTATTTCAATAAATAAAAACAGGTCTTTCTATTTATTAATTTAATAATAACATACATACAACCTTTAAATTAGTCACTGATGACTTATAAGACAATTTTACAAATGTTGCAGGTTGCATAACTCTCACCTACGGGTATGTCCACAAAATAGTCCCAAGCAGCACTTACTTTTTTACTCGACATGTTGCCGATATAACTAAACAAAACTTGTACCTATATTTTATAATTGTATGTATATTATTAAATCATTTCATTACATTTATACTTTATTAGAACTAAACCTTTTATTAAGTTCACAAACTCAAAACTTTTTTATTTATTTTTTACTGAAAATACAGCAAACAACTGGTGCTCAAGTCCACTATTTTGGAACAATTGTCATACCGGCACAATACCGGCACGATACCGTTGCAATTGAAGTCAAATATCCGTAGTCTGCTATATGCCGTCATAACGGTCTTTCAATGGTAATAGAATTGTCGATCTCTTTTATCTATGCATTGAATTTTCGGTCTCTTTTATCTATGGATTGTGTTAGAATAGTATGTATGTGTTGCCGTTTTTAAAAAATGCGTTAGTTGAAGTGATTTTCGAAAAACTACTAATAAATTTAAACATTTAATCATGCTAGACTTCGTTTAAATATATTTGTACATACTATTTATTAGTATAAAAAGCAATGTGACGTTTAGGAGATTAGTAAATTGCAATAAATTACAAAGAACAATTTCTAATATTTCTATCTATCTATTTTTTATTTATGGCAATCTGTCGACACAGGACAATTTAAAAATATTACTGTCAAATTCAAAATAGCAGACTACCGAAACATTTCAGTCATTGAATTGCAATTGTGAAGCAGTTGTGTACGAGACTAGCAAATTTATGTCACTTTGACAATTGTAAGTCAATGATGAAGTCGTTATGACGACACAATAATAGTAGACTACCAAAAACTTTACTATTGCACCATAATGGTACAATAATGGTACAGTTGTGACACCGTTGAAATACCCGACTCAGGGCCCTGTATTTTTGTTTAGTTTTTAAAGTAAACAAAAATACTTGCATGCATATCAATATTACAATTTATATGATTTATTTATCTATAACAGACATTATCCTAAAAAATAGGATAATTTTACGCCGAATTACGCCCCTGGTACGATAGTCAGTCCACTTCAGGTGCTCAAGTCCACTATTTTGGAACAATTGTCATACCGGCACAATACCGGCACGATACCGTTGCAATTGAAATCAAATATCCGTAGTCTGCTATATGCCGTCATAACGGTCTTTCAATGGTAATAGAATTGTCGATCTCTTTTATCTATGCATTGAATTTTCGGTCTCTTTTATCTATGGATTGTGTTAGAATGGTATGTATGTGTTGCCGTTTTTAAAAAATGCGTTAGTTGAAGTGATTTTCGAAAAACTACTAATAAATTTAAACATTTAATCATGCTAGACTTCGTTTAAATATATTTGTACATACTATTTATTAGTATAAAAAGCAATGTGAAGTTTAGGAGATTAGTAAATTGCAATAAATTACAAAGAACAATTTATAATATTTCTATCTATCTATTTTTTATTTATGGCAATCTGTCGACACAGGACAATTTAAAAATATTACTGTCAAATTCAAAATAGCAGACTACCGAAACATTTCAGTCATTGAATTGCAATTGTGAAGCAGTTGTGTACGAGACTAGCAATTTATGTCACTTTGACAATTGTAAGACAATGATGAAGTCGTTATGACGACACATTAATAGTAGACTACCAAAAACTTTACTATTGCACCATAATGGTACAATAATGGTACAGTTGTGACACCGTTGAAATACCCGACTCAGGGCCCAGGTTGCTAACACTGCTCTGTGAAAGTCAAAGAGTAAAATAATATAGATCAAAGAATATACTACTCTCTAACGAGAGATATAGATCAATCAATAGATTTAAGCGTTCTCGTTAGAGTAATAATGTTCTGTGGATCTAAGTAACTTGAAAGTATTTTACATAAAAGGGGCATAGGGGCGAATTTCTGAAAAAGGGAAATTATATTTTGTTGTTCCCGTTTCGATTTAGAAAAATATTAATAAATGCACGATATTTAGTGTCATTAAATATAATATGGACTTTTATGTTATTGTATTCAAAACGTGTTTCTACCATTACTGTCTTTACTGATAGTAAACTCTGCAACAAGTGTTATTAATTTATTATGGATGTGATAAAAGTGGATCTAAAATCCATATTGGATTCTTGTAGGACATGTATGACAAAGAATATATGCATGATAGGTTTATTTGATAACAGTTGTAATAATATAATAGAAGAAATAACGTTTTGTACTGGTGTTTCTGTAAGTAAAGATTCTAGATTCTATATTTAAACAATGTATGTACCTATTTTCTTTTTCTGTGCAGCTACTTAGCGTAACAGCTTAGTGTGTAGTGTGCAGTGTTTTTGAGGTTGCGGTTTCGATTTCCACACAGGATAATTATTTGTGCGGTGTTTCAAATATTTGCAACCTCAGAAGTACACAAAATTTGTTCATGTAGTACAAATAGTACTAACAAATTATGGACTGTACATTTATTTTACATGTCTGAAATAATGATTTTATTTATTTAATATCCGTATTCAGGTACACATCAAACAAGCTAAGTTTAAGACCAGATGAGTTATTATGAAAAGATCTGGAATATAAAAAAACAGCGAAGTAACTTATTAATTTATTGCAATTGTCATACTTTTGCATAATAAATCGAATTATATTGGAAAAAATAATCGCCATGACCAGGACTTGAACACACAACTTCAGTATACAATTCCGTTGTTCTTCCATCTGAGCTGCCGTGAGACCTGCATATGTTAATGATTTTTTTTCACTCTAATTTGATTTTTAACTAATTCATGTTTGAAGTGAATATCCATGTGGTAAAGGTAGAAGAACACAAGTGTCACCACCCATTCCTGTTGCTTCCCAGGGTGCTGTAAAAGCCACTAAAGGAATATTGTACACAGATGACATGGCATGTGAAATACTGAAAACTGTGTATTAGACTATAATCCCTCTCAATGTGGAGAAGGCTTGTATCCTATAGTGAACAGTAATTGACTGAAAAGAGAGAAGGAGAGACTGTTTAATGTTTGAGGTTTCAATGAAATAATAATTTGCTTATTTTTAGCTCACACAAGATATTAATCTACCTAAAAAAATATGTATACAGTGTCTAAAAAGTCTGTCTATAGCTCATAAGTTTAAGACGTCTTGTCTACTTGCTGAGAAGACATTTCAGAAACTATTAGATGACAATGTTAAGTGTGAACCAATAGAAATAAACGATGTTGAGTTTGATAATGATGTTGAGTTTAAAAATGAGTTGGATGATGATTATTTTGATGATAAGGTAATAAATAATATAAATTTGTGTTTGTTTTAAATTTTAGCTATTTGACAGAATATACACGTTTATGTAAAACTACTTGCTACGGATTTAGCCGCGTGTATTTGTTTTAAATTTTGTTTTAAATGGTCACGGGTAAGACTGAGAAATTACACGTCTCTGCAAAAAGCAGTTTTATTTAAACAAATGAGTCGTGCGAGTGCTAGAGAATAAAATTAATAAATTTCTAATTATTTTCTATGTGTGTTCACAGATTAACAATGAACTAGAGTTGCCAGATGTAAATAAACTAAAACAAAGAGTCACAACAAAAGCCAGAAGGTTAGTACACAGGATTTATATCACTTCTAGTCAATGCCCGTGGGTACACCAGCTGTGTTTGTAATTAATGAGTATCTGTAAAAACATTTGATGAATTTTGATGAAGTTTTTTTAATAGATAGATTATACTAGGAAAACCACCCTCTTAAACCACTATCTATTAGAAAAACCGCATTAAAATCTGTTGCTTACTTATAAAGATATAAGCTCAGAGAGGGACATACATAAAATAGCAATGGGTACACTACAAAAAGCCGAAAAACTTTATTCTGAAAATCACAAATACGAATTTCATAATACCGATTTTCATAATTCTGAATGGTTCAAAATTCCGAATATAACAACTCCGATGTATCATTACTCCGATTTTCATAATTCCGAAACATCAATATTCCTAACGATTATAATTACTATTCTCAAAATTCCGAACTTCAAAAGGCCGAATAATAAAAAATCCGAATTATTGATAATTCGAAATACGTAATGTATATTACGACTATAATATGAATTCTGATTATTAAAATACCGTTAACACAATTCCGAACTAATAACGCCTTATAAAATTTAATAGCAAATCAAATAGACACATAATTGCTCATCAGAGAGAAGTATAATAATGTTTAGTATAAGTAGGTAGATATAAAAAAAAAACTAATAACAAATGCTTATTCCGTTTCATAATTGCATAGGTTGTTTGCAGTTATTATCCTTGTGTATTTATCGTATAAATAATAACTTAGGTATCACACAGCTTGTTTTAATTTATACTAATATCCAAGTTGTGGGTTTTGACAATGAGTGATAACGAAAATAATAATACACAGTGCCGTACATTCTATAATAATAAAGGAGGATTAAAATTATTATTGAATGGATTTACATATAAAAAAAAATAAAGTGTGCAGTGAGATACTATTGCAAGTGGATAAAAATCGCGTTCAAAGATTCCGTTACATAGATTAATACATTGATAATTAATTGAAAGCGTGTTAAAAAAGAAACATACAGACGAACTGTGTATTTTTTTAATGTTAATTACCTCATAACTTTTAACTAGGTGGAGTGATTTTAATGATTCTTTTTGACTTGATAGCTGGTGGTTCCCGTGTGGTTTATCTCCTAAAAAGTCAAGGAAAACCCTCCAGAGGCCCATGAAATCGGATTAACTTTAAAAAAAAACACCCAATTATTTCTTTCAGAACGAAACCTATAACCACAACTAAATGTGCAACTATCACAAATAAATCAATAAAACCTATTCGTTTGAAAAAATATAAATTTAAAAAGTTACATTGTGAGTTATGTGATACTAAATTTGATAATAAAGAGGACTATACACAACATAAGAAGGAGTTTCATAAGGATAATGAACGTTGGGTGTGTGAAGTAAGTTGTAGAAGTATTTATTTATTTATTTAATTAATTAAGGACCGCCATTGGTTACATCAACAATACAATAATTTCCTATAATGTCAGGAGGTTACAATGCAATTGTGAAACCGTTAAAGGCAGCCACGACATGCACAGGTCATCGAGCCCTATTAAAAATCACATTAATAATTGTTAAACTTGGTAAAAAATAACTATTTAACTACTTTTAATTTTAAAATAATTTATTAAAATTGACTAAAATTTAAATCAACATTAATATTATTTAATTTTGATTCCACTGAACGTCTAAGCAATGGATTCAAGTGATTAAGGTTCAAGATCGCGTCACAGAGTAATGCTATGTAATGTCAAACTAAATTTACCTGTGTTGCCTATCTCTCCAGCCCGTTTACGTCCCACTGTTGGGCACTTGCCTCCTCCACTTTGGAGGGATTATGGTCTACTGTGCCGCGCTGACCACACGTGTTGGCACAGGGTTTATTTTCGAGTTTTCCGTCTCTCACAGAGGATGTTATCTGTGTGGAATATCCCTTAGCTGACTTTTACAGGACCCTGGGGAGGAGATGGGGTGGTGACACTTGTATTCTGAATCTGTCACCACATGGAGCCTCTCCTCACCTCTTGTTGCCTATAGATGGCGTTAATATCAGTTTGGGTTGAAATCTTTGGAACTCATGGAAAACCTATCCATTTAGTGACTGATTAAGAATACAAGTGTCACCACCCCTTTTTCTTCCCAAGGTGCTGTAAAAACCAAAAAAACCCCGGAGGAGGCCCCAATCCACGGATCCTCACCGGAGAAGTAAATCGGGGGCCCTAAGTGCCCGCGTCTTGGAGTTCCGTACCATTCATCGTCATAATATATATTTTCTCTCTCCAGCCCGTTAACGTCCCACTGTTGTACACGCCGCTTTGAGAGGGATTATTGTCTACTGTACTGCTCTGACCAAGCGTGTTGGCACAGGGTTTATTTTTGAGTTTTCCATCTTACAATAAGGATGTTGTCTGTGTACAATATCCTTTAGGTGTGGTGACACTTGTATTCTTAATCCGTCACCACACGAACAAATATGTGTTGAAGAATATTAATTTTTTACTTATGTTTATTTATTTAATATAGATATGCGGGAAGTTATTTGTCCACCGTGCATCTCATTATACGCATATAAGGTCACATATGCCGCCCAAATATTCTTGCCATCAGTGTGACTACAGGACTTCGCATAAGTATGATCTTGTCAAACATATACGGACGCATACTGGTACGTATACTGCGTGTGTGCATGGATAAACAGTGGCGGATTTGAAGCCTCGGCCGCAATAGGCCCCAAGCCATTAGCCGCCCCTTCCTCAGCATCCACCATATCTTGACTACATTATGAAATTACTATGCGGTTCAAATGAGAATAGGATTGACCCCGCGCCATGTTGTGACGTCATAGATGTCAAATCGAACAATTTTGGTAGGGTCAGCAAAACAAGATATTTTTTTTATATAATTTATTCATCACTTTATCGTCATCGTTTACTTATTTTCGAGCAGTTAGCGAGATAGATACAATTAAATACAATAACCAATAAAGACAATTAATACAAAATAAAAACACTTACAAACAAAAACAGCGACAAATAACAACTAATTGAATTTATTTTACGGAAAAGAACCACATACCGAAAATAAAACTTAAGCAAGCTGCTACGCGACAAGGATTCCTAAAAACGACAAAATGGCGGTTGGTAGTTAAACATAAAATCATTGTTTCCAACGACGAATTAATGAAATAAAATAGTTATTCTTTTTTGATAATATTATAGGTAAATAATTTTAGGCGTTTTTCACGTAGAATAACTGAGATTAGATAAAACTTAAAAAATAATTTATTAATTCGTAAATAAAGGTTAGTTGCTGACAGTACTTTTCAAATCACTTTTGACTTTGACAGATAGAGGTCATTGCCAATCCTATTCTCATTTGAAACGTATAATACTTCATTGCCAACTTTTATCTAAATAGATTTAGAAATATAGAAGAAAAATTCAGTTTTATTTCGCAAGAAAATTTTATTTTGTTGTAAATAAGAAACTTTTTTGTAAATCACCGCCCCTAAATCTGGCCGCCCTAGGCCTGGGCCTACCGTGCTTTAGGGTTAATCCGCCACTGTGGATAAGAGTGGGTGTGCGTGTATAATAGTGTGCGTGCATGGGTTAAAGCGTTCACCCTACATAATACTTGAACAAATCTGCGAGTGTGTTAAAACGGAAGTTCGTATGCGTGATTTATGAATGCATAAATAAATAAATACAGGAATGAATACATGTTTTTGTGTTCATACATGAACAAGGTGTGCGTAATTAAGTGCGTATATGTGCTTTATTACCTGCGTGCATGTATTATAAATATTATATGCGTCAGTACATGAATAAAACTTTGCGTCCATACTGCAACTGCTTTCCATGCAGTGTGCATTTAAGCTTCTATACGTCGGGCATGTATGACCAGATTTATGAAATGAAAGCCAAGGAAATGTGTTTGGATCGTAGCAGATGTCGGTCTCTAGTCTCTGCCTACAGAAAAAAGGCGTGATGTTATGATTTAATTATTTTTAATCATTTAGTTATGATGATGATGATGATAGATTAATTAAATATACTCTAAAATAAACCCAGTGCTAACACGCCAGGAGTGAGTGTGAGTGGCCTGCACAGCCAGTATATCATATATGTAAATAAAATTTTTGTCTAAAATATTGCAGGTGTTAAAATGTACCAATGTGAGTACTGTACAGCATCCTATTATACATCCTCGAATCTAACTGGTCACATCCGTCGTCTTCATATCAAAGAGAGGCCGTTCTCATGCAATCTATGTGATCTGTCATTCTTCGATAGAACCAAACTTAACAGGCATATAGATACACATAATGAAATAAAAAGGTCAGTATTCGTTTACTTTTTAGTTAGGGCATCGCGTATTTATTTGTCTCTAATCGTCATTTTAGGGCCCTTATGTACCTACATATCTGTTTTATTGTAATTAATTTACGTATGTCATAGAAAATACTCCTAAAAATGTATAATATTTATTACTAGCTGTTGCCCTCGACTCCGTCCGCGTAGAATTTAAGAAATTTTCTCCGTTTTTGCAACATTTTTAACTACTGCTTGAGTGAGAGTATTATAAACGTAAGAGTAAACAAATATAATCAGAATGAACGAACTGCTAAGCTATCAGGAGTTACACGTGTTATTGTAAGTCAACCATAAAATATAGATATGTGCTGTTTCGGGATATTTTTTAGACAATTTTATGTAGAATATTTCCGTCATACATGATTTCTATGTAACTAACCATTAAGGCTGCACACGCGACGGAAGCTTAAAAAATGGAGCACCTTTTCCCGTTTTCGCAACATTTCCCTTCACTACTCTGCTCCTATTGATTGTAGCGTTATGAAAAGTATACTATAACCTGCCCAGGAGTATGAAGAATAATTGTACCAAGTTTCGTTAAAATCCGTCGAGTAGTTTTTGTTTCTATAAGGAACATACAGACGGACAGACAGACAGACAAATTTTACTGATTGCATTTTTGGCATCAGTATCGATCACTAATCACCCCCTGATAGTTATTTTGAAAATATATTTCATGTACAGAATTGACCTCTCTACAGATTTATTATAAGTATAGATAGGACGCTTTTCGTTAGCCGTTACTTTGAACAAAAGCTTCAAAGGTCCCAAAATATTTTTGTAACTTTTTTTAGATTAACTTAATTTATCGGATTTGATTTTTGTACATGACATTCAGGAAACTGTTCTGGATGTTTCGGTAGGTTATATCTTTGTGTATCCTGGTCTGTAAGCAAATTATTATTTGTTTGAAATGGTTAATTTTCAATCTAGAATATAGAATATATCTAGAATATCTAGAACAACTAAACTTAACTAAAAAATGAAAACAATTATGGCGTATTTTGATTAATTGACTATTTCATTGTGCAGATTTTTATTAATTAAAATCTTTACGGTCTTATTCATAAGAATTTATCGGAGGTTTAAAAGTTCGCTAAAATCGGTTCGCGAAAATTGTCAAAACTTGTTATTCATAATAGGCTATTTACTATAAAACGTTTATTATCTCTCCGATAAAATCTCCGTTTAAACCTCCGATAAGCCATTATGAATAAGACCGTTAGTCTATAATATAGGTACCTACAGCTTTTATAATAAAAAAGTTTAAACATTGCCGAATTGTGTAATTAACACTATAAATTTTCTAAAATCGGTATCATTGTGTAAAGTTTCCACTAAAATCTCTTTTCCAGGTTCACATGCGATTTATGTCACGCATGTTTCACACGACGTTGTCACTGGAAGAAGCATCTGTTAAAACAGCACAATATCATTACGCCACCACAACGCCCGGGTAGACAGAAAACAAACGCTATTGTTGGCGAATATCTTGTTGACAACAAAATTAATAAATACACAGAACCTGTTACTAAAGTCACTACTGATTCAGAAAGTAACAAAAGCAATAGTTACACGAAAAGAAAAGAATTACATCAGAAGGGGAATATTATAAGTGAACACTTAATTCAAAACAAGGATGTTATAAGTGCAAACTTAATTCAGAAAAGGAATGTCATAAGTGAACACTTAATGCAAAAAGGGGATAACATAAGTGAAGACTTAATACAAAAAGGGAATGTTATAAGTGAAGACTTAACTCAGAAAGATATAAAGATTAAATTTGCTACGGTGGCAGAATTTTTAATATTAAAGAATGATAAGGAGTTATAGAAAAAGATGGCGATATCACCCGTGATTATAAATTATGACGTATATGTTAAAAAACGTAAAAAACCGGTTAAGTACGAGTTGAACGCACACACCAGGGGTTCTGTACCGTTATTTTCATAATATACTTAGCATTTTTCCAACCCCAAATAAAGGTATAAGGACAGGAGAATGAATGTATTTGTTGTTATAGTACCAATTGATATCGTAAACTGTCGCAACTTTGCCTGAATTTTGAACATTTTAATCTATTCATTGAACATTTTAATTGAAAAGTAATCAGTCAATTTTAGTACATACTAAAATTGACTGATTACTTTTCAATTCTATTACATGAGAAATAAAGTTTAAAATAGGGTCTTCCTAATACTGTTGATTTTTTATAGAAATCTTTACAGATTTCTACCTTATTGTTGATTTAATAAGCAGGCAAAGATATGTACTGTACACTTAGCCACAACTTTGCCTAGTTCGGTTTAAGAGAAAAAACGTTATAATTCTTAGCAAATTAGAAGCTCAAATGAACCTTAGACCTTAGATTACATAGTTGTAATTTCTTTAGCATTATTTTAGTGTTATTACTCTGTATAAACGACAGGGCAAAGTTAGGACAGTTTATTTTTAAGTTTTCATACATTCAACTAGTAACGTTAGGGCTGTCACACAAAACAAGATTCTGTTTTTAATCTATTATATTTGTTTATGAATGTATTCATATTTTTTATCAACTCAACATTTATAACATATTCATATTAATTCACCGTTAAAGGACAAACACTTATAATCATACATATTGCAATCACATAAATCTTAAAATTTAAATCACAATTCAAACCCAACATTTGCATAATCCTGCATTTAAGACACCTACTCAGTAGGTTTTACACTCATATCACATAGACTATTTAATAATAAAAACTTAACACGTTCGCAGCAATCAGTGAGATCAAAATTTGTAAATTAATATCTTATATATAAAATTCACGTGTCACAGTGTTAGTTACCGTACTCCTCGGAAACGGCTAGACCGATTCTTATGAAATTTTGTATACACATTCAGTAGGTCTGAGAATCGGCTAACATCTATTTTTCAAACTTATTTTTTTAGTATTGCAAAACAACGTTTGCCGGGACAGCTAGTTATATAATAAAAGGTAAAGTAGGTATGTAAAATCTCAGTCTCAAAGTAATAAGTATTTTGGTATTTGTAATAAGAGTTATAAAAAAAAAATTATCATAGCTATCGTATGTTATTAATAGGCACATTTAAGTGACTAAGAAGAAATTGCAGTTTACCCCTACGCCCGACCTGGGGTTTGGATAAAATATTCTGAATATCAAGATGCGTAACGTCGGATATATCGTCAGCTATATATAGGCCACGAGAATACCCCATTTCCAGTTTTTCTTAAATATTTTACAGTGTAGCGTTTTTCATCTGGTTTATAATTAATTATCAAAGCAATGTAAAATTGAATTGTTTTACCAGTGGTAAACTTAATCAAAACATATTTTCCGACGTCAGGTTCTTCACTCACAGAATCTGGTTGTGCTTCAACACGTTCAATGTCAGAATTAGCCATTGTCTCTGTGTCACTATTAGAATCCAAGAACGGGCAATCAACAGAATCACCAGAATCATGTAATGATATTGTGCATGAAGTATCCGTGTCATCATCCATCTCTTTTTTCTTATGTTGTGCAATATGAGTTGTAATATCACCAACACTTTCAACTTGGGTTTCTGCATGTGTATCAGCAGGTTTCAATAAAATATTTGAGACTATAACGCTTTTACTACTCGTTGAAGCGATATTATGTGATTCTGAAGAACCGAGTTTAAATAAACTTCCATCGTGTGAAATGTGAATATTTTTGGCAACATTTATCACAGTATTAGGGTTAGTATTAGGGGCCATATTTTCTTTAGAGCTAGACTCGTCTTCTTGACTGGTTTTAGATAGTCGTGACTTATCAGTATATAGAAGTACTTGCTTTAGTAATTGTCTCCTTTCTTTGCGTAACACGAATGTCTTCCGTTGTTACGGATTCTCCAGGTCTCGTCAACAATTTGGAATTCTTGGTCTTTTTTCCTTCTGAATTAGGCTTTCTAGAATCTTTTAAATATTCAACTAACGATGCATCAAACGGAATCTCAACTGTATTTATATTGTAATCTGGTACCTTACACAGAACTTTTTGAGCATTTAGTGGGTGAATCCGTGTGGCACGAAATCCACTCATTATAGTTTTGGCTTGATTGATGCTTATATCTTCAATTAGTCTTGATAGCAGTTCAGGAAAAATATTTTTATTAAGAGTAATTGAGCTTGGATGTCTTACTTTATAATCCAGGAGTATATTTTTCCACGCCCTTTTTAAAGGTCGGAAAAAGGAAACATCAAGTGGCTGTGTCTCATGAGTCGAGTTTGGGGGCAGAAAGACAAAACGAATGTGTTTTTCTTGACATTTGGTAATTATGTTCACATTTAAATGTGATGACAAATTGTCACCTATAATCACTTTGGGTTCTTGAGATTTTTCGGCCCATGGTAATATAATGGTTTGAAACCAATCCTCGAAAGTTTCTCTGTCAAACCATCCAGATTTAGTTTTGTTAAATCTGGTACCTGGAGGTCCATTTTTGCACCAGTTTGTCCACAGATTATCGGCTTTATAAACAACATACGGTGGCAATAATGTTCCATCAGCAGATGCGGCAAACATAATGGAAATTGCTGTTTTTGTGTTGTTGAGAACTTTGTTCGGATATTTGGTACCCCTTTTGAATATACACCGCTGTGAGCCTGGATTGTCCGACAAATTAGTTTCATCGTAGTTTAAAATAAATTCAGGCTTTACGCCTTGTAATGAAACAGTTAAATTATCAAAATATTCTTGATATTCCTTCACCGTTTTAGCAGCTCGAGCCTTTTTTATATTTTGAGTAGAACGCATGGTTAAATGGTCTTTGTGGCGTTTAATGAACTATCGGGCCCATTTTTCTCCTGGAATTTTATTATTGAATAAATGTGCCCTATTGTTTTTTACTAAATAATCATAAACTATAATACGGAGTTCTTGTAAAGTAAGAGGACTGCCGTATTCACCACAAAGGATTATTGTTGATACAGTTTTGCTTTCATCTTCTTCGGTTAATCGTGTAGGCGAACCTACATTTTTAAGGTGTACTTTTTTTATTTTGTTCACGATTGTTCTGCGTGGAATACCAAATTGCTTTTCAGCCTCATATGACGTAAGGTTTTTATTTGCCACAAAAATTTCTTTTCGGGGATTCCTCCACTAGCACTAGCTCAGCTCTATGTATAATACGGGGATTCCCACCAAAGTAATTGTTAAAAATTTCCGCAATTAGTTTCGATGGGGTGACAATCTCGCTCGAGTAAGTCGATACACAAGTGAAACTGCAAGGCACATTTAGTCAAATAAGTCTCTGAAACAGCTGGACCGGTTTTTTAAAACGTGGGTTTATGTACAAAAAGCGGTGAACTATGGTTGCTTTCCAATTAATACAAAAAGTGACGCAGTGTAACGCAGTGCTCGATAAAGCGCTTTCCATCAACGACACTGTTGAACACAGCCGTACACTGTTCGACACTCGAAAAAGTGGTGTTTTGAGAGTAAACATATTTGGTTTGGCTATTTAAGGGCCTACATCAATATTATCGTCGACATGTACATATTAACACAGCTAGTAGGTATAGAAAATGAAGAATTAGGGATATTTGTTTTGTTTACTCAAAATCTACTAAATATATTTTAATTCTGATTTACGTGTTTCTATATATAATAGTTACTTATGTTTTTAAAGTTATTTCATTAGTTAATACGCGATAATAGACCGACAAACGAAAAAAATAAAAAATTAGAGAGGTTGTTTCGCTAAAATTTTCTGCGTTTATGCGATCCTAGATCATATATTGAAAAAACATATACTTATAAATTAGAGCTCTAGCCATTCAATCTAAAGAAACAATGAAAACTTCGTACGTAGAAAAATGCACGAAGCTATTTTGGTATCCTCATAATGCTTATATTTAATTTATTGAACATTACTTACTTTAAAATTATAGTTGGTTCAAATAATTATTATTAAACAAAAGTAGTATTATTACAAAACAATTATTTATTTGCCCACAAATTGTCAAAGTTCTTTAACTTATCGGAAGGTTATGTTTATAAATTATTGAGCCAAGACTTTGTCAAGGAACTTGCATTTAGGTAAAAAAACGCCCATAATTTTGCGATATTGATGCACTCTAGTGTTATTTTGAGACAACTAGCTGTTTCATTTAAACTTTTACACAGTGTTTGGCAGTGTTTCACAATGTAACGCAGAGTCCCTCTGTGTTAACTAAATGGAAAGCAACCTATGTAATTATTGGGTTGACTGTCAAAAAGGTTATCGTTGTTGTAGTTTATTAAACGGATTGATGCCTGTCTACCTACTCTCCTATAAATTTCAAGGTTATTGCAGGGGTGTTCAAATAAATGATAATAAAGATTCTTAAACCTACCGCCAGTTCAGAATACTTTTGCTACACTAAGCAGAAGTTCGACAAGAAACTCTCAATCTAGCTCTTTGTAAATAATAATAATATTATTAGCCTTTAATTCCTTAAACATAGGGTTACAAGAGGTCCCTAAGTTCGGTGTGCCTTTTGGCATAGGCCTCCTCCAATTCCTTCCAATGGATCCTGTCCCTTGCCACTCTCAACCAGAATGGTCCCGCTGTCTGTTTCAAGTCATCGTCCCATCTCCTGACTTGACGTCCTCTAGTTCCTCTACTTCTTTTTCCGTCTCTTGGTTGCCAGAGGATGACTTGTTCGCTCCATTTGTTAATGGGGTGGCGTATAGTGTGTCCAGCCAATCTCCATTTTTGGTGGTCAATCCGTGTAAGAATATCTGTGAGTTTTGTTCTTGAAATAAAATGTAAATAAATCACAACAAATAAAATATCAAAATAACACCTATTATAATAAACATAATATAAAACAAAGTCGTTATATTTGTATGTATGTCCTTAAGTGAGCTTAATTTTCCAAACTACGCAACGGATTTTGATGCTGAACAAGTAATACAAAAAGTTTAAACTCTTTAACCACTTTATGCATTAAATAAAATTGGTCAAGTGCGAGTCGGACTCGCGCACGAAGGGTTCCGTACCATTATCTATGCAACATAAGGCAACGTTATTAGTATCGAGCAAGAAACGGTAAAAAAATAATTTTTGTTGTATGGGAGCCCCCCCTGAAATCTTTATTTTATTTTATGTTTAGTATTTGTTGTTATAGCGGCAATAGAAATACATCATCTGTGAAAATTTCAACTGTCTAGCTATCACCGTTCTTGAGATACAGCCTGGTGACAGACGGACGGACGGACAGAGAAGTCTCAGTAATAGGGTCACGTTTTTACCCTTTGGGTACGGAACCCTAAAAAAGCGCATCAAAATCCGTTGAGTAGTTTGGAAGATTGTAGTGTATATTTAATATACCACCAATACGAAGTTGCGTGCGACATCTAGTACAAAATTAAACCGATTTAAAAAAAAACCGTTTTATTGTATTGTGTTAAGACAAATAATAACCCTGTTACAAAGCAAGCGGCTTTGTAACAGGGTTATTATTTGTATTGATTGAACTGTTCAGGTTCAGGTAGGTACTTTAGGTTTTACATAATGTTTGCTTACGACTAAAGCATGTTCACTTATTGTAACACATTATGACACAACATGCCTACAATACAATACACATTTATGCCCATTTATAAAAAAAATTAAAACTCAAAGGTTCTACATTTACTTATCCATTATAAAATGTTCTGGGTGAATGTAGAATCGCTGCAAGAAATTTTTATTTGGGCATAAATGTGTATGTATTGTAGGTATGCATGAATAGGTACCTAGTAGTAGTAGCTATATTCTAATATATAAAATTCACGTGTCACAGTGTTAGTTACCGTACTCCTCCGAAACGGTTTGACCGATTTTTATGAAATTTTACATGCATATTCAGTAGGTCTGAGAATCGGCCAAAATCTATTTTTCAAACCTTTTTAGGGTTCCGTACCCAAAGGGTAAAAACGGGACCCTATTACTGAGACTTCGCTGTCCGTCCGTCCGTCCGTCCGTCTGTCACCAGGCTGTATCTCAAGAACGGTGATAGCTAGAGAGTTGAGATTTTCACAGATGATGTATTTCTATTGCCGCCATAACAACAAATACTAAAAATAAAATAAATATTTAAGGGGGGCTCCCATACAACAAACATGATTTTTTTACCGTTTCTTGCTCGATACTAATAACGTTGCCTTATGTTGCATAGATAATGGTACGGAACCCTTCGTGCGCGAGTCCGACTCGCACTTGACCAATTTTTTATTTTTATATTTATTTATGTTAGTACATAGGATATAACACCTTATTAAGAGCCATTTCATACAATGATTACGCTCGAGTTTAGGTAAAATACTGCAGCACTGTTCATGTGTGCGTAGCTACGCACTCAAACGTATCACCAACAGTGTAACGCGAGAGCCGAGGCGGACGAAACAATCTTGAGCCGTGATGTGATTTTATATGAGATTAATAAAAAGTTATACATTTTATTTAGTCTAATGAAATTATTAAACTAGGTAAACAGAAAATTGTTAACTGACAATAATATGTAATTGTTTAATAAAAACAATCACATATTTATTCTACAAATTCATACATGATACTTGATTATAAACCATACTTTACCTTATGAAAAATTGTCATGAGACGAGAGGAAAGTTATGCCTTTAGGAGAGTTCTGAGTATAAATTTGGAAGAAAAAAAGTCTAGAGGAAGACCTAAGTAAAGATGGATAGACTGTGTGAAAGAGGACATGAAAGAAAGAGGAGTTAGCACAGACATGACGGCTGATAGAAGACTCGAAGAAAAAGACATGTTGCGCCGACCCCAAATAATGGGATAAGGGCAGGAGAATAATTTACCTTATAAAAAAAATACATAGTGAATCAATACTATGTGGTCGCAGTACAATATTACCTTTACTGGACAACGCGGGAAAAAGTGACACAGGTCCATCGTCGACGGGCGCTCGCGCTATCGTAAGCGATAGCCACTTCCCACTTGTGTATCGTAATTTATTGGAATTTCGATTGAAGTTTTATCAATATTTTGACAAAAAAATGCAAGAATTTCCATTATTACTGTAGAACTCAGTTCTATAATGGAATAATTTTATTTCCATAATTACTGTGTATATAAACCAAAAATTGGTCAAGTGCGAGTCGGACTCGCGCACGAAGGGTTCCGTACCATTATCTATGCAACATAAGGCAACGTTATTAGTATCGAGCAAGAAACGGTAAAAAAATCATGTTTGTTGTATGGGAGCCCCCCTTAAATATTTATTTTATTTTATTTTTAGTATTTGTTGTTATAGCGGCAATAGAAATACATCATCTGTGAAAATTTCAACTGTCTAGCTATCACCGTTCTTGAGATACTGGGTACGGAACCCTAAAAATCATGTTTGTTGTATGGGAGCCCCCCTTAAATATTTATTTTATTTTATTTTTAGTATTTGTTGTTATAGCGGCAATAGAAATACATCATCTGTGAAAATTTCAACTGTCTAGCTATCACCGTTCTTGAGATACTGGGTACGGGACCCTAAAAATCATGTTTGTTGTATGGGAGCCCCCCTTAAATATTTATTTTATTTTATTTTTAGTATTTGTTGTTATAGCGGCAATAGAAATACATCATCTGTGAAAATTTCAACTCTCTAGCTATCACCGTTCTTGAGATACAGCCTGGTGACAGACGGACGGACGGACGGACGGACGGACGGACGGACGGACGGACGGACGGACGGACAGCGAAGTCTCAGTAATAGGGTCCCGTTTTTACCCTTTGGGTACGGAACCCTAAAAATCACGATATAATTGCAACGTTAACCTCAAAAATTGGCCAATTGGTTTATTTTTTTACAAAATAATGGTAATACAATTCAATAATCTGTTACATTAAAGGACGATTAAAATCATAATTAAAATAAATTTTTCCAAATCGTTATGTATTTTTTGAAACTTAATTTATAAGTATTTTTGGTTGAAATACGTCTCTGAAATCATCTCTGCGGTGGTTTTTCAATAAAATGGTTGTGGGAAATTGATTACTATAGATAATAATAATAATAATATTTATTCATAAATTCACATTAACAACACAGAAAATGCCAGTTATTCTAAAATAAAATTAAATACTACGGTTCCAAAGTTACACAACGTATCTTAAATATTACTACAATGAAATGTTATGTGAATAAAATTGTAAGCATCAACACAGAAACTCATTGGTTTCTACACCAGGCTAAGCCTGTCTTGTAGACAACCACAATATTTCAAAGACGAAATTAACGTTTTCCTTGTTACATCTTAATTAAACTAGATTATAGAAAATGAGAAAAGCAAAATCAGATAATAATTGTGGAGAAATGGTGAATATGATGATAAGAACGCTGAAAGCACAGGAAATGTTTTATGTTTGCATGATTACATGAATGGGAGGGATCAGTGTGACCAGATTCAGTATTTTAATACTTTTTCAGTATATTTCAGCGATTTTTCCGAACATCAGTATATTTTCAGGTATATTGCTGGTAGTCAGTATTTTTGGGTATATTTTGGTTGAAGTTATGGCAACACCGTAGTGAGTGATCGTCTTTGCGACAATGTTTGCGGAATTCCCCGAAACGCGAACATTGGGGACTTTCCCGGATTTAGTTTATACTTAAACATGTTATCTATGAAAAAAGATGAGTAAGTTACAGATATGACCAATCAATACATAGTATTAATCAGACTTGCAGAATGTATGTTCGCCTAAAACTTTACAACTGCTGGACCGATTTTAATGCGGTTTGCACTATTAGATAGAGCGTAATTTCCAGATTGCATACATTCAAATTCGTTGTGTTTCATGAATATCAGTCTACCCGGACGAATTTGGGACGGGCCGCTAGTTTATCTATAATTTTCAAAACAACGTCTAGTTTTAAGTTTTCAGTTGCATAAATAGGTAGTAGTTAAACTTAAAAGATACTTTATTACTAGTATCTGACTTTTTTATGACTTTTATTATGACTTTCTTTCGATAATTCGGGAATTTCCCCAAAATAGGTGATGTTTTTGTCATCATATAAATAGAACGGGATTATTGTTGTTTTTATTTACTTAGTAGCATTCATCCGGACAGCATGTCTAGTTTTCAGCAAAGTTATTTAGCTAAGTGGGAACAAATTCCGGAATTTTCTTCGTGGCTTTCACGTTATAAAGATGACGAATTCACCGCATTTTGCAAAGCATGCAATGCGAAACTGCAAAGTAGATTAGCGTCTATAAAACAGCATGCACATACTGAAAAGCATAAATCGAACTTGATAAAATATAAAGGACAGTCAAAGGTAAGCATAACTCGCTTTACTTACCTAGTTCAAGGAGTTTGGATATATTTTAATTTAAAGTTAATCATCCTAGTTTTGTTTCTCAAAATCAGTTAGGTAACAGCTATGAAATGCGGCGCTGTTATAAAAAAAACTAAGCAACCAAGTATTTTTTAAATTTTCAGGTTGACACATTTTTCAAAAAGGCCCCACTGAAAGACGAAGTCAAGAAAGCTGAGCTGCGTTTATGCAGTTTTCTGTCGGAACACAACATCTCATTTAGAGCTATGGACCATCTTGTTCTAGTGAAGTGTTTTACCGATTCCGATATTGCGAAAGAATTTTCCTGCAAGAGAACCAAAGCAGCCGCTATACATTATAATGTTTTAGGACCCAATTTCGAAAAAGATATGATTGAAGACATACTTGGTACTGCATCTCCTTCAGGTAAACCAGTATATTCAATTATAATCGATGAGAGTACAGATGTTGCAACAGTCAAAGTATTGGATTGCCAATACTATAGAATATCAGAATATCTCTTGACCTTCTCTGTATTGTTGGGTTTAAAGCACTCGAAAAATTTCTAAAAATTTCCTAAAACTTATATTTAACTCCACGTTTCTCAGAATATTTTTTTCCACAGGTGTCAATAGTTCAAACGAGTACTTCTTGAAAAATGGCGCGCTCTACCGGCAAAAAATCTGTCCCTTAAATTGAGACCATTCGTTCAACATTACGTTCGGACTCCTTGTATCTATACTTCGTGGCTGCATTCGAGCGCATATTTTCACAGATAAATTAAATAAAAACGGACCAAAGAAACAGGTTTATAAACAAAAATGTGTCAGCTATTTTAAAAACAAAGCAAGGTGTTAAGGATGAAGGAGGTTGTGTAAATTTTAATCCTTCGAAAAGGAAGTTAAAATATAACTCTAACATTTATTGTGAGTATGAATAAATAAAACGTATTAAGAAAATCAGTATTTTTATTGGTATATCTGTCCTATGTAAGTCGGTATATTTCAGTATTTTTTTGAGGTGCCTCGGTATTTTCGTAAAATTTAATCTGGTCACACTGGGAGGGATTGTGTGTGTGTTTGTGTGTAAGTGTGTAATTGTGTGCGTGTAATTATGAGTGTAACACGGAGTGTAAGCTGTTATCTGATTCCTTATAAAATATCTTCAATTTCGGAAAAAGATAGAGTGAGAAGCCAAGACGTAAGCGATTTCTTTAGCTGGTTAATGGTACAGTGTTTGATGCAGAGTTTGGTGTTTACTTTGTTGTATATATGTATGGATGGAGATAAATACTTGATCTACAGGCGAATGAAGTATGAATGTACGGTAGGGGTAACTTATAAATTCTTTGGAGCAGCATGTTGTTAAAGAAGGGTGTTTCTAATACTGCCTGGTGAACTTTGATCGTGACCCGATTAATGAAAATACCTCGAACACTGAGTACTTCTATTTCTCTATAAACAGAGAGCGTTGGATATATCATAGGCTTTTTTAAAATTACTTTTAGTAAAGAACGATTTGCACGTTCAAGGGTAATGTGGTGAGTTAAAACTGCACCGCCCCAAACTGTAATGCAGTATGTTAATTTATGTTGACATATGGATGTATAGACAGTTTTAAGGGTCTCTTTATCAGTCACGGCACGTAAGTTTTTGAACACATAAATAAGTTTGCGGATTCTCTTTGCGGAGGATATAAGATGGTCTTTGAAATTTAGCTTTTTGTCAACGGTAACTCCGAGATATTTAGTAAAGGTTGATCTAGATATGGTTTTACAAGAACATAGCGCTGTTTGATTTGAGTTAATGGAACATGAGTGTATTTTAAGATGTGGTGTAGATAGTGGGGATGACGCTTTGGTTTTATGAAAACAGATATACTTGGTTTTGTCTAGATTTAAAGTTAAGAGGTTATTTTGTAGCCACGAGGAAATAACTTTCATGCCAGCTTCTGTTGCCTTTGTAACTTGTAACCAGGTTTGGTTCTTAAAAATGATGGCAGTGTCGTTGAGTGAGTTCTGCCTCAACATTACAGCTGAAAATGACGTTAATGTAGAGAATAAATAGAAGCGGACCAAGAATGCTTCCTTCTGTATTGTTGGGTTTAAAGCACTCGAAAAATTTCTAAAAATTTCCTAAAACTTATATTTAACTCCACGTTTCTCAGAATATTTTTTTCCACAGGTGTCAATAGTTCAAACGAGTACTTCTTGAAAAATGGCCCGCTCTACCGGCAAAAAATCTGTCCCTTAAATTGAGACCATTCGTTCAACATTACGTTCGGACTCCTTGTATCTATACTTTGTGACTTCGTGGTTCCCGCTATATCAGCTGACAGTTCAAGTGACGGGTGGCGTTCCAAAACTAAATCCCAAAACATAGATGAATTATATAAAATAACTAGCTGACCCGGCAAACGTTGTTGAGCCATACTAAAAAAAAAGGTTTGAAAAATAGATGTTGGCCGATTCTCAGACCTACTGAATACGCTTGTAAAATTTCATAAAAATAGGTCAAGCCATTTCGGAGGAGTACGGTAACTAACACTGTGACACGCGAATTTTATATATAAGATAAAATCTAAATATAAAAATAGATACTAGTATTACCGTTCTTTTCTTTTAAATAATGGTCTAAGTAACTTGTATTTAGCAAATATATTATATTTTGTATTATATTGAATACAAAAAAATTTGTAAAATATAACCGTAAGTCCGTAACTAGCCGATAAACATAATAATTAAGTTTCCGAACGACTCTATCAAAAAGCTTTACTCGGCCATAGACACTTAATCCATTCAAAAGTCGGCTAGTTTTATGTATGTCATAATACGAAATAAAAGTCAGGCCGTTTGCCGCCGTCAACAGAATCGCCTGGAACTTGCATGATAAAAAAAAGAGTAAAAAGAAAAGAAAAGAGTAAAATAATATAGATAATGGATTGTTTGTTCGCTATTTCTACTCTACCTATTTATCTCAATGGTTTACACCATTATAACATTATATTGGTGTCATTGAATGCCGTCGCACATTATATTGGTGTCGCTAATGAATTGTGTCACAATGACCGCATTGTGACACAATTCATTAGCGGACTTGGGGCCCTGTCCACCCATTGTCCATTGACTTTTATTATATTCATGGAGACTAGAAGTAAGGAGGAATATCTCAGTATAATAAAGCTGAAAGGCAGCAAATTAAGGTGGCGCTATAGTAGCAAGTGGAAGAATTTTAAAAAGAGCACCACTATTTATTACACGAAGTATAGATACAAGGAGTCCGAACGTAATGTTGAACGAATGGTCTCAATTTACGGGACAGATTTTTGCCGGTAGAGCGCGCCATTTTTCAAGAAGTACTCGTTTGAACTATTGACACTTGTGGAAAAAAATATTCTGAGAAACGTGGATATAAATATAAGTTTTAGGAAATTTTTCGAGTGCTTTAAACCCAACAATACAGAGAATGTCAAGAGATATTCTGATATTCTATACTAGCATCGGTACGTCCTGAATACTTGCGCAGCCAGTGGCAGAAAATAGAACTATGATCTGGGTTGATTATTGTGTACACGAAATATTATGGAAAAGCTTATATCGTTCGGACTCCTTGTATCTATACTTCGTGATTTATTAGAAAGGAAAGAAAAACTTCCGCTTTGTTACAGCGCAGTTTTTTAAATTATTACAAATTAATAGACAAACATGACTATGAAATAAATTTATATTAATTATTATTATAATTATACGGTGTTTTTAAGTACCCCAAATATTTGTAAATAGCAATAGAATATAGTATTAAAGAATTACCGCAACAGTAGCACATTTCACTCTGCTTATAACTGCTACATTCATATCATTCATCTTGCTACACTAGCGCTATTTCGGTGAGTGTTATTCTTCGATCACTAATATTCTAGATAAACAATCCCATGCAAAAGTTCTCTAAAAACTGTCGCCAATTGTTTTGACCTTGTATTCACAACTAGCTACTTACAAAAAGCAATAAATTTTTCATCATCAAAACAAATTCAACCTTACACGCTCATTTTAAAGTCAGAATTACAAAGTGGTAATAAAAAGCAATAAAATTTTACGACCGAGGCTCGTCGCTTGGACAAGGAATGAGTGGAGTCGAACTGCCGAATAATTTTTGTTACTGTAATTTAAATTTTGTTCAACTTGTTTTAAAAAATTGGTATACTTAATAAAGCATATTCTAATCTATGGTGTATCTATACTAATATTATAAAGCTGAAGAGTTTGTTTATTTGTTTGAACGCGCTAATCTCAGAATTCTTCCGATCTTTGGCGTGCTATAACCGATATCCATTCTCCACACCTAACCGGATCTCGAGGAAAGCTAAAAACAAAAAATCTTACATCTTTAATTTTATTACATTCACTTATTCTAAATTAAATCTATAAAATGTTCTATAATATTTAGACAGTAAAAAAGTCTCATGAAACAAGAAAAAAAACAATAATACTTTATTAATAAAAAATAAAATAAAACAATAGCGTCTCCAACAAATGGAATACAGTCAACGCACATAACTCGAACAATGTAAGTGGGTTGTGATACTATGATTAAAAACATTAAGTAAAGGTCTTTACAATTCAGATGCCTTATAACTCCTGTTATTTATTACGAATTAATTTAAAAAATGTTTTTACGATGATTTCTAGACAAAATATCAGTATTTACAATACAGTGATAACAATTTAATAATGTTAATATAAATACATACCGAAAATATGAAATTCCATCCTTCTTTAGCGTCCTGGATGTGTGATTTTTACACTTTTTAAAGGAGCACTGAGGCATGTTTACCGTCGGAGCGTTGGAACGCTACTAAATTAAAAGCGCACCCAAATGTTCGAGTGGGCGCTCATTCGGTAAGGACATTTTTTGTCACTGATTGTTTATCTAGAATATTAGTGATCGAAGGTGTTATTTGCTGTTTACAAGTGGACACTTTTTGGACTGATCCCCCATACAACATATTCCTCCTTACTTCTAGTCTCCATGATTAAATTGTATTTGTAACCTGGCCCTCAAGTCGCGTATTTCAATGGTGTCACAATGGCTTAGTTAGTTAGATAATTGACTGAATTAGTTATTTAGTGTTATTGCAAAAAAATGCAATAACTGATTGCTTAGTGGCGAATTTTATCAATTTTGGTAGTCTATTGTTAATTTTTTGAGGTTATAGTGTGTCATTGTGACGCCATTGAAATACGCGACTTGAGGGCCTGTTTCTAGTTACCATTGTTTTGTTTGGTTACTTTTTTAAATTATTTTTTTTACTGATAGTAAACTCTGCAACAAGTGATAATATGGATGTGAAAAACGTTGATCTAAAATCCGTATTGGACTCTTGCAGAACATGCATGACAAAGAATGTATGCATGACAGGTTTATTTGATAAAAGTTGTAATAATTTAATAGAAGAAATAACGTTTTGTACTGGTGTTACTGTAAGTAAAGATTCTATATTTAAAAATAAGTACCTATTGCTTTTTTCTGTGCATTGGTTAGTGTTACAGACTGCCGTTCTTGAGGTTGCGGTTTCGATTAACACAGGATAGATTATTTGTGCAGTATTTTTCACATAAATATTTGGGTGCTCCAGTTCGAAAAAAGGCTAAGTCCTCTTTTTTACTTTTGAGCTATGTGCAAAATAAGGATTCATTTATTTTTTGAAAAGAAATCACGTGGCGTCTAGAAATGAAAATACCATGTTTTTGTAGAACTCATTATAAACTCTTTATTTCAGTGTTTAAAGCAAAACTTTTGAACTTATTCTTAGACCCATAATAAAATTTGGAAAATCAAGATTTGGACTTAGGTTAAATAATCAGGACTTAGGGATTTCTCAGGGACTTTTCATGGACTAAGGGATTTAACAACTTGAAATAGTTTCTTTAATATACCCGTAAAATCAAAGTAGGGTAAAAATTTTAGAAAATCATACTAATAATTCAGTTCATAGAGTAGAAGGGTTTAAACAATACTTATTAAAATAATAATAAAAATATAAAAACAGGAACAGGCTGAAATAAAGGAAGGTGTAATGACGACGATAAGGTAGGATGACGAATTTAGTTATTCTATTTCGTCATCAGATTTCTCAGCAATATCAATTTCCTTTAATTCAGCCTGTTCCGTAATCATATTTTCATAGAACTGTCTGATTTTAGGACTTACGGATGTTTGGAACTGAAAGTAATGTCAATTTCAATTTTTACAAATTTAAGAAACCCACGTTAGTATATCATCAAAAAACCGATTAAACCTATCGATAGAGAAAAATATGATTAATCAGCCTGTGTTGCTAGCTGAAAAAAGTTAAAAGTTGCTAGCGAATTGGAGCACCCATTTGCACCAAAAATAGGTTCATATAAAATTGTTTGAAAAAATTATGTACCTACTGTAAATGTATGTCTGAAATAAAGATTATATTTATTTAATATCCGTATTCTGGTACACACCAAACAAGCTTAACTTAAGACCAGATGATGTTGTATGAAAAGATCTGGAATAAAAAAAAATAGTGAATTTTTGCAATTGTCTTGCTTTTGCTTAAAAATCAAATTATATTGGAAAAAATTATCAATATAAGCAGGACACACAACCTCCATATACAATTCCGTTGCTCTTCCATCTGAACTACCGTGAGACCTGCACATCTTAACCATTTTTTTCAATCAATTTTCCATTTATTAATAATTATTTTATTTTCAGCTTACACAAGCAGCTAATCTACCTGAAAAAATATGTATACAGTGTCTAAAAAGTCTGTCTATAGCTCATAAGTTTAAGACGTCTTGTCTACTTGCTGAGAAGACATTTCATGAACTATTAGATAACAATGTTAAGTGTGAACCGATAGAAATAATTGATGTTGAGTATGATAGTGATGTTGAGTTTAAAAAGGAGTGGGATCATAATTATTTTGATCATAAGGTAATAAATAATTTTGTATTTGTTTTAAATTTTGGCCTGACGTTTCGGAGACTGCAGTCACCATGGTCACGGGTGAGACTGACAAATACAAGCATCTAAATCCATAAAAAGTAGTATTATTTAAACTTATTATTTAAACTATTATTTAAATTAATAAGTTTTTAATTATTTTCTAATATGTGTTTACAGATTAAAATTGAAATAGAGTTGCCAGTTGAAAATAAACTAGAGTTGCCAGTTGAAAATAAACTAGAGTTCCCAGTCAAAAATGAACTGAAGTTGCCAGTTGAAAATAACCTAGTGTTGCCAGTTGAAAATAAACCTAATCAAAGAGTTACAACAAAAGCCAGAAGGTTAGTACACAGGGTTAATATTAGTTATGGCCGTGGTTACACCTGCGTTTGTAATTAATACTCATAATAAATAACATTATGAATAAATGAGTACATATTAACATAATGTTATTACACGTCATAATTTTTATGATACAAATAGGTACATTAGTTATGTATTTGTACAACATGTGTTATTTAATCATATATATATCAACTAGCTGTGCCCTGCGGTGTTACCCGCGGTAAAAAGGATATTAATAAGTTAATTTTCTATTCCATTGTCCATTGGAAAGTTTCATGAAAATCCATCCAGTAGTCTTTATATGAAAGCACAATAAACATAAACATTGGAGTATGGATAGAAGACCCAGGAAACGTTCGCGTTGCACGGGCAACAGTTTCAAGTATTTTATTTTGCCGCGCATAATTCTTTTTTCGTCATATCTCCTAAGATATTCATTTAAATTTCATGCTGTAAAGAGCAGTTATAATCTATATTAATTGCGTAAGCTAACTAAGCTATTTAATTTGATGATAAATATTACCATATACACATAAATAGGTTTTGAAAACACCCTATTGAATTTTAGAATTTTTTAGACATTATTATGGGTACAGCGGGTTTCTCTTAGAAGATAGACATATGCCCTCGCGGACTTTTTTCAAGAACTATAGCTAACAAACAATTCCTCTATAAATTAGTTTGTTGTACCTGACATAGATAAGGCAACGTTTTCATTTATAGCACGCGCGTGTCCGAGTTTCTCGGCAAATTTAATCATATCTCATTCAATATACAGCAAACCCCAACAAATTATGCAAAAAAGCCATTCTGTTGAACCATTATATCCATTAAAAAAAACCGCATCAAGATCCGTTGCGTATTTTTGAAGATATAAGCTCACATAGGGACATACATACAAAAATTACGACTTTGTTTTATAAGAAGTAAGGATACATAGAATATATAGCCATATTTCTGTGTATTATAATTGAGTATCTTTAAAACCATACTACGAATTTTGATGCAGATTTGTTCAATAGACAGATTATACAAGGAAAACCACCATCTTAAACCACTATCTATTAGAAGAACTGTATTAAACTCTGTTGCTCAATTTTAAAGATATAAGCTCAGAGAGGGACATGATCTATGATTGGAGTAGGTAGAGCTATTTAGGTTCATTGACCACAAAAATTGATGTTAATATGGACATTCCATGGGATAAAACTACTTTTAACGAATTTTATCGCGCTTTATTTGGTATTATTTACTTAAAAAATGGTTTATGTACGCCAAATAAGCCAAAGAGCGCACGAGAGACGTAAATTTTACGCGTTGTCAAACAAATAAATACCTATGTTGTAAATAAAAATAGTTCAAAGAATGAAGACATGAAAATAATTATGATGAAACAGAAGATAATACTTTGATTTTTTGATGAACATGTGTGAATTAATTTGTATGTTAATATTATGTTCTTGTACAACTGCAAAATAAAGATAAATGTAAATGATTGTCAGCGGCGTGCACTGGAACGTAACCGAGGGTAGGCAGTCACAAAAACTTTTTCTTTTATAGATTTTTAGCATAGCCACGCGACGGATCTCTAAGTCGGAAACCATGCCAACAGAACAAATTTAAATCTGAATATCCCGAATCAGTCCACACTGTACTAGAATTACTAAACAATAACTACGTACGTACATACATACGTACATGTACGTATGTACATACGTTTCATAACTTTTAACATGAAATTTTCGAGTTAAATTACCTACCTTTTTGCTGGCTTAGTTGTCCTTTAGACACAATTTGAATCTTTTCAAATGACAATTGTGAGAACTTCTTATTTTTAATTTTTAACAAACACACACTATCAACACACATTTCACAATCAAATAACATTTTAAAATCAACAAACGAAAATCCATACAATTATTAAATTATAGAAACTCAATATTAAACAGTTCAATGAATCACACGAAAAAATAAAATGGCCTCCGTCGAACCAAAATATTTCTGCTATTTAAATAAATAAAACCTTACTAAACAAAAATGCTTACGTGATTTATTAGACTTCCGACTATTATATTTATTCGGATTATAATAGGTAACGAACGAACGCCGAATACTCGCGGAAATATCCGATCGCGAAAGCATACGGCAGGAGTTCCGGTTCAAGGCGTCTTCAATATGCAAGCCTGTGTGCGTTTGCGAACTGTGCACGGACACCAAAATTTCTACACACATATGAACTCATGGCAGGCGGGCGGCGCCGCGCTTGCTAGCTACGCTAATATTATTCCTTCGCCAAACGCCTGGCAAAAAGCAATTTGCAAGCACATATTGGTGCTATTTATGAATTATTAGGCGTTTTTAAGTTATACCTAATATTTTGTTTAATTAATAGTAAATAAATTAATAAAGTCATCTAAAACATACGAACGTTTTATTAAAATATCTGTGAATGGCAAGTAAAGCAGTGCCTTTGTGCCTTATTAGAGTGCACGCCCATGATGATTGTTGAGTATTGTATAAATATAAAAACTGTTACATAAAAAATATACATGGTTTATTGACTCAACTTATACTATCTTTAAACCCATCCTTATACTTATCCATCGTAAAGTAAGTGTATTCTGTCGTTACTCCTTAATACGTATTAGGTAAATAGCTTTTTATTAATTTACTACTTCAAATGTAAATCCCGGGATTTTGGGCATATCCATATTATTGTAAAATATGACTAGTACATAAAATAGCTCTACCTATTCCGATCCGATATAATAACAATGTTGTTTTATAATAAGTAAAGATATAATTTGTTAAAGTTTGGTTTCAACATTTTGCGCGTACGAAGTCACAGGTAATATTAAGACGATACCAAAATAGCTTCGTGCATTTTTCTATGTACGAAGTTTTCATTGTTTCTTTAGATTGAATGGCTAGAGCTCTAATTTTTAAGTATATGTTTTTTCAATATATGATCTAGGATCGCATCAACTCAGAAACACGATTGAAAAAAGTTTTCTCGATAGAAAATCTTGACGAAACAACCTCTCAAAATTTTTATTTTTTTTATTTGTCGCTCTATTATCGCGTATTAACTAATGAAATAACTTTAAAAACATAAGTAACTATTATATACAGAAACACGTAAATCAGAATTAAAATATATTTAGTAGATTTTGAGTAAATAGGAAAAGTATCCCTAATTCTTCATTTTCTGTGCCTACTGGCTGTGCTAATATGTACGTGTCGGCGATCGTTTGTATATATTGAAGGTGTATTAACTTGTTATCTCATAACTTAATTAATTGGGCGAAGTGATTTTAATGATTCTGTTTTTATTTAAAAACTGGTGGTTGACACTAGGTCAGAATAACTTTTTTTTAAATACCGAATTATTTCTTTCAGAATTAAACCTATAACAACAACTTATTTACATTGTGATACATGTGATATTAAATTTGATAATAAAGAGGACTATACACAACATAAGAAGGAGTTTCATAAGAATAATGAACGTTGGGTGTGTGAAGTAAGTTGTAGTATTTTCTAACACTTGCGTGACTTATTTGTTTAAATAAAACTACTTTTTATTATTCTTTTCTTATTCTTTCGAATATATAACAACCGAACACTGAACTCTGCAAAACCTGAATAACATTAAAAATATTTCTTACAATAACATTTCATATTTTAAAATATATTTTATAAATATGCCAAGTCCGAAAGAGTTTAGATACCAAAATTTACTAAAAAGGTTTCATGATAAAACTATATTCCCACAAAAATATACGCGTTTAAATCCGTAAAAAGTAGTTTTATTTAAGTACTAGTATTATTTATTTTTGATTCCACTGAATGTCTAAGTCGATCCAAGGATCGACGGATCGTCGGATCCAAGTAAGGCATTACTAAAAACCGGCGATGGGGTGTTAAGATCGAGATAGCGTCACATTGGTACCAATTCTAAGTGCACAACTAAACTTAACTAAAAATCGAAATTGATAGTGTCAATATTCGGCAATGTTTACTGAACTTTCTTAATACAAAAACTGTTATAGAATAACGATTGTAATTTAGATAAATATGTACACCGAAATAGCAAATATATTGACATTATCAACTTAAATTTTTTAGTTCAGTTTAGTTTTGCACGTAGAATTGGCACCTATGTAATGTTTTGTAATGTGAACCTAAATTTACCTTTGTTGGCTATAGATGACGTTAATATCAGTTTGGCTGGAAATCTTTGGAACTCGGGGACAACTTTTCCATGTGGTGACGGATTAAGAACACAAATGTCATCACCCTTTTTTCCTCCCCCAGGATGCTGTAAAATCCAGTACACAGATAACACCCTCTGTGACACTCGAAAAACTCGAAAAACCTACGCCATCATGCCTGTTTGATGCAGCATAGTAGAGCCATAATCCCTCTCTGCGAAGAGAGAAAAGAGGTATCTACTCGTATAATGAAAAAACAAAGTAATCAGGTACGACTTATACTCGTGCACGAATAGTTCCGTACCATTACCCTCATAATATGTATTCTCTGTCTCTTTTTCTTACCAGCCTACGGGCACGCCACTTTGAGGGACATGTTTATTTTTGAGTTTTCAATCTTACAGTGAGGATGTTGTCTGTGTACGATATCCCTTGGTGACACTTGTACTCTTAGTACTTTACTACACGAACAAACATGTATTAAAGAATATTAACTTTTTACTTATATTTATTTTAGATATGCGGGAAGGTATTTGCCCATCAATCAACTTATTGTGGGCATATAAGATCACATAAACCACCCAAACATTCTTGCCATCAGTGTGACTACAGGACTTCGTATAAGCATGATCTTACCAAACATATACGGACGCATACTGGTACGTATACTGCGTGCTTGCATGGATAAGAGTGGGTGTGCGTGAATAATAGCGTGCGTGCATGGATAAAAGTGTGCGCGCATAGGTTAAAGCACTATGTAATATGTATGTATGTGTGACTTATAACTTTTTAACAGTTATTAACGTGATTGTAGTCCCGATGATATTAACAAATTATGAATACAAGTTATTGTGTGCATGCATGAAATGATTAAGGTGTGCGTGATGAAGTGCGTCCATGTGCTTTGTTACCTGCCTGCATGTATTATAAATATTATGTGCGTGAGTGCATGAATAATACTGTGCGTCCGTGAATACTGTTGGTACTGTGCTAAAATAGTGCATAGTTAAATATGCAGTGTGCATTATAGCTTCTATTCGTCGTCAATATTGTCAATTGTACGTGCACAACTTAACTTAAATAAAAGCCGGATGTGGTGTCGTGGGACACCAGGTAGGAACGAAGTTCCTTCGGCTAATGTAGAATCGACACAATTTGCAAAAAAAGAAAGAAAGAGAAAGGTATGTATACACTACTCGCTTGTGTATACGACTGTCGCGCCTGCGCACGTCTCATTTAACGGTTTTATTCCACGCACTTTTTCTTACGGTTTTACTATCACATTTTTTTCAGTTCGGTCGCGCAGCAAAATCCCTATCTCCTCCAAGCCTGCCGTAAGGAACTTCGTTCCAAAAATGACAAGAACTATGGCTTATTTTGATTAGTTAACTATCTCGTAGTGCATATTTTTATTAAAATTGTTAGACTATAATATCTAATACATAGGTATAAAAAATTTTGAAATAGGCTTATACAAAAATATACATAAACGTCATTAGAAACTTAACCTAACTGTAATGAAAATAACTATAGAGGATTTAACCTAATTGGCAGTTTTGTTGTTAAAATTTATCTAATACATAAAATTATCGTGTCACAGTGTTAGTTACCATACTTCTCCGAAATGGCTAGACCGATTCTTATGAAATTTTATATGCATATTCAATAGGTCTGTGAAGTGACATTTGTGTGGAAATACAACCTTTGCGGGGGCAGCTAGTAATATGTAAAATACAGATTTTTTTGAAATAAAAAAGTTCTGTTCTGCCGAATTGTGTTATTGGCACTATAAATTTTCATTTTTTAGTGAAGTTTAGTTGTGCATGTAGAATCGGTACCTATATATCAATATTAATAATGTTTTTTCTCTATAATATTTCAGGTGATAAAATATACCAGTGTGAATATTGTACAGCATCCTTTTCAGCATCCTCGAATCTAACCGGTCACATTCGTCGTTATCATATTATCAAGGAGAGGCCGTTCTCATGCAATCGATGTGATATGTCATTCTTCAATAGAAGCGAACTTATCAGGCATAATGAATCAAGACATAATGAAATAAAAAGGTCAGTATTCGTTTACTTTTTAGTTAGGGCATCTCATATTTATTTGTAATCGTTATCTTAGGGGCCCTAATCATCCTCTTAGGGCCCCTAATCCTCTTCTTAGACCCATAGCACACGGCGTATTTTAAACGCGCAGACGACGCGCGTGTACGTGGTTTAAACGAGATTTGATCGCAACCTTGTAACCTAAGCACACGGGGCGATTGTAAAACGCGCCTCTACTGCGCGTATACGCGCAGGTACAGCTGTACAGACGCGCTGTAGTCACGCGTAGCTTTTGCGTTTCGATCCAGGGTTGCCAACTCTACGTCTTTTTACGTAGATCTACGTATTTTAAGCCTTTCCTGCAAACCTACGAACTTATCATATATCTTCCTTTTTTATTATCATTTTCAATGTAGCTTTCTTTTTTTAGTAAGAGTCACATTCTGCTCTTCCTCACTGTCACTGCTTATTTCCATAATTGAATTTAATTAAATTGAGCAGGAAGTTGAAAAATATCGAAATTAAACAACTCCTTCGAAGTCTTAGTTTGAAATATTTTTTTTAGGTTAAGAGGATACCAAAATAGCTTCGTGCATTTTTCTATGTACGAAGTTTTCATTGTTTCTTTAGATTGAATAGCTAGAGCTCTAATTTTTAAGTATATGTTTTTTCAATATATGGTCTAGGATCGCATGAACTCAGAAACGCGATTGAAAAAAGTTTTCTCGATAGAAAATCTTGGCGAAACAACCTCTCTAATTTTTTATTTTTTTCATTTGTCGGTCTATTATCCGCTCCAATGGCCGGTCAAGTAATACTTGACAAAAATTAAATGCCTAAAATGCCCGTGTCAACTTGTAGTTGACAAAGTCAAAGCAAAAAATGTCCGTGGGCACTCTGGGTGCCATGGATTTTTTTGCCGTCTCTTTTATTGTAGGGTATATGTGTATAAGTCTATCTCGCTTCTTTGTAAAATTATGCACCAAACCAAACGAAAACATTTATACCTGCAATGTAAAAATTCAAGTAGTCGGAAGTTGTGAAGTCAGTTACGTGAAGTGAGTGCGTTGCGGCATTAGTTAGCGGAGTTAGTTTAGTGATTTAGTGATATTTCTTATTTTTTTCATTTGTCGGTCTATTAACGCGTATTAACTAATGAAATAACTTTAAAAACATAGGTAACTATTATTTATAGAAACACGTGGATCAGAATTAAAATATATTTAGTAGATTTGGAGTAAATAGGAAAAGTATCCCTAATTCTTCATTTTCTGTGCCTACTGGCTGTGTAATATGTACGTGTCGGCGATGATATTGATGTAGGCCCTTAAGATTTACTTTTACGGCAAGACGTTTCATTTTACACAGTCACATGACTCATGTGACATGAGTCACAGTTCTATAGAATGGACACTTTGTTTTTAAAATGAATGGCGCGACGTGTTGAGTGGCGAGGCGAGTGTGTGTTAGTATGAAACGGAACATTTATTAACTATTTTAGCGAAAGTAAAGGAAATTATGCCCATTCAGTCTATTTTGCAAATTTGAACAATTTTGATAGAAAATACGTAGATTCTGGGACTAAAGTTCGTAGGTTTGCAGGAAAGGCTTAAAATACGTAGATCTACGTAAAAAGACGTAGAGTTGGCAACCCTGATCCCAGCCCCCCTCTGCCCGTACCCCGCTCCTTTGTACGCGCGTTTGTTTCGCTTCAAATGTGCGTATACGCGCTTCATGCGCGCGTTTCTATTATCAATGCAAACGCAACAATCAGCGTTTACGGCGCCGATGACGCGCGTTCCTGAAACGCGCGTTCCTGAAACGCGCGTTTAAAATACGCCGAGTGCTATGGGCCTTAGGGACCCTATGGTGCTCAACTAAAGTTAACAAAAAAAATGAAAGTTGATAGTGTCAATATATCTATTATTTGCTATTTCGGTGTACATATTTCTCTATACATATTATAATAAATCTGTAGAAAAAAAATTTTGTTTGTTTGTCTGTGCATGCATCACGTAAAATTCATTAGTAGAATTCATTTTTTTATCCTCTTTACCGTGGGTAATACCGCTTAGCACAGCTAGTCTTAATTAAAATCGTTAGTCTATAACAGAAATTTCATAATAAAAAACTTCTGTTAACATTGCCGAATTGTGTTCGTGACACTATAAATTTTCATTTTTTAGTTTAGAATAGTTGTGCACGTAGAATTGGTACCATTTTGTAAAGTTTCCACTTAAAATTTCGTTTCCAGGTTCACATGCGATGTATGTCACACATGTTTCAAACGACGTTCTTACTGGAAGAGACATCTCTTCAAACAGCACGACATCATCACGCCACGACAACGCCCGGGTACACGGAAAAAAAATTATATAGAACCTGTTACTGAAGTCAACACTGATTCAGAAAATAACAAAAGTAATCGTTATACGAAGAGAAAAGAATTACAGAAGGGGAATATTATAAGTAAGAACTTAATTCAAAAGGGCAATGTTATAAGTAAAGACTTAATTCAAAAGGGCAATGTTATAAGTAAAGACTTAATTCAAAAGGGCAATGTTATAAGTAAAGACTTAATTCAAAAGGGTAATGTTATAAGTAAAGACTTAATTCAAAAGGGGAATGTTATAAGTGAAGACTTAATTCAAAAGGGCAATGTTATAAGTGAAGACTTAATTCAAAAGGGCAATGTTATAAGTGAAGACTTAATTCAAAAGGGGAATGTTATAAGTGAAGACTTAATTCAGAAGTGGAATGTCTTAAGTGAAGACTTAACTCAGAAGACAGATAAGTGAGGACTTAATTCAGAAGGGAGATGTTATAAGTGAAGACTTAATTCAGAAGGGAGATGTTATAAGTGAAAACTTAACTCAGAAAGATATAAAGATTAAATTAGCTACGGTGGCAGAATTTATTATATTCAAGAATTATAAGAAGTTATAGTAAAAGATGGCGATATCCCATCCATTCATCCAGCTCTCTATTTATCGCCGTTCTTGAGATACAGTCTGGTTAAAACTACTATGGCTTGAATGACAGTTGAATGACATTTTGTACAATTGATGTATGAATTAATATGGAATGAATTATATAACGTAAACGAAAGGAAATTCCGGGTCCCTTAAGAAATCTTCGATATCTGTTCGAAATCCAGTCAGAAGTTACTGTTTGTTCGCCTACGAAAATGTACCATATTACACGAAAGACAAATAATTTTTCATTAATTCATTTAAATGCATCACTGGTTATAGTATTGTTTGATATTAAAATATATGTAATTTACAACTATAAACACAGTTTTCTTTGTCTGCAATATATCCACAAATTTTGCTAAAGCTTATAAATGACGATTACGAGAGTAATATATTAGACTATGATATTAAAAGTGTAGCAAAAAAAGACAAAAACGACATTTTCATTCCCCCTGCTCGCAAGTCGTGTCAAAAGCTTGGGTTGTTAGGCAGTGAGGTGCTCGCTTGCTCAGTTCTATATGGCGTAGTTTTCTGCTCATGATGAATATATTTATTTATTTCACTGTTTATTGTACACACAAGGATTACATAAGGTAGACAAACAGGAACACTAGTTAAGATGTACAAGTGGCGGTCTTATTGCACTCGGCGATTTCTTCCAGACAACCGTATGGATTTGATAACATACTTACAGTAGGTACAAGACTTGCACTCACAAATTTGTGAATGAGATAGAAATGAACTCTCTGCCCATTGATACTTAAGCACTTCTGTGTCGTCTGTGATGTACATCAGCGGCCGTATTATGAGCTCTTATTCCCATGCCGTGTACGCCGTGAATGGAACTGCCCGGCAAATTCGTAATATGAACATAACTCCCAGCCATCCAGTTCGCTAAAACAGTCATAGATTAATATGTTTATAGAGAAGGTACAACTAAAAGTTTAAGTACTGACTAAAATTTTTCAACTAAATGTTTTATGTTTACCATAATACATAATTTAGTCAGGCAGTGTACGGCTTGCCTGGAACTTGCATGATTTTTAAAAAGCTCATAATACGCCCGCTGATCTATGTAATACTCTATTAAGAAGATACGACAGCAAGCCATACAAAAATATTGGCATCGTACTGCGCTATATTCTTCGTGGATATTTGGACTAATTTTTTTACACTATCTAGGTTTTAAAAGTGCTTCAATAATTTTCTTTTTTATTTATTTATGTACACAAGCGAAAATAACAACAGAAACAAAGAAAAACATCAAAACTAAAAAAAATAAATGTAAAAAGGCGAGCTTAACTCAAACCTGAGTTGTCAAACAAACAACAAAACAAACCCTTGAGTCATAGAGATATGACATGATGGATAGATTTGGTGTACAACAGCGTCCATATATGAAGATGATTTGCAGCGTCTAACACACAAATTTGGTACTTTTTTTCCAAAAAAATAAATTAATAGAAACATAGATATGCTCTTTATCTGTAATTATCGTCTTAACATTTTTTAAATCAGTCTATATTTCACGAAGACATTAGTGGTTTTTAAAACCTCTTTTTATTTTCAATGATTTTTTTAGGTAAATTCTGACTGAGTTATAGTTTTAGTTGTACCTTTCAGCGCAGCGCTTGGGAATATGGATAGCAATACTTAACGCAGAAACCTAATCGTGAATTTTTCCGGGGTAGAGTCTGCTCTTAAATAGAATTTAGTTTAAAACTGACTAAATAAACTAAATTATATTGGAAAAAATGATAACCATGAGCGGGACTTGAACCGTTGTACAAAAAACATCGATGCAATGTTTAACTCACACTAAGAACATTGTAGTGGAAGATTTGGTAAACATATGCGGAAACCATGATAGCTCAGATGGGAGAGCAACGGAACGGTATTCCGAGGTCGTGGGTTCAAGTCCCGCTCATGTTTATCATTTTTTCCACTATAATTTAGTTTATTTAGGAAAAGCATAGCAAGTCTATTGCAAAAATTAATAAATTAATGTTTACTATTCATCAAATACCAAATTATTATAAAATATGTACACAATCACATATATATACCTACAATATGCAAACGTCTCTGAAAAAGTCAAGAAGTTCTATTATATTTTTTCTAAAGTCCACGCGTACGAAGTGTAAGAGCCAGCTTAGCTAAACTAATCTAAACTAAACCCTTAGCCAATATACCTGGGCAAACTAAATATCCTCTGGAAGTAGGGGAGGATCGTGGCCAACAGTGGGACGTTAGGTAGTTAATAGCCTGGGAAAAATCGGTGAAAAAAATAATGCAAGAACAAATCCATCATATATTGTTACAATAAACCCGTAGATATCTATCAGTCAGCTCGTAGACATCTGTCGGAACATCTCTTGAGGCAGTCAGGATCGTTCCGACAGTGAGCCCGACAACTTGCCTGACACCGTGTCAGTGTACGAACATTTGTACGACTGTAGCGCTCTTCGAACATAACACTGGAAATTCAAAATTTTCTGAGTTACGAGTATATACTGGATATTTTTTTAAATTATTGCATTGCGTTCTTTGTTAAGTATGCAAAATTTCAGATCAATCTGACTACTGCAAGTGGGTGAATAATACTGTCAAAGAGTCGGTTTAATTTATACATTGATAGATACGTACTGAGCTAATAAAAGCGTGTTAATTAAAAACCAGTCGAAGATGAGTTGGTCTCGCACACGAAGGGTTATGTACCGTTATTATCATAATATACTCCGCCCTCTACTGACGAGAAACTGAAGAACTACAACTGATGAACTGGCTATGACCGTTCCAGAGTTCCAGGGCTGTATCAGCCCAGTGAAAGATGGACACCGACAGCGAAGTCTCAGTAATAGCACAGATAATAGTAATCCGTTGTATCTGTTGGCACGGAACCCTAAAAAATGATCTCCCGTAACGGAGGACACCCGTACCCAATATTAGGACATTATAAATAAATAATAAATAAAATAAATATTCATGGACATTTCACACAACGTCCTCTGGTCCCAAGCTAAGCTTATATGCTTGTGTTATGGGTACCAGAATACGGACAGAATACATATACTACTTTTCTTTTGTAAATACATACTTATAATACATAAAAACACCCAGACGCAGTACAAACATTTGTATGACAATTAGAAAAATCATACAAATGATTGTCCCGAGCGGGAATCGAACCCGCGACCTCTTGATTGGCAGTCCGTTACCAGAACCACTACGCCACGAGGCCCGTCAAATTATATATTCGCATCTCGTTGATATAATTGGAATATCTCACAAATGATTGGTAATGTACGGGAATCGAACCTCGTGAACTGAAGTTACAAGAATCACGAAGGTATCCTATCATTACTACGTCCATGAAGATTTCATCCCACGATGATACCAACAGCTATTCGTAAGTATCCTTACCTATCTATAAAAGGCACAGAAGTACAAGTAGCTGCATCACAATGCAACACAGGTGGAGCCACAGCAGCCATTAGTGAACTATCCTCACCAACAACATATGGTATATGATCTATGTACACTCCATCAAATAAACATAATCGTTTCATATACTCCTCTGAATGTGTGAACATGGTTGGTGGGGTGCCTGGAATCAAAATAATTTACTTATAAAAACGTCCTCTGGTCCCGATTTAACGAAAGCATACGCTTATGGAATATCTGTTAATAGCAGTTGCCGGCAACTTAGTGCGAGTAAAATTTAGAGACCAAACCTTAACAAGTTATACAAAAAAGCCACTCTCTTGAACCATTCTATCCTTTAAAGAAAACCGCATCAAAATCTTTTGCGTAGTTTTGAAGATACAAGCTCACATACATACAAAAATAACGACTATGTTTTTTATTAAGTACCTAAAGATTCTGCCTAAGCGTTATTCTATAAAATAAGGAACGTGAGTTTATGTGAAAGTTTATCATGCTGCGCTAACCACGCCTGTTGGCATACACTTTAGTTTTGAGTTTTCCGTCTATACAGTGGATGTTCCGTCCATCCATCCATCAGCATTCGCCCACTGCTGGAGATAGCGCAAAAGCGCCACAACGCGTGGTCTTGTGCCGCTTGCATTCTATTGACGTTATCGTCTGTCCGACCCCTCAGACTGAATGTTATTTGCTAATAGGTACTATTCTTTTGCTGGCTATTACAGTAACCTGGGTAGGAAATGGGATGGTGACACTTGTATTCATAATCCGATGAATAGTAGATAGGTACTTCTCTCTCTCTCTCAAGCCTATTAACGTCCCACAGTTAGGCACAGGCCTCCCATACCTTGGGAGAGATTTTGGTCTACTTTGCCGCACTGACCAGAAGTGTTGGCACAGGGTTTATTTTCGAGTTTTCTGTCTCTCGCAAAAGATGTTAGCTATGTACAATATCCCTTAACTGGCTTTTACAGCACCCTGGGTAGGATATGGAATGCTGTCACTTGTATTTTAACTAGCTGTTGCCCGTGACTCCGAACGCGTGGAATTTAGAAAATTTTCTCGGCTTTTACAACATTTTTTACTAATGCTTCGCTCCTATTAGTCACAGTGTGATGTTATTTAGCCTATATCCTTCCTCGATAAATGGACTGTCTACTGAGATTTGCGCGTATAAACAAACAAACTCTTCAACTTTATAATATTAAGTAGGTATAGATTCGTTACTTACCAACGGTATAATATCTAGTATTACACATATGTTCCTGTATAAGCTCTGATCTGTTCAAGAACCAGCCGTTAAGCCACTGCAAGTCTTCAAATTTGGTGATCTCATCATTGATAACTTTACGAGTTAAACGGAGGTATTCCACATCCGCTTCTATTACTGATTCATCTTTATCCTCTCCGTAACTAGGATTAAATATAACAAAATAAAAACATTTTACACACGTCGTCTGTTCCCAAATTAAGGTTATTTGTTTGTATTATGGCTACCAGAATACAGACTTATGCGTACTTAATGTTTTTTGCAAATATATAATGTCGTAGGAGACTTGATTAAAATAGTTTACATAAGGATTTTTAGTTTTAACTCAGCTTCCAAGATTATGAAGTAAGTCCTCAAATTGTGTCAATGGTAAGTACGTTATTTATTTTGTGTAGTTAGTGGTGAGATTGAATAGTGACCCGTTGAATATTCATATAAGGATCCTTCCAAACCAGTTACACGTGTCGTAAGCCACGGATCGATCTCATCGTAGTTAATAGAATGTTGTAGTTAGCGTAGTTAGTTTGTCCAGTATTACAAGACCTTTAGATAGATGACTGCTCTAGCTGTAAATACAGGTGATTTCTATGATGTTTTTCTGATATATACATTATACTTATAAGAAACCTCTTTCTCTCTCTCTCCACCCCATTGACATCCCACTGTAGGGCACGGGCCTCATCTATTTTGGATGGGATTATGGTGTAATGTGCCTCGCTAACTAGACGTGACGGCACTGGGTCTGGTTTCGAGTGCGCAGTGACCTTCCGATGTGCACTGGTCCTCAGTCATTTGTACTTACTTTCTATACTGCATCTTAAGAACAGCCTCTGACATGTGAATTCTGAAGATGACGCCCGGTCTTAAATGCGCCTGGTATAAGTCCTTTGGCATCTCAACATAGCCTGCCTCGTATACCTGTACATAGATTATTGTTAACAGGTTTACCAGATGTAGTGTCTATGGCTGCATCACTCAGCTCGCATGAAACCACTTACTATGTGTGTGTGAAATATGTACTATGTGTGTCTATGATACAGGCTACACTTCATATGAAACATTATTCTATGAAGTACGATTTAGCCAGGCTAAAGTTACGTGTCTTCAAGATGTCTTCAAGATTAACCGCCAATACACTATCGTACACATTTGACTAAGACGCATAAAATATTACTAAATGTAGTTGTGATGAGAAGCCCTAGCGCTCATAATGTTTTGATCGCATTCGCACTAAGTAAGATACGAGTACATAAATAAATAAATCATAAATATTTATCACAGATACAGATTTTCATAGACACTTCATCGGAAGATGTGGTCCTTTTTCCATTAATGTTCCATAACTGGGCACAGGCCTTCGCCATTTCGGAACGATATTTGGGACACTTATGATATCTTTTAGCTGGCTCTTACAGCATCCTGCGAAGGAATTGGGGTTAAGATACTTTAAACCTTTACCAGAACAACAACTTCTTCGCGATACTGTAATCACGTGTCGGCGATGATATACGATAATATTGATGTAGGCCCTTAACATGATTTTCACAATTAAATATTATTATATTGTTGACGTTTGGACGTGAAAATCATGTCTTACTTTACTCGGAGATTCATAAGTGTCGTATTTCTTGGGCTTCTTTCCTTTCGGTTTCTTCGGTCTTTCTCCATCACTGTCTGATAAATCTGAGACAAATCCAATCCGAGCTATTGGAACATCTGTTCTTGAGCTATTAGAGCCCTGAAAATGGAAAATGAAGTTGCCTAATTCAATATTACTTATATTTATATACTCGATATTTCAGTACAATTTGAAAAAATAAATTGACTGAAAATCATTTTATTTGCCAGCGGTTATCAATTTATAAATTTAATAACTTACTTTAAAAAGGCTGGTGTACTCCCATAAGAATATAATACTCACGTTAAGGTGTGTCCAAACATTGAGCGGCAAGAGCGCGGCAGCAACACGCGGCGTTTGCAGGACTCATTTCTGCCGCGCTGTAGTTAGGACGAAGCTGACTAAGGCTAAGCGTATGCTGAGACGCAGGCGACGCAGTTCCACGCAGAGCAGGGCGGCGCAGATTTTGTAATGCTTGAGCGTACCGTATGCTACGTACGTTGCGACGCAGACACGAGTTTGCTCTGCTCCGTGCCCCGTTGTAGTGCCGGCACTTGGCCGGCACAGATTACTGCGAGACGCGTACGAGTTCAGACGTGTTAAGCTATTGCATAGCTTCTATCGCGGGCCTTGAGCGTGGAGACTAAATGCATAAAATTCGAAATTTAAATTCCGTAACAAGATAGCGTAACTAAAAAATACTACACACGGCGCTCGAGCATTACAAAATTTGCGCCACCCTGCCCTGCGTGGATCTACGTCGCCTGCGTCTCAGCATACGCTTAGCCTTCAGCGTGCGCGGCAGGTAGTCCGCGTGACTGTCGTCCAATCGTAGTGCAGAGGGCCGCGCGCGGCAGCCGCGCTCGATTGCCGCTCAATGTTTGGACACACCTTAATATTTACTACAAATTTACAGAAATTGGGTAACAAACCACGTTAACTTACGTTAACTCGAGTAGAAAACAGTATTTTTTTCATAGTAATATAAAAATCTTTGAAATTTCGCATTTTGGTACTCGTAGAATCTCATGGAAGGACAAGTAATTTAAAAATTAGAATGGCATGTCCACATTTCCATACCTCGTATTCAGACGGGGAGGTGGTGAGCCGCTGCTTGTATCGACGTTTTCCACCTTTACTTCGACGCTGCTGAAACAAATGTGCACGTATTGAACTACCCAAAAAAGTTCAGTTAGTAGAACGAGGGCCTAGCACTCCTAGGTCATGGGTTCAGATCCTACTAGTCTAATATTTTCCAACACTTTCACGACTCATTTGTTTAAATAAAACTACTTTTTACGGATTTAAAACAAATATACGCGTCTAAATCCTACTAGTCTAGTAGTACCATTTCTTATAGCTTTTTCCACTTCTTTTCTTTGTTTATTATTGTGTGTGCGTGTGTGCTAAGCGAATACCTAGTATGGTTTCTCTACACCGAACGTGTATTTGGTCTTATACCATATTAACCAAACGTGTCTGTGTTTGTTTGGATAAAGTGGTTAAAAATAACTTAGCTGGCTATTACAGCACCTCTCTCTCTATCTGCAGCCTATAAACGTCCAACTGTTAGGCACAAACCTCCTTTACTTTGGGAAGGATTATGGTCTACTATGCCGCGTTGGCATAGGGTTAATACAAATACAAAGAGAAAATATCACTTTAGCTGGTTTTTACAGCTCTCTGGGGAGGAAAACGGGTGCACTGATATTCTTAATCCGTCACCACACGGACAGCACCTATGGCCTGGTTTATCCGGCAAATCCTATTGATATTCTTTTTTGTCGTCATCATCGTACTCAATTTTGGTAAGTTGGTGTAATTAATTGTCAAGGTTAAGTCTCATAAACTTATAATGGATTGCCAATCTTCGCCCAAATCGATTGACTGGGTAGAATGACTGGCTGGCTGAAAACCTATTGCTTCTAGGAACATGTAAGTTTACATGACGATTTATGATTTATGGAAAAAGGGGATGTAAGCTTCTGAAATAATAGAATGAGAAGAGAAACAAACAAATCTCATCAACATTTTGTTTTATTATTCCTCTACATCTTTAGGTTCTGTAATTGAATCAACAAATACAATAGAATTGCACTCGGCGGCATCGCATTGCAATATCGGTGGTATTTCTACTGGAGTAACGGAGTACTCGTCACCAATCACATAAGGATTCCCATCGATCCATAATGCATCAAAAAGACAATAAATATGTACTTTTATAGTCATATAACTAATAAACTTATAAATTCTTCCGCCACATTCTCCCAAATGCTCTTTGATACTTTTATCCGTCTTATACATTAATAAAAGATTATGAAATTTTGTAATTTCATCCATCACAACTTTTTTAATCAAATTTGTATATATTATATCTGCTTCAATGTGCCTTTCAGGGTCTTCATACATTCGCTGTTTGATCCGCAAGATTGCATCTGACATTCTCACGCGAAAAATAACTCCAGGGTTCATTTGATCAGGAAGGATTCCAGGTCTTCTAGATGTTGTGCTGAATTCCATGATCCTATCTTTAACTGGTTCTGGATAAACGTAGTGGTTAGGTCTTTCGCGGAGCTGTGGTCCGAGTTGGGTTTCAAATTTTCTTACCGGCTGCAGAAAAAATAATCTTGTCAGTGTTTCTTCTATTACTATAAAGATCTTCTTAACCTGTCTATAATATTTGGGCTCGTGATGGACGAGAGATTACTATTATTATTATTTTAGCAAAATACACTCGCGTAAACAAATGAGAAAAGCAAACCGGCCAAGTACGAGATGGACTCGCACACTCAGGGTTTCGTAACTACACCACGATAGATGGAGCTGCTTGTAAAATCTCCCGCTATTCGCTGCTACAGTACGAGCGCTATCGGTATGTAAACTTATTATTCCCAAAAAAAAATTATTAAATAAACTGATGAAAAATTTTAAGTTTTTGGATTTTTCCCTATATCACAGCACTATGAAGAATGTGTCCATGTCTCTAAGGCAATGTGAAGTGCCAATGTGAAGTCAAAAATGCTCAAACGGTTGTAATTCGATATCTTCTAAATGCGTTGATCTAAAAGGTTGATTGTTTAATTTTGCAGTAAGGGACCGCATACATCTACATATCGTATGAGTTTCAACGTTAGGATTTAGAGACAAAAACATGGAGAAATTAAGGTAATTCTTCCAATTTTATAATCACACTTCAAAATTTATGGGTATTTTATATTTGAAGTCGGTTTACTCAAGAAAACAGTGGCTTGTTCCACACTCATGATTCCGCATTCATAAATTAACCATATTCTCATAGGCCATTCTTTCTACATGCATGAGTTCCACTCTTACTGTCTACCCCATGTTGGTTATGGTGTGGTAAGTAATAGCAGGTAATAGTTAAGGTACTGACCTTAGCATGTCTCCTAATTCTGTTATGTTCCGGCGCCGCATCGTCTTTGAAGTTGTTCAAGTAAGAGTCGAACTTCGAGAAGTCGAACTCCGCCCATGAGTCCATATTGGGCTCTGTGGTTTTGGCTTCTGAAGGCCCTGCCTGAAATAGAAAATGAGCATTTAGTTTTACATGAAAGGGATTGCAAGGGTGATATTTTAATTGTACAAGTTATCCAGTATACTTCGATGTCATGCAGGCATACTCCAAAAGGGTCAAGTGCGTACCTAGCACTTACAACCGTCGGGCATGAATGATTGTCTCATCGTGATGTATGAGATGAGTGTGGATGAAGTCAAGGAAATGTGTATCCCTATATATAAAGGATCTGATTACCAGATCCTGAGAAAATTTGAAGTGATCCTCAATTTTTTGGCAACCTACCCAAACAATAATTTTAATAAAATGAGTTTGCCGGATTTTATGCGCTTGTATGTATGTGCTTCTTTATTGTCATGGTGGTCTTGAAAGACTAAAAAATTCAAGAATATTCTTATACCTTATCGTGAGGAGATTTCTTCGGTGACATTAATGTAACAGGCTGCTCGTAAAGTTCATCTTTGATCTAAAAATTATACAATAGAAGATTAGATATCTGCTCCCAGCTTTTAAACAATTTGCTGTTTCATTAGATCTTGGTAAATAGTTTTCAAAATTTCGCTACCTTGGATTGTATTTTACCTATATAATGCAAGGCTCTCTATTCTTTTGAATATATGTTTTCCTGTGTTTCCCAGGGGTAGTATAGATAATCGATTCTTCTTCTCCCTCATCTCGCTCTTGTCAGAGCAGCAGAGAACTTTCGTGTCATTGGTGGAAGTAGACAATCCTTCGCACGATTTACTGCCAATTCTGTCTATCATTAGATAACGGTGAAAGAATTTTTTTAAATCTGTGCAGTAGTTTCGGAGGTTATACATTTCAAACAAAGACAATCAAATCATTTCTCCACAAATAATATTACTGAGTATAGAAAACTAACTACAGAGGATCCATTTTCCCCATAACTATTCCTGAAAAAAGTATATTACAGTGTTAATATCAATACTTACATTCGGATAATCAAAAGCCAAATTTGCAAGAGGATCAGACACGACAAGATATTGACATACAAGTGCCTGAAAATATAACATTAGTTATAAAAAAATTGGTCAAGTGCGAGTCGGACTCGCGCACGAAGGGTTCCGTGCCATTATCTATGCAACATACGTTATTAATAAATGAGCGTTGTTTGCTCACACAATACTTAATTAATCATGTTTGTTGTATGAGAGCAAGAAACGGTAAAAAAATCATGTTTGTTGTATGGGAGCCCCCCTTAAATATTTATTTTATTTTATTTTTAGTATTTGTTGTTATAGCGGCAATAGAAATACATCATCTGTGAAAATTTCAACTCTCTAGCTATCACCGTTCTTGAGATACAGCCTGGTGACAGACGGACGGACGGACGGACAGCGAAGTCTCAGTAATAGGGTCCCGTTTTTACCCTTTGGGTACGGAACCCTAAAAAAGTGGTCAAGTACGATACCGACCCTAAATAACGGAACCCTAACGGTGGGATAGGAGCAGGAGCATAATGATGACAAGTATTTGTTGTTGTAGCAACAACTCATAACAAATAAGTGTTATGGACATATCACACAACATCCGCTGGTCTGATCCCAAAGTAAGCTACATTTCTACGCTTGTGTTATGGGTACCTGATACGGATAATATATATTACATATTACACTTTTTTTTGTAACTACATGCTTATAATACTTACCTACGTACTACGTAGAAACACCTAGATGCAGAACAAATATTTGTATGAAAATTATAAATATCACACAAATGTTTGTACTGTGCGGGGATCGAACTCGCTACCATTTGAACCGTAGTATATTGCATGAACACTACTGGTGACAGACGGAAGGACAGTAATAACTCCTTTTTCCCTTTTATTAAAAAGGTAATATTTTTCTCGGCTAATGTTTTGTTCATCTTTTATTCCACACAGTTCTAATTAAAATATTATTCGACCGTGTTTTCAACGTGATGCACTAATTTTGCTTACAGAATAAGTATTTCTTAAGGGCCTACATCAATATTATCGTATATCATCGCCGACACGTACATATTAACACAGCCAGTAGGCACAGAAAATGAAGAATTAGGGATACTTTTCCTATTTACTCAAAATCTACTAAATATATTTTAATTCTGATCCACGTGTTTCTATACATAATAGTTACCTATGTTTTTAAAGTTATTTCATTAGTTAATACGCGATAATAGACCGACAAATGAAAAAAATAAAAAATTTGAGAGGTTGTTTCGCCAAGATTTTCTATCGAGAAAACTTTTTTCAATCGCGTTTCTGAGTTCATGCGATCCTAGATCATATATTGAAAAAACATATACTTAAAAATTAGAGCTCTAGCCATTCAATCTAAAGAAACAATGAAAACTTCGTACATAGAAAAATGCACGAAGCTATTTTGGTATCCTCTTAATAGCGAAACGTAATATTCTTACCCAAAAACATAGCAGTATTGCCAGCATTATCGAACAATTTAGTGTTGCCAGTTCGCCCGCAATGGTGCGAATAAAACCTTAACTACTATTTCTGACTACACCTTGTTATATAAAATAATTGATTGTTATTTTACTATTCATTAATTGCCAATTAAATATTGCCTAAAAGTTATAGTTCTATAGGATTCATATTATTAACAAATAGAAAGTAAGTCAGGCGTGCAAAATAATAGAACCATGATGGTTCCGCATTGCCCGCAGTATTAAGTTTCTCCGTTATTATTAACACAATTTTATTATCCTGGTACGTATCTATCAATGTAATGTGTAACAAAATCTTCGAAAGTGATTTTCACCCTCTTGCATAATTAGATTGATTTGAAATTTTGCACTATGGGCTGATATTATTATTTTTTTGTATTTTTGCATTTACTTAAAAAAAAATATTCAGAATTTTCAAGCGTGTACTCTGGATTTTTAACTTAGTAAGCAAATTGTGTCCATGTGGATTAAGAATACAAGTGTCACCATCCAATTTCCTGCTAAGCTAGCTAAGCTAAGCTAGCTAAGGAATATTACACAAATAACATCCCCTGTAAGAGATAGAAAACTAAAAATAAGCCTAATGCCAACAAGCTTGGTCTGTGCGCCATAATAGACTTTAATCCTCCGAAGTGGAGGAGGCTCGTGCCCAACTGTGGGACGTTAATGGGCTGAAGAGAGAGAGAGAAGAAAATTATATATTTTTTGTTTTGAAAGTAAGAAAAAAAGAAATTTTGGGGTTTGAGTAAAGAAAATAACAAGCAATTCTTTAACAATTAATGGTCTTGTTTAGAATGAGTAATCGGAGGTTCAAACAATAAAATAATGTCACTTTATCGGAGAGATAATAAACATTTTATCGTAATAAAACTATTATGAATAACAATTTTTGACAATTTTAGCGAAATTTTAAACCTCCGATAAGTCATTATGAATAAGACCATAAATGTATAAAGACATTTTAATAACTATAAATATATTATTAACAATAAAAAATTCAACAACATTAGAACGTTCTTTAGTACATTGTAATTTGTAAAATATTGAAGAGCATGATATCTTTACTAAATAATAAAGCTGAAGAGTTTATTCGATTTATTGTTTGAAGGCGCTAATCCCAGGAACCGCCTGGTCCGATTCGGAAAATTCTTTCAGTGTTGGATAGAACATTTATTGATGAAGGCAAGGTTTATAACATCATTCTACATTCCACGCCCACGAAATCATTAGTAAAAAAAGTCTGGTCTCAAGTTAAGCTTACATGCTTGTGTTATAGGTACCAGAATATGGAAACACTACATAAACTACTTTTCTTTTGTAATTACATATTATATTACATAGAAAACACCCAGACACAGTACAAACATTTATATGACAATTATAAACATCACACAAATATGTAATAATTGTCCTGTGCGAGTATCGAAACCGCCACTACCACATACCACTCTACACGAGGCCCATATTTAAACCTCAAATTGGATTGGGAAAAAAGGCAGAAGCAAAGTTACTGTTGTTGTATGTAGTTTTAAAGTTTTATGTAGTTCTAAGTTAAATATGTGTAAGTAATATCTAAATGTAGAGTTTCTTGAGCCTTCCGATTACTCCTGTCTGTATTGCCAGATGGCTCTTGAGATCTTGTAGTTGACTGCGCATTCGACGTCCTTGCTTTGACAATTTACTGAAAGTAGAATAAAAACCAGTCACGAGTTGAACCGTAAAGGGTTAGGTAGGTAGGTTAGATAAAAATTGTTTCAGTGTTGGGTAGGACATTTATCGAGGAAGTATAATTAGGTAAGGTTTAATATCACGCTGCGACTAATAAGAGCAAAACATATATTATGTGAAAAAGTTGCAAAAACTGGGATATTATTCATATGCTTCCCTTGCGTTTGTTGCGTTAGTGGTTTATATGTATTTGTTTTCTCAATTCATTTTATATTAGACCAGCAGCTATTGCCCGCGACGCGTGGTTTTTAGAAAATTATCACCGTTTTTGCAACATTTGTCACTGATGGCTCACTGTTATTGGTCACAGCGCGTTTTATATATAGCCCGTAACCTTCCTTCCTTAGTTTCTGAGATGAGCGCGTTCAAATAAACAAACTCTTGAGCTTTATAATATTAAAGTATAGACTAAACACCATCCCGTTGTGAAAGAGATCCAAGCTCTGAATTGTGGGCCATAAAATGAGCTGAAACACTTACATATAGGTTCAGTGGCTATATAAGGAAGACCAGGCAAGTTTCCTTGTGTGTCAAGGCTTGAATCTGGAATTGAATTGTCCATAGAATCCTGATTAGTTCCGGACTGCTGATTACCTAAGAGCTGATTGAGAAGGCAATCTACACCGTAGAGGTTGCAGGAAGCTGGAAATAATAAAGCCATTTGTTATTTCTCTCTCTCTCTCTTTCCAACCCATTAATGTCGCACTGTTGGGCACGGGCCTTCTTTACTTTGGGAGGGACTAAGGTCTACTATGCCGCGCAGACCAGGCGTGTTGGCACAAGGTTCACTATCGAGGTTTCCATCATAATACAGAGGATGCTGTGCACAATATCCCTTAGTTGGCTTTTACAGCACCCTGGGAAGGAAAAGAGGTTGTATTCTTAATCAGTCACCACACGGATGGTTATTTTTAAGGGTTACTAAAAAAAGGGTCCCCTGTTATTTATGGGATCACTTCCAACTTGTTCTCTGCAATGATACAAGTTTGGTATAAGGTTATAAGTTTAACAACTTTTAAATTCAGTTAATTACGTTTTTCAGTGTATTAGGTACAGAACCCTGAGTGTGGAAGTTTATTTCGCTATTGACGGGTTGTTTCGTAAATATTTACTTACTCGGGTTATTTGGAATGAGTCTTTGTACAAGAATGTCCCACGAATATCTTAGAGGAAACATTTTTCTAGAGCCCGGTACACCATATTTTGTGTACACTAAGTTATACAAATCATTTTCCAGCTTAATTCTTTTTTCACGAGGATCCCAGCAGTGGGCTGCTACTACTAGGTGTAGAAGAATGACTGCGCGCATCTGTGGATAAAAAAAAATATTTATTAGTCAGTACCGGTAATACGATAAATTGTACAGCGCTGACCAGACGTGTTGGTCAATGGTTTATTTTCGAGGTTTCGTCTTTCACAAAGGATGTTATCTGTGTACAGTATTCCTTAGCCGGCCTTTACAGCAAGCGTGGGAGCGTAAAAGGGTGGTAACACTTGTACTTTTAATCCGTCACCACACGAGCAAGTAGGTTTATAATTTACAATTTTATGAGAGTCTCGCCTGGTGCTAAATTTACCAAACTAAACTAATTATAAATGTAGGTAATTTAGGTAAGTAGTACCTCTAAATAATACGACTACTACACTTAGTTGTGTATGACACTACCACTTAAGACACGAATTGAGAGCAACTGACCAATGTGCAATGTTCCATTTAAAAGATGATAATTACAAGCGATATTATATTAGGTATCTTGATAGCTATTTTGTTAATTGACATTACCAATTCTACGTGCACAACTAAAGTAAACTAAACTAAAAAATGAGAATTGATGGTGTGAATAACACAATTCGGCAATGTTTACTGAACTTTTTCATTATGACAACAGTGTACCTATTAAAAACTGAAGATTTCAATTAATATAAATATGCACAATGAAATAGCCAATTAATCAAGATATAGGTACCATAGTTGTTTTCATTTTTATCACGCTTATAAATGTATAAATATTAATTCGGAACGTATCAATCAATGTATTAATATATGTAACGGAATTTTTTAAAGTGATTTTCACCCACTTACAGTAGTCGGATCGATCTAAAATTTTACACACATAGTAAGTACCGATGACAATGCAAAAATAATATTCCGGATTTTCAAGCGTGTTTTTTAGTTTTAGAACTAAGTAGATTATTTAGTTAAATTTCGTTGTGCATGTAGAATCGGTACCAATATCTAAATTAGTTAGCTAAATATTGATCGGCTTCGTGGTCTAATGTGTCATGTTAACATAAGTAGCGAACTGCGCTTCACATTAGTGTTATTTTAATATCAGTGCATGGAAAATTTGGCAAATTTCTAGCTGTCACCCGCGACTTCCTACGCGTGGAATTTGGAAGTTTTTTCTCGCATCTCCTCGATTTTTCCTTAATACCTCGCTCCTCTTGAACGCGGCGTGATGTTATATAGCCTAAAGCTTTCCTCGATAAATGCACTATTTAACACAAAAAGAAGTTTTCAAATCGACTCAAACGGTTATTATGAGTGTTGTCTTCAAACAAACAAACTCATCAGCTGTATAATGTGTGTATAATATTAGTATAGGTTTTTATCAATCGGGACATTAATGTTTCAAATATGTATTGGAAATCCCAGTGGTCGTAGGTCACGTCACACAGTTAACTATTGACCTATTCAAGATAGCTCTTGTTTTTATCGTTGTGTATTTACGCTATAATCGAGTACACATATTTAGATAAGTACCAGTAAGATAAAGAAAAGTTCAAAGATCTTTCCCTCCCAGGCCAGTATTGCCTTCTCCACTTCGGAAGGGCTTTTGATCATACCATGCTGGCTCTCTCCAGCCCTTTAATGACCCACTGTTGAACATATGTACAATATCCCTTAGCTGGCTTTTACGGCACCCTGGAATGAAAATGGGGTGGGTAAACTTGTATTCTTAATCCGTCACCACACGAACAGACATAAATAATTACTACTAAGCCAAAAATGGAACACGAAAATACTTTTTTTGCTTTTATTATTTGTTCATGAGAATATCCCTACTAATATTATAAATGCGAATGTAACTCTGTCTGTCTGTCTGTTACGCTTTCCCGCTTACCTTGCAACCGATTTTGATGAAATTTGGCACAGACAACCTTTACACCCTGAGAAAGGACATAGGCTACCTTTTATTGCGAAAAAAGGGATTTTCTAAATTCCACGCGGACGGAGTCGCGGGCAACAGCTAGTAATTAATAAGTATTCTAAAAAAATCTCATTTGTAAAGTGTCTAAAATATCATAATGTAATATTATTTTTCCTCGAGTAAGGCTGCCAAGCTCCCTGCGTCGTGGATGTCCTGGGGCCGTTCGACGTTCGACCTCTAAAAAGAGTCTAGTCAAACTTGCCACTTGGACACTTGATACAATACAGATTTACTAGATAGTGGACATGCGTTAAATCTTGAAAACTTTAGCCTAAATTGTACTTCAGGGTCTAATAAATTATTATGGTATTCATTTGACATCATGTAGATTTTGTAAACTACAAATGTCTCTTTTACAAGCAATAAAAGAAGCATTCCATTGGGAAGAGAAAACCTGTCTATGGTTCAAATTAACCTGTGCCCACAGAGGCACAGGTTAATTCGTTTATCACTAATCACATCCGGAATGTTATAATATTTTGCCGGTGTCAGTAATTTAGATGACGGCAGACCTCTTGATTCTGTTCTGTTCATCACTCCTGTCTGTATCGCCAGATAGCTCTGGAAATCTTATAATTGAATTCACATTCGTAGTCACCTTTAGCACAGTCTACTGAAAATAAGAAAAATACTTTATAATCATTGACGGACTTCGTGGTCAAGTGGTTCATATAACGGAGTGTCTTCACGAGGTCGGGGGTTCGATTCCCGCACGAGACAATAATTTGTGTGATACAAATGTATTTATAATTGTCATACAAATGTTTGTATTGCGTCTGGTAGATTTTTATGTATTATATGTATGTATTTACAAAAGTAAAGTAGATTATGTAGTATATCCATATTCTGATACTAATAACATAATCATATAAGCTTAGCTTGTGACCAGAGGACACTGTGTGAAGTATCAAAGATTTTTTAAAAAATCTACTTCTGTAGGAGATTATTTAGTTATATGTACTTATGTTTGTTTTTATTTTGTACTAGCTGTGCCCACGACTCCGTCCGCGTGGATCGATTTTATTCCGATCGACCCAATTAATTTATGATTCTTTTTGAGCCGCTAGATGGCGTTGCAAGTAACCAAATTGAGAAATTTCGTATTATGTAAATATCTCTTGATTGAGTGGACCGATTGCGATGAAACAAAGACTAAGTAATACCTTGAGTTGTGTACAATTAATTTATAAGTGTTGTAGATTTTACGTGATGCCTGTACAGACAAACATCTAAACAGACAAAAATTTCAAAAAAAATTTTTGAAAATAATAATGTACAAAAATTTTTTTTCTACACATTTATTATATAGAATATCGATAGACTAAAGATTTTAATTAATATAAATCTGCCCAACAAAATGGCTTTAAGATTAAGTCTGTCCGTCTGTCAAACTTTTTTTACTCAGCAACGACTGAAGGTATCACCTTGAAACTCATACCAAAAGTAGATCTACGCGGTCCCTTGCTTCAAAAAATACAATCAACCTTTTACCTCTACGCATTTAAAAGATATAACCGAATTACGACCATTTTTAAGAAATTTCGACTTATGTTAGGGAATCAAAATTCACAGGTTACTTCCCGTTGCCCTAGAGCCTTGAAATTTGGCATAGAAAATCCAAAAACTTATAATTTGTCATCACATCACAAGAAAAAAGTGTTTATACTAATACCAACTTATGAAGTAGCTGAAATGTAGGCGATTCCCTATATTTCAACTACAAAATTAAGTTGGTAAGTTGTTTTGAGTTTAATTAACTGATTATTTGAATGCAGTTATAATGTTTATATGTCTAGTAGGTACGAAACCCTAAGTGTGCGAGTTTACCTCGCTCTTGACAGGTTTTTTTTTAGTTAAGTTTTGTTGTGGACGTAGAATTACCATGTCATAACTACAAAATTTTGACGAGCTTAAGTGTTAATGTGTGTAACCAAACCATAACGCTAATTAAAAAAAATTAAAAAAAACTATACAAAAAACTATACAACTATACATCTATTGAGCGTCATAGTAAACTTCTGTTTGATAAGGGTTGTTTTCTAAATTTCACGCAGACGAAGTCGCGGGCAACAGCTAGTACTTAAATAAATAGTAAATAATGATACCAATTCTACATCCACAACTAAACTAATATTAACAAAAAAATTTAAACATCTATGGCGTATTTTGATTAATTTGCTATTTCGTTGTGCACATTTTTATTTATTAAAATCTTTAGTCTATATATACACATTTATAATACACAGTTTTTATAATAAGAATGTTTAATGGAGACTTTTCGGAGACTTTTCGGCCAAAATTTAAAACAAATATACGCGTCTAAATCCGTAAAAAGTAGTTTTATTTAAACAGGAGTCATCTGTTTAAATAAAACTACTTTTTACGGATTTAGACGCGTATATTTGTTTGAAGTGTTAGAGAATATTATAAGAATGTTTAGTTAACATTGCCGATTTATGTAAAATCTACTTTTTACGGATAAAATAAAATAAATTGGTCAAGTGCGAGTCGAACTCGCGCACGAAGGGTTCCGTACCATTATCTATGCAACATAAGGCAACAACAATCATGTTTGTTGTATGGGAGCCCCCCTTAAATATTTATTTTATTTTATTTTTAGTATTTGTTGTTATAGCGGCAATAGAAATACATCATCTGTGAAAATTTCAGCTCTCTAGCTATCACCGTTCTTGAGATACAGCCTGGTGACAGACGGACGGACGGACGGACGGACGGACGGACGGACGGACAGTGAAGTCTCAGTAATAGGGTCCCGTTTTTACCCTTTGGGTACGGAACCCTAAAAATGGACGTAAGAACATAATTTGTTCAAAAATTTTGTCTAGATTATAAATAATAAGTAATAAGATGTCGTTTATATAATTTGTTTAGGTATTTTTAACGTCTACATATACATCATGTATATTCCACGCGTACGTAGTTTTGAGCTTTATCGTATGAATTTTATTTTTCTGATCGGCGGTTTATAATCTTTAAGTAGTTCATGATATAGCTGGCTGAATGCATTCTTAATGTAACAAAAAGAAAGAAGAATTTGTTTTCATTCCCATGTCAAAATATGACATTTTGACAGCAACCACAGGAATGAAAGCAACCACAATTTTCCAAATAAAATAATATTTTAATTTATTTAAAGTATATATATAATCACAAAATGCATACAAATAAATAAATAATACAAAAATAATAGTTATTATTAAACATTTACGTATTCTATGTTAAAACTTAATATGTTCAATACAAAACAGCTCATAAAATAACACAATAACCAGAACAGATAAATAATAGTGCGTAGTAGAAACATTTGAAAAAAATATAATTTAAATCTGAAAGAGGAATTGCTATTTCAGTAAGTAAATAATTATTAAGTACACTATATTCATTAGCACGCTGACGTGGCAATGGGTAGGCCTGATTATCGTTTAGTCAGGAAGGTCCTAGAGTGGAGACCACGTATAGGGCGACGCGACGCAGCGTAGGGCGACGCGACGCAGCGTAGGGCGGCCCCCGACAAGGTGGAGCGACGATATCGTCAAGGCCGCGGGAGCCATTGAATGCAAGCGACACAAGACAGCGGTTGTGGCGTTCTATGGGGAGTCTTATGTCCGACAGTAGACGGAGAAAGACTGATGGATGGGCGGATGGATGATCCATTAGCCTTTGAACGATTATGGTATATTATGCTGCGCTGGTCAGGCGTGTTGGCACAGCATCTCTTTTAAGGTACAACGATGTTATATATGTATAAAATATCCTTTAGCTGACTTTTGCAGCACACTGGGGAGGAAATGTGGTGGTGACACTTGTATTCTTGATCCGTCCCCACACGGACAGCAATTCCTTCTGTTACCTGACATATCATCTAGAAAAAAAGAAGAAAAGAAATATTACCAATTGCGACTTCAGTATGTTACTACACTTCAGGTTTCGTCTTCGTCGGATACAGCCGTTCTTCAACGGCATTGTATATCCACAGCACGCTCTGTGCAACCTATAGGTTATGATGATAAGGGAGACAACGTCCATGTCCCCATAGATAGTAGTCCTATCTACTGGTTCCAACGGAAGACCAGTCCTGTTTTATCCATAACTAGCATTATGCCGAGTACGTGCTACTTTGTGGTAGACTAGCTTGGTCTATTTTCATTTAGCTTGCATAATAAATCTATAATTTCTCTTCCAGAATGTTTTTATCCAGAACTTGCATTGCCAAAGGGTTTAGTAATTTTGCAGAGATGCAATATTACGGTATGCCCACACATCGTCCAGTAAACTGCAGAGATTACACCGAGGGATTGCCTGATGGTTGGGAATGGGCGCCCCTTGAAAAGAACCCACCTTCCTTTGTGAAACCACACCCCATAGTCGAACAACGGAGAGTTTCTGTTGCTACAACAGCTAAACATTCTCCAACTGCTGTACATTATCCATGCGTTAAAAGTATTCCAAGTGCTGTTAGTTCTCCAAGTGCTTCATATACTCTAAACATTACATATTTTCCCAGCGCTGCATATTTTCCAAGTAATACAAATTCTCCAAGTGCTGCATATTTTCAAAATACTGTACATACTCCAAGCGCTACAAGTTCTCCAAGAGCTATAGATTCTCCAAGTGCTATAGATTCTCCAACAACTAAAAGTTTGCCAAGCGCTACGAATTCTCCAAGTGCAGCATATTTTCAAAGTACCACATATGCTCCAAGCAGTACAGATTCTCCAAGCGATTCACATTCTCAAAGTGCTGCGTATTTTCGAAGTGCCAAATATAATTCAATTGTAACAAGTTCTGCAAGTGCCGCATATTTTCGAAGTGATGCAAATTCGCCAAAAGTTACACATGGCCAAAGCGCTGCTTATTGTCTAAGTGCTACATATACTCCAAGTATCACATATTCTCCAGATGTTTCTAGTGCTGCATATTTTAGAAATAATACAAATTCTCAAAGCGCTACGTATAATAACATTAACGTCCCATTTACTTCAAGCACCACATATTATCCAGGTGTTACCCATAATCCAAGTGCCATATATTCTCCTAGTGCTGCATATTTTCAAAGTGCTAGAAATTCTCCAAGCACAAAAAATTCTTTAAGCACTACAAATTCTTCAATCGATACACATTTAACAGATTCTCCAAAAATTGGTAAGTAAGTACTTTAATTTTTTTACTGCCCTTTCAAGGATGGGTGACGATTTATGAGTGTATTATGCTAATATGTAGATATATTTACTGCCGTGCTTCTTCCAAAGGCGTGCAATTCCGACTCGGCTCTTAGATAGGTTTTTGGAAATTGAAATTTACAGGAATAAATTTTAAAGGGCTCACGAGTTTCCATTCAAAAATCATTTGTAGTTTGACATGACGATACACATAAGACGATATGATTATGGCAGTATGATAATAAGTATATTAATTAATTTATGTAAGTACGGAACTATTCCGCGAGGCCAACTAGTATTATGTTCTGTTTGCAGATGAGTCGTTGGAAGATGAAGAATGGAGGAATCTGTCGCAAGACCCACACTCGAGTAAAACTTACATAGCTAGCAACGGGGTGGGACATAGCATTTATTGTTTGTAAATATAATAATATGACATTGATACTGCTACAGAGTTTTATTAAGATAGATATGGCCAAATTACGACTATTTTTGAGCTTTTAGAGTTTCCTTTGGGAATTAAAACCTACAGGTCACTTCTAATTGCCCTGAAGACTTTGAAAACTTGCAAACTTGCAATTTGTCATCAAATCATGAAAAAAATAAATTGTTTGGCACATGGCACAGCGGCGAATGGCGGATATTTTACGATCAGCGCCATCTGTTGTGGAATAGTTACGAAACCGTAAGTGTGCGAGCCATCTCACTCTTGACAGGTTTTTTGTATTTTAGTGTATATTTGGGGAGGAGGACTCATTAACTATAAACGCGGCAGAACCCGCAGACCGATGACAATGCAATAATTTCAGTAAATATTGTGAGATACGATTCCCTGCTATTCCACTGGCTCTTAGCTATCATGCGGTCTAGACTTCTGGAGGATTGTAATAAAAGAGTTTTTCGTTTCAATGTGGCGTAGATGGCGGCGGAGCGAGCGATCTTCAAGAGAAGCGGGGTTCGCGTTGCCCCCGTGTCGCCGGGAAAAAAAGTGTTGCCATCCCTCGCTCCGTCTCATCATACCATCGATATAATTAATTAATTTTTACAGATTATAATCTTAAACTATGGTCGTGCACAAATATCTAGATCTTTCAAGCGTGTCTTTTAGTGTTTAAAATTATGCAAATAATTATAATAATCTATCAAACCCAGCAATTATCTTTTAGAAGGTCAATATGAAGCGTTGACCTAAGTATCTATCACTATTAATATTATTTATCATGTTTTTCGGGCATTCCTGTGGGTTATTCTATTTCTTACTAGTTAATAAATATTTACCTACTAGCTGTTGTGAAAATTTGGATGGGAACAAGAAACTTAAAGCTGGTTTTTCCGAAGGAATTGGATATTTTACCGGTATAAATAAAATTGTAGCCCATACTTTAAGTTAGATGTCTACCAACATATCACTGAAAACGGTATTCAATTCCACGTGACCGAGACCGTGGAATACTGTTCCGTGTGTGACTTTGAAATGCTCTGATCGCTCAACGCGCTAATCTCAACATCGGCTCTGTGATTTTACTGCCAAATAAAATATAAAAACGAAAAGTTATAGTGAAATAAATCGTTAAAAAGTGTATAAGTGTTCATGAAGTACGGACAAGGTAAAAACAAAAACAAAAAACTATCTAAACAGTGCAAAAACAGTGATTATAACATTCTAATACCCAGTGATATTTTGTTCAAATTGTGAAACCACGGACGTTCCGGGCAACTTTTTACCTCAAAGGGCTAACAGTGACAGCAAAATAAACAAACAATTGCTTTAGAAACATTGTTACAGACATTTTAGTGAAAAACGTTTAAACCTAACCTATAAACATCAACTATTACTGAGTCATCCAAGTCAATCTGCAAGGACTACTAACGCCATCTACCGAAGAGTAGCTGTACTAGCTTTATTGATTGGAGGTTCCCACGTACTAACGCCATCTACTGGGAAGTAGCCGCACTGCCTCCAATTTGGGTTATCGATCATACTGAATCCGCATACGAAGTTCCCAACAACGTATATAGAGGACGCTACTAGTAGGATACGTGCGATATAATTTTCTAATATATTCCATCACAGCTGCAAGGGGTCACTACCTGTACCATAAACAAAGTAAACCTAACACTCAAAAACATATTTCAACACAATGGAGGAGATAATGGCGACACTTCGTTCAATTCAAAACGAGCTTGATGAACAGAAAAAATTAATAAATAAAAAGGGCGAAGAAGTGACAGAAAAGGTAACATTGAACATAAATGCAATTTTGGAAGAAAAATTCGTAGTTCTAGAAGAAAATCATAAAAATCTCAAACTTAGGGTGGAAAACCAGGAACAAAAAATATACTATTTAGAAAAACAGGCAAGACAACGTAATCTGGTGTTTTTTGGTCTGCAAGAAGACGAGAAGTCCTATTCCAGCTTGGAAAATAAAATAATAGATTTCGTACAGAACTATTTTTCGATAAGAATAGACTATTCAGACCTCGAAGCCATCAGAAGAATAGGAAAAAAGGCTGACAAACCAAGACCTATAGCTGTTACATTTGGAACACTTGGAAGAAAGATAAGTATCCTTAAAAACAAAGGAAATCTTAAAGATACACCATATTATGTAAAGGAGGACTACCCCCAATCAATTCTACAAAGAAGGAAAGAGCTACAAGAGCAAGTAAAAGCCGAAAGGGAGAAAGGAAACACAGCCATAATTAAATATGACAAGCTTGTCATATTAAAAAATACACCCACAAATACAAGTACTAAAAATAAAAAAAGATATCTCTCAAATTCACCGGAAGATGCTACAAACAGCTACGAAGAGCAGAGACCCCACGCTAACAAGAAGAATAAAGCTCTAGCTCACACAAAGCAAAGATCCTTAAGCTGTTCTGGAAGTGTTATAAAACCGGGGATGTTGAATTTCCTTATAAGCAAAAATAATAACAACAACACAAACATCCAAGACAATACCAAGAAGACATAGCAACATACACATCAGCCCCTCTCAAATAACTCAAATAAATACGAAAAAATAGAAAAAGAACCTACAAAAATACATAAAACACATCTTCCAAGACGGTTGGTCACCGCGGGAGATTATGACCACAACCCTCCAAGGACATCATCATACCACATAAAACAAACAACGAAGGAAAATAGCCATCTTTATATAGTAACCTACAACGTCGGAACACTTTCATCGTACGAAAAAATATTGGAAATAGAGAAAGCGCTAGAAAACATAAAATACGATATAATAGGTATTTCGGAAGTCCGGCGCCTTGGAAATACAATAGATGAATATGATAAATTCATTCTCTGCTTTACTGGTCAAACACCGGGCCTATATGGAGTTGGCTTCATAATAAACAAACGTTTAAAGCAATATATTGAAAGCTACATTGGTATTTCGGAACGTGTCGCTCTACTCAACTTAAAGCTACCAGGTAAAAATTTTACTGTAATACAAGTCTACGCCCCGACAACGAAAGCAGATGAAGAGGTAGTAAACACTTTTTATAAAACTATATACACAGCTATAGAAATGGCACACGAGGAATTTATTCTAATGGGAGATTTTAATGCCAAAATAGGAGAGCCACGAACGGACGAATACAAAATAATGGGGCACCATGGGTACGGAGTAAGAAACAAAAGAGGCCAAAAACTGATAGACTTTGCAATTGAAAATAAACTAGCTATTATAAACACCTTCTACAAGAAAAAAGCAAAAAGAAGATGGACATGGCGCTTTCCGGACAGTCAATATAAAAACGAGATTGACTATATACTGTCAAACCGCCCACAACAATTTCAAAATATAGAGACACTGAGCATAAATTTTAAATCAGACCATAGGCCACTCAGAGCCCTAGTATCACTCTCAAAACCAATAAAAAGTAGACGAAACTATGTGAACAACCCAAGTAGTATACTAATTGAGGAAGAGAATATTAAAAAATACAAAGAGAACCTCAAAACTTGTTTATCTCTACCTGACCTTGTAAGGAACGAAACTGTACAGATATATTATGATAAAATAACAAGTTCTATCACAAGAAGTCTGCAGGACGTACATAGACCAAACCATACAAAAAAAGACCGCAACATATTATCAGAGCGCACAAGAAAAATTTTGTGTAGAAGACAAGAACTTCAAAGAGCCAAAAATAAAACTCGATCCATGAAAAACGAACTTAAGGCTCTGTACAAACTATCAAATAAATACATAAAAATGGACTACAAGAAACACAGAACTGAGGTAATTAGAAAACATCTAGAACAAAAAGGAAGCCTAAAAAAAGGATATAAAGAGCTGCGAACAAAGAAAACGTGGATTGAAGGCCTGAAAGAGTCTGGAGAAGTAACGAATAATCGAAAAGACATAATTAACATTGCAACTGACTTCTACAAAAATTTATATAGCTCACCATGTACACATAGTGAGGGCGGTCGGGCTCAAAATGAATCCGTTGAATTCGAGGGACCACAACGCTCTATAGAGCCAATACAAGGTACGGAAATTATAGATATTATAAATACACTCAATCCTGACAAGTGCCCAGGCGCAGATAATATTACAAATGAGGCAATAAAAGCAGCCAGTATCATACTGGCGCTACCACTAGCAAAATTGTTCAATATGATATTAAAAACAACGCACACGCCATCACAATGGTCGGAATCTAATATTATCTTGCTCTACAAGAAAGGGGACCCTAAAGATATAGGCAATTACCGGCCTATAAGTCTACTACCGAGCTTATATAAAATTTTTTCTATATTAATAAATCACAGAATAAGCGAAACTTTAGAACAACATCAACCCAAGGAACAGGCTGGTTTTCGGAAAAAGTTCTCTACAATAGACCACATACATGCTTTAGAAGTAGTAATAGAAAAATATCAAGAGCAACAAAGACCTCTTTACATTGCTTTTATTGACTACCAAAAAGCCTTTGATACTGTCTCTCACGAAAGTATATGGGAAACACTAAGAGCACAAAATGTAGAAGTCAAATACATAACTATACTAAAGCACATATACGAAAACTGCACTAGTAGAGTGAAGCTAGAAACTATTGGACCAAGATTCCCAGTGCGCAGAGGAGTCAGGCAAGGTGACCCACTCTCTCCAAGACTTTTTATTGCAATATTAGAATCCATCATAAGTAAGCTAGACTGGAAAAAACAAGGCTTGTATATCCAAGGTAAATATTTGAATCATTTAAGATTTGCAGACGACCTAGTATTGCTATCAGAAACAAGCAGCCAACTACAAAATATGATAGAAAATTTACACAAGGCTAGCATACAGGTAGGTTTGCAAATGAATATAACAAAAACGAAAACCATGACTAATTACATAAGATCAACAATAAAAATTGGAAATGAGGAATTAGAATATGTCGAAACATATATTTACTTGGGTAAACAAATTGGATTCAGCAGCGACAGAAACGATCAAGAAATAGAGAGAAGAGTAAAAAGTACGTGGAATAAATATTGGAGTTGTAAAGAAATATTTAAGAGTGATATGCCTATAGCACTTAAGAAAAAAGTGATGGACTCATGCCTTATCCCATGTCTGACATATGCATGCCAGACATGGAAATTTACAAATAAAACAAAAAACTACATTACTACATGTCAAAGGGGAATGGAGAGGAGCATGCTAAACATCAAAAAGATTCATAAGATAAGACACACAAAGATAAGATCAGAGACGAAAGCAATTGATGCACTAAGCCACGCACAAAAACTGAAGTGGAAATGGGCGGGTCATGTAGCACGCCTCACTGATCACAGGTGGACGAAAACAGTAACCATATGGAGAGGCCCACCAGGCAAACGCTACAGAGGCAGACCCTACACAAGATGGGATGATGACATCAAAAAAATCGCGGGCCCACAATGGATCCAAATAGCTCGGGATAGAGAAAGATGGAAAGCCTTGGAGGAGGCCTTTACCGGAGAGGGTTCCTGATGCATACTAAATACAGTCACAGATATAATTAAATATAATAAAGATTAGGATTAGTTAAAAAAAAAAAAAAAAAAAAAAAAAAAAAAAAAAAAAAAAAAAAAAAAATTCATTAGGATTAAGTCGAAATGTATACCTAGTTTTTTTCGATATGTTTCAGGAAATAAATAAGGCTTATTATTATTATTATTATTATATCAAACCCAGCAATTATCTTTTAGAAGGTCAATATGAAGCGTTGACCTAAGTATCTATCACTATTAATATTATTTATCATGTTTTTCGGGCATTCCTGTGGGTTATTCTATTTCTTACTAGTTAATAAATATTTACCTACTAGCTGTTGTGAAAATTTGGATGGGAACAAGAAACTTAAAGCTGGTTTTTCCGAAGGAATTGGATATTTTACCGGTATAAATAAAATTGTAGCCCATACTTTAAGTTAGATGTCTACCAACATATCACTGAAAACGGTATTCAATTCCACGTGACCGAGACCGTGGAATACTGTTCCGTGTGTGACTTTGAAATGCTCTGATCGCTCAACGCGCTAATCTCAGGAACCACTGCAGCACTGGTCCGATCTGAAAAATTCTTTCAGCCTACGCGTACGAAGTCACGGGCAACAGCTAGTAAAAAAATAAAATACGTATTGTTATTTATTTCTTCAAAAATTGCAGAATTACTCCGTTTAATATGTACCTAAATACCTACAATATGTGCTTATTTGTGTTCGAAATAATCTTTTCTTTGAAAAGTAATCAGTCTTCGTCGAGACTTACAGAGGTTGAAAGTTATCTTTAAGAGTCGTGTACCTAATATAATACTTATAATAAGTGATGACAGTTTTAATATTGTTTTTGTAGAAATAGTATCTATTTATTATAAGGTAAGAATACAATTGTCAACATCCCTTTTTCTTCCTAGAGTGCTGTAAAAGCTAAGGAATATTGTACACAGATAATATCCTCTGTGAGAGACGGAAAACGTTAATAAACTCTGTGCCAACACGCCTGGTGCTGACCAGTGTCAGCGTGACCAGAGTGGCACAGATCATAGTCCATCCTATAGTGGAGAAGGCCCGTTCCCATCAGGGACGTTAATGGGCTGGCGAGAGAGAGAAGGAATGTCTGAAAAATCGCACCTGTAATATTATAAGTTTGGTTTTGTTAGGGTTATGTATCAAAAGGGAGAAAATAGGACCCTATTACTGACACTTTGCTGTTCGTCCGTCTGTCAGCTGACTGTATTTCTGGAACGACCGTAGCTAGAGAGCTAAAAATTTCACAGTTCATTTATATCAGTTGATGCTACAACAACAAATATTCATCATCATCATTCTCCTGCCCTTATTCCGTTATTTAGGGTCGGAAATATGACGAATATTTTTTGGTAATAACGGTACCTTTCGTGTTTCAACTCGTACTTGACCGATTTTTCTTATCAATTTTCAGATGTACCAAGCGTTGTTCCTACTGTTGGTGGCATCAGCCCAGTGCCAGACTATTGATCCCACTGGTTTCTTCGGTACACCTCCCCCTGAAGCCGAAGGTAATATGTTTTCTATATTAATACGATTTTATTTGCTTGGTATCTATCAATGTATTAGACGGCACGATACCAAATTATGCTCCATACAAAAGTATGGGTATCGTACTCCCGTTTTTTCTTCGCGAAAGTTAAACCGATTTTAATAGTTTTTGCGTTATATTATAGATAAAGAGTATATCTATGCTTCTATCACAGGGTGTTTCTATGTATTATAAGTATATATTTACAAAAGAAAAGTAGTTTATGTATTATATCCGTATTCTGGTACCCATAACACAAGCATAATAAGCTTAGCTTGGGACCAGAGGACGTTGTGTGAAATGTCTATGAATATTTATTATTATTATTATTTATTTTTGATGTCGAATCAATCAGTTGCAGACTTAGAATGGATCTGTGTCTGTGTGGTGACGGATTAAGAATACAATTGTCATCACCCCTTTTCCTTCCAAAGGAAAAAGCCAACTAATGAATATTGTACATAGATAACATCTTCTATGAGAAACGGAAAAATATAAAATAAGCCTGTTACGTTCAACCTGGGATTGTAATTCGTTAGTTTTGTGGAAGCGTGCCAATTCTCCAGGCCAACACGAACGAACTTAAAATCTGCGTTTCACAGCGTTAACAAATTTTATAATTACAACAAACTTACCCTGTTTTTGTCTTCAACACAATCTTCACTGTGTCAAGCCCTAGTTATAGCTTCATTAACACTAACTACGATAAATTGGCCAAAATAACGCAGAATGCTAATCAAACTATACTTAACTTTATGCAGGCAGACACGAACTCTTGAAGTCCTCAAATGACCTTTGGCGCGACTCAAGCCGTGAACTTTCACCAATCGTCTTAATGCAATTATACTATCACAATTATAGTTATCAAACAGTTCAATTTATATTAAATAGTATTAAGTATGGAGACACAAAATTCACTAGTTTTTATAACACATTTATGTCATACAAAAATGGCGAATACTCAACTTCGCAACGACAATTCACTGTTCGATCTCAATGCTAATTATCGATTCACACAACAGGATAATTAGTTTTATCAACAATTAATTCTAGTGACAATTTTAACTCGCAAAACAGTTGCAAGGAAAACGCTTCAAATCGCATTCAAATCGCGACGTAATTTGCAAACAAGATGTGTTTTACGACTAAGGCCCGTGCGCAGACTTAATACGATAAGTTAATCGTTTGGTACATAACAAAGCCTTTTGCCAACACGCCTGGTCAGCGCGGCATCTCTCTCTCTCTCCAGCCCATTGACTTCACACTGTTGGGCACGGGCCTCCTCCACTTTGGGAGGGATTATGGTCTACTGTGCCGCGCTGGCCAGGCGTATTAGCACAGGGTTTACCTTCGAGTTTTCCGTCCCTCACAGAGGATGTCATCTGTGTAAAATATCCCTTAGCTGGTTTTTACAGCACGCTGGGGCGGAGATGGAGTGGTGACACTTGTATTCTTAGTCCGTCACCACACGGACAAGTACAGTAGTAAGTACAGCGTAGCATAGTAGACCATAATCCCTCCCACAGTGGAGAAGGGCTGTTCCCAACAGTGGGACGTTAATGGGCTAAATAGAGCGAGAGAGAATAGAAAGTTTTTAATTTATATTGTTTTTCCCCACAGAAGATAATTCATGTCTGATGAAGGATAAGAGAGAAGGTGTATGTGTTCCCTTCTACCAGTGCAGCGCTGACAATGAGACCGTCATCACAGATGGCACTTACCTTATTGATATTCGGTAAATACTAAGTTATTTTCATAAAAATTATCATCTTTACTTATTAAAGCCATACAAAGTCGTTATTTTTGTATGTATGTCCCTATGTGAGCTTATATCTTTAAAACTACGCAACGGATTTTGATGCGGTTTTGTTAAAGAGTGGCTCAAGAGGGTGGCTTTTTTGTATAATTTAAAAAAATATATAACCATAGACTAAAAGAGAAAAAACAGGACTTCTCACTGATACTTCGCATCCCTAATGTATAATAAGTAATAATATAAAGCTGAAGTTGTTTGTTAATTTGTTGGAACGCGCTAATCTCAGAGACTGATGGTCCGATTAGAAAAATTCTTTCAATGTTGGATAGTACACTTATCGAGGAAGGAATCTAACCCCATGTTGCGACCAATAGCAAATTATCAGTGGTAAATGTTTCATAAACAAAACAAAAACGGGACAACTACCACGCGAACGAATTCGCGGGCAACAGCTAATGATTGATATAGTTTTTGCAGCGCACGCAGTTATAATAATATACTGATTATTGCTTTCCTGGGTAACATCTTTTAGGTCAGATTTTTTTAAATCAGTCCATTATTTTCTAAGCCTATTCATTTCGAAGAAACAAACAAACAATCAAATCTATTATAGAAATATAGCTCGATACGTATCAACCAATAATATAGATAATAATCTATATAACGGAATCTTTGAAAGTGATTTTCACTTACTTGCAGTAGTCGGATTGATCTGAAATTGAATACACATATTAAGGACCGATGACAATGTATTAATGTAATGATTCTCAAGCGTGTTTTTCACTCCTGAACTAAGCAAATTATTCTATGTTTAAGTTTAATGAGTTCGTGTGGGACATATTCCAAATGCTGTTACCTATCAGACATCCATGAGAAACCTAAAAAACCTGACCCAGAACCAAAGGTATGTATCACTGTTCTGTTGTTAAATATGTTTTAAATTCCGAATCTAAATACTAAATACTTAATACGCGGTAATAGAGGGACATCAGATAAAAAAATAAAAAATCGAAAGGCTATGTATTTCAGCTGCTTTCAGCAGCTATAATATGGCGCTATGATTTTCTATAAGGAGGCACATGCCCAACGTTAATGTGCTGGAAAGAGAGAGAGTCTACCTCATAAGTATTTTTTTTAAATTAATTAGTTCTAAAATTATTTATTTGCAGAGAGAAGGTTGTGGTTGGAGTAACCCAAAGGGTGCTGATATGAGGACTACAGGTGAGACCACTGGAGAGACCAAGTTCGGTGAATTCCCCTGGATGGTCATTATCTTTACGTAAGTACAATAAGTACTAGTGATCTCTATAGTCCCTGCCTGCCTCCATGGCAAAAAGCCTTGCAGGACGTTGATAAAAACTAAGTACATTTGTTCACAGGACTCAAACAATCAATGCTAATAGGAAACTAAACTTGTATGCTGGAGGTGGTTCCCTCATTCATCCGAGTGCTGTTTTGTCTGCTGCTCATAATGTTCACTCCCCTAAGGAGTATATAGCACGTGCTGGAGAGTGGGACACACAAAGCACTAGAGAAATATACGCGTTCCAAGAAAGAAAAGTATCACAGACTGTTATACATAAAGATTTTATTAAAGGTATGTTTAGTTTATGTTTTATTGGTTATAGAATATGTAATGTTATTGAAAAAGCATTTAGTATTTAGTTATTTAGCCAAAATCTCTGTACGAGATAATAAACGCAAATGTTTGTGAAATACGGTATAAAATAATAGTTCGGCCATTTTGTTATTTTTACAGTTGTCATAGCAACTCATAGAGTCCGTCGACATATAGGTATTTTTTTTATTGGCCAAGAAGGTTTTAATCCCGGACTGACATGCGATCTACGCAGTAGCTCAGAATAAAAACTCTACTGTGGTACTAAGTTTCAACTTTTTAGGGTTCCGTACCCAAAGAGTAAAAACGGGACCCTATTACTGAGACTTCACTGTCCGTCCGTCCGACCGTCCGTCCGTCCGTCCGTCCGTCCGTCCGTCCGTCCGTCTGTCACCAGGCTGTATCTCAAGAACGGTGAGCTAGAGAGTTGAAATTTTCACAGATGATGTATTTCTATTGCCGCTATAACAACAAATACTAAAACTAAAATAAAATAAATATTTAAGGGGGGCTCCCATACAACACACATGATTTTTTTTCCGTTTCTTGCTCGATACTAATAACGTTGCCTTATGTTGCATAGATAATGGTACGGAACCCTTCGTGCGCGAGTCCGACTCGCACTTGACCAATTTTTTTTGTTTTATTGAGATGATTTTCTAATTAATATGATTTTATTTGATAAACGTAGTATTTTTTTATAACGAATGTTGATTGATGTAAATTTTGCTATGGATTTCAGTATCGATGTTAGTATCTATTAATTTCTGTTTAAAATACGGTTTTTATTTTAGGTTTGATTTCAAATTCAATTTGGCCACTAATGCGTGCGAAGCCGTGAGCAGAAGCTAGTACTGCTATAAAGCTGAAGAGTTTGTTTGTTTGTTTGTTTGAACGCGCAAATCTCGGGAACCAGTGGGCCGATTTGAAAAATTCTTTCAGTGTTAGATAGGGCATTTATCGTGGAAGGCTTTAGGCTATACAACATCACGCTACGACCAGAAGAAGCGAAGCAGTAGTGAAAAATGTTACAAAAATGGAGAAAATTGTCTTAATTCCACGCGGTCGGAGTCGCGGGCAACAGCTAGTATTATGTATGTATAAAATCGTTAGTCTATCATTATACAGATTTTATAATAAGAAAAGTTCTGTTAACATTGCCGAATTGTGTTATTGACATGATTAATTTTTATTTTTTAGTTACGTTTAGTTGTTTCGTAGAATCGATACCAACGTTAAATTCATAGAATTTTAAAGTTTTTTTACAATACTTACTTTTTACAGGTAACCTGTTCTACGATATTGCATTATTGTTCTTGGAGAAGCCCATGGACTTGTCACTTCACATAGGAGTGGCCTGTCTCCCTCCTCCTGTTGAAAGGACGCTCGCAGACACTCGGTGTTACGTCACAGGCTGGGGGAAGAAAAACTTTGAGAAAGAGAGCAATTTTCAAGTTATACTGAAGAAGGTATATACCTTCTTAATAATGGTTTTTAGTTTTCAAAGTCGTGCAATAATCGTATGACAACGAAGTAGGTATACTTTGAAAATAAAACATAAAATGGCGGATTCTGCCGCTAAAATCCGCCATTTTGTATTTTTATTTCAAACAGATAAGGACACTTTACTAAACATAATAAACAAACTTTGTTTTCATTGGTTTTTAGGGTTTCGGACCAAAAGGTAAAACGAAACTCTATTACTGAGACTTCGCTCTCGGTCCGTCTGTCACCAGGCTGTATCTCTGGAACGATGATAGCTAACCACGTAGTGTTTTTAAGTAATTTTTAATGGATAATTTTAATGTCTATTTGATGTAGTTCTAATTTATACAATGTAATTAAGTTTATATTGTCAGGAAATTTTATTCTTTTTTACCATTTTAACTTGTATTTATCATTTCTAATTTTATTATATCAACTAGTAATTATATGGATCATGTGTCTGAAATAAAAATTTTATTTATTTATTTAAAAAGCTGAAAATAATGACTAAAAGGACCAAAAGCCTTCCCAAAGTAGAGAAGGGCCGTGTGCAGCAGTAGGACGTTAATGGGCTGGATGCATTAAATTATCAATTGCAATTTGAACAAATATTTTTTTTTATTTTTTATTTGACCTATTAGGTAGAGTTGCCCGTGGTGGAACGTTCTAATTGCCTGACAGCACTGCGCTCTACTCGTTTGGGCAGATACTTCGAGCTACATACGTCCTTCATGTGTGCTGGTGGAGAACGTGGTATTGATGCTTGTACGGGTGATGGAGGATCCCCGTTATCTTGTCCTATTGCAGTAAGTTTACTTCATATTGTCCATCCATCTGTTTGATAATAGGCTATATCTCTGGAACGGTAATAGCTAGACAGCTGAAATATTCACAACCTATGTCATGCCAGTTGATGACACAACAACAAATACTCACAATTATCACCATTCTGCCCTTATCCCACTTTTTGGCGTCCCGTTATTTGGGGTCGGTATGACGAATACATTATGATGCCTTCGTGTTCGCATAACTCGTACCTACTTGACCGATTTTTTCTTATTTATTTTCCTTACAACAAAACAACGTCCTCACACGACGACTTTTACAAATCCCTACCGTACTATCAATGGACGATCTTCAAACAAGCACAAACCCATAGAAACCCTTGTTTATAAACTAAATAATTTTGTTTCAGTTTGAAAAAGATCGGTATATGCAAAGCGGTATAGTCTCTTGGGGTATTGGCTGCGCAGATGGTGGTATACCTGGAGTATACGTGGATGTAGCCAACTTACGTAACTGGATTGATGACAAAATGGCGGGCAAGGGATATGATACTAGAGTTTATACGTACTAGACCACATATTTATTATTTACTAGACCGAATACCTCCTTGGACTGTGACTGAATATTATAAAAATTATGATATTGTTTATGGTATGTTTTTTTTATTATTTCCGAACGCTTACATATCTTAATTCTTTTCAGTGCTGGTAACCAAATTTTGAAATTAGAATTCGAAATATGCTATAATAAATTGAAGGGTAGTAAGTTTCTTTTCTTTCTTTTTTTTTTGGCACCGGTTGGGAACCTTGGCCACATCCAAAATTTGGGAAAGGAATTAAACAAAAATATGAAACGAAAATTTGGAATAAGGAAAAGATCAGGAGAGTACATACATTATATTTTCATATTTATAAATATAAGATCACATTTTTTTTTTGAATTTTTTTTTTTTTTAAATTATTATTAATATTATTAATAAAAATATCTTACATAGTAAGTTTCTTTTTAATTAAATTTTTTATATTTAAACAAATAAAAGCTCAGATTAATTATTAAACTACTGCAAACATAACCTGTGCCAGAACATAATTGTAAAACTCTTCTATTACCTTTTTTAGAAAAATTAAAACTAAATTAAGTAGGTTCGGTACACTGACTTGCACCTAAGCTAATGCTTTTCGTCATTTTATTTATGTTTGTTGTAAAGTGTTAATAAAGAGTTAATCTATCTATCCATACTTGTTTTATTTTATGCCCTTTTTCTTCATAAGAGCAAGCTAAATTGCAAATTCGGTAACCTCCCACATATCAAATTTCATGTATCTAAATTGTTAGAATTAGAGCCATATCTATTAAAATAGATATAATTAGCTATGTAATGTAATATGCAATCAGTACACATGGCTGTACAGTTCGCGTAATTAGTCATAGAATGGGTTTTCATTAGAATTATAGTTCTTCTATCTAGAAGATTTTAGGGTCCCGTCCCATACAGATATATTTTTTGATACGCTGATGGATTAAGTGACCTTGCGCTGTAATCTTGCTGAGTTAAATAGACTAATATCGACCAGCCAAACGAATGACGGCTATTTTTTTTATATTAGATAAAATAAAAAAAAATAGCCGTCATGTCGAGAATTAAGTAGGTATGTTTTCTCGATTCTCGACATGACGGCCATTTTTTTTTATTTCTATTACTAATTACCTTTGCTAATTACGCGAACTGGGCCCTGAGTCGGGTATTTCAACGGTGTCACAACTGTACCATTATTGTACCATTATGGTGCAATAGTAAAGTTTTTGGTAGTCTACTATTATTGTGTCGTCATAACGACTTCATCATTGACTTACAATTGTCAAAGTGACATAAATTGCTAGTCTCGTACACAACTGCTTCACAATTGCAATTCAATGACTGAAATGTTTCGGTAGTCTGCTATTTTGAATTTGACAGTAATATTTTTAAATTGTCCTGTGTCGACAGATTGCCATAAATAAAAAATAGATAGATAGAAATATTAGAAATTGTTCTTTGTAATTTATTGCAATTTACTAATCTCCTAAACTTCACATTGCTTTTTATTAGGGTTCCGTACCCAAAGGGTAAAAACGGGACCCTATTACTGAGACTTCGCTGTCCGTCCGTCCGTCCGTCCGTCCGTCCGTCCGTCCGTCTGTCACCAGGCTGTATCTCAAGAACGGTGATAGCTAGAGAGTTGAAATTTTCACAGATGATGTATTTCTATTGCCGCTATAACAACAAATACTAAAAATAAAATAAAATAAATATTTAAGGGGGGCTCCCATACAACAAACATGATTTTTAGGGTTCCGTACCCAGTATCTCAAGAACGGTGATAGCTAGACAGTTGAAATTTTCACAGATGATGTATTTCTATTGCCGCTATAACAACAAATACTAAAAATAAAATAAAATAAATATTTAAGGGGGGCTCCCATACAACAAACATGATTTTTAGGGTTCCGTACCCAGTATCTCAAGAACGGTGATAGCTAGACAGTTGAAATTTTCACAGATGATGTATTTCTATTGCCGCTATAACAACAAATACTAAAAATAAAATAAAATAAATATTTAAGGGGGGCTCCCATACAACAAACATGATTTTTAGGGTTCCGTACCCAGTATCTCAAGAACGGTGATAGCTAGACAGTTGAAATTTTCACAGATGATGTATTTCTATTGCCGCTATAACAACAAATACTAAAAATAAAATAAAATAAATATTTAAGGGGGGCTCCCATACAACAAACATGATTTTTTTACCGTTTCTTGCTCGATACTAATAACGTTGCCTTATGTTGCATAGATAGTGGTACGGAACCCTTCGTGCGCGAGTCCGACTCGCACTTGACCAATTTTACTAATAAATAGTATGTACAAATATATCTAAACGAAGTCTAGCATGATTAAATGTTTAAATTTATTAGTAGTTTTTCGAAAATCACGTCAACTAACGCATTTTTAAAAACGGCAACACATACATACCATTCTAACACAATCCATAGATAAAAGAGACCGAAAATTCAATGCATAGATAAAAGAGATCGACAATTCTATTACCATTGAACAACCGTTATGACGGCATATAGCAGACTACGGATATTTGACTTCAATTGCAACGGTATCGTGCCGGTATTGTATTATATGGGTATTGTATGGGAATTGATAATCTATGTTGTATTTTATTTATGGTAATATGCAACAGTACACATGGCTGTACAGGTGCTCAAGTCCACTATTTTGGAACAATTGTCATACCGGCACAATACCGGCACGATACCGTTGCAATTGAAGTCAAATATCCGTAGTCTGCTATATGCCGTCATAACGGTCTTTCAATGGTAATAGAATTGTCGATCTCTTTTATCTATGCATTGAATTTTCGGTCTCTTTTATCTATGGATTGTGTTAGAATGGTATGTATGTGTTGCCGTTTTTAAAAAATGCGTTAGTTGAAGTGATTTTCGAAAAACTACTAATAAATTTAAACATTTAATCATGCTAGACTTCGTTTAGATATATTTGTACATACTATTTATTAGTATAAAAAGCAATGTGAAGTTTAGGAGATTAGTAAATTGCAATAAATTACAAAGAACAATTTCTAATATTTCTATCTATCTATTTTTTAATTTATGGCAATCTGTCGACACAGGACAATTTAAAAATATTACTGTCAAATTCAAAATAGCAGACTACCGAAACATTTCAGTCATTGAATTGCAATTGTGAAGCAGTTGTGTACGAGACTAGCAATTTATGTCACTTTGACAATTGTAAGACAATGATGAAGTCGTTATGACGACACATTAATAGTAGACTACCAAAAACTTTACTATTGCACCATAATGGTACATTAATGGTACAGTTGTGACACCGTTGAAATACCCGACTCAGGGCCCAGGTAGGTAGTATTTATTTGGGTTCAAGGTCAAGCTTGTTAAAACAAATAGTGATGCGCCACTTGATTTCGACGTTTTCATAAGTTGATAAGCATCGTAAAATTTAAAACAGGTAGTATCGTTATGTATACGATGTAATAATATACATTTGGAAAAATTGTAAAATCATTTGTAAAATCTTATTTACTACCCATTATCGCAAATTAATGAAATTGAATTGAATTGAAAAAGTTGGATTTATAATAATAATAAAAAAAATTTTTTTCAAATAATATTACAGATTGGTTTCGCATTTTGGTAGTGATGGATAGGACATATTATTATTATATTGCTGTTGGTGCGTGATGCAGCCCTTAAAAATTGTATTTGCGTGTATAACTTCAGATAAATTGGTAGGCGTGGTATGAAATCAAAACCCTAAAAACGATGTTACTTGATATGACGTTCAAATGGCGAGTGTATTCTTAGAAATTTCATTTGTCGTGTGTGTGTGCGCGTGTGTGCGTGTGTATGTGCGTGCGTGTGTGTGTGTGCGTGCGCGTGTGTGTTAGTGCGTGTGTGTGTGTGTACGTGCGTGTGTGTGTATAAACGAAACCAATATAATAAAATATGAACTCTATAATTCTGCAATAAATCAGAGTCTAGTTGACTTATCGTAATGATGAATACATAATTGGCGTAAAGTGTAAACAGTACATAGCGCAAATAGTATATTAGCTTTAGGCGATGTATGTATGTAAAATGAACTGTCTCTTTCAGCACATCCTCAATGTACTTATAGGTCGTCATCGTACCTACTGAAAATATTTAACAAAGCGGTAGTAAACAAATAAGTGTAATAATTGAATGAGATAAACAAACTAAATTATAATGAGATATATATATATATATATATATATATATATATATATATATATATGATAAGAAATACATGTACAGCCATTACTTCGGTTCAATTGTGTTCTGTAAAGAACGCTAACTGATCGATTGATGAAGTTGGTGCAAACCGCTTAATAGATGGCGTTGTACGAAAAAACATCGCACGATGTTAAAACTCGCATTGAGATGATTGTAGTGGAAAATTTGGTAAACATTTGCGTGAACCATAATAGCTCAGTTGGGAGAGCGACGGAACGGCATTCCGACTCGGAATTTCCGAGGTCGCGGGTTCAAGTCCCGCTTATGGTTATCATTTTTTCCATTATAATTTAGTTTGTTTAGTAAAAAGCATAGCGAGTCAATCGCAAAATATTAATAAATTAATGAATGAGATAATTTGTAGATTAAGATCCGAAACGTTAATCCTTTGATTTATTTTTTGTGATGAAAAGTAAAAAGGATTATTGACGTCGCTCACAATATCAAAAGAAACAAAGTACTTTAATATTTATTATTTTTTATATTACTTATCGAACATTTTTTGTTGGTTTTATTCTGGAATAGAATTCAATATTTTTCGAATGTGCGAGTATTATTTGTGCTGTTGGCGGGCCACCAGTATACGACCGACGGGTCGCTTGCGGCCCGCGGGCCGTGGTTTGTGCATCCCTGGCCTAAAGTATGTTGTTAAGGGCCTACATCAATATTATCGTATATCATCGCCGACACGTACATATTAACACAGCCAGTAGGCACAGAAAATGAAGAATTAGGGATACTTTTCCTATTTACTCAAAATCTACTAAATATATTTTATTTCTGATTTACGTGTTTCTATATATAATAGTTACTTATGTTTTGAAAGTTATTTCATTTCAATCGCGTTTCTGAGTTTATGCGATCCTAGATCATATATTGAAAAAACATATACTTAAAAATTAGAGCTCTAGCCATTCAATCTAAAGAAACAATGAAAACTTCGTACATAGAAAAATGCACGAAGCTATTTTGGTATCCTCTTAAATGATATCGCCGAGGCCTTTGATACAAGACGCCTTCGCAGCGATCGGTGTTTTTGAGAATGTAAACAAACAGAATGAAAGCAACCTTATACCTCAATAAATAAAGTATATTTTACATGTTGTTGTTCCGTTCATAGCAAAAGCTGCTTTGCGTGTTTTATTGTTTCGTCTTTCACATTCGTTACAAAAATTGTGATCGAGTCGCCTACTGCACTCTTCCTAGTTTATAATGTCAATTAAAAAAATCTGTGTTAACGCTTATTACAAAATTCTTCAAACCATTAAATAATTAAAATGTTGAAAAACTTCAATTAAATATTTTTTTTTATCTATTTGTTTTTTTTTATCTTGTCACCTAGGAACGTATCCCCTATAATCCCATATAAATTACCATTCCGTATTCACGGTTTCTGTATTCGCGGCATATTTATGGAACATATACCTACCCCGCGAATAAAGAGCTTTTACTGTACAGCAAGCAAATCCCCATAAATTATGCAAAAAAAACAATCCTCTTGAACCATTCTATCTGTGGCAGACTCAACCAGGGCACGACCAGTACCCGTGGCCGACTTTTGCCTAACTTGTGACACCAGCCTTTTTAGGTACGAGGTACCCCGCCGGTAGCTAGTGTCCCACGCACCCCTATATGCGTTAAAGGAGGAAACTTCCACACTTGCATCAATGAAACACCAATCCTTAATTAGAAGAGGTGGCGGTCTTCTGAGATCGATCTTCCTTTTATTACTGCGACTTTTTATCCTTTTTGTTCTTGTTTCTTATGCTTTTCCTTGTCCGTTCTTGTTCGTTCGTGTTCGTAATTAATCGCGCTGGTGTCTCACTTTCCCCCCTGTTGTTGGGGAAAGGGGAATCCGTCTCAGGGTGCGACCCTTTACGGAGGCAATTCCGTCGCCGTCTATAGCAATAGCCGGGGGGAATAGGGGAGAGATTTAGCTCGGTCAGCCCGGGAGGGGGTGGCGGCGAATGCTTGGCGGGGCCTATAGAGGGCCCCGCGGCCGTCGGGCCCGGGGTCGGAGACCCCGCGCTCGACGTTGAAGAGAGGAGTGCGGGCTATGACCCTCCGATTCGACCGGTCGACGGGGCGAAGGGGATAAAAGGGCCCTCCCCAAATGTTGAGGGGGGTGAAACAGGGACGAAAAGAGGGAGAGATAGTTCCGTGAGGCAAAAGACATGTCAGGTGGGCGAAAGGCGAATCGTAGGAGAAGAGGTATTAGAATGAGAGAGACAAGCTTATCAGGCAGCCGTGCGTGGTGCGGTAGGGCAGTTGTAGGACATACTCCTGCCCTGCCCTTGGCGCGCAACAGGGAGGACAGAACCTCCGTGTATGTAGAGGGGGGGGACTTTGTGGAGAGCCGTCTGGGCGACGGTGCCACTTTGGGCCTCTTCCTCGGAAGAGGGGGTGGAGGCTTGGGGGCGAGTGGTGTATAGCAGTGGGACCAACGCCTCCTCTCACCGGACAGGCCGGACAGAACCTCCGTGTCACGCGCGAGGGGGGGGTGATTTGGTAGGCAGGTATTGCGGTGAAGGAACTTCACGAACCTCCTCCAATTGTTGAAGAGGTAGCGACGAGGCAACAAGCTCAGTTAGAGGGCGCGCCGAGCCAGAATCGGCGCGCTCAGGCGGTCTAGCATGGAGGGGCAGCGAGCCTATTGAGCGGGAAGCGCGCGACTCCATGTTAGGCGCGGCGCACAGCGTCAGAACACTGGGCGAACATGATTGCATATTTACGACATCTGGTGGCCTTGTATGTAAAGGCAGCGAATCAACGAGAGTATTAGGCCACGCCTCCTTGCTATGCGAGCGGGTCAGAACCGCTACAGCGGGGGCGGGGGGGTCTCCACTCGGGAGAAATTGTGGTGATGGAGGAGAGTTATCCGCTTTAGAGTGCGGGACAATGGGTCCTTCTGACCCCCCAATTGGTGGGGGGACAAAGGGGCCGGGGTAGGGGACGACAGGGGCGCCGAGTCGGAATCGGCGGCCCGAGCTTGATGGTTTTCCGTAGGTGGCGCGGTCTCGGTGTCCTGTTGGGGATGACAGAGGGCTGGCGTCACAGGTCTCGCTTCAGGCGGGACTCTCGTCGCGCGCTTGATGATCGCCCTGATTGCAGCTTTGTCTTCCTCTTCTGGGGCTTGTCCTTGACGTGCGCGGGCCTGTATGCGGATTAAGGTAGCCGCCCAGCGCAGCGTGAAGTCGGAAAAGCCCATGCTTTCCAATAAAACATAGTCAGCCTCTTCCTCGGTGCTCGCTTCGCCAGGGCAGCTTGGGGGCAGGTCCTAAAACCTTATAAATTAACACTTATCATAGTTTTGTTACATAATATCTCTTATTACACATAGTGTTTCTTATTTAATACTTAATTTTTACAGATTTAATAAATCAAATAGGTGAGTTTTTGTGGCGCATAACTGCGTCGCCGACATTCTCCCCCTCGTGCTCTGCACCATCCTCTTGGCTCGGCGATGCTCCCGGCACCAACAGCACCACTCTCAAACTGGGTCTTCTCAGCACTGCTCCTCGCACCTCAATGTCGACGATCCGGATCCGCCCATCTGGTCCTGGATATACTTGCTGTATTCTGCCGCGTGGCCAGGTGCATCTTGGTAGGCTGTGATCGACGACCAACACGATGTCTCCCACACGCAGGTCCGTGGCGCTGGTTCTTCCCGCAGACTTTCGTGGCAGTAGGGTAGGCAGGTACTCTCGCAGCCAACGTTGCCAGAAATGGTCGGCAAGTCACTGCGTGGCCTTCCAGATGTGCCTCCCGACGAGCTCGCTGTCCTCGAAGCTGCCGATCCTTGCTGCGCCGCATGACCGCCCGATGAGGAAGTGGTTTGGCGGCGTTGGTTGGGATGAAGAAATAGAAAACAAGGAGTACGAGGCATGCATGAACTACCTAGAAAAGATGAAGTTACTACAAGACCTACAGATTCCGAGATGCCTGGCGCCACATCGCACCGAGGGGGAGTTGCACACATTCACAGAAGCCAGCGAGACGGCATATGGAGCAGCGGTACATTGGAGGTCAGAAGACCCGAATGGAACATATCACGCCATCTTGATAGCAGCGAAAGTAAGAGTCGCTCCATTAAAACCGAAATCGATACCGAGACTCGAGCTACAGGCACTCTCCTAGGAACCACGCCACACTCAGAGGAAGAAGATCCCACCTGGAAAAGAACTTTCAAAAAGGAACCCACCGGTGAGGAGAAGGCAGTGGACGTCGCCACGGCAGCAAGAATCTGTTGTAATAGTGATAAATTATTAGTCTATGGTACTCCTCTATGTATGCTCTCTCTGGTTATCATGCTTGTACTCACTTGTACTGAAATGGATGTGTAATGGATAAATAAAAGATGTTTAAGTTTATAACGAGTTTTAAAAAGCAAAAGTACACTACAGAAGACAAAATTACCCTAACAGGTAAGGGAACTACAACAGCAGAGCGTGGTTGAGTAAATTTCGGCCAAAAAGTAGCAAAAAGTGAAGGCCGGCACGGCACACTGAACAAGCAAAATGGCGACCGCTACGTTTGTAATTCCAAGTTTAGAAGATGGATCAAATTTCTCCAATTGGAAGTTTCGATTACTTACGTTACTTCAGGAAAAAGGTTTAGCAGAAATACTGCAAGATTTTAATGACAAGGACAAAACACAAGTTGAAAAAGACGCCAAGGCGAAATTGGTTATAGTACAATGTGTCGCAGATCGAAACCTGGAAATAATAAAGAAATGTACAACCGCAAAGGATATGATCAAACAACTAGAAAATGTGTTCCAGAGAAAAAGTGTTTTTAATAAACTTTATTTAAGGAAAAAGTTAATCACACTAAAATGTGAAGAAGAAAAACTGCAGGATCACTTCCTAAGATTTGATACTATAATGGCGGAACTGGAAGCCACAGGTACAAAAATAGAACAAACTGATAAGGTATGCCATTTGTTGTTAACACTACCTAAAAAGTATGACACAGTTATTACCACATTAGAGACAATGAGTGATGACAGAGAATTAACACTTGATTTTGTCAAATCAAGGCTGTTGGATGCAGAACTAAAAATAACAAGTACCGTTGAAAGACAAGAAACAACAGAAAGTAGTTTCTTGATCTGTTTCAAGTGTCAGAAACAAGGACACAAAGCTTACCAATGTAAAGAGAGAAAAGAATATAATCATGAGTCAAAGAGAGGATTTAAAGGCACCAGAGGTAATAATTACAGAGGAAATAATTATAAAAGAGGAGGCATGAGAGCTACAGTAGCCGAAGAAACAGAAGAACAAATATTTGTGATTAAAAATGATAAAATTAGCTCTCAACTAAGTTCAGAGATTGAAAACGATGTGATATTTGTTGTCGACTCCGGGGCAACACACAACTTTGTCCAAGACAAATACATAAAGTATATGACAGATATAAGTGATCTGAGGGAACCAATAAAAATTAGGATTGCAAATGGATCAATACTTGAAGCCAAAAAGAAAGGATATCTTAATTTAATGTATAAAAACATAAAAATAGTATTAGAAAGTTATATAGTACCAGAAATAGAACATAACCTATTATCTGTAAGTAGTCTTGTCAATAAAGGAAAAATGGTGATGTTTAGAAATGAAAAAGTTTTCATAAGTAATGGAAAAAATTATACCTACATAGGTACCAAAGTAGGAAAATTATATGTACTAAAACTAAGATTACCAGATTATATTGAATCCTGTAAGTACACTAATAAAATGGAAGATGAAGATATTTGGCATAAAAGACTTGGCCATTTAAATAGAAAAGGATTGGCAATTTTAAAGTTGCCATATACTAATAAATTGTGTGAGACATGTATGAAGAATAAAGGTACAAGATTACCATTTAGAACTATAAATAAACCTCAGTCAAGACAAATAGGAGATTTAATTCATTCCGATGTAGCCGGACCCTCCAGGACTCCTACTAAAGAAGGATATAGATACTTTCAAACAATAATAGATGATTACACGCATTTTACCCAAACATACTTGTTAACTCATAAGTCTGAAGTAGCAGATAATTTAATAAAGTATATAAATCTCTTAGAGACTGAAAAAGAAGTCAGAGTAAAAAGATTGCGATGCGATAATGGAGGAGAGTACTCTTCAGATAAATTTAAAAGATTCTGTGAAAGGAAAGGAATTCGTATAGAATATACATTACCATACTCTCCACAATCAAACGGCAAAAGTGAAAGAATGAATAGAACTATTTATGATAAAGCGAGAGCTATGCTAGATGAATCAGAATTACCAAGATACTTATGGGGAGAAGCAGTTTTGACTGCAACGTTTTTGATTAATAGAAGTCCTTCAAGAGCTGTGAACAATAAAATACCTGCTAAACTATATGGAAAACCAATGATGATAGACAAATTAGTAATATTTGGCAGTAAAGGGTGGATGATAACTCTACCAAAAGAAGATAAACTAGATAATAGGGCATCACCAGTTAGGATGGTTGGATATGGGAGAACAGGGTACAAGGTATGGGACCCAAAGAAGGATATTGTAATCTACACAAGAGATGTAAGATTTGATGAAAGTAATATAAAATATACTGTAGAAAATAAAGAAAGAAAGTTTAATAACTACTATCAAGAAGAAGAGGAAAAAGATTCAGTAAAAGACATAGAAGATACAGTTTCAGATGTAATACAAGAAGATACAGAGAATTTAACAAATAAAGAAGAAAAAATTTCAAGCAGAGGAAGAAGAATAAGACAACCTACAAAGTACAGTGACTATGAGCTTCACGAAGCTTTCTGCTTAATTAATGAAATGGAGGATCCTACAAGTTATGAAGAAGCTATAAAAGCTAAAAATGGATGGAAAGAAGCCATAAATATTGAGTTAGAAGCACTAAAGAAAATGAATACATGGATAGAAACAGATTTACCTAAAGACAGAAAAGCGATAGATACTAAATGGATTTTTAAGACAAAAGATAATGGACAAAGAAAGGCAAGATTGGTCGTGAGAGGCTTTCAATTAAAAGAAGAAGAAGATTTTGGAAAGAATTACGCCCCTGTAGCAAGAATATCTACAGTGAGAACATTACTTGCTCATGCAATCACAAAAGGCTGGAAATTAAGACAGCTGGATGTACCCACAGCATTCCTAAATGGAAAAATAGAATCAGAAATATATATAAAACCACCTGAAGGAGTAAAAGTGAATAAAAATAAAACATTAAAACTACTTAGAGGCTTATATGGATTAAGAGAAAGTCCAAAATGTTGGAATCAGAGATTTAATGAATATGTGGAGACAATTGGATTTACAAGATCACAACATGATACTTGTCTATATATAGGAAAAGACATAAAAGTTTGGCTAGTAATCTATGTCGATGATATTATTTTGACAGGACCAGATAACAATTTAGAGAATGTGATAAAACATTTAGAAAAGGAATTTAAAGTAAAGAACTTTGGAGAACCCAAGACTTTCCTTGGAATGGAGATTGAACGATCAAAAGATTCACTAAAAATTACACAGAAAAGACAAATAACAAAAATGTTAGAAAAGTTTGGAATGTTAGATTGTAAAACTACATCTACACCTATGATAAAAGGATTTCAAACGGAAGAAAATGAACCAATTCTAGAAAATATACCGTATAGACAATTAGTTGGTAGTTTGATGTTTGTGTCATCGTTTACTAGACCTGACATCTCTTATGCAACCTCATACTTAAGCCAGTACTTAGACAAGCCAACACAATCTACTTGGATACAAGCAAAAAGAGTGTTAAGATACTTAAAAGGAACAGAAAGTGAAGGATTATTATATACTAAAACAGATAAGGAAATACTAGAAACATACTCAGATGCAGATTGGGCAGGAAACACTACGAACAGGAAAAGTGTTACTGGATCAGTTACACTATACAATGGAAATGTTACTGCATGGTTATCAAGAAAACAGACATGTGTAGCATTATCTACATTAGAAGCTGAATATATAGCAGCAGCTACAAGTGCATGTGATTTATTATATTTAAAAGGACTATACAGTGATTTAAGTAATGAAATAAGTGATATAAAGTGTATTTTGTTTATGGACAATAGAGGTGCAATTCAAATATCTAAATCTGTGGAAAATAGTAAACGTGCAAAACATATAGACATTAAATATCATTTCATAAAAGACTTAATTTTGAAAAAGTGTATTGAAGTGCAATATGTATGTACTGAGAAAAACCTATCTGATATATTTACTAAGTCTGTAACTAGTGAAAGATTAAGTGTAATTAAAAAGCATTTAAAATTGATTTAAAGATGCCTACTGAAGTAATGTGTGAACTGCTAATATGTTTATGTAAGAGTACCTATTATAATGGTTGTCATTTGATTAATTGATCTATAGAATAAGTGAATGTTTTGTTTAGTGTTAAAGCGATTTCAAATTGTTAAACTTTCAATCGAGGGGGGATGTTGTAATAGTGATAAATTATTAGTCTATGGTACTCCTCTATGTATGCTCTCTCTGGTTATCATGCTTGTACTCACTTGTACTGAAATGGATGTGTAATGGATAAATAAAAGATGTTTAAGTTTATAACGAGTTTTAATAAGCAAAAGTACACTACAGAAGACAAAATTACCCTAACAGGTAAGGGAACAACAACAGAATCAACCATCCTTCACCAGATCCGAAGAGGTTTTCGTCATGGAAAAGACTTCTACGAGTCACAGCGAGGGTTCTGCAGTTCATACAACTCTGCAGAGCTAAGGAACGGGTCAATGCAAAAAAAAAAAAAAAAGGAGAAGATCCAGTTCGAGAGTGGTGCTCTTGGTGCTGGGAGCATCGCCGAGCCAGGAGGATGGAGCAGAGCACGAGGGGGAGAATGTCGGCGACGCAATTACCCACGTGCGACAAAAGTACATACCTACCACTGCTACTGTGTAAGGTTATATGTTTTATGTTATGTATAGTGTTTAATAAGAATTAATAGTGTTTAATACTATGTTTAGTTTATACAAATCGATGTCGCTCAGTAGTAATCAAATAAGAATATTTTGTACTATCATAATTACGTAACTTGAAATTATATTATCTTTATTATTTAATGTGTAGTTACCTTTTGTATTTTATAGTATTGAGTAAGGTCTAGAAGTAAGAACAACATTTAAATTATAGAGATCGGACCAATATTGTTAAAGTTATGGTAGTTTTAAGTTTGTTTTTTTGTAATTTAAATGATAGTTTTTTAGGATTTAGTTCTAGAAATTTTTTATATTCTAATTTTATGATTATTATTATTCAGTTATATGATGTAATAGGATAAGACCTATTAAATAAGGTACCATATTATTATGTAAAAATATCTTTAAAAATAATATATATATATAAATATAATATAAAATATCTTTATAAAATAAGGGAAAAGATTTTTTATTTTTTCTAAAGTTTTCGATTACGTAAAATTAGGAACAAAAGGGCTCTAATTTACATGGTCGTCGGTACGGTAAAAGACCGAGCCACTTAGGCGAGGCAAGTTATCGTAGCAGTTCGCCCTATCCGCGCCGGTGTGCCACAGGGCAGCTGCCTTTCTCCCCTCAGTTACGCGTGGTACACCGACGACGTTCCGTGGCCTATTTACCACGTCGGGCAAAACGTATCTGGCTGTAGAGAAGATCCAGCCAACCCTCGACGTCCTTCCCGACTGGCTGTCCAAGTGGAGAATGGCAGTCAATGTCGGGAAGACGCAGGCGATTCTTCTTGGCCGAAAAGCTCTTCCCTCTCCGCCGAGACTGGGAGGAGAGGTCCTCAATTGGTCCCCCCAGGTCAAATACCCGGGGGTCACAATCGACAAGGGTCTCACTATGAAATGAAATGAAATGAAAAATCATTTAATCAAGTAGACACAATTTTTCAGAAAAATTATGTGCTTATGACGTGTCCAAATTTTTTTTCCCTACCACCGGTTCAGGACGCCATCTGCTGAGAAGAACCGGCGTAAGAAACTCAGCAGAGCTTTTAATCAAATCAATATTTTTTTAATGAAGAGGCATGTCGACAACGTTGTCAACCAGTGCAGGTCTGCACGGGCCCTCTTAAGGCCAGTTCTCCAGTCGAAATTGCCCATCAAGCAGAAGCTCGGGATGTATAAGTCCTACATTAGGTGCCGGCTAACGTACGCGGCGCCCGCGTGGTACTCCCTTGTTTCGGAGACCAACAAGAAGCGGTTGCGTGCGCAGGAAACCCAAAGTCTCCGGACACAATTATCCGGGACCTAAAAATCGAACCACTCGACGACTTCGTCGCCAAGTTGAACACGTCCATGTTCTCCCGAGCTGGCGCATGCCAATTTGCGCACCTGAGAGAGCTGGCCCCATTGCATGCCCGCCCCCCTGACATCCGACACCGGCTGCCGCGTGAGCTAGCGCGACAGCCTGAGGCTTCTCCATAGTGAGAGCCCTGTCGACCAAGAGTTGCTCCCCCCAACCCCCCTCGGCGTTAGTTTCCTCTTTCCCTCCCTTCTAAGGGAGCCAAGATTTACCCCTTTTCTCCCCACACCGTAGGACCTCGCGGTCCCGCAACATTCGCCGCCGGCCCCTCTCGGACTGGCCGAGCAATATTTTCCCTCGTACAGGCTTCCCAAAGCCTTCCACATCCCCGGCTATAGTTATAGACGGCGATGGAATTACTTCCGTATAGGGTTGCACCCTGCGACGGATTCCCCTTTCCCCAATTACAGGAGGGAAAGTGAGACACTAGCTAGCTAGCAACAATCGCAGTGCGAAGCATAATCACCGAGCTCTACAATAGGAAGGAAATCCAAATCTGAAGACTAGCACATCTCAGAACAGAACCGGTGTTTTATTTGAAGTGGAAGTTCTCGCCTTTTACGCATTTAGGGGTGCGTGGGATACGGGTCAACCAGCGAGGTACTTGTACCTGTAAAGGCCCGTGTCACATTATTGGCAAGCGGCTACGGGTACTGGACGTGCCCTAGTCGAGTCCGCCACAATAACATTAACGTCCCATTTACTTCAAGCACCACATATTATCCAGGTGTTACACATAATCCAACGGCCATATATTCTCCTAGTGCTGCATATTTTCAAAGTGCTGCATATTTTCAAAGTGCTAGAAATTCTCCAAGCACTAAAAATTCTTTAAGCACTACAAATTCTTCAATCGATACACATTTAACAGATTCTCCAAAAATTGGTAAGTTAGTACTTTAATTTTTTACTGCCCTTTCAAGGATGGGTGACGATTTATGAGTGTATTATGCTAATATGTAGATATATTGACTGCCGTGCTTCTTCCAAAGGCGTGCAATTCCGACTCGGCTCTTAGATAGGTTTTTGGAAATTGAAATTTACAGGAATAAATTTTAAAGGGCTCACGAGTTTCCATTCAAAAATCATTTGTAGTTTGACATGACGATACACATAAGACGATGTCATTATGGCAGTATGATAATAAGTATATTAATTAATTTATGTAAGTACGGAACTATTCCGCGAGGCCAACTAGTATTACGAGTATGTCCTGTTTGCAGATGAGTCGTTGGAAGATGAAGAATGGAGGAATCTGTCGCAAGACCCACACTCGAGTAAAACCAGTAAAACTTACATAGTCAGCAACGGGGTGGGACATAGCATTTATTGTTTGTAAATATAATAATATGACATTGATACTGCTACAGAGTTTTATTAAGATAGATATGGCCAAATTACGACTATTTTTGAGCTTTTAGACTTTCTTTTGGAATTTAAAACCTACTGGTCACTTTTCATTGCCCTGAAGACTTGGAATTGGGCGTGGAATTGGAAGTGTTGGTATAGGAAAAAATTCCAAAATTTGCAATTTGTCATCAAATCATGAAAAAAAATTGTTTTCTGATTATAAAGTTTTCGTACTAGTAGCGCCATGGCACAGCGGCGAATGGCGGATATTTTACGATCAGCGCCATCTGTTGTGGAATAGTTACGAAACCGTAAGTGTGCGAGCCATCTCACTCTTGACAGGTTTTTTGTATAATTTAAGGCCCATTTAGACGGAGAGAGTTTCTCGTACGTTTCGGTACGAGAAACCATACGCTACTATCACAAGCAATAATCGCCATAACACAATCGTATCAGAATGTTTACATACAGGCAAGAACTAAAATCCCGCCTACGATTAAGTCATACGAGATTCGCATATGACTTATCGCTAGGCGATAATTGCCTACGTTTGTTTACACGATGAAAATATAGTAAGCAGATTCTTGCTTACGAGAATCTCAACTTGTATAAACACGATCTCGTCCGACATATTTTCAAGTTCATACGAGTATCGTACAAATCGGTTTGAATCATTTTCAGTGCGAGATTTGTCATTCGAGTTTAGTGATTTTTGTTCGTAAAAATGACACATATGTGGTCCAATTTCTTGAAGTAAATATATAAATTGAGATTTTGTGACCCGAAACATATTTTTGAATGTCATCTTCCAATTGTAATTCAAGGCACAACGTGTTAGATGCTCCCAAATCATTTATCTTCGCTATCCATTTTTTAACCCAACACCTTTTCTTCTTTTTCCGTTTGACTAATTCTTGCCTAGAGCAGATATAATTAAAACACCCTCGCGCAATGCATTCATGGTAGCAACTGGCATAAAATCTCGAAATAAGATTATTGCTTTAAAATTCTGTTTACACGGACACAGTAATATTCCATTGCGAGGCAATTGTCGCCCAAGGTAGCGAGCGAGAAGAGTGAATGTTTAGACGAAACAAATGTTTTATATTCTTTCGATAATCGTATCGAGACGAGAAACTGTCTCCGTCTAAATGGGCCTTTAGTGTATATTTCGGGAGGAGGACTCATTAACTATAAACGCGGCAGAACCCGCGGTCCGATGACAATGCAATAATTTCGGTAAATATCTAGATCTTTCAAGCGTGTCTTTTAGTGTTTAAAATTAAGCAAATAATGATAATAATCTATCAAACCCAGCAGTTATCTTTTAGAAGGTCAATATGAAGCGTTGACCCAAGTATCTATCACTATTAAGATTATTTATCATGTTTTTCTGACATTCCTGTGGGTTATTCTATTTCTTACTAATAAATATTTACCTAGTCGCTGTTGTGAAAATTTTGATGGGAACAAGAAATTTAAAGCAGGGTTTTTCCGAAGGAATTTGTTATTTTACCGGTATAAATAAAATTGTAGCCCATACTTTAAGTTAGATATCTACTAACATATCGCTGAAAACGGTATTCAATTCCACAACCGTGGAATACTGTGTCACTCTACCGATTGACTTTGACTTTGAAATGCTCTGATTGCTCAACGCGCTAACCTCGGGAACCACTGCAGCACTGGTCCGATCTGAAAAATTCTTTTAGCCTAGGCGTACGAAGTCGCGGGCAACAGCTAGTAAAAAAATAAAATACGTATTGTTATTTATTTCTTCAAAAATTGCAGAATTACTCCGTTTAAAATGTACCTAAATACCTAATATGTACTTATTTGTGTTCGAAATAATCTTTTCTTTGAAAAGTAATCAGTCTTCGTCGAGACTTACAGAGGTTGAAAGTTATCTTTAAGAGTCGTGTACCTAATATAATACTTATAATAAGTGATGACAGTTTTAATATTGTTTTTGTAGAAATAGTATCTATTTAATATAAGGTAAGAATACAATTGTCAACATCCCTTTTTCTTCACAGAGCGCTGTAAAAGCTAAGGGATATTGTACACAGATAATATCCTCTGTTAGAGACGGAAAACGTTAATAAACTCTGTGCCAACACGCCTGGTGCTGATCAGTGTCAGTTTGACCAGAGTGGCACAGATCATAGTCCATCCTATAGTGGAGAAGGCCCGTTCCCATCAGGGACGTTAATGGGCTGGCGAGAGAGAGAAGGAATGTCTGAAAAATCGCACCTGTAATATTATAAGTTTGGTTTTATTAGGGTTGTGTATCAAAAGGGAGAAAATATGACCCTATTACTGACAATTTGCTGTTCGTCCGTCTGTCAGCAGACTGTATTTCTGGAACGACCGTAGCTAGAGAGCTGAAAATTTCACAATTAATTTATATCAGTTGATGCTACAACAACAAATATTCATCATCATCATTCTCCTGCCATTATTCCGTTATTTAGGGTCGGAAATATGACGAATATTTTTTGGTAATAACGGTACCTTTCGTGTTTCAACTCGTACTTGACCGATTTTTCTTATCAATTTTCAGATGTACCAAGCGTTGTTCCTACTGTTGATGGCATCAGCCCAGTGCCAGACTATTGATCCCACTGGTTTCTTCGGTACACCTCCCCCTGAAGCCGAAGGTAATATGTTTTCTATATTAACACGATTTTATTAGCATGGTACGGATCTATCAATGTATTAATCTATGTAACGGAATCTTTTAAAGTGATTTTCACCAATTTTTGATGTCGAATCAATCAGTTGCAGACTTAGAATGGATCTGTGTCTGTGTAGTGACGGATTAAGAATACAATTGTCATCACCCCTTTTCCTTCCAAAGGAAAAAGCCAACTAATGCATATTGTACATAGAAAACATCTTCTATGAGAAACGGAAAAATATTAAATAAGCCTTTTGCCAACACGCCTGGTCAGCGCGGCATCTCTCTCTCTCCAGCCCATTAACTTCCCACTGTTGGGCACTTGCCTCCTCCTCTTTGGAGGGATTATGGTCTATTGTACCGCGCTGACCAGGCGTATTGGCACAGGGTTTGCCTTCGAGTTTTCCGTCTCTCACAGAGGATGTCATCTGTGTAAAATATCCCTTAGCTGGCTTTTACAGCACCCTGGGGAAGAGTGTGGTGGTGACACTTGTATTCTTAGTCCGTCACCACACGGACAAGTACAGTAGTAAGTACAGCGTAGCATAGTAGACCATAATCCCTCCCACAGTGGAGTAGGCCCGTTCCCAACAGTGGGACGTTAATGTGCTAAACACAGCGAGAGAGAATAGAAAGTTTTTAATTTATATTGTTTTTCCCCACAGAAGATAATTCATGTCTGATGAAGGATATGAGAGAAGGTGTATGTGTTCCCTTCTACCAGTGCAGCGCTGACAATGAGACCGTCATCACAGATGATAACCTTATTGATATTCGGTAAATACTTAAGTTATTTTCATAAAAAATAACATCTTTACTTATTAAAATCATACAAAGTCGTAATTTTTGTATGTATGTCCCAATGTGAGCTTATATCTTTAAAACTACGCAACGGATTTTGATGCGGTTTTTTTAAAGAGTGGCTCGAGAGTGTGGCTTTTTTGTATAATTTAAAAAAATATATAACCATAGACTGAAAGAGAAAAAACAGGACTTCTCACTGATACTTCACATCCCTAATCTATACTTATAATAAATCTGTAGAGAGGTCAATTCTGTACATGAAATATATTTTCAAAATAACTATCAGGCGATTAGTGATCGATACTGATGCCAAAAATGCAATCAGTAAAATTTTTGTCTGTCTGTCTGTCTGTCTGTCTGTCCGTCTGTATGTTCCTTATAGAAACAAAAATTACTCGACGGATTTTAACGAAACTTGGTACAATTATTCTTCATACTCCTGGGCAGGTTATAGTATACTTTTCATCACGCTACAATCAATAGGAGCAGAGTAGTGAAGGGAAATGTTGGGAAAACGGGAAAAGGTGCTCCATTTTTTAAGCTTCCGTCGCGTGTGCAGCCTTAATGGTTAAAGTTACATAGAAATCATGTATGACGGAAATATTCTACATAAAATTGTCTAAAAAATATCCCGAAACAGGACATATCTATATTTTATGGTTGACTCACAATAACACGTGTAACTCCTGATAGCTTAGCAGTTCGTTCATTCTGATTATATTTGTTTACTCTTACGTTTATAATACTCTCACTCAAGCAGTAGTTAAAAATGTTGCAAAAACGGGGAAAATTTCCTAAATTCTACACGGACGGAGTCGAGGGCAACAGCTAGTGTATAATAAGTATAATAATATAAAGCTGAAGTTGTTTGTTCATTTGTTGGAACGCGCTAATCACGGAGACTGATGGTGCGATTAGAAAAATTCTTTCAATGTTGGATAGTACACTTATCGAGGAAGGAATCTAACCCCATGTTGCGACCAATAGCAAATCATCAGTGGTGTTTCAGAAATAAAACAAAAACGGGACAAATTCCGCTGGTGATTGATATAGTTTTTGCAGCGCACGCAGTTATAATAAGTAATATACTGATTATTGCTTTCCTGGGTAACATCTTTTAGGACCTTCAACTCTCAAACGGAAAAATAACCTCTTTCGCTGATGATACAGCGCTAACTTTTTCCAGTAACTCTTGGTCTGATACCTACAGTGCGGCTCAAGCAAGATTAGATAAAGTTCTAAACTGGCTTACAAAACATTCTCTCACACTTAACACATTGAAAACTAAAGTCCTTAACTTCTCTTTTTACCATTCCAATCAGCCAAATACTGACCTTACAGTAACTGCTCACTCATGCACCACAAACGACATATCTCCCTGCGACTGCCCCACCCTAGCTCGACCTCATTCTGTTAAATACCTAGGTATTATTCTTGACGACAACCTGAGCTTTAAAGAACACATAGACCTTCTAACCACGCGTACGAGAAAAATGATTTACATCTTCAAAACTCTTCGCCACGTGGCCGAATTTCAGATCGTAAAAAGAGTCTATCTTTCATTATGCCAAACAATCCTTGCATACTGCATACCGGTCTGGGGAGGAGGACCTAAATCCTACTTAATAAAACTCGAAAGGGCTCAGAGGGCCGTTTTGATGGTGGCTACATTTAGACCCATCCTATATCCTACTGCCGAACTTTATAAGTCATGTAAAGTCCTTACCGTCAGACAACTTTTTATACTTGCCACAGTCCTGCTACAACACAAAACTACCCCGTACCAACCACTTGAAAAACGTCGTATAGATAAGGTTTGCCAGCTCCAAAAATCCAGCTTCGCGCGTACCCAACGTTTTCTCCCCTTCCAGGGTCCGCACCTCTATAATACTTTAAATAAATTCCTTAGCTTATACACAAAAACAATGTCTTCGTGCATACACACAGTCAACAACTGGCTCCTGAACAAAGACTATCAGGAAACCAAATGCGTCCTCAAAACCACAACATAATCATAAACATATCCTAATTTAAACACAATCTAACCCATTAAAAAAAAAAACAAAACACATTTTAAACACATCCTAAGTTAATTTATAACTATTTTCATTATTACCATTTTCTGTCCTCTCTTCTTCTGCGGATATACCTACAAAATTCAACATTTACAGTTTACAGTTTTGAAAATCCTTAAAAAATTGTCAACAAGTCATATCAGTGCTCAAATTTATCAGCTGCCATTTGTGGGCCTAGTGTCTTTAATACAAGTTATTTCCAATAACTTAGCTAAGGCACTAGTCACCACTACACAGGTTCTCCTTTCGCATATCCTATCTCTTATCCTTGTTTCATATTTATTTTAATAAGTGATCTTTTACTGATATAATTTTTACTAATAATGGTTTTTTTTTCATTTATTCAATTCAATTTATTTTGTTGTTGTTATATGTTATTACCCTGCATGCATTTTAGTTACGTATTGTGAATTTTATTTTAGTTACTGTAAATTGAATGTATTTTTTATAAGTCATCTTTTGTAGTGGTGAATAAATAAATAAATAAATAAATCTTTTAGGTCAGATTTTTTTAAATCAGTCCATTATTTTCTAAGCCCATTCAATTCGAACAAACAAACAAACAATCAAATCTATTATAGAAATATAGATCGATACGTATCAACCAATGTAGATAATAATCTATATAACGGAATCTTTGAAAGTGATTTTCACTTACTTGCAGTAGTCGGATTGATCTGAAATTGAATACACATATTAAGGACCGATGACAATGTATTAATGTAATGATTCTCAAGCGTGTTTTTCACTCTTGAACTAAGCAAATTATTATATGTTTAAGTTTAATGAGTTCGTGTGGGACATATTCCAAATGCTGTTACCTATCAGACGTCCATGAGAAACCTAAAAAACCTGACCCAGAACCAAAGGTATGTATCACTGTTCTGTTGTTAAATATATTTTAAATTCCGAATCTAAATACTAAATACTTAATACGCGGTAATAGAGGGACGACAGATAAAAAAATAAAAAAGCGTAAGGCTGTGGCGCTATGATTTTCTATAAGGAGGCCCATGCCCAACGTTAATGTGCTGGAAAGAGAGAGAGTCTACCTCATAAGTATTTTTTTTAAATTAATTAGTTCCAAAATTATTCATTTGCAGAGAGAAGGTTGTGGTTGGAGTAACCCAAAGGGTGCTGATATGAGGACTACAGGTGAGACCACTGGAGAGACCAAGTTCGGTGAATTCCCCTGGATGGTCATTATCTTTACGTAAGTACAATAAGTACTAGTGATCTCTATAGTCCCTGCCTGCCTCCATGGCAAAAAGCCTTGCAGGACGTTGATAAAAACTAAGTACATTTGTTCACAGGACTCAAACAATCAATGCTAATAGGAAACTAAACTTGTTTGCTGGAGGTGGTTCCCTCATTCATCCGAGTGCTGTTTTGTCTGCTGCTCATAATGTTCACTCCCCTAAGGAGTATATAGCACGTGCTGGAGAGTGGGACACACAAAGCACTAGAGAAATATACGCGTTCCAAGAAAGAAAAGTATCACAGACTGTTATACATAAAGATTTTATTAAAGGTATTGTTACATTCAACCTGGTGTTTATAATTTGTTAGTTTAGCGGAAGCGTGATAATTCTCCAGGTCCAACACGAATGAACACGAGCTGCGTTTCACAGCGTTAACAAGATTTTTGTATTCTAGACTTACCCCGTCTTTGTCTCTTCAATCTCCACCGTATCAACCCTGGTATAACTTAATTAACAACTACGAACATTTGCCAATATTAAGTAGAAGGATAATCAAGTGTACTCAACTTATTCCAGGGAGAAAATACGGGCTCCTGATGTCATCAAATGAATTCGCTGGCTCAACTCAAGCTTGAATTTTCACCAATAGTCCCAATACAATTACGCAATCACAAACATCAACTCGTCAAATAGTTCAATTTGTATTAAATAGTATTAAATATAGACACACAAAATTAACTAGTTTTTATAATAAACTTATGTCGCTCAAAAAGGCGGAGTTTCGCGCCGACAGTAATTCACAGTTTAATTTTCAATTGTAATTATCGATTCACACAACAACGATAATTAGTTTTATCAACAATCAATTTACTGGTAACAATTTTAACACTTAAAACAGATGCAAGGAAAACGTTTCAAATCGCATTCAAATTGCGGCGTACTTTGCTTACAAGGTGTGTTTTACGACTGACTACCGGGTGAAAGTTACCCCTCGCGCCCCGCCTTCGTCACCGCCGGGAACCGGCGCGCGCGCGTGGTATAGGAACGTTATCAATAGTGAAGTTCGGTTCATAACATCTACCCGCCTCGGCCAGGACTACCTGGCCGCTAATTAACTGGCAGTCGCGACAAGGTTGATACAGCTCTCTTCAAAATTGAACCGTCCACCCGGACCTCAGCAAAACGGGGCTCTCCATCTGCTCCAAAGACGAGGTTGAGAATGCGCCCTCTGCGCCAACACAGTGGCGGTGAGTTAGCGTCCTTAACCAGAACGAGGTCACCAACATGAGGTGGATCAGTCTTGTCAGTCCACTTAACGCGCTGCTGGAGAATGTGCAATAGCACAAATAATTATCAAATCCTTTAAAATCTAATTGCCAATTCAGGTACTCAAATTAATTATTTAAAACTATACCAACAATTTAGATTAGACAAACAAACAACTAAATTAATCAAATTAAATTAATTAAATCAATTTTCACAAATAATGAGGGTATAGTTTATATATCCAACATGGAACATTCGAGAAACGGAGTTTAAACCACGCTCTGGGTACCAAAATATGTTACATTCAACCTGGTGTTTATAATTTGTTAGTTTAGTGGAAGCGTGATAATTCTCTAGGTCCAACACGAATGAACACGAGCTGCGTTTCACAGCGTTAACAAGATTTTTGTATTCTAGACTTACCCCGTCTTTGTCTCTTCAATCTCCACCGTATCAGCTTGAGTTGAGCCAGCGAATTCATTTGATGACATCAGGAGCCCGTATTTTCTCCCTGGAATAAGTTGAGTACACTTGATTATCCTTCTACTTAATATTGGCAAATGTTCGTAGTTGTTAATTAAGTTATACCAGGGTTGATACGGTGGAGATTGAAGAGACAAAGACGGGGTAAGTCTAGAATACAAAAATCTTGTTAACGCTGTGAAACGCAGCTCGTGTTCATTCGTGTTGGACCTGGAGAATTATCACGCTTCCGCTAAACTAACAAATTATAAACACCAGGTTGAATGTAACAATACCTTTAATAAAATCTTTATGTATAACAGTCTGTGATACTTTTCTTTCTTGGAACGCGTATATTTCTCTAGTGCTTTGTGTGTCCCACTCTCCAGCACGTGCTATATACTCCTTAGGGGAGTGAACATTATGAGCAGCAGACAAAACAGCACTCGGATGAATGAGGGAACCACCTCCAGCAAACAAGTTTAGTTTCCTATTAGCATTGATTGTTTGAGGACCGATGACAATGTATTAATGTAATGATTCTCAAGCGTGTTTTTCACTCTTGAACTAAGCAAATTATTATATGTTTAAGTTTAATGAGTTCGTGTGGGACATATTCCAAATGCTGTTACCTATCAGACGTCCATGAGAAACCTAAAAAACCTGACCCAGAACCAAAGGTATGTATCACTGTTCTGTTGTTAAATATATTTTAAATTCCGAATCTAAATACTAAATACTTAATACGCGGTAATAGAGGGACGACAGATAAAAAAATAAAAAAGCGTAAGGCTGTGGCGCTATGATTTTCTATAAGGAGGCCCATGCCCAACGTTAATGTGCTGGAAAGAGAGAGAGTCTACCTCATAAGTATTTTTTTTAAATTAATTAGTTCCAAAATTATTCATTTGCAGAGAGAAGGTTGTGGTTGGAGTAACCCAAAGGGTGCTGATATGAGGACTACAGGTGAGACCACTGGAGAGACCAAGTTCGGTGAATTCCCCTGGATGGTCATTATCTTTACGTAAGTACAATAAGTACTAGTGATCTCTATAGTCCCTGCCTGCCTCCATGGCAAAAAGCCTTGCAGGACGTTGATAAAAACTAAGTACATTTGTTCACAGGACTCAAACTCTAAAATCTCAAACTCTGACTTATTGGGGGTTTAAAAGTTCGCTAAAATCGGTTCGCGAAAATTGTCAAAACTTGTTATTCATGATAGTCTTTCTAAGCTAAAACGTTTATTATCTCTCCGATAAAATCTCTGTTTAAACCTCCGATAAGTCATTATGAATAAGACCATTAGTCTTTGACAGATCTCCAACGCAATATCAGACTGTTAAACAAGGATTACAATCTCTATCCGAAATTGTAGATTGGTTTTGAAAACGGCTGTTAAGAGGGCACAATACCAAATTATGCTCCATAAAAAAATATGGATATCGTACTTCCCTTTTTTTTTCACATTTTGACCCATTTTACCTTTTGGTACCTACGGAACCTTAAATATTTTAATTTTCCCTTATCGCGCCAAAAGTTTTGAAATAATACCCACTGTATTATTTCAAAACTTTTAAATACAATACCTTACATTTTTTGCATGTTAGGTAAGTTATTTTTGGCAGCCCTGACAGTTTTTCTATTCGCCCCTTCACACGTTTCTATTAACCCCTGTTGTTGGATGAATAGAAAAAACACTTATTTTTTAAAAAATCTGGAAATCCAATGCTTTTATTCAGAAAATCATTGTTTTATCTCATTCTTTATGGTACCGGACGTTATATAAAAAAACTCAAGTTTAGAAATAAACAGTAATAGACAACAAATTCTTACGATAAAGTTGAGAATCGTTGCTATTCACCCCGTTTTACGGTATCTAAATTATTAGAATTAGAGCCATATCTATTAAAATAGAATTAGCTATGTAATGTAATATGCAACAGTACACATGGCTGTACAGTTCGCGTAATTAGTCATACAATGGGTTTTCATTAGAGTTATAGTTAAATCTAGAAGATTTTAGGGTCCCGTCCCGTACAGAAATATTTTTTTGATACGCTGATGGTTTAAGTGACCTTGCGCTGTAATCTTGTTTGAGTTAAATAGACTAATATCGACCAGCCAAACGAATGACGGCTATTTTTTCTTATATTTGATAAAATAAAAAAAATGGCCGTCATGTCGAGAATGGATAGGTACATTCTCGACAGCATTCTCTATTGAAAATTTGACAGTAGATACAAATATCTTACTGATAAACGAGGATAACAATCTATCTGTAATCTTAGTTCGGTTATTGAAAGTGGTCGTAAAGCAGTACCAACATTATAAGTTAAGTTTTAGTCAGATGAATTTAACCTATTGAAATTGTAAAATAGGTACGGAACTTTTGAGTTATAATTCTGCTTCACACTTCATCGCTTTATTTAATATTGGCAAATAATTGATAGTATTTACTTACATAAGGGTTATTCTATAAAAACTAATAATATAGTAAAGTTAGATGCAAAAGTGTTGCCTACGGAAAATATATTGGCCCTATAGAGTATTAAGAGGGTACTGTACTCCTAATTAAGGTATTTGCCTTAGGTATTGCTATCCCTATTCCCGAGCACCGTGCTGAAAGGGACAAATATAGCTGTAGCAGATTTTACTTTTATTTAGATTTTTTTTGTACATTCTTTGAAAAAACGACGTTTCGTAGTCCCCTTTTTTCTTCGCGAAAGTTAAACCGATTTTAATTGTTTTTACGCTATATTATAGATGAAGAGTATATCTATGCTTGTATCACTTTCCTTTTTGGTAAAATGTTACCAAATATGTGTGATAGTCGCTGCAACTTTACCTAAAGAAAACCGAAAAAAACGGGATTTTCGGATGGTCATATTTCTATTAGTTATTATGTATTGAAAAAAAGAAAGTAACAGAAGCATAGATATACTCTTCATCTATAATATAGCGTAGAAACAATTAAAATCGGTTTAACTTCCGCGAAAAAAAAAGGGAAGTACGATATCCATATTTTTTTATGGAGCATAATTTGGTATTGTGCCCTCTTAACAGCCGTTTTCAAAACCAATCTACAATTTCGGATAGAGATTGTAATCCTTGTTTAACAGTCTGATATTGCGTTGGAGATCTGTCAAAGACTAATGGTCTTATTCATAATGACTTATCGGAGGTTTAAACAGAGATTTTATCGTAGAGATAATAAACGTTTTAGCTTAGAAAGACTATCATGAATAACAAGTTTTGACAATTTTCGCGAACCGATTTTAGCGAACTTTTAAACCCCCAATAAGTCATTATGAATAAGACTATAACAATAATATCAAACCGGTTATCCGATATTACTAGCTAGATATATGTACCCTAACCGCGGTTAAAAGGCCTGAGAAAAAATTATAAAAAAGACAGAGGTATAAACGATGGCGTCAACTATACAGGGTGTCCCAGAACTCAACGTCAAGCCGAAACGGGGTGACAGGATAGATCATAACCATCACGAGAAAAATCAGAAAAAAAATCTATCCCATGCAGTTTGAAAATTATGGGCATTTTAAGAAAAACCTAGAAATTTGGTCTAACTGTACCATTTTTCGGTTATTGTGGTTAATTTTTATTATTTTTGGTCATTTAAACTTTGGAACCGTAACCCTAAATAACATCTCGAGAATCACAGTCTAAAATAATGACACAATTACCCCAAGTTTCCTAGAATTTAGACTATTTGTTAAACTATGAATTTAAAATTTTCAAACTTTGTCGACTTTGAAACACCCTCCTTTAAAAAAAATGTACTAGAGTGCCTTGGCAAGTGCCATTAAGAGTTGGCGCATTTAATCAGGATTGTAAAATGGTACAATACTTGTAAGTTTCGTACTAAAAAAAACGAGTAAAAAATAAAAACCTCAAGTAACCCGATTTTTGCTAACCCATTTTACTCAGGAAAAATGTTTTTTATTCGCACAAGCCCTTGGTAGGTTCTTTATTTTACGGCAAAATGATGAGAGAGATGGATAGTGGACATGTTTGCCATGAGCGAGCGAGACAGATAGTGACGCCACGCAGTGAGACGGAGATGCATCGTTTAAACGAGTGCGAATGAAACAGATACAGACGCCATACCAAGCAAATAGCTACGCTGCCAGTCTGACACCAGTTAGTACATTTCGCTCATTCGTCTACTGCGCACCTTTCCGTATTCGCTTGTGTTAATTTAGTACTGACAACTTTGGCTTTTCTTTTTGGACTTGGATTTTTGTGAATTGGACTTGTTGATTACATACCGGCAACTTTGGCTTCTCTCTTTTGGAATTGGACTTTTGTGTTGACATCCTTCTCATCACTATGCCTACGCGCTACACTTCACAAGAATATGCGAACATGCATCTCATTTATGGGGAATGCAGATGCAACGCAAGTGCCGCCGCTAGACTTTATCGTGAAAGATATCCAAATTTAGAGCGCTATCCGGATCACCGCGTGTTTGTTAATGTGCACCATTCACTCACAGAGGACGGCCATTTCCCGAATCAAATACGGGCTGGAGGTAGACCTCGCTTTCCTTACGAAGAAGAAGTGTTGGAAGAGGTCGCAGATGACCCAAGTATTTCCGTTCGTGGAATTGAAGAAAGAACGGGAATACCCAAAAGCACAGCACATCGTATTTTACAAAGAGCTGAAATGCATCCATTTCACGTACAACGAGTTCAAAGTCTTCTCCCTCGAGATTATCCTGAAAGGATTTCATTTTGTAGAACAATGCTACAGAGGCATAATGAAAATCCCCAATTCATCCAAAAAATTCTCTGGTCAGATGAATCTACATTTAAAAAAGATGGCTACATAAACTTACACAATTTTCATGAGTGGCATGTGGAGAATCCACATTTAATGCGAGAAGACCGATCCCAATATCGCTTTAAAGTTAACCTGTGGACAGGAATTTTAAACGGCAAAATAGTTGGGCCTTTTGAGCTGCCTGAGAATTTGAATGGCACGAATTACCTAAATTTTTTACGAGAAAATTTACCAAGTTTGTTAGAGGACGTACCACTAACAGATCGTTGCCACATGTGGTATCAACAAGATGGCTGCCCAGCGCATTACGCAGTGCAAGTAAGAGATTTCCTTGACCAAGAATATCCGGGAAGGTGGATTGGACGTTCAGGCACTATCTCGTGGCCAGCCCGTTCCCCAGATTTAAATCCCCTGGATTTTTTTTATTGGGGCGTTCTCAAAGAAAAAGTTTATTCTAAGCCCATTGAGAGCGTAGCCGAGCTGCGTGAACGAATTTCTCAAGCTGCTGAGGACATCAACTCTCGAGGATATGCCCGGCTAATAAGTAGATCTTTTTTAAGAAGATGTAGGGCGTGTGTTGAAGCTGATGGTAAACAATTTGAACATTTGTTTTAATAAAAAATGTTATTTTCAAATCTGACTTTTATTCCAATAAACCTAAACAAAACAAGGTCAACATTTTTCATTATTTTATTAGTATTTTGTTGCTTTGGTAAAAGTGGCGTCACTATCTGTCTCGCTCGCTCATGGCAAACATGTCCACTATCCATATCTCTCATCATTTTACCGTAAAATAAAGAGCCTACCAAGGGCTTGTGCGAATAAAAAACATTTTAACTGAGTAAAATGGGTTAGCAAAAATCGGGTTACTTGAGGTTTTTATTTTTTACTCGTTTTTTTTAGTACGAAACTTACAAGTATTGTACCATTTTACAATCCTGATTAAATGCGCCAACTCTTAATGGCACTTGCCAAGGCACTCTAGTACATTTTTTTTAAAGGAGGGTGTTTCAAAGTCGACAAAGTTTGAAAATTTTAAATTCATAGTTTAACAAATAGTCTAAATTCTAGGAAACTTGGGGTAATTGTGTCATTATTTTAGACTGTGATTCTCGAGATGTTATTTAGGGTTACGGTTCCAAAGTTTAAATGACCAAAAATAATAAAAATTAACCACAATAACCGAAAAATGGTACAGTTAGACCAAATTTCTAGGTTTTTCTTAAAATGCCCATAATTTCCAAACTGCATGGGATAGATTTTTTTTCTGATTTTTCTCGTGATGGTTATGATCTATCCTGTCACCCCGTTTCGGCTTGACGTTGAGTTCTGGGACACCCTGTATAGGGCGTCTAAGTATGCTGTTTAGGTTATTTGATTAGCCTAAGGGAACACGGAGTCCTCTGTGGTTCCCGATTCCTTGTTTTTAGGGTTCCGTACCCAAAGGGTAAAAATGGGACCCTATTCCTGAGACTTCGCTGTCCGTCCGGCCGTCCGTCCGTCCGTCTGTCACCAGGCTGTATCTCAAGAACGGTGATAGCTAGAGAGTTGAAATTTTCACAGATGATGTATTTCTATTGCCGCTATAACAACAAATACTAAAAATAAAATAAAATAAACATTTAAGGGGGGCTCCCATACAACAAACATGATTTTTTTACCGTTTCTTGCTCGATACTAATAACGTTGCCTTATGTTGCATAGATAATGGTACGGAACCCAACGTGCGCGAGTCCGACTCGCACTTGACCAATTTTTTATTCTTATTTCAAAAACGCTCAATAAATTAATGCAGAATAATCCTACACATTAAAAATTTATCAAAATATAGCAACTATAAATAGCGAATACGATGAGTTTAGATATACCTAGTTTAAATAAATTTATTTATTGTGGAGGATTTTTAAAGGTAAGTGAATTTTAAAACGCTTTTATTAAGTAATTGACGTTTGAATTTTAACGACCGATGACAATGTAATAATTGAATAATTTGCTTAGTTCAAAAAACTAAAAAAACACGCTTGAAATCACCTTAAAATCCTGAATATTTTTCTAACACACTGGCTTTTTGACCGCGCCCTCGTTCGCCTTAACTAGAGTTTACATAATATAGGTAGCCTATATTACTCTGGTCCCTTGATGTGTGGTGATGTATTAAGAATACAAGTGTCACCACCCCGTTCCCATCCCGGGTGCTGCAAAACCAGCTAAGGGATATTTTAGACAGATAACATCCTCAGTAAGAGATGGAAAGTTCGAAACCTGTGCCAACAGCCTGGTCAGCGTGGCATAGTAGACCGTAAACACAATGTGAAGGAGGCTCGTGTCCAACATGAAACTGAGGCACAACAAGTAATCATAATAATTATGTATTATTGTAGTTATAGGTCAGGTTTCACTAACTTTTTTTTGCCTGTTTTATAGATGTGCCGGGTTATCTGGGTTCTTCTTATTGCATCAGTGTATTGCTATGACGAAGATATTGATAATAACATCAATATAATTCAAGTTTATGACGAGTTACCCAAAAGCGACGACTACAAGAAAACTTCTAGACTCTTTGCAAAGTCTTCCACAGCGCGTTATAACAGATATTCCACAACGCCATATGACTTTACTTCTACGACGCCCTATGACTTTACATCTACGACGCCCTATGACTTTACATCTACGACGCCCTATGACTTTACATCTACAGTGCGCTCTGAAAAGTATCCAGTATTACAGTCTTCCACAGCGGGCTATAACAGATATTCTACAACGCCTTACGACTTTACTTCTACAACGCCTTACGACTTTACTTCTACGACGCCCTATGACTTTACATCTACAACACCCTATGACTTTACGTCTACGACGCGCTCTGAAAAGTATCCAGTAGGAAAGTCTTCCACAGCGGGCTATAACAGATATTCTACAACGCCTTACGACTTTACTTCTACAACGCCTTATGACTTTACTTCTACGACGCCCTATGACTTTACATCTACAACGCCCTATGACTTTACGACTACGACGCCCTATGACTTTACATCTAAAGCGCGCTCTAAAAAGTATCCAGTAGGAAAGTCTTCCACAGCGGGCTATAACAGATATTCTACAACGCCTTACGACTTTACTTCAACAACGCCTTACGACTTTACTTCTACGACGCCCTATGACTTTACATCTACGACGCCCTATGACTTTACATCTACGACACCCTATGACTTTACATCTACAGCGCGCTCTGAAAAGTATCCAGTAGGAAAGTCTTCCACAGCTGGCTATAACAGATATTCTACAACACCTTACGACTTTACTTCTATGACGCCCTATGACTTTACATCTACAACGCCCTTTGACTTTACGTCTACGACGCCCTTTGACTTTACCTCTACAGCGCGCTCTGAAAAGTATCCAGTAAGAAAGTCTTCCATAGCGGGCTATAACAGATATTCTACAACGCCTTACGACTTTACTTCAACAACGCCTTACGACTTTACTTCTACGATGCCCTATGACTTTACATCTACGACGCCCTATGACTTTACATCTACGACGCCCTATGACTTTACATCTAGGACGCCCTATGACTTTACATCTACAACGCCCTATGACTTTACATCTACAGTGCGCTCTGAAAAGTATCCAGTAGGAAAGTCTTCCACAGCGGGCTATAACAGATATTCTACAACGCCTTACGACTTTACTTCTACGACGCCCTATGAATTTACATCTACAACGCCCTATGACTTTACATCTACGACGCCCTATGACTTTACATCTACAGTGCGCTCTAAAAAGTATCCAGTAGGAAAGTCTTCCACTGCGCGTTATAACAGATATTCTACAACGCCTTACGACTTTACATCTACGACGCCCTATGACTTTACATCTACGACGCGCTCGGTAAAGACTCACCCAATATATAGTAAGTATACGATAATATTACGTCTATAATTGATGAAAAATTTGGTTTGAGCCCGTTAATTAATCATTTGAATTCAAAAGAAAACGCTGTTTTAATATTGTTATTGTCTGTAATTTACCTTTAAATAGGATAGAGTTATTTAGTTTAGTCCGTGAGCGCGCTGCACTTGTTGTGAACAGACGTGTTTTTATATTGCTCCTATATTTATTGTAATTTACGTAAACAAATAGATATTATAGTGTTAAAAACTATTGAGAAGATTAAGTAATGGTCAAAGTGACATACTAAGAATAACATTAAGTGCTAAAACGATTACAAATAACAGTGGTGAACAAATTATGATTATTATTGTACCTGTATCGCATGGATTGATAAGAGTTTGGTGCGCCTAGACAAATGGCGATCGCTTCGTGTTTCGCTCATTCACGAACGTCAATATCATACAAAGCTGGTAGGCGGTACCTACTTACTTGCTACGTTTCGAATATAAAACTGCTCTGAGTGAGAAGTATACATTAAACTTATCTTTGTTGATTACACCTGTGGATTATACAAATATAATCTAGCCAATTTGGAGTTAACATAATCAAACACTTCTAGTGCTTTTAGTAAACAAGCTATCAACAAACTATCAATTCACTCACTATGTCGTCAAAACGAACACCACCCAGTTCACAAAGTCATTTGAATGCACCTGAGCCGCCCATACACTTTAACTCTGACTCAAATATTAACCTGGCTGGTAATATTATACCAGATTGCGGTTTTCGCAACATAACAAAGCGACAGAAACGCGGCTTCAGCGAATTAAATTATCAATGGGAATGTTCGACCACCGAGATTAAATCAATGTTTTCTGAGATTAGAGCCCAACAGGATGAAAAATTCCAAGCCCTGAGCAATACAATACTTACTCTAATTAATCAAAACATGAGTATACAGACCTCCGTTGCTACGATGAACAGCCGCCATGAAGAATTATTTAATAAGATAACAAAGTTGGAGCAAGAGAATTACTTATATAAAAGCGCATTTCGACACTAGAAACTAAAACGGATTTACTCGAAAAGCAAATACATAAATCAATCATCGAAATACGTAACTTACCAAAACTGGATAACGAGAACATAACCGGTTTGATTTCTCTCATCTTGAAACTAGGAGAGTACCTAGACTTTGAACATCCAATACAGGCCTCAGAAATAGGTGACGTGCACCGCACGAGATCGGGAGCCGTTATTGTAGATTTTACCACAGCCCAAAGAATGTAATGACATCACGCAAAATTAAACATAAACATCTTCGTGAGATCAACAAGCCCGAGCTCAACACTGAACACTTTAATTTACCTGGTCCACCTCATCGCGTATATATGTCAGATAACCTAACGAGCAAAACCAAAAGAATATACTACATGGCACATGAAGCTGTTAAAAAAACCCATTTTCTACATGGACTGCCTTCGGTAACGTTTACATTAGGAAGGTAGAAAGTACCTGTAACACAGGTTTAACGCACTAAACCTACTGCAGGCACCAGCTCTCACTCACTACGCGCAATATTAATGCAATCAAATGTATTATGCTGTGTGAGAGAAATAAATAAATAAATAAAAATAAATAAAATTTATGGAATAACACGTCGGAACAATTACCTCTATGCACTTGCATACGCATATTTATGCACGTGTTCTGCATAAATCTGGCTGAATTTCATTTATGCAATGTTGAATCTACTCTTATAATTACAGATTTATGTCATTACTAGCTGACTCGGCAAACGTTGTTTTGCCATACAAATGACAGGGGTAGACAAATAATTTGCAATAAATTAAAATTGCGACTATAATTTGAGATTTAAACTATCCTATCTCTCAAGTTGGATCGAACTGCACATGGTGTGCGAATTTTATTATAATCGGTTAAGTGGTTTAGGAGTCCATTGAGGACAAACATTGTGACACGAGATTTATATACATATATTAAGATGTTCGGTCAAGAAGCCTGGTGGGCCCAAAGCCTCAAAGCCCTATTCACTACTAGTTTGAATTGAATGTTTTTTTTTGTGTGTTGTATATTACTTTTATCGAGCAAGGATATAAGGAAATATGTATAACATCACGCTGCGACTAATAGGTAGAAGGCAGCAGTGAAAAATTTTGCAAATATCCGCATTTGTTTTTTATACGCTTAAAAATTTAAAGAAAAATCTCGGAAAATGTTCTACATTCCACGAGTACGAAGTCGGGTCAACACAACAGCTAGTTAAATTTAAAGCATGTATTTAAAAGCAAATAAAATTAATTAACGACGTGCTCTTGGTCCTCTTTTCAGCTGATTGTTTAGCAGACGATACAAAGTGCATTGTGAATCACATTATTGTATTTGGCGGCATCTATCCTTCTAGAATCAAGAGGCAATCTAAGATGGCTGTAGATTCGAAAACTGGATTCAGTACCACAAATGGATATAAGAAGTTATTATCTTCTACAAGCGCAAGCCCAAGTAACGGTATTTACTATTATTTCATTGTCCCTGTGGTGACGAATCTAAACTAATCTTATACTAACATTATAAAGCTGAAGAGTTTGTTTGTTTGAACGCGCTAATCTCAGGAACTACTGGTGTGATTTGAAAAATTCTTTCAGTGTTGGACAGTACATTTATCGAGAAAGGCTATAGGCTATATAATATCACGCTGCAACCAACGGGAGCGAAGCAGTAGCGAAAAATGTTGCTAAAACGGGGAAAATGTTCTAATTTCGACGCGTACGTAGTAGCGGTTAATAGCTAGTAGATTAATAAATCTAGTTAATAAGTATAAAATAAGTTATAAATTATTATTATTATGGTGTGCAATAAATAATACTTTATTTTATTTATTGATTAATATATACATTCGTTCAGCGCCTGTGTGCGATACCTATGAACCTTTTAACCGACTGCTAAAAAAGGGAAGAGGATCCAAGTTCGGCTACCTATATATATTTTAGAGAGATTTGAGATAAGACTTGTTCTTGAGGAAAATTGCCTATTGAAAGATCGTCACTTTATAATGTTGATGGTGGCCACGGCGCCCCTATTGTCTTGGCGCCTGTGTGCGCCGCACATTTCGCATAAAGGCCGGCTCGGCCCTGCATTCGTTCGAAACTAATAAAATATTTTCCATATTTCAGCAACTACTGAGGATCCTTTCGATGCCTTATTGAGGAAACCGTTTATCTCTTATTTTGATACACTTACACAGAACCCTGCCACAATAAATAAATGTAAGTGTTGTATTTTATATTTCACATTAATAAATATAATTTAGCTCAATACTAGTTTATACTACGCTGAAGAGTTCGTTTGTTTGTTTGAACGCGCTAATCGCAGGAACCACTGGTCCGATTTGAAAAATTCTTTCAATGTTGGATAGTATATCTATCACGGAAGGTTTTAGGGCCTTTAGGCTATATAATATCACGCTGCGACCTATATCAGCAAAGCATTAGGGAAAAATGTTGCATTTACGGGGAAAATGTTCTAAATTCCACGCGTACGAAATCGCGGGCAACAGCTAGTTTTAATTTTAATATAAAACCGGTCCACTACAAGTTAGACACCCTCACGTAGGGTTCATACTGTTATTATCATAATATATTCGTCCTATTTTTTATCCCAAATAACAGGATAATGGCAAAAGACATTAGTCTTCTATCATCATTAGATAATGAGTATTTGTTGCTGTATCATCAATTGATATACAAAAACTGTGAAATTTTCAATTCTCTAGCTATCACTGTTCCACAGATACAGTCTGGTGACAGATGGACTGCGAAGGCTCAGTAATATTCCCATTTTACCTTTTGGTACAATGGGTTCCGTTAAGATATTTAATACAGTTATGTCATTTTTCTTGTACCCCACTAAGTAACACGCACATTTTGTAATTAAACCTGACGTTTTGGATGACAAATATAACAAAATGCTTTGTTCAACAGCTTGCACGTTGTCGTACAAATCAGGACAGTGTGTGGAGCCCCAGTTATGCGCTGACAATGATTACTTCGACCGATCAGATTACAACATATTGTAAGTTATAGATTCATAAACCTTTCTCCGTCCACTGCTGGATATAAGTCTCATAGAATGCTACAATGCGCGGTCTTGCGCTAACACAGTAATATCTAGGTATGTGTGTGTGTAATATGTATCTACGAGTATGTGCGTCTCTGATACACGCCACAGGTTCAATTCAACAATAGACCAATAAGCAGGTCTTCTCTTCCCAATGACAACCTGTTTCAATGCTTGTAAAAGTGAAGTTTGTGGTTTGCGAAAGCTACTATATCACTTGATACCATATGATGGTACCAATTCTAGCCGCCAACTAAACTTAACTAAAAAATGAAAACAACTACTGCTGTATTTTGATTATTTGGCTCTTTTGTTATTTATATACCTCCGTGTGGTGACGGATTAAGAATACAAGTGTCACCCCCCATCTCCTCCCCAGGGTGCTGTAAAAGCCAGCTAAGATTGACGTGCGCCGGAATGCTTGCCCGGCTGCTCCCGAATTGCGGGGGGGCCGGAGCTGTCAGCCGCCGTCTCTATGACGGGGTGGTGCGCTCTAAAGCTCTCTACGGAGCGCCAATTTGGGCGGCGGCGGCTCTCAGCGCCGAGAACGCCTCGCTGCTACGGCGTTCGCAGCGGGTTTTGGCGCTGCCAGGGCGTATCGCAGCGTCTCGCTTGAGGCGGCGTGCATTATTGCCGGGAGCCTCCCGTGGGACCTCGAGGCGGGGGTCCTGGCTGAAGTGTACAGAAGGAGGGCCCTGATGCGGAATGAGTCGGCAATTGAGCCCCTCCCCGAGGAGATCGTGCGCTGGAGGAGCGAATGTCGCGACGATCTCTTCGGGAGATGGTCAGAGAGATTGGAAGATGTGACCTGGGGCAAGCGGCTGGTTGACGCCGTGCGCCCAGTCCTGCGTCAGTGGGTCGATGCGCCGCACCGGGTGCCGACCTACCACCTCACCCAGCTCCTCACGGGCCACGGCTGCTTTGCCAAATACCTGTGTGAGCTGGTTGGAGTCGAGTCCACACCCGGGTGCAAAAATTGCGCATCCAGGGCCGTGGATACGGCCGAACACACATTGGCCGTGTGCACGGCCTGGACTGCTCAACGCGCCCGACTTACTGGCGTGGTTGGCGCAAATTTGTCGCTGCCGGCCGTCATCGAATCGATGGCCGGCAGTAAAGAGAGTTGGGCCGCTGTCACCTCCTTCGCTAGAGAGGTGATGACGGCAAAGAGAGAGGCCCTGCGGGAGCGCGAGCGCTCGGGCGACACTTTGCCTCCCCGCAGGGCCCCGGGCAGGGGTCGTCGGCGCGCAATAGCAGGCGGCCCCACCCGACGAGGAGGCCGCGCGCGGCAGGTCGGAGGGCCTGTCGCGCCAAAAGCGGCGGACAATCACTCTCCACGTGTTCTGGGGAGAGGCGTCGGTCTGACGGGGTGGCCTAGGGCCCGCCCCGTCACAGTGAGCCCCCACCGATAGGGGGCCACCCCTGGTCGGGTCATGGTAATACCTGAGTGACTACCATGGCCCGGCTAAGGGGCGAGGAGGAACACCGTGGGGTTTAGTGGGAAGTTCGGGTCCGCTTCTGACCCGGGAGTCCCACACAAAGTGCGTAAATGCATTCACCACGTAAAAAAAAAAATCCTCTGTGAGAGACGGAAACTCGAAAATAAACTCTGTGCCAACACGCCTGGTCTGCGCGGCACAGTAGACCATAATCCCTCCCAAAGTGGAGGAGGCCTGTGCCCAACAGTGGGACGTTAATGGGCTGGATAGAGACTATTTTGTTGTGTACATTTACCTATATTAATTAAAATCTTTAATCTAGAATAAACAGTTTTTATAACAAGAAAGTTAAGTTAACAGTGCCGAATTGTGTTACTGAAATCAATTATCATTTTTTAGTTAAGTTTAGTTGTGCACGTAGAATCGGTACCGTCATCAGACTCTGAAGTACGATTTAGCCAGGCTAAAGTTACGAGTCTATAAGATTGAACGCGCATCCATCCATCTATTAATTCTGTGTCATCATAAATATGTAATTATTTCCGTTTTAGTGAGCTATGCGAAGATGTATTCGAAATATGTTGTACGACACTTAAGAGCCAAATTACAGAGTCTAGTTCACCAACTAGTCAGCCAACAAATCAACCAAAAAGTCAAACAACTTCCAAGACTAAGACATAGGTATGTATGTATTTGTACCCACAGCTTAGAACATTAATCGTAATTTAAATTAAGCTTAGAGCAATGCTCATACTCATTTGTACAGACAATGAGACCAATTCTAATGCGTCAAAAACATAACCTAATTCAAAAAAAAATAAAAGCAGACATGTATGATGTATTTTGATAAATTATTTTGTTGTCACATATATATTAATTAAACTCATTAGTCTATATTACACAGTTTTTATAAAAGACTAATACTCATTTTTAGTATACCTTGGCTGGCTTCTACAATAGCTAATAGGAGAAAATGGTGGTGACACTTGTATTATTAAAACTTTATCGCTCTCTCTCTCTCCAGCCCATAAATATCCCACTGTTGGGCACGGGCCTTCTCCACTTTGGGAGGGATGATGGTCTACTGTGCAGCACTGACCAGACGTGTTGGCACAGGGTTTAAATCGAGTTTTCCGTCTCTCACAGAGGATGTTATTTGTGTACAAAATCCTTAGCTGACTTTTACAGCACCCGGGGAAGAAAAGGGGTGGAGACACTTGTATTCTTAATCCGTCACCACACGGACATCAATGTCCTTTACCACTACTAACTATTAAATACTTTTAAATACTTTACAGGTTATGGGACGTTTCTAAGAGGGCGCCTCTGTAACAGCAACTGTGGACAACTACAAAATATTAAGAATCTATGAAATCAGCTGTAATAAATAAAACTGCAATTCTTTTTAATTGTGTACTATAATAATTTAAAAACCAAACCCTAACACATGGTGCAAGAATCCACCCTCTTGTACCACTCTACCTATTAAAAAAACCGCACCAAATTCAGTTGCGTAGTTTTGAAGATATAAGCTCACATAGGGACGTACATACAAAAATAATGACTTTAATATTTTCTAACACTTGCGCGACTCATTTGTTCAAATAAAACTACTTTTTACGGATTTAGACGCGTATATTTCTTTTAAATTTTGGCCCGACGTTTCGGAGACTTTATCTCATCGCGTTTAAATCCGTAAAAAGTAGTTTTATTAATCTGTGCATATGTACAGTACATAGACTTTTTAAATCATATTTTTACTTAAATTAAACTACATACTTGTTACGGATTTAGGCGAGTGTAATTGTTAAAAATTTTAGTCCGACGTTCCGTAGATTCACCATAGTCACAACACAAGTAACACAACAGTCTCACCCGTGACCATGGTGACTGCAATGTTTCCGAAACGTCGGGCTAAAATTGATAACAAATACACGCGTCGGGTATCCGTAAAAAGTAGTTTTATTTATCGAAATGAGTCGCGCAAGTGTTAGAAAATATTTTTTTTATTATTATAGACTGGTATAAATATAAACTCCGTTTAAATACTTTGACTAGTCGTGTTTGGTTCGTATCACAAACTTGTTCTACTTGAGGAAGTACAAAGTAATCATTTGTCTTTTTTTATTATATCAACTAAATTTATTAAAGGTGAGTGATGTCATTGTTCGTGTGGTGACGGATTAAGAATACCAGTGTCACCACCCCATCTCCTCCCAAGGGTGCTGTAAAAGTCAGCTAAGGGATATTGCACACAGATAACATCCTCTGTGAGAGATGGAAAACACGAAAATAAACCCTGTGCCAACACGGCTGGTCAGTGCGGCACAGTAGACCATAATCACTTCAAAGTGGAGGAGGACCGTGCCCAACAGTGGGACGTAAATAGGCTGAAGAGGACGTCATTGTTTACAAAGCTAGCTAGAGTTTTGCAGCAGTATCTATACTAACATTACAAGGCCGAAGAATTTGTTTAAACACGCGAGAGTCCATTTATTAAAGAAGGCTATAGGCTATATAACATCACGCTGCGACAAACAGGAGTTGCAAAAACGGGGAAAATTATCTAAATTTCAAATTTACGAAGTGGCAGGCTACAATTAGTTTAAGATAAGATTGCCTAAGTACCTATATATGGTTTTATTTGGTCCTCTTAATATTAGAAACGATACCCTAAACGAAATAACAGAGCTGGCGAGCATCACCGTGTGCCTGTGTACTTAGTAGGCACCTAAATATTTATTCTGTCAATAAAAGTTAAAATAAAAATATAAAGTGTATTCTTATCACATAATATATTCTCTTCCAGATAACCTTGTGACATAAACATACTCGTATAATATATTAAGCAACAGGAAAGTAAAATGCAACAAATCTGAGATCGGGTTTTTCTAATGACCGATTCTTGTCGAATTGGACTTCACCATGCTATGATAATATGATATTTACATATATATTTATTGTCTTATTCATAATGACTTATCGGAGGTTTAAAAGTTAGCTAAAATCGGTTCGCGATAGTTGTCAAAACTTGTTATTCATAATAGTCTTTTTAAGTCAAAACGTTTATTATCTCACCGATAAAATCTCCGTTTAAACCTCCGATAAGTCATTATGAATAAGACCATTATTCTTTAAAAACATAACAGCTATCTTTACAGGTTTATCTTGGACTAAAAATTTTTGGCATCTGTATTGGCCTCAATGTACGTACGCGTCTAAATGTTTTAAAAAATGATAGCGCAAGTCAATTGCAAAAATTTATAAGTGAATGCGTGAATGTAAGTAATATAAATTTGTTTTTTATTATTATTAAAAACTGTAACATTATTATTGGGCAAAAGCACGTTCTGGAACCACTCTTTAAATGTAGTGGCATTCATTTCCTCGTGGTAGTCATTTGTGGATTTTGATTGAAATGCCAGTAACGCGTTCTCCACAAAGCCGTATTTTGCAGAACCTGCGTGGCATATTATCAGACGGGCCCCCCTTACCCATTGGTACTTTCGACGTCGACGCTTGTGTATCATCCGTCCAAGAACGGGAAACCGTGTAATTGGCGTTTAGCTATGTCTCGTCAATGAACACGACATTATCCCAGTTATCAATTTATTTTGCTTCTCTCAAAAAACTTATCCGTTTTAAAATTATGTCGTATCGTTCTAATAAAATTTTTCTTTTGTCTGTTTTTTTATATGAAAGACCAATATCTTTTAAGATTTTGGTTAAAGCAGTTTTACCCCCGCTAAACAGTCCAGCTTCTCTTAACGATGCCAAAAGCTTCTTCCTGTTGAGATATTCATTTCTGAAATAGTAACCATATATATGATTTCTGATTGCATTGGCGTCAAAGGTGTCAATATCTGTCACGGGTTTAGTTCTACGTTTCTTCTTCAAAATAGTAGACTTGACCACCTGATAGAAAACACTTGAAGAACGTGGTCTATGCGCACGAAATGTTTTAGCGTCACAAAATGGCGGCCCATAACGGCATTTGGGGTTACCATTTTCAACGTAAATATAAAAATGCTACTTTCTTTCGCGCGTTCGGTTTGGTCGTAGTTTTATTTTTATATTTAATAAAAGTTATCTTATATAATCCATTATTTTCAAATTCTTAAAAATAAAAACAAAACGTATTATTTTATAAAGTATAACTGTATAAGAACAGATTCGTAATCTGTTCTATTATTGCCTGTTATTGCTAGCACAGCACTACAAATATAAAGCACTGACATAGCCTTGTAATAGCGCAGTATAGATTTAGGAAAATATTGTTTACCAAGTTATTTGACACTCAGTTTGGCACAAAATTACATTAATTAATTCAAATAACATTCATTGATTATTGATATAATAATGTTGTTTTAATGCTCATCAATTGTTAAAACGGTAAACAACCAGCAAAAATATTTTTATCGTAACTGCAACGCCATTACAAAGTTACGTCGTCAGTTCAATCGCGACGTGTCAGGAACGCATTCTCTGGGCCCTGAGTCGGGTATTTCAACGGTGTCACAACTGTACCATTATTGTACCATTATGGTGCAATAGTAAACTTTTTGGTAGTCTACTATTATTGTGTCGTCATAACGACTTCATCATTGTTTTACAATTGTCAAAGTGACATAAATTGCTAGTCTCGTACACAACTGCTTCACAATTGCAATTCAATGACTGAAATGTTTCGGTAGTCTGCTATTTTGAATTTGACAGTAATATTTTTAAATTGTCCTGTGTCGACAGATTGCCATAAATAAAAAATAGATAGATAGAAATATTAGAAATTGTTCTTTGTAATTTATTGCAATTTACTAATCTCCTAAACTTCACATTGCTTTTTATACTAATAAATTGTATGTACAAATATATTTAAACGAAGTCTAGCATGATTAAATGTTTAAATTTATTAGTAGTTTTTCGAAAATCACGTCAACTAACGCATTTTTTAAAAACGGCAACACATACATACCATTCTAACACAATCCATAGATAAAAGAGACCGAAAATTCAATGCATAGATAAAAGAGATCGACAATTCTATTACCATTGAACGACCGTTATGACGGCATATAGCAGACTACGGATATTTGACTTCAATTGCAACGGTATCGTGCCGGTATTGTGCCGGTATGACAATTGTTCCAAAATAGTGGACTTGAGCACCTGAACGGCCGTACCTAATGTCTTTAATATTGTAATTGATATATCTTAACGGCCTACATCAATATTATCGTATATCATCGCCGACACGTACATATTAACACAGCCAGTAGGCACAGAAAATGAAGAATTAGGGATACTTTTCCTATTTACTCAAAATCTACTAAATATATTTTAATTCTGATTTACGTGTTTCTATACATAATAGTTACCTATGTTTTTAAAGTTATTTCATCACGAAATACGCGATAATAGACCGACAAATGAAAAAAATAAAAAATTAGAGAGGTTGTTTCGCCTAGATTTTCTATCGAGAAAACTTTTTTCAATCGCGTTTCTGAGTTTATGCGATCCTAGATCATATATTGAAAAAACATATACTTAAAAATTAGAGCTCTAGCCATTCAATCTAAAGAAACAATGAAAACTTCGTACATAGATAAATGCACGAAGCTATTTTGGTATCCTCTTAAATTACATTATTTGTAAAATTTATTGTATTTTATTAAAAACTAGCTGTTTCCCGCAGTTTCATTTGTATACTTGTAGAAATTCATACGCATGAAATTTAGAAAATAAAGAAGGAAAGTTAAGAAATTATATAGAAAACATATTATTATCATACACTTAAACCACTCTAACTATTAAACTGCATCGAAATCAATTGCGTGGTTTTGAAGAAATAAGCTCACCTAGTTACATAACAAAAATAACGACTTTGTTATAATTTATATTAAGTAAAGCAACAATTATTTTTAAGTCTGACGCCGCCTTGTCTTACAGGACGAGCTTTATAAACTATATATCTCTAGTTACAATAATCAGTCGTGTCGAGTTTGTGTTGCAAGATAGTCGTATTGAAGGAAAAATAAATTCAATTATTGTGATTTTTTTAATTCTATTTTAAACTTTTTGAAAATCAAATTTAACAATGGTAAGCTTGTTACATAGTTCACTGCGAGCACAAAATAGCATAATTTAATACTATTTGTTGCCCACGACTTCACACCCGTGGAATTCCTACTTACTTGACACTTATAGGTGCCTATTCTATGTGCAGAACTAAACTTAACTTAACTAAAAAATTATAACAACTATTGCTGTATCTTAAATATTTGGTTATTTTTTTGCACACATTTATATTAATTAAAATCGTTAGTCTATAATAAACAGTTTTTTATATTAAAAAAGTTGTGTTAACATTGCCGAATTGTGTTATTGACGCTATCAATTTTCATTTTTTAGTTAAGTTAAGTTTAGTTCTGCACATAGAATAGGCACCATAGTCTCATTTTGGACAATTCATACAATGGTACCAATTCTAGATGCACAACTAAACTTAACTAAAAAATGAAAATTGATAGTGTCAAAAACACAATTGCGTTGTTATTAAAAGTGTTAAATATAGACTAACGATTTTAATTATATGATTTAACTTAATAAAAAATTGGTCAAGTGCGAGTCGGACTCGCGCACGAAGGGTTCCGTACCATTATCTATGCAAATGCAACATAAGGCAACGTTATTAGTATCGAGCAAGAAACGGTAAAAAATCATGTTTGTTGTATGGGAGCCCCCTTAAATATTTATTTTATTTTATTTTTAGTATTTGTTGTTATAGCGTCAATAGAAATACATCATCTGTGAAAATTTCAACTCTCTAGCTATCACCGTTCTTGAGATACAGCCTGGTGACAGACGGACGGACGGACGGACAGCAAAGTCTCAGTAATAGGGTCCCGTTTTTATCCTTTGGGTACGGAACCCTAAAAACAAAGTCGTTATTTTATATGCATATCCTTATGTAAGCTTATATCTTCAAAACTATGCTACGGATTTTGATGCGGTTTTTTAATAGATAAAGTGGTTCAAGAGAATTCTTATTTTGTATGTCTAAATTCAAAGCAATAGCTAGTGAAGAATAAATGATCGACGGCGAGGTCAAGACACTGGATTATTTTCAATATTTAATAAAAGTTTTTTCCTTATAAACACACACACACTACATACGCAATCGTTAACATCGAAAAACAAAACGAGTTATGACCAGCAGAGCAGATTCATTAACATTTTTACTGCAAAGTTATCTTCCTTTCCTTTTCCAGCTCATTAATGCCCATTCTTAACCACAGGCCTCCTCCACTTTGGGAGGGATTAGGTGTTAGGGTCTACTATGCCGCGCTGACCAGGCATAAGGTTTAGTTCCGAGTTTACCGTCTCTTACAAAGGATGTGGTCTGTATAAAATGTCTCTTAGCTGGCTCTCACAGAACCCTAGGAGGAAAAAGGGTTGTTCCTTCCTGGTTGCTTAATCTGTCACAAGGACAATACAGGGTGTTTACTATGATGTATTGTGTACTGAAAGGGCTTTGCTGAATTTCAGCGTTGCGGTGTTAAAACCGCAACATTAAGCTGAGTAGCGTTCCTTTCTTCTCCAATGGGTGGGGCACATTGGCATTGGCACTCATTATTCTATCAGTTTATATATACTCATCTTTTTATTTTTATCTTTTTGTTTTGATTTGTGATTTTTCGTATATTTTTATTTGTGCCTATAAGTTTAATTGTAACACTATGGTAATACCAGTAATACCATAATACTATGTAAGTAGGGACCTTGTTGTGTCCCCATGGGGGAGAAATAAAAACTTTCTTTCTTTCTATTATAAATATTATGTTTTTACAAAAAAAGATATATTATATTTTGTCTATGTGTATGTACATAACACAAGCGTAGATATATAGCTTGAGTGAGAAATGTTCGTAAATATTTATTTATTCATTTTTAGGGTTCCGTACCCAAAGGGTAAAAACGGGACCCTATTACTGAGACTTCGCTGTCCGTCCGTCCGTCCGTCCGTCCGTCCGTCCGTCTGTCACCAGGCTGTATCTCAAGAACGGTGATAGCTAGAGAGCTGAAATTTTCACAGATGATGTATTTCTATTGCCGCTATAACAACAAATACTAAAAATAAAATAAAATAAATATTTAAGGGGGCTCCCATACAACAAACATGATTTTTTTACCGTTTCTTGCTCGATACTAATAACGTTGCCTTATGTTGCATAGATAATGGTACGGAACCCTTCGTGCGCGAGTCCGACTCGCACTTGACCAATTTTTTTATTTCAGATGTATAAAGCTGTACTCTTACTTCTTGTGGCATCCTCCCATTGCCGAAATGATGATAATCAAGACCTGGATAAACTAATTGATGAAATATTTGGGTCGACAACTACTAAAGCGTCTGCTGTAACAGCGCCACCCATTGTCACTAAACCAACTGAATCAAGCACATATTGTAAGTATTTTAGGCATACTGTGCCGATAGATTGATGATTATTATTTATTTATTTATTTATTTATTTTTAGGATCACCAACAAATGATACACATACAAAATCACAGTAACAATTATAAATTAGAAACTTGCCATGTGTTCATTAAATTACAGGCAACCACAGCTAACACAATTTTAAAAATAAGAATAATAATTTTTTTTTTCTAATTTCTAAAAGGAATAAAGATATAATACATGCATTAAGAGTAATTACAAAAATAGTCACCAGAAACAATAAAAAACTTCACCCCAACAATAAAATCACAGAAAGAATAAACCAAAAGAAAAAAAATTAGGTACCAAGACATTAAAGAATAAGAAATTATTCAGAATCCTGGCTCAAGATATTCAGTGAATCTTTTCTTCACTGCTGCCAATCTATCATTAAAAATATCCAAGTTCAATATGTGTGTGAGATCATTATAAGACTTAAGCATTCTTGTTAAAGGCGCGTTAAGACCGATGTTAGTTCTATATCTACTTAAGGTGAACAGTTTGTAGACACTTGAGCGTGGTAACCTGTTAGGGACCGTTATATAATTATGACTCTGAAGCACAAAAACATAAAACAAAACATGAAAAGCAGAGGCCATAGTGCTAGTTTCGTTCATTTCGTAAACTAAATGACTCCGAACGCGTTTACTTTAGCGCCAAATAGTTTAGAGATGTGACAGTACCACTCTATACCACTAGGTAGCGCTGTTCTAAATTAGTACATTATCCCGCCAATGTTGCCCCTTGTCACTAGAAAGAGCCTCTAGATTTTTTTTATTTGTTTAAAACTAGCTAAGCACCGTAGACTGATTTACTTGCATAATCAAAATTTTTAAAAATTTTCTCTTCATAAAAACTGTTCTACTACTTCAAGGAAAAATTTTTGCATATTAACTTTATTATTGCCAGATAAAATATTGATTAAAATATTTATTTATGGAAAAAATATTATCGAGATTTTCACTCATCAAAACACTCAGCGATTTATTTTATGCTAAAAACAGATGAATCTGTTCACAGCCCGCTGAGGTCCCACTGTTGGACACGGGCCTTTTCTACTTTGGGAGAGTATTCGGTCTCTTATGTGCTGACCAGACGTGTTAGTGTTTGTAATATCACTCAGCTCTAACTTATCACTGTACAAAAATGGTGTGATGAGTGTGATTACATTACACTTGTGTTCCTAATTCGTCACCACACGGACTTATCTCATACTAGCTGTTGCCCGAGACTTCGTACGCGTGGAATTTAGAAAATTTCCACGTTTTAGCAACATTTTTGCACTACTGCCTCGCTCCTATTGGTCGTAGCGTGATGTTATATAGCCTATACTGCCTATAGCCTTCCTCAATAAATGTACTATTCAACACTGAAAGGATTTTCCAAATCGGGTCCGTGTTTCCTGAGATTAGTGCGTTCAAACAAACAAACAAACTCTTCAGCTTTATAATTAGTATAGATATCCATCACTTGAATTTTGGTCATTCATTTTGTTCATTCATTCAAATAATTAAATCATTTTTAGGATTTTTTTTGTTAGATAAAATTCATTATTTTTAACCAAACTATTAGAATAGAATAGAATAGAATAGAATACACTTTATTGTACACCATAAATTACATGTCACTTAACTAATGTAACAATAAAAATTGTACAATTGGCATTGTTCATAATTTTTGACCTGCTGTTTTTATATTTTTTTTAGAAAATATAGACCATTTTAAGAAACTAATTTCAATATTATTGAAATATTCACTATTCAGAATTTTTTTTAAATTCTTGAATATATTACTTTAAATGTTGTGACGTCATCGTTTTACGCAATCTGTGTATAAACTTTTCTTGATAGACTTAATACAGATTGTACTTTATCTTTTCAAAGTTGACAAGTTGATATAATAGACCAATTTCAACTCCACTTCAGAGTAGTATGTATATCCCTAAAAACGCCTTAATATTTTAAGTCCTTCATTTCAAGGGCAAATAGAGATCATTTGTTTTTTTTTGAAAAATAATCATTAAAATAGCAAATTTTCCGAAAAAAACTAATGGATCATGATCAGAAACTATATTCCCCGAAATGGTTTTCGAATTAAGAGTTTTAAAAAAATATGAACAATGCCCATTGGCGGTCTTATTGCATATTGCGATCTCTTCCAGACAACCTTTAGATGGACTCAGTTTATTTGGAAAGGGGTATTAGTCCTGTACTTGCTATGTATAAATTCCAAGTAAGAAGAAAAATCTTATATTACGCATAATCAATACATACTACAGATATAATAAATAATAAATATGTAAATAAATATTCACGGACATTCACACAACGTCCTCTGGTCCCAAGCTAAGCTTATATGCTTGTGTTATGGGTACCAGAATACGGATAGAATACATAAACTACTTTTCTTTTGTAAATACATACTTATAATACATAGAAACACCCAGACGTAGTACAAACATTTGTATGACATTTAAGGATATCACACAAATGATTGTCCCAAGCGGGAATCGAACCCGCGACCTTGTGAACGGCAGTCCATTACATGAACCACTACGCCACGAAGCCCGTCAAATAATACATATAGAGACATAATACATACACATATAGAGATATAGATCCATAAATGTACATAAACCTATACATATATAAATAGAATAGAATACATAAATATATACATAAACATAATGATATGAGAAGTTTGGATTTAATTTTTCGTGGTTTGTAGCAGTAGATAATGTTCATTGATACGTTTATTAAACGAAACAAAAGATTGCGCATTTTGTATGGATTTTGGTAATGCGTTCAATAGCAGAGCTGCCTCTACAGTAAAAGATTTGCTAAGGAATCTAGTAGAGTGCAATGTCAAGGCTAATCGCAAATTTTCCGATAATCTTAAGGTTCTCAAATGTGTGTCACGGAGAAACGTAAAACGTTATTTGAGATAGGTAGGGCTTGTGGGGTTAAAGAGAATCTTATAGAGTAAACTGAGAATGTGAGTATTCCTTCGAAGTCGGATGGGTAACCACTTGAGCTTATTACAGAATTCAGATACCTGATCATATTTGCGTAGCCCAAATATGAATCGGATAGCTAAGTTTTGGAGACGCTCAAGTTTGTTAAACTGGTCCTCGGTAAGATCGAGATAGCTGGCATCAGATTAGTCTATAATAACTATTACACATTGATTAATCTATATCATATTTAGACGCGTATATTTGTTTTGATATTGGTAATAATTCTACAGATACCAACTGTTCAACTAAACATATATAAAAACAAGTACTTAATGGAGTATTTACATTAATTTGCTATTTTGTTGTGCACATATATTAATTAAAGAAAGTTCAGGTATCATTGTCGCATTGTGTTATTAACACTATCAAGTTTCATTTTTTAGTTAAGTTTATTTCAGTTGTCCGCTTGGATTTGGTACGAATGTATATTTTTCCTTCACAGCCGAGGAGAAGTGGTGTATTGCTCCAGATGGAACAAGAGCGCAGTGTGTACCATACTATCTGTGCAAAGAAATCCCCAAATATGCAATTGATCCACAGTAAGATTCCTTGTTTTTATTATCACTACGTTCTTACATACTGCTGTATTATTTTATAACTAGCCGTTTTTGCAACATTTTTCACTACTGCTTCGCTCCTATTAGTCGCAGCGTGATGTTATATAGCCTATAGCCTTCCTCGAAAAGTGGTCTATTAAACACAAAAAGATTTTTTTCATTAGATCTAGTAGTTCCTGAGATAAGCGCGTTATACAAAAAACAAACAAACAAACAAACTCTCCTATTATTCGCAGCGTGATGTTATATAGCCTATATAGTCTTCTTCGATAAATGTTCTATCCTATGAGTTTATTTGTTTGAACGCACTAATCTCAGGAACCACTGGTCCGATTTGAAAATTTTCAGTTTTGGACAAATGTATCGAAGAAGGCTCGAAGCAGGCTAAATAACATCACATCAGTAAAAATTTTCGTAAAAGCGGGGAATATTTTCTAAATTCCATGTACTTATACGAATTCGCGGCAGCTGGCAGCTGGTAGATTAATACTTGATACGTACCGAGCTAACAAAATAGTGCTATTACGATTTTGTAAAAAAAATTATGTTGGTATTTTGTTTTCAGTGTGGATCCATGTGATTCGTACTTGGACGTATGCTGCAGCCCTAAGTTAATTCTAGAAGATACTAGAAAACCAAGTGAGAAGGCCTAGGTGCTCACGTGAAAGCAAGAAAATGGTTAGAAGCATCAATAAATTGTTCCAGTTCTACTACTACTACTATCCAAACTAAACTAACATGAATATTGATAGTGGTACCAATTCTACGTGCACAATTAAACTAATTAAAACGATCATTTTAAAATATACTATAGTCGGTTTTATTTTACATTAGTTTAGCTCATCTAATTCCTTTCCTTTTATTATGAACAAGCTGTTGCCCGCGACTTTGTAGAATTTAGGAAATTTTCCCAGTTTTCACAACATTTTTCACTGATGCTTCCATCCTATTGATCGCAGCGTGATGTTATATAGCCTTCCTTAATATATGTACTATCCAACACTGAAATAATTTTTCAATTCGAACCAGTGGTTCCTAAGATTAGTACGTTCAAACAAACAAACAAACTCTTCAGCTTTTTAATATTAGTATAGATATGGTTGATGTTACAATTGATATCCACAGTTGATAACTATGAAACAATAGGCACAAATGCACAATAGCGAAAACCACCATCGCGACATCTAACGGCTAGTAGCTGAACACAATTTTTTCTACGACGTTCGCGACGTTTGGTGATGAGTAGACAAATAATTCATTGCGTCATCTAGTGGCAAGTAAAGAACAATACATCTGCCGGCAATTTGATGAACTTGTTAAAACTCAAAACAACAATTGAGTATTTTTTTAAAAAATTCAACCGGCGTTATGTGTGTCTTCAGCGTGTGGTTTCAGCGAGCGTTCTAATGTTTTTTGTAATTATACTTGTAATTCTGTTGAACATTAAAGAAAAAAACAAAAAAAATGTGCCTTTGAAATTTGAGGATTTTCATCGATGTTTTAAGAGATAATTATCAGATCCTGACCTGGTGCCAATGGGACCACACGGAACCACTAGCTTTCAGATAAAAAAAAAATATTAAAATCGCTTCGCCTAGTTAAAAGTTACGAGAACATAAAAAAAAATAAAAAAAAACATACTGACTAATTGAGAACCTTTTAATTAGTCGAAGACAGTGACACCTGGCTGTAAAAAGATCCAAAATTACTCAACTACATTAGCGGCATCTAGTAGCGAGTTAGCACATTCAAATTCTTTAATTTAAGAATAATTTTTCAATTTGAATGATGGAGCGTTTCTTTCGATTTGTTGTTGGATGGGTAGAAAACAGAATAAAATAATAAGGGTGGCGCTGCTGTCAGTTTGTTAACAAATATGTAGCATATGCACATCGGGGCAGGACGATGTTTTCAAGTTTAGATTAAACGTTTATTGCCAAACAAATAAAACGGTTGACGACCTTATTATTTGTCATAAAATTACGAATATTCAAATCTTAAAAACATTATTATAATATGAACTTTAAATCATATTTTATAGTGGGTTAACGGACCTTGATTAAACAAAACTAGCTGTTACCCGCTGTTGTTCCCCTTAAGAGGATACCAAAATAGCTTCGTGCATTTTTCTACGTACGAAGTTTTCATTGTTTCTTTAAGCCCGGTTTCCACCGCGAGCGGAACGGACCCATTAATGACTTCGTTAAACTCGCAAACGCAAACTGCATACTTGTATTTCCACCAACAAATAGTCGGACGGAAAGAGCCGAGCGTGTAGAAAGAGTAGAAATGAGCTCGCTCAGTTCTAGGGAGCGGAGCGGAGTACTTACGGACTCCGCTCAACTCGCAATTACAATTTACATAGTAGCGTTTCCACACAGAAAGTGGTGAGCGGGGCGGATTGAGCGAGTAAAAAGAAATTGAAAAGAGTCCGCTGCGCAAGGCCTGCACCGTCTAGTTCAGAACGGACTCGCTCGCATAAACACTCACTCACTCTATAACATCGCAACAACACGACCACACGCAACCAGCTCAAAAATTCAACTGAACTCGTTCTCTGTGGAAATTATCTATTCGTTTTTCATTTCTCATTTTCCGTTTAGCTCAGTCCGCTCATTTCTCTATCTCAGTTTCATTTTGCAGTGGAAATCAAATGACCAACTCTTCGTTGGTGGAAACTCAAATCTATTTAATTAAAAAGGAGTCCGTTCCGCCTAACCATTTTCCGCACATTACCCTTTCGCAGTGGAAACCGGGCTTTAGATTGAATGACTAGAGCTCTAATTTTTAAGTATATGTTTTTTTCAATATATGATCTAGGATCGCATAAACTCAGAAACGCGATTGAAAAAAGTTTTCTCGATAGAAAATCTTATCGATACAACCTCTTAATTTTTTTATTTTTTTCATTTGTCGGTCTATTAACGCGTATTAACTAATGAAATAACTTTCAAAACATAAGTAACTATTATATATAGAAACACGTAAATCAGAATTAAAATATATTTAGTAGATTTTGAGTAAACAAAAAAAATATCCCTAATTCTTTATTTTCTATACCTACTAGCTGTGTTAATATGTACATGTCGACGATAATATTGATGTAGGCCCTTAAACCACTCTTAAAGAAAACCGCATCAACATCTTGACAAGCCTCGTGGTCGAGTGGTTCACGTAGCGGACTGTCGTTCACGAGGTCGCGGGTTCGATTCCCGTTCGGGACAATCATTTTTGTGATATTTATCATAATTATCATACAAATGTTTTTACTGGGTCTGGGTGTTTTCTATGTATTATAAGTATGCATTTACAAAAGAAAAGTAGTATATGTATTCTATCCGTATTCTGGTATCTATAACACGAACATATAAGCTTAGCTTGGGACCAGAGGACGTTGTGTGAAATGTCCGTGAATAGATATTTATTTATCTGTTGCATAGTTTTCAGAATATAGGGACAGATAGGGACATGCATACAAAAAATATAAAGCGTGTAATAACGACTTTGTTTTAACTAACATTATATTTATAATATACTAACATTTATAATATAATAACACTATGGGCGACAGTGGGAATGTCAAAAATTTTTCCAAAAACAACATTTGACGCTATTTATGACCAATTCAGGCCTTTTTTATTTATTTATTTATAAAGCATGGAAGACTTACAGCTATTCATACATAATTGCCAATTATAAGTCTTCACCTATAGAAACAGCTATTAAACACGCTATTAATAGTTCGGTACGTATCTATAAATGTACGTACTCGTATTAATATTATATGGAAAAATGTGAAAAATATTCAGGATTTTCAAGCGTTTTTTTTGCGTTTTGTTTTTGAACTACATACCTGATTAGGTATGTCTCAAAACAACTCTGAAACTAAATTCTCGTCAGGATGCCACTGGAAGTTGCGTCAGCGTTGCGTCGTGGCAACGTAGATATAAAACGCATATCCTGCCATCAGGCTAGACGTATGCTGGGACGCAGGCGATGTAGCGCAGCACAGCACAGATTTAGCAACGCAGGGCAGGCGAGACAGACATAGGCCTCGAGCGTATACTGAGAGAGACAGAGCGGGGCGCAGAGCAGAGCAGACACGTGTCTGCGTCGCCTGTGTCTCAGCATACGCTTAGCTTTAACGTTGCACTGCCAGCAGTGCAACGTTAAAGCTAAGCGTAAGCCAAAGTGGAGGAGACCTGTGCCCAGGCACAGGTCTCCTCCACTTTGGCGGGGATTAAGGTCAACGATTATGGTCTTATGTCGCGATGATCAGACAAGTTGGCATAGGATTTATTTTTGAGTTTTCTGTCTCTCACAGAAGATGTTATCTGTGTACAAAATCCCTTAGCTGGCTTTTACAGCACCCTGGGGAGGAGGATGGCGTGGGACGCTTGTACCTATTCGATCCATCACTACTGCTTAATCTGGGACCACATGAACGTTGTGTGAAATGTCCGTCAATATTTATTTAATACAACTTTTATTCATGATACTCGTAGGTATGTAAATCGTAAGAGGTCAATATTACCTAAGTTGAGCCAACGACCTCACAAACTATAAGCCGTATATCTACTAAATTATTTTTCGATAATAACACGAATCAAAAAACGAATTTTAAATTACTTTTTTTAAACGTTTATTAGGGTTCCGTACCGAAAGGTAAAACGGCACTTTATTACTGAGACTTTGCTCTCCGTCTGTCACAAGACTGTATCTCTGGAACGGTGATAGTCGTTTGATACCTAGGTACTCGTCGTCATCATTTTCCCGCCCTTAACCCATTGATTGATTTAGGGTCGATATGAAGAATATATTATGACTAGCTTTAGCCCGCGACTTCGTACGTGTGGAATTTAGAAAATTTACCCCTTTTTTGCAACATTTTTCACTACTGCTTCGCTCCTATTGGTCGCAGCGGGATGTTATATAGTCTATAGCCTTTCTCAATCAATGGACTATCCAACACAAAAAGAATTTTTCAATTCGAACCAGTACCTAGTTCATGAGATTAGCGCGTTCAAACAAACTAACAAACATCAGGTCATGAAATGAAAAATGAAAAAATGGCCAAAAAATTTAAAACAATTTTTTTTATAGTGGTAGGTAACTAGGTCCGAGTACCTATCTAAGCAAACCTTATACTACTTACCTTATACACATATATCTATGGGTAACGTGACCATTTTTTCTTTGACTCAAAACGGGACATTGGTTTGTAGGTACTTAAAATAAAATTAAAGGAAAACAAAACACTTTTTTATGTTATTTATTCAAAAAAGCTAGTAGTAGTATTTAATATTAACCTTCATTATCAACATCGCCTTTAAAACTGATAGATACCTGTAACTGAGTTTTCTCAGACGTCCACAATTTGTTCATTACGGAAAATACTCTTTCTACTAGAGTTCGGTTTCTGAAAACGGGACAATTTTGCGTCCCAGAGGTAGTTTCGGGGATACCGGGACTCGTAGTTGTAAAAAGGGACAGTCCCGTTTAAAACGGGACGTCTGGTCACATTATCTATGGGGGACTCAGGGCGACATACAATCAATAGTGGACGCAAAAAGGTTGATGGATAACATTATGAAATATGGATTTAAACCCTTTTCAAGTAATTTTTGTAAAAAGTTTATAATCTTCGTTTCGCTTCACGTGTATAAATAGATAATGACAATACAGAATAGCCTCCATTACATACAGCCTTTATAAACAGACAGATGATACAAACTCGTTGGTCAGTTCGCGCCGAGACCGCGTCGCGACCTTGCCGCGGTTGAGGAAAACAAACATTAAAATTTAAAAAAAAACCCTGTTAATTCTTAGAATATTGTGCAAAAGTGTGTTCTACAAATTATATTATGATAAATTAGTGATATTTTATTGTATTTGGCGGACTAAACTTATTAAAAGTAAGTGTTATTTTTTTTAATAGTTGCTATTTTGATTCGTTAATGAAATATTTACTTTTTTTATTTGTGTCATAAGTTATGGGCAAAGGAAATAATAAACTGCCAATTAAAAAAACCGGTTAGATTTCGAAACTTATTAGGTACATTCATATTAACTTAGTCTGAGGGTATTTTTTTATTGTTTACAAAACAATAAAGTTCATACGTCATTTTAAAAGTAAAAACCGGATTATATAAATCCGTTTAGTTCCGTGTTAGGTCATTGTAATTACTTCGAAGGCAAACAAATTTCATGAAAAAATTAATGCAGGTTTTGCTTTTGTGCCTTTTAATAAAATGAGTTGTTGTATCTCTCAGCGATCAGGTTCTTACTAAAACGTGTTTAAAGCACAGGTTTTAAGATTTTTTTTACACATTTTTTAATTTTAGTCTAATCAACTACAAAAACGAGTTTTATGGTTATTTAACTGTGGTGTTGTTGGTGTTACTATCAGAGGTGTGTTAATTATTTTTCTAATTAGTCGAATCTGGCCAAAATAGCGAAATTTTAGTTTTTGCAATTAATTACTTTTCGAGTTTCTAAGACAAAAAATCTTTAAATTTTTTATAAATAAATTTGAGTAAAATTTTGAGTTCCGAAGGTGTTTGAACTCTTCAACAAAAAGACTAACTACTGCATCTATAAATACCTACTTCTTAGTATTTATACTCATGCAATAAGTTATCGTAGTTTGTTATGATAACCCTTGATTGATTGATAACCATTTGAGGTTACAAACTTGACATACTTAAATCCTATCCGAGCCGAGATATTTTATAATAACGTCAATATAAAAACCCGGTCAAGTGCGAGTTGGACACTAAGTTATGGGACATAATACAATGGGACAGCGTTAGGAGCATCATGAGTATTTTTGGTTGTTGATTAATCCTAGTGTTACTTGACGGGTTTAGTAATATAACTGTCTTTATATGTATAAAGTTCTCGTCTCGCGTCGCTGTTTTATTTTCCCACACTCTTCCAAACCGGTAAGCCGATTTTGATGACTGTTGGTCTGAGAATAAGTAGTTATCTCCACCAGTCTGCCGACCATTTTCAATAATCAAACTACAATTACAGATAGATTGTTATCCTCGTTTGTCAGTAAGATATTTCTATCTCCTGTTAAATGTTTAATAGAGAATGTTGTCATCAGTAGTTTATTGATATGTTAGGTAAGGACAAAAGTTTAGATTAGCCTGGTTCGCAGCACTCTGGAATATTGTAGTGTTGCTTGGAGACCCCATTATGCGGTTCACTCATTGAGAATGGAACGCGTTCAGAAAAGATTTTTGTATCACCTATCGCGCTCGGCTGGGATTAACAATAGAAGAACATCATATGCAGAAAAGCTATTAATTTTTAAAATGACCTCACTGGAGAAGCGAAGGGATACACTAGATCTCAGATTTATCCATAAACTATTCAGAAATGCAATTGACTGCCCACAGCTTTTAAACAGATTTTCTCTGAGAGTCCCTCGAAGGCCACCCAGAATACCCATCACACCACTGGCTCCACCGCTACGCCGTACCACACTTGGCGCTAATTCTCCAGTCCCACGTTTATGCAGGCTTGTGAACGAGCGTAGTGACCTGACTGACATACACTCAGACAGCTTAAAGAAGTTCTCCCGAAGCACTAATCACAGTAATCACATTTGATCTTGCTCAACTTTTGTTATAGTGTTTGCTGCTTGTCTATGATTGTACTTTTTTTATAGATAATAATAGTTTCAGTATATTAGATTTTAGTTTTGTAGAAACATATTATTACTTGCATGCTGTGTTTGCCTATAATTAGTTGTACAGAATTGGCTATGTAGTTTTAGTAATTTAAGTTATTGCTTGTATCTTCTGTAGCAACTGTTGGTAAACCTTAACAAATAAATAAAAATAAAAATAAATTAGTCTGACTTTGACAGCAGCAATCGAGAATAGATACAATATTGAAAACGGCCGTAAATCGTTAATATTCAGAAAGTATGCAAGTGAAACTGCGGGACATAGCTAATAATAATACAAAATTATTCAAATGTCCTCGTATGGGTGAAATAGCTATGGTTTTCCTTATTTATACTAGTGAGAAACTTGTATTACTTGTTCTTAAGACTGTATAGGTGTGCTAATATCTTCGATCACTAATTAGTGATCGAAGGCTAATATTTAGTTGTAGATAATACAGTCGGGGTCACGCGCGCAGTTTCTTTATTATTCAGGTTGAATACAACAACGGACTAAACGCACTAACGTTGAAGAAACCCACTGGTTTTGGGGTGTGGACTGTGTGGAGTATTCTATATACTGTATTATAAAGCTGAAGAATTTGTTTGTTTGAACGAGCTAATCCCAGGAACTGATGGTCTGATTTTGAATATTGTTTTTAAGTTTGACAGTCCATTTATCGATTAAAGCTATATGGTCTAATTCATAATGACTTATCGGAGGTTTAAACGGAGTTTTTATCGGAGAGATAATGAACGTTTTATCGTGAAAAGACTATTATGAATAACAAGTTTTGACAATTTTCGCGAACCGATTTTAGCAAACTTTTAAACCTCCAATAAGTCATTATGAATAAGACCATTAGACTATATAACATCAAGCATCTCTTCACATTTATTTTTTATATAAATATTATTTTTGTCAAAGATGTCAATGACTGTATCATGCAATATTTCAAATTACCTTTGTGCATTAATTGAATACAAAATGTCTGGCATTTATAAATATTAATTATTTCGAAATAATTTGACCATTTAATGTCCGAGGTCGTGATTAAAAAAAACGGACAAAATAGTTTTTAAAAAACAAAAACTAAAATCCGATTGCAAAAACGAATGCATATTTATATATAAACGATCAAAACAAAACTTTAATTAAGTATCTCTAATTAATATTATTCCTAAATAAACTCTTTAATAAATTGTTCCTTTGGGTTTAAATTTTTTTCTTTACACTTCTTCTTTCGCGATAAGAATAGTTTTTGTTTTTTAATGCAATTAATGATTAACGGTAAATAACGCCAGAGAACAATAACATAATATTAGTTGAAAATTCGCTAGAAAAATCCTAAAAAATGGCACTATATTCAAGTTATTACATTCTTTCCAACGAAGTGTAGCAAAAATGGTGTATTTAGTAAGCCGGTAGCTGCTAACATTGTAAACCGACAGCTTACTGACGGCGGAGTCTCAGTTAAAGGGTCCCTTAAGTTGTTTGTCCCGTAGTCCGTGTGGTAATGCATTAAAAATACAAGTGTCACCATCCCATTTTCTCTTCAGAGTGCTGTAAAAGCCAGCTAAGGGATATTGTGCACAGAGCACCCTCTGTGAGAGATGGAAAACTCGAAAATAAACCTTATGCTAAAACGCCTAGTTAGCATGGCATAAGTAGACCATAATTCGTCCCAAAGTGAAGCAAGCACGTGCCCAACAATGTGTAGTGTTTACAGATTATAGAGTCCAAAGAACGACCATTAGTGTCGAGTCAACATAATTTGTAATGATGGTTACTTTTGTAATATTAATTTTGTATAATTATCTTATTATTGTATAATTATATTTAATATTATTATATATTATAATGGGTTGTTGTCTTTCCCAAAGAGATAAAGACTGTAAACACAATTAGAACTGTAAACATAATTAGTATCATTAGATTAATGGGATATTGACAGTAGAGGCATATATAAGCCGAAGTTCCTCCTCATTCGTCAGTCACGAACGATTAACTAGTCACGACCGATCAACTAGTCACGACAGATCACTAGTCTAGCACTAGTTACGACAGATCAAGCAGTAACGAACTATCTACTAGTCACGAACGATCTAGTATTCACGAACAATCTAGTAGTCACGATAGTTTTCTGTAGTTACAACCGATCCAAGTTCTTGTATTATGTGTGTTAATTAAAAATAAGTTGTACTCAACGCCGTGGTTTCAATACCCCTTCACCGACACCCGACCGTACATTACAAATGGAAATTTAATGGGCCTAAGAACCTCGTATTGATTTTTTACAACTGATTTTATCGTAAAATGTTTGCCTAAACTGCCTAATAATCAGAAGGGGGATTCTGTATTATTCATTGTTATACATAAATTTTATGTCAATTTAATTAATTGATGGTATGTAGATACGTAGAGGTAGTACATAATAAGTATAATAACATACTCTTCTACATTACATCATTTAGTTACAACTTGTGCGTACTTAAATTAGTTTTTTTACACAGTTTTTTTTATACTATATTCTAGTGATCGCCCATTGATCAGAAACCAAACGTTAACAAATTGTCTAATCTTATGTTATTTAAAATTTTAGATGTTTAGTAGTTTTTTGTATCTTGAGACGAATAGTTATGAACTTTGTCAATAGATAGCGTTACTGTTTATTTTTGTAACTCGCAAGCATTTCGTTCGCCACTTTTATATATACATTTTGTTGTTTTGGAATAAATCGACTTACTCTGGGCACAGTTTTTGGTTCCTTCGGGAAAGCCCTTTTTTGCGACGTGTACAAGTGGTCCTTCGAGCCGGATGATGGATTGGTGTACATAGTCTCTGGCTGTAGCCATTTTCAGGATATTTCAGCTTTATTACAGCGGAATACCATGTTTAAGGAATCAGAAGTTTATAATTACGACCGAGCCTGAGCGGGAGGAACAGTAGAGCACCCCGCTGACGCCCTTACTATCATCATCACGACGACTATTTGTGAGTGGACTGGCAGAGAAGTATTTGGTGAAACTATTGTAAGTGATTGACAACAATATTAACTTAGAAAAATAACTTATCATAGTTGTGGGACTTAGAATAAATTCGATAAAACGTGACCGACGGGGAACCTATGCCCAAATTCAGTGCGAAGTGAATTAAACCCCAAAGACCAAATTTTACACAAATTTGTACGAACTTTAAAATTTTACAAGGGTTTAATTCAAAGCGAACAACATCATGGAAGCTTTATCTAACCTACAGTTCAATATTTACTTTACAATAGATAGAGCAAGGGCGAACTATAAGAAGTCGCCTAAGGAGCGTATAACTATTTCTTACGTCGAAACTAGACTAGAGAATTTGGAAGCTAATTGGTCAACGTTCTGTGATACTCATCAAAAAATGGTTACATCGTTTAAGCCTACAGATTTGGAAACATCTGATTATAGCCAAAATAATTTATACGAAGTTTGTGAAGAATTGTACACTGATTACAAGTCTATGTTAAAAGATATACTGAAAAGATATGGTTCTAGGGATTCAAATAAAGCGTCAGAATCCTCTACAAAGAGTTCATTTTCATGTTCTATTAAATTACCAAAAATAGAACTTCCAACTTTTTCAGGGAATTATGCTGAATGGATTAGTTTTAGAGATCTCTTTGTATCATTAATTCACAACAATGAGCACCTAGATGAAGTACAAAAACTGCATTATTTAAAAACTCATTTGTCGGGAGAAGCCGAAGGCCTCTTACGACATATTCCTATTACTAGTGATAATTACACAACATGTTGGTCTGAACTAGAGAGTAGATATAATAATAAAAAATATTTAGCAAACTGTATATTGAAGCGTTTTATGAGTCAGAAGAATATTATCACAGAATCGTCCAGCGGTCTTAAAGAATTATTAGATACATCAAATGAATGTTTACATGCTTTAGAAAATTTAGATATAAGTGTGGCTAGTTGGGATGTTATGGTTATTTACATTTTGTGTTTGAAACTAGACGATGAATCACGTAAACAATGGGAACTTAAGGTTAGTGATAGTTCTGATGATTTACCTACATACAATCAGTTTAAAGAGTTTCTACAGCAAAGATTTAGAGCTTTAGAATTTTTAGATAATAAAAATCCACGTTATCAACATAACCGCAATAATCCAATTAAATCACATCATGTTTCAACGGCTACATGTTCATTTTGTAAAGAGAGTCACAAAATGGCTAATTGTAAACAGTTTGCTCGTCTTGATGTAGAAAAGCATCGAAATTTTGTCCAAACGAATGGTTTATGTTATAACTGTTTGAGTGGGAATCATTCAGTTTATTCATGTCGCCAATCCACTAGATGTCATACATGTAAAGGGAAACATCACACACTCCTTCATCTTAAGAAAACTGTTTCTAAACCTGTATTTAGTAATTGTGAAATTATGTTAATGTAAAGAACTAATGAGAAATTAGGATCAAGTTATAGAAATGTGAGGAAAGATTGTATTGTATTCAGTAATTGTCAAAAGTTTAGTGAAAATGTGAACTAGTAATGAGGAAATTTGAATTGTTATAATGTTAAAAGACAACCCGTTGTCTTTCTTAATGGGGGAGGATTGTAGTGTTTACAGATTATAGTGGACTCTATAATCTGTAAAGAACGACCATTAGTGTCGAGTCAACATAATTTGTAATGATGTTTACTATATTAATTTTGTATAAAATTATTAATGGGTTGTTGTCGGGAAAGCCCAAAGAGATCAAGACTGTAAACACAATTAGAACAGAAACATAATTAGTTATCAAGTATCATTAGATTAATGGGATATTGACAGTAGAGGCATATATATGCCGAAGTTCCTCCTCATTCGTCAGTCACGAACGTAGACAGTAGTTTACTCTGTCTACGGTCACGAACGATCAACTAGTCACGACGTTAGTTAAGTGTGTCTATGATACAGGCTATACGTGCTTCAATTACTTTAAAAACTTCATATATTATATCTTTGCAGATGTACAAAGCATTGTTTATTTTACTCGTGGCAGCAGTCCACATCCACTGCCAGAATGTCAACAATGGTGACTTAGACTCGCTTATTGGACAGATATTTGGCAAGCCACCGGGTGGCAATGTCAATGAGAAGAATGGAGGTAACACTGGTACTGGACAAGGTAGTGGGGGAGCTTCTACAATAGTACCCCCTACTAATACTAATGGTGGTAAGTTGTATGCCATTTTTAATTAATTAAATTATGAGCTTGATACGTATCTAATATCTATCAATCAAACAGAATCTTCGAAAGTGCTTTTCATCCACTTGCAGTAGTCGGATTGATTTGAAATGTTACACACATATTAAGGACCGAAGATCACGTAATAATTAAAAATAATGTTTAGTATTTTCAAGCGTGTTTTTTTATTTTTAAATATTATTATAAAGAAGCTGTTGCCGCGACTTCGTACGCGTGGAATTTAGAACATTTTCTCAGTTTTTGTCAACATTTTTCACTGATGCTTCGCTCCTATTGGTCGTATCGTGATGTTATAAATGCCTTCTGATGTGCCTTCCTCGATAAATGTGCTGACTATAACAGTGAAAGAATTTTCCAATCGGCCCAGTGGTTCCTGAGATACCTAAGTGCGTTAAACAAAGAAACTCTTCAGCGTCATAATATTTGTATGGACTAGCTGTGCCCACGACTCCGGCCGCGTGGATCTATTTATTTTAGATCGACCCAATCTACCCTATCAATTATATTATTCTCTTTTTAACCGCTAGATGACGTTGCAAGTAACCAAATTGAGAAATTTGGTATTATGTAAATATCTTTTGATCGCGGGGACCGATTGCGATGAAACAAAGACTGTAATGCCTTGAGTTGTGTACAATATTTGCGTATAACATTTATATTTATAAGTGTTGTAAATTTTACGTGATGCGTGCACAGACAAACATCTAAACAGAAAAACAGACAAAAATTTCAAAAATGCTGGAAATGGGTTCTGTTGGTTGTCCTTTAACCATCTGACTATTTCTTTTTTAAATATATTCATTGTACAAAAAAAAATTCTACAGATTTATTATATGTATAGAATAAAAGATAAATTATAAACAGACTTCAAAAAAGAAGGAAGTTCTTAATTCGTCTGTAATTTTTTTTATGTTTGTTACGTCTTATCTTCTAACTGGGCGAAGCGATTTTTATGATTCTTTTTTTATTTGAAAGCTGGTGATTCCTGTGTGGTAGGTACATTGGCGCCAGGTCAGGATTTGATGGTTATCTCCTGAGAAATCAAGGAAAACACTCAACAAAGGCACATGAATTCGGTTGAACTTTTTTGAACACACTTATAAATATTACGTATCTATCAATGTAACTGAATCTTTGAAAGCGATTTTCACCCACTTACAGTAGCCGGATTGATATGAAATTTTGCACACATATTAATATGTACCTATGACAATGTAATAATTCAAAAGTAAGTATGTTCAGGATTTTCAAGTGTGTTTTTTAATTTTAAAACTAAGTATTTTTTTTTAAATTTTCAATTATTATCTATCCTACAGCTAAGGATCTATCTTGTACAATGACTGACGGTCAAGTGGGAGAATGTGTACCTTACTACCTATGTAACACAAACAACAGCGTGATTGTTGATGGTACCAACCTTATTGATATACGGTAAGTTCTGACGTGTCACCACCACATTTCCTCTTGCAGAAACAGTTTAGGAATAACAACAATAACAAACAGAGAACGGTCCCTGTGAGAATTAAATAAATAAATAAATAAAATAAATAAATATTCTCGGACATTTCACACAACGTCCTCTGGTCCCAAGCTAAGCTTATATGCTTGTGTTATGGGTACCAAAATACGGATATAATACATAAACTACTTTTCTTTTGTAAATACATACTTATAATACATAGAAACACCACAAATTAAACTAAACCATGTTCCAACACGCGTGACCAGCGTGGCATAGTAGACTAGAATCCCTCCAAAAATGGAGGAGGCCTGTGCCCAACAGTGGGACGTTATAGGGCTAGCGAGCTTAATTATTTCGTCACCACATGGATATTTATGGTCTCATTCATAATGACTTATCGGAGGTTTAAACGGAGATTTTATCGGAGAGATAATAAACGTTTTATTGTAAGTAAAAAGAGTTTTCACAATTTTTGAATGTCCCTATGTGAGCTTGTATCTTCAAAACTACGTAACGGACTTTGATGCGACTTTTTCTAAGAATGGCTTTATCTACTATATAAAAATAAGTCGGGTTTTCCTTCCTGACGCTATAACTCCAGAACGCACGGACCGATTTCCACGGTTTTGCATTCGTTGGAAAGTTCTCGGGCTCCGTGAGGTTTGTAGTTCTTTTTTATTAAAATTTTTTTTTACTTTTTTTTTGTATGGCAAAACAACGTTTGCCGGGCCAGCTAGTCTACTATATAAAAATAAGTCGGGTTTTCCTTCCTGACGCTATAACTCCAGAACGCACGAACCGATTTCCACGGTTTTGCATTCGTTGGAAAGGTCTCGGGCTCTGTAAGGTATATAGTAAATTTTTTTTTTAACATTTTTTTGGTATTGCAAAACAACGTTTGACGGGCCAGCTAGTTGTATATATTTTTAAAATTTGGTTTCTAAATTCTACGCTTACGAAGTCGCGGGCAACAGGTAGTTTAATAAATAAATTATAAATATTCTTGAACATTTCACACAACGTCCTCTGGTCCCAAGCTAAGCTTATTACGCTTATGCACACCAAAAAAAAGTTTAAAAAAAAAATTTACTATAAACCTCACGGAGCCCAAGACCTTTCCAACGAATGCAAAACCGTGGAAATCGGTTCGTGCGTTCTGGAGTTATAGCGTCAGGAAGGAAAACCCGACTTATTTTTATATAGTAGATAGTAAACACCCAGACGCAGTACAAACATTTGTATGACAATTATAAATATCACACAAATGATTGTCCCGAACGAGAATAGAACCCGTGAGCTCGTGGAAGGGCGGCAGTCCGTTACAAAAACCACTCGAACAAGAGTATATGTATAATTAATTATCTAATAAATATAATCTTTTCAGTATTAACGATGGTCCTTGTGAATCCTACATAGATACATGCTGCTCCACTCCTGACGTCAGACCACCTACAGACCCCATCTTACCTATACCTGAGAAAAGGGTATGTATTTATACTTTTATTAGCTTCCTTCGTATCTATCTGTGTATAAATATGTGTAACGGATTCTTTGAAAAAGATTTTTTCTTCTAATAGTCCTCAATAACGTCTAGTCTAACGTTTAGTCTTCAATAACGTCCTCTGGTCCCAAACTAAGCTTAATTACTTGTGTTATGTATAACAGAACGCAGACGCAGTACAAACATTTGTATGACTAACTGCCGCACTCAGAGACATTTAATGGTTACTTAAGGAGCTCTTTAGTATTGATTTAAAAAAGTAAAAGTTAAGTTAAAACTTTTTTAAATCAATACTAAAGAGCTCCATATGTAACCATTAAATGTCTCTGAGTGCGGCAGATTAAGGGACCCTAATAAACCGTTATCTGATTCTTAGAGTGAACTTTTTTAAATCAATACTAAAGAGCTCCTTAAGTAACCATTAAATGTCTCTGAGTGCGGCAGTAAGTAACTATACTCGTAAATATCACACAAATAATAAAATTGTCCTGTGCGTGGATCGAACCCGCGACCTCATAAACAGTCCGTTACAAGAACGACTAGACCGCGAGACCTGTCAAACTAATATGTATTATCAAAAGGTAGTTTATCATGTTTTTGCCATATTTTTTAAATTCTTCTAACTACTCGTCCAATGCAAACACTTTACGTTAGGTATAAACGTTGCTATTTTGCTTAAGGGCCTACATCAATATTATCGTCGACATGTACATATTAACACAGCTAGTAGGTATAGAAAATGAAGAATTAGGGATATTTTTTTTGTTTACTCAAAATCTACTAAATATATTTTAATTCTGATTTACGTGTTTCTATATATAATAGTTACTTATGTTTTTAAAGTTATTTCATTAGTTAATACGCGATAATAGACCGACAAAAGAAAAAAATTAAAAATTTGAGAGGTTGTTTCGCTAAGATTTTCTATCGAGAAAACTTTTTTCAATCGCGTTTCTGAGTTTATGCGATCCTAGATCATATATTGAAAAAACATATACTTAAAAATTAGAGCTCTAGTCATTCAATTTAAAGAAACAATGAAAACTTCGTACGTAGAAAAATGCACGAAGGTATTTTGGTATCGTCATAATATGACCTCTCTATAAATCCTTGACCTCTAGAGACAGTCGCGCGGGGATTTACTGCAAACTTGTCTAACTAGATCTAACACACGATCACTACCTTTTTAACGTAGAGTTTTATTAGTCATTTTATATTTAACTAGTTATAGCGCGCGACATCGTACGCGAGGAATTCAGAAAAAACACTCCTTTAAAAAAAAAATTCACAGATGATTTGCTCCCATTAGTCGTAGCATGATGTTATATAGCCTAAAGCCCGTCGATAAATATATGTACTATGCAACATTGAAATAATTTTTCAAATCGGACCAGTGTTTGCTGAAATTAGCCCGTTTAAACAAACCAACATTTTTTTTAGCTTTTTAATATTAATATAATAATGTTAATAATATTATCTGGACGAGGAATTTTAATTTATAAACAAATTTTATTCAGATTTTTATTGACGCGGGTGTGGGCGGGAGTTTAATTTGCTAGGTTCGTTTTTAAAGTCGCTAGGCGGTGTCTTATGAACGGCTTATAGCTATAGAATTATAATTTTCACATACATTTTTAGAAACAAAATATTTAGGTCCAATATGACCACTTTTAACATGTGCGAGGGAATCAACTTCCATTGTCCTAGAGACTTGGAATAGTCACATAGAACAAAGCTTATAGATTGATCGATGCTTATAGGCTTACATAAAGACTTAATATCAAAAATGTTATATTTTATTGTTATATCAAGCGCAAGCGTTTTCATTGATACAAACTTATGTATTTATTTAGCCTAAATGTAAGCCCTTACATTTTATTTAGAAATAAACTCTGTAAAATAGTTGAAGATTTATTTTAATTAGTTATGCCTTTCACTTTACTAGGCAAAGGACACTTAAAATGAGAGTCTACCAGTTTATTCTTCAATATTCATAGACGGGCCTCATGGGCGAGTGGTTCATGTAACGAACTGCTGTTCACGAGGTAGCGGGTTTGATTCCCGCACGACACAATCATTTGTTTGATATTTATAATTGTCATACAAATGTTTGTTCTGCGTCTGTGTGTTTATTTTATATCATACTAGCTGACCCGGCAAACGTGGTTTTGCCATACTAAAAAAAAAAGATTTGAAAAATAGATGTTGACCGATTCTCAGACCTACTGAATACGCATGTGAAATTTCATAAAAATCGGTCAACCCGTTTCGGAGGAGTACGGTAACTAACACTGTGACACGTGAATTTTAGATCTACGACGTATGTATTTACAAAAGAAAAGTATATTATGTAGTTTATCTGTATTCTGATACACATAACACAAGCATGTAAGCTTAGCTTAAGACCAGAGGACGTTGTATGTCCATGAATATTTATTGTTTATCTACTTTATTCTGCAGAAAGAAGGCTGTGGTTGGGCCAATCCAAAAGGCGCTGATCTGCGGACCACAGGTGAAACTACTGGAGAGACTAAGTTTGGAGAATTCCCTTGGATGGTGGCAGTCCTCAGGTAAATATTGATATACCGAGCCCGAGACTTCCTACAGAGAAAGTTACCACACGGACAAAGCAAAATATAAAGCAGTAGGTACTCGACTGACCTCCTCCTCTCCAGCCTATTAACGTCCCACTGCTGGTCAAGGGTCACCTCCGCTTTGGGAGGGATTATGGTCTACTGTTTCGGGCTGACCAGGCAAGTTGGCACAGGATTTAGTTTCGAGTTTTCGGTCTCTCACAGTAGACGTTAACTGCTTATATTGTCCCTTAGATGGCACTTACAGTATCAGGGAGAGAAATGGGGTGGTAACACTTGTATTCTGAATCCGTGTTAAAAATACACCTAAAACAGAAGTATCGATTTATGTGTATTTAAAAAAAGTACCGGAATGTTCTAAATGGGGTAAAACTACTATGGGGTTTGGCTGGAGTTATGGATAACTATTCCTTAGGGATCTGTACCGAAAGATATAACAGGATCCTATTACTGAAACTTCGCCGTCCATCTGTATCCGTCTGTCATCAGACTGTGTCTCTAGAACGGCGATAGCTATAGAGCTGAAAATATCACACATTGTGTAAATTATTTAATGCTATAACAAGAAATACTCATCATTATCGTCCTCCTGCCCTTATCCCGTTATTTGGGGTCGGGGTATAATACAGTATCTAATAACGGTGCCACAGACATAACAGATGGTGAGTTAACGTTTAAAATTGAGGACAAGTAACTTTAGCCTGGCTAAATCGTACTTCATAGAATAATGACGTTTCAAATGACGTATAGCCTGTATCATAGACACACATAGATACATATTTCACGCACACATAGATATGTAAGTTGCTATAAGTGGACTGAGTGATGCGGCCATAAACTATACATTTGATAAATCTGTGCCTAAAACTGATTAAAATCTGTTTTTTTTAGGTTAGAACCGATAGATGAAAACGACAAAGACAGTCAGAAACTAAACGTATATATAGGAGGTGGTACTTTAATTCATCCCAGCGCAGTACTAACAGCTGCACATTATGTATACTTGCCCAAAGACTATAGAGCTCGTGCCGGAGAATGGGACACTCAGAGCACTAAGGAAATATATCCATTCCAAGATAGGAAGGTGGTGTCTACTGCTATACATAAAGACTTTAATAAAGGTGGGTAGTTGTAGAAAGATAATTTCACTTCTATGCGATTTGATTTATTTTCGTAGCAAAAGGTACCTAATATAAATAAGGGTACAGAAAATGGTATATAACTCTTTTGAAAATCTAGCAAATGTACACACAAAATTTTATAAAAATAACGTTTTGATTATAAGGTCAAAGGTCAAAACTCAATATGAGGTCAAAGGTCAAATATACGGTCAAACGATCTTACTGTAACGAAACTTTTATAAAAATAACCCGTTTTGATTATAAGGTCAAAGGTCAAAACTCATTATAAGGTCAAACGATTTTAATGTAACGAAACTGAATTGTTTTCCAGGAAACCTGTTCTATGACATAGCTCTATTATTCCTCGAGAAGCCAATGGAACTGGCTCCTAATGTAGGAGTGGCTTGCCTTCCTACGCCTAGAGAGAGAGCGGTAGGAGGTACTCGGTGTTTCGCCACAGGATGGGGAAAGGACAAATTTGAGAAGGAAGGACGGTATCAAGTTATTTTGAAGAAGGTTAGTAAGTTTAGTTATTTCTGGGATTATTTTCATAAGTGGTTTAGCCATGTGGAGAGGATGCATGATAGACGAATAACGAAAGGCATATTCACGGTGAAGGTAAGTGGGAACGCTGGAAGAAGACGCCCAAGAAAATTATACTCCAATGTCAACACAGGTATACTTCAATAAGGTCAATTGCATAGCACTTACAATCGTCGGGCATGTATGACAAGATGTATGAGTGTGGATGAAGCCAAGGAAGTATGTTTGGATCGTAGCAAATGACGCTCTATAGTCTCTGCCTACCCCCTTGGGATAAAGGCGCGATGTTATGATGATGCTGAATTTTATGATTTCAAATGCGATGTAGAGTCTGACACTGACACGACTGCAATAGCTCAGTCGGAAGAGCGACGGAACTCGCTTGCAATGATCCATTTTTTTTAGGGTTCCGTACCCAAAGGGTAAAAACGGGACCCTATTACTGAGACTTCGCTGTCCGTCCGTCTGTCACCAGGCTGTATCTCAAGAACGGTGATAGCTAGAGAGTTGAAATTTTCACAGATGATGTATTTCTATTGCCGCTATAACAACAAATACTAAAAATAAAATAAAATAAATATTTAAGGGGGGCTCCCATACAACAAACATGATTTTTTTACCGTTTCTTGCTCGATACTAATAAGGTTGCCTTATGTTGCATAGATAATGGTACGGAACCCTTTGTGCGCGAGTCCGACTCGCACTTGACCAATTTTTTCACTATATGTAATATAATAAGGTAATTAATTAGCTTTTGCTTGTGGATGCGTATTCATTAATAATGACCGTATCGAATCTCGATACTAGAATTGACATCAAATAGATACTAAAATCGACATCGAAATCATTACCAATATCGATACCGAAATCAAAACTAAAATGAATACCAAAATTATTACTAAAATCATTAACGCTCTTTCTTGACTATATCCAGGTGGAAGTACCAGTAGTAGAGCGTCCAGCCTGTCAGACAGCACTCCGTCGTACTCGTCTGGGTAGATTCTTCGAGCTACATTCATCATTTATGTGTGCGGGAGGAGAAAATGGAGTTGATGTGTGCAGAGGTGATGGAGGATCTCCTCTATCTTGTCCTATACCTGTAAGTTTCATTTTAACTAACTTTTATTAGTACGTATCTATGTGTTAAAATTTTCTCCACCCATTAACATCTCGACGAGCGTGGTTCATGTAACGGACTGCCAATCACGAGGTCGCGGGTTCGATTCACGCGAGGACAATTATTTGTGTGATATTTACAATCGCCATACAAATGTTTGTACCTACTTAGTTTAGGTGTTTACTATGTATTATAAGTATGTAATAACAAAATAATAGTAGTATTTGTACTCTATCCGTATTCTGGTACCCATAACATAAGCATATTTATAAGCTTAGCTTGGGGCCAGAGGACATTTTAGGAAATGTCCATAAATATTTGTTTATCTCAATGTATGGCTGGTACTAAAAATAATTTTTATTTTTCAGTACGAACAAGACCGGTATATGCAAAGCGGTATAGTGGCTTGGGGTATCGGCTGTGGAGACGATGGCATCCCTGGAGTGTACGTAGATGTAGCCAACTTGCGTGACTGGATCGACGATAAGATGGCCGGCAAAGGATACGAACCTAAAACTTACACTTTTTAGGCTGAACATGGATGTCTACGGTCTAGTTATATTTTTTAAAATTTTTAAAATGTGAACGCTTATTTTAATTTTTTTAATAGTAATGTTTTTGTGTTAGCTAGTTTCGAATTTTGAATATTTAAAATTAGAAGCCAATAATAATGTAAATTTTTTCACATTTCAGTTGTTTACTTTTTATTTTCTTCTATTTTTTACTTTTTTATAGCATTATTATTTGATTGATTGTGACAAAATGCTCAATTTTATACATATGAAGTGAATTTACATGGTGAAGATTTTTAAGGCGCTACTCATTTTTGTAAGAAAACAATAAAGTGAATAATTGATTATAAAGAATTATTTAACTTCGATGTTTTATTTTTGTATATCCCTTCATTCATTTCCTTTAACGTCCCACAAGTGGGCACGGGCCTCCTCCACTAGGAAATGGTATTTAGTCACCGAGATCTACTTACCCCTTAACTGGCTCTCTTATTACCCTATGGGAGGAAATGGGATGGTGACATATTATTTGTATTCTTATTCGTCAGTCAACACACGGCGTATACTTGCATACGTAGGAGATATCCGCACTTTTCTCGTCCAAAATAATAATGTGGGTATATTACGTGTAGTATTAGGCTAAGTGGTAAATTGAAAGCTTCTCTTATAATTATAAGCTTTATTATAGTAGGTATATTATATATTATATGTAATCAATAAATTCATATTAAAATAAAGACTCGCTACTATGTTTCTTCTCACAGGAAAACTATACCTAAGCAACTTCAGAACAAAAAAGAAAAGCCTGTGATTTCGATCGCCTAATCCCTTACTAGTTATATTAGTAGTACTCAGAAAGAATGTACTTTCCAATTAGTGAAAGAGTAAAAACTGTGATCATACTTCCTTAGGTTATCCCCCAGCTAGGTTTACCTCTTTATAATCAAGCCAATGCACAAACAGGTCAGAGCCAAAGTTAAAGGTAGAAAAAAATTAAAGAAAAAAAATATTGATCTCAAGATTTAATACTTTTGAACAACATAAAAGGGCAAAAACAAATACTATTTACAAAGAAAATAAAGAAAGTTTATGCTTAGTACTAATGTAAAGTGAAATCAAAGAAATATGGGAGTTACAAATATTCTGTAGAAATATTTTATTACCAGTCGGCCGACTGGTCATCTTGGATTTTGAAAAAAAGAAGTTTTTGAACACCATATTTTAATAGTTTTTTTTTAATGTTGCTAGTTTAAAATATTTCTATAATTAAAAACTCCCATATAATATGCAATATATTAAATATTCCTATACTGTGTCCTTATAAATATGTATATTTTGTTATAATTTATTTAAAATATTTAACATTCTGGAATGAACTAACAGATTGGCACTAAAATGGAGGGCTCTCATTTTCATTACTTTTTTTACGAAATCTTAATTTTTATTTAGGTTTATCAAATTGTCTATGGATAGTAATAAACTGCAATTTTATATCAATAGGCCATAATTATTCAGGTATATTTTTGTATGTTCGGAGGTCAACTTTGTTTTTTATTTGAGTAAACCATGGATACATTTTATTACTAATTATAGTCTACACATTCGGAAGCTCAAATTATTATCGTTGTATTTTTTTTCCATGCTAAGGCCATTAAGTTACAAAGCTAATTTTAATTATTATGTGCACAATTAAATATGAACTATAGAATTGTAATACTTTATTAGGTTATATTATGTTTTTTTTTTTTATATTTATAAGAAACTATGCACAATCTAATTGTATATTATATAATCTTTAGAAATATACACAACAGGCATTTTTATTAATTTCTTTGTATCATTAGGCACTGTATCGGTTCAAACACACTTACAAAACTATTTTTAGTGTACATAGAAGCATTTTATATATTAAGCATAACACTTTTGGATTAAATACTTGCATTTAGTCGAATCGACTCGATTAATTGAAAATCGACTAAATTTTAATAGTCTTTATCTATTGTCTATTGCTTCAGAGGCACCGTTCATTATTTAAATACATCGAAAAAACATCTTAGTAAGTAATCGCCTAACAATAAATAGTTTTGGAATCGATTTGAGCTCAACTATTCCGTATTACGGCACCATATACGACTAAAAAGTCGATAGATAGAAAATACGATGCACTCAGCAAAAGAGAATAATAAAAAAATACTTAAAAAAACAATTTAAAGAAACAGTAGAGACATGATTTATAATCTGTTGCATTAAAAAAAAGAATTGTCTATGATCGAAATTAAATTCAGAACACAATTATTTTCACTATAAAACAGTGAATATGTTCGTCATCTCAAAATAATATGAATATTTTGATAAAACAATGTGAATTAATCTCTTTTACTAATAAACATCGTAATTTCATTGCACCTTACTCAGAGGCGTTGATCGTAATTGTCTTGCCCTTGGGGTCATCAAATCTGAAAAAAAAAGAATAATAATAAATATTTATAAAACACACATACCAGATGGTTGGAGTTATCGTGAGATTCACTTGTACTAATCTAATATATAAAATTCTCGTTTCACAATGTTCATTGAGTTCATTCATTCCCATACTCCTCCGAAACAGCTTGACAGCTTTTTATGAAATTGTGTTATGCATGTTCAGTAGGTCTGAGAATCGGCTACTATCTCTTTTTCATACCCCTATACCCGTTTGCCGCATCAGCTAGTTTCCTTGTAATATTTTACTTGCGACATTTATGTAGTTTATATGTATATATTTTTTTTAATAAATATTCACACTAATGTCCTTTGGTCCCAAGCTAAGCTTATATGGGTACCAGAATACGGATATAATAGATAAACTACTTTTCTTTTTTTGTAAATACATACTTATAATACATAGTAAACACCCAGACGCAGTACAAACATTTTTATGACAATTAAAAACATCACACAAATGATTGTCCTGACCGGGAATCGAACCCGAGACCTCGTCATCGGCCGTCCGTTATGTGAACCACTCCACCACGAGGCCCGTCAATCCATCAAATCACGCCATCTATCGAGGGCAAGGCGCACTATGACCTATTAAAAGATATTTAAATGGTTATAAGTAATAACACATACCTGTCCATAGTCCTAATATCCAGCATCATCATGATCCCGTAGAAGGTGATAGACAGCAGTATAAACACAACAAACAATCCAGCCCAGATGGGAGCGGTAAAGAAACCAACACAATTGAATGAGTCACCAAACTCGGTGTTATTTGACTCCGCGAAGAACGGTTGAATCTGAAACAAATATTATATTTATAACTACTTATTTAGAGGAGGTGGCTATGGATGGATGGATGGAATAACTTGGATAATTTATTTTTTCCTGTGATCCATACAAATATTATAAATCTGAAGAGTTGGTGACTAGTAGGTCTGAAGTATCAGTAGAAAATGTTGCTAAAACAAGAAAAAAAGAAATTCATAATTTTATGAGTATTCGAGTCGCAGGTTGTGGCCTACAGTTGTGCATTGCAAAGCATGGCCCATCACTGGCCATCGTGTACTGGCCCCTTTAGATCTAAATGGTAGATTGTAATTTTGCAGGTAGATCTAAAAAGTTGATTGTATTTTTTGCAGCAAGGGACTACATACTTATATGTAATAACTATTTAATTACCTTCAAATTCTCAAAGTTAAGTGTATAATCATTGGACTGGTTGACACTTGCAAACTTGACATACTGAGCGCAGCGGTATGAGAAACCATCGATAGCAAACACTTCTTCACCAACAGGCTGCAACTCTTCAACTAAAGAGCCATTCTCAAAGGTTACCGAATCTGAAAAAAAATATAAATGATTAAATATATATTTTTTTGTCTACATTTTTTTTAGGCTTGGGAGCTTCTTTTATGAGACTAAGGTTACCGTAAGTGCTCATGGCTGCGTAATGAGACTTTCAAGGCAACTGTAAATATAATATGCTAATTAAACTGACCTTATGAAAACATTATAAAAATCTATATTTATTACAAAACAAACTCATTATATTTGTATGTGTGTGAGCTTATATCTTTAAAACTATGCAACATATTTTGATGCGGTTTTTTTAATAGAGTGGTTCCAAAAGATGGCCGTTTTGTATAATTTATTAAGGTTTTGTTTCCAAAATCCACGCTTACGAAGTTGCGGGAACCAGCTACAGTCGACTCTTGTTAATTCAAACCTGCGATAATTCGAACCTCTTTATAATTCAAAGTTATCACAAGTTCCCTACAAAATTTCTTTATATTTCGAACTAAATCAATACATTTTTATGTACTTGGTAATTCGTACGAAAAAATCATTGCTATATAACAAAACCACGCGTTAATTCGAAGTCATCGGCGTCCAACATTCAACAATTCAAAGTTGCAGAGAGAAAGAGGCGGATTGATTGTTAGTACATATCATATAACAGAGTTCTTTCAAAAGATTAATTAATTCACATTTTATATATTTAAGTACGTACATGTATGGACACGAATGTACCTCTAAACTTTTGTCAATAATATAGAATATGTAACAGTTAACAAATAATAATTGATCAACACTTAATAAAACAAAGTTTTATTTATTTTCTCTCACAAATTTCGAACCATTTGATATTTCAAACACTCAATAATTCGTAATATTTTAAGCGTCCCTCGAGTTTCGAATTAACGAGAGTCGACTGTACTTTCTATAATTTTAGGCTATGCATATAAAAGTGTAATTGACTTTTAATACAACAGCCTCTAGGCCAATGGGCTTAGAGGCTGTTAATTTACAAATATTTGGCAAGAATTGTATTATGTCCAGATTCTGGTACCCATAACACAAACAATAAGCTTAACATTTTAAGCTTATTGTATATTTCAGTACAAATATTTGTGTGAATCTCATAAATATGTTACAAATAATTGTCCTGTGTGGAGATCATACCCAGGACCTCATGAACTGTGGTCTATTACACTTTGTGAGCCTTTCATCTACTCTCTGTACAATAATTTTGCCAGATTGAGTTTTATGATTGTAAAAAATTTTTTGCTTATTTTTTTAAAACTAAAAAACATGCCTGAATATTATTTTAGATTAGTGCATTGTCATCAGTCCATAATATGTCAATCTAACTACTTCAATTGGGTGAATATCACTTACAAAGGTTCTATTACATAGATCAATACATTGATAGATATGTACAGAGCATAAAAGCGTAAAAGTGTGTTAAAAATGTTAAAAACTATAACATGAATTATGAAAATAGCAAGAAATACAAAAAATTGTGGAAACTTACTGAAAAACCAATATCCTCCTTTCAAGTTGAAGTTCAGAGCAAGAGATACATTCTCAAAGTCCAAATCTACATTCAATACGGTTTCGTTCAAAGTAGAATTGTGTTTCAAGATCGTGGTCAAAGCTAATGTTGTGTTCTTGCTCATTAGAGAGATGTTCTTCACTTTCATTAGGAGATAGTCGAAATTATAGACATCAGAGGCGGCGGTATCACGACGGACACGGGAATGAGTTACTGGAGGCTGTGCCACCACCCATGATGGGTTTACTGCAGTGTAAATTGCAACAACTTTGCTAAAACGTGACTCAAGCTCATCTACGATTTCCTGCATCAATTGATCATGACGAATTAGTAAGTCCGATCTAGATTCACCTTCTTTAGCGTCTTCGAAATCAACGAAAATGTAACTGCCAGAATCGGAGACTTCAGCAGGTAAGTCCTTAGATAGCCCATTCTCAGTAACTCTCAAAGTTGTAGCACGATGTCCCTCTGCTAATACATGTACTTCATGCAATGGACTCTCCACTGAAGGCAAGTAAACACCTTTTTTAACGTTACCGTGTAAGTATGGGAATGCTGTTCCACCATCGGCATTTCTCATTGAAAAATCTTCCACGGAAAGAGTTTCATCCTGGAATACAACAGTTACAGGCACGTCTACTAACTCTTTACTTAGGAAAGTACTAAACTCTTTGGAGTCCAGCGTAGTAAGAGGATTTGCCTTCTTGAGACTGCCAGCCAAATCACCCCAAATAATCACAGGAACATTAGAGGCATAACAACTAATTACACTTAAAACTAGTAACGGGAACACCACACGGCAAAACGCCATTTTATAAGGCTAAAACTATGGACGTAAACGGACTAAGAGCTAATAATTTAGCCCAAAATTGTCATAAAAAGACAGAAATTGGGCGATGACAATTGATCATTGGTCATGTGAAAAGTGATCATATGATAATTTGACGGTTTGTCTATGATGTTATAATGTTGCAATAATATTAAACTATTATTACCGATTGGAAAATGTAAGACCAACATTCTTAATTTTAACTACTGTTTTATTTGCATTTTATTAAAATAAAATGTAACTAAAACTATTTCTCATCTATAGTTTAAAAAAAACTGATTAATCATTGATTTTATTTCGATACTATGTGTCTTGTTTTTCCCTATATAGTAGTAAAAATTGTAATACAATTCCATAGACAAAATAAAGAGCTGTACTTCCGGTGTGTGCCACAGAATAAATAAAATAAACTAATAAGGTGAATAATAATAATAATAAATAAATAATTGTTTGTACTTCACCAAAATGGCTTGATAGACCCAGTATTATAAAATTTTGTCTTAGTAGAGTAGTAGTAGTTCAGCAAATAGATATAGGAGTCTTTTTTATTACCACTATGTGATTTAAAAGTGTGGCCATCATATTTTTTATCCTTGGATTGATTATTTTGTGATAGTTTTTGCCCGTGAATCCAAACGCCTAAAATTTGGAATCAATATAATACTATTAATATTATGGACAGCTTCTTATTGGTGAAAAATATTTAGGATCAGATACTAAGATATTTTGGGTAAGAGCTTACAATATGTTAGTTTTGTATGTACATATTTGAATAAAAATCAGTCAAGCTGTTTTGAAAGGTTTCGACGGTTTCGATCACGAAGTACAAGTACAAGGAGTCCGAACGGTATAGGCTTTTCCATAATATTTCGTGTACACAATAATCAACCCAGATCATAGTTCTATTTTCTGCCACTGGCTGCGCAAGTATTCAGGACGTACCGATGCTAGTTTAGAATATCAGAATATCTCTTGACCTTCTCTGTATTGTTGGGTTTAAAGCACTCGAAAAATTTCCTAAAACTTATATTTATATCCACGTTTCTCAGAATATTTTTTTCCACAAGTGACAATAGTTCAAACGAGTACTTCTTGAAAAATTGCGCTCTACCGGCAAAAATCTGTCCCTTAAATTGGGACCATTCGTTCAACATTACGTTCGGACTCCTTGTATCTATACTTCGTGGTTTCGATAACCGACGACGCGAAGAATAGGATTTATGAATTAAGCAGAATAATCTCTATTTAAAAAGAAGGAACAAAGCTTCTATTTGATAAAGTTCTATGACCTAATATGCCGTTCAAATGAGAAAAGGATTGACCCCGCGTCATGTTGTGACTACTTGTGACGTTAAAGTTGTCAATTTGAACAATTTTGGTAGGATCACCAAAAAAAAACATTTTTATAGTATAATTTATCTATCACTTAGTCGTTATCGTTGGCTAATTTTCGAGCAATTAGCGAGACAAATACAATTAAAAAGTTTAACAAATAACGACAAGTTCAAAATAACAACACTAATAAACAAAAACAATGAGAAATAACAACAAATAAATTTTTTTAACGGGAATCAACTACTTAACTAACAGAATTTATAATAAAATGCCATAAAATTCAAATACACACCAACAACAACAAAATGGCGGTTGGCAATTCAACTTAATATCATAGTATCCAACAATGAAATTATTGAAAGAAAATAGTATTTCTTTTTTCATAATATTTTAACATATTTTAACTATTATTACTGAATAATTTAAGACGTTTTTCGCTTCAAATTACTGAGTTTAGATAAAAGAAAAAAATATTGATTGATACGCTCAGATACGCTAATAAAGTTACTTTGCTGACAGTACTTTTCTAATCACTTTTGACAACGAAAGGTCATTTCCAATCCTATTCTCAGTTGAAACCTTTGTTAAGGGAATAATATTATTCTTCTATCTATTCTGTGATATTATTCGAAAAATAGTGTATTTATTGCGAAACTATTCATAAAATATCTATTTCATAAACAGTGAAGCCCTGTCGTAATATTTTGGAAATGATGTTATTGCATTTAATTTTAATTGTCTTACTGGACTCAAGTAAGGCAAATGAAGATACATTACCAGTATTTATGATCGACCAGGAGCAAGCCTTATCCCATATCACGATGGACCCAAATCCGTTTATAAAAACAACCTCACCAAAATTTGCGGATATTATTTACGAATCATTGAAACGCTGCGAAGGCCTAGTAATATTTGTCGAAGAGAATTTTAGCGTTGAAGATATAAGTCTCAAAGATAAAAAAGGCTCACCATACGCCCATTTGGGTGAAATCCTGAAAGAAAATAAGGCAAAATATTTTCCTGCCGTCATAGAACCATACAGATTACTTACTCAATTATTCCCGCCGCAGCATTTCAACGTTTTTTATTCCAAATCACCAAATAAACTACAATTAACACAGTCTTCTAAATATATTTACGTACATTTTCAAGACGGACATAACGAAACTCGAATGGATGCGTTGAGAAGACATGATACACTTATTCGCGAAGTCTGTTTTATGTTTCGACAAATAAAAAGAGGCCCTATTTTTGCCATTTATACTGGAAAAAGTAATCCAGTTGTTGTAAGAAAGGTACATTTCGTTCCAATTAAGCCGATGCCGATACCAAGAGATTTGGGAGTTATGATCGTTTCTTCAGGAGCTTTATTTAAGTTGTCTGGTGAGTGGTCAGAGCGGTTAGATGGCGTAGCCGAAAACTAAATAATGGATGAAATGAAATGAATCGTAATATTTTTAAAACTCTTTCCTTCATAGGTGTGTACGCAGCAACTGCAACTAGACGAGCAGTCTTCAACCAATTGCCAGAGATATCTGACGAGTCGTGGACACCGCATAGATTGTCTACCAGAATGGCATACACGGATTTTGAGTTGGAATTCAACTTCACTTTTCGGGAAGATGGGTGGATATTAGGTCATTTTTATTTACTTTAATGATTTGTTGAGTTTACACGGACGTAGCTATTGCCGTAGCCATAAAAACTTATTAGTAGTTTTGCAATATGTATGAGCCACTAACATTACGTAGGTATACAATTAGGTAATAGCAACGTGTTCATTTAGTAGAGTTAAATTATCTTAATGCGCAAATGAAAAACGATGAACAGATAAAAACTTCAAAGCCCTTGTCTCCCCCACGATGAAACTAGCTTTTATAATCGATTTCTCATCCCGAAATATCTTTCTTGCCTATGAATTCTTTAGCAGTTTCTGACTAAATAGAAGATTTGATTCCTAGCTGTGATTGTCTCGTCCAGATAGTGTAGGTCTACTGGAGGCAGGCGAGGAAGTCGGTCGTACTATGATGGGAGTAGGAGCACCTTGGAACATGTCGTACGTGTGTGGAGAACCTTTACGCATTGTTAATACCAGGGATGGAAGCTTAGTTTCCATATCGCAATATCAGGTAAGTAGCCAAAATTTATATATTATACAAGAGATTTTGTTTCGAAGGGTGAGTTCGTTTTTATTTTACAAAACTGGCACTAATAGAGGCTTCACTACACATTAAACAAGGCTGGAAGTTACATAATAATTACTGACAATATTTAGATAGGTTGTTTGGCTACCATAATATAACCCATTGAATCTAGCACCAGTGGCATCCCTATTTTATTTATTGCTAAACTATAATATGTCTTATATCCGTAACCCGGTAGGTATCGCTTATATTGACCAGAGGATACTGTGTGAAACGCCATCATAGCTTACTGCTGTCCATACGTCTCCAAATATTTGCGCCCCATACATCCATTAGAAGTAGAAAGCAAAAATTTCTTACAGATTCAACCTCGCCTAAGTGATTACCGTCGAGAAGCTGACGATTCCGACTCTTCAGACACAACTCCTGAGACAACCACAGAGAACACATCACCACCAACTACCAGCCAAACCACAAACGCCATTAAACCTGACGGGCTATTAGAATTTGGCAAAAGTACAAACTGTGGTCCATATTTCAATATACCAATACTTTCGTCACTTTTTGTGACATTATTATTACTTTTTATATTATCTTTTGGTATAGTATTTATTATGAATATTAATACTAATAGTAGATATGAAGATCCGATGTCCAAACCTATGGTGCATGCCGAAACATAAGACTATTTAGATTAGGTTTTAAAACCGCCCTGCCATAGTTGGCGCCTAAGCTTCGCCTCGTTCATGTCCTTTTTTTACTTATTGTTTCTCGTAACTTTTTCAGCGGGGCCCTAAAATATTAACTCCTGTTGGATTAATGCTCTAAGGGTAAAACGCAAAAACTAAGTTATTTATTGCGTCCGACAAAACAAAATTTTTGGCCACCCTACTTTTCGCGAACAAGGAATGATTAATTTTAAGTAACGAATAACGTAATTTCTTTTACTTCTTTAAGTTAAATAAAATATTACTTATAACGTGCCAAGTTTATTTTTAAAATAAAATGGACTATATAGAACAGGGGTAGCTACCAATAATTCTATCCGCACAACTAAAGAATGAAAATAACTATGGTGTATTTTGATTGACTCTTTCGTTGTTACAGTTTTTGTAATAAGAAAGTTCCGTTTCCAAATTTTGTTATTGACATAATGTATCAATTTCCATTTTTTATTTTAAGATTAGTGATGCATGTAGAATAGGTACCTACCTATTCTACATTGGTACCATAAATAAAGTACTAATAGTATATAATTCATTCATGATTGGTACCTACCAATGTTGATGACCGAAAAAGCAGAGGAAGAGCAAAGAAGAAAAGATGGAAGTGTTATGAAAGGAGTTAATGAGAATATAACGGCTGATTAGGTTAGAAAAAATACGCTCTGCCGACCCCAAATAATCTGGGATTAGGGCAGGAAGAAGAGAAATATTCTACAATGAAACACCCATTATTACATTAACATTTATTCTAATTTTATGGCTATAATGAAACAAATTAAATATTACAATAAAAAATAATTTGTAGGCGGCTATTCCTATTGTTCTGTATCTAGTAGCAGTTATAGAAAAGGAACTAAAATGTTATTCCACTTCTGACAGCTCTCGGCAATCCGACATAGGTTCTTATAACTAAGCAGTTATGTAAAATTCCAAAAGTTCGACTTCTGATAGCAGGCATTAGTAGGTACTTAATATACTTACACATGCCTCCTATAGAAAATAGTGTAATTTAAAATTTACAAATCATAAAATTCCAGTATGAGAAATTAGTCACATTCATTTGTCGAATTAACGAGGGTTTGTTGTATCCCATTTCTGAAAGATCAATCTCGCTATCCTAGTAACAGATATCCTTATTTACTTTAGTACAATAGTATGAGATATTTGCATTGTAAGAAAATTAATTTTTGTTTTTTTGAAATTAAAAAATCTATAATAGTTTGTTACATAACAGCCTAAAATTATGTAGATATTTTGCTAAAACTACTTTTTACTGTCACCTGACATAGGCAGTACCTCAAAGAAGCTAAATCAAATGTGATGGATAATTATAAATAACTATTTATATATTTATATTTAATTATATATAACTATACGAATAATTAAATAACTATTTCCACTTCTTTTACTCGATGACAGCTCCTGTAAATGTACTAAAATAGTAGAATAATAACAGCCAAAATACTAGTGATTTTGAAGCTGTATTCTGCAATTTTCAAAACAAAAACAAAATAATAATCAACTAAATACATTTATTTAACAATTACATCACATGTACAACTTCAAAATCACTAATATATATTTGTAATAACTATAATAAATGACAAATCTTTTCACACAATTTCATTACGCAAGTTACAATACAAACTTATTTATGTAGCTGAAATGTATGCAGTTCCATACATTTCAAGTGCAAAAGTTGGCAAGTGTAATGCAAGTTAATAACAATTCCTGCAGTTCGATGCACGACGTCTATAATCTATCAACTTGTGGTATAAAAACAAATTTATATATGTAGCTGAAATGTGAGCCGTTCTTTATATTCAACCACAAAATTAAGTTGGTAAATGGTTTAATTAAGTGCTTCTTGTATGTTTTTCAGTCTCGTAGGTACGGAACCTTAAGAAAGCTAGTATATTTCGCTCTTGATAGGTTTAATATCTCAATGGTAATTTTACCATTTGCATTGAAAAAAATATTCTTAATTCAGCAATAAGCTTTATTTGGGCCCAGAGAATATTGGAAATATATAAAATATAACTTGCATAATGAATTACAAGCATCGTGTAACACATTTTCACAAACAAACCACTACCTATATATTATTATCATAATAGCTACAAATGCCCGGCGACACCCATAAACCGGTTATTCTTTCATTCAGTTTACAACTACATCCATGGTCTAATAATACAGATCTTCTCTTTTCAATGACATTTTCTGTTGGACCCTCGGGAGTCCGGCACCCCTATCGAATGATGAAACAAGCTTTTATGATACTGCATTTCCTAGTGGGAGCAACGATATAATCCGGGTCTTAGGGAGCCGTTAAATGCAAGTTATAAAGCCACGCCTATTAACGTTCTACCCAATGTCGAACGTCAGTAGAGCCCAATGTTCCTATGTAGTTTGAAACGTGAACGTCTTGTGCTCCACGTTTAGGCAGCATAATCCACAAAATACATTTATAATTTAGATTCTTATTTGATCAGTAATTTATTAGAATAAGTATCTTTTTCAAATTTCTTACACTAACAGCTTTATAATCTGACACTGCCACTTTTAAAAACAGCAATATCATTGCAAAGACAAATCTTATTATATTAAACCACACACTACACTATATTGTCCGTCACATATTCGACTTGGAGAAGGTCACATTCTCATTGGAGAAGGTCATATTACAAACGCGGAGAAGGTTACATTCACTGTTTTTAATTCTTCTCTTCCTTCTTCTCTTGTGTTTGTTCAGTCGATTGTTGTTGTTGTGCACCGCCTTCACGTTCCGCCGCCATCTATTAACAAAAATATATTTTAATATTAATAATTTAATTAATAATTAAATATATTTCACAGGTTGTAACCAAAAGATAAAACAGAGCCCTATCACTGTGACTATATTCACTGTTTATCTGTCACCAGGCTATATCACATAAGAGGTGATAGCTAGAAGTGCATTTATTGACGCTATAACAACAAATACAACAATATCAAAAAGGACTGTCTTACAAAAAACTTTCAGTTCAACTTGATATTTCTTAAGGTGACATTCGGAAGTCACGCGACCACGACTACCGACCCATTTACTTAGAGTCAATTTTCAAGTTGCCATTTTTGCGGTCACTTTTGTGTTTAGCCACGCGTACTTCTCACACAAAGTAGTGAAAACTTTGGTCGAGAGACTTCTAAACGTCTACACATAAGAAGTTTACTACATACATTTAGAATGTTTGCAAGATACTAATTACAAAATAGCAAAGAAAAAAAATATAAGAATTAATCAAACTGTTCAAAAACAGGAAAATAGCTTCAAACAAAGTGACAAAATACATAAATTGTATGAGCATTAAATCGTCCAGTAAACAATAAGTGTTACTGGGTGATAACATATCTCAAGTCAATCTAGCACAATTGCTTGACCAACCGTGATGAGATTACACCATGGTGGCTCAAATATGTGCATAAGTCATATGAGTTAGTTGACATTCCATCTAGTATGGTTGTAGAATCCGACATTTTTTTGAATTCTTTAAATGTGAGGAGCTAAAGAATGTATTTATTTATAAAATGCTGAATATACTGTTCGATTCAAACATTCGCGCGCCTCGCGACCCTTATCAGTTTTTTTTTATAAAAAGTGCGCGTGGCTCAACCAAGTTGGTCGCGACGCTAACACTGATCATGGTTAGCAGTGTGACTGACATAAATATATATCCTTGTCTTCCTTCGATAGCGTGAAAATTGATATCGATTTGACCCACGTCGTTAGGATCCGATTGGCACCTTATTCTGCCCAGCTGTAAAACATAACAACAATGTACATACCTTCTTGTACGCCTGTTCGAACAGTTTCAAGCTGGCCTGCTGAAGCTGTCCGGTGGCTGTGCGGATCTCTTCAGGGTCGAGGTCGTCTTTCTTGGCGAGCAGATCACGCAGTTTCACAATCTCATCACGGAGTTTGTCGCACTGAGAAAAATATAAACTTATTAGGCAAGTGGGCTTAGCATACTGAGAAAAATGTAAAAATATGTTGAAATTAAATGAAAGAAGTTGTAAGTTGTATAATGGAGTTTATTATACTGAGGAAAATGAAGAAACATGTTGAAATGTGTTTTGGAATATTGTAGGATACGTCAAATCATCCCAAAGTGTACATAAAATAGTGGGCGATAACACGCTTCTATAGTTTAGCACTTGGCTTTACCAATAGTGACTTAATCATTATTGGCTTAAATAAGTGCATTTTTCCTAACAGAGTCATAAGTGACCATGAATGTAAGGAGTCATAAGGAACCGTGACTGTATAGTCATAAAAGTGGCCGTGACTATACGGAATCGTAAGTAACCGTGATTGTAAGGAATCATAAAGGACTGTGATTTTACGTTGTCATAAGTGACCCTAACTATATACATACCTCATCCTGTGGCAACTGGCTCTTATATTCATCCATCTTAGTCTCAGTGTCATGTAGCACTCCCTCGGCTTGGTTACATACTTCAACCCTTTCACGTCTTTGTTTGTCAGTGGCAGCGAACTGTTCGGCAGCCTTCACCATGTTCTCAATCTCATCTTTGGATAGACCACCAGATGATTGGATCACAACTGTTGACAGAAATTTTTTTTGGTTTAAAACAAAAAAAAAATCATGCTTGAAATACCTCAATATTTTTTTAAAATACAATTGTATTCGTTCCATAATGTGTGCAACATTTCAGGTTAATAACGACTATTTTAAGTGCGAGAAAATCATTTTTAAACTTTTAGTTATGACAAATCCTTAACTCACTACATACAAAATTTTATAAAAATTATTAGATCCATTATCAAGATTCCTATTTTGTACATATTTATTTACAATAATTGCTTGTTTAAAGGTATAAGAAAACTTTCATGGTAATTAAAGTTGATAAAAGTCGTCCACGATAGCTCAATTTGTTTTTTACAAAACTTATATATTTTAAGGTAAATAAATACAAAATACTAACTCTGTTGTTCTTTTCCAGTGCCCTTATCCCTCGCGGACACATGCACTATACCGTTAGCGTCAATGTCAAAGGTCACTTCAATCTGTGGTACTCCACGTGGTGCAGGCGGTATTCCCACTAGTGAGAACTGTCCCAGTAACTTATTGTCCAAAGCCATCTCACGTTCTCCTTGGTGTACTTTGATTTCTACTTGAGTTTGACCATCGGCAGCTGTTGATAAAACAACTTATTAAGTAAGATTTTTGTCTTAAAAAAATTATCACAATATCTGTGTGGTGACAGATTAAAAACGCAAGTGTCACCACCACCCCATTACCTTCCCAGGGTGCTGTAAAAGCCAGCTAAGTTATAGTGTACACAGATAACATCCTCTGTGAGAGATGGAATACTCGATAATAAACCCTGTGCCAAAAAGCCTGTTCAGTGCGGCATAGTAGACTATAATCTCTGCCAAATTGGAGGCCTGTGCCCAAAAGTGACTCGTTAATGGCCTGCAGAGACCAATATTTCATTAATTTTGCAATTATCTTGCTTGCAACCATCTCGACAGCTCAGTTCGCAACAAAACAGTAATCGCGGGTCGCGGGCTTAAAGTACCACTCATGGTAATTATTTTTCCACTATAAATAATATATTTGATACTAACCAGTTGAGAATACTTGACTCTTCTTGGTGGGAATAGTAGTGTTACGTGTGATCAGTTTAGTAAACACACCACCCAGTGTCTCGATACCAAGTGACAGTGGGGTGACGTCGAGTAGCAAGATATCTGTCACATCTCCAGCCAATACACCACCCTGGACGGCGGCTCCTACGGCGACAGCCTCGTCAGGGTTTACGGACCTAGATGGAGCCCTACCGAAGATCTCTTGGACTGTTGATTGGACCTGACAAACAAATTTTAAGATATAAAACCAGAATGTTCGCTAATACTTGCGCCTAAAACCGCTATATATATGCTACACAATCGTCAGAAATACAAATGTCTGCAAGTTTATAATCCAAATGTCTATAATATAGACAGTCGGTGAATATGACCTCAAGTATAATGTTGCACTCGTCCATAGGACAGCCTAGACAGCTATGAAAACTGACATCGGCCTTTGTGCTGTAGAGTGCATTTTAACATGATAATAAAGTATTCAGAGACAAAGATTTAAGAAACGAATTTAGTTTTACGATTGTAAAATAATATTTCACAGTTAGAGCAAATTCTATGACCAGTTTTAGCTTTTTAACACCAAAAAAGTTCAATATATCATATAGGATACATGAATTTCAATATCACCATCAACCATTTTTGACATAAAATGTTATACAATTTTTTTTGTATTTATACCTTAGGCATCCTAGTCATGCCTCCCACAAGTAGAACTTCTCCAATATCCGATCGCTGGACCTCAGCATCCTGTAAGGCACGCTGACACGGTGCTACTGTTCTCTTGATCAGGTCACCAACTAAAGATTCCAACTTGGAACGGGTCATCTGTCAAACAAAGTAATATTAAAGACCACTATTTACTTACCATCATTATCATATTGTTACATTTACTTAACAATAGTTATTTTTCAGAGTATCCATATGGCGACATTAATAATAAAATAAATATTCATTAATTCAAGACTGGCCTCTTGGTCTAGTGGTTTATGTAATGGCCTGCCGTTTACGAGGTCATGGGTTCGATTCCCGCTCGGGGCAATCATTTGTGTGATCTTTGTAGTGTATCCATATTCTGGTACCCATAACACAAGCACATAAGCTTAGCTTGGGACCAGAGGACGTTGTGTGAAATGTCCATGAATTAAAAAATAAAATAATAAAAAAAGTATAATAAAATTAAGTACAATAGTATTTTAATAATAAAAGTGTTAACATCCCATTTCTTTCCCAGGGTGCTGTGAGAGCCAGCTACCATAGCCAGATAACATCATCTGTGACAGAGACTCGAAACGAAACACTATGCAACACATTTGGTCAGTGCGCCATGGTAAACAAGCATAGTGCCCAACAGTGGGACATTAACAACCTGGGGAGTTAGAAAGATGTCTGCTATATTTTTGAATTTCGACCAGATTCTGGGTAGTCCCACGTTTGGTGATGTAATATATAACTTGTACCACAGTTTCTAGGAAAGCTTAGTGTACATAACACAATACTAGCTGGTACTGTGACTTCTGTTGCATCGCTGCAAAAGTGTTACACACATCATGTGTGGACACTGATCGACGATGCATTAAAAAGTAAAAATTTCAACATTTTTATAGAGCTCTGGATTCAGCTTACATGTGCAAAATTTCAGATCAATCTTACTACTGCAAGTGAGTGAAAATCACTTTCAAAGATTTTGTTAGAAAAGAAAGAAAGAAAGAAAGAAATGATTTATTGCCACAGTACTAAACTATACAATATTAATATTTAGTTACTTAACTTTAAAAATTGAAAAAAATAAATAATCATAAAATATACAGTAAGTAAGTGTTGGTACAGCAGCAATGGGTGCCCATTTCAGCTTATGTCAAGTCCAAAGGACTTGACGCTGGTTTTCAAATGGGCCCCCTTTCTGATATCACGGATGCCCAACAACCGATTATAAATTGGTAAACCAGGTTGCACACTATGATACGTTACATATTAAACAAAAAACTATAGTAAAAATCATAATAAACACACATTAAGCATACCTATATTAAATTTCCATTTACAATGAAAGTTATTATAAAAATTTATCCAAATTAAATTTAATAACAAATTATAAAAAAAATAATAAGAATGTAGATAAATAACAATAAATAATAAATTTACATAGATTTAGTAGTTTTATGTAGTTAGTCAAGGCCTGGGAATGTTTAGGACGTTTTATATTATGAATATTAAAAGACAGATATTAACAACTAATATTTACATTGTTTTTGTAACTACAAAAAGAAATTTCAAAGGTATTTAATTAATTTTAGTACATTTTCAAATAAAAAAAATAGACTTATTTTTGTGCACCAACAAAATGAAGTCCCACAAAAATAGGAATGGGATTGAGGTGTACAAGCCAAAAATGAGAACTTAAGTTATAAAATTGAAATAACATATTAGAGAGTTACAGGCGTAAAAATTCTGTCTAGATCTCCCATACTGCGAATACGTTCTACCTGTTCTCCATCATTTCTACGAGCAAATATTTTTCCGTTCTTATGCCATATATATTTCCATTTATATTCCTCTCTATTTTTCCTTGCGATGTAGAACATCCTCTTATTGTGTGGTGTCAAGCGTTCGTTGACATATATTTTTGAAAGTGTACCTGTTACACCTATGTCGACAGAAGTAAGGCCACGGTGAATTCGAGCTGCTCGTAATAAATTATCACGCGTTATGCGCCTTGTAAGACTGACTACGATGTTTCGTGGTCTCGGGGCTTTGGTAGTCTTAGTGTTTTCGCTGTTAGAAACTGAACCAACGCGTTCAGCATGTGCTATTTCTCGTTCATCAAAGTCAGTGCCCAGCTCAATAAAGACCGATTTCACCAGTTGATGCAAGTTCTCACCTGTATTTTCAGGCACTCCAGCTATTTCTATATCATTGGCTAAGACTTCCTGGTGACGTTCGTTGATCTCACACTCCAACTCGATGAATGCCTTATGAATCGAGTTGTCATTCGATTTTTCTTCCAGTGAGGCCAATCGAATATCCAAAGCGTTTATTGCATCCTTGCACATATTTAACGTAGATTTAAATTCCGCAATCTCATCACGATAAGCACGCACCTCAGACCTCAACGCACTTAGCTCGTCTCTAAAACCACGAATTTCAAGACCCACATCAATCACATCTTTACAAAGATCTTTTTGAGTAGCATTTGGTGAGTTGTTTTCACTAGGTGTAACTTTGTTTATACAACATAAACAAATCCATCCGTGAGTAGAACTACTTTCAGGTAAATTAGCACAGTTTCGGTGATGTGTTGTAAAACACTTGCTGCACTTGACTACTGCAGCAGCTGATATAGTTTTGCGGCATACTTGACATTTGGCCATGATGATTTAACGAAAACAATAACGATTTTGTTTAAATATAAAATCTTAAAATTTTGTTTTAGTAATTATTATGAAGGTAAGAGGGTATTTCTATATTAGTCTTTGAGATTGAATGTTATTAACGTAATTTTATATACAAACACTTCACAGATCCGCTAAACTGCAACGTATGTTATTTAATGCACTTAGAACTCCTTTTTAACACTATAATTTGTTATGTTTATCAGCCACTTTAATAGTAAATATAATTAAGGTAACGAGCACATAATTAATAATGTTACATAATTAATATATTGATAGATACCTACTAAACTAACAAGTGTGTTATTTAAATAAAATTCTGTACATTTTGTTATTAGGAGAGGCTTTGTGTGTAATTAAATTGAAACAATACCTTAAGATTCATATGTTTAGGTCCGGAAGCATCCATAGTGAGGTACGGCAGGTTTATGTCAGTTTGTACTGAACCAGACAACTCAATCTTGGCCTTCTCAGCAGCTTCCTTGAGACGCTGCATCGCCATTGCGTCTTTACGGATGTCGATTCCTTGCTGTTGGAAGATAAAAAAAAATTATAATATAAATGTCAAGTGTCACCGCTCCTTATCCTTCCAAAGGTCCTGTAAAAGTCAGCTAAGGGATATCCTATACAGATAACATACTCTGTGAGAGATGGCAAATTTGAAAAGAGACTCTGTCAACACGCCTTGTCAGCGCGGCATTGTTGACCATAACCTCTGACAGGGGAAGGGCCCGTGCCCAACAGTGGGACTTTTCACTTTAAATTACGCTAAATTATTTTACTTTTTATGTTGCTACCACAATCAAATCATAAGTTACTATATAAATAGCTAATATAACTGTACCACAGTTTCTAGGAAAGCATAGTGTATACAACACAATACTAGCTGGTACTGTGACTTCTGTTGCATCGCTGCAAAAGTGTTACACACATCATGTGAGGACACTGATCGACGATGCATTATTTTTAACAACTTTTTTGTTTATGTTTTGCTTTAATTGTAAAATTTTAAAACAAGTTAGCTCTTAGGCAAGGGGAATTAAACTGTAGACTAATAAAATAGCACTATTTCCAATGACATACTTAGTTTAATTACATAGAAATGTGAAATTTGTAGTTTGCGAAAAACACTATGTCATTTGAATTTAGAATACCATATTTTATCTGAAATACGATTTAACAAACCTAAAGTTACGAGTCTTCAAGATTGGCCCACAATCTGGTAGATCCGTGGATATAAACTAAGATATAAGCATATATATACTCACATCACGTTTAAACTCATCAACCAGGAAGTTAACAATGACATTGTCAAAGTCTTCACCACCCAACAGTGTATCACCATTAGTACTCTTCACTTCAAACACGCCCTTCTGTATCTCAAGCACGGACACGTCGAATGTACCACCTCCCAAATCATACACTGCGATACTGTTAAGAGAAATAATAAAATAAAGTACCTAAATTTTGTTATGAAAATCAAAACAAAAAAGGTAGGTAATTAGAACTGGGACAAGAACCCTTATCCCATTATTTGGGATCGGCGCGACATGTCTTTTCTTTTTGGTAAATACATATTTTTATATAAGTAATCCCTTAGAAGCAACATAAAATTTTGAATTATAAACATGTACCACAGTTTCTAGGAAAGCATAGTGTATACAACACAATACTAGCTGGTACTGTGACTTCTGTTGCATCGCTGCAAAAGTGTTATACACATCATGTGTGGACACTGATCGACAATGCAAAAACTGTTTGACTGTCTATGACAGCGTAACTGCTAAACGGATGAATATTATAGTAGGTAATGAATATGTCAAGTAGCAAGTGAATTTCTAACTTTACAAAAAAACTATGTTCTTTTCATTTTATGATTTTTATCAAATGACGTAAAGCCAAAAGTGTTTATTATTAAAAAGATTTAGCCTTTCCCAAAGTGGGAGATAACGCCCCTTGTGGGTGCTGCAGGCTTAGTGGGAGGGAGGGAGAACAGACCTAAAAAAAATGGGAGTTATAGTTGGTTTAAATAGTTGAAAGAAATTTATTCTCAAAACAGGCAGTAGACTAAAAAGTATAAGACTTTCATGTGGTCGGAACGACACTATAGCTCAATTGGTTTAAATCATGGTATAGTGACTAGGGTATACTTACATTTTGTCATCTGTCTTGTCCATACCATAGGCGAGTGCGGCGGCTGTCGGTTCGTTGATCACACGCAATACGTTCAATCCAGCAATCTGACCTATTAACACAAATAATAAATTGTTATCAAAAAGACAAAAATTCAAAGCAGTTTGAGTAGGCCTGTAAAGATTTTTAGGGTTCCATAACAAAAGGGTAAAACGAGACTTCGTTGTCTCTTAATCTGTCACTATTCTGTGTCTTAGGAACTATGATCGCTAGAAAATTTGCTTGCGCCGTCCCGAGCCATCAAAACTACGCCACAATGCGATTTTTTTAAAGAGGTTGAACATGATGGCTTTTTTGTATAAAATGTTAAGGTTTGTCAAAATTCCACGCGAACTAAAAGGCGGGCAAAATCTAGAGAATATTAAAAGGAAAAAATTAAAAACATAGACGAACAAAGTCATGGGCAAAGGGTTGGTAATATATAACTTGTACCACAGTTTCTAGGAAAGCATAGTGTATACAACACAATACTAGCTGGTACTGTGACTTCTGTTGCATCGCTGCAAAAGTGTTACACACATCATGTGTGGACACTGATCGACAATGCATACAATAGTTTTGTTTTTGACCAGACTTGTGGGTATTCTAGTACCTATAACACAAGCATAGACTAGCTCAGCCTGAGACCACAGGATGTTGTGAACTTTGAGAGTACCCCTTTTGAATCAAGCTGGTGTTTCGTATATAATCCTAGTTCATTTCTTTTTCATCTCTCTGCGTGACAGTCGTAAAACACGTAAGTCTTAAATTTGAACCAAGTTAATATCATTCTTATGGTTACCATAAGGTAAAACGGGGCCGATTTACTGAGACTTTGCTTTCTGTCTGTCACCAAGCTGTATCTCTGGAACGGTGATAGCTAGACAGTTGAAAATTTTATATTTATGTATATCAGTTGACGCTATAACACTATATGCTCATTATCATCATTCTCCCTATTTTCAGCCCGTTATTGTCGGTACTTTCGTAAAAAATATTTTTTTAACGAATTGATCCTCATCATCCTTATAATTATTGGGAAACTGTATAAAAATTTTAAACATACCCGCATCTTTAGTGGCCTGTCGTTGTGAATCATTGAAGTAAGCTGGTACAGTTATGACAGCATTCTTGACGGTTGTGTTCAGGTATGCTTCAGCAGTCTCCTTCATCTTGATCAGGACGAAAGCACCAATTTGTGATGGAGAATATACTTTACCATCGCTACCTGTTATAACAAAACGTTGGAATTAAATATTATAGCTCTCCTCTCTCCAGCCCATCAATGTGGGCATGAGGCTCCTTCATTTTAAGAGGCATTACGGTCTACTGTAACACTTGATCAAGTGTTTCGAGCACAGGGTTTATTTTCGAGATTTCCATCTCTCACAGAAGATCTTATCTGTGTAAAATATTCCCTGCTTTTACAACACCCTTATGAATCTTAGGATGTAAAATGTGTGGCGACAATCGTATTCTAAATCCGTTATCACTAGCTTATGGTTTCACACATGTTATAGTAATTAAATCGGTCCTTGGCTGTTCCGCTTCCTTCTTTTCCAGCGTATTAACGTCCCACTGTTGGGCCCGAGCCTCCTTCACTATAGGAAGTTATTTCTGTCTGTAGCACTTTCACACCAATACTAAGAAACCTGTTTATTTAAATATTACTATAGTAGGTTTACCAACCTTGAACCCAGGCATCACCATTCGAAGCCTTCACAACTTTATATGACAAGTTCTTCATATCCTTCTGGACCTCAGGGTCATCAAAACGTCTTCCGATCAGACGTTTGGTCGCGTAGAAGGTGTTACTGCTGTTGGTGACTGCTTGACGTTTGGCTGGCATTCCTACTAACCTCTCGCCTTCCTTGCTGAAAGCTACGTGAGATGGAGTGGTACGGGAACCCTCGGTATTCTCCACAACCTAAAGAAATAAGCACAAAAATTGAAGAATAAGAAACGGACGGCACCAATCTTTCCGATTCTTTGGAAGCAACTGATTATGATGCGTTTTTATGTTTTAGTTTCGAAATTCCACGCGTGCGAATCGCGGGCAATAGCTAGTTTTATGGTGTCCGATTGTTTGACCAAAAGTCATTTGGCAAAACTACACTTGACAAAAAATGTTTGGAAAAACAATGAATTCACCTATTGATCATTTTACTACTGATCATTTCACAAATGTTTCTTTTTACCAAATGATCAACACTTAAATTGACATTTTATAAATGATTACAAAACTAACATTTGGCAACTGAGTTATCCGATAAATCGTCTATTGGTCTAAAAATTTGGTATTCTTGTTAAAATTACCACATTTTGCACTTTTTTTGCAAAGCCACTACCCTGGATTTTCCTAAAAAGAAAATACTATAAGTATTAATTGATATACATATTTTATGAAATATACATAGATAGAATGAAAAAAAATGATATTTTACATTATTTGCAAAATAATTACTGATTTACCCGTTCCTATTTGGAGATATAATAATTATATCTCTTTTATTAGATTGGGTTAGGTTAGGTTAGAACTTAAACCCCAAACGCATGAGCTGAGCTAGCAAAGCGAGCGTGCCGCGGCAGCGGCCGGAGAGTGCCCGAAGCGACCAGGGCTTTTCTCCCATTAATAATGATTCATGATGATAATGATACATTTATAACAACATTATTTACGAAACATATATTTTGGTGAAATGACAAAAAGGTCAATTGACATTTGAATACTTATCACATTTGTCAAGTGTAGTGTTTGCTAATGGATCATTTGCTAAGTAAGTTTTTGTAAAAAGATAATTTTGTAAGTGTATTGTTTGCCAAATGATCATTTGGTGAAACGTTGTTTGTCAAATGATCATTTGTCAAAATTTTTTGGTCAATCATTAGGGAACCTAATTTTATGTAAATGAAAAATTTTGCTGTACCACAGTTTCTAGGAAAGCATAGTGTATACAACACAATACTAGCTGGTACTGTGACTTCTGTAGCATCGCTGCAAAAGTGTTACACACATCATGTGTGGACACTGATCGACAAATGCATTATTTAAGAGTTTACCAGCTGTGTATCTATGGCTACATCATTCACCCGGCTTGAATTTACATAAATATCTGTGTGTGTGTGTAGTACATTCAGTGTGTCTGATACACTCAACAGGTTCAATTACTAATAAAACAGGTCTTCTCTTCCTAAAAAAATATTCGCTTTATCGCTGTAAAGATGTCATTTTTAGTTTGCAAACACTACTGTCACTTGAATAAAGAATACTATATTTTATTAGACCCTGAAGCCAGGCTTAAATTACGAGTCTTCAAGAATGAACTCGTATTTAATATGTGGTAAATTAGTGCTGAAATCAAACCCACTATGTACAACTTAGCAGGCAGCATCACTGGTCTACAAAACCTGCATACGTAATTGAACATGCCATAGTAACAAAGTACAAAGATTATTTTACCACGCTCAAATTATGTCACAGTTGATAAGATAGCAACTATATTAGATGTGCTATCTGTGTCGGAATGTATATGTATTAGGGTTCCGCACAAAAAGAACCGGCATGCTACAGTCCATAGTCGTCATTTCTGTATGTCCATATTTTAGCATAAAACCTAAAAACTACGTCGCGGATTTTGAACCACTATCTATTAAAAAACTGCATCAAAATCTGTTGCGTAGTTTTGAAGCTCATTTAGTGACATACGTACATACCTACAAAAATGACTTTGAATATGTGTATTGCAATCTTTACTTATCAATCAAAGTCGTTATTTTTGCATAATGTCCCTATGTGAAGACCTTAAGAACTACACAACGGATTTTAATGCGTATTTTGTGTCATTTCTGGTGAATTATTATGGAAACGTTTTGTAACGTAAAGATTACACCTGAATAATATTAAAACTATAATCTGCGTACCTTTGGTGTTTTCCCCTCCATGACAGCGACGCATGAATTGGTGGTACCCAAATCAATACCAATAACAGCACCACGGACACCCTCTGACCTATGACAAAGTATTAAACACTTAATATTGTACAAACTATTAATAAAAAGGTGGTGAACAGCACCACCCCATATCTTCCCGTGGGTATCTTAAAATACAATTAAGGGAGTGTGAATATGTATACTAGCCTCCTTGTATTAATCTATTTTTCTGTGGGGTGACAGACAAAAACAATACAAGTGTCACCTCCCAATGTCTTGCGCGCGGAATTCGTATAGACCTACCGAGAGAACCACGCCGCATTACACCTGGGCGGCCACAGGCAGGCGGGCGACAGTAAAAATCAGAGAAATACCAATGCCACATAAACAATTAACAGTCATGTTGCGCCGAAACTGAGTTAATAGACTAAATAAGGGTTTGTACGAAACCCTAAAAGAGCCAATGTGACTAAGGAAAGTAAATAACGTAATACCGTAATACCCAATCACATTAAACAAACTGATTAAAGTCCGTGGACTGACTGCAGATATAAGATAAAAAAAAGAAAATGTTGCGCCGACTCAGAATAACGGTATAGGGACAGGAGAATGATGATTACTGTTAATAAACAGGTTAAGTATATGGTATTTAGGGGGTAATCTATGAAAATAGTAGTGCAATAATTGAAATTTAAATAGATTGTTATACCATTACATATTATGGCTATACTAGTTGGTTGTTAGTTAATATTATTATAATATATCCCAAATCTAAACAAATTACACAACAAAGCCATCCTCTTGGACCACTCTACCTATTAAAAAAAATCGCATCATAATCCGTTGCGTAGTTTTAAAGATCACATAGACACATACATACAAAAAATAAAGACTTTGTTTAATAATAAGTAAAGATGTAGGGATGATTAAGTGTGGAAGTGAAACTAAGGAGTACAGCTAGTATCTGTCTCTCTCCAGCCCATTAACTTCCCACAGTTGGGCACCTCCCCTACTTCAAGAGGGATTATGATCTGCTATACAGCGCTGACCGGGCATGTTGACATAGAGATTAGTATTGAGTTATCCATCTTTTACAAAGGATGTCATCAGAGTACATTATTACTTAGCTGGCTTTTACACCACCCTGAGAAGGAAACGAGGTTGTATTCTTAATCCATCACCACACGGACCACAACAGTATAGCAGCAATATTTAGGTAAAGTTAATAAGAAATCAGAAAATTAAATATTCAGAAACCAGCAGAATGAGTTTTTTAGAAAACCCTTTTTTTCAAATTTTTCCTGATTACATGATAGGTAAGGTATTTACCGCAAATTGTGGTGTTCTATGGAGGAGGCTGTCCAGCATTGGACAGAGAAAGGTTAATGGATGAATAGAAGGTTTTTTAAAATGATCAGGTGCATTTGATATAAGATGGTGTTCTCTGCCTACCACCATCAAAAAGTGGTGTGAGCGTATGTACTTAAAATAATTGAAGTCAAAATAAGATGTTGTCATTTGTGTAATGTATTGCATCAGATTATTATAGAGAAGTTATTTAATTAGTCATGAACAAACCAGAACAATTAAAAATACAAACATGTTTAGAAAAGCAAACCTATCATATATTGTGGCGTGAATTGGGAGTCACCTATGTCCAGCGGTGGACTGCAATAGTTTGACAACATGATTGAACGATTTTGATTTTCAAGTCATTATTTTGTGTCTGTGAGCTGAAATCTTGCCTTTGTAGACCATAATTCATTTCTAAGTGAAGACCCATGCCCAACAATAGGATGGTAATTGGCTGGAGTGAGAAACACTACATAGGGTTTTAATATAAGACAACATAATATTAAAGATTAATAAGGATACATTAACAAACTTATTGATAGATAACCATAAAAATAGTTAATAAGAATGTACTTTTGAACTTTTGTGACCATAGGCATAATCATTGTAGACTTCACATCAAAGAACAACCGTCCTTGTGAGTAGTTGTGAGCATTATTTTAGTTCTAAGACCAAAATTACCTCCACAGAAGGTTTTTCTTAGGCACACAAAGGTCAGTAAAGATAGGTTATAATATCTTAAAATTTTCTAAGTGAAATGGTCGAATACTTACTTGTTTCTGTACTGTGCATGTCGCTGGTAAATAGGAACTGTGGGAGCTGCAGCCTGTAAAGTACGCAAATACGGAAAATTAATAACCTAAATCCAATCATCGTACTAACACTCCATGTGTGGCCAAACCGGTATGTATTATTAAAACAATTTAAAGTCTAAATAGAAACCAGAACTAGAGAAATTATTAAATTATTTGACATTTTCAAGCAATATGACAAACGATTTTCATTCGTTTTTGGAGTTAAAATGGTCACTCACGTTTTTGAGTAATGTTGAGAAATTCCTCTGTGTGTAAATGTCGGAAGTAAGCCCGGAGCACTCTAAGGCCTTTCGGCTAATCACCCGCGTAGCGGTCAACATTTTTAGAACAATATTATCAACTAATAAATTTATTTCTCGACTTTAGATCACTTCAAACGGAACATGCGGGTGACGCAACTTCATGAAAGAATAAATTTTAACTTTTTTTTCTAGCACATCTCCTAAACTTGCCATAAAGGTTGCCATAGTAAAAAAATACGTAAAGTTATGGAAACAACTAGAATGTTCTTATTTCTAATAGTTATTACTCATTGGTCAAAAAATTATTACAATTAAACGTTATTGGTTACTGCATATTGACGTTTTCTACGTCACAATTCTAAGCCAATCACTTTCAATAAATATTTTTAGTGTAGAGTTGTAAATGAAAACTAACATAATATTACGTAATAAAATACTGATCACAGAATATCTACTTTATTCTAGACCTACGCTCAGAAAAACGCTCGGAAAATCCTGTGGAAACACTTTAGACGGCCTTTAAAAATAATAAAAAGTGAAAAAAAACTAATAGTAGGATGAAACCCGTTAGAAAAGGAGGGGAATATTATAAAAATGAAAGGAAAAATAATTTACGGAAGGGGATGGGGGGGTGCTGTGTGTTATATAAAACGGTTTTTCTCGATTTCCGGATAGCAAAGTTGTAGGTCACGAAGTATTGTATCTATACTTCGTGTTGTAGGTAATAAAATTATCTAAAAGTTTTGTATATACACTTTTTTCACATAACCTCAAAATTTATGTGGAAAATTCAAAAAACCAAATTATTGGTTTTTTATTTTTAACTTTTACAAATTTTTTTCTTTTTTCACGAAATTTGGTGAAAACTTACCTCTTTATGTCCCAAATACGCTGTAATTTATTTGATTAGAAATATTTATTTGTTCACCTTATTATGAATTAATATCAAAAAAGCACCCTAATTTTCAATCAAAAATCCACCTGTCAAAATATCAGTTTATTTCAAAAAGTTGGTATGCTTTCTGTTCGTTGAAATCTCTACTTTCCGATAGTGAAAAAATTTGTTAATATAGAAAATCTTCTCAGAAAATGCACAAAAATAGCATTTAATTTTAATCTATAAGCATACTATTTTTTAAAGAAAATATTACTATTTTTATGTTTGAGTTGATTGATTGATCTCTATTTTTATCTATATCAATCAACTCACTCTCTATCAATAAATGTATTTATTTATTTATATAAAAACACTTTATGCACAAGAAGGTACAATGGCGGACTTAATGCCATAGGCATTATCTACCAGCCAACCACATCAATCTTTACAAAAGTTTATTTATTTCATCAAGCAGCAACCCTGTGCTTCGTAATTCTGGAGTTCAAATAATGGAATTTTTATTAGGTAAATATATTTAATAATTTTTTTGTTTATCTGAGTCCTCTTTTTCCTTTTTTACTTTAACTGAGTTTGGGGGTTTATATTAAGGTGTAGCTAATACCACTATATTAAATATTTAATTGGTATCGTAGGTTAAGGTGTCTAAGGCTAGATAAAAAAGTACGTATGACTACTAACATGGCTACTAAAAACGCCACTCTCTATCGTGCGTGAAGCATCGACCATGCTCACTATTTCTATTGAACTCAAATTAAATGACCTTTAATGTGGTTAAAATTTTAATATTCAGAAAATTAACAAGACAGAGTACAATTTATTTTCTTAGTTAAATATAATTACACAAATCTTAAAAATGTGACTAGAACAACATGTATGTCGTGGGAGACTTGATTAAGGTAGTTTATATAAGGATTTTTAGTTATAACTTAGCTTCCAAGATTATGAAGTAAGTCCTCAAATTGTGTCAATGGTGAGTAATTTGTTTATTTACTGTAGTTAGTTGATGAGATTGAATGGTGACCCGTTGAATATTCATAAAAGGATCCTTCCAAACCAGTTACACGTGTCGTAAGCCACGGATCGATCTCATCGTGGTTAATAGAATGTTGTAGTTAACGTAGTTAGTTTGTCCAGTATTACAAGGCCTTTAGATAGATGACTGCTCTAGCTGTAAATACAGGTGATTTCTATGATGGTTTTCTGATATGTACCTAGCTATATTATTTTAAATTAAGCAAAGACAAGATTTTAAACTAAACTTAATAAAATATTAAAATACGCACAGAAATTTGATAAAATAAAAGTTACAGATCAGGGGCTCAAGTCTGCTATTCAATATTCATTGGTGTCACAATGAAAGTTCAATTGAATGGTATCATTTGTGACAAAAAATTAACTGCGTACTACTACTACCAAACTTGATAAAATTCACTATTATGCAATCAACAAATTAATGCAATAACTGATTGCTTACTGGCGAATTTTATCAACTTTGGTAGTCTACTGTTATTTTTTTGTGGTTATAATGGTGTCATTGAACTATCATTGTGACAACATTCATTAGCAGACTTGGCTCCCAGATAAGACGCGTACAGAGGTGAGCTTAATTCATAAATGAATTTTCTACCAGCTAACCTTAGCGAGGTAGGATTACAAAGGGCCATGACAGCGTACAACAAACTGACTCAACATTTGATTTGAAACTTAATTAAATACAATCTACTAATTATTTCACATTCCAAACGGTATAATATCTCATAATCTGGCAGTAAATCGGTTTTAAATGGCAATACTCAAATCGAGTTAGAACCTAGACCAAAAATCAAAAATGGACCAAAATTCACCAAAATAAGTAAAAAAAAATCTAAAAGCAGGGACATATATTATTTTACTCTTTGAGCAGGGAGGAGCTTTAAGGAAACGGTAGTTTCAACGGTATACGCGGTACGGTATCGGTACAAGGTTTGATTCTAGGTTCTGTACTGCTTATCTCTATACTGTGATGGCACTTCTTATCTTTATGGTTTTGTACAAGGGAAACCTTATTGTAACAGTTTGGGGTCCGTTTGTCTGTCTGTATCAAACGTTTTTTTTCAGTAAGTTAAATGTACCCGCTTTATGTTGAAACTAGCTGATGCCCGCAACTCCGTACGCGTGGAATTTATATTAATTTACCCGTTTTTGCAACATTCTTCACTAATGCTTCCCTCCTATTGGTCGCAGCGTGATGTTATGTAGCCTATAGCCTTCCTCGATAAATAGACTATCCAACACAATAAGAATTGTTCAATTAGAACCAGTAGTTCCTGCGATTAGCGCGTTTAAACAAACAAACTCTTCAGCTTTATAATATTACTATACATTTATACATTTTTAGGGTTCCGTACCCAAAGGGTAAAAACGGGACCCTATTACTGAGACTTCGCTGTCCGTCCGTCTGTCCGTCTGTCACCAGGCTGTATCTCAAGAACGGTGATAGCTAGACAGTCGAAATTTTCACAGATGATGTATTTCTATTGCCGCTATAACAACAAATACTAAAAATAAAATAAAATAAAGATTTAAGGGGGGCTCCCATACAACAAACATGATTTTTTTACCGTTTCTTGCTCGATACTAATAACGCTGCTTTATGTTACATAGATAATGGTACGGAACCCTTCGGTATCGAGTCCGACTCGCACTTGACCAATTTTCAACATTTTTTTTAATTAAAACCCTGCTTGGGAAATTAATCTCAATTAGTCTGTGGTAGTAGAGGAAGGTGCTGGCTGTTCATCTCTAGCAGCTAACAATGATCGTAGTGCAAGAGCTTCTTGTCTGAGCGCTGCTACATGAGCACGGAGGGAAGCGTTCTCTTGTTCTAGTACACAGGCCTTCCAGGCTATCTGGAAAGAAATTGATTTATAATTACTGTCCCGCTCTTTTCGCTTTAAGCGTGGTGATCTATAAGTATAACTATGCTAATATTTTAAAGAGTATGTTTGTTTGAACGCGTTAATTTCAGGAACCACTGATCTGATTTGAACAATTCTTTCAGACTTTCAGTGTTGAATGTACTATCCAACACTGAAAGTTTCAGTGTAACTATATCCAAGACTGAAAGTTTCAGTGATAGTACATTTATCGAGGAGGGCTATTGATCATGACGCTACGACTTAAAGAAGCACAAGTTTTTCATTTTTGAGGTTTCCGTCTCTCTCAGAGGATGTTATTTGTATACCTATCCCTTAGCTGACTTTTATAGAACCCTGGGATAGAAAAGGGTGGTGACACTTGTATTCTTAATCCGTCACCACACGGAAAATAGACTTCTGACTAGGGATAATTTGGCCTGGGCATTTACCCAGTGTACCCAGTTCATGACGGACCTGGCAAAGACCACTCTTCATAAACTTATGTGCTGAGAAGTACACTAACCTGGTCTTCTCTTATTCTTCTAGCATCCCTTGACTTCTTGGCGGCCTGATTGTTTCTACGACGTCTTTCGAAGTACTTTTCATCTTTCAACTCTGCTGGTATCGGCCGTTTCTCACCTCTCCTTCTTATTTCTATTTCACTTGCTGGAGATGGCAGCACTATAGAATAAAGTATTTATTAAGAATACAAGTGTCATCACCATATTTCCTCTCCAGGATGCTGTAAAAGCCAGCCCAGTAATATTGTACAAAGATAACATCATCTGTGAGAGATGAAAATATAAGCGCGGCATAGAAGGCCGAAATCCAGGCCGGTCTTCTCCACTGGGCACGTACCAAGGGCCTCATGATGGTTGAGGGCCTCGTAGACTCTATTTCATCATATTTAGGTGTTTAATCCCATAGGTTATAAATAAGGCATATATTCTGGCGTGCCCAGGGTAGAGGCCTCTAGTAGATAAAAGACGACTTGCCTACATTCCCTCTCAAGTGGATGAAGCCAGTGCCCAACAGTGGGACGTTAATGGGGCCTAGAATGAGATGTTTAATAAAAATAATTGGTCCTTAAGCAAGGTTTTTCACAGAAGCCTAGAACAATACTAACATGTAGTGTTTCTTGGTGGTAAATGATGACAGTATGATGGTAAGCAGTGCGGCTGCGGTGGTAACGCAGCTAGGAGAGGTCCCATCACGTTGTGGACATCTGAATAACAGTTAAAAGTTAGCTTTGATATAAGCCCTCGTGTTAGGCTGGGAGCAGTGCTAGACCGACTGTCAGCACAGACCGTCGATCGGAGTAACTATATCCACAGATACCATGGATACAATCCACAAATACCGATTCTATGTGTACAACTAAACTTAAAAAAAATGAATTTTGATAGTGTCGTTAACACATTCCGGCAATGTTTACTTTTTTAAATGTTTATTTAATTATTTATTAATGATTACACTTTATCACATACATTTATGCAAAGGCGGGTTAATGCCGGCATTTTCTGCCAGTCAACCATAGGGTGGTACAGAAAGACAATTGTTTACTGACCTTTTTGGAAGAAACACTGTTTATTATAGACGAAAGATTTTAATTAATATACCTAGATATATTAATTTATTAATTTTTATTAACTTCTACAATAATTAATTATAACATAATTACACACTTAATATAAAACAAGAAAAAAGGGGGCTATAATGTAATGTGCTTTAAAATCTTTCGTCTATAACAATCAGCACAACTAAATAGCCAATTAATCTAAATACATCAATAGTTGTTTTAATTTTTTTGTTAAGTTTTGTTGTGCACGAAGAATCAGTACCAATATCTATTATAAGTCCATGAATGCGCAGACAGCCACGCTGACGGAAATTATGCGCGTACTGTCAACGTAATTGCGTATTCACATGCTCGAAGCACAGTTTCTTTCCTTAGATGAAATTCAGGTCCATCGGCTTATCAGAGTGGCAGTCATATCAATTCTACATGCACAAAAAAACTTAGAAAAAGTAAAGACAAAGTATGTAGTTATTTAGTATTTTATTCACTTACATAAATTTGGGTGTATAGATTAAATCTAATTTTAAATGAGTAATAAAATGTATAATGCATGCAGATATGAGTAAAACCCACAATATTATTAGCACGTGTATTATCACATCGCTCCCCCATATTTAAATTATTAATTATTAATGATAACAAGTCGCTCCCTATTACTCGTTGATCGTTGCCACGCGTTCATTAAGCGATCGTCAGCCATCTTTGTTTAGTTGAATTATTAAGTTTATTGTTTATTTACGACAGAGAGAAAGAAGAAGAATTACTCTCTCTTTCTCTTTCCAGCCCAGTACGTCCCACGGTTAAACACAGGCCTCTTCCACTTTGAAGGGAATTATGGTCTACAATACCGCACTGACCCAGGCGTGTTGACACAAGGTTTCTCTCACAGTGGATGTTATCTTTGTTACAATATGCTTTAGCTGGCTTTTACAGCACCCTGGAAGGGACATAGGAATAGGGTGATGACACTTATATTTTTAATCCGTCACCACACATACAAGACGAAAAAATACTTATGTTAGCAAAATTATTTTATGATTTTTTCACAAACAGACACTTAGGTCAATATAAAACATCCTCAAGTAAAACCATATAACTTAACTAGTAAAACAAACAATACACTTCCTGATGTGTATATAACCCTTCAGTATTACAATACAGGGGGTGTTACAGGTGTGAAATATCTCATAGAAGCAGGTGTGTAATGTCATGACCTCATGGCTAATTTGTTTGTGTACGTGTACTCATTGTACGGTATGTTTGTTATATTGTTACTTTGCCTTTACAAATATAACATTAAGTAGTTTGCTTAGCAGCTAAGTTATTCGTTTTATAAAAAAGATTGATAGGTAGATTTTCATGGATATGTATGGATTTCACACAATGTTAGTTGGTACTCAATCGAAGAGCAAAACGTAAAAAGTGAAGTCTTACGCCGCCGCCCGTCGCAGACTGCTGCTGCCTTGAGCTATGGAGCCTATGATCCTAGAGTAAATACGACACTTGGTATGATGATGATAAATTAAAGTTTAGTACAAAAGGTAAAATGAGATTACGGGACGTCGGGACCCTATTACTGAGACTTCGCTGACCGTCCGTCTGTTAGCACAATTATATGTTGTTGCTTTGCTCATTTTACTTTATCTAGACTATAGATCAACCCGTAGCCCCGTAGCCTCACACAGGTGATAATCTTTATCGGTATCTTTACTAATATTATAAATAAATAAATATTCATGGACATTTCACACAACGTCCTCTGGTCCCAAGTTAAGCTTATATATGCTTGTGTTATGGGTACCAGAATACGGATAGAATACATATACTAGTTACTTTTCTTTTGTAAATACATACTTATAACACATAGAAACACTCACACGCAGTACAAACATTTGTATGACTATTAGAAAAATCACACAAATGATTGTCCCGAGCGGGAATCGAACCCGCGACCTCTTGATCGGCAGTCCATTACATGAACCACTCAACCACGAGGCTCGTCATATTATAAAGCTGATTAGTTTATTTGTTTGTTTGCTTGAAGGCGCTAATCTCAGGAATCACTGGTCTGATTAGAAAAATTCTTTCAGTCTTAGATAGTACATTTTATCAAGGTCTATTATACGTTGTGTAAAACGTCCATGAATATTTATATTTATTTTTATTTATTTATTTATATTTAACATCACGCTGCGACCAATAGGAGCAATGAAACATATTGTAAAATGAAGGAATAAAAATTAAATTCCACGCGTAGAATTCTAAGTCGTACGCAACATTAAATATGTGGTAATGTGTTTCTTAAAAAAATATAATACTTATTCGCAAGCCTCCACAAAAATCAACTAATTATTTTATCAAAATCACAGATAGTGTAAGTCCTGTATGTAATAACTATAAAATATTAGTTTATTGATGGTATCAAAGTGCAGGTGAATTTAACCCGAGCGAGGGTGAGATTGGAAGAGCCCACACCCCTTGTGGCATATAATTAAGTGGTGTTACTAGCTGCAAGTGCTATTAACTGTTTAGATTTTTATTGCTTAAATCAACATAAAATCGTCTGCATAATAAAAGATCAGTGAAACCGTTTGAATAACTATCCGTTTTATAGCTATTTTCAATAACCAACTAAGATAACGGATAGATTGTGTGAATGTTAACTGAACTTTGAACGGCAAGGGTAAGGTAGGATGCCCCCCTGCTAGGTGGACTGATGACATGAAGAAGGTCGCAGGATGGAACTGTGTGCGGAAGGCTGTGTATTGTTTTTATTTAAATTTTTTTTTTTAACTCGTATACTGTTTTGCGAAATTTCTTAAACTTTTTTTTTTAAATATTTTGGACATTTCACACAACGTCCTCTGGTCCCAAAATAAGCTATTTATGGCGTTAATTGGGAGAGGTCTATGTCCAGCAGTGGACTGCAGTAGGCTTGTTTGATTTTGATTGAACTGAACTTTTTTATTATAAAAACTGCATTATTAACTAACAATTTTAATTAATATGAAAGTGCGGAAAAAGCTGATGGAAGAATATCTATACTAATTTGATATGTTTGAACGCGCAAATCTCAGGCACTACTGGTTCGAATTGAAAAATTCTATCAGTGTTGGATAGTATATTTATCGAGGAAGGCTATGAGCTATATACCATCACGCTGCGATAAATAGGAGCGAAGCGGCAGCGAAAAACATTGCTAAAATGGGGAAATTGTCTAAATTTCACGCGTACCGAGTCGCAGGCAACCGCTAGTATCGAATATTCTTTAATCGTCATAGATGATATTGAAGTATACTCACCAGGTGGCACCAGGAAGTGGTTGTAACTCCTCAACAGTCTCAAAGCAGCTAATGCTCCACTATGCTGGGCAGTACATGTGTCCAGCTCATACAACGGTATTGATGATGGCTCCATATTGTATCATATCACCATATCCAAGTATATCACTTGGTTATCACTTTATCACACAGTAATGCCCGCGCCTTCGTACGCCAGTTACAAACCAAAACTAACAAATTATACAAAAACACATCCTCTTAAACCACTCTATCTAATAAAAATAAATTGGTATTTAAAAAAAAAATGTTGAACCTCCTTCATGTGCCTTTGAAATTTGAGGGTTTTCCTCGATTTCTCAGGAGATAACCATCACATCCTGACCTGGTGCTAATGTACCACACGGGCACCAGCAGTTTTCCAATTAAAAATAGAATCTACATTAATATATAAAAACTAGCTGACCCGGCAAACGTTGTTTTGCCATACTAAAAAAAAAGAAAAGAGGTTTGAAAAATAGATGTTAGCCGATTCTCAGACCTACTGAATGTGCATACAAAATTTCATAAGAATCGGTCTAGCCGTTTCGGAGGAGTACGGTAACTAACACTGTGACACGTTAATATATAAAAACTAGCTGACCCGGCAAACGTTGTTTTGCCATACTAAAAAAAAAGAAAAGAGGTTTGAAAAATAGATGTTAGCCGATTCTCAGACCTACTGAATGTGCATACAAAATTTCATAAGAATCGGTCTAGCCGTTTCGGAGGAGTACGGTAACTAACACTGTGACACGTGAATTTTATATATTAGATAGAATCATCAATTTCGCTTTACTCAGTTAAAAGTTATGAGGTGTCAAACATAAAACATAACTTTTGATTCGGTTTTTAACCGACTTCAAAAAAAGGAGGAGGTTCTCATTTCGTCTGTATGGTTTTTTTGTATATTTTTTTGTTTGTTATCTCATAACTTTTAACTGGGCGAAGTGATTTTGATGGTTCATTTTTTATTTGAAATCTGATGTTCCCGTGTGGTCCCATTGGCACCAGATCAGGATCTGATGGTTATCTCCTGAGAAATTACGCTGTTCATCCGTCTGCCACTAGGCTGTATCTCATAAACGGTGATAGCTAGACAGTTAAATTGGTTTATTATATTATGACAAAGTAACTCTGTCTTTGTGATTTTGTCACGCCCAATCTACTGAACAGATTTACATGAAATTTATTAAATACACTAATAAGATAATGCTTAGAAGAGGACAATAGGCGTTTTAATGCGAATTAGTTTGTAGCGAGTAATTCCAAATTCCACATATCATTTTCACGCTTCCGTACTAAAAGATAAAACGGGACGTACGTCACCGTGCCGAATCTCTGGAACGGTGATAGTCAGAGATTTGAATGAAGAATCTATATTAGTTTTGTACATAATTAACTGTTTTTTTACTTTTCGCGTTTTATTTAAAGTTTTATGTAGGTATAATTATTGTTTCCATGAATATTTAAAATAAAATTCTTTTTCTTTCTATTCTGGCATAGTTTTACTTTTGCCATATTCAAAAATTAGGGAAGGCATAAAATTATTTAAAAAAGGACCGGAAAATTTAAAATACTTTTAAAAATATAACGTTTTTCACACCAAACACTATTCCAAATTCAAATAACAGTTCGAACTAACTAAACACCGAATTACAGCAAGAAAACGCAACGTCACCTATGTAATTTTCCCTCGCAATCCTTATTGGTTAATGCGCTAATTACTGATTTAAATCCTTGCACGTGATTGGTCGGTCAAGTAATTATAACGTGGAAACCTTGGCTGTGATTGGTTGTGCCACGCCTGTATTTTCCCGCGCTGTAACGTGGCTTAACTTATGACACCGCGTGTAACTATGATCGGTGAATAGTTAATGAAGTGGCATTAACTTTTCAGGTGCTTTTAAAAGATCTTTTTATAGGTCCACTTTTATCACTAATTACTTTTTTCTACAGATTCTTGTTTAAGGGCCTACATTAATATTATCGTATATCATCGCCGACACGTACATATTAACACAGCCAGTAGGCACAGAAAATGAAGAATTAGGGATACTTTTCCTATTTGAGTAAATACTCAAAATCTACTAAATATATTTTAATTCTGATCCACGTGTTTCTATACATAATAGTTACCTATGTTTTTAAAGTTATTTCATTAGTTAATACGCGATAATAGACCGACAAATGAAAAAAATAAAAAAATTGAGATGTTGTTTCGCCAAGATTTTCTATCGAGAAAACTTTTTTCAATCGCGTTTCTGAGTTCATGCGATCCTAGATCATATATTGAAAAAACATATACTTAAAAATTAGAGCTCTAGCCATTCAATCTAAAGAAACAATGAAAAATTCGTACATAGAAAAATGCACGAAGCTATTTTGGTATCCTCTTAAGTCTATTGTATTGTCAGATAAGTCTTGTTTATTCGGTTGTCAATTTCAGTGCTACGTCAAGAATATTATCGTAGCCCACGTAGCCTACGTAGTTTGTATTGACCCCGTAGCTCGGGTAAACTACGTAGACTGAATTGCATACGTAGTCCGCGTAGCCGGCGTAGAACGCGCGTAGATGCATTGCCCACGTAGCAATAGATACATAAATAAATAATTGGTCAAGTGCGAGTCGGACTCGCGCACGAAGGGTTCCGTACCATTATCTATGCAACATAAGGCAACGTTATTAGTATCGAGCAAGAAACGGTAAAAAAATCATGTTTGTTGTATGGGAGCCCCCCTTAAATATTTATTTTATTTTATTTTTAGTATTTGTTGTTATAGCGGCAATAGAAATACATCATCTGTGAAAATTTCAACTGTCTAGCTATCACCGTTCTTGAGATACTGCGTACGGAACCCTAAAAATCATGTTTGTTGTATGGGAGCCCCCCTTAAATATTTATTTTATTTTATTTTTAGTATTTGTTGTTATAGCGGCAATAGAAATACATCATCTGTGAAAATTTCAACTGTCTAGCTATCACCGTTCTTGAGATACTGGGTACGGAACCCTAAAAATCATGTTTGTTGTATGGGAGCCCCCCTTAAATATTTATTTTATTTTATTTTTAGTATTTGTTGTTATAGCGGCAATAGAAATACATCATCTGTGAAAATTTCAACTCTCTAGCTATCACCGTTCTTGAGATACAGCCTGGTGACAGACGGACGGACGGACGGACGGACGGACGGACGGACGGACGGACGGACGGACGGACGGACGGACAGCGAAGTCTCAGTAATAGGGTCCCGTTTTTACCCTTTGGGTACGGAACCCTAATAAAAGAACATTCTATTCTTCGCAGACATCCACGTAGGTCATATGCAACACAATAAATAGTATATAATTATATTTAAGTATTACACATCCGATAAGACGGATTAAAAATACAAGTGTCACCAACCCAATTCCTCTAACAAAAAACTTGAAACTATATCTTATCTCGACAAGCCTGGTTAGCGTTAGTAGACCAAATACTTACCATCCCAAACTAGAAGTGGTCCATACCCAACAGTGGTACAAAAATGTTTATTTCAGTCATATGTATATAGATTAATCAATCTTCTGCTCATATCCCGTTATTCGGGGTCGGTGAAACATGACTACTAGTTCATGTTGCAATGGGATTTGGGTCATTTTTGCGACTATCACCTGCCTGACGTCAACGTGTGCAGATTTCATGACATGGTTCAATCTGTACTTACGACTCCCGCGGACAAGAAATGGGATATTGACAGTTGTATTCCTTTGGGTCAAATATTGGGGCCATGTTTTCATTTGTATTTATTACAGGATAACGATAGTGTAGATTAATTTTTATTGATGAAATTTAATTTTAATTTAACAGTATTTTACCTTTACTTTACATTTAATTACTTTCGTCGTACATGCCTATCCTTAATCTCAAACTTCTCTTTCAACAGAGGTTTGCTGTAAGAAAACTCATGTCTGAGTTAAGCTCGCCTTTGTACATTAATTATGAATTTTCTGCTTTAATGTTTTTATCTGTAACTGTGATTGTTGTACAATAAAGAATTAAGAGATTAAAGAGAAAGAGATAACTAAGTTTCCATCTTTTACTGATATAAGTAGCTAATTTTATCTTTTAAAATATTGTTCTTCATGTTTACTTATTATAAAAAAATCATTATATAAGTATATCCCTATGTACTTATGTTTAAATCTTTAAAACTACGCAACGGATTTCGATTTTTTTTATTGTTAGAGTGATTCAAGAAAAAGATTTTTCGTACGCATATGAAGTTGCGGGCTTAAGCTAAATAATACCAAACCCACACGATCGCACAAGGAGACCTCTTAAAAACCTAGTCGAATGAAAATGGCGTCCAATGGCGTTATAATTGACGCTTACGAGGACATCGCCGTTTGAGTTATGAACTGAGAATAACTTGAACATAGACTTCTTTAGAGAAGACTTACTATGTTTTTTTTCTCTTGCTTCTTCTTCTCCAGCCCATATACGTCGCACTGTTGGGCACGGGCCTCCTCCACTTTGGGAGGGATTATGGTCTACTATGCCGCGCTGACCAGGCACAGGGTTTATTTTCGAGTTTTCCGTCTCTCACAGAGAATGTTATCTGTGTTTAATACCCCTTAGCTGGCTTTTACAGCACCCTTAGGAGGAGATGGGGTGGTGATACTTGTATTATTAATCCGTCACCAAACAGAAATGTAGTGACTAACTAAACCTTTTAAGGGTTCCGTAACAAAAGGTGACAGAGACCCTGTTACTAAAACTTTGCGTCCTTTCCTCTTTCATCCGTTCGTCTGTCACCAGACTGTATGTCTAGAAAGGTGATAGCTAAAAATCTTAAACTTTTACAGTTTGTGTATATCAGTTGACGGGCCTCGTGGTCTTGTGGTTCATGTAACGGACTGCCGTTCACGAGGTCGTGGGTTTGATTCCCGCACCGGACAATCATTTGTGTGATTTTTCTAATTATCATACAAATGTTTGGGTGAGTGCTAACGGCCCCGTCTGGGGGTTTCTATAAGTATGTATTTACAAAAGTAGTATATGTAGTATATCCGTATTCTGGTACCCATAACACAAGCATATAAGCTTAGCTTGGGACCAGAGGACGTTGTGTGAAATGTCCATGAATATTAACACCTTCCCCCGACGTTTAGGTATGAGGGTATGTGGCCTTCTTTGTGCTGTTTACTTTGAATAACTCGATTACTGACTAAAAAAATATTTCTATAAATAAATACTTAATTAAGTATTTATTTATAGAAATATTTTTTTTGTGAGCAAAGGTAAGGTAAAGTAAAAAAAAATAAACAAATATGTATACTTCTCTTTTTGTTATCGAGTTATTCAAAGTAAACAGCACAAAGAAGGCCACATACCCTCATACCTAAACGTCGGGGGAAGGTGGTAATGTCCCTGGGACCATAACATCGTGCATAAGGTTAATTATACTTACTAATGTCATACGATCACAACTTTAATGACAGGCCATGGTGTTAAGGTGTGGTTCCAGTGAGATATTAGTCAAATAAACACACTTTTTATTTAAATAAAACCTCTTTTTACGGATTTAGACGCGTACATTATTTTAAATTTTAGTAAGACGCGACTTTTCTCAGAATTTTTATTTTACGGATTTCCTTGTCTCACTCTCTCTCTCTCTCTCTTTCCCATTAATCCCCCACTGATAGGCGCGGGTCTCCTTTACTTTGGGAGGGATAATAGTCTCCTGGTTCCAAGCTAAGCTTACATGCTTGTGTTACGAGTACCAGAATATACTACTTTTCTTTGTAAAACATACTTATAATACCTACATTACACCCAGATTGATTGAGATGCGTATCTTCGTTTTAAATTTTAGGCTTGACGGAATCTTTTTCCTTTCATTAACAAATAATAATAGTGATTATTGCACTGTTTTAAAGATATTACGGACCCGATATATTGAGTTCGATTCCCACTACAGTTAATTGGCATTGTTCATAAATTTCCATTCCAATTCCCAAAATGAGAGAAATTCCGAATTAAGAGTTTAAAAAAAATAACGATGCCAATTATTTAAATAAAGAACACAATACTTTAGTTATTGGAACCACAGTTTACTGATACAGAGTATGTATGTGTTGCTGACAGGGTGTTTATGTAAAGGCCGGGGGTGAACGGGTTAATTGTATCCATCTGGTGGTTCTCACAGCGCTCATTATACGCACTATAACATGTACTTATTGTAATGTTTACTGCATAGATTTATAAAATTAAACTTATAAAAATAATACATAGCTAAAGCCGAACGTAGAAACTTTTTGAAGTCTGATAAATAACTTCCTTAAGAGGGCACGATACCAAATTATGGTATATAAAAATATAGGCATGGTAGTCCTCTGTTTTTTTCGTGGATATTGCCTCTAGAGCTGACTCGGCAAACGTTGTTTTGCCATACAAATGTCAGGGTAGACAAATAATTTGCAATAAAATAATATTGCGACTATAAATTGAAATTTAAGCTATCCTATTTTTCTTTTAAATATATATATAAAGATTTATGCTTCTATCAGTTTCTTTTTTTATAGAACATCATAACTAAAAGAAATATGCCCATCCAAAAATACCGCTTTTTTCGGTTTTCTTTAGATAAAGTTGCAGCACACTAATTTAATATGCACAAAAATGTTTAATGTTTAACTTTCGCGAAGAAAAAAGAGGACTACGAAATGTCTTTCTTTCAAAGCTTTCTATAAATGTACTAAGTATCCAACACTGAAAGAATTTGAGATAAGCTCTTTTAAACAAACAAACAAACTCTTCAGCTTTATAATATCAGTATTGATTTTACATTATTACATTGTCATCGGTCCTTAACAAATAATATGTGTGCAAAATTTCAGATGAACCCGACTACTGCATGTGGGTGAAAATAACATACAAAGATTCTTGGACATGAATTAACACATTGATATGTAAGTAAATACATTTCAATTTAGCGTAGAATTCCCATAGAATTATACGATAGATAATAAATATCCTTGAGATTTCCTCCATCAGACAATATTTGTTTGAAATTTTTTTTGGCCTTTTGGGCCGCGTCTAAATCCGTAAAAAGTAGTTTTATTTAAACAAATGAGTCGCGCAAGTGTTAGAAAATATTATGTTCCTACATAATGGTTTGGGAGCGAATTTGGTCTCCTATAGTGTTTTCCTAATCGGTCACACTATAGAATAACCTACTAAGAATCTTCACCTAAAGCCCTAAAGTAAATATTAGTAAACTGTCACTGTCACTGTCTTTATTCTTATGGTATCGGTAAAGCCACAGGCAAAAGCCATACTTTCGAGGGTTATTTTATAACCTGGTTATTTATTGTAGAAATTCTTAGAACAGTGAAAGTAATGGAGACGCGGTTCATTGTAAAAAAAATTCAGAGCAAAATTAAAGTGTTTGGTGTTAAATTGGCATCATTCAGTCATTCATTAGGATATTTTTAAACTAAGCTGTCAACATTTTTTTACTCCCAATTATTAAGATTTTGGATAAGACACAACTAAAAAAGGATTTCTTACCATAAAGGGTATTGATAATTAAAATGACATTGATAATAATCTCCTTTCAGACTAAAACATTCTTATACAACAATAAATAAAATAAAATAAGTATTAAGTATTTGAAAATTTAAAAAGTTAGCGTTCCATTTCAAAAATTTGAACAACCGCACGTTGCGCTTGAAATGTATTTCATGTTAAAATATAATATATAAATTATTATTGTACAGTTTTTGTACATAATATTGAGAACAATACAGAATAATGAATAATTTAAAGAAAATCACTAACTTGTCTGTTTTGTCGTTACGTGCGTTTAGTCCATGTAAGTAGAAAATGCTATCAATTCTACGTGCACAAGTAATCTTAACTAAAGAATTAAAATTGATTGTCACAGTTGATAGTGTCAATAACACAATTGGGTAATGCTAACTTGAACTTTCTTATTATAAAAACTGTGTTACCTACGTTGTGTTACTAACGATTTTAATTAATATAGTTAAATGTGCACAACGATGTAGCCAATTATTCAAAATACGCCATAACTACATACTTGTTTTCATTTTTAGTTTATAAGTAGGTAGGAACTTCATTTCCTTCATGTGACAATACGCAGATGTAGTGTTTACGTTATGTTATAAAACATTTTAGAAGTCTGGCTTAATTTACTTCACGAAGGTAATAGACTCCCTGGCGTGGTTTTCCAATGAGATGAGCTTTTTATTACTAATTAACACGTTTTTATTAAGTAGCTCGGTACATAACTATCAATGTAACGGAATATTTGAAAGTAATTTTCACCCACGAACTTGCGACCTTGTGAACGGTAGTCCGTTACATGAATCACATCAGAATGCTGTCATCAGTAGTTTATTGATATGCAAGTAAGGAAATAAGTTTAGATTAGTCTGACTTTAACTGCGAAAAATCGAAAGAAGATAAAAATTTAATATTAAAAATGGCTGTTATTACTCGGACTGCAACCAATGGGTTAAGAACATGTACATGTATGTATGTATGAAGTACCTACATAAATATATTGATAAAATATTTCGTTACCCAGATACCGGACAATACAAGTCAGCATCAACATTGCCAATGAGAGATTTAGTCCCTGTGTTGAAGTTTGTTGAAGATCCATTAGACCGCTCTGTGAAGAGGAGCAGTTCCACTCGGGCGTATTCCGGCGCTCCACCAGCTACGGCAGTAGGTATAGACTTTGGTCTTTTTAAGATTCTTAGACCAAGGGATGTTACACTTAAGTAGAGCACAAAACTTAGCAAACAGGCCTGGTCAGTACGTCAGCGTCATAGTAGACTAAATACTGCCTAACAGTGGGACAATAATGTGCCGACTTTCCGTATGGTGACGGATTAAGAATACAAGTGTCACCACCCCATCTCCTCCCAAGGGTGCTGTAGAAGTCAGCTAAGGAATATTGCAAACAGATAACATCCTCTGTGAGAGGCGGAATACTCGAAAATAAACCCTCCCAAAGTGGAGGAGGCTCGTGCCCAACAGTGGGACGTAAATGGGCTGGAGAAGAGGAATGTGCCGAGAAGAAGACTATAAACTCCTCATAATTAGACGAAGGACATTATTCATGAAAATTTCACACAACGTCCTCTGGTCCCAAGCTAAGCTTAATATGCTTGTGTTATGGATACCAGAATACGGATATACTTACTACATATACTACTTTTCTTTTGTAAATACATAGGTACTTATAATACCTAATTATAATACCCAGACGCAGAACAAACATTTGTATGACAAATATAAACAACACACAAATGATTGTCCCAAGGGGAAATCGAACCCGAGACCTCGTGAAATATTTACGACTAAAATCTCCCATGTACAAATCCCTGCCGAAAGGTCCCTCCCTGGGATATCCTTCAATCTATGACAAATCTGGGGGATTTTGGATGGATGGCAGGTTTATTAAATGGGTTTAAAATCAGGTCTGATAGCTGTAGTGCCCAATCCTGTTAAGAATTGAATATCCAACGAATGGTTGTATCTTCAGAAGTCGAACCGCTGGTATCCAATCGTGTCTCTGATGTACCGCTGGAGACCCCCGACTCGAGTCAGCATAGTGACCAGGAGTTACCGCCGCAGCCGCACAGACGTGAGGACATGATCTTCCCCAAAGCTTACATTAAACCACCAAATAGACCAGTCCGATATCCTTTAACATTTAGGTAATTGTTTTGACAATTAATTATTCTTACATTGTAACGGCTTATTTCATTAACGGTAGGCAGAAATTATATTTTCCATGTGGTGACGGATTAAGAACACTAGAATGTCACCACTTTTCCTTCCTAGAGTGCTGTAAAAGCCAGCTGCGGGATATTATAAACAGATAACATCCTCTGTGAGAGACTGAATTTCATACATAGATACAATTCTCTGTGGGCTAAAGAGAGAGAGAGAGAAAGAGAGAGGCAGAAATATTAGAACTTGGAAACTCCTACTACGATCTAATATGTAAGTACTTTTTGACTTCGCATAAACTCCAACATGCAAAAGTATTGAGAGTGCTTGGAACTGAACCTTTAGAGAATATCCTCGTCTTCTCTCAAGGTTTCTAATAATCTCTGTAAAATAAGCGACCTACAGTTTGATTATAGATTAATTATTTTATCGAAGAAAATATCTATATAGATATTTTCAAATGATTCGAGATTTTAGAATATTTAAACTACGTAAGTAGATAGTTATTGAACTAATGTTAAGGGCCTACATCAATATTATCGTATATCATCGCCGACACGTACATATTAACACAGCCAGTAGGTATAGAAAATGAAGAATTAGGGATACTTTTCCTATTTACTCAAAATCTACTAAATATATTTTAATTCTGATTTACGTGTTTCTATACATAATAGTTACCTATGTTTTTAAAGTTATTTCATTAGTTAATACGCGATAATAGACCGACAAATGAAAAAAATAAAAAATTAGAGAGGTTGTTTCGCTAAGATTTTCTATCGAGAAAACTTTTTTCAATCGCGTTTCTGAGTTTATGCGATCCTAGATCATATATTGAAAAAACATATACTTAAAAATTAGAGCTCTAGCCATTCAATCTAAAGAAACAATGAAAACTTCATACGTAGAAAAATGCACGAAGCTATTTTGGTATCCTCTTAACTTCGTAAGTCCATATTGTCCATTTCACGAGAATTTGTTTTGATTCTAAGTACCCTCTATTCCAGTGCCACTTACACCCCGGTTCATAGTGCTACGGACGGTTCTCTCCCCAAGAAGACCAGCTGGGACAGGTCAAAGACAGATGACGATGTTGACTTGCCCATGTACAGGAAGGGTGCTTGTACTTCATTGAACAATCAGTCCAAAAAGGTTAGCTTATTTAGCTGTCCTTCAGTGCCCTATGATTAACTTTAAATCTCCATTTATTCAGGATTTTTACTGACTATACCATGACTTTGAACCATATCATGTAAAGTTTTAAGGTTCCAGAAGATGTTGGCTAGTAAAATTACCCCTTAGCTGACTCCTAACAGGCCTTACAGCACTTTGGTTGGCTTGGAAGTCGTCTAGACCACACGGAACTTAACATTTTCGGGAAGTGAAGACACCTGTTACTGTTATTTCGGACAACAGCTCTGGGGACCAACTCTGCTATTACAATGTTGTTACAATGATCAGTCACTTGGAAACTGGTTGATGGAAACATTTTGGAGAGAAATTACCACAACTTAATATCTGAACGTAAGAAATTGACTCCTTGTTGCGATCGCCACAAAAGTATCACAGCACTCCATGGGTTTTCTGCAATTTTAGAAGATATTTTACCAAGAATCAATGTTGATAACTATATTTTTGTCCCAACAGTTCCACACATCAGCAGTACACCATAAAGACGTCTGTAAAAGCAAGAAACCTCCATGTAAGGCCTCTGCCACGGAGCCTCCCAAGACTGGGCCTTCAGGTGCACCCGCCACCTTACCAGGCCGGACAGAGGTGTCGGCAACTGGAGCTAAAGGCCAAATAATCGCCGGTCAGTCAATGTAATTTAAATTCTTAGTAATATAAATTTTGGAATACATTTTTGGCTTTTATTTTTCTTTTTTTTATGAATTCCAATTTGTCATTTAAAATTTTGTTATATTTACTCACCTAAGCTGAAATTAATATTATAAAATATTAATTAACGTTATAAGACTAAAGCTGCTGAAATATATTCTTGAACCGATCTTTCTGCTTACAGAAACTTTGGAATCAAAATATATTCAGATAAATTAAAAATTGTGCCAAAAACAAGATTCCACACCATTCCCGACTAATAAATACTGTTTATATAAGTATACATAAAATAATAATTTACCGTTTATGGCCCTTGACAAATTCATGATACAAATGAATGGAGCAGCTGGCCCAAATAATGATAGGTACGGGATTTCATTATTATCTGCGTGGCGGCTGATTAGAATAGACCATCTGATTTCTCTCCCAGCTGTAACTGAGCCAGTTAACAGATATTGGAAAGATAAATTCCTCTGTGAGAGACGAAACTAAACTCTATGACAACACGTTTAACGCCCCGCTATTGGTAGTAGGGTGTTAAAGGATTAGGAAGGATAGAAAGAAGTAACGATTCTCCACCAATTTGTCACTCTGTAAATCCTCCAGTATATCCAAAATAGTTTTATTATCTGATGTAGTGATCGGAGCCGTGGTAGATGTACAGTTTGAAGACCAACTGCCCCCTATCCTGAACGCTCTTGAAGTTCCTGGACGAAGTAAGTAGAATGCTCCTTGAGAATGGTGACATGTCAGTCGCCATTCTCCTTCGTAGTGGCTCCACAAGTTTTTGGTACGCGTGTACAGTGGATCAGTGACGTAAACTGGCATTATAGGGGAACTAGCTATTCTACGTACATGTGTATAGGAAATACTAAAAATTAAATGGCCACTAAACCGATTTCTAGTAGAACTTGCAGGTATAAAAGTAGCTCATAGATCAGCCAAAGTAACAGAACATAACGATAAACGTAGGTGAAACCTCCAGCATTAGCTAGTCTAGTATTAATAAGCTGAGCAAATTCTAATGAGTTTAATTATTCTAGCACCACGTCTAATCCTGGAAGTGGCGCAACATTTAGGTGAAGCCGCGTGTCGTACTATAGCTATGGACGGTACTGAAGGTCTGGTTAGAGGACAACCGATCATAGACACTGGCGCTCCTATCACCATCCCTGTTGGGGAGGGGACGTTGGGCAGAATTATTAATGTTATTGGGGAACCTATTGGTAAGTCTAGAACATTGGTTTAAACTGAAATAAATAAATATTTGTGGACATTCACACAACGTCCATTGGTCTCAATGTAAGCTATATTGCCCAGACGCAGTACAAACGTTTGTATGACAAACATAAATATCAAACTGTACTGTGCGATAATCGAACCCGCAACCTCGTGAACGGCAGACCATTACATGAACCACTAGTCAAAGAGGCACGTCAAATCTTAAGCACTAAGCAAGTAGTAGCCCTTGTCCAACAGTGGAAAGAAGCAAAAGCTTCACCTCGGAAAGGTAACGCCAATAAGTTTATTTTAAAATTTTCCAGATGAACGTGGTCCTATAGACACTGATTCATACGCTCCTATCCATGCGGACGCGCCCCTCTTCGTGGATATGTCGGTAGACCAGGAGATCCTCGTTACTGGCATCAAGGTTGTGGACTTACTCGCGCCTTATGTGAAAGGTATGTTATTACAGGCATATATAGGGGAAGACTTTGAAGGTCCATTAACAAAGAATTTCTGTAAAATCAGATTATTGACACTTCTAATCTTGAAGAAATTGCAAATGCAAACTGTCATTATTTTTCGGTTAAACTTATATGTCCCCCCACAAGGTGGTTTAAGTATAATATGTACAAACTTATAAAACATCTTCCAGGTGGCAAAATTGGGCTATTCGGTGGTGCCGGTGTTGGCAAAACTGTCCTCATTATGGAATTGATCAACAACGTAGCTAAGGCTCACGGAGGATTCTCTGTACGTTGTGTTATTTCTGTCTACCTCACCTTTTTATTGAGACATTTTCTTAAACTGCCTCTGGTATTGAACTAATGATTTTTCGGCCAACTTTGGCTTCCCAATTCGCTCAGAACTAATTGTTACTATTATATCCATGAACAGTCCACGTGGTTGACGTATAAAGTATACAAGTTTAATCACCCATTTTCCTTCCCAGGGTGCTGTAAAAGCCAAGAGATATTAAATTTTATACAGATAACATCCTCTGTGAGGGACGGAAAACTCGTAAATAGCCCCGTGCCAACACGCGTGGTTAGCGTGGCGTTGTCCATATTCCCTCCCAAAGTGGAGGATGCCAGTGTCCAACAGTGGGAAGTTATTGGGTTGGGAAGGGAATGGTATTGAAATATTGGTGATAATTTATCAGGTGTTTGCCGGTGTTGGTGAACGTACTCGCGAAGGTAATGACTTGTACAATGAGATGAAAGTTGGTGGAGTCATCACTGATGATTATAAGACTTCTAAGGTATGATGTTAACATTATAGGTGTTTATAATCATAGATAGGAATTAATATCGGGGACACTCTCATAATGTTTTTGTACTTACACATTTTTCATTCAGATATTTTGTAGGATATATGTGAATATTTAAGTATTATGTACTTGTTGAGGGATATACACCCCGTTGGGGCCTATTAGATCTAAGTAGAAACATATGATGAAGTCGCGACTAGGAGGCCCTAATAATCGAGAGGCTCTGAGCATGATGTGCCCAGTGGAGAAAACGGGCCTGATTATAGGCAAGACCATTGTGCCTTATTTGGTGGTAGTTTCAGGTTTATGGGCATGTCCAATTTATCTATCCAACATATATATTGGTGCAGGTATCTCTGGTATACGGTCAAATGAACGAGCCGCCTGGTGCTCGAGCTCGTGTGGCTCTCACCGGTCTTACAGTGGCTGAACACTTCAGAGACAAGATGGGACAGGACGTGCTGCTGTTTATTGATAATATCTTTAGATTCACTCAGGCTGGATCTGAGGTAGATACACTTGTGTGTTTTGTATATGTATATGCACAGAATATTGTATATGTATTACCTATTTGGTAATATTATAGAGATTTAATTATTTTCCTATACCAAAAGTACTGGACTTAAAAATCCCTTCGCCGCCCTCGGGAGGTTACACAATCCCCGGTTTTCTTTTATTCGCCAATAATAATATCCGTGTGAAGCCGGGGCTAGTGTTTAAATATCGGACTTATCACCGAACCATGACGGATATTTGTATGAAAGTACTTAGTTTTTATACAATAAATCGCTAATAAGCAAAAAAAAAAATTTTACAGAATTGTATCACAGGTTTTACAAATTTACTAAAGGTATGAGGGATGGAAATGTGTATGAAACTCTGTAATTTCGATTATAGTATCGTAAGTCATGGGCACAGGGAAGACTATTCATTTTTAATCATGGTGAATTGATAGAAAAGGGCTAATTTTTAGATGGACAAATGATAAACGATTGTATTGTATTGTTATCAGGTATCAGCATTATTGGGTCGTATCCCATCAGCTGTGGGCTATCAGCCGACCTTAGCCACTGACATGGGCACCATGCAGGAACGTATCACTACCACTAAGACTGGATCTATTACTAGTGTACAGGTACTTTCATATTATATAACTACCTATTCCTATCTCGGTTTTGAACCCAAAGGCCAAAGGTTTAAATCCATAAATGTTACATTAGTCGCTGCCTTACAGCAGTGTTTTTTTGTAATTTCGACAAATATGCTCTGATGTCGGCGAAATGTCGAGGCAACGCCCACGAACACTGTAATGTAATTTCGTTTTCAATGGTCGCTACGCACGCACACTAAAAGACGACCGTGTAAACACAATGAGTATGGCATAGTATGAGCATTGCTCCGTATATTTTTTAGTAGGGGTTAATAGTAACTCTTGTTCAGTTATTGTTTCTAATGTAATTATGTTTAATATTGTACGTGTAGGCGGTATACGTACCAGCAGACGATCTCACAGATCCAGCTCCGGCGACTACATTTGCTCATTTGGACGCGACCACCGTACTGTCGCGAGCTATAGCAGAGTTAGGCGTGTACCCAGCAGTGGACCCGCTCGACTCTACCTCTAGAGTCATGGACCCTAATATTATTGGACAAGAACATTATTCTGTAGCTAGAGGAGTGCAGAAGATATTGCAGGTTCGATTAATACATTTGATCCCCACATTTCAGCAATAGTACAGAGATTACACCTGTATTTATAAGGTCTCGTATCAAAAGGTAACATAAGACCTATTACTGAGACTATCAGTCTATCCATCTGTCACCAGATTTGCCTTGGATAGGTGATGTCTTTGATATATCAGTTGATGCAATAATGACAAATACTCATTATCATAATTCTCCTGCCTGTTGAGCTACATTATGATAATAACCCGTACGGAACCCTTCATGTGCGAGACCAGCTCGTACAAAAGTAGGCAGTAAAATGGAGTGACGTCATCAACTTGCAGGACTACAAATCCCTTCAAGACATTATAGCTATCTTAGGCATGGACGAGTTGTCTGAAGATGACAAGTTGACAGTGGCGAGGGCTCGGAAAATACAACGGTTCCTTTCACAACCGTTCCAGGTGAGATCTTACATACATCAGAGATTTACCTACATCAGTTGTGAGAACATCTCTCGCTCTCTCTCTCCAGCCCATCCTTCCAGGCCTCCTCTATTTTGGAAGGGATTAAGATCTTCTATGCCACAATGAACAAGCGTGTTGGCACAGGATTTATTTTTTACTTTTTCCACGAAGGGAATGAAAACAACTTTGGTGTATTTTGATTAGTTGGCTATTAATTAAAAATCAAATACACAGTTTTTATAATAAGAAAGTTCAGTTAACATTGCCATGACACTAACACTTTTCATTTAGTTGTGCGTGTGGAATTGGTACCAAAATCGTATTATATTTGTGGTGTTTGTAGGTAGCAGAAGTGTTCACCGGCCATATTGGCAAACTGGTGAAGTTAGAGGAGACTATCAAAGGATTTAAAAAGGTATCTACATATACATATATTATAGAGCAAGAGTTTTTTGAACGGGCTAATCTCAGGAAAATTGGTCAGATTTGAGAAATTCTTTTACTGTTAGGATAGTACATTTATCGAGCAAGGCCAACATGACGCAGCGCCTATGGAAGCAAAGCATCAGTGAAAAATGTTGCAAAAAAGGATAAAATTTTCTAAATTCTACACGTACGAAGTCGCGACCAACAGCTGTAATAAATAATATTCATGTACATTTCATACTACATCCTCTAGTCCCAAGCTAAACTTATTTGTGCGTGTTATTGTCACCAGAATACGGATATAATACGTATGACAATTACCCTAAATAAAATATTATTGAAATATTAAATTCCTCTTTTTCTCTAGCTATCACCGTTCCAGAGATCACTAAACTGTGATGACAGACGGACCGACAGTGAAGTCCCAGTAATAGGGTCCCTATTTACGTTTTGGTACGGTACACTAAAAAGTAAACATGTGTATCTATTGCTGTAGATATTGGTCGGTGAGATGGATCATATACCGGAGGCTGCGTTCTACATGGTCGGTAATATTGAAGACGTTATTATCAAGTCGCAGGAACTCGCCAAGAGTGTATAACAGAAATAATTAATATCAGTGTTAATATTATTTAATGACGTAGTTATATTTAACTGACTGTCATAATAGGAGGTTCATAATACGTCGGAAATTCAATTTTTTATTACATGTTATTACTAGATAAAAGCCACGTCACATCAACCGATTCCACACATAAGAGGTAATGCGGTATCTATTGGGGCTGATCTGTGACATGGGCGACATTCCCCCTGAAATTTCTCAGTACTTTCGACAAATTGTCTTTCGAAATTATATCCTGGCTACCTCCATGACTTGCTATGTTGACCGACTCGCCTGGAGTATGACTAACAATGGGCGATATTGTAAGGCGATTAAAAGTCAATTAAATTGTATTTTTTTATTCAATGACTTGGTTTGATCTAATATTATTTACTACTTATTTATTGTAACGTTTATTGTTTGTAGATAATAAACTATTTTAATTAGTTTTACTTTAATTTTGATTTTGTATTACAAATAAACATGTCACCACTCCACAGCAGCAACAAAAAACGTTGTCTTGTGGATTTTCAAGCAAACTTCAAAAATAGTTATTACTCGAATAGACTGTCTTGCTTTTGTGGTTCCGTACCAAAGAAGTAAGACGGGACCCTATTAATAAGAGTTCGCTGTCGTCTGTCAACAGGCTGTATCACTGAAACCGTGATAGCCAGAGAACTAATATCCTCTAAATGGAGGAGGCTTATGCCCAGCAGCAGGGGCGTAGCTACCGCCGTATAAGCCGTATCAATTATACGGGGCCCCCGGGCCACGAGGGCCCTCGAGAAAACTTTACCCTTCTTTTGGGCCCCCAAATAAATTTTTATACGGGGCCCCACCAAGGCACGCTACGCCGCTGCCCAGCAGTAGGACATTATTTGTCTGGAAAGCTAAGAGATACATGAAAATTACAACTTTTAAATAAAACAACAAAAACATATTGTGATATTTTAATATGCTGACTCAAATCGATTGAAACATCTTACATAACATCGATTATTGTTTATGAATCGAATCTGTAACATTTCGCATTACTAACTCGATCTGTCAATTAAAAGGAAAAAATGCATAGAGTATGGAACGTAGACCCGATGTAATGACTAATCTAACATATAATTCATACTATATTCACTATCACAGCGCGTTTTAACTAAAAATGATTAGCAGAGGCATTCATCTGGAATAAAAATGTCAGTAAAACCTAAAAAAATAACCATGTCCTAAATATTTTTTTAAATTATTACATTGTCATCATTCCTTAATATGAGCGAAAATCACTTACAAAGATTATATTACATAGATTGCAACAGAAACATTGAGAGATACGTACAAAAACACCAAAGCGTGTAGAAAATTACCTAACCCGGGATAAGAATCACTTCATTACAATTGTAAATTTTACTAAAATCATTGACGTAAAATATAAAACATGGTTCTTTCTCAATTTTCGTTTAAAATAATCTAATCTAGAAAAATATTATTACAAAAGCGAATAATATTTTGTTTTTTTTTGTGTTTAGAGTGTAATGTGTCATTTTATTTTGTATCTATTTATTTTGTATCGTATTCTGGTACCCATAACACAAGCATAATAAGCTTAACTTGGGACCAGAGGACGTTGTGTGAAATGTCCATAAATATTTATTATTTATTATTATTATTTTATCAAAATTCATGTCACCAACCCATTTTTATTTATAACGCGCAGTAATCTCAAGAAGAAAAGTTCTATTGGACTCCCACATACATACTTATATGTCGACGCCATACTTAGTTATTAAAAATATAAGACAAAATATTATAACGCTGAAGTTGTTGTTTGTTTGGTACCTATAGGTTATATAACATCACGCTGCGACCAACAGGAGCCAAGCATCAGTGAAAGATGTTGCAAAAACGGGGAAAATTATCTCATATTATGAGGGTACTGTACCTACTCCTAATTTAAGTATTTGCCTTAGGTATTGCTATCCCTATTTCCAAGTGCCGCGCTGAAAGGGACAAATATAGCTGAAGCAGATTTTACCTACAAATTCTTTGAAAAAAATACGTTTCGTATTCCCCTTTTTTCTTCGCGAAAGTTAAACCGATTTTTATTGTTTTTACGCTTTATTATAGATGAAGAGTATATCTATGCTTGTATCACTTTCCTTTTTGGTAAAACGTAACCAAATATGTGTGATAGTCGCTGCAACTTTACCTAAAGAAAACCGGAAAAAAACGGATTTTCGGATGGTGATATTTCTTTTAGTTAATTTGATTTGAAAAAAAAAAAGTGATACAAGCATAGATATACTCTTCATCTATAATAAAGCGTAAAAACAATAAAAATCGGTTTAACTTTCGCAAAGAAAAATGGGGAATACGAAACCCATATTTTTGTATGGAGCATAATTTGGTATCGTGCCCTCTTAAGGGCTTCCGTTGCGTGCGCTGCGTTAGTGGTTTATGGTGACGGGCCTGGTGGTGGAGTGGTTTATGTAACGGACTGCCATTCACAAGGTCGCGGGTTTGATTTCCGATCGGGACAATTGTGTGATGTTTATAATTGTCATACAAATGTTTATACTGCGTCTGGTTGCTTACTATGTATTATATGTATGTATTTACAAAATAAAAGTAGTTTATGTAGTACATATATCCGTAATCTAGTACACATAACACAAGCATAATAAGCTTAGCTTGGGACCAGAGGACGTTGTGTGATGTGTCCATGAATATTAAATTAAATATTATTAAATTATGTATTATACCCAAGTATGGCGTCGACATAATATCAATAATAACATATATATTTCATAACTAAATATTTAATTATCACTAATAATGCAACAGACATACACATATTCTCAATTTCACACAATGTACATTTATATATACATATAATTAAGGTTTATTGTAACGGCGACAGTATTTAACGGCCGCTATATAGCAGTGGATGTCATTATCTATCTCCAACGTCCAGCGTCCCACTGTTGGGCATGGGTCTCCTTCATTTTAGGAAGGATTTTAAACTACTTTACTGCGATGAACAAAGATTACGTTACATAGATACGTTCGAAACTAATAAGAGAAGATATTAAACGTTATAATGTTTTCGCCAACCCTCGATAGATGGCGATGTTTTGTAATTTGTATGTGTTAAGGATTCCACATGAATTATGCAAGGAGGTTATAAGTAGGGAGGAACAACTCGGGAACATAGATTTGTCCCAAGGCCCGGCCCTTTTACGGTTTAAAAGTAAAATAGTAGCCTTGTCTTCTCTTTTCTTCTTACTAGCTTTCTCTTTTACTCCAGCTCAAAAAGAAAGAGTTAGAAAGACTACTAAATAAGCTCTTTGTCATTTATTTTTCTTAATGTGTTCAACTAAAAAAAGCAGCAGGCCGGAGTCGTTGTACCGAGTGTTACGTCTAGATCTATATAGATCTTAATTCCATAGACTTACCATATCGTAAGTCTATGGAATTATAATACCTTACTTATTATATTTCATTAATTGCCATTTTTAAGGTCAAAGATAACTTGGACCTTAAAAACTGGTACAAACTCTCTTAGAGATTTCTTGAGACAGCTTTACAGAGTACCTATTAAAAAGAACAGAAATAAAATTGTGTCTAATGGCTCCCAGAACTGCTCGATCGATTTCAATTATTTTTGTATTATATAGTTCTTTCATTATGTACTTATTACACTCCAATAAAATAATTCCCAGCTACCTATTATATTACATTATATAACATCGCCGTTACTACAATAAACCCCGTGATTGTCACGTGTCTATGACGTCATCATGTCATTGTTCCCCGACCCGCTCACTCCGGCAGCTCCTTTTAGTAGATCGTTGATATCTCGTCTGAACACTGACAAGTTCTGAGTGAATCTGAAAATTAATATATCAATTAATAAACTGTTCGATAGATGGCGTTGTACAGTTAAATCGTTATTATTTTTAGTAAATAAATAATCATGGACATTTTGTAACACACAACGTCCTCTGGTCCTAAGCAAAGCTTCTTTGTGCGTGTTATGGGTACCAGAATACTGATAGAATACATAAACTACTTTTATTTTGTAAATACATACTTTTAATACATAGAAACACCCCGACGAAGTACAAACATTTGTATGACATTTATAAATCACACACAAGTAATTGTATTGCGCGTAGATTGAAACCGAGACCTATTGAACAGCTGTCTGTTACAAAATCATTAGACCACCGAGGCACCTAATTAATCTCTAATCCAAGGTCTAATCTCTAATCAAAGTCTAAAACTAATATCCAGTCTAAGTCTAATCTCTAATCCCAGTCTAAGTGTAATCTCCAATCCAAGTCTAATCTCTAATCCAAGTCTAAGTCTAATCTCTAATCAAAGTCTAAGACTAATCTCTAATCCAAGTCTAAGTCTAATCTCTAATCCAAGTCTAAGTCTAATCTATAATAGTATCTAAGTCTAATCTATAATAGTACTAACCTATCTCTATTCTTAGTCAACAAGTTAGGTTCAATTCCAGCCATGAGTCCATTGAACCAATGAGCCAACTGCTGTTGTTTGTCTCTGGGCTGTTGTGAGATCATGTCCTGTCTGATACGGGAGAACTGCTCCTCATTCAGTAGGATCAGTCCCAGCAGTGGACGCGACATGGACCACTGGTTGCATCCTTCCTCGAACATTATTACGTTTAATACCTGCAATATTTATGAATATTTAGATATAAACTTGTTGTGCTCCATAGTTTTACTTGCATAGTTTTGCAAAGAGTAACAAACATCCAAACAAGCTTTTACATTTACAATATTAATAGGATACTAACAGTGGCCAGCAACTGTTGCATAATCTCAGGTCTGCGCTGTAGTACTTGTATAAACATGTTGCTGCTCTCTGGAGGCGCCTGGCGGGGATTACTTACTTTGTTACTAGCTGGAAATAATACAAACACACATTAACTACTATAATTACATGTCATGTGGTCCTAAAATAAGCTGTGAACTTTTATTAAACGTACTAAATAATGTACGTATCGCCCCAATCCCATTTTCCTCTCACAGAGTGCTGTAGAAGCCAACTAAGGAATATTCTACAAAGGTACGAGATACTAAGATTATGAGAGATGGAAAACTTAAAATGAACCCTGTGCCAACAAGCCTGATTATCGTGGCATAGTAGACCATAATTTCTCATAAAGTGGAGGAGGTCTGTACCCAACAGTGGGACGTAAATCGGCTAGAGTGTGAGAGAGAAAGAGAAAATACTTACATTTTTGTACTAATTGTTTAAATAGATATGTAACTATATGATCCAATGTGGCGCAGCATCCTGTACATACACTTGTATCTGAAATATAACAACCGAAATTTAATATAACAGTAAAAGGCGTCATAAACGGCATATTAATATATTATATTAATATAGCTAGAAAGAGACAGACGTATATAGAAAAAATACGAGGTGAGAATGAGACATATATATTTCTCGGCGACGTCATAACGTCTTGGTATATTAATATACATCTGTCCCTTTCTCGCTAGGTATAGTAATATATCTCTATCTATCACTGTTCCAGACATACAACCTAGTGACAAACGAACATTGAAGTCTCAGTAATTATTGTTTTTTGGTACAGAACCACAGAAACAAAATTTGACACACAGATGTATGTAACAGTATGGCATAAAAAAAGGATGTATTGCATAAGGGTTTATTTTGTTATAAGGAACCCTAGATATATACTTAGATGGTTATATATAGTTACCTAATGCTGTGAGTCCCTCAGATATAGAACATAGAATGTATAGTGTAGCGTCTGGTTGTAATGATGCCAGGAACGACATATGATCTTGTGCTAGACGTTCCAACAACACATAGTAGGTTTGTGATAATTTAGGATAATCCTGGAACAATAAAGAATAAATAAAATTCGTAAATAAAAAATAAAAGAATAAATAAACAATAAATACAATTCGAAAATAAATTCGACACGTGTTTGTCATTTATATAAAGAGTATTTAAGACTGTATCCGTGTGGTGGGGATTAAGAATATGTCATCACACCATTTCCTTCCCAGGGTGCTGTAAAAGTCGGTCTGCAAGAGTCGAAAAACTCGATAAACTCCTCCTTTTTTCTTGTAGTCGGTTAAAAATGAATGTATAGAACTGTGTATGTATAGAATATAGAGTTTAATATAATATATCAATGTGCACAACGAAATAGCCGATGATTCAAAATACACCATAGTTTAAATAAAACTACTTTTTACGGATTTAGACGCGAATATTTGTTTTAAATTTTGGCCCGACGTTTCGGAGACTTTGCAGTCATCATGGTTACGGGTGAGACTGAACTGTAATGTGTCTTCTACGGTCAGTTATTACAGAGTTTACCCACATCCAATTTAATTTTACATTGACCATAAAGATAGACTTTTACCATAAATTATATTAAACTACATTGTGCTTAGACTACATAAAATTAGTAACATTATTTTAGTTTCTAAATACATTAACAAATTATAACAATATAAAGAAATCCGTAAAGTTTTATTTAAACAAATGAGTCGCGCAAGTGTTAGAAAATATTACACCATAGTTGTTTTGACTTTTTAGTTAAGTTAAGTGAAGTAGTGCACGTAGATTAGGTATCAGAGTTTCATGATCTGCTCATGATTTTCTTTCTACATATTATATATTACAGACTTAACGTAATTTTTTTAATATTATATAGTTTAGTTAAAAATATATAATACTTACTAGAAGATCATTCTGTGGTATACTAAGTAATAGTTTAACAAACATATTGAGTGCGTTGTCTAATGCCTCGTCACCGTACAACCTGACAAACAAACAAATTATAACCTATAATTTTCTTCTTTTTTTTTCTTCTTTTTCTTTTTTATTCACGGACATTTCACACAACTTCCTCTGGTCCCAAGCTAAGCTTATATGCTTGTGTTATGGGTACCAGAATACGGATAGAATACATAAACTACTTTTCTTTTGTAAATACATACTTATAATACATAGAAACACCCAGACGCAGGACAAACATTTGTATGACAATTAGAAAAATCACACAAATGATTGTCCTGAGCGGGAATCGAACCTGCGACCTCTTGATCGGCAGTCCTTTACATAAACCACTCAACCACGAGGCTCGTCTAATTATTATTATTTGTCTATTTTAGACAACATTTTAAATAATATTATAGTTTATTTTCATAAACTCACACATGTAGATCAAAATCCTCAAATAACGGGATAAGGAAATGGGAATGATGATAAGAAGTCCTTGTTGTAACATCAATTGATTTGATTGGAATATTAGGGACCCATTTTAGGTTCATGAACCCTAATCAAAGTGAGCTATGTATATTTTTCTTTAAACGTAATATTTATAAGTATACAAATATATAACAAATAGGCTATGATGTACGATTCTCCGTGTGGTGACAGATTAAAAATACAAGTGTCACCACCCCATCTCCTCCCAAGGGTGCTGTAAAAGTCAGCTAAGGGATATTGCACACAGATAACATCCTCTGTGAGAGAAGGAAATCTGCCAAACCCTGTGCGAACACAGTTAGTCAGCGCGGCACTGTAGACCATAATCCCTCCAAAGTGGAGGTGGCCCGTGCCCAACAGTGGGACGTAAATGGGCTAGAGAGAGGGTATGATGATAATTACCTGAATACACCAAAGTTGGCGTAGTTCCCGCAGAGTGCCGCCTTCAAAATGGAGAAGCACAACGATATACCTTTCAACTTGTGAGGATATAATTGTTTCTTATTCACCTCCACCGATACAATACGACTACCTGCAACATACATATTAAACATATCAATATTAATATTATAAAGCTGAAGAGTTTGTTTGTTTAAACGCGCTAATCTCAGGAACTACTGGTTCTAATAGAAAAATTCTTTCAGCGTTGGATAGTACATTTATTGAAGAAAGCTATAGGCTATATCATATCACGCTACTGACGCTACTCAGGGTGCTGTAAAAGCCAGCTATTGAATTATTTATAATATACATATATTATTGGCATATTGGATATTTTACACAGATAACATCCTCTGTTAGAGACGGAAAACTCGATAATAAACCCTGTGCCAACACGCATTGTCAGCGTAGTGTAGTAGACTATGTGTGACAATTCACATTGTTCATAATTTTTGAGCTGCTGTTTTTATATTTTTTTTTAGAAAATATAGACTATATTAAGCAACTAATTAATATTATTGAAATATTCACTATATAAAATTCTTTAAAAATACTTAAATTTATTATTTTAAATATTGTGACGTCATCGTTGTACGCAATCTGAGTATTGACTTTTCCTGATAGATTTTAGACAGATTGCAATACATCTTTTCAAAGTTGCCCAGTTGATATAATAGACCAATTTCAATTCTACCACAGATTAGTATATCCCTCAGAACGTCTTAATATTTTAAGTCCTTCATTTCACGGGCAAATAGAGATCATTTGCTATTTAGAAAAATAATCAATAATATAGCAAATTTTCTGAAAATACTAATGGATCATGATCAGAAACTCTATTCCCCGAAATGGTTTTTTAATTTAAAAGTTTAAAAAAATATGAAAAATAGTAATTGTATTCTTAATCCGTCATCATACGGACATACGTATTCAATGCATTATATGTATGTATTTACAAAGAAAATTAGTTTATGTAGTATATCTGTATTCTGGTACCCATAACACAAGCATATAAGCTTTGCTTGGGACCAGAGGATGCTGTATGAAATTTTCATGAACATTTTATATGACTCACCATAAGCACATATGATATTGGATAGTTCTCTGAACAGCAGTATACCGTTGGGCGAGGACACATCGAAGTGCAACCTTTGATTCCTGTTCTGAGCCAACTCGGCCGTCAACTTGAGCACCGGGGTGGTGAGAGCTGGCTCCGAGTACCACACCTCCACGCCTCGCAGCAGAACCTTCATGTACACCGGGTAGCTGACATACAGACAAATACATACATATTGAATGAATGAATACTCTTTATTGTACGCCAGAATAATATTACGAACTTAAATATACAAACAATGTTTAAACAAGGTACAATAGGCGGTCTTATTACAAGTTGTGATCTCTTACAGACAAGCTTACGATGGAATTAGCTTATTGTCTAAAAGGCATATTGTGGCGTAGCATGAATGATGAAAATACATAAATATATTAAATTAAACATATAATATAATCTTTACTTAATATAAAACAACGCGCTCGAGAAAAATATACTCCGATGTCAAACGGGTATACTCCAAAAGGGACAAGTGCGTAGCACTTACAACCGTCGAGCATGTATGACCAGATGTATGAGTGTGGATGAAGCCAAGGAAGTATGTTTGGATCGTAGCAGATGACGCTCTATAGTCTCTGCCTACCCCCATAGGAAAAGGCGGGATATTAGGATGATATAAAACAAAGCCATTATTTTGTATGTATGTCCCTCTCTCTCCAGCCCATTTAAGTCCCACTGTTGGGCACGGGCCTCCTCCACTTTTGAAGGGATTATGGTCTACTGTACCGCACTGATCAGGTGTGTTGGCACAGGGTTTATTTTCCATTTTTCCATCTCTCACAGAAGATGTTATCTGTGTGCGATATCCTTTAGCTGACTTTTACAGCACCCACCCTTCGGAGGAGATTGGCTGTTGCCAATTGTTTCCCTTATCTGCCACAGACTACAGTATACAGTTAAAATATACGTGACGAACATACTAACATCCAGTCAAACAGCATCATATACATAGTCTTAGTGTTGAACGCGAAAGCCAAACCACGCAGATCTCTCGCCAGTCCTATGAGAGTCTTCTTAGCGTCTTCTGAAGGAAACATTGAGGTCTCACTCCCGCCTAGTACACCTATTATACTTTCAAAGGCAGCTGAAAAATAATGTACAAGTTAGTAATAAATAAAAATAAATATTCACGGTTACATCATACAATATCCTCTGGTCCCAAGCTAAGCTTATATGCTTGTGTTACTAATACCAGAATATAATACAGAATACATGATTAAGTGAATAATATTTAGCTTAGATCAAAACTAAAAGGCATTATTACATTGTCATTGGTCCTTAATATGTGTGTAACATTTCAGATCATAACTATTGCAAGTGGGTGAAAATCACTTTTAAAGATTCCGTTACATAGATTAATACAGATATGTACTAAGCCAATAAAAACGAACTCAAATAATGAGATAAGAGCAGGAGAATGAAGATGATTGTATAAGAACAGTTACCAGTTAGCGGCATCATGAACTGCAGAAACCGTTCCTCATCCTCTCCCAGTTCCACCATCAGCAGTCTGCCCAGTGCTGTGTACAGCATGCTGCGACAACGCATCTCAGCTGTACCCACACCGGAGATACCCAGGAATGGGAAGTGTTCCGCCTGGACATTGTACACAAGTAAATAATCCGTGTTCCGACGCACTAAGAATACAAGTGTCACCAGCCCACCTCTTCCCCAGGGTGCTGTAAAAGCCAGCTAAGGAATATTTTAGACAGATGACATCCTCTGTGAGAGGCGGAAAACTCTAATATCTATAATCTAATATTTAAAATTCTCGTGTCACAATGTTCGTTCCCTTACTCCTCCGAAACGTTCTTAACTGATTTCTTATGAAATATTTTTGGCATATTCGGTAAGCCAGAGAATCGGTTACTATCTATTTTTCAAACCCCTAAGTGATAAGAGTTGTCCACCTCTGACATTTATAAGACAAAACAACGTTTGCCAGGTCAGCTAGTGTTAGTATATTATAGATAAGTAGACATGCAAGAAGCTTAAAATAAATAAATAAATAATAAAATATGTATACCGTATGATGTGTCAACATGAACTGCACTTCATCCAACTTGACCAGCTTCCTGACACATGAGTACCCTCCACTCAGGTCGCTCAGTAGACCGAGTGTCTTCGCTATTATCTGCTCTGAACCCCCCCAATATTTCAGATTTGTTATACTGAAATATAAAAATATGTTACATATATTGTTATAATATTATATTGGTACCAATTCTGCATGCGCAACTAAATTAATGGGACGTTAATATGCTGAAGGGAGAGAGAGATATTGTTTAAACAGAGACGTAGATAAGTATATACAACCCCGCAACTCTATTACACCACTTTGCCTGACTTTAAGAGATACCGTCCTAGGTTCTAATTCTCCATATTAGAGTTCAGAATAGGTGTTAACCTCCCTGAACAACAGGTTGTGCAGGGAAGTTAACACCTACTCTGACATAATCGACATACATTTTAATTCAATTAATCAAATATAGTATCAAATCATGAACTGAAATGAATAATTAAGATAGCATTAACTAAAAGAAGAAGAAGATAGTGTTAAGGCTGTGTATTCTTCTGTATCAGTGTCTCTTACTATACACTTATATTTATGCATGCGGTGTTTATTTGTAATTAGTTGTTATAAGTTAATTACTTTTTAGGAAATGTCTGTTATAACAGACATTTGCTAAAATATAATTATAATTTCTTTACAAAACACACACAATATATTGTGTGTGTTTTGTAAAGAACTGTTGGTAAACTTTAATAAATAAAATAAATATAAACACAAACATTTTCCTAATGAGTACACTGAGCAGTTGCGTCTCGTCCGCAAGTCCGAGCACATCGCTCAGTCGTCTGTACACCTTGCTGTTCTTGTGGACCTGCTCACCGACGTACATCTTACGGAACTGCTCGAAGAATGACATCATAGCCAACTCCAACTTCTCACAACCACCCTGATAATACACACACAATACATAATTTAAAAAATTATAGATTTTAGCCAGAAGTTTACTATACGGTTCGATAGATGGCGCTGTATTAAATGTTCGACCTGAATCGTTTCAAGTTTATAAATGAGTATAGATACCCACATTAGCCAGCCTGGAGTCAGTGAGGTCCATAAGTTGCAGCACCCTACAGACCAGCTCCCCATCCATGGCATCATTCTCATCACAAGTGTTGACCGAGGCACGACCACCTATCGCCGCACCGATTATATACACCAACCAGGTTAGTTGACCTGAATATCACGTTAGAAATTAAGAAAATGTAGATTACAGCACATTTACAAAATTATTTGTCCACGAGGTGACAGACAAAAATAATACAAGCGTCATCTCTCCATGTCTTACCCGCAGGGGTCGTAAGAACTGACCGAGGGAACCATGTTGCATGACATCATCATACCCAAGGAGGATTGATGTCAGACAGGCATAGACCGGTATGGCAACATGTTGCATATCTACGTATATGTTGCATAACTACGGGCCAAGGACAGGGTGTGACGTGTACCCTCCTCAGGTAAATATATTTTAATATTTGAGGACATTTCACATAACATCTTCTGGTCCCAAAGTAAGCTATATTTCTATGCTTGTGTTATGGGTACCAGATACAGATTTACTAATTATATACTTTTTTTTTGTAAATACATACTTGTAATACATAGAAACACTCAGACGCAGTACAAAAATTTGTATAACATTTATGAATACCCGCTACCTCGTGAACGGCAGTCCGTTACATAAACCGAGATGTTATGCGACGTGGTTCCCTAGATCGATTCCTACTCTTTCTGTCTGCCACCCCACGGACAAGCAAATCTGTAAAATATATGTTACCTTGCAACACCAATATCTGTTGTGGATTATGTTCAACAGTGAAGGCGGCGGCGGCCCTATCAAAGTGTGCCACTAACAAGGCACAAGTCTTGCCGTACTCGCACCGACCTATCACTGACAACTGTTCTAGTTGTTGTTGAACTGTTGATACATCTTCTAGCGGGTCTTCCAGACCTTCACTGGAAATTAATAATAAATAAATATTCATGGACTATTCACACAACATCCTCTAGTCCCTAACTAAGGTTATTAGAACCAGAATAAGGATATAATACATATAAATAATAATTTTTCATTTGTAAATAGGTACATAGAAAACGGTCTGTGTCGTGACAGATTAAAAATACAAATGTCAGCACCCCATTTCTTTCCCAGGGTGTTGTAAGAGTCTAACATAACTAAAGAATAACTTGTTAAAATGAAATAAACATTCATTTAAATTGCATTATTCTTCCACAAACATCAATAAGTGAGCGACGATCATTGATGTCATCGCGTCTCATTAAACTAGTCTAGAAATCATTGATAAACAACAATCTATTTAGTTCTAAAACTAAAAAAAACTCGGTTGAAAATCCTAAATATTTTTTAAAATTATTGCCCTTTCATAGGTATTTAATATGTTTGCAAAATTTCAGATCGATCCGACTACTGCAAGTGAGTGAAAATCACTTTCAAAGATTATGTTACATAGATTAATACATTGATAGATATGTACCGAACTAATATAAGCGTATTAAAAACTTACCCAACAACACACTGTACAGAGTCCAGCCTGGAGCCAATATAAGCAGCAGTGACCCCCGGAGCGTACGTCTCTAACAGGTGTGGTTCAGTTGCCTTCACGTAAGGAACTGACACCACCATACGTTGCCAAAGTGATAGCAGGTAGTGAACTGAGTTGGGGGCGAATTGCCACATCTATACATAAAAAAAATCGAAATCAGTGGAAATAGATTTCCATAAAAAAAATATGCAGCTGAACATTATAATGTATTGAATATAATATGTATAACAAACATTTTTTGAAAATCGGTTATAAAGATATAAATTTAATAAATAAAAAATATTCACGGACTTATCGTACAACTCTAGTCCCAAACTAAGCTTATTTGCCTCTGTAAATAAATGTATATAAAAACGGTCCAGCACAAGTTGGACACAAAGGGTCTGTACCATTTCTATGATAAATTATTTGTCATAACGACCCTAAAAATGGCGATAAGTGCAGGTAAATGATGATGATGAGTATTTGTTGTTATAGCATCAACTGATATACATAAACTGTCAAATGTTCAGTTCTTTTGCTATCACTGTTTTGGAGATACAGCCTGATGACAGACAACGAAGTCTCAGTAACCCGGTTCCGTTTTGGTACGACACCATAAAAGGACGCCCATTCCACGAAAACAGAAGCTGTCATCAAGAGAACGTACATAAGCAGATAACTTTTGCTGTAACAAATGGAAAACTCGAATTTAGGCCATGTCTATAGTAGACGCGGCATACTAGACCAACCCTCTTAACCAATGCAGTGGCACGGTCGTGGAAACGCCTACATACCTACCACTATTCCATGCCACCTTCCTAGGGCGACCAGGAAACGGTTTCGTGCCACTGCAGTGGTTAAAGTGGAGGAGACCTAGACCTAAGTGGTCAACAGTGGGATGTTAGCAAGTTGAAAAGAAAGATATACACACCTGTAAACTCTGTACAGTGAATTTAGCGATAAGTTCAATAAGTCTTGCATAATTATCAACCATGACAAGTTCTCCTAGTTGATAGTTAGACTTGAGGCGAGCTAACAGACGACAGAACTCGTGGTAGTTCGTTGGATCTGATAGACCCTGCAATAGAAAACGAAAGATAAATAAAAAGCTGTCAAGAGCCACAGCAGATGGCGCTGATCGTAAATTTACCGTCCTTTGTTGCGACGCCATGAGCGTGGTACAATTTTTTTTTTTAAACATGGTGAGTCTCTTGGACAAGGGGAAGTAACCTCTCGGTTTTTATTTCGTAAAAGCACAAAAATGGTCGTAAGTTTGTCATATCTTTTAAACGTGTTGATCTAAAATGCTGATTGTATTTTTTCAGCAAGGAACTACACTACATTTGGTATGAGTTTCAAGGTGATACTTTCAGCCCATGCAGAGTACAAAATATTTTATAGATAGACAGATGGCCTGACAGACAGATGCACATCGAAGTGGGGGTATAAGGGTTTATTTTTTTAAAAACCCTAAAAAAAATTTTAAGGGCCTACATCAATATTATCGTCGACATGTACATATTAACACAGCTAGTAGGTATAGAAAATGAAGAATTAGGGATATTTTTTTGTTTACTCAAAATCTACTAAATATATTTTAATTCTGATTTACGTATTTCTTTATATAATATAATAGTTACTTATGTTTTTAAAGTTATTTCATTAGTTAATACGCGATAATAGACCGACAAATGAAAAAAATAAAAAATTAAAGAGGTTGTTTCGCTAAGATTTTCTATCGAGAAAACTTTTTTCAATCGCGTTTCTGAGTTTATGCGATCCTAGATCATATATTGAAAAACCATATACTTAAAATTTAGAGCTCTAGCCATTCAATCTAAAGAAACAATGAAAACTTCGTACGTAGAAAAATGCACGAAGCTATTTTGGTATCCTCTTAATGTGTGAGTAACATTACCTGTGTATTCTCCAATATCCTAAGAACTCCGGCTGACAATTTATTCAAAAACTTGGCTCTCTCCGAACTATTGAACAATGATCTTCTAACTGAAGCCAACTGTACAAGACATGCTAGAGCCAAACTAGCGAGGGCGCCACCTAGCAGGTGGTACAGATCGAAGAATAGATCTAGAGTGCCTGTCTCCAGGAATGTGGGACGCCATGAAGTGGGTATCTGAGGAAAAACAAAATCTCCATAAATTTAATTTACCAACTTATTCCATGTGGTGACCGATTAATACTACCATCCATATCCTTCCCAGGGTGCTGTAAAAGCTAAGGGATGACACAGATAACATCCTCTGTGAGAGAAGGAAATTCGAAAATAAACCCTGTGCCAACATGCCTGGTTATCATGGCATAGTAAACTAATTATAGTTTACTATGCCATGATAACCAGGCATCAACGTCCCATTGTTGGACATGGGCCTTTTCCACTTTGAGAGGGATTACCCTCTCAAAGTGGAAAAGGCCCATGTCCAACAGTGGGACGTTGATGAGCTGGAGAGAGAGATCTAAACCTTACGATTCATTATCAAACCCTTACCTCATAGTCAATCGACTGCATGAATAAAAAAAATTATCTTGTTAACCAAATCTACATTTAAACTATTTAACTGTACAACGCCATCTATCGAGCATTTTTACAACTCGATCGATCACTTAGTGTTCTTTGAAGATACAGAACTGGACCGAAATAATGAAACTGTTTTTAAGTTAAGTAATTTATTTATTTACAAAACATCATATGTATACATATATAAAATATTTATGCTTCATTTATGACCAGAGTATATGTGTAATTGTGGAATGTCCATCAGTTTTAGAGAACAAGGTAATAAAGACATACAAACAAAACATGCACCAAAAGTTCCCAATCAGAACCTTTACTAGGTAACTTTAGTATGTAAGTTTATGCCCATCGTCTATCCTAATTTTCGTATGAAAAGTAGAGCTCGAAGTTTCCGAAACAAAAACCAAACGATTCCTCTGTTCCCATTTAAAGCGTAACTAGTTTGTAAGTTTTTATGCCCGCATGTGTGATCAATTTTGCCTAATTGTTGTGTCAAAAGTAGTTCTTAATCCCCTGTTCCCAAACAAAGCGTAACTAACCTGTACAGTGCACAGATCATCGCTGGACTCATCACTGGTTGTACCAATAAAGTCGAATGTTAAACAATTGTGTGCTAATCTTAACAGAGCTGCAACTAACGTATGTTGTCTTTGATCGTTCAGTTCCACTGGTTTACTTCTCATTGTGCCCAGCAGTGAACATGACAGACGAAACATCTCAAATAGTTGGGTGTCTCTGTAAACATAAATAGAATAGTATAAATAACCAGGTGTTATCCGCGACATCGTATGAGTGGAATAATTTAGAAAATTTTCCCCATTTTCGCAACATTTTTTTACTGATATTTTGCTCCTTTTGGTCGCAGCGTAATGTTATGTAGCCAATAGCCTTCCTCGATAAATGAATTATCCAACACTGCGAGAATTTTTTAAATCGGATCAGTGGTTCCTGATGTTAGTGGGTTCGAACAAACAAACTGTTCAGCTTTTTAATATTAGTACGGATTGCGCCAGAATATGGCGGTAACAATAGTGGAAAAGGTGACCACCAGAGCGGCGCTAGCTGACTATTCAGTGTAAGATTAGCGCTGATGTCTAATAACATTAAGCTGAACAGCGACCATTTTGCGAAGTAATCACACATCTCTTGTTTTGTTCTTTTTGTATATTCTTCACTGTGCTTAATTGTATTTGTGTGATTATTGTTGCAAATAAATAAATAAATATTCATGGACATTTTACACAACGTGCTCTGATCCCAAGCTAAGCTTATATGCTTGTGTTATGGGTACCAGAATACTGATATACTACATATACTACTTTTCTTTTGTAAATACATACTTATAATACATAGAAACACCCAGACGCAGTAAAAACATTTTGTATGACGATAATAAACATCACACAAATAATTGTCCGAGGCGGGAATCGAACCCGCGACCTCGTGAACGGCAGTCCGTTATATGAACCACTAGACCACGAAGCCCGTCAAATAATTCTTTCTTTCATTCTATAAACAAAATTATTACGACTAAATTAGGGCCATATCGTGCCTTAGTGGGGCCTTGTATAAAAATCTATTTAGGAACTCTCTATTTAGGTTAAAAATTTCTCACAAAAGAAAAAAGGGGGCCCCGTATAATTAATACGGTAGATGCGGTGGTAGGTACCCCCTAGACTAAATAATGTTACATATGATACCGTGTAACCCATAACACAAGCATATAAGCTTACGTTGGGACCAGATGACGTTGTGTGAAATGACCATGAATATTTATATTTATTTATTTATACGATACCTGAATGATGATGCAATCTTCCTATGTTTAACAAACGATCTATTAGCATCAGTGTCTGACACTTGGTTCATCTCAACAACCAACTGAGACAGGAGCTGGACACCCGTCGTACATAACTCGGGACTCTGAAATACATTATTATTATTATTATTGTTTTTAAACTTTTCCGTTTCTCCCTTTTATAAAGGGGTGTTTTCTACACTCTTGTGCGGGCCTTAACCAAGCGCAAGAACTGGGGCTGTTTGATCTAAAGACAGAAATTTTCTAACAATTCTGCATGTGTTCAGAATTACTGCTTTTTGTAGGAGAATATAATGTCCCATGGCATTTTACCAAATTTTATGGTGAATCATTTTATGTTAAGGCTGTGCTTTTGTGGAATAATTTACCATTCAAAATCAGACAGGCACAGTCTATACATAGCTTTAAAAATAGATTAAGTGAATACTATTTATCGAAACAATAGTTTACCTATAATTATATGTGTATTTATTTGTATGTATGTGTATTATATATATGTATACTAGCTGACCCGGCAAACGTTGTTTTGCCATACAAAAAAAAAGGTTTGAAAAATAGATGTTGGCCGATTCTCAGACCTACTGAATATGTATGTAAAATTTGAGAAGAATCGGTCAAGCCGTTTCGGAGGACTGTCTATTCCAGAAACGTTGTAGAACCCCAAGAATATCTTTCATCTTCTACTATATAAAAATAAGTCGGATTTTCCTTCCTGACGCTATAACTCCAGAACGCACGAACCGATTTCCACGGTTTTGCATTCGTTGGAAAGGTCTCGGGCTCCGTGAGGTTTATAGTAAATTTTTTTTATTTTTTATTAAGTCAAAACAACGTTTGCCGGGCCAGCTAGAACTACATAATATAATTATATAAAAAAATATTTATGTATATTTTATACATAGTCTTCTAGTCACAAACTAAGCGTATTTGTGCGTGTTATGAGCACGTTGTCTGTTGAAGAAACAAATTGAGAACACAAATGTCCATAGCCCTTTTCTTTCCCAGCAGGCGTATTATGAGCTTTCAAAATATCATGCAAGTTCCAGGCGATTCTGTTGACGGCGGCAAACCGCCTAACTTTTATTTCGTATTATGACATACATAAAACTAGCCGACTTTTTAATGGATTATGTGTCTATGGCCGTGTAAAGCTTTTTGATAGAGTCGTTCAGAAACTTAATTATTGTGTTTATCGGTTATATTTAACAATTTTTTTTGTATTCAATATAATACAAAATATAATATATTTGCTAAACACAAGTTACTTAGACAAGAAAAGAACGGTAATACTATTATCTATTTTTATATTTAGATTTTTTTATTTTATATAATTTTTCTATGTTTTGGGATTTAGTTTTGGAACGACACTCGTCACTTGAACTGTCAGCTGATATAGCGGGAACATAGGCTTACTTTTTCATTATCCTAGAACGGGTATTTAAGATTTTTTTAAATTTTTTTTTGTGTGGTTATTCGCATGAAAGTAACTTTAATACACATGGCGATATTATTGTAATGAAATAATAATTATGAATAATATATGATAAATAATATAATGAAATAAAAATAATAAATAATAAAAATGAATAATTATTTTAATAATATGTTAATATTATTATTTATATTTAACTAATTTCGCATTCGACTAGGTGTTTTGTTCATCATCGTCGCTCTCCGAAAATTCAAACACCTCTAATTCATCACCCATCGTTAATATGTAGATAATAGTTACTTTTAATTCTAAATAAACCAAAACAATTTATTATACGTAACAATGTAGCAGCTTCCATTGAATGGATTTACTTGTCACTTCTAGATAGTTAAAACGATCAATTACATGTCAAATTTGCGCTCGTAATACGCTTAACGCCAGCCAGTGAAACAAAAGTCGGTCCGATATCAGCCTGAAATCACGTGACCACTGATTCGCTGTCAATAATATACTCATAATACAAATTAGCCAGGCAGTTCCATTCACGGCGTAAACGGCCTGGGAATAAGAGCTCATAATACGGCCGCAGGGTGCTGTAAAAGCCGGCTAAGTAATATTTCTCTGTGAGAGATCGAAAACTCGATAACAAACAGCGCGGCAAAGTAGACCGTAATCCCTCACAAAATGGCCTGTGCCCAACAGTGGGATGAGATGGGTAGCAGAATATGTATATACTACATATACTACTTTTCTTTTGCAAATACATACTTATAATGTAAGTACATATTATATAGAAAACTAGCTGTCCCGGCGAACGTTGTTTTGCCATACTAAAAAAAAAAGATTTGAAAAATAGATGTTGGCCGATTCTCACACCTACTAGTACGGGATCCGTAGTACATTTTTTTCACTTGATTACTATCAAGCTGATTTTCCGTGAGTAGCTTTATTATGACGAGACGCCCAATAATTTTCTATTCCAAAATCACGATTGTGGTAGCTAACAGAGATAGCAAGGATAAAATATCGTACTACCCGTAAAATAAAGACGTAAGTGAACTTGCGTCAAAAATTTCAAACAAAATTTCAAAAGAATCACTTACTGCTTTCTTCCAGTAATAGTACGATATTTTATCCTTGCTATCTCTGTTAGCTACCACAATCGAGATTTTGGAATAGAAAATTATTGGGCGTCTCGTCATAATAAAGCTACTCACGGCAAATCAGCTTGATAGTAATCAAGTGAAAAAATGTACTACGGATCCCGTACTATACTGAATATGCATGTAAAATTTCATATAAATCGGTCAAGCCGTTTCGGAGGAGTACGGTAACTAACACTGTGACACGTGAATTTTATATATATAAGATATACAAATGAATGATGATTTAGTTTATTATTTATTCATTTATTATTCTGGAAAGCAAACAGTCTCATTACAAATAAATATAATAATAAAAAGTAATATGGACAGACTTTTGTCCAAAATTCAAAAAAACTAATTTGAATCCTAGATTACATTAAATTTATTGAAAATTTTATTACTTTTAGTTTTAATGATGATGGTATACATACCCTCAGAAAGTTGGTAACATCATTGATGACATTATGAAACACAAACTCCTCCTTGATCATATCGAACCAACTTAATTTTGTGATGCGAGCAAATAGTGCCACTAGTGCCTGCAACCATAAACAACAAACATTTATTTATTATAGGAAACATTGACAATGGTACAAATTCAAAAGGCAGAACGAAACAAAATAAAAATATTGAGTTTTTAAAAAAAGGTCAAACAACTTTATATGCCATGTTCTAACACTTGCGCGACTCATTTGCATAAATAAAACTTTTTACAGAGTCTCACCCGTGACCATGGTGACTGCAAAGTCTCCGAAACGTCGGGCTAAAATTAAAACAAATATACGCGTCTAAATCCGTAAAAAGTAACTTTTGAAATTTGAGATAATTTCGCCTAGTTAAAAGTTACGAGGTAACAAACATAATAAAAAATATATATATACTAGCTGACCCGGCAAACGTTGTTTTGCCAGACTAAAAAAAAAAAGTTTGAAAAATAGATGTTGGCCGATTCTCAGACCTACTGAATATGTATATAAAATTTCATAACAATCGGTCAAGCCGTTTCGGAGGAGTACGGTAACTAACACTGTGACACGTGAATTTTATATATTAGAGAAGATACTGACGAATTAAGAACATCCTCCTTTTTTTAAGTCGGTGAAAAGTGAAAATTGATAATGTTACTAACACAATTTAAAAATGTTAACTTCTGATTATAAGAGCTGTGTATTATACAATAATGACTTAAATTATATTTATAAATGTAAACAACAAAATAGCGCAAATCAATCAAAATACACCATAGTTGTTTTCACTTTTTGGTTTAGTATAGTTTAGTTGTGCATGCAGAATTGATACTAATCTAACTGTCCATGTGGTTACGAAATAAGAATACAAGTGTCACCACCCCTTTTCCTTTCCAGGGTGCTGTAAAAGCTAAGTGATATTGTACACAGATAACATTCTCTTCGAAAGATGCAAAACTCCAAAATAAACCCTGTGGCAACTGATTAGCATGAGACAGCAGGCAATAATCCTTACCAAAGTGAAGGTGGGGGTGTTAATGGGCTCGAAAGAGAGTGACCAAATATGTGCCCAACAATGGGTCAATTATTGGCTGACGCTGATCACGCTGAGAAGTAGACTAGAGGTTAGAGGTCTATTTATAAAAATAGTAGCTATTAGCCGCAACTTCGTATGCGTAAATTTAAAATGTATCCCACACTTACACAAATTATCTATTAAAAAATCTGCATCAAAATCCGTTCCGTAGTTTTGAAGATACAAGCTCACATAGGGACATACATACAAAAAATAACGACTTTGTTTTATAATAAGAATATCTGTTGCGTGTGCGTGGAGTTTAGAAAACAAACGCTAACAAATTATATAAAAAAGGCCGGGGCTCCATTAGTGCGTTGCGCTGCGTTGTGTGGTCGCAGCGTAGTCGCTGCGTCGTTTTCCATACATTTTTTATGACATGCTCCATTAGACCGCTGCGACGTCGCACGCGACGTTTCAACGGATCGACGGACAAGAGACGAAGCGGGAGGGAGGGTGATGCGCTGCGTTGTCGGAGCGCCGCTGCGACGACGGACAGTGATCAGTGTTGCCAGAAGGTTACATTTTTTACATTTTACGTAACTTTTGATCAGTTCATGTAACATGTATGTAAGAAAAAATTTTAGTTAAATATATTATGTAACTTCTCAAGAATTACAAAAGAGGTAAAAATGAAAAAAAAATCTTGAAAAATTAAAATATTCTTATCTAAATTTATTTAATGAAAACAAAAACTACCGCAAAAAATTTAAAAAGTTATAATTATATTGATAAATATAATTTTTTTTAAATTATTGTGTACAAGAAAATATAAAATAATAATAATTTTTGATCTGCGAGCTGAAAATTACATGAGCGTGAATGTAGCAGACATCAGAAAAATTTCAAACTACAAATAAATAGAGTAAATAATTTAAAAAATAATATTTATAAAAAATGCATTTATTAATTAGAAAATTTTTTAAATGCGCATTTAAAAAAAAAATATTTTATTAATTATTTACTCTATTTGTAAATAATTATAAATTTGGCTGATGGCTGCTACATTCACACTCATAAAATTACCACTATGTAAGTTTTAGTTTAAAAATGTAACTTTTCATGGATGCCAACGTAACTTTCGACCAAATCACTCTGGCAACACTGACAGTGATGCACTGCTAGGTGAGGAAGTTAGACAGCTGCGACGGCGTGCATACCCTTTTGCGTTGCTTTGTCGCAGCGTCAACGCAACGCAGGTGTAGCATACAATGCGTCGTTCCGTTGCGACAACGCGACGCAACGCTCTAATGGAGCTTCGCTCTTAAACCACTTGTAACTATTAAAAAAACCGCATCATAATCCGCTACGTAGTTTTCAATAAAGGCTTTTATAGGGACATTCATACAAAAATAACGATTTTGTTTTATAATAAGTAAAGACGTTTCAATTTGATACTTTCAGCTGTCGCTGAGTATAAATAAGTTTGACGGATTGAAAGACAGACAGACGGACACCGTAGTGTCAGTAAGGGTTTGTACGAAACCCTAATGAGCCAAAACCCATTGTAACATGGAGACTTGTTGCATTGATCCCAAATTATGAGATTATGGCAGGAAAATTATGTTTACGTAATTATGTTATTTGTTACCTGTATAACGAAGTACGCCAGTTTAGGCCTAGTTGCTAGATAGTTTAATATATAGTTTGTGATATCTAGACGTTGTTGTATGGATAGACTTGCTGTCGATCTGGAAAAAAACATAGGTACATTAAATAAATAAATCATATAAAACTACTTCTTACGGATTTAGAAGCTTGTATTTGTTTTAAATTTTGGCCCGACGTTTCGGAGACCTTGGTCGACAGAGACCTGCAGTAGTTTTATTTAAACAAATGAGTTGCTCAAATGTTAGAGAATTTAAAAAAAATCATGTTAAGAGTGAATTGTCTGTCCTGTTATGGGCACGTAATGTGGAGGGATAAAGGGCATCTAAACAAAAAGGTGATAAATATAATAATGTTGATGGCCGGAAAAGGTGGGGAAGACAAAATAATAAATGGATGGAATATGTGAGATTGTAAATGTAAAAGCTTGTTTAGATGTTTGTTACTCTTTTACGCAAAAACTACTAAACAAATTTTAATGAAACTTTACAATAATGTAGCTTATACATCAGAATAACATATAGGCTACAATTTATCCCGAAAGAATGCAATCTTCCCGTGGGATGGAAAAAAACGAACAGTTTTTTCATCCTTTTTACCGCAGGTAACACCACGGGCCTAGCTAGTATTAATATATAAGTATGTACCTTGTAACAAGTTTAGTAAGCGTGGTGGCGGCCAGTAGCTGTGAGTAGCTGGAGTCAGCTCTCTCTAACAACGCCTGACACTTGCTGAGCGTGTCCGGCGCCTCCTAAATATATAACAATGACATTATTATAACATATCTATACATATAATAAATCTGTAGATAAAAAATTTTTGTACATTGAATATATTTTCAACAAAATAGTCAGATGGGTAAAGGAAACAGAACTCATTTCCAGCATTTTTTATATTTTGTCTGTTTGTCTGTGCACGCACCACGTAAAATGTATGTACAACACTTAAAAATATGTATTAGTGTTATACGTGAAAATTGTACACAACTCAAGGTATTACTTAGACTTTGTTTCATCGCAATCGGTCCACTCAATTAAGAGATATTTAGATAATACGAAATGACTTAATTCGGTTATGCCATCTAGCGGCTAAATAAGAATAAAAAATGGATTGGTCAAATTGATTTGGATCAAAAAATCGAAGAATAATCGATCCACGCGGACGGAGTCGTGGGCACAGCTAGTGGTTAAATAAAACATTCAGTAATGAATATACGATGCTCTTATCTGGACAATAATATCATGCATCCAAAAGAGATCTAAGTTCTCGGAGCCAAAAAGAGCCTGGTCATGGCAACAGACTTGGACACGGAACTGTAGAAAGTGGCGATCACAACAGATCAATCTGGTCCCAGTGATAGTAGGGATAACATAGAACATAGCCTGATTAGTCGCTACAAAAAAAAGGTATTTATAATGTATTTATCGGAGTGAAAGTAAATATTATATACCTGAAAGGCGACGACCGCCTTCTCCGCCTGCTCCCTGATCACAGGGTCCTGTGACTCGTACAACTGTTTGCATAGTAGTTCTATTTGTATCACCTCCTGGAACACATACATACATACATTATAATATCATTACTTATTATAAAACAACTACCTAATACCAGCGATTTCAATAGCAATTGTAGTTATTTAGCACCTCGTCCCCAAAAATACATCAAACCTTAACAAATTGTACAAAAAGCCATCCTCTAAATCACTCTATCTCTTATAAAAACTCCATCACAATCCGTTGCTTATAATTAGTCAAGAAATTGTTATTTTTGTATGTACCTATGAGAGTTTATATCTTCAAAACTACGCCACAGTTTGTGATGCGGTTTTTTTTTTAATAGTTAGTGTTTCACGAGGATGGCTTTTCTGTATAATTTTTTAGGGTTTGGTTTTTAAATTCTACACGTACGAAGTAAATTCTATCGTCCAACTCGTACTTGACCACTTTTTTTAGTATTTGATGTAGCATCAACTGATATACATAAACTGTAAAATCTCCAGCTCTCTAGCTATCACCGTTCCAGAAATACAGTCAGGTAACAGACAGACGGATAGCGAAGTCTCAGTAATAGAGACCCGATTTACCTTTTGGTATAGGAACCCTAAAAACCAAATACAATAAATATTTAAAATGTAACAATTAACTACAATATGAAGAGAGTAAAACTGAAGATGGTACTGGTCTTAAATATTATAATGTTAGCCCTTCAGATGGGAGACAGGAGACAGGCATCAGCACTGAATTTTTATAGTCCCATGAGGCTGGCATGGCCACCTAAGGTGACTCCGAGGCTCAATAAGAAATTATAATTATTTACATAACAAGCACAAGTATAGTGTTATCAGTGCACATCTTCAGTTCATCACAGTTTCATGTATATTTAATATTTACATAACTACATTATTTAACATTACTCATATAGAGATAACAATCAAGTACATTTTCAATTATAATAAAGTAGTAATTTCCGCTACTTTTGTACGTGTAGAGTTTGAACCAAATCTTAACTAATTATATAAAAAGCCATCCCTTTGAACCAATCTATCAATTTAAATCAACCGCATCAAAATCCGTTGCGTAATTTGAAGATATAAGCTCACATAGATACATACCTACAAAAAGAATTACTTTGTTTTATAATAAGTAAAGAATGTAAAGGCTAACCTGTCTGTCTTAGACTGAATTTTGAATTGTTACTATGTATTATTTTAAAGTGAAAGTATTTTCATGTGTATTTTTATTTCATTAATGTAAATATGTATTGTAACAGTCAACACTAACTATACTGTTACCTACTTACGGTCTTATTCACAATGACTTATCAGAAGTTTGAAAGTTCACTAAAATTGTCAAAACTTGTTATTCATAACAGTCTTTCTACGCTAAAACGTTTATTATCTCTCCGATAAAAATCCGTTTAAACCTCCGATAAGTCATTATGAATAAGTAAAAAACAAAATAGAATATTAGTAGGTTTATTTTTACAACTGTAGTGCATGTATGACTAGATGTATGAGTGTAAATGAAGACAAGGAGGTGTTTAGATTGTAGCAGATTTATTTATTTATCGAAACTTCACAAGTATATTTTAACAATTGCATGCACGGTAATGACACTCTAGCATGAAAGATATGACTAACTTAAAATTTGGCTGCAATCATATTCCTCTTAGCACTAATTTACAGAAGCATTGGTATAAGACTATAAGGCATAGTGTATGGTTCACTATTTCTCTCAAAAATCACCTTTTTTAACCCTTAGCTGGGTCTTACAGCACCCTATGTGAAATAACATTCCGTTGTTAACATTTGTATTGTTAAGTTGGAATATAAAAGTTACAACCTCATTTCCTCGCAGATACTTTTTCTTATAAGACAATATTTCTATTGTGTATGAGTCTTATATGATTTTAGCAATACCATAAACAAAGAATTAATGAAAAATTTAGATTCTATTTATAACTGAAACAGTGTTTAGGGATAAACTAACGCTAATTGTCTGTTAGAAAAGGAAAAAGAAACAAGAAGATTGATATCATTATTTTGTTATCACAACCTAAAATAATTGTAATGATGACTAATCTGTGAATCAAATAATAATTTTATTTATAGCTATATAAATGAAGTCAGCAGTTCATGAAAATTATACAATTTAATTAATAATAGTTACAATAATAATCGAATAACAAAACGCACTAGGAAGCTTCAAGGAAGCAAATACATATATTTTATATCAAGGATAACATTGTAAACACTATTATAACCAAAGTGCCGGCTTAATAAAATATAATTTTGAACGCTACAATTAAACTAATTGCTCTAATATTAGTTATTGCGCTAAATAAATACGATTTAACAAAATCGTGACCAAAAAACTCGGATCGCGGCCCGAAAACAATGTGTCGTAAAATTATGTTATTAGTTGAAAGAAGCTTATAAAAGACATCACTGTTTTCATGAGAGACGTTATATTATTAATGCCACGTACGTCTTGACATTAAATTCATTTAGAATCATTTAAAAATCATAATATTTTGGTTCTCACCTGTTCTTCAGCCATCTTTGTTATTTTCTTGCATTTGAAATGACGTTTTGATTTCGCTTACAAAATTTGTAATTGTCTGTACGGTATTGGAACTGTACAATTTAAATATTATTAAAATGAGAGATCTTTTAATTGCACACTGTATTAGTTTAATATAGAAATATTTCAAAATTTTCTATATCTTCCTATTTTCAGCATGACAATGTTAAATTGACCGAAATAACTAAACGTGTTTACAGTTTTCCGGTTTTTACTTTCAGAAATACCCATGGCAAATATCTAATAACTTGAATTCAAAAAGAATATCTACAATTTTACTCGTTTACTTTGGAAATTGAAAGATTTCCTTCTGTAGAGGAGAACAGAATACCCTTCCTACTTCTTTTCAATCATTTCCATTTGGTCAGCAGTATTATGAGGATACCAAAATAGCTTCGTGCATTTTTCTATGTACAAAGTTTTCATTGTTTCTTTAGATTAAATGGCTAGAGCTCTAATTTTTAAGTATATGTTTTTTTCAATATATGATCTAGGATCGCATGAACTCAGAAACGCGATTGAAAAAAGTTTTCTCGTTATAAAATCTTAGCGAAACCTCTTAAATTTTTTTTTTTTTCATTTGTCGGTCTATTATCGCGTATTAACTAATGAAATAACTTTAAAAACATAAGTAACTATTATTTATATAGAAACACGTAAATCAGAATTAAAATATATTTAGTAGATTTTGAGTAAATAGGAAAAGTATCCCTAATTCTTCATTTTCTGTGCCTACTGGCTGTGTTAATATGTACGTGTCGGCGATGATATACGATAATATTGATGTAGGCCCTTAAACTCTGGGTCAGCGTAACCAAAATACTGGCAATTTGCACGCTGTACTTCTTTTAATTCTATGTACAGCACTTTAAAGTGCTGTACAATTTATTTCATTAAGCCGACTACTAGATGGCGCTGTGTTCGATTTAGTTTATCCTACACTAGATGGCGTGATACTCATATTATCTAGCTGACCCGGAAAACGTTGTTTTGCAATACAAATGTTAGGTGTAGACAAATAATTCGAAATAAAATATTAATGAGACTATAAATTGAAAAGTAGGCTATCCTATCTTTCAAGTTGGGTCGAATTGCACACGGTGTGCAAATCAAATTTAAAATCGGTTCAGTAGTTTAGGAGTCCATCGCGGACAAACATCGTGACATGTGATTTTTATATATAAAGATATAGTGCTTAAATTATGTACTAGATAACACTACTAATTTTAGTGTAGTAGACTGACCACTAGATGGCATTGCAATTATTTTAGTGTAGCAGACGAGTACGTTGTTGTCGTGTCATTGTAGTACTTACAAACTTATACTTACTAGATGGCGTTGAAATGCTATTATGGGTTTGGTTATCAAAACAGGGTTAATACTGTAAATAAACTTTATAGCCAGAAAAATACAAGACCATAATCTCATTCTTTTTCAGACAGAAAAATATCAGCAGCTAAAAACCGGCCAAGTAAGCGCTGGACTGGCACAGTTTGACATCTAGTTTGAGAGACGGAAAACTCAAAACTAATCCCTATTCACAAAGACACGCCTAGTTAGCGCGGCACAGTAGACCACAAACCCTTCAGAACTAGAGGAGGCCCGTGCCCAACAGTGGGATGTTAGCAAGCTAGAGAGGGTATAAATAAAATCATTATTTTATATTATTTCATCTGTTTTATTTTTTCCTTTGTTTAACAGATCACGCAAATTTTCAACCTTCCTTTCTAAATATCTTATTTTTGACTGCAATCTTTTTATTTTGTTATTTTTTATCTGTAGTGTCCATTTTAATCTTTTTTCCTTTAATGTTTCGTGTATTTCGTATACAACGTTGGGCATTTTTGTATTGGAGGTAGATAAAAGAGAATTATTATCAATTATTGGTAACTGTTGTACAAGGGGTTGTTTATGATAATCGTTAGCATTCACATGTAATTGTGGTGAAGGGGGCTGCTCTTCGGCGATGTCATCTTCACAAGAACCACAGGATTTACACTCTTCAGTGTCCTCGTCCGGTTTTTCAGTCTTAACTATATCAGGTGTAAGTAAAGGTGTATTTTCAACAATTATGTGTGACGGTTTATGTAATTGTTCATTAGTGATAGAGATTTCGTAAGTTTTATGCAAAGGGTCCTCATCGTCTTCGTCTGGTTCACTCTTTACTATCGTGGAATTAACTAAAGGTGTATTGGACTGCTCTTCAGTGATACATATTTCATAGCTTTTAGGCGTTTGCAAGTTCTGACAGTTTTCGTCTGAACTTTTAGAATTTACCATGAATATATTTGTATAGCTTGTTGATTGTGGCTGATTCTCACATTCATCCTGAAAAAGGTAGTTCATTATTCACTCAAGCATTAAAACCGTCGTGATTGTATAACCAGTTTAGGGCTGCCATCCATCCGAGTTTTTTTTTGGATTTGACCTAGTTTTAAGGGCGTTTTATAAGATATAGTGAAGTTTTCTTTGAGTGGAGATAAATAGAAATAAAAAAAAATATAACGATGCTTTTATTTTTGACAAAAAAATATTTTTTCGTGGGATGTCCGGGGAAGAATTACATTTCACTCCAATATCCGAGAATTTATTAATACAAGTGATGGCAGTCTAAGACCAGATGTATGTACTTATAAGTATAAATGAAGTCATGGAAATATATTTACATCGTAGCAGATGACTCTATATACTCTCTATACACTTGGGAAAAGAGCCGTGACGATATGATAAAAATGTGTGTGTATGTTTTACTTTCTTGCGGTGATATTATACGCATTATTTTACGTCTTCAAAGTGCTGTTGTACACTTCATGGATGTCAGTTTTTCGTAAAGAAAAATATACTCATCTTAAACTTCACTCCTCCACTCTTTTTCTAACGCTCCTAAAGATTTGAAACTTTAATAAAGTATACCTTTGTCAAGTTCAACGATGGGAAGGCACCTGGTTTTAATTTCCTCTTGTTGTTAGCTTGTGTTATGAACCATGCCTCTTCAAAATGCAAGGAGCAAATTGTGCTTGTACGTTTAGGAGTCCACGATACATGATTCCCACAAACCTTGAGCCAGACATCACGAAGTCTCGGATTTTTAGGGAACCTGAAAAATGTTTATTCTTTATAAAACAAAGTCGTTATTCTGTTGGTCCCTATGTGAGCTTGAATCTTTAAAACTACGTAACGGATCTTGATCTTTTCCACTATAATTTAGATAATTAAGTAAAAGCATAGCAAGTCATTTGCAAAAATTATTAAATTAATGTAGATCTTGATGCGGTATTTTTAATACATAAAATGGTTCAAGAGAAAAGCTTTTTTGTACAATTTGTTAAAATAATATTTTCTAACACTTGCGCGACTCATTTGTTTAAATAAAACCACTTTTTACGGATTTAGACAAAATTATAAATACACGCGTCTAAATCCGTAAAAAGTGGTTTCATTTAATTTGTTAGGGTTCGGTTTCCAAGCACCACTCATACGAAGTCACGAGCAACAGCTAGTATAGAATATATCGGTATTTGTTTATGTGTTGTCATAGCTCTAATCACGTCGCTAGAATATATTATATTAACAGGGTTGGGCAGTATTTCAATTACATGTAATTGAAATACGTAATTGAAATACAATTACGTATTTTGTAATTGTATTTCAATTACTGCCTCAAAATGTAATTTGTAATTTGTATTTCAATTACCGGACGTCGAAGTAATTTGTAATTAGTATTTCAATTACTTGAGGCTTCAAAATACATTTTTAAAATACATTTAAGTACAACCGTCACTTTATGTAGCCAAAGTATCTATTGGAGTCTGCTTGTAGAGTCCGTTATATAAGCTGTGCGCCAAAATTATTTAACAAAACGCAAACTGTCAATGAGGTAACGGTGGCCCATCAAATTTTACTTTACCAACATTAGTTTGATGTCGGTGCCGAAAATGATCGTTTGCCACAAATAGGATAATCTCATAGGGGCTTATATTTTTGCGCTGTTTGGGGTAACTACAGTAAATTGGTATACAGATTGTAATGTTTGTTATACTTATTGTATTTTCTACTTTTTCTTTGAAATTTTGTATATAGATTCTGTAGTATAATTTAAGTATTTCTTATGTATCTTATTACCTTTCTTTGTGTTTCTTTTATACTATTTTGGTCTTAAAAATGTGTAAAATTGTTGTTGTTCTTGTTTGATGGCTTAATGTGTAAAATTTTAATGTTTATATTATTGTGAGTGACAAATGTCATGTCACAAATCTTTTACTTTTTTTTATTAATTTATTTATTCTTAAAACGATAGAGGTTGAATGACATTTGTTAACCTTATATTTTTTATGTCCTTCTCTTAAAATTTGAATTGTAGAATTCTGGTATGGAATTAAAGATTTAAATTTAAAAATTGAAATTCGAAAACTTTGATGGATCTCGAGAAGAAATTGATTCAGCTAGAGGAATTGAGAGAGAACGGTAGGCTGTTCGGATTCTAAGTTTTCCTGTGGATACTAAAAGGCATTCGGCTGGAGGAATTGAGAGAGCACGGTTGACTGTCCGGATTCTAAGATTTCCTGTGAATAGTGGATTGTGAATCATTATAGAAAGGTCAGTGACTTAATCTTTAAACTCTGCAATACTTGAACTCTCCAGGCCTAACTACACTTAAGGTCTTGGACTTACTTTCGGAGTGGATTGAATCTCAATAATATAGCTGACTGCCACCACCTTGCTCTTGGGGAGCCTTTGCCGTTACTGCTATCATTGACTAATACCGCCTGCTGCCGTTGCCACTATTGATGAGGTTGACGAACTGAGTTGAAGACCTAACGAATTATTGCTCAACCGCCATACCAGAATCCCAACTAGATTGATTTTTTTTAAAACCCCAAATAGATTAATTTACGTTTACCTTTCCTTTTTTTTATTTAAAGTGTGTTTTCCTTTTTTAATATAAACTCTAAATATTATCTTAATTCTTGTATTTTTTTGTTACTTGTTAGGGTCCTAATAGTACCTTACAAATTAACAATTGTGACTTGCCTCTTTCTCTCTTGAAGGAGTGCAACGTTACAGTTTGGCGCCCAACGTGGGGCCTTCTAAATTCTTAAATTCACTCTTAAATTAATTCTCTAAATTCTAAATTAATATTTGCACAAATAGGTAATTATTTTTGATATTTCATTAGGCTCTCAAATCTATATTAGGCTCTTTCAATTTTTATTAGACACTACTTACATTCTTCAATCTTTAACTCTGAACGTAGTACACTATACAGTACTCCTACAAATTACACCGCACCCCACACACTGTTACACTACTTACGGATTGCTCACGGCAATCTACATTCATTCTTCTCTTGGCAGTGTTCTTAAAACCATTCGTGGTCACTGACAAGTTGGGGTTTGATATACTCTACGGCGTGCTGCAGGACAATATCCTGTAGTAGACGCACATGCAGGTTTTCGGGCACATCCTGGGAACTGAAGTCTAAGACATTCATAACATTTTTGAACCTTCATCACATTATTTTCATCTTTGTAGTTGTCGAAAATATTTTTTATTTTTTTATTTTTGATTTTTGACAATCAACAAAATGCGTAACTAAGACTATAATTAAACTAAAATCTATGATACTTGACTAAAAAGGTTGGTTCTACTTTCTCAATTCTTTTAATTATTTAACTTAGCTTTGTATTAAACGAACTTTTACATATTTCGATATTTATAAACTTTAATGTTTTTATAATTTTTCTCTGTATCTTTTTTCTAGAAATGTAAAACTATTTTATTTTATCTTGTATCTGTATTCAATTATAACCAAACCCTTTAGGCTTCATTATTTTATTCCTTTTTTTTTAATTTATTTTCTATAATAACTTGGGTAATTACCTACGTAGTTGGTTTATTACCTTCTTAATTCTTAAATCTCCTTAATGCACAACGTTGCCTTGGAGAATCTTAAACTCTTAATTCTAATAGACTTAAGTCTATCTTTCTTAAATTTCCTTGTCTCAAGGACTTCTTAAGGGTAAATAAGTCTTAATATCTTATAAATATTTTGTTATTTATGGGTTTTCAAACGGTGCGGGTGACGACACCTATATAAATAAGCCTACGTCAATGTTAATGAATATGTCCTTGTGGAGTATGCGTCATTGAATGTGAACCATATCCCCTAAGTATGCTAGAAGGTGAGTGATTGTAGAAACGAAAGACGTGTGTGATAGAGCAAGGTACTATTCCATAGCCTCAAAATTTCCAATGAGTTGTAAATTTTTCAGGGGTTGTTGGGGAAATGTAATGTTTGTTATACTTATTGTATTTTCTACTTTTTCTTTGAAATTTTGTATATAGATTCTGTAGTATAATTTAAGTATTTCTTATGTATCTTATTACCTTTCTTTGTGTTTCTTTTATACTATTTTGGTCTTAAAAATGTGTAAAATTGTTGTTGTTCTTGTTTGATGGCTTAATGTGTAAAATTTTAATGTTTATATTATTGTGAGTGACAAATGTCATGTCACAAATCTTTTACTTTTTTTTATTAATTTATTTATTCTTAAAACGATAGAGGTTGAATGACATTTGTTAACCTTATATTTTTTATGTCCTTCTCTTAAAATTTGAATTGTAGAATTCTGGTATGGAATTAAAGATTTAAATTTAAAAATTGAAATTCGAAAACTTTGATGGATCTCGAGAAGAAATTGATTCAGCTAGAGGAATTGAGAGAGAACGGTAGGCTGTTCGGATTCTAAGTTTTCCTGTGGATACTAAAAGGCATTCGGCTGGAGGAATTGAGAGAGCACGGTTGACTGTCCGGATTCTAAGATTTCCTGTGAATAGTGGATTGTGAATCATTATAGAAAGGTCAGTGACTTAATCTTTAAACTCTGCAATACTTGAACTCTCCAGGCCTAACTACACTTAAGGTCTTGGACTTACTTTCGGAGTGGATTGAATCTCAATAATATAGCTGACTGCCACCACCTTGCTCTTGGGGAGCCTTTGCCGTTACTGCTATCATTGACTAATACCGCCTGCTGCCGTTGCCACTATTGATGAGGTTGACGAACTGAGTTGAAGACCTAACGAATTATTGCTCAACCGCCATACCAGAATCCCAACTAGATTGATTTTTTTTAAAACCCCAAATAGATTAATTTACGTTTACCTTTCCTTTTTTTTATTTAAAGTGTGTTTTCCTTTTTTAATATAAACTCTAAATATTATCTTAATTCTTGTATTTTTTTGTTACTTGTTAGGGTCCTAATAGTACCTTACAAATTAACAATTGTGACTTGCCTCTTTCTCTCTTGAAGGAGTGCAACGTTACAAGATATGAAGTTAATTGTAAAATCAATACCTACGAGTATATTACTGTAAGTTAAACGAGTTAAAAAAATATTTTGGAACCAATGTAGCTTTTGATGAAAGTACTGATTGGTGGAAGGTAATGCTGCTAAAGGCTGGTAATATTTACGAATAGTGGTTTTTCACGCTGGTTCTCCGTGTGTTTACCGATTAAGAATACAAATGTCACCACCCCGGGAACACCGAAATATTCCGAAAAACTTTATTCCGAATTTAGAAATTCCGATTTTAATATAATACCGAAAAATCGTAATGTCTATTATTAAAAATCATGAAATATTTAATAAATTAAATTGTGGTGGAAAAAGTGATTACTGCAAGCGGGACTTGAACCCAAGACCTCGGAAAGCCGTTCCGTAGCTCTGCCAACTGAGCTTATTACGGTAGCAAGGATTCTCCAGCGTGTTCGCGCTCCCGCAGGGACTCCCTCTTTGCCGCTATCACCTACCTGGCCAAGGAGGCGACGGCAGCACAACATTGTTCATTGAGGGTGCCGAATCCTTGCCCAGAACGTCGACGGTGAACACGCTGGGTGTCCCAGGCCGTGCACACGGCAAGGGGGTGTTCCCCCGTGTCCACGGCCCCACTCCCACAATTGCGGCACTCAGGATCAAACTCATTACCAACCAGCTCCCACATGTACTTGGCGAAACAGCCATGACCCGTGAGGATCTGGATGAGGTGGTACGTCAGATCCTCCGTCGGTGCCTCGCCTCGACCCACTCCCGAGGACTAGGTGGACCGCCTTGGCAAGCCGCATGCTCGCGGAAGATGGGGGTGCTGACGTTTGTATTCTTAATACTTCATCACGGACAATATTTTCAGAGATAATCCCTACATAAATATTAATATTCCAAAATTTATCTTCTTTCATATCATAGCTTTTAACAACAAAAAACGGACCTCAAACAGTGCCCTATGATTTTTAAAAGTTGCCATCTAATTCCCTGGACTGCCATCACGAAAACCTAATTTCCCTATCATAGAACCACTTTTGAAACATTTTCTTTCTAACAAAAAAAGAAGCATTAAAATCGATAAACGTCAAATTTATTCGTGAACAAACATTAAACCTCCTGTTTTTTAAAGTTGGGTAAAAATTATAGTATAAATGTATTTTGTAATTTGTATTTTGTATTTCAATTACAAACAGCCAAAACACTGTATTTTGTAATTTGTATTTCAATTACAACAAAGCATGTATTTTGCCCAGCCCTGATTATATAATAATATGACCTATACAAATATATGTATAATATAATATGTATATATATAATTTTATACACATTGATTTACTAACCACGACAGGGGAGCTGAGGTTACACACAAAACACACTAGCGCAATTCTATTGCGTCGCTACGACAAGAGATGACGATATCGGTATACGTGCTAATCATGTGTGCCCTTAGAATTTAGTATCTGACAAAAATATACCAGATGGTGAGTTGACGTTTAAAATTGAGGATAAGTAACATTAGCCTGGCTAAATCGTATTTGATAGATAATAACGATACATTTTCACGCACACATAGATAATGTAGGTATGTACCTGGCTTCAAGCCGACGACTGAATGATGTGGCCTGGTAGCCATAGATTATACATCTGGTTAATTTGTGGTATCTGATGATTAACGCCATCTACACTTCGCACTGAGTAAAATAAAGTTGGACAGAAAAACTAAAAGACGAACACCGAAAATATTATAAGTGTATCGGGTTTTTTATGTAATATAACCCTGAAAAATGTATAAATATTTTTCTATAGGTAGTACTTACAGATGAAAGGTAACATTATTCTTATGTTTATTGGAAGTTTGTGATCTTCTTTTGCACGTAAATACGCTGCAACTGGGCATTTTTAGCTCTTCAGTTCATTTCTTCAATGGCGTAGTATGCTCGGTAACTAATTTACTATTTTTTTATGACGAGAGCAAAGTAGTTTTTTCAGCAGGAGACACCAGACAGTGCCATCAACAGGTGTCTATCAAAGCTCTATAATGCCTGCAAACGCGCACAAATAGCAGTCAGCATAGCCACTTACTGTATCAAGTATTTGCTTAGCCTTCCGATTTTCGCGACCCCGTCGGCCCGCTCTAATATTCTATAGAAAATACCCTGGCCCTAAATGTTTTACATAAAAAGTAGGCGTGGCTAAACGCCAAAGTGATCGCAAAATTGGCACAGCTCACTTATCAATATAATAATAAATTCTTGTCTTTTTTAGCAACATGAAAATTGACTTGATTTGTCGGGTCGCGCGTTGTGGGAGTTGTTCTTCACGTATCACGAAGATCGGAAGGCTGCCTTTAGAGGACGTTTCAAGTCAGTAGACAAGTACTATGCGTTTCAAATGAGAATAGGATTGGCAATGACTTCTATCTGTCAAAATTGATTGAAAAAGCACAGTCAACAACGAAACCTTAATTGCGTAATAATAATGTATTTTTTGGTTTTATCTAATTTCACTTATTTAAAGAGAAAAAAATGTCTTGAATTATATATTTGTATAGGTCATATTATAATTGAAAAAGAATATTTTCTTTTATAATTTCGTTGTAGAAAACAATGATAATCATAATATGGATAAGTGGCAACCTCTATTTTGTCGTTGTTCGTGTCTTATCGAGAAAATGAGGCCTGCCTACGTTTTATTTTTGTATGCTGTTAGTTATGTTGTTGTTTTCCGTTAGATAAATAAATTTTGTTGTTATTTTTCCTAGTTCTTGTTTGTTAGTGTTGGTATTTTGTACTTGTCATAATTTGTTATTTTTTTATTTGTATTTGTCTCGCTAACTGCTCGAAAATAAGTAAACGATGACGATAAAGTGATAAATTAATTATATTATAAAAATATCTAGTTTTGCTGACCCTACTAAAATTGTTCGAATTGACAGCTATGACATCACAACATGGCGCGGGGTCAATCCTATTCTCATTTGAACGGCATAGTAACTCCATCTATTGTCTCTCTCTCTCTCGTTTACAACAACAACGACACACAAATAAGAAAGTTTTAAAGAGTTCGGCATAGGAATTTTTTGTGAATTCTGCTTTGTCAAATATACTGGGAAGGTAAAATATACTTTGTGTGTTGAATATTTAAAGTGCGAGCTTAGCAATTTAATTTAAAAAAAAAATTGCGTTAGTATACCTCAGCGCCCCATTGACTTTACCAGGCAATTAGAAAATCAAAAGTGTGTGTAAATACATAAAGGTTTAATTTATTGCTCAAACGGTTTAATATCTATTATTAAGAATTGAAAGTTAATGATGGATGAGTTTTGTTCAAGACTGCACAAAACTTTAATAATGTGCCTTTTTTAAATTATTTAGATTTAGATAGGTTAATGATATGTGTATCATGGAGTTATTATAGAGCTTCCTTGAGTTTATTTTTAAATATTATCACAATAAAACGTATGTTAAAATATTTGTATCACCGGATAGGCATCTGAAAATCTCGCTAAAACTGATTGAAGTAGCAGCAACTGGCAACACTAATATTGACATTATTTGTTTTTACTATAATTTGTGAAATAATAGTGTCTATTAAAACGAATTATTACTTACAGATGAAAAGTAACGTTATCCTTTTGTAAATTTGATGTTGACGACCTTTTTTTGCACCAAAAAATGCTGCAACTTGGCATTTTTATTTCATGTCCGCTCAGCGTTATTTGTTTTTTTTTTCACAGACTACAGAAATATCACAGAATAGATAGAAGAGAAGATAAACAGAGAAGTAACGAGAAACAGAGTACTATATGACGTCCATAGATTATCTGGGCCCTGAGTCGGGTATTTCAATGGTGTCACGATTGTACCACAATGGTACCATTATGGTGCAATTGTAAAGTTTTTGGTAGTCTACTATTAATGTCTTAGCGGTCATAGCGGTGCTAGAGTCTGTCAAGCGAGTCGAGTCCACAACCCTTTTACTGATTTCTTTTAATGGCAATACTATGATCTGTCAAACAGATTGTCACAAATTCTGTTGAAACCTCGTAATAATCCGGTTTTTGTTGAGTTTTTTAATGTTATAATGCCGAAACCTATTAAAAGTAGTGTCAGGAGCTTGTTGTTTACAATGATTAATAAATATAATCGTGTACAGAGTGAATCTGACGACGTGTTATCGCAAAAACGACGACTTTTGGATGAAATCGTTTCAACATCAGGTAGGTTGGCAACAACGTGTTGATACTTTTAGCACAATTGTCTAACTTTTTTTATTTTACTGTGATTTGATCACGATTTCCGTTTTGGTTTAGATCCAGACGTCGTGTTCATGACCTTGAAACTTACTGGGGCATCTTTAAGTGAAAACTACTATAAAGATTGTTGTCATTTTTTTCAGCCACCTTGGATGATGAATTAATAAAAAGCACAATTCATGATTTAGTTAAGCAAGTCATAGCCTTAGAAGACCTGACCGCTATTGAACTTATATGGAGTTTGGCTAAAAGAAAAATAGCCAGCAAAAATTTAGGGATTCCAGGTAATGAAATGGAGAACCTTATAAAAGAATGTTTTAATAGTGTCACAGCCAATGATTGGAAAAAATGCAGCGATCACACTATTAGTGTCGAAAACAAATATAAAGTAAGAGACAGGATATCCGAAACTGAGTTGGAACCTTTCATCATTTCTGTGCGTAATGATGATACTGACAGTGATTTCTCATATGAAGGCATTGAATTTCTTGATTCTGATTTTAGTTCTGATTGTGACAAATAAATACTTACATTGAAATCCTTTTTTTTTATTTATTTCAAATATGTTTTTTTTTTATTAAAAATTCAAGTATCAATAAGTTTTTAGCGTGTTATATCAGTGTTGACACCTGAAAGATTTTTGAATTTGCCGCCTTTTTCATGGGACTAGACTCGCTTGACAGACTATATTACGACTTTTTTTTTTTTTTACTTTTGCTATTTTCAAGTAAAAATTAGGGAAATAGTAGGTAGTAGTACAACAAAGGAACGAACGGAAAATTTAGAAAAGGAACTGATCAGGAAAGGCCATTACGACTTCATCATTGACTTACAATTGTCAAAGTGAAATAAATTGCTAGTCTCGTACACAATTGCTTCACAATTGCAATTCAATGACTGAAATGTTTCGGTAGTCTGGTGCTCAAGTCTACTATTTTGGAACAATTGTCATACCGGCACAATACCGGCACGATACCGTTGCAATTGAAGTCAAATATCCGCAGTCTGCTATATATGCCGTCATAACGGTCGTTCAATGGTAATAGAATTGTCGATCTCTTTTATCTATGCATTGAATTTTCGGTCTCTTTTATCTATGAATTGCGTTAGAATGGTATGTATGTGTTGCCGTTTTTAAAAAATGCGTTAGTTGAAGTGATTTTCGAAAAACTACTAATAAATTTAAACATTTAATCATGCTAGACTTCGTTTAGATATATTTGTACATACTATTTATTAGTATAAAAAGCAATGTGAAGTTTAGGAGATTAGTAAATTGCAATAAATTACAAAGAACAATTTCTAATATTTCTATCTATCTATTTTTTATTTATGGCAATCTGTCGACACAGGACAATTTAAAAATATTACTGTCAAATTCAAAATAGCAGACTACCGAAACATTTCAGTCATTGAATTGCAATTGTGAAGCAGTTGTGTACGAGACTAGCAATTTATGTCACTTTGACAATTGTAAGACAATGATGAAGTCGTTATGACGACACATTATTAGTAGACTACCAAAAACTTTACTATTGCACCATAATGGTACAATAATGGTACCGTTGTGACACCGTTGAAATACCCGACTCAGGGCCCTGCTATTTTGAATTTGACAGTAATATTTTGAAATTGTCCTGTGTCGACAGATTGCCATAAATAAAAAATAGATAGATAGAAATATTAGAAATTGTTTTTTGTAATATAATGCAATTTCGGATCTCCTAAACTTCACATTGCTTTTTATACTAATAAATAGTATGTACAAATATATCTAAACGAAGACTAGCATGATTAAATGTTTAAATTTATTAGTAGTTTTTCGAAAATCACTTTGACTAACGCATTTTTTAAAAACGGCAACACATACATACCATTCTAACACAATTCATAGATAAAAGAGACCGAAAATTCAATGCATAGTTAAAAGAGACCGACAATTTTATTACCATTGAACGACCGTTATGAGCTCATATAGCAGACTACGGACATTTGACTTCAATTGTAACGGTATTGCAGTTGCATCGTGCCGGTATGACAATTGTTCCAAAATAGTAGACTAGAGCACCTGTAGATTGTGCTGTGATTTCAGGGCCCTGAGTCGGGTATTTCAACGGTGTCACAACTGTACCATTATTGTACCATTAAGGTGCAATAGTAAAGTTTTTGGTAGTCTACTAATAATGTGTCGTCATAACGACTTCATCATTGTCTTACAATTGTCAAAGTGACATAAATTGCTAGTCTCGTACACAACTGCTTCACAATTGCAATTCAATGACTGAAATGTTTCGGTAGTCTGCTATTTTGAATTTGACAGTAATATTTTTAAATTGTCCTGTGTCGACAGATTGCCATAAATAAAAAATAGATAGATAGAAATATTAGAAATTGTTCTTTGTAATTTATTGCAATTTACTAATCTCCTAAACTTCACATTGCTTTTTATACTAATAAATAGTATGTACAAATATATTTAAACGAAGTCTAGCATGATTAAATGTTTAAATTTATTAGTAGTTTTTCGAAAATCACTTCAACTAACGCATTTTTTAAAAACGGCAACACATACATACCATTCTAACACAATCCATAGATAAAAGAGACCGAAAATTCAATGCATAGATAAAAGAGATCGACAATTCTATTACCATTGAAAGACCGTTATGACGGCATATAGCAGACTACGGATATTTGACTTCAATTGCAACGGTATCGTGCCGGTATTGTGCCGGTATGACAATTGTTCCAAAATAGTGGACTTGAGCACCAGACCACGGTCCACGACTGAGCTTATATTGTAGTACATAAACTTTCTCAGCACGTTCGCACTTCCATGCTGGCTTCCGTGATGCTAACATAGAATTAGGACATTGTATATCGGTAGATAAGTAAATTTAAGAAATTATACTTCATTTTAATTTTTAAGAATCTGTCGAGTTAATTGAATTTTGTAACAAATTTCATGATGCCGTGCTGTTAGAATTAATATTATAAACCATTAACGAATATAAATATAAAGCCAGATATTATAACAAAAAAAGCATCAATAGCTATGAATTAAAAGCACAAAATATCGAGACTTTTTTTTCAAGATTCGTATCTAAAATTCTTAAAATCTATGTTAATGTACATAGTGTGTACATATGACTTGGATATGACCAAAGAGTATAATAATATAGATATAACAAGAGGGGCTGGTCTATGCCTAAACGTGCATGTATGGAAAGTGTTGCCGCGCGGCGACGGTTCCGAAAACCTTTTTTGACATTTAGGGACGTACCTATAGCTATATTTATTTTTTATAGAGGTATCATTAGTTTACTTGCAAAACTCACTAAATATTTTTAGATAATTCCGAGCTTTTATAACAATACATAATAAAGGCAAAAATTGTGAATATTATATTATATTTAAAATTTAATTCATGGAATAACATGTAAACTGAGATATTACATTTTATTCTATGGATTGAATTGTGAATTTAATATTTACAATTGTTGCCTTTATTATGTATTATTATGATAACAGCTCAACATCATCTTAAAATATTTGGTGAGCTTTACAAGTAAACTAATGATACGTACCTTATGTCATGTATAGTTTCGAAAAATTAATGTTCAACAACTCCACATAATCTGAAGAATGCTTTATTAATTTATATTATACAATACAAATAATTAATATCACATCTTTATCTGATGATTAGGAGCTTTCTTCTTCTGGTAAGCGAAAGTATTATCTGAAAATAAATAGTAAACAAGTTAATTTCATAAATAACAGACTTATAATGAAAGTGAAAGTGGGTGTTTCTTTGTGACATTTTCATAATAAGTGAAATTAAATGAAATTGCCTGATACTTGGTGATGAAATTGGGTAGTAACACTAGTATTCTTAATCAGACACCACACAATTCTTCTAAACATTAACAACATTTTTTTCAAATACTGGTACCAACTCCACATCCACAACTAAACTAAACTTAACTAAATAATTAAAATCGTTAGTCTATATTACACAGTTTTCATTATAACAAAGATAAGATTGCATTGCCGAATTATGATAATGACGCTATCAATTTTCATTTTTAGTTAAGCTAAGTTTAGTTATGTGCATAGAATCGATACCATTGTCTAATTTGTAAAGATCCAATTAATGTTGTATTAATGCTGTAAATTGTTTACCTACATTATATGTCATCACTGATGTAGTTTTGTACTCTGATAAACCTGGCGATGGCTCTTTTTATGACATCATGTGAAGTTCTAACTTGTCCACAATCCCAGACAAGATCGCTAAACACCTGTAATACATTTCAATTTTAATATAAGTAAATACTGTAAATTTTGCAGTGCAGGTGAAGCTTAGTATTAACGTACTGCAACAATTTTCATGACATTTGATATGCAGGAAGTCTCAAGTTTTAAATCAATCTAGCTCAGTTTTAGATATTACAAATTTAAATATTTATAGTTTTAAATATTTATATACAAATGTTGTTTTTTCAGTGAAAATTAATAAAAATCAATTATAATCTCGTCTAAATATCCACCACTAATGAGACCATTATCCACCGATAACCCAGTAAATTCTTAGTAACTTTTTCTTATAGTACAATAAAATAGGCTGTCAGTAATACTAGAGCTAATTTTGATAGACGAAATATTTTACCTTTCGAAAGAAAGGTTTCTACTTACAATTTAATAATAATAATAATTCATTTATTTAAGACCATAAACAGCCCAAATTGTTAGTACTTATACATAATTTTATCTTAAGAATAATGTTAGTACATATAATAACTAGTTACTTATATTTATTACATTTAAATTACAGAATATTTTACAACTTACTGCACAAATGTCACAGTGTGGTGTGCAGTCGAATCCAATGTATTAACATAGGATTGTCCCACCGCTGTGCTATAACGTTTAGGATGGTGTTGGGGCTGGCGCGCACCCTGCGCATGATGGACGCGCAGCGTTTACGTACGATGGCTTTGTAGCCATCAACTCGTGCCTCGGCGAACATACCGGACGCGCTACAGTATCGCGGCAGCCCCATCAACATCCGGAACGCATTATTATATTGAACACGAAGAGCGTTGTATGCCCTCTGCGTGTAGCTGATCCACAGATTGCAAGTGTATAAAGATTGGCAGTAGGCTGTGAATAAAGTCTTTTTAACATTTCTAGAACTGTGTGCAAATCTGCGGACCAACATATTGCATCGGACAGACAACGCCCTTCGCTCACGCTCTATGTCCAAGTCATCCTTGAGGTCCTCGGTAACCCAGTGGCCCAGATATTTAAAACTTTGGACCTGCCTTAGACTACTTTCGCATAGCTTCAATTGTGGTAGATGGGAGTAGCATTTATTACCTGCCTTAAAAACAAGAACCTCGCTTTTGTTGACATTGTATCTGAGCCCATGAGCCCCCGCATATCTCTCACAGATTCTAAGTAGAATCATCATCGCGTTGATCGATAACCATCACCATCCACCTGCCCTTATCCCATTATTTATATACTCAAATACATATTATATCTTGAATACACACTCAAAATAGTGAACAAACACATAGGTAATCTTTTGCCGCTGTATATTTCCTTTTATCCTATTAGTCCTTTCTCCAACCAGCAAATAAGAAAGGATGTTTTGAGGATATGGAAACCCCCTGAATCGATATACGAATACAAACTGAAAATAAGACAAAACGTTAATAAGTATAAGAATAATCACAACTATATTGCTTGATTAGTTTATCCACTGCACATTTAAAGCACCACAAACAAAACTTACCTAAAGCATCACAAACTTTTGTTTCTACGATGTTCAACCATTGCGAAGATAAGCAAGTAAAGTTAATTTATTGGGTAACTAACGAAACTAATAAGGAAACAAATTTTAATTAGAGTAAATTTGACAAATTTAACTTAAGTTTTATATTTGATATGAATCAATAATTAACAAATAAAATAAAATCAGCAACGTTTCGAATTTGTAAACCGCCATAACTGTCAAACTTGAAGTTTAAATTGACTTAGGGATGTTAAAAAAAAATCGATTATTAAAAAAATCAATTAAAAATCGATTATTTTTTAGATAAATTCGATTTTTTACGCGTTTTTTTTTTATTTCAAATAATCGATTTTTTTTATAATCATGGCAAAATATAATGGCTGTTGCTAGTCGTCCGGTTATACGGACGACTAATATTCAATATTTGTCCGGTTATCGGATGAATAAAATATATTAATCGTCCGGTTATCCGATTAATAAAATATTTTAATCGTTTAATTTATTATTTGTACTAATTAAGAAGAAAGAAAGAAAGAAAGAAAATATTTATTTTGATGAGACTAACATAGTAACATAGTTCACAGACACAAGTTGTATGGTTGTTATTACAATATCTACGAAATTATTCAAGATTAATAAACTCCATGCAAAACAAAGACATACTCATCAAAAAGAGATGAAGCTCAGCATAAAGCTGCGTCGCTGTAAACAACGCAGCGCTGATTTTCAGCAACACCTCGTAAGCAATTAACTACAAATAAATAATAGTTATTTAAGAAATAAAAAAATAAATAGAAATGAAACAATAATAATTAAAAATTAAAAAACATTAATAATAAAAATTCAATAATAATCAAAAACAATAATAATTAGTACAGTTAAATAAAATAAAATAACAATAAATAAAATAACAATTAAAAACAATCATAATTAAAAAAAAACAATAAAATAATAATAATATAAATCAATCACAGATAATATAAATTAATCACAGATTAATACACAGAAGAAGAAGAATCACACCGCCCTCACAACAAATCGATACAAGAATGGGTGTCGTGTATTGTATCGTGAACATCACTAACATTGCGATACGCAGAGAGTGACGCACGCGCACCGGCGCACCTCACTACGTAATAGGCATGACGTTAATCACGTGTTGTAATCGGTCGGCAAAAAAAAAATAAAACAAAATAACAAATGGAATGGACGCGACCTTTGAACTTAGATAGTGTAAGTGTTATGTTTGATTGTGAGCGTGTTTCATCATAGAGGTGCTTCAATAGTGAGAATAAGAATAAAAACCTTATTATGAGTTGCTATTACGTTTCATATAACTTTAGAAATTAAATAAAATGAAGGTTTTCGAAAAAAAAAAAGAAAATCCCTAACCTAACCTTCACTCGGTTAGCTTCGAGATCTAATAACTCCGCATTTTTTTCTTTTTGCTCCTTAGTCCTCCTTAGTAGTGTAATCTTCAGCTCCGTGGACAGTGTCGAAAAAGATTTTCACTTTTTTCACGAAAAAAATTCTTAGTTATAAATTTAATAATAAAAAAATAATAATATCCGTATGAATATACTCATTCAAAAAAAAAGCCGTACAATTAGTCAAATCCACGATTGACGGACGATTTTTTACCGGACGACTAGACACATCGAAATATAATATCGATTTTTTATTTGCAACCCCCGGTATAAAGTCTGGTTTTCAGACCCGGTACCTAGGCCTGGAACGCGAACTTATCTTTTATTGATCTATACAAGTATACACATATCATTAATCTATGGCGAACTGCCACCCTCCATAAGTTTATATTAACGTCATCTCTGCGTCTATGACGGCATTAAGGCATTTCTTTTGTACTTTTGAATTATTATAGATGTTTTATTTAACAATACATTCACCAGATAGTAGCCGATTCTCAGACCTACTGAATATGCATACAAAATTTCATAAGAATCGGTCAAGACGTTTCGGAAGAGTATGGGAATGACAAGAGAATTTTATATACATATTAGGTTATTTAAAAACTTTATTTTATGTTGGTTATATTATAAGATCCTACTATTTCTGTTGCTTGTTTTTAATTACTCGTAATAAACCAATTGATATATTTTTCTTATATTTCTTTATCATCACAGAAAGTTATATTGTTCACCCTCTATCCAGGACTTCTAGTTCCATTGAAGATTATTTGATTATGCCAAAGAAGTACATCAAGAGTGGCATAATCCAGCAATATTGATTAGAGTATTAATTTCTTTGCGCTTACAGGGTGCAAAAAATTCTAGGTCATCTTTTCAGCCCATTAAAGTTGGGCGCACTGTTGGGCACGGGGGGGGCTCTTTCACTTGGGAGGGTTAATGGTCTAGTATATCCCTGAGCTGGCTCTTACAGGTACCCTGGAGAAAAATGGGGTGGTGACACTTGTATTCTTAGTCCATCACCACACGGACGATAGGTCTAAGCTCATTTATTGAAAAAATAATTATTAAGATTTTAAGTTGGCGTTTATATATAAATTAAATAGCAACTTTAAAAAAAATCGGTTAATAAAAAAAATCGATTATTTTTTAAGAAAAATCAATTTTTAGATTTTTGATTTATTTGGCCCATAAAAAATCGATTAAATAAAAATCGATTTTTTAGGTCCAATGTCACATCCCTAAAATTGACAACTGGGCCCTGAGTCGGGTATTTCAACGGTGTCACAACTGTACCATTATTGTACCATTATGGTGCAATAGTAAAGTTTTTGGTAGTCTACTAATAATGTGTCGTCATAACGACTTCATCATTGTCTTACAATTGTCAAAGTGACATAAATTGCTAGTCTCGTACACAACTGCTTCACAATTGCAATTCAATGACTGAAATGTTTCGGTAGTCTGCTATTTTGAATTTGACAGTAATATTTTTAAATTGTCCTGTGTCGACAGATTGCCATAAATAAAAAATAGATAGATAGAAATATTAGAAATTGTTCTTTGTAATTTATTGCAATTTACTAATCTCCTAAACTTCACATTGCTTTTTATACTAATAAATAGTATGTACAAATATATTTAAACGAAGTCTAGCATGATTAAATGTTTAAATTTATTATTAGTTTTTCGAAAATCACTTCAACTAACGCATTTTTTAAAAACGGCAACACATACATACCATTCTAACACAATCCATAGATAAAAGAGACCGAAAATTCAATGCATAGATAAAAGAGATCGACAATTCTATTACCATTGAAAGACCGTTATGACGGCATATAGCAGACTACGGATATTTGACTTCAATTGCAACGCTATCGTGCCGGTATTGTGCCGGTATGACAATTGTTCCAAAATAGTGGACTTGAGCACCTGACAAATATGACAAGAAAGATGGCAGCGAATCATAGATAAATGAATGAAAAACAGCTACAGAGTACTAAAAAAAAACCATACGTGAGCCTGGCAATAATCCGTTAGTCAGTGGGTTGCACAAGGGATAAAAATAATTGGTTAAGTGCGAGTCGGACTCGCGCACGAAGGGTTCCGTACCATTATCTATGCAACATAAGGCAACGTTATTAGTATCGAGCAAGAAACGGTAAAAAAATCATGTTTGTTGTATGGGAGCCCCCCTTAAATATTTATTTTATTTTATTTTTAGTATTTGTTGTTATAGCGGCAATAGAAATACATCATCTGTGAAAATTTCAACTGTCTAGCTATCACCGTTCTTGAGATACTGGGTACGGAACCCTAAAAATCATGTTTGTTGTATGGGAGCCCCCCTTAAATATTTATTTTATTTTATTTTTAGTATTTGTTGTTATAGCGGCAATAGAAATACATCATCTGTGAAAATTTCAACTCTCTAGCTATCACCATTCTTGAGATACAGCCTGGTGACAGACGGACGGACGGACGGACAGCGAAGTCTCAGTAATAGGGTCCCGTTTTTACCCTTTGGGTACGGAACCCTAAAAAACCAACATGATGACGTCATCCAAAATGACGGGCAAAAATAGTACAGCAACAACGACAGATGGCACTACGGTGACGAAAATATAGGCTTGTTCTAAGTGGTTCTAAGCGAACCGCCCGGGATATGACATAAATAATTAATAGCGTTACTGGCAGAAACACAAAAAGAATAAGAAAAATTAAAAAATTCAATGGAACGAAAAATTTCCTGTCAATTATTCCTAAAAGGAATAAATGTTTTTGAAAAAATGTAAAATTTATTTTCGCTGATTATCATTTAACAATAAACGATTACTGTTATTGCATTTTAAAATCAAAAATGTTAAAGACGACAATATCAAGACTGAAGAAGGTGTGTGCCATAGCCTTCGTGCCACGGATACTGCGCGGTGAACTGCATTATACACCTGGTAAATTCGAAAAATGTGAGTTAATTTTCTTATTGCATTGTTCCGATTGTATCAGCGCTATTTGTAGCAATAACTGCAGCCATATATATTTGTATCGATTTTCTTGTTTAAAAAAATGATTTATATAATTAAGTTCACGCACACTGCCACTTCTTGCAAGTGATTTGGTTAATTGCCTTCTCGTTTCTATAGAGTAGGTAATTCGGAAAGTATCAAAAGGTGTCGCTAGTCGATGGTTAATGTAGGGCCAATGTGGGCATGAAAAGCGTAAGAATAGTTGAATTCTTAGACATTTTTATGGCGATTCCCTTAAGAAAAATGGCGCGAAAAGCCCGCGAGCACAAATTTAAAATAACTCAAAATGTATTTAAAGTAACTCACTTGGCTTTTCTCGCTATTTTTCAGTTACATACACCCTACAAAGAACAGCACAGAAGAGCACGAAATGCTCGAACCCAAAAAAGACCAAATCTATTAAGAAGAAGACGCCAGAAGATCCTCAAAAATATGCAGTCTCTACTGTTTGCGAAAATGCAGTAAAAGCCGAATTTGCTGACGCCAGCTTTTTAGGTCACTTCAAACCTAAAACAGTAAAAGAGATACCACATGTAGCTCATCTAACCCCTAACCCTCTTTGCATAGAAACATCAGTGTGTCGCTGCGAAAAATGTAATAAAGACAAGAATATTCCTGAAAATATTCCAGCTAAAGGGTCACAGCCACTACAAGGAGCTGCTCCAGTCTGCCACTGCAAGAATTGCCAGCGCGTCTTAGCTGATATCTTTGGCGATTCAGATCGATCGAGGCGTCAACCGAATATGCCAGATCTGCTAAGTACTATCGCTCATGTACATATGAAGGGTGACTCTGGTAACTCTAAACTCCAAACTGATGGCAGAATTCAACCTAAGGCATATAACATTCCAGAGACAAATAACAATCAACAACCTGAGCCTAAAAAGAAAGAAGAACCTAAAGAAGATAAATCTCTGGTAAAGGATTTGAGAACTGGACCGAACTGTGGAACTATTTTAATGAATCAGAAGTGTGACGACAGTGCGGATGGTAACTGGATGTATACCAATCTGTACGATGTCGCTCCAGAAGAAAATACATCTGTCACTTCTAATAAAAAGGAGCAGAAGCTTGTTTGGACTGATGACTACGGAAATAATTATGGAGAAAATACATTAAACTGTGACCCAAATATGGCTATTGATACAGAAACATTAAAAATGTACGAGACTCTAATGAAAAAGAATACAAACTATGAAGACACTGAGGCTGGCAAAGTTAGCGGCAATATCATGGAAAAATCAAATAAACTTTCTGAAGCTAAACTTATGGCTAGTTCTTTTGCAAAACCCCGTAGTCCAAACAATAAGGAAGAGAGACTAAAACAAAAAATTGAACATATTGAAGAAACTCCAATGGTAGAAGCTGACAAATCTAAAATCGATGGTTTTAATATCACACCAAAAGTGTTAACTAATAAAGAACGCGCCATGAACTTTACTCAAAATGCTTTCGATGAAGTGGCAAAACGTTGCCTAGGTTCGAAGCATAAACAAATTGATGAAATATTACTTAGAGAAATGGATAAACTAGGTACTCCTATAACAGCGCAAAAAACTGAGGACGTGAAGCCTGCTTCAAATAAAGAAGGAGCAAGTAAATTTGGAGATAGAGCAGCTGATCTACGCGAATTAAAAAAAATGCAGCAAAGGAACAATTGCGATAATCTAATACGATCAGCACTACCTGATTCATCTGTGACACCTCATCGTGAGCTAAGTGTATCTTCTACTGATAAGGAGCCTAAAAAAACAGGACTTGGAATGGCACATCTCGAACCTGACTCTATTCTGACAAGAAAAGCTTGGGAGAGCCAATTCGACCCTAAACATGTATTGACATGCAACGAGACTTGTCCTATATCTCCAAAACCATTAACAGATTGCTGTAGTAATCTTGATGGTACTAAAGCCATTTACGATCGTAATAAGCTTTTATCTAGACAAGATGATAAACACAATGAACCGGTGAAAGAAAATACCTGGAAATTTATTGATTTTAGTAAAAAGATAGCCCCTGATGAAGAATATGTGAAAGACGATGTTATTTTAGAACAAGAAGAACCTCGGAAATACACTGAACAAAAGAGCACGCTCGGTGATTCATTAAAACAATCTATCAATGCAGCTAGCACTGTAATAACAGGTGCGACTGAAGGAGAAGAACCTAGCATTAAAGAAGATCCGGTTGTCACGGCTAGTGTGAATTGTGAAGAGGATGAAAACATATCGGACGATAAAAGAAATTTGGAATATGAGAATGATGAAGATGATTATAAAAGTGATTTAGAGCGTTTAGAATCTGCATCTGAACAATTACATGCCACCAGTGAACAACTACTGACAACGAGTGAGCAATTATTAGCCACAAGTGACCAATTACAAGAAACTAGTGAACAGCTGAGAGCTGCAACTGAAATTTTACAGGCCTCAAGTGGGAATGGTGACCCAGATAGTACTAACACTCTACTGATTACGGAGCCTTCGTTTGAGCAGTTAAACAAAACAAGTGAAAGATTACGGAATTCTGGTGAGAAGTTCGAAACACTGACTGAAAGTCTAGAATCAACTAGCGAAAAGTTGCAAGGTTTATGTGAAAACTTTGAAAAAATTCTTTTAACTCAGATAGGGCGCCCAATGGATGGAAAAACTGAAGTGACAAATGCACAGAGTATGATTCCTTCTCTGTTGCCGTCTACTGGTGCCTTAGATTCTAAGAATACTACAAATCCTAGCCCACCCGCCTCATCAGTGTCACCATCACCGTCCCCAATTAAACAACAGGACAACCTTGACAAAGGTAAATCAGTGCAAAAGAAGCAAACAGAAAGCGAAGATATTGAGGAAGACTCGCGCAGTGGTTCTAAACTTGCTAGCTTAGCACAACAAGGAGCTTCAATGAATCCTTTAAAGTCTATGACAAGCGATTTGTCATCCTTACTCAGGCCTTTACCTCAAGTGAACGAGAACACTAAGCTTTCAGAACTCATGAAAATAGTTAAAGAAAGAAATAAGCTTATAGATACATCTAATTATTTAAACGCATCTAATATGCAAACTAAGAAAAATATACCACCACTTAGCATGCCCATGCAGAAAACGCCTGTGAATGTAATAACACCGGGTTATCCGGAGATAAAACCTCCATTAAGTAAGGGTGTTCCAAACACAAAGAAACCTAAAGTAAAATTCAGTGCATGTGATTTAAATACTCTTGGCATTGATCACAATCCGTCATATTATAACCAAGGGGCATCAATTAGATATGATATATATGGAAACAATGTTTATCAAGGAATGGCTCTTACTGAGGAACTAGAACCGGCATCAGAATTGAAAGATGAGATCGCTATAAAACTGAAAACACTAGGGGAAGTTTTAAGGTCAAATTACCAACAAAGAAAAATTGAGACTCTAGAAGCTATTATGTTGGCAAGAACACATCGTAGGAGAAATAGGTCTCAATTATTTAGAACTAAGAACTTTGATCCTTGGGCACCAATACCATCTTGGCCGCAGCCCAAACAGAATAAACGGCCAAAGTTGCAATGTCCTAAAGATGGTTGCAAATCCTTACCACCAACTCGCGCTGAGAAAGACCCCGACTGTGGTTTGAGACCCTGTGACACATTCCCGATATTTCCAAGCAGAAAATTTTCTACTCTTGATTATTTTGCGATATTATTAGCAGACAATGATATTTTTGATATTTAAGTAATAAGAATTTCAATAACACGTGATAAACAGCGAAAATAAAGTCTAATTTGAAATAGTTTGTTTTCTTAAGTTAGGTTGTGAGTAAATTTTGGTAGAAACGCCTACACTGAGATTTAATACATTATGATAAATGCTTAAGGCGTTGAAGATATTTTCAGTACGAGTGAACTGAACACTATACAGTGTGTATATTCCTTAGTTAGTAGACATAGAAGAAGAGCAACACACGCTTCGGAAATAATTTCTTTAATCAAGGTAGATAGATTGCTAATAAGTGTGGTGACAGATTAAGACTAAGCCAACTAAGAGATACCGCCTACCGGTAACATCCTCATTGAGAGACTGAAACCTCTAAAATAAATTCAGTGCCAATACGCCTGGTCAACGTGGCATAGTAGACCTTAATCCCTTCTAAAATGGAGGAGGCCCGCAACAGTGGGACATTAATGGGCTGTGTTCCACGTACCACGTACCAACTTTCTATATTTTGCAATCTCACCGTAATTACCTACATCTTGTTTTTAGTGGAAAATGAAGATTCGCCAATTTTGAGAAGAACATTTTACAGAACAGAATGGACTAAACCACAATACACAAACAAACCATATACTGAATCAAGAAACGATAAAGAAAATATAAATATTGAAACTCTTTTCGAAGAGCCTATCATTGCACGGAAAATTTCTAGCAACATTGGAGGGAAAACAAATGTTCCGGATTTGAAAAAGAATCCAAAAAATTTTGCGCCTCAAGTTTTGAATTTGAATTTAGAACGGTTGTTACTTCCGACTATGGCGTCTGTTTCATATGCTGTTGTAAGATATTATTCTGATAAAAATGATGACGAGGACATTTTTTGGAGGCCTCGTTCTAAAATACCAAGAAGAGCACAATTTCAAACTTTAAAAGCTTCTCCTAATATGAATAAACAGTTAGGGAATAGTGCAAAATATTTATTATTATCTTATAATTGCAGTGAATTACGTGGGAGCGAGTTCGGGAAGCCAAATTAAACCACTTTTTGTTACGAAAGATATTAATATATATTTTAAATTTCCACAATACAAGCGTTGAAATGGTAAAAGTAAGTTTAAAAGTTAAAAAAAGTAAAAATTAATTAAATTCTAGAGTGGTCTCGCCGAAGTAAGGCTTTTGACTGACTCCTTTTATATTCTATCATATATCTAAACTTAATACTAATGCGTCATAAGCGAGGTGTCGCGTATCCTTCAGTCCCATCGTTCTCATGGGAATGCAAATTTGCTTACGAGGCTGTCTGCACTCGAACGTGAGAAAGCTGGGCTCGTAACACCTCCCCTCTTAAATGAGCAGCTATTTGGTGATATCAACGCCAAAAGCTGCGGCTCTTCTCTCTGATGTCGACATTTCCACATGCGCCGTGGTCTCTTGTGTCGTAATATCTAATTTTGCTTTGCGGCGATTGTATATGACGTATATTATAATCAGTGCGCCTGCACTTAATAAAACAATTACGTACAGTGGAATTGTAGTGTGGTAGATTGATAAATCCAACGTCTCAACTTTAGATTCCATCAAGACCTGTCTTTGTATGTTATGAAGGCTGCTTAAATTTGTAGATTGGAGTTTAAAATTTTGTGTGGTATTCAAATTATGGTATTCTAACGGTCCTAGTGGTGTAATCTCTAGTGGTTCTCCAGCTATTTTGTTGTCTAAATTAACTATGGTTATTTCTTGTGATTTTAATTTACATCCGGTAGGAATACTGATTAAGAAACTGCCCTGTAGTACTTTATATTTTTCGTATCCGCATGATAATTGAACCTTAGTCTCTATAGGAAATGTAAGTATGTATCGGTAGCTATCCAGTTCAGTTAGAGCCTCCTTGGTCAGAGAGATAGGCGTGATTTTACACGTTACATCTATCTCCTGATGATGTATGAGTCGTTGAATACAGTCCGGTTTATCCTTAACTCTATGAATGATCTTTTGTTCGCAAAGATGCCAGGATTCAACTCTCGGACATTCAGTCTCTAAATACACGAATTCCTGAGAATTAGTTGCCATAAATTGTGTAGGTGGTACTATAATGTTGTTGTACTTATTGGGGACCGGGCAGAGTCTGTATAACTGATAAGAAGTACTATATGTAATTGGAAATTTGATAGCTACAACGACTTTCGACTCTGTAATATAGGAACCTAGGTTAAGAATCTCGTAGTAGTTTCTAATATCTAATGACACAATCTGGTCTAATCGATAAGTTTCTTTTAATTTAATCAGTATGCTTTTTAAATCTTTAATAGAAAGTATGGAGTGATGAATCGACCTGTTCCGACTAAAAGCTAATATATTTTCTAATCTGATAATTTCGCTTATAAGATCTTGTGCATTTTCGCTAATTATAGAGAAAATTTGCAAAAGATGAGCAAAATGAATAGTACGCTCATATTCATTATTTGTCATATTAGTGACAAAAGATAGAGCCTTCTCTAATCTTCTCTGATTAATGGACAAATTACTGAGTATTTGGTTCTGCTGAATGGTCATTTCTTTGTACAATGTTATATGTTTATTAAATTTCTGCGATAAATTTTCGTCATTTTTATTCAAAATTTGTAAGGCGTTTTCGAATTTCAAGGCGTCCTCGTTATCTAAATTCCCAGTTATACTTTTAATGATTGATCCTAAAGGATTTATCAAACCTCTCTTAAATCTGGTAGGCCTAAATGTGTCTAGCTGCATCTGAATTTTACTTAACTTATCAAAAAGGTGTTTTATCTGAAGAGTGAATTCAAAATTGCGGAAATTTTATCCGGGTTGGGTTTAACGCCTTGGGGAGTGATAATATGGCCTAAGTATGGTGTTTCATGTTTAAAAAATTCCGATTTGTCCATTTGAATTTTTAGGTTGGAATTTCTGAGTCGCTCAAAAATGGCGCGCAAATTGACAATGTGTTCCTGTAGGCTAGTTGAATAACAGAGGATATCATCGAGATACGTTGTACAGTTAGGTAATCCACGAAGGACATTATCCATCACACGCTGAAACGTGGACGGAGCATTCTTTAAACCCATGGGCATTCTAAGAAATTCATAATGTCCTTTTTCTACACTGAAAGCTGTCTTCGAAATATCATCCGGGTATACTTCAACCTGAAAATATCCGGATTTTAGGTCTAATGTGCTGAAATATAAACATCTACCCAGTTTATCTAAAATGTCACTAATGTTCGGAATCGGGTACTTATCGTCAATTGTTTTTGCATTCAGTTGTCGGAAGTCAATGACTAACCGCCACTTTGTTTTACCAGATGCGTCACTCTTTTTAGGTACGATCCAAACTGGAGCGTTCCTCTTTTTAGGTACGATCCAAACTGGAGCGTTCCTCTTTTTAGGTACGATCCAAACTGGAGCGTTCCACGGAGATGATGAAGGGCGAATAATTCCCTGTTCAAGCATAGATTTTATTTGATTTTGTACCTCTGATCTATGAATATAAGGTTATCGGTAGCTTCTACTATATAAAGGTGTATTATCACTTGTCTTAATATGATGCTTAACATCGTTTGTAAAAGTTAACGGTTCATTATCGAGATAAAATATATCGTGATATTCTTTGCAAAGATTATATAAATTCTGTGACTCCTCTGCGTTTAAATGATCTGTGCGCAAATTAGATAAGACTTTATGAACTCTGTTATCGTCCGTATAAGGTGTATCGGGTTTTACTGGGATTGTTTGTTCGTTGTACACCTGTGCTCGTATCGGATTGACTATGGGAATTGTAAGATTCTCATCCGTAGGGTTTGAAATTTGGACAATAGTTTGATAATTTTTTGCTGTGGACAGACACTCACTAATGAAACAGTCGGAGATCGATTGTTCTTCTACGTAAATATCACCATGGCTTATATTAATTGGAACAGTAATTAATTGAGTCGTATGCGCAGAAATGGTAACTTTATCACACATCGAGCTTTCGGATTGATGTAGCATGATAGGTATTACAGCCAATTTTGTCTCTAATATGTGGGCACTAAGGTCTATTTTCGCATTCCACTTTTTTAATTGATTACAGCCTATAAGACCGTCGAAAAAATTATGAAATTTATATATGTAAAATTTTATTGGGGCACTGTCTTTTAATTCTGGAAAAGAAGGAATAGTTATAGAATAGTTATTTTGTGTTGTAACATGAGTATTTGTAACTAAAAAGGGGTCATAATCTAGTGGGGTGCTGGCGTAAAATTTTTCATACGCTTCAGGGCTAAGGAAAGATTCATTTGCACCTGTGTCAATCAGAAGTTTTAAAGGGGGATTATTAATTAGAATATACGGTAAATTACGTTTACTCTGTACATTTATTTCTATTCGGGGGCAGTTTTGTCCAACGGTGGGCAAAAATTTGAGTCATCAGGCATGTTTAGGTTTTCAAGGCCGAAATTGTGCTCAGTATCGTAGCTATCGGGGTCGTCCCTATACGTTACGTCTGAAATTGTTACCGGCTCTTGGCCATTCCCGTCGTAATAATTATCACTATAAAATTCGTTAATATTTAATTCTCTCCTTATCGGTACGTTCTTGTTTGAAACAAAATTTTCGCGTTTTCCGTTTAATTGCATAGGTGGTAAAGTACGAGCTACTGGGTGGCTAATACCACTCATAGGTCTCGGATAATTATTTTGAGATCTTTGTTGAGTCGGAATTTTGAAGCCAACTGACACGTTAGTAGGAGGATCCCTAAACATTTGTTGTGTTCTTGAAGGTCTTATGTTCTGTGTTCGAAATTGCGATGTATGGTGAGGTGACTGAATCTGTGGTTTTGAATATGTGTGTAAGGTTTGTACAGTATTCGGTGGTGCGTATGTGTTAGAATTATGATATAAACGAAAAGAATGAGGTGCATGATCATTAAAGTTCTGAAACTTATTTTTTGTAGATACATAACGATTTTTATTCTGAAGATAAATTACATTAGCTTCTTCTTGAGCGTACTCAAGGGCCATTTCAAGGGTTTCAGGTCTCATACACCTTATTCGAGAACCGAGTGGTTCTGCTAAACCTTTTAAATACGTCTGTAAGGCTAGTTTTTTATATAATGTTCTTTTGGCCTCTATAGTAGTGCTTACAGTTTCATGTAACTCAACATATGTCATTATGGTACACAATAAATTTTGAACTCTTTCGTAAAATATTTGTAATGTGTCATTCCCTTGACTTAATAATGATAAATCAGTGTATAACGAAGACTCGTCTCTGTGATCTGAAAAACTGTTTACTAAAGCCGATCTAATGCCTTGCCAATCACTTGGTATGCCGTTAGTGGCCAATGTGCGTGCCGCGCTACCAGTGATTTTATTTAAAATTCCATTAATCAGAGAAAGATTAACAAGTTCATTGCCTTCTGTTGGGCTTACAAAAGTAACGACTAGTTCATCACATAATTTTAAAAATCTTGTAAGGACATGTGGGTTTCCATCGAACTGTGGAACTAATTTTAATGACCTACAAATTTGATCAATCTTATTCATATTATGATTAATGCCTACAGTGGACGCAGACGCGCTTGCTAGACTGCTTTCCATGTTCGAATCTAAGTTACGTCGAGCGTCGTTTAATGCTGATCGTAACGTTCGTCTTGAGTCCCTGGAAGGGGACAAATTCCCTGACCTCTTTGGGTGAAAAATGATGAAAATTATAGTACCACTACGTACAAAATATAATTATAGCAACCAATAAAAAGGATTAGTGCACTTACTTGAATATCATTGCCGGAGAATTTCGACTCATCAATTTTTGGATGTCTCGAATTCTGCTCTAACCGATAGTAGGTCAGCGGCTGCTCCTCGATTCGCCTCCGATAGGTTCTTAGCTCAGGGTAAAATTCGGTGGTGTCCGATGCAAGGTCACACGCGATTTCACTTTTAGGTCCCAAGCTAACCGAGACTGCGCCAATTACGTGGGAGCGAGTTCGGGAAGCCAAATTAAACCACTTTTTGTTACGAAAGATATTAATATATATTTTAAATTTCCACAATACAAGCGTTGAAATGGTAAAAGTAAGTTTAAAAGTTAAAAAAAGTAAAAATTAATTAAATTCTAGAGTGGTCTCGCCGAAGTAAGGCTTTTGACTGACTCCTTTTATATTCTATCATATATCTAAACTTAATACTAATGCGTCATAAGCGAGGTGTCGCGTATCCTTCAGTCCCATCGTTCTCATGGGAATGCAAATTTGCTTACGAGGCTGTCTGCACTCGAACGTGAGAAAGCTGGGCTCGTAACAAGTGAAAGTGGAGCGAGGTCGGAAGTCAAAACTAAAACTGATAATTTGAAAATATTAGTAAACGAACCGGTAAAAAATGAGAAAACTAGGGACGGCGAAACCAAAACTCAAAAAGGTTTTTTTGTTGTTTCTTAATTACTTAGTACTGATTATGCTGTATGTTGTGAATTTTTTGATTTTGAGTAAATTATTACGTCGATATTTATATTCAAATACACAGATTTACTAAATAGAGTGTCTTCTATGACTACATCATTCAGCCGGCTTAAAACTATATCCATGTGTGCGTGAAATACGTTCTATGTGTTGTTAATTTCAACCATAGACAGGTCTTCTCTACCCAATGGAATACTTGTTCTATTTTGGTTCTAAAAGTGACGTTTGTGGTTTGCGAAAACTACATGTCTTAAGAATACCACATGTTAATAGACTCTAAAGTACGATTTAGCCAGGCTTAAGTTACTTATCTTCAAGATTGAATGCGTAGAAACTCACTATCTATTAGATCTGTGTCTAAAGATTGTTTATTTACATGATTTACAAATATAGATGTCCTAAAGTACAAAGAAGTACCTACATATTTTAAATCCAAATTTATTAGTGTTAGATAAACCAGTGTAGTCAAAGGCAAATTTACCCTGGGACCTAGAGCCTTGGCCCGGGAAACTTCCCTATTCATTAGGTTTCCGTACCAAAAGGTAAAACGGGATCCATTACAGAGACCTTACGTGCCTCCGTATTTAAAAAAAACATTGGAACAAAACAACAAATTACTTTCACCTGACAGGCTGTATCTCTGCGAACGGTGATAGCTAAAGAGCTAATAAATTCACAGTTTGTGCATTAAATATAAAAAAAAAAAAATTTGATGCTGCTATAACATTCTCATCATCAGAATTCTCCTGCCCTTATCCGTAAGCCTCTGAATATTATAATGATCTAGATATAAATAGTAGTTATTAATATCTAGACATAAATAGATAATCTAGCAAAACTATTGAGTAAACAGGAAAATTATTAGTTGTTATCTTTAACTTTATAAGTAAGTAACTAAGTTATGAATATATCATCGCAAGTGTTTTATTTATTATCTTTTGACCTTAACTTATTATAAAAATTTAACGCATTAATATAGGTGTTGATAGATACGTACCGAACTAATGAAAGCTAAAAATGTAACATATTTTTGATGTACATGCATTAAGTAGTTTATTAAAGTCATCCATGTGGTCACGGATTAAGAATACCAGTGTCACCACTTTTTCTTGCTGTGTGCTGTAAAATCCAGCTAAGGGATATTGCTAGTTTTCCAATTGCAAAGCATAATGCGACTCAGTGCCGCACAATGCTGCACAATGTTGACGCCTAATTGGAACATGAATTAGTTTTCAAAGGCACCAGCAGAGTGCGCTAAGTTCAGTGTTGAAAAAAAAATACCTACTAAAATAAAATTGTATTCACATTTTTTTTTTTTTTTTTCTTTTCCTTCTCAACGGAGTTAGAAGGATTGGCTTCCCATTGGATTTGCCAGCGTCAATGTCTCTGTTTTCTTTAAAGTATTCTTTATCTGTTCTTGATTTTCGATTCCTTCCAGGGAACTTCATCTTCTTTTTTGATAGAACTTCTTGACTTTTTCAGAGACGTTTGCATATTGTGTACATATAATAATTTGGTATTTGATGATACGAGTTAAAACGGGGAAACTTTTTGTTACAAATATATATTTACAAACGAAAACGGTAATGGAAAAGGATAGGGTCAGGTGGGAATGGATAAATTAAAATGAAATACATTTATATACATGTACTACATAAATGAGTGAGGAGATTAAAAAATAAATACCTATGTACAAAAGAATATTATAAACTGATATTATTAAGTTCAATAAATGAACCTAATATATTATAAATAACAATATTATTATCATACAGTAAAGATGGAATATTTGTAGGGAAGGGAATATTATGGTCTAATAAATTTGTATACAATTCTGAATGATCATAACGCGGACAATTTAAAACAATGTGATTTATGTCACCAAATTCTTCTCCGCATTCGCAAGCTGCAGAGTTAGTTATCTTAATTCGAAACAGATGTGCAGGACTACACAAATGACCCAAACGCATGCGTATGAGAACGGACGTAGCTCTTTTTCCAAGCTTCACCCTGGAAAACCAAGGCTTGGTCAGGGTGTTTGGCTGGATGGAATAGTAATATTTACCTTTATGTTGCACGCTCTTTAACCAAGATTGTTTCCATGATTGTTCAAGGTGAAGCCGAGAAATAGCAGTAAGATCTTGTGTATAATTGATGTAAGGAAACCGGTCACCACATTCGATTGCTTCATTTGCCAGTTGATCAACGATTTCATTACCTTTAATGCCACTATGACTAGGGATCCATGCAAAAGCTACAGAATGCCCTTTATTTGTACAGTGCAAAAGCATTTGTCGTATCTTTATTATTACGGGATGACACCTATTTTTTTTCAAAGGAAATTTTGATAACGCTTGCAATGCACTCCTGGAGTCGGAAAAAACTACTGTGTTATGTAACTTAAATATATGAATATATTCTAAAGCCTTATAAATACTGTAACATTCGGCCGTAAAAATAGAAGTTTCAGGTGGAAATTTAATTTTTTCTACTATTTTGTACTGTTGATGGAACACACCCACCCCGACAGAATCATTGTTTGAATGTTTGGAAGCATCACAGAAAATGTAATGCCAATTTCGCCAGCGTTCATCAGCAACTGAATTAAAATATACATTTGCATGTGGATTATCTTTCTCAATACCTATGTTAAAGTGAACATCTGGAGATATTATGAGAGATTTATATTCGGTTTCAAATGTGGGAAGTTTTAGGGAGCGTTGTGTAGGAGCATTCAAAGTTTTCCATTTATTGTAACTGATTACTAAGTGCGGTAAAGGTTTGCCATTCCAGTGTTCACAGATACCGATTATTGAGGAGATATATTCTAGTTTCCTAATAAGTGGGTGTTCGGAAAACTGAAAAACACGGAAGAAAAATCTATCCGCGAGATACTGACGTCGGAGTGTTAAAGGGGGTTCAACACATTCGACTTGTAACGCGTTTATGGGACTGCTTTTCATAGCACCTGTTAAAATCCTAAGGGCTTTGGATTGGACTGCATCCAATTTCCTCATAGCAGTTACACTACACGGCTCCAGCAAAAAGGTTCCATAGTCAAGAACACTTCTAACTAGAGCATTGTAGAGCAACTTCAAGGAAAAAGGATGTGCGCCCCACCAAACCCCCGCTAGGCACCTTAGGATGTTAAGAGAGCGCTCACATTTGTCAACAATATAATCACAATGAGCAGTTCCGTTTAATTTTGAATCGAGGATTACGCCTAAAAATTTTGTGTGTGTTTTAACCGGAATGGGTTGGTTATCATACATGACGCAAACAGGAGGTGGCATTCTTTGTCTTGAGAACAAAATCGAGCAGCTCTTAGACACTGACAGATCCAGACCGTTATCATCCAACCAAACTTTTAAAAATTTTAACGAATTTGTTAGGGAGGCACATGCGTTATTAATAGACTTGTCTGTCGAGTAAAGGACGATGTCATCTGCATATTGTAAAATCTTTGAAGAACCGTTTAAAGATGTTTCTAAGTCGTATGTATAGACATTATACAGTATCGGGCTGAGTACCGACCCTTGTGGAAGCCCTTTCCAAATGTTCCTGCTGTTCGATGATTCTAACTTAACTAATCTCCCAGACAGTGAGTTAATTATGAAATTTATGAGATATTCCGGTATTTCTAATATCTGTAGCTTTCTCTTAAGTGTTGATAAACAGACAGAATCGTAAGCCGATTTTAGATCAAGAAATGCAGCTACAACAGATTCCTTTTGAGAAAAGGCTAATCTAATATCTGTTGTCAATATGCCTATACTATCTATGGTACTTTTGCATTTACGAAAACCGAACTGAGAATCGGCTAATAAACATTTATTTTCTAAAAGCCATTCTAACCTAATCTTAACTAAATTTTCTGCAATTTTTAAAATTACAGGGGAAAGTGCTATTGGACGATAAGAAGTTACATCTGATGGATCTTTATTAGATTTTAAGATTGGCAATATTATTTGAGTCTTCCAAGAGGTCGGAACGTCACCAGTCAAAACAACAAAATTTATAACCTCTAAATAATATTGTAAACTACTATCTTCTAAATGGGAAAAGAAAGAATATGGTATTCCGTCTTCTCCGGGGGCAGTGTCTCGGACTGCAGACAAAACTCCTTTCAGTTCATCTAGAGTAAACGGTGTACATAAAAATGAATCGCAGTTATTAATGCTTGATAAACTAAGAGGTTCACACGAATCTTTATCAGGTGCAAAAGGAGGAGCTAAATTATTTAAAAATGTGGATGTTAAGGATGGCGGAATGGCTACAGTGGAATCGGAAATACCAAGACGGAAGCGTTTAATGTTGGTCCAAACTAAAGATAATGGTGATTGCGGAGATATCGAAGAGCAGTATTGTCGCCAAGACGACAATTTCTTATCTTTAAGTAACTGTTTTGTTGAGGATATAACGTTTAATAAATTATTGTAATTATCATCATTCATATTTTCTTTGTAAAGTTTCTCTGCTTTCTTCCTTACTTTGATAGCTTGCGTACATTGGCTATCCCACCAGGGAGGAGAGGGGCGCTTACCATAACATGATTCTTTTTTAGAAAAAGCAATATTAGCCGATTCTACCATTAAGTTGATTAATGAATCTGAGCATTCATTAACATTGGAGTTTTTAGGGTCTGGTAATGTATTGATATATTTATTAATAAAAGTTTCATAAGCAGGCCATTGTTTATCTGAAATGATGTATTTGAAATGTGGTTTTTTATATGTTAAATTAGCTTTTTTGCCAGGAAAGAAAATAATGATTGGGAAGTGATCACTACCATGTGTTGATGAAAGTGTTTGCCAGGACAGAGAAGAAGTTAAGTTTGAAGATACTATAGATAAATCGATGGCACTTTTATTCTCATTTGGACTAGTGAGTCTAGTTGGTGAACCGGTGTTCAAAATGCATAAGTCAAGGTCATCAATTAATTTTAGAATTTCATCACCATTTGAACTAGAAATAGAACTACCCCAAATTCTGTGTTGTGAGTTAAAGTCTCCTAGTAAACATATTGGCTTAGGTAACGATTTTAAAATATTACTTAAATCTATAAAAGCTTGGGGTGAAGGATGTGGTATATATATGGATATAAAACAAATACCTGTAATAATAGCTGCAACTATGGAGAAATCATTGTGTATGGGAAGAGGGACATGTGTGACACATAATTTATTTTTAACTAATAAAGCTACACCACCATAGCCATCATTTCGATCTTCACGAAGGCAGGAGTAACCATTTATTTTAAAGGCAAAGCCTGGTCGTAGCCAGGTCTCTGCTAAAGCTATTATAGAAGGGTCAAACTTATTGACTAAGTAAAAAATTTCAGATTTTTTGCTAATAACACTTCGACAATTCCACTGCAGAACCACATGAGGGTACCGCAGTGGAGCCGTCGAAATGCTATTACTGTTTACACTCCTCTGAGGGTGTATATCCATTATCAAGTTGTATGAATTTGTCGAGTGACTTAGTTATTGGGGCAACGTGGTCTGGACTTATTAAATTGGACTGAGAAAGTAAATTAATTAGTAACATTATAACTTCTGTTATAGACTGTTCTTGATTTGTAGGGGATTTTAAGGCACATCCATTAGAAGGAGACGGTATAATATATTCTTTAAGAATGTTATTGTGTGCAGTAGTGTCAAATCCCTTACTGGGCTGATATGGAGTATGGGGTTTGGTTGTCACAGTTTTCTTATAAGATGTACTAAGTGGAGATGAGATTGGCATTTTAAATGTAGGTGAGGAATGTCTGTTGGATTTAATAATTTCTGCAAATGATTTACTTACCGGTGGATGTAATTTAGAAGCCTCTGGGTATGATATGCAACATTCTGCCATAGATTTTTTAATATTGTTTTGTCTGGTGTACTCGGGGCATGATTTATTAGTTGCATAATGGGTACCAGAACATAGACAACATGCAGATTCATCTGTTTCAATATTACAACTGCTGCCGGCATGGTCTTGGCCACACTTGAAGCAGCGAGGCTTTGACCTACACTGAAGTTTTGTGTGCCCAAACCGACAACAATTGTAACATTGTATCGTTGGGTATGTATAGAGTTCAACAGGCAGAGAGTTGTAACAAATGTAGATCCTTTTAGGTAGCACTTGTCCATCGAAAGTAACAACAATAGTCTGTGACGGTTTCCAAGTGAGGGTTCCATCAACAGTAGTCTTATAATTTAGGCGCCTTATTTTTAATATTTTTCCACAACCAACAGGTAAATTGGCATTATCAATAATTTCCTCAGGTGACCATTCGGCTGGTACACCACGAATTAAACCCATTCGTGTAAGATGAAAAGTAGGAATAAAAGCTTTAAGTTTCTGAGTGGCAAGGCTTTCATTTGATAGAAATGCATTTGCACTAACATAGTCTGTAAAAGTCAAAGACATTCTGTTTCGTCCTATTCTTTTTAAACTGCCGTTTACAATATTTTTAAATCCTTGTGTTTTAAGGAGTCGGCCTAAAGCAAGCGGATGGAGTGTGACGTTATCGTCTGGGCTTGATTGTTCCTTCTGAATATGAACGATAAAAGGAGATACATCCGATTTTTCATACATAAGTCTGCTAATTTGAGAGGGCGTTTGTTGAGTTTGAGTTTTTTCTAACACTATACTATTATTACTATTTAAATTAGGGACTTTATTTACAACAATAGGAGAAATAACTTGTTCTTTAATTGAATCTGTAGTAACACAACAACATTCACCATCTCTGCTTTCTGCTAAGTTATTTCCTTTACGCCTGCGTTTGTTGCAGTGCCTACACATCTTAATAGTACGACTACGTTTTAGAGCAGAAGTACTGGACGATTTTGTAGACCATACCGAGCCATCAGTGTCCATACCGGACTCATTTGATACTATAGTTACATAATTGGCTGGTTCAGGAACACAGCCCCCTGACTTATCAGGGGGCTCGTTCATTTTTGAAAGAAAACAATAAAAAGACTTACCAAAATATATACACTACACAAATATATAAGTAAGAGATAAAATATTTACAAAATCAAACACAACTGACCACTTTAAATAATTAAAATAAGTTTACAAAATTTCGACGCGCCCGGCAAGTTTAAGGTTTCCCGCGCTTTCTGTATTCACATTATAAGTGTGGAATATAAAAAAAAAGTCATTGTTTGTACCACGAAGTATAGATACAAGGAGTCCGAACGTAATGTTGAACGAATGGTCTCAATTTAAGGGACAGATTTTTTGCCGGTAGAGCGCGCCATTTTTCAAGAAGTACTCGTTTGAACTATTGACACCTGTGGAAAAAAGTGCTCAACGCCGCTAAAGAAGTTTTCACTTCAAAAAATATTCTGAGAAACGTGGAGTTGTTTTAGGAAATTTTTAGAAATTTTTCGAGTGCTTTAAACCCAACAATACAGAGAAGGTCAAGAGATATTCTGATATTCTATAATAGCATCGGTACGTCCTGAATACTTGCGCAGCCAGTGGCAGAAAATAGAACTATGATCTGGGTTTATTATTGTGTACACGAAATATTATGGAAAAGCCTATACCGTTCGGACTCCTTGTATCTATACTTCGTGGTTTGTACCTTCATCCATACTTATATTTTGTTTTTAACACAGCTTGAATTAAACTCCGAAGACGCGAAAGCCTTAAAAATTTTTTTAATAATAAATAATATTACTAACGATAGTAAATAAATAAAATTTCAATCAATGCCAATTTAAAGAAAAAATACTTGTTAATTTTCTGTCGCTGAAGTTGGTATCGATTGCACGCATCACTTTTGAGAGTGCTCGATTGTGCGATGCGTTGCTGTAGTTGGAACACTCAACGTTGAGCATTGTGCCGCATAATGCGCTCTTGTGCTGTAATTGGAAAACCATCATTATATATAGACAACAATACATGCTCTGTTGGAGATGGAAAACTTGAAAATAAATCCGTAATGGACTGGAGAAAGCGAGGTATATGTCAAAGAGATGAATAGATTTCGACAATTACGTCCATAAAATTTTCAATAACTAATCTAAGATTACGGATAGATTGTCATTCTCGTTTATCAGTAAGATATTTCTATCTTCTGTTAAATGCTTACTAAAGAATATTATCATCAGTAACTTATTGATATGCAAGTAAGTACAAAAGTTTAGATTAGTCTGACTTTGATAATGAAAATGAATTGAGGATAGATAAAATTTGAAAATAGCTGTTAATTAGTTTATAATAGGGGCAAGACGTTTATATATTTAACCTTGATATACATTGCAACAAAACAACAAAAACATTAGCATTTCTAGGTAGATATGTGCACAACTACCTACTGAGCGGGAATCACCGACGCTGACAAATGAGGAAAATTAATAGTTTTTCCTTTGTTCAGGTTATAGCACAGATCACTCATAATAGATTTCTCAGCTAAGGTACACTGGACGTATGCACTGTTCTTGTATATTTCTCTCTTTCTCCAGCCCATTAAGGTCCCAATGGCACGGGCTTTCTTAACTTGATCGATCGAATTTGATCTTTTTTTTTTCGCACGGCTAGCTTTTACGCACACCCATTCCTGTCACCTCGGTCAAAACACCGTCATGGTAGGAGTGGGTAGTGTCGGACTCACCGTTGAAAGGAATACCGACTAAACCTAACTGCGGCGGTCTCCACGTCCTTCTGGAGCGCCAGAGATTCCCTGTTCTGGACTCTCTCTGACGCCCCGACAAGGAATTTGATCTATGCCGCGCTGATCAGGCGTATTAGCACAGAGTTTATTTACGAGTTTTCCATCTTTCACAGAGGATGTTATTTGTGTGCGTGTGTGTATTTCTTTAGCAGGCTTTTACAGCACCCTGGGAAGGATGGAGTGGTGACACTTGTGTTCTTAATCCGTCACCATACGGACGTCGATGCAAAACAGTTATGAATATGTATTTTGTACGCCCTACAGTTACTTTATTCCAGCATTTCCTGTATCGGGCAAGTAAGTGCCGAGTGATGATTTTGAAAGGTCCCCGTCAATTTGTGATTTTAATAATGAACGCGGGAGGGATATTGATAATTGAAAAAAAAAAAGAATTTTGAAAATCAGCCCACAGTTGACGAAGAAATCGGTGAATATATGTACATAGAAAAAAAAAAATATACAACCGAACATTTAACCTCTTCCTTTTTTTTTAATTCGGTTTCAAATTGTCGTTAATGGTCTATCTATTGTAGATGATCTATGGTACATAGCTACATCTATAACAGTTAGCAAAGTATGTAGGTAACAGGTAAAATAAATAAAAATATTAATTGCATCTTAATTACGAATAAATGTAAAAATAATGGAGTTTTATTTTAATTTTCCGTGTAGTGACTGTATAAATTTCATTTCATTAGGTACGTGTGTGTGATAATGTCAAGATGCGTAAAATCTTACCAAAATCTAAGCAGATTAATTGTTCAAGGCAAACTTGAAACTCTTAGGTCATAGCAACACGCAGCAACAGTTTGTACTTTCTTCTTTTGTATATTCATGGACATTTCACACAACGTCCTCTGGTCCCAAGCTAAGCTTATATGCTTGTGTTATGGGTACCAGAATACGGATAGAATACATATACTACTTTTCTTTTGTAAATACATACTTATAATACATAGAAACACCCAGACGCAGTACAAACATTTGTATGACAATTAGAAAAATCACACAAATTATTGTCCTGAGCGGGAATCGAACCTGCGACCTCTTGATCGGCAGTCCGTTACATAAACCACTCAACCACGAGGCTCGTCATATAATATAATTGATTGATGTCAAGATACTTAGTTAAGTCAGCCTATGGCGAGGCCAAAGGCGTGATTATTATGATGATGATGATCATAAAATCACGCCTTTTCCCATGAGGGTAGGCAGAGGCTATAGAGCGTTGCAGAGCACCTGTTAGATTTTCTTGGGCGTCCTTAACTGAACATTTTATTGAAAATCTCACATCTATAATCTTTTAACTGAACATAAAAATATTCTATAATTTATTACTATAACTAGCTTATGACCTCGGTTTTGCCCGTGTTTATAGTTTATAAAACCGCGGTCATTAGCTATGATAATTTGATAAGTTTTGGTGTGTTTTGGGTTCAATAACTATTGAGCCCAAAACACACCAATACTTATCAAATTATACTAATAAGCCATCCTCTTGAACCACTCTATATATTATAGGAAACCGCATCATTATACGTTGCGTAGTTTAAGAGATATAAGCTCACATAGGAACATACATACAAAGATAAAAGCCTTTGTTATAAAATAATTAAAAATAAAAAAGTCTTCCTTTTAACAAGAATTACCGTGACCGTTACCAACATTATATTCTTATTATTTATTTTGCTATAAAATCTAGAGATACAAAAGAGAAGGAAAATAGAATCAAAATGTAACGTAATGGTACAGAATCCTTCGTGTGCGAGTACAACTCGTGCTTAACCGGTCTCTGCCAGTTTATTTTGTGCGGTGGTGGATCAAGAATGTAAGTGTCAGCTCTCCATTTCTTCCTCAGGGCGCTGTAAAAGTCAGTTAAAGAATATTTTATGCAATTAGCAGCTGTGAGAGACGTGAAACTCGAAACTAAATCTTATGCTAACACGCTTGGTCAGCGTGGCATAGTAGACCAAAAGCCCTCCCAAAGTAGAGGAGGCTCTTGCCCAGAAATGGGACGTCAATAGGCTAGAGAAGAGAAAAGTCAATAGTTTTAAAGATATCACATAATATTCTCTAAGACACGTAATATTCTCTAACACTTGAGACTTCGCAAAGTCTCCGAAACGTCGGGCTAAAACTTAAAACAAATACACGCGTCTAAATCCATAAAAAGTAGTTATATTTAAACAACACGTAAGTTAAGTAAGATCCCTCATACTTTGAACGCGTTTTATTAAAAAACGATTTAATCTTTCCCAGGGACTTAACCTGGTACGGTCATTGCACTCTTGACTCCCTGATGCGAATATTCAAACTAGTTACTAAAGTAAGTAAACCATAGATTTTTACCTGTTTCATACAATCTAGAGTGAGATAGACTTGTAAGCGCAGGGGTTCCGTAGGTACCAAGTAGTAGTTAGGTATAAATATAATAATAGGGTCAGTGAAAAAATAAATAATTTGCTTAGTACAAAAACTAAAAACACACGCTTGAAAATCCTGAATATTATTTTAAATTATTACATTGTCATCGGTCCTTGTTAAGTGTGCATTTCAGATCATTCCACTGCTGCAAGTGGGTGAAAATTACTTCAAAGATTCTGTTACATAGATTAATACATTGATAGATATGTACCGAGCTAATAAAGGCGTGTTTAAAAAGCGTGTTAAAGACAAAAACTGATCCAAACTTTTTTAAATCCGGAGGGATTTAAAAAAGTTTTTGATGTCGTCACTATCACGATTTAATCTCTTAATTGTTAATATTACCGGGACTATAATCAAGTTAATAACTGTTAAAAAGGTTTAATATGATTTTAGTCCCAGTAATATTTACAAATTATGAGGTCACTATCGATTCTAAAGGTTTTCATTTTGTACTGAACTCTAAAAACTTCTACAAAACTCTCTTGCATAGGTTATTAGAGGTTATTTTGTCGTCAAGATCTTAGTTGTTCGTGAAATTGAATATCTTGTTCGTGTTCAATACATAGACATAATAATACAACCAGAGAGACTTCTACATACAAATATTTTGACTCTTTGAAGGAGTAAAAGGGAAGAAATATCTATGTCTACACTAATATACACACATACAACGCTTACGTCGTTGTATTTTTGTATATATATAACGAATAGACTATGGCAATACGTCCGTGTGCCGACGGATCACTAAACATTATCAAAACAACAACAACAACATTATCACCACCCCTTTTTTTTCTCGGGGTGCTCTAAAATTCAGCTAACTAATGCTCTATGTATGGTAAAATCGATAATAACCTAGTGCCTATACACCTGCTGTCGTATTATGAGCTCTTATTTCCAGGCAGCTTACGCCGTGCATTTAACTGCCTGCCAAATTCGTAATATGTACATTACTCCCAGCCAGTCAGTTCGCTAAACCAGTCATAGATTAATATCTTTATAGAGTACAACTAAAAGTTTAAGTACTAACTAAAAATTTTCAACTAAATGTTTTATATCTGCCATAATACGTAATTTAGCCAGGAAGTGTACAGCCGGCCTGGAACTTGCATGATTTTTAAAAAGCTCATAATACGCCCGCTGGTCAACGCGTTGTCGCAGTAAACCATAATCCCTTCCACAGTGAAGGAGGCTCGTTCCCAACAGTGCGACGTTAATGGGCTGGAGAGAGTGAGGTACTCAATCCATTAGTAGTAGATCAATGGTAGAGTACAGTTGACACGACACGAGCATTACCCGACCGTGAACTTATAATGTAAACATTGCAAGATTCATAGGTTTTATAAAACCGGTCTATTGCAAGAAGATTTTGTATAAGATCGAGAAAAACATCAGACATATTCTAGTTGGACCCACACGTGAAGGGGTCCGTATAGTCACTATCTTTAAGACGATACCAAAATAGCTTCGTGCATTTTTCTATGTACGAAGTTTTCATTGTTTCTTTAGATTGAATGGCTAGAGCTCTAATTTTTAAGTATATGTTTTTTCAATATATGATCTAGGATCGCATTAACTCAGAAACACGATTGAAAAAAGTTTTCTCGATAGAAAATCTTGGCGAAACAACCTCTCAAAATTTTTATTTTTTTCATTTGTCGGTCTATTATCGCGTATTAACTAATGAAATAACTTTAAAAACATAAGTAACTATTATATATAGAAACACGTAAATCAGAATTAAAATATATTTAGTAGATTTTGAGTAAATAGGAAAAGTATCCCTAATTCTTCATTTCCTGTGCCTACTGGCTGTGTTAATATGTACGTGTCGGCGATGATATACGATAATATTGATGTAGGCCCTTAACTAATATTATTATTGGTATTGATTCCTCATGCGCTACAAAACATAACCATAAAATGAAAATTGATCAGCAATATTAACAGACCTTTTTATTACAAAATCTGTATCATAGATCTGAAAATCTTAAATTGTTAGTATTATAAACAATTTAAGTTAATAAAAATGTACACAACGAAATAGCCAATTAATCAAAATACGCTATAGTTGTTTTCATTTTTTAGTTAAGTTTAGTTTAGTTGTGCGTATAGAATCGGTACCAATATGCAGTATTTTCATGCGTAGTAGGTACCGATTTAAAGCTGAAGAGTTTGTGTTTTGTATGAACGCTAATCTAAGGAACTGTTTTCACGGACGGGCCCGGGTGGCTGACCAATGGCTGTGCTGACTGATATGTATACTCAGTATCTCAGGACCGCTAATCATCATCAATCTACCACCTTATCCTGTTATTTGAGGTCGGTTAAATGACGAATATATTATTTAGCAAATTAAATTGTGATGGAAAAGCAGAAAATCATTAGCAAGCCAATTGCAAAATTAATAAATTACTTTAGAATAAGTATATTATTGTTACGATAATAACCCTCCGAAACGAATTCCCTTCCGACATAACCGGATGTCTATATTCTGTATACCTATGCTTTGAGTCTTATCATAATTTTAACCACTGCTTTTAACATGTTCGTGACCACGATTTTAGAAGTGTCATGTCTCCATACTTTCTGCTAATTGCGACAAGCACGTTATTGCTATTTTACCCGACGTTTCGTACCTATACTTTGCAGTAACTAATGGTTAGGTTCTATTTGAAATAATAACTCTTGGCAGAACTAATTCTTAATAGATCCATTTTGCTTAACAAAATTAAAAAGCATTTTCCCTAAACGACTCACCGATTTTTTTATATTTTTATCCTGTTTCCAAACGATTAATAAACGAGTCATCGACCATTAGGTACTACGTCTACTAATGGGTATCTACCTATAAACAATCATAACAAATATGAATCATTTCTGGGCCCTGAGTCGGGTATTTCAACGGTGTCACAACTGTACCATTATTGTACCATTATGGTGCAATAGTAAAGTTTTTGGTAGTCTACTAATAATGTGTCGTCATAACGACTTCATCATTGTCTTACAATTGTCAAAGTGACATAAATTGCTAGTCTCGTACACAACTGCTTCACAATTGCAATTCAATGACTGAAATGTTTCGGTAGTCTGCTATTTTGAATTTGACAGTAATATTTTTAAATTGTCCTGTGTCGACAGATTGCCATAAATAAAAAATAGATAGATAGAAATATTAGAAATTGTTCTTTGTAATTTATTGCAATTTACTAATCTCCTAAACTTCACATTGCTTTTTATACTAATAAATAGTATGTACAAATATATTTAAACGAAGTCTAGCATGATTAAATGTTTAAATTTATTAGTAGTTTTTCGAAAATCACTTCAACTAACGCATTTTTTAAAAACGGCAACACATACATACCATTCTAACACAATCCATAGATAAAAGAGACCGAAAATTCAATGCATAGATAAAAGAGATCGACAATTCTATTACCATTGAAAGACCGTTATGACGGCATAATATAGCAGACTACGGATATTTGACTTCAATTGCAACGGTATCGTGCCGGTATTGTGCCGGTATGACAATTGTTCCAAAATAGTGGACTTGAGCACCTGAACGGTATAAGAGTGCGTAAACGCCATATTGAGTTGCAGTTTCCCGCCAACAACAAGTTGAAAAACTGTGGTGCGTCTAACTTTTTCAAACGTTTATTTTTTAATGATTTTTTTCTAAAGTTGCTTTGATTTTTATGTTTGCATTTTTTTTGTGCTTGCATTTATCTACTTGCAAGTAGGGTTTTTTTAAATTAAATAGTGCGCGGTATTTTTTAGATGTTTAATTTTTTTGACTCAAAATCTATAAAATTATTTAAAGCTCTTTTTTAAACAGTATTTACTCAATTATTCTTTTAAAATTTATTGTAAGTGCAACGGGAGGTGTAAAATAAATATTGTAATTAAATTTTTGTCATAAACTTAGTAAGAAATTACCTACCTACTTAAAGTATGTAGTTTGTTAGGGAAAATCACAGAAAATATTATATAAATTTCAGATAAAAATGAATTTTCTACAAACCGGTGTCGTGTTAGCGGCGTGCATTGCAATAAGTAAGTTTAAATTACATATTTTTATTAATATTAACAATCTGCGTAGATAATTCTTACAGTTATATTATAATGTGGAACTAATGAGCCTTAAAATACTTTAAAAATAATACAATAAATAGGTACTATTACCTTACAAAATTCAAAAAATTATGTCGCAAATTGCAGTGTCGTATTTACCCTAAGGCCATAGGGACCATGATCCGGGGCAGTAGCCGAGAGGCAGTGTTCTCTCATAATTTATGGGCTCAGATAAAATAAAAAAATCTGATAAAGTAAAAAGAAGTTTCTACTTTATCTGAGTTTATGGGCAAATACAAATATAACACAAATACTCGTTCCAAGCGGGGATCGAACCCGCGACACTGAACCAATAGACCACGACGCACCCAAAGTATATAACATTTTTTAAGCATACAGAGATGATGTATTAATGCATATAAAACTTATCCGGTTTAAAGTATTGAAGCCTCATAAATATCTATGTCTGCGTGAAAAACCTATATTTGTGTGTATCTGATACACGCCACAGCTTCTATTTATAAACCATGGACTAACAAAACAAGACTTCTTCCACTTTCTACATGCTTGTTTTATGGCTTGTAAGAGTGACGTTTGAAGTTTGCGAAAATTACTATGTTACTTGAATTAAGAATATCATATCTTATTAGACTATGAATTACGATTTAGCCAGGTTAAAGTTACGTGTCTTCAAATAATAAATAAATAAGATTCAATGCGGACCGACTATCTGTTAAATCTGTGTTCTAAAGACTGTTTGCTGCAATATACTGACTAAGTTTTCGTGTGAACAGGTCTATCACTTCCTACTCCCGATGATGGACCATTAGCTATCCTGAAAGAGCAGCCCGCTGAGGTGTTGTTCAGAGCTGATAACTACTCTACTGTCCTGCTAGAATGTAAAACAACACTAGAAACGAAAAATGTCAAGTGAGTATCAACTATATATACCTTCAGTGGCGGATTTACCCTAAAGCCCGGTAGGCCCAGGCCTAGGGTGGCCAGATTTAGGTGTGGAGATTTACAAAAAAGCTTCTTATTATTTTACAAGAAAGAAAATATTCTTGCAAAATAAAACAGAATTTTTCTCCTAAATTTCTAAAACTATTTAGATAAAAGTTGGCAATGAAGTAATTTCATTATGTAGTCTATATAGTGGATGCTGAGAAAGGGGTGGCTAATAGCTTGGGGCCTAGGACGGCTAATGGCTTGGGGCCTAGGGCGGCCGAGATTACAAATCCGCCACTGTATACGTTACCTTAGAGAATTAATCAAACAGGAGCTGATATTATTAGTAAAACCCCGGTTCGGTTACGAGAGCAATGCTCGTACTCATTGTGTACGGATACATGTCGTATCTTAGTGTGTGCACGATGATTGTGTGGTGTGTGTGCGAAGCGACTAAATTACAATAAGGTATCTATGTGTACCTCGGCACCCCGCCAATATGGCTCATATACCTAATACTCGTATTAATAAAAAGATCGGAGTGGATCTGTTGTGTCATGGTAAATTATAAATACAAGTGTGACGGCACTGTTCCCTCCCCAGGGTGCTGTAAAAGCCAGCTATGGGATATCCTACATAGGTAACATCCTCTGTGAGAGAAGAAAAACTTGAAATAAGACCTATGCCAACACGGCTAGTCAACGAGGCATAATTGACCATAACTCTTCCCAAAGTAGAGGAGGCCCGTGCCCAACAGTGGGACGTTATTGGGCTAGAGAGAGAGTGAGAGATGAAGCACTAACCAGACGTGTTAGCATGCAGTTCAAATTAGTTACATAACTTTTATTCTTCAGGTACTCTTGGCATAAGAATGGAAAACCATTCGACTGGGAAGCAGCAGGCCATATTGGTCAACGTCAAGGAGAAGGCAGTATTATGTTCTTCAACCCACAACCTCAAGATGAAGGCATCTATCAATGCTTTGCTGATTCAGCAGTTGGTACTGCCAGCACGCGTCTTATATCTCTTAAGAAAGCATACTTGAATACTCCTAAAGTAGAAACGAAGAAACACAAACCAGTATTTGGAGATCCTTTCCAACTAAATTGTCCCATACCAGAATCGTACCCGAAACCAACTATCACTTGGAAAACTCAGCTTCGTTCTGATCCAAAAGTTGTGGAAGAAATCTTGAGTAGAAGACTTACTGTGTCTCCCGACGGTACTCTATGGTTTTCCAATATTACTGAATCTGATATCAGTCCCAGTTTTAAGTACATCTGTGTGGCTACAACACCAGCTGTTGATGGAGATGTGATCTTGGCGGAACATTTCTTGGAAGAATTAGTACCGAATAAAGGGCCTAATATTAGAAAACTGAATCCGCAGTATCTCAGCCGTGACATAGTAGCTAAAGTTGGTGATGTGACCATGATGTACTGCATCTATGGTGGCACGTGAGTATCTATCTATTGCAAATCCTATTTATTCATAATTAGTGAAAGATTTCAAGGGGGAATAATTGATCTGGCTTTATTTTATCCCTGGGAAAATGTGGGGTTATAAATGTTTTCTTCCGAAGCAAAACGATTTTAGTACTTATCATGTATCAAAACTGTCACATCTATTTTTTCTGGGCAAAATTTTCCTCATTTTTCGTTTGCGCGTTCAGTACCCCTGACCTGCCTGAGCAGCTTTTGTCCATTGATTGATTTGTTGATTGATTAATTCATTGATGGTCTTATTGATTGATTCGTGTTTCCTTCCAGTCCTCTCGGCTATCCTGACTGGTTCAAAGATAATAAACTGATAGTAGCTAAGGGTGGAGACAGAGTGACTGATCATAACCGCACCAGTGGTAAGAGGCTGTTAATCAAGGAAACTCTGGTAGAAGACCAGGGCACCTACAGATGTGAAGTGTTTAACGGAGTTGGCGACAGACAGATACATAATATGAAGTTAACTGTTGTCAGTAAGTATTTCTACTTGCCTTGCACTTAAATAAATACTCATATTATAATTCTGAAGAGTTTGTTGGTTTGTTTGTTTGAACGCGAAAATCTCAGGAAATACTAGATCGATTTGAAACATTTTTCAGTGTTGGATAGTACATTTATCATGGAAGGTTTAAGCATAGAGTTTAAGGCTATATAACATCGCGCTGCGACTTAAAGGAGAGAAGCATCAGTAATTGTTGCAAAAACGGAGAATTCTTTTAAATTCCACGCATACGAAGTCGCGGCCCAACAGCTAGTAAATAAATAAATATTCCTGGACATTTCATACAACGTCCTCTGGTCCCAAGCTACGCTTATACGCTTTTGTTATGTGCACCAGAATACGGATATATTAAATAAACTATTTTTCTTTTGTAAATTCATACTCAACATTTGTATGACATTTATAAACATCACAAAAATGAATGTCCCGAGCGGGAATCGAACCCGCGACTTCGTGAACGGCAGTCCGTTACATGAACCACTAGACCACGAAGCCCGAAATTTAAAATACATTTTAATAGCTTTTTTAACTACAGGTGCTCCAAAATACAACGAAAAACCTGAAGATGTAAGGAACGTACATAAAAATGATGAAGTTAAGATCCCTTGTAAAGTAACAGGAATACCTGAACCTAAGGTCTCTTGGACTTATAACGGCAAACCTTTGGACAGTGTCAACTATAAGAATGGGGTCATGACCCTTAGTGGTTTCAAGCAAAGCAACACTGGTTATTACGGCTGCAAGGCTGAGAATGAGCATGGTACCATCTATTCAGAAATATTAGTCAAATTATTTAATGATGAAATGCACTAATTAAAAATACAATTCATTTATAACGACTAACTGGTTATAATGAATATTTATTAGTCAAGTATGCTTTTACAGATATGTATGTATCTACTTCATCATTCGGTGGTTAATATAGCCATTCCGTTAAATGTCGTTATAAACGGAATCTTCTGTATGTATATTTGTTTGTAAACTTTATTGAGAAATAAATTAAATTAAAAACGATTTTTTTCTTTTATTGTGTACCTATACGTCATCTTCACACCTTACACTGGATACCGAAATACGGATATAATACATAAACTTCTTTTGTAAATACATACTTATAATAGATAGTAAACACACAGACGCAGTACAAACATTTTTATGCCATTTATAAAGATTACACAAATGATTTCCCCGTGCGAGAATCGAACCTGCGACCTCGTGAAAGACAGTCCATTACATGAACCACTAGACCACGAGGAATGTCGAATATAAAATTCATAATTTTATTTTTTTATCTTATATATGCATATACACGGCGAAAGTAAGTGGAAATGCTGGGAGAGGACGCCCGAGAAAAATATACTCCGATGTCATCGCCGGGATACTCCAAAAGGGGCAAGTGCGTAGCACTTACAACCGTCGGGCATGTATGACCAGGTGCTCAAGTCCACTATTTTGGAACAATTGTCATACCGGCACAATACCGGCACGATACCGTTGCAATTGAAGTCAAATATCCGTAGTCTGCTATATGCCGTCATAACGGTCTTTCAATGGTAATAGAATTGTCGATCTCTTTTATCTATGCATTGAATTTTCGGTCTCTTTTATCTATGGATTGTGTTAGAATGGTATGTATGTGTTGCCGTTTTTAAAAAATGCGTTAGTTGAATTGATTTTCGAAAAACTACTAATAAATTTAAACATTTAATCATGCTAGACTTCGTTTAAATATATTTGTACATACTATTTATTAGTATAAAAAGCAATGTGAAGTTTAGGAGATTAGTAAATTGCAATAAATTACAAAGAACAATTTCTAATATTTCTATCTATCTATTTTTTATTTATGGCAATCTGTCGACACAGGACAATTTAAAAATATTACTGTCAAATTCAAAATAGCAGACTACCGAAACATTTCAGTCATTGAATTGCAATTGTGAAGCAGTTGTGTACGAGACTAGCAATTTATGTCACTTTGACAATTGTAAGACAATGATGAAGTCGTTATGACGACACATTAATAGTAGACTACCAAAAACTTTACTATTGCACCATAATGGTACAATAATGGTACAGTTGTGACACCGTTGAAATACCCGACTCAGGGCAGATGTATGAGTGTGGATGAAGCCAAGGAAGTGTGCTTCGATCGTGGCAGATGGCGCTCTATAGTCTCTGCCTACCCCCATGGGAAAAAGGCGTGGTGTTATGATGATGATGATGATGATTTATCTTAATTTTTTTTTGTTATTATTTAATGTAATTACTTTTTCTTTTATAGTGTTAACATTGTAATTTATTAGACATAAATTTCCTGTTTAATTGTATTTTTATGGGGTAGAATTACAATCCCTACTAATATTATAAATGCGAAAGTAACTCTGTCTGTTTGTCTGTTACGCTTTTCCGCTTAAACCTCTCAACCGATTTTGATGAAATTTGGCACAGACAATCTTTAGACCCTGAGAAAGGACATAGGCTACCTTTTATTGCGAAAAAAGGGGATGAAAAGTTTTCTAAATTTCACGCGGACGGAGTCGCGGGCAACAGCTAGTGTAGTATAATAACTATTTATTTTATACTTATAATCTTCTAATATATAAAATTCACGTGTCACAGTGTTAGTTACCGTACTCCTCCGAAACGGCTTGACCGATTCTTCTCAAATTTTGCATACATATTCAGTAGGTCTGAGAATCGGCCAACATCTATTTTTCAAACCTTTTTTTTTAGTATGGCAAAACAAAGTTTGCCGGGACAGCTAGTCTTATATATAAAATTCACGTGTCACAGTGTTAGTTACCGTACTCCTCCGAAACGGCTTGACCGATTCTCAAATTTTACATACATATTCAGAAGGTCTGAGAATCGGCTAACATCTATTTTTCAAACCTTTTTTCTTTTTTTTAGTATGGCAAAACAACGTTTGCCGGGTCAGCTAGTAAAATATATAAAATTTAAACAAATTCAATACAATATCAAAAACCCCGTCAAGTACGAGTTTGACAAAATTATATTCGTCATACCGTCCGCGTCCCCAGAGACACCAAATAACTGGACCCTTATTAACGGGAGAAGGACTAGTATAGGGATGGTAATGATAATGTGTATTTGTTGCTATACCATCAACTGATATACATAAACTGTGAAATTTTCACCTCTCTAGCTACCATCTTTCCAGTGATACGGCCTGGTGACTGACAGAGGACTGGTTTTACCTTTTGGCACGGAACATAAAAAATTAAGCAATAAGTGGTGTAAATAAATATAAAAAAAAAATAGGTATGTAATGAGTAATATTTAATTAATTATCAAGATAAGCTTCCATTTAATAAATTCTTTATATATATTCGTCTGCGCGCGGGTAACTACCTATCTCATTTGCATTTAAAAATGAATCACTCATGACTTTGAGAATAAAAATAACAGGAGTTGTTACCACGGGCTGTTTTCTTTATCAGTTACTAAGTAGCTTCATTGCCCGTGTGGAATTGCCTTTCTTTTGAACCACTATATAAATAAAATTGGTCAAGTGCGAGTCGGACTCGCGCACGAAGGGTTCCGTACCATTATCTATGCAACATAAGGCAACGTTATTAGTATCGAGCAAGAAACGGTAAAAAAATCATGTTTGTTGTATGGGAGCCCCCCTTAAATATTTATTTTATTTTATTTTTAGTATTTGTTGTTATAGCGGCAATAGAAATACATCATCTGTGAAAATTTCAACTGTCTAGCTATCACCGTTCTTGAGATACTGGGTACGGAACCCTAAAAATCATGTTTGTTGTATGGGAGCCCCTCTTAAATATTTATTTTATTTTATTTTTAGTATTTGTTGTTATAGCGGCAATAGAAATACATCATCTGTGAAAATTTCAACTCTCTAGCTATCACCGTTCTTGAGATACAGCCTGGTGACAGACGGACGGACGGACAGCGAAGTCTCAGTAATAGGGTCTCGTTTTTACCCTTTGGGTACGGAACCCTAAAAAAATAGGTATGTAATGAGTAATATTTAATTAATTATTAAGATAAGCTTCCATTTAATAAATTCTTTATATTATATATTCGTCTGCCGGCGGGTAACTACCTATCTCATTTGCATTTAAAAATGAATCACTCATGACTTTGAGAATAAAAATAACAGGAGTTGTTACCACGGGCTGTTTTCTTTATCAGTTACTAAGTAGCTTCATTGCCCGTGTGGAATTGCCTTTCTTTTGAACCACTATATAAAAAACGCATGAAAATCCGTTGTGTAGATTGAAATACAAAAATAAAGAATTTTTAAATTTATAGCTATTTGTCGCAACTTCATATGCGTATAATTTTAAACCAACTTTAACAAATTATACAAAATCAACTATCTTAAAAAAACGCATAAAAGTCCATTGCGTAGATTTGAAGATATAAGCTCTCATAGGAACATACGCGGGGAGGTCCAAAAGTTCGTGGAATGAAAGGGTTTTAGTAAAAATGAAACAGTAAATTTATTTTTCCTTTTCAATATAATCACCCTTAAGCTGAATACATTTATTAGATCTATGAATTAATTTTTCTAAACCATCGTAAAAATATTTTTTATCTTTTCCCTCAAAATGAGCCAAAATTGCCTCCTTTACCTCATTGTCGTCGGAAAATTTCCTTCCCCTTAAGTCTTTTTTTAAATTGGGGAACAAATAAAAATCACTTGGGGCCAGATCTGGACTATAGGGTGGGTGGACTAGTGATTCGAAGCCATGCGTGTGTAGAGCAGCCATTGCAACTTTGCTCTTGTGAACCGGCGCGTTGTCTTGCAAGAGCAACACGCCCTTTGTCAATTTTCCCCGACGTTTTTCTTTGATGGCATCCTTTAATTTTTCTAGTATTGTTGCGTAGTATTCTCCGGTTATGGTCCTGCCCTTTTCTTTATAATCAATCAGTATTATCCCCTCACAATCCCAAAAAACAGTAGCCATCAACTTTCCAGCCGACTCCGACACTTTGAATTTCTTTGGCGGTGGTGTCCCCTTTTTATGCCATTGCATGGACTCTTGTTTGGACTCAGGCTCAAAGTGATGAACCCATGTTTCATCGCCGGTAACAATTCGCTCCAAAATCGGTCCAGGATCGTCGCCACACAACTCCAAAAAATGTTTTGACGCTTCGACGCGCTGCTGTTTTTGAAGCGGCGTGAGCATTCTCGGTACCCATCTTGCACTGACTTTTGTCATACCCAGGTGGTCATGTAGGATTCGCAAAATGGTGGTATCTGATACTCCAACTAATGCAGATAACTGTTTTTTCTTCAAACGGGTGTCCTCCAGTACAATTTTTTCCACTTTTTCGACGATGTCTGATGTGGTGGCCTCAACTGGCCTTCCTGAGCGGGGGTCGTCTTCAATCGACTCCCGACCATGTTTAAAAAGACCATGCCACTTTTAAATCATTGATTTACTAGGGCACTGTTCCCCGTAAACAGTTTCCATTTCATTCAAAATGGTCTGAGCGTTCTTTCCTTGCTTGGTAAGGAATTTAATGACCGCACGGTGTTCAATTTTCTCCATAGTTTCAGTTTTCTTCCGGATTGACGTGTTTAGCAGGCGAGTGTTCGTAAACGAATGACGCAATAGGGCTGAAACTCCATTTATATACTAATTATGAGTCCCCAATTAGTATGACACTAAGCGAGCGCCCCTATCCCCACTCCATCCCCTCCATTCCACGAACTTTTGGACCTCCCCTCGTACAAAAATAATGACATTGTTTATTAAAAAAGTAAAGACACTCCTCCTGCTCGGCTTATTTAATATCCCACTGTTGGGCACGAGACTCCTCTATATCGGGACGGTATTTGGTCTATTATGCGATTATGCCGTATTCATAGGCGTGTTGCAATATGGTTTAACACCGAGATTTCCTTCTCTCACAGAGCCCTTAGCTGGCATTCACCACACCCAGTGGTAGGAAATGGAGTGGTGACACGTGTATTCTAGTCCAACACCACACGAACACGCACGCAAATATTATTGCATTGCACTTCCCACGTAGTGCTTAAAAGGCTTACTAAGTGACAACAACTGTCCCAACACTATGCATTGCTTTCATATATTTTTCAGAGGGGGTTACCCCACAATGGTAACTCCCGTTGAATTAATGCTCTATGTTCCTGAACGATATAAATACTGCGACGTGGCCATCTTACAATGCAGTTTCCCGCCAAACGAGTTGAAGCTTGGTGTGTTCATTTTTTTTATTATATTTTTAAATTTCGGTATACCTATTTTTTCTATATTAATGGATGAGTAACAGTATCTTGAGTTTTTGTTTACTTACATAGGTCGTAGTAATTATATTGAAATATTATTTACGAAAAATTTTATGTTCATATAATTAAAGAAATTGGCGCACAATTTTTTTATTGTTGTCGTTAATCCTGACAACGGAAACAATATTTTGTATTTCGACTTGCGAATGTCTTGGTGTATTGCTTGAAGTGCAAGGAAGGTTATAAAAAACGAAAATGTAAAAAATATCGGAAAATAAACATTTGTACCAACTCTACGTACAAAACTAAATATAACTAACACGAAAGAAAACGACTATGGCGTATTTTGATAATTTGGCTATTTCGTTGTGAACATTTTTATTAATTAAAAAGTCTTCGGAAATCTGTGTATTATAATACAGATTTTCCAATAAAATAGTTTTGTTAACATTGCCGAATTGTATTAATGACACTATTAATTTTCATTTTTTAGTTTACCTAGTTGTGCACGTTGAATTTATAACATTTTGCTTACAATCAGATACAAAAACACGTACTATAATACTGAGTAAGCCCAGACATGTACTTGCCTATATTAAAAAAAAAAATTTAAAAAAATTAATTTCTTTTTATTTTATGCTGTCATTGGTCTTTGTTATTTTTGCAATCTGAGCAATCCGATAACCGCGATCTTCTCGATCCTCCTTCGCGTCGGGAAGGGTTTTAGTCTAGTTAAAATAATGTACTATGGCGAGTTGGACAGACAGACAGGACCGCTCGTAGTGGCGTTCTAATTTTTATTCAATAATAATAGACTAAGATATAGTGGCTTTTACTTAATATACTAAATTATAGTCTTTTAATGGATAACCCGCCCATGGTGATCATTTTTGCTACTAAAATTTATAAAGTTAATTTATTAATGACAAGTTTAATTTCAAATAAGGATAAGAAAATAATAAAATGAATTACATTATTTTTGTCGAATATAATTACATACTTACTTTTTTATCGAACCCATATTAATTTAAGAACGACAAACGGGTTTTTTAATTATTTTAAACAAGCTTATTTAATACCGGTCTGTTTAAAAAAGAACTACATTTTTAGTGTTCCGCACACGCAGACGTAGCTACAATAAGAAACCTTTGTTCTCTGTCCATTTGTCTGTCATTAGAATTATCAATCTATTTAACTGTATTTTGTGTAAAAATATATAGATCACAGATAGTGAAATTAAATAAGTGATAAGTATCATTTATTTATTACTACTTAGCTGTCGCCCGGAACTTACACACGTACGCGTATGTGAAATATACATAAAATGTAAATAAATTATAAAAACCACCCTCTTCAATCACTCTATGTATGAAAAAACTGCATCTTAATCCATTGCATAGTTTTGAAGATTTAAGCTCACACAGAGACATACAGGAATAACGACTTTTATAATTTAGTTCGAACTATTTAGTTTTATTACTGGTCTAATAAACAAGTAAATAAATATTTTTTTCTGTGCAAAAAACAGGAAGGTTACTATAGTAGCTTTGTAATTGACAAAAATACGAGTAATAAATAAAACTAGAACAACTAAACATTAATAGAATTGAACATTTTATAATCTGTATGTAGTGGTAACAATTTTACGGGCACAACTAAACTAAACTTAACTAAAAATGAAAATTGATACTATCAATAACTCAATTCGGCAATGTTAACAGAACTCTTTATTAGAAAATCTGTATATTTATAGACTAAAGATTTTAATTAATAAAAATGTGCACAACGAAACAGACAATTAATCAAAATACACCATAGTTGTTTTCATTGTTTGTTAAGTTTAGTTGTGCAATTGTGCATGTGAAATTGGTACCATTATGTTTTTTTTCTTTGCAATTATTTTTGTAAACTGATACAAGTTTACCAAACTCGTATAAAAGAACTTTTTGCCATTAAGAGGATACCAAAATAGCTTCGTGCATTTTTCTATGTACGAAGTTTTCATTGTTTCTTTAGATTGAATGGCTAGAGCAGCTCTAATTTTTAAGTATATGTTTTTTCAATATATGATCTAGGATCGCATAAACTCAGAAACGCGATTGAAAAAAGTTTTCTCGATAGAAAATCTTAGCGAAACAACCTCTCAAATTTTTAATTTTTTTTATTTTTTTCATTTGTCGGTCTATTATCGCGTATTAACTAATGAAATAACTTTAAAAACATAAGTAACTATTATATATAGAAACAAGTACTTAAATCAGAATTAAAATATATTTAGTAGATTTTGAGTAAATAGGAAAAGTATCCCTAATTCTTCATTTTCTGTGCCTACTGGCTGTGTTAATATGTACGTGTCGGCGATGATATACGATAATATTGATGTAGGCCCTTAAGAGCCATTTCACAAAATGATTACGCTCGAGTTTAGGTAAAATTTTTTTTTTTTTCGTAGGAATGCTTGTTACGCACTTACCCCCCGACAGGGGCAGCCGAAGGACGTCGTGTTGGGCTCCCGGGGAGTAAAATTTCTCTCTACCCAGCCTACCAACTAAACCTACGGTGTCCTCCGCCCGTGCGTATGCTCGGCTGTGTCCACGGCTCCGGACGCACAACTCTTGCAGTCGGGCGCCGACTCTACTCCCACCAGCTCCCACAGGTACTTGGCAAAGCAGCCGTGACCTGTGAGGAGCTGGGTCAGATGGTAGGTCGGCACCCTGTGCGGCGCCTCGACCCACTGACGCAATACCGGGCGCACGGCCGTGAGAAGCCGTGCGCTCACCCTGCTCTCTTCTAGTTTATTGGCCCACCTCCTGAAGAGGTCGTGGTCAGCGAGCGACCTCGTCGGAGGCGGGCTCCACACCATCTTGCCGCATCAGGGCCCTCCTTCGGTGAACCCCCGCCAGGACCCCAGCCTCGAGGTCCCAGGGGAAGCTCCCGGCAATCACGCATGCCGCCTCCAGCGACACGGTGTGGTACGCTCGTGCGGCCCTCTGCGCCATCACACGCTGCGCTGCGCCGCAGCAGCGTGGAGTTCTCGGCGCTGAGAGCCGCAGCCGCCCTGATGGGCGCTCCGTAGAGCGCCTTCGAGCGCATCACCATGTCGTAGAGGCGGCGGCCAACACTACCGGCCCCCCCGCAATTCGGGAGCAACAGGGCGAGCATTCCGGCGCACGCCACTAGCTTCGGCGCCAGCGCCCGGAAATGCTCGCCGAACCTCCACCTGCTGTCCAGTGTCAGCCCCAGGTATTTCATCCTGGAACCGACGGCGATGGAGGCCCTCCCACTACAATGCTGTAGTCGCGGGGGGGCTTAGCCCGAGGCCCATGGAAGAATAGGGCCTCGGACTTCTCTAGGGCCACTTCTAGCCCGAGGGCCCTGATGCGGCTCACAACCTGCGCGGTGCCCGCCGTGGCGAGGACACCGGCATCTCGAAAGTTGGGGCCCCGCGCGGTGACCAGGGTATCGTCGGCGTAACATATGACGCCGACTCCCCGAAGATTGGTACCGCGCAGGACCCAGTCAAATCCAATGTTCCACAGGAGTGGGCCCAGCACCGACCCCTGTGGAACACCGCACGACATGTCCCGGCGGACTACACGATCCCGGGCCGGGTGAGTTTAGGTAAAATACTGCAGCACTGTTTAGGTGTGCGTAGCTACGCACTCAAACGTAAAACAAACAGTGTAACGCGAGGGCCGAGGCGAACGAAACAATCTTGAGCCGTAATGTGATTTTATATGAGATTAACATAAAGATATTCATGGACATTTCGCACAACGTCCTCTGGTCCCAAGCTAAGCTTATATGCTTGTGTTATGGGTACCAGAATACGGATATAATACATATACTACTTTTTTTTTGGAAATACTTACTTATAATACATAGAAACACCCAGACGCAGTACAAACATTTGTATGACAATTAGAAAAATCACACAAATGATTGTCCCGAGCGGGAATCGAACCCGCGACCTCTTGATCGGCAGTCCGTTACGTAAACCACTCAACCACGAGACTCGTCATTTTCAAAATTAGTTCCATTGTTTAGCCATGACAGCGCACATATTGAACAGACAGATATTAAAAGTTTCTGAACACGAGATATAACCATTAGAATCGAATAATATAGGTAAATTAATCGCTATTATTCATAGATTCAATCTACCTATTAATTACATGGTCACGGTCGCAACAACGTCGTTGCTTATATATATATTTGCTTGTTTGCTTTACTATGTACCTATATGTTTCAAATAATTCATGAATGTTTGAAATTCGCACTAGTTGGGCAACTCCGCTAAACCAGTCGGTCAATATGGTTTAATTTTCCTACCTGTTTAGCTACTTACTCACCAATATTGTAACATAAACAATTATCTAAGCTCTAATCTTCTCTCAAGCGGAGTATGGACGGCCTTCTTTCATTTATTCTTCGACGGGCTCGATTCCCGCACGGGCAATCATTTTTGCGATATGTATTTATAATTGTGATACAAATGTTTGTTCTACGTCTGCATGTTTCTATAGATCATAAGTATTTATTTACAAAAGAAAAGAAGTTTTTATGTATTATATCCGTATATGTATGTATGTATGTATGTATTATACCCATAACAAATCATAGAAATATAGCTTACTTTGGAACAAGAACACGTTTTATTATTATTTATGATTTATTACGAATAAAACAAACTAAAAAGTAACAATTTAAGGTTTTAAAAAAAATATATTTTGTGATTATGTATCTATATAGTTAATAAAATAATAAGTTTACCTTGTTTCAGCTTCATCTGTGTTTTTTTAATTTATCTAGTATCTTTCGCGTACGATTTTTCATTGTTAAATAATATACAAATAAATCCAATTGAACCAAAAGAGATCGCTTAACACTTACAGCGCCGTATCAGTTTACCAACAAATAACATGAAAACATGTCCGGCAACGGCTCACGCAGAGGAGCAGCGCGCGGAAGGGGCGGTCGCATGTTTGTGTCTATCTCTGTCTCGCACACTCATTGCATCAATAGTATTGTCTCTTTTCAGTGCATATATCATTTATATTCCGAGCCAAAAGGACTGTTGTTATTAAATGAATTTATTGAAGCTAATAGTTTTCGAGCCAATAGGAATGTTTTTAATACGAGCCCTTTAAAGTACATTTATTTTAGGATTGATCTTAAAATGAATGTCATGAAACTTCACAAAAATAGTAATTTTGTAAATCAACTCACAGCCATAGTATTATTGATGAAGATCCGACTGACGGTTCTAAGGTATCATGGATATCTGACCATTTTTACGTTTTCGAAAATTTGATTAGATAGAGATACGAATATGTTTCTTAGACAGAACGAAAGAGAAAATAATTTAAAAACATTACAATACATACACATCCGACCATATGGCTCTGATGTCTAGAGTTATACATTTTATTTAGTCTAATGAAATTATAAAACTAGGTAAACAGAAAATTGTTAACTGACAATAATATGTGATTGTTTTTAGTAACATAAAAACAATGACATATTATTGTCGGTTAACAAAATAAATGCTTAGGTACGTTATATGAATAATTGGCGTAAAGGCATTGATCTTGCCTTTATATCTATGATAATTATCACGTTTCCTTTTTTTTAAACAACAATATACACAATCCTTGCAATTTGAGGCCCCATTGCTAAAACTAATAAAGAAAAAATATATTTATTCTACAAATTCATACATTATACTTGATTATAAACCAAACTTTACCTTATAAAAAATTGTCATGAGACGACAGGAAAGTTATGCATTTAGGAGAGTTCTGAGTATAAATGTGGAAGGAAAAAGGTCTAGAGGAAGACCTAAGAAAAGGTGGATGGACTGTGTGAAAGAGGACATGAAAGAAAGAGCAGTTAACACAGACATGACGGCTAATAGAAGACTATGGAAGAAAAAGACATGTTGCGCCGACCCCAAATAATGGGATAAGGGCAGGAGGATGATTTACCTTATAAAAAAATATACAAAGTGAATCAATACTATGTGGTCACAGTACAATATTACGTTCACTCTACAAACGCTCGATAGCCGGGAGGCGGCGCGCGTGGGAAAATATGACACAGGTCCTTCTTCAATGGGCGCTTGCGCTGTAATAATCCACTTGTGTATAAGCCACACAAATTGGTAATGCGCTGGAACCTTGTCAAATTAACGCCCTTGTGACGTCATCAGCAAAGAAAAAGTACAGCTAACAAAATGTTATATTCTCATCTATACGTCACTATGACGTCACCAACATGGCCGTCAGGCGCATTACCAATTTGTGTGGCTTATATCCTAATTTATTGGAATTTCGATTGAAGTTTTATCAATATTTTGACAAAAAAAATGCAAGAATTTCCAGTATTACCTACTGTAGAAATGGGTTCTCTAATGAACGTAGTTTATTTTGGAATAATTTTATTTCCATAATTACTGTGTATTTAAACCAAAAATCACGATAAAATTGCAACGTTAATCTCAAAAATTTGCCTATTGGTTTATTTTTTTACTAAATAATGGTAATACTATTCAATAATCTGTTACATTATAGGACGATTAAAATATATGTCCAAGGCGTTGTGTATTTTTTGAAACTTAATTTACAAGTATTTTTGATTGAAATACGTCTCTGAAATCAACTCTGCGGTGGTTTTTCAATAAAGGTTGTGGGAAATTGATTACTATAGATCAAACAAGTCATTTTTAGTACTTAAATGTGTTTCATTAAACGTCAACACAAAACCTTAGCCCATTTTTTTGTGCATATTCAATAACTTCTAGGTGTTACAGACTATGGTGGTTTAGGAGCCCAAAATATTAGAAATTCGTGCGAAAACGTGAAATGGCTCTTAACAAGCTTAGTTATTTAATAAATACACGCAACATCATCTAAGCTCTTAGTAAGCGCTAAGCCTAACTATAGTTTTCGAAACGTAGGTAGCGATATACGTACGTAGGAGATAGGTAGCTACTTTGTTACACATATAAGTAATTTAAATAAATCAAAATTATGTTATTTGCATTTTTATATAGTAACTTCAGATTCATAAAGAATCAATTTCATGCATTTATAACAGCAAATTAATATTTATTTTAATATTAGTGATAACATACAGCTTAGAGATAATAAAATAAATATTATAAATGTTATTATATACTCGTATATTTACAGTATGTTTGGGTCGTACCAAATGTTCTATAGACTCTGCCTTTGGGAAAAATGGCGTAATGTTATGATGATGATTGTGTAGTGTATAATAAAATTTTATACATTATATAGGTATGTTTAAATATTTCAGATGATCATGAATATACTAAAGTCCAGCGTTATTCTAGCAGCATGCTTCATATCATGTGAGTATATTGTTGATTGTACCTAATAGATGACAATATTATTTAGGCAGAATACATCTATGAGATAAATATGCCCAAAACACAGTTATACACAAACCCTGTAGTACAGATCGCGCGGCGAGAGTTTGGCTTTGACCTTCGGGTGGAGGGGATTACTGCGCATGGGTACTGTCTGGGAACGACTGGAGCGCCAATCAGAGCACCGCGTGCGCCTACACACCCGCCCCGCACCCCGCTAATTGCCCGTTGATACCCAATTTCTGATTTCTGCGCAATAACGGTCAAAGCCAAACTCTTATCGCGCGAGCTGTAACCGTGGTGAAAGTAGACTAGATACCCTTACCAAGTGAACAAGATCCGTGCAATAGTAAAATATCAACTAAGGACTAAAGTAGAGAACTATACTAGAAAAAAAATAAACATATTGACACGTTCAGTACCGTATTTTGAAAATTAGAGCCCTAGCTAGGCCAGAGCCCAGGGCTAGGGCTAGAACTTGAGAGTATATAAATACACCTCTGGACTCCTTAATAACTCTGCCTCGGATTTTCATTCTATTTAACATAATGCGAATTCTACGGTGATGTATTAATTTTACAATTGAACCGCTACGCTTCGACTTGAATATGACCTTTTCTCTTGTCAGGTCTTGCCCATCCTACACCTAAATCAGAATCGTTACCAGTGCTAAAAGATCAGCCCGCTGAAGTATTGTTTAGAGCTGATAATTACTCGACTGTACTCCTAGAATGTAAAACTGAAAATGATGACAAAAATGTCAAGTGAGTATAAAGCGTGAAAAGATTAGGTACTTTATGTTCATGAGTTGCATTAGGTACTAGTTATATGTATAATATCCATTGAAAAAAATCATTTTTATAGCTCATTTCCTTCTACAGATACTCTTGGTATAAGAATGGAGAACCATTCGATTGGGAAGCAGCAGGTCATATCGGTCAACGTCAAGGAGAAGGCAGTATTATGTTCTTCAACCCACAACCTCAAGACGAGGGCGTCTATCAATGCTTCGCTAAAACAGTAGTTGGCACTGCCGGCACACGTCCTATATCTCTCAAGAAAGCCTTCATTCAAACTCCTGAAGTAGAAACTAAAAACCATAAGCCAGTTTCTGGAAAACCTTACCAATTAGAGTGTCCCATACCCGAATCATACCCAAAACCTACAATATCGTGGAAGACTCAGCTTCGTTCTGATCCAAATATTGTGGAAGATATATTAAACAGAAGGATCACCATGTCTCCTGATGGAACCTTATGGTTTTCTAATGTCACCGACTCTGATGTTAGTCCAAGCTACAAATATATCTGTGTGGCTAAATCCCCTGCTGTTGATAAAGAAGTGGTCTTAGCGGAACATTTCTTGGAGGAGTTGTTGCCAAATAGTGAAACTAATGATGGAGAGCTGATAGAGCAGTACCTTACTCCTGATATCATAGCGAAAGTCGGTGATGTAACCATGATTTACTGTATCTACGGCGGTACGTAAGTATTACACTGCATAATGTGTCAGATTTGGTCAGACATTTATTAAAACTTGAACTGCGTGCAGTCTCTTAAAATGATGATCGAGTTTTTGCTCTTGAAAATCTCTACTGTGTCTATCAGCAATACCTAATGACTAATCTTGTGAGCTAATTATGTATAGAGCCTTTTCAACTTTCGCGAATTCTTTTCATTGGAGCCAGCGAAATCAATATACATTTTGCGACCGGTTGTTCGTTTATCTCCACGATTTTAGGCTTATTGGCAAAACCTCTGACTTTGGTAATACTTAGTTTGTTCATAGTGTTTGAAGTAATTTAAACCACAATTAAAACAACATAGTTAGCATTCCGATTGATAGATGGCGATGTATTGAATGTCTTAGAAACTGAAACTCGCAATTAAGATTTTCCGGCAATTATTACATTAGCAATGTTTTCATGAATTAAAGAGTTGCTTTGTTGACATACTACAGTGTATTATTCCACCAGTAGTTAGACCATCCCTGTACATTTGGTCCATGTCGAGTCGAATCATTCGAACTAGCCAGGGAGTGCTGTTGCGGTGAAATTTTTGCCTTAGTACACCGCGGCAGTTGTTAGGAGACACTGAAGGGGTTGTGGATCGCAACTCAGGTGTTGGAAGGATTTCCCTAAGAAGAGGGAAAGAAGATCAGGTGGCGCCAGGAGTGACGTCATCAGCCAGCCCTGAGAAGAGCAAGTACTGTCAAGCGGAGGACCGTCATCGGCAGGCAGCAGCGCATTGTGACGTCAGTGGTGGCGTGCAGTGTGACGTGTCCGGAGAACAGGTTCAATATTTTAGTGTGTGTGTGAGTGACGAAGATAAACTGTGAGTACATTTTGTGTCATATTATTATAAGTAAATTCCGAATCTGGGACTTAGAAAATTCATTGCATGTTATTTAAGGACTTAGAATTGTAAGCGAAAAAACGGGGGAACGTGGAGTCTATGCCCGATTTCGCTCAGAGTTAAAGTTGAAAGCCAAACACTTGTAAAATTTTTAAGATTTGTTGATTGGAACATTCTAAGTCACTACTAATTTACTTCAAAATGGATAAATACGGCAATCTGCAAGAGAATTTAAGAATAATTATTGAAAAGTCTAGATCTAATTTTAAGAAGACACCTAAGGATCGTTTCTCTTATCAGTATATTGATGCAAGATTAGAGAAGCTGGAACGAGATTGGCAAGCATTTTCTAAAAATCATTACGAGATATTAGAATTAGATAGTGCGACTGTAAAATCATTAGACTATATTGTGAGTGATTGTTATGAGGCAACAGAGGAACTTTACATATCCTATAAGTCGGAACTAAAGATCGCGTTATGTAATTATCCCGCTCCAGTCAATGATACGTCCGCGTCAGTCGCTAAGAACACCCAAGACATTTCTGTGCTTACGTCGTCGTCTGGTTCTGGTGTAAGGTTACCAAAAATAACAATACCTACTTTCTCTGGGCAAGGGCTCAAGGGGGATGGAGTTGCTTGCGTCCGTAGGAGTTACCACCTTTCCTAGGCCCACCCTACACGTGTCCCCCGGGTGGTGCTAAACAAGCAACAATGCCGAGAAACAAACGCCGGCCATAGATACCAAGGCTACCACAAGCCAAGAGGCGTATTATATCCTCTAAAAGAGTGGCCGAGTCAGTGGCGGTATAACCACTCACATCAAGCTTTCACAAGCTCTGGGTATTAAATCACCCTAAAAGAGTGACTCCTGTGCGCTACGATAGTGCAAAAAAAAAAATCAATAATGAAAGCGGGACAAAAAACGTTAATACCCCAGGAGGGTACCAGCTCTGCTGGAGAATCCCTCCCTGTGACCGATTCGACGGACACGGGCAGCCCCATAGTATCTGGGGGGGGCAAAATTTCGCTATCTGCATTGGAAGATCCACCTGAGCAAGAGTCAATAAAGGATGACACGGAGGTATTGATAATAACAAATGATAACAACCATGAAGAGACTAATACCAGTAAACGTAAATTAGTACAACAGGCCTTCCACCCGGCCTTATTCTTCAATAGACGTAAGAACTCGCCAGCTGGTGAGAAAACCAGTTATGAGTCTTCCTCGAAAGGGGGAAGTACAACTAACAGAACCCAGGACTCTACTCCTACAGAAACTCCAATACAGCCACCATACTGGCAACGAGTTCCAACTAACCGTAGCTACAAACGCAAGAAGATAGAACAGACACCATCTCCAGATCACATAAAAACTAACAACAGATTCAGTACGCTCCCTATAGAAGAAACAGATAGTCCAGTACCTAAGGAAAGGAAACCAACCAAACCACCGCCAATTGTCTTATATGGGATTGAGGATGTCAACAAGCTAACGGAGCTACTTGCCACTGTTGCTCTAACAAACCAATACACATATAAGATAATAAACCGAAATCAACTCAGAATAAACTGTACTGAACTTGCTGCTTATAAGGACATATTATCAACCATACGAGAGAAAGGACTAATAGGACACACCTTTAACAGGAAGGAAGAAAGATGTTGCAGAATTGTAATAAAAAACCTGCACCATTCAACACCTCCTGAAGAAATAAAAGCAGACATAGAACAAACTGGCAATGTAGTATCTGGGGAAATAATTAATGCCAAATTTGGCCCTGAGAAGAAACCGACCTCCACATTTTTTGTAAATCTCATACCAGGACCACAAAACAAGGCAGTGAAGGAACTTAAATACATCTTCCATCAAGCTGTCATTATAGAAGATCCCAAACGCAGGAATTCAATCGTACAATGCCAGCGTTGCCAACAATATGGCCACTCAAAAAATTATTGCCTACGGCCATATAGATGTGTCAAGTGTGGCCAATCCCACAAGACCACCGACTGCCCAAAAAAAGACCGCAGCACGCCAGCTACATGTGCCCTCTGTAATGGACCCCATCCGGCGAATTACAAGGGTTGCGACATCTACAGAGAAATCCTTAACAGAAGAAACAAGACCAATGGGCAAAGAGTGACCATACCAAAACCTGTTGTGACTACTGATGCTAACAAAATTGGAAAAGATGACCCCCTCAAGACAAATACAAGGCCCAGAACATATGCAACAACTTGTACCGAGGACATCACCAAACAGGCAGCCTATCCTATTGAAACAAACAAACCGTATGGAACATTGACCATAGAAGATATATTTACGAGACAAACTGACAGACTAGAAATGATCTTACAACAGATGAGCACCCTAATGGCACTCATAACTAAACTCGTCGACCGCCTTTCAAAGTGAATACATTAAGAGTAGCTACTTGGAACGTAAATGGGTTATCTCCCAACAAACAAAATATTGAAATTTTAATGCTAGCACACAAGTTAGATATACTCTTGATAGCTGAGGCACATGGAACCAAGCATGTAAACATCACATTCAAGGATTATCTTTGCTACCTGACAAACCACCCAGATGATACTGGTCATGCTGGAACAGCAGTTATAATTAAAAAATCTATCAAACACCATTTGTTACCAGAACATAGGACCGAATACTTACAAGCAACAACAATAGCTGTGGAAGATAATACAGGATACATTAATTTCTCTGCAGTTTACTGCCCTCCAAAACACAGGATTGATAATGACATGTTCACACAATATTTCTCCCGCCTTGGAAATAGATTCGTGGCTGGGGGGGACTGGAACGCCAAACACATGTGTTGGGGTTCTAGACTAACAACCACTAGAGGCAGGCAATTGAAAAGCAGTATCGACAAAAATCATCTTTTAGCAGTTTCCAGCTGTGAACCCACCTATTGGCCAACAGACCCCTTAAAAATACCAGATCTTCTGGATTTCTTTATTGTTAAAGGCCTATCAAGACATTATTTTAAGCCAGAGTCCTGCTTCGACTCTTCCTCAGACCATACTCCTGTCATACTAACAATAAGTGTACTGCTGATAGAGTCCGATAATGTAGAAAACCTCTCCTCTAAACTCACCGATTGGCAATCCTTCAGAGATTATATCAACAATAATATACAATTGAATATGCCTTTAAATAGCGAAGAAAACATAGAAGATGCAACTGTGTTCATAACGGAACTAATTCAAAATGCTTGCTGGGCTAACACTCCAATTCATAAATCTAGCAGTAAGATTCCTAATATTCCTCTCGCTATAAGGGAAGCACTCATAAATAAACGCCGATTGCGCAGAATCTGGCACCTGAGTAGATCAGCTGTTGACAAAACTAAATTTAATAGAGCAGCCAAAGACTTAAAAAACATGATACAAATGTGGCGTAACAAAACATTAGAAGATCAACTTATGTCTTTGACAGCGACAGCTTCAACCGGCTATTCATTGTGGAAGTTTACAAAAAATTTTAATAGACCATGTAATGCAAAGCCGCCACTGAAAACCACAAACGGATGGGCTAGAACGCCACAAGAAAAAGTGGATGTCTTCGCCGAGCACTTGAGAGACACCTTTACTCCAAATACAGCAACAAATACAGAAAGTGAGGAGATAGTAGAAAAAATTCTTGGTCAAGATTTCCAAATGTCACCACCACCACGCCCTTTCACAGTACGCGAAGTTTGGAGGGAAATTACTAAGCTGCAAAATAAGAAAGCACCTGGGTATGACCTCCTGACTAAGGAAATCCTTGTGGAGTTACCTAAAAAAGCTGTGGTATACTTAACTATGCTTTTTAATGCCATAATGCGATCACAACATTTTCCCCTCTCATGGAAGGTATCTCAAATTATAATGATCCACAAAGCAGGGAAGCCAGCTAACGAAGTGACTTCCTATAGACCCATAAGTCTGCTGCCTATTCTCTCGAAACTCTTCGAGAAATTATTACTGCACCACATCTTGCCAATACTGAATAACAAGAATATTATTCCGGACCACCAGTTTGGATTTCGACAAGAGCATTCTACAACTGAACAAGTGCACAGGGTCTGCGAAAAAATCAGAAAATCCTTGGAGGATAAACATTATTGCTCATCTGTCTTCCTGGATATACAGCAAGCTTTTGACAGGGTTTGGCACAGGGGTCTACTGTCTAAGCTAAAAACTAATCTACCTCATCAATACTACTGTCTTCTGCAATCCTATCTGAAGGAAAGAATCTTTCAGGTTAAGGAGGGACATACAAAGTCTAGAATCTACGACATTCAAGCTGGCGTTCCGCAGGGATCTGTGCTGGGACCGATCCTGTATACCATCTATACCGCAGACCTTCCAAGCATACATGGCGTAACAACTGCTACTTTCGCAGATGACACGGCAATCTTAGCAAGTCATCCCAATCCCACTATAGCTTCTAGTATGCTGCAAGATGGTCTGCAATTGATAACAACTTGGTTGCAAAACTGGCGCATAAAAGCAAGCGCGAAAAAATCCGTACACGTAACGTTTACGCTAAGAAGGGGAGACTGCCCACCCGTCAGCCTTGATGGTGCTACATTGCCTCACCAGGACACCGTAAGGTACCTTGGATTACACCTTGACCGCCGCTTAACCTGGAAGAACCATGTCAAAAGTAAAAGACAAGAAATTAACCTACGATACAGGAACCTACACTGGATCATGGGACGAAATAGCAAGCTAAGCACAGACAACAAGTTGCTAATATATAAAGTCATACTGAAACCTGTGTGGCTCTACGGCATTCAGCTGTGGGGTAGCACTTGTAAATCCAACATTAGCATTATACAAAGAATGCAAAATGGTATCCTGCGTTCCATAAGTGACGTACCATGGTTCGTCACAAATAACGAAATCCACGAAGAATTGGCGATGGACACTGTTGCTGAAGAAATTAAAAAAACCCAAATAAGATACCGACAGAGATTGGAACGTCATCCAAACCACCTGGCAACGGCGCTATTAACTAGGGATTATGTGAAAAGATTGAAAAGAAAAGACATCATATAGTCCACCTACTCAAGAGAGATACATACAAACGGGGTTGATGATTCATTGGAATCACGCTCCACATGCCAATCATTTTTAGCACACAACGCACCTGATAAAAGTAGAAATACTGATTGCAGATAAAAAAAAAAAAAAAAAAAAAAAAAAAAAAAAAAAAAAAAAAACTTTCTCTGGGCAATACTCTGAATGGACGTCTTTTCGAGACCTATTTATTTCTTTAGTACATAGTAATCAATCATTAGATCCAGTACAGAAACTACATTACTTAAAAGCTCATCTTACAGGAGAAGCAGAACAATTAATTAAGTTCATACCCATAGCAGCAGCTAATTATAACCAGTGTTGGTCTCAATTGGAATCTAGATATAATAACAAAAGATATTTGGCAAATTGTATTTTAAAAAGACTATTTAGTCAACGTAATTCGAACATCGAGTCATCTACTGTGTTGAAGGAGTTGTTGGACACAACTACAGAGTGTTTGTATGCTTTAAAGAATTTGGGTATTGATGTGGGCTCATGGGACATCATCATTATTCACATTGTTACTTATAAATTAGATCCCGATACAAGGAAGCAATGGGAACTACACATCACAAGTGAAACCTCGAATGAGTTACCCACTTTTGATTTATTTTCAAAATTCTTAGAAAGTCGGTTTCGAGCTTTAGAATTTATCGAACCTAAATCTAGATCTTTAATTGGTCCAACTACTTCACAAACCAGAGGTACTGTCAATAAACCAAAGGTGTTTCACATTTCAAATCAGGCTATTTCATGTGAATATTGTTCAGATAATCATAAACTGTGTTATTGTAAAGGGTTTGCAAAAATGGATTATGATAAAAGACACGACTTTGCTATGAAAAATCACATGTGTTTCAACTGTTTAGGTAGTAATCACTCTGTAAAGCAATGCCAAAAATCCACTAATTGTCGTCTTTGTAATCGTCGTCATCACTCACTTCTTCATCCAAACAACAATTCAGCAACTACTGTTGCACAACATAACAGCAATAATCACGTAGCAAAGGTCAACCCGTCCACACCAGTGGCGGGATCGTCATCAAATGAGAGTTCACCAATTGTTTCATGTTTTTCGTCAGGAAATAATAGTCAAGTATTGTTGGCCACTGCGCTAATCAATGCTGAGTCGAAATTCGGAGGCAAACAGGTCATCAGAGCCTTGATCGACCAAGGCTCACAGGCTTCTTTTATAACTGAGGCTACAGTACAGACATTAGGCCTAAAAAAGGTTCAGGCACATGGTATTATTTCAGGTGTTGGTGGCGATAGCACCATCACGTCAAAATCAGTTGTAAGTTTAAAAATCCAATCAAGAGTCGATCCTTCTATTGAGATTGTAGTCAGAGCGTATGTACTAAAGTCGATAACCACTCTTCTCCCAGTTATGAAAATAACTGAGATGCAAGAGTTAGATTTACATACGATTACATTAGCTGATCCTCAGTACAACAGACCTAATAAAATTAATATTTTATTAGGTGCTGAAATTTACTGTCAGATCATACAACAGGGACTTTTGAAAGGACCTACCGGTACTCCAGTAGCTCAATGCACCTCTCTCGGCTGGATACTGTCTGGGTTGGTATCTAATAAACAAACTAATAATACGGAAACTAAATTGGCAGTAATGAATGCTACTGTTAATGAAGATGAAGTTCTGAAAAGGTTTTGGGAATTAGAGTCAGATCATTCTTCAATTTCACAAAAGATGTTAACCGAAGAACAACAGAAATGTGAAGAATATTTTAATAGTACAACGCGTAGAGAACTTGATGGTCGTTACGTGGTCCGACTTCCTTTTCGCGACGTTGATCCTGCATGTAAATATGGTAGATTTCGGGAGATTGCTGAAAATAGATTAAAATCATTAGAAAAAAGGTTAAATAACAATAAAGAAATGAAAAATAGATATACAAATGTTCTAAAAGAGTACTTACACTTGGGTCACATGATTCCTGTTCCAGAAGATGATGATAAGCAGTCTAAATCTGTTTATCTTCCCCATCACGCGGTCATAAGAGAAGACAAGTCCACCACAAAGTTAAGAGTAGTTTTTGATGCATCATGTAAGGGTGTAAATGGCGTATCTTTGAACGACACATTACTGATTGGTCCGCCATTACAACCGGAATTAAGACATCTAATAATACGATGGAGAGTACATCCAATTTGCTTAGCGGCGGACATTAAACAAATGTATCGCCAAGTGCGAGTCCATGATGATGATGCGGTATTTCAGCGAATATTGTGGAGAGACAATCCTGAAGATAAGATCCAGGAATACCAGCTAGTCACTGTAACGTTTGGCACGGCTTCAGCTCCATACCTAGCAGTCAAGGCACTTCAGCAGGTAGCACTTGATGAAGGAGATAGATTTCCAGAGGCTACAAAAAAGATTCTCGAAGACTTCTATGTAGATGATCTTATGAGCGGCTGCGAAACGGTAGAAGATGGAATTAAACTATTTAAAGAAATTAACCTATTACTAAGCAAGGGTGGATTTGTGTTGCATAAATGGACCAGCAATTATGAAAGAATGATAACAGAAATAAATTTAGAAAACAAGAAACAAGACATAGCAAGGGAACAAGAATTTGAGCAAAATTTGGAAATTAAAATAGACTCTATAATGAAGGTTTTAGGACTTACCTGGAACCGTGGAGATGATATCTTCCAGTACTCTGTGAAGCTTACGAAGACCGCAGGACCTGAAACAAAAAGATCAGTTATTTCTAATATATCTAGGTTATTTGATCCATTAGGGTGGTTGGCACCAGTATTGATCATAGCAAAAGTATTTATCCAAAGGCTGTGGTTAGCAGGAATAAGCTGGGATGAAGAAATTCCAAATCAATTATTAAATGAATGGAATACTTACTATAGCGAGCTGTCACAACTTACGGAGTTTAAAATTCCAAGATGGCTGGGAACCAGGGCAAGTGATATCGCGGTAGAGTTACATGGCTTTTCTGATGCTTCCAAGGTGGCATATTCCGCAGCAGTCTATATACGTAGAGTTGATGTCACTGGTGGCATTCACGTTTCACTAGTTGCGGCTAAAACACGAGTTGCACCTATAAAACAGATAAGCATACCTCGTCTAGAATTGTGTGGCGCGGTTTTGGTGACACGTTTGCTAGTTGAGATGGCAGAAGTTTTAAATATCCCAAAAACAAACTTGCGAGCATGGACAGATTCGACTGTTGTCCTCGCATGGTTGAATAAACATCCAAGCCACTGGAAAACTTTCGTAGCTAATAGAGTTTCCGAAATTCTTACAACGTTAGACGCGTGTCAATGGGCACACATAGCTTCGAATCAAAACCCTGCCGATTGTGCATCCAGAGGAATTCGACCTGTAGAACTTATAGATAACAGTCTGTGGTTACGAGGACCAGATATTTTACAAGAAACAGATATAAGTTATCTGAGGCCAAAGGAATTAGAAGTCGATCTAGAAAGATCAATAGTAACACATTGTTCATCTGTCGATAATTTTATATGGGACAAATATTCTTCTCTCTGCAAATTATTATGTATTGTGGCATATTGTCGACGATTTTTGAATAATAAAACCGATACCGTTCGGACTAAACACTTACGAAAATGGGAGATCGATGAGGCTTTGAATTGTTGTATTCGGCAAACTCAAAGGCAAGAGTTTGAAGTAGAGTTCACAGAATTAAAACAGAAGGGTGAAGTTAAAACTAAAAGAAGTAAAATAAGAACACTTAACCCATATATAGACGAGAAAGGTATAATTAGAGTAGGTGGAAGACTTCAAAATGTTCAATTGGAAGAGAAAACTAAACATCCAATTGTATTACCCCATCGATCCCATTTCACGCAATTAATTATCAGAGATGCGCATAGTAAGACGTTACATGGGGGGACTCAACTTATGCTCACTTACCTACGGTCTGCATATTGGATCATTGGTGTTAAGAATTTAGTTAAAAATCATGTCCGTCAATGTGTTCCTTGCGTAAAACATAGAGCGACTGTGAAAACTCAAATGATGGGTTCTCTACCATCAGTCCGAGGAACTCCGTCAAGAGCGTTCTTACACAGTGGAGTGGATTACGCAGGCCCTATAAATGTGAGAACAACAAAGGGACGAGGTTATCGATCATATAAAGGTTACATATGTTTATTTATATGTATGGCAACTCGGGCCATACATTTAGAGATGGTTAGTGATTTGACGTCCATAGGCTTCATAGCAGCTTTCAGACGATTCGTATCTCGTAGAGGTCATTGCACGGATCTATGGAGCGACAATGGCACCAACTTCATTGGAGCGTCCAAGGAGTTAAGAGAGTTACTGATAGCGCAAGAGTCCAACTTAACTGAGGAAATCGCAAGGAGCTTAGCTCTCATCGGCACAACATGGCATTTTATTCCTGCACACGCGCCCAACTTCGGTGGACTGTGGGAAGCCGGAATAAAATCCACTAAATTTCATTTAAAACGGGTCATAGGTAACTGCACACTTACATTCGAAGAGATGACTACTCTCCTGACACAGATTGAGGCGTGTCTAAATTCCAGACCACTGTCAGTCGTATATGGTACAGAACCAGGTGAGTGCACACCGTTGACTCCTGGTCATTTTTTAATAGGAGAGCCAATAATTACCGTGCCTGATACAAATTATCATGCAAGTCACATTAGTAGCCTGAAAAGATGGCATTTAGTGCAAGGTTTGTTACAACATTTTTGGCGTAGATGGGCTAATGAGTACTTGACACATTTCCTCCATAGATATAAATGGACTAATAAGATACCTGAACCCCAAGTGGGAGACGTTGTTCTGGTGAAGGAAGACGACTTACCTCCCGCAAGGTGGCTTCTTGGCATAGTTGTAGAGAAACACCCAGGCATTGATAATATTACTCGAGTGGTTACGTTAAAATGTAAAAATTCTTATATAAAAAGACCCACTTCAAAATTATGTGTTCTGCCTGTTACACAGTAGAAATTAAATTTATGTTTATGTTGTTGTTGTTGTTGAGAACAGTTTTATTTAAAGCCTAATAATAATGTGTTATGTTTGTTGAATAGTTCATATTTTGTAATTGTAAAGAGCACTTGCTTACTAGTATTAGAATTTGTTTTTGTTGGAATGTTCATTATGTCTGCCAAGGTGGGTGGTCATTTTTAAGGACAAATAATGTCCTTGGTGGGCGGTATGTTTGAAGTAATTTAAACCACAATTAAAACAACATAGTTAGCATTCCGATTGATAGATGGCGATGTATTGAATGTCTTAGAAACTGAAACTCGCAATTAAGATTTTCCGGCAATTATTACATTAGCAATGTTTTCATGAATTAAAGAGTTGCTTTGTTGACATACTACAGTGTATTATTCCACCAGTAGTTAGACCATCCCTGTACACATAGTAAAATATGCAATGACCACATTTTATCCATTTACTTACTTAAGTAAAGGAATATCATTAGGAGTTGTGTAATATTTTTGTTTTGGTTTCAGCCCCCTACCATATCCCGAATGGTCCAAAAACGGTGAAGTCATTAAGGCTAAAGGAAGTGACAGAGTCACCAACTATAACTACACGAGCGGCAAAAGACTGCTTTTCAAGGAGACACTCCCGATAGACCAGGCTGAATTCACATGTGTAGTGTCTAACGGAGTAGGAAAGAAGAAGAAACATACCATGAAATTGACAGTTGTCAGTAAGTATCTTCTATTCAGTTTGGAGTCGAACCGAAACTGGTAAAATGCCTTTCTCCCTCCAGCCTCCACTTTGGGAGGGATTATAGGATTAGTCTACAGTGCCGCGCCAACCAGGCATTTTGGCACAGGATTTATATTTAGTCCTTTAGCTGGCTTTTACAGTACCATAGGGAAGAAAAGAGATAGTGACACTTCTTTTCTTAATCCGTTACCACACGGACACCACATATGCCTTTAGGATCTCCAATTGCAAAGATATTTCCAAACAGCATAAGAGCAGGTAGAGACAGCGACAGAGTCCATTACTCAATAAATTTTTACTTATAATCTAGACAAATATCCAAAACATGGGGTATCATTAATGATCTTACTATTATAAAGCACTCATGACTGTAATAGTCTAATAGTATAATATACTGCCACACTGGCGGGGTGCCGAGGTAACGCATACAATGATAAAACACAACATCACTATTAAAATCGTCTCACACTTATTTAAAGACGACAACAGTGTTTGTACACATTGAGTATGAGCATTGCTCTTGTACGTTTTTCAGCAGCGGTCACCTAAGAATATAATCCTGTTGAACTTGCCTTTATAAATTACCAGTCTTCTGGAGTCCAAGCACATTAATACATTTGTTTAAAATTAATACTTTTATTGCAGGTGCACCAATATTTGAAGAGGAACTTCAAAAACAGATGGATGTCAAAAAAGCACACGATGTTAAGATCCCTTGTAAAGTAACAGGAATACCTGTACCTACAGTATCTTGGACTTATAACGGCAAACCTTTGGACAGTGTCAACTATAAGAATGGTGTAATGACCCTAAGTGGTGTGAAGCAAAGCAATACTGGATATTATGGCTGCAAGGCTGAGAACGAGTATGGGGTCATCTATGCTGAAACACTAGTCAATGTGGAATAAACATTCTATTTACAGCTATCGACCACGAATAAATGTGGCCCTAAAACAAACTGCATTTCAAAATGTGAAGGCATTTAAAATAAAGATTTTTAATTAAGAAATAAATGTATTTTAATTATCATCATCATACAATCACGCCTTGTCCCACGGGGGTAGGCAGAGTGGATTATTAAAAACCTCGTCATGTTAAATATCATTTTCAATATACCTATATATTATCCTCCTAGATATTTGATGATGCATGATATTTTAAATACATACAAATTAAAAAAAATTGGTCATGTGCGAGTCGGACTCGCGCACGAAGGGTTCCGTACCATTATCTATGCAACATAAGGCAACGTTATTAGTATCGAGCAAGAAACGGTAAAAAAATCATGTTTGTTGTATGGGAGCCCCCCTTAAATATTTATTTTATTTTATTTTTAGTATTTGTTGTTATAGCGGCAATAGAAATACATCATCTGTGAAAATTTCAACTCTCTAGCTATCACCGTTCTTGAGATACAGCCTGGTGACAGATGGACGGACAGCGAAGTCTCAGTAATAGGGTCCCGTTTTTACCCTTTGGGTACGGAACCCTAACAAACTGCGATTATTTGGCGAAAGTATTAAGCTAGCCGCACACACTCAATAATATTGTCAATCCAAGATTGTCAAAATCTTCATCAATAAAATGATCCCCGCACACTACACAATATTATTGACAATTTTTCATGGTACAATCTGACTCAGTCGCTCCGCAGCTAGATTCATGTGCGCACGTTTAAGGGCCTACATCAATATTATCGTATATCATCGCCGGCACGGACATATTAACACAGCCAGTGGGCACTGAAAATGAAGAATTAGGGATACTTTTCCTATTTACTCAAAATCTACTAAATATATTTTAATTCTGATTTACGTGTTTCTATATATGATAGTTACTTATGTTTTTAAAGTTATTTCATTAGTAAATACGCGATAATAGACCGACAAATGAAAAAAATAAAATATTTGAGAGGTTGTTTCGCCAAGATTTTCTATCGAGAAAACTTTTCTCAATCGTGTTTCTGAGTTTATGCGATCCTAGATAATATATTGAAAAAACATATACTTAAAAATTAGAGCTCTAGCCATTCAATCTAAAGAAACAATGAAAACTTCGTACATAGAAAAATGCACGAAGCTATTTTGTTATCCTCTTAACATAATGGAAAGAAAGAAAAAAGTCGTTGCATTGAGTATTGCATTAATTTTACTAACAGAAGAAAATGATTTTAAAAATTACATGAGAATGAAAGATGTGCTCGTGTTCGTAGGGAATTATTTTTTTTCTTTACGTCTTCTCTTGTACTATTTGGTTTGATTTTTTTATAAATATCGAGCAACTTATCAAGCGCATTATTTTTCTTAACTGTATCGCGACATGCTTTGCAGGATGTATTCCATAATTCTGGATAAGTTTCCCATGTTTGAATAAACACTGACAAATAGTGTTTTTCCGTAAGGGTACTATCATCAACAGTATCAACACTATTTTCGCTTTGGATACTATTTTCGTCTTCCATTTTGAACAAATAACACGAACGTCCGCCTGCCTTGAAATCTTTTCCTCAACTAAAATATTGCCGCGCGCCCGCACACGTCAATATGATTGACAATACCCCTGCCTCCCCCCGATATTGACGTGACAAAATCAGAATTTCTGGATAATCTACAATATTATTGAACAATACCGCAATACACCGCGCACACACACAATATTATTGACAATACGCACTTTATTGACAATATTATTGAGTGTGTGCGGCTAGCCTTACAAAGCCATGACAACACAATGACATTATTGTTAATTTTGACAGATGACAACGCGTATAACCTCAAATTTTCTCAGCAAATTCAAAACAAAGGTCGTAAAAACTACAATACAAAATGTATTTCATGTATCTATTAAGTATATTCTCATTATTTGTGCAAGCTATATTCGTCACAATGGCTATAGGTAAGTAAAATACATTTGTAACGTTTACAACAATGAAAAAACGGTATGTATATAACTCGATGAAATTTTAACCGTATTTGATGCTTATTTCTAACTTAAAAATGGAGTAAAGTAGTTAAATAATGAAAAAGCATATCTTCCTCCCGTACTGGAGGAGAAATAAGTTAAATTTAATTGTCTATTTTCTTTTTTATATCGATATTTTTAACGTAATATTTATCAGAACCATATCGGCGATTTTATCTGTTGTAATACCAGTAGTTAAATAATATTTTGTTTAATTAGTTAATAACAATATCCTCATCATATCTATAAATGATTAGGTGTAAATACCTACCTATAGATTTTTTGCTTAAAAGTACTTTGGGTATTTGTCAAATTAATATTCATAGTATATTGGTCATCTTAGCTTATTTATATAATTTGTCGTATCCACAACCTTGGCCACTCTGAGCAAGCATGATGGTATACAGTAGCTCAGAGCTACTGTACAGATATCAATTCTTATCCCTGAGTAACTGGTATGTAGCCTATATTTTTACCATAGTGTAAATTTTTAATGCTATAATGAATAAATTAAAGTTGTTGTTGTTTTTAGCTGCAGGTTTGTATTATTTAGCAGAGTTAGTTGAAGAATATACAGTGATGGCTAAATATATTATTGGATGGATGGTCATAGTAAGTATATTTTGTAATCTATTACAGAATATAATGATACAATATTGTTTCACTAATAGTTAGTAAGATACAGTAAAACAGAGTGATATCCCTTTCTTCTGCCCATAAAAGTCCCACTGTTGGACAATATTATATATTATTGTTTAGACTATACTATAACTCTAGTGCTTCTTGCAATGTGATTTTATATAGCCTTCCTCGATAAATGTACTATCCAAATCTGAAAGAATTTTTCAAATTGGACCAGTGGTTCCTGAGATTATTGCTTTCTAACAAACAAACTGTTCAGCTTTTTAATATGTATTAGTATAGGTAGATGTGTTGGTGTCAACTATGACTTAAAAATAAATTTCTCTTTCCTATCCGTATTCTGGTATCCGTAACACGAGCATATAAGCTTAACAATGTGACAATGTTGTGTGAACTGCCCATGAGTATTTATTAATATTATTTTTGTACGAGTCTCACTTGTACTTGGTGTTTATCAATTTTTTTTTCTAATTTAGCCATATTTCTTTCAGGTGACATCTCTAATTCACATAGGTCTAATGCTATTTGAGGAGTTCCCGTTATATTTGAATATATTAGGTTTAATACAACAATCACTACATGGAATGTTACTCAAAGAGTTTCCAATAGTGAAAGTGACTAGTGTAACATTTATTACAGCACTACTGATGTTGTTAGCACATCATTATTTAGCTTTTAAATATTTCGGATTGGTTTATTATAGTTTTTCTGAGGTAAGAATTTTTGTTTGTTTTTTTTTTTATGTGTATTATTGTCTAACAGTTTACGTAACAGACTGACGTTGACGAGGTTGTGGGTTTGATTCCAGCACAGGACAATCGTTTGTGTGATATTTATAATTGTCATACTTACAAATATTTGTACGGCGTCTCTGTGTTCATTATCCTACTAATTATAAATGTGAAAGTTTGTGAGTATGGATGTTTGTTCCCTTTCACGCAAAAACTAAAAAGTGGATTTTAATGAAACTTAACAATAATGTAGCGATACATCAGAATAACATATAGGCTACTTTTTGTAACGAACTTGTGTGATTTGTCTAAAATGTGACGATAAGTGTCAAGTAAGTAGGAATTCCACTGGTACAAAGTCGCGGGCAACAGCTAGTAAAAAAGTAGTTTGTGGTATATCCATATTCTGGTATTAACCCTTCGTGTGCGTAGTCGTAACTCATACTTGATCGGTTTTTTATGTTTCAGGTATTAGCTTACTTTACTTTATGTCTATGGGTGGTACCATTCGCTCTGTTTGTGTCTTTGTCAGCCAATGACTACGTACTACCCACTACGGGGGAGAAGCAGCCTTTATTAGGTAAATATTATTTATATTTCCCCAGTAACGGATTAAGAATACAATTGCCACATATTTTCTACCATAGGGAACCTTTATGAGCCAGCTAAATATTATACACAGATAACATCCTCTGTGAGAGATGGAACACTCGAAAATAATCCGTGTGTCAACACGCCTGGTTAGCGCGGCCACGGCGTAAAAAACAATTCCTCCCAAAGTGGAGAAGGTCCGTGCCTAACAGTGGTAGACACGGGCCTTCTCCACACTGGGAACTGAAGACAGAGAAATATTAGTAACTATATACCTAACTTCATAGCAAAATTTTCCTTATAGCACCACAAGTAGAACTTTAGACTATGCATTAAATAATATTGTTTTTTCTTTCAGGTGACAACAATGTATTAACAGATTATTTATCTAAATCTAAAAAATATAGTTTACTTTCTTTCTTCAGTTATGCAAAAGACTCCATATTGCCACAGAGAAACAAGAAGGCTTTTTGAATATATTTCCTAACTTTATTTGTGAGTTCTAAATTGTGAAAAAGACTAGTTTTAATAAAAATAAAGTAAAAAATAAAATAGTAACTGGCTAGAAGTTGTTTATTAAAAAAAGATTTTTAGAAAAAGAATAACGTTACAAAATAGTTACTGGCTAGCTGTTGTGAAAAAAAAACATTAATTAAATAAATAACTAGAAAATAGGTTGCCGATGGTACCTATGGGTTACGTCATTAATAAAAAATGTGTTAAATAAATAATTGTAATATCTGCAATAAAATTGGCACAAATTTCTTTAGAGACAGGTATTTCCTTGGCATTTTACGGAATGCATCAGTCATTGCAAATAAAAAAAAGAATGCAATTTATGTATAAAAATGCGGCAAACACTGAAATTATGGAGGGTAGAAGAAAGGAGTTATATCTTGTATGGGGGGTCAGTCCAAACAAGTGTCCACTTGTAAACAGCAAATAACACTCACCGAAATAGCGCTATTGTAGCAAGATGAATGATATGAATGTAGCAGTTATAAGCAGAGTGAAGTGTGCTACTGTTGCGGTAATTCTTTAATATTATTTTCTCTTTGCTATTTACAAATATTTGGGGTACTTAAAAACACCGTATAATTTTATTTCATACTCATGTTTGTCTATATAATATAATAATTTAAAAACTGCGCTGTAACAAAGCGGAAGTTTTTCTTTCCTTTCTAATAATTTGTGGCGCTCTTTTTAAAATTCTATAAGACACTTTTTAATATAGTGAGATAGTCCTCCTTACTTCTACCCCCTATAACTGAAATATAAAATCGAATTAAGAACAGCCGTTATTTTGAATTTGTTTGAAAAGACAAAATAAGTGAAAATATCTAGTCAATTTAAGACAATATAATTGTAAATAGCAATAATTTATCAACTAGGTAGGTAGTTAATATAGCTTATTAAATTTGAATGTGTTTATAATTTTTGTAAATGCCAAAAATGGTTATGGAAAAACCCAGATCACCCTAAATAGATTCCACACACAAGAAATGAAAGTCATTTAATCACGTAGACACAATTTTTAACTATTTGTTCATAAGCGGCGATCAACGCACTCCGAATGTATGCTTTATTTATTCTTGCGTAGATATTCTACGAAAACTGCGTTTTTGTGTCCTACGGATTATTCGGGGTCATTTAAACATATATTTGAGTTAGGTCCTTCCGGTTCTCACAGTTCATCGCTATATTCAGGTATGTATCCGTTTCCGTAGCTAACTTCATTCAGGTGACGTTATTTCCTGTCAGACTTTACCAGGCGAGACCATTTATTGTAGCAGTCATTGGCATCTTGGATTTCAAACAGTAAATCGCTTAGTTGAAACGCTGCTAGCGTTCGGTTTTATATTAAAATAATTTAAATTAACTAAATTCAAAGTTTAAAGTCATACTATATATAGGTTAACGACGAAATTAAACCTTTTGATAGACAAAGTAACTTGGCTCATCCTGAAAAGTTTATAGCAGCCGTGACGCATGCATTAATTTTACAAAGTGAAGCTTTTCATCAGGGTTTAAACAATTTGTCAAATTGGGCAAAAGAAACTGATAATCTAAAACCAGATACCCTCAATAATAAAATAAAAGAAGTTTTTTCCGGGAACTATCAAAAAATTTCCCACGATTGCCTACAATTATTATGTGGCCGTAGAGCAAGTATAATCGAACAAAGACGAGATTTCTTTTTAGTAAATTTTGTGAAAGATAGATTAATACGTTCAGGTTTGAAAAAGATTCCACCCTCTAATGAATTTTTGTTTGATAAGACAATGTTTTCTGAGTATGTTAAAAGTAATGTGAGTGTTAGTAAAGTTTTTAGTAATCAAAAACAAAATTATAACAGTGATAAAAAGTACACAGCCGGGTCCCAGGCGGCGTACCCTGGACCGAGTGGCACACAACAACCAGTCGGTCGTAATCGTACACCACTGGCAAATTCTTACAGGTTTCAGCCTAACAATAATTTCAATATGTCATATCAAAATCAAAATCAAAGGCAATTTTATAATCCCATAGTACCAAATTTTAGTGGGGGGAGGTTTTTTCGACCCCCAGGGGATTATCAGCTGGCAGGACCTCGCTTCCTCCAGTCTCAAAATACCAGATCAAGCCTTAGGCCTTCCACTTTTAAAGGAAAAGGAATTGGTAAACAAAGTAAAAGATATTGACTCGGAGGGGGCTTTTCAGGAGAATATTCAAGGGGTTTTTCAGGAAAGGTTTCAAGAGTTTCAGGGGGGTTGTTTGCAAAATTACCTAATAAAATGGGAAAAGCTGGGTGCCCCAGCAGTTCTATTAAAAATATTGAAGGGGTATCGTATTCCCTTCAAGGCAAAGCCACCTCTATATACAATGAAAGAAATTCAGGATCAATTTCTAACTTTGCCATCCCCGGAGATGGATATAGCTATTCAAACTCTTCTAGATCAGAACATCCTGGAGAGCGCCCCTATAACACCGAGTTTTATATCAAGTCTCTTCTTAATTCCAAAAGTAGATGGGGGTACAAGATGTATTTTCAACCTAAAGAGGCTGAATTCGTTTGTAACCACGACGAAGTTTCGTCTAATTTCGGTAAATCGCATCCGAGACTTTTTGCAAAAAGAGGATTGGCTAGTAAAGATCGATTTGACGCAGGCCTATTATCATTTAGGAATCGCGCCTGGCCATCGTTGTTTTCTCCGTTTGTCCTACAGGGGACATCTATACCAAATGACTTGTTTACCTTTCGGACTAGCATCGGCACCAAAGGTTTTCGCTTCGTTAACAAACTGGACGGCCGAGATCCTTCGGGAGAAAGGGATCCGTATAGTAGTTTTTCTGGACGATTTTTTATTGGTAGCCCAAGACAAACAAACTATAATTCGGCACAGAGACATTGTTCTCCAAACACTTCGACAACTAGGCTGGCATGTCAACTACAGGAAGTCTATCCTAATTCCTCAAACAGCCTTAGAATATCTGGGTCTCATATGGGATCCCTGGAACAATCTAGTGTCACTACCCGAGAAAAAGATTCAGCGTCTAGAAAAGGATATAGCAAAACTTCTTCAACGGAAGAAGGCCTCACTACACGACATTCAAAGTATTATAGGCCAAATGAACTTTGCTCGGTTGGCGGTACCATTAGGTCGTTTGAACTTTCATCATCTCCTATTGCATTGCAATCTTCTTTTAAAGCTTCAGCCGCTACAAGCATACCGTCTGACACCCGAAGTGATAGAAGAACTGAATTGGTGGTTGAAACATTGCCACGGGAAGTCCTGTCTCCATCCTCCACCAGTAAAGAATTTTCTAACCACCGACGCGGCCGATTTCGGTTGGGGAGCAGACCTAAACGGCACTCATTTAAAAGGGATATGGACAGCGATAGAAATGCGGCTGCATTCGAATCACAAGGAAATGTTAACAGTTCTAAAAGTGTTACTCGACTCCGCTCCAATTCTCTCTCAAGCGTCTCTTCTGTTGCAGTGCGACAACAAAGCAGTAGTAGCTTATTTAAAGAAGGAAGGCGGAACCAAGTCGAAAGCAATGATGGATTTAACTTATCAAATTTTTCAAATATTACAGGAGTACAATATTTTTGTCATGCCTCACCACATTCCAGGGAGGTACAACACTACAGCGGACAGCCTGTCTCGCCGTTCAATACTACCGGAATGGCATCTCCTCCCCGAGGTAACAGATGTAGTGTTTATGAAATGGGGAGTCCCGGATGTAGATCTCTTTGCATCCAGTACAGCCCACGTGGTTCCCCGATACGTCACTCTAGACCAACGCGATCAAATGGCGTGGAGACACAATGCTTTCGCCATCACATGGAATTTCAGAATTGCATGGGTCTTCCCTCCTCCGAACCTAATGCCACGAGTTCTGATGCATCTAAATCAGGCCACAGGAATATTTCTAGTCGTGGCACCGAGGTGGCCTCGTGCCTTTTGGAGGGCAGACTTGAAGGCTCGCGCAACGGCACCTCCATTCATATTTCACAATTTAGGGGAGGTATTACTGGACACAGCAACGAACCGACCACCTCCGAAAATCGAGGATCTAACACTCGAGATCTGGAGATGTGGGGGTGGACAGAAGCGATAGCAGGTTGGACTAAGGAACAAAAAGTCTTGCTTCGTACAGGCTGGAGGTCGTCAACTATCAGTACTTACAAGGCGCCTTGGCGCAGATGGTTAGCATGGTGTGAAAACACGGGTGTTAGTTCCTCAAACCCCTCAGGGGCAGAATTGGCAAAATTTCTAGCTGAATTACACTTGAAAGAAAAATTATCATATCGCACGATTTTACTTCATAAGTCTGTCGTGTCAACACTTTGCAATGCTAACAGTGGAGCTCGATTAAGCTCTGACATATTAGTTAAACAAATGCTTAAAGCTATAGCCTTAAAAACACCTAAGGCCCATCCGGGCCCTATATGGGACACAAATTCATTGGTTACGTGGTTGCAGGGAAGAACATTTGAGAATCAAAAGTTATTTGAAGTATCACGGATCTGTGCAGTTTTGTTATTATTGTGTTCAGGACGAAGAGTCCATGATCTTACGCTTCTTAGTGTTTCAGAAGAAAAATGTCTGATTAACGAAGATAGTATCACCTTTTGGCCTCATTTTGGATCAAAAACTGATACAGAAAATTATATTCAATCAGGATGGAAATTGTTGAGTAACACTCAAAATAAGATTCTTGATCCTGTTTCATGGTTGAAGCAGTTAATAGATATTGGGAATACTCGCCGCTTGGCATGTTCCAGTGATAGATTGTTTGTAACAATTAACGGACCAGCAAAGGCTGCATCGCGAACAGTGATTGCGGGGTGGATTAAGTCTGTTTTAAAAGAAGCAGGTATTCACACCACCCCGGGTAGTTTTCGTTCAGCTGTTGCCTCTCGTAGTTGGCTGGAAAATGAATCGTTGGAGGTGATTATGTCTAGAGCAAATTGGAGATCTGAAAATACATTCAAAAAATTTTATAGAAAGGAATTAAGAACAACCCAATGTTCTATGAATAAACAATCTTTAACCAATCTCTTTCAGCCGATACAATAAATAGAATTAATTTAAGTTAATACAAATAATGAAACTATGATCATGAATTACAAAAATGTAGTAAGTAAAGGTAGTATAAAAGATAAGTAAAATTAAGAAAGAAAAAATTGGGTATGTATCTTTTATTTAAATTACTAGAAAATAATGTTTATTTACAGATTCCATTATATGTATTTACAATTTGAATCATTTACCTTTTGTCTTACATTTAAATATAATTATATATCACATTGGCATCTTGGTAATCACCAGGCGATAACAAACAAGGCCTCAAATATATGTTTAAATGACCCCGAATAATCCGTAGGACACAATAGTAGCGTTTTACACTTACCATAAAACGCTTGTTGTGTCCGGAGACTTATTCGGGGTCATACTTTTTAACCCTGCCTGGCTTAATAATAATTTCTCATGTTAATCATTTGAGGCTGCAATGACTGCTACAATAAATGGTCTCGCCTGGTAAAGTCTGACAGGAAATAACGTCACCTGAATGAAGTTAGCTACGGAAACGGATACATACCTGAATATAGCGATGAACTGTGAGAACCGGAAGGACCTAACTCAAATATATGTTTAAATGACCCCGAATAAGTCTCCGGACACAACAAGCGTTTTATGGTAAGTGTAAAACGCTACTATTGTTACGACCAATTTCATTGGTCGTAACAAAAACGCAGTTTTGAAGTGTGTAATATATGAAGTAGGTAATACCATGGGGTACATACGAATTAGAACATTTTGTAATTGATTTATAGGAACGATCAATAGGTGGTAATAAGTTGCACGTTTGTAAATTATAAAATGTAAATAAGCCGAATTATGTAGAAATATTGAGATTAAAATAAAAATTACTATATTTTAGAAACAAAACTATACATTCACCATAATTCAAGTCTTTAATTGAAGATAAATAACACCATAAATAATCAATTGCGAGTAAGTCTAAGCTGCTTACAAGCATAATTTAGTTTTGACGCTTATGTAGTAATTTTCAAGTATGACGCGAGATGGCGTCCACATCAGAAACCACCTCATTATTGTATATTTTTTAATTATTTTTTGATAGATTTTACTTATATGTGTATCGATCATAAAATATGTGTCGATGTTCTCAAAGTCAAACCATCGACTCGATATCAAATCATCTATGTTATCTGTGATGTTATCATAAACATTGATTTACATCATATCAGATTACGCTAATTGCTTTCTTTGAGTTGAATCTCCTACTCGTTTTATTAAAGTAAGAATTATGATTACGCTGTTTAAATAAATATCATGACAGCTCAATCATAAAGGCTCAATCGTGTAAGAGGGCGGTAATGATCGAGAAAGTCCGGGTTCGAATCTCAGAAATGACGGTTTTTGTTTTCGTTGTTTTTTTTAAAACGTCAAAAAGTTAGTTCGGTTCCTAATGCAAAACGTTTTTTCGTAATTATTTTGTAAAATGTTAAATGAAATGTCCAGGTCATAATCCTACTATAAGCTACGACAAAAATGGGTCCTCATTGTTTTTGGAACGGTAATATCTAGAGAGCTTAAAGTTTCGTAGTTTATTTATAAACATCTGGTTAACAGATCGTAGCTTGGGATGGATTTTAGAGAAATTATTCATATTATGTAATTGAATTCTTTTGATACGGAACCCTAGAAACCAAAATTTAACAAAAAGTGCAATCGGTAAGACTCAGGATCGATCCCAAGTCTTCCGTATCATTACCCCGTGCCTTAACCAATTGGTCACGGTAATCTGACAGATGTTGACGAAATTAGATATCTTATTGTAATGAAAAGATAGCAATTTTTCAATGCTCAAAAACCTAGCTAGATCGTTTTATCGCCCCCAAAACTCTATGTGAAATGTAAGTGATTGGTGCCGATTCTCGGTGGACCACTAAACTTAACAAAAAAATTAACAAAAACAACTATTGCTGTATCTTGATTATTTGGCTATTTTGTTGTGTACCCACTGTTATATTAATTATAATCATTAGTCTATAATAAACAGTTTTTATAATAATAAAGTTCAGTTAACATTACGGAAAGCTGTTATTGACACTGGTACCAATTATATGTGTACAACTAAACTTAACTTAACTAAAAAATGAAAATTGATAGTGTCAATAACATAATTCGGCAATGTAAACTGAACTTGCTTAGTATAAAAACTATTTAATAAAGACTAACGATTTTAATTGTACAACAAAATAGCCAAATATTTAAAATACAGCAATAGTTGTTTTCATTTTTTAGTTAAGTTAAGTTTAGTTCTGCACATAGAATAGACACCATTATCAATTTTCATTTTTTAGTTAAGTTTAGTTGTGCACGTAGAATCGGCACCAATCACTTACATTTCACATAGAGTTTTGGGGGCGATAAAACGATCTAGCTAGGTTTTTGAGCTGATTGACCAATATTTATTTATTTTATCTAATGGACACAGGTTAACTGCTGTATCCATGTTTCTAAAATTGAGGCGTCTTAGGCCGTCAAATCTGCAGGAACCGATGGACCTATATCCGGTTTCGTGCGTAGTTTCGACATGTTTACCGCCGAAATCGAAACTCAGATTTTTACCAACACTCGATCGAACTCGCACACGAAGGGTTTCGTACATTTCATAAATAAAAATAAATCAATTCTACATGCACAACTAAATTTTACCTAAAATGAAAATTGATAGGTACCTAGTGGTAGTGTCAATAACATGATTCGGAAATGTTAACTGAACTTTGTTATTAGGGAAACAATATTACAGACTAACGAATTTATTTAATATAATATTGTCTATTTCGTTTTACACTTAAGTAAAACGAAATAGACAATCCAAATACACCTTGTTTTAATTTTAATTAGGTTAAGTTTTTGCCGCAATAGAATTGGCCCACTACCTCTCCCATGCACATATAACTTGTAATAGCGTACGAAACTTTAATTGAATACGCACTGGCCAGCGGCCGTGAGTAGGTAAACAACGTAGCGCTATCTACCAAAGCGGACAAGGCAAGTAGTGCCGCTAGTGTTAGCTATTGTCACTAGATGGCAATACATTTATGTGTATTAATTGATACCATCTGTTGAAAATCGTAGGAAAGAAAATAGCCAGTTAAATAACCAGTTAGGGTGATCTAATATTAATGTTCTAATTCGTATGTCTGTCTTTATTATATTATCTGTGGTAATACCTATGTATTACCTACTTCATACCCGCCTTCCTCTAACGTTGGTAACAAAAATCTCGTAATGCTATAACTGATTAGCCCATCGAAAGCAAGTGGACTATAAATATTTGGTATATTGTAATGAAGCTATACAAGAAATGCCTGCACTCAGGCGAGTCTGTTCGCGGAGTGTAGGGACGCGCGGCTCAGTGTGGTCGCGGCAGGCGAACGTCGCGTTGGTCGCCCTACCACCGATGCATATAGTGCGGCGACAATATCTATTTGAGTTGATCTGTGATACAGGATTTCCACAGAATGGGATGGGTTTTTTGACTATCGTTATTCCTTTTTTCTAGATAGCAAAAATTTATCTCTAGGAGTAGGTAAGTAAATTTATATTTAAAAACGTTATCATGTTGTCTATTTGTTGGCTGATTTTTCGATTGTATGGTCTGATAAAAAAAAATGTCCGTTAATTTCCCAGTCCTATTAATTGGTTTAGGCTTTCTCCACTTTGGTTTAAGTAAGATTCCCTTCTCTCATAAAAGTCATAGATGTTTTTTTATTTACCTTTAAATTGTTCAATAGTTTACAGCACCGTAAGAAAGATATAATGATTTTTGGTTTTTTATTTAGAAGTGGTTCTAAGTTACACATAATTATTGGAGTAGGTATATTTCGATTTCATATCCACCATCTTGTAAGTCGTTGGACGCCTGGTGCGGTTTAACTTTTAAAGTGTGCTAAAGCAATAAAAAATCATATCTTTTGTAATTATATTGTAAACATTTGTTTTTTGAGTGATATTAAAGTATTTTAAGATAATTTTGTTTTATTCATTTTACAAATAACCTAATATATCACTGGAAACCGTGTACGACCAGAGTGTAAATGAAGACAAGAAAGTGTGTTTGGAGCGTAGGTGATGGCGCTCTATGGTCTCTGCCTACCATGAGAAGCGCTTCCCCACGCAGACTGTCGCGATCCTGAAGTCTCAGTAGGTAATAGGGCCCCGTTTAACCTTTTTGCACCGAATTCTTATATACTAAACAATCTTTTATAAATTTTTGGAAGCTACAATGTTTAGCATCGGGCTGCTCGTACATTCAAAATGTCATTTTCCAACCGCCCCTTCCCCTGGCAATAAACCCTGAGTCCCTGAGTATATACCATCATTTATACTCGGGCTCCAGTCTTGTGGTCATAGCCGGATTAACCATATAGCAGGAGCAGCAAATTTGCTACAGGCGTCGCGCACGAGGGATAAATCCGGCAGTGCTTGTGGTCAGCCAGCCGGAGTACGACCCTGATTAGGCTCGCTTACTTCATTTTGAAATCAAAGAACGATCACGCAGACCTTACAGAACTAAATAAACGGGACAAGCAAATTGAAAATAAAGTCAGTGTAATAATTTACATTTCAATAACTAATAACTCTATGTAGCTACCAAATAACATAACATTTTGATAAATAAATTATTCAATTTCCAATAAACACAAAAACCGCAGTATTTTTTAAATACGTCCGAAAGTAAGTCTGATCACAAAAATCTTTCCTTACAGGAGACTACATCCCAGTCTCCGAGAGTACTATAATTCACAATGTCTAGGTACCTATGTAGTAATTAGAAATTTTAGGTGACGAGCAACAGTTCTATACACATAAAATTAAGAGTATTTGGCATAAGATTCTGATTGCCAGCGCACTAAACGGACCCGTATTCTGCACAGGACTACATACCCAGGATCTCCGCGATTATTGCGGTTGTTTTAGTCTCTACTTCATCACATGTTTCTACTTTTTATGCTCCACATTAGCCCTACTATCGTAATGTGCCAAGGATCTCTAGTCACGCTGCTCTCGAAGCAACTATTTTAAGGCACCTCTACAGAATTGGATAAGCTAAGATTACATTAGTTCCATGCCGAAGAACGCTCGTTAGCAGAATGATGTCCCCTCATATGAAGCTTATAACTCGTCACCTGAATAAAAGCTTTCCCACACTCCTTGCAAGCGTATCTTTTATCATTAGTATGGATCCTGGTGTGAATCTCCAAAGTCTTCTTCCTCTGAAAACTTTTCTTACAAAATTCACAGTGAAACGGCCTTGCATCAGTATGACGAACAATGTGCCTCTTTAATAAATCATTATTAAATACTTTAAAACCACAAATCCCACAACAAACTGTTTTCTGTTTCATATGAGTACGCAACTGATGCTGTACCAATCTACTTTTCATTGTAAAAATCCGATCACATTGATCACACTTGAATTGCAATTTTTTCACATCGTGAACTAATGCTAAATGAGATTTCTTCATATAACTAGAAGAAAAAACCTCCGGGCATTTCGGACATTTAAGAGAATGAGCCCTGTGTTCCGTTTGATTATGAACTTGCAGAGCATAACGATTTTTAAACACCTTATCGCATTGCTCACATCGCCTATCTTTCAAGCTATGAATATTTTTAATGTGGTTTTCTACGTTAGCCTTCTCAACAAAGCCTTGTCCGCAAATTTCACAAAGAAATGTCCTATAATTATTATGAAACTTATAAGTATGTTTTAGTAAAGATCCAAAAAACTGAAATTTCTCCCCACATTCCAGACATGACATTCCATTATCAGATAGCTTGAAAGTGAACAGGCACTTCGCAATTTCTTTGTTGAACTGAATATCATGAGAAGTGGTGATATGATTAAGAAATGCATCGAAGTTCTCAAATTTCTTTGGACATTTCTTACATATTACTTCAGTAACATCCAATTTCACTCGGCTGGAGCCTAATAGACTTCTCAAATAAGATTTTAATTTCCAGTCCTTGTGCTCCTCGATCATGTGTTGTTTTAATTGAGTGCTTTCCACAAATGAATAGCAACAATAGAAGCACATATATTTATTGGCTGCCCATCGGAAAGGCATAATGCTGGAATTCTCTATAACAATGATCATCAATCTTATGAGGTCGTCTTTCCGTTGCGCTTCGTCGTATTTATCATTAGGTACACCGGCGGCGTCAAGATCTGTAAGAAGAAGAAAACGATAAGCACACATTATAGTCAAAACGTTATTATTCATTTGTGTAGAAAGGTACCTACCCTTTTTATTAAAACTTAAACTATTGGAGAAAAACAACAATAATATTCGTTAGCTATATATTACTTTCAGTATAATGATTGGCTGCACTTGGCGAAAACCTATTGTGATCTGAATTGGTATTTAAAGTGTGAGGGAATCCACTGAGAAAAAAACGGGTATTCCAAATCTCAAAAAAGAAAGGTGACGGTGATGGATTGTCCTGTATTTATTTCTATCAGAAAGTAAGAGATATTAGTCGGCCCACAAAGGTCCACCATTTCATGATTAGGTACTATATTGAGTAGCAGTTCCAGGTCAGTCATTTTATTTTGAAAGAAAAATGTAAACAACAGTCGCGCTGCTCTGACATCAGACCTCGTAACGATGTAACGACGTACTTCCAGTACCATTACGCGATCAAATTTATCAATACGCCCATTATTCGCAGTGAGGTAAAATTCGCTTTCTTTGATGTCTTTTAATACGCTATGATATAAAAACAGTCCATTCGGAACCATCAATTCCTCTTTAAAACTTTATGAGTAAATAATCCAGTGTTATATTTTACTAGAAGCAAAATTTCGCGATCACGAGAATAAAACTTGAAGTCAAAATTATGGCGCTTTTCCAACTCTGCTTTTAGAGGTAACTTAGTTGCTACAAAATCGCATTCTGATCTCCAACAATACCATTTCCATTTCTTTACTTCTCTTTGACAAACCAAATTTATTTATTATTTGCCCCATCCTTACCGGTTTCTCCGTTTCTTATCATGATATCTATCTTTTATCTTTACTTCTTATAAAACAAAGTCGTAACTTTTGTATGAATGTTCCTATGTGAGCTTATATTTTTCAAAAATACGCAACGGATCTGGATGCGGTTTTTTTAAACAGAAGGGTCAAGAGGATGGCTTTTTTGCATAATTTTTTGGGTTTGCTGTATATTGGATGAGATATGATTAAATTTGCCGAGAAATTCGGACGCGCGTGAGTTATAAATGAAAACGCTGCCTTATCTATGTGAGGTACAACAAACTAATGTATGGAGGAATTGTTTGTTACCTATAGTTCTTCAAAAAAGTCCGCGAGGGCATATGTCTATCTTTTAAGGAAATCCCGCTGTACCCATAATAATGACAAAAAAATTATCAAATTCAATAGGGTGTTTTCAAAGGCTATTTAGGTGTATATAGTAATATTTTTTATCAAATTAAATAGCTTAGCTTACGCAATTAATATAGATTATAACTGCTCTTTACAGCATGCAATTTAAATGAATATCTTCTTAGGAGATATGACGAAAAAAGAATTACGCGCGACAAAATAAAATACTTAAACTGTTGGCCGAGCAACGCCAACGTTTCCCCAGTCTTCTATCTATACTCTAATATTTGGATGTTTGGTTAATGTTGGATGTATGAATGTAAGGATGTTGGTTGTTCTTTCACGTAAAGACTACTGGATAGATTTTCATGAAACTTTCCTAAATTCCACGCGTACGGAGTCGCGGGCAACAGCTAGTATTTTATAAATTGGTACATACATTATGAAAAAATTAATCTCATTCCAGGAAAACAGGCGCTGCCATCGAGAAAATAAGAAAATGGAAATATGTAGTATGATCATTTCGAAGAACACTTTTTAGTCGTGTGATGTCCCTGGGCTTGAAGTTTTCAATTCTCTCAATCATAACTCATTAACGTCCCACAGTTGGGCACGGGCCTCCTCCACTCAAGGATCTTTGGTCTACAGTGCCGTGCTGTCTTGTTGGCATAGGGTTCAGTTTCAAGAGTTTCATCTCTCCTATGTGATGTTAACTGCTTATTATCCTTTAGCTGGGCCATACTGGGAAGGAAGGGGGCGATGTAACTACATTCTTAATCCGTCACCACACGGCTAGTTACACGCGAGCTCTATAAGGATTATTCCACATCTTTAAAACAAAAGTTAGTGTAATAAATATATTATATTTCAATAAATTATTTATATATGCAACTCAAATAACATTATATTGTGATAACAAAATATAATTAAAATCTTACAAAAACACAGAAAGCGACGAACATTACTCACTAATATATTGATATAAGGATGTTTGTTGCTCTTTCACGCAAAATCTTTAAACAATTGTTTAAACATTATGAAGACACAATATCATCAAGTAAATAGTCAAGGAGTGGGATAGTAATTATAAGCAAGTGACACCGCGGAAATTAGCTAGTTTTAGATAACTCAATCACTGTATCAGTGCAGTGCAGTCACAGATTAATCTATCAATTCCTTCCTTTACCAATTTAATTGAGACCAGTAACGCCAATTTTCCGTCAACTTTAAATATTAAACCAACAGAAGAAGTTACACACGCCCTTTTGATTATCAAATACACTGTCAGACTAGTGATGTTCTGAGGTGTCACACACACACAAAACGCGTAATTAAATTCCAGTGCTTCGTTACGCAAAATCAAAACTACAGCAAATAACTACGCATTCTATCAAACAACACTACTAAGACTAAGAGACGACACTGTCTGAAGGTAGGAGCGTTGCTCTCGTACTATAAATATAAGCAGTGCTTTCAGTATCACTTGATATTGCGAACTAGTGTGGAATTCATCAAGGTTTATTGTGACAGTATCATTGCCAACTTTTTAGGTTCCTTAAAATTGGAGAATCTAGATTACATTAATCCCATACCAAAGAACGCTAGTTAGCTCCATGATGTACCCTCATATGGAGTTTATAGCTCGTGACCTGTATGAAAGCTTTACCACATTCCTTACAAGCGTACCTCTTATCATTGGTATGGATCCTAGTGTGAAGGTCCAAATTTTTTTTCCTTTGAAAACTTTTCTTACAAAATTCACATTGAAACGGCCTGGCATCAGTATGACGAACCATATGCTTTTTCAATAAAGCATTATTAAATACTTTAAAACCACAAACCCCACAACAAACTGTTTTCTGCTTCTCATGAGTACGTAATTGGTGTTGAACCAATGCACTTTTTACTGTAAAGATCCGATCACATTGGTCACACTTGAATTGCAATTTTTTAACATCGTGAACTAATGCCAAATGGGATTTTAACATATAACTCGAAGAAAAAACTTCCGGACATTTTGAACATTCAAGAGAATGACCCCTATGTTCAGTTTGATTATGAACTCTCAGAGCATAACGAGTTTTAAACACCTTATCGCATTGTTCACATCGTCTATCTTTTAAGCTATGCATATTTTTTATGTGATTGTCAACGATAGCCTTCCGGACAAAGCCTTGTCCGCAAATCTCACAAAGAAACGTCTTATAATTATTGTGAAACTTATAAGTATGTTTTAGCAGAGATCCAAAAAACTGAAATTTCTCCCCGCATTCGAGACATGACATTTCACCATTAGATAGCTTAAAAGTGAACAAGCACTTAGCAATTTCTTTGTTGAACTGAATATCGTGAGAGTCGGCGATGTGCTTAAGAAATGCATCGAAATTCTCAAATTTCTTTGGACATTTTTTACATAATATTTCAGTCACGTCCAATTTCACTTTGTTAGAGCCTAATATACTTCTTAAATAAGGTTTTATTTTCCAGTCAATGTGCTCCTCGATCATGTGTTCTTTCAATTGAGAGCTTTCCACAAATGAGTTGCTACAGTAGAAACACATATATTTGTTGGCTGCGAATCGGAAAGGCATAATGCTGGAGTTCTCTATAACAATGGTCATCAGTCTTATGAGGTCTTCTTTACGTTGTTCTTCATCGTATTTATCATTATCATCGGCATCAAGATCTACAAGGAGATAAAAACATTATTTAGCACACATTATAATTAAAATGTTATTAATATTTTGTGTTAGAAGTTACCTACCCTTTTAAATACACGCTTTAGTATCTAAATCTAGGAAGAACAATAATAATATTCGTTAGATACATGTTACTTTCAGTATAATTGGTTGTATTTAGCTGCACTTGGCGAAAACCTTTTTTTAAGATCTAAAGTATGATATCTTACTGTAAGGGTTAAAATGTGAATAATATTCGATATCTGTATATTATTCAGTATTAGGGTGTTAATTTTAAGACATTATCGTGATCAAGATGGCTGATAGGTTTCCAAAACTTCAGAATCATTTTACTATCGCTACAAAATAGGTTTACGTGTACGCTTAATAACAAATCTTGATAAGTATCGAACTAATAAATAACTTATAAATAATCCAACTCGAAAACATCGCCTTCTCGGAAATATTCCCAAAGGAGTCTACCATTTTTGACGACGTCGTTCCATGTTAATGCCGTAAGGGATCAAGATAGGATCTCTTGCTTAGTCGGATTCCGAAACCATCCAGAAAATATTTCCCTTTCCTCTCATTTTGATCTAGCGCCCGCTTCTTGGATTTGAAACTGTCTCACCACTAAAGACAACCAGTGTCGTTTTGTCGCAATATTTCACGATCATAATACCGAACCTTGGGAGTTTTTAATTTTGGCTTTGCAGACGAATTTATAGATATAACTTCAGGGTACACCACATAAACACGAAAAACTTTATCCCGAAAGTCACAAATATGAATTTCAAAATACCAATTTTCATAATTCCAAATGTAACAACTCCGATGTATCATTATCCCAATTGTCCTAATTCCTAAACTTAAATATTCCTAAAGTATAAAATAAATAACTATTCTCAAAGTATCGAATATCAATAGACAGAATAAAAGAAAGAAAGTCCGACTAATTGATCTTAATACGAAACATGTTCCTCTTAACCTAACCGAAGTGTTTTATCAACAATACAGAGGATTTGCAGCATGCAACATTCAAGCAGACATGCAATATGCAAATCAGGCATGCAACTTGCAAGCAGGCATGCAACATGCAAGCAAGCAGCAAGCATTGTTTCTGTTACGGTTCCGGCGATGCGAGGTTTAGGCGGACCCACGCGAACTTATGTCGTCGCAGATGATTTTAAAGTTCAGATATGCATTAGTGTAATAAATATATGTTTTAATAAAATGTCGTTAAAATATTCGTTTCTACATTCTGACCTCGACATGTTGACCTTTAGTTAATGCGGAGTATTGAAAATCGAAATATCGTTCTTTGGAACGAGAGCCCTACCGGCATTTGACTCTTCAGACATGAAAATCGGAAAAGGGACAAATCGTATTTATGACTTCCAGTTAAATAAATTTCGTTATTTTTATAAACATTAAAACTTTTCGGTATTATGAAATTCGGAATTTTAAAATTCGGACCAATGTTTCTCGAAAAACTTGAGTGTTCTCATAATTTCAACTCTAAGTTCAGATGAAGTTTTGCTGCCACCAAAATGTCTAACATTAATAATTCCGACAAACACTTGTGAGTAAAGCAAAAGAGCTCTGCTAAGTTTTACGCCGGTTTTTATCTGCGGATTGCATGTCCAGTACCCGTGGTAGGGAAAAAGTTTGGGCCCGTTTGAGTTTTTAGTTTGAGATTTTATTGCCAGAACGTCCTTGTCCATTTTGATGTAACTTCATATGCCTAAATAATGAATTTTTCCTTGGAAATTCATTAAAACAGATATCACATTTGTAAGGCTTAACATCACTATGTCTTATTTTATGTAAATTTAATGTCCTTTTCTCAAAAAACTCTACACCACATTGTTCGCAAGTAAAATTCTTTATTTTCAAATGAACACGACTAATATGTCTTTTTAACATATGATTGTATTTAAAGCTTTTTAAGCATACATCGCATTTGAATTCTTTAATAACCCAAATACCATGTGTTTTAGCTATATGCGTTTCTTTTTGAATAACACTACCTAATACTTCTTCACAAATATTACATATTAAATTTTTAACATCATGCGATCTTTTCATATGTGCTATTCTTAGATATTCTGCAGCGAATGATTTTTCACAATTAGGACATTTAAAATTCCCTTGATTATGAATGTAAGATATATGGTTTTTCAAACCAATATGTGTAGTAAAAGTAAGACCACAATTTTCACAAATATAACGTTTTTTCACATGTTTTTGATGAAGATGTAAGTATAAGGATTTGAAAAATTGAAATTCTTCGTTACAATACAAGCATTTAAACTCATTATCTGATAGTTTTAGACATAGAATATTATCTAAATTATTTGTTACGTCTATATTATGTGTATGTAGATGGTCAATTAAATCTTTTAGATCTTTAAATTTTCTTAGACATATTTTGCATTTTAGATCTTTGATATCAAGTTTAACTAAAAGATTTTTTTTATTGACATTTTTGTTAATAATTTTTTGTATTTGTCTTTTATTTTCGATTTTATGTTTATTACTAGTGTGTGTTCTTAATTCTGAAGCGTAGTAATAATCAGTTTCGCAATAAAAGCATCTGTATGTGTTCCCATTTTTTCTAAACGGCATAGCTGTCGATTTTTCTAAGATTACAGTTAATAGATAACGTGTTTGTTTTCTTATTTCATCTGCTTCTTTTATTTTCTTCTTTTTTTGATCTGAAATTTAGAATTTTGTCTTTTCTTTACAATGTTAAACCCACAGATTTACCAGATAGTGTGTCAATGACCGTGCAACTCATTCGCATTGAAGGCACATAAATATTGATGTGTGCGTGAAATACGTTCTGTGTCCAGTGTGTCTGGAATGTGAAGATTTTAATTTTGACACTATTCGTCAATACACACACGTTCTGCCACACAGGCCGAAATCGTGTGAAAGTTTCTCGGGCCTTGGCAATACGTGAAGTGTAGTCCTCTTCCCTACCTCCAGTCTCTGACACGACACTCCCGAGGTACGTGAATTTGTGGACAAGCTTCACCCTCCAGCACCAATCCGTAACGGTGTGCTATTGCCCACTCCAGCTCGCATCTCTTAGGTCTGTCGCGTATTTATTCTGAGACTTGTAAGACCCGCCTTCCTCCTGTGGCCGCCCAATATGGTTTGCATGTTTTTATGCGTATGATTCAGCAGACACAAATCATCGGCGTAATCCAAGTCATCGAAGACATTGGTTAGGCCTCATTCTATGCAGTGTCGCTTGTTCTGGTTAGTACGATGCAAGATTCCGTCAAGGACCACGAGGAAAAGGAGAGGCGAAAGCAAACAGCCCTGACGAACGCCCGCATGCATCTCTACATCGTCAGAGACAAAAGACCATCATGGGTGAGTCTACATTTTTTTTATAAATAGCCTTTAAAAGATTCACTATCTTGGATGGAACACCAATATCTGACAGTCGGAGCCAGATACTTGACCAACTCAGTGTATCAAAGGGTTTTTTGCAGTCTACAAGGGTAAGATAGATTTCCCTTTGTCATACTGATGCCTGTTCAAGGATGATACAACGCGTATTAATTTGGTCTGTACACGAGCGATTGCGGCTAAACCCTGCCTGCTCTTTGCGTAGTAGAGGTTTAACGCCCCCTCGACAACCTGTCCATGATAATCTTGCTAAGTACAATTTAGCCAGGCTAAATTTTACGTGTCTTCAACAATGAACGCGTGTCCAATATCTGGCAAATATGTGGTTAAAACGTAACTAAGAATTAGGAAGGAAAAATTAATTGTGTCTTACCTTTTTCCTGTACGCTACTTTCTTCCAGTTTTTCGTCTGAAATCGAAAAACAATCTGATGTATTTTCTAATGAGGAAAACGATCAAAACCTAAACAAATATTAAAACTCGATATTGGTACCAAATGTAGCAATTCTACGTGAAAAACTTAACTAAAAATTGGAAATTCATAGTCTGAGTAACACTATTTGGAATTGTTAGCTGAACTTTATTATAAAAACTATATATGACTGTGACTAACGATTTCAATTAATATAATGTGTACAACGAAATAGATATTTATCACAATACATCAAAGCCGTTTACATAAGTAATGGCATAAATATTTTTTTACGACTTAGTTTCATTTTATTTAGTTTTTTTTATCTTAGGTACGACTGGTATTCATATTTACATGAATAGTAAAATTCAACCCAAAAAATAAATAATATAATTTATTTAGGGAAAGCCACTCTTCTCTCTCTCCAGCCCATTAACATCCCACCGTTGGGCACTGGCACTTTGGGAGGGATTGTAGTGGTGTGTGTTGGCACAGGATTTGAAATCAAGTTTACATAGAGTATGTTTTTTGGAACGAAGTACCTTACGGCAGGCTAGGAGGATTTTTGCTGCGCGACCGAACTGACAAAAACCGTAGAAAAAGTGCGTGGAATAAAACCGTTAAATGAGACTTGCGCAGGCGCGTCCGTCGTATACACAAGCGAGTAGTGTATAACTTTCTCTTTCTCCTTCTTTCTTTTCTGAGATTGATTAATAAGAATTACATATAATAATAATAACCTTTTTTTGTAATTATTTCTATGTAATTTTATGTTGTCAAACAAAAATAAAGAGTCATATTTTGTTATTTTAATTGATAATTTTAATAACATTTTTTTTTATTTTACGTAATTCATTATTTCCTAAAATACTGAATTTCCTAAATACTTTTCTGTACTTAAATAAAAACTAATCAGCAAAATTTAAGAGAAACATCAAGAAAACCTACATAAAATTGAGCACGATTTTTTTTTGCAAATTGTCGATTCTACATTTGCCGAAGGAACTTCGTTCCTACCTGGTGTCCCACGACACCACATCTGGTTTTTGTGTACAATATTCCTAAGCTGTCTCCTACAGCACTCTGCGAAGTAGATGAAGTGGTGATATTTGTATTTTTAATCCGTCACAACACTTACAAGTACGGAATACTAAAATCTAGGTGGTATTTGAATATAAAATCATAAACTCTAGTGCATTTGCCTTTATTGATTAACGGTACGTATAAATACACATAAAATTGTGTCCTTTAAACTAGGTATGCATGTAGCATGGCTAGGTAATGCTAAGACGTCTTTATTTTCACACTCAGAAATACGTCAATTAATCTAAAGCCTTGTACACTTATCAATGACTTAATGAAAATGTAATTTATACAGTATTTACGGAATTATCGTACGAAGAAACCGAATCACTCACAGGTGTACTTAATACACTGAAATACACTAAATTAACTTCGAAATCTTTCCATTGCACATTGTAATCAATCTTAATTCACTCTACACACAAATACCTAATTTATTGAACTACATCGCAGTAAGCATACTAGCCCAAAAAGTAAGCCCGATTTAATTAAGTGACGTAAGAATTCTCATACTGCATCACCGGCGGCAAAGGGTTCTTATGAATCCTAGCCAGATGAGAACGCATTATTTTCTTAGTCGTAAACGCTTTTTCGCAGAGATCGCACTTGAAGTTCTTCTCTCCACTATGTTTATACATATGGTCTTTTAATCTATTCTTATTATAAGTCTTAAAGCCACAGATCCCACAGACGTGGTTCCGGACCTTCAAATGAGTATCCCTTACATGATTCATCATCATACTCCGAAAAACAAATGATTTTGGGCAATGAGGACATTTGATTTCTGCCCGATTTTTATGCTCCGCTGCCATATGCCGCGACCTTGTATAATGGCTTGGAAAAGCTTCGCTACAAACCAAACATTTATACTTTTTCTCCATATTATGTAAGTTTTTTCGATGAGTTTTTAATTTACACCTCGTATCAAACTTTTCGCCGCATTCTGGACACAATAAGCCAGTATTATCATGGACTGTTTTAACATGTAACCTTAACAAAACTGAATCTTTGAAATGTTGTCCGCAAAGTTCGCACAGAATCGCCGAAGTACCTTTATGGTCTCTATTAGTATGATGCAGAAGTGGACCGAACGTATAAAAACTTAATCCACAAACTAAACAACTGGCATAAATACTATCAAGTTTGAAGGCCACCATACAAATACCCACATCTTTGTTATAAACTATATCATGTTTTTGAATCAAATGATCGATCATATCGTACAAATCCGTAATTTCTGCCGGACACAACCTGCAACTGATATTGGATATATCGACATAAACTACGGGTTCCCAATAATTATTCATTGCTTGCTGTTTAATTTCATCTCCAGTATGATTTTGCTGATGATTCTTGAGGTCTGTAGTGTCTTGAAAAATATCGTAGCAATAGAAACACCTATATGAAGTTTTAAGCCACCTGAAAGGCATGACTGTGGAATTTTTGAGGACTTGCAAGACATTATTTCGCATTATATTTCGTTTCTGGACTGATGTTGATGTTTTCTTAGTAGATTGGCTTCGAGGAGAATAGTCTTCGATGGATACATTGGTAACGAGTTTCTTGCTTTTCTGGCCACCTCTAGGTTCTCCTGAAAGGAAAACAGACACCATCTTAGGTTGCTTATTTTAGAGGTAGCCAGAAAAGATGCATGCAATTTAATATGTTGTTTCTCCAACACTTAAGCGACCCATCTGTTTAAATAAAATCAAATTTTACGAACTTAGACGCGTATGGCTGATTGAAATCCGTAAACAGTGGTTTTATTTAATATATCTTTTTACAAAGCCTTACAAATATTATAAATGCAAATGTAACTGTCCGTCGCTCTTTTAAGCCAAAACCAGTGAACCGGTTAAAATATAATTTCTAATTTGGTACACAGATAGTTTGAAGCCCGAGGAGGGACACGAGCTATTTGAAAAATGTGCTTCCAAATTACATGCGTACGAAGTCGGGGGAATTAGCTAGTAATTTCATATTTACATCTAATATATAAAATTCACGTGTCACAGTGTTAGTTACCGTACTCCTCCGAAACGGCTTGACCAATTTTTATGAAATTTTACATGCATATTTAGTAGGTCTGAGAATCGGCCAACATCTATTTTACAAACTTTTTTTTTAGTAGGCAAAACAACGTTTGTCGGGTCAGCTAGTACCTAAATAAAAATCTAATATATAAAATTCACGTGTCACAGTGTTAGTTACCGTACTCCTCCGAAACGGCTTGACCAATTTTTATGAAATTTTACATGCATATTTATTAGGTCTGAGAATCGGCCAACATCTATTTTACAAACTTTTTTTTTAGTAGGCAAAACAACGTTTGTCGGGTCAGCTAGTACCTAAATAAAAATGAGAATGTTCTTAATAGCAGATTCATTTATTCAGAATTAATACAGTACATTTCGAAATAACAATAATTTATGTATCATCGCATAACATCATGGGGTTAGTATTGAGGCCGTCACACTATCGGCGACTAAATTATACAATTAATTGTAGTATTAAAAATTTGTAAGTCTTGAATTAAAATTTAGTTTCTTTTGTAATCCTTGGCTTTTTGCAACCCTTTGCGTCGTTTAAAACTGCATTAAGAAATTGGTTAACCAAAAATATTTTATTAACTTGCAAGAATTCTTTGATAATAATAGCAGTTAGTAGTGTATAAGTAAATATAGGTAGGTGCGTATTGTATAAGTCTGAATATTGCTATGCGAATGGTCAGATTATCTCATCTTCTCAAAAAAAATTTTGTTTTTACCACTAAATTCATTTCAGTTTTCTATATATTTAATTTTTAGTTTCAACTGTCACCATGCATCTCTGCTTCATGTGATTCCAAAGCCAGAGTATCCGTAAAGCCTTTCCTACAAATTCGACAAACCCTACCAGTAACACCAGAATGTACTTTCATATGAGCGTTTAAATTACTCGCTCTTCGAAATTGCCGATCACAAACACTGCAAATATAATCTCTGTCTCCATCATGTTTCTTTTTATGTAAATCCATAATTTTTTTTATCCCCGCTTTATAATCACACATTTCACATTCATATTGAGTACCAGAATGTGTAGCTTGAATATGTTGCACTAAAGACCCCTTAGTAAAATAAACTTTAGAACAATGTTCACATTGAATCCTATGTTTTTGTACATTATGAACTTTACCAAGATGCACTTTCAATTTATAATTACTATCAAATTTAACATTACACAAATCACAGCCATGAATCTTTCTTCGTCCATGAGCTTGCTCTTTATGTTTCAGCAATTTATGTAACGTATTAAACACTTTTCGACAAATACTGCATCTGAATCCCATATGCCTATTCCGTATATGTCTTTTTAGTTTACGTGAATTCAAATAGCTCAAACCGCATATCTGGCAGACACATGAATGTGATAAATGATCTCTGAGCATATGGCAAGACATTGATGTTAAATTATCATATTGTTTACCACAAATCACACAAACCATTAATTCATTATCTAGTACAAAGGGTATGAAACAATCTCCTAAATCATTATCATAATCTTCTTCATGAACTATTATTATATGAGATATAAGCTCTTCTATTTCATTAAGTTCGACATCTGGACAAAACCTGCATCCTATATCAGACACATCACAATTGATTGGTATATCTTTGGTTATGATTTTATTTGGTATAAATTCATCTAAATCAACTACGTGATTTGTCGTATGTTCTTTCAAAACTTCACAACTTTTTATTGATTTGGAACAATAGAAACATTTTAATCCGATGCTCGTGTGCCAATTGAAAGGTATAACTTTACCGTAACGTAGTATTAAGAGTACGTTTCTTCTGATTTTAGTTAGGCGTTCGGGATGTGTGATCTCCTGCTTTCTGGTTACATATCCTGCAAAGAGAAGATTCAGTTTACGCTTCTTCGCGATTTTGAATATTTTTTACATCTTTACTTATTAAAAAACAAAGTTGTTTCTTCTGGATGTCCCTGTATATGCTTAAATCTTCAAAAATCGCATTTTAACCCAGTTATTAACATATAGAGTGGTTCAAGAGAAAGATTTATTTATGTATATTTTTTTAAGGTTTGGTTTCTAAATTTCATAACAGCTAATTAAATGCAAAGGAAAGTCTAAAAAATTGCATCTGTTATCAACAGACCTATTTGACAAGAAAATTCACTTCACTAGCAATTCGTTAACGAAAAATTTTCAATAAGTTTTATGAATTATTATTTTGCCTACAGTAAGAACGCTTTTATTATAAGACTTATGATCATAACATATAGAAAGAACCCTGCCTTGCTTTATAAGGCTTGGCTCTAACGAGATTTGCAAATTTGCTACAGTCGGCCAAAGAGTAACCTATTATTACAGAAATGGACGGACTATATGATAATATCCAGCTAGAACCCTTTCTGCATCTCCATCATCACCGATTTTGACGGTGACCATCTTAAGGTGTCATGGAGTTTTTTTGGAACTATTGAGCGCATGCTTTCGTTCATTGTTATAAAAATTTTGTGATTTTTTTAGTTTCTTGGCTGGTATGTGCGTGTGTGTTCGCTTTAAATGCGAGTACGAAGTTCATTTGTTCTTGAGTTTTACCGAGACTTAACAAACAGAAGTAGATTCTTATATGCCTTACAGGAAGTAAAAGAATAAGGTTTTAATATCAAAACAAATGATATCGACTAAATAATTATATTTGACTTACAAATTTTACTTTAAATTACACTAGAATAATTTAATTCTACTTAAATAAGTATAATTGTTAATAGATTTCTGCTACTTAGAAAACATCTTTAAGAATTTAGACGAAAGAATTATTCCAATGAGCCGTGGATCATTAATGATTATTCATTTGCGATAATGCAAAATACGTTTAAAGAAATAAAGAAGCAATTCATAATCAAAACTATCAACCATTGAACTTATAGTCAGAACTTACAGTTACATATACAAATTTTTATGTAAGTGAATATTTAAATACCTATCTATAAAGTACAAAATAGCTATACAACAAGACGGATATTGGCAACACTATACTACGAAATACGTACTGTATTTCGTAGTATAGTGTTGCCAATAACCGTCTTGTTATATATCATAGCGGTGCCGAATTAACTGTATGCTGTATGGCCTGTAGGAAACTCTATGAAAGGGCCTCTTGGTTGCTCTATCCGATTGCCTTGCTTTTTTATTTAGTTAAGGAGTAATGATTGATTGATTGCTGAATGTCTATAAAGCCGCGGGGTCTGTGGCATTTATTAATCCTCCCTATGTCTCAAAGTAAGAAACTCAGGCTCAACTATCTCATTTCCGATAGTGATGAAACATTCCAGTTGAAATTCGATGAAAAACCTTCTTAGAATTAAATCCAAGGTTTTCCTCCTAATCATACAAGATACTGCTCAGCAGCCTCTCCATCTAACTCCTCATGAATCACTTCCATCTGAATCAATTCACTTTCATCTACGTCATCGACAACTCTAGTATCATCAACTGGACAATGTCTATTCCTAATATGCATTTTCAAATTAGCTTGATGTCCAAAAGATTTATTACAGTATTCGCAAATAAAATTCCTATCTTTTATGTGTAATACAGTATGTGCATTCAGATTACTTCGTTTAGAAAACTTTTTACCGCATACGGAACAAATAAACTTCTTGTCCCCATTATGCTTCATCATGTGAAGTTTCACGTCGTAAGGCCCAAAGAATTTATCACCGCAGACTTCGCATTCTACGTTTTTCTCCCTTAAATGCACCCTTCTCATATGCCTAGACATGATAGATTCTTGAGGGTACACTTTTGGACAGTAAGGACATTTAATTTTTAATTCCTCAACTCCATGTATATTCGCCAAATGCAGTTTCTTCAAATAAGGACTCTTAAAAGTTTCTGGGCAATGAGGACATGTAGAAAGATTCACTAAATGAACATTTTTTTCGTGAAGAATTTTTTTGGACAACGTTGAAAAAGTGACATCACAATACTCGCAGGAGTAACCTCCTTCTCTATGATAGTATCTATAATGCATTTTAAGGTGATTTTCCCCTTGAAAACTGGTGCCACAAACATCACAGATATAATGATGACACAGGTGGTGTTTATTCGCATGCCTTAGCAGGTATTCAAAGAACACAAATTTCATATTACAAGTTGGGCAAGTCGGTTGTTCTTTGTCCAATTTGAAAGGCAGCAAGCAATTTGGAACACTGACATCGTATTCCGCATCATGTGCTATGATCAAATGATGAATGAGTTCTTCTAAATTGGTAACAACTTGAGGACATAGTTTGCAAGATATATCTGTTACATCAATTTTAACTGCTGCGTCCTTATTCCGATTATTTTTAGTCCTATCGAAGACAACCAATTCTAGATTCGCGAACTGGTGTATACTAGCACTGTGCTCCCGTAACAAAACTGGATCTTTTGTAGTTTCATTGCAATAAAAGCATTTATACTTGCCTTTATGCCAGATAAATGGAGTCACATTACTATATTGTAAAACATATTCGACGTTACGTCGTTTAATCAAAAGTTTTCTTGCAATTTCCATTTTCTTATATTTGTCTTCAACTGTATCGAATTTTGAACCTGAAAAGAAATTTTCAGCTTTTATTCTTTGGTTTCTTTCGGGTTCTTCTATTGCTGTTATTTAAGATATTCTATCCTTCTCAGGATCTTAGTTTTTTATTGAGCTTTCAACATTACTTATAAAGCTAAATTCCGCCTCAATAATAGTGGCGATTTTGAAATTCGGTAAAAACGCAGCTGGGATCATTCGACCTATCACAAGTATCACAACCAACGCTTATATCAAAAGTTATCATAAATTCTGCCTCGGTGGCCGTGCAGTTTCAATATTTTGAGTCTTGAAATGTAAAAAGATCCCCTTAAAGCGCGTTTTCGATCGATCGATACGCTCATGGTAAAGCAATCAAAGAATTTCCTACAGGCCTTAATCCGGCACTAATTAATTAATGTAGGTTAAATACATAGAAACACATATTAATATTTAATTCCACTATAATTTATTTTGATTATAATTTATATTAATATTAAATATTTTCTATATTTGATTTACAAATAAATTACATAGGAATGTGAGCAGAACTAATAAATTTATTCCAAAACAACTCAATGCCCTATCGATTAATATGATTCTTTACTAATATTATAAACAGCAAAGTTTATGAGCATTTTATATTCGTGTATGATGGATGTTTATTACTCTTTTACGCTAAAAATTAATAAAATTTTTGACTTTACTAGCTGTTCATGATATTAGCTTACATGGCCGTTTGTAACATACAGGTAAATGTAATTTCTACAGTAACTTCCTTGTCTCTATAACCCCAACTCCCCAGATCTCTATTAATTCTTCTACACGTACGCCTACCATATTTTACTGTTACATATACTACGTGGCTAAAAATGTAATTAAAATATTTTTAATCGGCAGTATATGAATAAAACCACTTTTTATAGATTTTGACGTGAATATTTGTTTTAAATTTTAGCCTGGCGTTTTGAGTTTTTAATCAACATGGTCACGGGTGGGACTATAGTATTCATGATATTATTTACAAAATCGCACTGAATAAATAATTATGTATTGAAAATAACAGAATACTTGAAATATAAACATACCACTAAGTTATAAAAAATATATGTACCATAAAAGTCCTAATTCTACTTTAAATAGTATAATAATCGAGATCATAATAATTTAAAATTACTTCTAATTAAAACTAAGAATTTTATTACTACTATAAATATTTTATTACTTATGTAGACACACAGCAACACTAGAATTGTCAAACGTGCAACCCTAAAGGCCCATTTAGACGGAGACAGTTTCTCGTCTCTAAGATACGATTATCGAAAGAATATAAAACATTTGTTTCGTCTAAACATTCACTCTTCTCGCTCGTTACCTTGGGCGACAATTGCCTCGCAATGGTATATTACTGTGTCCGTGTAAACAGAATTTTAAAGCAATAATCTTATTTCGAGATTTTATGCCAGTTGCTACCATGAATGCATTGCGCGAGGGTGTTTTAATTATATCTGCTCTAGGCAAGAATTAGTCAAACGGAAAAAGAAGAAAAGGTGTTGGGTTAAAAAATGGATAGCGAGGAGAAATGATTTGGGAGCATCTAACACGTTGTGCCTTGAATTACAATAATTGGAAGATGACATTCAAAAATATGTTTCGGGTCACAAAAACTCAATTTATATATTTACTTCAAGAAATTGGACCATCTATGTGTCATTTTTACGAACAACAATCACTAAACTCGAATGACAAATCTCGCACTGAAAATGATTCAAACCGATTTGTACGATACTCGTATGAACTTGAAAATATGTCAGACGAGATCGTGTTTATACAAGTTGAGATTCTCGTAAGCAAGAATCTGCTTACTATATTTTCATCGTGTAAACAAACGTAGGCAATTATCGCCTAGCGATAAGTCATATGCGAATCTCGTATGACTTAATCGTAGGCGAGATTTTAGTTCTTGCCTGTATGTAAACATTCTGATACGATTGTGTTATGGCGATTATTGCTTGTGATAGTAGCGTATGGTTTCTCGTACCGAAACGTACGAGAAACTCTCTCCGTTTAAATGGGCCTTAACGGTGCTAATTCCGCGGTCACTTGCGTTTAGCCACGCTCATCTTTAATACAAAGCAGTGACAACGTCGATTATAAGAATGGTCGGCGTTTTCAATACAAAATCGGAGCTGGTCGCGCAATCGGATCGCTGTACTTTCGAATGTCACCTTTAGATTTTCTATAAATTTGATTAAAAAGTCCGAATTATAGTCGAAGGGCAAAGTAAGCTCAGATCAAACTACACAGATCTCCATAGAATATTAAGACACCAAAGCTAATATGCACAGCTACTATCGTCAATATAAAAAGCTGTTAAGTTGTTTTTAACACCCTTGCTCGTAAAGCTGATGTAATTTTATTTTGACGGGCTTCGTGGTGGAGTGGTTTATGTAATGGACTGCCGATCACGAGGTCGCGGGTTCGATTCCCGCTTGGGACAATCATTTGTGTGATATCCATAAATGTCATACAAATGTTTGTACTGCGTCTGGGTGTTTTCTATGTATTATAAGTATGTATTTACAAAAGAAAAGTAGTATAAGTAGTATATCCGTATTCTGGTACCCATAACACAAGCATATAAGCTTAGCTTGGGACCAGAGGACGTTGTGTGGAATGTCCGTGAATATTTATTTATATTCATTTATTTAATTCCACCGGTTTTAAATATGTAAAGCGGGTCATAAAAAACGCGTGTGTTACCAAAGCAAACAGTTAAGTTATAGTCCATACAAATTTCATAACAGTATTATTTGCCATTTCAAATATGAAACTGATCGCCGCCGCACGACTCGAGCAGCGCGCTGTTGCTATTCAAATTTCGAACTAATCGCCGCGCGGCGCCTGTCATTAGGGAGCGCTAGCGCGCTGTTAAAATGGCGCGAAAGCAACAGTGTGCATTCACAGATTGAGTTTATTTAAATGTTTTTTTTTTCTGTTTCCTCGCAAATGTGTTAAAAAACGTCGGACGATATACGTGCGTATTGGTTATAGCATGCTCGGCTCAATTACGCCCTCGCCTTCGGCTCGGGCTGAAATTCCGCCTCGCATGTTATAACCATCTTAACGCACTAATACCGTAATGTACTAAAAATACATTTTATCGCTAACTCATAGATTCAATTGAGATATGACCATACTTTTTATGCATCTCCATATGCGATGCCAAATTACTCCTTCTTAAAAACGCTTTACCACAAACAGTACACGAAAACTTCCGAAATCCCTCATGTTTGACCATATGCATTCTCAAAAGATAATTATCAAAGAATTTCTCATTGCATATTGAACACGGAACATTCCTCTCTTTCAAATGTGTCCTTCTAATATGATCTTTCATAAAACTATTCCTCGTAAACATTTTATCACAATAACCGCATTTATGGCCAATATTATGAATATCAATCAAATGCTTTTGCTTATGATACTGGGAAGTAAATGTCTCTGAACATTTGGAGCACTTATGTTCCTTCGCGTTATGAGTTGTCGCTCTATGCCTTGCTAAACACCATTGATTTTTATACTTAACCCCACAAACGTTGCATTCACAAGAACCAGTATGAGAATATGTTATATGAACATTCAAATTAGCAGCATTACGAAAACTTCGACCACAAAAATCACAAATCCTATTATTATTGTTATGTTCCGCATTCACGTGTCTAAGTAAAATACCGAAATATCTAAAAACTTTATCTGGGCATATTGGACATGGCATATTGTCTTTGATTATTCTAAACGGTTCTAAACAACCTTTGATATTTTTATCATAATTAGCTTCATGTTTTTCTATTAAATGATCGATTAATTTATCTAAATTATCAATTGGAATTGTACAAAGTTTACATGCTAAATTAGCTATATCAATTTTAACAGTGATTCGTTCGCCTTTGCATTTCTGCATGCATTTTTGCTTCAAGTCGCAAATAGGATGCTCGATATTCGTATGTTGGCGTAATTCATCAAATTCAAAGAATTTTTTGGAACAATAAAAGCAGGAATATTTGGAAAAGAACTTAAAAGGAATTGCAGTGGACATATTTAATACGCATTGTATATTTTGACGAATTTGTTGTATATTTTGTTTCTTTCTAGGTTCCAAAGTATCCTCTGGGAAAGAATCTAGTTTTATATGAGTGCTAATTTTGATCTTACATTTGCTAATATGCTGTCTCAGACCAATTGAGGAATGGAACTCTTTTAAACAGTAATTACATTTCATATTCCCTTCATCATGAACATGTGATGTTTGCAAATGTTTCTGCAATAGGGATAAAGACGCGAATTTAAGATTACAACTCTTACATTGTCTAAAATGCGTATTATTTTTATGTCTCCTCAAAGACTGAAGAGTTTCAAAACTTAGAAGGCAGGAATCACAGGGATAACCACCTTCCCGATGATAATTCCTAATGTGTATAGCTAAATCTCGTTTTTTGTTAAAACGACCACCACAATCGTTGCAAATCAAACAATTCTGGGGATGCATATTATTAACATGTGTTACTAAATAACCAAAATACGCAAATTTCTCTTCACAGTATAAACAACTACAATCTACTAAACGATATTCTTGAAAGGGTATATCAATACTTTTATTGTAACCTAGATTATGTTTATCGATCAAATGATCGATGATTTCTTCAAATCGATTGAAATTCTCATTGCATATATCACAAACGATTTCTGATACATCGATTTTTATTTCGATATTATTTCCTTTAATTAATTTTAACGCATAGTCTTTAGTGTTGCATAGGCCATGTGATTTGGTATGTTTTTTTAATTCTGTATATTCTGTGTAATTCTTGCCGCAATAGAAACAAAGATATTTGCCACGCCATTTGAATGGAAGTATGGAGGTGTGGTCGAAAAGTATTTTCAGATTTTTCCTTCTCCTCTCGGAGTTACAGCCTCCATATGGGCCTGGCATTTCATCTGAAAACAAATTTTCTCTGCTGTATGAATGTACCTCTATATATTTTACTGTTATTTCTGATGTTATTTTTATCTTTATATTTGGTTAGTCTTGTTCATTTATTTCATTCTTTTTTACGTTCATAGTCTTTTTTAGTTATCTTTAGTCAATAATTATCAAGAAGTTCTATTCAAATTATTTGTTAGGTAAACTTCCGTAGAATAAAAAGGTAATATTTCAATATGGACTTCACCAATATTTATCAAACGTATATTATTAAAGTTAATAGAAAATACTATTAACAAGAGCATATACAGCATAATAATCAAATGTTAGGTAATATTAGCATGAGTATTAGCATTCCTAACATGAGAAGCGATATGAGCTCTCAAATTCCTCTTCCATAGAAACTTCTTATTGCAGATATCACAATGGAAATTCCTTTCTCCAACGTGTTTGACCATATGGACTTTCAATCTTTGGCAATCAAAAAACCTTTCGGAACACACCTTACATTTGACATTTCTTTCTTTTAAATGCAACCTCCTTACATGGTTCACCATAAAAGAGTATTTAATGAACGCTTTATCACAGTAACCGCATTTATGTCCTTCACCGTGCACTGTTAGCATATGACGTTGCATCCAATACTGAGACGAAAATTTTTCCGAACATTCTAGGCAATTATACATTTTGATTCCATGGTCTTTACCTAAATGATTTTTTAAATTGTTATAAGTAGCGAAATCTAAATCGCAAAGATTGCATTCATGTCTATTAGAAGAAACTGGATGATGCCTCATGATATGAGCTCGAAGGTTAGGATCAGTCCTGAACGACTGACCACAATACACGCAAATATATTTGTTCCCGGTATGACTTTTGCTAACATGCTTTAGAAGTAATGCAAAATATCTAAAATTCTCATCACAAAATGGACACGGATATTGATCTTTCATTAGTTTGAAAGACTGCAAATGATTTTCGACAGACCGATGGCATTGAATTTTGTGTTTCGTAATTAAATGACCAATTAATACGTTCAAATCTGACAAAGATTCCAAGCATAATTTGCAGGAAAGTGAGGCAGTATCTATTTTGATTTTACTACCATCATACCTGTTGCGTAATTTCATACATTTATCACTAACATCGCATTGAGGATGTTCCCTTAAAGTGTGCTCTTTCAAAGCATCACAAGTTGTATAATCTTTGGAGCAATAAAAACATCGAAATTTACTCATGAAAAATTTAAAAGGTATTGCTGTAGACGTGTTTATAATCGTAGCAATACTATTACGAATATCTTTCGTTGGTACTTTCTTTGTTTCATCATCTATAACTATAGTTTCGGGTTTATCATCTTTTTTAGCTGTACATTTAGACGCATGACGTAAAACCACTTGTTTAGTCGGCAAAACTTTTTCGCAAAACGCACACTTAACTTGATCGGATGTATGATAATTTTTCATATGATTTAACCGTTTTAGATCGGAAGAGAATAATTGCAAACAGATATTACAAGTAGACGGATGGGAGTGTAATCTATGAAAGCGTAAACTTGCATTGGACGCGAAGATTTCATCACATTTAATACATGAGTATTCCTTACGATGATGATTTCTAGAATGGGTTGCTAAATCTCGTTTTTTATTAAAAGTATGGTTGCATTCCTCACATGTGAAACAATCGCTAGGATGATAAGTATTCATATGGGAAACTAATTTCGGAAAGTAGTCAAAAGTTTTGTCACAAAGTAAGCACTGCAAATCTGCTAGCCTGTAAGTGGATATCATTAATTTGGCACTTTTAGAGTAAGGTAATTCATGTTTAGAAATCAAATGGTTTACTATTTCATCAATATACCTAAAAGATATCGAGCATAGATTACAAGTAATAAATGATACATCGATTTTGGTTTCTGTATCGGCGGATTTAACAAGTCTTAAGGCCCGATCTCTATCAGTACATTGGCCATGACTGTCTGTATGTTTGCGTAGACTTAAATAATCATCCATGTCATCACCGCAATAGAAACACAAGTATTTCCCTCGCCATTTAAACGGAATCAACGTTGTATTGTTGAATAGAACTAGAAGATTCCTCCTCCTGAGAAAATTAGCGCTTTTCTTTGTTGGCTCTCTTTGGGAACCTGAAAAGAAATTTTCTCTATTGTATTTTAGACGATATAATGATCTACAGAATCTTTAAATATCTAAAATACTTTCTTAGTTTTAGTGATTCTTTGGCTCAATTTTAAATGCAATACCGACAAATAGTCTACATGCTAGTTCTAATCATAGTCGTATTAACCAGGTAGCAGAAGTAGCAAATGGCACCCTGTCTTTAAGGGCCCCGCACTTAGGAATTTAATGACGTCCTAATATTCTTCCTCAGAATTGCTACATTAATGATAAGGTAATCAAGAGGCCTAGTAGTAGTTCTCATCTAGCGTGACTACTTAGACAACTGCAGTGCACCTCCTTAACTAATCTGCACGGAATGAAGATGCTTATTATGCCTAGCCATATGTGTTCTAAGACTTTTTCTCCAGAAAGACCTTTCCCCACATTAGTAGTAGTTTTCATCTAGCGTGACTACTTAGACAACTGCAGTGCTTCTCCTTAACTAATCTGCACGGAATAAAGATGCTTATTATGCCTAGCCATATGTGTTCTAAGACTTTTTCTCCAGAAAAACCTTTCCCCACATATATCACAATGGAAATTCTTTTCGCCACTGTGTTTGACCATGTGTCGTCTCAAAAGTATATTATTAAAGAATTTCATATTACAAATAGAGCATTCTACGTTCTTTTCTTTCAAATGGGTACGTCTTATATGATCCCTCATAAAAGAATTCCTTGTAAACAGCTTGCCGCAATAAGAGCATTTATGGCCGCAATCGTGTGCTTCTATCAAATGCTTCTGCCTTAAATATTGTGTAGCAAAGCTTTCAGGACACTTGGGGCACTTAGCTGCTTTAACACCGTGAGCTTTAGCCATGTGCATGTACAGTCTAGAAGGGATATTGCATTCAGCTCCACAAATATTGCATTTAAACCTTCCATCTCTATGATGTCTCCATATATGCACGCGCAAATTCTGATCTCGACGGAAAGTTTGACCACAGTAGACGCAAATGATGTTATTATTGGTATGTTTTTTGTTCATATGTTTGAGTAAAGTGCCGAAGAATCTGAAGACTTCACCTGGACAGTTTGGGCAGACCATATGGTCTTTTAGCAATTTATATGGTTGGAGACAAGTTGTTATGGACTTGTCGTAATTAGCTTCGTGTTTGTCGATTAAATGATCTAGAAGGTTGTCCAAATCATTCAAAGATTCAAAGCATATCTTACAAGCTAAAGAAGATATATCGATTTTAACACATGCAACCGACTCCCTACACTTCCTAATGCATTTCTGTTTAACATCACAAATAGGATGTTCTAAAACCGTATGCTCTCTCATTAAATCGGAATCAGCAAAGTCTTTTGAGCAATAAAAGCAGTTGAATTTATTTTTATAAAAGTTAAATGGAATAGCAGTCGACATATTTATAACAATCACGATATTCTCCCGAATTTGTTTGACACTTGGTCTTTTAATCTGATCATCGTAATTTTGATCCAAATCCATGGCAACAAATTCTTCTTTTTTAATAGAAATTTCGAAGATATCTGTGCCTTTACATTTTCTATTGTGCATCCTAAGACCTTGCTTGGTATGAAATTCTTTAAAACAAGTATCGCATTGGAGAGACCCGTCATCAGGATGCTCCAAATCTAGATGTTTCTGTTTCAAAGCCGCCGAGGGCAGTTTCAAATGACAAATATTACACATAGTCAAATGCCTATTATTTCTATGTTTCCTTAAGATATTTAGTGACGTGAAAATTTGTGTACAAAGATCGCACTGGTATCCACCTTCCCTATGATAATTTTTCATATGAGAAAATAGATCCCGTCTTTTGTTAAATTTTTGATTACATTTATCGCAAATAAGGCAGTTTTTAGGATGATTTGTATTAACGTGTGAGACAAGATAACCAAAGTAAGTGAATGTTTCATCGCATGCGATACAGCTTAGATCAACAAGTTTATATTCTTCAACAGCCATTTCTACCCCTTTATCATACTCTAACTTATGTTTTATAAACAAGTGGTTAACAACTTCATCGAAAGATGGAAACGGTTCTGAACAAATTTCACAAGTAATGTTTGATACGTCTATTTTAGTTTCCATATTTTGACCTCCTTTTAATACTTTTAAAGCATGATCTCTAGTAGAACAATTGCCGTGTGACTTTGTATGTTTTCTTAACTCTGAATATTCAGCGATATCTTTGCTACAATAAAAACAAAGATATTTTCCACGCCATTTAAACGGTATAATCGATGTATTGTTGAATAGAATTTGTAGATTTCGTCGTCTGCGCATCGAAGAAGATTCGCAGCCTTTGTATTTCTTCGTTTTAACACCTGAAAATAAATTAAACTACTGTAAATGTACCCACATTTTTGACAAAAAAAAATATCTAAAAATTCTACTACGTAAATCAAGTGAATAACATTTTTTTTTTATTGGGTACATTTAAAGTCGTTTGAAGTAAGAGAAGAGCTAAGCTCTCAGACCTAGGTCCGAGGGTTAAAATGGCTATGATAGACGAGGCCCTTTATGCGAATTACGAGAAATAGATATATTTCAGCTACGTTTGTAATACATTTAAAAGACAGCAAATCAGTTACAATAATAGGTCATCTAAGCATAAACATGAGTCAGAGATTTTAATATACCTACAGAAGAGAATAGAGTATGAATGGACGCTAGAGGACAATTATATGACTGATAAAGAAAATAGATGATGAACAAGTTGATTGTGTAGAAGGCGACTAAATATTACATGACAAGTCCTACGCGAAGTGTTGGGTTGTAAATATAATTACAAACGTATGCAAGTTTAATTAAGAGCATATAGGTAGCACCAAAACAGTGCCGGGTCATAGTGGGGCTCAAGGCGTGGTGCCTTGAGCCGCATGGCCGGTATAAGGAAATTAGAGTATAAGAAGGAAAAAAACTCTGACAGGCAAAATCATGTAGTACCCTAGTATAATATTACGAAAGTGTTTGAATAATATTCGAGTATGCGTCGATGAGTTTTCAGATCTTATTCACCGTCAGTTACTAAGGTTAAAATGAAATTACAGGCTTGAAAATCCTAGATATATTATTTAAGGTCATTGCGTCATCAGTCGTAATATGAGGGTAACGTTTCAGTCCAACCGGATTATATCAAGTGGGTAGAAATCACATTTAAAGTTTCAGATAAAAGCAAATATGATGCAGAGCCACGACCAACCTAATCGAATAATAGGAACGAAATTTCTACAGACGGCAGCAGAACCGCTACTGAAAGGTAACGTAATAAAAAAACACACGATCAATCCAATAATACTTTTATTAAACTACCAAATTATAATATAAAATTCAGTCTTTTAAATACCGAGATTGCGGGCACGCGTAAGAAGACACGTAAATTTTGCCCGACTAAATCGTACTTCACGGTCTAATAAAGTATGTTTTTTTTTTATTCAAGTAGATGCATAGAAGTTCTCGCACACTACAAGTAGTTCATGTTACTTTTACAAGCTATAAAACAAGTATGTCATTAGGAAGAGACGACCTGTTTTATTAGTCTATGGCTCAATTGAACCTGCGACGTGTATCAGAGGCCCACGTAGAACTTAGCACACATAGATATTTGTGTGCCTTCAAGCCGGGTGAATTACGTAGCCATTTACACAGTCTGGAAAATCTATGCTCTCAAACATTTACTGAATCAGGATGATGTACCCTCATATGTAATTTCATACTATTACTCTGAACAAAACCCTGGCTGCATACTGAACATATGTATCTCTTATCATTATTATGAATCCGCATGTGGTCTTTTAAAGTCTGTTTCCTTGCATAGGACTTGTCACAAACCTCGCATTTATGAACCCTCTCCCCAAAATGCTTGACCATATGTTTCTGAACATGCGTCCGCGAAAAAAATTTTTGATCACACATAGAACAGCTAAAATTCTTCTCACGTATATGAACTTCCCTCAAATGGACCTGCATTTTGCTCATAATTTGAAAACTTTTAGAGCAAACTGGACACTCAAATTTTGGAATTTTAACATCATGAAATGCGTGATGGTGTTTCTTTCTTTGAATATAATTACTAAAAGCCTCATTACAAAAGAAACATTTTAGCTGCTTCTCTTTTTTGTGAATTTTCGCTTCGTGGTTATTTTTTTGGGTCAAAGATTCAAAAATCTCTTGGCAATAATTACAGCGAAATCTGTTTCCATGAGATAAAGAATGACATCTAAGACGATCTTGACTTAGAAACGATTTGCCACAAGATTCGCAAACATAATTCCCGAAATGCGTGTTCATATGCTGGTTAAGTTTGATAAAATATAGAAATTCCTCTTTACAAATCGCGCAATAGAACGCGTCGTTTTGCAAATTGTATGGTATTACTCCTAAGCCATATTCCTCTGAAATTTCTTTGTTATGCGATGTTTTTATATGCAGTATAAGCTCATTGAGATCAGTATTATAAATATTGCAAATGAGACATTTTATTGTGGATACGTCAATCTTGACCTTTTCATCTCTTCTTAAGTAACACACGGCTGATTTAATATTCGGTTTGCGATGTTCATTCCTAGTATGTTCTTTGAGCAAATCGGTGTCTTTAAAAGCAAGATGGCAATAGAAACAAAGGTAGTTCTGTCTATGCCATTTGAAAGGTATTACGGTGGAACACTCCAGAATAATAATAGCGTTTCTCTTCATGAGTTTGTTTCGTTTTGTCGATGTGATGGAGGACTTACTCGACGCCTCCATGGGAATTGCACCTAAAAATTGAAATGTTCTTTGAGACTGGACATCCATCCGATTATTTTAGGAGGGTTTTATTACAAAATTGTTAGTGTGTAATCACAGTAGCAAATAAACATTTCATTCTTCTATTGACCAGCGTTTTTGGATATTTCTCGCAAAATATTTCTGGAATTATTGATTGAACGTTCCCATTCAACACATAACAAAGTTTTAAACGCAATACAAGTAAGATACGATACAATAATTATAAAGCCAAGGTAGACCGTTGTCGATTTATTTTAAGATAGTTTTGGCTCAAAATTATCTCGTAGAACTTATTATCCTAATTATACCACTAAAGTGTTCGTATTACGGATGTATACGACTTTTTGAAAAGAAAGAAAAGCACATCAATATTCTTTTGTCACAGACACAAGTAATGCTTATAAAATCGTGATTCAAAACATGGCCGATGGTAAAAATTCTGATTACGTCCAATACGATAGTTAGACATATTGAGACACTGGATAGTTTTTGAATACAGATATTTGTACTGCGTCTGGGGGTTTAGTAAATACTAGCGGCTCGTCCCGACTTCGCACGGGTGGACGTAAGATGTTTTTTATTGCCTATGTTACTAAGACTGAATGTAGCTTTCTAATTTATTGTGAAAGAATTTTTTAATACGGCACAGCAGCAGTTTTTGAGATTACTCGTTACATACAAAAATACAAATCTTTTCTCTTTCTAATAAAATTTTATAGACAATCTTCATCAATCTTTTCTCATTGTAATTGTATAGATTTATTTGCAGTCGCCGTTTTAAAAACTAAAAAGAACGCTTGAAGATCTTAAATATTTTTTTAAATTATTAATTATTGCATTGTCGTCGGTTCTTAATATGTGTGCAAAATATCAGATCAATCCAACTACTGCAAGTGGGTGAAAAATACTTTCAAAGATTCCGTTACATTGATTACTACATTAATAGATAGGTACCGAGCTGATAAAAGCATGTTAAAAAACAACAGAACCTCCTACCGAAACATCGTAATAGTAGGTACATACTAAACTGACAGTATTTCGTACATTTTTTTGCGCTTTTTTCGAAAACATACCTCCTCACCGTCTTAAGACAATGATTTAATCGCAATTCCAAGTAAATCGACTCCATGCCGAAGGTAATATCCCTAATTTTGTGATAAAGATGAATACAGTGTTTCCGTGTGATGCGCTATATTCGTATTAGTTTAAAGAATAATTAATCAATTCAGTACGCGTTTATAAAAGTGAAAAGTATAATGTCAAAGACTAATAATATAAAAAATTGGTCAAGTGCGAGTCGGACTCGCGCACGAAGGGTTCCATACCATTATCTATGCAACATACGTTAATAAATGAGCAAACAACACACACAATACTTAATTAATCACGTTTGTTGTATGAGAGCAAGAAACGGTAAAAAAATCATGTTTCTTGTATGGGAGCCCCCCTTAAATATTTATTTTATTTTATTTTTAGCATTTGTTGTTATAGCGGCAATAGAAATACATCATCTGTGAAAATTTCAACTCTCTAGCTATCACCGTTCTTGAGATACAGCCTGGTGACAGACGGACGGACGGACAGCGAAGTCACAGAAATAGGGTCCCGTTTTGACCCTTTGGGTACGGAACCCTAAAAAATCGTGTGCGTCAGACAATAAAAGTAACGAAATGTAAGTAAAATAAGCCGAAATATTGATTATACCAAATCAACTGGCACCGTAACGCATTACGTAACGTAACGGTTTACCCTCTGTTAGCGCCCCTGCCTATATAAGACAGAGGTGCGCGGGGGGTACAAAACTCGTCCAGAAGAACTAGAGTTTGGCGGTGCGGAATCCAGACCCTTGCCGTATAAAGCCACAGAGGTTTGTGGTAGGTCTTACTAGGATCTAAATTATAAGAAGATACAGATAAGGAGGATCAAACTACGTTGCCCTATAGACGGAAACAGGAAGGATATTAAATGGAGACATGCGACTCACCACAATCTTCTCTTGTTCGTCTTCTTATTCTGATCTCCACAGTCCTGGTTGTAAGGCAGGACAGGTAATTCTTGCGGTTATAGGCGCACAGTTTGGTCTAAACATATGCACTCGCGAATATCATTAATAGTTCACAATTCGGAGTTTTAGGCAACACGACGTACGTCATATATTGCAGCGATTTTAGTAATTTAACACTCGCGGTTTATTAACGACGACACAATGTCTTTCGTGCGGTTCGCGACACACACTGGTCCGACAATGACCTTAGGCGCGTCTTCTTCTTCCACGGAAAGACGTAGCGGTCTTCCGTGGTGCGGTTAGCGACTTCTTCTGAGTCTTCTTCCACGAGAACAGAGCGTAGTCCTCGTGTCGCGGCGAGTACGTGACTTCTTTTCTCACGAGAGCATAGCGTGGCTCCCGGGCGGCGGTTTGAACGAGAGTCAGTACGCAATTAGGTTGGGGAGAGGGCGCGGGCAACGGATAGGAAAATAGATCTACCTACAAAAAGAGTGATTAATAATTGCGCCGATATATGGCGGCAACATCCCCCCGGGCCTAAAGGGTACTTTAGAGAAAAATATGAAAATAACTTAAGCATATTACAAATACTAGCAATAGTTAGCCAACAGGCTATGCGACTACGAATCGGCATAGGTAATACAACTTAAGTAAGCGGAGCGATTTAATGATTAAATTAAGCGGAAGCGGAATATTCTTAATTGAATAATTCCATCGGTGGACGCGGTAGGTACCTAAACTAGGTGATTAATGTTTATAGCGGGTTTATTTAATATTATTAAAACTTATAAACTACATACCTAAACTAAAACTTAGCCTAAAACTTATTGAGTCGGAAGCGGAGACAAACGGACCAATGGCCGCACGAGACTGCCCTTGGCTGTCCTTACCGTAACGACTCTGGTTACACCATCTTTAGATGCGTGTAACTTCTCTATTACGCCTAATGGCCATGAGAGTGGCGGTGAATTATCATTAATTATAATAACAACAGTACCCTCTAATACGGGTGTAGCCGGACTATTCCATTTAGACCTCGCTTGAAGCTGATGTAAGTATTCGGAACGCCAACGGCGCCAGAAAGACTGTACGATTTGATCAAGTAAAGTATGTCTCTGAAGCAGACTATGAGAGTTAACCTCAGACGCAGGGAGAGACATCAAAGGCGCGGTATGCAAAAAATGCGCCGGAGTCAATGCGGCGGGCTCCGACGGATCACTACTCATAGCGGTGAGAGGTCGCGAATTGATCAACGCTTCTATTTGCGTAAGTATCGTCATAAGTTCCTCGTAAGAGAGAATTTGTTTACCTATGACTTTAAAAAGATGAGTCTTAATGACCTTTACCATACTTTCCCAACATCCTCCAAAGTGTGGAGCCGCAGGTGGAATAAATTGCCACTCTATGCGATTTTCAGATAAATATTCTTCAAATCGTGAACAATATTCCTCATTAAGAAACATATAAAGATCGCGCAAATAAGTATTAGCGCCCACGAAGCAAGTACCGTTATCTGTATATAAACATCTGACGGGACCGCGTCGCGAGAGAAAGCGCTTTAATGCTGCCAGAAAAGAGACCGTGCTTAAATCTGTAGCTATTTCAATATGCGTAGCGCGTGTTGTCAAACAAGTAAATATACATAACCAAGCTTTACGACTTCTTACACCTCGCCCACGACAGGGAGTATATAGCAAGGGGCCCGCATAATCGCAGCCCGTGTGAGTAAACGCTTTATCTACCTGATTAACACGTTGACTAGGCAGGTCGGCCATAGGAGGCATAAGCGGTTGCGCGCGGAATCTGAAGCATATGTTGCATTTATGAATTCTGTGACGAATAATTCGTCTTGCGGATAAAATCCAATACCTTTGCCTGAGTAGCGACATGAGTAGTTCAGGGCCAGCATGGAGGTGTTTCTTGTGATAATAGTCTACAAGTAAATCTATAACGTGATCGTGTCGCGGTAAAATACGAGGATGTTTATAATCAAAATGTTCGTCTGCATTCGAAAGACGACCACCTACGCGTAATACGCCATGTTCATCCAAGAATGGTGTAAGTTTACGTAACGCGGGCGAACAAGGTTTATTATCCTTTATGCTTATAATGTCCCTGCAAAAATGAACTTCTTGCGCGGCTTTTAATAATTTAATTTCAGCAAATTCAAGGTCAGCATTAGTTATATTACCGCGGGGTAAAATTTTAATAAATTTATAAACGTAAACGATGGCGCGTAACAACTTAGGAAACGCGGACATACGTAGCGCGAGTTCGTAGATCGTAGGCCGTGTAACGGATGACGTCACAGGGTATGCTACGGTCTTTTGTTCGGGTGCCTCCGCGCTCAGCGATTCTAGGTCGCAAACAGTTATCGGCCACTGAAAATAGGGGTAAGTTAGCCACGTAGGACCGTGATGCCATAGCGGATGGCTTATGAGTTGAGCGGGAGTGACACCACGCGATAAACAATCCGCGGGGTTATCTACGCCTGTGACATGATTAAAGCAAGAAGCGGGAATAAGTTCTATTATTTTTGTAATTCTATTGGCTACAAAAGTTTGCCAGCGGTGCGGAGATGAATTTATCCAAGCGAGTGTTATTTTTGAATCAGTAAACGCGATTATTTTATCAATGGGGTAACGGCACGCAATTGTGTCTTTTACCTTACACAGTAATTGTGATAACAGGAGCGCGGCGCATAGCTCTAATCTCGCTATTGAAACGGTTTTTACCGGTGCGACTTTCGATTTGGCACACACTAATCTCACGGAGATATTATTATTGGACGCTACGGTGATATAGACGACACCACCGTATGCGCGTTCGCTAGCATCAGCGAAACCCACTAAATTTATAGAACATCCGTCAACCAATCCAAGATGACGCGGAATAATGATTTCGTTAAGTGTAGAAAGCTCGGCACAAAACCGTTTCCAAGCGACTACGATATGGTGGGGAGGTGTATCATCCCAATCGCATTTAGCTAGCCAAAGGTCTTTTATTAAGAGTTTAGCATATAAAATAGTGGGGGCCACAAAACCCATCAGATCCCACAAACGAGCCACAAGGGAAAGCATTGTGCGCTTTGTACATTTGTCATTTGGTAATGTGACGTCATAGCGGAAACTATCACGCGATTGGTCCCAACGTAAACCGAGGACCTTTTGCGGTACGGATTCTCCAAACACAATGTCAGGAGAGGCCCTATGTGATATAGGTATGTTCTCGAGAACCACCTTTGAGTTACTCATCCATTTGACGAGGTCTAATTGACCACGCTTGAAAAGCTGTATAAGCTCTTCACAAAGGCTTATGGCCTGCGGTTCGGACATGACACTATAAGCGATGTCATCCATATATAACGCGGAAGACGCCGCTAGGGCTGCAGCGGGGTATTTATCACCTTCGTCGGCGATTAATTGACGTACAACGCGCAATGCGTGGTACGGACTGGAAGTTAATCCAAAACATACGCGGTTAAATTGATAAACAGAAATAGGCTCGTGTTTATCAAATCTATATAATATACGTTGATACCTGCGATCGGAATCACGTACACTTATATTGAGAAACATTTGACGGCAGTCAGCCGTGAGCGCCACTTTAAACAGGCGGAAAATAAGTATAATATTAAATAGATCACCCTGTAAGTTAGGGCCAGTATGTAAAATATCATTTAACGACAGACCACTACTAGTTGGGCTGCTTGCGTCTAACACTATTCTAAGTTTACTAGTAATTTTATCGTCGCGAATAACTGCTCTGTGAGGAATATAATACGCGGGCTTAACGTCGCTGTCTCTTATCACAGGACTTAAATATCCTTTATTTATATAATCGCGCATGACGTCGTTATAAGCGTTGCGTAACTTTAAAGACGCGTCGAGTTTACGTTCTAAGCAGTGATAACGTCGTAGGGTGGAGACGTAAGAGTCACCTAAAGAATACGGATCACCACTGAAGGGTAAGGCTACTATGTACCGTCCGTGATCCTCACGAGTCGTAGTTTCACGAAAGAATTCTTCACATTCGCGGTCAGCGCAACTCATAGCGAGAGGAACGGAGATTTCCTCAAGTTCCCAAAAACGTTTGAGAAGCGCATCTATATCGCTCTCGGTAGAACAATACGAGGCTGTATGCATAACGTTATTAAAAATGGGTGCCCTACCCATAACAATGACACCAAGAGTTGTTTCAATCGCGGTTGGCATATTTAATTGTCTACTATGTCCAGCGACAGACAACAGTAGATGCGGGAAGAGCTCAGCTCCTAGTAGTATGTCTATGCTGCCCGGTATCGAAAATGACGGGTCAGCTAACTGTAACGATTTAAAATGTTCAAGCGCGGAAACATTTACTTGAACAGTCGGTAAGTTATCTGTAATTTGTTCCACTATTAATGCGGATAAATAATAACAAATATTATTATTAAAACACGAATATATCTTAATATCTACCAATCCTTTAACCGATTTTTGTGAGCCACCTATTCCTCTAACTAGTAAGGAAGAATTTTGAAAATTATCCCATAATCCTAGGCGTTTAAAACAATCATAAGTAATAAAATTACTTTGCGAGGCGGAATCTATAAGGCATCGACAGACATGAGGCTTACCGTAATTATCGTATATAACTACTTGGGCCGTGGCGAGCAAGACAGTAGATATACTCGTCGTACACGGCGCGTTTTGTTCGATATTATACGGCGCGGTTGGCATCGAGCGAGCAATGCATGTTGAACATAGCGAGACCTCGCGTTGAGAATTCGAACTAGTACATGTCGCGTGTGATGCGACTGGCTGCTGCGGCGGCGAAGGCTCAGCGGTTGGAACGGTAGAATTGCGAATATTATTATTAATTAGCGGGTGCGGTGAAATATTATTTCTATGTAAGGAAGAATGATGTTTGCGGTTACAAAAGCGACATCTATTTTTAGAGATGCATTTGTTTGTTAAGTGTTTAATGCTTAAGCAATTAACACACGCGGTTTTATCTTTAACAATTTGAAAGCGGTTCATGGGAGTTAATTTATTGAAAGCGGGACATTTAAATAAATGTTCGTGTAAAATATTATTACATAAACAAGTTAGCGAATTATTATTAGCGGTATCCGAACATACTACATAAGCGCGCGGGTTTGGAGGTTGACTGTAATTATTTTTAGAAGTTTTTATATTATTATTAATCACAGTTTTATTGTTAAGCGATACAGTTGGAGTATTGCGGTACACTCGACATTGATCTTTAATAAATGACACGAAACTATTAAGTGTAGGTATTTTATTATGACGTACAGACATTTCAAATGAACGGACTGTGTCAATATCGAATTTATTTATAGCGATATGCAGTAAAATAAAATCAGCGAGATCATCTAATCGTAGATTTTTCAGCGACTCGATTGCGGTAATTAACTGATCAACAAAGGATTGATAGTTTGTAATAGAAGCGGTGTTTGATAATTTAAGATTTATAATTTGATCTAAATAAGTGCGACCTAATGTACGCGTATCTTCGTATCTATCTACTAACGACTGAAATATTATTGGATAATTTTGCGCATTAGCGGTGATGCCTGCGAAAATCGATTGCGCTTTAAATGACAGTTTACCCATTAAATAATACAACTTATCAGCGTCTGTTAACGATTTATTATCGTGTACGTTAGTTTTAAAGCTGGCATAAAATATTGGCCAGTTGCGAATGTCTCCATCGAATGAGACTAACTCTAAAGCGGGTAATCTTAGAGTACTAGATGTCATGACCTCATTGCGATGTTTAGATGAAGGTTCTGTCATAAAAGTGGACATTAGCCTCTTTATGTAACAATACAAATCCTCAAATGAGGTATATGCTTGATAATTAGGCTTTGCGGTAGGATTAAGGGTCATTAACCTTATATTATACTCGTCTAATAATTTATGAAAGCTAGTTCGAATCTCATCGACTGTCATACAAGAACTAAGAAATGAATTCTTATCAAATGCGGAAGTATTTGCGGTTTTAGCGCAATCGTATATACTTTGTACGCGTTCAAATAGAATATTTCGCTTCGCTTCCAATAACGATAGTTGCGGATCCCTAATTTCATCTGACAAAGTAGATGGCCCTTTGTGGGCGCGTTCCTTTGTCGCGCGAGTCTCCATGTTAATTTATAATAACCAAACGAGACAGAAAAATAATGCGTTATTTCTAAAATATGAATAGTGATAGATTTACAGCTTACTTATTGTAATATCTACGCAATTATACCTAAACATACATACGCAATACGCGGATAGTATTTGTAATATAACTATTGACTTAAGTTGAAGGTATTTAAAAATAGAAACTTCTAGAATCAGTTTCTAGAATCTAAGCGAGCGATATTTAAATTGCGGGGGCTTGAAATGCGGGTAGTTTGATAAAAATGTAACCACGGGGAATGCGATATTATTTCAAAGTTATAACAAATGATTAACCTTGAATGAATAAAGGTAATAACAGCGATCTATTTATAGATTTTATGAAATGAACATGCGTTAGTAAACAGGTGCACTAACGAAGCGGGATCTTTAACGTTAAAGTATATAATTGATTAAGTAGTTTAAGTTAAATATGTACCTATATGAATTTATGGGGTTTTATATGAATTTATATTTAGAAAATATTAAAAAGCGGGGGGGGGAACCCGAAGTATGAGGGTTCTAGTAACCCGATTCTATGGAACAAATGACAGGACATAAAGTTCCTGTCCAGAAGAACCAGGTCCGGCTCGAAAGGACCAAAGTTGTTAGCGCCCCTGCCTATATAAGACAGAGGTGCGCGGGGGGTACAAAACTCGTCCAGAAGAACTAGAGTTTGGCGGTGCGGAATCCAGACCCTTGCCGTATAAAGCCACAGAGGTTTGTGGTAGGTCTTACTAGGATCTAAATTATAAGAAGATACAGATAAGGAGGATCAAACTACGTTGCCCTATAGACGGAAACAGGAAGGATATTAAATGGAGACATGCGACTCACCACAATCTTCTCTTGTTCGTCTTCTTATTCTGATCTCCACAGTCCTGGTTGTAAGGCAGGACAGGTAATTCTTGCGGTTATAGGCGCACAGTTTGGTCTAAACATATGCACTCGCGAATATCATTAATAGTTCACAATTCGGAGTTTTAGGCAACACGACGTACGTCATATATTGCAGCGATTTTAGTAATTTAACACTCGCGGTTTATTAACGACGACACAATGTCTTTCGTGCGGTTCGCGACACACACTGGTCCGACAATGACCTTAGGCGCGTCTTCTTCTTCCACGGAAAGACGTAGCGGTCTTCCGTGGTGCGGTTAGCGACTTCTTCTGAGTCTTCTTCCACGAGAACAGAGCGTAGTCCTCGTGTCGCGGCGAGTACGTGACTTCTTTTCTCACGAGAGCATAGCGTGGCTCCCGGGCGGCGGTTTGAACGAGAGTCAGTACGCAATTAGGTTGGGGAGAGGGCGCGGGCAACGGATAGGAAAATAGATCTACCTACAAAAAGAGTGATTAATAATTGCGCCGATATATGGCGGCAACACCCTCCAAAAGAAATTAATCACTTTAAGAAATAAAATAAAATAATTGTTAAGAGATAAATGTTTATATATCTGTGGCCGGGTGCTAAAAGGGCCAAAGTACGTTTTTGTAAGAAACGAAATTGTAATGCCAGTTTATTGTAAAAGTATGATATTTTTTTGTGCTAAAAGGGCGTTAGTGTAATAACAATCTTTCAAAAGTTACTATGTAAGAAAGGCCAACGTAGTGTCCGCTTTCATACAGTTAAGTAAAAAAAAAATGTTAAATGGGCTGCAGTATACATAAGCCGATAAATTATTATTATTTTTCTATTAATTGATATTGGCCCTATTAGCACCAGGCCACAGATATAATAAAGTACCTGTTATAATAATTGGTATTGTTCATAATTTTTGACCTGCTGTTTTTATATTCGAAATGGTTTTCGAATTAAGAGATTTTAAAAAATATGAACAATGGCAATTCTTAGATATTCAATTCACTACTTAGAAATTCTTCACTGATGCAAATGATATATCACATACTAATATTTGATTGCTTTCTGCGAGTGTAATTATGAGTCTTTAGGTCTAGGCAGTTTGTGTCGTGAATTAAACTGCCTGGCAAATTCGTATCATGAACGCAATTACCAGCCAGTCAGTTCGCTAAACCAGCCATAGATTAATATGTTTAAACAGAAGGTGTGACTAAAAGTTTAAGTACGAACTAAAAAGTTTTAACGAAAAGATTATTTATTATGTATGTCATAATACGAAATTTAACCACGGTCGTAAACTGAATTGCCTGGAACTTATACGGTTTTTTAAAAGCTCATAAAACACCCGCAGGCCCAAAACATCAATATTGTAATATATTTAAAACTTAAGACGATACCGAAATAGCTTCGTGCATTTTTCTATGTACGAAGTTTTCATTGTTTCTTTAGATTGAATGGCTAGAGCTCTAATTTTTAAGTATATGTTTTTTCAATATATGATCTAGGATCGCATCAACTCAGAAACACGATTGGAAAAAGTTTTCTCGATAGAAAATCTTGGCGAACCAACCTCTCAAAATTTTTATTTTTTTCATTTGTCGGTCTATTATCGCGTATTAACTAATGAAATAACTTTAAAAACATAAGTAACTATTATATATAGAAACACGTAAATCAGAATTAAAATATATTTAGTAGATTTTGAGTAAATAGGAAAAGTATCCCTAATTCTTCATTTTCTGTGCCTACTGGCTGTGTTAATATGTACGTGTCGGCGATGATATACGATAATATTGATGTAGGCCCTTAATGCAGATTACAAGGTACGACGGCGGGCTTAATGTCAACAGTGGCTAAGAACGGCAGGAATAATGATGAGTATTTGTTGTTGTAGCATCAACACAAACTGTGAAATGTTCAGTATTTTAGCTTTCACCATTACAGAGACACAACCTGGTGACAGACAGCGAAATCCCAGTAATACCTTTAGGTATGGAACCCCAACAATGATTAACAAGTGAGATTTGAACCAACGACTTTTAGAATACCATTTCAGTACAGTAACCAACTGAGCTATCGTAAATCCCTTACTTAATGATGTTAAATAAAACTACTTAGTTTAAGAGACCACGCTTGTACAGTGTGTCATGATTTTTTTCAAAGTTATCAATTAAAAATCGTTACTTATAACATAACATCGATACAATGTTTAACTCAAATTGAGAAACATTGTAGTGGATAATTTGGTTAAAATGTGCAGGCACTATGCAGATTCTAGTCTATTGGTCTATAAAAAGTCCATAATGACATCTATCTTTAATTTCTGGCAGAATAACATTTCCAAAAAACCATGTGCCTATCTTTTATATAAAACTTAAAATTTTTGGCAGAACACTATTTCTCGAGTCAATCAGAATTAAAAAAAATCATGACACAATGTAAAAAAAAATTTAAATATCCACACCTACCTTTAGTAACAGCCTTTGAAGTGTTAGGTTTGTCGTCCAGCTTCGGTATTTTCTGCTTTTTCTCAGTTTTCACCTCACTTTTCTTAGGCCTACCCCTCTTTCCCTTGGGGAGAGAGGAAGGTTCCTCAGATACTGTGACTGTTTCTTCTATATGTTCGGTGTCTGAAATTAACCATGGAATTAGGTTTAGTAAAGCAAATGTAAAATATTTTGAGAAATTCAAGACCTTGTAATTCGGTAATACTAACTCCGTAAAATACTTTGTATAGTCATATACTTTTTTTTGTCACAAGTTAAGAGTACATTATCAGTTAGCTCTATTGTCTGTCGCTTTAAACGGATACTCACCGTCAAGAAAGTCAATCCCTTCTTCCAGAAACTCCACCATGTCTTCTGCAGATTCCACCACAGCTGTACCTTCAGTCTTCAACTGTGTCTGATAGATAAGCACTGGAAAATCACAAGTTATTATGAGGTTTTATGACTTGCAGTTATCAATGAGGGTTGTAGACAACAAGAATTGTAACCAGTTATGTACGAGGTTAACTTGTGCACAACGGGTTCCATACCATTATTATAATAATATATTTATAATCATTTACCTGCCCTTAGCCCTAGCCTATCATGACTATTTCATGATTCATGTTGCATGTAATACAATTACATCAACCCTCTTTGGGCGTAGGTGTCATGTGACATGATTTCTTTGATCAGTTCTTACGACTCCCGCGTGTATTACTCCAGAAACAGCCTATATTAGTTAGGGATAATTTAGCATTCCAATGGTGAAACAATATTCAAAATCTCTCCAATAGTTTTTGAGTATGTTACATATATTCATTACGAACATACAAAAATAATTTCCTTTTTATAATTTTAGTATTAATAATCTTACTCTTAGGCCTGAATTCACCACGTCCAATCATATCAATAAATTTGTTCTCCGAGTCCATGACCTGTTTCTTGAAGTTGCAAGCATCTCGCAGCCTAGTGATACACACCTCACAGATAAGGCGGTTTGGTCCATTCGGACCTTCATTGTGTTGTGTTATCTAAATAAAGAGAATATTTTATTATTTCTTTTGTACTTTGATAATTAATTCAGATGGTACCAGATGGCACTCTAGTCTCTGTTTACGTCCAGGCAAAAATTGTGAATCCAATATGAGCCGGCGATGGGAGGGCATTTGGTTCCCGTCACCCAACTCTTCTCATAATATATTTTTTATGCTAAACAAACTATTGCTTGTGTTATGGGTACCAGAATACTGATTGTTTTCCCTTGCAAAATACATAAAATACTCAGCATTTACGAAATAATCAATATTATCGTCGACATGTACCAATTAACACAGCTAGTAGGTATAGAAAATGAAGAATTAGGGATATTTTTTTTGTTTACTCAAAATCTAATAAATATATTTTAATTCCGGTTTACGTGTTTCTATATTTAATAGTTACTTATGTTTTGAAAGTTATTTCATTAGTTAATACGCGATAATAGACCGACAAATGAAAAAAATAAAAAATAAGAGAGGTTGTTTCGCTAAGATTTTCTATCAAGAAAACTTTTTTCAATCGCGTTTCTGAGTTTATGCGATCCTAGATTATATATTGAAAAATCACATACTTAAAAATTAGAGCTCTAGCCATTCAATCTAAAGAAAAAATGAAAACTTCGTACATAGAAAAATGCACGAAGCTATTTTGGTATCCTCTTAAGTTTTTTTTTTAAAGTAAGCAACATCATGTCCCTTTGAAATTTGCGGATTTTCTTAAATTTTTCAGGAGATAACCATCAGATCCTGACCTAGTGCCAATGAGTGGTCCACGGGAAGCCACTGTTGAAAGTTCTAGCAAAGCAAACATAAAAAAAAGAAACGTGCAGCTGAATTGAGAACCTACTCCTTTTCATGAAGTCGGTTAGAAATAAATAGTCAGGAATATTTTCGACAACGCCCTCTGGTTCCAAGTTAAGCCGCTATCGTTGGTATTTATACCAGAAAACGGATAAAAAAAATTTTTTAATCATGCATATATCAGATAGTATTACTTACGCTAATATCGAAGCATTCAAGTAGCATATCAGCATACACTTCAGTTTCATTCATCCAAGTATATTCTGATCCTAAGTCTTTGTAGCATCCCTCAGAGAGGCAGCACCGGCAAAGCCCCGGGCTCTCTTTCACCACAATCTCATCAAACTCCATGTTTAGCGTACTATACTAGTATATCATCATTTATATATATATATTATCTTACTCTTTGTAGTATATTAAACATAATTAAACACAAAAACTTCTCTCAGAAAAGTTAATCATTGATTCATTGTCAAATTTTCAGCGTAAACAGAAAATACTAAAATAGGTACCTACGCGTCCGCCATCCGCCATTTTAAATTTTTTTTCTTTTTTTAATGGCTAGACGCTATTTACGCATTGCCACTGACAAAAACCCATTTTAAATTCAAATTCACATTTCACACAACAAACAGTGTGACCATAATAATTAACATAATATTACGTGAAATTTGCGAGTAACAATATGGTCACCATATTGTTACTCGCAAATTTCATGTAATTTTCGGATTAATCTACCAAAGCTGGCGAGTTGCCAAGAATTATGCCTTGCATATTAAAGATTTTGACATGGCAGTGTTTCTCGCCAGTTTAGTTTCTTGAATTATTTAAGTTAATAAAAGTTAAAGTTAATGAAATATCGATGTTTTTAAACTAAAGTTATTCATTTTTAATTAGAATTTATAGTGTAAAATATAAAAATAAACAATATCAAGTTCTTAACTTTAATAACACCATTTATTTTTCAGTAATTTTAATGGCATTCTTTAAACTTATAGCGATTTATAATAATTTGTTTGGCAACATTAAACCATTTCCTACTAAATGGTAGTAAAATACAATTGACTCAAGCAAGGCAACACCAAAGAGTAAAATAATATAGATATAACAAGAGGGGCTGCTCTATGCCCAAACGTGCATGTATGGAAAGTGCTGCCGCTGGTGATTGTTGAGGACAACTTTTTGTGACGTCATAGGTATATACCTATAGCTATTCATAGGAAGCTATACGTAGCATTGTTTACTTGTAAAACTCACTAAGTATTTTTAGATACTGAGCTGTTTACATATTGATACTTTATGAAGGCAACTGTTGTAAATGATATAATAAATTTAGAATGTAATCCATAAAATAAAATGTCTTCTAACATTTAATACAATATTTAGAATGGTTGACCTTATAAATAAATAATATTAACAGCTCAGCATCTTCTAAAAATACTTAGTGAGTTTTACAAGTAAACAATGATACATACATTATTGCATACATGGTTTAGAAAGATTAATAAAATGTGTTAACAACTCTACATCATCTGAAAATATACTTAGTTACTTTTATTAAGAAGCTTACAGCACATTATAGAAATTTGAATTGATGAAAACCAATATACAAAAGGCTAGGATTTTCCTCTTTTTTATACGATAATATACACATAAAACAGCTGCTTGAAATTCTGTCCAAAATGCTTTATTAATTTATATTATACAAATAACTAATATAATGTACACAAAAATACTAAAACATATGCAAGACATACTAAATCAAAAGCGTATATATTCGCTATCAGGTACAGGTACACACACCACACGCAGAAAAAATTGTAAGTTCAGATATCATATATCTATCATACCTATTATGGAGCCACTTTGATTATAAGAACAGCCTTTGAAAAATGGTTTTTGATTATAAGATTTATATTATATCTACTATGCCGCGCAGACCAGGCGTATTAGCAACAGTTAATAATCTTCATGGAATACTAGAACTTAATTACAGGACATGCTTAAGTTGAAAAATTTTACAGATACAATATTACAATACGTTACCATATCACAGTACCCAAGTTCTTACATTTAATGCGACAGAATATAACACTACAGTACTTAGTTCTTACATTTAATGCGACAGAATACAATACTACAGTACCTAGTTCCTATACTTAATGAATGCACATAATTATTTAGAAGTTTTATACTTATTGTAATACGTTTTTGCCGATATTTTAATAACATTTTCTCCTTCGTAATTAATTTTATCATCGAGTATTCTATTCACAGATCGGCATCAACTATATATAATTATGTTAATACATGTATCTACAAAACAATTTTTTACATCTTGTTGGTGAACCTCACAATTAAAAAATTGAAATCTGAAAATATTTCTATGAAGTACTTTACAATTCGTTAAACATTCTTATTATGGCATTCATTATTTAATGTGCCAATTGTCATGCCTTGTATATCCTGAAAACAAGCTATTAGATCTTTAGACGGATAGCATAACCACTTTTTGTTATTGCAATACTCTCAATTGCGCATATACTTATATATTTCATTTTCCGCATTACCTAATAGATTGCTTTTGCAGGTTTTACAATGTTACGACTTTTTTAAAGACACTTTATTAGGGCCCATCCACATACATAAACTCTTTGATCGGCCTCTGCATCTGATACATTTTTCGTATTTATTACACAATCCAGAATCAATCAATCAATCAATTATAATTTTTGGGGATGATGAGGATACATCACTCTTTTCCTTCTTGTTTGATAAAAATGTGAGAGACTGTAAACATTCATTGTAGCCTTCTTCACAATTTGCGTTTAAGGAATGCGTTAATTAGTATTAAAATTATTTAATAATAGACTTTTAAATGCTCCTTCAAATCCCATGCAGTTAAGCATAACATTTCTCGCGCCTGATTTTGATCGAATTGAACCTGAAGAATGCTCTATTCATTTATATCATACAAATAACTAATATCATATCTTTATCTGATGATAAGGAGCCTTCTTCTTCTGGTAAGCGAAAGTTTTATCTGAAAAATAAATAGTAAACAAATTAATTTCATAAATAACAGTGAAAGTGGGTGTTTCTTTGTGACATTTTCACGCTAAGTCTACTAAATGAAATCGCATGAAACTTGGTGATGAAATGGGGTGGTAACACTGGTATCCTTAATCAGACACCACACAGTTGTTCTAAACATTAACCATATATTTTTTTAAATACTGGTACCAATTCCACATCCACAACTAAACTTAACTAAATAATTAAAACAACTGTGGCGTATTTAGATTAATTGGCTGTTTCGTACCATACATTTATATTAATAACAAAGATAAGATTGCATTGCCGAATTATGATAAGGATGTGGAAACCTATGATTTGATATATGAATACAAACTGAAAATAAGACAAAACTTTAATTAGTATAAAAATAATCACAACTGTATTGCTTGATTAGTTCATCCACTGCACATTTAAACACTTACATATAGCATCACAAAGAAATTTGCAGTAAACTCTTCAATGTTCAGCCATTGCCAAGATAAGCAAGAAAAGTTAATTTATTGGGTAACTAACGAAACTAAGTAAACAAATAAGGAAACAAATTTACAAAGTAAACCAGCAACAGACAGAAGATAAACTTGGTGATGAAATGGGGTGGTAACACTAGTATTCTTAATCAGAAACCACACAGTTCTTCTAAACATTAAGAGGATACCAAAATAGCTTCGTGCATTTTTCTACGTACGAAGTTTTCATTGTTACTTTAGATTGAATGGCTAGAGCTCTAATTTTTAAGTATATGTTTTTTCAATATATGATCTAGGATTGTTGGTCTATTATCGCGTATTAACTAATGAAATAACTTTAAAAACATAAGTAACTATTATATATAGAAATACGTAAATCAGAATTAAAATATATTTGGTAGATTTTGAGTAAACACAAAAAATATCCCTAATTCTTCATTTTCTATACCTACTAGCTGTGTTAATATGTACATGTCGACGATAATATTGATGTAGGCCCTTAACCACATTTTTTTCAAATATTGTCTAAGTAATTTGTAAAGATCCAATTAATGTTGTATAATTGTGGTAAATTGTTTACCTGCATTATATGTCATCATTGATGTAATTTTGTACTCTGATAAACCTGGAGATGGCTCTTTTTGATCCACTGTACTAGTTATGTCAGTGACATCGGGTAAAGTTCTAACTTGTCCGCAATCCCTGACAAGAGCACAGTAATTGTGATCAGCTTTCACAAAGGTATTGAGTGATTTTCAAACACCTGTAATGCATTTCAATTTTAATACAAGTATATACTGTAAATTTTGTTTACTAATATGCAATGCAGGTGAAGCTTGGAATCAGTGGTGGATTTACACTAGGGGCAGTCGGGGCTAGTGCCCAGGGCGGCAAACTTTCTAGGGCGGCAAAATTTGGAAAGTTGAAAAAAAAATTTCTATAAATTAACTAATTCTTTTAAATAAACATTTTATCTTTCAAGAAATATAATTTAAGTATTATGTATCAAATTAAAATTTTGTATATTATAAATATTATAATATAGGAAATTTAAGTAAAAACTATTCAAACAGTTTAATTTATTTATTTCCATAAAGGTTTGAAAAAATTAGTAAATATTTTATTTTCTGGAATTGATAAATTTATGTAGTTTTTTTGAAGAATTAAAAATATTTTCAAATTATGTATGTCTTTTTGATAACAGAAACTTTTATTGATTAATGATCATCATCATCATAACATCACGCCTTTTTCCCATGGGGGTAGGCAGATACTATAGAGCGCCATCTGCTACGATCGAAGCATACTTCCTTGGCTTCATCCACACACACTCATACATCTGGTCATACATGCCCGACGGTTGTAAGTGCTACGCACTTGCCTCTTTTGGAGTATCCCGGCGATGACATCGGAGTATGTTTTTCTCGGGCGTTCTCTCCCAGCATTTCCACTTACTTTCGCCGTATATATGCCTTTCGTAAAGCGTTTGTCATCCATCCTCTCCACATGACCAAACCACCTTAGCATACTTTTCTCCACCTTAGTCACTACATCCTCTTTCAGACCGCAACATTCTCTTATAACTTCATTTCTAAATCTATCTAGACGGGCCTCGTAGTGTAGTGGTTCTGGTAACGGATGGCCACACGAGAGGTTGCGGGTTCGATTCCCGCTCAGGACAATAATTTGTGTGATTTTTTTAATTGTCATACAAATGTTTGTACTGCATCTGGGTGTTTCTATGTATTATAAGTATGTATTTACAAAAAAAAAAGTAGTATATGTATTCTATCCGTATTCTGGTACCCAACACAAGCAAATAAGCTTAGTTTGGGACCAGAGGAAATTGTGTGAAATGTCCATGAATATTTATTGTTATTTATTTATTATATCTTTCAAAGATTTTTTGATTATTGAATTTTTCTAAAATTGGAGAATTAGCCAATAGCACTAATTAATTTTAATTTAAAAGAACAATGTTATATTTTTAAAATTAAAATGTTCCAAAATGGCATTAATTTAATTTGTACATATTTTATTGTAAGACATATTTATTTAAGCTTCTCCATTGAGCTGAACCTCACCAAAACAGTGATGAAGTGATACATTGCTTCAACTTGCAGGCAATGCTCTAACCTTGATCATGGCGGACACATTCGGGCCAAAAAATTACTAAATTTAATGGAAATTGTGTCAAATTCATTTTCTACCCAATTGTCAGTATTTCGAGTTGTGGGGTTTTTGACAACCCCCCCTCCCCCGCCTTCCTCTGACTAGGCACATTGGCAATTTTTATGGCCCGAGGCGCAAATTTTCCAAATACGCCCCTGGTTAATTCTATAACATAATTTATTAATATATTTATGACTGCAACAATTTTCATGACACTTGATATGCAGAAAGTTTCAAATCAATCTAGCTCAGTTTTTAACAAATGTTGTTTTTTCGGTGTGATAATTAACAAAAATCAAATATAATCTTGACTAAATATCCACCACTAATGCCATCAATAATCCACAAAATTCTTAGTAACTTTTTCTTAAAGTACTATAAAATAAGCAGTCAGATACTACTAATACTAGAGCTAATTTTGGTCGACGAGATATTTTACCTTACAAAGGAAAAGTTTCTACTTACGATTTAAATTTACTGCTTGTACAGATGGTGGATTATGACGAATATTACTTGAATCATCATCGACCTGCCCTCATCCCATTATTTACTCGTATACATATATCTTGAATACAGACTCGAAATAGTGAACAAACACATAGGTACTCTTTTGCCGCCGTATATTTTCGTAGGATAAATTTATTTTAGCTGTTCACTTCCAATAGCCTTTATCCAAGCAGCAAATAAGAAAGGATGTTTTGAGGTTATGGAAACCCCTGAATCGATATACGAATACAAACTGAAAATAAGACAAAATGTTAATAAGTATAAGAATAATCACAACTATATTGCTTGATTAGTTCATCCACTGCACATTTAAAGCATCACAAACAAAACTTACCTAAAGCATCACAAACAAAACTTCTACGTGCTTCTACGATGTTCAACCATTGCCAAGATAAGGAAGTAAAGTTAATTTATTGGATACCTAACTAACGAAACAAATTTTAATTAGAGTAAATTTGACGAATTTAACTTAAGTTTGATATTTGATATGAATTATTAATTAATAAATACACAATAAATTATAATAAGCAAGAGTTTCGAATTTGTAAGCCGCCATAACTGTCAAACTTTGCTGTCAAACTTGAAGTTTAAATTGACAACTGACAATTATGACAAGAAAGATGGCAGCGAATCATAGATAAAGAAATGAAAAACTGCTACAGAGTACTAAAAAAAACCTTACGTGAGTCTGGCAATAATCAGTGGGTTGCCACAAGGGATAAAAAATACCAATATGATGACGTCATCCAAAATGGCGGGCAAAAAAAGTGCTTCGACAACCTCTAGATGGCACGAAGGTGACGAAAATATAGGCTTGTTCTAAGCGAACCGCCCCTGGGCAACACTTTGATCAGATTTTTGACATTTGGTTTGATTTTTTGGATTTCTGCGAAATGTTCCGTATTTTTATTTTCATTGATTTATGGGCAGGTACACATGATAACTAAATTTCAGAGCATTATTAACTAAATCGATAGGAAACCAAAATGGAGGTTTTGACTGCGTGCCGGTGCTGTGCCATGCAAGGATTCCACAAAGATTTATTTACAAGTTATATTTGGCTTGATAAACCTGAAATATACAGTGATATGTTGCAAGAATGCTTTAATATAGCGGTAAGTCAAACACTTTATTTAATTGAATAACTTACACTATATAAATAATGTTCTAAAATCTGGCTATCATTTGCAATCCTACTAGGTTTTATATTGACTGCCGCACTCCTTGGCATTTAGCGTGATGATAGCCTGCTATGGTATTAACATAGAAAAAAAATTAAAAAAATTTGATATAGATTTCTGGATTGTGGATCTTTCTGATAAACCCTCCATAAAATATAATAAATAAAAAAAACAAAATCTAAAGGTATTTTTATTGTACTTCTAGTTTTGTTCTTGGTCTAATTCTAACTACAAAATTCTGTGTATGCATTAAAAAGTAATAATTTTTATTTTCAGTTGTCTCTGGCTGAGCCAGGCTACAATAATATATGTGATGAATGTATCAAAACTCTACGCAGTTCCATAAATTTTAAACAGCAAGTACTGGCCACCGAAAAGGAGTTTATGACTAAATTAAATGAGATGGTCAGTCAAAAAGGTAATTAAACCAGTCTGTGTGGGTTCAGAATCTCAGAGCATTAATCCAACAGGAGAGACCTCCTTCCCCCGCTGAAAATGATAAAAGAACAATGATCATACTCATTATGTACAGACACTGTCGTAAGGCAATTTTGTGCAGGGTGTGCGTGGAATACATAACGTCCATTGCTCTTGATACTTAAAATTCAGCACCTGGTAGTAAATTACTGGCTAATACCTGCCGATTCACCCGCGTTTATTATTAATCAGCCTCTCTCCCGAAATATACACCAAATTTTAACAAATTACAAAAGGAACCGTGCTCATGAACTACACTATTTAAAAAAAACGCATCAAAATCTGTTGCGTAGTTTTGAAGATATAAGCTCCCTTATAGACATACATAAAAAAATATCGTCTTTGTTTTATAATAGGTAAGGATTACCGAGCTTGTGCCGATTTTATGCATCTGTAGGGATCAATAAAAGTAATTTGTAGTATTTGTTTACATTTGACAAAGAAAATAGTGTACAACAACTCCTGTTACTTTGACACTCTAAGGATAAGTATTATTCTTTTTCAGATGAGAAACCATTTGAAGTGAAATTAGAACCTAAAATGGATAGTGATGATGATTCTGATGATTACTTCTTGGCTGATGCTGGTACGTATTTGCTGATATGTTCTTTTAAACTTGCTGGATTGTACCTATTTATTTGCTGGCGGGTACCTACTTATTTGCTTGCTTATATCTACCGGTAGTCACGTCTAACGAATAGTATCTGTCAGTATATAAGTACAGCAAGATGATGACAGATGGCGTGGAACCAATATAACGTTACAAATTACCAAAGCAGTTAAGACAGCAACAAGCTCAAAATTCACAATTGTAGAGTATAATTGTATAAGCCCTGGCTAGTGCTAAACACCTATCCACACTCCTCCATATACCTATTTGCTTGCTCGTATATGCTTATTTGATTGCTTGTATGTGCCTATTTACTTGCTTATATGTACTCGTTTGCTTGCGCCTATTTAATTGCTTGTATGATCCCATTTGCTTGCTTATATGTACCTATTTACATGCTTGTGCGTGCCTATTTGCTTGCTTGTCCCCGTTTTCCAATGGCAGAGCATAATGCGACTCAGTGCCGCACAATGCTGACGCTTAATTGGAACGTGAATTAGTTTTATTAAATGCGTCAGCTGAGTGCGCTAAGTTCAGTGTTGAAAAAAAAAATTATATGTGTGGAATATAAAAAAAGTCATTGTTTATACCTTCATCCATACCTATATTTATATATTATTTAACACAGCTTGAATTAACTTTGAATATTTCCAGAAAACTCCGACGAAAAGAAAGCCTTAAATATTTTTTTAACAATAAATTATATTTCTATCGATAATATAATATATAAATAAAATTTCAATCAATGCCAATTTAAAGAAAAAATACTTGTTGATTTTCTGTCGCTGAAGTTGGTATGGATTGCACGCATCACTTGTGAGTGTGCTCGATTGTGCGATGCGATGCTGTAATTGGAACACTCAACGTTGAGCATTGTGCCGCATAATGCGCTATTGTGCGCTGATTGGAAAATGGGGTGTATGTACCTATATGCTCGCTTGTGCTTACTTTCAATTTTAAGCCGTAAGAAGTCGCAAATAGCAGCTAGTTTAAAAAAATACTTTATTTTTTAAGCTCGAGAAATAACAATAGAAAAACTAAAAACTGAAGAGCAAAAATCTCCAGTGAGAAAAAAATCAGAATTAAAAAGAAGTAAAAGTATAAAACGCAGCACTGACAGTTCGTGGAAGACTAGCAAGATTAAGAATTTAGTGTCACGCCTGGCTACGTCTATAAGTAAGTGCGTTTTATATATCCATCACCCTTTTTTGTCCTCTCTCTCTAGCCCATTAGCGTCCCACTGTTGGTCACGGGCCAAGTGGCGCTGACTACGCGTGTTGGCACAGGGTTTTGTTTCGAGTTTTCCGTCTTTCACCGGGTATCTGTGACCAATATCCCTTACCTGAAATGGGGTGTTAACACGTGTATTCTTAATCCGTCACCAGAAGCAGCCTTACCTTAGCCTAGCCCTAAAAAGCAGTGAAATTATGAATCAAATAGTTATAGCGTGTTTTATTTTGATTCCAGATTCAACACAAATGCCAGAGTTAAATCCCCAGAAAAAACGTAAAGAAATCAATATAATAAAAAAAATAAAAATCTCCAAAGATTCTTTCTCGGATGCTAAAATAAATTTAGTTTGGACAAGGAATTTAAATGATAAATTTAAACATAAAGAGAATTTATTAACTATTTTAAAATATTCTAATGTTGTACCTTTTAAAAATAAATCGTTGGTAGGTTTTATGTGTGGGTATTGTGAGTCTTCATATCCAGATCCGGTAGACTTAAGACAACACACCGAATCAGACCACAAATCGGAACGATTAAATTTTAAATCAAACTTTGACATGACCGAATATAATGTAAAAGTTGATATTACTGACTTACGTTGTACTATTTGCAATGAGAAGTTTGATAATTTAACAATATTAAAAGAGCATTTAGTTAAAAAACATGAAAAAATCATTTATACGGATATAAAAGATCACATTTTACAATTTAAATTGAAAAAAGGTGGTGTTTATGACTGTGCAATGTGTTCTTCTACTTATGAGACGTTTAAAATGCTTAAGCAACATATGAATAAACATTATAGTAATTATGCTTGCAATTTGTGTGATACATCGTTTGCAACAAAACGGTCGTTGAACGCTCATCGTTCTACTCATCAAGAAGGTTCATTTAAATGCGATCACTGTGATAAAATATTCCCATCTAGAAGTAAGAAGCATTATCATGAGAAAATTAAACATTTTGGTGCAAGAAATATATCTAATTGTCCGTATTGTAATGAGCCATTTAGGAGCTATTATCAAAGAAATCAACATTTAGTTAAAGTACATAATTCTGAGGCTCAGTATAAATGTAATGTTTGTAATAAAGCCTATATTTTAAAGAGTTTGTTAATGTATCATATTAAGAAAAGCCATTTGATGGAGCGAAATTGTCAGTGTACGGAGTGCGGTCATAGGTTTTTTAGTAAAAAAGCTTTGAAAGCCCATATGGTGAAACATACCGGGGAACGGATATATGCTTGTGAAGTTTGCCATAAGTCTTATGCTAGGAAATATACATTAAGAGAACATATGCGGATACATAATAATGATAGAAGGTTCAAATGTGATGTGTGTGCGTTGACTTTTGTACAGAAATGTAGTTTGAAAAGTCATTTGTTGTCTAATCATGGGATCAGTATGGCAGCTTGTGATATTACTTCGGTAGTGAAAATGCAAGATGCTACTTAGTTTGAATTTAAATGATTTACAAGCTGTTGCCCAATACTGGATTTAGGAACGAAACTCTAAAAATGAAATCTTGTTTCTTTACTCAAATAATTGTGGGTACATCGAGAACCTGGTGAACGGCAGTCATATTGTAAAGTATTATTATTGTAAAATATTGTATTTATAATTAAATCTGTAGATAATAAATAATTTGTATGTTTATTTAATGTATTTGATTTATACATTAGCATGCAGTGTCTATGGCTACATCACTCAGGCTGCTTGAAGGAACTTACATATCTATGTGTGCGTGGAAACGTATCTTTGTGTATCTATAATACAGGAAAGAAAACATTATATAAATATTATTTTTATTAATTAACAAAAAATAAAATATTAAGGTTAAAACTAAATAATATATTGCTAAAAATATGTAATTATTTATGTAAACATTACTAGCTGTGACCCGCATATTCACTTACGTAATTTCTATAGAAATTATTATATATAGTATACATCTTATTCGTAGACCTACTGAACATACAAACAGCCGTTTTTAAGGTAAGCACGGGGCCAAAAAATAATGTGAGCACCGGAAAGAAGAGGATATCACCCGCCGCGGCCGGTCGCAGACGTTACCTCATTTACGAAAACTGATGTCGAGAGATGCATCGAAGTATTGCCGAGTTGAATGTGGGTAAACTCTGTAATAACTGATCGTAGAAGACACATTACAGCTCAGTCTCACCCGTGACCATGGTGACTGCAAAGTCTCCGAAACGTCGGGCCAAAATTTAAAACAAATATACGCGTCTAAATCCGTAAAAAGTAGTTTTATTTAACCAAATGTGTCGCGCAAGTGTTAGAAAATATTACATGAATAGTTTTTTTAAATAACCTGTTTTATATGTAACAGAAAACGTTAGCTGGTTCAGCTAGTAATGTCTAATGTTTACACACGAGAAAGCGTTTTACACAGTTTTACTTATAAATAACGCTAAAATTAAATTTTATAACAATTTCTATGTATACAACAAACCGTAACATAAAACATTAAGTAAATATTTAAATAGGTTACCTAATGATTGACCAAAAAATTTTTGACAAATGATCATTTGACAAACAACTTTTCACCAAATGATCATTTAGCAAACAATACACTTGACAAAAGTATCATCTTACAAAAACTTACTTATCAAATGATCCTTTAGCAAACACTACACTTGACAAATGTGTTAAGTATTCAAATGTCATTTGAACTTTTTTCATTTCACCAAATGATATGTTTCGTAAATTATGTTGTTTTAAATGTATCGTTATCATCATGCTTCATTATTATTGGGAGAAATGACCTAAAGTCGTTTTGATTTACAGTTCTAACCCAATCTATTAAAAGAGATATAATATAATATATCTTTTAGAGAAGCATATGGGTGATCGGGCTCCTCTAACCACAAAATGGAGAATTCTCCGACTGCAATTCAGCACTGCCCAGGGCTTTCGCCCCGCTGTCGTATGTTCAGATGTTGTAGCTATCTTAACTCGTATGCAAATCTTGCTTTCGCAATGTAGAATTCATTGTGACGTCATATTTTGACATTTAACGCCATCTGTTGTTATTGTGCTGTACTATGTAGTGACAGCTATTAGTCACTAGATGTCGCTACAATCTCCAAAGGCGAACGGGTAAATAAGTAAATATTTTTCATATAATGTAAGATATCATTTGTTTTCATTCTATCTATCTATACCTATTTAATAAAATATATCAATTAATACTCATAGTATCTTCTTTTAGGAAAATCCAGAGTAGTGGCTTTGCAAAAAAATGTACAAAATGTGGTCATTTTAACAAAAATACCAAATTTTTAGACCAATAGTAGATTTATCAGATAACTCAGTTGCCAAATGTTAGTTTTGTCCTGTTTTGTAAAGCAATAATTTATAAAATATCAATTTAAGTGTTGATCATTTGGCAAAATGAAACATTTGTAAAATGATCAGTAGTAAAATGATCAATAGGCGAAGTCATTGTTTTGCCAAACGTTGTTTGTCAAGTGTGGTTTTGCCAGATGATTTTTGGTCAAACAATCGGACACCATTTAAATAGTTTCTAAATAAATATAACATACATACAAGTTAATAAAAGTTCTAAAACGATACATTTTGCATATTCACAAGTTCTATTTCGAAAAAAATATAACATGGGTACAAGTGGCGCTCTCTTATATAATGGCACCATTTCTCAGAGGGCGCCACTTGTGTTATCTTTTTTTAGAAATAGGACTCACATGTAAATAGGACGACATCTATCGAATAAACTAAGTTTGTAATAAAACAATATTCAGATTATTTCTATTTATACATTTTGGGCTAAGCATATCCAGTCTAGCATATTTTAAATAATTTACAATAAATGTTTCCAAATATCGATATAACAAATAAGTAGCGCCCTCTAAGTATATGGCGCTACTGGTATCAACATATAAGTTAGCGACATCTATCGAATAAATTTGTGATGCATATAACATTATTTTTTATTACGGACTAATAACATCTGGTCTAGCATTTTCATACTCAGCTAAAGTAATACCATGGTTAGACAACATGTGACTTTTTAAACTACATTTCTGAACGAACGCTAAAGGACATAGTCCACATTTGAACCTCCTATCATTATTATGTATTCTCATATGTTCTCTTAGAGTTTTCTTTCTCGCATAAGCCTTACTACAAACTGTACATTTATATATTTTTTCACCATTATGCTTAATCATATGTTCGTCTAAAGACTGTTTAATAAAAAATCCTTGACCACATTCAGAACATATATGATTCCTCTCCATTAAATGTACTTTTTTTATATGCGATGTTAATTTCGACTTTAAAATGAAAGATTTTTCGCAAATATTACATTTGTACGTTGCAGCCGAAGTATTATGTTCTAAAGTCATATGTCTATTTCTTTGATAATAACTATTAAACGATTGATCACATTTCGGACAGTTTGTAGTATATCTAGCACCAGAATTATGTGTATATTTCTCATGAGATATTTGTCTAACCCTTGTTGTGAAAACTTTATCACAAAATAAACATTTAAAACTACCCACATCATGTGTACGTTTATGATTTCTTAATTTATGATTATTTATAAAACCTAAATCACACTTATCGCATATATAATTTCTATAATGTCCATTCATATGTTGCAATAACATTTTAAATGTTTCGAAGGTAGAATTACATAATGCACAGTTTAAAATTTCATTTTCCGTTAATTTGAATTCTAAAATATAATCGTTAACATCGTGATAAAATTTAATATCATGTTTATCTATTAAGTGTTGTTTTAAATCACCAATCACTTTCATTTTAGTTTGACAAATGTTACATTTTAAATCAGTAATGTCAACTTTTATTGTTAAATTACTTTTATCGAAACGTTTTTGTTCAATGATTTGATCATTTTTGTGAGTAGTTTCAACATGTTTTTGTAGTAATGACAAATCAGGGTATGTTTCTTTGCAGTATGCACATATTATACCTGAAAACGAAAGGATTAATAAAAATTCGTTCTTCCACATCTTAAAGTATTAAATCATCAGACAAATAAACTGTCATGTGGGCAGTGGCGGATTTACCCTAAGGCCCAGTAGGCCCAGGCCTAGGGCGGCCAGAATTTCATTATGTAGTTATATGGTGGATGCTGAAAAAGGGGCGGCTGATGGCTTGGGGCCTAGGGCGGCCGAAACTGCAATTCCGCCACTGCATGTGGGCGGTGTGTCAAGGTAACGCACCCAAATAATATAACGTAATTTCTCACACCTTAGTGTAATCCCTCCATCCCTTAGGATGACATTGTTCGTACACAATTACTATGACCATTGCTCCCGTACCTTTATCAGCGGGGGTTGACTTACAATGACTCCTTTTGGAATAATGCTCTTAACAAAAAAAAATTACTAAGCCCATATTTTCCATATACGAATTTTCACAAGACTTGATCCTGATAGATAGAATTTAGAACATTTTTCACTGAAACTTTACTCCTATCGGTCACAGCGTTGTTATTATATAGCCTATAGCCTTCCTCAATAAATGAACTATCCAACACAAAAAGAATTATTCAATTCAAACCAGTAGTTCCTGAGATAAGAGCGTCAAAAAAACAAATTCTACAGCTTTAAAATATTAGAATTTTAAATAATAAATTACAAACTGTATTGTAATTTATTATTTGATTCAAAAACATAATTTAATGTAATTATGGGTGATAATTACATTAAATGATGTTTTTGAATCACACTACTTTTTCTCCACTGCTATTTTGTTGGCTGGTAGATAAAGATGTTTATGTGCATACAGTGTTAAATAAAATAAATAAACGATTATTACTTACCTGAGAGTGTTTTATTCAAAAATGGTGTACAATTGGAATTATTTAATAAATTTTCAATATTAATTTTATGTTTTGTGAATTCATTGGCGTAGTTTGATATAAATTTTATAGATCTTTCCTTCTGTACTAAACAATTATTTGTTAAAAGAGTTCGAAAAGATATCTTAACGGGATTCGATAATTCTTTTTTAGATTTCCGACCTGTAATGCAATTGTTTAACTTTTAGCAACAAAATTTGGTTATAAATTTTTGCAATTGACTTGATATGCTTTTACTTAATAAACTAGATTATAGTGAAAAAAATTATCACCATGAACGGGACTTGAAACCACGACCTCGGACTACCGTTCCGTTGCTCTGCCAACTCTGCACATATTTACCAAATCTACTACAATTTTTCTAAATGTGAGAAAAACATCGAAGCGATGTTTAAATCACATTGAGAGAAAAGTTGAGTGTTATAGGTACAAGAATACAGATATAGGTACTACATAAACTACTTTTCTTTTATAAATACATAATTATAATATATAGTAAACACTCGGACTCAGAACAGACATTTGTATGACAAATATAAATATCACAAAAATGATTGTCCCGAGCGGCAATCGAACCCGCGACCTCGTGAACGGCAGTCCGTTATCCGAGCCATTGACCATAAGGCCCGACGTATTTTTAGGGTTCCGTACCCAAAGGGTAAAAACGGGACCCTATTACTGAGACTTCGCTGTCCGTCCGTCCGTCCGTCCGTCTGTCACCAGGCTGTATCTCAAGAACGGTGATAGCTAGAGAGTTGAAATTTTCACAGATGATGTATTTCTATTGCCGCTATAACAACAAATACTAAAAATAAAATAAATATTTAAGGGGGGCTCCCATACAACAAACATGATTTTTTTACCGTTTCTTGCTCGATACTAATAACGTCGCCTTATGTTGCATAGATAATGGTACGGAACCCTTCGTGCGCGAGTCCGACTCGCACTTTACCAATTTTTTTTTTAATGATTTTCGTCGTTTCGACGTCAACTGTCGATACGTAATTATCGATAGTTCGCCATCTCTCGTTACTAGTATATTGTTGTACTTACTAGAACGTATTTGTTTCTTATTACGTTTCTCTGTAAACTTATTTACATTAATATTATTAAATCCAAATACTTCTGCCAAATTCTTATTGTCATCATCATCTTTAAAATCATTCTCATAATCTGACACTTTATTCTTTACATCTGAAAATGAACTATTATTTATTTATTTATTTATTGACTTTATGAACATTAGTGTACAAAGGCGGACTTAATGCTAAAAGCATTCTCTGCCAGTAAAACTTGAGTGGTGCAGAAATATTAATTAAAAAATAAAATGAAAATTATACTATAAAAATCATATTTAAGTACTTAGTAAATGTATAAACATACATATACGTACACACATATTCATACATAAATGCTATATAGTACACAAATATACATATAGACAGATAAAGATACATAATACTACATACATTACACATACCTACAAATAATTACCCAAATTAAATAAGAGTTTATCGTTGTCTTTGCGTTGTATCTGCTGTTTCATTGCGAAGATATTCGCGCACTTTGCGTTTAAAGATGGAACGACTTTTTGATATCCTGATGTCGAGAGGTAATAGGTTCAAAAGTTGTGCCGAACGAACAAGAAACGAAGAATGACGCTATCTGAGGAATGTTTTGTTTTGTTTGTTTATCTATACTTATCGCGCACTCATCTCAGTAACTACAGGTCCGACTTGAAAAATTCTTTCAATGTTGGATAGTACATTTTTGATGATAGTACAATTTCCTAAATTCCACGCGTACGAAGTCGCGGGCAACAGCTAGTCCTTAACAAGGCATTTTTACTTTTTACCATAAAAGTAATTTGGAAGAATTTTTGTTGTTGATACCACTTTAGGTTATAATTGAAGATGTAGTGTGTAGGTGTGGGACCCTAGTATAGATGTCCTATACTAATAAATAAAAGATGTTGCGTGTTCACTTGAACAGTGGTACCAATTCTACGCGCACAACTAAACTTAACGCGTTCAATGCTGAATAATTTGCTAATTTATAGCCAATGCTAAAAAAAGAGTCATTCGCCCAGTGCTGAGAACGCGTATGTGCGTTCAAAAAATTTTTCGCGTAGTGCTAATAACGCTTATAGGCGTTCATAGAAAACTCGCGTAGTGCGGCTGGACGCTATAGCGCGTTGTCTTTTACCTTCCCGCAGTGCGGCCGACGCTTATGTGCGTTCGGTAACTTTCGAGTTTTATGACTGTCATATAACAATTACGGGTCATATAAAGGTGTTGGATGGATAAAGGTGCTTCCACACTAGTGTTTATTTGTAAGAGATTTTGTGAAGTTTACGCCATAATATATCTTCGTTCGGTTTTGTTAAAATAGTAAGTTATACCTTAATAAAACAGTAATAGTAAAGGTACCTTCTCCCGAAAGCCCTTTTATTCTTAATTTTTTTTAATTTACGACTTTTCGCCCGCCTCGTAATAGACACCATTTATAAATAGACTAAAACTACCTATTAGTTTAGTTAAAAGAGCGAGTCATAATAAAATTATTTCAATAATCTATTGTACTAAATTAGGTTATTGTTGTCGTCACAATTAACCACATGGATATGGTGTACAAACTATACAGCATGAAACAAATCTCCTGTTTTATGTTTGAAACCCGGCATTCTTTAGGTCATCGCTAATGACTACAGGAAGTTAGAAATTAACTTGTATTATAATTTAATACGATTTTTGATGTTGCAAGTTTTTGCAAAATTTTTACGTTGAGCAACCCTTATCAGCTGTTTTTATGAACTCTATTTGACCTAATAGTGATCATAGTGTTGCCCAAATTCAGTCTTGGTCTTGCAGTCTTGGTCTTGTTCTTGCATTTTTGCAAGACCAAGACCAAGAACAAGACCGCGTATTTTTAGCAAGACCAAGACCAAGACTGACCGTGCAAGACTTGAGCAAGAACAAGACTAATCCGGCAAGACTCTTGCGTCTTGCAGCTAGGACTTAGCGCTATTTCACGGAGTAGTTAGGTATAACAGTTCGGTGTATAGTGTACGCTTAGGAATTCTATGAGACGCAAAAAACTGTATCAAAACTGTATAAAAAACTTAATTTTTAATCCTAATTTTATGCAAGGAATACTAGTTATTTTACCAGCAACATATGTTCCCGTGAAACTAGGCTTATTGCCGATTCTTTTGATATGCATATGATAATAATTAATTAAATAAATAAAAAAAACAATCAAATTCACGGCTAGCGTCCAGGCGCCTGCTCTAACAAAAGGTCGATCAGATTCGCAATTTTGTTTTTATAATACGTATTTTAATTATAAAAGTGTTTGAGTATGTTTATTTTATAGTAATTTACTAATATTTTAATAAAAACACGTAAATTAAATAAACACAAGACAATAAAAGTTTACGACATGAACGATTTCTTTGTTTACCCGGCACCTACATTTTGAAGACCAAATTATAGTCGATCTAATTCGTGAAACTCAAGCACTTATACAACGTGAAACAAAACTCCTGTGTTATGCTTGAAACCAAGCATTCTTTAGGTCATCAGTAATGACTACGTGAAGTTAGAAATTAACTTGCATTATAATTTAATACGATTTTTGATGTTGTAAGTTTTTGCAAAATTTTTACGTTGCACAACCCTAATCAGCTGTTTTTATGAACTGTATTTGACCTAATAGTGATCATGTCCTGTAATAGAGATTAACGTAATATGCCTAACTGCTCATTTCCTCTGTGAGGAAAATTGTTTAAAATTTTTCCATGATGGTGAAGAAAATTTTGTTAGATGTTGATGGAAGAAAAGCGAGAAGAATATAAAAAATATTTTGAGGAGTAATATTACCGAAAAAATAATGAATAATTGCATGTCGAAGATGACGAACGTGAATTGAGGAAAAGTTAAGTGTCAACTACTAGCAAAATGTGACGAGGGGAGCGAAGATATTGGCATATTAACGATGATACTTATAATTTTTCATAAAATTATGTTAGGTAAAAAAGTCACATATGCGACTGTCCACTCTAAATAATTTAATCACTTTTGACGAATCGTGATTGGTTAATATTAGAAATACGTCAACCAATTGTATTACTTTATTGGCTACTTGAGTCCTTTGTAAAGAGCGACACCTTTGTCCTTCGATCACTAATATTCTAGATAAACAATCCCATGCAAAAGTTCTCTAAAAACTGTCGCCAATTGTTTTGACCTTGTATTCACAAAGCTACTTACAAAAAGCAATAAATTTTTATGACAGGTACCCACTGGTCAATCTATATCAAAACAAATTCAACCTTACACGCTCATTTTAAAGTCAGAATTACAAAGTGGTAATAAAAAGCAATAAAATTTTACGACCGAGGCTCGTCGCTTGGACAAGGAATGAGTGGAGTCGAACTGCCGAATAATTTTTGTTACTGTAATTTAAATTTTGTTCAACTTGTTTTAAAAAATTGGTATACTTAATAAAGCATATTCTAATCTATGGTGTATCTATACTAATATTATAAAGCTGAAGAGTTTGTTTATTTGTTTGAACGCGCTAATCTCAGAATTCTTCCGATCTTTGGCGTGCTATAACCGATATCCATTCTCCACACCTAACCGGATCTCGAGGAAAGCTAAAAACAAAAAATCTTACATCTTTAATTTTATTACATTCACTTATTCTAAATTAAATCTATAAAATGTTCTATAATATTTAGACAGTAAAAAAGTCTCATGAAACAAGAAAAAAAACAATAATACTTTATTAATAAAAAAAATAATAAAACAATAGCGTCTCCAACAAATGGAATACAGTCAACGCACATAACTCGAACAATTTAAGTGGGTTGTGAAACAATGATTAAAAACATTAAGTAAAGGTCTTTACAATTCAGATGCCTTATAACTCCTGTTATTTATTACGAATTAATTTAAAAAATGTTTTTACGATGATTTCTAGACAAAATATCAGTATTTACAATACAGTGATAACAATTTAATAATGTTAATATTAATACATACCGAAAATATGAAATTCCATCCTTCTTAAGCGTCCTGGATGTGTGATTTTTACACTTTTTAAAGGAGCACTGAGGCATGTTTACCGTCGGAGCGTTGGAACGCTACTAAATTAAAAGCGCACCCAAATGTTCGAGTGGGCGCTCATTCGGTAAGGACATTTTTTGTCACTGATTGTTTATCTAGAATATTAGTGATCGAAGCCTTTGTCAAAAGAAACCGACTTCCTTTGATGTCAATGTGCCGCCCGCGCCGCTCCGATAGTCGGGGAATAACCGACATGAAGACACGTGTACATAGAGATGGGTCATCTCTATTATGTATCGGTATTTTATTATATTTTATTGTATCAAATCAATACAACGCGAACGGGGTAAAATACTAGATCATACGATAAAGTGATCGTCGTATCGTATCGCTGGTGTTTATTTAATAAACATCGTATTGTAAAACATGGTCTGTCCACAACAAATATTATTCATATTTGACGGGCCTCGTGGTGTAGTGGTCCTGGTAACGGACTGCCGATCAAGAGGTCGCGGGTTCGATTCCCGCTCGGGACAATCATTTGTGTGATTTTTCTAATTGTCATACAAATGTTTGTACTGCGTCTGGGTGTTTCTATGTATTATAAGTATGTATTTACAAAAGAAAAGTAGTATATGTATTCTATCCGTATTCTGGTACCCATAACACAAGCATATAAGCTTAGCTTGGGACCAGAAGACGTTGTGTGAAATGTCCAATGAATATTATATTATATTATTATATTATTATTATATTATATTGGCTTATAATTATTCGTTGTAACATTTTCTTATAAACTTATTTCATTCCATTGAAATCCGATAAACTTTTTTACATGCTAGTAATAGTTACTCAAATTGCAAACACAATATGGTTGTAGCTAAGATACGATTTCAGGAGAAGTTTCGTAATAAATTGTAGGTTAATATACGAATTTGATAGCACATAATTAACACATAGTATTGTTTTTACCGATACAAATATTAAGTGTATTCTATTGTATCGAATTACCATAATATCGATATGTATGTGGGCATAGCTAAAGTGCATGAGCACAACCCTTTTACAGTATTATAGGTACCTAGGTAATGACAAAAATTATTTTAGAGCCAGCACGTGCCGAGGCGGCGCGGTAAAAAGAAAGGAAATGTACTATAAAAAAAGTAATTTAATAGTTAATTTTTTAGCACATGTAAGCTTATAAAGCGTAAATGTTTATTAAGAAACAGTTACTCCCATGGAAAACGGCATATAGCTCAGTTGATCACCATGTGGCAGTTAATTTTTCGAATTTCTCATCAAATCTTCAGACATTTATTAATCTGATTGTTCTTTACTATGGCTATGTTAATTCAAGCTCACAATGTTCCAATTCTAATACGTTTTTCTAAGATCTAAAGTAAACTTTAATAAATAGCAATAGTCTAATAGGTAATTGCAAGACTTGCAAGACTCTTGCTGCAAGACCAAGACCAAGACCAAGACTGGGAGCGCAAGACCAAGACCAAGACCAAGACCAGGTGTATTGGCGCAAGACCAAGACCAAGACTGGCTAAGTCTCGTCTTGTTCTTGCATTTGGGCAACACTAAGTGATCATGTCTCATAATAGAGATTAACGTAAAATGACAACGGCTCTTTGCCTCTGTGAGGAAAATTGTTTAAAATTGGATGTTGATGGAAGGAAAGCGAGAAGAAGACAAAAAAAATTACGAATATTTTGAGGGGTAATATGACCAAAAACTATCGCTTTCATTAAATTATTTGTTTCAAAATTTAAAACATATGTAAGTATATCTTATATATAAAATTCACGTGTCACAGTGTTAGTTACCGTACTCCTCCGAAACGGCTTGACCAATTTTTATGAAATTTTACATGCATATTCAGTTGGTCTGAGAATCGGCCAACATCTGTATTTCAAATTTTTTTTTTTTAGTATTTTAAAACAACGTTTGTCGGGACAGCTAGTAATATATATAAATATATGCAAATCCGTAAAAAGTAGATTTACTTAAATAAGTCGCGCAAGTATTAAAAAATATTAATCGTTTTCAGAACGACATTCAATAGTTTTTGTGTAACAAACATCCATACAATCCAAAATTAATAAACAGTAGCATCATGTAGCATCTTACCTAAGAAATATATATCATTTCCATCATCAAGATCCAGGATTTCATCCTTTATTTTAGTATTTGATTCATCTGCAAAATAATATTTATATTATTAATCTATATTAGCAAAAGTTCGCAAAAGATCTGTCTGTTGGGCGAAGCCAGCTAACCAGACTGAAGACCGACAACGGCACTGTCGTTTCTTCCAAAGATGAGATCTTGAGTGAAGTTGAGCAGTTCTATGGACAGTTGTACAAGACATCCCAAACTCCTGTTGTCGGCTTGGTCCAAGATCTACGATCCAAGCTAACCCGGCACTATACCGAGGACATCCCGGACGTCAGCCTGTACGAGATCAGAATGGCTCTCAAGCAGCTTAAAAACAGTAAAGCACCGGGTGATGATGGAATCACTACGGAGCTCCTGAAGGCGGGCGGCAAGCCGGTCCTTGTGGCCCTTCAGAAGCTGTTCGATTCTGTCATCCTCGGGGGCATCGTTCCAGAGGCGTGGACCAGGAGCGTGGTGGTGTTGTTTTTCAAGAAGGGCGATAAAACCCGCTTGAAAAACTATCGACCTATCTCGCTCTTGAGCCACGTCTATAAGTTGTTTTCGAGAGTCATTACAAATCGACTCTCGCGTAGGTTCGACGACTTCCAGCCTCCCGAACAAGCCGGTTTCCGAAAAGGCTTTAGTACCATAGACCACATACATACGCTGAGCCAGATTATACAGAAGGCTGAGGAGTATAATCGGCCTTTGTGTCTAGCGTATGTGGACTATGAGAAGGCCTTCGATTCAGTCGAGACTTGGGCGGTGCTGCAGTCCCTCCAGCGGTGCCAAATTGACTACCGGTACATCGAAGCGCTGAAGTGTTTGTATAGAAACGCCACTATGTCAGTCCGAATCCAGGATGGGAGCACAAGACCAATTCCACTGCAGAAGGGTGTCAGACAGGGGGATGTAATTTCCCCAAAACTGTTCACCGCTGCATTGGAAGACGTTTTCAAGCTCCTCAATTGGGCCGGACTCGGCATCAACATCAACGGCGAATACATCACTCACCTTCGATTTGCAGACGATATCGTGGTCATGGCAGAATCCCTGGAGGACCTTGGCACAATGCTCAATGACCTCAGCAGTGTTTCCCAACGGGTTGGTTTGAGGATGAACATGGATAAAACCAAGGTCGTGTTCAATGTCCATGTCACTCCAGCACCAGTATCTGTTGGGAATGCGATTCTCGAAGTTGTCGATCATTATGTCTACCTAGGACAAACAGTCCAGTTGGGCAAATCCAACTTCGAGAAAGAGGTCAACCGACGAATCCAACTCGGCTGGGCAGCGTTCGGGAAGCTTAGGCACATCTTCACGTCCAAAATACCTCAGTGCCTGAAAAGAAAGGTCTATGATCAGTGTGTGTTACCAGTGATGACTTACGGAACTGAGACGTGGTCCCTGAATGTCGGGCTCATAACAAAACTCAGAGTCGCGCAGCGTGCTATGGAGAGGGCTATGCTCGGTGTTTCCCTACGTGATAAGATCCGGAATGCGGGGATCCGTAGAAGGACTGGTGTGTACGACATAGCCCGAAGAGTTAGCACGCTGAAGTGGCAATGGGCAGGCCACATCGCTCGACGATCTGATGACCGTTGGGGACGGAAGGTCCTCGAGTGGCGACCACGAACCGGACGACGCAGCGTGGGGCGGCCCCCAACAAGGTGGACCGACGATATCGTCAAATACGCCGGGGGCCGCTGGATGCAGTTAGCGCAAGACCGCACGTTGTGGCGTTCTATGGGGGAGGCCTATGTCCAGCAGTGGACTGAGAAAGGTTGATGGATGGATGAATCTATATTAATATTATAAATCTGAAGAATTTGTTTGTTTAAAAATGCTAAACACAAGTACTACTGGTTCGAATTGAAAAATTATTTTTGTACTGGATAGTTCATTTATCAAAGAAGGCTTTATGCTATAATAACACCACGCTGCTACTATTAGGAGCAAAGCATCAGTGAGAAATGTTGCAAATATGGGGAAAACTATCCATATTTGGGGTCCTCCATTGCGTGTGCTGCATTAGTAGTTTACAAGTAACATTTATTTTCTAAATTCCACAAAGTAAGCAACAGGTAATAATTTATAAAAGGAAGATGGAGCATTCATACATACCTAGTAAAATAAATAAAAAAACACAATATAATATATATAATATAATAATATAATATAGCGCCATCTACCGAACAGTAGGTAAAATTTGAATTTAGGTATTGTGCGGTAGATGGCGCTAAAACAAAATCGTGTTATCTGCATGTGCAATTGATGTTCTATGAAAGAAAGAGGAGTTGACACAGACATGACGGCTAATAGAAGACTGTGGTAGAAAAAGACATGTTGCGCCGACCCCAAATAATGGGATAAGGGCAGGAGGATGATGAATTGATGTTCTATTCTATTTTAGCTCGCGTAGTATAAGATATAAAAGCTGGGCTCATTCCAATTTTAAATCTCTGAGTAATGGAAACCTTATTGAGCATGAGTTTATTCATATAAAAGAAAAAGGTTGTATCATATTGGTCAAATGTTATAATAAAATACATAATTAACTCATTCTTTTAATATTTCCTACTAAAAGTAGACAGTGACGAAAAGAATTTTTTTTTTTCATAAATTGACACAGAGCTATGTGTAACGATCTTCCTCCTTAGCCCATTAATATTCCACTGTGGGGTACAGGGCTTCTCCACTTTGGGAGTGTATTTATATCACCAGACATGTTGGGAGTGTTTTATTTTTATGTTTACCATCTCTCACAGAGGATTTTTCATACTTATGTTATTCCCACAGCATCCTATAGGAGGAAATGGAGTGGTAGCACTTGTATTCTTAATACATATCTACGGGAATAAAAACGTGTGGCACTCGGGGACTGCCGCGGTAAAGCTATTGCATAACATTTGTATCAACTTATGCAATTATAATTATTTATTTATTTTATTTATGCAGTATTTCTTTTTCTTTGATATTAATTCAAGTTACACTTTTTGAGCGTGGTGACCGATAAGAAAACAAACAAATTTTACAAGTACAGCTATTCACTGTTGTAACTTTCTCATAAACAGCTGCTTATGTATTCGTCCGATTTCGGAGCTGCTAGTCTCGATTCGTGCGAGCTTCGTAGAGTCGTACAATACGGCTAGTTGCACGCACACAAGCACCGTGTCGAAGACTGCCGAAAAGAAACGACGTTAGACAATGCACGGCCTTCAAGTCACACCTCGTGCCCATCAGAGTGGGGAGCGTGAGGTTTTTTTTCGTTACGGAATTTCTCTATTCGGTCCCCGCGCTCAAGGCCCTCGATAGAAGCTATGCAATAGCTTAAAAATTCACTACAGGAAAAATGAATCACAACAGGAATGAAGATCATGAATACTTATTAAGATACCTTTAAGCGCAAGTGATTTAGCTTGTATATCTATTTGGCACTGTTGTATTTGTTGTTTGAAATCAAAAGCATCACAGAGACGAGTGATACAAATCTCACATATACCTCCTTCTTGATAACTTGCATCTAACAGCTGAAAAAAATGTTAAAAAAAATAAAAAAGTTAATAATTTATTTGTACTGTTTTTGTGTGGTCACAGATAAAGAAACTATACAAATATACCGTGGCATTTCGTCCCCAGGGTGCTGTAAGACAGACAGCTAGAGGATAGTTTTAGCAGATAACATCCCTTTGAAAGAAAATTTTAAAACAGCCCTGTGTTAAGCCTGTCACTGCTAATTAGTATTTTAAAACAGCCCTGTGTAAGGCCTGTCACTGCTAATTAGTAGACCAAAAGGACCCTTTCAAAGCGGACAAGGCTTAAGCCATATAGTAAAACGAATTAAGCAAATAAATACTAAAAAATTTTAAAAACATTTTATAGCCCACACAACAAACTCACATCAAGTCTCATCATCCTTGAAGTTTCTGTGTATGCAACAAATATTGGAAAATTTATATAAGAATATTTGAACAGCGAAAAATATAATATATAAAAGTATTTACGTTAATTGCAAAGCAGTTATTTATCATTTCAGCGTAGATTTCCGATTTCCCAAGTCTTGTGTATGAAGATTTTAAATCCTTAACAGGGGGCCGTACAAGGCAACAACAACACGTATTTCCGTTGTACATTATTATAACTCTATGTTGCGATTAATTTTAGGTCATTAAAATCATCTAAATTAAATTTATTGTCGAAATTTACATGTTCTTGCTTTTAAAATCCAGTCATCAGTCATTATTTTGATTTAGGCAGACCTATACAATCACAGAATAGATAGAAGATAGGTACAATTAAGCACAGCAATTAAGTGACATTTTTGCTGGTTTCTGGAACGAATATATTCTTATCTCTTTCTCTCCCGTAGATTTGTTAACATCTTTTTCTTTCTATCGTTACATCTTTTTTAGGGTTCCGTACCCAAAGAGTAAAAACGGGACCCTATTACTGAGACTTCGCTGTCCGTCCGTCCGTCCGTCCGTCCGTCCGTCCGTCTGTCACCAGGCTGTATCTCAAGAACGGTGATAGCTAGACAGTTGAAATTTTCACAGATGATGTATTTCTATTGCCGCTGTAACAACAAATACTAAAAATAAAATAAAATAAATATTTAAGGGGGGCTCCCATACAACAAACATGATTTTTTTAACGTTTCTTGCTCGATACTAATAACGTTGCCTTATGTTGCATAGATAATGGTACGGAACCCTTCGTGCGCGAGTCCGACTCGCACTTGACCAATTTTTTTAAATTAATGCTCTAGTTCCATGTCACGAAGTATAGATACAAGGAGTGCGAACGTAATGTTGAACGAATGGTCTCAATTTACGGGACAGATTTTTGCCGGTAGAGCGCGCAATTTTTCAAGAAGTACTCGTTTGAACTATTGACACTTGTGGAAAAAAATATTCTGAGAAACGTGGATATAAATATAAGTTTTAGGAAATTTTTCTAGTGCTTTAAACCCAACAATACAGAGAAGGTCAAGAGATATTCTGATATTCTATACTAGCATCGGTACGTCCTGAATACTTGCGCAGCCAGTGGCAGAAAATAGAACTATGATCTGGGTTGATTATTGTGTACACGAAATATTATGGAAAAGCCTATACCGTTCGGACTCCTTGTATCTTCTCCTTGTATCTAGAATTAACTTGTAGACATGGAACACGAAGTATACTTCGTGTTCCATGTCTACAAGTTAATTCTATTATTTATGACACGATGAAACTTATATTTATATCCACGTTTCTCAGAATATTTTTTTCCACAAGTGTCAATAGTTCAAACGAGTACCACTTGAAAAATGGCGCACTCTACCGGCAAAAATCTGTCCCTTAAATTGAGACCATTCGTTCAACATTACGTTCGGACTCCTTGTATCTATACACGAAGTATAGATACAAGGAGTCCGAACGGTATAGGCTTTTCCATAATATTTCGTGTACACAATAATCAACCCAGATCATAGTTCTATTTTCTGCCACTGGCTGCGCAAGTATTCAGGACGTACCGATGCTAGTATAGAATATCAGAATATCTCTTGACCTTATCTGTATTGTTGGGTTTAAAGCACTCGAAAAATTTCCTAAAACTTATATTTATATCCACGTTTCTCAGAATATTTTTTTCCTCGAGTGTCAATAGTTCAAACGAGTACTTCTTGAAAAATGGCGCACTCTACCGGCAAAAATCTGTCCCTTAAATTGAGACCATTCGTTCAACATTACGTTTGGACTCCTTGTATCTATACTTCGTGTATCTATACTTCGTGATTTATGAAATCCACGAAGTATAGATACAAGGAGTCCGAACGTAATGTTGAACGAATGGTCTCAATTTAAGGGACAGATTTTTGCCGGTAGAGTGCGCCATTTTTCAAGAAGTACTCGTTTGAACTATTGACACTCGAGGAAAAAAATATTCTGAGAAACGTGGATACAAATATAAGTTTTAGGAAATTTTTCGAGTGCTTTAAACCCAACAATACAGATAAGGTCAAGAGATATTCTGATATTCTATACTAGCATCGGTACGTCCTGAATACTTGCGCAGCCAGTGGCAGAAAATAGAACTATGATCTGGGTTGATTATTGTGTACACGAAATATTATGGAAAAGCCTATACCGTTCGGACTCCTTGTATCTATACTTCGTGATGAAATCAATCAAATCAATGGTTATTTTTTTCTTTTTTCTTGGACGAACTCGGTTTGAGTATTGCCGTTATGCGTACAAATTTATTTTTAGTTATGGAATCTTAATAAAAGGTAAGGAATTTTGTGCGTCAAAAAGGAAAAACTTGTGGATAGGATCAGGGCCCCGAGTCGGGTGTTTCAATGGTGTCACAATTGTACCACAATGGTACCATTATGGTGCAATTGTAAAGTTTTTGGTAGAGTCCACGAAGTATAGATAGAAGGAGTCCGAACGTAATGTTGAACGAATGGTCTCAATTTAAGGGACAGATTTTTTGCCGGTAGAGCGCGCCATTTTTCAAGAAGTACTCGTTTGAATTCTTACGCGGGAAATTTTATTGCTATTGACACCTGTGGAAAAAAATATTCTGAGAATTATAATAATATAAATAAAATAATATTATGTATTTAATTAAATTAAATTCAACATTCACGAGCCAGCGCGTGTTTACATGTAATAATAATAATAGCATCCGTATGCCCTGAACACTTGCGCAGCCAGTGGCAGAAAATAGAACTATGATCTGGGTTTATTATTGTGTACACGAAATATTATGGAAAAGCCTATACCGTTCGGACTCCTTCTATCTATACTTCGTGGTAGAGTCTGTCAAGCGAGTCGAGTCCACAACCCTTTTACTGATTTCTTATAATGGCAATACTATGATCTGTCAAACTGGTGCTCAAGTCCACTATTTTGGAACAATTGTCATACCGGCACAATACCGGCACGATACCGTTGCAATTGAAGTCAAATATCCGTAGTCTGCTATATGCCGTCATAACGGTCGTTCAATGGTAATAGAATTGTCGATCTCTTTTATCTATGCATTGAATTTTCGGTCTCTTTTATCTATGAATTGTGTTAGAATGGTATGTATGTGTTGCCGTTTTTAAAAAATGCGTTAGTTGACGTGATTTTCGAAAAACTACTAATAAATTTAAACATTTAATCATGCTAGACTTCGTTTAGATATATTTGTACATACTATTTATTAGTATAAAAAGCAATGTGAAGTTTAGGAGATTAGTAAATTGCAATAAATTACAAAGAACAATTTCTAATATTTCTACCTATCTATTTTTTATTTATGGCAATCTGTCGACACAGGACAATTAAAAAATATTACTGTCAAATTCAAAATAGCAGACTACCGAAACATTTCAGTCATTGAATTTTTTTTTTTTTTTTTTATATCTTTATTTCAATAAAAGAGGATTTTATCACCAATGATAATGTCACCCTCGAAAGGTCACTCACTTACAAATATCTAACTTACTACTAATTACATTGTCTTCGCCTTAAACCTAACTTAACTATTTCATATATCATTCTGGCTTCCCGGGACGAAGGATTAGCCAGAATGCTATTGAACAGACCAACTTCTAGAATATTAAAATTACATTGTATCAAAAATAAGTATCTCTCGGCTTCGTTTCGGACACATTCTGCTAATACATGTAACACATCCTCCACTTGGTTACATTCTGTACACATTGTAATCTCTGCTCTGCCCATTAAATGCATAAATTTATTTAAAGGAATGTGTCCGGAACGAAGCCTGAAGGCAGTTATTATTTGATCTCTATGCATATCAATACCCACAAACCAAGGAGAGCGAGAAAGACTGGGTTGTATGGTCCTGTACCATATTCCCTTGGCCTTGGACCTCTCGTCAAAATGTTCAGACCACAAATCTACACAGCGCCTACGAATTATGGGTATAAGATCTGTAAAGTGAGGTAAACATTCAAAATTTTTTCCATTTGTAGTGGCTTCTTTGGCGAGGCGATCAGCTTCCTCATTTCCACTTAAACCTATATGGGAAGGAACCCACTGTAATGTAATATTTTTGTTATCTATTTTACTGACGGACTCCAAGATACTATATGCTATCGGTGTGCCTCTGAAATTCAAGGTGTAACGTGCGAGGTGCTGTAAAGCACTTTTAGAGTCTGTCAGTATCACATAGTTTTCTGCTGTACATGAGTTTTTAATATACGAAATGGCTTCCGCGATTGCCAGGAGTTCAATATACATAATAGACAATTTAACACTAGCATTAACTTTAACTTTAACAGCTGTCCTGGTTTGTGGGTCGTATATGGCAAAACCCGACTTGCCCTCTTCCTGAGATCCATCTGTATATATTGTAAAGGTTGTGATCATTGAATATAACCTATACAATGATACAGGCCACTTAAGTTTTGTTTTTAAAAAAAGGAATAAAAAATTTAAAATTTGAAAATAAAAAGAAATGAATTGAGGAGATGTAAAATGGACATGAAGAGAGGATGTTGAAAAATGATTGTAAAATAGTTTTTCTTTATTATAAAAAATATAACAAGTTAATTAAATGTGTTTTAAATTATTATTATAAATTAATGTAAAGATTAAGCTTTACAATATACAATAATAATGTACATAGTTTTGTAGTAGATATTCTTCACAACTTTGTTTTAAATCATTACATTTGTACTGATGTTTTCCTTTGATAACATTATCTACATTAATTCTAATTGTATCTGTAAGATCCATATTGCTGAGCCATGTGTCTAACATAAATCTCTCTAACTGATGAGACCTATGTATGGTATATGAAGACATACTTCTATTCATTGAAACTAATAACGGCTTATTTTTGCACTTCCAATAATTAGAATCACTTAGTTCTAATAAATAATTTAATTTCCTAATTATCTCACTATCTTTAAATGACAATGCTTTCAAAAAATATTTTCCGGCCAGATAGTGTCTCCGAATATACAAGGGATGCAGGTGAAGTTCATTTTCCATCACGTGTATTGGAGTAGTTTTTACAAATCCGCCTACAACACGCATGCATTGATTTTGAACTGTATTCAACTTATTTAATACGCTTTTAAGTCCATTATCATAAAGAAAACTGCCATAATCTATTTTTGAACGGATAATTGCTATGTACAATCGCCTCAAGTGCTGAGGGTGCATACCCCACCCAGACCCAGCAAGAACCTTGAAAAGAGTTAGTGATTTTGAACATTTTTGAATTAATTCGTTTATATGTTTGGTCCACTTTAAGGAATAGTCTAACCACATACCTAAGTATTTTATATTATCTACTACTTGTAATGTCGTATTGTATAATGGGCCCTGAGTCGGGTATTTCAACGGTGTCACAACTGTACCATTATTGTACCATTATGGTGCAATAGTAAAGTTTTTGGTAGTCTACTATTAATGTGTCGTCATAACGACTTCATCATTGTCTTACAATTGTCAAAGTGACATAAATTGCTAGTCTCGTACACAACTGCTTCACAATTGCAATTCAATGACTGAAATGTTTCGGTAGTCTGCTATTTTGAATTTGACAGTAATATTTTTAAATTGTCCTGTGTCGACAGATTGCCATAAATAAAAAATAGATAGATAGAAATATTAGAAATTGTTCTTTGTAATTTATTGCAATTTACTAATCTCCTAAACTTCACATTGCTTTTTATACTAATAAATAGTATGTACAAATATATTTAAACGAAGTCTAGCATGATTAAATGTTTAAATTTATTAGTAGTTTTTCGAAAATCACTTCAACTAACGCATTTTTTAAAAACGGCAACACATACATACCATTCTAACACAATCCATAGATAAAAGAGACCGAAAATTCAATGCATAGATAAAAGAGATCGACAATTCTATTACCATTGAAAGACCGTTATGACGGCATATAGCAGACTACGGATATTTGACTTCAATTGCAACGGTATCGTGCCGGTATTGTGCCGGTATGACAATTGTTCCAAAATAGTGGACTTGAGCACCTGTTATATTGATCTCTACTCTTCTACCCCCTCTCTTAAAGATGCAAACTTTACTTTTTGATGATGAAATTTCTAGGCCTATTAGTGATAATAATTTAACTAAACTATCTAAAGAGCTACGTAAAAGAACTGGGCCCTGAGTCGGGTATTTCAACGGTGTCACAACTGTACCATTATTGTACCATTATGGTGCAATAGTAAAGTTTTTGGTAGTCTACTATTAATGTGTCGTCATAACGACTTCATCATTGTCTTACAATTGTCAAAGTGACATAAATTGCTAGTCTCGTACACAACTGCTTCACAATTGCAATTCAATGACTGAAATGTTTCGGTAGTCTGCTATTTTGAATTTGACAGTAATATTTTTAAATTGTCCTGTGTCGACAGATTGCCATAAATAAAAAATAGATAGATAGAAATATTAGAAATTGTTCTTTGTAATTTATTGCAATTTACTAATCTCCTAAACTTCACATTGCTTTTTAGGGTTCCGTACCCAAAGGGTAAAAACGGGACCCTATTACTGAGACTTCGCTGTCCGTCCGTCCGTCCGTCCGTCCGTCCGTCCGTCCGTCCGTCCGTCCGTCCGTCCGTCTGTCACCAGGCTGTATCTCAAGAACGGTGATAGCTAGAGAGTTGAAATTTTCACAGATGATGTATTTCTATTGCCGCTATAACAACAAATACTAAAAATAAAATAAAATAAATATTTAAGGGGGGCTCCCATACAACAAACATGATTTTTAGGGTTCCGCACCCAGTATCTCAAGAACGGTGATAGCTAGACAGTTGAAATTTTCACAGATGATGTATTTCTATTGCCGCTATAACAACAAATACTAAAAATAAAATAAAATAAATATTTAAGGGGGGCTCCCATACAACAAACATGATTTTTTTACCGTTTCTTGCTCGATACTAATAACGTTGCCTTATGTTGCATAGATAATGGTACGGAACCCTTCGTGCGCGAGTCCAACTCGCACTTGACCAATTTTTATACTAATAAATAGTATGTACAAATATATTTAAACGAAGTCTAGCATGATTAAATGTTTAAATTTATTAATAGTTTTTCGAAAATCACTTCAACTAACGCATTTTTTAAAAACGGCAACACATACATACCATTCTAACACAATCCATAGATAAAAGAGACCGAAAATTCAATGCATAGATAAAAGAGATCGACAATTCTATTACCATTGAAAGACCGTTATGACGGCATATAGCAGACTACGGATATTTGACTTCAATTGCAACGGTATCGTGCCGGTATTGTGCCGGTATGACAATTGTTCCAAAATAGTGGACTTGAGCACCTGTTGCTCTGTTGATAGCACAACGTCGCAGAAGGTAATGTGGCAGAAGTTAAGATGGTTTAAAGGTCGTGGGGGTTCTAGTCATTACGTAGATGACGAGAAGGCATATGCGCTTCTCCGCAGTATAACACCTGATTATGTTAGTCCGTTTGATCCAGTTTTTAATTCGCTTAACCCTAAATATACCTTGGCCCTGAGTCGGGTATTTCAACGGTGTCACAACTGTACCATTATTGTACCATTATGGTGCAATAGTAAAGTTTTTGGTAGTCTACTATTAATGTGTCGTCATAACGACTTCATCATTGTCTTACAATTGTCAAAATGCCATAAATTGCTAGTCTCGTACACAACTGCTTCACAATTGCAATTCAATGACTGAAATGTTTCGGTAGTCTGCTATTTTGAATTTGACAGTAATATTTTTAAATTGTCCTGTGTCGACAGATTGCCATAAATAAAAAATAGATAGATAGAAATATTAGAAATTGTTCTTTGTAATTTATTGCAATTTACTAATCTCCTAAGCTTCACATTGCTTTTTATACTAATAAATAGTATGTACAAATATATTTAAACGAAATCTAGCATGATAAATGTTTAAATTTTTTAGTAGTTTTTCGAAAATCACTTCAACTAACGCATTTTTTAAAAACGGCAACACATACATACCATTCTAACACAATCCATAGATAAAAGAGACCGAGAGAACCGAAGAGGTATCGTACCGGTATTGTGCCGGTATGACAATTGTTCCAAAATAGTGGACTTGAGCACCAGTATCACTACATAGACAACATACTACTACATAGATACGCATAGATATGCATAGATGTAGTTTAATACTACTATATTTATTTTTACATTTTTAATATATTGCTATGAAGTTACAAAAAAATACAGAATAAAACTTAAAAGTGTAATTATTTCAATTAAGATGATAGCTGATTATTAATATAAATCTTAAATAGACAGAATACCAATATCATGGGTACTGTTTATGGTATAATATAGTAGAAAATTTTGCATAAATTACGTAGAAATCATGGTAGAAATGATCAGCAGAGTGTGGCAACCAATGGCCACTAACCATGAAGATATAGATAAAAATATATTTTTTTATCTATACCTTCATGCCACTAACGAAGGATAAAAAAAAAATCTATAAAGAAAATGGCGGAGCGTGGCTGCTTTGTGGAAGCGTCCTGTTGCTATTATTTCAATAATTTTTACTATTAATTTGTGAATGTTTGTTGTTAAAGTGTATTTATAAACAATGGAGACATCAACGATGAACAGTATATGTCGGTGTTGTGCTACCGAAGGTGTTTTTAAGTACGTAACATTGGCCTACACATGGATGGGCGAAGAAGAAATTTACGCCGACATGTTGAAAGAATGTTTCGATATTAGCGTAAGTAGAGCTATTTTAGCGTTGTTAAATTCAAATATACCTTTAAATTTTATCCAGCCTTATTTATTCCATTAGCTTTTTAGTTTAATTTCAGTAGATTAATTTCTACGTGTATAAATACGTATACCTACCTAAACTTACGCAAGTACCTACCTATTTACATAGCGAGATGAATTTTTAAGATTGATGCATTTAAACGGCTTGGTTTAGTAATATTTATACTTTAAATGAAATGTTTAAAATAGGATGTGACTATTTGTACGGCTACTGGACGAATAAATTATATTTATTCGTACATATATTCAATTTTTTTTTAATTAAGAATGAATTGGATGATTAGCTTGTTTTTGGATGAGTATTTTCATATGGATATTATTATTTTTTTATTATTTAATTTATTACTAAGAATAAATATAATTTATTCGTCCAGTAGCCGTACAAATACGGCTACTGAACGAATATATTATATTTATTCGTACATTCATTCAATATATTTTTTTAATTAAGGATGAATTGGATGATTAGCTTGTTTTTGAATGAGTATATTCATACGGATATTATTATTTTTTTATTATTAAATTTATTACTAAGAATTTTTTTTCGTGAAAAAAGTGAAAATCTTTTTCTACACTATCCACGGAGCAGAAGATTAACTAAGGAGCAAAAGGAAAAAATTGTGGAGTTATTAGATCTCGAAGCTAACCGAGTGAAGGTTAGGTTAGGGTTTTTTTTGTGAAAACCTTATTAGATTTAATTTCTAAAGTTATATGAAACGTAATTAGTACCCGTAATAATAATTATAAATTGTTCGTACGGTAACCGTACTAATAATTATAATTTTTTCGTACAGTACCCGTATTAATAGACTCAGCCTTTAGAATATTTAGAGGTCCCATTTCAGTATATGATCTGTGAATACAATCATTTCACTATCACTTTCGTGCGTCCACTTGTTCGCCAATGATTATGCCTATATGAATTGTTGCTTGTATATATCGCTCATGAAAATGGAGTTTGAATGAAAATATCACAAGAAAGTCTGTCGCAAGAACAGTAAAATCACTTTTGTGAATATTTTTATGTACCTACCTACATATACATAGAAATTTCACACGAAATTCTCTGATCCTAAACTAAGCTTATTGCGTATGTGTAGAATATGGAGCTTATACACTTCTTTAATACACCTAGACGCAGTACAAATATCTTTATAATTGATACAAATAAACCAAAAATTATTGTCCTGCCTGAGAATTGAACCTGCGATGTACACAGATAACATCCTGTGAGAGAGATGGAAACCTTGAAAATAAACACTTGGTCAGCACCGCACAGCAGACTATAATGCCTCCCAAAGTGAACCAGCCCATTATTATCCCAGCAGTGGGACAATAATGGCTGGTGATAATATTGGATACAAATTCTTTGTAATGGTCTAAATACTAAATATAATTAATTCTAATAAGAATATGTTCGTCAGTTGAACAAATGTCGTTGTTTGGTCAATTTATAATAATAAACACTTGTACTCTTAAGCTGTGACATATTATCTATGTGATACAAGAACAATAATTAAGAAGTGCAAGCAGCTTCCACAACTCAAAAGAAAGTCTTTAATAATCACAATGATAAACCAAACATGATTATATTTTTCTCTAGTTGAATTTATCGGACTCCAGCGAAGAGGCGGGAATTTGCGAGGTGTGTATCACACAACTGCGCAATGCATCCAACTTCAAGAAGCAAGTCTTGAGTACTGAGGAGCAGTTGAAGAAACATGCACAGAATAGACTCTTTAAACGTAAGTATTTAATAGATTTATATCTGCCTACTCACCTATAAAAAGGCGTGACGGTATGATGACGATGTGTATTAGGATAAGGTGATGAATGATGAAGGTTTGTGTAGGGAATTCAGTTTAGAGGGGTACCAGATTTTCGAACACAGACGCAGTACAATAGCTCTCCCAATCAATAGCAATCCAACCTACGATCTCTAACAAGAAGTCGGTTGTAATACCAATTCCAGTCAAGTAGTGAGTTACGTTGGTGATTGGGTCTCTTACTCTACTTACTAATGACAGAAAATTCCGAGCTTAACAGTATTTTTTTCAATGGCCCCTCGATTGTCGTATAGTGGTTCTCTTTAGAAAACTAAATATCTGTCCATTAAAATACATCTGAATAGAAATTTTATGGATGTATGTGTGCATCTAAACTGCATTGTATAGATTTAAGGGCTTTTGATTTTTAGTTAGAACAAATTAAAATTTATTGATTCGAGGAAGGTAAATAGTAGTAAAATCTGTACATGGTATTTATATTAAAATGTTATTTCTCAGCAAACATAGTGAAAGTGGAAGTTACAAGAGATGATGATGAAGATGATACAGAAGACAATATGTCCGGTGATGAAACGTATTCTGGTCCAGGTGAGTTAAACTTTATAATACATTTACCCTAAAGCCTGCTGATATGTATATTTTGAACGCCACACTTCTAACATCATAAACGCCATAAGACAACTAGAGAACAACATATGCAAGAGTTTGAAAACATAAAATCCTGTGCCAAGACAGACAAGATTTCTTAAATAGGGGCCTCAAAAAACTAATCTCACTGACGGTGCTAATGTAGCCTAGCGCCTCCATTGTTTTTTGAGGCGCATATTGATTTCGCTCTTAATTTTCCCGTAGTAAAATTTTTATTGAAGCTAATAATTTGGATAAAAACGTTGACAAAATTGAAGTTTGATTTCATTTCTCTACAGAATTCGAAGTGCCCATTAAAACTGAATCCGACGAGACGAAAAAGCGTACTATGGCTACTCGGGCTACAACATCTGGACTTAAAAAGTCAAAAAGTGATGCTGGCGAATCGTCAACTAAACGTAAGTGCTCGTTTTTAATTATATAAGTGACTTGGTTGTGTGTGAACGTGTCTTATGTATATGTGCTCTATTCCAAAGAAACTAGGTGGATTCCTTTGTACAACATAGATTGTAATTCTATTGAGTTTAAGGTCTTATTAAAATGGGACAGCAACATGACGAAATAACTTCATTGATATGTGACCATGAAATTTTGACTTCCTCAATGTGATTTTCGCACACTGCTTACAGTTTTTGGCCATGTTCGATCAAGAAACATGTTAAAAAGTTCTTAAGAAAAGAAGGAAGACGTTAGTTTTGAAAAACACAGCTGAAATCGGAAGGAAACTAGAGCAAAGCTATAACGCAGAATAGTTTTTTTGGAATGGATATGTTATATTAGGACTTACTCTTGGTACTGAAATCCAAACTTCGTAGAATTAGAAAGCTTTTCTAGCACAATGGAGTCCTCTGTATAGATTTGGCTTTATTGGTCAAGAGCAAACGACATTTACAAATCCTATTTCGATTTAGCATAAATAAAATCGGATTAAATATTTTTGAAAAATATTAAGGGTTGCTGTGGTACCTGGAGAGAACACTGGATAAAGTAATGGTCTTTACATATGTGTACAATATAATATGTGTAAAACATCGAAGTAAATATTTTTCATCATAGACAGTCGTGGTATAACATCGCCGAATCCCTCGCATTTGATTCTTCGATTTCGTGTATATCTATCGTACCTACTCTTCGACAGAGGAAAGGACCAAGATTTTATTACACGGACACAAAATCACAAATATTATTTTGGAATAGAGCATGTATAAAGTACCCACTATTATAAAGTTATTCTAAAATGATTTTTTGAAATAAAATATAAGATAAATTTAGGACCATCTGATTGAATAACAGTAATATTCATTTTAGGTTGCTTAGTTGTTAGTGGTGTAAAAAGATCTCTTTCACACACTACCAATTCCACTTCAGAAACAGTTATAGAAGCTACTATGTGTGTATTTAAAAAATGAAAAGCTTCACACTAAAATTACAATTTCGTGTAAATATTAAAGAATATTATATAGACGCTAATTTCGTTTTACTTAATCAACAAGCAGCTCTTATAACTCTTTATTTTTCATGTATTATCAGTAGTTTAAGTGTCACAGTACTGCAAAATTAAGTGTGAACATATCCAAGCTTCGTCCTAAAAAAACACATACAATCGACTTGCAACAATTGTTCAAAACCGATTAGTTTATTGATTCAGTGCAGATTTTATATCCAGAAGCGAATCCAGAAAGTTCTATGAATGGCATATCCAATCGTGCTAGAAACATGGAAAGAGATCGTATAATATTGCTTAAAAATGTTGAAAAGTTAAAAAAAATGGACTGCCACAAGGAACTACTTTGCGGCCTGTTTTGATTAGGCCTTTGACTCATAATCATATTGTTGAATGTTTGGTGTTTGGTTTCGATTACCACATCAGGTTTATTGTTTAAGGGTAGTAAGTGACATATTATTATAATGTAGACTGTAGATACTTTATATTATATTTTAGTGAATAATTAAACACTGCAAGTTGTGAGCGACAAAGGTAAGTTCTAAACACATATTTTTGTCTTCTGATCGGTTTGGATATTAATAAGTCCCTTATGTGGGTAACATTTCGACAGCTTAATTTTGCAATATTGTCTATTCTCGCATGTTAGCATAAGATATTTGATTTCTATTTTGTTCATATCTAAATTCTAGCATTTCTTTTTATAAATCTACGGAAATTTTAAGCTATGTTGCTTTTGCAACAAAAACTTTCTATGAATTATTCTGTGAATTGACAATTCTGTCATAAATATTACCAAAAACTACCTCTTCAACCCAACAGCAGATATGTTTAACAACTATAACACAAAGGTGCATTATGAGTAATAGAGTGAGTGCTAACGGGATGTATACGAATTATTCTCTCTTTAGTCTCATTTGCACCTAAATATCTCTGTTTTGCAGTTTTCTTTTAAATAAGTAATCATTTTATACTTATGTCGAGGTAGGACTTTGTCACATTGCTTGAATAAGGTTTGTGTGCGCATTCGGTTTTCGTTGATCTTTAAAATACCATTTTAGTTGTAATCTAATTTTGTAAACAAATTACAAAATGATATGGCAGGTCACATCATTTGACGTCAAATAAAGGCAGAAGTCTGTGATTACATATGATATATTTCATTTTAAAAATATTGGTGTCGTAACACAAAGATTTTATTTAAATTACATTTTCTGAGTTAGTGTTTTTAATAATCATATCCAACTTGGAAGCTATATAAAAGTAAGTAATTGTTTAAAATAATGATGTAAGTACCGAGGTTATATTATTCTAGCAATGTAAGAACTTTACATAAGTTTATAAAGTGTACTTTTGAATCATCTTTTGATTTTTACTTATCTCTAAGAACATTACAAATTGTTTTCTTTCGGTCGGTAACTTTGAACATGGACAGTTAGAGAATCATTTTAAACTTTTTGTAAATTTTACTTATTTATGTCTCTTCTGTCTCGATCACGCTGTGTAGTTATCGTATTTTCTTCGCGATAGCAATTTGGATCCTAGCAATGTGCGGATCCGAGGGGTATCTTTAATCTCGCATAGCATGCAATCCCAAAGAACAAATTCAAGGTATAACATTTTGGAAATATCTTACTTTAAGTTCGCCTATTATAATAAATAGGTTATTAGGTGTTATAAATTTATTAATATGTATAATTAAGTTAATTTTGCCGTATTCTGCTAATTTCTAATGTGAAAACTGCTTAAAACAAAACTTATGAAACTACAAAAACTCCTTATGCCGACAATTTGGTAGAAATTCATAAGAAAGAATAATTAGAATTGATATAAATTTACCGAAGAGAAGGATGCTATGATATAAAGCCACAAGAGCACACTGCCACAGACTAGTATAAAGCGCCGCGAACCCAGGAGAGAGTTAAGAAGACGTTGATGAAGATCACTATCGTCAATGGCTAGAAACCATCAATCTTTTTCAAATTAAAAATCGCTTTCTATCGCTATTACGTATTTTTACGTTTTTATGAAATTCAATTAATGGAATTGTGTATTTTTTAAATTCTGATTTATTTTGAATGTACTGAACAAATGATACTAGATTCATAAATATAACAACGAACAAATGCTACTAAATGAAAATAAAATATGAAAAATAAAATAAATGTATTGAAAAATATACGTCCATTCCAAACCTACATCGGAAACGTCCTGAAGAGATATTATAAGAAGAGATCGATGGAAGATAATGAGATGTGCTCGTTTGTTGTAGGAATGGACGCTGACGCCTGCAAACGCAGAAAAAGAAAAACGAAATCGGAAGTAAGCGCTACACCAGAACGTGTTGAGCACAGAGTCAACTTAACTGCCGTACTGCAATACTCCAACGCGAGCCCTTTCAGGGACAAGACAATCAGAGGATTCTCCTGCCTCTACTGCGCTAAATACTTCCCAGATATTTATAAACTTCGAGAACATACAGCTTTGCAATCGGAAAAAAAGAAACTCAATTCTATAATAGATTATAAACTTAGTTATAACCCAATTAAAGTAGACATAACCAATCTTCGATGTACTGTTTGTGATTTAGAAATGAGAGATCTCAATCATCTGAAAGATCATTTGGTAACCGTTCACGATAAGACAATATACAAGCACATAAAAGACATAATTTTACCATTTCGTTTGGATGATGGTAATAATTTCACTTGCGTCATATGCTCCGTGGTCCATATATCGTTTAAAAATCTTTACCATCATATGAGCAGTCATTACAGGAACTATTGCTGTATGAAATGTGGCGCTGGATACATAACTATAGCAGCTTTAAGGAAACATGGCAAAACTCACGCTCAAGGAATATTCCCATGTGATTTTTGTGAGAAAACCTACACTTCCTTTGCGAAAAAACGAAATCATGAAAAGGGAGTCCACACGGGAGGTTGGCTTCGAAATAAATGTCCTCATTGTCCACAAATATTTGTTAGTTACTATGATAGAAGTGAACATCTCGTAAAAGAGCATAACCAAGCTCCTGTAATCTATCCGTGCAATGCTTGCAATAAAACTTATAAGAAAAAATTCGAGTTGAATCGACATATAAAACATCATCACTTACAGCAGAGAAGTTACCTATGTGATAAGTGTAATGCGAAATTCTTTTCTAAGAGAGGATTAGTTGATCACTTAGCTAAGCACTCTGGTGTTGAAATGGCGACATGCGATGTATGCGGGAAATGTTTTTCAAGAGCTCGTACTTTGAGAGAGCATATGAGAATTCACTCTGAAGATAAAAAGTTCCAATGCGAAGTTTGCAAAAAGACTTTTATGCAGAAGTGTAGTTTGAAGAGTCATTTGCGTTTGCATCAAGACGATTTAGATATTTTCAAAGAGTTTGATGACGTTAAACATTTAATAGATGGTAGGGAAATGACTTTGAAAGAAATAGCTGCTGAGAATAAACTTAAAGAGCAGGTAGAAAGAAATAAAGAACAACAATTTAGTGTTTTATAGTGTTGTGGTATATTTGAAGCTTAGACATTAATTATAATAAATAAATAAATAAATAAATATTCATGGACATTTCACACAACGTCCTCTGGTCCCAAGCTAAGCTTATATGCTTGTGTTATGGGTACCAGAATACGGTTACAATACATAAACTACTTTTCTTTTACATACTTATAATACATAGTAAACACCCAGACGCAGTACAAACATTTGTATGACATTTATGGATATCGCACAAATGATTGTCCTGACCGGGAATCGAACCCTAGACCTCGTGATCGGCAGTCCATTACATAAACCACTCCACCACGAAGTCCGTCATTCAACAGGGAGTGACATTATAAAGTGACCCCCACTGAAAAGGGTACAAAAACGGTACGGAAGTTATGTACGGACGCTGTCGTCTGTTAGTGGGCGTAAGGAAATTCTGGGCGGTGCTTGCGCAGTGACCAATGAAATTACGCTATAGAGTTTGTGTGCGTTACCCTCACTCAGCACCCCTCTGATGTGGCTCCTGTTGGTTTAATACTCTAAGATTTGAAGTGTAGGTAGCTGACAAAGACGTTATTATAATTATGAATAGGTTCGTTTTAATCAATGAATTTACTGTGCCGTATATAATGCTTAAAATTTAATTATGTATAAATATTTGACGCGAAATCAATTGTAATGGTTATTATAGGGCCCAATGATTTAATAATTTTACAAATTGAATTATTACTTTTTAAGTAATAAAAAATTTTATTTTAAGTATTAAAGATTTGCAGCTTCAATTACATTTACTTTTTTTATCCTATATTTCACTATCCTAAATCTTGGTAGCATTGGAGGAGGCCTATATTGAACTGTGGGACGCAGATAGGCTGGTAAATGGGCGGACAAAAATCTTCATGAAAAGATAAGCTATGCAGGCAAAAAAAAAACACGACAGGAGAAAAAAATTTGAAAATGTAGATAGAGTTATTATAGGTAATACTTTCAAAATGCTCTTCAACAGCTTAGCTAAGGAGTAGACCAAATAATCTGCATACTGAAAGCCTATTTACAACAATGGGACGCTTACAGGCTGAGAGGAAGAACTTGCATTTAGTTTCAAGTTATGTGAAACGAAATTCAAATATGAATAAGTTTGAATTCGCTTTTTACATTGATACATGAAATGATATATTAGAAACTGCTAGAAAATACTACAAGAGTACATAAAAATTCAAACCAAGTTTTATTAAGGCAATTTGATTCTAAGGATTCGTTCTAAGACAAAAACGGTAGTACCTAATAAAGAATTATGAAAAGTAGGATAATATATCATTGATAACCGCTGGCTATTCAGGTAGACGTAGAGAATGTTGCAGTGGTTTAGTCGGTTTTCTATTAATCGGCGAGTCTGGTACTTCTACCGTGACTCTGTTGAATGAATAGGTACTTTTAACTGCCCTAAGGAAAATATGTCTTGCTAAATCTCTTAGGTTTGGAGAAGCCATTCTTCTTAGGTTTCATCATATCGTGTTATATATAGGACTCTACTATACTGAACATCTATCTCCATAGAATAGTATTTATTCAAATAAATAGCGTCGTGTGCCTTTCTGAAGAAAGTTGTGGCCAGCACCATTGAGTAAGGCAGTGTGCCTTGAAATGCTTTAAAAGATTTATACTCGTATAGTTCAATATATTTTAACTTGAAAAGTCTGATCCAAACATAAATTTATAGCTTGAAATTATGTCTAATTATATTTACTTACTTAGCTAACCCTTCCTATTTAATTGACGAAATATTCATAGAATTTTTTTAAGTTCACGTTTATTTGTTTTTTTCGCGGTCTCTTAATGTCTGCCAATACCAGTATCAAACGCTTTACAGAAATATGCGCACTTACACCCAAAATTTTTGAAGTGATTCAAGAACAAACCCAAAATAGAGCATCGTAACTATTTTTATTACTAAGAAGACTGAATCGGCTGTGAAAATTATTTTTCTTTTATAGGCGACACGAGTGCAAGAAAAAAACCACGCAAACGTGCCGTAAATGAAGAAAACGAGGACGAAACATTAGATAAAATAATGTATCGCGAAAAACATCTCCCTGAAATGAAGAAACAATGGCATAATTTAACTACCCTTCTCAAGTGCTCCAATGTTACGCCATTTAAAGATAGAAATGATGCTGGTTATATATGCGCCTATTGTTTTAAAACATTCCGTAACCCTGACGTACTTAGAGAGCATACTCATAATGACCACGCCAAAGAGAAGCCCTCGTATAAAGCAGGCACTGGAATTGCAAGTTTCGTAGCTTTCTTAGATATCGTAGATCTTAAATGCACTCTCTGCAATGAATCCATGGATTCTATACAAAATTTAACGGAACATTTAGTTTCTGTCCATGACAAAAAATACTACCTGGGTGTCACAGATTATTTTCAACCTTTTAAACTTACAAATGAACAGCAAATTAACTGCTGTCTTTGTAACGAAGTATTTCATAACATGAAACTTCTAATGCAGCATATGAATTTGCACTACAGAAATTTTATTTGTACTATTTGTGGTGCTGGATTTGTTAATTCATTCCGATTAAATCGCCATGAAACTACTCATATGAAGAAGAAGTCCAGTTATCCATGCAGGCATTGCGGGCAAGTTTTTGCCGCTGAATCTAAAAAGAAAGCTCATGTTAATACTGAGCATAAAGGGATTGCAGGAGATAGTGTTTGCCAGATTTGCAAATCAAGATTTAAGAATTACTATCAGAAAACAAGACATATGATGCAAGTGCATAATGCGGAAGGAATTAAATGTGATATCTGTGAGAAGAAGTTTAATTTGAAGTCTAATTTAATGCTCCATATGAGAAGTGTACATTTAAAAGAAAGACCGTACGAATGCTCCGTTTGTAGTATGGGATTCTTCATTAAAAGGCATATGTTAGGGCATTATATGGCCACTCATACTAATGAAAGAAAATTCAAATGTGAAGTGTGTGGAAAAGCATATGCAACGCAAAATAGTAAAAGAAAACATATGAAAAAGAATCACGGGATTTCGAAGAATATGTTGATACCAGATATAGCTGTAACAAATATGGCAAAATAGTTCGTAACGTGGATTCCCTATATCAAAAGGTGTTAATAGGCTCAAAAGAATAGGAATTTTGTTTAGGACACCTTGCTTACTGAACTCAGAGCCCTTCTAGTTTAGGAGCCCCTTTTTATTGATACGGCTGTAGCTACGCCCTTAAAAATAAGGACAAAGTTACGTTAAGAATAGTGCCAAAAGTCGTTTCCCTAAAAGTATAGCAAATCTAGAATGGGTTTGTTAAAATCTCACTAATGTAGTATGTGTAAAATGTAACGAATAGACTATTAATTTGAGACAGAAACAAAAAAAATAGAAGTTCTGACTGTTTTGTAAATAGCGTGATTATTTAGATTTAAGTATTTATTGACCATATATATCGGTTTAGATATTATTTCAACTATGCTGAAGTATATATTGCTGATTAGGGACTTAGTGTAAAATAGTCGTTTCGTAAATATTAGTAAGTACTTCAAAAATTTTTAGGCTTTTGCCACTATGACCAACGATCTAAAAACCTTTTACATCACAATTTTTAATTTCGATATTGCTTTTGAATTTTGTGCCATAGTGAAATTTCTACGATGAATAAAAAGTTGTTTAGCCATTTTAGACGGTACCGGTAATTACCACCATGACTTGGGATTTTCTTTTAATATTTTATGTATGTAAATAATCTGTCTAATTAAAATTTTACTCAAATATCAACTAGGATTTTTCGTTTTCTCAACCTAATAATGCCCCACTTTTGCACGGACCTCTTCTACTTTTAGAGGACTTTTGGCCTGACAAAACATGAAATATTGCGTTGGACACCTTTACTGAAAATAAATCCTGACTATGCTTATTTAAAAAGTTATTGCATTTCTCACGATCACGGATACTAAAAATATACGGAACACTGAAAAATAATATTGATTTGGTGTTAAAAGCAAAAATGAGGTAAGCTTATTTATGTACAGCTAGAGAAATGAAAGTTGGTGAATAAGGAGAAACTATTACACAAATCACAAATAAAGTAGCATTTTGCATATGAACATATGCATATGAATATGAACCAAAAATGTACAATATTCATCAAGTGAAATTAAGATAGAGATATAATTTAAAAAGTAATTATTTTAACAAGTTGTAACTTTTCTTTATAGGTGTCGGCTGCAAATCAGAAATAAAAATTGAGGGGAAAGTAAGTAAACGGAAATTACCTAAAAAGCGGTTATCTGCAAAAAACGAGGACGATGTATCAGTTGCTATTGCCAAGAAAATTTTAAATCGGAAGGTGGCCGTCAATACTAAATCGAAACTGAAAGAAATAGCAAAGCATTTGCATAACGCAAGAACTATTCTTGTCAATTCCAATGCAACACCAATCCGATCTTATAATGGCAAAGGATATGTGTGCTGTTTTTGTCCAGAATCATTCCCAATATTTGCCGATTTGAAAGCACACACGCTAAAGGACCATGCTACACACAAAACCAAATTTATGCAAGGTTGCTCCTTGTCTAAATACATTGCTAAACTAGATGTTACTGATTTAAAATGCGAAATATGTAATCAAAATATAGATGATTTAAAGAGCTTAGTTGCTCATTTGCAAGATGTACACGAGAAAACTTATTATACTGATATTAACGATCATATTGTCCCAATGAAACGTGACAGCGACGGCTTCATATGCGTTCTTTGTTCTAAGACATTTGAACGATTTAAAGTCATGGTCAGCCATATGAATTTACATTATAGGAATCACATTTGTAGGACTTGCGATTCTGGTTTTGTCAATCGCGTCAGTCTCAGAGTACACTCCCATACGCATAAGCAAGGTGAATTTACATGTGGTTATTGTGCTAAGATATTTGATACTAAAGCTAAAATGACGTACCACGAAAAATTTGTACATATCAAAGATCACAGAAGAAACATCTGTCCTTACTGCAATAAGAAATTCTTGTGCTATTTTAAGAAAACTGAGCATATGGTGGAAGAACATGGAGTTGAAACTCTTATACTAAAGTGCAAAGCTTGCGATAAAACTTTTACAAGGAAATCACAATTGACTTACCATATTAAACGTGATCATTTACTAGAAAAGAAGTTCGAATGCCAGCAGTGTGATATGAAATTCTTTGAGAAGAAGAAACTTGATTACCACATGGTTAAACATACTGGGATTAAGCCTTACCAGTGTGATTTCTGTTCAAAAGAGTTCGTTAAACGGGAGTCTTTGAAAGAACATCTTTCGCGGGTACATTCAGAGGAAAGTAAGATCGTTTGCGTACAATGCGGCCTTGTATTTGTCCAGGAATATAGTTGGAAGCGTCACATGCGCTCCGAACATGCGGTTATCTTGTAAAAACCATGCCTAGACTTAGTTCAAGGCTTTTTACAGTTAAATTCATATTTTGTAATCTTCAACATGGCCGATCATAGACCTTATTTGGCGATAATGAAGGAAATGAACAATGAATTACAAAAAAACATTGTATTAAATGATCAAAGACCGATGACAGTGCAATAGTTCAATACGCATTGTTGTCGTAGGTTCTTGACGTTTATTTTGAGTACAATAAGAGTTTCGCAGAGAATTTGTTATAACCTCCACTGGGTGGCAGCACTGTGACGTAGTGTTTAAAATCCTATAAGTGTCGTAGACACTGTTATATCCTTTAGTCCTAGATTTCACTGTTTTTAAATAAGTACAATAAATATTAACTTCATACGAAATGAAAACGGCATTACAATCCGTTGCGTAGTTTTAAAGATATAATATGAATACAAATACTCAAATAGCGACTTTCGCTTTATAATAAGTAAGGATTAACGTCACAGTGTTGCCATCTAACGGTCTTAAACCAATTAGAAAGGATTTCATGGATTCCCGCTAGGTGTCAGGCAACATCGTTTACTTATAAGTAGATCTTTTACTTTATGTAGTTGGTTTATATTATACATTTCAAAAAAGCTTATAGGTTGCGTATATGTTGATATGGGTCTGAAAAATATTATTTGTTATTTGTAAAGAAATTCTTTGAAACTAGATTTATATATATTGTATGTAAGATATTGTTTCTATAATAAATATGAAACTATAATATGTTTTGTAGTATTTTTTTAATGCCCAAAACAAAGGATTTTTAACTACAAAGTTACTTTTTGGTAGTGGTCATCTAGGTGTTAGTGGGATGGTCAACTGTTTTGGCAAAGTTTTCCGTTTCACGGTAGAATATTATTTGCTGATATCTCTTTGCTGGCTTTTGTAGCACTTTGTAGGAGGAAATAGGATAGCGATACTTGTATTCTTACTATGTCACCACCTTGGATGAGATAAAAATAATAAGCCTACATGCTCTAAGGCACTCTTAGGTCACCACAAGAGCAAATATTTGTAGGTAGGTATTCCCGATGTAGTGGCGTGCACAGGAATATGACACTGGGTATGCGTCGCAGTACTCAGTCACAAAAACTTTTTCTTTTATAGATTTTTAGCATAGCCACGCGACGGATATCTCTAAGTCGGAAACCATGCCAACAGAACAAATTTAAATCTGAATATCCCGAATCAGTCCACACTGTACTAGAATTACTAAACAATAACTACGTACGTACATACATACGTACATGTACGTATGTACATACGTTTCATAACTTTTAACATGTAATTTTCGAGTTAAATTACCTACCTTTTTGCTGGCTTAGTTGTCCTCTAGACACAATTTGAATCTTTTCACTGAATGACAATTGTGAGAACTTGTTATTTTTAATTTTTAACAAACACACACTATCATCCCACATTTAACAATCAAATAACATTTTAAAATCAACAAACGAAAATCCATACAATTATTAAATTATAGAAACTCAATATTAAACAGTTCTATGAATCACATGAAAAAAAAATGGCCTCCGTCGAACCAAAATATTTCTTCTATTTAAATAGATAAAACTAAAAATGCATAGTGTGCATACGTGATTTATTAGACTTCCGACTATTATATTTATTCGGATTATAGGTAACGAACGAACGCCGAATACTCGCGGAAACATCCGATTGCCAAAGCATGCCGCAGGAGATACGGTATAAGGCGTCTTCAATATGCAAGCCTGTGTGCGTTTGTAAACTGTGCACGGACACCAAAATTTCTACACACATATGAACTCATGGCAGGAATATTATTCCTTCGCCAAACGCCTGGCAATAAGCACCAATTTGCAAGCACATATTGGTGCTATTTATGAATTATTAGGCGTTTTTAAGTTATAATATTTTGTTTAATTAATCCTACTACTATTATAAAGGCGAAAGTTTGTAAGTATGGATGTATGTATGGATGTTTGTTACTCTTTCACGTAAAAACTACTGAATGGATTTGAATGAAACTTTACCACAATATAGCTTATACATCAGAATAACACATAGGCTACATTTTGGCTGGACCGATTTTGATGAAATTTTATTTTATACAGAATTGTATGGCAAAACAACGTTTGCCGGGGCAGCTAGTAGTAAATAAATGAATAAAGTCATCTAAAACATACGAACGTTATATTAAAATATTCGTTTTATTTAATTATCTGTTTGAACGTTTTATTTAATTATCTGTGAATGGCAAGTAAAGCACTGCTTTTCTGCCTTTATGGAGCGGACGCCGCTGTCCCGATGAAAATATTTTTACGGCTAATCTCTGTGCTGGTTGTGGCAATGTAAATCCTGAACTCATTTGGTAGCATTTTGTATGAAAATAGGATTTTTGGTTTATGTTTTATTGAAATCAGTTTATATAAAATAGGATCAATCGAATATTATCAAATATACTTATCCAAATGTTTTCAAAATACTTACCTGGGGTCTCCCCAGGTAAGTATTATAAATATCAAATAACAAAAAAAATACTAAAGTATGAGCCAAAATGTTTTGTATAGAGCAGGAGCTTTTTAAACAACAAACCAGAACTGCAATCAAATACCTGTTATTTTCTGATGAAACGTCATATCCCATTTTTATTGTCTTAGACCATTACTGCAACAGTTGACGTTATAACACGACCCCCGCTCATTGTATACGGACACTGTCATTCCTTAACGTGGGTGAGGCGTTTTTGGGCGATACGTACCGTGCGTAGCGACCAATGAAATTACATTATAATGTTTGTGTGCGTTACCACGGCATCCCACCGATGCGGCAGAATATTTGTCAAAGAAAACCGCGTGTGTTACTGTTTCTGTTGGTTTAACGTCTAAGAGTATTGCTTAATATCTAATAAATAGTTTTGACCGATCCCTGAGTACTATTCTATGGATTCCCCTAGATCCGCAAAAATCTATTTCAGTTTGTGAATTCCTGACATAGGACCATAATTGTATTTATTTTGACGGAATTTTCGAAGATCCTAAAAAAATTTGAGAAGTAATATCGTTAGGAGAGTTTAACGAATAAATGTGGAAGGAAAAGTTTAGAGGAAAACCTAACGAAAGATAGATGGACTGTGTGAATGAGGATATGAAAGAAAGGGGAGTTAACACGGCTATGACGACTGACAGAAAAGCATGGAAGAAAATGACATGTTACGCTGATCCCAACTAATGAGATAAGGGCAGGAGAATGATGTTGACATGTGTAAATAAGATAGTGCACTTACATCAAATCTCCATATCAAATCAATCAATCAAATTATGTGTCAACACGGACTTTCAAGAATAGGTCATCAAGTTAAATAACAGTTTACTTTTCTTTGTAGGTGTCCGGCGTAAGGCCGCTGAAACTGATAGAGATAAACTAGCCAAACCAAGAGTTTATGACTTGGAAAAGCACAGAAGTAACATACGACTTATACTGCAATGTTCAAATGCAACACCAATTAGATGCAGGGGAGGTATCGGTTACGCGTGCAGTTTCTGTGGTGACGAATACCCAGATCCTGCTGATTTAAAGACACACACTTTAGATGCACACGATGATAAATCAAAATTGAAATTCATGGATGGAAAAATGATGTTTTCTTATTTAGTTAAACTTGATATTACTAATCTATGTTGCAAAATCTGTAATACAAACATTGAGACGTTGGAAGAATTTACTGAACACCTGAAAAATGTACATTTCAAACCTCTTCATTTGGATATCAAGAATCATATAATGCCTTTCAAATTCGTCGACGATGTATTATCCTGTATTTACTGTTCGACAGTTTTCAATAGGTTTAAGAACTTGCAACAGCATATGAACGTGCATTTTAGGAATTTTATTTGTGAATATTGCGACGCTGGCTTTATTAACAGGCACATACTAACAGCCCATACAGAAGCACATAAATTGGGCACTTTTAATTGCAAATTATGTTCCAAAGTCTTTGATACGCTTAGGAAATTAAAGAGTCATGTAAAATCTGTGCATGTTTATGCGAATTTGTTAAGCAAATGTGGCTATTGCAATATTAAATTTACGAATTCTAAAAAGAGAGATTTTCATATGTCTACAGAACATGGTGTTGTTTTAAAAGCGTTGCATTGTCCCGCTTGTAATAAGACTTTTGAGACCAAAAGCGCTTTAACTGTACATACAAAACGGGATCACTTAATGGAAAGGCGATTCAATTGTACTCAGTGTGAAATGACATTTTTTGGCTCTAATGAGCTAAAATTGCATATGGTCAAGCATACAGGCTTGAGGGAGTTCAAATGCAATGTATGCTCAAAGTCTTATGGTAGAAAGAAAACTTTGAAGGAGCACATGAGGATTCATAATGATGATCGTCGCTTCAAGTGTGAGCACTGTGGACAGGCATTTGTTCAGAAATGCAGTTGGAAAGGTCATATGAGGAACAGACATGGAGAATTAGTGTGAAATAGTTTTTCGTGGTATGTCATTTGGAAGAGAACAACAATTTAAATCTTTAAACAAAACACTAAATCCGACAGCAATTTTTCTGCGGATTAAACGTGACTGTCCAGGATGAAACAATCAAAGAAATTACTCCGCATATGCAATAAGCGGGACAAATGTGCATATTTTACAACCCTGGAGAGATAGTGCAATGCCATCTGCGGATATTATGCCAAATCGTTAGAATAGATCTCTTGAAAATTCATGAGACAAAGAATAGTCTAAAACTAAGACAAGGCCACATTTTGTGGAATTCCAAAATGATACATACAGGGTGACTTTGCAAGGTGTTGCCAAATTTTTCAAATAAGCTCTATAGAACAATACTAAAATACGTCTTTGTAGTAACTATTTGTAACCGTAGTATTTAAAAAAAAATAACTATTCAAAAAGTCCTTAAAAGTAACTCAACAAAGAGACACCGCGTGAGCCGTCATCCATCAGAGACCAAAGCCAAAAACGACCTTATGCAGACCACATAACGACAAACGCGCCAACAAGTTCTTATGCAGTGCACATACGGTGCAATTTCTTCAACACGCCACCGGTCAATGACCCTTCAATAAACACTGGTCCTACAATCACATTTCCGATAATTGTTATTGTTCGCAAGTAACCACTCACTAAAACGTATTCCGGCGGGTCCATCACCGTCGTATAAGTCCTGCACGCGTTGGTAATAGTATGGGTGATAATTATTTGAGTTTATAAGCTTCCAAACGTAGTATTGGGCCACGTTAAAACGTTGCGCTGCCTCGCGTGTGCTAGCACACGGATTTCGCTCAAAAAATTCAATTACTGTATCATCAAGTGTTGGTGAAATTTGATTATGACCACCGCCACCAATTACGTGTGAAGGAGTGGTGAATTCTCCGAAATCCAGTAAATTTTGATTCGCAGCTAAAATAATGGCCCTGGAAGAGGTGATTCTTCGATGTTGTAAACGGGGTAAACTATCACTACGGTAAAGTCTTTGCGCACCACGTATACTTTCTCCACTAAGTATGTAGCAACACACCATCTCATATCGTTCGGCATGTGAATAATTATGCGCCATGATTGGTGTCACAAGTCACAACAACACTCAACTGCACACGCGATACAACAGCGGGGCACGATAAGAGCGGCATGCGCTTACGCAATTAGGTCACGGTCACTACTGATTCCAAAAGAGCCGCCCGGCAGGCGCGTTCGTTTCTCCCCCTTCTCCTACCCCTCGCTTGTGCGGGCGCCCGAACCTTATGTTGTTAAGCATAAGGCTTATTTTCGCGCACAATAATCACTACTACACTTGCAGTTTAACTTTTGCGAAACTATCGTGACGTGCGTGCGTATTTTTCTATGAATGAAGTAAATTATCCACGCGTACTATTTTTAAACAGCGGATAGGAATAATCAAAATAAAAAAAAAAATTTTTTGTTCTTTACGTAAATCGATTAAGTTACTGATTCTGAGTCGCTCCTAAAAATTTGGCAACACCTTGCAAAGTCACCTGTATATAAAAGTGAAAGTCACCCTGTATATGTAGGTATTTAATTTGTATATAAAGTGAGGTTGGTTTTTTTAATTTTTTTTTTTATAGCTAGAGTAGACAAATGACTACACTCCACCTGATGATAAGTGGGGTGCAATCCAAATGTTAGGACGGCTAGTACAGTGTCAATGCACTAGCCACGCTCACCTTGCCGGCTCACAAGATGCTTTTTCACGCCTCGCTTGAAAGACCCCATGTCGTAGGAATCAGGAAACACATGAGCAGGGAGTGAATTCCAAACCTTGGCGGTGTGACAAAGAAATGAGTTGCCAAATTTCTTGGTGCGAGATGGTATAGTGTCTATGGTGTAAGGGTGACATCTCAAACCTGCGCGTGTAGTACGATTTAGGAAAGGAGAGGGAGGGATAAGGGAAAAAAGCTCCTCAGAACATTCACCATGATAGATCCTGTAGAATGCGCTAAGTGCCGCAACATCTCTGCGCAGTTGGAGAGACTCGATGGATTTCGAGACCTCAGCGTCGTCGATGATGCGGATGGCGCGACGTTGTATTGGTTATCTGTAGCGGTTTTTTAGTTTAATTGTCTTTAATTTATATCTATATTTACGTTATCAGATCATTAAACAGTGTTAAATCAATATGCTGTTGTTACTCAATCCAAAATTTGACTGGTACAGTTACAATAGTGCCAATTCATGTGTTGTTCTAATAATATAGAAAAAAGACTTGTCAAGATTAAAAATATGTACCTTACCACGTAATCCTATACCGTTTGTCATTTCGAATTCTGCCATTGAACACCGTAATCTATCACATGCTGATATTTCTACTTGTTTGTATAAATTTATTATTATGATAATTGTATCTTATCTTATTACTTTAAACGAGCAATCCCAAATATAGCAGCAGCAATATGCAGGGGGTTTTAGGGGCGGTAAATCGATCGAGCTAGGTTTCATATTAAATATATTATTATGTCTGTTTGTCGGTGTTTTTGAGTATGAAAAAATTGCTATAATTTCATTGGAATAGAGTGCATAATTTCGCCGCGAGCTGTCAAATTAAGATAACCGAGTGGTTAAGTGTGTGGGGTAATAACTGAACAGTCCTAAGTGAAACGATTATACTTTTGTTTATTTTTGGATTTTTTTGAAATTTTTAAATGTCGTGGTACTTGTTTATTATTTTGGTTTTATTAAAATTTGTAGCGTTCCGTGCCAATGAAAAATGGGACCTAAGGGTCCCACTACTGACCACTTCGCTAAATCTAATATATAAAATTCACGTGTCACAGTGTTAGTTACCGTACTCCTCCGAAACGGCTAGACCGATTTTTATGAAATTTTACATGCATATTCAGTAGGTCTGAGAATCGGCTAACATCTATTTTTCAATTATTTTTTTTGTATGGCAAAACAACGTTTGCTGGGTCAGCTAGTAGATATATATGAATAAGTTTCCAAAAATCCATCTCAAGGTACGCTCGGTCAACATTATCTTTCCGACATAATATCCTGAACCAGCTGCCACAATCTACATAATATCTTTGAAATGTTTACTTCATTGAGTTTTGAATTTTTAGTTGGATGTTTTAAATTTATTATTTAATGTAAGTTAATGTGATACAGAGTTACCGTGTAATGAAACTTCTCTAAAATAACATACGCCATTTTCTTTGTAGGTGAGGAAATCAAGACGATAGAAATTGAGATCGAGATCGAAAGTGCTCAAGGGAAACCATCACTCACGGAAACTAAGGAGATGGTTATGAAAAATCAGAATAACATAATGCAGATACTGTTAACGACAAATGCAACGCCGGTACTTCGACAAGCAGACGTTGGATTTTATTGCCAGTTCTGCGAGTCGCACTACCGTGAGCCAGCCGATTTAAAACAACACAACTTAGATGTTCATAACAACGATGCGTCCCGCAGTCTACTGCTACATGCAATAGAAAGACGTAGATGGGTTAAACTAGATGTAACGCATTTATTCTGTAGGCTTTGCAACATAAATATCGACACCCTTGATAAACTATACGAGCATTTGAAGATAACCCATGAAATGACCATTTACACCGATATAAAACATCTAATAGTTCCATTTACATTTAACAATGGCGTGATACGTTGTTGCATTTGTCTTATTGTATTCGAAAAGTTCAAAAAATTGATGGAACATATGCATGTACATTATAGGAACTTTATTTGCGATATGTGTGACCTTGGATTCATCACTTATGAGGTTCTGGCAAAGCATTTACAAGTACACAATACAGGTACTTTTGCTTGCACTTACTGTCCTAAAATATTTGATACGCTAAGAAAGAAAAGATACCATGAAAGGTTCAGTCATTTGCAAGGACATACGTTTAAGTATAGATGCGGCTATTGCGTTGAAAGATTCATGGAATCACACCAAAAAGACGAACATTTGACCAAAGTTCATGGTGTACCAGCCAATTTGACATGTGAAGCTTGCCATAAAGTATTCAAATGTAAGAAATATTTGACTAAACATATAAGAAGGGAACATTTAATGGAGAGGAAGTTCCAATGTCCTAATTGTGAGATGAGATTTTTCTCCGTTGGTGAATTAAACAGACACAGTGTCAAGCATTCCGGTATTAAGCAATTCCATTGCGAAATCTGCTCAAAGTCGTTTGCCAGGAAAAATACGTTGACTGAACATAGAAGGATTCATAGCAATGAAAGGAGATTTAAATGCGATCATTGTGGACATACATTTATTCAGAAATGTAGCTGGAGAAGTCATATGAAGACTAAACATGGTGTGATTGTATCTACCCGTAATATAGTCAGTCCTCCTCCTCTTAATATAGGGCAGGATATGGACAGTTCTGTGCCTACCAATTTTGGACAGGACTCTGAGAATTCTTTAGCACTGATTGATGAAAATGACTCCCAATTAAGTCTGCAATGAATAGTCATATTCCGCGTTCTTTATTTGGAATTTTTCTTTAAACTCAATCCAATTTAAAGGACTTCGACATCACAATAGAAATAAAGTTTCGTAATGATGTTGTACGGCTTGTCTAAGTAATAACCATTTTATTTTATTTAAAATATTTGAGCACATATAAACTTGAGAATTTTTAATGATGTAATTGATAGGGTTATACTTACTGTAGTGTATATACCATGCACAGGTTTGCCAAAGAACTAATTGACCAATCATAATAAATATTGTAAATTTTATAGACTTAAATTGGTCCTTCGTAATAGTTTGAGCGGGAATTTTGTTTTCTTTTAATAATACGATTCCAATTTATGCATTAATCAGAAATTATGCTTTTTAATTTTATTTACCCAGCGGGTAGCCAACTAGACGGAAAGTAGTTAAATGAATCGGTGGCAAACTTGTGAGATATTTCTCTACAGTTATTTAATATATTCTTAATAAAATAGTGTTATTATTGCTATCTGCTATTGGAATATCGCTTATAAATATATTAATGGTATGCCATGAACTTAGTGTTTTAGTCCAACGGGAACAGAATCACATGTGTTTTCTTTGGCAAATATACTGCCGTATCGGTGGGATGCCGAACATACACAAACAGTTTAACATAATTTTATTGATCGCTACCCACGCGCCACCCGCACACTCAGGGGTGTTAGTATCTGTATATAATGATGAGCTCTCGGACCTTTTGCCGTGTTGGCCAGCTTATAATGTTAACTCCTGTTGGATTAATGCTCTAAGGCTATGAAGCAATTTTATTCCAAAGTATTATGATATTTACGTCTAAAATCAATAATCAAATCTTTATAAAATTTTGTAATTAATCCATTTTGAAGTGGCAATTTAAAATATTGATTAGCCTAGAAGTGAGTATTATATTTAAATTAAAAATATTTAAAACGTGCCTCTCCAGCTTATTAACGTCCCCCCGCTTTCTCCATTTTGGGAGGGATTATGGTCTACTATGTAGCGCTGACCAGGCGTGTTCGCATAGTGTTCAGTTTCGATCTTTCCATCTCTCACAGAGGATGTTATCTGTATACAAATATCCCTTAGTAAATTAAACCCTGTGCCAACATGCTTGGTCAGCGCGGCACTATCTATAGTGTATGATTATGGTCTACCATAATCCCTCAAAAAATGGCAGAGGCTCGTGTTGTGAACCAGTGAAACGATAATGGGAGAGAGACATCACAAAATGATAACAGAACATCACAAAATAATAATGAATGTTTTTAAATGGCTTCCTTGCTAATTGATTATCTTTTTGAAGCCTCGGACTAAACAGCAATATATTTTGCATTTTAGACTGTGCCATTATGAAGTGAAATCATGAAGACCCCGATTGAAGATTTTTGACCCCATTGTGGGAAAAACCCAGGCCTAATAGTTTGGCATTTATGGGCGCAAAAGAGACTTAATAAAACAAGTACGAGTTGAACTCGCGCGCGAAGGGTTCCGTACTGTTATTGAGAGAGAGGGAGAAAGAGAGAGACATGGTGAGAACAAGAATGATGATGATGTATCATCAACTGATATACACAAACTTCCAAATTGTTACTGTTCCAATGATACAGCCTGGTGACAGACAGACAGCGAAGTCTCAGTTTTCAAGGGTTCCCTTTTATCTTTTGCTACGGAACCCTAAAAATCAAATAAAGATTGTTGTCGTTCCTTAAGCTAAAATGTTAGCTACTATACATGTACATGTGAATATAGTAGTAACATAGTGCGTGTAGTATGTGTTTAGTTTTATAGTTTATATGTGTGTGTGTGTGTTGTGTTTCAGTCATAATACATAGGCTTAGGTTATTACAATGTGAATTATATCTTGACAGCTTTTCATATTGCGACAAATTTAATGTTTTAGGTATAGTATCTATATATTAGATAAATTTTGGTATGGTTATATGAGAAATAATTATTCGATTATTCATCCCTATTTATATAGTAAATTGGTGTTAAAATTTCAATAAATAAAACTTATCTAAAGGTAACATTCGGATCCAAACGACGCGCGACAAGTTGAAATCGCGTAGAAAACACCAATCGGTTCTTAGCGACGCAATACGCTCGCATTATATGGGAACTACATGATTATAGGACATGTAAAGACAAAAGTGGTCGCAGTGACGGCACTGCTCTCGTCGCGACATCATTGAGCTCTTAAATTATTAAACCAACAGGAGCACTTGCGTGCGCTGTTTTCTTTGAATAATATATGTCGGCGTGGTGGCACACAAACACGCCTAAAATCACCTCACGCACACTAAGAGACGGCAGTGTTAGTACACTCAAGTATGAGCACTGCTCTCGAACCCTTTTTCAGCGGGAGTCGTCTTGTCACGTTAACTCTTATTGCATTAATGGTCTAAGATTGAGCGCTCAGATTTGAACTCCGATCGCTATCGTGCGTCTCTAGGTACCGAATGTTGCCCTAAGCAAGACTAGGAATACTATGAAATGAAACTTCATTCAAATGGGTTCATCTATTTAAGAATTTATAAAGCTTACATGATGTTTAGTATTATTTTCGGTATAGTAATTAAGTAATTGCAAATTTAAATAAATGTTAATACATACAAATTTTTGCGTTTTCTTTTTCGATGACATTCATGTGAATGAGTTGAGGAGCGCGCGGCTGTCTTGGTATTAACATATGATATAATAAAATGAGAGCGGAATTGATATGAAAGTTTTAAATATGTAGTAGATGGATGAACTATGATGGACAAAGGCAAAACCAAGAAGGATGGATTCAGTTATTACGGCGCTCATAACCACTCAGTTATGTTAATATAAGATGGATGGATTGTGTAATAGAGAATATGAAGAAGATGAATGTATGAGTATGAAGGGGAAAGAGCATGTTGCGCCGACCCCAGATAATCGGGAAAATGAGCAGAGAAAAAGATCCTTTTGGCTAACTTAATGAACAAAACTATGTTAAAACATAACTTGGTCTTTTCCATTTATTTCGTTTCATCTAATAAGGCGTATTTTTAATCGAGGGCTCTTCGCCCTAATGAGATATCAGTTACGTATGTCTTTCTCTAGGTAAAAGAATGTAATGTGACGTTGCAAGGAGTAATTTATTTTTAAAACATTTACTTTAACTTAGTTTCTCCTTAAATGTTGCTTGTCAATGATTAGAACCTTTGTTTATAGGTAGTCCACAAAAAACGGATGGTATCCAAGAAAAAACAGAACCTGATAACCACCAAGAAGAATTATCTACCCAGAATAAAATAACACCCAGGACAGATATAGTTAAACATCGATCTAATATAAAAGAAATACTAATGAATTCGAATGCAACCCCTATAAGACGGTACGGAAGTATTGGGTATACTTGCTGTTACTGCGAAGAACAGTTTACAGTACCCGAAGATTTAAAAAGACATACTCTGGAAACGCACAATGATATCTCTTCAGCAAATTTCATGAAAAACATGAACATGTCTGAATATGTCGTCAAATTAGATGTAACAGATCTCCAATGCAACATTTGTGGCACAAAAATTGATGACTTAGAAAGTTTCATAGATCATTTGAAGAATAAACATGATAAAACCTTCTATACTGATATCAAAACACATATACTACCTTTTCAATTTTATAGTGATGTAATCAAATGTACAGTTTGTTCAAACGTTTTCAGTAAATTCAGAACTTTAGTAAATCATATGCATGTTCATTATCGTAATTTCATTTGTACTATTTGCGATGCTGGTTTTGTTAACCGTAATGCTTTTACACAACACGCTGATAATCATAAAGCTGGATCACATACTTGCGATTATTGTCCCAAAATTTATAAAACCGTTGTAAGGAAAAGGCTACATGAAAGAACAGCTCATACACACGCCGATATGATGTATAAATGTGGATATTGTGCTGAAACTTTTAAAGATTATGGAAAGAAAGAAATTCATTTGGTTGAAGTACATGGTGTTAAATCATTGATAGCTAAATGTCAAGCTTGTGATAAAGTGTATACTACTAGAAAATTGTTAAATATTCACATTAAAAGAGACCATTTGATGGAACGTTCCCATAAATGTTCCGAATGTACTATGTCGTTTTTTTCGACAACTGGATTGAAAAATCACATGGTCAAACATACAGGATCCAGGTCTTATAGATGCGATGTTTGCCTTAAATGTTACGGTAGAAAAAAGACTTTGAACACTCATATGCGTATTCATGAGGAGCATCGGTACAAATGTGAACATTGCAGTCGGGCTTTTGTTCAGAAATGTAGTTGGAAAAGTCATATGCGTTCTAAACATGGTGAAATGGTTTAATTTTTTGATGATCATCGTGATTTAGGGACTTGGGAATAACTCATGAACCTAAATTTATATTCGAACAGCAGCGATTAAGCTGATATAAGAGAATTTGTACATGGAATCCAATGATGGAATCGGTATAATATGATATGCCTTGATTCATTCTTTGAAGGGAAACCAGAAAGTTGAAATGTTGACAATCAAATAATTAATTTATGTAACCTAGCTATCTTTAAATAACCAATGTTGTCGCCTATTGGTCTTCAACAAATATCCTTGTATAATTCGTGACACATTTATCTGGACCGCCACAATGTAAATGTTATGTGCTTTTGTAATTACTTGAAATGTTTATTTGTTTAAATTATGTGTGATTAGGATAGCGTTATTAACATTAAAATGTTTTAAACTTCTTAATGTTTGTTTAAATTATTATTATATATATAATTATTAATTTCTCTATATCAACACTATAAAGGCATGGTCCATGCCAAATTTCGAGTCTCTAGGGCAATTGGAAGTGAACTCTAGGTTATGATTCCCTAGAGAATCAAAATATTGGTTGTATTTTTTGTAGCAAGGGACTGCATAGATCTATATTTTGTATAAGTTTCAAGTTGAATCTTTAAACTGGTGCTGAGTAAAAAAAATTTTACAGGATACCGAAGTGAGACTAAGGGTTTCTTTTTTTGTACGAAACTAAAAATATGTTTGTCTTTAAACATACCTTATGATATACAATTAAACAACAGTTTTCTTTGTAGGTGGTAGTCGAGCAGTAAGTATCAAATTCAAAATTCAAGACAAAGCGAACTTCGAAGGAACCAAAAAGGTCTCTCTAAAAACAGACGGTGCAAAAGTTATGAAGACCTCGGAGATTTCTAAACATCGGTCTAATATAAAAGAAATAATGCTCTGGTCAAACGCAACTCCAATGCGATATGGAGGCCTGGGTTTTATGTGCTGTTGTTGTGATAATCATTACTTAGAACCTAAAGATTTAAAGAGACATATACTAGAAACGCATCAAGACATGCAAACTGCATCATTCATGGTGAAAGTTAGTTTGAATCAGTTCGTTGTACGCTTAGATATCACTGCATTATATTGCAAGATCTGTAAAATAAATCTTGATACTTTAGAGCAATTAATGAAACATTTGACTTTAGATCATCAGAAAACTATATATATGGATATAAAGAATCATATAATTCCTTTTAAGTTTATAACAGACACACCACAATGTTGCGTTTGCTCAAAAACTTTTAGCAAATTCAAGATGCTACTAGAACATATGAATTTACATTACAGGAATTATATTTGTGAAGTTTGTGACTCAGGTTTCATTAATCCTCATGGTCTTAGAGATCACAAGCGTATACATAAAACTGGATCTTACAAATGTAAATATTGTTCTAAAATATTTGATACAAACATTAAGAAAAGGACTCATGAAAAGAGTATTCATCTACATAAGAATTTCTCCAAATGTGGATACTGCGATGAAAGTTTTAGTGGTTATAAAAAAAAGGAGGCGCATTTAATATCTGTACATGGATTGAAAGTGCCCACTCCTAAATGTCAAGCGTGTGACAAAGTTTTCTCTGATAGAAAATGGTTGAATCTTCATATAAGAAAATATCATTTAATGGAGAAACGACATGGATGTTCTGAATGTGATAAAAGTTTTTTTAGACCTAAAGATTTAAAGGAACATGTCAGTAGTAAACATGGAAAGGTAGAAGCTTATAAATGTACAATTTGTTCGAAAGCTTATAGGAAGAATTTAACGCTGAAACAGCATATGAAAACACACGACGAGGTCAAACGGTGGGGATGTTAGCTTTGTGGACTTAACTTTACGCAGAAAAGTAGTTGGCGAAATCATATGAAATCTAAACATGAAGCAGTTTTGTTAAGCATTGATTAAATAAAATGAATTGAATACCTATGAGGCAATTAATAATTATTTGGAGTTACGTTGTTTAATCAGTCTCGCTCGTTCTGTTAGATTTCGTAAGGGCCTTTTGTGGGTAGGTTAGTGCATAAACAATAATCACCAAGAGAACTCTTCTATTCAGGTATAATTGAAAACAGTGTAATATTATACCAAATCTTGTCTTCTAAATCCCGTCTCGCATTTGCACATGGGTATCTTTCTTCTCTTTATAGAAAAAGTATTGAATTCATGTAATATTAACTAAAAGTTAATGAATGACATTATCTTCAATATTTTACATCCCCGAAATGGCAAGTGGTCTGCCTTAATCAATACAAAATAACTATGTGGTGTTTACTTTCTTGACTATACTCTGTTAGCATACTTCAGTAAAACGTGCAGGGATTTGAAGATTATATGGAATAAGGTAGTGATGTACATTACACAGGAGTTTTATTGTTTTGTAATTTAATTAGTCACATTTTATGATCGTCAGTAGTAAATATTAAGAAATTGAACTTGCGATATATTTTAGCCTAACGGGTTAATTTTATTTATAGGTCAACCGGTCGAAAATGAAACAACTATCGCGATAAAGATAGAAAAGATTGAAGATGACGAAGAAGAGGACGGCAACAATGAATTAGATATGACCAAATCCAAACACACTACAATGAAAACGGATGAACTACAAAAACATCGGATTAACATTAGAGAAGTAATGTTATGTTCTAATGCAACACCTATAAGAAAATATGGTGATCTAGGCTACATGTGCTGTTACTGTAACAATCATTATTTAAAACCTGCTGATTTAAAATCACATACACTTGAATCTCACGATGATGTATGGCAAGCGTTCTTTATGAAAAATAGACTGGATCGTTTTGTTGTCAGGTTGGATATAACATTACTAACTTGTAAACTTTGTGGTCAAAATATTGATACGCTAGAAGAAATGCTAGAGCATTTGAAAGTAGAACATCTAAGACCAATTAGTACTGAAGTTAAAAACCGTATTATACCATTTAAGTTTCTAACTGAAACTCTCGAATGCTGCATCTGCGCTAGCACATTTTCAAAATACAAGATTTTGTTGGAACATATGAACACACATTACAGAAATTATATTTGCGATATTTGTGATGCCGGTTTTGTTAATTCAATGAATTATACAAATCACAAACATACACATGAGACTGGAACATTCGAATGCGAACATTGTGCCCAAGTTTTTGATACTAAAATCAAATTAAAAGCACACGAAAGAACTTTTCATTCACAGAAAGCTCCAATACAACATAGATGTGCCTATTGCAATGAGAATTTTAGTGATTATAAAAAGAAAATGGCACATTTAGCTGCAGTTCATGATAGGAAGGTGCCTCCAGTGAAATGTGATGCGTGTGGTAAATATTTTAAAGACAAACAAGCTTTGAGCGTCCACGTTAAGAGAGATCATTTGATGGATAGGAAATACAAATGTGGTGAATGTGATAAAAGTTTTTTCAAGACTTCAGATTATAAACATCATATGCTTACACATACTGGATTAAGGTCATTTAAATGTGATGTTTGTTCTAAAGCTTTTGGAAGGGTATATACTTTGAGGGAGCACATGAAAATACATGATAATGTTAGACAATTTAAGTGTGAGTACTGCGATCATGCGTTTATACAAAAGTGTAGTTGGAAAGCTCATATGCGTGCTAAACATGATGAAATTGTGTAACTCCTTAAATTATGATCTCTTTTAATAAGTTAGGTCCAAATTAAAATATTCCAAGCAGGAATTATGTTTTCGTAGCAACATAATATTTGCATCAAAGTCTATTTATTTATTATACAGGTCACACTAATTTGGTACGCGTTTCATTTGGTAATTTTCGAGGTGTTTTACAACATTAAAACAATAGAAAGGAAATTATATACCGTATGTTGTCACATTTGGTAACAATGTGTTATTTGGTACGATGATAGTGGGGGTTGGATTTCGGGGAAGGGAAAGAAATAAATTCCGTTTGCTACCCTCAGTGTAGTATTAACCATTATTTTATGAAGCCGTATATCTGCCGATATTATTAAAAAGCAAACATTCATTTGATTGAATGTAATTATTTTAATAATAATATACAGGTATACAATATGTATCGTATAAATTAGTTGTGTTCGTGTATTATTTAATGTCGTAAAATAAATAATTATTGTAAAGAACGTTTTTTAATTGTCTTAAAATTCACTACTGACCTTAAAAATATCTAAAAAGTATTTCATAAGTACCCACATACGAAACAAATAACCACAAAGAATACCTTAAAACTATCCACAATTACTAGAAATACAGACAAATAAATATTCATGGACATTTCACACAATGTCCTCTGGTCCCAAGCTAAGCATAAATGCTTGTGTTATGGGTACCTACCAGATTACGGATAGATTACTTATACTGCTTTTTTTTTAAATACATGCTTACTAGCTGACCCGGCAAACGTTGTTTTGCCATACTAAAAAAAAAAGTTTGAAAAATAGATGTTGTCCGATTCTCAGACCTACTGAATATGTATGCAAAATTTGAGAAGAATCGGTCAAGCCGTTTCGGAGGAGTACGGTAACTAACACTGTGACACGTGAATTTTATATATTAGATAATACATAGAAACACCCAGACGCAGTACAAACATTTGTGTGACAATGGCATTGTTCATATTTTTTTAAACTCTTAATTCGAAAACCATTTCGGGTAATAGAGTTTCTGATTATGATCCATTAGTTTTTTTCAGGAAATTTGCTATATTTACGATTATATTTCCAAAAACGCAAATGATCTCTATTTGCCCTTGAAATGAAGAAGTTGAAATATTAAGGCGTTCTTAGGGATATATTACTTTGTGGTAGAGTTGAAATAATTGGTCTATTAGATCCACGTAAAAGATGTATTGCAATCTGTTTTAAGCCTATCAGGAAACGGCAATACATAGATTGCGCACAACGGTGTCGTCAGAACATTTATGCCCGTTTTCACCAACGACCCCTAAACTTGGTAAGAAACCCTTAGGCTATGGTATCCCTTAAATGCATTCCCTACCTTAATTCATTTTCACCACGCTAAGGGACACCTAAATAGGGGCTACTTAGATATGTGACAGATTTTTTTTGTCATGGTGGTTCCATCATCCGCACTTTTTACGATAAAAATTTTAAGTTACATTTTTACTATAATTCAGACTAAAATTAAAGCATTTTACATCAAGAACATGTTCTAACAATAGGTACTTTACCAAACAATATGTCAACATCGAAAATACTAACATATTTAGAAAATGTTTTGGCTGTATAGCGAAGATCCAGTGCCTTTTTTTTTAAAGTTCTGAGGTTCATCTTTATCTTTGACGACTTTGACACTGACAGTGACATTTAGGTTATTTCTGTGTGGAATTGTGGTTATTTTATGACTTTACCGGCCTCCCATTTTAATTTAGCTTAAAAATCTCCTTTATTTGGTGGCCTATTCTGTTACGCGACGTTGGCGAAGTTGTTCAATACAAAAGTCATTAAATAAGATGATAAGAAGTGGTTATTTTATTTGTAGTGTTGTTCGAAGTTGTAATAGGCAAAAGCCATTAAATAGGACAAAAAGAAGTGTTGTTTCTGTTCTAGTTTTTGTAATAGAAACATCACACTATCCTTGGATAACCTATATCTTGTAAAAAAGTCTTTGTCATCATACTGTCTGAAAAAGTCTGGTCTTTCGCAATAAACACGTGGCCGCGTAAATAAACGTAGGGTTTGCCAACAGTTCCACCGTCTCGACAGCTTCAATACTATCAAAAAACTCACTTAATAGATCTTCCATTTTAATTTTGAACAAATATTCAACAACAAGCAACCTGTCAATCAACTAAAAAACTAACCCTTAGGCTAGGGATCGGTTAGGGGCCAAACATTCGGGGCCGTAAATATAAGGAATCCCTTAACAGTATAAGCGTCCCTTAAGGCTGGTTTACACAGTGCGAGCTGCTGCCTGGCCAGTAGACAGCTACTCGGTTTGGCTACTCGTACGCCAGTAGCTCGGCTCGCCTTTGCTGTCTACACGACACCTAGCTACTGCCCAGTCCGAGTCGTATCGCGATGTCGAGTGAACATGTTTTAATAAAAAAAACGGTAATACGCTCTATGACAACAATTTTATGTCAGGAATTGGAAAATATCTATAACCATAGCCAGTATAAAAAAAGCGAAAGAAAAGGATTTGGATTAGAGTTTGGATTAGAAATTGGATCGCTAGAAGATCTTTATGGTAGGGGAGCCCACGATGCTAAATGGGGATTTACTCGAGCGTCATAGAGACCTATTGAGTTGCAAAGCTTAGATGATAAGAAGAAAAAAATGTTATGTGATTTTTCACTTTTATCGGTGGGGAAAGCGGCTATAGATTTTTAAATATGTAAAAAAAAACTGTTGCATGGACATCCTCGAGCGCGTCAGATATTGATAGCATCAATGCCCTACGTATTTTTAATAATGTACGTATGTTAATCTGATCGTTTGCATGATGCGGGTGGATGTATTTAAGGGTTGAAAATGAAAAAAAAAAAAATTTTGTCGAGCGCGTCAGATTTTCTAAGGGAGTGTTAAGTGCACCAAAAAAAAGCTCTCATTCACTAATCTGACGATTTCGATGGGACGCAAACTCACGGCCAGTTTCACAATGTGCAAAAAAAATTCGCCATTTTGAAATACTCAAGCGCGTCAGATTAAGATATATATGGTTCATCTTTATGTTCTAAACGTACTGTCTCATAATCTGACGATTATCTAGAGGGATTCGCCTAATCTGACAAAAAAAAATTCGAAAAACGGTTCACCTTAAAGGCCATCCCTGCAACTTCCCGCTAATTCCATTCCTGGGCGCTTAAAATTGTACTTTGAACTATATTTTGAACTCAGCGGGTCATTCCCAGTCCTCCACACCCCGTCGTCCACAGTGTGGGAATAGTGTGGACGAATGGGAATAAAAAGGGTGAGGAGGGAAAGGTGCCGTTTATTCCCAGTCCTCCACACTATAGTGCAGGAGCCGACACTAGAAAAAGTTAAATTTCAAAAAGATGAGTTGGACTTCTAAATGTTTAATTAGGACTGTTTATGAGATATTAAGCCATCAAAATATATCGTAAAAAAAGTTGCAAAGTTATACTGTCGGCTTTTATATTGTTAGATTTACCAGCTGCTCTGTGTCTAGCCAACCGGAGTCGCCGATAAGAGATAACAATAGATTTTAAGGACAATAGAGTCGTAAAATCTCATCTCCATTGAATCATAGCTAGACAAGAAGCAGAATTAAAAAGCTCTTAGGAATATTTATGAGTATGTTGTAAAGATAAATCATACAAATTTTTAGACAAGTATAAAATATTATTTCTATTACAGCGTGATTTGAGAAAAATAAAATTGAAGCGACTATATTCAATACTAAAAGAAAGTTAGTAACTTCAACGTTTCCTTGTGTACCAAATACTTACACCTCAAAAGTAAATAGTTTGAAGAACGAAAACATTAACGAAAGTATTTACACTTTCAAATTATTGTCCATTATGTGATAAAACTATTCTGTGATACAAATTATCTTAGGTCATAATATTTACTTTCTTTTTAATTGTTGTAAATTATAAATGATCACGCTGTAATAGAAATAATATTTTATACTTGTCTAAAAATTTGTATGATTTATCTTTACAACATACTCATAAATATTCCTAAGAGCTTTTTAATTATGCTTCTTGTCTAGCTATGATTCAATGGAGATGAGATTTTACGACTCTATTGTCCTTAAAATCTATTGTTATCTCTTATCGGCGACTCCGGTTGGCTAGACACAGAGCAGCTGGTAAATCTAACAATTTAAAAGCCGACAGTGTAACTTTGCAACTTTTTTTACGATATATTTTGATGGCTTAATATCTCATAAACAGTCCTAATTAAACATTTAGAAGTCCAACTCAAACAAACCCAAATGTAGGCATCACGCAGCTGCACGCATTTAACTTTATCGACGAATTTTTGTTATTTCGGCTTGCGGAAATTGTCAGATTATATATTTTTCATTATTCTTCAATTATTACCTTCAAAATAAAAAAAATTTAGCTACGCTCGAGAATGTCGAGATGACGTTTTTTTTTTACAACTTTGTTGCCCTCCCCTTTTTTTACGTCACTCTCAAATTGTCAGATTAGTGGAATATACACTTTTTAGGATGTAATTAACTCACCCTACCTTAATCTGACGCGCTCGAGAATTTCTGATGGTCAATTTTTTTTTACTAATCTGATCCTGTATCCTTCACGGGCGGCCTTATATATGGGTCTCATATTTTGTGGAGGTACTTAACCGGGTACAAGGTATCCTCCTGTATATTAATCTGACGCGCTTTAGTAAATCCCGAAATCCCCTCTTCGGCTCCCCTACTATTAGGGGCAACACGTATGATTCTCAACGAGCTTTACCATGAAGACCCCCGTTCTCATTTTCTTGTTCTCTGTAGAGTTTCATGAATGAAATATTATTGTCAGAAGACCATCTATCCGCAGCCATTTCGAACTTGATTTACTACACAGGCGTTGCACACAAAAAAAAAATTGGTTCCACTCACAACTGCCCGGCTGGGACTGGCGAGCTACTGCCGAACGCGTCCAAACGATGCGAGCGACGCACGAGCTGCTGTTATGTGTGAGTTGCTGCCGGGCGAGCATGCGAGTGAAAACAAAAAATGTTGAAGTAACTCGGATGCGAGCTACCGACCAACTCGCACGTACGAGTTAGTCGCAAGTTACGTCCAAACAGTGCGAGTTACTGCAGTGCAGCTACTCGGAAGGCTAACTCGTACGCTAGCTCGCACTGTGTAAACCAGCCATTAAACGTTGGTGAAAATAAAACTTGCGTAAAGTGTCACTTAAATTGGCTTAAGGGCTACTTAAAATTTAGGGGTCGTTGGTGAAAACGGGCATTAAAATTATATCTTTAAGTATTTTTTAAACATTCTATATACTGAATATTTCAATAATATTGAAATTAGTTGCTTAAAATAGTGAATATTTAAAAAAAAAAAAAACAGCAGGTCAAAAATTATGAACAATCCCAATTAGAAAAATCACACAAATGATTGTCCCGAGGGGGGGATCGAACCTGTGACCTCTTGATCGGCAGTCCGTTACATGAACCACTAGACCACGAAGCCCGTCAAATATATATATTTAAACACACAAACAATATTTACATAATTAAGTACTTAAGTGTTGATGCACTGTGCAAAGGGTAACACTTCTCAGTGCGTTCCGTTCATCGAGCCTTTGTATTCATAGACAAAACTTAGCTATGCGTTCAGTTTAACAAATGCATAGTGCGCTTCACCACTTAGGTATTGTTTGTGACATGATTTTGCTACCCCTGTGCGTCCATGCTGTAACGTTGCACTCCTTCAAGAGAGAAAGAGGCAAGTCACAATTGTTAATTTGTAAGGTACTATTAAGACCCTAACAAGTAACAAAAAAAAATACAAGAATTAAGATAATATTTAGAGTTTATATTAAAAAAGGAAAACACACTTTAAATAAAAAAAAAGGAAAGGTAAACGTAAATTAATCTATTTGGGGTTAAAAAAAATTAATCTAGTTGGGATTCTGGTATGGCGGTTGAGCAATAATTCGTTAGGTCTTCAACTCAGTTCGTCAACCTCATCAATAGTGGCAACGGCAGCAGGCGGTATTAGTCAATGATAGCAGTAACGGCAAAGGCTCCCAAAGAGCAAGGTGGTGGCAGTCAGCTATATTATTGAGATTCAATCCACTCCGAAAGTAAGTCCAAGACCTTAAGTGTAGTTAGGCCTGGAGAGTTCAAGTATTGCAGAGTTTAAAGATTAAGTCACTGACCTTTCTAGAATGATTCACAATCCACTATTCACAGGAAATCTTAGAATCCGGACAGTCAACCGTGCTCTCTCAATTCCTCCAGCCGAATGCCTTTTAGTATCCACAGGAAAACTTAGAATCCGAACAGTCTACCGTTCTCTCTCAATTCCTCTAGCTGAATGAATTTCTTCTCGAGATCCATCAAAGTTTTCGAATTTCAATTTTTAAATTTAAATCTTTAATTCCATACCAGAATTCTACAATTCAAATTTTAAGAGAAGGACATAAAAAAATACAAGGTTAACAAATGTCATTCAACCTCTATCGTTTTAAGAATAAATAAATTAAAAAAAAAAAGTAAAAGATTTGTGACATGACATTTGTCACTCACAATAATATAAACATTAAAATTTTACACATTTTTAAGACCAAAATAGTATAAAAGAAAAACAAAGAAAGGTAATAAGATACATAAGAAATACTTAAATTATACTACAGAATCTATATACAAAATTTCAAAGAAAAGTAGAAAATACAATAAGTATAACAAACATTACATTTCCCCAACAACCCCTGAAAAATTTACAACTCATTGGAAATTTTGAGGCTATGGAATAGTACCTTGCTCTATCACACACGTCTTTCATTTCTACAATCACTCACCTTCTTGCATACTTAGGGGATATGGTTCACATTCAATGACGCATACTCCACAAGGACATATTCATTAACATTGACGTAGGCTTATTAATATAGATGTCGTCACCCGCACCGTTTGAAAACCCATAAAGAACAAAATATTTACAAGATATTAAGACTTATTTACCCTTAAGAAGTCCTTGAGACAAGGAAATTTAAGAAAGATAGACTTAAGTCTATTAGAATTAAGAGTTTAAGATTCTCCAAGGCAACGTTGTGCATTAAGGAGATTTAAGAATTAAGAAGGTAATAATCCAACTACATAATTACCCAAGTTATTAATAGAAAATAAATAAAAAAAAGGAATAAAATAATGAAGCCTAAAGGGTTTGGTTATAATTGAATACAGATACAAGATAAAATAAAATAGTTTTACATTTCTAGATAAAAATACAGAGAAAAATTATAAAAACAAGCTAAATTTTAAAATCTTTAATATGCCATTTACCTCGTTGACTATTGGGTCCTTCTAAAATATATACAAGAGGTGATAACTTCTCAACAATTGTGCATTTTATGTACTTTGGAGCCAACTTAGAACTGAAGTAATTACCAGCATTACTCTGAACGTAGTTCTTACGCCAGACGGTATCACCGACGTTATATTCTTTAAATTTACGTTTAGAGTTGTAATGTGTAGCGTTTTTAGTGTGTGAAGTATATAATGCAACCTGTACCTTATCGAAGACTGCCGATAATAGTCCTAAGTTAGCGGCATAGACATCTCGAGGGAGGTAAATTATCTCATCAAGATTATCACACTCTGTGTAGAGCGAACCACAAGGAATTGTCTCGCGACCAAAGACGAGAAAAGAAGGGGAAAAACCTGTCGTAGTGTTCACAGTACTATTTAAAGCCAATTGAATTTTATGTAAATGGAGGTCCCATGATCGGTGATCGTCTCCAACCAACTGTGACATAGCCGTAACGATAGTCCTGTTATACCTTTCTGTGGGGTTAATTTGAGGACAATATTTAGGTGAGTAAAAGATAAATGGAACTTTATATCTATTCAGGAAACTTTCAAATTCAACAGATTGAAATTGTGAGCCGTTGTCCATTAAAATTGTTTGGGGTACACCGTGAACCAAAAATACATAGTTTTCGAGATATCTAATGATATTAGGGGCTGTAGCACGTTTCAATGGGAAAATAAAACAATATTTAGAAAAAGAACAAGTAATCACGAGAATATGCTGATTGCGTTGCCTAGTCATAGGAAAAGGTCCCATTAAATCCAATGAAATATGTTGAAAAGGCCTTGAGCAAATTTTAGGTTTACCCATAACGCCATAAGGTGAATGGTTCGAGTGTTTATAGGCGAGGCATGTTTCACAAGTAGAACACACTTTAGCCACCTCTCTAAACATACCTGACCAATAGTATCTTAGAGAGAGTTTTTTATAAGTTTTAAAAATGCCAATATGAGGATCACCTACGGTATCACCATGACAAGATTTAATTAAATTAAGTCTCTCAGAAGGAGGAGGAACTCTCTTCCAAGAGAAATCTTCATTAAGATAAGATGTGTTAAAGTAGCGATATAGTTTACCATTAAGAATTTTATAATTCGGATAAGCATCTGGATTGTCACCAACATTAATAAATAGCTTATTAAAGCGTTCCAATTCAGATGTTTCATTACTAGTAATTGGCTGAACATAATTAATAACAGCTGAACCCTGTACATGACGGGAAAGTAGATCAGGAACAACATTATCCTTTCCTTTTTTATGTTTTAGATCAAAATTAAAACAGGACAGACGCAGAGTCCATCGAGCTAATCTTCCAGAAGGATTTGAAAGATTCAAGAACCACTTCAACGCGGCATGATCAGTAAAAACTGTAAATCGTTTACCATTGTCAAGATAACAACGCCAATGTTCAAGCGCCGAAATAACAGCTAAAGTCTCACGTTCTGTAGTGGAATAATTTTGCTCATGTTTATTAAGAGTTCTGCTCATATACGCTATTACTACCTCTTTGTTATCTTGTTCTTGAGTAAGCATAGCTCCAATACCAAAATTCGAGGCATCGCAATGAACAGAGAAAGGAACATCAAAGTCAGGGCAAGCTAGAATTGGAGTTGTAGTTAGAAATTCTTTAAGTTTATTAAAAGCTGATTCCGCATCATCATTCCACACAAATTTCTTTAAAGAATCTTTCTTTGATGAAGTCAATTTACTAAGAGGAGAGGCAATAGAACTAAAGTTGGGAATGAAACGGCGAAACCAACTACAAGTACCCAAGAATTGCCTGACTTGTTTCTTAGAGGTAGGAGTAGGATAAGCTAAAATAGCTTCAATTTTACTAGGATCAGCTCGCAAGCCATGCTCATCAACAACATAACCAAGGTATTTCAGTTCTTTCCTAAAGAATTGACTTTTTCCAAAGTTGATAGTGAGTCCGGCATGACAAAGCTTTTGATGGACTTTGAGTAGGAGTGAGATGTTCTCTTCAAAGGTCTCGCTAATTACTATTATGTCATCTAAATAACAGAACACCTTGTTATCAAATTCTGGAGTAAACAATTTATCCATAAGTCTTTGTTGAGTAGCTGGAGCATTAGTCAACCCAAAAGGCATCACAGTAAATCTGTATGTTCCTCTGCCAGGTACATAAAATCCAGTCTTATCCCTATCATCAGGATGTAAAGGAATTTCCCAAAAGGCCTTAGCGATATCTATACTTGAGAGGTATTTAGCATTTTTAAGATTATCAAGTATTTCAGAAACAAAGGGAAGACTGTAAGCGTCTTTTCGAGTAATAGCATTAAGTTTCCTACTATCAACACAAAAGCGCCACTCACCATCTTTCTTGGGAGTAATAAGCACTGGAGATAACCAAGGGCTTTCACATTTTTCTATAACTTTTAATTTTAGCATTTTATCCACTTCCGCAACAAGAGCTTTCTGTTTCTCAGGAGAGAGACGATAACAACGCTGTCTAATAGGTAAAGCATCACCAGTATCAATTCGATGACAGACTAAATTAGTACGACCTAGTTCATTTCGTTTTTCAAAAGAAATATCTTTAAACCTATCAATTATATCATTGGCTATTACTAATTGATCAGCCGAGAGATGATCCAGTGATAATATTTTATTTTCGACAACGCATGTTGAAAAATCACTCTTTTCAAGGTTAAGTTCAAAAGAAAGTATTTTAGGTGACAATTTAAAAATTTTCCAGAAGTCCCATCCTAGAATCAAAGACGGATGAATCTCAGGAAACACATATGCTTTAATAAAATGAGTCTGATTATTAAATGTCAATGGTAAATTGAAATAGCCAGGCGACAACGCTTTTTCTTTATTTGCAACCATGACTTGAGTTGGTGACTTGAATAGCTTAAAACCTAACTTTTGAATATCTAAATGAGAGTTATTGCCTAATATAGTAATGCAGCTACCACTATCTAAAAGACCGGACATTAATATACCATTAATAGATATATTAATAAAAGGTCTATTATAATCTTTTTCTTTGTCATAAAATACAGAAATTGTTTTATAACAAAACATAAAATTACGGATAGTATTTAGCCACATATTCCAATCATTTTGATCAAAATTATCATTTTTTTGAAGAGTAGAATGAAGAAGAGGTTCAAGAGAGCTATTCAAGTCAACATCTAGTTTTTTTGAGAAGTAGAGGGTGCACATTTAGGACAGTTATAAACTTTTACACCTTTGAGACCACATTTAAAACAAATTAAATATCGGGGACGAGTGCAAGATTTCAAAGTGTGACCTGTAACCCGACAACGAAAACAAAAATCTTCTTTAGTTTTCTCAAGAATTGGAGTTTTAGGACATGAATTACTATTCAAAATTGCATTGGTTTGTTTAACATTTAAATAATTTTTTGAATTAGAGGGATTATAGGCAAATTCAGCAGCACAAGGGGCAATCTCATGTCTACTCAAAGGTTCGCAAAAGTCTTTCTCTTTCAACGAAATTCGTTCATAACTTTGACACGTTGAAATCAAAGAATCAATTGAGTTGACATCTTTAAGTGCTACAAATACCGAGTAGCATGGTCTTATATTGTGGAGAAGGATCTCCAATTGGTCACTCTCACTAATTTTCTTTGAGAGACGAGCAAACATCCCAGACATTATCGAAACGTATACAATTATAGTCTCAGTGGCTCCCTGAGTACGTTTCCTAATAGCTTCAAGCAGTTTATAATCGTAGTCATAGATACCGAAATCCTTTATAAGTAAAATGTGGATTTCGTTCCAAGTCAAGCTAGGGTTCCGACTAAATTGAAAACGAAACCAATGAAGAGCATCTCCCGTAAAAATTTCAAAAGCGTGTTTGCAAAGTGAAGATTCACAAATATTCCTAGAAATCCTAAATTCATCAATCTTCTGAAGAAAAGACCTAGGACACGACTTGCCATCATAAGAAAAAGATTTAATTTCTTTAACAAAATTGCAGGGAGTATGGCAATTTTCTAAAGGCTGTGGTATAGAACAAACTCTGGAAGGCCCAGGGGGAATAGAGAAACATGCTGAGGATTGCGTAACTTGAGAAGTCAAGGGAGGGTTGGACTTATTCAGAAGAGGGTCATCAATTTCAACGAATTCCTCCTCAGGAGTCTCAATACTATGATCCGAGAATAGAGTCTCAAATCTTTTTTGTATTACAAAGAAGCGAGATCTTAAGTTAGAGCATATTTCTACAAATGGAGGAACAGCAGTGATACGTTCAAGTCGATGATAAAGATGGTTCACGAAAGCTTCGAGTTTCTTTGAACCGCTTTTGTCAGATTCTAGAGAAGAAATCCTATCTTCAATGTATTTAAGAGTCGATTCTGCTTGTGGAAGGTCGAGTTTAAGGGGAAAAGGAGAGGACTTTATATCTTCAGGGAGGACATGACAGAGTTTTGTCATCTGTTCCTTAAGAGCGGCTAAGGTATCGGCTGGTTTTTCAGCTCTGATAGTCACCTCATATTCAAGTTCAAGTTTATTAAGATAGGCGTACTTAATTAGCCTAGCCATGATTAAAGTTTATAAATATCGAAATATGTAAAAGTTCGTTTAATACAAAGCTAAGTTAAATAATTAAAGGAATTGAGAAAGTAGAACCAACCTTTTTAGTCAAGTGTCATAGATTTTAGTTTAATTATAGTCTTAGTTACGCATTTTGTTGATTGTCAAAAATCAAAAATCAAAAAAAATAAAATATTTTCGACAACTACAAAGATGAAAATAATGTGATGAAGGTTCAAAAATGTTATGAATGTCTTAGACTTCAGTTCCCAGGATGTGCCCGAAAACCTGCATGTGCGTCTACTACAGGATATTGTCCTGCAGCACGCCGTAGAGTATTTCAAACCCCAACTTGTCAGTGACCACGAATGGTTTTAAGAACACTGCCAAGAGAAGAATGAATGTAGATTGCCGTGAGCAATCCGTAAGTAGTGTAACAGTGTGTGGGGTGCGGTGTAATTTGTAGGAGTACTGTATAGTGTACTACGTTCAGAGTTAAAGATTGAAGAATGTAAGTAGTGTCTAATAAAAATTGAAAGAGCCTAATAATGATTTGAGAGCCTAATGAAATATCAAAAATAATTACCTATTTGTGCAAATATTAATTTAGAATTTAGAGAATTAATTTAAGAGTGAATTTAAGAATTTAGAAGGTTCTTTTAGTTGGGCGCCAAACTGTAACGTTGCACTCCTTCAAGAGAGAAAGAGGCAAGTCACAATTGTTAATTTGTAAGGTACTATTAAGACCCTAACAAGTAACAAAAAAAAATACAAGAATTAAGATAATATTTAGAGTTTATATTAAAAAAGGAAAACACACTTTAAATAAAAAAAAAGGAAAGGTAAACGTAAATTAATCTATTTGGGGTTAAAAAAAATTAATCTAGTTGGGATTCTGGTATGGCGGTTGAGCAATAATTCGTTAGGTCTTCAACTCAGTTCGTCAACCTCATCAATAGTGGCAACGGCAGCAGGCGGTATTAGTCAATGATAGCAGTAACGGCAAAGGCTCCCAAAGAGCAAGGTGGTGGCAGTCAGCTATATTATTGAGATTCAATCCACTCCGAAAGTAAGTCCAAGACCTTAAGTGTAGTTAGGCCTGGAGAGTTCAAGTATTGCAGAGTTTAAAGATTAAGTCACTGACCTTTCTAGAATGATTCACAATCCACTATTCACAGGAAATCTTAGAATCCGGACAGTCAACCGTGCTCTCTCAATTCCTCCAGCCGAATGCCTTTTAGTATCCACAGGAAAACTTAGAATCCGAACAGTCTACCGTTCTCTCTCAATTCCTCTAGCTGAATGAATTTCTTCTCGAGATCCATCAAAGTTTTCGAATTTCAATTTTTAAATTTAAATCTTTAATTCCATACCAGAATTCTACAATTCAAATTTTAAGAGAAGGACATAAAAAAATACAAGGTTAACAAATGTCATTCAACCTCTATCGTTTTAAGAATAAATAAATTAAAAAAAAAAAGTAAAAGATTTGTGACATGACATTTGTCACTCACAATAATATAAACATTAAAATTTTACACATTTTTAAGACCAAAATAGTATAAAAGAAAAACAAAGAAAGGTAATAAGATACATAAGAAATACTTAAATTATACTACAGAATCTATATACAAAATTTCAAAGAAAAGTAGAAAATACAATAAGTATAACAAACATTACAATGCCTACTATGAGACCTCACAGTAACGTTTGTGAATACGGCTGTAAGTTTTACAATGACTGATTTAACACCAAGGGCATTCTCTACCACTTAACCTTTAGCTAGATTAGAAAATAAGAACAAGTTGGTGCGTTTTTAACGAAGAAAAGAAAAACTAATAATCACAATAAAATAGTAAATAAAAAATTCAACTCTGATATACATAAAAATTTAACTTATATACTTAACTAGCTATTGCCCGCGACTTTATACGCGTGGAATTTAGAAAAAAATTTTCTACCACTAATGCTTCACTCCTATTGGTCGCAGCGTGATGTTACGGAATTCCTGAGATTAGGGCGTTCAAACAAAGTCTTCAGCTCTATAATATTAGTATAGATTACATATAATACTTATATACGTATAACATTTCTAATTGGCAAACAGACGAAATTTTCCCCAGGCCATGAAAATAAGGATGAATTGTCAAGATGATTTGAGAAGACGTGATAAATAAATAACGTATAAAGTCCTTGTAAAATATTGCACAGTTTAGAGGACCAGATTTTAATGCTTTATGCATACCTAAAATGAAAGAAGGAATGAAAATAATATAAATCTTTCTCTTTGTAGGTCCCGGACGGGAAAACAAAGTAATCAGAATAGAAAGACCTACAAAATCGTCTATCGAGCTGAAGTTTGTTTCTGGAAGATTAACTGGATTTGACAGGGACGGTAATATAGCCGTAAAAGAATCATTTACTGAGAATGCTAAAAATAGATTGAACCTAAAACATATACTGCTCAATTCAAATGCGACACCAATCCGTTGTAAAGGCAGATTAGGATACACATGTGTATTTTGTACCAAGAACTTCCCAGAACCTACCAATCTTAAAAAGCATGTGCTTGATGCGCATAATGATGATAAACTTATAAAAGAAATGTCTACCAAATTACAGGAAGATCTAATTAAACTGGATATAACATATTTAAACTGTGCCCTATGTGACAAAGATATTGAAAAACTCGATGATTTTATAATTCATTTAAAGAATGATCATAAAAAGCAAATGTTTTTGGATATCAAGAACCATATAGTGCCCTTTAAATTTGATACCCAGGAATTAAAATGCGCAATATGTGGTGTAAAGTTTGATACTTTTAAATTTTTACAAGGACATATGAATTCACATTCCCGTAATTATATATGCGAAGTCTGTGGTGCGGGATTTGTAACAGATAGACTAAAGATGAGACATGCAAATCGACATGGAAGTGGGAATGCTAAATGCGAGCAGTGTGATAAAACGTTTGATAATGAAGTAAAAAAACATGAACATATGAAAAGAACTCATCTTGGACTTAATGCAACACATAAATGTAAATTCTGTTCAGAAAGGTTTGCCGATTATTGGATTAAAATTAATCATATGGTTAAAGAGCATGGTGTACCTCCTGTCGTCGTGAAATGCACTGCATGTGATCGTACTTTTAATAATAAGAGAGCTTTGTCACGTCATAAGAAAAAGGATCATTTGTTGGAAAGAACTCATGTATGTAATGAATGTGGTATGAGTTTTTTTGAAAAGGCGTGTCTTCAGAAGCATATGACAAAACATACTGGACTAAGGCAGTTTAAATGTGATGTGTGTTTAAAATCTTACTTAAGAAAGAGTACTTTAAAGGAGCATATGAGGATTCATGAGAATGATAGGAGGTTTTCGTGTACTCATTGTGGACAGGCTTTTGTACAGAAATGTAGCTGGCGTAGTCACATGAGAACAAAACATGGAGAGGACGTATAGAATACGAACAGTATTAGATTTCATAGGATTTGTATTGTTAATAAGTGAGATAGAAATAAATCTTTTTGTAATAATAATTTAGGTTATAAACCATTCAGAGATAAATAACATTTTGTATGGAAATATGTAATTAGATTTATTGATTTTTCCATATTCATAGTGAAATACGATCTATTACGTAAAAGTTAATAAATAAATAAATAAATAAATATTCATGGACATTTCACACAACGTCCTCTGGTCCCAAGCTAAGCTTATTTGCTTGTGTTATGGGTACCAGAATACGGATATACTACATATACTACTTTTCTTTTGTAAATACATACTTATAATACATAGTAAACACCCAGACGCAGTACAAACATTTGTATGACATTTATGGATATCACACAAATGATTGTCCTGACCGGGAATCGAACCCGAGACCTCGCGATCGGCAGTCCATTACATAAACCACTCCACCACGAAGCCCGTCTAAATTATATATTTAATAATATATAATTTAATTTATTATAATATATTTATACTATTAATAAAGAGGTGAAATTTGTATCATAATAATAGGGAGTAATCTCCAAAAGTAATGGTCCGATCAGAAACATTCTTTTACTAGTAAGAAGCTACAGTCTATAAGAATGGCATATCATAGTCTCATAAGTATCTTTGTATACAATATATTCTAGAATAAAACTCACAAACTTCTAAAGAAACATTGCATTCTTAGCGCATATTGTTATATATTGATGTGCACTACAGATTTATTAATATAATAATATGATATATTAATGGAAGTTTCTTTTTAAAAGCAATATCACTTCTTGTGTTACTATTTCATTATCATGAAAGGTACCACCATCAGCATCATAAACGGTTATAATATTATTAATGTGTTACTGTTATCTGTTTTTTTATATGGCATAGATATAATCTGGTTACCCAAAGAAAAAGATCGGACGTTTTAACCGGATGCAAACCGGGGACACTCGTGGCTGACCTTCAATCTCCCTTTAGAAATAACTTCTTGGCTAGTAAAATATCTCCCACGATTTCACTTCCATACTGACTTTTCACACATATTATGTAATGATTTATAACGGTATCAAATATCAGGGCCCTGAGTCGGGTATTTCAACGGTGTCACAACTGTACCATTATGGTGCAATAGTAATGTTTTTGGTAGTCTACTATTATTGTGTCGTCATAACGACTTCATCATTGACTTACAATTGTCAAAGTGACATAAATTGCTAGTCTCGTACACAACTGCTTCACAATTGCAATTCAATGACTGAAATGTTTCGGTAGTCTGCTATTTTGAATTTGACAGTAATATTTTTAAATTGTCCTGTGTCGACAGATTGCCATAAATAAAAAATAGATAGATAGAAATATTAGAAATTGTTCTTTGTAATTTATTGCAATTTACTAATCTCCTAAACTTCACATTGCTTTTTATACTAATAAATAGTATGTACAAATATATTTAAACGAAATCTAGCATGATTAAATGTTTAAATTTATTAGTAGTTTTTCGAAAATCACTTCAACTAACGCATTTTTTAAAAACGGCAACACATACATACCATTCTAACACAATCCATAGATAAAAGAGACCGAAAATTCAATGCATAGATAAAAGAGATCAACAATTCTATTACGGTATTACCATTGAAAGACCGTTATGACGGCATATAGCAGACTACGGATATTTGACTTCAATTGCAACGGTATCGTGCCGGTATTGTGCCGGTATGACAATTGTTCCAAAATAGTGGACTTGAGCACCAGAGTGCAATATATCGATACTATTGCGTAGAATATTAAAGACATTATCAGCTTCAATTGAGTATTCACCAAGCAAAGATTTCAGAGTTTTGTTGCTAATATAATAAAATGTTTTATATTTTATTATATTAGCAACAAAACTCTGAAATCTTTTGCAACGTTTTATCCACATGGTGCTTGTTTAACTTCTGTGGTAAGTTTAATAAGTAAGATCTGAGAATGAATGTAGAGGGAATCAAAGATAGAGGAAGGCCGCAGAAACGAATTTCTGACAGAAGAGCATGAAAGAAAAAGGTATATTGCGTCGGCTCCCAAGTAAAGGCATAAGGAATTCCAATATTTTTCGTAGCTATTGTTCTTAACTAGGCACAATGCTTTACACGACCCTTTTATGGGACGTGCCAATTTTTATTAAAAAAAATTTATACTTAGTAAAATCACAACCGCGAAGGCATTTAATTAGATTTGACATTCCATAGGACACTCCCTCGCCTGGTTAGGTTGCTAGATGTACCTACTCCTGTAAAATAGGCTTCAATTAACCGAAACGTAATGGTAATGTCCAAACAAGACTGCTTTCCGCATTTGAGCATACACCTTGTTGTGATGATTGAGTCATTTAATTAACCAAGAAGGAAAATTGTCAGACTTTTAGGCTTAAAGTTTTTTTTTCTTATAGGTACACCAGCAAAGAATAGAAGAAATAAAAAAGTCAAAACAGAAGCAAATTCTTTGATAAATATAGACGTTGAAGAAGTAACTCTGAGCAATAAAGCTATTACGATGGAAGAACTTAATAAACATAAGATAAATTTAAAAGAAATAATGCTCTGTACTAATGCTACACCAATCGGGCCGTGTGGTGATTTAGGCTATAAGTGTTGTTACTGCAATGAACGATTCATGGAACCAGCTAATTTAAAAACCCATATAATCCAAACGCATGATAACTATACGAACATTACTTATGAGAAAAAATATAGGACAGACAGATATTTCATCAGATTAGACATAACTGAGTTGTTATGCACGATATGTATGAAAAATATCGATTCAATAGAATTAATGCTCGAACACTTACAGCAACTTCATCAAAAAACAGTTCACACTGATATAAAAAATCATATGATTCCTTTCAAATTTAATACAGACACACTTCAATGTTGTATTTGCTCAAAACCATACCACAAATTCAAAATTCTACAGGAACACATGCATACACATTACAGAAACTATGTCTGTGACGTGTGTGATTGCGGGTACTTTAATAAAGGTAGCCTAACTATCCATAAATTGACACATGTTAAAAGAATTTTTACGTGTCAATTTTGTAAAAAGACTTTTGTTAATAAAAACACAAAAATAGCACATGAACGAACGAAACACTCTGTTAACGTTTATCAGTGTGCTTACTGCAATGAAAGTTTTAATGATTTTAGAAAGAAACAAGTGCATTTAATTAATGTACATGAATTAGTTTCAACGATAAAATGCTCGATATGTAACAAAGTTTTTGCTGATAGCCATACATTAAATGCGCACACCAAGAGGGTGCATTTGATGTTTAGACCACATACATGCACAGAATGTGATATGGCTTTTTGTACAAAAGCAGAACTAGATCATCATTTAGTGAAGCATACCCGCGCTAGAAATCATAAATGCATTGTTTGTCAAAAATTGTTTTCCAGAGAATGGACTTTGAAGGAACACATGAAAATCCACGATGATGTTAGACGATTTAAGTGTGAACATTGTGGCCAGACGTTTGTACAGAAGTGTAGTTGGAAAGGTCATTTGAAATCTAAACATGGATATGAATTCGTTTAAGATGTGTGATGTGTTTTAACATTCTTAATAATAATACGATTTTTTATGAATAAATAAGTAGTTACTTAATGAGAATTTTATTACATTTAGCTTACTATCCCTATAAATGAATATATCATCATTTTGGGCCCCGGTCTCCGAAAATTCAGTACTCCTAACCCTCATAAAATGGCAAGTTTGTTGTAAGCCCCGTGCTGGCTTAATCCGGTGGTGAATATGTCTACGATGCCCTGGCATCTTTTATGACCCTCAATTCTTATTTCTAGTAATTATATTACAGTATCTAATAATGGCGTAGTTTAATTTTAAAGGAATTGTCAGAGTATTTTGCATAATGCACATTAAGGCTGAAAACTGGCACACACAAACTGACACAGCTACGGTCGAGCACTGTTACTTTACTAGCCTAATTGCTTGTCTTTTATCACTTCATTTTTGTGAGCTGTCTTATTAAAATTAAATGTAATATTCGTGCGACGTTCCATTACACATCTTAGGTACCTACTGTTGTTAAACACAGCATACACTTAAATTATCTTGGCTAAGACTAGGACATTGTCTCGTCATGAAAGGCGAAAGCACTCCGATGAGGTGAGCAATTCAGTCAAGTCAATAGTGTCTACAGAAAGAGAAACCAGAGGTCTATACAAGCATTACAGCAAAACAGCTTCCTGATTGTTGGCTGCCCTCGATGCACTGATTTATCTAAATTTATTGTTTAATTAGACGAAAAGAAGATTTGTCAAACTCTAAACCTAAAAGTCTGTTTTCTTCTTATAGGTCTACCGGCAGGGATCGGCAGAAATATAAAAAAAGAAGATTCTTTTATTGACATAGAAATTGAAACAGTAACTGCTGACCCACTTGAAGAAATGCCTGAAAAATCTATCAAGAAAGCAGTCGAACTAAAAAGACATAAAATCAATTTGAAAGAAGTGTTGCGTTGTTCTAATGCCACACCAATAGGACGATGTGTAGATATGGGCTACAAGTGCTGTTTTTGCTATGAACTGTTTAAAGAACCGGCCAATTTAAAGAAACATACAGTTGAGAAGCATCCGGACTATACCGACATTACATATGAAAGAAAATTTAACACAGATAAGCATTTTATCAAATTAGACATAACTGGATTGTTATGTACCATCTGTACCCAAGATTTCGATTCAATAGAACTATTACTCCAACACTTAAAGTCTGAACATCAAAAAAGAGTTTATATTGACCTTAAAAATCACATGATTCCATTTAAATTTGACTCGGACACATTGCAATGTTGTATTTGTTCAAAACCATATAACAAATTTAAAATTCTACAAGAACATATGCATACACATTACAGAAACTACATCTGTGAAGTATGCGGCTCCGGTTATTTTAATAAGCACAGTCTTAAATCTCATAAAACAAACTCACATGTTAAAGGGGCTTTTAAGTGCGAATTTTGTACTAAAACTTTTGATACCAATAAGAAAAAAGGGGAACATGAAAGAATAACGCATTCCAAACAACATCGATTCAGATGTGGATTTTGCAAAGAAACATTCAAAAATTTATTTCATAAAGAAGAACATTTAGTAAATTTACATGGTTTAAAGATTGCTACGCCTGAATGTAAATCTTGTGGGAAAGTTTTTTGCAATAGAAAGAAATTACAGTCGCATATTAAGAGGATCCATTTGTTGGATAAACCAAATAAATGTTCAGAATGTGATATGGCTTTTCATACGAGGAAAGAACTGGCCGATCATATGGTAAAACATACTGGTCTGAAAACTCATGAATGCATTATTTGTATGAAATTGTTTAGCAGGGAGAGTACCTTGAAAGAGCACATGAAGATTCATGATGATGTTAGAAGATTTGAATGTGAACATTGTGGTCAGGCGTTTATACAGAAATGTAGCTGGAAGGGTCATTTGAAATCTAAACATGGATATGAGTTTGTTTAAAATATGCTCCAGCACCTAATAAGTCGTGATTTCTAAAATATAATTAGTACATACTAGCCTGGCTATTTTTTGGTAGAATTACATCTGCTTAAAATTTGTGTTTGGTTATCAGCTTTTCCTAACATAGACTTGTTGCCATCGTAAACTTTTTGTAGATTGACTAATATAGGCCTCGTCTACGATAAATTAAAAACGGAAAGCGACTCTCATAGAGCAATCTACGACGTGCACACATTAACGAGACTGCCTTAGCTTGAGTATCACTACGCGCTACAGTCTACGTGGATAAGCTCCGGTACTCTCGCTTTAATAATCTCTGCCTGTACGTAGAAATTAGAGTAGATAGCTTCAGCTTGTAGTCTACAAGCTGTTTACCTCTATTCTCTCTAAGCGAACGAGGGGCTTTAGATCAGGAAATTTCCATAAGATGTTATCATATCGCAAATATTACGTTATGAATATTGGGTTTAAGGTGCATTCGTGCATTGATTTTTGCAGTATTTACAATATATATCATTATTTTTATTTATGAAGAACTCTCTTTTGATGAAAACGATACAGAAATCTATGTAGTAGTTTTAAGTTTGTCGTGAAAGGACAATTATGACGATGTTATCATATTAATTTAGTAAATATTCACGTACACTTGTTGCACAATATTATTAATAAGACATTTTCATTATAAATAAATAGTTATTTGATCTGAATTAGTATTTTATTTTCACATAAAAAGTGCCTACCAAATATATTATAATTTAGTTATCATTTGTTTTGTTTGTTCATTTAGTCATAATTTAGTTTAATTTAGATATAATTTATTTTATCATTTGGGAGATTAGAACGGTTTTTAGGCTGCTTGCTACAGTAAAGTACTTCCAGTACTTTACTTCATCCATGATGTAACACTAAGAAACTTTTAAACATGGGTGGTAATATGGCCCACTTGCGTGGACCCAGGGCCCTCTTTTACCTACCAGAGGCCTGGGCACATTATAATATATGTATGCGCTGCTATGATCTGATATTTAGTACAAAAAAATAGTGACGTAGGGACTAAGACGCCCTGAACAATCGCAAGCCCCGGAGCGTGTGAGCAGAGAAGAAGATAGGCCTGCGTGAACCATGCACAACTAAACACTGGTACAGAACCCTTCCAACTTGACGGGTTTTTAAAAGACATATTTTTTATTTCTTTGCCCAAACGAAATCGAAATGAAATAATAACTTTTTAATTTCTCTTTGTAGGTTCCGGACGGGGAACTAGAGTTATCACAATAGACAGATCCACAAAACCGTCTATTGAAATCAAGATGGTCGCGAGAAGATCTACCGGTGGTATAGCTATGGACCTAAATGGTTCCTTTACAGACGCCGAGAAAAATAGACATAACTTGAGACATATACTACTATATTCTAACGCTACACCTATTCGCTGTAAAGATAATACAGGATACGGATGCTTACTGTGTCCAGAAAGCTTCCCAGAAACTGTTCACCTTAAAAAACATTTCCTTAACGAACATAGTGATGATGAACTAAAGTATAATGTAACAACTAAAGCTATCAGACAGGTAATTAAGTTAGACATAACGAATTTAAGCTGTGCATTGTGTAATACAGATTTTGAAAAACTCGATGATTTAACAAAACATTTAAGTAAGGTACATAAAAAAAGAATGTTCTTGGATGTTAATAACCAGATATTGTCGTTCAAATTTAACACACCTGAGTTAAAATGCGCTTTATGTGAAGCAACATATGTGTCGTTTAAATTACTGCAAACGCATATGCATTCCCACTTTAGGAACTATGTGTGCGATGTATGTGGGTCAGGATATGTTACAAAAGCATTACTAATAAATCACAAGAAACGACACGGTAATGGTGTATTTAAATGCGAAAAATGTGATAAAACATTTGGAACTAAGACTAAGAAACGTGAACACGAGTTGAGAGCTCATATTGGGACAAGCGCAAGAAACAAATGCAATTTCTGTTCGGAAAGATTCACTGATTACTGGACTAAAATGAGCCATATGATAAAAGAGCATGGAGTACCTCCACCTGTTTACAAATGTACAGCATGCGATCGTACTTTTAATAATCGAAGGACTTTATCACAACATACAAAGAAGGACCATTTGCTGGAGCGGAAACATAAGTGCAATGAATGTGATATGACATTCTTTGAAAAGAATGGCCTACGAAAACATATGGTTAAACATACAGGGTTGAAGCAATTTAAATGTGAAATATGTTTAAAAGCTTATGGGCGTAGGAATACTCTAAGAGAACATATGAGAATTCATAATGATGATAGAAGGTTCTCTTGCAAACATTGTGGGCAAACTTTTGTGCAGAAATGCAGCTGGCGCGGTCATATGCGTTCGAAACATGGCGAAGAATTATAGAGATATATATACCTAGATTATTAGATAAGCATTTGATTAGATAGTTGTAGAACCTTTAAGTCTAAGAAATCTTTTTATAAAAGATTATACCGTAAAGCACAGTAACTATAAGAAGTCGTGAAGAAATTGATGTTATTTATCTGTTTATAGGTGTGCTACAGAACACCAATGTAACAGAAGAGATTGATCCTACGAAAGAAGATAAAATAGAAATGGGAAGACCACGAAAGAAAGCTAAACGGAGTACAGAAACCTTGAAATTGATACTGCAATTCTCAAATGCTAGTTTAATAAGAAACAAAGACAGTGATGGATATGGCTGTAACTTTTGTCAAAAAAAATTCGCAGAACCGAAAAAATTAAAATCACATTCTCTTGAAGAACATTCCAATATTGAAAACCTTCGTATGCCAAAACCATTTCAGTACATAATAAAGGTTGACATAACTGATCTAAAATGTAAAATATGTGAAAGTAAATTTACAAATTTAAACGATTTTATTGCACATCTATCGGAAGAACACAATAAAAAGATTACAAAGGAATTAGCAGATATAATTCCTTTCAAATTTGAGAATGATGAGTTACGTTGTGCTATTTGCGATGCAGTTTATTCCACCTTCAAAATACTACAAGAACACATGCATAATCATTATCGGAACTATATATGCGATATATGCAGCGCTGGTTTCATAACTAAACGTCTGCTAGTCCGTCACAAAGGTAGACATGGAAATGGTGAGTCGAAATGCTCACATTGTGAAAAAACTTTTATTTGTGACCAGAAAAGAAGAGATCATGAACAAAGAATCCATTTAGGAATTAAAAAGAGAAATAAATGTAAACTTTGTGATGAAAAATTTGATGATTATTGGACTAAAATGCATCATATGGTTCAAAGACATGGTGCTCCACCAATTGCATCTAAATGTACGGCTTGTGATCGTAGTTTTACTAATAGAAGATCGTTAGCACGGCATGTTAAAAAAGATCATTTAATGGAGAGAGACCATGTATGTAATATATGTAATATGAAGTTCTTTTTAAAACATTATCTTGAAGAACACTCGAGAGTACATACTGGTATAAAAAAGTTTCAGTGTCAAGTGTGTACGAAGTATTATGCTTCGAAGAAATCCTTACGCCAACATCTGCGATCTCACGCTGACGATAGAAAATTTGAGTGCAATATATGTGGATTAGCATTTGTACAGCAAAGTACTTTAAAACACCATATGAAAACTAAACATAAAGAATAATGTTATAGGTAATTATACAATGTCAAAATCTTTATTTCGTTTCAATTTCTCTTTACTACATACTATACATTTTCGACATGGTAGAGAAAGACGATTAAAACACACCTTAGCAACATTTACGTTTTCTTGTTTTCTTCCCCTATTCTCAAAATCTTCATTCATATTATTCTTGCATTATACCGCCACTTTCAGCCAATTGCTTCTGAGGGTAGACATTTATACAAGATAAAAAGATTATAGAGCGCCATCTCTCACAATTTCAACACACTTTCTTGGTATTAATATTATTTCGTTGTCTTTTTTCTATATCCTCTGCAATTAAACATTCCACTATTCCGACACGGAACTCCTTCATATTGTGAGTGTATGAGTGATCAAATAGAGTTTAGTTTAGAATTCTCTATTGCTCTAAAATTTAATATAAACTGACATGATATTTTCATAGCTGACTCTTACACAGAATCGTATAGGTATGTGCATATGTGACTCTAAATATGGAACGTGCAACTATCAGGTTATCACGCTTTATTAGTTCGTTATCAATGTATAAATTTTTGTAACGGAATCCTTGAAAGTAATTTTAACCTACTTGCAGTAGTTATTGAGCTGAAACTTTGCACAGATATTAAGGACCAATGAAAATGCTTTAATTTTAAGAAATATACAGGATTTTCATGCTTGTTTTTTAATATTTGAACTAAGCAAATTATTTTAGATCTTAAGTTCTATCAAATCGAGAGGCGCACACGTTTTTTTTATCTCCATGTCCTGTATATGTAATTTAATTTGCTTACTCTTAACCAAAAACTGGCGCCGACGGTGGTGATACTCTTGGAAATGTCTACAATACCTCGGCAAGTGGGTTAGTATAGAGGCTTTTAAGTTTTCCATGTAGTAATAGAAATCACTGTCTGTGTTTATTGATTAAGGTTACAAGTGTTATCATCCTTTCTCCTTTCCAGAAAGTCATAAGAGTTAGACAAGAGACAATACAAGCAGAAAACAATAGGTACATCTTCTGTGAAAGAATGAAAACTAAAACAAGCCCTACGCCAAAACGCCTAGTCTCTCTTCATTCTATTAACGTAAATACTTAAAAATAGTACGATATCTGTGATAAATATTATATTGGCAGGTTTTAAGATTCCATGCTCGGAGGATATAACCATGTTGTTTCATGCTTGGAGATTAAAATGCTATATGTCCTTAGGTTCTAAGGATGCCTACACAAGTATCCATTACAATTCATATAAAGTTATGTAGTATAAATAACCAAAATCATTTACAGGTTGCCGTTCAAGAACCAAACAATCTCCAGTTTTGAAGAATGGAAGAAAAAGACTGAGTTTGGATAGAAAATTGAATTTCTCGTCATTCATATCCATCCGTCCGGTTGGCAAGATGGTAATACCTTGGGTACGAGATCAACAGCAAAGAATAGCTCATCAAAAACGCTTAACTGAATTAGATTGGCAGTTTGATAATATCAGAACGATTTTGCAAAAGACTAACGCGACACCAGTCCGTTGTCATATCGGCAAAAGATTCGCTTGCAGTTATTGCCTCAATCAGTTCCAAAATCCGCCTGAATTGAAAATTCATACAAAGCAAAATCATTGCAATGACAAAGCTGAATTTTTCAACTCCCGATCATTGTCCAAACATATAGTTTATTTAGACATTACAGATTTGAAATGCAATATCTGTGACAAAGCTATAAGTGGATTGAAGGAAATCATGTATCATTTGTCTGTAATTCATGAAGAACTAATCCACAAAAAGATTAAGAATCAAATTGTACCTTTTAGATACAAAGATCGAAAAATATTATGTGGTGTTTGTGACCTAGATATAGAAGATTATAATGATATACAAGATCATATGTGTAAACATTATAAGAATTATATTTGTGAATATTGTGATTCGGCATTTGTAATTCGAAGTAAAATGCTTGAACATAAAAAGTTGGTTCATCAGGTTTAGACCAAAGTTGCTGCTCAAACCTCCTAATGTATTATTTTATGAAATGAATACTAGCAAAAGGCATAGCTAAGATTTTGTCTCCGAAAAAAGAAGTGCTTTTAAAAAATAAAACTTTAGAGGAGTTCTTCTAGTATCTCTTCAGTACGTTAACTTCCACTATGGGCACGGGCATCCTACACTTCGGGAGGGATTATGGTCTATTATGCCACGCTGACCAGGCGCGTTGGCCGTTATTTTCGAGTTTTCCTTCTCTAACAGATGGTGTTATCTGTATACAATATCCGTTAGCTGGCTTTTACAGCACCCTTGAAAGGAAAAGGGGTGGTCAATTTGAATTCTTAATCTGTCAACACCCGGTAACCTAAATTGCTTACATATCTAAACTCATAGTCTAAACCAATAACCGAATGATAACCGATAAACTCATATACTCAACATCCTAAAGTACCTAGGGCCTCTAGTTTTATACACCAGAGGGTAGGGAGTTGTTTTCATTTTAGCTGAGCTTAGTTTAGTTTTTGGCACAAATTAATTGTTATAATTATATCAGTTAAATCATCGTCTATTTCAGACTATTAATTAATGGTTTTGAAATAAAAGTTGCTAAGATGAAGATTATGGTTTTATTTATTTCAATTTTTCTTTTGGTTTAGCTCTCTTACACTTTATTGGTCTTATTCATAATGACTTATCGGAGGTTTAAAAATTCGCTAAAATGGGTTCGCGAAAATTGTCAAAACTTGTTATTCATAACAGTCTTTTTACTCTCCGTAAATCTCCGTTTAAACCTCTGATAAGTCATTATGAATATGAGTATTATGATTTCGTATAGGTACCTGAGAACACAGGTTAGTATATCTGTGCCTGAAAATCGTCTGAAACAGCAGTGTTTTTTGAAGTCAAGTAGTATTATACGTCTCAACTTTATTATCATTATATTCAGTTTTTTATGACGATAAGTTCAAGGGTTTTAAAAAGAAATATACGGGTGAGTTAAATTAGGTAAATGCCAAAAAGAAATATTTATAAACATTTAAGTGTCTACGCACCAGAAAAAAGTTCTATATTAAAATTCGAATTAGTGCATTATAGGTGCATTACCTACTTGGCACAACTAAGTGCATAGCTTACGAAAATATTAAATATTTAATGATATATTTCTTCGTAGGTATTGCAGAGGCACCGTCATTGATCGAGATCGAAGTAGATACATCATATATCATCCCATATGAAATTCACGACTAGAAATTTGAAGTTGAGAAGCATAGAGAGAATATAAGAAATATACTAGTGTGTACAAACGCAACGCCATTCGGAAGATATAGTATTGATGGATATGCTTGTTGTTTTTGCACTGAACAATTCCTAGATCCAAAAGATTTAAAAACGCATACACGTAGTGAACATGACAACGAAAACATTGCAACTTTTATGAAAAACTATACAATGAATAATTACATCGTCAAATTGGATATAACAGATTTATGTTGCGATTTATGTTTGGAACCAATCAGAAATCTAAACGACATTATAGTACATTTATCAATAGAACACGGCAAATTCTTTTACACAGATATTAAAAGCCATATTATCCCATTTAGATTTGATTCAGAAATTTTACAATGCGTTGAATGTTTTTTAGAGTTTAAGAATTTTAAAATCTTACTTGAACATATGAATTCTCATTATAATAATCATATTTGCGAGCTTTGTAAATCTGGATATGTTAATAGGAGAATGTTACGCGCGCACATGTACAGGCACAAAACTGGTGTATTTCAATGCGAGTTTTGTTCAAAGATATTTGATACACGTATTAATTTAAAAGTACATGAAAGAATTGTTCATAAACATGTTAAAAATAGATTGAAATGTACTATATGTGAGATAAAATTCAAGAATTCTACACTTTTGTTAGAACATGAGAGTAATGAACATGGATTATTGAACAAAGAATTTAAATGCGAAGCTTGTTCGGCAGTTTTTACAACGGAAAAAGATTTTATAAAACATTCTAAGTATTATTGTGTTTCAAATGATTAAAATTAAATAAAATTTGAACTCAGTAATGGCGTGGTTTACCTTCGAAGGGATATTCAAATGTTAGGAAGGCCAAAGGAAAGAGATTTCAAAATAAAATCACGCATGTTTTCAGAGCCCCTTTTGCCTGAGGCCCCATATCATCATTTATACGGTTGTAGCTACGCCCCTTAGCACTCAGTATTTAGTAATTGATAATATACGTCTTATCCAACGATCGAAAGTTAAGAAATTTTGAAACCAATCAATAACCATATTACCATACCTTAATCATGTCATGTAGAAATCTTAATTTCAATTCTGCGTAATCGTAGGAAACATAAGAAGTAGCGTAATTTGAAAATTAACGCTTCCCAGAGTGCTGCGAGAACCAGCTAAGGAATATTGTACCAAGTATAATTATAAATCATCTTTATTGTACTCGGGGACAACATTCTATGTGAGTGACGGAAAACTCGAAAACAAACACAGTGCCAACACGCCTGTGCCTCAAGTCCCGTATTTCAATGGTCTCACAATGGCATCACAATGACATATTATAACCTCAAAAAATTAACAATGACTACCAAACTTGATAAAATTCGCAACTAAACAATTAGTTATTTAGTGTTATTGCAAAAAAATGCAATAACTAATTGCTTAGTAGCGAATTTTATCAAGTTTGGTAGTCTATTGTTAATTTTTTGAGGTTATAATGTGTCATTGTGATGCCATTGTGAGACCACTGAAACACGGGACTTGGGGCACTGGTTAGCGCGGCACAGACCATAATCTCTCCCAAAGTGGAGGACGCCCGTGTCCAACAATAAGACCTTAATAGGCTAGAGAGAGAGATTTATTTAATTTGTCAAGGGATCAGTCCGTTAAAGCGCTGGAGAGAGAGAAAGATATTAAAATTAGGACAGTTCCGGTTACCTAAGCTCTCTCGCTCGTCAGCCCATTTACGTCCCACTGGGTCTACACGGGCCTCCTCTACATCGGGAGGGATTATGGTCTGTGCCGCGCTAACCAGTCGCGGGCACAGAAATTATTTTCGAGGGTGTTTTTTAGCCATCAGCCTCTCACCGTCCACTGTTGGACATAGGCCTCCCCCATAGAACGCCACAACGCGCGATCCTGTGCCGTATGCATCCAATGGGAGGGAGATATCCGTGTACAATATTCCTTAGCTAGTTTTTACAGCATCCTTGGCAGGAGGATGGGTGATGGTACACTTGTATTATTCATCGCACGGACTAATTTTAGTTTGAGTTTGATTAGCTATGATTGACTTGTTGATTAAATTTTGCGTAAGAAAGAAGCTTTGCGTAATTGTATTTTCTTTACATAGATTTATGATGTTAATTAATGTTGTAAGAAAATCATTATTTTATTTCTTTGTAAAAGTTATGTAATTACCAATTACAATTTACTTAATAAGTAGATATTAAATGTTGTAGAAATATAGACCTATATGTCAATATTTTATGTATTTTATTTTTTAGGGCTTCATACCTACTATATTAGCATGGGGTACGAATTAGAACATTTTGTAATTGATTTATATAAACGATCAATAGGTGGCATTACGATGCACGTTTGTAAATTATAAAATGTAAATAAGCCGAATTAAGTAGAAATATTGAGTTAAACATAAAGAATAGCACATTTAATAAACAAAACTTCAAATCCACCATAATTTAAAGATTAGAAACACGATAAATAATCGATTGAAGAGCCAAAGTTTAGGGTACTTACGAATATAATTTAGCTTAAAGATTTATGTAGTGTTTTTCAATTATATCGCTAGGTGGCGCAAACATTAAAATGCACCTAACAACTGTATTTTGGAACATGGCGAATCATGCTTTTATGTCTTGTAGCTAGGGATATTGATGTATAAAATACATCGATATTTTTAAAACAATAGTATTTTTGGTAACACACAACTTAAACTAACTGAACTGGAAATGTTTTTGAACATTTGAAACAAATAGAAATGGAAATATTAAGATCTAAAAATGATCTTTTTAACGCATGCTAAATGATGCTATTATAGTTATTGAATCATCTATGTCTAATCCTTACTTTTATCAGCGTACGCCATTCGCTTTTTTTGTTTGGGTTGTTATTAAAATAAGAAGCTTAATTTCGCAAGCTAGTGTCATAACATGATAGCTCATTGGTTTATGAGAGCGGTAATGATAGAAAAAGATCGGGTTCGATTCTCAGCGGCTTTAAGTTTGTTCATTTTGTTTTTTTTTAACGTTAAAAAGTTAGCTCGGTACCGGTACGGCAAAACGTTTTTTCATTAATTTGTTTTTCCAATATATCATTTTATGAAGCAGATAGTTTATGCTACAGCAAAATTAGGACCTTAAAATTTTTGGCGCGTTAATATCTAGAGAGCTGCTGAAAGTTACATAATGTCAGCAGCTCTCTCAGCTTTGGTTAACAGATCGTAGCTCGAGATGGATTTTGGGAAATTATTCATATTAAGTAATTAAGTTCTTTTGGTACGGAAACCTAAAAACCAAAAAATAAAAGTAAAAACGATTTATAAAAAATATTTAAATCCAAAATTTAACAAAAAGTGTACCTATACGGTAAAAACTCAGATCTCCCGTTCTATCGACCAGTTACCGTGACAGAGTTGGTGAGATGTCACCAACTCTGTCACGGTAACTTAACAGATTTTAACGAAATTATACATCTTGTTCTATTGGAAACATAGCAATTTTTCAGTGTTCAAAAACACTCAAGCAGATATTTTTTGAATATGAAACCTAGCTAGATCGTTTTATCGCCCCCACAACTCTGTGTGAAATCTCCGTGAATATATATTTATTTTATCTTTATTATATTATCTGTGATTTTATATATTGGACACATGTCAACTGACTTGACTTATATCCAGTTTCGTTCGAAGTTTCGGCATGTTTACCGTCGAAATTGAAACTTCGATTTTTGCCAACACTCGATCGAACTCACACACTAAATCAATTCTACATGCAAAACTAAATTTATCCAAAAATGAAATTTGATACCTAGTGGTAGTGTCAATAACACGATTCGAAAATGTTAACTGAACCTTGTTATATGGGAAAAAATATTACAGACAAACGAATTTATTTAATATAATATGTGTAAAACGAAATAGACAATCCAAATACACCTTGTTTTAATTTCAGTTGGGTTAAGTTTTTGCCGCAACAGAATTGGCCCACAACCTCTCCCATGTATACTTAGATAACTTTTAATAGCGTACGAAACTTTAATTGAATACGCACTGGCCAGCGGCCAAAGAGTAAAATAATATAGATATACCAGCGGCCGTGAGTAGGTAAACAACGTAGCGCTATCTACCAAAGCGGACATGGCAAGTAGTCTACTGTTAGTGTTAGCTATTGTCACTAGATGGCAATACATTTATGTGTATTAATTGATACCATCTACATTAATTTATTAATATTTTGCGATTGACTCGATATATATTGATACCATCTGTTGAAAATCGTAGGAAAGAAAATAGCCAGTTAAATAACCAGAGTTAGGATGATACCATATTATTGTTCTAATTCGTGTATCTGTCTTTATTATATTATCTGTGATATTAGACACCCATTAGTGACATAGGTACCTACGTAATATCATAGGTAATATGATGACCTCGCTTCCTCGAGGTTTGCTCATCTGTCAAAAATTGTTTATCTTTATTCTCAGTAACGGTGAAAGTACGCATAAGCTTAGCTTGGGACCAGAGGACGTTGTGTGAAATGTCCATGAATATTTATTTATTTCTATTATTAATTAGGTTATCTATACGAAAAATAAAATTATTCTTTCAAATCAATGCAATCGGAATAAAAAAATATGAATAAAATACGACTACTTTTTGCCATTTACCGGCCTGTAACTAAAGTAGATGTTTTTCTGTAGTGCGATAGATGGCGCAATATTGAAGTTGAGATTTTTTTATGCATTTAATTGAGCTGCATCTATTCGTTCAGTTTATCTTGCTCAGCTAGCTTGTCGTTGACTATTACAGCATCCATAAAAAGAATAGCGTGTCGCCAAAAAAATTTGAAGAGGTGGCTACGAAAATTGCCCCACGCATGCCCACGCAATGAAAATTAAATCAAAAACTATCTCTAGTTACCCAATTTCTGTGAGTCTATTTACTAAAATGTATTTATTTATGAAGTCAATACTCATTGGTAGGTATATCGTTATTTTTAATATTCTGAATAATATTTTTCCCTAACAATAAATTTTAATCTTATTTTATAGATGCGACCGGAATAAACAAGAAGGCTGTAATAAAACTCCAACTGAAAGCAAAAAGTAAAAAATCAAGATTAATAGAAACAAAACCTAAAATTAAAGTTAACAAAAAGAAAATTATCATATTAAAATCTCAAGCAGAAGGTGATATCAAGAAGAAATGCAAAGAAAAACAAAAATGGGTGATGAGAACAGAATTAGACAAACACAAAGAAAATATCCGAATGATATTAAACAATTCTAATGCTACCCCTATCGGAAGATATGGTGGAATTGGTTTCGGCTGCTGTTTTTGCAAACACCAAACACAAACGCCAGCTGAACTAAAGAAACATACACACGCTAACCATGAAGATTCCAAATCAAATTGCATGGAAAACTCTACAATGCCATGTTTTATTGTTAAATTAGATATCACTGATTTAAAATGTGAAGTATGTCACATTAATGTTAATGAATTAAATGAGTTAGTGGATCATTTAAAATCAGCACATAACAAACACTTTAATAATGATTTAAAAGACCATATACTACCATTCAAATTTGAGGTAGGACGGTTATTTAAATGCGTGATTTGTGGTACAGAGCGTAGTAATTTTAAAGTACTACTAGAACATATGAATTCACATTATAAGAACTATATATGCGATGTATGTGGTGCTGGATTTGTTAATAAAAAAATTATGCAAACGCATTATTCTAGACACAAAACTGGAGAGTTCAGGTGTTCTTATTGTGACAAAGAATTTAATAATGCAATTAAGAAAAGAGAACATGAACGGGCTGTTCATATAACAAGATGTATGCGAAGTAAATGCGGATATTGCGGTGAAAAATTCTCTGATTATGTTAAAAAGAACAGCCACGAAGTTAATATCCACGGAGCTCAACCAGTAATACTGACATGTCAAGCGTGCGAAAAGACTTTCGATAATCAAAGATCTCTTACAGTGCATACGAAACTTTATCATTTAATGGAGAGAAGAGTTACCAAATAAATTATATTGCTTTTCTTATTTAATATTTGTTAAAGGTTCCTTTAATCATCCCACTCTTTAGCAGGCCCACTCTCTCCACTGGACACAAGCTTAAGGCCTTTAGATTATTAGGATCCTTCAGTACCGAATCTATTACGATTGTCTACTTATTTACTTACTGTAAATGTTAAAAACATATTTTCTGCGCTATTTGTTTATTATACGGTTACTAATTGAAATGCCAAACATCCTCCCGTAGAGGGGGAAGCCCGTGCCCATCCGTGCATAAATAAATTCATTCATGATCCGTGGGCTGGGGAAGGGAACCGGAATAAAGGTAAGACAACCTTTTTTCATAAACAAATTTATTTACATAATGTAATAAAATATATAACTCTTAATCCTAAATATAAAATTAATCTAGTAAAAGCTAAAAATATTCAAATTATTGTGATGTTTGTATTGTGATTATTGTAAGAGTAAAAATGACTGAAAATCGGTGTGTAAATAATACTCATAATAAATAATCATTATTTAATTAAATAGTGCAAAAGAATTGTAGTTGAGTAGTTTTACTTTCAATCTAAACTTGATTATGTGATTGGATTAATTATTTAGTATTAACAGTCAATATTTAAAATTCGAAATACAAAGTAAATATTTCTGTAAATGTAACAGATAGCACCAACATAATTTAGCGTCCTCTTCCTGGCAATACTAGAAACAATAGTTTTGAATTGCGCGGTAGATGGGGTTAAATTAAGTTCGTGAAGTGGTTAGATTACATTTTATTTTACTTTTCAATATATGCTTTTATTCAACTAGGATATTGAACAAGTTTCAAAAGTTAAGTACTTTTTTGGCTTATCGCTCTCCAAAATAAATTGAAGATTTAGAAATCCTTTCCAAAAGTAAATCTTGATTACGCTTATGTACCTTGAGATCCCTAATAATTAACCTCCGGGTGGTATTTAGTCATATGATAATTTAGACTAGCTTTTTGAACAAAAGCTTGCCCACAAACAGTACACACCTTCCTCCTATCCCCGGTATGAATCCTTTCGTGCAAATCTTTCGTAGTTTTCCTAAGAAACAACTTCCTACAAAATTTACATTGATGATCTTTTGAAGTTTTATGTTTAACTTTATGTTTGTACAAACTTTCGAAGCTGAAACATTCGTAATCACAATATTCACATCTATATTTCTCACCTAACATATGAAAACTATTAACGTGTCGTTTCAATTGTGCTTTAGTATTAAAAGCACCTTTACAAGCATTACATTTAAATCTATCATCGATATTATGTTCTTCAAGTTTATGTCTTGTCAGCGGAGCAGCAGTTTTAAAATCTTTATTACACACAGGGCATTTTAAATTTTTACTTAACTTGTAATGTACACCTTTAACGTGGAATCTAAGAGAACTATAATTAGTATACATTTTTTCACATCTTGTACATTTAAAATTAGCACCATCTAGGCTATAGTCTTCTTCTTTGATAAAAAATTTCGGTCGAATAACTGAAATAGAAAATATTTTAAATAGAATTATAAAAAAGATAAACGTAAGTATCTATTTACTCGTATAAGAAAAACAAAAAAATTGTATTTATGTATTGTATACGTATTCTCGTATCCATAATACAAGCAAATATGGCCCGGGACGCCCCAATGTGGCCAGACATCGCCCTTAGGAGGATGCTTTTGGAGCAGCCACGGGGTGGGCAACTGATGGCAGAACAACTCTGGTATTGGCTCCCATACCCCAGCTGAGCACACATCCCAGCTGAGCACACATCCCATCCCCATATCCGAATATAGGAGTGTCCGGTCAGGCATAACTCCCGCCGTAAACAGAAAAAAAACTAGAGGACATTGTGTCAAATTTCCGTGATTTTTATTACTAGACCCCGTAACATTTTGCCTGTCCAGATGCGAGGGCAACCTTCGGGCTTCGTGTGGGCTTTAAGGAAGTCGGACTACCTACTAAACCCCTTGGGTTTTTTTCCTCCGTGGTCATGATATAGTGCCATAAGCCTGAGATGACCCACCGATGGTTGGCCACATTAATTGCGGGCGATTTCTACAATTCCCCCCCTATCGCGTATGCGTGGCTTTCCACCAGAACACTTGTTGAGAGGCCGTCGCCAAATTAGGCGCGGCAGGTGCCCTAACCCACTGCGTCGTCTGTGGCGCACCGATGACTGAGACCTCATTCTTTGCCGCCATCACATAAAGCTTGGGAGTAAATTGTTCCAGAGCAACACAACATATTATTATAATTGTAATTTATGTAAATTGTAACAACTATTGTAATAATTATTTAAAAAAAGATTAATATGACAAAAGATAACGATATCTGCTGAGTTTCTTACGTCGGTTCTTCTCAGCGGATTGAATGTCCTGAACCGTTGGTAGGATAAAAAATTTTTGGACGAATCATAAGAGCTTATTTTTTTGGCAAAAAGAGAATATGCCTACATAAATAAATGAATTTTGATTTCACCTCTCAAGCAAGTGAGGTGAGTGCAGCCCGGCACTGTTCGGTCTTGGCCATGGCTGAAACAGTGGCTGAGACCGACAGGTACAGCGCTCACCGGCGTTTCCCAAGGAAGCCGGTGAGCGCTACAGACAAAAAATTTGAGATTATTATACTATTAGAGATAATTTCTTACCTTTTACTGGTTGTGATTTATAAGGTTCTTCTTTTAAGTTTTCAGAGTTATCGGTTTTCTCATTTTCTGATTTACTTATTTCATTTTCATATTTCTCCGGGTTTACTGCTATATCTTCTGAATCTATTTTGTTTTCTGCAAAGTAAGACATTAATGAGCTATTCAACCAGCCGGCCTCGTGGTTCATGGAACGAGGTCAAACATAAATTGCTTTCTTTTTACATTAAGTAATGAAAAGAGACCTTTAGCAGCTAAAAATAAGAAACCGGCAAATTACAACTTTGACTTGCGTAAGAAATTTACTATAGGTACAATTATTATCATTTTAATAATCATCATACATGTCGTTTAACTGAATCATATTAAGTTACACTGAAAACGTATGGGATTCCCCTTGAATAATTTATATTCTGATTTCAGGTATTTTTGTTTTAGCGATAAAAGGCTGATCTGTGAATTCAACTCTCTAGCTGTGACCGTTCTTGCTGGCGATAGACGGGCGGTCTCAGTATTAAGTAAACTTTAAATACTTTTAAACATAAACAAAGTATGCCTTACCTCCTTCACCAATCTCCAAGTAGTGTGCACTGTCGAAATCAACGTCTGATATAATTTCTGTAAGTATATAAATATATAAGTTTATTGATTTATTGAAATGAATTTATTATACACTCATCCATTATTTGAACATAAAGGAATTTATTATTAGCATATCCCGTATGACTGATTCAGAATACAAGTATCACCACCCCATTTCCTCCTCCGTGCTGTAAGGGACAGCTAAAGGGTTGTAAGCTGATATTTTCTGTGACAGAGACGGAATTCTTTATACTAATAAAACACCTTTAGAACAAATACACACCCGAAGTGGAGTCTTGTGCCGAATAGAAGGTGAAACTTTAATAAGCTGCGAAGGCCGAAGGCCATTAAGCAACTATTAATACCTATATACAAATGCTGTTCTCATATAGAATACGTGATATATCTCAGATTATGGTAAGAAGAACAACCATGAACATGATATTCATGGAGTGCCGCCTAAAATAGTGACCTGTCAAGCGTGCAAGACGTTAAAGATCTCTTACAGTGCATTATGAAACTATCACACAGTGGGAAACGAGTTAAAAGAAACAAATTTAATTTATTTATTAAGTTTTTTTCTTTTGTTTTTTTCTTTTCTCCTTGCCCAGCTTTACACGTCACATTGTTGGGCAAAGACCTTTTGCCCATAGGGAGTATTTGGTCTAATAAGTACCTACCTATGTAACGCTTACCAGACGTGTTGGCTTTGAGGTTTCAGGCTCACAGAAATAATGTCAATTTAACTCCCACAGCACCAACGTGATATTTCCGATAGCACCATCACAAAAGTAGGTAATTAAGAAGTCTCGTTTTGGGTTTGGGTTTTATACACTTCGCACTTTATTTAGTCTACAATACCAGGCGTTGGCACCGAGTATGGCTATAATCTGTCAATCGCCGTTCTATTCTTTAAATTGAGATAGAAATAATTTTACAAGGGGATCCAGTTCAGATCCAGCAATCAACATCCTAGGGATAGGTATCCAAATACCAATGTATAACCCTCCTTTGTCATAAAAAAAACCGGTTATGTAAGAGTTCGACTCGCACACGAATGGTACCTACCGTTATCACAATGGGATAATGCAGGAGAATGTTGACGATGAGTATACATTGTTACAGCATCAACTGATATACAAATATGTACCTATGTATTGTTAATTTTCAGCCCTCTAGCTATCACCGTTCCAGAGATACAGCTTGGTGATAGACGTACAGCAGTGCGCCATCGCATTATGGTTTTGTAATAAGTTATAAAACAGTAAAAATAAAACAAAATTTTGTAATTTATGAATGTAATTACTTAATGCAATAAATATGGTAAATTATACACCTAACTAGAACCGTAATTCATACAAAAATAAAATACTAGAAAAAATTTATGTGTTAATACTATTATACTGAGATTTCTGTACATTTTTCATTAGATACCAATAAAAAAATCATTAATTACTTACAATCATAAGAAAACTAATTCTGTGGATGACATATAGATACTTATTTTTAACTTTAGAATACAAATTCCGAAATTTTAATTATTTTTATAAACACAAACACCACTCTAGCTTAACATAGTGTCATCTGCCGCGGAATAGTTGAACAATAATTTTAGTAACTGCACGGTAGGTGGCGCTAGGTTTAGTTAGTAAAAATAGTAACTAGGGTGTTTACTATGTATTATAACTATGTATTTACAAAAGAAAAGTAGTATATGTATTCTATCCGTAGTCTGGTACCCATAACACAAGCATATAAAGCTTAGCTTGGGACCAGAGGACGTTGTGTGAAATGTCCATGAATATTTATTTATTTATTTATTTAGTAACCTGATTAACGACAAATATACTCCTCGCTTCTTATTAACACGCTTTTATTAGCTTGGTACATATTTATCAATGTATTAATAAACCACTTTTTACGGGTTTGATCGCGTGTAATGTTTTTTAATTTTAGCTTAAGGTTTCATGTGGTACCCGTAAAAAGTGGTTTTATTTCATAAACGTCGTGAAAGTGTTAGAGAATAATGTATTATTATATAATCCATATAGTGGAATCTTTGAAAGTAATTTTCACCCATCATCATCATCATCATAACATCACGCCTTTTTCCCATGGGGGTAGGCAGAGACTAAATTAAATTTTCACCCACTTGCAGTAAAATCAGATTGATCTGAAGTTTCCCACACATTTTAAGTAGGTACCGATCACAATGCAATATCATGACCAGCGGCCGTATTATGAGCTTTTACTTACAGGCAGTTTACGCCGTGAATTGAACGCAAATTCGTATTATGAACAAATTATTAGTCAGTCAGTTAGCTAAACCAGTCATACATTAATGTGTTTAAGGAGAAGATACAACTAAAAGTTAAAGTACTAACTAAAAATTTGCAACTAAAAGTTTTATTTTTGCAATATTACCTAATTTAGCCATGCAGTTTACGGCCTGCCTGGAACTTGAATGATTTTAAAAAGCTCATAATACCCCGGCAGGTATTTGTTCATGTTGCGATGGGATTTGGCTTATCTGCGACCGGCCGTTGACTGACATCAACCTTCCGTTGTGGCCGATGACAATGCAATAGTAAAATAATGTTAAGGATCTACAAGCATTGTTTTTTACTAGGCTACCTCGATTTTACAATAAATGCATACATTTTTTAGGAGTTTACGCCTGTTATTACCGTAATTAAGACATTGAACGAAACAGCCAGGCAGGCAGATTGACTGAAAAAACAAACTTCCATATAGCTTGGGACCCTTAAAAGTTAACCTCCGGGTGGTATTTAGTCATGTGATAATTTAAACTAGCTTTTTGAACAAAAGCTTTCCCACAAACAGTACACACCCGCCTCTTATCCCCGGTATGAATCCTTTCATGCATATTTCTCGTAGCTTTCCTTAAAAAAGTCTTACCACAAAACTTACACTGAAAGTCTTTAGAAGTTTTATGTTTAAAATTATGTCTGTACAGACACGTCGAACTGAATGTTTTGTAATCACAAACATTGCACTTAAGTTGTTTACCCAACATGTGAAAACCGTGATTATGTTTTTTAAGTAGACTACGAATAGAAAAAACTTTTGACCAAGCATTGCAACTAAACCTTTCATCGATATTATGTTCTTCAAATTTATGTTTTATCAGTGAAGGAGGATAATGAAGTTCTTTATTACAGACAGGACATAATTATATATTTTCTTTTTATTTTATAATGAACCGCTTGAACATGTTTGCTTAAATTAAGTAATTTAAGCAAACATGTTCAAGTGGTTTAAATTAAGTAATTTAAGCAAACATGTTCAAGCGGTTCATTATAAAATGTTAATTTTGTTACATATTTTACAAATAAAATTAGAACCGTCTACACTAAAATCTTCCTTTTTGATACAAATTTTTGTTGAAGCTGAAACAGAAAATATTTTTTATGACATCACAAGCAGTTTATTGAATTGTCTGTGTGCTTTTTGACTGACTGTCAAGGACTGTTTTTCGTGCGTATCTTATGTGTATTTCTGTCCTAGTAATCTACCCCAGCTACGCACGAGCATTATTGGCGAAAGCTACTGTTTGTGTAAACCAGAATATTTTTATAGGCTGAATTATGTCACTCTCAGTTACATAGTTCCTATTTAGGCAGTGATCTCTATTCTTTATCTGTGAATATTTCACCTCTATAGCTATTACCCTAAAATAAAGCCTGGTAACAGACAGAAGGACGGACGGACAGTAATGTCTTAGTAATAGTCCCGTTTTCCATTTTTAAGGTAAAAATAAAATTTAACTTGAAAGTAAAACAATGTAATTACAATGAAACAAATATGATAAAATGTATACCTAATTAGAATCTTAATCTTTTATACTGACACATAGTTATATAAAAAAAATGCGGCAGGAATAAACAATTTGTCTCATTCTTTTGTTTTGTATTCAGTGTAAAGGTGTAGGGACCTTAACAAAAGTACCGCATAAAGAGGTTTTCCACTAACCCAGGTCCCACACTTTCACCAAGTTTCACTGTACCATTAAATATCTACTTAGTTCAAAAACTAAAAAACACGCTTGAAAATCCTAAATATTTTTTTTTATTATTGTATTGTCATCGGTCCTTGTTAGGTGTGCATAATTTCAGAACTATCCGACTACTGCAAGTAGGTAAAAATCACTTTTAAAGATTCCGTTACATAAATTAATACATTGATAGATACCTACAAAGTAATATAAGCGCGTTAGAAAAATCATTAGCTACTATAAATCATACGAAAACTAACTCTGTAGTTGAAATACAAATACATATTTCACTAGTAAGGATTGTACACGTAAAATACACTTACAAAATTGTAAATTAAGTAAATCTAATGTACACAGGTGAGCTTAGTTCGCTATTGAATTTTCTCCCCTTCTCTCTCTTTACTACATTTCACCTTTGCCTGTCAATCGAATATTTGTAACGAAAAATAAACCATTCATTGAAGTCTTCCTGATCCCAGTACTCAAACAAAATTCAAACCACAGTCAAAACCGAAGCTAACACACAAAGGGAGTGGACTTCAACAGGATACATTTTTTGAGTTCTAAAATCTATTATTACCTTGATAAAGGTCAGATAGGCAGGCTGACTGAATACACCATATCTTACATTCTTATTTTTATTTTTTTATTATGTTAAGGTCTAGTCTTGGGTATAAGCGTGAGATGATTAAGGTTCTTTATAGCTTGGGATCCCTAAAAGTTAATGTCCGGGTGGTATTTAGTCATATGATAATTTAAACTAGCTTTTTGAACAAAAGCTTGCCCACAAACAGTACACACCTTCCTCCTATCCCCGGTATGAATCCTTTCATGCAAACTTCTCGTAGCATCCCTTAAAAAAGTCTTACCACAAAACTTACATTTAAAGTCTTTAGAAGTTTTATGATTAAATTTATGTTTGTACAGAGTCGACGAATTGAAGGTTTTGTAATCACAAACATTACACTTAAGTTGTTTACCCAACATATGAAAACCTTTATTATGTTTTCTAAGTAGGTCACGAGTTGTAAAAGTTCTTTGACAAGCGTTGCAACTAACCATTTCATCGATGTTATGTTCATCAAATTTATGTTTTCTCAGTTCAGTAGCTTTATTAAATTTTTTATTACAGAGGCGACATTTAAATGTTTTACTGATTTTATAATGTACACGTTTAATGTGACTTTTAAGATATCCAATAGCCGTAAAAATTTTGTTACATATTTTACAAATAAAATTAGTACCGTCTACACTAAAATCTTCCTTTTTGATACAAATTTTTGTTGAAGCTGAAACAGAAAATATTTTTTATGACATCACAAGCAGTTTATTGAATTGTTTGTGTGTTTTTTGACTGACTGTCAAGGACTGTTTTTCGTGCGTATCTTATGTGTATTTCTGTCCTAGTAATCTACCCCAGCTTCGCACGGGCATTATTGGCGAAAGCTACTGTTTGTGTAAACCAGAATACTTTTATAGGTTGAATTATGTCACTCTAAGTCACATTGTTCCTATTTAGGCAGTGATCTCTATTCTTTATCTGTGTAAATTTCAACTCTATAGCTATTACCCTAAAGTACAGCCTGGTAACAGACGGACGGACAGTAATGTCTTAGTAATAGTCCCATTTTCCCTTTTTATACGAAGAGAGGCAAAAATAAAACAATATTTGAAAGTAAAAAAAATGTAATTACAATGAAACAAATATGATAAAATGTATACCTAAATAGAAAATTAATCTTTTATACTGACACATTGTTAAATAAAAAAATACGGCAGGAATAAACAATTTGTCTCAGTTACAGAAGTTAACTCATATTGTTATGAAATTCTGACACGTCTCATTTATCTAATCCCACCTACAGAGGTTTTATCATTCCATACACAGATGTAATTCAGTGTAAAGGTGTAGGGACCTTAACAAAAGTACCGCTTATAGAGGTTTTCCACTAACCCAGGTCCCACACTTTGACCTAGTTTCACTGTACCATTAAATAACTATATTATACTTAGTTCAAAAACTAAAAAACACGCTTGAAAATCCTAAATATTTTTTTATTATTATTGATTTGTCATCGGTCCTTGTTAGGTGTGCATAATTTGCGATCGATCCGACTACTGGAAGTAGGTGAAAATCACTTTTAAAGATTCCGTTACATATATTAATACATTAATAGATACCTACAAACTAATATAAGCGCGTTAGAAATCATTAACTACTAAAAATCATACGAAAACTAACTCTGTAGTCAACTACAGAGTGAAATATGTATTTGTATTTCAAAATACAAATACATATTTCACTCCCTTTATCTAAAATTGCTTAATTCTGCGGTAGATGGCGCTAACCTAAGTAATTAATGAGTAATAATGAGCAATCTAATAAGATTGCTCATTAATTGTAACGCTACATTCAGATAAAAATGACGGATCTATTATATTCTACTGTATTTCATATACTTTTGCCTTTATTGTTTTGTATACAGTTTTTAGCAAAATAATATATAGCCTATGTTATTTCCAGGACTACAAATTATCTCTGTATCAATTTACGTGCAATTCCATTTGGTAGATTTTGCGTGAAAATGTTACAAACAAACAAACTCACTTTTATAATATATATTATATATTTTATACTTTTATAATAAGTAAGGATTGTACACGTAAAATACACTTACATAGTTTAAAATTAAGTAAATCTAATGTACACAGGTGAGCTTAGTTCGCTATTGAATTTTCTCCCCTTCTCTCTCTTTACTACATTTCACCTTTGCCTGTCAATCGAATATTTGTAACGAAAAATAAACCATTCATTGAAGTCTTCCTGATCCCAATACTCAAACAAAATTCAAACCACAGTCAAAACCGAAGCTAACACACAAAGGGAGTGGACTTCAACAGGATACATTTTTTTAGTTTTAAAATCTATTATTACCTTGATTGCAGGCAAGGGTCAGATAGGCAGGCTGACTGAATACAATTTATCTTACATTCTTATTTTTAATTATGTTAAGGTCTAGTCTTAAGTATTATATAGCCGTGAGACAATTAAGGTTCTATGAAGCTTGGGATTCCTAAAAGTTAATGTCCGGGTGGTATTTAGCCATATGATAATTTAAACTAGCTTTTTGAACAAAAGCTTGCCCACAAACAGTACACACCTGCCTCTTATCCCCGGTATGAATCCTTTCATGCAACTTTTTCGTAGTACTCCTTAAAAATGTCTTACCACAAAACTCACATTTAAAGTCTTTAGAAGTTTTATGTTTAAATTTATGTTTGTACAGAGTCGTCGTATTGAAGGTTTTGTAATCACAAACATTACACTTAAGTTGTTTACCCAACATATGAAAACTTTTATTATGTCTTCTAAGTTGTACATGAGACACAAAAGTTCTTTGACAAGCGTTGCAACTAACCATTTCATCGATGTTATGTTCATCAAATTTATGTTTTCTCAGTTCAGTAGCTTTATTAAATTTTTTATTACAGAGGCGACATTTAAATGTTCTGCTTATTTTATAATGTACATGTTTAACGTGACATTTAAGATATTCAAATGTCGCAAAAATTTTGTTACATATTTTACAAATAAAATTAGTACCGTCTACACTAAAATCTTCCTTTTTGATACAAATTTTTGTTGAAGCTGAAACAGAAAATATTTTTTATGACATCACAAGCAGTTTATTGAATTGTTTGTGTGTTTTTTGACTGACTGTCAGGGACTGTTTTTCGTGCGTATCTTATGTGTATTTCTGTCCTAGTAATCTACCCCAGCTTCGCACGGCCGTTATTGGCGAAAGCTACTGTTTGTGTAAACCATGATACTTATGTATGCCAAATTTTGCTGCCCTGAGTTATATTATTTCCATTTAAAATTAAAAAAGGGTAATCTTTTTAAAAACAAAATATAGCCTATTTTCATTGGAGATAATATAGCTAGCAACGGAGAATAAATATTTCCATTCATCAATAAATGCCATCGAGTAGTAACAGAGTCTATTTGTTTAGTTCAATCAAATCTTTCCTTCTGGCCATTGCGAGGGAGGCCACATCGATCAAAACTCCTGTTTGTCCAAACAATGATATTATTCTCGGATAGTTTTTGTACTCGTCATAACTTTGAAACGAAAAGTCCGATTACAATCATTTAAACTCCAGTTTTCACCTATGGAGGAAGGTCATTACGTGTGTTCCTTCCATATTCTAATTTAATATTTGAAAGAAAAACTTGTTGTGGCTAAATTCCAAATATTTTATACGCCATCATTAAGCACTATTAACATAAAAAAAAACCTGTTTTACATACAGTCTATAGTTTTCGCAGCGTACGCATTTTTGCTATCTTGGGTTATATTATTTCTATTTAGGCAAGGATCTCTAATTTTTAAAAAAATACAATGTAGCCATGTACGTCGGGAATAAGAATTTTTTAACGCACACACACACATATATTGTAGTTTTACACACACACATATACAAATTTATTTTAAGTTTTTTAAGTCAGTAGTCAACATTTTTATATATAACATAACTTTACGGTTACATAATGACCATGAACTATCACGTCCTTCAAGGTTTACGTTCTTCTGTCACTCTGTATACATATTACCTGTTTTTAAATCAACAACAATCTTAGGACATTATTACTATTTGCAATTATTTTATTAATTATGTCTTGTACTTTTCTTACCTGATTACTCTGTCAAATTCTGTCCATAATGACAGACTTTTAAAAACTTCTAAAGATTCTCTTCAGCGATGTTCCCATTGTCAGCAATTTGAGATGTGAAGATTAAATCCCTAAGAAGCCTCGACTTTTATAGGCACATAACACAATTTATTAAGTATTTCAAAATCTATTCCCATATTGAGTAACTTTTATTATGATACGAAATTATTATTTTTTTTTCATATATTTATCGCTCCTTTACGCAAACCGATTTACCTACCGAACCGATTTAAATGAAATTCGGTACTTAGTAAAATTATTTCTATTAAAAAATAATTTCTTACCTTTCTTTATCTTTTTAGATTTATCTCTTTTCTGTCTTGGTTTAGTATCTTTCTTTTTATTTTCACATTTCTCCGATTTTTTCACCTTATCTTTTTTCGTTTCTTTTTTGGTTTCTGAAAATTAAGAGAAAAATTATCCTTTTCTTTATGTCCCTATGTGAGCTTAAATCTTTAAAACTACGCAAAGGATTTTATTAAATAGATTGGTCGGTGGTTCAAGAGGAAGGATTACATGTATAATTTGTTGAGGTTTATTTTTTAAATCCAATGAATACGAAGACTCAGGCAACAGCAGAAGACAAAACTTTCACAGGTCTTTTGGTATTGGTCCCGGCACGAATTTGAGCGCTCGGTGGTTGAGTGGGGATCGTTTTGCGCATCGTACACTTCATTGCAAAAAAATTGGGATGATTTACTTCAATATAATTATATTCTGAAATTTTTTTTTACATAATACATGTTGATGCTTGACTACATTCCACCTGATGGTAAGCGCTAATTAAATTAAATTAAAATACTTGTATTATTGTCTATTATTTATATCATTTTAGGAATAATAATTGTTTCTAATTAAGAGTAAATAAATATTTACGGATATAATAGATATACTACTTTGTAATTGTAATTATATACTTATAATAGATGGAAAACACCCAGACGCAGTACAAATATCTGTGTTCATCACACAAATAATTGTCCTGTATGGGAATCGAACCCGTGACCTCGCGATCGTAAGTTGGCAACATAGCCGCTACGCCACGAGGCCCGTCGATAAAAACAAACAAATATAAAAATTTATATTTTAAAAGCTTCAGTCCAAAAATTTATATGTATCAATATAATTGTCTTGAAGTGTACTCATAGTCGTAAGGAAAGTGCATCTAGCACAGAAAACGAATCACAAGTGGTAGTCCAGTCGTGGGAGCCAAAAAAAGATAGGTGCATGGATGTGGCTTGATGTACAGAACTTTTTTTTTCTAATTGGTCCGAAAAAATGTACAGAATCCGAAAATCAACCTGCTGCGTGGGGAAAATAATGGGAAGTTTGTTTAAATAAACGGAAACTGCAAAATGACTGATTTTGACTTGAAAAATCCAACAAAAAAAAAAAGGTTGAAAAAAAAAAAAAAAAAGAAAACAGGCTTGCTTTTCAAGTTACAACGGATTTTTCCACGCGTCGCCATTTTTCAATGGTCACGCGTCAGTCTCACCTGTGACCATGGTGACTGCAAAGTCTCCGAAACGTCGGGCCAAAATTTAAAACAAATATACGCGTCTAAATCCGTAAAAAGTAGTATAGGAAATAATACAATTATTAGATTCAATAAAATCAAACATCGGTTTATTGCACTGAAGAAAAAGTATTACAATCTAGGAATTATTAGGAATGACAATGACAGTGTCACATGCGGTCGTCAGGAAACGGAACTACAGTTTCTTTTTCTGACAGACCTAAGGGCGTTGTTTACTCTATTCCAATATCCTCTCTTAAACATAAGCCCATCTTGGATGAACAATAAGCCAACTTGGAATATGTCGTTGCTTTCGTGAGAGCATCTGCAACCATCATATCAGTTTGTACATAGCGGACTTCAATTGTCCCTCCAAGTACTTTGTCACGAACAAAGTGGTGCCTCACGTCGATGTGCTTCGTCCTGGAATGATAACCATCAGTACCTGAAAGTTTTATAGAACTTTGATTATCACTGTAAATGATCATCGATTTATTCTTCATCTGTGGCCAAAAACATTCTTGAAATTGCTTCAGCCATAAAGCTTCTTGTACACAAGATGATAGTGACATGTACTCAGCTTCCGTTGTAGACAGAGCAACTGTAGGTTGTCGCCTGGAGTTCCAGCTGATCGTTCCTCCCTGAAACATGAATGTGTAACCAGTGCAGGAACGCCGATCATCCTCTGAACTAGCCCAGTCTGCATCGCAATAGCCATGAGCCATAGTCTCTTCAGAGTTCTGCTTATAACTTAGCTTATAATCTTGAGTGCCTTTCAAGTAACGCATAACGCGCTTAAGAGCAATCCAGTGTTGCATTTCGGGCTTGCTATTATATTTGCTTAACATATTAACAACAAAACTAATGTCAGGCCTGGTTACTTGTGAAATGTATAATAAGTACCCAATTATCTCTTGATAAGGAAAATCTATGATTCTTATTTCCTCTGAATTTCCTTGTACACTCAATTTTGTATCCATTGGAGTTTTGACCGTTGATATTTTCAATGTGATTACCATTTTCAATAAATGTCACATCTCTACCAATCACAACTTTCCTAAAAACTGGATCAAAGAATCTATATCCCTTTGTTTTCTCACAGTAGCCTATGAACACCAGTTCACGTGATTTACGATCCCATTTCAAACGATTTTGCTTAGGAACATGTACCATGGCCTTGGAACCAAATATCTTTAAATGTGAAATGTTCGGTTTTTTACCAGTCCATTTTTCATACGGTGTTACCTCAGCCAGAACTCGTGATGGCGATCTGTTGATGACATAGGCTGCAGTAGCGACTGCCTCAGCCCAAAAAGATTTCTGCAGTTTTGCTTCAAATAGCATGCACTTCGTACGCTCCACCAGGGTTCTGTTCATCCTCTCCGCTAGCCCATTTTGCTCTGGTGTATACGGAGTGCTGGTCTGATGTTTGATGCCAGAAGCTGCTAGAAAATTCGATAATTCTTTATTACAAAATTCTTTTCCACTGTCGCTTCTTAGAATTTTAATTTTCTTTCCTAATTCATTCTCTACTTCAACCTTAAATTTCTCAAACACCGATTTAATATCCATTTTATTCTTCAGAAAATAAACATATACTTTTCGTGAGTAATCATCTATGAAGGTTATGAAATACTTTCCACCACCAGCGGACGGAGTCTCCATCGGACCACATAGATCTGTATGAATTATCTCAAGTAATGCATTTGCTCTAGAACCAAAACTTGGAAACGGTAATCGTGTTTGTTTTGCTTCACAACATGGTATACAAACAGTATTCATGTCTTTATTACTTATAGAAATACCTTCAGCACACAATTCTAACCTCTTTACATCAGCCACATTTAAATGCCCCATTCTCTTATGCCATGTAGTTAAATCTGACTTACTTTCGCTTATCGCAGCGTATGCAGTACCAGTAACAGTATTGAGTTTGTACATGTAATTGGTTAGTGTCGCCGTTGCTACTAAATTCTTATTGACATTGTAAATATTATATCCAGTGTCAGTGAATTCTACTTTACAGCCACTCTTTGTTAACTGACTGACCGATAACAGATTTGCACTCAATTCAGGAATAAATAAAACTTTTCTCACTTGGATTTGACATTCATTTCTATTTACCTTGGTCTGTATATTTACTTTACCCATACTTTGCACAGAGACTGCTTCACTGTTTGCCACCATTATTTTCTGAATCGGAGGTGATTGTTTATCATACATCCAGTCTGAGCGTCTTGTCATGTGCATTGTGGCGCCAGAGTCGATATACCAGTCATCCTTGTTTAATGAGCTGTAAGCTGAAAAAATTGCTGAAAAATTATTTTGATTAGTTTTATTTTCATTAGTTTTCTGCAACGTGCACTGATTTTTGAAATGTCCATATTTGTTACAACTGTAACAACGGGGTCCCTTTCCTTTTGGCTTTGTATTAATCGTAGAGGTTTTGTGCTTAGTAAAGAATGCAGAAGTTTCAAATACTGTGACTTCCTGTAAAAGTTTCGTTTTTATAAAATCCGATGAAATTTTGATGCCGGAACTTTCCAGACCCATGATCATTGGTTTATAGTTATCCGGTAAACCTGCCAACATGAGTGTTCCCAGCCATTCATCTCCAACTTCGAAGCCGATGTTCCGCAATTTATGCGCTGTACTCATTATCTTATTCACATATTCTTCTATACTAGGACAGTTATCCAAAGAAGCGTTAATTAAATCCTTCAGTAAGCCGACTTTTCTAGAAAGCCCGGAGTCTTCGAACGCATTTTGAAGGTTTTGCCAAACTTGTTTCGATGACGTAGCATTTTCAAGATGGACATAATTCATCGGTTCGACTAACAAAATTATCTTTGACTTTGCTTTTATATCTTTTTTCGGATCGACATCGGTACCAGGATCAATACATTCCCATAAGTCATCCAGTTCCAAATATGACTTGACTGCGAATTTCCACGTTGAATAATTTTCCCGGCCGGCTAATTTTTCAATTTGCAAGTTAGCGGTCGCCATTGTTCACGGAGTGGTTCGAATTCGCGATTGATTGTACTGTACTTTAAACTTTGCAATAAATATTTAATATTACTGATCTGATCTAATAAAGGTATATGAGACGGCCCATAACCTATAGGAAATAATACAATTATTAGATTCAATAAAATCAAACATCGGTTTATTGCACTGAAGAAAAAGTATTACAATCTAGGAATTATTAGGAATGACAATGACAGTGTCACATGCGGTCGTCAGGAAACGGAACTACAGTTTCTTTTTCTGACAGACCTAAGGGCGTTGTTTACTCTATTCCAATAAGTAGCTTTATTTAGTCATTAATTTATTTACTTATTATTTTTACTTATAATAAAAAAAGTATTGATTTTTGTATGTCCCTACAAGAGGTTATATCTTCGAAGCTACGCAACGGATATTCCTGTGGTATTTTGAAACGGATAGTGTGTTTCAAGAGGATATTTTGTTAGGATTTCGTTATTAAATTCCTCGCCTATGAATTTGCGGCTGCTATTAGAAAACTATGTCTTACCTGCATCACCAAAATCCCAGTCGTATGGACTTTCGAAATCATCACCTAATGTATTATCTGTAAGTAAAATTGTTGATATATTATATACATTTATATTGGCAACACTTATTTCGTTTTTCTGTTCGATTCTGTATGGTTATCTTAATGTATTCCTTATAACAAAATAAATACAGGTGTCGATTCCAGTGCAAGTCCAACTTGACTAAACTTAACCATAAATAAACTATTTTTAGTTTGGTTTTAGTGGTAAACCTATTCTGTTTCAAACAGAAATTAAACTTAAAATTTTAGTTGACAGCACTTATTTGATTTTGACATAATCATTTAAAGCTGCCCACTAACAGACAAAAATGCCTTTTATAGTGAACGAATGAATGAATGAATAAAAAAATAACTAATATAAAATTCCTTTTCAAACGTTATTTGAGCAATATAGGTATTTATAAATATTTACAACTATTTCTGCATCATTGTTATGAACATTTATTAATAATTTAATTAGTTGGCGGCCTTATTTCAGTGTATTTCTCATCTTAGATATGAGCATAGTGAGCATCAAATCTTTTAGGTTATCTGTGGAGTGATTAGCACTACTTTTACTCTGTGGTATACCTATATTACTTTCCTTGATTACTTTATACAAAAAACAAACAATTAAATTCGTTAATTATTTATTTTAATAGGTGTTTAGTGTAAATAATTACAGCAACTAAGGAAAAATATGCTTATAAGCAAATATTTACTTCTCATCTACCATAAACTGATGACGGAAACTCATAATTATCAAGATAACAATGACAAAAGCCAAAAAGTGTATTTATGGAAACATGAAAATCTGTATTTATAAAAATTTGTGATATCATGTGGTGTATAATTATGCAAGAGATATTAAATGAACCTAATAATTTATTTCTACTTTTATTTATAACTTATAAAAGTGTGTTAAGTTCAGTATGTAGTTGTATATGTTAAGTATTCTGATCTATATGTAAGCTACACAACAGTAATTAATTCATCATAGTCTTTTCTTAAGGGCAACATATATCCATGAATTCTTACAAACATTTGGATTAATAGAATGTTAAGAATTCCAATAAATTATATACTTTATTTCTAACTTAGCTAAGCCTGCTAGTGGTTACTATAATATAGCCTATGTGTTAAGTATTCTGATCTAGCTATAAGCTACAAAACAGTATTTATGTATCTATGAATTCTTACAAACAATCTATATGGATTATTAGAATGTTAAGAATTCCAATAAATTATATAGATGCATAACACATTACTTTTTGATATAGTAAGAGGCTTAATACTTACTTATTATACAAATAAAAATGCAATATTTGTTTGAATACATGTTTTACTAAATAAATCTGAATGTTTTCCGAGTACATATAAATAAATGTTGGTCCACTGAACTCTCTAGCTTGGCTTGGCTGATTCTATTCATTTCTTCATTAGTTATTTTTAACAATAAATTTAGAAACCTACTGATAAAAAATATAGCTCACTGTTCTAGAGACAAACTGTTAGAAACCTTATTATCACCTTAGTATCACAGTTCAAGTAGCACCATTTGGTAGGTATAGTTTTAAGACTGGCTACAATTATTATTTCTACTATTTAATGATATTTACATAACTTTAGGCAGACACACACAAATACACATTTTTTATCACTAGTTTCAATGTTCCAAACTATGGTTCCAAAGATTTCTAGATTTTTCCTGTAGTTCACTTAATATAATTGGTAGCAACTGCATTTATAGGTACTGGACCACAATTTTCCATTAGGCCACCAACTGGACATTTATTTTCCCCTGCATGACCTGGAAAAAAGTTATATTTATCATTAGACGCCGTTAACCTCAAAATCGTTCACTTTGTATTAAATTATATATGTTTATAATATTTTTACGATAACGTGTATACTTACATAATATATGATGTCTTAGAATTCTATGGCTAAGTAAAAATACGTATTATATTATGTATGTAAATTACAAAACTATTTCGACAAAAATTAAGTAAACAAAGAAATACCTAAATAATTAGTTCTACGAATCTCCGCACTTGACTGTGATTCGTCTGTTTTTCGCGCTTTGTTTAACCTCAATTTTGGCGCCAATATTTAATTTATCAAGTATAATTTTAATTTATAAATATTTTTTATTTGCTAACAAACATTTATTATTCAATATTTAATCAGAAAATCAACTTTTAATGTTCAAAAAGCCATGATAAAATTTAGTGAATTTAAGTCGGCACCTACTCACATCCCGACTAAATAAGTCGAGAACTCACTAAATTAAGTGAATTTTTGACATTTATGATGTACACCAGAATAGCATTATCACTAAATTGTATAGATTGACTAATTTTGGTCCTGTCAAACTTAATTTAAGTGAAGTTGTGTCTCTCAGAATAAGAAAGTGAGATTTGACAGGAATAAATCAATTTTTAGTTAAGTTTAGTTAAGTTCTTGGACACAGAATCGACACCTTTGTCATATCTTCTAAATGCGTACATCTAAAAAGTTGATTGTATTTTTTACAGCCAGGGACTGCATTGAACTATATATGGTCTTTATTTGTGTATGTTACGTTAGTATTATTTTTTATAGTTAAGTCGGTTAGGGGCCTACATCAATATTATTCAATATCATCGCCGACACGTACATATTAACACAGCCAGTAAGCACAGAGGTGTCGATTCTGTGTCCAAGAACTTAACTAAACTTAACTAAAATTTGATTTATTCCTGTCAAATCTCACTTTCCTATTCTGAAAGACACAACTTCACTTAAATTAAGTTTGACAGGACCAAAATTAGTCAATCTATACAATTTAGTGATAATGCTATTCTGATGTACATCATAAATGTCAAAAATTCACTTAATTTAGTGAGTTCTCGACTTATTTAGTCGCGATGTGAGTAGGTACCAACTTAAATTCACTAAATTTTATCATGGCTTTTTGAACATTAAAAGTTGATTTTCTGATTAAATATTGAATAATAAATGTTTGTTAGCAAATAAAAAATATTTATAAATTAAATTATACTTGATAAATTCAATATTGGCGCCAAAATTGAGGTTAAATAAAGCGCGAAAAACCGACGAATCACAGTCAAGTGCGGAGATTCGTAGAACTAATTATTTAGGTATTTCTTTGTTTACTTAATTTTTGTCGAAATAGTTTTGTAATTTACATACATAATATAATACGTATTTTTACTTAGCCATAGAATTCTAAGACATCATATATTATGTAAGTATACAAGTTATCGTAAAAATATTATAAACATATATACCTAATTTAATACAAAGTGAACGATTTTGAGGTTAATGGCGTCTAATGATAAATATAACTTTTTTCCAGGTCATGCAGGGGAAAATAAATGTCCAGTTGGTGGCCTAGTGGAAAATTGTGGTCCAGTACCTATAAATGCAGTTGCTACCAATTATATTAAGTGAACTACAGGAAAAATCTAGAAATCATTGGAACCATAGTTTGGAACATTGAAACTAGTGATAAAAAATGTGTATTTGTGTGTGTCTGCCTAAAGTTATGTAAATATCATTAAATAGTAGAAATAATAATTGTAGCCAGTCTTAAAACTATACCTACCAAATGGTGCTACTTGAACTGTGATACTTAATAAGGTTTCTAACAGTTTGTCTCTAGAACAGTGAGCTATATTTTTTATCAGTAGGTTTCTAAATTTATTATTAAAAATAACTAATGAAGAAATGAATAGAATCAGCCAAGCCAAGCCAGGGAGTTCAGTGGACCAACATTTATTTATATGTACTCGGAAAACATTCAGATTTATTTAGTAAAACATGTATTCAAACAAATATTGCATTTTTATTTGTATAATAAGTAAGTATTAAGCCTCTTACTATATCAAAAAGTAATGTGTTATGCATCTATATAATTTATTGGAATTCTTAACATTCTAATAATCCATATAGATTGTTTGTAAGAATTCATAGATACATAAATACTGTTTTGTAGCTTATAGCTAGATCAGAATACTTAACACATAGGCTATATTATAGTAACCACTAGCAGGCTTAGCTAAGTTAGAAATAAAGTATATAATTTATTGGAATTCTTAACATTCTATTAATCCAAATGTTTGTAAGAATTCATGGATATATGTTGCCCTTAAGAAAAGACTATGATGAATTAATTACTGTTGTGTAGCTTACATATAGATCAGAATACTTAACATATACAACTACATACTGAACTTAACACACTTTTATAAGTTATAAATAAAAGTAGAAATAAATTATTAGGTTCATTTAATATCTCTTGCATAATTATACACCACATGATATCACAAATTTTTATAAATACAGATTTTCATGTTTCCATAAATACACTTTTTGGCTTTTGTCATTGTTATCTTGATAATTATGAGTTTCCGTCATCAGTTTATGGTAGATGAGAAGTAAATATTTGCTGATAAGCATATTTTTCCTTAGTTGCTGTAATTATTTACGACGAATTTATACCGACATTATATTAAATGAATTGTTTTTATTTGATTATTTCTTCAAAATACTAATTATTTGTTTATTTATTATTATTTTACTATGCTGATTTTATCAATTATATTTAATAATTGAATATGTATTTGAGTATGACATTGTATTGTGAAATTTGATTTATGTAATATTTAAAGTATGACATATAAGAATCCCTTATGAATAAATGAGTTATGAGTTATTTACACTAAACACCTATTAAAATAAATAATTAACGAATTTAATTGTTTGTTTTTTGTATAAAGTAATCAAGGAAAGTAATATAGGCATACCACAGAGTAAAAGTAGTGCTAATCACTCCACAGATAACCTAAAAGATTTGATGCTCACTATGCTCATATCTAAGATGAGAAATACACTGAAATAAGGCCGCCAACTAATTAAATTATTAATAAATGTTCATAACAATGATGCAGAAATAGTTGTAAATATTTATAAATAACTATATTGCTCAAATAACGTTTGAAAAGGAATTTTATATTAGTTATTTTTTTATTCATTCATTCATTCGTTCACTATAAAAGGCATTTTTGTCTGTTAGTGGGCAGCTTTAAATGATTATGTCAAAATCAAATAAGTGCTGTCAACTAAAATTTAAAGTTTAATTTCTGTTTGAAACAGAATAGGTTTATCACTAAAACCAAACTAAAAATAGTTTATTTATGGTTAAGTTTAGTCAAGTTGGACTTGCACTGGAATCGACACCAGAAAATGAAGAATTAGGGATACTTTTCCTATTTACTCAAAATCTACTAAATATATTTTAATTCTGATTTACGTGTTTCTATAATATATAATAGTTACTTATGTTTTTAAAGTTATTTTATTAGTTAATACGCGATAATAGACCGACAAATGAAAAAAATAAAAACTTAGAGAGGTTGTTTCGCTAAGATTTTCTATCGAGAAAACTTTTTTCAATCGCGTTTCTGAGTTTATGCGATCCTAGATCATATATTGAAAAAACATATACTTAAAAATTAGAGCTCTAGCCATTCAATCTAAAGAAACAATGAAAACTTCGTACGTAGAAAAATGCACGAAGCTATTTTGGTATCCTCTTAAAATAGAAATTAATATTACACACCAGATGGGATACACCTGAATTGCCCTTAACTGTAATTCCTCGACAGTTTCCATATAGGTTGTCTGGAAGAGATTGCTACCAGCGATAAGACCACCGGTCTGGTATCGCTGGTAGCAATAGCTGTAGCTGGTAGCTTGTACATAGCTTAACGCGTTCAATGCTGAATAATTTGCGAATTTATAGCCAATGCTAAGAAAAAAGTCATTCGCCCAGTGCTGAAAACGCGTATGTGCGTTCAAAAAATTTTTCGCGTAGTGCTAAGAACGCTTATAAGCGTTCATAGAAAACTCGCGTAGTGCGGCTGGACGCTATAGCGCGTTGTCTTTTACCTTCCCGCAGTGCGGCCGACGCTTATGTGCGTTCGGTAACTTTCGAGTTTTATGACTGTCATAAAACAATTACGGGTCATATAAAGGTGTTGGATGGATAAAGGTGCTTCCACACTAGTGTTTATTTGTAAGAGATTTTGTGAAGTTTACGCCATAATATACCTTCGTTCGGTTTTGTTAAAATAGTAAGTTATACCTTAATAAAACAGTAATAGTAAAGGTACCTTCTCCCGAAAGCCCTTTTATTCTTAATTTTTTTTATTTACGACACTTCGCCCGCCTCGTAATAGACACCATTTATAAATAGACTAAAACTACCTATTACTTTAGTTAAAAGAGCGAGTCATAATAAAATTATTGCAATAATCTATTGTACTAAATTAGGTTATTGTAGACGGGCTTCGTGGCGTAGTGGTTCATGTACTGGACTGCCGTTCACAAGGTCGCGGGTTCGATTCCCGCTTGGGACAATTATTTGTGTGATATTCATAAATGTCATACAAATGTTTGTACTACGTCTGGGTGTTTTCTATGTATTTTAAGTATGTATTTACAAAAGAAAAGTAGTATATGTATTATATCCGTATTCTGGTACCCATAACACAAGCATAATAAGCTTAGCTTGGGACCAAAGGACGATGTGTGAAATGTCCATGAATATATATTTATTGTTGTCGTCGCCGCCCCCCCCCCCCTGCAAGATTCGTAGCAGAAACCTGACTAGTGTGTAGTCTCCTTTACAATTCCACATTTTACGACCGCTTCGAAACAATAGACACCCAGAATACACGCTATAAACGAACAGGTGCGGCGCACCCCGCTTGCCTACAGATTTTTTTTTGTATGGACGCGTATACGCGTCGGCCCGCACTTGGTGAAGATCAGAAAAACGCGCATAAGCGTTAGCCGCACTGAACGTATTAAGCTGTACTATATCTAATTATGTAGTTTGTCTTTTCTTTGGTGTACAATAAAGAATTTTGTATTGTATTGTATGAGTTTTAAGTTGCTACCTTCAGCTGTCTCAAAATCGTTTGACAGACAGACAACACCAAAATCCAGACAGTCAAAGACAGAGAGACAGATATCGAAGTGATCCTATAAGGATTTCTTTTATAAAACCTACGAGCATGTGATAAAAAATACATACCTTCATGTACTTCTAACCCACTGTGATTTTCAGATATTTCAACAGATACATTTTCAACTTTCACTACGAGAATAGGTTCTACTTCTTGCTTTACTGAAAAAAAGGTTAAATCACTTATTTCCAACTCTATACTATTATTGTCACCAGTCCTTTTCCTTCAGCACCCTGGGGAGGAAATGAGATGGTGACACATGTATTCTTAATGCACATTTTAAAATACATACCTAAAATAGCATCTCCGTTTAATAATTTCTTGTATATACCCTCATGAGTGGCTTTGAATTTCGCTTCTGACGACACCACAGTTTTTTTGAATCTATTGGCATCTCTTAGTAAGCCTATGCACACTTCACAAATATTATATGTCACAGCGCATAATTTACCCGGCAGTGGCAATATCTGAAATAAAAAACATGTTTTTATAAACTTCGTTCGATTCTATCTATTGATGTAACCGAAAGTTTACATGTCTTGCAAGTATATTTATGTAAAACATAAAAAGTATAATTTTTTTAAGTTAAGTACATTTTTACACATAATAATTAGTTTCAAAATGTAAAAATTGCGCCATTTAGCGGCGATCATCAAAAACTATCTATCTGTGTGTTTAATAATCTATGTAACATAATCTTTTAGAGGGAATTGTCATATTGATCTGTAATTTTGCTAATGATAGGCTGTGAAAGATTTGCTGTTGATAATACAATACGAAAAATTATCCAGTTTATTCAAGCGTCATTTTTGCTTTTCATGCACTTATAAAATCATGAAGTTAGTTTTAATAAGAAATGCGTTCACCATGAATATGGATTTAACTACTTAAAACATAGAAAACAAGTAACATTACACTTTTTCTTATCAATATATTTATCAGAATAAGGACTTAATACAAACAAACTATACATCCGTAAAAAGTAGTTTTATTTAAACAAATGAGTCGCGCAAGTGTTAGAAAATATTATGTCAAACTATACTATATAACTATATATATATTTATTATTATTATTTATTATTTTTTAAATACATAGGCACACAAAATAGAAAATACGCAGAAGCAAAACATATTATATCTTTACTTCTTAGAAAACAAAGTCGTAATTTTTGTATGTATGTCCCTATGTGAGCTTATATCTTCAAAAATAGGCAACGGATCTTGATGCGCTTTTTTTTAATAGATGGGATGGTTCAAGGGGATGGCTTTTTTGCATAATTTGTTGGGGTCTGCTATATGTATATTGGATGAGATATGATTAAATTTGTCGAGAAACTCGGACTCGTGCGAGCTATAAATGAAAACGCTGCCTTATCTATGTGAGGTACAACAATGTAATGTATGGAGGAATTGTTTGATAACTATAGTTATTCAAAAAAGTCCGCGAGGGCATATGTCGATCTTTTAAGGGAAACCCGCTGTACCCATAATAATGTCGCAAAAATTATCAAATTCAATAGGGTGTTTTCAAAAGCTATTTATGTGTATATAGTAATCTTTTTTATCAACTTAAATACCTTAGTTAGCTTACACATTTAATATAGATTATAACTTTTTACATCATGCAATTTAAATGAATATCTTAGGAGATATGACGAAAAAAGAATTACGCGTGACAAAATAAAATACTTAAACTGTTGGCTGAGCAACGCGAACGTTTCCTCGGTCTTCGATCCATTCTCTATTATGTATTTGGATGTTTGGTTAAGGGCCTACATCAATATAATCGTATATCATCGCCGACACGTACATATTTAACACAGCCAGTAGGCACAGAAAATGCAGAATTAGGGATACTTTTCCTATTTACTCAAAATCTACTAAATATATTTTAATTCTGATTTACGTGTTTCTATATATAATATGTAGTTACTTATGTTTTTAAAGTTATTTCATTAGTTAATACGCGATAATAGACAGAGAAATGAAAAAAATAAAAAATTAGAGAGGTTGTTTCGCTAAGATTTTCTATCGAGAAAACTTTTTTCAATCGCGTTTCTGAGTTTATGCGATCCTAGATCATATATTGAAAAAACATATACTTAAAAATTAGAGCTCTAGCCATTCAATCTAAAGAAACAATGAAAACTTCGTACGTAGAAAAATGCACGAAGCTATTTTGGTATCGTCATAATGTTGGATTTTATGAAAGTAATGTTGGATGTTTGTTGTTCTTTACGTAAAGACTACTGGATGGATTTTCATGAAACTTTACTAAATTCCACGCGTACGGAGTCGCGGGCAACAGCTAGTATAGTGATAAATTCAATAATTAATACACAATTGCCGTGTGCCGAATTCGAACCGGCGACTCGTGAACAGTAGTACAATACACTGTATACACTAATTAAATGGCATGTACACATACCACCGGTGCTGGTGTAATAAATAACTTGTAAACACTTATTTTTGTTGATCATACCGTAAAAAAAAAACCTGTACTCACTTCGATATTAAAACAGTATCTTAACAGATCCGCAAATATCTCTTCTTCACCATTCTCTGAACAAGACTCAGCTAGATTTTTGAACTTTCCTGTCGCGTGACAACATCTGCACAACTCTTGATCCAATATTATTTCTTGGTTTCTGTCGCACGAGTCTTCCAACAGCGAACTTCCATTCATTTTAGGCTAAGGTTCTAAGTTTTCTTTTATGTAATAAAAGTAAGCAAAACTAATGGCGTTATCAGTAAATACATTTAAATAAAATATCACCACATCACAAGTTTACAACGTATACACAGCGAGAATTCAAAAATAATATTCCAACATCATACAACTCGCGGCCATATTTGTTATAATTTTTTGCTACCATTAATATCGACCAAATTTTCCCTTTATACAAACTGGTTGTAATTTTACAAAACTTAAATTATCTCAACATCTGGGTTTCCTGTAAATTGCAATTTCAATCAAAATTGGTATCTGTTTTTATAGTGTTTTATCCATATTCCATTGGTTTTATCACTTATTTTACCACTGCTATAAATATTTGTGTATTTCTGTTATTGTTATGAATATAGTAGAAAAATAATTCATATAATTGGCAACACTAAATCATTATCCTGTGCAAATCGTGGCGATTTGAAGTTTTTATTTAGTTCACGAAGTATAGATACAAGGAGTCCGAACGTAATGTTGAACGAATGGTCTCAATTTAAGGGACAGATTTTTTGCCGGTAGAGCGCGCCATTTTTCAAGAAGTACTCGTTTGAACTATTGACACCTGTAGAAAAAAATATTCTGAGAAACGTGCAATTAAATATAAGTTTCAGGAAATTTTTAGAAATTTTTCGAGTGCTTTAAACCCAACAATACAGAGAAGGTCAAGAGATATTCTGATATTCTATAATAGCATCGGTACGTTCTGAATACTAGCGCAGCCAGTGGCAGAAAATAGAACTATGATCTGGGTTTATTATTGTGTACACGAAATATTATGGAAAAGCCTATACCGTTCGGACTCCTTGTATCTATACTTCGTGATTTAGTTATTTGACATACAGTCTGTCCAGTATAAGTTGGCGTTTGAGCGGGGGCGCCTCCTACGCTATGGGTGTTGCCACCTTTATTTTATATTCCCTATATCTGCCTAACAAAATATTTATTGACATAATTATACGTCGTAGGAGACTTGATTAAAATAGTTTACTTAAGGATTTTAGTTTTAACTTAGGTTCCAAGATTGTGATGTGGGTCCTTAAATGGTGTAAATGGTGAGTAATTCGTTTATTTACTGTAGTTGGTGAGACTGAATGGTGACCCGTTGAAATTTTATAAAAGGATCCTTCCAAACCAGCTACACGTGTCGTAAGCCACGGATCAATCTCATCGTAGTTAATAGGATGTTGTAGTTAACGTAGTTAGCTTATTCAGTATTACAGGGTGTTTGGATTGGAGACTACCCTGGCAATAATTTCAGGTGATGTCTACGATGCATTTTCTCTGATATATATATATACCTATGTATAATATTATATGTGTATAATATTATATGTATATAATATTAACATATATTTCACTAGCTGTTGCCCGCGACTTCGTACCCGTAAATAATTTCCTCTATAAAATATTATAGATTAATAGGGTTTTTCTGGGTGAGCATTTGAATAAAACAAAAATTTATTGTTTAAGATAATTGTGATCTATTAGCGGAGATATGCCTGTGAAAAATTCTTCAGATTCATCTGAATTATAAGAATCTGAATCAGAACAATCTGAATCGCTGGAATTTAAATTAATCTAATACCTAATATCATATAATCTTTATAGTATAGAAACTACCTTAAATTATGTGATTCATATTTATAAATATAGAGAAACCATTTTTATGACACCAACTCACATCGAGTTTCTATGGCAACCATGTACATTTTACCCCAAGTTTGGGGTAATGTATAAAATTTTTAACACACCATGAAGGTACAGATACCTTCATGCCAAACACAAGCAATTGTGAACTGTCAAAATTAGTTCTCTCTTTTGCCACGCGCCAACCATGAAGGTATAGATAAAAATGGAGTTCAGACTCTGAATACCTACTTGAAGCAAAAATGATGTATGGCTATCTCGCTCACTGTGGTCAAACCCTTTCTTTCTAAGTAGGGTAACCTTTATTGTATTTCTTCCAGGACAAAACTTCAAGTAGTTGTGTTCCATATAGTGTCAACAAAATGTTCACTTCTAAGACCTAGCCCGTATAGATTTTATATGTCGAGATATTTTATGTACTGTGCGTAAAAAAAATACTCAAAAAACAAACAGTTTGTTATCGCGTGAAAGTTTGGATAATTCTAGTTTTTTAACAGTAACTGGAGGTTCGGTTGTTAAATTTATTATTCTTTTTACATTTTTAAACACGTAAAATTTCCTAGTTCGTATGTACGATGTACCTATAGAATATTGGTGGGAAATAGATAATTACTAGAACAAAGGTGTAGTTCCTACGGCAATACGAAATTAATGAATGATTGTGAGATCTGCTTGAGATAAAATAATAATAATTTACCTTTATTTCAGACCTAAATACATGTTACAAAGATACAGAAAAATGATTCCAACGAATTGAGAACCTCCTTTTTTGAAGCCGATTAAAAATAACAAGGTGTTAGTAATTTCTTAGTAAACAAAACAAATTACACAATAAAATCTATTTGGTATACCTAAGTGGAAACATAACTTTTTGTGTAGGTAGCGTAAAAACGAAAAAGGGTTATTTTACTCATATTTTTAAACATGTACTGTTATTAAGGGACCAACCATGAAATCGCAAAAGATATATGTTTCATTAATTTTGCAGATTAATTAAACATTATGAATACATACTGAACAATAGTTTTTCCTAGATTTCTGGGTTAGCCAATGTATTTCTATTTATTAATGTCAGTTAAAGGGCAAATTCGGTCAATAATACTTCTGAAAAAAAAAATACGTTACGTTGATTAAAATTAGTTTGTCGGGAAATCTGTAGTTAATAGTCATTTTAACTGACAATATGAATGTGGTTAAAAGTGGCTGACGGAAGAACGGAGAATCAGTCAAAATCAATTTTTACGTATATTTCTGTCTACAGCGTTTAAAGGAACCTATCATGAATGGCATGACGGGAGCTAAAAACCTAACCCACCCTTGTCGGGTTGCCCTTGGCTCCCTGTGCCTTGTGTTCCACTACTTGGCGCTAGGCAAGTCAGTTAAAATTACATTTAAACAGCTATATTGGGTAAAATTAGTTTTCAATAATTTCAGTCAAAAGTACTACTGTCGAGAGCTTACAGTCTATTGAGTGGTTATAAGTTTTGACTGTGACATAGATCATAGGGGGCTATAATAGGAACGATAATAAAGTTACAAAAAAAGGGCAAAAAAGAAACAACAGCACTTTCCAAATTAAAATCATTTAATAACTTTTCTTTTATACATGACTAAATATTATTGTTTTGTGTAATTTCTGTCTCTTACCACGTAAATCACTAAGTATATTTTCTGTATGACTCTTTAAGTGTTAAAAAATGAATTTGCAATTTTCTTAATTAATACGCTTTCATGCAAATCATTGCAATAAATTGAGTCCGTGATGGGATGCTTAAACATTTCTTGCAACAGAGGAGTAAAATGTTGTGATACAACATTAATTAATTTGTTTTCTATATTGTTTTCTCTGAGTTGGCCCATCAGGAAGGATTACTTTCATAAATGCCAGAGCTAGGATTTGGTACACCCAGAGTAGCTACTTGCCCCATAGACTCTTCCTGTAATGAACTGTCTATCTGAAAATTATAATATATTTTACAAAATATAGCCTTTTGCCATATATTCGAACTACTACATTTCTGAAACATAATAATAATGTAAGGCTCTCATTAGGCAGTCGGATCGGGGGGGGGCTGGTTCAGAAAGCAGCAATTATCTCTGGAGCCTTGAGCGCCGGTAGTTTGGAAAATGTTCCTGATACTGGTGGGGTATTTTTTTTCATACTAGTTTTTATATTCCTTATAAATTCAAATATTTAACATTGTATAACATGTGAGACAATTAAAGGAGTTTGTAAATAGATACTTGAAATTTTACCTTGCAAGGTGATACTGCTTCTTGATTTGTAATTATAGTAGGAACTGCTGTTTGTTTTAAAAAATCCTTGCACTTTCATAAAATTTCATTTTCAATGGTACAATGGATAACCATAATTTCCTCTGTGTACTATTTTTAGGAAATCTAAAAAAATAATATTGCAGGTAAGTATATTAATGTTGTAAATAATGTGAAATAAAAATTAAATGACTAAGCAAACATGTGTAATTTAGTTCAGGTCCCACAGAAAGTCCTAGATATGTCCTCAGTATGGTCACACTATTTCAAAATTACTTCTTGTAAACAAGAAAGATAAAATTGCACTAAGTCCATGAAATTCAATGTAAGACTATTAGATCTTTACATCGTTATCAGTATAGTTAGTTAGAAGTATGCTGAAAACATTGTTTAATCATTTTATGAAGTATTTAATTGAAAATACAAAGAAATATGTTTGCAGTTATTCAATGCCAGAAATCACGATCTAAACACTTACGCGTGAAATTGTATATCACCTCCTGGACACCACGTACTACCGCAACCACGCACTACACAAGTTTGCACCATTTCTTTAATTATAAAAATAATTAGAGTCGAAAATTTGAAACGAAGCTGTGAACCGTAAAGTAAACAACCGACATATTGGCACAATTTTGTCGACAACTTGACATATGGTGACCAATGTTGCCAAATTACGAAATCCTTAGGAAATGGGGAAAATAATTCACTGATTCGTCAACCATGAAAAGCATCCGTGATCTACTATTTTATTATTTTTAATTTCATTCATCGTATTTCAACTAGTTATTTATAGTTACGATTAAACACTATCAAATGACAGTGTTTAACTTGTGATTTGATATGTGTGGTGACTCTTTTTAAGAATTTACTAGGAGATTTTAATAAGGAGATAGCAGTACTAAGGCCACACTAAAAAGAGAGGTCAGACCACAGAGAGTGAGATAGAGATACGTAGGTATTTGCCTCAAACCGATGTTCCAAGTATGGCCTCCTTTTTTTTATCTATACCTTCATGGCGCCAACTTATACTGGACAGACAGTGACAGACTGTACATTAGCAGTCTTGAAAAAAAGAAAAAATACAAAGCCGTAAAATAAGAAGAAGAAGAAGAACTTATTTGCTGAATTTAATAACAATTATTATTTAAAATGATGAACAGCGTGAGAGCTTCGCAAAGCGATTTTACAAAGTATAAAACTTCTATAGCTTTGTAAGTACCTACACGATTAAAGAGTTTTTATAGCGCTATCATATTTGCTTAATTGAAATATTTGATGACCCTGAATTTAGGAGACAGCAGACAAAATAAAATTTTAGATAGGGATATTAAGATTATTTCAGTTAGTTTCTTTAATTTTGGCTTGGGGCATTCTGGGACGTATATCAACGAAAAAAAAAAATAAGGTCATCTCTTGGTCTTAAAAAAATCTATAGGTGATATTCTTTTTATTTTAAATTTGTTCGTCAGATTGTTAGATATCCTTAATTTTAGATTTCTTTTGAAGTCAGATATCCACGTTAAAAATAATCCACAACAAAACAACTAGGTACCTGAAATCACCTTTTATGAATCCAAAAATAAACTAAATTTGAAAGTTTCAGATTTTCAAAACAATGAACACCACAGTGAGGGTCATAATATTTGGCCAATTTTACAGCATTTATTGGCATATTTGTACAAATTTTATTTGTTTTTAGCTGTTACCCACTACTTCGTACTCATGGATTGTATAAAATTTTCTGTTTTAGCGTGATGATACACAACAACACAACACAACACAACACTGAAAGAATTTTTCAAATCGGACCAGCGGTTCCTGAGAGTAATGCGTTCAAATGAATAAACTGTACCTTTATAATATTAGTACAAAGTATATATTTCAAATGTCATGTATTGTATAAACCAAATCACAGACAACAGCTAGCCTATGTTGAGTTCATAACTTCATAAGGTCATTTTCACTTTGTTTTTTAGACAACCACAAAATGTGAGATGTTGTTGTTGCTTACAACGGAGATATCTTAAGAGTCTGTGGACAGAATATAAATGGATTGGACAGAAAGAGGTTTATGGTGAGATGTTGAAAGAATGCTATAATGTTACTGTAAGTATTAACATTTATAATACTAATAATGTAGTTTATCACGTTTCTATCTTGTAAATGCGTAGAACGAAAGGTGGATTGTATGTTTTCCAGCACCACATACTTATCATATGAATTTTAAGTTACTACCTTCAGCCGTTGCTGAATGAAAAAAGTTTGACAGATGGACAAAGAGACAGACACTGAAGTGAGACTATAAGGGTTTCTTTTTTGTACGAGACCCTAAAAACGCGATTCACGCTCCGTGATCCAAATTACATTGGCTGATGTGGACCCAGCTAATGGTACCACATGATAAAAAACTGTAGATTTGTGGCTTTTATGGTATACTTACTGTTTTTATAAATTTCAGTGGCCTAAGGAAGTAAATTCCAAATATCGTATTTGTGATTTCTGTATAACACATCTGAGAAACGCGTTGGTATTCAAACGACGTGTTTTGAAGACATATTTATTAGGTAAGTATTTAAACTATATTTAAAGTTCATGTTATGACACATTGCTAATATTATTTCCCTTTGATGATTTTCTGATCAGACAGATCTAATTTATCCATTTATTGATCTATTTGCCTCATCCTTATTGGTTCCTGCGACTCTGGTATGATCTTTTATATGTGTAAGTGTCATATTTTTATAGAATTATGTCCCCAGCCACATACGTGACTTGCAAGTCAAGATATCGAAAAATTCATATGTGGCTTACTAGTCAACTAAATATCGAAAGAGCCAAATGTGGCTCACGAGTCGACTAAACACCGAAATAGCTGTTTACTAGTGATGGACGATATACATCGAAATATATTTTAATTCCGGTTTACGTGTTTCTATATATAATAGTTACTTATGTTTTTAAAGTTATTTCATTAGTTAATACGCGATAATAGACGGACAAATGAAAAAAATAAAAAAATAGAGAGGTTGTTTAGCTAAGATTTTCTATCGAGAAAACTTTTTTCAATCGCGTTTCTGAGTTTATGTGATCCTAGATTATATATTGAAAAAACATATACTTAAAAATTAGAGCTCTAGCCATTCAATCTAAAGAAACAATGAAAACTTCGTACGTAGAAAAATGCACGAAGCTATTTTGGTATCCTCTTAAATAAAACGAAATGTTATAATCAGTGCTGCCAATATATTAAATTAAACCAAAACAAGCAACTTTTCATTGTGGACTGATCACCATCAGTTAGTGCATCATAACTGAAAAATTAACTAATCTGAAGATGTTTTTAACTACCAGGGGACGAGAACTGAAAAAGTGTATAGATACCCTTAAATTGAAAACAGCTTCTTCAGGAGAACCTACTTACTGGCCCACTGATAGAGCTAAACTGACTGACTTATTAGACTTTTTCGTGACAAAAGGCATGTGACACTACGTAAAAGTAGACTCATGTCTGGATACCTCCTCAGACCACTCCGCTGTTATAGGAACCTTTAGCATTTACGCCATTGTAAAGAATTACCCAGCCAGTCTATGCAATAAAAAAACAGATTGGGACTCATTCGAGGACTTCCTGCAACAGGAAATAAGCTTAAATATTCGATTGAAAACAGCAAATGACATTGACGAAGCCACATTCTTGGTCACTAACAAAATACAGGAAGCCGCTTGGTGTTGCAACACCGGCTGTCAAAGCATCCACCCGAAATTCTAATATGCCTCTGGAAATAAGAAGCAAACTAAAAGACAAAAGGAAACTCCGACGCAGATGGCAACTCAGCAGGCTGGCTGTAGTTAGAGCTGCTTTCAACAAAGCAGCTAGAGAGCTTAAAAAACTAATTCAATGCTATGAAAATGACGCATTACATCAACAAATGGCTAATTTATCGGCCACTAAAGAAACAGGATACTCACTATGGAAAGTCACAAAAAAATTAAACAGACCCCAGGAACATAATATACCACCCATAAGGCGCACTGATGGATCCTGGGCCCGAACACCCATTGATAAAGCTAATACATTTGCGGAGTATCTTGAAAAGGTCTTTACTCCCAACGAAGCCTCGGATGATAGCTTTGAGATGGAGATGGATGGGGTGATCAATAGCGACCAGCAGTTGTCCTTGCCGCTTAAGCCAACAACGCCTAAAGAAATAATGAGAATCATCACAAGCCTAAAAAGCTATAAAGCACCTGGCTATGATTTGATTACTGGATAAATTCTAAAACATCTACCCAAGAAGGCTATTGTATATCTCGCTCTACATTTTAATGCTGTAATGAGAGTCCAGTACTATCCTGGCTTATGGAAAGTATCGCATATAAAAATGATTGCTAAGGCAGGTAAACCTCCTACACAGCCAGGCTCATATCGGCCGATAAGTCTTTTCCCTATCGTGTCTAAGGTATTTGAAAAGATTCTCCTAAGTAGACTTAAACCTGTATTAGACGACAGCAAGCTTATCCCAGACCACCAATTTGGTTTTCGACCTTTGCATTCTACGGTGGAACAAGGCCATCGAGTTGTGGAGAGGATTAGACAAAGCCTGGAAAGAAAGGAATATTGTTCTGCAGCATTTCTATCCAACAGGCCTTTGATAAGGTGTGGCACAAGGGCCTTATCTACAAATTAAAATTGTACTTACCAAATACTCTCTATATGATACTCAAATCATATCTGCAGGATAGAATATTTCAAATAAAATATCAGGAAGAGCTATCAGATATACGCAACATTAAAGCATCGGTACCCCAAGGTTCAGTCCTCGGACCAATATTATACTCTTTGTTAGTTTGTATACTGCAGACCTACCTGTTACTGAGGAAGTAGTAATTGCCACATATGCTGATGATACCGCGTACCTTGCGTGTGACAAAAATCCACAAATCACACTAAGCTACAGAATCATCTCAATAATACTAATGTGTGGCTACGAAAATGGCGAGTAAAAACAAGCTCGTCTAAATCCACGCATGTAACATTCACTTTGCACAGGGAAAACTGCCTGACTGTCACGCTAGGTGGAGAAGCATTGCCCCATAAAGCAAAGGTTAAGTATCTGGGCCTACGATTGGACAGGCGTCTAACATGGCATGAACTCATCAGGTCTAAGAAAGACGAAGCCAACAGGCAATTTAAAAACCTATACTGGCTAATAGGACGACACTCCTCATTAACGCTCAATAACAAGTTGTTGATATACAAGAGCATTATCAAACCCATTTGGTCCTATGGTGTGGAGCTGTGGGGCTCTGCTTCCAATTCCAACCTGGAAATACTGCAGAGATTTCAAAATAAAGTTACAGAGCAGATGGCAACGCACCTTGGTATAGTCTCAATGTATAATACATGAGCATCTACAACTACCGACCATTAAAGAGGTAGCCAAAGCTCACTGCACAAAATATAAGGAAAGGCTACAAAAACAAGAGAATGCCCTTGCAAAAGCCCTCTTAAATCGAAATACCCTAATACCAAAAAAGTGCAACATTCTTGACATTGACAAAAGACTATAATGTCTGACTATGTAGTGACTAGGCCCACTGGGGCTCTAGTTAAATCAATGTGTAACAATTATGAACCTATCTGATTATGACTACACTAGTCGATTGCAGATGTGAAAAAAAAAATATATAAAGAAAAAAATAATTTTTGACTTTTCTGTTTCAACAAGCTACATAAATAATTATTTCCTTACAGATTTTAAAAATGTTGTCAAAAAGGAATCGGATAGTGAAATGGATAATACTGAGACCACTACAGGTATTATTAATATTTATTTGCTAGATGTATAAGTGACCGTGTGGAGACGGATTAAAAATACAAGTGTCACCACTCTTTTTCCTTCTCAGGGTGCTGTAAAAGCTAATGGATATTGCACACAGATAAAATCCACTGTGAGGGACGGAAAACTCTAAAAATCCTATGAGAACACGCTTCGTCAGCGCGTCCAACATTGGGACGTAAATGGGCTGGACATAGAGTATTAAGTCAAGTCAGTATGTATTCTTGGACGGGCCTCATGGTCTAATGGTTCATGTAACGGGCTACCGTTCACGAGGTTGCTGGTTCGATTCCCGTTCGGAACAATCATTTGTGTGTTAGTTATAATTGTCAAATTTTGTACTGAGTCTGGGTGTTTACTATGTGTATTATAAGTATGTATTTGCAAAAGAAAAATATTTTATGTAGTATATACTCGTATATAGTATTACTAGCTGCGCCGGCAAACGTTGTTTTGCCATAAATTCTGTGTAAAAAAAATTTCATCAAAATCGGTCCAGCCAATTGTGAATCTAAACCATCCTCAAACCCCCTTGAATACACACAACAAATTTCATCAAAATCGGTCCAGTCGTTTAGGAGGAGTTCAGTCACATACACACGCACACAAGAAATATATATATTAAGAAGATGTAGTATTCTGGTACCCATAACACGAGCATAGAAATATAGCAGAGAACGTTGTGTGATATGTCCATGAATATCTTCTTATATATAAAAATCAATTGCTGTTCGTTAGTCTCGCTAAAACTCGAGAACGGCGCGGGCGATTTTTGTGATTTTAGTCTTGAAATATTCGTGAAAGTCCAGGGAAGGTTTAAACGGTGACAAAATATATGAGGATCTAAAATTCCACGCGTACGGAGTAGCGGGCATCAGCTAGTTTATTTATATTATTTATCGTAGCAAATGACGCTCTATGCCTACCACCGTAGGATAAACGCGTGACAGTATGATGATAATGTGCCAAGGTAATTTAATAAAACATGTTATTTATTTCAGAACAAGAATTTGACGTGAAATTGGAAACAAAATCTACCGGCACAGCAGTTGCTGTCGAAAGTAAGTATTCTCGTATTTTATTGCTAGGTTTGATCCCCGCTCAGGACAATCTAGGTCCTTCAATTTTGAAAAACATATCACTATACAACTATCGTAAATGTATAAGCTTAATTAAAGCTAAGGAAGTATGTTTAGATCGTAACAGATGTATAAGAATAAAGTAATCAACGGACCATGTTTATACGTAGCAGATCGCCCTTAAAAAAATAGTGTGGCTACATTAGTCTCATACTCTCCCTCTTCATTCATTTTCTCGTCCCTTTTCTTTTGTAATTTGTCTCTCTATCTCTGTCTTCACATCTCTCTAACTTTGTATTTATATCTCTCTTTCTTTGTCTGTATATTTTTTTTCTCTGTCTCCATATCTCTTCTCTCCCTGTCTATCTTTCTCTGTCTTCATATATCTCTCTCTCTGTCTATATGTTTACCTTTCTGTCTTCATATCTCTCTTATCTGTTTATATATCTATCTTTCTCTGTCTTCATATCTCTCTCTGTCTATATGTCTACCTTTCCGTCTTTATATCTATCTTTCTCTGTATTTTTGTTATTCCTCTAATGTTTTCTTAATTACAGATTCTTTTATTTTCCACAGATCAAGAGCAAGGAAAACTAATTGAAACCACCAGACCGGTAAACACTGCACAACCAAAATCAGAATATTTAAAGACAAGACAAAATGTTGCCCTAATAATACAACATTCCACAATAATCCCATTCAAAGTAATAAAAGGATATTTTGCATGTTTTTATTGTAGCAAACAATTCGTTACATTTAATGAGTTAAAATCACATATAAATGAATTACACCTAACTGTGACTTTTAAAAATATTTTACATTGTATTAATCATCCCCATAGCCCTTTAAAAGCAGAAGCGAGTGATATAAATTGTAGATTATGTAACTCGACCATAGATAATATAGATTCTTTAGTGACTCATCTGACTGAACGGCATAATATCGAGTTCAATATATGGGATAAGAAAAAAGTTACTGAACGTTTTTTATTTTTCGATTTAGGCAATGACAAATTCAAATGTTATGTTTGTAAAAAAGAGTTTCTATTTTTTAAAACACTCACCAATCATATGAATACACATAGCAGTAATTTTGTTTGCCATATTTGCGGGCAAAGTTTTTTATTAGAAATACGATTTCGATTTCATTATAAAACTCATTTAGGCGAAAAACCAGCGAAATGTGATACATGTGACAAAGTTTTCAGATCAGTTAATTCTTTAAGAAGTCATGTACGTTATAATCACCAAAAAATGCCTTATAAGTGCGTAATTTGTGACGAAAAATTTTCAAAAATTGCTTTAAAAATAAAACATATGGAGGAAATACATAATCGGAAGATAGATTTAACTTGTAAATTATGCCCTAAAAAGTATGAAACTCCTAGAGGTTTATCACATCATGTTCAAGTAGAACATTTTAAGAAACCGATGTAACTTAAATATAATTGTAATTTATGCCAAATGAGGTTTAAAAGTCAATATGAATTGAACCAACACACGGTCGTACATTCCGGTGAAAGAAATTATGAATGCGAATTTTGTAAAAAAAAATATTCTCGCGCCAAAACTTTGACGGAACATTTGAAAATACATCGAAATGACAGGAGATGGTCGTGTCGCGCGTGCGCTCAAACCTTCGTTCAGAAATGTAGCTTGAAAAATCATATTAAAGTCCATCATTCGGATATGGATTGTGAAAGTCTTATAGTTTATATGAAACCAGATACATGATTAAATACCGGCTAAGTATTAGTTGGACTGGCACACGTAGGGTTCTATACTATTATCATTCTAAGTATAGCGTCTTAATAAGCGTCGCACTGATCATACATTTAAAATGGCATTTGGCAGCCGGGCCCTCTGCCCTCTCTAACGCTGACTCCTCCTGAGCCCCTGGCTGTACACCATCAGTTTAATCTCGAGAGCCAGCTGTAGTCAGCTTCTGGCTCACTCCGACTCTGGTCCTAATCATATCAAATTTAAAAACTGAAAACATTTAGAAACACATTAAAATATTTATTGTATTCTAGTTTTTAGTATTCATTGTTACATACAGCATAAACAAATATTCATAAATTGATATTTTCAACTGATAAAATATGGCTTTCCGATATTCCGCGACCGGGTAGCGCGGCCAGGTGCTCAAGTCCACTATTTTGGAACAATTGTCATACCGGCACAATACCGGCACGATACCGTTGCAATTGAAGTCAAATATCCGTAGTCTGCTATATGCCGTCATAACGGTCTTTCAATGGTAATAGAATTGTCGATCTCTTTTATCTATGCATTGAATTTTCGGTCTCTTTTATCTATGGATTGTGTTAGAATGGTATGTATGTGTTGCCGTTTTTAAAAAATGCGTTAGTTGAAGTGATTTTCGAAAAACTACTAATAAATTTAAACATTTAATCATGCTAGACTTCGTTTAAATATATTTGTACATACTATTTATTAGTATAAAAAGCAATGTGAAGTTTAGGAGATTAGTAAATTGCAATAAATTACAAAGAACAATTTCTAATATTTCTATCTATCTATTTTTTATTTATGGCAATCTGTCGACACAGGACAATTTAAAAATATTACTGTCAAATTCAAAATAGTAACCGTTGAAATACCCGACTCAGGGCCCAGGGCCCTGAGTCGGGTATTTCAACGCTGTTACAACTGTACCATTATTGTACCATTATCGCGTTCAATGCTGAATAATTTGCGAATTTATAGCCAATGCTAATAAAAGAGGCATTCGCCCAGTGCTGAAAACGCGTATGTGCGTTCAAAAAATTTTTCGCGTAGTGCTAAGAACGCTTATAAGCGTTCATAGAAAACTCGCGTAGTGCGGGTGGACGCTATAGCGCGTTGTCTTTTACCTTCCCGCAGTGCGGCCGACGCTTATGTGCGTTCGGTAACTTTCGAGTTTTATGACTGTCATATAACAATTACGGGTCATATAAAGGTGTTGGAAGGATAAAGGTGCTTCCACACTAGTGTTTATTTGTAAGAGATTTTGTGAAGTTTACGCCATAATATACCTTCGTTCGGTTTTGTTAAAATAGTAAGTTATACCTTAATAAAACAGTAATAGTAAAGGTACCTTCTCCCGAAAGCCCTTTTATTCTTAAATTTTTTTATTTACGACACTTCGCCCGCCTCGTAATAGACACCATTTATAAATAGACTAAAACTACCTATTACTTTAGTTAAAAGAGCGAGTCATAATAAAATTATTTCAATAATCTATTGTACTAAATTAGGTTATTGTAGACGGGCTTCGTGGCGTAGTGGTTCATGTACTGGACTGCCGTTCACAAGAATTGAAACGCTTGGGACAATTATTTGTGTGATATTCATAAATGTCATACAAATGTTTGTACTACGTCTGGGTGTTTTCTATGTATTTTAAGTATGTATTTACAAAAGAAAAGTAGTATATGTATTATATCCGTATTCTGGTACCCATAACACAAGCATAATAAGCTTAGCTTGGGACCAGAGGACGATGTGTGAAATGTCCATGAATATATATTTATTGTTGTCGTCGCCGCCACCCCCCCCCCCCCCCCCTGCAAGATTCGTAGCAGAAACCTGACTAGTGTGTAGTCTCCTTTACAATTCCACATTTTACGACCGCTTCGAAACAATAGACACCCAGAATACACGCTATAAACGCACAGGTGCGGCGCACCCCGCTTGCCTACAGATTTTTTTTGTATGGACGCGTATACGCGTCGGCCCGCACTTGGTGAAGATCAGAAAAACGCGCATAAGCGTTAGCCGCACTGAACGTATTATGGTGCAATAGTAAAGTTTTTGGTAGTCTACTATTAATGTGTCGTCATAACGACTTCATCATTGTCTTACAATTGTCAAAGTGACATAAATTGCTAGTCTCGTACACAACTGCTTCACAATTGCAATTCAATGACTGAAATGTTTCGGTAGTCTGCTATTTTGAATTTGACAGTAATATTTTTAAATTGTCCTGTGTCGACAGATTGCCATAAATAAAAAATAGATAGATAGAAATATTAGAAATTGTTCTTTGTAATTTATTGCAATTTACTAATCTCCTAAACTTCACATTGCTTTTTATACTAATAAATAGTATGTACAAATATATTTAAACGAAGTCTAGCATGATTAAATGTTTAAATTTATTAGTAGTTTTTCGAAAATCACTTCAACTAACGCATTTTTTAAAAACGGCGACACATACATACCATTCTAACACAATCCATAGATAAAAGAGACCGAAAATTCAATGCATAGATAAAAGAGATCGACAATTCTATTACCATTGAAAGACCGTTATGACGGCATATAGCAGACTACGGATATTTGACTTCAATTGCAACGGTATCGTGCCGGTATGACAATTGTTCCAAAATAGTGGACTTGAGCACCTGCTCTCATTTTGTACTGAAAATACCCTGCGATTCCGATTCCTATATACCGAACTTCTCACTGCTTTATATGAGACCAACTTATGACATTGCAAGGGCGTTGTGACCTTCATTTATTTTGACAAAGTGAAAATTTACACTAAATTGATTGGTCGCGGTCGCACGTCACATACATTGGAAAGCCGCCTTAACTATCACCTTTCATGCTTGATAACGAACGGACGGGGGCGGAATAATGCAATTTTCACGGAACCCAAAAAAAAATATATAAAAGGAGACGATAAAAATATATTGTAAAAAAATCTTTTCACTTGTTTCATTGAGACTTTAATATAGTATTAATAAATATATTATATCTTTAATATAATAAATATTAAAGTTTTTATAAATGAAAGTAATGTTACGTTGATAATTAAGATACTTATATTTTATAGTAAGAATATTTTCCTAATTAATTATAATAAAATGAATATTTAAAAAAGTTATTTGTTTTTTTTAAGTAATAAATTAAACTAATGATACCCACATTTAACTGATAAAATAATTTACACTTCTGGACACATCTATTGGCCCACCTTGTATTTTCAGTTTCGTTTGGTCCTAGCTAAAATTTTATATTAGGTCGAGCAAAAAGTTTTTATGCAGTTTTGAACCTGGCACATACACAATTTCATTCAATAGTCTTTTTTTGAATTTCGAACACAGAATTTAAAGAAACAAAAGACAATTTGGAGCCTGTTTGTTGATATCAAACAATCGAATACTAAGAAAACTTGGTTTTATTGGTTTACTTGGATTTAATTCTTGAAAAAGTGATTGATATCTTTGGTTTTGCAACAAACATTACTTATTCTTAACATTAAGGTGAGGTTATATCAATAATCTATGGATACTTCACCTGAAGTCGCTGCCCAAGCTGTGGCACTTATTCAGGCCGGACACAGCCAAAGAAACGTGAGTGCTCAACTTAATTTAAGTCGATCTGCGGTCCGAAATGTTTATCGGAGGCACCTAGAGACTGGCGGCTTTGTTCGTCGCCAAGGAAGGCCACGATCTCGGGTCACAACTGAAAGGCAGGATCTATTCATCGTATCATAAGGAAAAAACACATCAAAAATTGGTCAAGTGCGAGTTGGACTCGCGCACGAAGGGTTCCGTACCATTATCTATGCAACATAAGGCAACGTTATTAGTATCGAGCAAGAAACTGTAAAAAAAACATATTTGTTGTATGGGAGCCCCCCTTAAATATTTATTTTATTTTTAGTATTTGTTGTTATAGCGGTAATAGAAATACATCATCTGTGAAAATTTCAACTGTCTAGCTATCACCGTTCTTGAGATACAGCCTGGTGACAGACGGACGGACGGACGGACAGCGAAGTCTCAGTAATAGGGTCCCGTTTTTACCCTTTGGGTACGGAACCCTAAAAACTACTTAGTTCAAAAACTAAAAAACATGCTTGAAAATCCTGAATATTTTTCTAAATTATTGCATTGTCATCGATCAATGATATATTATATGTGCAAAATTTCAGATCAATCCGACTACTGGAAGTGAGTTAAAATCACTTTTAAAGATTCCGTTACATAGATTAACGCATTCAATGCTGAATAATTTGCGAATTTATAGTCAATGCTAATAAAAGAGTCATTCGCCCAGTGCTGAAAACGCGTATGTGCGTTCAAAAAATTTTTCGCGTAGTGCTAAGAACGCTTATGTGCGTTCATAGAAAACTCGCGTAGTGCTAAGAACGCTTATGTGCGTTCATAGAAAACTCCCGCAGTGCGGCCGACGCTTATGCGCGTTCGGTAACTTTCGAGTTTTATGACTGTCATATTGTTATTATTATAACAATTACGGGTAATATAAAGGGTCTTTCACATTGGTGTTTTTTGTACTTAATAAACTTTTAATATAATAAGTAGGTACAGTATATAAATATTTACCCAATTTTTTGTTGGATAGTCCATTTAATGAGGAAAGCTATATAACGCACGGAGTCGTGTGCACAGATAGTTTATTTTAATAATATTACACAAAACAAAATACATAATATACGATACATCAAAAACAAATTCAGTCCAGTGTACACTCTCCTTTACAAACCCACATGTTACGATGTCTTCGAAACAATAGACACTCAGATTACGGGCTATAAAACGCACAGGTGCTAGATTTTTTTTATATGGACGCACATACGCGTTGGTCAGCACTTGGCGAATATCCAAAAAACGCGCATAAGCGTTTTCAGCACTAAATGCGTTAATACATTGATAGATACATACCGAACATATAAAAGCGTGTTAAAAAAAGGTGTGATGGTAAGATGATAGTCTCGTAACTACGCGCTAATTCTTTCCGGTAAGACACTTTAATAATATTATATTAAACAGAAATAAAAAAGGACAAAAGTTTAAAAAGGAAACACCCAAAAATCCTTCTAAAATTATTTAATTATTGTAAATGAAATTCAATATGATGCGTTTTAATATGCCCTTTCAGGCTACATTTCTGTACAAATGTCTGTCCACACACAGCGCAAACGAATCTCCTATCATTATTATGTATTCTCATGTGTTCTTTTAGCGTTTTCTTTCTAGCATAAGCCTTTTTACAGACTGCACATTCATAAATCCTTTCACCATTATGTTTAACCATGTGAACTCTCAACTCGTTGTTAGTAAAACAACTATACGAACACAATTCACATTGAAAATCTCTTTCTTCCAAATGATCACGTTTCATATGCCTCGACAAAGTATAACGTCTATCGAAACTTTTATCACAAACGTTACATTTATATTTCAATGGCGGAACTCCATGAACTTGAACCATATGTTTTTGCCGCGTAAAATACTCCGTAAACCGTTCCGGACATTTTGTACATTTAAATCTTTTCATCAATTTGTGTACAGTATTAACATGATTTCTGTGTTTTTGACCTGTTGCAAATATTTTCCCGCATCTTTCGCAAGTAAATGTACCTCCTGTGTGCATACTTTTCTTGTGAACTTTTAGCCGGTAGGGTGTAATAAACCCTGAACCACAGACAGTACAAACATAGTTACGGAAATGGACGTTCATATGTCTCTCAATGGCGCCAAAAGTTTCGTAAATAGAACCGCAATTTTGACAATCGAACAAACTGAAATTTTTTAAACAAAACGGTATTATTCTGTCCGTAAATTCCGTATACATTTTTTTCTTATGGACATTAATTAAATGTAATTTTAATTCATTTATATTACGTATATTCGATTCACAAATTGTACATTTCAGATCTGTAATATCGACATATACTGTGAAACATTCGACGCCGTTATTTCTTAGTATTTTTAAAAATTCTTCTTTATTATGTGTTTTTGTATGATCTCGAAGTTCTTCATGAGTTTCGAATATATATCTACAGCAAAAGCATGGGAATCCCTGACGACTTTTGCTCCTAAACGGAGTGACATTAGAATTTTCAATGATTGTGATAGCATTGATAACATGTGCTGATTTTTCCGTTACATGTTGACGTCGAGCCGTTTTATTTTCTTCACTAATTTCATAATTCTCAACAAGTTTCGAGATTGATGAGGATAGAATTTTAAAACCTATAATAAAAAAAAATATTTATTAATGGTTACCACATTACGAGGTTTTTGTTTACGCACCAAAATAGCAGGAAGGCGCCGGCTAGTTCTTATAAAAACTTACCTTTCAACAGATTAAGATGTCTACAATACTCCTTGCATATTTTAGGTAAAGTAGCTCTAGTCGGTAATGGAGACAAATTGTTGAAGCGAGCAAGAAATTGAGCCTCACGATCTATCACCTCTTCATTATGATTGTCACTGGTGTAGTCTGGAAACAAGCATTACTGTTTTATTTATACATTAGGTAATGCCTGCGGTTCTACCCGCGTTTGTATTAATGAAACCCACACTCCCTCAAAATGCACGAAATCCAAAAAAGACATCATCTTGAACCACTCTATCTATGAAAAAAAACCGCATCAAAATCCGTTGCGTAGTTTTGAAGATATAAGCTTACATAGGACATACATACAAATATAACGACTTTACTTTATAATCCCTACTAATATTATAAATGCAAAAGTAACTCTGTCGTAACAGACAGACAGACAGAGAGACATCAAAATCGATGAGTCCTTTCTCAGGGTCTAAAGATTGGCTGTGCCAAATTTCATCAAAATCGGTATATAGGCTACCTTTTATGCGAATAAAAAAAAATTCAAATTAATAATAAATATAATAAATAAATAACAAAAAAGGCAACAGCTAGTAAGTAAAATAAATAAATCATTTAATTAACTGTTACTCTGACTCTCTAGACGGATGGTTTATATATAATTTCTGTATTATAAAGAGTAAAATAAATATCTTACCATTATTATCAGATTCATAATCTCTATCAGCAAGGTCTGTGGTATCAATTTCATTTTTCACATCATCCTCATATATTTCCAACTTGATCTCTGTATGATCTTCAAACTGTTCATTTGTAACTTCTAAAATATTACTATATTTATAGCAATTTATAAAAGAAGAAAAATAGGTCTATTAACATAATGTTTTTTGTAGATTTGAACCTGGTTCAGTTTCATAACTACAAATTAGGGACGATTTTTTTTACAATGTAAGAAACATAGGAAATTATTTATTATTTTTCTTGCTTTCTTTCATTGTAAAATAACAACAACGCTTTTAACATAGAAAAATATGTTACATTAACAATACATCGAGGGGTGAAAGGCTATTTGATTTAAGCGACATTTTTTCAACTTTGAATAAAACAGACTTCATTCGACGGAGAAAAATTTGCTGATTCCGAATATGTATATAACTCAATATCGTCCAAGATGTCGCTTAAACCAAATAGCCTTTGAACCTTCGATATGATGGATGTGAGAATGTTGCTAATTAATGCAATATAGGGTTAGTTAAGTAAGTGAAAATAATAATATAACTATTGCAAATAGTGATAAGACTGCCTTTTGTACCCTATAAAACTGTCAACACAAAGACCTTTTGTAAAACTGGTGTACATTAAAGAGTATTGAATAGAATTGAATTGAATACCATACCATCAACAGTATCATCATTATCTCCAGCTTTAGTAATAGCATCTAACAACTGTTTCTCCGTACTAACAACCATCATACGAAAGCTGGTAGCATCTCTTAGTCTCTGTATACAATTTGTGCAAATTAACATTGTCAATTGTGACTTGGTGGATAGCTGAAAAGACAAATGAGTAAGATAGATTTGCATATATATCTTTAAAAATTACCTGCATATTTTTAGGTCATATGTATTATGTATATTAAGAATACAAGAGTCACAACCCATTTTACTTCCCAGGGTGCTGTAAAAGCTAGCTAATGGATGATGTACCTTATGCCAATCCCTTCCAAATAAAGAAGGCCTTTGCCCAGCAGTGGGACGTCAATGGGCTGGAAAGGTCATAATAATCATAGGTTACAATAGTAACCTAGATAGTAACATAAGAACAACTATATTAAGAAGAAAGATAGATAAAAATTGCAGGACTCATGTCCCAGAACAGAAGCAGAAATCTAATAAAAGAATATATAAAAAAATGTAGGCTAATAGCTATATTTCCTTTGGCTACATTATAAATTAAAAATACTAACGGTTAAATTAAAGACTTCTTTAAACAAATCACTGTACACTTCTCGAATACCATTAAAATAATATTCCGTATTCAAATCTCTGAGACTTCCTCTTGCCAAGCAACAACGACACTGGCTGGCATAGGATGAGCTTTGTAAACTAGACCAATCCATATTAGTATTAAATAATATGTATTTATAAAAAAGACATTAATTTTTAATATAAGTATGTACACGAATTTTGAATGATAAAAATAAATAATTCGATTTCGATTTACATTAAAAATATTAAGTTATGACGCTATCCACAGATTACATTTACACATTCACAGACTAATTATAAATTATCATACATACATGCCATGGAGACTAGAAGAAAGGAGGAATATCTCGCCACAAATTATTAGAAAGGAAAGAAAAACTTCCGCTTTGTTACAGCGCAGTTTTTTAAATTATTATATTATATAGACAAACATGACTATGAAATAAATTTATATTAATTATTATTACAATTATACGGTGTTTTTAAGTACCCCAAATATTTTTAAATAGAAAATAGTAATAAAGAAATTACCGTAACAGTAGCACACTTCACTCTGCTTATAACTGCTACTTTCATATTATTCGATGACGGGCCTCGTGGTGTAGTGGTTCATATAACGGACTGCCGATCATGAGGTCTCGGGTTCGATTCCCGGTCAGAACAATCATTTGTGTGATGTTTTTAATTGTCATACAAATGTTTGTACTGCGTCTGGGTGTTTACTATGTATTATAAGTATGTATTTACAAAAGAAAAGTAGTTTATGTATTATATCCGTATTCTGGTACCCATAACACAAGCATAATAAGCTTAGCTTGGGACCAGAGGACGTTGTGTGAAATGTCCATGAATATTTATTATTTATTTATTTATTTATTTATTCATCTTGCTACACTAGCGCTATTTCGGTGAGTGTTATTTGCTGTTTACAAGTGGACACTTTTTGGACTGATCCGCCATACAAGATATTCCTCCTTTCTTCTAGTCTCCATGATACATGCATAAATTTATCCATAGAGCAATAAGCAGACAGATGGACACCGAAATGACAGGGCCCTGAGTCGGGTATTTCAATGGTGTCACAATTGTACCATTATTGTACCATTATGGTGCAATTGTAAAGTTTTTGGTAGTCTACTATTATTGTCTTGTCATAACGACTTCATCATTGGCTTACAATTGTCAAAGTGACATAAATTGCTAGTCTCGTACACAACTGCTTCACAATTGCAATTCAATGACTGAAATGCTGAAATGTTTCGGTAGTCTGCTATTTTGAATTTGACAGTAATATTTTGAAATTGTCCTGTGTCGACAGATTGCCATAAATAAAAAATAGATAGATAGAAATATTAGAAATTGTTCTTTGTAATTTATTGCAATTTACTAATCTCCTAAACTTCACATTGCTTTTTATACTAATAAATAGTATGTACAAATATATCTAAACGAAGTCTAGCATGATTAAATGTTTAAAATTATTAGTAGTTTTTCGAAAATCACTTCGACTAACGCATTTTTTAAAAACGGCAACACATACATACCATTCTAACACAATTCATAGATAAAAGCACGAAGTATAGATACAAGGAGTCCGAACGTAATGTTGAACGAATGGTCTCAATTTAAGGGACAGATTTTTGCCGGTAGAGTGCGCCATTTTTCAAGAAGTACTCGTTTGAACTATTGACACTTGTGGAAAAAAATATTCTGAGAAACGTGGATATAAATATAAGTTTTAGGAAATTTTTCGAGTGCTTTAAACCCTACAATACAGAGAAGGTCAAGAGATATTCTGATATTCTATACTAGCATCGGTATGTCCTGAATACTTACGCCGCCAGTGGCAGAAAATAGAACTATTATCTGGGTTGATTATTGTGTACACGAAATATTATGGAAAAGCCTATACCGTTCGGACTCCTTGTATCTATACTTCGTGGATAAAAGAGACCGAAAATTCAATGCATAGATAAAAGAGACCGACAATTCTATTACCATTGAACGACCGTTATGAACGCATATAGCAGACTACGGACATTTGACTTCAATTGCAACGGTATCGTGCCGGTATGACAATTGTTCCAAAATAGTAGACTTGAGCACCTGGTCTTTTCTGTACCAAACCCTAAAACCGAGAAAAAAAGCAGGCACGAACTTTATTTTAGACTTAGACCAACCACATCAGCGACAGAAGATGTCAAACAATCGACGGGGTGCTAACAACCTCGTGAATGACATTGGAAGTACAATATTATACTGTAGGGTCACCGCGAATGCAGGCCTTTAATCAAAAGAACTCCTCAAAACGAAAGCTTGCTTTCTTCGTTCTAATTCTGTCGTAATGAATTTTTAGGTATAAAGATTAAACCTGAGTGTAAACAAAATCAGTTAATACAGAATACTATATAGAATATATTCTATCTTACAAGAGCCTTGGAACATAGGTAGACTGATTTTAGGGCTGATGCTTTGCGGAGGTCTTTTATTTTACAAGCTTTTTGTTTTCAATAGGAAAAAGACGTGTGGCACTCGGGGACTGCCGCGGTAAAGCTATTGCATAGCATTTTTTTATCAACTTATGCAATTATAATAATTTTTTTATTTTATTTATTCAGTATTTTTCTCCTGTTTTATGTTCTTTGATGAAAGATATTTTATTAAACTCTTTTAGGAACTTACAATTTCTGCAGGCGTATCGTTTCTGTCCTTTAGTTGTCAAAAGTGATTAGAATAGTACTGTCAGCAACGAAACTTTATTTACGTATCAATAATGTTTTTTTTTCTTTTACCTAAACTCAGTAATTTGAAGCTGAAAACGTCAAATTATTTAGTAATAATAGTTATAATATTATTAAAAAGAAATTCTTTCAATAATTTCATTGTTGGATACTATGATATTAAGTTGAATTGCCAACCGCCATTTTGTTGTTGTTGGTGTGCCTTGTTGAGTAAATAAATTATAAGGCATTTTTAACATCTGTTAGTTATATGGTTGTTTCCCGTTAAAATAATTAATTTGTTGTTATTTCTCGGTGTTTTTGTTTGTTAGTGTGGGTATTTCGAACTATTCGTTATATGTTATAGTTTTTTATTGTATTTGTCTCGCTAATCGCTCGAAAATTAGTAAACGTTAACGACAAAATGATAGATAAATTATATTATAAAAATGTCTTATTTTGCTGACCCTACCAAAATTGTTCAAATTGACAACGATGACGTTCCAACATGACGCAGAGACAATCCTATTCTCATTTGAACGGCATAGTCCGCATCACGGAACAGAGATCAATGGAAGTGCGAAGTAGGCGTGGCACGCGTGTCACAATTAAGCACTGTTGCGCTTATTTGATCTCCAGTCGCACAAGTACTTACTTAGTCGTATTCAGACTGTTCTAACGTTAACTCGTGTTGTTAGTATCGCGACAAGCTCATTTCGCCGTAGATATGCCGTATTGTTCAGTTTTGGAGTGCAAGAATAATAGTAGGAGAAGAAATCTTTAAAATGGAGGTATTTCGTACCATCGGTAAGTACAATATCATTTGATTCTAATAAAATTTTAGTTAATTCCAATTTACTAATAATTTATTGGAACATCTCGCTAAAATCAACCTTATGTCGTTTAAATAAAGTTTATTTTACATTGATTATATTCATTATTTCGTTCTTAAAAGTTCTTCGCTACTCAATTAGTGATGTACTTAGGTCAGATTTTAGTTTATCGATAAATGCCGATATTAGAAAATTTGTAATTTACTATTTATTTTACTAAGTAACTTTACAATATGAATGTAAGGCGGTCTACACCACATTCACAAAATTAATTTTGAGAGTTGTATCATTCTGCGTAGATGCTTGATAGCGGAAATGTAATCAAACTATTACATAATAGTGAAATTATTATAATTAATTAATTATATAATAAATTATTCTCATCCTCCGTAAACATTTTTAGGTTTCCCAAAGACGCTACGGTCAAAGAAAAATGGATAGATGCAACGGGTCGATCTGATTGGATGCCAGTCAAATCAAGTACAATATGCTCGGTACATTTTTTGGACGATGATTTTTTAATTTCTAATAAAGGGTATAGATACACGAAACCTACTGCTATTCCATCTATAAATTTTTTTCTATTTCTCTATTTAAGTTTTTTAATGAAGTAAGTTACTATATTATATATGTAAATAGTTAAATTGTTAACGTAAATAATACATATTATGTCACCTATTCTACCAGCTTCTTCGAAATTCTTTAAATTTTTGCGGCTTAGCTATAAGACAACGGCTTACTTGAATCATAAGTTTTTGATCATTGTCCTGGAAACATCGCTTTACCTACTGTGTGATAAAACTGGCTTAAAATGAGTTCAAAAAGAAAACTAACAACATACGGATTTAGACGCGTTTATTTGTTTTAAATTTTGGCCTGACGTTTCGGAGACTTTGCAGTCACCATGGTCACGGGTGAGACTGAGCTGTAAAGGTACAGTTACACATGCTAGTTAGTAGCACGAAAGCATGCTACTTTTGAGCAATTGCTACTTAGTGGTACGTGTGTCGAAACATTGCTAATAATGAGCATGCTAGTTTCGAATTTGCTCAAAAATCGACGTTCGTGCGATTATTGGGCATGCTACCTGCAGCGCGGGTGGAAGGGGGCGTGCTTATAGCGTGTGTGAACAGGTTTGCTTATTGAGCATGCTAGTATCTTCTTCTATCTATCTTAAAACTAGCATGCTTATATCTAGCAAATGTAGACAAGTGCAGAGCATGCTCGAAACAAGTATGCCAATGAGCATACTAAAAAGCATGCTACTAACTAGCATGTGTAACTGTACCTTAATGTGTCTTCTACGATCAGTTATTACAGGGTTTACCCACATTTGATTTTAATTTTACATTGACCATAAAGATAGACTTTTACTATAAACTATATCATATTACATTGTGCTCAGACTACATAAAATCAATAACATTATTTTAGTTTCTAAAATACATTAACAAATTGTAACAATATAAAGAAATTTTTAAATTATATAAGGTGAAACATACATAATTTTATCATAGACTAAAGTTTTAATTATTATAGAGGTAGTATACAATATAGCAAGCAAAACTAAGTTTATATACTTAAATACAATATTATTATATAACCGCGCATAAATGTGTATATTTTTATCACATAAAACAACGACACTCTTCCTGCCTCTTGTACTCCAATATTTCAGTAGTTAAAAAGCCTACGCTTTGAGGAAACTAGACATGATGTTATGTTCTTATAGAGAAACTAAAAACTAAAAAAAAATAAGAAATGGGTAGGTATATATCGATATCGGTAAACCTAAGAAAAGATGGATGGACTGTGTGAAAGAGGAGATGAAAGAAAGAGGAGTTGACACAGACATGACGGCTAATAGAAGATTATGGAAGAAAAAGACATGTTGCGCCGACCCCAAATAATGGGATAAGGGCAGGAGGATGATGACATATATCGATATCGGTAATGTAATTCGGGTTGGTACGGCCTTAATCGAATAGCAGCAATGACACGCTAGTGCACACGATTGTCACCTTTACTCCTAACGAAATTGTGTTTCTATTTGCGACCACTGGTAAATGCGCCATCTATCGTCAAGTAGCGGAATTTACTCGTCAATCAATTTTAGTTTGACTTTAGATTACAAAAGGTGTTAAATACTTTTCCAACTACAGAGAATTAAACCCTATTCCAGAATGAGAAGGTTTATTTTCAGATGTAGGTTATATGGCTTATGCTAGTTTAGTATAAAATGTAAACGACCAATCAAACGATTTGTTTATATGTAGTACATTATATGATTATCGGTATAATTGTGTGCGTTTGGCGACACTGGTTTCTATAGTAATTTTGTTGCATTGCAATTCCATTGATCTCTGTTCCGTGGTCCGCATAGTATTGTGTTTATCGGCTAGTTACGGTAATATTTTACAACTTTTTTCTGTATTCAATATACTACAAAAATAATATATTTGCAGAACACAAGTTACTTAGACCATTAAATGAAAGAAAAGAACGGTAATACTATTATCTATTTTTATATTTAGATTTTTTTATTTTATATAAGTCATCTATGTTTTGGGAATTAGTTTTGGAACGGCGCCCGTCACTTGAACTGTCAGCTGATATAGCGGGAACATAGGCTTAGTTTTTCATTATCCTATAACGAGCATTTAAGTTTAATAAAATATAAATTTTGTTTGATGATTCGCATGAAAGTAACTTTAATACACATGGCGATATTATTGTAATTAATAATTATTGTAGTAATATATTAATATTATTATTTATATTTAACTTATTTCGCATTCGACTAGTGTTTTGTTCATCATCGTCGCTCTCCAAAAATTCAAACACCTCCAATTCATCACCCATCGTTCAGCAGCTTCTATTGAATGGATTTACTTGTCACTTCTAGATAGTGAAAACGATCAACTACATGTCAAATTTGCGCCCGTAATACGCTTAACGCCAGCCAGTGAAACAAAAGTCGGGCCGATATCAGCCTGAAGTCACGTGAGAACTGACTCACTAGCAATAGTATACTCATAATACGAATTTACCAGGCAGTTCCATTCACGGCGTAAACGGCCTGGGAATAAGAGCTCATAGTACGGCCGCTGGTGTAACATGAACTAAAATAAAATTGGTTAAATAAATTAAAAAAAAAGAAGAGAACATGCCTAGTTTATATTTAATACATCAAAATAGCAATATCCTGTCATAACAATTTTTCATATTTAGAATATTAAAAAATTATAGAATTTTAAATTTGGAGTATCAAAAGAATATTAAAAACAACCCACCGCTTCTTTCAGCAATTCCTGCCAGTATTGAAAATTAATTATTTTTTTTATCCAATAAATCAACGTAGGCACATTCAATGAGATCTTCATCATTAACACCTAATTTATTTTTTAGATCTCTTGCTATTTGTTGACCGTCTTCTAAATTCTGTTCAGGCCTTAATACTACTTCTAACTCCATGTAATGTCCAAGATCATGAACTGTGTCTATATGGATTCTAGTTTGATCAACCATATACAATTTTCTGTAACAAATATGATTAGATCAATAACCAATTTTACTGTAAAACTATAAATTATTTATAGTAGAAATTAGTAGCTTGGTAATTCTCGGGTTCCACAGATGGAAAGCGACCTTTGTGTTTAAAGACATAAAATATGACTAGAAAGACAGTGCTAGTATAGAAATGAACACCACAATTCATATTTATTAATTTGAAAATATGGACATAAGTTTTCTTGGGCAGTAGATATTATACAGTGCACAGGTCAATCATCAATCAGCCTAATGCAAACGATAATAATAACTATCTTTTGCTAGGCTGTCTACCATTTAACTAAATTTAGATTTTGTTTTTCTAGAATATTGTAATCTTACCTTTCTTTTATTACTCTACCACGAATACCCAAGCATTTCCGTAACATAGTGTCTATGGATTTACCTTTTTCAGTGTCGAAATCTAATAATTCGTAATTACTTAGCTTCGGACCTTCTTCATCTGCCCGATCATAACGCACGAGAACTGCCGTTCCATTTTCAAATTTCCTTAATTTTAACCGCCCTTCATTTACATTGTAAAACGTATCATCTTGTTTAATGATTTTAAGCGGTTCAGTGCTTATTTCTTCGGCTATTTTGCAAATATTGTCATAATCAGTAATTTTCGCTTTAATTTCAACGTTTCGTAAAGACATGGTGTAGGGGTGTAGGTTATGTTATGTTTAGAAAACAATCTTACAGAATTTATACAAAATAGCTTACTTTCCTTTTGAATGTTAGTTGCTATCTTTGATTTCAGAAAACATTTGTGTAACTTCCTGGGTAGTAAAATTTTACACTTGTATTAAAATCTAAACAATTTACGAAAATTTTTTATAACTTGCATTCTTTGCTTTTCCCACAGAGTTGAGAGTACTTGAGAGTAATGTATGTACTTTCGCTTTGCTGTTTCCCGCCATTTCAAATAATAAGTAGTGATGTCATACAATACCTAACTCGATGGCATGGTACTCGAGTTCAAAATAAAATATCTGTACTCTGTTCTTCAGTAACCACAGAATAACGTGAGAATAACAGTAACGTCAAAGAGTAAAGTAACGTACAAAATGTACATACACTACATACATACGATAATTAATTTTTATTTTTTTAATGGATAAGATGTTAATAAAATTAACGGCTATGTAATCTATTTTCTTATATTAACGTTAATTGTTTCAAATAGATGAATGTTCCTCAACGAATAATTGTATGTCATTATTTCTTTCGTTTTGTTTCGCCGTAGGGGGTATTATTTTGAAAAATGATACATACGTCTTCTAAATAAAAATGGGTGATACGAGCTTTGTGGAGAGTTGGGTATCCCGGACCGATGTGTGCCGCTGCTGTATGTCTGCGAGTGGTACTTGGGACGTTACAGCTACTTACGTTACTGAAGCTGGAGACAAAGAGGTTTATTCTGAAATGCTTCAGGAATGCTATGGAATTACGGTTAATATTGTTTTAATTGAGCTTTGCTTCTGTGCTTGTGCAATAAATATTGATATTTTTATGTGCGGATATTGGCTTATTATAAATATACAAAAAATACCTACATAAACAAAAAATGTGATATATGTATGTAGATAGGTATACCTGTAGTATAGTAGTACCTTTACCTTTATTACAAAGTAGCGGTTGCCCGCGACTTCGGATATGAATAATATTCTCCATTTCCACAACATTTTTCACTGATGCTTCGCTCCATTTGGTCGCAGCTAGATGTTATATAGCTTAGAACATTCCTCAATGAATGTACTATTAGATGAAAATATTTTTTTAATTTAACCCAGTAGTTTTTGAGTACAAACAATCTCATCAGCTTTATAATATTAGTATATATTATTATTGTTGATATTAGAGTGTGTAAATATTCACATCTGTGCTTCTTTGTGACAGAATTAAATCTATTATTTCCAGTTATCGTCCCTTGTTCAATGGGGTTCCAGCAGGATGGTGTGTGGAATATGTGTGACTCATCTCCGAGATGCTATTAGGTTTAGAAGACAAGTGCTGCAAGCAGAACAACAGCTTATAGCCTTTAGAAATACTGGTAAGAAGTTTATATGCTTCAATATTTATTGTATTGATTTTATTATTTATTGTTCATGTAACGTTATTATTATTATTTATGGTTCATTTTCACAAGATCATGGGTTCGAATCATGGGACAATCATTTGTGTGATATTTATAATTATCATACAAATATTTGTACTGTGTCTTTTTTTCGCTGTGTATAAGTATTTACAAAAAGAAGTAGTTTATGTTAAAATTCTGGTACCCATTTAATAAGGATATATGTAATAATATTTTATTTATTTTACCCATGTGCAATTTATTTTTTAGTGACATTTAAACCAGTGGTGCTAAAAGTTGATGCGCCATGTCAAAGGAAAAGTTCTGACAATTCAGATATTGAAAGCGATGGTGAGTTTAATACATTATATTTCATAGAAGAATGTGCTGCACTGCCAATTCTGCTATCACTTTTGTGTTTCACCACGCTAATTTTTCATTAGGTTTGTGATTGAAACTAATAATGGATCATTCTCCACTATGCCCGCGTTTATAAGAATCGCTCGATTATTTTAGCACAAAATTAGAAAGGATCGCGCATTGTGACGATTCATATATTATTATACTCTTTGTGACGATCTGAATGGCACCTTAAAATTTTCTTTTTTTTTCAGTCGGTACCATAGACATATTAGGATTAACGGATGCCACAGATAGGCCAGTTATAGACAGAATACTAAACAAACACGATCTAAGAAATAGAAAGAGACAGCAACTAGAATCTGATGAAGATATAGACTCGGACACTCCTATATCTGAAATATCTAGAAAGATTAATGCGTCTAAAAGTATTCTGGCGAATAATAATAATGATGTAGGCAGCGAGGGTCACGTTAAAGGTAAAGTAATATTCCTTTGTTCTTAACTCGCCTTCTGTTGATTTTTAGGGTACCCTAACGAAACAGAAATTAGAATCCTAATTTCTACGCGTACGGAGTCGCGGGCAATGCTAATGGCTAATGTTGCCCGCGACGCCGTACGCGTAGCAATTAGAAAATTTCACCGTTTTTTGCAACATTTTTCACTACTGCTTCGCTCCCATTAGTCACAGCGTGATGTTATATAGCCTATAGCCTTCCTCGATAACTTTGCTATCCAACACTGAAAAAATTTTTCAAATTGCACCTGTGTGCAGTGGTTCCTGAGATTAGCGCGTTCAAACAAACAATTTACGATTACTTTGTGGTCCGTCTGTCTATCCGTGTCACTACACTAAGCTGTTTATCTAGAACAATGATAGCTATTGACAGACGCGTATTTAGAAATTTAGCGCCCCGGGCCATTTGATTTGATTTGAAATTAATACAGATAAAGCAAAATTTTAAACTTGATAGCTTTCACCGCCCTTCTCAGGCTGGCCGCTCCGGGCCATGGCCCCTTTGGCCCTAGGGTAAATACGCCTCTAGCTATTGAGCTGAAAATTTCACAGTTTATGGATATCTGTTGATGAATTAACGATAAATACTCATTTACATCATTCTCCTGCCATTATCTCGTTATTTGAGGTCAGGATTATGACGAATACATTATAACGCTACCTTAAACTTACTTAAATATCTTTCAAATTTGTAAATGCGATACTTTGCAAAACTTACATTATTGGCATAGAATAATCGAAATTGGAAAGTTCCAATGTGCGATGTTGCCATATTTGTAGTTACCACAGAATATAAGAAGTAGTGACTGATCGAAGCATTGGCACCCCAAAAGACATGCCGACGCGGCATACGCTTCGTGAGTACGTCATAGTCCGTTTATGACATAATTATACCCTCTTGTGTTGTTCCCACGTGTAAAAATGTTTCTGGTTCTATTAAGAAGCATGAGAGGATCACATTCCATCGGTAAATAACGAATAATGACGTAAATATTAATAAAATTAAAATTATTTTAATTGAACTCGCCCACTTACGAATTGGGTATTGGAAATTGTATTAATTTTATAAAAAGTAAAGAAAAATTTTTTAGACATTTTCCCCAAAATTGGGAATTAGTAGGAAATGACTCGAGAGCTAGCTACACTGAGCGGAGGTGAAGGGAGGTGCGCGCGCCCGCGCGGTGCTCGTTTAGGGAGACAATACGATGCATTCAAATATTGCCGAGCGCTCCTTCTGTATAATCTGTGGTAGTTACATAACTTGTAAGAACATAAGAAAACAATAGCGGAATTATGCTGACTACACGGGGTCGTCTTTTAAAATCCCGGGAAGATCCATATTAATATTAACATTTCCATACAAGTGTTCCCAATTCCGACCTATAGTTGCTCCCCGTTTTTCAATTACAGCACAAGAGCGCATTATGCGGCACAATGCTCAACGTTGAGTTTCAACTACAGCAACGCATCGCACAATCGAGCACTCTCAAAAGTGATGCGTGCAATCCATACCAACTTCAGCGACAGAAAATTATCAAAAATTTTTTCTTTAAATTGGCATTAATTGAAATTTTATTTATATATTATCGTTAGTAATATTATTTATTGTAAAAAATTTTTTTAAGGCTTTCGTTTCGTCGGAGTTTTCTGGAAATAAGCAAAGTTAATTCAAGCTGTGTTAAAAAAAAATATAAGTATTGATGAAGGTACAAACAATGACTTTTTTTATATTCCACACTTCTAATGTGAATTACAACTTATATTGTGTGTAACCAAAAAAATTTCCACTCGCGCGGCCTCTAATTCCGAAGCGACACCACGACGGTAAAAAAAAATTCAAAAGGTCGGTCACCACAACAAAAACAGATAGCGCAATAAGTACTCTTTCTATTGGAAAGTTATAATATTTATTGGTATAACGATCGATGGTATAACTTTAAACATTTTTACATTTGAAACAACCTGCCCGCGGCAATAACTGAACATTTTAATGATTAAATTGATTGAATTAGAAAATCTAAATTAATTTTTTTAACGTGTATTTTTTTTATGAGATATCTGAAAGTTAAGTTTTAGAGGACCATTTTTTTAGGGTTCCGTACCCAAAGGGTAAAAACGGGACCCTATTACTGAGACTTCGCTGTCCGTCCGTCCGTCCGTCTGTCACCAGGCTGTATCTCAAGAACGGTGATAGCTAGAGAGTTGAAATTTTCACAGATGATGTATTTCTATTGCCACTATAACAACAAATACTAAAAATAAAATAAAATAAATATTTAAGGGGGGCTCCCATACAACAAACATGATTTTTTTACCGTTTCTTGCTCGATACTAATAACGTTGCCTTATGTTGCATAGATAATGGTACGGAACCCTTCGTGCGCGAGTCCGACTCGCACTTGACCAATTTTTACACATTCGTTTAGATTAATGGTCTTATTCTTAATGACTTATCGGAGGTTTAAAAGTTCGCTAAAATCGGTTCGTAAAAATTGTCAAAACTTGTTATTCCTGATAGTCTTTTTACGCTAAAACGTTTATTTATCTCTCCGATAAGTCATTATGAATAAGACCGTAAATCTGTACGTTTAAATGCTAGACGTATATTAAAGCTGCATTTATTGAGAGTATATCGAGAAAATGCAGCAGGTGACGTAAAATAAATTAGGTTCCTATTAAAATCAATACACATTCCAAAAAACATCAGTGTCATTTTTTGTAATCTTCCGCGAGAGGGATATCGCATTCTTTTCTCCTCTCACATACCGGCTGCTTCTAGACAGCTCCGATATAGTCTAATCTGTCCGTGTGGTGACGGATTAAGAATACAAGCTTTACCACCCCTTTTCCTTCCCAGGGTGGTGTAAAAGCCAGATAGGGGATATTGTGCAGGGATAACATCATCTGTGAGAGAAGGAAAACTCTAAAATAAACCCATAAAACACGTCCTGTTTACGCGGCATAGTAGACCGTAATTTTTTATAAAGTGGAGCAGGCACGCACCCAGCTGTGTGACGTTAATGGACTGAATAGAGACCTAAGTAACGTAATAAGGGTAATTGAATTATGATCAATATCAAATCCAATTCGCGCCACAATACACGGTCCTCCGCCTTCCGCATCCAGTCCCATCCTACGACCTTCTTCAGGTCATCAGTCCACCTAGCAGGGGGGCGTCCTACCTTACGCTGAATTATGATAATAAGTGTTTATTGTTATAGCATCAAATTAAAAAAACTAAATCAGTTGTGATATACTCAAACTGTGCCATTTTCAGCTCTATCAGCCTAGAGATGAACCAACGGACAGACAGTGAAATCTTAGTGATATAGTCCTGTTACCTTTAACTACCCTTAAAATGGAGTATTTTCTATGTCCGTTCTATTGTTCCTATTATAAAAAAAAACTATGACACGTAAATCTTGTCTAATGATAAAGAAATGCTTATACATATAAAGAATAAAGACGATGATAGCTCACCATTCACGAACAATTTACCTAAGTTAGCACGAATTTAGCTAGACTTGTTACTTGCAATAACATTTCTTGTCATGAGTTTTTGTGTTAAAGATGACTACTGTATCTAAAAATTACTCTAGACGTACACGTGTGAACTATTTTCGTTACAGAAACTGTTTTTATGTGGTTCAAAAAAGTAAATTTTATTTTAGTATTTTTTTTTCAACACTGAACTTAGCGCACTCTGCTGGTGCATTTGAAAACTAATTCATGTTCCAATTAAGCGTCAGCATAGTTCAGCATTGTGCGGCACTGAGTCGCATTATGCTCTGCAATTGGAAAACTGGCGCTATGTGCTACTTATATTTCTATAGAAACTATTAAATGAATGGACTAATTTGCGTGCGATTTTTATATTTGATAGCAATTTATCGATATTCCGATACAAGTTTTACCTGTATTTAATCCTGACGTTTCGAGCTAACTTAATCGGCCGAAAGCTTTCATCGAAATTTCTGCAGATATTTTCTCATTTAATTATTCTACTTCACATTGTCCCATCCTATGTAGAGGATTTCTATATTAAAAATGTATTTCTTTTAAAATCTTGAATACTTATATCCTGCATAAAAAGCTATTTCCAGCTACTATAGACCTGAGTCTCAAACATATTTTTATTTCTAGGCTTCCAATTCACGATGCCTCAGAAAATCAAGCAAATTTCGGAGAGAAAACGTGTCATACTTACATGTGACACTGTCCTTAGAGACACAACCGCTTGCCCCTTCAGACACCACAAGAGCTGGTTCCAATGTTTCTTCTGCCAAGAAGACTTCATTGAAATAAACCTCTTAAGGGATCATAATTTAAAAAAACATTCAAATATAGATGATGAATTAAAAAAAATAAAACTTTACCCGCGTTCCCTCCAAATTGAAATTTCGAATTTAGAATGTAGACGCTGTCATTTGAATTTGACAGATGTTGTTTCTATGCGACACCATTTTGTTGATGCACATGAAAAAGTTATATATACAGAGTGTATTGCAGACTATAAAATTAATGGTGTACCTTATTCTTGTCATTTGTGTAGTTTACAATTTCATGTATTTAGAAGTTTAACCACACATTTAAATGAGCATTACGCGAATTGTATATGTGATGTTTGTGGTAAATCCTTTTTAAATTCGAAGCGTTTGAAAGTACATAAACGGACACACGACAACGGCCATTATCCTTGTTCTGAATGTGGTAAAATACTTAAAACTAAAACGTCTAAAGCAAATCATATAGAGAGCGTGCATTCGAAACGAATTATAAAATGTCAAATATGTTTTGAGCCTATGAAACATTATAATGATAGGATAAAACATATGTCTGAAGTTCATAATATCACTCATAAGTTTATATGCCCTATTTGCAGTAGAGAATATAATATTAAACATTATTTAGCTACCCATATAAGGCAAACTCATGGTCATAGGAATAAAAAATGTTCGGAATGCGGCATGGCTTTTATTACTAATCATGGTTTAAAAAAACATATGTTAAAACATAGTGGTGTAAAGCCTTTTTCTTGTAATATATGCCTCAAATCTTATGCTAGAAGTTATACATTGAAAGAACACATGAGGTCACATGGTAATGAGAAATTGTTACAACCTGTAAATAAAATTATTGAAGTCATTAAAAATTTATAAAAAAACAATGTTGGTAACAGATACATTGACACAAATGCAAAGCGAGCGAACCCTCGTTCAAGTTGAGGGAAAAAATGGTAGTTTGGCAATTTGAACGAGTTACGAATTTACAGTCGTATAAAAACTATATATATTACTATACATATATAGGTCTGATAGATACTTAAGAATAATAATATCATTTGGCTGAATTTCAACAAGACCGTATTTTTGTTTAATTTCGGTTGACTTTCTCATTATTAAGTTTAACAAAATTTAAACAGTGTGTTAGTGATCTTCTTGGTATTGTTAATGTAAGTTATGAAAGCCATTAAAATATCTTAATAAACTTAGGAGATATAACAACTGAAAACTTTTATGCTACCGAAATGAAACTCACGTCCACCGAAATGAAACTCAAATCCACAGAAATGAAATAGCTAGTCCACTGAAATTAATAAACTAGGCCATTTAAATAAATTGTATTATGTCACGTACGTATAATATTCATGATGTTTCAGAAATAAACCAGGGTATTAATTCGGAGATTATGACCCCGGCGTTTGCCTGATTGTGGGTTTGCCAAACGCAAGCTTCGTCTTGATCTGTGATCTTGCTGATTCACTATTTGACTGAGCATTCGAAGGTCCAGCAGATGCTGAACCATCTGGGATATTTAAGATTTTTTTTCTTAGTCTATTTACTGCAATTCTGTGTTCATCCTTTTATTATATGCTTTGACGCTGGCCAAGTATTTTTTGCGTAGATCCAGAACTTTGCAAGGGTTCATTTCACTTCTTGGAATGATGAGGCCCGCAGCCTTTTTTCTTGCATATCTCTCTCTATCTTTTCTAAGAAATTCTTCTCGTAAGACTGGGTCGCTTTTAATCCTTCGCTTTCTATTCCGCTCGTATATTCTCCTTTTCTTCATCCTCTCATCTTCGGCCAAAGATGGCCTTGGCATCCGCCAATGGATGGATGGTATATTATTCTTTTAGGATTAAAAGAATAATATACCATTGATAAAACATCGCCTTTTGTTTATAAGGTACATTATTATTATCTGTCTGACTGTCGATTTCTACGTTTGATAATAAGGGATACGCTAGTTTAAGTAAAAATTAAATGATTAGTTTTTTTTTTATTAGTTTGATATTCAAGTTGGTGTCAGTTTTTAATTTTAAACAAAGGAGGTCTCATGCAAGTAACGTGTTAATTTATTACTTATTTTTGTACGGAACCCTTATTCCGCGAGCCCAAGTCGTACTTGGCTGTTTTTCTTTAATTCCGGAAGACTAGTAACTGATATATCCGATTTCTTATTGCAATGCAATATAGCCGAGTCGCGGGATAAAGCTAGTCCATAATATTTATTTAACAAAGTTAAACTATCTTCTTAGAAATACAATGACTAAGAAAATAATCCAAACCTAAAAATCTTACAGAGTTAAAACAATCGAATTATTATAACACACATCACCGAAATTAAACAAATTCACAGTGAAATTCATAGCATCTACCGAAATTAATTTTTTGTTAATTTCGGTTGACATTTTGGTCCACCGAATCAACCGACATGAAGACACCATTATTAAAAACAAGCACAAAAATTAAATTTATAAGAAAATTATTACAGAATATAATAAGTACTCTACTATAATTAGAGTTATCAACAAATACTTCAATAAATTCAATGCACGTTATAAGAAACCTCTACCCTGAAATTAACAGAAATTTGCGGCATGTCACCGATATGATACACTTAGGTATTTGGCGGGAACTCGCAGACACGCAGCGCACGTCTCCTCTACACAAACACTTAGGCGGCACTCAAAGAGTAAGCGGCAGTGCTCCGCAAGTTTTAAGCGCGGGGGGGGGGCTAGTGTTGTCCTAGGCAAAAATATGTTCGATGACCTTTTGGTCACCGAAATTAAAAGATTTTCTAGGACAAGTACATTTGTACTTTACCAGCTATTAATCTACGAAGATAATTTGATAAAACTGCGTTGTGGCAATGCTACGAATATCCATCAATTTAATAAAAATAACCATATGCATAAATAACAAATAGTATTCGTTGTATAAGCCACGCAAATTGGTAATGGAACCTTGTCAAATTAACGCCCTTGTGACGTCATCAGCAAAGAAAAAGTACAGCTAACAAAATGTAATATTCTCATCTATACGTCACCAACATGGCCGCCAGGCGCATTACCAATTTGTGTGAAGTGTTCTCTTATATAATCAGTAAAACGACCAACGCACATAGAAGCTAGTTTATTACTAAAAAGGAATATTATAAGTTGCCAGTTGGTATTTTTTTTATTAAATATATTCAATATTTGCGGGCTGGGGTAAAGGGGGTGCACCACGCGCACACACACCAGTGCATTGCTATGCTACGGCATAGCACAGTGGCGCCACGGTTTGGCGCCATAATACACATCAGTGTGGCTTATACAAGGGACCATTCATTGATAAGTGTGTTCAGGACAGCCACCGTGATGATGAATTTTGACCTTCATAAGTTATTTTAACTAAGTAGCTATAATTAGAAAATACTTAATGCCTCATGTAGGTAATAACTTCCTTTATCTAGAAAAAAATATGAGAACTGTAAAGTTGCACACTACTGATTTCACTTACGCCGCAAAAAAAATGATGTCGGGAAATTGATCCATTTATGTTTTTTAGAGTTATAGTTAATAACGCACACACACATTCACATTAATTTAAAAAGATCCCCTGATTATAACTGTCACCTAATTCCTACCTCAGATAAGAAAATGCTCGCTTATCAATTTTAGATTTTGCTTTTTTCCGCTTTTTAGGGTTCCGTACCCAAAGGGTAAAAACGGGACCCTATTACTGAGACTTCGCTGTCCGTCCGTCCGTCCGTCTGTCACCAGGCTGTATCTCAAGAACGGTGATAGCTAGACAGTTGAAATATTCACAGATGATGTATTTCTATTGCCGCTATAACAAATACTAAAAATAAAATAAAATAAATATTTAAGGGGGGCTCCCATACAACAAACATGGTTTTTTTACCGTTTCTTGCTCGATACTAATAACGTTGCCTTATGTTGCATAGATAATGGTACAGAACCCTTCGTGCGCGAGTCCGACTCGCACTTGGCCAATTTTTATACAATAAATTCTCTCTGTGTGTGTATTTATAAAATTGGATGTTAAGGGTGCCAGTCGGTTGTTAGCGACAACTGCGCTAGGGGTGGTCCGGCTAACAAATACTATTTTTGAATGCGTGAGTAGTCCGACGCTGTTTGTATTCACATATTCTTCTGCGTGAAATTTGACTTTATAATTAAGGGCCTACATCAATATTATCGTATATCATCGCCGACACGTACATATTAACACAGCCAGTAGGCACAGAAAATGAAGAGTTAGGGATATTTTTCCTATTTACTCAAAATCTACTAAATATATTTTAATTCTGATTTACGTGTTTCTATATATAATAGTTACCTATGTTTTTAAAGTTATTTCATTAGTTAATACGCGATAATAGACCGACAAATGAAAAAAATAAAAAATTTGAGAGGTTGTTTCGCCAAGATTTTCTATCGAGAAAACTTTTTTCAATCGCGTTTCTGAGTTTATGCGATCCTAGATCATATATTGAAAAAACATATACTTAAAAATTAGAGCTCTAGCCATTCAATCTAAAGAAACAATGAAAACTTCGTACATAGAAAAATGCACGAAGCTATTTTAGTATCCTCTTAACTAAAGGTAGTCGTCGGTATCTTGCGACGCGCGTCGCAAGATACCGACGACTACCTTTAGTTTTAAGTCATTTTAACTATAACTCTATAAACTTAATATTACATTATAAATTGAGTATATATTTGACGTTCCTGGTTGTCGAGTGGTTTATGTAACGGACTGCCGTCCACGAGGTCGCGGGTTCGATTCCCTTTCGGGACAATCGTTTTGTGTGATATTTATAAATGTCATACAAATGTTTGTACTGCGTCTGGGTGTTTACTATGTATTATAAGTATGTATTTACAAAAGAAAAGTAGTTTGTGTATTCTATCTGTATTCTGGTACCCATAGCACAAGCATATAACCTTAGCTTGGGACCAGAGGACATAGTGTGAATAGTCCATGAAAAAAAAAGTGATACTATGTATAATAAACGTATGTAAGTATTTGCCATTTAATATTTAGTTTTTATTGTGATATTAAGTTTAACATAATTTTCAATGTTCTTTTTCAAAAATCCCCACTAGATGGCACTAGATTAAGTTAAGGGATCTAGCTATTTTTGACTTGGTTAACAATTAAATTGCGGCTGTTTTATATTATATTTTTATCTTTATACTTGTACCTAGTTTGTAATGATATAATCGTCTGAATGTTTCAAATAAAATTATTTCAAAATGTTGTTTCAATTTTTTATGTTGCTTTTATCTTAAGGTATTTTTTTCCTTTTTGACGCGCCTAGTGGTCGATTGGTTAGTGTAACGGAATGTTCACGAGGTTGCGGGTTCGATTCCCGCACAGGACAATTATTTTCTATGTATTAAGTTTGTATTTACATAAAGTAGTATATTCGTATTCTGGTACCCATAACACAAACACAATGAGCATATCTTGGGACTAGATGACGTTGTATGAAATATCCATGAATATTTATTTATTCCGAGGTAGTGGCTTCAAATCCCACTTGTGGTGATCACTTTCCCAATAAATTAGGTGAAAGCAGCAAGCAAATATTAGTGGGTGTGTGTACGCGTTCAATATTGAAGACACGTGGCCTTAGCCTGGCTAAATCGTACTTCATAATCATCAGGGATGATATAGCATCCATTGAATACAAGTGGCACCATCCCTTGACCTTTTCAGGGTGCTGTAAAAGCCAACTAAGTGATATTGTACATAAATAATATCCTCTGTGAGAGATGGAAAACTAGAAAATAAACCAACACGCCTGGTGCGCGGTTCCTCCCAAAGCGCCTCCATGCCTAACAGTGAGACGTTAATGGGCTGGAGTGAAATAAAAGAAAATATAGGTATTTATTTGATATTTATTTTCATTCATAGCAATTTTACAATGTCTTAAATAATTTTCTAATTATTAATTCAAATACATTCTTTTAGTCGATTATTTTAAAGGCATATCCATAACTATCTCCAAAAACATCAAAATGTGATGATCTATCAACTTATAACTAATGGAAATGGGGAGGTGACGGGCGTACTCAGGGCTAGGGTTTTAGGATTTCAATCTCTTCCCCACATATTATATATACATTTCCCAGAATACAATCCGAAAAAAATAACCAAGAATTGTGCTAGGAGTCAGTGGCGTAGCTAGCAAGAGGCTAGGCGGGGCAGTGCCCCGGGGTCCTCAAGCTCAGAAATCGTGAACGTCAGGTTGTCTGGACCAACATAGAAATCCAGTGTTTGGTATATACTAAAATTTAGTACCTTTCTAGTACCTTTTAGTACCTAAGTTCAAATATTTAGTACCTCGATAGATTCCGAGAAAATGCGAAAAAAAGGTGGTCCAGACAACCTGACGTCAGGTTGTCTGGACCATTTTTTTTCTCATACTTGCAGACAAAACAACTGAATTATTTTGTTGTCAGTATTTAGTACCTATTTAGTACCTTCATAATTAATTTTTACAAAATTTTTTGACATACCAGAAGAGAGTTATGCAAGTTAAACTTTTCCAGTACTTGGTCATTTTGCGAAATAAAGGACTTATATCACTTTCATAAGGTGTATACTTAGATACGTTTGCGTTGGTGATTGGAAATCATACGTCCTGAACAAGTTGGGACAAGTCTGATATTTACCTTAGGTCCCAAAAGAAGCTTAATTTTTTTCTTACGTTTCACAGATAAGGATTCAACACTTATTTCCTGTCTAGGTTCTGCACAAAAATTTTGGGCCCGCATCCGTCTTTATATTTTCTAGATTTATAATAACTTTCAATCTTTAATTGGCCCTGGTACCCATGGTAAGCTTTGCTTTTGGTTACCGTGTTATGTACCCATAACACAACTGTGTTTTGTGTATGTTTACCTATAGCAAAGCTTACCATAGGTACAAGGGCCAATTCAAGTAAAGTTGTGGTATACATTAATGTAAATTATTTTTAAAGGCAGAGACTATAGAGCGCCATCTGCTACGATCGAAGCATCCTTGGCTTCATCCACACTCATACTTCTTTCTCTTATTTTTTATTTTCTTAGTTTTTTGTCCTAGAGCCAAACCCCTCCAATTTTCAATCATAGACGGTAAGTCTGAAAAAATTGATTCCTCAGTAAAACCTTTCAGAAAATTTGGTTTCTTGTCCTTCTTTTCGTTTACCTTCTTAGTTCTAGTATTTATTTTTATTCTTTTTTTATCTCTTTGATTAACAACACAATTAGCTATTTTTACCTGTCCCGAAATTGATTCAAGGTGCTTAGCGATGAAATCATCTATACGATATCTTTCCGACTTTGTGTTTATTTGACACAAATAATCTTTATCCTCCACTTTAGGAGGGATTATGGTCTACCGCGACGCGCTGACCAGGCGTGTTGGCACAGGGTTTATTTTCGAGGTTTCCGTCTCTCACAGAGAGTGTTATCTGTGTGCAATATCCCAATATATTGCTGACTTTTACAGCATCCTTGGGAGGAGATGGGGTGGTGACACTTGTATTCTTAATCCGTCACCACACGTGAGAGGAATATACTACGATAATAATGGTAGGGAACCCTTCGTGTCAGAGGCTAACTCGTACTTGACCAGATTTTTTGTTTCGCTATCAACTTAACATTAAAGTATCTACTTACTTTAAAAGTATAAACCCTCGTGTATTGTAAAGTTAATTATAATCCCATAATTGTATGTTATTACTACTTACAACAGAGTGGGCACTGGTGACCTGTAAATACAGGTTTATAAATAACGCCCCTAGGCACCAGCTTTCACAATGTTGATTTATTTTTTAAACTTTTTATATTGTACTATTTTTATGCATGTAATTTTAAGTACATTGTGAGAGAAACAAATCTTATTTACTCGTAACTTATTGATAAGCATTGATAAAAAATAAGTGTTGAATCCTTATCTGTGAAACGTAAGAAAAAAATTACGCTTATTTTGGGACCTGAGGTAAATATCAGACTTGTCCCAACTTGTTCAGGACGTATGATTTCCAATCAGCAACGCAAACGTATCTAAGTATACACCGAAAGTGATATAAGTCCTATATTTCGCAAAATGACCAAGTACTGGAAAAGTTCAAACTTGCTTAACTCTCTTCTGGTATGTCAAAAAATTTTGTAAAAAATAATTATGAAGGTACTAAATAGGTACTAAATACTGACAACAAAATAATTCAGTAGTTTTGTCTGCAAGTATGAGAAAAAAAATGGTCCAGACAACCTGACGTCAGGTTGTCTGGACCACCTTTTTTTCGCATTTTCTCGGAATCTATCGAGGTACTAAATATTTGAACTTAGGTACTAAAAGGTACTAGAAAGGTACTAAATTTTAGTATATACCAAACACTGGATTTCTATGTTGGTCCAGACAACCTGACGTTCACCAGAAATCTTGAAGCGAACTGAATTAGCTTATTTTTTATTTATATTTTTATTTGATAAATCTAGTCAGTTTACTGAGCAGTGGGGCCCCATTTTTTAATTTGCCCCAGGGCCCTTGGTTACCTAGCTACGCCACTGCTAGGAGTACATAACACAAATTTAAACAAACAAAAATTTTATCGGGTTATCCCTACTAATATTATAAATGCGAAAGTAACTCTGTCTGTCTGTCTGTTACGCTTTCCCGCTTAAACCTCTCAACGGATTTTAATGAAATTTGGCACAGACAATCTTTAGACCCTGAGAAAGGACATAGGCTACCTTATATTGCGAAAAAAAAATTTCCAAATTCCACGCGGACGGAGTCGCGGGCAACAGCTAGTAATCTATACTTCCTATACATTGCAAGCCGCACCTTCATACAACTTTGACGAATTCATTAACAAAAGTCTCGCAATGGAATATCTATTAGGGTGATCTGTGGGTATAGTACGCCGTAATCCTTCTTAAAAGTCGATGATACCCATGGCCAACAATGGAACGTACTCGTAAATATGAAGGGGATATCGACTTTTGTTTACTACGAGTTTACAAAAATCTGTGCACACAAAATTTACAATGCATTAATGATTTGATAAAACATTTATATAACCTAACGTAATGTCACTCCTTGATTATAATTTAATATTATTCCGTAATATATGGATGACCCCTAAAGAATTTTAAATAGATTATAGCTTATAATTATAACATAATCGAATAATAAAAATTGTTAAATTAACAACCATTATTGCCGATTTAATAATAACAATTATTAAATTACAATTGTTAAATAAATTGCTAAATTAATAATTAAATTTACTTATTTAATAATTAACTAGTCTAGAAGGCAGGCTATAAATTACATTAATTTATTATTTGCTGCAATTGACTTGCTATGCTTTTACTTAATAAATTAAATTATACTGGAATAAATGGGTACCATGAGCGGGCCTTAAACCGAGCTGGTCCCACGGTAGCTCAGTTGGAAGACCAACGGAACGGTATTCCGCGGTCGTGGGTTCAAGTCTGCTATGGTGATCAATTTTTCCACTATAAATTGATTTATTAGGCTATAAAAATTTTTTTCGTAATCAAGAAAATTAATATATTATAAACATTCCACACAACGTCCTGTGGTCCAACACTAAGCTATATTTCTATTCTTGTGAATACCAGAACACGGATAAACACACAGACGCAGCACAAACGTTTGTATGACCATTATAAATGTCAGACAGTGGTACCAATTCTATGTGCACAATTAAACTTAACTAAAAAATAAAAAAAAGTGTCAATTTATATCTATTACTTGCAGTCTATTATGTTTACACAATTTTTATAATTAGAAAGCTAAGTTAACATGCCAAATTGTGCTATTGACACTTTCAATTTTCCGTTTTTAGTTCAGTTTAGTTGTGCACGTCGAATCCGTACCAATATACTTTTTGAGCATGATTATTATGAATCACTAACGAACATTTTCAATATTGTAACTATCTTCAATTCTTGTTATCAAAGTCAGACTTGTCAAAACTTTTGTCCCTACTTGCATTTACCAGATAGGAGAATTTATGGCTACATCACTTACCGGGCTGGCCACATAAATATCTATGTGTGCGTGAAATATATATGTGAAATATGTGTCTATGATACAGACTAACATCATTAGTCTATGAAGTACTAAATCGTACTTCAGGGCGTGTATGTCTCGTCCGTGTGGTGACGGATTAAGAATACAAGTTTCACCACCCCATTTCCTCCCCATGGTGCTGTAAAGGCTAGCTAAGGAGTATTGTACACGGATAATATCCTCTGTGAGAGACGGAAAACACGAAAGTAAACCCTATGCCGGCACGCCTGGTCAGCGCGGCACAGTAGACCACAATCCCTCCCAATGTGGAAGAGGCACGTGCCCAGCAGTGGGAAATTAAAGAGTTGGAGAAGAAGAAGTAGTTTTCGCAAACTACAAACGTCACTTTTACCAGAAATAAAACATACTATAGAGTATACTATATAGGAAAGGAAGGTCTCTAAATTAACCTGTGTAGTGTATCATAGACACACAAAGAATGTACTTCACGCACACATAGATACGTCACGAGTAAGTGATACGCGATGCGCTACATCTGGTATATCTAAATTACAATTCTTTATCAATTTCACTAATACGACTTTCTTTAAAACCGATTAATATTAATTCTTGTGTGGCACACATATCTAGGCAAACACTCAATCGAGTTGCAAAATCAATTCGAGTTAACTCGCAATTATTTTTTCTTTTATAATTCCTTAACAAAGATTTCCATGTACTTTCTAAAGAAGTGAAAACCCCTAAATCTAACGGTTGTAATATTTCTTTTGCACATGTCGGAAACCCAATCAAATGAATACCCTTCTTCTCACAAAAACTCAATAAAGATGGTGAAATAGTTTTAGAACCATCCATAAATAATATAATAGGAAATTCCGTGCCACACCCTAATAACCACGGGTAAAAATACTCTCTAATATATATAGACAAACTATTTCCATCCGTCCATCCAGTATTAGTACTGTTTAGTCCCCACCCGGACGGTACTATTGGTATTAAATTGTATTTATGATCTTCCGGGTACACAATCATAGGTGGCGCCACAGTACCATTAGCACAAATAGTTATAACTGTCGTCAAATTATCTAAATCTATTACTGGACATGATTCTTCCGTGTAATCACGTCTAATAACTAAATTTGTTGCATTAGAATTCATTGATAAACCGAATTCTTCTAAATTATACAATCTAAAAGGGTCTTTAAGTAAATTTATGATATTTTTTTCATTTAAATAATTAGCTACATAACTCGGCCATGTTTTTATATTAGGATTGTGTCTTAATTTCGTTAATTTGCCTACCGAAGGGTATTTTTTGATTAAATCCTTTAAATATAGATGCGGTTGAAATAAGCCGTTCTCGGTATTTTTATTTTTATCATTCCAGACGTTAATTAATGAGTTTATAACAAGATTCTCAGTAATAACAAAGCCACTTTTATGTAATCTGTGAAGCCATTTTATGAATTTTATCTCTTGCCTGGCGTTTAGTACGCTATTTGTTATTTCTCCGATCCCAGTGCGTCGGGAAATCAAATTAGCTTTAAGTTGAAATCTCTGTGAAGTTAAGTTACTATATGAATTGTAAATATAACTTGGGCACTCAGATTTATTTTTACCTTTATCTTTTTGTAGTGTTTTATCGTTATTTGTGCAGTCTTCTTTCAGGGTAGATTTTTCTTCGCATCTGTAAATAATCAAATTTTGATACTAAATAGTTGTTTTTCATTAGTTTTCTCTCTCTAGTATACTAACGTCCCACTGTTGGGCACGAGCCTTCTTTTTGAGTGGGATTATGGTCTACTATACCGCGCTAAATTAGAATAGACTTAGAGCAAGCGTCGAAGTCAAGATGGTGTCCAAAATTGGCAATCAGCAATCCCGTTTGGATTGCTGTCTTCTATCCATACTCCAATGTTTCGATCTTTGGTTAATGTTGGATGTAATGTAAGGATGTTGTTGTTCTTTCACGTAAAGACTATTGGATAGATTTTCATGAAACTTTCCAATAATATAGCTTACATATCAGATTAACCCCAAAGCAATCATTTATAAAGATACCGCGTCAATTATCTATATATATAATGTAGAAAAAAATTATAATAGGAAACGAACTTATTTTTTATCCTTTTACGCAATCACACATTGGTACCAACTCTACTCGCACAACTAAACTAAACAATGAATTTTGATAGTGTCGATCACACCATTCGGCACTGTTAACTGAACTTTCTTGTTATAAAAACTGTTTATTACAGACTAAAGATTTGAATTAATCTACACTCGCGTGCAACCGAATCGACTCACCCATACAAAATAGACAAAAAGTGTGTTATAATTTAAAAAAATAAAAAAATGTATACATAATGTATATTTTTTTTAAAGCTTATTCTTTTAGCTTTAAATTGACACATTTACTGTTTTAATCCAATCACCACTTTAAAAAATATCGTGATATGAACCGTAAGTCCGTAAAATTTACTCCTTGCAGTACTAACGTGTTGCGCTATGCAGCCCCCTATATAAACCCACGTAAGCAACATATCCTTATCAGTCGCTTATCAGAAGTTGACCTGAACACATCACCGTAAGATACGATAAGCAATTCGCCGCCACTATGGATACAAGACCAGAAGAAGTCGCCCAAGTTGTCCTTTTGATACAACAAGGCCTTAGTCAGCGAGAAGTCGCTCGTCGACTGAATCTGAGCCAATCTGCTGTATCCACAGTGCCGGATTAGCCTAGTAGCAAATGCTACGGGCCCCGCGACTCGGGGGGCCCCGCGGTCTAATACCTGTCTGACCGTAAAAAAATATCAATTTATAATACACGTACCGTAAAAAAAATACACCTACCACGAGAAACGTTGGTATCAAAATCTACAACAATAATTTAAAATTTTACCACGTTTCTACAATTGAGCGCTGGCTACACCAAAAGTTGTGTTGTACTGCTTGCACTGCGCTACACGCAAGTTGGTAGCACGGCAAAACTAACAGGGGAATCCCCTGATATTGTCATCGAACGAGCTAGTCGTAACAACCCGATCAAATAAAATAGGATTCTATCGACTATCAAACAATAAGAAAATGCTGTACATTTATGTTTGGCACAACATAAAAAAACTTTTAAAAGGACTTTAGATGTGAGCCATTCTTGAGAAAAGTTGTTTTGACATTGCTTCGAGTACTGTTTTTAGTTTTCTAACCTGACTTTGCGCTGTAAGCAAAAGCAACTCATACGATTATCTATTTTAAAACACAGTAGAAGAGTTTTTGTTTTTGTACGTAGTAAATGAAGTAAAGCATAAACGAAAATAATTTCACTTAAGGTAAGATATTTTACTAGTTATGTTTTGCATATTCACTTCAAATTATTTTTAGTAACTCTTAACATTTGCGGAGTCAAACTTTATAAACGCATATAAATAAAAACAAATACCTCAATCTCATTAATTTTCGTTCATTTAAGTTGTATAAAGAAAGTTACATTTCATGTCCTTTAAAAAAAATTATTATTCTATGCAACATTTTTGATTATTTTAATGTCGTATTAAATTTGATTCCTTTTATAAAACTTTTGTAAGTTATTTAATACATATAAATAGCATTTGTCAAGTTATTTTTTTTTATTTATAACGTTGGATAAATAAATGTACAGTCGAGCCTTTCACATAGACTCCATTTGCTTCACATAAAACGAATGGCATGGTTGGTAGTGAGCCTGCCTGCGGCGTCTGAGGCCCCGGTCCGAATATCGGCGAGATAAACAATTAATTAAAAAAATATTTGTCTAACCATAGGTAACATGAGCAGCAGATCTAGAGATACCGGTCGACACTATGCTTCTGGAAGTGCTAAGCGTAAAGCAAAAGACGAAAAGGAAAAAAAGAACGAAGCTGTTTTATCAAAAACACGTAAGCTGTTCGACTTTTTTAATGTTCAGAGTGATGTTGCTGAATCTACTGAAAATAAAGCAAAACATACAGAAGTTGCATCTCATTGTACATATAATAGTGGTACTACTACTGTTTCTAATGAAACTACATTTTCTACAAGTGATGCTGTAGCTGAAGAGACAGCAATTCCTTCTAATTTAGTTATATCATGCTCTAGCCAAAGAGAAGTTAAAAGCACAGCCAGTACTCTTGATCCAGAGCCGTCATGTTCAAGCCAAAAAGCAGTCGATGGTATATTATTGCATGATTTCACTACAGTTTCAAGTCTAAAACAAAACGAAAGTAAAATATACTCCAACGATATTGGTGAATGGCCGAGCAACTTCGATAGAGATTATTGGATTGCAAAAGGAAGCAGCGAACTGCAACATATGGATAGCGATTTTTTGTCTTCAAAGAAAATTTACGAAAAAGAAAATAAGCCACGATTCTGCCAAAAGTCCTTTTTCAGCTATAAACATAAACTAACGAATAAAACTCATGTCAGAGACTGGTTGTGTTATTCGGAAACCAAAGGACGACTTTTCTGTTTTGTTTGCAAAGTTACGAATTCAGATACTTCGTCACCACGGTTTACGAAAGATGGATTAGATGACTGGAAGAATGCGCACAATTTGTTGACAAGACATGAAGAAAGCACTCCACATAGACAAGCCATAATTTCGCTGGTAAATCTCAAAAACAAGAATACGCGTGTTGATTCTCAACTTGTGAGCCAAATTGAGACTGAGCAAAATTATTGGAGGCTACTCTTAAAACGAATCATTGCAGTAATAAAGTTTTTAGCAGAACGAGGTCTTGCGTTTCGGGGTAGTGACGAAATTGTTGGTTCCCCCCACAATGGCAATTATTTAGGCTTATTAGAATTAATAGCCCAATTTGACGCTTTTATGGCTCAACATATTCAAATTTATGCTAATAAAGGAAAAGGACATACGTCATATTTATCAAAAACAACTTGTGAGGAATTTATTCATCTAATTGCATCAAGCATACTGGATCAAATAATTTGCGAAATTAAGAGATGCAAATACTACTCAGTTTCATTGGATTCTACTCCAGATATATCGCATGTAGACCAACTGACTCTGATAGTGCGCTATGTTCTACCATCTGGACCAGTGGAAAGATTCGTTAAGTTCTTAGACATGGAAGGTCATACTGCTGAACAACTCGCTCAAAGTTTATTAGATTTCTTAAGTGAGAGTGACATTGATATCAAAGATTGTCGTGGGCAAAGCTACGATAATGCCAGCAACATGAGTGGGAAATACTGCGGCTTACAAGCACGAATTAAGGAAATAAATAAATACGCAGAATATATTCCCTGTCTTGCACATTCCTTAAATTTGGTTGCTAAGTGCGCTGCAGACTGCTGTACAGAAGCATTACTTTTCTTCGATTTCGTTGAAAACCTCTACACGTTTTTTTCTGCTTCTACCTACCGATGGAGTCGTCTCACGAACGCTTTGAAAGATTCTACTTCAAAAATTCCGATTTTGAAAAGGTTATCGGACACTAGGTGGTCAGCCAGAGCTGATGCTACGAAGGCGCTTTTATGTGGTTTTATCACTATTAAGCAAGTTTTGGAAGACATTTTCAATAATGTAGATCAAAAAGCAGAGTGCCGTAATAAAGCTTACGGACTAGTTTCAACGATGAATAAGTTAGAAACGGGAATAATGACAATTATGTAGAACCGAATCCTAGAACGCTTGCAAGCGACTAGTGCTTCGCTGCAGTCGTCTGATCAAGACCTTAACACAGGATACGCCCTTTATGAAACAGTATATGCCTACGTACAAGCAATGCGATCTACATTTTCAGATGTTGAGGCAAAAGCCAAAGATCTGACCGACTGTGAAGAGTATCAGCAACAGACTTCAAGACGAAGCAAGCGGAATACAAAGTACGACCATTTCACCGGCTCTACTACACTCGACAACTTTGTTGAAAATCAAACACCTGGACAACGTTTTGAAATTCAGGTGTTTATTGTCATTATTGATAACGTACTGTCTGCTTTAACTAAACGTATGGAAGCATATCATGAAATTACTGGTGTTTTTGGAATATTTCGACAGCTAAAATCCCTTACAACAGAAGAGATTTTGGAAAACGCCTCACGTATGGTCAGTGCTTACGAAGATGATTTGGAAAGTAGCCTAGGCGACGAATTAGTGCAGTTCGCTGAACTGCTGAAAACAGATGTGGCTACTGTTATTGATAGCAAGAAACAAGAGTCTCTGGAACTGCAATTTTATAAACTTTTATTAAATAATTCCTTAGAATCGTGTTTCCCAAACGTAGAAATTGCCTTGCGCATTTACTTGTCTCTCATGATCACTAACTGCAGTGGCGAACGTTCTTTTTCAACGTTAAAACGTATTAAAAACGAGTTAAGAAACACGATGGGCCAAGAACGTCTTAATCACCTTACTTTGATGAATATAGAGTATAAGTTGCTTAAAGAAGTCGATAGTGAAAGTGTTATCTCTAAATTTGCCCATATTAAATGCAGAAAAGTTTATTTGTAATAGTTTTGTTTTATTTAATACCCTTTAACTTGAGAAACTATAGCAAACGAAGGGCCTCTTGACAGAATTTGCTACAGGCCCCGCGCTGGCTTAATCCGGCACTGTGTATCCAGGGTATACAGAAGGTTCCAGGAGACACATTCTTACTCTAGGAGGCCAGATAACAGTCGGCGGCGGCATACTTCTGAGAGAGACGACCGTTTTATCGTCTCGACAAGCCTCAGAAATCGCCATCTCACCGGTGTTGCTGTGCAGCAGCGGCTACGAGAGGTTCGAGGAGTCGCTGTCAGTCAGTGGACGGTGAGAAGACGGCTGAGAGATGCCAACCTGACTCCAAAACGGCCTGCCAGAGGCCCTAAATTGACCAGGGCTCACCGACAAGCGCGCCTTGCATTTGCTCGCGAACGCATCGGTTGGACGGCTGAACAATGGCGATCGGTCTTGTTCACTAACGAGTGCAGAGTGTGTCTGCATGGCAGCGACAGAAGAGCTCGAGTCTACCGGCGTCCAGGCGAGCGATTTTCGCAATGTTGTTTCGCGGAAACAGTGGCCTATGGCGGTGGTTCGTGTATGATGTGGGCGGGCATTTCAGTGGAAGGAAAAACAGCTCTTGTTTTCATCCCCGGTGGAGGCCGAGGAGGCGGTCTGACTGCAGACCGATATGTGGAAGATGTTCTCCTTGATCACGTCCTTCCTTATGAAGGCTTCATAGGAGATAGCTTCCTTCTAATGCACGATAATGCCCGCTGCCATACAGCACGAATCACTCGTCAGTTCTTGGATGAAGTTGGTATTGAGACCATGGACTGGCCACCACTCAGCCCTGATCTCAATCCTATTGAACACATATGGGACGAGCTGAAACGCAGGGTCCGGGCCTGAAATCCAGCGCCTGCAAACATTGTAGAGCTAAAGACAGCGCTCGAAGAGGAATGGGAAGCTCTCCCTCAAGATCTGGTAGTAAGGGTTATCAGGTCGATGAGGAACCGTCTCAGAGCTGTTATTAAAGCCAGGTGGGGCAACACTAATTATTGATTTAATAAATTCCTTTATTTTTCATAACATTTGGTTAATTAACAATTTTAATTATCATTTGTTATTTTTCACTAATTCAATTTTTGTTGTTTTGTAATTCAAATTCGATTAAATTCGAAACTATTGAGCAGATTTTTAAAATTATGGTATTACTTTAAAGGTTATGAAATAGGCTTTCAAAAAATATACATATCTTACTATATCTTTTATTCTTTTACAACATATTACACCATTTAGCAGTTTTGTATAGGTGAGTCGATTCGGTTGCACGCGAGTGTATATGTGCACAACAAGATAGCTAAATAATCAAAATACAGCAATAGACGTTTTGATATTTTTTTCAAGTTGTGCACGTAGAATTGGCACCATTGTTTGTAAGTCTAGTTATAAGTATAGTTATAAGAGTAACTCGCTCGGGGTGCGGCGCGTGCGGTATGAGGTTAGGCGTATGCTGGGACGCAGGCGATGTAGCGCAGCACAGCACAGATTTAGCAACGCAGGGCAGGCGACACAGACATAGCCCTCGAGTGTATACTGAGAGAGACAGAGCGGGGCGCAGAGCAGACACGTGTCTGCGTCGCCTGCGTCTCAGCACTCTCAGCATACGCTTAGGCTGAAGCATGGAACGTACTTTGTTTTAAATGTTCGTAAGACATTACATTTAGTCGGTAACTCCACTCCATTGCACATACAGGTCACGCATCCATATTTCGACTGCCTACCTACTTTGAAAAAGTCAATAAAGATTTGCTACGAAAATATCTAAGTTTTTCTTTGTGGTACGCATCCGGACTCCCACAATAAGCATGTGTTTACAAAAGAAAAGTAGTATATGTAATCTATCCGTATTCTGGTACATAAAACACAAGCATAATATAATCTTAGCTACCAAGCTAAGATTATATTATGCCATCTAGCGACTTCACACAACGTCCTCTGGTCCCAACCAGAGGACGTTGTGTGAAGTCGCTAGATGGCGTTGCAAGTAACTGAATTGAGTATTCTTTAATTTCGTATTTCCTAAATAACTCTTGATCAAGTTGATCGATTGCGATAAATCAAAGACTAAGCAATACTTTGAGTTATGTTTAATTTTTAAGTATAACATTTGTATTTCAAAGTGCCGTATATTTTACTTGATGCGTGCACAGACAAACAGACAAAAATATTAAAGTAATTTATTAATTTTGCAATTGACATGCTATGATTTTACTTAATAAATTGAATTATGGTGGAAAAAGTGATTAAAGAATAAGTACCGCTTGCGGTAATCAATTTCCCACCATAATTCAATTTATTAAGACAAAAATGTTTTTTTTACAGATTTATTATATGTATTAGATATGTATCACTCTATGTGACTGATCTTAATATTAGTGAAACTCTGGTACCAAATCTAAGTTCACAACTAAATTTAACTAAAAAATTAAAACATCTATTGGTGTATTATGATTATTAGGCTATTTTATTGTGCACATTTATATTAATCAAGATCTTAGTACTTACTTGTTAAACAATTTTATGAAGAAAGTTCACTTAACATTGCCGAATTGTGTTATTGACACTATCAATTTTCATTTTTAGTTCAGTTTAGTTGTGTACGTAGAATTGATACCAATGTTTTATGATTACATCTTACATAATTATTAATAGTATAGATTACCAATAACAGTTTACAAAAAACCTGTCAAGTGCGAGTTCGACATATATATACTACTGCTACACATAAACTGGGAAATTTTCACCTAATTTAGCTATCACCGTTTTGGAGATATCCTGATGACAGACTGACATCAGTTTCGATAATAGGGCCCCTTTTTTACCTTTTGTTACAGAACCCTAAAGATTTTATTATTATTTAGATGTCTGTCTGTCATCAGGATTTTACAATAGAAACATAGCTACGGGAGGTTAGACCAGCGACTCAAATTCGCTCAGTGAACTATAGAGTGAGATATCCTCTCAGATATCTATGTCTTTAAAGGATGAAATCCATCGGCCATATCTCTCGGATAACATGGATTTGCCATGGAGCAGACGAGTTCTGGAGTAAAGACTGCGACTTAACAAGCATAAGGTTGCCCCCGTGCCAAGTAGACTGACGATCAGAAGCAAGTCGCAAAGTAGGACTGAATGCGGAAGACGGACGAGTAGATTGGAAAATGCCTGACCAGCAGTGGACTGCAATAAGGCTGATTTGATTGACAGATGCTAGCTAGCTACGTTTCAAAAGTGCTTGATGTTGGTTTCAAATTAAAATATTTGATTTTATTTTATTTTTTATAACTTTTTACATATTATGTTATTAATAAATATAATTATCTTGTAAAAAAAAATATTGTATAATATTCTACCCCCATAACTTTATTGCCCAAAAGTAAACAATATCTTGATTTCTATTCAGAATCTGAATCTACGTCTCTCCAAGCTGAATCAGATCTATCACTCTCACTATCTTCGCTTGTTGAACAAATATCTATAACACAACTCTCAGTTAGACCATCTATATTTGGTTCAATCACTCTATAATCATTCTCACACTGTAACGCCCGATCACAAACAATTTTCCATTCATCTAGACCAGTTTTTGTTACTTTTTCTTCAACCAACTCCTTAACATTTCTATAATTCATCACCACCTTTCGCCTGATTAAATCATCTTTCAATTGCAACCATATATTCTCTATTGGATTAAAGTCTGGGTGATAGAAGGGTATACGTAAAACGGAATGTCCATTTTCTTCCATAATACGATCTATGACAAATTCTGAATACTTTTCTTTATTATTTTTAATCAAATTATATAATTCCGGTTTTAGTAATCTTGGATCATAAGTTATATTATGTTTTTGTAACCAAGCAATCATTTGGGGCTTTGTGGAATAAGAATTTGGTGGTTTTACTATCAATTTATTATGATAAACCGCATTATCTATAACTAAAACACTATTTTGAGGGAGATTTGGAATTAAATATTTACGTATCCAGTTTTCAAACAAATCTGAATTAACATCTGTCTTGAAATCTATACATCTTTGGAACATAAAAGCCCCAGTTATAAAACCTTTTTCATTTCCAGCATGCATTAAGACTACGCGATCACCTTTAGTTATATTTTTTGCATCTTTTTTAATATCTTTCGGATCTATACAATACTCATCCATGTATACGATATTTCTACCAGCATTTCTGAATTTTTTTATTTCTTTCAAATATCTGATTCTTTTTAAACGTATATTATGTTTTTCCATTAAAACATGTTTATTATTCTCAATTTTACGAAATCTAAAGCCCATATCATTGAGTATTCGTCTCAAAGTTGCTGTGGAACCTTCATATTTAATAGATTTGATTAATTTCGTTTTCAAACTAGTCATTGTTGGTAATTCTTTGAATTTGAAATGGTATTCGTAAACCATATTTCTTATGACGCTATAATCAAATTGATTGAGTTTCAAATGCAATGATTTTTTACTTCTTCCTTTGATCGCGAATTCTGGATTGCCCTTTTCATCAGTTTTATTAATGATCTTGCTTATTGTATTTTTAGATATAGCGGTGGCGTCAGAGACACGTTTTTGTACTTTTTGAAAATACCCGTTTTCTTTCTTTTTGAATAGTTTCGATTCATTTGTGAAATATATGTATATATTGTATAATATCTTCTGTGTTTGTGTTTTCAATGGTTGACCACGTATAAATTTCGTCATCCTGAAAAAGGATTTCTGGATTATTTCACTTTTAAACACAGATCTAATAATAAATTGTGTAAAGTTTGTAATATATATATGCTAATCACAGAAAGTAATGGATAGATCCTGAATTTCTTTCAGGTGGCTACCGTCTTCGATAGTGTTTTAGGCTATATATTATGTCTATATTCTAAAAACCATGACGGTCTAAGGAGATGCTTGTGTCTTCATTGCGAATGTATATAAACGAGCAATTCTTGTACATGATATCAAAAACAGTTTCAACAATCTTCATTAAATGTCGGAGTCACAATCATTTATAATCACAGAATGTAATGATCCTTCCATAACCTTATTAATTTATAATTTCAAAACCGGGAGGACGCAATAAAAATTTTGACGAGGTTTAAGTGTTAACGTGTGTAACGAAACTATTGCGCGATTTAAAAAACACGGTACAACCCTATCTATTGCGCCGTTTATTAAACTTCTGTTTTAAAGTTTGATTTTCAAATTTCACGTCTAGTTAAATTATAAAAAATTGTTTAACTAATAGTATGATATAGTCACACACACCGTGATATACTATGATACTGATTCACAACTAAACTCAACTAAAAAATGAAAATTGATAGTGTAGAAAAACTAAAATAGTGTAGAAAAACTAAACTTGTATAGGTAGAAAAACACAATTCGGCAATGTTAGTTAAACTTTCTTAGTATAAAAACTCTCCTCTCCAGCCCATTTACGTTCCACTGCTGGGCACGGGCCTTATTCACTATTAAGGGAATATGGTCTTCTGTGCCGTGCTGACCAGGCGTATTGGCACAGGGTTTATTTTCGAGTTTTCAGTCTCTCACAGAGGATGTTATCTGTGAGCAATATCCCTTAGCTGACTTTTACAGCACCCTTGGGAGCAACATAATAGTTAACTAATCTAAATACGCCACAGCTGTTTCCAAGTTGTGCATGAAGAATTGGTACCAATAATTCCTACCAAAGTGGAGGAGGCCAGCATTGGGACGTTAACAGGCTGGACATAATAGTAGTATACAGCCTCTGCTAGCGATATCTTTATCTTTACTTCTTATAAAACAAAGTCGTAATTTTTGTATGTATGTCCCTATGTGAGCTTATATCTTCAAAAATAGGCAACCGATCTTGATGCCGTTTTTTTAATAGAATGGTTCAGAGGATGGCTTTTTTTGCAGAATTTGTTGGGGTTTGCTGTATATTGGATGAGATATGATTAAATTTGCCGAGAAACTCGGACGCGTGCGAGCTATAAATGAAAACGCTGCGTTATCTATGGGAGGTACAACAAACTTATGTATGGAGGAATTGTTTGTTACCTATAGTTCTTCAAAAAAGTCCGCGAGTCCCATAATAATGTCGCAAAAATTATTGAATTCAATGGGGTGTTTTCAAAAGCTATTTATGTGTTTATAGTAATATTTTTTATCAAATTAAATACACTAGTAAGCTTACACGTTTAATATAGATTATAACTGCTCTTTACAGCATGCAATTTAAATGAATATCTTCTTAGGAGATATGACGAAAAATTACGCGCTACAAAATAAAATACTTAAACTGTTGGCCGAGCAACGCGAACGTTTCCTCGGTCTTCTATCCATACTCCAATGTTTTGATGTTTGCTTAATGTTGGATGTATGAATGTAATGTTGGATGTTTGTTGTTCTTTCACGTAAAGACTACTGGATGGATTTTCATGAAACTTTCCTACATTCCACGCGTACGTAGTCGCGGGCAACAGCTAGTAGAAATTATTTATTTGCAGAATATGGGTTTACAATATAAGAAGGTGGTAAGGTTACTGTTACCGTAGTGCCATACTCAACCGTTTCCGGTATGCATAAAAACAAAGCTCGATTAATGAGCTTAGTAGCTTAGTCAAAGGAGTTAGTAATACAAATGTCACACTAAATATAATATATTAAGTTTAAGTCAGGTTAATGTACTATCCGAATTCAAATCGAGACGTCAAATCGTAGTTATGTCTGAAATATCCCTTATGTCTTTAGATAGTTTGTTAAATATGTGTATAGGAGTACAAAGAACACTCTTGTTATTACAGGCGAACTTACGGGCAATAGCATATATTATATAAAAGCTTTTGTCCTCCCAAAAAGTTGATTTACAACCGAGTTACATGTATTACCAGATGTATGAGTGCAAATAAAACTAAAGAACTACCTAACTGATCGATTGATGGAGTTGGTGCAAACCGCTCAATAGATGGCGTTGTACGAAAAAAACATCGCACGATGTTAAAACTCGCATTGAGATGATTGTAGTGGAAAATTTGGTAAACATTTGCGTGGACCATAATAGCTCAGATGGGAGAGCGATGGAACGGCATTCCGAGGTCGCGGGTTCATGTCCCGCTTATGGTTATCATTTTTTCCATTATAATTTAGTTTATTTAGTAAAACTAAAGAAGTTTGTATGATAGCAGATATAATCTCTGCCTACCACTATTTCTATAGGGAATTTTTTACTGAAGCTTGGATATAATAACCGAGTTGGGGTGATGTGCTTGGTGCTTACAAACACATCCTACTAACCATTACAAAAAATGGACAATTGGTTGACGTGACAACGTCTTATAATTCGATAGAGCCGGCTGCACGCACGAAAAAACATGACTCATGCGGCGTTACCTCGCTCTGAGGCGTTCCATGTAAGGCTTGAAGTGCAAGCGAGAGCGCGGAACGAGCGACAAAGAAGCACAATCGGCCTTTGCATTCGGCAGCGTTCGACATCCGTCTCTCCTACTTGAGTGAGCGATGCGTCTGCGTGGACAGCTGCTATACTATAGTACATACGTACATGTTTTGATCGAGTATCAAGTGCAGTGAAAAGTGAATGTGGTGTCAATTGTTTATAGCAACGATAATTACAGCGATAAAGGTAATGATTCTTTCGATATTAATTATATATTGAGTGATTGGTGCTTTCATCATTAAAATGAATAGCATCGGTCCGCTAGTGCAGTAGTTTCTGCTGGTTCTGTTGCTAAAGTTTGACGTTGTTGGTCGGTAAATTGTCGTTGAGTATCAATATGGACGGTGTTTAACCTTTGCCCTGAACGAGATGAGGATGTAGTTGTCGCTTCTAGAGAACCACTGGCAATAACCAAGTTAGCAGCTTGGCGTAATCTGTTGTTTCTATCTCTTACATTACGTGCTTCTCTTGCAGCTGCTGCCTGTGCAGGAGTTTTGGATGCAGCAATCCGCTGTCTGTACTCACGTTGTATTTGTGCCCTTGTTTTTGGAGCAGCAGTTGTTGCAATAGCCAAATTAGCAGCTTGGCGTAATCTGTTGTTGCGTTGTCTTTCGTTTTTCGATTTTCTCGCAGCAGCCGCCTGAGCAGGAGTTCTAGATGCTGTGATACGCTGTCTGTACTCACGTTGTTTTTGGGCTTTCGATTTTGAAGCAGTGATTATTGGCTGCGCGAATGGCGTTGCTAAAGTAGATGCTACAGCATCTTGAACCTCCGTGGGTTCACTCATCGAAGGTAGTGGCTTATTCGTGACATCCTCTGGTTCGTCAGGCTTTTTTTCCATGGTGGGATTGTAAGCGATTCTGCAAAATAAATCGTGGTTCGAAACAATTTAAAAAAAAATTTCATAAAATTCTTCATTCAGAAAATCATTTTAAATTTAAAAAATAAAAATACAACAAAATACTTGAATAAAATTTATTGTTTAAATTTCTACTCAATTGTTAAAATTTAAATCTTGATTTTATTATTTTAATAATATAATTAAATTTTTTCAATTAGTTAGTTAATTATTTTTGCAAATTTAATTATAATTTGTTATAAAAAAAATTGGTTGTCTGTAAAGTCGGTTTACTGACGATAGTTGAACGTGACAACGTCTTAAAAAAATACTGATGGAATGGTAGCATTTTTCAAAAGAAAATTTGCAAATTTAATTGTAATTTGTTATAAAAAAGTAATAATTTTAAATAATTCATTATAAGAATAAACAATGATTAAATTATTGTTTATAAATCTTACATTTAAAATTTGGAAGCATTAAAATTTTCGTAAATCTAGTTTTTAAAAAGCCCGCCTCAATGTGTTTGGGAGAAAATGTTCCCTTTGACGGATGGCTGGTCCAACCTGTCATTTCAGACACGTTGTTGTGATATGTGGATGATTTAATATTTATGTTTTAATTTTTTTTTTATCATAGCTACGCTCAATAATTATTTCGATTGAATAGTAAAGCCATCGATTTTTTACTCATCGTAAATAGTTCTGTTAACTTATTGTTTTAATTTTGTCAATTATAGCATAACCTACAATCGGTGCACTAGCGGACCGATGCTATTCATTTTAATGATGAAAGCTATTGAATAATGTTATATAAAGTGGCAACATTTATATTTGTAATTTGGTTTTTTGGTAGCAGACTTTTGTTTTATGTATGGCAACTCACTCTCGCTAAGCCGGTCATGGCGACAACGTCCATATTTGTACTGTGTCTTAAATTAAAATAAAATACACAATATTCCGTTTACAAAACCGTTTTATTTCGCTGCATCCACTGCAAACAATAACTTCAAAAGGTTATGGGCCCAGCCAGCAGCCCGCAGCGAAATAAAGGAATTATCGTGTAGCATAGCAGCTGTGGTAAAACGGCGGTGTGGTTCTGCGGTCAAGCAGTGGCGTCGGTACAACAAAATGGACGGCGAGGGCGATATTTTTGGGGCGTCTAACAATCGCCTGTTGTTGGAAAATGCCGGTAATTGGCATACATGGAAATTTCAAGTTAAAGTCATACTGAAGGCGGTAAATGTCTACGAGTTGGTGGATGGCTCATCCAAATGTCCAGAAAATGACGACACAAAGTTAGCCACGTGGAAAAGGCTAGATGCGAAGGCCCAAGGAGTCATCGTGAGCAGGCTAGGTAACACAGCTATGCTGCAGGTGCAAAACTGTGAAACTGCAAAAGCAATATGGGATAAATTAAATGTAATATATGAGCCAAAATCTGATGTGTCACTGCACATACTGCAGCAGCATTTTTTCGAAGAAAAGTATAACAGTTCGGAGGATGTGTCAACATTCATTGCAAAGGTCGAGGCAATTGCAACACAAATTAAACAAGCAAAAGGAGAAATTGCAGAAAATATGATTGTCACAAAAATAATTAGTTCTTTAGGTGATAAATTCAGACACTTTGTCTCCGCATGGGACTCTGTCCCATCTGAAAAACAAAATCTGTCGGAGTTGACAGCAAGGCTCATCATAGAACAACAACGGAATAAATTATACCAAGAAGGTGAAAACAGTAGTTCCACAGCGTTTAAAACGGATTCTAAAAATAGAAAATGCTTTAAATGTGGTAAGGTAGGCCACTACAAAAAAGACTGTAAAGCCAGAAACAACAAAAGTGGCAAAACTGAAAATATTCCATTTTGTAATTATTGTAAAAAACGGGGACACACAAAAGAAAAGTGTTGGTTTAATAAGGACAATAAACAAGAAAAAACAGATATAAAACAAAACGCATTTGTCATGTCAGTGTGTGGACTTACATCAAGAAGTGTAAACAATGAATGGTTCTTAGACAGTGGTGCTTCTGAGCATATGAGCTTTACAATGGACAGCTTCATAAATTATAAAAAGTTGTTAGTGCCAATAGACGTTGTTATTGGGGATGGGACAATAATACAAGCTTTAGGTTATGGTGACATTGACCTTGAGGCATATGATGGTGAAAAATGGATTAAAACATTGATAAACAATGTGTTGTATGTGCCGAGCCTCAAGGCAAACTTATTTTCTATGAGTACTGCACTGGACAAAGGTTACAAGCTGGAGTCAACTGCCACTGAGTGTCAGTTTATCAAAAACAACAGTGTGCATGCTGTAGCCAAGAAACATGGAAAAATGTACAGAATGTTATTCAGACAGCAAGACACTAGTGCCATGGTTGGAAAAGTGATGTCAGATCTGAGGGAATGGCATGCAAAATTAGGTCACCAAGACATAAATCAAGTGAAAAGCATCTTGATAAAACAGGATATAAAGTTTGAAAATAGTGAAGAAGAAACCTGTTTACCATGTTTGAAAGGAAAACAACATAAGTTCCCCTTCCCATCCAGTACCCATAGGGCAACGAAACCAGGAGAGGTCATACATATTGACATTGGAGGTCCAATGGAAGAAACTTCACTAGGAGGGGCTAAGTTCTTTCTACTCATCAAAGACGATTATTCTAAATATAGAAAGGTGTATTTTCTGAAGAATAAAGGACAGTCAATAGAATGTTTAAAACAGTATTTGAAAGAAGTTCAAGTTAACCCCGGTCACATAGTAAAATACATTAGAAGTGATAACGCGAAAGAATTTATTAGTAAAGAAATGGAAAACTTGCTAAAGTCATATGGGATACAACACCAAAGAAGTGTGGCATACACTCCACAACAGAATGGTTGTGTAGAGCGTGAGATGAGGACAGTGGTTGAGTCAGCACGAACAATGCTATTAGAGAGCGGCCTAAATAAGAACTTGTGGGCAGAAGCGATTAATACAGCTGTCTACGTCATAAACAGAACCGGTCCGAGTCGAGTAAAAGACAATACACCATATGAACTTTGGTGGAACAAAGATTTTGATGTCAACAACCTTCAAGTCTTCGGTAGTCAAGTATCAGTACACATTCCTGATCAAAAACGATTGAAGTTTGATAGCAAAGCAGAATTTGGCCATTTCATGGGATATGGAGAAAATACAAAAGGATACAGAATATATTTTCCAGAAAGAAACAAAGTAGAAACCAAGAGAGACGTTGTATTTATAAAGCAGTCTATAGAAAACAAAGAAAGAAACAGAAGACAAGGAAAGGAATATCACGTAGATTTTGACAGTCAAGAAGAGACAGCACAAGTTTCAGAAGAACAAGAAAGCCAGTATGAAGACACAGAGAACCATGAAATAATAGAAAGAGAAAATGAACAGGACTCCATGCACTCCTTTTATGAGCAGTCAATATTAGAAGAAGATATAGAGGAAGATGTAGAAGAAGAACAAGAAAATTCACAGGAAACTCCAGAAACTTCAGGACAGTCCGAAGAGGTAACAGAAAGACCTAGAAGGACGAGAAAACAGCCAAGCTGGTTTAAGGACTATGTACAAGGACAAGAAAACATGTTCCTGAGTTACTGCTGTGATGAACCTATTTCCTACGAAGAAGCTATGAAAAGACCAGATAAAAATAAGTGGGAAGAAGCCATAAACAAGGAGTTGAAGACACTGGAGGAAAATAATACATGGGAGGAGGTGACAGAAGTTCCTGATGGAGAAAACATAGTAAGTAGCAAGTGGGTATTCAAAGTCAAGGAGGCAGAAGGAAAAGCTTTGTATAAAGCTCGCTTAGTAGCCCGAGGATTCCAGCAGAAGAACTGTGATGACCAGACATACTCACCTGTTGCCAAGTTAACTACCTTCAAAGCCATGATGGCTGTAGCTATACAGAAAAGACAACCAGTGTACCAAATGGACGTTACTGGGGCATTTCTTTATGGAGACATCAATGAGACAGTTTTTATGAGATTACCAGGAAATAAGGTATGCAAATTGAATAAGTCAATCTATGGTCTTAAAAAATCTCCTAAATACTGGAATGCAAAGTTTAATAGTTTCATGTCAAATGAAAATTTCTTAAGATCAAAGAATGACCCATGTTTATATTTCAAACATATTGGAAATGATTACATTTATGTGTTATTATTTGTGGATGACTTGTTGTATTTTGGTAGTAATAAAAACCAAGTAAATGACTTTAAAAATTCAATAAGTAAAAACTTTAAAATGAAAGATTTGGGTCTAGCAAGTAATTATTTGGGAATAAATATAAAACAAGATGTTAAAAATTGTGTAACTGTAATTAATCAGAAAGGATATTTATTAAAGTTGTTGGATTTATATCAAATGTCAAATTGTAAAACTGTGTGTACTCCAATAGAACAAAACTTCAATTTTGAATTATTACAGAGAGATATAAGTGAAAGTGTTGAAATAGAAAAAGTCTGTAGAAGTTTAGTAGGTAGTCTTTTGTATGCTACTTGTACTAGACCAGACTTATCTGTAGCAGTAGGATTTCTTAGTAGATATGTGCATTGTGCTAGTGTAGCTTTGTTTAAATGTTTGAAGAGGATATTAAGATACATAAAGGGTACTATTGATTTATCTTTAACATACAAATATGATAATGAAAGCAAAAATGTATGTAAATTGCAAGGTTACAGTGATGCAGACTGGGCCGGTGATGTTGGAGACCGGAAGTCAACCTCAGGTCAAATATTTTATATTTTTAACTGTCCAGTTTCTTGGTACAGTAAGAAACAGTCTTGTGTAACACTGTCATCTTGTGAAGCAGAATATGTAGCTTTGAGTATGAGTATTATGGAAGGTTCTTATTTAAAAAAGCTACTTAGAGATTTTGGATATGATAATGTAGATTTTGAAATATTTGAAGACAATCAAAGTGTGATTAATATAGCACAGAACAATGACAGTAATAAAAGATTGAAACACATAGATATCAAGTATCAGTACATTGTAGAAAATCTATCAACAGGTTTAGTTAAAATTACATTTGTTTGTAGTAATAACAATGTAGCCGATTTGTTTACCAAACCCTTAGGAAAAATACTTTTTGTTAAGCTTAGGGATATGATATTGTCATAAGTTTGTTAAAATGTGTACATGCATAGGATAGTGCTGAGTTAGTATTTAAGGTATCTTGTGTATGTGAAGAATGTTTTAGTGTGCCTAAGTTTTGTTAATACTTAAGAGTATAATATTCAGGGCTCTGCATATTTGGTTAGAGGTTATGTTTATGTTATTAAGGGGATGCATTACAAAGTTTGTTAAGGGGATGTATCTCAGAATTTATCTTAAGGGGGTGTAGTACAAAATAAAGGTTTTAAATATGTTTAATGGTAAAATTAAAATTTTATAAATTAAAATATAATGTTGAGGGGGTGTATTGAATAATGTTATATAAAGTGGCAACATTTATATTTGTAATTTGGTTTTTTGGTAGCAGACTTTTGTTTTATGTATGGCAACTCACTCTCGCTAAGCCGGTCATGGCGACAACGTCCATATTTGTACTGTGTCTTAAATTAAAATAAAATACACAATATTCCGTTTACAAAACCGTTTTATTTCGCTGCATCCACTGCAAACAATAACTTCAAAAAAAGCACCAATATTCGACAATATATCACTCATTATATAATTAATATCGAAAGAATCATTACCTTTATCGCTGTAATTATCGTTGCTATAAACAATTGACATCACATTCACTTTTCACTGCACTTGATACTCGATCAAAACATGTACGTATGTACTATACGTACGTAGTAAAACAAGTACGTATGTACTATGTATGTACTATAGTATAGCAGCTGTCCACGCAGACGCATTGCTCACTCAAGTAGGAGAGAGACGGATGTCGAACGCTGCCGAACGCAAAGGCCGATTGTGCTTCTTTGTCGCTCGTTCCGCGCTCTCGCTTGCACTTCAAGCCTTACATGGAACGCCTCAGAGCGAGGTAACGCCGCATGAGTCATGTTTTTTCGTGCGTGCAGCCGGCTCTATCGAATTATAAGACGTTGTCACGTCAAAAGACGTGTGGCACTCGAGGCCTGCCGCGGTAAAGCTATTGCATAGCATTTTTTATCAACTTATGCAAATATAATTATTTATTTGTTTTATTTATGCAGTATTTTTTTTCCTTGGTGTTTTTTTACTTTGATATTAATTCAAGTTACACTTTTTGAGTGTGGTGACCGATAAGAAAACATTGTTTTTTTTTCTTTTATTAAATAAATGAGAAGTTAATATTGTTCAAAATATTTTTATTATCTTACAATACATGTAGGTTATTCAGGAATATATTTTAACATTGAAACTGTAGGTTTATGGTAACTGAAATAAGAAACACAAGTTTGAGACTTGATTTCTTCTATATATCTGGAAAATACCGCGTCAATGGTGGTACCATATTTTGTTGTGGATTCTTGTGGATCATTATTCATTTTCAAATTCAATATTAACGATAGAATAGTTGTCAACCGCTCTGATTTTTTATCAGCGAAGTTGATATTGAAATCGCCAGCCAAGATAAGTAAAAATTTATTACCATTTGTACCACGTATTTTCGACCTTTCTTCAGTGTACTCCTGTAAAGTGCGATGAATAAAATGCTCTACCTCGTCTAATTTTCGATTCGGAGAAATGTAAATTGCTACCATGACTATGTGTAGTGTAGGCCATTTCTAAGTTTGCATAAGCACGCACAAAAATCTCCAACAAATGACATTAACTCTTAACATTAACATCGCTAACGTGTGCAATATTTATTTCAATATTCGGAGTCATAACATTAGTAACATTACTAAACTAATTTATTAATTTTGCAATTAACATGCTATGCTTTACTTAATAAATTAAATTATGGTGGAAAAGGTGATTACCGCAAGCGGGACTTGAACCCACGACCTCGGAATACTGTTCCGTAGTTCTGCCAACTAAGCTTATTGCGGTCGTGCTTTCAGTAATCAAATTAGGCCACCATAATCGTCACTCGATTGAGTTTATATCGTATTTTTACGTACAACGCCACCTAGTATTCTTTACAGAATACAATTGGGTTGAAAATAATGACGCAACTTTCATTACTAAAGTAATTTAGTAATTTTGCAATTTACATGTTATCTTTTACTTATTAAATTAAATTAAATTATATTATGCAGAGCTACGGAACGGTATTCCGAGGTCGTGGGTTCAAGTCCCGCTTGGGGTTATCACTTTTTCCACCATAATTTAATTTATTAGTAACATTATTATTATTTTGGTAAATAGCTACCCCACTTTCTGGAACAATATCTCGTTTGAATTGAACAATACGGATTATTAGGCGCCATGCAAGTTTCGGTAACAAGTAACACATTTGTTTGCCTCGTAACTGAATCTTGTATATCGCATTTGTGACTATTTACACTTTGGCAGTTGAAAGTAATAAAATTATTGTAATGAATTTCCATTTTTCATCCATTTCTATTACTAATGAAATCTAAAACACTTTTAAGCTATCGTCTGAACACTAATTAAAGACAGTCTTTTGAATTATTGCAACAAAGATGCAGTCGATGCAGCTTTCTTTCGATTATGATAAAACTTGAATGTAGAATTATCGTTTTTTGTTGTCGCAACATAAACAAGTTCCTGAGAATGTGCTTTACTATACTCATATACTATTTCGTCAAAAGTTCCACCTTGCGACTTATGTATAGTTAGAGCAAGAACTGAAGTTAATGGAAAATGTTTGCGTTTGGCTATATTATTATATTTTCTATCCGATGTTAATGAAATATTTGCTGTTCGTTATTCAAAGGGAACAGTGAGATTGCTATTTTGTACGGCTAGAGCGAATGCTTTTTGCCTTTTTTTTCTACCCACTTTATCTGAGACACAAAATTCCAGCCAAACTCTAATTAATGTGTTACTTTCATCAAATTCTAGATGTACCAATTTCCCAACAGCACCATCGCATAAACCATCAGTAACGTCGATGTTGGTTGTAATAACATAATGCTTTCCAACAACAAAAGTAATGTGCTAAGGCAGTCCTCCAGTGTCAATAACAGATTTTTTATGTAATTTAAATCTAAAATTATCTTCTTGCTCAGTACTTATAGCGCCAATAACAGTCTACAGACGTTGAAAGAACTTTGTTTTCACAATGGCTCAAAATCAAATTGTTATAGGCGGCAACGTCTTCATTTTTGAAAAATTAACGAATTCTATCAGGACAAAATGTAGCAACATACTCTTCTTTGAAAAATCTCGAATAAGTTGAAACTCATGCTCATCTAGTACATCTCCATTACCTATTTTTGTCAAAACTTGTGAAAATGCAACATTAGCTTGTCTCATTACTGTGGTAAGTTGCTAAAATTACAATTTTCGCCATACTTCCGAAATCTGGGTGTTTTCATGTTATTTGTTCGATTATAAATTGTATGTAGAAGTTCTGCACTAACCATGCTGACTTCATCAATGATCAGTACTCTGCCATATCTGAAGAGAGATCTATACAATTGCAACGTTTCTGATGACAGAGGCAAAAGTTTTGAAAGAGAAATTTTGAGAGCTGTATGAACAGTATATTATTATGTATATGTATTTTATTGTATTTGTGTATCTTTATTACGTATTCAATTTGAAATATATTTCTATAATACTTGAGACGCTGTTAGTACACCATATCTACTCATCATCTCATATCTCTATCACTCAAGGGTTTGCTGTCAGGTTTGAGTTAAGCTCGCCTTTGTAATTTTTTTTGATGTTTCCTTTATTTCTGTTGTTATTTTCTCTTGTGTACAATAAAGCATAAATAAATAAATAAATAACAGTTGTACCATCAATAGCCACGGCTGCTTTGCCGGTTGAAGCACATGTAATATAGGCATTGCAGTAACCATCATTATCAGTGAACCTTTTGTAAATTTCCATAATCAGTTTGATAGCGAATGATTTTCCCGTACCAGCATGTGCCGTAAAAAAAATTTGAAATGGTTCTTGAATTGAAGTTTGTATATGATGAATTATAGTCATAAGAATATCTCTTTGTTGATCGTTGGCCATTCGCATTAAATTATAGAATTCTTGATAATCCATTAAATTTTCTCTTTTTTTAGCTACAGCGCAAAGTTTATGCAGAGGTGCATTTTGTTGGATCTCTTTAATGCAATATATCAACCGCTTTTAATTATTTTTCGTCTTCTTGTTCTTCGACGTTTTCTTGGCACAACTGTCTACAAATTTCTAAAGTTTTCTCTATGTCCAAATTTGATTCAAATTCTTTCCTACGTTCTAATATCGTATCTTTGTTGTCCTCGTATATTTGAATAAACTTATTCTCAGCAATAATATCATTTTCTTCACTTTGAAAAGGAACATGCAACAGAACCATCTCACGCCTATAATCGTTGTAATTGTCAGCCATATCATAGTTCCTGTATCTTATTATTCTTGCAGTATCTCTTTTAGAGTAAGTCCCCTTTGTATTTATGTAATATTTTGCAACAAATTGTGCTAACGTAACATCGCAGAGTTCTTCAGGTCGTTTCTCATATTTATCAAACCAATTCTCTTTCCAAACGTTCGTACAATCATCATCTAAAGTTTCAAGATCCTTCATAGATTTTCTAATTCTTGCGCGTTCAGTAGGTAATACCGTTGGAATGTAGACTATCACCACCGATGACTTAGCCATAGGTTCTCTTAATAAATACCAAGCAGCTTCTTGTGCCGGCATTTCAACAGACTGAAGTATGTCAATACTCATTTTTTTCGTGATATCGACAATGTCGAATTCTGGATGCTCGTGCATTATGTCAATTATTTGTCTTCGCAAATTGCTAATCCCTGTATTATGCTTATTGACATATTCAACAACATACGTTGCACAAGCATATTCATCTAGTATAATCTGAAAATCCATGTTCGATTTCAAATGATGTAATACAAATGGATTGAAAGTGTTGTGCCATTTTTCCGCTGGTGTCCTCTTATACAATAATTGTGGTTTATTGATACCAGCACGAATAATATTGTAGTAATGATCATCACAAATAATACCATTATGCGAGTAAAATTCATCAAAATTCGTGTAGTCAATATTTTCCAGATTATTTTTTATAGATTCAAATTGTTTCTTATATTCTTTAAAAAGTGCTTCCGAGTAACCGGAATCAGTGTTGTTCATAGGTATCAAACTAATAGTTTTTTTTGTTGGCATAAATGGTGCACCAAATCGACACTCCTGTTTTTTATTAGAATCCATTTTTTTATAACACGTCAATGTGTGTTTGTGTTTTACTAGTTCTATATTTCCAGACGCCTCTGACGCTGACACACAAACTAATTCGTCGACTAATTTAATTACTTCAGGATCATTGTTTAATAAATGTTCAGGAGCATTGTTCAACCAAAGAAGAATATGAGCATGTGGGCTACCACCATGTTGAAATTCTATTCTTCTGAAATAATGTATTACTCTATATTTTCCGAATGGACTTCTTTTCTTTGATTGCAAAACTTTTAACAGACAATTTACCATTTTATTGAAATAGATAGCACAAGTTACCGCGTCTTCATTCACAAGTTGAGCTTTATGCACATCATTCATGTCTGCTAAAAACTCATCTGGAATTTCCGCTCCCTCGGTATTCAATTTGTACAATAATTTCAACAAATCATCCCAGCCAGTTTCATTGGCGCTAAGAGTCATATAAGCAGTTGGTGGACCTAATTGCCTGATCATTGCAAAAACATCTTTTTTGAGATCTGACCAAAACCAAGCAGAATTTGGTATGCAGCGAAGAAATGTGAGATTTGTTTCTAAACAATTATTTATATATTCTTCAGATTGAATGGTCTCTTTCGTAATGGAAGTACCTTGTCCAACATGCTTAAACGCAACTTTGACAAATTTACTAACTCGTAACCTCATAATTTTAGCAGCGATGTACAATAGGTGCTGTGGGTCAGTAGCACGCCTGTCAGTACGACGAAGTTCGCTGGTAGCTTGCATAAATGGAGTAACAATAACACCATCTCTGTATTTTCGAAAATGACCGCCGTAGATTGTCGGAAAAGACAGTTCTTCCGCATGTTCATCCATTAGAGGCCTGTTATATTTACCGGATGCTACACTCAAAAAATAATCATCATTCCACAAAAGAGTTTGCTGCTGCGCAACTAAATTGTCTTCAACGGGCACATGTTCACTTATTTCATCCATATTCAATTGCGAAGTACATTCATTGTCGGTAAAAAAAGATTCATCGATTTCAATGTCATGAGAAATATAAAGAGGCGTAGATACTAAATACGACAACCACTCTTTAATATGACTCTTATTAATAAGTCCGTGGACATAACTAGTTTTGTGAATCAACTTCTTTTTCAAATGCACATAAAAGCAATGGTCATCTTCAATGTTTCTTGGCAATTGTGTCACCATTGTATCAACTTCGACAGGTACATTAATTATCTGGCCATAAATACCGTCCTCACCATTAACATGTCTCAGTCTACGAATCTGCATGAACGGTATTCTCGGTGTAATCAACCGTTGCTCGATAAGATTTAACGTTGGTAAATGTGATGGAATTTTCGGATATGCAAAACCATTGTACGTTGACATGAAAGGAATTCTTTCTTTTTCCAAAGAGTTATAACACGTACAGCAGACTTGAACATGTTCACCAGCTACGTAATTCTAAAAAAATCAAATTCATATTACAAGATGTAAATACAGAATAAAAAATATAACATGAATAATTAAAAAAAAAAATGAAAAATTACCTGTAGTATTGTTTTCAAAATACTTTCATGTTTACTGGTCGACATTTTCAAATCTGTTTTCCACCATAATCTGTCGCAAATAATACAAGAATGACCAAATGAATTACTCGTGAATTCTTTATAAAAATCAGTACTACTTTTACTGTGTTTCCGATAATTTTTATAAACTGGAATAGTACCATCAACAATCAAATCCATAATATTTTCACCAATTCGATCTTCTCTATCAATCTCAATTTCATTTTCATGATTTTTATGGTTATCCTCGGTAGGATCTTCATAATTGTCACGCAATAGTTGAATATTGGCATCAACATGGGCTTCACTTTCGGTTGCATCTTGATTTGTCTCCAATAAATCTGATTCATTACGCTCTTCATAAATATGAAATAGTTGGCTGTGAAATTGATTTTCCTGTAGCGTTACATTTCCTATATTTTCAACATGCCTACCTTGGACGGCATTCTTTTTATTACTGCACAATTTTCGTGTTATCCTGTGAAAAAATGAGGAAATCGTAAAGTTAAATAACACTGAGGCATATATTACAATTTGTTTTTAAATATTATTAAATCAAATTACATATCCACGTGGGATTTTTCTGCTTGACGTTGACGAAATGCCCTTTGACGTTCAGCATTTGTTTTTGGTATTTTTATTTTTTCAATTTTCATCAACTCGTTCTGATGCTGATATTTTTTACTTTGACGAAATTCCCTTTGACGTTCAGCATTGGTTTTTGGTATTTTTTTTTCATTTTTCTTTAAAGCTTTCTTACGGTGATAATATGCCCTTTGACGTTCACAATTTCTTTTTCTTTTGTACTCTTTTATTAACTCTTCATCCTTTTCTTCTCTATAAAAAGAAAATATCTAGGTATAAATAATTAAGTATTAATAGTGTAAATCATTCTAATTACACACCAAAACAATTCTTCATACAAAAAATTTGAACAAAAATAACGATATTAAGAGTTTGACCATCGAGTTTCGCGCGATCTACATTTATATAGATATAATATCATATATATATATATATATATTATATATATATATATGAAAGAAAGAAAGAAAGTAGACTTTATTATTCCCGAAAAAGAGACACAATAATGTAATTTAAAACTGTTTAAAATTATATCTGCGTGAAACTAGAACTAACTACTGATGTGTCGCATCTACGGGGAACAAAAGGAACTTTGCTCGGCAATGTTGTGACATCCAATGAAATGACACAACGCCGATTTTCAGTAAAGCCCTAACTTGCGATTCTGACGCTCATCAGCAATGTATAATATTAGAATAAATAATGTGAAAAGAATAATGTATATCGTTTGTAAGAATCATACATATACAGTATGTAAATTAAATGGCGTCCGAGCCTAAAAGGGGTTATTTCTTGTTTGGAATGCATGTCAGGAAAAATAATAAAAATAATCTAAAACGTAATAAAACGTGTAGACAAATTTGTTTAGGTGAAGTCTTATGACCAAATTTACCCTTATAATAACGAAGTTTCACTAAACTTGCAACATTTCGTCGATGTCGATGAAATAAAAATATCGAACTATGAAATTCAGAAAGACCAACTTTAATTACTTTTTTGTTGTATCCTCGTTATCTCTCTTGTATCCCATTTAATAAAATGCTTTAAAGATAGTAGGTATTTTGTTCAAATGTTTGATAGGTACATAAAATACCGATTTTATATTGGACACACCGACCGTTCTAACTTTTAAGTATTTTTTTTGTACTACCAAGGCCCGTCTGATGGTAAACAGACACCATAGTCCACAGCAATGCTAGCTAGCGCGATTGCCAACCCTAATGGTTATCATTGATTGACGATGCTAATCGAAAATATCGATAAAACCTACTACGTTACACCTTTTTGGATCGGACGCTATTTTTTTAAATACTGTATATACACTAGCTTCTGCCCGCGGCTTCGCACGCATTAGTGGCCATTATTGAAATCAAACATAAAATAAAAACTGAAATTAATAGATACTAAAATCAATACTAAAATCCATGGCAAAATTTACCTCCATTAAAAATTCATACAAAATACTATCTACTACAATCAAAGTTAAATATGATACCAAAATGACAGCATACATATTACTACAAACCAAAACAAATTCTAAGTTCAATTGTTATTAAAATTGTAAGAAAATATTAATTCAATACTGCAACTCTTCTTTCTGCCAAAATAAGAAAAAGTCGATAAACTAGGTATAGAATATAAATACTATAACTATTCCTATTACTTAATAAAAAAAAAGACGTGTGTCACTCGGGGACTGTCGCGGTAAAGCTATTGCATAGTATTTTTTATCAACTTATGCAAATATAATTATTTATTTGTTTTATTTATGCAGTACATATTTTATTTTCTTTGTTTTTTTTCTTTGATATTAATTCAAGTTACACACTTTGAGCGTGGTGACCGATATAAATTATCTCTATACCAATTTTCGTGCAATTCCATTCGGTAGATTTTGCGTGAAAACGTCACAAATTAACAAACAAACAAACTTACTTTCACTTTTATATGTAAGTAAGGATACATATTGAGAATCTAAATTGAGAATTTAAACAAAAATATTGTTTGTGTGTGTGTGTATATAAAAAGGGCTACTTTTAATATCGCTCATTTTAATATCAAAAATTTTGTAAAGTAATTTATTGATTTTGCAATTGCCATGCTATGCCTTACTTATCAAATCAAATTATGGTGGAAAATCGGACCGGACCTCGGACCTAGTAAAGCAATCTTGACAGATGGCGTTGTACGTAAAAATATATAAACTCAGTCGAGTGACAAATGTGGTGGTTAAATTGAATGTTGCAGGCACGACCGCAATAAGCTCAGTTGGAAAGAGCTTCAGAACGGTATTCCGAGGTCGTGGGTTCAAGTCCCGCTTGCGGCAGTCAATTTTTTCCACCATACTTTGATTTGTTATCAAAAATATTGGTTATATTTATAGCAGTATTATATATAAATAATACTGCATTTGTGATAATAATAATAATAAAATGTATATAGAGTACTCACTTATTTTCTTTCACTATGTTTTCGTGACTTTCTTCATTAATAAATGCACTTTGTTTATTCATATTTAAAACACTTTGTACACAAATTATACGAGTACGGATATTCACTGTTGTACATAGATGATAAATACTTATATACTTTCTCACAAACATCTGATTACGTATTCGTCCGATTTCGGAGCAGTTCGTCTCGATTCGTGGGAGTTTCGTAGAGTCGTACCATGAAGTAAATACAAAGAGGAGGTGCCCTAACGCCGAAACTCTAAGCAGGCATGAGTCACCAGAATCGCGGGCGAACCGGGGGATCACGCATGCGCATTAACGCCGATACAACCAATGCCACCTAGAGGCGAGTTGCTGAACTAAAAGACAAGCGTGATATTTCAAAAAAGTCATTAAGGGCCTACATCAATATTATCGTCGACACGTACATATTAACACAGCTAGTAGGTATAGAAAATGAAGAATTAGGGCTATTTTTTTTGTTTACTCAAAATCTAATAAATATATTTTAATTCTGATTTACGTGTTTCTATATATAATAGTTACTTATGTTTTGAAAGTTATTTCATTAGTTATTACGCGATAATAGACCGAAAAATTGGTCAAGTGCGAGTCGGACTCGCGCACGAAGGGTTCCGTACCATTATCTATGCAACATAAGGCAACGTTATTAGTATCGAGCAAGAAACGGTAAAAAAAATCATGTTTGTTGTATGGGAGCCCCCCTTAAATATTTATTTTATTTTATTTTTAGTATTTGTTGTTATAGCGGCAATAGAAATACATCATCTGTGAAAATTTCAACTGCCTAGCTATCACCGTTCTTGAGATACAGCCTGGTGACAGACGGACGGACGGACGGACGGACAGCGAAGTCTCAGTAATAGGGTCCCGTTTTTACCCTTTGGGTACGGAACCCTAAAAATGAAAAAAATAAAAAATGAGAGAGGTTGTTTCGCTAAGATTTTCTATCGAGAAAACTTTTTTCAATCGCGTTTCTGAGTTTATGCGATCCTAGATTATATATTGAAAAAACATATACTTAAAAATTAGAGCTCTAGCCATTCAATCTAAAGAAACAATGAAAACTTCGTACGTAGAAAAATGCACGAAGAATTTTGGTATCCTCTTAAAAGTAATTTATTGATTTTGCAATTGACATGCTATTTTGACCCACGACATTTTTTCCTCCATAATTTGATTTGTTAAGTAAAGCGTAGCATGTCAATTGCAAAATCAATAAATTACTTTAGTAATGAAAGTCGCGTCATAATTTTCAACCCAATTGTATTCTGTAAACAATACTAGGTGGTTGGTCGAGATGTTGCAAAGCAATCTGGATAGATGGCGTTGTACGTAAAAAATATATAAACTCAACCGAGTGACAAATGTGGTGGTTAATTTGAATGTTGCAAGCACGACCGCAATAAGCTCAGTCGGAAAGAGCTTCGGAACGGTATTCCGAGGTCGTGGGTTCAAGTTCCGCTTGCCGCAGTGATTTTTTTCCACCATAATTTGATTTGTTAAGTCATTAAAGGTTGTGCTATTCATCGATAGGTGGCAAAAATAAAAAGTATCACCGCTGTACCGGTCGGAGTGGGAGTGTTAACTTATTTTTGTTACAGAATTTCTGGATTCGGTCTCCACGCTCAAGGCCCGCGATAGAAGCTATGCAATAGCTTCAAAACATTGTTTCACTAATAGTAAGAACACACACAGTGATATACAATAATATGGATTCGCAAATTAACTAAAAAATGAAAATTAATTAATAAATAAATAAATATTCATGGACATGTCACACAACGTCCTTTGGTCCCAAGCTAAGCTTATATGCTTGTGTTATGGGTACCAGAATACGGATAGAATACATATACTTCTTTTTTTTGTAAATACATACTTATAATACATAGAAACACCCAGATGCAGTACAAACATTTGTATGACAATTAGAAAATCACATAAATGATTGTCCCGAGCGGGAATCGAACCCGCGACCTCTTGATCGGCAGTCCGTTACATAAACCACTCCACCACGAGGCTCGTCAACAGCAATTGACAGTGTCAATAACACAATTCGTCAATGTTAACAGAACTTTTTTCTTAGATAATCTGTATGTTATAGAGTAACGATTTTAATTAAAGTAATGTGCTTAACATAATAGTTAATTAATCTAAATACGCCATAGCTGTTTCCAAGTTGCGGATGAAGAATTGGTACCAATGTCGTTATTTTTGTATGAATGTTCCTATGTGAGTTTATATCTCCAAAACTACGTTTTTTTAATAGATAGAGTGGTTTTGAGCATGAATTTTTTGTATAATTTGTTTAGGTTTCGTTTCTAAATTTCACGCGTACGAAGTTGCGGGCAGCAGCTAGTCATTGCATAAACCTAAACTAGCTGACCCGGCAAACTTTGTTATCCCATACAAATGTCAGGGGTGGAACAACCCTTAAATACTTAGGGGTATGAAAAATAGATACTAACATACTAAAATTTCATAAGAATCGGTCATGCCATTTCGGAGGAGTATGGGTACGAACATTGTGAAACAAGAATTTTATATATTAGAATATAACGAGAGAAAATGCCAAGAGAATGATGATAATGAGTATTTGTTGTTGTAACATTAACTGATACATACATAAACTGAGAAATTTTCAGTTTTTTAGCTATCACCTTTACAGACAGAATCTCATTAATAGGGTACCGATAACCTTTTTAAACAGAACCTTAATAAATAAATAAACTCACTCTAATTTTTCAGCGTCGACTGCTCCTTTAGTTTTTAATTCTTGTTCTTCTTCTTTTATATCTTCTTCTCTTACAAATTCTTCTTTCGCATTATAATCAACGTTTAAACTGAAAATTTAAAACAAATCTATGAGTGTATCCTATAAGTCTACCTTATCAATTAATTTACATTTAAATAACGCATATCTCATCCAGCAATTATTGATAACATTCTGTGTCCATAGGTTAATGACATTATATATTCTCAGTGTGGTGACGGATTAAGAATACGAGTGTCACCACCCTATCTCCTCCGCAGGGTGCTGTAAAAGTCAGCTAAGGGATATTTCACACAGATAACATCCTCTGTGAGAGACGGAAATCTCGAAAAAAATCCCTGTGCCAACACGCCCGGTCCATAATCCGTAGACCGTAATCCCTCCCAAAATTGAGGAGGCCCGTGCCCAACAGTGGGACGTAAATGGGCCAAAGAGAGAGTTAATGACAGCAATTAATTCAAAGATAAAACGTTACATATTGTTGATTTATCATGAAATAGAATATATTTAAACATAAAGATGAACAGTAATTATTAGAATTTGATATGACTGAGATTGAAATAAAACTACTTCTTATGAATTTGTTTTGCCACACAAATGTCAGTGGGGAGGGAGGTTTGAAAAATAGTTGTTGTCCGATTCTCAGAATTACTGAATATGCATGTAAAATTTCATAAAAATTGGTCAAGCAGTTTCGGAGGAGTACGGTAACTCACAGTGTGACACGTGAATTTTATATATAAGAAGATAACGAGAGATAATGACAGGATGATGATGATGTTAAGTATCTGCTGTTGTAGCATCAACTGATACACAAATATATTTTTTTTATGTATGTACATATATTGCAATCTGTCACGTAGGACATTCAACAATTGGTTTGTATGTGTCATTGTCTTGTGCGGGCGTCATCCATGTATACTAAGTCCGCAATATTTTACTTTCTTAAGATCCCACGATACTCGCCACACAATCACAATTTAGGTATTTGCGCTAGGTATTGCTATCCTTATGCTCGTGCGGAGCGTCATCAATGTGTGTTACTGTAGTAGTATGCTTTGTATGTGTGCAAAGCGGCCGCGCGCACGCTTACGCAACACGTACTGCGTTCGAAATTCATAAGTAGGTACCTACCCGTTCATTCATAAAATTCTACCGACACGGTATACGTCTAACTCCCGTCATTGTTTCGCATCTTCGCTTACTTGAATATAAGACTTCGGCGATAGTATTTTTCAACGTGCGCTAATTCTACTCGATCTAATTTGTGTTTGGCTTGGTTTTTTATTTACGGACTTGACTCGGCTTTATTGTGAGAAATATTTACCCGGAAATTATTGATGGTCGTATTCCAAGAAATAAATAAATAAAATATTCATGGACATTTCACGCAACGTCCTCTGGTCCCAAGCTAAGCTTATATGCTTGTGTTATGGTTACCAGAATACGGATAGAATACCTACATATTATACTACTTTTTTTTGTAAATATACACAAAGAAATACATAATAAATACTAATACATACTTATAATATTCAATAAACATCCAGACAATTATAAACATCACACGCGCTGACCGGAAATCGATCCCGAGACCTCGTGAACGACAGTCCGTTATATGAACCGCGAGACCCGAAAAACTAAAAAAATTTACCCGTTAGGGAAAGAATTTAATTTTTAACAAAATAGGTATATACGCATTTTTACGAAATGAAATGAAATATCATTTGATCAAGTAGACATAATTTTTTTAGAAAATTACATTTTACAGGTCCAAAAAATTTTTTCCCTACTATCGGATCAGGACGCAATCTGCTAAGACAAACCGGCGTGAGAAACTCAGCAGAGCTTTTAATTAAATCAATTTTTTTAAATTATTTATGCCAATTATACTTACTCAAATTATATACATATATTCAGGGTTGGGCAGTATTTCAATTACATGTAATTGAAATACGTATTTGAAATACAATTACGTATTTTGTAATTGTATTTCAATTACTGCCTCAAAATGTAATTTGTAATTTGTATTTCAATTACCAGACGTCGAAGTAATTTGTAATTAGTATTTTAATTACTTAAGGCTTCAAAATACATTTTTAAAATACATTTAAGTACAACCGTCACTTTATGTAGCCAAAGTATCTATTGGAGTCTGCTTATAGAGTCCGTTATATAAGCTGTGCGCCAAAATTGTTTAACAAAACGCAAACTGTCAATGAGGTAACGGTGACCCATCAAATTTTACTTTACCAACATTAGTTTGATGTCGGTGCCGAAAATGATCGTTTGCCACAAATAGGATAATCTCATAGGGGCTTATATTTTTGCGCTGTTTGGGGTAACTATAGTAAATTGATATACAGATATGAAGTTAATTGTAAAATCAATACCTATATTACTGTAAGTTAAACGAGTTAAAAAAATATTTTGGAACCATTGTAGCTTTTGATGAAAGTACTGATTGGTGGAAGGTAATGCTGCTAAACGCTGGTAATATTTACGAATGGTGGTTTTTCACGCTGGTTCTCCGTGTGTTTACCGATTAAGAATACAAATGTCACCACCCCGGGAACACCGAAATATTCCGAAAAACTTTATTCCGAATTTAGAAATTCCGATTTTAATATAATACCGAAAAATTGTAATGTCTATTATTAAAAATCACGAAATATTTAATAAATTAAATTGTGGTGGAAAAAGTGATTACTGCAAGCGGGACTTGAACCCAAGACCTCGGAAAGCCGTTCCGTAGCTCTGCCAACTGCGCTTATTACGGTAGCAAGGATTCTCCAGCGTGTTCGCGCTCCCGCAGGGACTCCCTCTTTGCCGCTATCACCTCCCTGGCCAAGGAGGCGACGGCAACACAACATTGTTCATTGAGGGTGACGAATCCTTGCCCAGAACGTCGACGGTCAACACGCTGGGTGTCCCAGGCCGTGCACACGGCAAGGGGGTGTTCCCCCGTGTCCACGGCCCCACTCCCACAATTGCGGCACTCAGGATCAAACTCATTACCAACCAGCTCCCACATGTACTTGGCGAAACAGCCATGACCCGTGAGGATCTGGATGAGGTGGTACGTCAGATCCTCCGTCGGTGCCTCGCCTCGACCCACTCCCGAGGACTAGGTGGACCGCCTTGGCGAGCCGCATGCTCGCGGAAGATGGGGGTGCTGACGTTTGTATTCTTAATACTTCATCACGGACAATATTTTCAGAGATAATCCCTACATAAATATTAATATTCCAAAATTTATCTTCTTTCATATCATAGCTTTTAACAACAAAAAACCGACCTCAAACAGTGCCCTATGATTTTTTAAAGTTGCCATCTAATTCCCTGGACTGCCATCACGAAAACCTAATTTTCCTATCATAGAACCACCTCTGAAACATTTTCTTTCTAACAAAAAAAGAAGCATTAAAATCGATAAACGTCAAATTTATTCGTAAACAAACATTAAACCTCCTGTTTTTTAAAGTTGGGTAAAAATTATAGTATAAATGTATTTTGTAATTTGTATTTTGTATTTCAATTACAAACAGCCAAAACACTGTATTTTGTAATTTGTATTTCAATTACTCCACTCAAAAGTAATTAGTATTTTGTATTTCAATTACAACAAAGCATGTATTTTGCCCAGCCCTGCATATATTATATATGATACATATAATAATGATACATAACTCAAATGCCAATTATACTTACAATGGTAATAAAACAATATAGAATATGTATTGCTCCAGATCAACCTACTCCCAAGCTTTATCATCTTTAATATAATCAGAAATTTTATAATATAGTTACGCTTTTTTACATTTTGTTTCTAATGAATTTTTTCAATTTAGAATTAGGTATTTAATCATCTCATCATCATCAATCTTACATCAATAGGTAGTTTATTATGACAAAAACGTATACAATAACCCATGAAAGAGTTACATATTTTGTCTCCACAATATATGTAACTACTAAATACCTAACCTAATCTTACCTGTAGAAGAGGGCACAAAATCGTCTCTTTGAAGAGATGTGTAAAGTGTACTTGACCGGTTCTTGAGAACCGGTCAAGTACACGTTAGACTGGTTATCGATGGGTTTCGTATCGTTATTATCACAATTCAATTCTCCGTGTGGTGACGGATTAAGAATACAATTGTCACCACCCCATCTCCTCCCAAGGGTGCTGTAAAAGTCAGCTAAGGGATATTGGAGACAGATAACATCCTCTGCGAGAGACGGAAAACTCGAAAATAAACCCTGTGGCCTGTGCCAACACGCCTGGTCAGCGCGGCACAGTAGACCATAATCCCTCCAACGTGGACGAGGCCCGTGCCCAACAGTGGGGCGTAAATGGGCTGGAGAGGATTATCACAATATTCCTCGACCGGAAATAACACCGATATACATCACTAGGGTATCGATAATAAATATCGATATTGGTGTATCACTATTTGTGAGTGTGTTGGTTAACCCTGCCCTCCCGCACCTTTTTCCTTTACCCGAAGAGTGCGAAAGGGACAGTCGCAGCTCGGGCAGGTTTTACCTATAAAATCATTGAAAAAAAGACGTTTCGAACTTCCGTTTTTTCTTCGCGAAAAATAAACCGATTTTAGTTTTACTTACGCCATTTTAAAGATGGAGAGTATATCTATGCTTGTATCACTTTTTTTTTGGAGGGACCTTACCAAACTTGTATGATAGACGTTGCAAGTTCATCGAATGAAAACGGTAAAAGACGGGTATTTTGGGTGATCATATTTCTTTTAGTTATCATGTTTTGAATAAAGCACAAGCGTAGATATATTAGTCCTTCATACTGTGACAAAAATTCGTTGGTCTCGAAGCGATATCCACGAAGAAAAAACGTTTGGTATCGTACGCTCTTGGTCTTGTGGTATTCTTCTTTTCAATCGTCTAGCTGTCTTTGATGGGTCCATTAAGTTGATGGCCAATTTATTCCAATGTTTGTCAATTAGTTTTTTGTAATTTTTGATTCTGTCGGAAATCTCGTCCTTTACAAATTTTATGCCTAACACCCGTATTCACAATCAATATTTACTTGAGTAAGTACTTTAGTGTTGATGCACTGTGCAAAGGGTAACAACACTTCTCAGTGCGTTCCGTTCATCGAGCCTTTGTATTCATAGACAAAACTTAGCTATGCGTTCAGTTTAACAAACGCATAGTGCGCTTCACCACTTAAGTATTGTTTGTGAAATGATTTTGCTACCCCTGTGCGTCCATGCCTACTATGAGACCTCACAGTAACGTTTGTGAATACGGCTGTAAGTCATGGTGTAACCTGATATTTGTTAAGTACCATGGCGCCATGGTATATGTATATTCTTAGGATTTTTGATTGAAACCTTTGTAATATTTCAATGTTTGATTTCGCCGCGGTTCCCCATAGCTTTAATCCATAGGTCCAGATGGGTCGGATGATACATTTGTAGAGTAGCAATTTATTAGTCAAAGAGAGTTCAGAAATACACAAACTGAAATTTTCAGTTATTTAGCTATCACCGTCACAATGATACAGCGTGGTGACACACGGAATCTCATCAATAGAGTACCGTTTAACCTCTTTATACAGAACTTTATTCTATTCTAATATTATAAAGCGGAAAGATTTTGTTTGTTTGTTTGAACGCACTAATCTCAGGAACCACTGTGCCGATTTGAAAAATTCTTTCAGTGGTAGATAGGGCATTTATCGAGGAAGGCTTTAGGCTACATAACATCAAGCTACGACCAGTAAAGCAAATCAGTAGTTAAAAATGTTGCAAAATAGGGGAAATTTTTCTAAATCCCACGCGACGGGGTCGCGGGCAACAGCTAGTAGGTAAATAAACTTACTACATTGTTTCAGCGTCGACTTCTATTTCAGTTTTTAATTCTTGTTCTTCTTTTTTTATATCTTCTTCTCTTACTAATTCTTCTTGCACATTATACTCAACGTTTAAACTGAAAATTTAAAACAAAGCTATAAGTATGTATTTACAAAAGAAAAGTAGTATATGTAATATATCAGTATTCTGGTACCCATAACACAAGCATATAAGCTTAGCTTGGGACCGCAGGACGTTGTGTGAAATTTCCATGAATATTTATTATACTGTATTGTAAAAAAAGGTAACAATATCTGCCGTGTTTCTTACGCCGGTTCTTCTCAGCGGATTGAAAGTCCTGAACCGGTGGTAGGGAAAAAATTTCGAAATATCAGAAGAGCTTTTTTTGGCAAAACAACATGAATAAACGATTTTTGATTTTGTTACTTTTTTTCAAAGTCAAAGTCAAAATATTTTATTTCAAGTTGGCATGTTTTACAAGCTCTTTTAAAACGTCAGAAACTAGGTGTCTGTTCCAAACGCGGATCGTATGGAGAAGAACAGACAAGAAACTCCATGGATTTCTTTTTTTTTCATTTCCTTTCATTTTTTTTTTCAACAATTTTATACATAGTTCTATCAGGGGTGTAAGAATGATGCCGATCAGTACTACCACGACTAAGTAAAACTAACTTTTTAAAACTAAAACTAACTTAATAATAAAATAGCCTTGTTGGAGCAAATCGACCAGTCCCAGCAGAAGGCACCCGTTCACGAGTATAACGCACACATCAGCCCCGCACAGCTCGACCATTTTGTAGGGAACCGTGCGACCCGACGTGCAACGCTACCAACTTCGAGACATTTGAGTGAGCATGACGAAGCCGCTCCGTTGGACAGTACACAAAGCATTCCATACATTTATGTCTAAAAATTCAACTTACCAGTTGGTTTCTTTATTAATATCTTCATTATTTGTTAGTTCCTTCTCTCTACTTCTAGATCTTAGCCTTGCTCTGTTCAAATACATACATTATTAGTTAGGCATGTATGACTAAATGTATGAGTATAAATGAAGGTAATGAAACATGTTTATTATTGTAGCAGTTGAATATAGAAGCCAAGGAAGTAAGTTTAGAATGTATGACTAAATGTATGAGTATAAATAAAGCCATGAAATATGTTGTGAACGTAGCAGATGAGTATATCTAAATGAAGCTAGGGATATAGTGTATAATTAAGTATTTTTAAAAAACAAGTTTATTCCACTTCATGAGTTTTTTCAAGTTTGAGTGTTTTCCTCGATTTCTTAGGAGATAACCATCAGATCCTGACCAATGGAACCTTTTTTGGCATTCAAATAAAAAAAGAATCATTACAATCGCTTCACCCAATCAAAAGTTATGTGAGGTACCAAACATTAAAAAAAACACGAATTGAGAACCTTTTTTATAAACCAATTAAAAATTTAGCAAATGTATGACTAGATGTATCGGAATAAATAAAGCTACAATATGTTTTGACCGTAGCAGATAACTAGGTATAAATGAAGACAAGAAAATATGTTTAGAATGTAGGAGATGTATGTAAGTGTAACACTATATTATAACTTACTTTTTAGCGAAGGGTCCAATAACAACTGAATCTTGATCCAGTTCATCATCATCACCGGGACACTCTTGATCAGCTCTGTCAAAAAACATGTATAAAGTTTATATATTTACTAGCTGACCCGGCAAACGTTTTGCCATACGAATGTCAGTGGGGGGGGGGGAGCCTTTTAAAAAATAGATGTTATTCGATTCTCAGACCTACTGAATATGCATATAAAAATCCATAAGAATCGGTCAAGCCGTTTTGGAGGAGTATGGGAAACGAACACTGTGGAACGAGAATTTTATATATTAGATTATGATACTTACTGATCAGATTCATCTTCGATAATTTCTATTTTAACAGATTGTATAGGAGCACTGTCTTGTTGCATACGTCTGTAATATAACAATCACATTTTAAATAATATACTTAGTTTTGAAACTAAATAATACTAATAGTTATAGATCCTTGATATGTGTGCAATATTTCAGATCAATTCAACTACTGCAAGTTGGTTAAAATTACTTTTAAAGATTCCGTTACATAGATTAATACATTGATAGATACATACCGAGCTGATAAAAGCGTGTTAATATATCTCTCTCTCTCTCCCACACAAACGGTTCTAAACCATTATTATCGTAATTTAATCCCCAACCGACCCCAAATAACGGGATAAGGTCAGGAGTAGGATGATACTGGTGCCTATTCTATGTGCAGAACTAAACTTAACTAAAAAATGAAAACAGCTATTGCTGTATCTTAAATATTTGGCTATTATGTTGTGCACATTTATATTAATTAAAATCGTTAGTCTATAATATACAGTTTTATAATAAGAAAGTTCTGTTAATATTGCCCAATTGTGTTATTGACGCTATCAATTTGAATTTTTAAGTTAAGTTTAGTTTAGTTGTGCACGTAGAATTGGTACCAATAGGTTTTTGTTATTGTAACATCAACTGATATACATAAACTGTGAATTTCAGCTCTCTATCACCGTCACAGAGCACATACAGCCTGATAATAGACAGCATAATCTCAGTAATAGGGCTTTCCTCGATTTCTCGGGAGATAACTATCGGATCCTGACCTGGTGCTAATAGGACCACACAGGAACCACCAGCTTTCAAATAAAAAATAATCATTAAAATCGCCCATTTAAAAGTTATGAGGTAACATAAAAAAAACATACAGACATATTGACACCCAAGGGGGTGTCAATATGTCTGTATGTTTTTTTTTGAAGTCGGTTAAAAACCAATCTTTTGGGTACCACAGGTAATAACATTATTAATACTTACTGCAAATCTGAACATTGTGTTAAATTATCAGTATCAATCTCCATTTTTTCACTGAAAAAGCAACAATATAATATATATAAATACAGAATAACATATTGTATACTCTCTCTCCAGCATATTAACGTCCACTATTGGGCACGGGCGTCTTGCACTTTGGGAAGGATTATGGTCTACTAAACCGCACTAAACAGCAGTGATAGTACAGGATTTATTTTCAAGTGTTCCGTCTCTCACAGAGGATCTGTGTACAATATTCCTTAGCTGACATTTACAGCACTTTGGAAAGTAAAAGGAGTGACACTTGTATTATTAATCTGCATTAAAAATAAATAAATATTCCTGGACATTAACACAACGTCCTCTGGTCCCAAGCTAAGCTTATTAGGCTTGTGTTATGGGTACCAGAATACGGATAGAATACATATACTACTTTTCTTTTGTAGATACTTACTTATAATACATAGAAACACTCAGACGCAGTACAAACATTTGTATGACAATTAGAAAAATCACACAAATGATTGTCCCGAGCGGGAATCGAACCCGCGACCTCTTGATCGGCAGTCCGTTACATAAACCACTCAACCACGAGGCCCGTCAATTTTTAATTTTTTAACATTATATTGCATAAACCAACAGGAGTAGGCAACAATAATAAAAAATGAAATATTTATGGACATTTCACATGACGGCAAACAAACTCTTCTATTTTATAATATCTATACTCATATTATAAAGCTGAAGAGTTTGTTTGTTTGTTTGAATGCGCTAATCTCAGGAACCACTGGTCCGATTTGAAAAATTCTTTCAGTGTTAGATAGTCCAATTTATCGAGGAAGGCTATAGGCTATATAACATCACGCTGCGACTAATAGGAGAGAGAAAAATGTTACAAACAAGGGGAACATTTTCTAAATTTTATAAAGTCTCGGGCAACATCTAGATTCTAGTTGATAATATAATACTTACTCAATTTGTAACTTCATATCGTCATTATCATCATCTGAATCATGAGCTGCGGTCACATCAGCGCTGTAATACATTATTATATAAAAACTAACTGTTGCCTGCCACTTCGTACGCAATTAATTTAGATAAAAAAAAACACCTTAACAAATTATACAAAAAAAGCTGTCTTCTTGAACCACTCTATCCATTAAAAAAATCGCGTCAATATCCGTTACATGGTTTTAAAGATATTAGCTTACATAGGAACATACATACAAAAATAACGACTTTGTTTTATAATAAGTAAAGTTAAAGTTTTAAGTGAATAATATAAACTCACTCATTATGTTTATTTTCTTCTTGCACATTATCATTTGATTTGTCAACAGTATTATTGGATCTGAAAAAATATAATTATAATAATTAATAGCAATACAAATATCTCTGTGTGGTGACAGATTAAGAAAATAAGTGTCACCACCCTGACCACCCCATTTCCTCCGCAGGATGTTGTAAAAGCCAGCTAAGGAATATTACACACACACACACACACAGATAACATTTTTTAAACTAACACTAACTGACTATGTAGCTGAAATGTAGGCGATTCCATATATTTCAACTACAAAATTAGGTAAGCTACTGAATTTTTTTTTATGGACGTTTCCCACAATGTCTTCTGGTCCCAAGATAAGCTTATATGCTTGTATTATGGGTACCAGAATACGGATAGAATACATATACCAATTTGTCTTTTGTAAATATATACACATAATACATAGAAACACCCAGACGCAGTACAAACATTTGTAAGACAATTAGAAAAATCACACAAATGATAATCCCGAGCGGGAATTGAACCCACGACCTCTTGATCGGCAATCCGTCACATGAACCACTCAACCACGAGACTCGTCAAAACGGATAATTAACGGTTTATTTGGCTGCAGTAGTTGTTTTTCTGTCTAGTAGGTACTGGACCCTATGTCTTTAAATTTATCTCGCTCCTGACCAATTTTCTACCGACTTCAAACAAAGAAGGAGATTCTCAATTTATCTGTATTATTTTCTTTTTATATTTTTTACCTCTTTGTTCAAATTTAATCCGCCCATCCCAAGTAAATGCCCTTAATTTATCCCATTCCATTTATTTCCCAGGGTGCTGTAAGAGCCAGCTAAGGGGCAATATAAGCAGTTTACGTCTACTGAAAGAGACGGGAACCTCGAAACAAAACCCTGTGCCAACACGCCTAATTGCGCGGCACAGTAGACCATAATCCTTCCCAAATTGGAGGAGGCCTGTGCCCAACAGTGGGACTTTATGTGCTGGACAAGAAGCTTGGGATTAGGGCAGGAAGGTGAAAATACTTACGTATTATCAGTATTGTTCTTATCATTAAATGAAATAATAACTCTTTCTGTAACTGGAACAGGTTTTGAATTAAATCTGTAACAACAAAATTATACACATATAAATAAATAAATATTCATGGACATTTCACACAACGTCCTCTGGTCCCAAGTTAAGCTTATATGCTTGTGTTATGGATACCAGAATACGGATATACTACGTATACTACTTTTCTATTGTAAACACATACTTATAATACATAGAAACACCCAGCCGCAGTACAAACATTTGTATGACAATTAGAAAAAATTGGTCAAGTGCGAGTCGGACTCGCGCACGAAGGATTCCGTAACATTATCTATGCAACATAAGGCATGTACGCATGTAGTTATTATAGCCGTAATCTGTTACAGCTAGCGTAACCATAACGCTTACTTTTAAACCAGAGGCTGTCCTCTGCTAACAGAACAGTTTCTGTACTGGGAAACATCAAAATATATTAAAAAAATCTATACCAGCACCCGGAGTAAGTGGTATACCCTCTCTTTATGGAGTAGACTTGTATCCAATATGGCATGTCTATTCCCGCACAGGACAAATATTTGTGTCATGTTATTAGTATCGAGCAAGAAACGGTAAAAAAATCATGTTTGTTGTATGGGAGCCCCCCTTAAATATTTATTTTATTTTATTTTTAGTGTTTGTTGTTATAGCGGCAATAGAAATACATCATCTGTGAAAATTTCAACTGTCTAGCTATCACCGTTCTTGAGATACAGCCTGGTGACAGACGGACGGACGGACGGACAGCGAAGTCTCAGTAATAGGGTCCCGTTTTTACCCTTTGGGTACGGAACCCTAAAAATCACACAAATGATAGGCCCGAGTGGGAATCGAACCCGCGACCTCATGATCGGCAGTCCGTTACATAAACCACTCCACCACGGGGCTCGTCATTATCCCTACTAATATTGATGGTTTTCCAATTACAGCACAAGAGCGCATTATACGGCACAATTCTCAACGTTGAGTGTTCCAATTACAGCATCGCATCGCACAATCGAGCACTCTCAAAAGTGATGCGTGCAATCCATACCAACTTCAGCGACAGAAAATTAACAAGTATTTTTTTCTTTAAATTGGCATTGATTGAAATTTTAATGTTTAGGGGTTTCGTTTCGTCGGAGTTTTCAGGAAATAATCAAAGTTAATTCAAGCTGTGTTAAAAAAAAATAATATAAGTATGAATGAAGGTACAAACAATGACTTTTTTTATATTCCACACTTATAATGTGAATACAATTTTATTTTAGTATTTCTTTTTCAACACTGAATTTAGCGCACTCTGCTGGTGCATTTGAAAACTAATTCATGTTCCAATTAATACGTTCAGTGCGGCTAACGCTTATGCGCGTTTTTCTGATCTTCACCAAGTGCGGACCGACGCGTATACGCGTCCATACAAAAAAAAATCTGTAGGCAAGCGGGGTGCGCCGCACCTGTGCGTTTATTGCGTGTATTCTGGGTGTCTATTGTTTCGAAGCGGTCGTAAAATGTGGAATTGTAAAGGAGACTACACACTAGTCAGGTTTCTGCTACGAATCTTGCAGGGGGGGGGGGACGGCGGCGGCGACGACAACAATAACCTAATTTAGTACAATAGATTATTGAAATAATTTTATTATGACTCGCTCTTTTAACTAAAGTAATAGGTAGTTTTAGTCTATTTATAAATGGTGTCTATTACGAGGCGGGCGAAAAGTCGTAAATTAAAAAAAATTAAGAATAAAAGGGCTTTCGGGAGAAGGTACCTTTACTATTACTGTTTTATTAAGGTATAAGTTACTATTTTAACAAAACCGAACGAAGATATATTATGGCGTAAACTTCACAAAATCTCTTACAAATAAACACTAGTGTGGAAGCACCTTTATCCATCCAACACCTTTATATGACCCGTAATTGTTATATGACAGTCATAAAACTCGAAAGTTACCGAACGCACATAAGCGTCGGCCGCACTGCGGGAAGGTAAAAGATAACGCGCTATAGCGTCCAGCCGCACTACACGAGTTTTCTATGAACGCACATAAGCGTTCTCAGCACTACGCGAAAAATTTTTTGAACGCACATACGCGTTTTCAGCACTGGGCGAATGACTCTTTTATTAGCATTGGCTATAAATTCGCAAATTATTCAGCATTGAACGCGTTAAGTGTCAGCATAGTTCACCATTGTGCGGCACTGAGTCGCATTACGCTCTGTAATTGGAAAACTAGCATTATAAATGCGAAAGTAACTCTGTCTGTCTGTTACGCTTTCCCGCTTAAACCGCTCAACCGATTTTGATGAAATTTGGCACAGACAATCTTTAGACCCTAAGAAAGGACATAAGGCTACCTTTTATTGCGAAAAAAATTTTTTTCATATTCCACGCGGACGGAGTCGCGGGCAACAGCTAGTGTTTTTACTTATATACTATTATTTTTCATATACCATTATCATTTCGTTATTTTCTTAATGGCAACTCCTGTATACCTTAAATGAGCGTAATTTAACATTATATACACATATTAACTTTATAGAACAAAGTAGTTATTTTTGTATGTATGTCCCTATGTGAGCTTATATCTTTAAAACTACGCAACGGATTTTGATGGGGTTTTATTTATGGATCGGATGGTTCAAGAACACGGCTTTTTTGTATTTTTATTAAGGTTTCGTTTTAAATTCACACATGCCAAGTCATACCAAAGTCAGAGAAAACAATAATAATATTATGTAATTAAATTTAAAACTACTTTTTACGGATTTAGACGCGTATATTTGTTTAACATACATTGACCATAAAGATAGACTTTTACCATGTAAAATAAAATTGAATGTGTGTAAACCCTGTAATAACTGATCGTAAAAGACACTTTACAGCTCAGTCTCACCCGTGACCATGGTAACTGCAAAGTCTCCGATACGTCGGGCCAAAATAAACAAATATACGCGTCTAACAGATAAGTCGCGCAAGTGTTAGAAAATAATAATTAAATTTGATCAGTTATAAAGAAAATAAAGAAATAGTATATTTTTAAGAACCGAAAATATCTTTATTTATTACTAGCTGACCCGGCAAACGTTGTTTTGCCATACTAAAAAAAAAGTTAAAAAGTTAAGTATATAAAGCTGAATAGTTTGTTAGTTTGGACGCGCTAATCTCAGGAACCACTGGGCCGATTTGAAAAATTCTTTCAGAGTTAGGTAGGGCATTTATCGTGGAAGGCTTTAGGCTAGGTATATAACATCACGTTGCGACCAGTAGAAACGAAGTAGTAGTGAAAAATGTTACAAATACATGGAAAATTTTCTAAATTCCACGCGGACGGAGTCGCGGGCAATAGCTAGTATGTATATAAAATTTCATAAGAATTAGTCAAGCCATTTCGGAGTATGGGAGCAAACATTGTGACACAGGCATGCATGATACTATGTGAGCTTATATCTCTAAAACTACTAAATGCATTTCAATGTGATTTTTTTAAGTGTTTCAAGAGGATGGTTTTTTTTTGTATAATTTGTTAAGGTTTGATGTATATTGCGGGAGGGAGAGCTTAATAAATATAAAAGCAGTTAAAACCGCGGGACTATTGTTATTATGAATTACTTACTCTATATTAAACACATTTGACAAACTTGATTCTTCATTATTGACGCAGCTACTGTAAAAACAATAATTAAATTAGTCTGCCGAGTCGAGCTCTAAATAACAGACCCTTTACTGGGTCATGGTTAGGCTTAAGGCACTATACCCTGGCCCGGTTAGGCAAAGGAAGGAAAATAAAAATTGGTCAAGTGCGAGTCGGACTCGCGCACGAAGGGTTCCGTACCATTATCTATGCAACATAAGGCAACGTTATTAGTATCGAGCAAGAAACGGTAAAAAAATCATGTTTGTTGTATGGGAGCCCCCCTTAAATATTTATTTTATTTTATTTTTAGTATTTGTTGTTATAGCGGCAATAGAAATACATCATCTGTGAAAATTTCAACTGTCTAGCTATCACCGTTCTTGAGATACTGGGTATGGAACCCTAAAAATCATGTTTGTTGTATGGGAGCCCCCCTTAAATATTTATTTTATTTTATTTTTAGTATTTGTTGTTATAGCGGCAATAGAAATACATCATCTGTGAAAATTTCAACTCTCTAGCTATCACCGTTCTTGAGATACAGCCTGGTGACAGACGGACGGACGGACGGACGGACAGCGAAGTCTCAGTAATAGGGTCCCGTTTTTACCCTTTGGGTACGGAACCCTAAAAAAAGACGTGTGTCACTCGGGGACTGTCGCGGTAAAGCTATTGCATAGTATTTTTTATCAACTTATGCAAATATAATTATTTATTTGTTTTATTTATGCAGTATTATTTTCCTATGTCTTTTTTTCTTTGGTATTAATTCAAGTTACACTTTTTGAGCGTAGTGACCGATAAGAAAACAATTTTTTTCTTTTATTAAATAATTGAGAAGTTAATTTGCGCAGTAACGCCGATACAACTAATGCTACCTAGAGGCGAGTTGCTGAACTAAAGAGACAAGCGTGATATTTCAAAAAGTTATTAAAAGTTCTGCTATTCATTGATAGATGGCAAATCGAGTGGGGGGTGTTATTTTCGTTACGGAATTTCTGGATTCAGTCTCCACGCTCAAGGCCCGCGATAGAAGCTATGCAATAGCTTAAAAATGTGTTAGATAATAGCTTACCTTTGATCAACATCAATCACTCCATTATCCTTTTGTGGTAAACCTTCAAACAATGAGTTAATAGTCATCTGTTCCTCTTCCAACATAGATGTGACTGTTTGTTCACAAACACCAGTAGCTTCAGCCGTCCTTCTCAATACATTGACTAGTAAACTAATATCATTACATGATTGTAGATATTCTATCTCCCGTTGCAGATAGCGGTATACCTTACAGATTAAGATTTTTGCCTGAAATTTTATGAACATATAAGTTAAATACATTTTAGTTTTACCACAAAAGGATTAAGAATATGTTTAGTTAAAAAAAACTAAAAACATGCTTATAAATCCTGAATAATTATAAAGTTGCAGAGTTTGTTTGTTTAAACGCGCTAATTTCAGTAAAAGCTAATCTGAATTAAAAAATTCTTTCAATATAGTATCTTTATATAATAGGCTAGATAAAATCACGCTACAAACAATAGAAGTGTTAACAGCTATTTTTCATAAAAATAGAGTTACATAGCTGGTTGGCGATTAAATATAGCTAATATTACCTCTAGTTTTTTCAATGCAGCTTTTCCGTCAGATCTCTTGTGACAACCCTGTAATGTTTATATTATAATAAGTGTTTAAAAGTACAAAAACTAAATAATAACACTCTTGATAATCCTAAATATTTTTGAAATTCCTGCATTAACAACAGTTCTTAATATGTGTGCATCATTTACAGATCATATACATACCGAGATAGATACGTAGCGAGGTAATAAGTGTGTTAAAAAAGAAAAATATGCTTTTCAAAGTATGTTTGGGTTGGGAATAACTTATAATTAAGAATCACCATCCATTTTTCATTAAAGGATGCTGTAAAAGTCAGCTAAGGAATATTGTACACCGATAACATCCTCTGTAAGAGACGGAAAACTCGAAAATAAACCGTATGTCAACACGCCTGGTCAGCGCGACATAGGCGACCATAATCCCTTCCTAAAGTTCAATTCCTAAAGTTCGGGTTCGATTCCCGCTCGGGACAATCATTTGTGTGATTTTTCTAATTGTCATACAAAGTTTGTACTGCGTCTGAGTGTTTCTGTGTATTATAAGTATGATATTTACAAAAGAAAAGTAGTATATGTATTCTATCCGTATTCTGGTACACATAACACAAGCATATAATCTTTGCTTGGGACCAGAGGACGTTGTGTGAAATGTCCATGAATATTTATTTATTTATAAAGTGGTGAAGACCCGTGCCCAACAGTGGGACATTAACGAGCGGGAGAATAAATACATACCATAGTACATATAAAAGTATTTTCTCTCTTGGTACATAATTTCTTAAGTTCATAATGTCTTCTCATGAATGAACGAAACCAAGAGATGGAGGCCATCTTTCTAAACTCCCATTCCTCAGGGCACGTACAATCTGGCAGTCTATTTGCATATTCATATATTATACTTCTTAATTTATTGTTTGTTATACCTGAAAACGTTAAAATACGTATATTTAGCACGCTTTTATTAGCTCATTATGTACCTATCAATGTATTAATATAAAGCTTAGCTTGGGACCAGAGGACGTTGTGTGAAATGTCCATGAATATTTATTTATTTATTTATTTTATTTATTAATATTGACCTTGCGGTCGAGTAGTTTATATAACGGACTGCGGTTCATGAACTCCGATTCTATTCACATTCGGGACAATCATTTGTGTGATGCGATATTTATAATTGTTACACAAATGTTTGTGCTGTGTTTAGGTGTTTACTATGTATTATAAATATATATTTCCAAAAAAAAATAGTATATTTAGTATATCAGTATTCTAGTACTCATAACACGAACATATAAGCTTAGCTTGGGACCAGAGGACTTTGTGTGAATGTCCATGACTTTTATTAATTTATTTACACTTTTATAAAATTGGTACGTCAATGAGGCTTTTTCCGGGAGCCAATTTAATAAAAAAAGTTTAAAATAGGTTCAATAGATGTCGTTGTATACTGTTAATGTACACCAAAGAGCAAGTAAAATTTATGGTATATAACACAAACACAGACAATACATACACAAAACAAAATGTATACAACACTCATACAGAATATAAATAAAATTGCATTGTAAAGTTTATGTAACGTTCCGTTTCATGTATTATGAAGAACTCGCTTGAATGCTCAACAGATGGCATTGTATGGCAACATACAACGCCATCTGTTGAGCATTTTTACACCATTTTTTATTTTTTTATTCAGCTGTCAGAAAAAGCCTCATCATAATATTGATCTATTTAATGGAATCTTTAAAAGTGATTTTCACCAACTTTCACTTATATTTATGTACCTCAAAACGCGGGTAAAATATGTAGCAGCGCATTAGCTAGTGTTAGAATATATCATGCATACAGTTAATTACTATATTAATATTATAAATGTGACAGTACATTATTATGCGGTTCAAATGAGAATAGGATTGACCCCGCGCCATCTTGTGACGTCATAGCTGTCAATTCGAACAAATTTGGTAGGGTCGACAAAACAAGATATTTTTATAATATAATTTATTTATCACTTTATCATGATCGTTTACTCATTTTCGAACAGTTACAGTACACAGTTATAAATACAATTACAAACAATAGCAAATCACGACAAATACCAAATAAAAACACTAACAAACAAAAACTGCGACAGATAGCAAAAAAAAATATTTATTTATCTGTGAACGACCACATAGCTAACAGCATTAAAAATAAAACATAAGCAAGCTTTAAAACTCGATAAGGAACAATAACAACAAGAAAAAGGCGGTGGATACTTGAACATGTTATTATCGGTTCCACCGACGAAATAATGAAATAAAATAGTTTTCTTTTTTCATAATGTTTTATGTATTATCACTCAAAAATTTTAGACTTTCTTTTAGTCATAATAACTGAGATTAAATAAAACATAAAAATTACTTTACTAATTTGCAAATAAAGTTTGTTGCTGTCAGTACTTTTCAAATCACTTTTGACAGAAAGAGGTCATTGCCAATCCTATTCTCATTTGAAACATGTAGTACAATACTATAGCTTATACATCAGAATAAATTATAGGCTACTTTTTATCCATGGTTGACATCCATAAATACCTCAATGTACTTACCGTTAAAGAGGAGGCTGAACATTGGACAAGACACTACAAAAATCGTATTACTAATCACACAAATGCACTGGCAGCGGCATTGGTGGAACCCACCGAGATGCACTCAATGAAACCCCATAAATAAAAATAAAAAATTAATAGGAAACGAGTGCCTTTAATGGAAGACCATAACCTTGCCCGACAAATACACCCAAAACAACTGCTTATGGCCTGAATGCCGATGGCACGATCATAAAAAAAACTTTGTATACTGAAAGAATGCAATGTTCCCGTGGGATGATAAAAATACGAAAATATTTTTTATCCTTTTTATCGCAGGTAACACCACGGGTCACAGGTAGTAATCTAATATATAAAATTTCCATGTCACAATGTTAGTTACCGTACTCCTCCGAAACGGCTTGACAGATTTTTATGAAATTTTACATGCATATTTTGTAGGTCTGAGAATCGGCCAACATCTATTTTTCAAAAATTTTTTTTTAGTATGGCTAAACAATGTTTGCCGGATCAGCTAGTAATATATAGATATTAAACATACCATACAACGTCATGCACTTAATCAAATGATTCGTCAACAAGTGTTCTTGATCTGTTGTAAAAACATCTGAATCTTTCTTCTTTAAACCTCCACCCGTATTTATAATAAACTGTTGTAATGATTTTTTTGCTATATTATATGACTTAGCTGCCTGAGCGAGTGTCATTTTCTTAGTGTTCACTTTTTTCGCAGCTTCCAACCATCTTCTTTTCTGCTTCTTATTTAAAACAATCTTTTTTGGTTTAGTTAAACTGTCATCACCTAAAAATAAATACAAAATTATGAACTGATATTTTCTAACACTTAAGCGACTCATATAAAAATAAATTCGAATGTGGGTAAGCCCTGTAATAACTGATCTTAGAGGACACTTTACAGCTCAGTCTAACCAGTGACCATGGTGACTGCAAAATCTCCGAAACGTCGGGCCAAAATTTAAGTCAAATACACGCAACTAAATCCGTAAAAAATTAATACCTGATGTTTACCACTTGGCATGTTTAAAATTCAAATCAAAATGTTAATCTATACCTCCTATCTAGCCCATTTACGTGACACTGTTGGGCACAGGCCTCCTTCACTTTGGAGGGATTATGGTCTACTGTGCTGCGCTGACCAGGCATGTTGGCACAAGGTTTGTTTTTCTCACAGAGGATGTTATCTGTGTGCAATATCCCTTAGCTGACTTTTACAGCACCCTTGGGAGGAGATGGGGTGGTGACACTTGTATTATTAGTTGATCACCACACAGAGAATAGTATCTATGCGTATCATTCATTATGAAATAGTAGGTTTTAATAAGTGAAATAGGAACGCTAAAAATAATCTCAAAGTGGGCAGTAGACAACCAACAAAAACAAAGAATAAACAATAAGTAATAAGGGGCTTTTAAGTAAGGAGCCCCTGGTCTCTATAAATAGTATAAATACATTAATATAAATAAATATGTGAAGTTGTTGTTATGTAAAGTGAAAATAAACATACAAAGGAAAAATATACTTTGTACTACTGATACTATTTCTAAATAAATTTATTAACTTTTGGAATTGACTTTCTATGCTTTTAATTAATAACCTAAATTATAGTGGAAAAAATGATCACCATGAGCAGGCCTTGAACCCACAACTTCAGAATACAGTTTTCGCTCTTCCATCCGAGCTATCATAGTTTCTGCACATGTTCACAAAATCTTCTACTACAATTTTTCTCAACGTGAGTTAAACATAGCATCAATGTTTTTAACAACGCCATCTATTGAGCGGTTCAAGTCAACTCCCACTCATGGTGATAATTTTTTCCACTATAATTTAGTTTATATTGCACATTATCTCCATAAAATTATGATAAATTGTCTTTAGTTAATTTATTGATTTTGCAATGGACTTGCCGTTATATATCTATTTCCCCTGAATAAGTTATCTAACAGCACTTATTTCTTTAAAATAGTGAACTATGACGTCCCAATATGGCGCGAGGTCATGCACATTTTGATTTGGAGTTCATAGTATTTGACTATCCTAGTTTAGTTATAAAAAACACATTAATTTTTTACAACATTTAGTTTTTCTTAATTAAAATACCAAAGAATGTACAAGAAAGGGTTATAGTGAGTTTTGTTTTGTTATTCTTGTTAAAAATCGGTGTTTAAATGGATGTAGCGGCCGATGCGGACCGCTTTACTTGAGTCTAAAAACATTAATAAAAGATCATGTATATATAATTTATGTATAATGAGAAATTGAAATCTAAGCCTGTAAATTCTAATTAACTCGTTATAAAAGAATAAACAAACACTTACTGCTCCCGACATCGTCGCTGCAGGAATCCGACTCAGACATTTTAATACACTTTTAAAAATTAAATCTATGCACTTTTAATTATTGCGTCAATAATTTTGTTGTAAGAGAATAATAATAACACCTAACAATACATACTTAATTCATTCACCAGTTAATATTTATCAGTTATTATTTTTAGGCACCGCTAACACGGTGAGTGAGGGTGAGGAAAGTCAGTCAAAGTACGGCTACAAGATGCGGCTATTTGTGTCTAGACCGCCATCTCAGCGTATTGTTCGTAATATTTAGTTCAAAACTTTGAGCTAGATGGCGATATAGTTTATTTACTCTCGTTGATCGTCATTCAATGTAGAATATTTACCTCCTTTTTATAAGTTATATTAAAACCTCATTGTAACTATCCATAAATTTGTCTCATATTCTTCATCTACCATGTCATCCTTTTTATATTCTGAATTTATAATTGTCAAGATGTTCGTTGAATAAAACCAAATATTTTTTGGTTTTGTCTTTTATTTAACAATTTATTCAACGAATATAAAAATAATGAAATAAAAATGTCGATCAATGATCCAAGTTGCTTTAAGTCTCAAATAAACACCACGACCACGTTCATTTCAAGACTCCTACGGCCAGACCGCTTCGATGTCGAATTCGATACTCCTACAGCAGAGGCGAGTTGGATTCACTGGAGGTATACGTTTACAATTTTTTTGCGATATGAAGATTCGGAACAAATTCCGGATTCAATTAAACTGCAACTGCTTGCGAATTATTTGACTCCAAAAATATTTTAATGATACGCGAATGCACAACTTACGTGTCGGCTATGAAAATATTAGACAATGTTTTTATGAAAACTAAGAATACAATTCATGCACGATTTAAATTAGCATCAAGACGACAACAACCAGGAGACACAATTTCTGAATATATACGAATTCTTAAACAATTAGCATTTGACTGCGATTTTAAGAACGTAACAGCTGAACAAAATAAAAACGACTATATTCGTGATGCATTCATATCAGGCATAAACAATAATAAAATACGAGAAAGGCTCTTAGAAAATTGTACTTTAACTCTGGATGAAGCTCAAAATAAAGCTATATCTCTCGAAACTACCGAAAAGAACTCTTCTGCATATACAAATTTAACAATTATCCTGAAATGCAGTTGCACGCTACGACAAATACTAGCAATAATTGGAAAAATAAACCTGGATGGAGCAAAAGTTCTTTTTTTTTTGTGGAAGCAAATCTTTACACCAACGTATTAAATGTCCTGCATTTAATTCAATATGTAAATTATGTTCGAAGAAAGGCCATTTTGCTACTTTTTGCAGAAGTAACAGACTAACTACAAATGCAATTGATATTGAAGCAGTGGATGAGAGTGATCCTGAGGCTAATTGCATATCTGCTGCTTCTCCATCCAGTCTAAGTAAAGCAATTGTTCCTATCATGCTTAACAATTATCATGCTGAAGCTTTAATTGATACTGGCAGTTCAGTCAGTTTTATAAACAAGAAATTAGTCCAAGATATAAATCTAAAGGTGAGACCCTATAAACAGGCTATCTCGTTAGCTTCTCTTAATCATATTTCTTTTGTAGAAGGCATCTGTAACGTAACAATTTGTATGGAAAAACAGAAATATCCACAACAACCTCTACTAATTGTTAACAACTTATGCGCTGATGTTATTTTAGGACATGATATGTTGAAAAATTACAAGGCCTTGCAGTTCGACTTTGGAGGTACAAGGGATACTCTAAAGGTATGTGTCATGGAAGCATCAGTACCCCCTGCATCCCTATTTACTAATCTTTCTCAAAATATAATGCCCATCGCTATCAAATCTAGACGCCGTTCTGAAACTGATGAGGCATTTATTAGAGAAGAAATAACCAACTTGTTGAAAGATGGAGTCATTGAACCAAGTACTTCTCCGTGGCGAGCACAAGTACTAGTAACTGGTGGTACTACTCATCGCAAACGTCTGGTCATCGATTATTCATTGACTATAAATAAATATTCAGAACTTGATGCTCATCCGTTACCTAACATCGAATCAATAGTTTCTAATATTGCAAAGTACAATTATTTTAGTCAAATAGACCTCAAAAGTGCTTACCATCAAGTGACTATATTGAAAACTGAACGCATATACACGGCATTTGAAGCAAATGGGTCATTATACCAATTTACGCGTATACCCTTTGGTGTTACTAATGGTGTCACAGCTTTTCAAAGAACCTTGCAATATATTATTCAAACCGAGAATTTAAGAGGCTCCTACTGTTATCTTGATGACGTAACTGTTTGTGGAAAATCTCAGGAGGAACACAATAAAAATCTGAAAGAATTTATGTGCGCTGTAAAGAAATACAAACTAACATTAAACGAGCAAAAATGTGTCTTTGGAAAAGATAGATTAAATCTTTTAGGTTATACAATACAAAACAACACCATAAAACCTGACAGAGAACGACTTAAACCTCTTCTAGATCTTCCTATTCCATTAGATTCTGCTTCGCTAAAACGTGCTCTAGGTATGCTGGCTCACTATTCAAAATGGATTTTCAATTTTTCACATCACATAAAACCATTGATTAGAATTCCTCTAAGTCAAGATGCCATAAATAGTTTTGAAGCCTTAAAGTCAGAAATAGCAAAAGCATCTCTAACGGCTATTAACAATGAATAAATGTTTACTGTAGAAACCGACGCATCTGAGCATTCAATAGCAGCAACTCTTTCGCAAAATGATCGCCCTGTAGCTTTCTTTTCGAGATCTTTATCTAATACTGAACGTGGTCATTCAGCTATTGAAAAAGAAGCAAGTGCAATAGTAGAAGCGCTTCGTAAATGGCGTCACTATTTAATTGGAAGACATTTTATATTAATAACGGATCAACAGTTTGTAGCATTTATGTTTGATCAAAAGCATTCAAGCAAAATAAAAAATGAAAAAATTTAACGATGGCGATTAGAATTATCATGTTATAAGTATGATATTATATATCGACCGATCGAGAAAACGTTGTTGCCGATACTTTATCAAGAGTATGCGCTAACACTTGTCCTAATAAACTTTACGAGCTACATGATCAACTGTGTCATCCCGGTGTCACAAGAATCATGCATTGGGTAAGATCAAAGAATCTTCCATTTTCAGTTGAAGAAATAAAAGCAATGACTGCGTCCTGTAAAATTTGTGCCGAAGTAAAACCGTGATTTTACCAATCAAAAGGACACTTAATTAAAGCTATAGCTCCCTTCGAAAGAATAAACATTGATTTTAAAGGCCCATTGCCTACGAATACAAAGAACCGATATCTACTTACTATTATTGACGAATATTCCCGGTTTCCTTTTGCTTATGCTTGCAGTGATTTATCAGCGGCTACAATGATAAAATGTCCAAAGGATCTTTTTCACACATTTGGATTTCCATTATACGTACATTCTGACCGAGGTTCCTCATTTTTGTCGGAAGAATTGAGAAAGTTTCTTACATGGCATGGGATCGCTTCAAGCAGGACGACTCCCTACAACCCACAAGGAAATGGACAAGTCGAAAGATTAAACGGAACATTATGGAGAGCAATACAGCTCAGTCTTCGATCAAAGGGCATGGATATCTCAAATTGGGAACGAGTTTTAACAAACGCATTACATTCCATCCGGTCACTTTTATGTACGAGTATCAACGTTACACCTCATGAAAGATTGTTCCGTCATCCCCGCCGTTCACCTAGTGGAAAATCCTTACCAACGTGGTTAATAAACTCTGGACCAGTACTAATAAAAAAGAATGTTAGATCTTCTAAATATGCTCCACTTGTCGAAGAAGCAGAAGTCCTACATGCTAATCCCACATACTCATACGTGCTCCTCTCAGATGGGCGAGAATGTACTGTGTCTAACAGACAACTGGCACCACTACCTACGAGTACCAGTGAATTGGATGTCTCTGAACAACCAAATGAACCGGAGGAACCTGCGGAGCCTCCAATGATTGGAAATGATAACGTCACGGGTGACGAAGACCATCAGTCGGAGAATGGTTCTCTTCGTCGTTCTACTCGTGACAGGTAGCCACCGGGTTACCTTCGCGATTACGTTTCAAGGGCGGGTGAATGTAGTATATTTACCTCCTTTTTATAAGTTATATTAAAACCTCATTGTAATTATCCATAAATTTGTCTCATATTTTTCATCTACCATGTCATCCTTTTTATATTCTGAATTTATAATTGTCAAGATTAAATATTCGACCAAATATTCTTTGGTTTTTCTTTTATTTAACATTTAACAATGCACAACCCTAGTCTATTTGTCTAGTATTTCTAGTAATGGTCCGAAAAATAGTCTACAACGTTGCAAATGGCTGTCAGTAAATGCAAGTGCAATTTTTAATAAATATTTTACGAAATAAATGTCCTGGATAAGCATTTATATTGATACTGCCGAGTAGTTAAAATTACAGTGTTTAATTTTACTTGTCACTATTAACTTCTACAATATAGGTGTCTGTCCGATGGATAAATGTATACATACATTGATTAGGGATTGTATTTAGTGGCAAAAGAGGTGATACAATAAACCCCAACTACCGAAACAGAGCCTACATTTAGAATTTTTGATCTACATTTTTAAATACACTAACAATAATAAATAACCAATAGACCTATTTGATCAGCGATCGACTAAAGAAAAAGTGACGCTCCCTAAATTTCTCATGTTTTGGAAAAAGAAAATAAGAGGTCACTTTATCCTTGGCTACAAAAATACGGAACATGCCAGTTTTTTTTGGTATAGTGCAAGTGCATAGATATATAGATGCGCCATACCTATACAAATAGCGTGAAAAAATTTCGATGAATCGATATTTATATAAATATCGATATCACCTTCAATATTTTATTTGAAAAATATCGATATATCAGCAAACTTAAAAAACTGGCTAAGTACGAATAGGACTCAAAAGGTTTCAACATCAAATTAAGAAGCATCAAATCGAGAGTCAACCAAAAAACAAAACAAAAGACAAAAAGTAATTTGTCAAAAAAAATTATATTAATATCTATTTAGAAAGTAGGTGCATACATTACATGTACATACTACCCACTTAGGCAGGTACTTGGGTTTCGGTCAAAAAAATATACATAGATTTTCATACCATTTCGATACTTTAAATTGTATATCGATATATCGAAAAATTAAATTACGCCGATATATGAAAAAAATATTATTGATGTTTCGATGTATTGATATTTTTTCAACAAGCCTAGCCAAAGAGTATTTTAATATAGATATAGCCATCAGCCAGGCTCGGGTAGAGTAGTATATTTTATTATTCTTTGGATATAGCCTAGCCTATGTTTTGTGTGATTTCGTCTGTGGGTCTGTGGATTTCGTATTCGTGTTGTGATGAATGCATCGTAATTAAATTTATTTATTTATGGCATACTGTAGTGTATTTAAGTATCTTCTATCTATTCTGTGTGTATTTACTTGTAAAAATTCAACTGAAAAATGTAGTTTCAGTAAACATGGAGTCACATTTTATAAGTAAGTTGGATAAGAAAAATATAATATTATGATATTATTATTATGTATTTACATACTTTGTGTATTTATCTAATTAAGTTTTTTAAATTTTTTTTCTTAATCGACATTGGACATTTTACGCAACGTCCTCTGCTTTGAAGCTAAACTTATTTGCTTGTGTTACCTGTACCACATTAAGGCTATAGATACTACATATAAAAATTTTCTAAATACATACTAACAGTATGTAGAAACCACCCAGATGCAGTACAAATATGTGACAAATACAATTATTTAATTCTATTGCTGAAATTAACTTATTTATAAAAAGTCGCAAAATCTCTATTCAAAACTTTCTTTCTTTTAGATTAGATTTGATTAGATTTCCTAAAACTCCGGATATAAAAACTAAATGGATTACGGCTACTGGTAGACCGGACTGGGAACCTGCACCAAATAGTAAAATATGTTCATCTCATTTCAAAGAAGATGATTATTATGGTAATACTTTAAAAAGACGTAGTCTCGTTCCTTGTTGTGTACCAACTATAAATGTGTGGAAGATCTGCTCAGAAGTTAGTTGTCCTACAGTAAGTATGTAATACATTTATGCTGTTTGTTTATACTCGTTATTTCGATTTTGTGGTGGAGTGGTTCATGAAATGGACTGCTATTCACCAGGTCGCGGGTTCGATTCCCGCTTGGGACAATCATTTGTGTGATATTTATAAATGCCATACAAATGCTTGTACTGCGTCTGGGTGTTTACTATGTATTATAAGTAAGTATTTACAAAAGAAAAATAATCTATATAGTATATCCGTATTGTGGTACCCATAACACAAGCATATAAACTTAACTCAGGCCCAGAGGACATTGTAAAAAAAAACTGCTGCGAGCTGAGAGAGCGCTAAAACACTAAGTGATCGATCAATCTTTCTGCAAACGGCTCGATAGGTGGCGTTGTACAGTTACATTGTTTCAATCTTTAGCTCAATTGAGAAACTCTAGTGAAGATAAGTTATAATTAAATTGGTCGCCAGGACCATGAGCAGATATGTTGAACGATGAAGACTTTAGAGTGGAGTGGCCAATGCCGCTTCTCCTCCCTAGAGTATGTGGTCGCGTTTCAGCCGCTTGACCACTGGCATTTCTAGCATCTCTGTAATTAGCCTGTTGGGATGTTGCCGCAGACGGTGTTTGTGGCTCTCTCGGTAGCGCTCGATTTCTGAATTAATAGTAGATATATTCAGGTATTTATGGATCTCATCCGATTTTGTGAACCACGGCGCATTAGCTATTGACAGGAGTATGCCGTTTTGTAGTCTTTGCAGGCAGACTATGTTGCTGTTACTGGCTACACTCCAAAGTTGAATGCCATACGTCCAAATTGGTTTTAGTATGGAATTGTATAGTAGAAGTTTATTATCTACTGATAGCACGGAATTTCGTCCCATGAGCCATAGCATGTTGCGGTATTTAATATTGACTTCATTTCGCTTTTTCTTTATGTGGTCTTTCCATGTCAAACGTCTATCCAGGTAGATGCCCAGATACTTAACACACTCTGTTTGAGTTAGAACGGCGTTGCCAAGTTTAACGCAGGGGCAATTCAGTTTCCCTTTCTAAGAGCGAAGGTGGTATGTTGGGACTTGGCAGCGCTTGCCCGTAGTCTCCATTTACATAGCCAGTCATAGATCACGTCTAGCTGATGTTGGAGTGTACTGCTTGCTGTCACAGGGTTCTCATCGACTGATAGGAAAGAAATGTCGTCAGCGTAGGTCGCTACTGTTATGTTGTTAGCTACAGGTAGGTCACAGGTATATAAATATATTGTAGAGCACAGGTCCCAAAACAGATCCCTGTGGAACACCGGCTTTGATATCATACAGTTTGGATCGCACCTCACCCTTTATTACTTAATACCAAATTAATAACTTAATGAAATATTTTTATGATCTGTCCATTACTTTTTGTGATTACCTCTATAAACATTACAAACTTTATATATTTATTATTAATTAGGTACCAACGTATTGGTGATCCGAGTGGTGACAGATTAAGAATACAAGTGTCACCGTTTCCTTCCGAGGGTGCTGTAATAGCCACCTTAGTGATATTGTACACAGATAACATCCTCTGTGAGAGACGAAAAACAACAACCAAGCCTGGTCACCGCGCCACAGTAGGCAATAATCACATCCAAATTGAAATGAAATGAAATGAAATGAAAAATCATTTAATCACGTAGACACAATTTTTTAGAAAAATTATGTGCTTATGACATGTCCAATTTTTTTCCCTACCACCGGTTCAGGACGCAATCTGCTGAGAAGAACCGGCGTAAGAAACTCAGCAGAGCTTTTAATCAAATCAATATTTTTAAATTAAATGTCAATTATACTTACAATGCTAATAACTTTACAATATAGAATATATATTGCTCCAGATCAACCTACTCCCAAGCTTTATCATCTTTAATATAATCAGAAATTTTATAATACGCCTTTTTACATAATTTAGTTTTAATGAATTTTTTAAATTTAGAAGGAATTTTGAAGGAAGTTGCATGCCAAGTAGTGGAACATCAATGGGCTGGAATTATTATCTATAAATGATTATTTCTCTATTACAGACATGTGATAATTTAAAACTCACTTGTAAAAATACCGACATGACATCAGAAAATACCAAGTCTACGGTAAGTTTAAAGCTCCATACCAATAGGTATAACCACAGATAACGGGACTCTATTAGGGTATCGTCAAGTTACGCTGAAAATATTTGTTGTATGTGGCACACTTAGCAGCATGCGCAGACAATAATTGGCTGATTGACAATGGGATTTGTAGACTCTGCAAAATGGCGGAGGAAATGGTTCTCATTGACACTGACTGCCCTTTAGTGATGCATACGATCTGGATAAATATACTATACACCCAGAGATCAAACTTCTTAGAGCCAAAAAGATTCTGGAGATTTTTGCAACAGGTTTGGACCGCCAACTACATATAGAAAATAGCGATTAATTCGGTACCAGTGATACTAGGCGGAAAAAAGCCTGACTTGCCATAAATTAAAAAAAATGGGAGCCAGTGGCGGATTTATCCTAAGGCCCGGTAGGCCCGGGCCTAAGGCGGCCAGATTTAGGGGCGGTGAGGGCTTGGGGCCTAGGGCGGTTGATGGCTTGGGGCCTAGGGCGGTTGATGGCTTGGGGCCTAGGGCGGCTGATAGCTTGGGGCCTAGGGCGGCTCATGGCCTGGGGCCTAGGGCGGCCGAGACTGCAAATCCGCCACTGATGGGAGCAGTTAATATTTGTTGTTATAACATCAACAGACATACATCATCTGTGTAAACAGCTCTCTAGCTATCACCATTCCAAATATACAGCCTGATGACAGACAGACAGTGAAGCCTTAGTAATAGGTCCCAATTTACCTTATCCAGGAATACCCAATAATAGCTCGTGTATACTTATACCTGAAGAAAGAATATGAGTACTTGAAGCAGTTGTGTTCAGTAACGGGGGCTTCGGGTACTTCATTTAAACTGCGTGTAGGCAATACATATTTATTTTCCATACTTCTACAAACATAATCGTGAGGTAAGTTTATTTTTATACAGAAATAAGATTTCGTGTCGGCTAGTGCCGATTCCAAGCGATAAAAGGGACGCCAAGATGGCGTAGGCGCAATAGGGTAAAACTGTACGACGCCTTCCTATTGGCCGTCGGCGGCAGCACTGTCGCTCGTCTCGTCCCTGTAACTTCACATAAGCGTAATAGATGGCGCTGCCTGTAGCGTCGACATGGCCCCGCCTTTGGAAGCTCCTGCTTCCAACATCAATTTACAGGATAGCTTATGACAATATTGGTAAAGGACATATTCGAGAAAATGATCTTCTTATTACATCTGACGACGTGCGAATGTCAGCCACGCGTGATATGCCGTCAGTTCCTGGGTAGATATTGATCACACGGCCCAGCTTCCACTTCATTGGAGGCAGACCATCCTCCTTTACAATGACCAGGCTTCCTAGTTGAATGTCAGCTTGGTGTGATTTCCATTTAGTACGTACTTGTAATTCTGATACATATTCTTTCGCCCACCGTTGCCAAAAATGTTGCCGAAGTTGTTCGACACGTCTATAGCGGTCCAGCCGTGTCTCTCGTGCATCAAGCAGGTCCTCGGTTGCTGGAGCAGTCAACGGCCGGCCGACAAGAAAATGACCAGGAGTAAGAGGTGTAAGATCTGAAGGGTCTGTTGACATAGGTGATAAAGGGCGGGAGTTCAGAATGGCTTCGACCTGTGTCAAAACCGTGCTGCACTCCTCATAAGTTAGATTAGTATTCCCTACTACTCGCTTTATATGATACTTAGCAGACCTTATTCCACTCTCCCAAAGGCCACCGAAATGGGGTGAGTATGGTGGGATAAAACAGAACTTAATTGAATCATTAGCGGCAATATCAATAATTTGTTTTGAGTTCCTATCTAAAAACTGTGAAAACTCTTTAGCAGCCCCCACAAAATTCCTACCGTTATCTGAATAAATAATATGAGGTTTACCTCTTCTGCTAATAAAACGCCTTAATGTTAAAATATAGTCGTCAGTAGAAAGACCAGTAGTAAGCTCCAAATGTACCGCGCGAGTGACGAAACAGACAAACAGACAAATGTATGCTTTCACTAACCTAGCTCCTCTTCCTTTACGATTTAAAATTAATATTGGACCCGCATAGTCTACGCCTGTCCTTAAGAATGGAAAACCAGGCTCCAAGCGATCTGAGGGTAAATTACCCATTAAGGGTGTTAATGTTTTCCCTTTATTTCGGGTGCATACGATACATTGACGCACCACCTTTCGTGTAATATTTCGTGCACTCAGCGGCCACCAGCGCTCACGCAAGCTAGCCAACAATAATTGGGGACCAGCGTGAAATAAACGCAGGTGTTCATATACAACTAACAAATTTGTAAAATGGTGTTTGCTACATAACAAGATTGGGTATTTCTTGTTATAGTCAAAATTAGACGCATTTGACAACCTACCACCTACTCTAATAATTTTATGTTTATCTATAAATACGTTAAGACCTGAAATACGATTAAATTCCTTACAATTAGTTTTAATAGGTACATTATTAGTTAGTTTTTCGTAAAGATTAGGAAATGATTGTGTTTGCGCGAACCTAACCAACATACGTTCCGAGGCATTCAGCTCATCCACCGACAACGAACCAGTTTGACGTTCACTACATTTCCGAGTGGCAGCAATAAAACGCAATACATATGCACCTACACGCTTCAATCTGATGAACGATGAGTAATTTTCGAATGTAAATAAATCACAATATTCAGTAGTACAGGTAAGAGTTACTGACTGTGGTTTTAATTCCGGTAAATCATTCATATCTATTAAATTAGTATTAGATTGATAAAAACTACTACTATCACTAGACTGCAGATACAACGGACCAGTCCACCACAGACTATTGTTAATTAATAAATCGAGATTAACTCCCCTAGTTAGCAAATCAGCTGGGTTATCTTTGCTGAAAACATGCAACCAAATCGAATTACCTGTTAACTCGTTTATTTCTGTAACACGATTATGCACGAATGTTTTTAATAAGTGCGGTGACATACGCATCCAACCAATAACAATAGTCGAATCTGTCCAAAAATATGTCTTTGTAAAAGTTAACCTTAACGAATCCACGATGGTTTTAAATAATTTCGCACCCACAAGCGCTCCACAGAGCTCCAATCTCGGTATTGTAATAGTTTTAATAGGCGCGACTTTGCTCTTAGCACACAGTAACCTACAACATACCTCTGAACCTTCGTTATACGTACGTATATATGCACACGCTCCATAAGCGCCCTGAGACGAGTCACAAAAAATATGTAACTCTTTATGTTGCACGTTATCACTCATTACATGACGTGGTATCCTTAACTCGCTTAAAACTCTTAAAGTTTCCGTGAAGCGCTGCCATGCGACTGCAACGTCACAGGGGACAGGGCTGTCCCAATCAAGTTTAGCAAGCCACAGTTTTTGTAATAACATTTTTACAATGACAATCACCGGCGATAGCAACCCTAACGGATCGTATATTTGTGCGATTGTAGAAAGAATTAATCTTTTTGTCACTAAATGATTACTACTATATTCATTTAATTTTGTTGTGTAATATAGCTCGTCGGAATCACTCTGCCAGCCGATCCCGAGAGTTTTGTTTTGAGTGTGTTCATTTGTGAACATAGTGGAAGTTTGTGAGACTTCCGAATTAAATTTCCACTTTCGGAGCATAAAACAACCTGACTGTAATACGCGCGCAACCCTATCGCATATACCTAGTAAAACCTCGTAGTCGTCGTTACCTGTGATCAGGTCATCGACAAAAATATCGTTCTTTATGACACGAGAAACAACCTCATCATCAGTTTCTAACGCTAATTGACGTATACATCGCATACTTAAATACGGGGCTGATGCGGTCCCGTACGTTACCGTATTTAATTGATAAACCTTTAAGGAATCAGATATATTTTCTCGCCATAAAATTAGTTGCAGTGCTCTTTGATCAGACTGTATATTTACCATTCTAAACATTTTTTCTACGTCTGCACAAGCTACATATTTATACTGACGAAAGCGAATAAGAATCGAAAAAATATCGTTTTGTAGTGACGGCCCCGCGTACTGAATATCGTTTAATGACTTGTTAGAAGTTGTTGCAGCACTGGCATCAAATACAACGCGTAATTTAGTTGTAGTACTACTTTCCTTTAGTACTCCATGATGACACAAAAAGTAGTTGGGACTATCGAAATTATCTTTAAGCGTCATGTGGCCAAGGTCCTCATATTCACGCATAAATTGACAATACATACGCTTATACGAAGGTGAACGCTCTAACTTACGTTCTAATGATGAGAACCTATTCTTAGCCATTTTTAAAGAATCACCAAGCACATCTGGCGAATCCTTCAGTGGGATACGTACAGAAAACCTACCATCAGACTCCCGTTTAGTAGTTTTCGTAAACAAGTCTTCACACAATCTTTCGTCATGAGTGAGGACGTCACGTGACTGTGGCACGTTTTCCAATTCCCAAAATCGTGCAAGTTGATCGTCAACAGACTGAGCAATATTGCATTGAACCATACGTGGTCCATCTACGCTTAAGCCCTTAGTGTTTAAAGGACCCGATAACAGCCAACCTAACCTAGAATTTTGTAGGTAAGGTCCGTTAGTTAATTTTATTTTATCATCGTATAATAAATCCCAAAATAGATCCGCTCCGATTAATAAATCTATTTCTGAGGGTTTATGAAAGTCGGGGTCAGCCAACCGAATGTTGTCCGGTATACGTATAAGCGCGGGATCAATGCCTGTCCTGGGTAAACTGGATGTTATACGCTGCAAGACCAAACACTTAACCTTTGCACTGTAGTCGCTTAATTTAGAACGTATTGTTAAATCGCATAAAATATTTGAACGCGTAACAGACTGTGAAATGCCACATATCTGTGCAGTGGACTGTATTGATGGCGGATTTATAATACTTCGTAATTTATCCGTAATAAAGGAATGTTGGCTACCACTATCCAACAAAGCCTTAACCGTATATACACGCTTATTGTTTACGTCTACTATCTCCACCAGCGCTGTACATAGTAATACCGTTTGTAGTGACGTATTTTGATGTACGAAATCATTTATTTCGCTACCGGCGTGCAAATGATACGTATCTAATGAGGCAGAGTGCAACGCGGCCAATGACCTCACGCTGCCGCCGGCCGAGTCCGCGCCGTGATCAGCTGATCTCTCGCTGCGCGCCTCAGAATCGATGTTCGGCTGGTGAAGCAGTGAATTATGCTTACAATTACATTGCTTACATGGACCAAAGGTACATTCGGAAATGTTATGTCCCGATCGTAAGCAATTACGACATAAATTATTATTATCTACGAATTTTATTCTATCCTTTACAGGTAAATTTAAAAAACAATAACACGAATAAAGATTGTGATTACCCTTACACGAAATACAAACACGAGTCAATCGTCTATTATTATTACTATTCATTGTCTTACCCTTTGGACGTAAATTGTTGGAACTATTAGCTACATAACTATGAACCTTAACACCTTTGGAATTAAGTTCATTATAAGGAGGTTTACTTGGAGGCTTATTATTCGCATTAATCATATCCAACGAGTCTGCCTTATTTTTAAGAAACGAAAGTAAATCACTTAATTTTACCTTTTTAGTCGAATCGGAATGAAGATTACCTAAGTGATGTTCCCAGTCACGTTCAGTGGACGAATCGAGCTTCGACACCGTTAGGTATATGACCAGAGTATCCCACGAGTCCGTGGGTTCCTCCAAAGTATTTAAAGCTCGAAGATTACGCATTACCGTGTCAACTAACCTCCTAATATGAGCAGCAGATTCGTGTTTGTTTGAAGGAACAGAAAATAGTGCCTTTATGTGATTATGTACTAGGAGCCTAGTATTATGAAACCTAGATTCCAGCAACTCCCACGCATGCTTATAATTAGAATCCGTGAAGTCTAAGGCGCTTATAACTTGTATCGCCGTGCCGCTAAGTGAACTACGTAAGTAATGGAATTTTTGAATTAAATCTAAATCTGTGCGGTTGTGTATCATAGCTAAGAATGAATTACGAAATTCTAACCAATGATCGTATGCACCATCAAAAGTGGGTAATTTAATATCAGGTAATTTTACCGTTTGTGATTTGTTACAATTAGAGCTCACATTAACCTCTCCACCTTCAACTAAGCATTCAGCAAAGGCTAAAGTACTAAAATATAAGGTTTCAAAAGACTCGACATACTCCATGTTGGATGAATTGTCGGCGTCTGAAGAATTAATTTCAATTTGATTTTGTAATGTATTAAAATTATTGTAATGATCTTTAGCCGCGTTAATTCTAAACTTAATCTCTTTAATTTGTAATAAAGAAGGAGGGCTGTCGCTGAAGGCGTTTAAAAATTTATTGAATTGTGTAATCCTACACCTTAGATTACCACGTTGCCGTTTGAGGTCAACGAGGTCTCCAGGCATTGAGAGGTATTTCTCGTCATCACCACCCATCATTATCGGTTATCAAGCCTATGAAAAGAATAGAATAAGGTACTCACGATTTGAACACAACCGGCACGCAGACGCGAATGCAGGGTGCGAAGGCCCCGACACTAACGCCGCAAACGCGATCGGCAACTGAAAAATACAAGCATCACGGTTTCAACACAGATAACAAGGAAGGGAGTAGAAAGGATCGAAGGCCTAACCGTCAACTGATGTTTTCTTGCACCTCGGCTTGTGGCAAGTCGGGTTATTCGCATCATCCGCTGCAATCCGGTTCGTTTGGACCAAATGTTCAGTAACGGGGGCTTCGGGTACTTCATTTAAACTGCGTGTAGGCAATACATATTTATTTTCCATACTTCTACAAACATAATCGTGAGGTAAGTTTATTTTTATACAGAAATAAGATTTCGTGTCGGCTAGTGCCGATTCCAAGCGATAAAAGGGACGCCAAGATGGCGTAGGCGCAATAGGGTAAAACTGTACGACGCCTTCCTATTGGCCGTCGGCGGCAGCACTGTCGCTCGTCTCGTCCCTGTAACTTCACATAAGCGTAATAGATGGCGCTGCCTGTAGCGTCGACAAGTTGTATGAGGAGAGATGTGATCTGAGTCCTCTATCAGACATATTGAGACGAACAGTCGACGCGACAGGACTCTCTGTGGAGGAACTCATCTCTGTCATGGAGACTCACGGCTTGGAACAACATCTACCTCATAACGTTACTTGGAAACGGAGCAAATGTGATCATAGCAGGTAATAGTTACGGAAAGAAAGAAATATTTCTAAATACACAAACAATAGTATAGCTTAATAAATGAAATGATGGTGGGAAAAATGATGCTGTGCCAATTGAGCTATCATGCTTCTTGCTGCACATGTTAACCGATGATGATAGCTCAGTTGGATGAGCAAGGCCCACTCATCGTATAATAATATGGTACTCATAATATGGTAAAAACACTGTAATATAGTTATTTTTTTTGTAAATTGTTAGTGTTATTAAATAAAATTCCAATTCTTATCAAATGTAATTTTAGCTGTAAGTTTTCCTTATAAAATAAAATAAAATAAAATAAAATAAAATAAAATGTTGTCATAGTTTTAGAATTTATTCAAAACAAAATAATAAAATAATAGTCTTTATGGTACAGATGTTTTAACAACTTTTCAGGACATTATCTGATACAGTTAGTGTTAAGATTGAAACAGAAGAAACACAAATAAAAATCGAACCTGAAGTTCAATTAGATACATCACAGTGAGTTATTTTATAAATAAAGTCTCCATAGTATAGTCTCACACGAAATTACACTTTCACAAGTTCACACTTGCGCATTACACTTGCACAAGTTTAAGAGGCTCAAGTCTGCTAATATAATGTTGTCACAATGACAGTTCATTGGCACCATAGTGGCATCATTTTTGACAAAAATTCAGGATTGGTTTCATAATGACGCCATAATGGTGTCACAATGGTGAAATTTTATCAAATTTGGTATTCTACTATAAATTTTTTGTCATAATGACCCCAATATGGGACCACAATGGCGTCACTGACTGACCATTATAACAACATTGTAATATGATTGTAATAGCAGAATTAGCAGACTTGGCCCCCAGTTTACACTGACTTGCACAAATTTACACTTGCACAAGATAACTACTCCTTTATAAAACTAAACAAAAAAAATAAAATAAAAAGCCATTACATATTAAATTACATTACATATTAAAGCCATTACTTCGGTCCAATTGTGTTCTGTAAAGAACACTAACTGATCGATTGATGGAGTTGGTGCAAACCGCTCCATAGATGGCGTTGTACGAAAAAACATCGCACAATGTTAAACTCGGAACGGCATTCCGAGGTCGCAGGATCAAGTCCCGCTTATGGTTATCATTTTTTCCATTATAATTTAGTTTGTTTATTAGAAAGCATAGCGAGTCAATCGCAAAATAGTAATAAATTAATGTACTCCTTTATAAATAAATTTAATATAATATTAAAGTTTATTTCAGAGCTATACAAATGGAAGAGTTAAATAATTATCACCAAGAAACAGAAATATCGCAAATAAATACACAACCGAGACCATATTCAAATGCTGAACGTCAAAGAAGATTTAGAGAAAAGAGAAAAGCAATATTAAATTCTTGTATAAAATTATATGATTCTATAAAGAAACCAGGAAATGTTGAAATAAGTCAACCGTATGAGGAACGGCAAAATAAATATAAAAAATTGTTATTTGAACAAAATATGAAAGAACTTAATATAGTTAAGAAAGTTAAGCCTATTCATCATTTGGACAAGTAATTTGGTATTATACAAATTTATATCAATACATGTCCGTGTGGTGACGGATTAAGAATACAAGTGTCACCACCCCCATTTCCTCCCAGGATGCTGTAAAAGCCAGCTAAGGGATATTGCACACAGATAACATTCTCTGTGAGAGATGAAAAACTTGAAACAAAACCCTGTGCCAACACGTCTGGTCAGCGTGGCACAGTAGACCATAATCCCTCCTAAAGTGGGGGAGGCCCGTGCCCAGCAGTGGGACTTTAATGGGCTGGAGAGCGAGATATATATATAATAATAATAATAATAAATCTCTTTATTCAAGTTACCAGGACTCATTTTTGATTAGTAAAACTTATGACTATTGTTAGTAGAATTTTCAGTGAACAAAATTATAATAGATTTAAAAATGCACAATTACGATAGATGTCATATAAAATATTCCTAAATTCAATACTAAAAAAATAACAAAAAATCCCATAAAATAAAAATAAAAAATATACAATAAATTTAAAATTCATAAAAATTAAATAAAATTCACATAAAACATAGGTAATACATAATATGTCAATAAAAATTTCATCAATAGTCACAATTCATATAAATACATGTAAAGATAAAAAATTCTAAAATAATTCATTCAAAATACAATTCCCACAAAATACACACAAAAATTGTTTAAAATAATTCCATACATGACCCCTCGGTGCTACATCCCATGTGAGATAGCACAACAACGGTTGACATAGGTACAGTCAAGTCTATCTGCAACCATCTTTAGGATGCTGTTGGAGCTGGCCCGCACCCTACGCACTCATATATATATTACACAAACACAAGTATTTTGCTGTCCATTCGTCTCTAGGCTGTATCTCTGTAACGGTGATAGCTAGAGAGCTGAATTGTTACAATTTACCCTTATCAGTCAGGGGCGTAGCTACCGCCGTATCACCGACGTGTGTATGCAAAAATTTATAAATACTTCCCATTTTTTTTTATTATTTCAGAAGTGATTTTTTTCTTTTGTGGGAATTCTTTACCCTTCTTAAGGGCCCCCAAATAAATTTTTATACGGGGCCCCATCAAGGCACGCTACGCCACTGTTATCAGTTGATGCTATAACAACAAAATATTACTCAAACTCATTCTCCTGCCCTCATCCTGTTATTTAGGGTCAAGAATATAATGAATATATTATGATTTATGATGGTTCGAAACCCTTACCGTACCATCGTAATATCATCAACCAATATAATATGTTTAATGTAATATTGATACATTATATCAAAAGATGAATCTCGACCCTATTACTGAGACTTCCTTGTCCGTCTGTCAGTCATCAGGCTATCTCTAGAAAGGTGATAGCTAGACAGTTGAAATGTTCGAGAATTATGTTATATCTGTTGATGCTACAACAGGAAACACTAATTATTATGATTTTCCTGCTCTTGTCCCATTATTAAATAAATATTCACGGACATTTCACACAACATCCTCTGGTCACAAGCTAAGCTTATATTATGCTTGTGTTATAGGCACCAGAATACGGATATAATATATCCTTTTTTCTTGTAAATACATACTTAAAATACATAATAAACATCCAGACGCAGTTAAAACATTTGTATGACAATTATAAATATCACACAAATGATTGTCCTATGCGGGTATCCAACCCGCGACGTTGTGATCGGCAGTTCGTTACATGAATGCCACGGAACCTTTTTGCAGGAATCTAAGTCGTGCTAAACTGGTTTTTAGTTTCTAAATTGTTAATTAACTATTTATTTTAATATTTTAGCATGGACCATGCTGAAAGAAAACGTTATTTAAATAAAATAAGACAAAGCAGATTTAGAGCGAAACAAATATTAGAATCATCACAACAAGAACATACTGAAAGGTATATATATATATATCATTGTCATCATACCATCACGCCTCTTTCTCGTGTGTGTAGTCAGTGACTATACTACCTACTACCAGGGACTCCCTCCTAACTTATTTTGCCTATTGCTTACTTTAAGAATAAATTAATTATTTTTAACGCCACCATTAATTTACCTACTTAAGAGGGTACTGTACTCCTAATTTAGGTATTTGCCTTAGGTATTGCTATCCCTATTCCCGAACCAGGGGCGTGCGCTCCATAAAGGCAGAAAAGCAATGCTTTACTTGCCATTCACAGATATTTTAATAAAACGTTCGTATGTTTTAGATGACTTTATTCATTTATTTACTATTAATTAAACAAAATATTATAACTTAAAAACGCCTAATAATTCATAAATAGCACCAATGTGCTTGCAAATTGGTGCTTTTTGCCAGGCGTTTGGCGAAGGAATAATATTGGTCAGACGGACGAAAGTAAGCTCGACACCGCCCGCCTGCCATGAGTTCATATGTGTGTAGAAATTTTGGTGTCCGTGCACAGTTTACAAACCCACACAGGCTTGCATATTGAAGACGCCTTGTACCGAGTCTCCTGCGGCATGCTTTGGCGATCGGATGTTTCCGCGAGTATTCGGCGTTCGTTCGTTGCCTTCGGATTATCCGAATAAAAATAAAATGTCGGAAGTCTAATAAATCAAGTAATTTTTGTTTAGTAAGGTTGTTGTTGTGTTGTTTTTTGATTTTGCTACCCCTGTGAATACGGCTGTAAGTTACTCAATAAATTACAATACTTACACACTTGAATTGCAATTTTTACTTTTTCCAGGACATCAAATACCGTCAGTGTCAAGAGAGAAACACAAGAGACTAAAGTCAAAATCGAACCTGTTGACCCATTAAAAACAAATCAAGATCCAACCTCTAGCACTGTGAGTTAATTATACAAATAAATTAAAAAATACAAAATATACGAGACTAAATCCTTAGAAAGTGGTTTCATTTAATCAAATAACCCTTTTTCTAAATTTTAACAACCTTTTATTAGTTTCGTTAGTATCTATGTAACGCAAACTTTGTTATTGATTGTTCACTTATAATAATAATAATATAATTACATACATTCGACGAACGGTTGGACACGGTTTTTGACAACTTTGCAAACCGCGCTTGTCTCTAACACAGGACCCCCCGTCGTGAAAACTTGACAAACCGCCACCATTATAAGGCCCATAGCACACGGCGTATTTTAAACGCGCGTTTCAGGAACGCGCGTCTTCGGCGCCGTAAACGCTGATTGTTGCGTTTGCATTGATAATAGAAACGCGCGCATGAAGCGCGTATACGCGCATTTGAAGCGAAACAAACGCGCGTACAAAGGAGCGGGGTACGGGCAGAGGGGGGCTGGGATCAGGGTTGCCAACTCTACGTCTTTTTACGTAGATCTACGTATTTTAAGCCTTTCCTGCAAACCTACGAACTTTAATCCCAGAATCTACGTATTTTCTATCAAAATTGTTCAAATTTGCAAAATAGACTGAATGGACATAATTTCCTTTACTTTCGCTAAAAAAAGTTAATAAATGTTCCGTTTCATACTAACACACACTCGCCTCGCCACTCAACACGTCGCGCCATTCATTTTAAAAACAAAGTGTCCATTCTATAGAACTGTGACTCATGTCACATGAGTCATGTGACTGTGTAAAATGAAACGTCTTGCCGTAAAAGTGAATCTTAAGGGCCTACATCAATATCATCGCCGACACGTACATATTACACAGCCAGTAGGCACAGAAAATGAAGAATGAGGGATACTTTTCCTATTTACTCAAAATCTACTAAATATATTTTAATTCTGATCCACGTGTTTCTATAAATAATAGTTACCTATGTTTTTAAAGTTATTTCATTAGTTAATACGCGATAATAGATCGACAAATGAAAAAAATAAAAAATTAGAGAGGTTGTTTCGCCAAGATTTTCTATCGAGAAAACTTTTTTCAATCGCGTTTCTGAGTTCATGCGATCCTAGATCATATATTGAAAAAACATATACTTAAAAATTAGAGCTCTAGCCATTCAATCTAAAGAAACAATGAAAACTTCGTACATAGAAAAATGCACGAAGCTATTTTGGTATCCTCTTAACCTAAAAAAAATATTTCAAACTAAGACTTCGAAGGAGTTGTTTAATTTCGATATTTTTCAACTTCCTGCTCAATTTAATTAAATTCAATTATGGAAATAAGCAGTGACAGTGAGGAAGAGCAGAATGTGACTCTTACTAAAAAAAGAAAGCTACATTGAAAATGATAATAAAAATTGAATAATTTAAATAAATTGATGATGACTCTGAAAGTAGCAAAATTCATAGATTTTTTTGTTTGCTAATGGTAATTTTTTTTAAGTTTATTGTTTGTCTGCTGTCTACTACTTTTAGGGTAATATAAATTGTCGTTTTATTCACTTTTACCTACCCTACTCTCTTCAAACGCAAAAGCTACGCGTGACTACAGCGCGTCTGTACAGCTGTACCTGCGCGTATACGCGCAGTAGAGGCGCGTTTCACAATCGCCCCGTGTGCTTAGGTTACAAGGTTGCGATCAAATCTCGTTTAAACCACGTATACGCGCGTCGTCTGCGCGTTTAAAATACGCCGTGTGCTATGGGTCTAAGCGATAGGTTCCAATGTACCGATCCGCTTAGAGCCCTGCGGGGTTGTAGTGTCTCCAGAGCCTTCGCACTCCGCAGGGCCTCCCTTTTTGCCGTCGTCGCCTCCCGAGCAAAGGGATAAACCAGATACGGAAATAACAAAACTACATCTTTATTACAATATATTTATTATTTCCGTCCTAACAGTTTCAAAACATTTTTATTTTTAAAATTACGATTTTTCGGCACCAGCAATTCTTCCTCATCCATTGGTTGAATAATTGCACCAGCTTTAGTCACTACACTTGGTTGTATCAACTTCTTGTGAGCTTTTTCAGGAATAAACGTGTTACCCAAAGGGGCCCGGATAGATGCCTCGTAATCTTTAACACTTTCAAAAGGAAAAGGCACATCTTTAACCTTATGCACACTTAATTTAGGATCTTTAAACTCCTTTATTATAATATCCCCTTTATTTTCATCCCTTCTAGGCATTTTAGGTGCTTGTTTTGTAATAAATCTGTTTTTCTTGCGTTTTTGAGGTTTAACACCTTTCCCACCCCAAGAACCCCATCCTGGTAAACTAAGATCGATATTTTCGGGGGTATCTTTATTGATAGTGTCTTCCTTTTCTTGTCTAAAACTTGCTACTACATCATCTTCTTCAAATACTTCTTCAATATTAACTTTAGGGACCACTTGTTCATCATCTAGGTCATCGAAATCATTTTGAGCTTGTGAAATGGCTGTATTTAAATACTTAGGTTTAACTTCTATAAATCTCGTTGGATCTATATTAGAATCTGTAGTTTCAGCTTTAGCATTTAAAACTTTAGTTATTTCTGATATTTCATTCGTATTTTCATCATTACTATTAAATGAATTGGTTTCAAACAATTCTTCATCAATAATTGGTTTTACTTTATTATTTTTTAGTTTTAAATATTCTAAATTATCTCTTTCTTCATTTTCTTTAATTATTTTATTGATTTTTTTACTTTTTACTCTCGATTCTTGTTCTAGTCTTTCAATATTCCATCTTATTTGTTTTAATTTTTTATCTACAAGTTTTTCAACATTTGTTTCATGTTTATCAAAGGCTGTTGTTATTTCATCTAGACTATTACTACCATTATTATCTATAGTTTCTACTACCCACTTGGAAGTAGCTACTACTGGATTGGACTTTTGTTTTTTATTTTTAATATCTTTGGTACTTTTATTTTCTTTTTTATTTGTATCAATTTTACGTTTATTTACTTTTGGACTTGTACTTTCTTTTTCATCAATTTTTAAATAAATTTCTTGTTTTATTTCATCATCATCAGAATATTTATTTTCCTGTAGTTTTTTGATAATGTCTCTTACTTTTTTAATAGTACCCTCATCATAATCAATATTATTGCTATCATCACTTGATTCGCTATCACTGTCTACTTGTTTGTGTTTGTTATGTAAAAACTTTTTATAACCAAAGTTAAATTCTTCATTGATATTACTTTTATCTGATCTTTTCATCATCCAAGGGTTCATTGGGTCTTGTGCAACATCAATGTTTGTTTCTTGTTCAGGCTCATCATCTGAACTTTGGTTTTCTTGGACTTTTTGTGTGAGACCTCTGCTAACTGCTAGTTGATCAGCTATCTCTTGTCTTACCTGAAAATATAAAATAACTGTAGTATCGCACAAAATAATGTACAAAATTTTGCCAATGATTATACCACATATTATATACTTTTTAATATTTTATTAGTTTGGCTCGTATCTATGAAATGGAATATTTTAGCGATTTTCACCCTCTTGCACTAGTCTGATTATTCTTCGCACACATATTAAGGGCCGATGACAATACAATAGTTAGTGGTTTTAGTTCAAAAAATAGTTTTTGAACTAAGCAAATTACTATCTCATATATGTCATTCCAATTTATACATAATATGAAAAGTTTTACTAAAATCTATTCAGTATCTTTCACAAACTTGCATCTTATTATAAAACAAAGTTGTTATATTTGTATGTATGTCTCTATGTGAGCTTACGTCGCCAAAACTACATAAAAGACTTAATTGTGGTTTTTTGAGAGAGTGTGGTGTAATCCGTGTATTCAATGTAGTTCAAGGGAATAACTTTTTTAGTAATTTTTTTTAAGATTTGTGTGTATTAAGGGAATGGGAATGAGGATCAATAACTATAAATGTGGGTTAAATCATAGGCTATTGCCTAGTTTATAATTCAGTAAACAAGATATTAATTACCTCTTTGTCATATTTAGCTCTTATTAATTTATTCTTAGCCCATTTCCCAGTGTTCTTGTGTCTCAATGTGTGTCTTTCCAAAGCTCTCGCCTTCTCTATTGCTTCTAACTTCTTTAAAGCTTCTTCTGGATCCTTCTTTTGTAATTCGTCAAATTCTTTCAACTGCTGCTTAAGTTTTTCTTTTTTCAATACTCTGAAATAAACACATGACATTGAGAATACAAGTGACACTATACCATTTTTCAAACAAAAAAGACATGTTTTTATTAGTACATCACTGCCAGGGTTGGTGATGTTTAAAGCATTTGTTTTAAACAATACAAAATAAGTATCATGTTTAAAACACGCTACCCTACAATTTACTTTTAAGTACAGAAAACTAAAAAAAAATGACAAAAGTTATCTACCGGTGGTATTTTTTGCTTTTAATTTTACTTTGTCTTTTAGCTTTTGCAGCTTTGTATGACTGTTGTGCTCTTATTTTAGCCAAATGCTGTCTATGTTCCACCATTTCTTCATAATTCATTGGAAACAATGGCTCTACTTCTTCTTTTTGATCTATTACAGCCGGCGGATCAACTTCTTCAAGTTCTCTCTCAAGTTCCGACTTTAATTCAAATCTAGATAAAAACTCTCCAGTAGGCTGAAGTTTAGTGGATACAGTTTTTAATGGAAAAGATATACAATCAACAGTTCTGCTTCTAGCTACTACAGGATCCCATCTTCCAACTCTTTTCTTCGTCTCATCGTACCCTGTAGACCTTTTAACACGTTCAGCTTGTGGTTTTTCCAAAGGCTTACTTAAAACTTTCGCAGCGGCTTGCGTTTTCTTCAATTTCCTACTAATATGTGCAAGATTTGAAGTATTTTCTAATAACTTTGCTACGTTATTGATATTTAATTTATTACTTCTCTTTATTAGGTTAAATTCAGAGTTTAGATTTGTCGGTTCATTTCTCGTAGGCTCAGTAATGTGTTGTGTTTTGTCCAGTTTCGTTATAGCACTCACTAATCGGTCGTGTTCAGTAGCAACGAATTCTGTATCTTCAATATCTTCCATAATTATTGATTAACTTTTACAGCTCTAAATACAATTCTATAAAAATAACGTGACTTAACCTAAAAATTTTCCAAGCAAATCTACACAGAGTAATTTAATTAATAAAACGATTAACGACCCTGTTTTCCAATGGCAGAGCATAATGCGACTCAGTGCCAGTGAATATTTCCAGAAAACTCCGACGAAAAGAAAGCCTTACATTTTTTTTAACAATAAATATTATTACTAACGTTAATATATAAATAAAATTTCAATCAATGCCAATTTAAAGAAAAAATACTTGTTAATTTTCTGTCGCTGAAGTTGGTATGGATTGGACGCATCACTTTTGAGAGTGCTCGATTGTGCGATGCATTGTTGTAGTTGGAACACTCAACGTTGAGCATTGTGCCGCATAATGCACTCTTGTGCTGTAATTGGAAAAAAGAATGGAACAGTGGTTCCAAACGTCACTGTCAACTTCAGATCGATGTCAAAGTCATAATTGAGAAAATTGATCGTTCAAAACACGAAGTATAGATAGAAGGAGTCCGAACGGTATAGGCTTTTCCATAATATTTCGTGTACACAATAATAAACCCAGATCATAGTTCTATTTTCTGCCACTGGCTGCGCAAGTGTTCAGGGCGTACCGATGCTATTATTATTATTACATGTAAACACGCGCTGGCTCGTGAATGTTGAATTTAATTTAATTAAATACATTTAATTAAATACATAATATTATTTATAAATAAATAATAATATTATTTATAAATATAATAGAATTCAAACGAGTACTCCTTGAAAAATGGCGCGCTCTACCGGCAAAAAATCTGTCCCTTAAATTGAGACCATTCGTTCAACATTACGTTCGGACTCCTTCTATCTATACTTCGTGCATCTATACTTCGTGGTTCAAAATAGAAAATAAAAATTGATCGTTTTTTCGTTGTGGCGGTAAAGTTTTTAAAAGTTTCTTCAAGAAAAAATCTGGTAAGTACCTACATATTTTATTCACTATCGACTAACTAATTAAATTGATAACAACATAGCTACGTAATTTTATAAAAGAAAGTTATATTTATAGTAATATTATTTCATCAAAATATTTACTTCTAAGTGGGAATATAGCTCTCTTTGCCCATTCGTGAATGCTAAATACCGTCAATATATATAAAAAGTAGGGATTTATTTTTGTCTTTTATTTATATTTTATATATTTTTTTTGTTCCAGATCATGTCTTTCAAAAAAGAAGAATGTTTTAAAGTTTTGTGTGTGTGTGTGTCCCCAAGAATGTTTTAAACTGTTCCATATGGCCAACTATGAATAAATGATATTTTTTTATACTTTCCTATTTTCATTTTTACACTGATCCTTAAAATAAACAAATTTAGTATTATTTTCATATTTATTTAGGATTGAACATAAATTCATTAGTCAAGCCGGGGCAACTTACTAGTATATTACAATTGATGGTCGTAATAGGGCAAAGGGAAATAATTTCCCACTTTGTCAAGTCATAAACGGGCATAGGAAAATAATTTCCCACCAGAAAAAAAACGTTTTATTTCAGTTTCAGTAGGTTCAATTTAATTTTCCGTCTAGAACCATCTCACATTATACCACACGCACACGTTAACCTAAAAAAAACGTAAACGTACGTTAAATTGGCATTGATTGAAATTTTATTTATATTATTATCGTTAGTAATATTATTTATTGTTAAAAAAATTTTAAGGCTTTCGTTTCGTCGGAGTTTTCTGGAAATAATAAAAGTTAATTCAAGGTGTGTTTAAAAAAAAAAAAATATAAGTATAGATGAAGGTATGTACAAACAATGACTTTTTTATATTCCACACTGACTTATAAAAATGTGAATACAATTTTATTTTAGTATTTTTTTTTTCAACACTGAATTTAGCGCACTCTGCTGGTGCATTTGAAAACTAATTCATGTTCCAATTAAGACTCGGCATAGTTCAGCATTGTGCGGCACTCGCACCAAAGACTACAGTATTATACCTGAAACTCGCACTGAGGCCACTGAGTCGCATTATGCTCTGTAATTGGAAAACGGGGTGAAATATTAGAATGTTTATTAGAATGTTTTTGTTTTGTTTATGTGTGTTTGTTTTTAGGGTTCCGTAACCAAAGGGTAAAAACGGGACCCTATTACTGAGACTTCGCTGTCCGTCCGTCCGTCTGTCACCAGGCTGTATCTCAAGAACGGTGATAGCTAGACAGTTGAAATTTTTACAGATGATGTATTTCTATTGCCGCTATAACAACAAATACTAAAAATAAAATAAAATAAAGATTTAAGGGGGGCTCCCATACAACAAACATGATTTTTTTACCGTTTCTTGCTCGATACTAATAACGTTGCCTTATGTTGCATAGATAATGGTACGGAACCCTTCGTGCGCGAGTCCGACTTGCACTTGACCAATTTTTTAGGTAGTATTGTTCCAGACACTTGATTTTTATTCCGTGGCTGCGCACTAAATAAAACTCAAGCCCCCGTACACAATGACTCAACATTAGAAACTCTTCTGACCCTCTCTGTATACCGACCGACCGACCGATTTCTGTATCTCTTCTAACCCTCTCTGTATACCGCCCAACGTTGCCCACAAACTTAGTCAGCTCCTCTCCTCATCCATTCAATATGGATCAAGTGGTCATCCTCCAGTGGAACAGTCGTAGCATTCAATCTAAAAAACACGAACTTACTCACTTGATTTTAAGATTCCACCCATAAATCATTGCTGTCTCGGAGACATGGTTGAGACCTGGTTCTCATTTTAGGGTTCCAGGCTTCTTTTGTCTCCGAGATGATGGTGTTGATAGTTATGCCGGGAGTGCTTTATTAGTAAAGCACTCCATCCCTTTTTCCCAAATCTCCCTTCCTGCCCATCCCTCTGGCATTAACATTGTTGGTGTCAGATCCTTTAATATCTCCTTTATTTCTGTGTATATACCGCGACCTAACTCATCTCTTATCCCTGACTTACTCCTTCTTCTATCGTCTGTTCCCCCTCCAATTGCCCTTATGGGTGACTTTAACGGACATAACATTGTGTGGGATAGCCACACTGACCTATTTGGACATACCCTTCTCGACATATTTGACGAAACCAATCTTCACAAGACCCAAGAAGTGCCGTTGACCTCTCCCTCTGCTCCCCCTCGTTAATGCCTCTTACCTCATGGCACATTCTCCCTTCTTCTTACGGTAGTGATCATTTCCCCATCCTATTGTCTATTGATATCCCTAATAGAGCCACTCCTTTTTGTAACCCTAGTCCCTCCTTTAAAATAAATCTTTCTAGAGCTGACTGGGACTCATACTCCGAAACTCTGGAACTCAAACTACGAGCTCTCTCCCCAATCTCTGAAATGTCCCCCCTTAATTTCTACAAAGCATTTATCGAGTGTATAATTTCTATTGCGCTTCTTCATATTCCCGTCAAAAAACCCACAAGTGACTTCAGAGTTTTTCCTCCTTGGCCCACCAAGGAGGAATGCACCACAAGCACTCTGAATGCACCTCAGCGGTAAGGGAACGTAAAGATGCGCTCGATGCGGAGAGGTTATACACTCGATCTATGACTGTAGAAAAACTTTTGAACGATAAACGCTACGCGCCTAGATTTAAAAAACTTGTCTCCAAAAAAAAACGCTTAGGATGGTCGTCCTTTTGCGAATCATTGTCGCCCAGAACCCCGTCGTCTATTGTTTGGAAACAAATAAGAAGATATAGAGGCTCCCTTAGGCCTCAAAACATTCCAGCCAATGATAGCTCATCATGGCTTGAGGCATTCTCAGACAAACTGGCCCCTCCTTATGTCCCCTGTGCGTTTTCTCTTCCCTCTATTCCTTCTTCTATACCCACTTCTAACTGTTTTGACAATCCCTTCTTACTTCAAGAACTTCGACTTGCTCTTGACGGACTTTCAGACTCAACACCAGGTATCGACGATATCCCTTCCTCTTTCCTAAAAAAATCTTCCGAAGAAACCAAATCCCTTTTCCTTGGTGATTCCTCTAGAACACTACCAAACCTACTCCCACGACCTATGCCTACTTGCCAACTCGGTACTCTCGAAGTCTTGGAAAGCTACATGGAACACATCCAAAATTACTAAGGGCAAGCACTTTACTTATATACAACCGGAGGTACCCCCACACCGCGGTTTTTTAAATTCCGCAAGGCCGACAAGAGAGCAACCTCCGTCATTTGTCGTCTCAGATCGGGCCATTGTTGTACCCCCGTATTCCTCGCCAAACTTAGGATCAGGAGTACTGCGTTGTGTGAATGCGGTCTCGACGAAGCCGACGAAAATCATATATTCTTCGCCTGTCCTAATACTCGCGAATCACTACACGACTTCCTTCCCCCAGAAATCCCTCGTCCTACTTCTCTAAAATGCCTTCTTTCTCTAATATTCTCCGCTCCTATCCCCCAAATTCTTTGTAAATTTGTAAAAAGGAACCGTATAAAACTGTAAATATTTTTAGTAGTATAGATATAGACTAACTAATAACCAACTTACACTTTATTTCAGGGGGGTGTCAGTGTTAGTTCCGTAGATTTCACGCAGCGCTAGTGTACTAAACGCCATATTGTCCACCATATTGTTACGTCACGTCTCGTCTACTACTGACATTTGACAGCCGTTTGAGTTTGAGTTTGACTCAGGACTTCAGGAGACTAGTCAGATATTTATTTTTGTGTATTCCTCACTGTTAAAGCTTGAGTTGAGTTACAAAAATAACTAATCCATTCCTCAGTGCCTGTTTTTCCTGTTGTAAAACATGGATATGCGAAAGTGCTGTGTTATGGACTGCAACTCTACCAGCCGTACACATCGGCTTTATAATATTCCGAGAAACGATCGGTTAAGAGAATTGTGGCTCTCCTTTCTAATACCCATGAACATTGGATTAACTGGTCTATCGAAAGAACAATTAGTGACAAAACGTGTTTGTCAAAACCACTTTGACCGATACCAATTCGACAATGTTGGCAATCGCCTCACCTATGGTTATCCCTGTCTATTTTCTGCAAAAGAAGTGTACCACGGTATTCCTCTGCCTACTTATGGTAAGCAGCATCTCCTACATACTTTTTATTGAATCAACTGTAAGCTGTTACTGGTGTTTTATAGTTTTTTTTTTTAGCCCAGAATCATATGAGTGATCACAACTATTGTTTAAACACTACCGATGCAGAGGAAGGCTTCAGTGAAACCATAGCCACAATTGATGTTAAAGGTAAATCAGCTTCATGGGTACGGGAATTATGCAAGTGAAACTGCAGAGAGTGGCTAGTCTATAATATATATGCTCTAATTTTTTTTTTCAGGAGACCACACATATGCTACTTCTGTGAATTCAATGATAACACCAGTTGTAGAATCTATGGACATTGATGAAAGTTTTGAAAGCAACATGGTTCCACTCTTGAATGTGGTAACAACAGGTATTTTATTTTATACTCCACCTCAATATGGTTAGATTTGACTAATTCTGGCAGATAATCTGATGGGCAACGAAAATAGGCAATTGACTTGGTTTACAGAGATTTTAAATTTATTTTACTGCAGACATATGTAGTGTTCTTTATATGGCAGCAACAACAATAGAGAGAGAAAATATTCATTTCACAATGATATTAACTTTGTTTGCATAACATTTACAAATATAGCTTACAAATTCGAGTTACTTTATTTCAAACTTGTACTGCAGTAAAACTTTTGTTTTATAGATAAAACTATAGTTTTAAATTGATTTTCAGGAGATAACACATATACTACTTCTGCAATACCAAGCACTTCTCAAGCTGTGTTCCATAAGCAGTCTAAAGTATCATTACCAGTGAATAAAATTAATTTTGGTGAGTTGTTAAGAAAAAGCAAATTAACACTGCTTCTTACCGGTTGCTTTGAAAGTGGATAGAGGAGGCCTATTTATACTAATCATTTAACATGTTTGATTTTAGTTCAAAGGCAAAAGAAGCTTCCAACAAAAAAAAATTTAAAGTGCACCTCTTTTGTCCAAACTATAAAGAAAATAGCAATAGCTGAAAATGAACATCAAAATACTGAAAAACCATTCTCAGAAAGATTGGCTAAAGCACAAAATCTTAGTCAAATTCTCACAGAGAAGTTTTGTAAAATGAACAGACATGCACAAAACTTTTTGTTGATGCAGTTAAAACTAGCAGATAAAAAGAAAAAAGCAGCGAGGTTTACATCTGATGAAAAACTGCTTTCATTATCTCTTATGAAAGAAAGTCCAAAGGGATACAGACTCCTACAGAAAATATTCAGGTTGCCTAGCAAAAGAACAATAAATCGACTTGCTGAAAATATTACTTTCAACACAGGTGTTAATAACAACATGTTTGAACTCCTGAAACGAAAAGCCAGCAATTGGAACACAGTCAAGAAATTATGTTCTATTGTGTTTGATGAGGTAGCACTCACACCTCACTTAACATATGTGGAGTCTCATGATGAAATTAGAGGTTTTAAAGACTTGGGAAAAGATGAAAGAGAACTCAAATACTGTGATCATGCTCTAGTATTCATGATCAGAGGAATTTGTTCAAACTGGAGACAGCCAATATATTATTATTTTTGTGAAGGCACAATATCTTCAGCATCGCTGGTAAAGATTTTAAGAGAAGTTGTAACAAATGTATCACAGTCAGGCTTGATACCCAAGGCTCTTGTGTGTGACCAAGGTTCAACGTTCCGCACTGCTATAAAATACTTAAGAGATGATACTAAACGTAAAAGGATACTAAATAATGAACTGGATGGTGAGTAAAATAAAATAACACCCTGTTATATCTTTTAATATAAGATTTTTGTAATACAGGAAAATAACATTTTTTTTTTTAGATGGAGCTATTGACATATGTGACCAGCATTTAAGTATTATCTTTGACCCACCTCACTTGTTAAAAGGTTTACGGAATAACTTCCTCACTAAAAATATGATTTTTAAAGGCAAAATTGCTTCATGGGATGACATATTGTCTGTTTACAATATAGATTGCCAACTTGGCCACACAAGAATGAATAAAAAGCTGACAGAACAGCATGTAATTGCAGACAAAATAAAAAAAATGAAAGTTAGCATGGCTGTTCAAGTACTGAGTGCAAATACCAGTGCTATGCTAAAATATACATCACAATTTGGTAAGTTTTTTTCTGTATTTTAAGTTATTATTAGTTTTATTTTTATAAATTACCAGCTGACCCGCGCCCACTTCGTTGGGCGGTAAACATTTTTATGCCTATGCCCCTTACAAATAACGTGACTTTATATGGGTAAAAGAATTTTCAAAATCGGTTCCATACAACCTCACAAACTTTATCTCTTTGTAATATTAGTATAGATATAAGACCCAGCATCAGTAGTCTAGTGGTAGGCCGAGGGGCTTTCATGCAGAAGCAGCTCTGGTCAAAGAGGGTTTGGGGTGAAATGTATTTCAATTGAATTTAATTATTCAGTGTTTTGCTAATTCAAGATCAAGGTAATCTACTATAACTATAATACAAATTTTTATGACACATTTCAGAAAATCTACGGAGTGGGGAAAAAGTGAGTGAAACCATGGTTACAACTGCGGAAGCTGTCGAATTTATGGACAAACTCTTCGATAGTGTTAATGGCTCTCGTAGAAGTACGACAAAAGGCAAGCTTCGGGGGCCAATTAAACCTACATCAACTCATTTCGCATTCTGGCGGGAAGCAAAAGAAATTTTAAAAGATATTAAATTTATTGATTGTTGTAGCAAAAAAGCCATTTCGACACAGAAGGAATATTTTGTCAGGGTTCCCAGTTTAGACGGTTGGAATACAACAATAGATAGTATGGAGCGGATCTCAAAATTACTATTTGAGAATTATGGGATTCTATATTTTTATCCACGAAATTTAAACCAAGATCCACTTGAGAACTTTTTTGGCAGAATTAGAGCCCTGAATTACAGGAATGTAAGCCCTGATGCAAATACATTTGTTAATTCCTTTAAATCATTATTAATTTCAAATGTTATGGGTCCACATTCTATATATTCTAATTGCGAAGATGATACTGGAGAAACTGTAATTGATTTTGTTAATTTACTAAAACGAACGAATACAACAAATAATAAAGAAAATATTGATCCTAGTCCTACAGTAAGAAACATAATGTTGGACCCTAACACATCCACAGCTCAGACCAATAGTTCAACACATCTTTTTAACCAAGTAATTAGTGAACGAACTAAAGTGCATTCTTCGGCATACACTGCAGGGTATTTATGCCGCAAAATGACAAAAAAAATGAATTGCATCAGATGTAATAAAACATTCACGGCTCTAGAAAAAGAAAATATCCATGAATGGATAGCTCATCGAGAGTACAGAGGGCTTAAGCACAGTAATTTGAGTTATCCATCCAAGGAATTTTTAATTCTTTATAGAGACATTGCTGACTTTATACATAGTTACATGAACAAATTTGCATATCAAAAAAATGTAGGGCACAATGTAAGGCATGTAATTAGCAGCCAATTTAGACTACAATGGCTAGGATGCGAGATACACAACAAAGTTCTCAGTGCTTGGTTTTTAAAATTAATTTGCCGATTGCATCTACATAACTGGTGCAACATTATTAATAAAATATTAAAAGGAGCCATACATGAGAAATATGTTAACAGAATGAAATTGCCTCAAAAACTAGCAGTTAATAAGTATAAAACAAATAAATTGAGAAATAAAAAAAATAAATAATTTTGAAATCAGTGGTTGTTGTTATTTTTGAACATTCAATAAACATTTTAAATTAAATTACACAGTAATAGTATCATGTTTATTGAAAGTTTTGGTTGGCCTTTTATGATTTAAGTAAATAAATATAAGTATGGCTACGTAACGATCAAATGGCGCAGCACATCACTAAGATTATCGATGTCGATCATGCTTAGTGTGGCATTCTACATCACTATTGCGACACTAGCGCTGCGTGTATACAATGAAAGTATATCTCCTAGAATCATAGTGTCCTATCTGTCGTAGAGTTTAATAGATATCTGTGCTTTATTTATTGTATTGTACCACGGTATTGTACAGTACATAGTATATTCTCTACTAACCTTCTAACATTGTGTTGTCCTGTGTTTGTTGTAGATAAATCACCTTGGTCGAAGACTACATCCCATCGATTCTAACCGGTAACCGGTCATATTCTACAATACAATGCTTAACTCGCTTCAGTTTATGAATCTATCGTGACTCGGACACTGACAGAATCGCTAAAGTTGCTAAAACGAGTAGCTGGGCCAAAATAAGAAGAAGTTGAATAAGAAAACCTACTTAACAACTGTGTTATTAGCAAAACAAATAACAACAAAATGGGGAAGAAGCGTAGGGCTAGACATAGTAAAAGTGACTTTAAAAAAATTATGCTCCAAAAGGTTACAAAAATGCGTCAAATTAAGTAAGTAGGTGACATAGCTAATTTATTCGCATTTAGATAGATTAGTACGAGTAGTTCTCTAAGTAATCTGTGATAGAATGTTTGCTATGTTGAGGAATCAATTATCTTGAAATTACTTGAAATAATAACAATACTATGCCGTTCAAATGAGAATAGGATTGACCCCGCGTCATGTTGTGACGTCATAGCTGTCATTCGAACAATTTTAGTAGGGTTAGCAAAACAAGTTATTTTTATAATATAATTAATTTATCACTTTATCGTCATCGTTTACTCATTTTCGAGCAGTTAGCGAGACAAATACAAATAAAACAATAACAAATTATGACAAGTACAAAATACTTACCAACACTAACAAACAAGAACAATAAGAAATAACAACAAAAATTATTTATTTAAACAAAACAAAACAACCACATAACTAACAGCATCAAAAAATAAAACGTAGGCAGGCCTCATTTTCTCGATAAAACACACAAACAACGACAAAATAGAGGTTGCCACTTAACCATAATATCATAACTCATAACTCATTTATTCATAAGGGATTCTTACATGTCATACATTAAATATTTCATAAATCAAATTTCACAATACAATGTCATACTCAAATACATATTAAATTAATAAATATAATTGATTATCATTGTTTTCAACGACAAAATTATACAAGAAAATAGTGTTTCTTTTTTAAAATTAATATGACCTATACAATAAGTAGGTAAGTTCAAGACATTTTTTCTCTAAAAATAAGTGAAATTAGATAAAACCAAAAAATACATTATTATTACGCAAATTAGGTTTCGTTATTGACTGTACTTTTTCAATCAATTTTGACAGATGGAGGTCATTGCCAATCCCATTCTCATTTGAAACGCATAGTAGGTACCTACTTAACAAGAAAATGGGGAATAAGAGTAGGGCTAGATATAGTAAACATGCATTAAAAAAAATTTTGCTCACACCGGTGTTGCTCCCTGCTGCCTTGTCTGGCGGCTGTGTGCTGGCGGCATCTAGTGAGTCGGCGAGTCACCGTCTGCCACGGTTCAATCTACATAGGAGTTTTGAAGGCAGACGTCCATAGATTAATCTATAGTTCTATATTCAACCAGTCTGCTAAACACAAAACTCAATAGACCTGTTCATTTTTCATATTATCATTTGCAATAGATTTACTCGTACCACTGGCATTCCATGGCTGTATTTTTATAGTGTAGGTGTGGAATGTCCCTGGCAGGTGTTCCATCGCATTTTTAAATTCATTAAAAATCTCAAAAGGCCTCTACGTGTTGTACCCATGTCCCCATGCAAGCCTAACAAAGAACCGGGTATTTCTTAAAAAAAATAGAAATAGCCCGTGAATATCAAAATGAGAAACATAATAATAATAAATGAGCTTTATTTCCACAAAACAAACAGGTCACATTACAGATTGATTATAATTTAGTATTTTCTTTATAATTAATTATTGTTATGTGGCCCCTTCTTGGGTAAAAGCCTCCTCCATATTTTTCCATTTTTCCCTATCTTTGGCTACATACATCCAGCCCCTTCCTGCTATGTTAGCTATATCATCTGTCCATCTTTTCTTCTGTCTACCCACTCTTCTCTTGCCTACTGGACCTTGCCATTTGGTAGCTTGGAATGTCCATTGCTTATCTTTTATCTAGCAACATGCCCAGCCCACTTCCATTTTTGTCCTAAACTGTATGTCAAAGCATCCGTTAATTTGGTTCTTTTGCGAATATCGGCATTTCTAGTTTTACGTATTCTTCTTAGTTTTGGAATGCTTCTTTCCTTTGCGTGTTGGCAAGACAAAATTTTGTTTTTCACTCTTTCCGCGAAAACCCATGTTTGGCTAGCGTAAGTCAAGCTCGGAAGCATGCACGAGTCCATAATTGTCTTTTTATATTAAGGCTATAATGCCCTTTTAGAATTTCTTTTTGGCTCCAGTACTTCTTCCACGCTGTACTCACTCTTCTATCCAGTTTATTCTCATTGCGGTCGGCATCAAAGGACACCAATTTGCCTAAGTACCCACATATTAATTTGTATATTCTATATTATTCTCCTCTACTTTAATTATTTTCTTTTCACTGTTGGTCATAATTTTAGGATTGCTTGCATTCATGTGCAGACCCACTATTTTTATATTATATAATCACATACGTACATAAACAAGTACAACTAAAAATGGCATAATATTTATTTACTGTAACATAAACGAAAATTAGGGTTATATTATGTAATAATAGTTAAGAACTGATAGACAAATAATGATCTTTCACAAGTTTTTAAATGATTTTGAGCTTTTAGCTTGTTTTATAGATAGTGGCAATTCATTCCATAATCGGGCAGCTTGCACTGAGAAAGATTTGGATATAAAATTAGTCGAGTGCTTGGACATTTTTAATTTTAGATTTTCTGAGATTTAGAGATAGATTTAAAGAAAAATATCGATTTATGAATTAATCTGTGAATTTAATTATAAAAACTGTTCAAATACAAGTTGTGCTCCGTACTGTTACTATGCTAATATATTCCTGATCCCAAATAAAAAAATAAGGGCAGGAAAATGATGAGTATTTGTTTTTGTAGCATCATTGTTCCAGAGATAAAACCTGGTGACATAGGGACAGACAGGGAAGTCTCAGTAATAAGGTCCCGGTTTACCTTTTGGTATAGAACTCCAAAAGTAAAAAAGATATACATGGTGTGGCGTAAATCGTGGTCCAACGCTAAGGTGGTTATAGTTCAAGTATTCACCTATCATATAAAAAAAAAATTAACCAATTTTAGTCATTTTTTTTAACACTATTCACATCTAAAATGCATGATTTGTTAAAAACGAGAAATTAATTTTCCGTTTTTTTTATTTATTGGTTTATTTTTGGGGTTTACATGAAAAAACGAGAATGCATGTGCTAGTGCTAGTACTCGCCCGTACAACACAAAAAACACACTCAAAAAATAATGTCATTTGTCGAAGTTACATTCTCATTTATAAAATACTAGCTGACCCGGCAAACGTTGTCTTGCCATACTAAAAAAAAAAAAGGTTTGAAAAATAGATGTTGGCCGATTCTCAGACCTACAGAATATGTATGCAAAATTTGAGAAGAATCGGTCCAGCCGTTTCGGAGGAGTACGGTAACTAACACTGTGACACGTGAATTTTATATATTAGATTAATCGATTTTTTACAAAAAAATAAAAAAATCATATTTCCGAAACCAGTGGCTAAAAATGGTTAATTATTTTTTATATGATAGGTAAATACTTGAACTATAACCACCTTACCGTTGGACCACCATTTACGCCACACCCTGTATATGTAGGAAAACTGATTGAAACCTAACTATTTTTTAACAAACGGTCCCTCAATGCAAAACATATTAGGGGTATGTATCCATTGGTACCAATTTGACATGCACAGCTATACCTAACTCATCATTCTCCTACCCTTATCCCATTTCAGGTCGGTGCAACATGTCTTTTTCTTTCATAGTCTTCTGCTAGACATCATATCTGTATTAGCTCATTTTTCTTCAATCAATTCCTGCTATGTTTATAAATATCATACAAATGTTTGAAAAGAAAAGTAGTGTACCTACCCATATTCTAGTACTCATAACACAAGCATATAAGTTTAGCTTAGTACCAGAGGATGTTGTGAGAAATGTCTGTGAATATTAATTTATTTCAGATAAGTTATGTTAAGCTTATACTGCATTAGAATCAGCCTCATTATTTAATTTCTAATTATTTCAGGCTGGACAGGATAAATGCTCTGAAAAGAGGTGATGTAGAAGCATATAATAATACTTTTCGCGGGAAAAAAGAACCAGATTCGAATCAGGTATAACAAAAAAATCTCATCACTATCCCATATGGCCCACATCCCATTAAAAATATTGGTCAAGTGCGAGGCGGACTCGCGCACGAAGGGTTCCGTACCATTATCTATGCAACATAAGGCAACGTTATTATTATCGAGCAAGAAACGGTAAAAAAATCATGTTTGTTGTATGGGAGCCCCCCTTAAATATTTATTTTATTTTTAGTATTTGTTGTTATAGCGGCAATAGAAATACATCATCTGTGAAAATTTCAACTCTCTAGCTATCACCGTTCTTGAGATACAGCCTGGTGACAGACGGACGGACGGACGGACAGCGAAGTCTCAGTAATAGGGTCCCGATTTTACCCTTGGGTACGGAACCCTAAAAAGAAAAACAACTATCCCATCACACCTTTTTACTATTCTTAGGCAGAGACTATGCAGTTAGCGCAGTACCGCGTGTTGTGGCGTTAGGGGAGACCTGAGACCTATGTCCAGCAATGGATGGAGAAAGGTTGATGGATATGTCTATAATTATGAAAATATTTCTATTTTTTATCACATTATTTGTGCTAATCTATGTAACGGAATCTTGAAGATGCATTTGCCCTTGCAGTAGTCATACATATTATGGACTGATGACAATGTAATTAAAAACAAATATTCAGAGTAATCAAGAGTGTTTTTTGGATTTTAAACTATGTTAATTATCATTGATATATTTTAGAACGAAATTGATAACGAAACACAACTAGATGTCGCCAAAGAGGATGATAAAGATGTTAGTAAACAGGAAGACAATTATATGATAGTTTCAACAACAAATGAGGCAGAAACTTTACTTGGAATTGATGATGATGATGATGTTAACTTAAAAATAATCAAACCAAGACAAAAAAGAAGATATTTTGAACTTGACGATAGTATTAAGGTATGTCATGGTTTTTTTTATTATTATTATTTATAGCTAGGGTTGGCAAATGACTAGAATTCACCCGATGATAAGTGGTAGTGCAATCAATATGGAACTGTAAAAGCATAAACTAAAAAAGTTTTTTAAAGTTTTAATTTTTGTTTAGTTGCACAAAAAAGGACCAGTTTAGTGTTTGTCTCTCTATCTGTTTCTCTGCCTGTCTGTCAAACAATTTATATTTAATATTGGCTATAGAGACGAAATTCATGATTAAACAAAGGTACATTCAAAACGGGACGTCCGTTTGTCACTGCTGTATCTTGGGAACGGTGATAGGTAGAGAGCGAAAATGTTCAAAATCAGTGGCAGGCTGTAAGAACTCAACATAAGTAATTTATTAATTTTGCAATTGACATGCTATGCTTTTACTTAATACATTAAATTATGGTGGAAAAAGTGAGTACAAAATCCTTCATGTGCGAGTCCAACTAGAACTTGACAGATAATTTTTTGTATTCCTCTCCAGCCCATTAACGGCGCACTGTTGAGCACGAGCCTTCTGCACTGCAGGATAAATTTTGGCCTTCTATGGCGTATTAAGACAGGATTTATTTTCGAGATTTTCGTCTCATAGAGGATGTTATCTATGTACAATATTCAGTGGCGGATTTATCCTGAGGCCCGGTAGGCCCGGATCTACAGCGGCCAGATTTAGGGGCGGTGATTTACAAAAATCTAAAATTTTCTTGCGAAATGAAACTGAATTTTTCTCCTAAATTTCTAAATCTATTCAGATAAAAGTTGGAAATGAAGTAATTTCAATATGTAGTCTATATGGTGGATGCTGAGAAAGGGGCGGCTGAAGGCTTGGGGCCTAGGGCGGCTGAAGGCTTGGGGCCTAGGGCGGCCGAGACTCCAAATCCGCCACTGACAATATTCCTTAACTGGCTTTCACAGCACTCTGGGAAAGAAAAAGTGTGGTGACACTTGTATTCTTAATCTGTCACCACACGGACATTCTTTTTTATTTTATTTTTCAGCATTTACCTGTAGTTGCTAAAGTGTATATGTATCTAGAGAAAGAATATGAGCATATAAAGGCTATAAACCGTGCCTCTTGTAAACTCAGTCCACTGGCAGACATACTTAGACGTACTTCAGACGCGACTGGTGTTAAAGAAGAAGTTATTGTTAATATTTTAGATAGGGAGAACTTGTCAGATCATGTCCCTCCCAGGGCTAGGTGTGAACGGCGGTGAGTTACTCATTAGCATTTGTTTCGAGGTCGCGGGTTTGATCCTGCGCGGTACAATTATTTGTGCGATGTTTAATCTTTATATATACATATAAATCTCCTGTCACGATGTTTTTCCGCGATGGATTCTTAAACTACTTAACCGATTTGAAATTAAATTGGCACACCGTGAGCAGTCTGGTCCAACTTGAGAGATAGGATAGCTTAGATCTTTAATAGGGATGTTGACTATTTTTTGGAATTGCTTTTATTTTGTAGATAACTCTTACTTGAACACCATGACAATATATTTTTTTTTTTAAATACATATTTTCAGTTTAAAAAAGCGAATATAACTCAAGATTTGGCATTTTTAAAAAACGAGTTTCGTTCAATTGGTTTGGAATTAAATCCTACCAAATGTGAAATTTTTTTAAATGACAATGTTGACAAAGTTTCGGCCATTTCAAAATTTTCTTCTTTGGCTCCAAACATCAAAATTATTGATAAGAGTTCTCTCTGTCTCCTTGGGTCTCCAATCTTTGAAGATGCCTACTCCTCTTTTGTGGAGAAAAAAGTTCAAAATTTTTGTGAAGTTTCGGATCGTTTACTAAAAATTAACATGCATTCGGCCTTTACAATTATTCGATACTGCCTTTTTGTTCCAAAATTAACCCTTGCAATCAGATCGACTCCGTTTTGGAAACATTCAACTCTTTTGGCCAAAATTGATGATATTATTAAATTAACTTTGAGCAAAATTCTAAATCTATCAATGAACGACCGCATTTGGCGCCAAGCGTCGCTTCCTGTTCGCTTTGGTGGCCTCGGTATCCGTAAAGCTTCGGACGTTAGTTTGCCAGCGTTTTTGTCCTCGGTCCACAGCACCGAGCAATTAACCAGGAAAATTTTAGAACCCACACTGGTTGATTCCGAGGTGCTGTGCAAGTCCGAGGCCATAAACGCTTGGAAAATGGCTTGTCCAAGCACTGATTTACCAGCTAATCCACTCTCCCAAAGACATTGGGACGGTCCTCTCTGCAGTGCTGCTAGACAAAATCTCTTAAATACCGCTAGCGGCGCTGCCGAGCGGGCACGTTTGTTGTCTGTGGGAGAGTGGGAGTCTGGTGTTTGGTTACAGGCGCTCCCTTCACCTAATTTAGGAACTTTCCTGGATAACACCACATTCCGTATCGCCACTTGCCTACGCATCGGGGCTCGTTGTGTCACTCCTCATCGCTGTCAATGCGGCGAGGCTGTTGACGGTCTCGGGCACCATGGCTTGTCATGCAGCAGAAGTTCCGGACGCATATCTCGCCATGCAAGTATCAACGACATTATCCGTCGTGCTCTTGTCACCGCCGGAGTACCAGCCGTGCTAGAACCCAATGGCTTGGTACGTGACGATGGGAAGAGACCAGATGGTATGTCACTGTTGCCTTGGAAAATGGGCAGGCCTTTGGTGTGGGACGCCACTTGCGTCGACACCCTTGCGCCATCACATCTTCCAAATACCGTGTGTGCGGCCGGTGCTGCTGCTGCCTCTGCGGAGTCCATCAAGCGGCGCAAATACAATAATCTCTTAGGGGATTATATTTTTGCGCCGTTTGGGGTCGAAACGCTAGGCTCATGGGGCCCGAGTGCCCGAAATCTTTATAAAGATTTAGCGGGCCGACTGATCGACGCCTCTCGTGACCAGAAGGCTGGCCTTTATTTTGTACAGAAAATAAGCATTGCCATACAACGTGGCAATGCCGCCAGCCTTCTGGGCACACTTCCGGTCGACAGCGATGGGGAGGAATACTTTGATGCCTAGTCTATTTATACATATAATTTTAATTTATTTTATAATGTACATATTTTTTATATTTAATTGTATATAGATTTCCTTTTTGCAAAGTAAATAAATCATTGAAAAAAAAAAAAAAAAAAAAAAAAAAAGCGAAAATAAAAATTAATTTAAAAATTCTCGCTATAACGCTCCAAGCTGTCAAGTGACGGCGATGACGTCAGAAGCCTGATAGTAGGGGTGTCCACTTAGAAAAAAGATCGATGTTTTTATAGATTAATTTAGATTGTATTCTTTTATAAAATAAGAGATCGAACTTCTTTTATAATCAGTAGGTATTCAATAATAATTGTTTTAAAAATATTTACACTGTCTTCAAAAAAGTATACATATACTTTCGAACATTATATAACCGTATTCTGGTACCTACCCGTAACAAAAGCAAGGAAGTATAGCTTAATTTGGGACCAAGGGCGTTGTGTAAAATATAATCAATTTCCACTGATAAATTATTTTAAAATAGACAGAAAATTGATGAATTTCCCATATTGGTCTAAGGGTGTTCAAGAAATCGGGGACCATACATAAAAAAAAAGGTTACGGCGTTTCGAGAACTTCCAGCTTTTTCTTTAAGTTTGTTACAATTTAGTTGAAAATTTGACCGATATATCCACATATCGATACTTTTCCTCGATATATTCGAGATTTCAATTCCGACATCCTTGGCTATTCAGGGTATCTACGTCACTGCACCCGATTGGTGTTTGCAGTCACGTGATAATGTGTACAAAATAATGCAATTTAAATTCATTTTTATTTAATTTTAACAAGATATTAAATGCTCAAAACGATATTTTAGGTATCAAAATACTCTACTTCAATAATGAAACATAATTTTAAATGAATTTGTTACATGAGTCAACATCCCTATTGTAGTCGCAATTTTATTTTATTGCAAATTATTTGTCTATCCCTTTCATTTGTATGGCAAAACAACGTTTGCCGGGTCAGCTATTGTCATATACCTAAATGTTTGTTCTGCATCTGCCTCTGCATGTGTTTACTATGTATTATAAGTATGTATTTACAAAAGAAAATTAGTTTATGTATTATATCCATAACACAAGCAAATAAGCTTAGCTTGGGACCACAGGATGTTGTGTGGTATGTCCATGAATATTTAGCTTTACATACAAAAATAACGACTTTGTTTTACAATACGTAAAGATAATGATTTCTATTTACAGCGAAGATGACGAATTTATGGATCAGGAAGAATATGAGGAGAAAATGGGTGTACAAAATGGAGAAAAGGAAAAGAAATCATCAGGAAAAGTCGAAAAAATATCTAAAAATAAAACACCGTGAGTTTATAACTTTATAATAGCCCTTAGCCTTTTTTAGGGTTCCGTACCCAAAGGGTAAAAACGGGACCCTATTACTGAGACTTCGCTGTCCGTCCGTCCGTCCGTCCGTCCGTCTGTCACCAGGTTGTATCTCAAGAACGGTGATAGCTAGAGAGTTGAAATTTTCACAGATGATGTATTTCTATTGCCGCTATAACAACAAATACTAAAAATAAAATAAAATAAATATTTAAGGGGGGCTCCCATACAACAAACATGATTTTTTTACCGTTTCTTGCTCGAGACTAATAACGTTGCCTTATGTTGCATAGATAATGGTACGGAACCCTTCGTGCGCGAGTCCGACTTGCACTTGACCAATTTTTTTTTATAGCATCCTGTCGTAGGAAATGGGGTGGTGACACTTGTATTCTTGATCTGTCACTACACATACAAAATAACGCATTTTTATGGTTTCGTACAAACCCTTAAACGCTTCAGCGTCCGTCAAAGTTTTTATTTTTTCGATTACTCAGCAACGGCTCAAGGTATCAACTTGAAACTCATACGATATGTAGATCTATACCTACGGTCCCTTGCTGCAAAAAATACAGTCAATCTTTTACGTGTACGCATTTAGAAGATATAACCGAATTACGACATTTTCTAAGAATTTTCGACTTATGCTAGAGGCTACAGAATGAAAACCTACACTGAATATTTTTTTTACAGCTTTATTATATGTATACATAATATTTCTTTTTAGGTTAAAACGTAGTAATAAGAATATAAATAGGAGAAGTACAAGCAAATTGCCTTCATCAAAATCTAAGTCATTACCTCCCAGGAAGAAAGTCAAGGAATATTGTTCTAAAGACATGTTAGTGATATTTTAATTATTTTATTATTAGTTGCTGGCAACAACTCCATTCACGAGGAGTTAACAAACAAAACCTTTACAAAAAGCCATCCTCTTAAACCATTCTATCTATTAAAAGAAACTGTATCAAAATCTGTTCCGTAGTTTTGAAGATATAAGCTCACATAGGGACATACATACAAAAATAACTACTTGTTTTATAATGAAACGGATTTTGATGCGATTTCTTTAATCAAGTGTTCGTTTTTGTATAATTTGCTAGGATTTCGTTTTTAAACTTAACGAGACCGAAATTGTGGGCTATAACTACATACATAGAATACATAGGAAACACACAAAGAAACGTTTCTATGATAATATTAAATAACTTTTTTTAGGCCAAAGAAGAATATAAAAAGAGAAACAACACAAAATGAAGAGATATTGCCCAAATTAGAAACAAAACATATACCTCTTATATTAGATTATAAACTAAATCAAGATAACGACAAACAAAAAGTGTAAGTATACAGTATCTATTATATTATTATATACATACTAGCTGACCAGGCAAACGTTGCTTTGCCATACTAAAAAATAAATAAAAAGGTTTGAAATATAGACGTTGTCCGATTCTCAGACCTACTGAATATGCATGTAAAATTTCATAAAAATCGGTCAAGCAGTTTCGGAGGAGTGCAGTAACTATTTTTTATTCGCTGCAGTAAAATGACGTTTTGTGGGTTGCCGGTTTTTGAAGAAAAATAAATAGGGATGTAGCTAAATGAGTGAATCATAAATGAATAATCAGTTTGGTTTTTTTTTTTGAGATTTAATATTAAGTTGTAATGTATTCTTTTAATACTAGAGGATTGATCTTTTTTAGTGGAAGTATAGGGAGGTACATTCAAAATGAAACAAAAACGTCATAATAATGTTATTTAATTAATCTTTTTCGAAATCACTGTCGCTGTCGCTTTCGGCCACACTAATAACAAATCTATCTGTCACTTCATCTATAATATGAGGTGGCACATTTTATCTTCCTCTTTAATAGTGTGAGACACACAGTCACTCCACTTAGCCGGTGTCACTTTCTTGATTCCTTCTTGGAATAAAGGTTCACTTCTTGCATTTTATACGTCTTATTATTGTTTGCGACGTGACTCTTTACCTGCGCCCATACCAACTCAATGGGGTTCAATTCACAGTGATAAGGGGGCAGTCTTAAAAGTGTGATACCTTTTTGTGCAGCCATCTCGTCTACGGCATATTTCTCAGTATGATTTTGTTGTTTCACATTATCTATGAGAGTGGCCTTGACCATATTTGGTTCAAACGCAATATTTTTAGTAGTCAGCCACTCTTGAATTCGTGCTTTCGTCCACGACATCTTCGGGATTGTTTCGATCTTCCGAGAGTGATAGGGCGCATTGTCCATTACGACTACTGCATTCGGCTTGAGTTTAGGTAGAATACCGCCGAACCAATCCTCGAAACACTCCGCGTTCATTTCATCATGGTAGTCTTCTGTACCTTTCTTTGCTTCAAACATAAGAAGTCCGTCGACCAGGAAGCCTTCTTCTCCGCTTATGTGACTAATTATGAGTCGTTTGCCCTTTCCTGTGGGATTTTTTAATCCGGTAGTCAGGCCGTCTAAAAATGCCTGTCGAGAAGATTTAATACTTCCGTCAATCCAGGTTTTTTTTGTAGTATGACCTGAAAAGAATAAAAAAGAACCATAAGTTTCGACATCAAAACAAAAAGGGAACAAATAGAAGAAACTAAGAGTTGACACGTACCAGCGTTGACCCAGGTCTCATCTTGATAATATATGTATTTTCCCTCCCTACGATATTGTTTAATTAAACGCAGGTAGTAAACATAAGTTTAACAATAATGATAACAAAAACAACGCGCAGTGGGCAAATCAAAGTTATTGCACTCAAAACAGAAGTATGAAGCCGAATGAGCGAATGACAACCGAAACAAAATGGCGGTCAAGCGTCATCGTAGCATCGTAACCAAAAACCAGTACTACCAACTTGAGAGAGCGTTTTCTTGAGTGTTACCTTGTATATGTCTAAAAGGATCAACGTTTATACAGCCTTTTATTTACATTAATATTAAATAGAATTTAGTATGATCATTATGAGTCAGCTATGGAACGATTAGATATTCTGTAAACTTTTGTGAACTGAATCACATCCCTATTGAGATTAGGCTGTCAACATTATTTTACGGAATGACATTTAGAAAAGTCATTTTACTGCAGCTAATAAAAAGTTAGACTTTAACACTGTGACACGTGAATTTTATATACAGGGTGTCCAGTAAGGGTACCGGGTATTTGACAGTTAAATAAAATGAGAAATACAATTAATTAAATATATCCTTTATTTTTAACTCAAAAACAGTTACTTGGAAATTTATTTGGCGAATATAACATTATCTAAATGTGTACCCCCACACTGCTGGCACTCCTCTAACCTTGAACGCAGGTTGGCGACGACGCGTTGACAAAGCGAAGTTGGGATTGCCCTCATCTCTGACGTGATGTTCTCCTTCAATTGACTCAGATTCGTTGGGTGGTTATCGTATACCTTACCCCTACGCGAGATAACTTTGTTTGGGAACAATTCGTAAACAGCCTCTATTGACGCCCCTGCGGTGTGGCATGTGGCTCCATCTTGCTGAAACCATGCTCTTGAATTAAACCCTGGGAAATCTTGTAATGCTGGCGTCAAAAAAGTCCGTAACATGTCACAATAACGGTCTATATTCACCGTAACTGGTCGCCCACGTCTGTCTTCATGGAAAATGGGGCCGATTATGCCTCTCCCAGAAAAGGCGGCCCAAACGATGACCTTTGGACTATGAAGTGGCCGTTGATGTTTTGTTTTAGGGTTTTCCTTGGACTAGTAGCGACAATTCTGTTTGTACACGTAAACGTGACCGTTTAGGTGGAAATTAACCTCGTCGCTAAACATAATATTGTCAAAGCTGTTGAATCGCTCTAGCATTTCAGTAGCAAAATTTAACCGACTTTCATAATCGGAATCTTTCAGTTCTTGCACTAACTGGATTTTGTAGGCTGTGAGATGCAAATCTTTCTTCAAAATGACCTGCAGTAAAGATTTTTTGATGTTTAGTTCCTGTCCTCGTTTGCGAATTGATAGCGACGGATTTTCACGTACTGAAACTCTCACTTCTTCGATTATTTCTGTATCTCTAACGCTTCGCGGGCGACCTGTATTTTGAATTTTAACAGTCGACCCGGTTTTATCGAACATTTTAATCCACTTTCGTATGACATCGTCGCTTGGCGCTGTACGTGTGCGATATTCTTAGCGATATAAACGCTGAGCAGTAAAAATGGAATCGTTATTGCGATAATACGCTCGCACGCAAAAAGCGCGATGCGTTTCGGGATACGGCTCCATGGCAACTGAAATTCCACGAAAAGACGCGCGCGACGTTGCCCTCCCCGCGCCCCTGCAACTTCACTTAACGCCGTGAACCAATCAACAAACTCCCGCTACTCTTACTGGACAACCTGTATAAGATATAATATCTCGAGTCCATTAACATCCCACAAGCCGGTAATAAATGATGCAGTCCCTACGCCATTACGGGCCCCCTAATGGCGTAGGGACTGCAGAATTTGTGTCGCGCTCAGGAAATACATCACTCCCACCTCAAATACTGATTAATAAAATATGGTAAGGGCGTACCTGAGGTTAGCCCATCCCCATCAAGGGGGCCCATTATTGCTACGGGCCCCGCGCTTATTTAATTGGGCATTAAGTATAGATGTAATAAATATTGATAGTGAAAATGAAGATATAATTGAACAAAAAGAATATCATTTGAGAAAGGAATTACAACAAAGAAGTGATTTGTCAGAAGAACAGTTAATTGTGTATGATGTAACGTAAGTATTGTATAATAGATAATGAGCTGTTGCTAGCGACATTTTTGGTGTTCCCTTTCGCTCAAACACGGTTATGGTAGCCCTATTACGTGGGGCTCAATCCGGTAAGGGGATTAAAGCCCCCATCGCGTTACCGAAAGTGCGTGCCCTCGTCGGTTAGAGGCTATCTCTAGCCGGTGCCCTGCAGGAAGGCCGAGGTGGTAAGAAATGGGGTGGTGAAACTTGTATTCTTAATCCCTCACGGACAATCAATTATAATTTTGTCCGCAACTTCTTTTTTTGGTGTTCCGTCCTCTAACGTGGTCGTAGTGGCCATATTATGTAGGGCTCAACCCGTTAAGAGGGGACATTGGGCCCCCATTGCGTGGCCTCCTCATTGTTTAGAGGCGACCCTTAGCCGGGGCCTACAGAACGGTAATTTCCAACACACTCGCGCTTTTGCAGAGCTTCTCTCTTGGCCACCATCAGTTCACAAGAAAAAGGTGGTGGGAAGAAATGGGGTGGTGTTCTTAATCCGTCACCTCATGGACATTCAAATAAATGTAATTATTGTCAGTATAATAATATTTTCAGCAAGAAGGAAGCTGAGAGAGTCGGTGAACATGATTTGAATGAAGAAACACAACAATGTAATGATTTATTAGAAGAACATTTAGTTGAAACTAATACAACGTAAGTATATAATTACGTTAATAGCTATGGCCCGCGACGACGTGATAATCTAGAATTCTAGATAAGTCTAATCTATAATATACAGATTTTCCGAAAACGTTCTGTAAGTACAGGGTGTGGCGTAATTAATGGATAAGCCTGTGCCTGTGGATAAGCCTCCTACTGCGCTATACGAATATGTATATTTTTAATTAATCCTATGTATGGTCTTGAAAAAAATGGCATAAGTCATGTTTTTCATAAAATGACTACTTTCACTAACCAATTATGCTACTGTTGCCACAATTTTCAAAAATTTTGCATTCTGTTTTTTTTATAAAACAGCTTAAGAGGTGAGCTATTGAAAGCAATAAAGAATTCCCTATTCGTAATACAAATTTTGGGAAAAAATACATGAGATATCAAAAAAGTGTTATTGATTATTCAATTTGTTGACTTTGTACATCGTCTAGCTTAAAAAATCTTTATGGGAGTTGATTTGCCCAATATCTTAAAAACATGCTTGTTTTATGCAGTTTCCGAAATGGTATAATACTTATTACATTTCACGAGGTTTTAAAAAAAAACGACAGTTGTAAAAAAATACCCTAATTTTCTTTAACAGAATTATTAATTTATCTTAAACATGTCTTTGTAAACAGTTTGAATGGACCCTTTTTTGTGTGCTCCGGAGCAGGTAGTCATTCACAATGGACCCTTTTTTGGGTGCTCGGGAGCAGGTAGTCATCCACCATGAATAGGGTAAGCAGATAACGACTCTAAGTCAACTACTTGTGGTTGTTTATCGCACGGCAAATCCAGACGGTTAGTCTTATCATAAGACAGAGACAAAGCATTTTGATGTCAGGTAAATAACAGTTGTGCGACAGAGATAGATTTTTATTATTCTCACAAACAACAAAACAGCTTTTGAACTTGTTTAACAAAGTTAGTGCTCTTTTGACTATCGTCTCTTGCGCACATATCGTTTGCTCTATCGTGTTTGTTATTGTGACGTGAATTTGGCTTATGTACTACGGACTCTGTTTTTGCTATACGAATTGGACAATTGTGATATTATCGACGACTTCTACATATCCCTGGACTACTGATCATGCCGCGTCATACGTACACTCCTCAAGAGTATGCAAATATGCATCTTATTTACGGCCTGTGTAACTGCAATGCAAATGAAGCTGCACGCGAATATCGTCGAAGATACCCCGATTTGCGACACCCAGACTACCGGGTGTTTACACGTGTGCACATCGCTTTTAGCGAAGGGCGAATGCCTGGTACCGGTGTTGGTGGTGCTTCGGAAGGCAGACCTCGACGACATCGTGATGACGAAGTTCTAGAAGCTGTGCGTGCTAATCCAGAGTTATCAATTCGTGAGTTAAGTAGAGGAACCGGTGTAGATACGCATACTGTGGGCAGAATTCTGCACAGGCATGAGCTTCACCCGTATCACTATCAAAGGGTGCAAACACTAATGACACGAGACTATGAGCCTAGAGTCCAATTTTGTCGCGTCATGTTGCGAAAAATACGCGAAGATTCGGCGTTTTTTGACAAAATACTGTGGAGCGATGAGTCATCATGTAAAAGAAATGGCTACGTCAACATGCACAATCTTCATAGTTGGCAGGCAACCAATCCGAGAAACATAAGGCAAGACCGAGCTCAAGTCCAGTTTAAAGTGAACCTTTGGACAGGAATTTTAAATGGACAAATAGTTGGGCCCGTCGAACTATCCGAGACACTAACAGGTCCCAATTATTTAAATTTTCTGCAAAATACGTTGCCGGAACTATTACAAAGTTTAAATGTGCCAGAAAACTACTGGTTACAAAATGATGGTTGTCCCGCTCACTACGCACGAATTGTACGGAACTACCTCAATGATGAGTACAATGAGAGGTGGATAGGTCGTTTGGGTCCCATTTTGTGGCCACCAAGGTCCCCTGATTTGAACCCTCTAGACTTTTTTTACTGGGGGTGTTTAAAAGAAAAAGTGTATAAAAAAGAAATAGCATCCCTGGAACAACTAAAGGCCCTGATTTTTGAAGCCGCTGATGAAATCAAGAGGTCCGGCTTCATCCGACGCCTAAAGCGGTCATTTATCCGTCGATGCAGGGCCTGCATAGCCGCAGGTGGCCGCTATTTCGAACATTTTTTGTAAAATAAAATTTATGTAGTGTTTGCATCTTTAGAATAAAAAAAATAAAATAAGTTGTTATTTTTTTTCAACGACTAACATTCCCACTGGTAAACTCAGACAGATAAGTTAAAATACCACTGACAGTTTGTTTAAGTTAACAGTATTAATTTGATTAATTAAATCACAATAAGAACATTTTTTTACGAGTGTCATTTGGTTCTTTAATATCACATCAAACTTAATAAGTATTATAATAAGTATTATACCATTTCGGAAACTGCATAAAACAAGCATGTTTTTAAGATATTGGGCAAATCAACTACCATAAAGATTTTTTAAGCTAGACGATGTACAAAGTCAACAAATTGAATAATCAATAACCCTTTTTTGATATTTCATGCATAATTTTCAAAAAATTTGTATTACGAATAGGGAATTCTTTATTGCTTGCAATAATTCAACTCTTAAGCTGTATTATAAAAAAAACAGAAAGCAAAACTTTTGAAAATTGTGGCAACAGTAGCAGAATTGGTTAGTGAAAGTAGTCATTTTATGAAAAACATGACTTATGCCATTTTTTTCAAGACCATACATAGGATTAATTAAAAATATACATATTCGTATAGCGCAGTAGGAGGCTTATCCACAGGGACAGGCTTATCCATTAATTACGCCACACCCTGTATAATCAAGTAAGTAGAATTGGTACCACTGTAATAATTTCAAATAATATTCAGAATTTTCAGGAGTGTTTTATAATTTTTTAACTAAGATAAATATAATTTATTATTAATTCTACAGCACGTATTCGAACTTGGATCCTTTAACATCGCGGCCAGGTCAGATAAAACTAGAGTCAACAGACGAGTCTATAATAGATAATACCAGATACACTGTAACACCATTAACTATGTAGGTATTAAATTATATATGTCGTAGGAGACTTGATTAAAAGAGTTTACTTAAGGATTTTTAGATTTAACTTAGCTTCCAAGAACAGTGGATCCTCAAATGGTGTCAATAGTGAGTAATTCCTTTATCTGATGAGATTGGATGGTGACCCGTTGAATATTCATAGAAGATATATCGGAGAAAACCATCGTAGACATCACCTGTAACTATTGCCAGGGTAGTCTCCAATCCAAACACCCTGTAATACTGAATAAGCTAACTACGTTAACTACAACATTCTTCTACGATGAGATCGATCCGTGGCCTACGACACGTGTAGCTGGTTTGGAAGGCGCCTTTTATGAATATTCAACGGGTCACCATTCGAACTCATCAGATAAAGGAATTACTCACCATTGACACCATTTGAGGACCCACTTCACAATCCTGGAACCTAAGTTAAAACTAAAAATCCTTAAGTAAACCATTATAATCAAGTCTCCTACGACAGATATATATTTGATAATAAATGTATAGTAATGATACTGGAAAGTATACTAGTATTATTTATTTGATGATGAGTTACTCCTTTTACTATACTTATGACGTCACCGATAGATATATCTGTCTCTTCTCGCCTCGTTTCTTTTCCATATATATACCTGTCTCATTCTCGCTATATTAATATGCCCTAAATGGCTGCTGTGCCGTGCTGACCAGGTATGTTGGCACACGGTTTATTTTCGAGTTTTCCGTCTTACCGAGAATTTTATCTGTATACAATATTCCTTAGCTGAATTTTACAGCATCCTGGGAAGGAAAAGGGTTGGTGACACTTGTAATTTTATTTCTTAAACACATGAACAGACTGTAATTTTTCCCAAAGTGTAGTAGGCCTGTGCCCAACAGTGGGACAATAATGGGCTGGAGAGAGAGAGAGAGAGAGATAATTAGTTGCTTCAGTTCTTAACGCATATTTATAACTACAAGATTTCCCACACAGGTCTATTTTACATAACATGGAAACTAGCTACTCACTGACTGAAATTAAGATGGAACTGGAAGATGAAGTGACAGCCTCCGTCAATCACTTGCTGAAGGAAAAGTAAAAATTTAGTTATTATTATTTATTTTGTATATTTCTTTATTTATCTTATAAATAACAATTTTATATATAAGATTAACTAAAGTGCACACACGGGTTAACTTAAATTTCTGAGCATGTGTGGGGCCACATAAAAGCTGTAGGGTCTCTTAAAATGTGCAGCACCCCTTAAGAAGGTGCAGGGCCCTTTGAAAGGCGTAGGATCCTTTTAAATGCGCAAGCACCTAAAATAGGAGCGAGGTCAATTAAAGGGTGCGGAACACTTTAAACACCGCAAGGCCCTTTAAAAAGGTATGGGCCCCATAAAAGTCTTGGGGCCTTGTAGTACTTGCTATCTAGTTAATCCACCTATAATACTTAGTAGAAAATTACAAGTAAACTACACGTTTTTGTAAACATTGTTAACAAAATTATTTTTGTTTCAGTGAAGCGTTACACGACAATACTGAAATCAATGAAATAAACCTCGCATCATATTAGTGTGAGTTTAAAATTGTATTTAATAGTTATTGTATGAGTCGCAGATAGACCAAATGGTGGTCAAATTGAGGACTAGTAATCTCTTTCTCTCTCTCTTTTCCGTCTCTCACAGAGGATGTATTTTTTTTAAATCTTTGTGTAAATGGGAAGGTATTCATAATCCATGATAAGGACATATGTCTAACTGCATCTAATTTTTCTTTTACTATCCACAGAACACAAACTGGAACTACAAGAGTCGGAAGACAATGTGATTTAAAGCAGAGATATAAATGATCTCATAAATATTATTGTCAATCATAAAGTAAGAATTTAAGTGATATGCTGTCAACTTTTTCAACACCGTCAACTTTGTTCAATGCCGTCATCTGTGCTCTACGTCATCAACTCTGTTCAAAACCGTCAAGCCTGATCTACGCTGACAACTCTCATAAATACACTGTCAAGTTTGTTTACTGAATTACAAACAGTGTTGCCAGAAGGTTACATTTTTTACATTTTACGTAACTTTTGATCAGTTCATGTAACATGTATGTAAGAAACAATTTTAGTTAAATTTAAGTAACTTCTCAAGAATTACAAAAGAGGTAAAAATGAAAAAAATATCTTGAAAAATTAAAATATTCTTATCTAAATTTATTTAACGAAAACAAAAACTACCGCAAAAATTAAAAAAAAGTTATAATTATATTGATAAATATAATTTTTTTTTTTAAATTATTGTGTACAAGAAAATATAAAATAATAATAATTTTTGATCTGCGAGCTGAAAATTACATGAGCGTGAATGTAGCAAACATCAGAAAAATTTAAAACTACAAATAAATAGAGTAAATAATTTAAAAAATAATATTTATAAAAATGCATTTATTAATTTGAAAATTTTTTAAATGCGCATTTAAAAAAAAAAAAAATTTTATTAATTATTTACTCTATTTGTAAATAATTATAAATTTGGCTGATGGCTGCTACATTCACACTCATAAAATTACCACTACGTAAGTTTTAGTTTAAAAATGTAACTTTTCATGGATGCCAACGTAACTTTCGACCAAATCACTCTGGCAACACTGATTACAAACGATGGACTCCTACAAGGTTAAACACATACTTACTAAAAACATAAAACGTGATTTGAATTCAAGAGTATTTTTTTTACAAATAATTTCTTAAAATCCAATCTTAACAAATAAAATCTTACAACTATGGTGCCATAATGGCGTCATTGACTGATCATTGTAATAGCAGAATTGGGTCCCTGTTATACATTATTATCACTGTAGTTGACACCCTTAAAAAGTAGATCTACGTTATTAAATATATAAATATTCAGGACATTTTACACAACGTCCTCTGGTCCCAAAGTAAGCTATATTTCTATGCTTGTACTATGGGTACCAGAATACGGATAGACTACATATACTACTTTTCTTTTGTAAATACATACTTATAATACATAGAAAACACCCAGACGCAGTACAAACATTTGTATGACATTTATGGATATCACACAAATGATTGTCCCAAGCGGGAATCGAACCTGCGACCTCGTGATCGGCAGTCCATTACATAAACCACTCGACCACGAAGCCCGTCAATTATTATATAGTTATTCATTATATAGGGAGATCGAAGGTCGGTCACTGGTGAATAATGTAATGCAAAATAATAATGCTTAGGTCACTTGGTCCACACAAGGAGAGGCAGAGTGGATGGAGCTTCTGTTCTTGTAGTAATTCCTCTCTTGCCAATGCTCATTATATAGTAGTTTTTTGCTCAACCTCTTTTTTACTCTAACTTTATTTATTAGGTTATAATCGCCATTTTATAAGTAGGATAGTAAGTATATAGAGAGTAGATTAGATATTAAGTAATATATGACGTAGTTTTATTGCATAAGGATAGCTATTTCAGGTGTAAAAGAATAAAGAAATTTTCCTTTTGCATATTTATTTCAATAATTCCTAATACATTTAGAGAGTAATCAATCAATGTTTCAACCGGATATCGAATCCACATTTCAAACGCTGAATACACGAGGCGACGCGACGTCCCAATATGATCCAAGTATATAACTCCAGGAGTTTAGAAGAACTCCTAGAGTCTACCTATGAAGGACGCTCCGATCTGAAACAATTATACAAAATATAGACAGACATTTCACATAGCGTCCTCTGGCCCCAATCAAAGCTTATTATTTGTATTATTTAATGCATATTCCGGTACGTATAACACTAGAGAAGAGAATGTTCTAATAAAATAAAACTAGCTATTGTCCGGACTAGGTTCACTTAGACTTTTTTTCATCATTATAACATCACGCCTTTTTCCCATGGTGGTAGGCGGAGACTACAGAGCGCCATCTGCTACGATACCCACTTCCTTATATCTTTGTTTTCCTATTTTGTATGTCCCTATGTGCAGCTCATACTTTAAAACCATGCAATGGATTTTAACGCGAGTTGTTCAAGATGTCTATTTTTGTATTGTTTGTTAAAATTTGATGTATATTGAAAAAGGAGAGGCTGTTTTGTTAAGTTTACTAAATCAATCTAAGTCGCCGGCAATAGTTAGTTAATAATAATATAGATGGACTCACCTTAATGGTATTGGTGATATTTCAAGATACAATGTTGTACCTTCCTTCTCCATTGGATATATATTATGTAATATATTTAATTGGCTCGTCTCAGGTATTTGATCAATATATGAATTACATCTGAAAACATTAAAATATTTGTTTAACAAATAAGACGGGCCTCGTGGTCTAGTGGTTCTGGTAACGGACTGCCGATCAAGAGGTCGCGGGTTCGATTCCCGCTCGGGACAATCATTTGTGTGATTTTTCTAATTGTCATACAAATGTTTGTACTGCGTCTGGGTGTTTCTAAGTATTATAAGTATGTATTTACAAAAAAAAAGTAGTATATGTATTCTATCCGTATTCTGGTACTAATAACACAAGCATATAAGCTTAGCTTGGGACTAGAAGACGTTGTGTGAAATGTCCATGAATATTTATTAAAAAAAAATTTATAGTGGAAATAATGATCACCATGAGCAGGACTTGAACCCACGACGTCGGAATACCGTTACATCTATTTTCCGACTGAGCTATCGTGGGACCAGCACATGATAAACAAATTTTCCACTACAATATTTCTCAAGTCCCAAGCTTTTTTAAAAGATAGATGGTTCAAGAGATTTTTATATAATTTGTTTGTCTTTTTATATAAGGTTTGATTTCTTAATTCCACACGTAGGTAGTCGCCTAATAATGTATATCTTTATATATATAAATCTTCTGTACGTGTGTTTGTTTGTAATTAAACTCCTCCTAAACGGCTGGACCGATTTTGATGAAATTTTTTGTTGTTGATTTTTACACAGAAGTAAGTATATACTATGTATATACTTACGTTGTATTAGTTTCAACTAAATATTCTTCTAATAAATCATTACATTGTTGTGTTTCTTCATTCAAATCATGTTCACCGACTCTCTCAGCTTCCTTCTCGCTGAAAATATTATTATATTTATAACGATTATAATTAACTGCAATTTATTTTGTTATAATTAACTAGAAAATTTGTCCCAACATGACGCAGCGTGATGTTATATATAGCCTTCCACATTAAATGTATCTTACTATATAATATTGAAAACTTTTTTGAAATTGGAACAGCGGTTCCTGAGATTAGCGCGTTCAAACAAAGAAACTCTTCAGATTTCTAATATTATTAGCTTGGCCGCAATATCTTACGCATGGTATTTAGGAACTAAATCTTAACAAATTATACAAAAAAGCCATTCTCTTGAACCGCTTATTAAAAAAAAACCGCATCGAAATCAGTTGTGTAATTTTGAAGATATAGCACATAGGGGACATACATACAAAAATTGTTTTATAATAAGTAAAGAAGCATAGATTGAATGTCTGTGAGGTGACATTAAGAATACAAATGTCACCCCTAACAATACTCACAATTCAAACAGATCATCCTCTATTTCACATTTCATTGTCAGTTCGCCATCTTCAGCTTCACAACCTATGTTCGATTCCATTAATCTGGAATCTTCTAAATTATCTTGTCTTATTAAATCTTCTGAGAATTCTCTTATACCAATATCTTCTAAGATTCTTTGTCTTAAAAAATCTATTGAGTCTTTTTTGCTCATTCCAAAACATTCTTCTTTTATTTGAATATCTTCTAAATCATTTATTCTTTTTGTATCTTTTGCATTATTTTCTCTTCTTTTCCAACTTCCTCCTCTTATTTCTCCTGTTATACCAAAACTTTTTAATTTTCTTGCCCTTATTCCAGAATTTGAGTCTTTTTTCGTTCTATTACCTGCTTCGGCATTTCCTGTTATTTCAGAATCTCCTAATTCTTTTTTCTTTCGACTACAATCTAAATAATCTACTTTGACTTCAAAATCTGATTCTTCTTCAATTAAAAGAGGATCCAAGTTAACTTCTGGTTTGCCAAAATCTTCTGTGTTTTCTTCTCTTAATGTATTTTGGCTGTAAAAAATCAAAATTAGTATGTGTTGTGACGAAAATAAAAGGGTCACTTTCCCCCTTTTCCTTCCCAGAGTGCTGTAAAAGCTAAGTGATATTGTACATAAATTGACAACTAAATCCTTTGATGTGCGGCCGACGGCTCGCTCAGTCGTGAAAGCGTAGGTACCTATTTTCCCCCCGCGCACCGCACATCTTTCTTAATGCAATTCATAGATTTAGTGACCATATTGAATTTAAATTATTTGATATATTTTTCGGAAAAATTATTTCATTGTGAAAATTTTACCTAACTATTTTTTTTCATAAATGGGTTGTATGAATGACACATAATGCCTAGAAAAAATTTGGACAGTGACTATAAAATCACACTGTATAGTTGAAAACTTTAGGTTGCTACACACTACCGTATCAAATCGCATTTTGCCATGGGACAAAGAAGGATCATATTTCAAAAGGCTATGCTGCTTTAATATGAGTCATTAACGCGTTCAATGCTGAATAATTTGCGAATTTATAGCCAATGCTAAAAAAAGAGTCATTCGCCCAGTGCTGAAAACGCGTATGTGCGTTCAAAAAATTTTTCGCGTAGTGCTAAGAACGCTTATATGCGTTCAAAGAAAACTCGCGTAGTGCGGCTGGACGCTATAGCGCGTTGTCTTTTACCTTCCCGCAGTGCGGCCGACGCTTATGTGCGTTCGGTAACTTTCGAGTTTTATGACTGTCATATAACAATTACGGGTCATATAAAGGTGTTGGATGGATAAAGGTGCTTCCACACTAGTGTTTATTTGTAAGAGATTTTGTGAAGTTTACGCCATAATATATCTTCGTTCGGTTTTGTTAAAATAGTAAGTTATACCTTAATAAAACAGTAATAGTAAAGGTACATTCTCCCGAAAGCCCTTTTATTCTTAATTTTTTTTAATTTACGACTTTTCGCCCGCCTCGTAATCGACACCATTTATAAATAGACTAAAACTACCTATTAGTTTAGTTAAAAGAGCGAGTCATAATAAAATTATTTCAATAATCTATTGTACTAAATTAGGTTATTGTTGTCGTCGCCGCCGCCGTCCCCCCCCCCCCCCTGCAAGATTCGTAGCAGAAACCTGACTAGTGTGTAGTCTCCTTTACAATTCCACATTTTACGACCGCTTCGAAACAATAGACACCCAGAATACACGCTATAAACGCACAGGTGCGGCGCACCCCGCTTGCCTACAGATTTTTTTTTTGTATGGACGCGTATACGCGTCGGCCCGCACTTGGTGAAGATCAGAAAAACGCGCATAAGCGTTAGCCGCACTGAACGTATTAATATGCTTGAATATATCGTTATATATACCGTTTGTGGCGCTTTTTATAATATTAGTATATTTACCTCATTATACAATAATTATGATCTGATTCTATGTCATATGGTAAATTTCCTTTATTCATAACTATTATTTTATTTACAGTCTCTCTGCTGACCCCTGTAGCGCTCGCAGTTCGTCCTACAACATCTGTGAGTGCGTCTAGTACATTCTGTGAGAGACATGACTTGATAGTATTGTATTCTTCTGATAGATATTTGTATACATTGTAGATTATGTTTGATGCCTGTAATAAATACAGAATCAGACTGTGTAGCTGAAATTTAGAATAACTGCATATAGTTAGATACTAGATATTGCCCGCGACCTTGTACGCGTACAGTTTAGAAAACAATCTATACAAATACCATAAGCTGAAGTGTTTGTTTGTTTAAATGTGCAAATCTCAGGAACTACTAATTCCAAATGAAAAATTCTTTTTATATTGGATAGTATAGCCAGTAAAGGAATATTGTATACAGATAATATCCTCAGTGAGAGATGGAAAACTCAAAACTCTGTGCCAACAAGTTGGTCAGTGCGGCATAGGACCAAGACTAAAATGCCTTCCAAAGTAGAGGTGGCGCTATAACGGGACGTTAAGAACGTTCGTGCTGACGATATTTTGCCCCCCGGAGGGCCCCAGGCAGGGGTCGCAATAGCCGGTTGCCCCTCCCAACAAGGTGGCGCGGTAGGTCGGAGTTCAGGGACCCGCTGCGCAAATTATGGTAGTAGGCCACACTAGGACGGCGGCGGGGAGACTTAATATTCTCCTCGTCGAGTCCAGTCAAGGGTCCAAGGGTGACTGGACTTCAGCCATGGTGATGGACTGGACTTCAACCATGGTGATGCCTTAAGCCTTATCATGATAAGGCTTAAGGCATCACCATGGCCCGGTAGGACAGGAAATATGGAATAAAAAGAAACAATGAGTCGTTTATGGGCTGAAAAAGAGAGACATTAGAGAGAGAAAGATATCTATGATTTAATAATTACCTGTGGTAAATTATAATTATTATTAGTTGTTGTCGTATTTGAATTTCGTTTACCTAATAACCTAGCACATTCTTCAATAAATACTTCTGATTTAGAACTGAAGCCAGTTTCATCACTAACATCTACACAATCCTCTCTTGCAGTATCTTCTTCAATATTCAAATCTTGCTTCAGACTATTTTTAACGTCTTCATTATCTTTTCTAACCTTTTTCCTTTTATTAAACAATTTACTTGGCGCCCTTTTCCGTTTTCTATTTATGTTTTTCTTCATTTTCTGATTAAATTTGTCTGTGAAAAAGTGATGTCCTAACATTATATTTGACTATCATAGGCATCACACGGCAGTAAAATATAGCTTATGTGACAGATTGACCAGATATAGTGTGTATGGCTACATCATTTATCAGATATAGTGTGTATGGCTACATCATTTGAATATGTGTCATTGAAATATGTTCTATGTGTGTCTATGATACAGGTTAATTTGAACGCTAGACTAATCAAAGAGGTCTTCCTTTACCAATGAAATACTTGTTATAATAGCTTGTAAAAATGACGTATAAAGTTTGCGAAAACTATGATGTCACTCGAATTGAGAACACCATATCTTATTATTAGTCTGTGGGAACATTGTTTTGTATTAAAATCTTTTTGGTTAAAATAGTTATAAACCTTTGTAGTTAAAACGTTTCCGTCTTGACATGTCTAAATTCAAATATTTAAAATAGGAATATTAAATTGTCAACTTAATAAGCTTAGTAATTTTCATGATCATTCCGGATAGAGAATTCAGTCTGATTGTACCAATTTATATTCCCTTAGGACGTCAGTATCCCTAAGGAATGTTTTAGAGTTTATTATATTTTTATGCCTATTATTACCTATCAGTTAGTATACTTGTGGTGCACCTGTGAAACGTGAAATACAATTTTATTATTGAAACCAGTGCCTGTTTAATTTATTACACTAGGATTGAAATCCCTACACACACGCTCCTTCCACAAGTCTATGAAGCACGATATAGTCAGGCTAAAGTTAAGCGTCTTCTAGATTGTACGCGTACACACTATCTATTAAATCTGTGGCTTATACTCAACAACTATAGAGTATTACAGTAAAATATATTTTTAAACGATTCAGTAGTTTCGAGAGAACCACGTCGCGCATAACACCTGAGAGCATATAGATATATCGAAGGGATACTGACGTCAGCAGTCGGCGCGCTGTAAAAATCAGCCAAACGCCGAACACCACGCGACATGATCAACAACTAACAAGTCACGTTGTGCTGAGCCCAAATAACGGGATAAGGGCAGGTGAATCAGTATGAGATTACCGTAGCCTATGGACGTTCGCAACACGAGAGGTACATCTCGCGCGTTGCCGACCTTATAGCTCCTGATGTTTGGTCCTGTTACTCTTAAGACTGGATGAGAATGTGTATAATTATGTATTAGCATACCTGAGCTTGGAGCTTCACTTGCCATAGCTAGGTTCATAGAAAGGCTCTTAGTAAAGTTTACACGTTTTATTATATCTCTTTGTGATGTGATTGCATTTCTATTCCTTTGACAGCCAACCATAGAACCAAACTTATCCACAGGCAGCTTATCCGTTACATAATTTTGCAGTTCAATAATCCTATCCTTTGGTAGCTACAACAATAAATATGTGAAAACTCGCTAATTAACACGCTTTTATAAGTTCAGTACGTATCTATCAATGTAACAGAATCTTTGAAAGTGATTTCCACCCACATGCCATAGTTGGATTGATCTGAAAACAAGAATTAAGGATATCTAACGATCCGATTAACTGAAAATAAAAAATAACATCACCTTTAGATTTTATAAAGACCAAGAGATGACTTTTTTTTAATAATGCTAATTTTACTCACAGATATATGTCCCAGAATGCCCCAAGCCAAAATTAAAAAAACTAACTGATATCACCTTTGTATTAACTTACTGCACTTACCGGAAGGGAAGATACAGGTAATGCACCATCCCGTAATCTGCTTACATTAAGCGTATTGTTAATGCTAGTCTCAGAAAAATGCAACGAGCATACAAACAACATTTTATGCCGAGTATTTATATTTTCAATTCCGATAATGTCTAACCATTTCTTTCTCAAAACCTCATTAACAGGAAATCTGTCGGATAAAATAATAATTTACAAGAATGGAATACAAATAAAAAACCTTAAATTATTTAATCTCTTCTAAAAAACCTTAAATTTAATACTTAAAAGTAAAGACAAATATATTTGAGCACTTTCACCATTTTCAGGTAATAGATACTTTACTTGAATATTTATGACCCTGAATTTAGCAGACAATAGACAAAATGAAATTTCAGATAGGGATATCTATAGCAAAATAAGGTTTTCCAAGTTTACGAAATTGGTAAATTGTTTGTCGTTGACATACCTACAGGTGATAATAAACAAATTTATTTTTGAGTCAAAAATTTTGATTTTCATTATTTTTAGCTTTGATATCCCACTTCAAAGTTTCAAAAGAAATCTAAAACTAAGGATATCTTACGATCCGACTAATAAATTCAAAATCAAAAAAATATCACCTTTAAATTTTTTAAAGACCAAGAGATGACTATTTTTTTTTTTGTTTTTCTTTTTTTTGCTGATACATGTTCCAGAATGCTCTGAGCCAAAATTCCCTTTTCTAAATCCAAAAATAAACTAAATTTCAAAGTTTCAGAATTTTAAAACAAATGGCGCCTCGGTGAGATCTTCCCAAAATTTAAATTTTTTTGTAAAAAATGTTTATAACTCAAAAAAAATATTTGTTTATTATCACCTGTAGGTATGTCAACGAGAAACAATTTTCCAATTTCGTAAACTTGGAAAACCTTATTTTGCTGTAGATATCCCTATCTGAAATTTCATTTTGTCTGCTGTCTGCTAAATTCAGGGTCATTAATATTTAAGGTTTTATATATGTAGCTACAAATAGTTAGATTTTACTTAATAGGTACCTATTTTACCTTATTGTTTGTTTTTTTTTAAACGAAAAGTTATATTTATAGAACTTGATACATCTATCTATGTTCATAAAATAATGTGATAATAAGCAGTATTGGCTATAAAAAAATATTTTCATTTTTATTGTAGGTATTTAAAAACAGTCTGACAGTAAGTACATCACTATAATAATGTATTACTTTATAAAAAAGTAAATATCAACAAAGTACGAAAACTTCATTGTAGCAAATGAGAAGTTTTACACAACTATCTATAGTTTTCAAATATATTATTTTCAAATCAAATAGTAATTAAAATCATGAAGAATTGCAAGATATGTATTAATCGAAATATGTAACTAACCTATGTAGTGTCAATGTAGGGCGTTTATTGGATTTTCTTGCACCGCATTGTTTGATGCAACACACAGGCATGATGAGTTCAGTATAAACTAATAAATAAATACACAGTAGTGACTTAAACTTGCATACAAACAAGAAAAATAAATTTGGCTATGGCTGACATGACATGACATGGCGGTTTGACACAGGATTAGGCAGTGCTGCCAGAGTGATTTGGTCGAAAGTTACGTTGGCATCCATGAAAAGTTACATTTTTAAACTAAAACTTACGTAGTGGTAATTTTATGAGTGTGAATGTAGCAGCCATCAGCCAAATTTATAATTATTTACAAATAGAGTAAATAATATTTTTTTTTTTTTAAATGTGCATTAAAAAAAAATTTCAAATTAATAAATGCATTTTTTATAAATATTATTTTTTAAATTATTTACTCTATTTATTGGTAGTTTTAAATTTTTCTGATGTCTGCTACATTCACGCTCATGTAATTTTCAGGGCCCTGAGTCGGGTATTTCAACGGTGTCACAACTGTACCATTCTCTTAGTTGCCTACAGGCAATTTTGACCAACCCTCTTCGATCCAGTTTCGCTCTTCCTATTATACTGAATATAAAAGCGGCGCTCCTTGAGTGCCATAACTTAAAAATTAATGTAGTTTTAGCCTGGATTCCCAGTCATGTGGGCATCCCAGGCAATGAAACGGTGGATTCATGCGCTAAGACAGCTTCACTGCATGGCACCCTTGAACACTACCAGATATACTCCCGTGACTTATGTTTAACTGCCAGCTCTCTACTTACAAAATCTTGGACAACTGCTTGGACCTCTTCCAAATTAGCTAAGGGAAAACACTATTCTGATATCCAGCCTGAAATTCCCATAAAACCATGGTTCTTCAAGTTTAGGAAATCTAATAAAAAAACTACATCGACCATATGTCGTTTAAGATTGGGTCACTCATGCACTCCAGTATTTCTTGCCAAGCTCAGGATTAGGAGTACAGCACTTTGCGAATGTGGATTAGATGAAGGAGATGTTAATCATATCTTTTTCTCTTGCCCCAAATTGCACTACTCTCTTTATGACATCCTTCCCCCAGAAATTCCTCGTCCTACCTCTTTAAAATGCCTCCTATCTCTTACCTTTTCCCCCCGAATCAATTCAATTCTATGTAAATTTGTAGATAGGAATAATATAAAGTTGTAAATACCTATATGTTGTATGTGTATCTAATATTAACTAACTTTTGTGTGTGTTTAACTAACCTACTAACAATGTGTTGTCTTATATTTTATTTTTAGATATATCACCCTGGTCGAAAAAACTGACAATTAGTTTACAAACCGGTCACATTCTTACCTTCACTTGTACTCTCTCCTGTTTATGACACTATCATCACATACATTGGCAGAGTCAAAAAAAAAAAAAAAAAGTACAAAGCCATATAAGAAGAAGAAGAAGAAGAAGAAGAAGAAGAACTGTACCATTATTGTACCATTATGGTGCAATAGTAAAGTTTTTGGTAGTCTACTATTATTGTGTCGTCATAACGACTTCATCATTGACTTACAATTGTCAAAGTGACATAAATTGCTAGTCTCGTACACAACTGCTTCACAATTGCAATTCAATGACTGAAATGTTTCGGTAGTCTGCTATTTTGAATTTGACAGTAATATTTTTAAATTGTCCTGTGTCAACAGATTGCCATAAATAAAAAATAGATAGATAGAAATATTAGAAATTGTTCTTTGTAATTTATTGCAATTTACTAATCTCCTAAACTTCACATTGCTTTTTATACTAATAAATAGTATGTACAAATATATTTAAACGAAGTCTAGCATGATTAAATTTATTAGTAGTTTTTCGAAAATCACTTCAACTAACGCATTTTTTAAAAACGGCAACACATACATACCATTCTAACACAATCCATAGATAAAAGAGACCGAAAATTCAATGCATAGATAAAAGAGATCGACAATTCTATTACCATTGAAAGACCGTTATGACGGCATATAGCAGACTACGGATATTTGACTTCAATTGCAACGGTATCGTGCCGGTATGACAATTGTTCCAAAATAGTGGACTTGAGCACCAGGTGCTCAAGTCCACTATTTTGGAACAATTGTCATACCGGCACAATACCGGCACGATACCGTTGCAATTGAAGTCAAATATCCGTAGTCTGCTATATGCCGTCATAACGGTCTTTCAATGGTAATAGAATTGTCGATCTCTTTTATCTATGCATTGAATTTTCGGTCTCTTTTATCTATGGATTGTGTTAGAATGGTATGTATGTGTTGCCGTTTTTAAAAAATGCGTTAGTTGAAGTGATTTTCGAAAAACTACTAATAAATTTAAACATTTAATCATGCTAGACTTCGTTTAAATATATTTGTAATTACTATTTATTAGTATAAAAAGCAATGTGAAGTTTAGGAGATTAGTAAATTGCAATAAATTACAAAGAACAATTTCTAATATTTCTATCTATCTATTTTTTATTTATGGCAATCTGTCGACACAGGACAATTTAAAAATATTACTGTCAAATTCAAAATAGCAGACTACCGAAACATTTCAGTCATTGAATTGCAATTGTGAAGCAGTTGTGTACGAGACTAGCAATTTATGTCACTTTGACAATTGTAAGACAATGATGAAGTCGTTATGACGACACATTAATAGTAGACTACCAAAAACTTTACTATTGCACCATAATGGTACAATAATGGTACAGTTGTGACACCGTTGAAATACCCGACTCAGGGCCCAGCCCACGATTAAGTCACAGAATAGATAGAAGCATTAAATGTCCCAGGCCACAGACTACAACTACATAGAAAATACTTATACGAAAATTCAATGCATAGATAAAAGAGATCGACAATTCTATTATATAATTGTACCATTGGGGAAGCGCGGGAATCTTGAAATTTGGCGGTCGCGTTTTTTCTGATAAAAATTATTTTCTTGTGGAAAAGTATTTATTTTCTTGTATATAGTAGTAAAAGTGTGTAAATTTTATAAAGTAGTGTGTAAATATATAGTTAGTATTTTTAAGTAGCTGTTATTTAGGTAAGTTTTTTTTATGTATTAATATGGGTGACCCAGAAGACCCAGGGGGAACAGCCCCCGATATTGGTTACGTTGTAACTATATCTAATAATGCCTCGAATACGGAAAGCATGGACACTGACTGCTCCATAGTCAGTGCAGGCGGTACTGTTAAGCGTCGAAAACTTTTATCTCGCAGATCAGGATGTAGACACTGTAATAAACGTAGACGCAAACATGGCGACAAGAAATTTAACGACACGGTTGATTGTGAATGTTTTTCGGAATCACAAAAAATTACAAATAATGAAATGCCTCCTCCCAATAAACCACTCGCAAAGAATACAGAAACACATTCAGTTCATATACCTGTTGGAAGACTGTCATATGTGAATACCGATGTCTCACCATTCGTTATTCATATACAAAAAAAAACTACATCTCCTGATGATGGCACATCTCTTCATCCTATGGTGTTTGGAAGATTTTTAAAAAATTACTGTTTTAAAAATATCATTAACGGCAGCCTTAAACGTATTGGTAGAAACAGATTAACCATAGAATTTAATTCCTATTTAGATGCTAATGAATTTTTAACCTCTCCACACCTTGAGACAAATAATTACAAGGCATTCATTCCCACCTTTTCAGTCACCCGGATGGGTGTAGTAAGAGGAATTCCTGCAGACTGGTCCGAGGATGATATCGTTAACAATATTACACTTCCCTATGGTTGTGGTAATATACTGAAAATTAGGAGACTGAAAAGGAAACTTATTGTAAATAATATCTCAGAATTAAAGCCCACTGAGTCAGTGGTAATAACATTTGACGGTCAGACATTACCTAAACATGTGTATATGTGTTACAATGCTCTTCCTGTTCAATTATATATTTACCCAACCGTCCAGTGCTATAATTGCTGCCGGTTTGGTCATGTGAAAGTTCAGTGTCGTTCGCTGCCCAGATGCTTCAAATGTGGTCTTGATCACTCAGGTGATAGTTGTGATGTAGAGGAGGAAGATTGTCGTTGTGTACTCTGTAAAGGTTTCCATAAAGCAACAAGCAACAAGTGCCCTGAATTTCAGAGGCAAAAATCTATTAAAGAATCTATGGCGAAAAGTTGCATATCATACTCAGAAGCTTCCAAGTTATATGCACCAATATCCAAAATCTCATATGCTGATGCTTTAATTTCTTCTAAGTCTCCACAAATACCATCAAGTCCTCAAAAAGTAACATCTTCTTATCTTCAACCAAACCATTCTTATAAAAAAACAGTTTTTCTCAAAAATAAACAAAAACCTAAAACTACTTCAGGTTATGATGTTGGTGCATATAAGGCTTTAACTAAAGATTATGATATGCAAACATCTTCAAAAGGATCTGCTCTTATGAACATAGGTAAAGAAGAATTAACTGATACATCATTGAAAGAATTAATAATAGCTTTATTAAACACTTTGAATCACTCTAAATTTATTCAACCGTCCAACGCTGCCCATAAAAGTAATGAAAACTTGCATTTACAAAGTCCAAACAAAAATGGACAACACAAACAAGGTCCTTCAGTGGAACTGTCGTAGTGCTCCGTCTAAAAAGTCAGAAATTATACATTTAATTAATAAATACAATCCATTTATTTTCGCTCTCCAAGAGACATGGCTTAAACCAGATTTCCCATTCAGGTTATCTGGCTACGCCTGTCTTCGAGAGGATCGTTTTGATGGGTACGGCGGTGTTGCCCTACTCATTAAACGAAATCTCCATTTTACTCATTTTCCGATTGACAATCATAATAGTAATTTCTCTATAATTGCTGCCATTGTAAATAAAATATGTTTTGTTTGCATTTACATTCCACATCCGTCTTCCTTAATATTTAATGAAATTAATAACATTTTGTTAACTCTTCCTAAACCTTTCGTTTTACTGGGTGATTTTAATTGCCAACATCAGTCTTGGGGAAGTTCATCAAATTATTTTGGCAATTTGATTTTAGATTGATTGGACATACATAATCTCTGTTTATTAAATTCGGGATCACATACTCGTCGCACTGCCCCGAATGAAGGAAATAGTGCTCCTGATCTATCTATCTGCTCAAGCAATCTAGCTTCGCAAATATCATGGCAATGCCTGTCTCTTTCGTATGGCAGTGATCACTTTCCTATTATTCTCTCTTTCCCTTTTCTTAAGATACCTAGATGTACTCCTTATTCTCCTCGTCTTAAATATAAATTAATAGATGCAGATTGGAGTTCTTATAACACCCATTTAAACGACAAGATAGCGCAACTACCAGACGTCACTCGTAATAATGTGTGTAATTCTGCTGAGGCGCTGTCAAAGGTACTGATATCCACTGCAAATGAAATATTTCCTGTCAAAAATAGTTGTTTAGGTTTCATTCCATCTCCTCCTTGGTGGGATAAGGAGTGTACGGAAGCTATTAAGAAAAGAAAAGAAGCCGAACGTAATTTTGCTCACTTCTCGTCCACTGAAAATTTTGATATCTTATCCTGTTTAATAACTCAGACTCGAAAATTATTTAAAAAAAAGAAATTTGACAGCTGGAAAACATTTTGCGCATCTGTTTCTCCGGAAACAAAACCTTCTCTTGTCTGGAAAAATATTAGAAAATTTAGATCTGCCTATAAAGACCCGACCTTGAAAATGCCTGTTTCACTTCAGAACCAGTTTTTAGATAAATTAGCTCCACCCACAGTCTCAGAACAATTATTATTACCTCATCTAACTTCGATTTCCAGTAACCTTTCTGGTCTTAATGCTCCTTTCTCTCTCTCTGAACTTAAGGGACTGCTATCAAAATTAAAAGACTCTTCTCCGGGTATGGATGGTATTCCTTATTCTTTTATTACTCACTCCTCCGACGAAACTCTTTGTTATTTCCTAAATATTATAAACACTGTTATGATAACAGGCGAAATTCCCAACTCGTGGAAATCGCAATTAGTAATCCCGATTTTAAAGCCCAACAAAAGTTCTTCCCTTGTCTCCTCCTATCGCCCGATCGCCCTCTCATCATCATTAATGAAAATTACTGAGCATCTTGTAAAAAACCGTTTGGAATGGTTTATCGAACACAATTTATTGACTAATAATCAATTTGGGTTTAGGAAAGGCAGAAGTACATTAGATAGTCTCAGTATTTTTGTTACCGATATACGTCTAGCTTTCTCTAAAAATGAATCAATAGTGGCTACGTTCTTAGACGTTTCTGCGGCGTACGATAATGTTAATTTAACAATCTTGTACAAAAAACTGATTTCCTTAAACGTCCCTATTATACTTATAAATTTCATTATAAATTCTCTAAGTAATAGACATATATATTTGGATGGTAGTTCTTTAAATCCGAGAGTTGCCAATAAAGGTCTTCCCCAGGGATCTGTTTTAAGCCCTATTTTGTATAATTTATATGTTTTTGATTTAGAAAGTTCTCTTGATCCGGATGTATCAGTCCTTCAATATGCAGATCATCTGGTTTTATATTATTCTCAGCACTCTACCAATCAAGCTTGCGCCACTATTAACAACTGTCTAATTAATCTTAAATGTTGGATGGACTCTAATGGGTTAGAGATTTCTTCTCAGAAGAGTAGTTCCATTCTTTTTTCCAGAGATCGCCTTCCGCCTCCTATTAACATTTATTACAATAATGATCTAATTAAACCTCAAATAAGTGTTAAATTTTTAGGTGCTGTCCTAGATTCCAAACTCTCTGGAATCCCTCATTGTGATTATATTGCAATGAAATGTGAAAAATCCATTAATATACTAAGGTGCCTATCTGGTGTATGGTGGGGAGCTCATCCGTACTCCTTAAAGTTGCTTTATAATGCAATTATTAGAAGCCTTCTTGATTATGGTACTTTCTTATTAGAACCGGGCAATAATAAAGCTTTAAACCGTTTAAACAGCATTCAATTAAAAGCCCTAAGAATAGTATCTGGTGCAATGAAATCTTCTCCGTCAAATGCGTTACAGGTAGAACTAGCTGATCCTCCTCTAAATTTACGTCGCCAATACTTAGCAGATAAATTTTTATTCCGTTGTTTTCAGTTTTCTAACCACCCACTGCGTTATAAACTCCAATTACTTCAAGATCAAATCAATAGTTCTTCATATTGGCGCCATAAAAATCTTCCATGTCTTATCAAAAGCTTTCAAAAGCATAATTCCTTGCAGGCACCTACATATAGTTCATCGTTGTATCCCCTTTACTGCGCTTCCTACGAATCTCTAGTGATCACTCCAAATATTCATCTGTCGCTAGGTATTGATAAAGCTGATTGTTCAGCTCCATCTTCATTTCAATTTGTCGTAAATACTAAATGGCCAAACTGGCATCATATATATACTGATGCTTCTAAAACAGTCACCGACGGTTGCACTGGCGTAGGAGTTTATCATCATCAATATAACATTGTCCAAAAAATTAAATTACCACCGGAAACTTCAGTATTCACAGGAGAATGCTTTGCGTTGTTAAAATCAATAGAATACGTTTTACTCATGAAATTAAATAATACTATAATCTTTTCGGATGCTAAAAGTTCTCTTCAGACCTTAATGAGATTTCCTTTTTCACATCATAAAACTATCTTTCCAATAATAATCCAAATCAGAGAATTACTGTATAGTTGTCTCAAACACAATTATACGGTGATTTTTGCTTGGATTCCAGGCCATTCTAATATTCCTGGCAATGTTAGAGCTGACAGCCTCGCTAAAGATGCTATCGATACTGGCGATGTGTTTCCGTATTTAAATTATTACCACGACCTGGCTGCTTTACCTTCATTATATTTAAAAACTTCATGGGACCAGCAATGGTATAATAGCTGTAAAAATAAAGGAAAATATTATTCACGTATTCAACAAAACATCCTCAATAAACCGTGGTTTTTTAAATTCAAACTAGGAAAACGTGCTACAAGTAGCCTGATCCGGATGAGGCTTGGACATATGTGTTGCCCCTCTCATCTAGCGAGAATAAAAGTTATTCCTTCAAATGCTTGCGAGTGTGGTGAACTTGGTGATATAAATCACATTATATTTGCCTGTCCTTTGTATGATCACTCATTAATTTTTTCATCTTTGTCCTCTCTAAGTATTCCTCTGCCTACATCTGTTCCTACTTTACTTGCCACAAAAAATTTCTATGTATATGATTTCATTGCTTCCTTCATTTTATCTAATGACATAAAATTATAAATACTTAGTTCATGTATATAGTTGTACATAGTTATAGTATATAATCTTAAACTTTTCCACAATAGTATATTATCATTCTACGGTCAAAATTCTTTTTACCCTAAAAAGATTCCTTAACTTTAAAATGGCAATACCCAAATCGGGTTCGACCAAAAAAGAATAAAAAAAAAAAAAAAAAAATTGTACCATTGAACGACCGTTATGAACGCATATAGCAGACTACGGATATTTGACTTCAATTGCAACGGTATCGTGCCGGTATGACAATTTATTGTGCTTTCACGAAAAGACTACTTATGGGATTTTCATGAAACTTTCCAATGAAAAATGGAATAGAAAAAGAACTTATTTTTTATTCTTTTTACCGCGGGTAACACCGCGGGTACAGCTTGTAGTTAATAAAAAAAAATTATCTAAATTACGTTCAAAAATTCAGTAACATAGATACATACACACAAAACTAACAAAAGCATGTTAATAAACAGTCTCTACAATTTTTTCAAGATTTAATCAACTGATTGCTGAGATATGGCCGACGGAATAGTGTAACCGGTATGTTTGCAATGATAGTACCATCGATAAAGTATACCTATGTGCTTTATAGACTACTAAAATCAATACATCGTATCGCCTAGAAAATAAGTAAACGGTTTTACCATAGACACAGTATAATAAAGACATATAACCTCCCAACAAATTGTGAAACTCAATTATCATTACACTCTGAATCTACAGATGGCACTAAGCGTATCAAATCACATAATTTATCGTAATCAATAATCATTCATAATCTTACTACGTCACGTTGTATAGCGGTAGTACTAAAAAAAAATGGCAGATGGCACTATTTCATAATCTTGATAAATCAATTACGTAACTAGTTTTAAATTTACCTCAGATAATCTGAAAAATTGAAATGAACACAATTTTGTTTATCATAGAATAGTTTAATATGTTTATCATAGAATTTACAATTTTTTTATCATAAAAAGTAAAGATACGCTTTTGCGGCTTAGAATACACATATAAATTTCGAACGATTTTTTAAGAGTGCCGTGGCGTATCGGGTAAAGCATATATATAGCAGGGCCACGAATGTTAATAGGTCTGGCGTTCAAATTAAAGTGGATTTTTGATAATGCGGTTTCACTTTTTGTATTTTTAAACACATAAATAAAGGCAATTTAGTTACTACAGTATATAGATTTATATCTTAGTTAATTATTAAATACATTTATATCTTTCGCAAACTACAAACTTCATTTTTTTAAGCTTCTTATCAAGTACTTACCTACCAAGTTTGTCAAACTGGCAACGTTGCGCGTTACGTTACCTCGTTGTGTTTCATTCAATTCCTTAGCCTATCGCATCGTGAGGTTCTTGTACCTACATTTGTAGTTGATTGTAGTATCGCCATCGCGACTAGCGACAGCACGATACATCGTACATACCTATGCGGCTTGTAATATTTTACATGTTTCGTGATTTTACTTTATATGTATAACGTATATTAAATACCTGTGTTTAAATAAATGGGATTTTGGATTTATGTATACTTATAAAATTTCTTTTTGTCGGTGTTTTCGTACTATGAAAATTTTCTGTTTAGCTAGAGAGCTGAAATTTTCAGTTTGCTTAGATCAGATTATACTACAACCACAAATACCTACTCAGACTCACCATCATCATCATCCTGCCCTTATCCCATTGTTTGGGGGTCCGCTATATGGTGTTATTTGTGGTTGGTGTCACGAATATATCATCATAATAACCGCACGGAACCGTTCGCGTGCATGTCCAACACGTACTTGACCGTACCAAAAGGTAAAATGGAACCCTATTACTGAGACTTACCTTATTAAGAATAATTTCACAAAAATCCATCGAGAGTTACGCTCGGTCAAGCAGATATTGGTACCAATTCTATATGCACAACTAAACTTAACCAAAAATAAAAAAGCAACTATGCTGTATTTTGATTAATTGACTATTTTCTTATACACATTCACAGTAACTTAAATTGTTATTATATAATACACCGTTTTTATAATAAGAAAGTGTAGTTAACAGTACCGAATTGCGGAATTGTGTTATTGAAATAATCAATATTTATTTTTTAGTTAAGTTTAGTTTACTTGTGCATGTAGAATTGGTACCATTATATATTATTTTTATGTATGCCCAGCCACTTATAGATCAACTCATGGTAGACATTTTAACATTTTGTTTTTGCCTAACATTTCGCTCTCACACTTGTATCGATATTAGTTAAGAATTTATTGCTGTTATTGACATAGGTTTGACAACTTCAAGTAGCGCGTCCCTTGAACATAACGGGATCGTTACCTTTCCTGCAGAATGTAAGATTAGACATATGTTAGTCTTAGTTTGGTCTTAGTCGTGAATAAACAGTGTTTACGTGAACACGCAATATCTCTTACTTCTAAATATACCCAAGGTACCACACCTAAAAATACGTTTCACTTTCTTTTTTTCAAAACATAATAACTAAAAGAAATATGACGATCCGGAAAACTTTTTTTTTCGGTTTTCTTTAGATAAAATTGCAGCGTCTATCACACAAATTTGGTAAAGTTTTACCACAAAAGAAAGTGATAGAAGCATAGATATATTCTTTATCTATAATATGACGCAAAAACTATTAAAATCGGTTTAACTTTCGCGAAAAAAAAACGGAAGTACGAAACGTCTTTTTTCAAAGAATTTGTAGGTAAAATCCGCTTCATCTATATTTGTCCCTTTCAGCGCGGCGCTCGGAAATAGGGATAGCAATACCTAAGGCAAATACCTAAATGAGGAGTACAGTACCCTCTTAAAGACGATTGAAGACGAAACAATAAAACACGCAAAGCTGCTTTTGCTATGAACGTCGAACGGAACAACAACATTTAAAAATATACTTTCTTTATTGAGGCATAAGGTTGCTTTCATTCTGTTTGTTAACATTCTCAAAAACACCGATCACCGCGAAGGCGGCTTGTGTCAAAGGCCTCGACGATATCATATATCAACCATAACAACATACTTTATAGTCTAAGATCCGAACCTAAATCGACCTTCACCGAGCTGATAATAGAATAAAACTTATTTTATAATAAATTTAGTATCATAATATAACAACCTGTTAATAAATATTAAAGTACTTTGTTTCTTTTGATATTGTGAGTGACGTCAATAATCCTTTTTACTTTTCATCACAACAAAATATCTCATTCAATTATTACGCTTACTTGTTACATGATACTGAAAATATTTAACAAAGCGGTAGGCTTTGTTAAATATTTTCAGTAGGTACGATGACGACCTATACATTGAGGATGCTATACATTGAGGATGTGCTGAAAGAGACAGTTCATTAGGGTTCCGTACCCAAAGGGTAAAAACGGGACCCTATTACTGAGACTTCGCTGTCCGTCCGTCCGTCCGTCCTCCGTCTGTCACCAGGTTGTATCTCAAGAACGGTGATAGCTAAACAGTTGAAATTTTCACAGATGATGTATTTCTATTGCCGCTCTAGCAACAAATACTAAAAATAAAATAATATAAATATTTAAGGGGGGCTCCCATACAACAAACATGATTTTTTTACCGTTTCTTGCTCGATACTAATAACGTTGCCTTATGTTGCATAGATAATGGTACGGAACCCTTCGTGCGCGAGTCCGACTCGCACTTGACCAATTTGTTTGACGGACGGACAGCGAAGTCTCAGTAATAGGGTCCCGTTTTTACCCTTTGGGTACGGAACCCTAAAAACGTCGAAATCAAGTGGCGCATCACTATTTGTTTTAACAAGCTTGACCTTGAACCCAAATAAATACTACCTGTTTTTTAATAAACCAATTTGATGATTTTTATGAGATAATTTAGTTTGTAACTTTTTATCTTTTCAACCTTTTTTTGTTTTTTTTATAAAACTATAAATATATTATTGTTCTTAAAACTTACTAATATTTAATACCCTAAAATAATAATAATAGTTTTTGTAACACCAATCAATGATTTAAATATATTAAAATGCCATCTAGTTAAAAACTGTGTTAAAAATAACAAAGCGATCATTGAAGCGAATCATCTGCCATCTATCGCAAGAGGTTATTTTATCGTAAGAGGTTATTTGCATGTACTAATCAGTGGAAAATAATTATTATTGTATTTTTTCGTTGAATGTAACATATTAAATATGTATTAGACTTTTAATTTAAGTTAATTTTTTTCTGTCTAAACGTATCTTATTGCAACGTCCGTTTTATACAAGTTGTTACGCTAGTGAACAGCGCCACCTAGATTTAGCGTGCATTTTATGGCGAACATGCCAAAGTATGGGAATTGATAATCTTTATTAGTACTGTGTCTATGGTTTTACCTCTCGGATTTCAGTCTATTATATTCTATACAAATCTGTATCGCCTTGGATAACGTTAACTCATCGGTACGAAGAAGTCGATCTCGCACCATATCATTCAAAACTTTCGTGTTATTCACCGAACTCACATTGCCGACTTAGTACTCTCAACGCAGTTACGTACTCATCTATGTTTTCTCCGTCCTCTTGGTAGCGAGTAAAAAATTTAAACCGCCTCATTGTAACGTTTGGTTTTATTACGAAATAGTTGTCAAACTTCATAAGGACGCAGTTGATGTCATCTTCACTCTCACCGCCTTCAAACGTAAAGGTTGTAAACACCTCGTACCCCGATGAACCTATGAGATTGACCAACAAACTAGCCTGAACATCTTTCGGTTCTCTGCTCACTCCAGACGCTTTGAGAAACACCTCGAACTGTTTACGCCATTACCGCCACGCATCGGCTCGCGCGGCCGGCCCACCTTCGAGTGATAATTCCGCTGGAGGACGCGCGTGTTCCATGTTTACGTTTAATTGCAATACACTTATGCACTTATTAACGCAATATTCCTTAGCTTGAAGGCCATTTTAAACAAAGATTTCGTTTAAAATAGCACACCGCTGCCACCATGTAGTGAAACACACATTAGTTGGTTCAATACTGATTTATTTTATAACTACCTACATACATAATCATGTTATTTACTGACATATACACACTTCAAAGTTTTTTTTTTTTTTTTTTTTTTTAATGGCTAGACGCTGTTTGCGCATTGTCAAAGACAAAACGGAGAAACTTTTAGAAATTTTTAAAAAATTATAACGGAATTTGGAAATTAGGAATAAATTGAACAGGATCAGGTTTTGAACTAAAAAATACAAACTAAATAAATTAAAACTATACTTATTTACATATTATACACAGATATTATTTAAAGAAATAAATAATGAAATGAAATCATATATATTGAAATCGTTAGAAGCTAATAGAACTGGAATAGAAGTAGGAAAAGGTATACCATATGAAAGTAAAGAATCAATAAATTGGTCGTGGTTGTGAAGGGAACAGGAAAAGAAAATGTGATTTAAATCTGCATTACTTTCACCACATTCACACAAGTCACAATCAACAATATGGAGACGAGCAAGATGAGCCGGATAAGCCGCGTGTCCTAATCTCATGCGAATCAGGCAGGTAGTAACTGTTTTATCAAAATATAATTTATAAAACCAAGGTTTTATCGGAATTTCTGGTTGAATAGCTCTGTAGTATTTTCCTTTGGAGACGCTGTTATCTTTCCAGGAAAGACTCCAGGACCTCTGCAGGAAAATCGTAGCGAGATTAATAAGATCTTGTGAGAAATTTAAAAACGGGAATATATCCCCACAGTCAACAGCCTCGGCGGCAAGCATGTCAGCTCTATGGTTGCCTAAGATATTACTATGACCTGGAATCCATGCAAGACAGACTTTAAGTTCACATTTAGCACATTCAAAGAGAAGCTGCCTAATCATTATAATTACAGGATGAGTTGGAGAATTCCGAAGAGGAATCCTACTAATAGCCTGTAAGGCGCTCTGAGAATCTGTGAAAATTACAGAATTTTTCAATTTAAATAATTTTATATATTCTACTGCCTTATAAATAGCGTAACATTCTCCGGTAAAAATTGAACATTCTGGTGGCATTTTAATTTTTTGAACTATCTTGTATTGTTCGTGATACACCCCAATACCAACTATTCCTATTGTAGAATTTTTTGATGCATCGGTGTAAATGTAATGCCAACTGTCCCATTTTTTATATAAAATACAATTAAATGAAATTTTTATGTTATTATCACTTTTTGTTAATCCTATATTAAGTAAAATATCTGGAGTGTATATTAATGACTCAAAACTATTACAAAAAAGTGGAAACGAAGGAGCTTGATATGTAGGAGCCTCCAATGCTTTAAATCTTTTGTAGCTCTGGATGAGACATGGTAGCGATTTGTGCGACCAGTAACCATCAGTGTTAGTAAAGTCTAAGAGAGCCGGAAGTTGTGTGTGTAATGGGTGTTCAGAGAATTGCAAAGCATGGAATAAATATCTATCAGATATGTACTGGCGACGAAGAGATAGAGGGGGATCCACGGACTCTACTTGTAACGCATTTACTGGACTTGACTTCATGGCACCTAACACTATTCGTAGAGCTTTGGCTTGGATGCCATCTAGTTTTTTAAAAGCTGCCTTACTTCCTGGTTCTAACAAGAAAGTACCATAGTCAAGGATGCTTCTAATCAGAGCATTATACAACAGTTTCAAGCAGAAGGGATGAGCCCCCCACCATACTCCTGTTAGACATCTTAATACGTTCAATCTTTTCTCGCACTTGGCGACAATGTATTCACAGTGCGGAACTCCAGTTAACTTATTATCTAAGACTACTCCTAAAAATTTTACAGAGGATGCCACAGGAATCTGATTTCCAGCATAGTATACAAAAACAGGAGGAGGAAAGCGCATTCTCGAAAACAAGACAACCGTGCTTTTAGATGAAGATAAGTCAAGACCATTGTCATTAATCCAGTAATTAAGAAGATTTAGAGAAGATGACAAAGAAGAACAAGCCATAGAAACAGAAGAATCAGTTGAATATAAAAGGAGGTCATCTGCATATTGTAGCATTTTAGTATTATTATCTAAAACAGATTCCAAATCGTGAGTATAAACGTTGTAAAGTATAGGACTAATTACAGATCCCTGTGGCAAACCTTTCCATACACACCTAGACTCAACTCTAGAGTCCAGGTGAATATGTCTTTCATATAAAATACTTATTATAAAATTTGAGAGGATAGAGGGAACGTTCAAGAGATCAAGTTTTTTTTTAAGAATAGATAAAACAACATTATCGTATGCTGAAGAGATATCTAAAAAGGCAGCAACGACAGATTTGCTTTGAGAAAAAGCCAGTCGGATGTCAGTGACGAGAATGCTGATATTATCCATTGTACTTTTTCCTCTCCTGAAGCCAAACTGAGAAGCACTTAATAATTTATGATGTTCCAAATACCATTCGAGCCTATTTTTCACCAAATGTTCAGCTATTTTTAAAACTACGGAGGACAGAGCTATGGGACGGTAAGAATTACTGTCGTTAGGAATTTTATTGGATTTTAAAATAGGAATTATTACTTGAGTTTTCCAGGTTGATGGTATATTACCACTTATCATTATAGAGTTTATTAAATTTAAAAAATATACAAGAAGAGAGTCGCTTAAGTTAGTGAAAAAAGAATAAGGCAGACCATCAATTCCCGGTGAGGAATCTTTTAGTTTAGTTAAGACACCTTTAAGTTCTTCGAAGGTGAATAATCCGGAGATATGATCTGATTGAGATATTGAAACATGAAGTGGAAAAGGATTTTCAGGAACAAAGGGTGGACACAGTCTGTCAAGGAATTGGTCTTCCAGAGAACTAGGTAAAGACTTCGGTAAGTTATCTGTAAATGCTGATCTAAATCGCCTAATATTACCCCATAGTTTAGTTAGCGGAACATCGGGAGAGATGGATAAACAAAAAGATCGCCAGCTTTCAAATTTTTTGCGTTTAAATAATTTTCGAGTATCTGTGATAACTTTACTTAAAATATCAAAATTTTCTGTGGTAGAATTTTGACTATAGAGCACTTCCATTTTTTTCCTATATTTTATGGCATCTGTGCACTCTTTATCCCACCACGGAGGAGATTTAAGTTTGTTTTCAGATATGGTTTTGATTGGGAAAAGTGCATCAGCTGTATCAGTTATAGCTTTTGACATGGCATCAGCACAAGACTGCTCATCGCCCAAGTTGATTTCTGGAAGACCAGACGATTTATCCTCTAAATGTTTTCTATACAAAGACCAGTCAACGTTTTCTAACCTATATTTGAAACGGGGCTGACGTTTAGTTGTTAGTTTAAATCTAAAAGGGAAAGAAACTACAATAGGAAAGTGATCACTCCCGTAAGTAGAAGTCATCACATTCCAAGATAAAGATGAAGCAAGATTTGAAGAGCATAATGTTAAATCAGGTGCACTATTTCTTTCATTTGGGGATGTGCGACGGGTAGGAGAGCCTGTATTAAGTATGCATAAATCATATGTGTCCATTAAGTCAAGAACAGTTGAGCCATATATATTAGAATGCCCACCCCAGGAAGGGTGTTGAGAGTTAAAGTCACCCATTAAAAGTAAAGGTTTGGGAAGAATGGATAGTATATTTACAATTTCTTTAAAAATATCTGATGAAGGTCTAGGAATATATACAGAAACTAAACAGATACTATTTACAATAGCTGCTATAATAGAGAAATCTCTATTATGGGTAGGAAGTGGAATATAAGTATAGGGATGGGGGTGTTGTATTAATAATGCAACACCACCATATCCATCTGTACGGTCTTCTCTGAGACAGGCATAACCCGGAACTTTAAATAAAGATTCCGGTTTAAGCCATGTCTCTTGAAGACTGACAACAAATGGTTTATATTTATTGATGATAAAAAATAAATCAGATTTTTTAGGAACAATGCTACGACTGTTCCATTGGATTATCTTGGTTAGGCTGTCCATTTTTATTATTACTATTTACTACTGTTTCAACAGGAGAGGCGGCGTTGGACGGTGATATGAAATCTAACTGGGATAATGATTGCAACAAGGCAACTATTAACTGTTTTACTGATGTGTTTGAAAGATCTGCTTCTGTAATCAAAGCACATCCATTCTCAGAATGAGTATTATTGTAACCTTTAATCAAGTCTAAATGAGCTTTTTGATCATAACCTTTACTAGCTGATGGCTTTGGTGAATGAGGTTTAATAAAAACTGTTTTATTGTATGAAGTTTTATTTGGATTGTTTTTAATAGTGTTTTGTGTTGTTTGTGATGTGTGTAATGTGCTAGGTACATTTGGTGTAAACATTAAAGCATCTGCATAAGATTGTTTAGCTAAAGGTGGATGTTTTTTGCAAGCTTCAGCATATGAAATGCAACACTTTGCCATTGAATCCTTAATAGCCCTTTGCCTTTCATATTCTAAACATTTTTTACTTATAGCCTCGTGAAAACCTTTGCATAAGCAGCATATTAAGGATTCTTCTGGCTCAGTGCATGTGTCTCCAGTATGTCCTTGCCCACACTTATAACACCTAGGCTTTGATCTGCACAAATTCTTAACATGGCCAAACCTACAACAATTAAAGCATTGTATGGTCGGGTATATATACAATTCCACAGGTAATGCAGTGTAACACATAAATATGCGTTTGGGTAAAATTTGACCATCAAAGGTGAGAATAACTGTTTGGGTATTCACATAATCAATTTTATTGTCTGATGTGACCTTCCTCTTAATTCTTCTTAATTTAATGACTGGACCAGAGCCTGTGGGAACTGATATATTATCGAGGACCTCAGTGTCTGACCACTCTGTTGGAACACCTTTTACGACTCCCATACGGGTAACAGAAAAAGAAGGTATAAATGCTCTATATTTTTCATTTTTTAATTCTGTACTATTAATAAAAAGATTGGCATCATTATAGTTGGAGAATTCTATAGACATTTTATTCCTACCAATTTTTTTTAAACTGCCGTTCACTATGTTTTTATATGAATTCCTTTTCAAAAAACGACCAAAAGTAACTATATTGACATAGGCACCATCATTCAATTCAAATTCTCTTTGAATGTGAACAGCAAAAGGAGAAATGTCTGAAGAATTATAAAGAAGCCTAGCCACCGAAGTTGATGACTGTGCTGGTGTATTGGTTGTAAGATTTTGTGAATTATTTTCATTAGGCGATGCAGATAAATCTTTAGCAACAGCAACCTCGGTTTTACAAATGTCCATTTTATTATTTTCTTGATCGCATACACAGTCGCATTCCCTTTTGCCGCCATTTTTGCGACTCCTTTTATTGCAGCTTTTGCAAACCGAATGCCGAGCAGATAATCTTTTTCTTTTGTTAATATTAGTTCGCCCAACCGAACTATCCGTATCTATACTAGTGTCATTATTGGATATTGTGACATAATGCGCTACATTTTCAACAATTGTCCCTCCACCTCCTGGGTCTATAGGAGGATCCATAATAAAAACATAAAAAACTTACAAACTAGCACTTACCTAAAATATTCACTAAGATTATCTATTTATATATACACTACAAGAGAATTATTAAGAAAAACAAGATCCTGATACTGAGAAAAATAAATAAAAAACACAAGACGCCAAAAACCCGACCGCCCGATTCGTAGTTTCCCGCGCTTTTCACACTTCAAAGTTTCAAAAGACCAGTAGATGACCAATTTTTTTTTTTTTTTTTTTTCACCTGTAGGTATGTCAACGACAAACAATTTTCCAACTTCGTAAACTTGGAAAACCTTATTTTGCTGTAGATATCCCTATCTGAAATTTCATTTTGTCTGCTGTCTGCTAAATTCAGGGTCATTAATACTTAAGGTTTTATATAACTACAAATAGTTAGATTTTACTTAATAGGTACCTATTTTACCTTATTGTTTGGTTTTGGACACAGGCTGTACGTCATATGAAACACGATACTATTTAGCCAGGCTAAATTTACGTGTCTTCAAGATTGAACTGGTCCCCACTATCTGGTAAATCTGTGACTTCATCATCATCAGGTTCTTCTTTCACTTGTATTTTCTCTAAACCAGTGTTTATATATTTATTTTCTAATCTGGGTCTGGGGTGATTATTAAATAAATTAGATAATCAATTTATAAACATTTTACACATCGTCTGATCCGAAACTAATATTGGTACCAATTCTATGTGCACAACAAAACTAAACTTAACTAAAAAATTGGTCAAGTGCGAGTCGGACTCGCGCACGAAGGGTTCCGTACCATTATCTATGCAACATAAGGCAACGTTATTAGTATCGAGCAAGAAACGGTAAAAAAATCATGTTTGTTGTATGGGAGCCCACCTTAAATATTTATTTTATTTTTAGTATTTGTTGTTATAGCGGCAATAGAAATATGTACATCATCTGTGAAAATTTCAACTCTCTAGCTATCACCGTTCTTGAGATACAGCCTGGTGACAGACGGACGGACGGACGGACGGACAGCGAAGTCTCAGTAATAGGGTCCCGTTTTTACCCTTTGGGTACGGAACCCTAAAAATGAAAGTTGATAGTGTCAATATATCTATTATTTGCGTACATATTTTTGTCAATTAAAATCGTTTTTCTATAATACACAGGTTTTTTTAATAAGAAAGTTAGTTAACATTGACTAATTGTATTATCGACACTATTAATTTTAATTTTTTAGTTTAGTTATGCACATAGAATCGGTACCATTATCTATTTATAGCATAAATAGATAACTATACTCACTTTAATAATGTTATGTCTAAACATGAGGGCTTGTCCACATATGAGCATAACTCTTGTTCTATCTCTATGTATGGCTGTAATGTAACTTTATTATTTGTATAGTACCTGAAATTATTATTTTGTTTATTAACTAACTGTTACCCGCAACATCGTATGTATGGAATTTAGAAAATAAACAAACCATAACTAATTGAAATTATACAAAAAAGCCATCCTCATGAATAAAAATAAACCGCATTGAAATCTGTTGCATAGTTTTTTTTTATAAATATTCTTGAACATTTCACACAACGTCCTATGGTCCCAAGCTAAGCTTATATGCTTGTTTTATGGGTACCAGAATACGGATAGAATACATATTATACTACTTTTCTTTTGTAGATACATACTTATAATATATAGTAAACACCCAGACGTAGTACAAACATTTGTATGACATTTATAAATATCACACAAATGATTGTCCCAAGCGGGAATGGAACACGCGACCTTTTGATCGGCAGTCCGTTACATGAACCACTCAACCACGAAGCCCGTCAGGTTTTGAAGATTAAATCTCACATACATACAAAAATAGCGATACTGGTACCAATTCTAAATGCTCAACTAAACTAAAATCCGGTCAAGAGCGAGGTTAACTCCCACACTCAGGGTTCCGTACCTACTAGACCGAAAAATATAAATAACTGCCTTTAAATAATCAGTTAATAACTGCATTAAAATAATGAAGAAACCAATTAACCAAAACACGCCAGTCGTTTTCATTTTTAGGGTTCCGTACCCAAAGGGTAAAAACGGGACCCTATTACTGAGACTTCGCTGTCCGTCCGTCCGTCTGTCACCAGGCTGTATCTCAAGAACGGTGATACCTAGAGAGTTGAAATTTTCACAGATGATGTATTTCTATTGCCGCTATAACAACAAATACTAAAAATAAAATAAAATAAATATTTAAGGGGGGCTCCCATACAACAAACATGATTTTTTTACCGTTTCTTGCTCGATACTAATAACGTTGCCTTATGTTGCATTGATAATGGTACGGAACCCATCGTGCGCGAGTCCGACTCGCACTTGACCAATTTTTTAGTTTAGTTTAATTGTGTACGGAGAAGTGGTACCAATATCAAACGGATACTTACATTATATTCTGTTCATCAGATACTTCATATTTCATAGTTATTGCTTCTTCTTCTGTTTCACTAAAATATTCTAATTCATTGTTAATTATAACATCTTCATCTACCGTCATTTCTCTAAAAATATATAAACAGAACACGTTTTCATTAGCTTTGAACATATTTTTTTTTATAAATAAATATTCATGGACATTTCACACAACATCCTCTGGTCCCAAGCTAAGCTTATATGCTTGTGTTATGTGTACTAGAATACTGATATAATACATAAACTACTTTTCTTTTCTAAATACAATATACTTATAATAGCGATTAAACGATCCACATCCATTAAATCATTATTGAACTGAACGCATGTCGTTTAGGATCTTAATCTTAGGTACCAATTCTAAGTACACAACTAAACTTAACTAAAAAATGAAAACAACTATGGTATATTTGATTAACTGTCTATTTCGTTGTGCACATTTATATTAATTAATTAAAATCGTTAGTCTATAACATACAGATTATCTAAGAAAAACATTCTGTTAACATTGACGAATTGTGTTATTGTCACTATCAATTTTAATTTTTATCACGCTCATATAAGTTCAGTACGTATCTATCAATGTATATATCTATGTAACGGAATCTTTGAAAGTGTTTTTCATCCACTTGCAGTAGTCGAATTGATCTGATATTTTGCACACATATTATGTATCAAAAACTAAAAAACACGCTTGAAAATCCTGAATATATTTTTAAATAATTGCATTGTCATCGGTCCTTGATATCTTGTATGCAAGATTTCAAATCATTCGGACTTTTGCAAGTGGGTGAAAATCGCGTTCAAAGATTCCGTTACATAGATTAATACATTGATAGATACATACTGAACTAATATAAGCTTGTTAAAAACAATATCCATGATTTTCAAGCGTGTTTTTTAGTTTTTAAGCTAAGTAGATTATAATAATAATAATAATAGCCTTTTATTCCTTAAACATAGGGTTACAAGAGGTCCCTAAGTTCGGTGTGCCTTTTGGCATAGACCTCCTCCAATTCCTTCCAATGGGTCCTGTCCCTTGCCACTCTCAACCAGAACAGTCCCGCTGTCTGTTTCAAGTTATCTTCCCATCTCCTGACTTGACGTCCTCTACTTCTTTTTCCGTCTCTTGGTTGCCAGAGGATGACCTGTTCGCTCCATTTGTTAATGGGGTGGCGTATAGTGTGTCCAGCCCATCTCCATTTTTGGTGGCTGGACACAGCTAAGTAGATTATTATTTAGTTAAGTTTAGATATGCACGTAGAACTGGTACTTACCTTATTCACGCGTCACTCGTTACTTTTACAGTCTCCTTTTACAAACGTAGTGGTATCATTTCAGCATCTACGGATACTTACATTATATTCTGTTCATCAGATACTTCATATTTCATAGTTATTGCTTCTTCTTGAGTTTCACTAAAATATTCTAATTCATTCTTTATTATAACTTCTTCATCTACCGTCATTTCTCTGAAAATATATAAATAGAACAAGCTTTTATTAGCTCCGAAAGTATTACATCATTCTCTGCACTTTTTCCCAATTATTTGGAGTCAGCACAACATCTTTTTTTTCCCAATACTCCTGTGTCACGGTGTGCATGTATGACAAGATGCATTAGTGTATATGAATCAAAGAAAGTGTGTTTCTACCCCCATAGAAAAAATTAGTTCTAGTCTGTGCCTACCCCCATAGAAAAAGACGTGATGGTCCCGTTTTTATACCATTATTTGGGGTAGACACAAAATGATTTTGTTGTTCATGTTATAGTGGGTTTTGGCTGATTTTACTCTTGGCCGCCTGACGTCAACCCTCCTTGGGTATATATACAAGTTTTGTGCGGCGAAGTGGTTCTTTCGGTCAGTTCCCATGGCGACCGCAGGTAAGACAGGGAGGGGTGACACTAGTATCCTTATAGCCCGTCTCCAATATATTACGCGTGATAATAATACGTAAGTGTGGCAATAATAAATAAGTGTGGCAATAAAACGCAAGTGTGATAATAATACGTAAGTGTTATAATAATACGTAAGGGTGATAATAATACCTGTCAATTTTATAATAATCATGTTCTGACAATATAACTTCTGTTACATGATTATTCCAATCTTTAATCTCTAGTACATACTGGACAGTCTCTCTGCTGACCCCTGTAGCACTCGCAGTTCGTCCTACAACATCTGTGAGTGCGTCTAGTACATTCTGTGAGAGACATGACTTGATAGTATTGTACTCTTCTGATAGATATTTGTATACATTGTAGATTATATCTAAGCTCTGTAATGTAAAGAAAAATTAAGATGGACAGACAGCCAGACAGACACTAAAATGATCGTATAAAAGTTTCTTCTTTGTACCAGACACTAAAAATTAAATTTTTAAGAACATTTCACACAACATTCTCCAGTCTCAAGCTTATTTGCTTGTATAATACATATAATACTTTTCTATTGTAAATACAAATACTTATACTGTGTGAGAATCGAAACCGCGACCTCGGAATACTGTTCCGGTCTACCAATTGAGCTATCGTGGTACCTGCGTATGTTAACAAATGATCCCACTACAATGCTTCTCAATTGAGTTATATAATAACGGTATTCTAAGGTAGTGGAGTAAAGCCCTCATTAAAGACTCATTATATTTATTATTTCCATTATAATTATTGATTTATTAACTTTTATTACTTTACTTTACCTGTAAATTCTTTAACAGTTCTTCATATTTATCTGTCTCGTTTTGTGTCTCTGTCTCTGTTACAGACTCTGTTTTGTCATTGCTCTGTTTATCACTAAATAATTGTTGTAGTATTTCGAAACTACCTACACTGTTGGAGCTTAAGTCATCATCACTCAAGTCAGGTACCAATATTTCTTCAGAATCTGTAACAAAAATCAGCAGATAAAGTACCAGTTCTACTCACAGATGAAGGGTTCCGTACCATTATTATCGCAATATATTTGTCATTTTCCCTATCCGATACCAAATAACAGGATACCGGTCAACCTCTTAATTAGGAGGGTCAACGAAGGGTACAAAGGAATATAATAGGGTTCCGTAATACCTTTTGCTGCGGAACCCTACATGCAGAACCCTATAAAGAACTATATCTATTGACATCGCTTTAAACGTTCGAGAGCTATGATGACACAGACAGACATGTTAAACTTACAATACCTCTGCTTTTTTCGGGGGATATAAACCATTAAAATCTTTGCAATAGGTTTGCGAAAATTGACAAAAATTATTTTTCATAATAGTCTTTTTACGTTAAAACGTTTATTATCTCTCCGATAAAATCTCCGTTTAAACGTCCGATAAGTCATTATAAATAAGATCATTATTCTTCAATTTGGTTCGTAGTGAAATTAGAGTATATATTGTTATTTTGTAACAAAATTTGCCAAACATCCAAGTTCAAATGAGTTTCACAAACTCTAGTATTGCATGGAATATAAAAATTATATTTTCCAATAAGCATTTTTTTTTATAAATGCCGGAACCACATGTAACCAATGTTCAAAGATGCAACCATTAAACACACAGTGTCTGGAGGTGTTTGCAGCCCATTTCGAATTTGGCAGTTCTATTTCTGGTTCTGGTAGAGGTCTAGGTGCTCGTTTGGGTCTGACTCGTGGTTCAGGTTGGTTTGTTTGCCTTTGATGTCTCGTCCAACAGGGATGACATGCATAATTCACAGCCTAAAAAAGTAAATTTAAGGTATTTATGGTGTCATCATTATATTGAAATATATTAGATCTGAATGTCCACCTACATTACACTACAGCAAGCAAAGGGATTAAACAATGTAGGAATTAAATACAAACAGATGATAAACAAACAATAATATTGTAAAGAATAACAGACAATATTATAGAACTCAGCCTAGAAGTGTGTAGAAAAACAAGTCCTGGGACTTGTTTTTATTACCCAAGTGATTCTGATGAACCTACACAATTTATTCTCTCTTTCTTCCCTCTCAAATCTCAAACCACTTTGATCGGATGTTAGCTCAATATGACATTCAGAGACTCACTGTGTTTGAACATGATTTTATTTACCTGATGAAAAGCTTGATGTGTCATTGGAAAATTCTGCAACATGGAGTCGTTGCTTTCCACTACATGGCGTCGTATACTTTTCACAGAACGACCACATATTATGCACACCATTGTATGGCCAAATAAACGGACATCAGTTGTATCCGAATTCAGCAGTTCATAACAAGGATGACAAATGTTGGCATCCCTTGGAACCTACAACAAACTTAATTACCTAGTACCATTTTAATATAAAATCTGCAGCATCTAGTCTGTTGTAGTCGTGACGTTCTCAAGACTAGAAGAGTCTTTCTGATTCATTGCCATTGAGTTGAAATCAGTGAAAAGCTTTAAAAAATGATTCTAGCTGAAGATTATTTACCTCAATTGTTAACCATCGTGCTAAGATAGTGAGTAGAACAGCAGGCAATGAAGAGCTGATGTGCCGCCGCAGTCTTTGCGTGGCAACACCGCAGTTTATGCATTGCATGATGAATTGATTGCAATTAAGTACGTGCCGAGTAGCGAGTGGTCAAAAGATAGGCGAGCACACCCACCCAATGAGTCCAATAAACAAGCAAGGGTCAATAAAAATCCAAAATAAACAAGCACACTGGTGGTCAAGTCTACTATTTTGGAACAATTGTCATACCGACACGATGCAACTGCAATACAAAATTGTACCGTTGCGTTATACCTATCTATATTATTATACTCGCCTTGCAATTGAAGTCAAATGTCCACAGAATAGATAGAAGATAAGATACTAGGTACATAGTATACGCAAATGTCCGTAAAGTCCATTTCAAGAAAGAAGTCCCGCGGACAATTGTGGAACTAAATTTGACAGCGGGGGAGATCGGCCATCGGCGGCTGATCTCCCCAGCATAATGTAATTCTAATTACATACAAAATTAATATAATCATTCAAATTGTTCATTTTATTGCAGGTGTGTCAGAGAAAACTGTAACCAGAGTTACAAAAGAAGGCGCAACAGCGGCGAGTACTTCTAAAGTTATCGTCACCCCAGGGAAGAGTCGCCCGCATACCAAAAAGTTCGATTTGATTTGTGCGCTATACGGCAAAACATTCACAGTTTTTATGTTGTGAGGAAGGAATTACCAACATTGGCTAAATTACGTGCAGCTTTGAGAGAAGACATAAATTTTCAAGGAAGCATCACAACATTGCACCGTATATTACAAAGTATTGGTTTCAAGTATAAGCGATGCCAATCGAAACGTAAATTACTTATGGAACGTTATGATATTACCGCATGGCGTTCAAGATATTTGGAGAGAATCCGAAGAAACCGCAATGTGGAGAAAAATCCTGTAGTATATTTAGACGAGACCTATATACACAACACTTATCATGCAAAAAGTTGCTGGCAAAGTGAGGAGGAGCCTGGAATGTTCGTGTCAGAGTCATCAGGGAGTCGTTGGATAATTGCTCATGCGGGAACTGAAAATGGTTTTGTTAATGGTGCATTGTTAATGTTCAAATCCCAATCCAATTCCTCAGATTACCACAATGACATGAACTCAACTAATTTCTTAAAATGGATGAGTGAAAAAGTCATTCCTAACCTACCTGAAGAAAAGCGCGGGAAACATTTTTCTGGAAGGACGTGTTTTTCGTATAAAATTTTATTTTTTCAAATTTGATCAGTTTGAATTAATAGTACTGTGTAATTTAGTTTGTATACATGTTTCTATAGTTTTAATAAGTAATTTTAGTGTAGATCTTTTTCTTCTCTTCATCTTTCACCTGGATTTAGGGTAAGTTTTTTCTTCTTGTTTCTCTTCAACAATGGATCCCCCAGGGGACCCTGGGGGAACTATCCCAGAGGTAGGGCATGTCGTAACTATTTACGACTGTTCTAGTATAGATACGGATGCATCTAGCATCCAAGATGGCAAAGTTCGGAGACGTAAACGTACAGCCGCCGTACGTACATGTAAGCATGGCAATAAAAAAAGGACTAAGAGGCGACACGGTGAGGACAGAAACGATAAAAGTGATGATTGTGAGTGTATATCAGATAACAATTTGAGTAATACTTGTAATGATGACAAAATGTCCCAGTCTCATACAACTACAACTAATAATTTACAGGCCATTTCTGCGTCCACTGTACCTCAGACAGTTGCAAGGCTAGTGTACCAAAAATCTGACGCCTATCCATACATTATTCATATTCAGCGCAACCTAGAGTCTTCCAATGACAGTTCAATATTACATCCAATAACATTTGGAAAATTTTTAAAATCAAATGCTATTCAGCATGTTATCAATGGTAGTTTAAAGCGTATTGGTAGGAATAGGCTGTCCATTTCCTTTTCAGATTATAAGTCTGCCAATGAATTCATGGAAAGTGAGGCTTTAATAACATGTAACTACAGAGCTTTTATACCATCGTTTAATGTAACACGGATGGGTATTGTTAGAGGAGTGCCATCTGATTGGTCAGATGAAGAAATTAAAGATAATATTTCAGTTCCTATAGGGTGTGGGCCAATATTAAAAGTGCGTCGCCTTAAAAGAAAAGTGGTTGACAATGGGGTTGCTACACTGAAATGTACAGAATCAGTAGTTTTGACATTCGATGGTCAAACATTGCCAAAAAGAGTGTTTATGTGCTACACGTCATTGCCTGTAGATTTGTATATCTTCCCAACTATACAGTGTTTTAATTGTTGCCGTTTTGGGCATGTAAAGTCTTTGTGTCGCTCAACTCCCCGGTGCTATAGATGCGGTGAAGACCATTCGGGAGAAAACTGCACAGTTGATGAAGAACGAATTTTCTGCTGTCTTTGTAAGGGTCTTCATATGGCCACTAGTAAAAAATGTTTGGAGTTTGAGAGGCAACGCGCCATTAAAGAGTCAATGGCAAACAACAGCATTTCTTACTTTGAAGCTTCTAAATTACATCCTACTGTTTCTAAAATTTCTTACGCTGATACTCTTTTAAACAATAAACCTCTATTAACAAATCACTCTAAATCTACTCAAGATATAAACCCTATTCAAAATTCACAACCTTTCTTACATCCTTCTACTACTCAATCATACAAAAAAACTGTTATTTCTCAACGCGCAAGCTCACCTAAATCTTCACAGTCTACAGGTTATGACGTTGTGGCGCATAACAACTTAATAAAGGACTACAACATGACTTCATCACAGAACAACGGATGTGCTCTTAATGCACATGATAAGAACTCTAATACCTCTTTGACTGAAATTATTTTAATGCTCATTAAAATACTGTCTCAGTCTAGCACACTTTCACCGTCCAACGCTGCACCAATCATTACAGTTCTCTCACAATTATTCTCACAAATCAATAATGGACAACCTAACCAAAATAATACAATGGAATTGTAGAAGCGTTATTTCAAAAAAATCTGATTTAATTTTCTTAATCAATAAATATGATCCATGCATCATTGCCTTACAAGAAACTTGGCTAAAACCAAATACAATTTTTAAGATACCTGGTTTTGCGTGTGTAAGGGAAGACCGTGGTGATGGGTTTGGTGGAGTAGCCTTACTCGTCAAACATGGTGTTCCTTATACATATGTACCTATACCAACACACAGTAATGATTTCTCAATAATCGCAATAACCGTAAACAATATTTGCATCATATCTTTATATATACCACATCCCTCTTTGTTTATTTATCAAAAAATAAGTGACATTATATCTAATATTTCTGTTTCTCACTCTATTGTTTTACTAGGTGATCTTAATGCTCAGCACCAATCTTGGGGAAGCACTAATACTAATACATTTGGAAACTTCATCATTGATATGTTGCATGATCAAAACTTATGTATATTGAACAATGGTGCCCCTACGCGTCGTACTGCTCCCAACGAAGCCACTAGTGCTCCTGATCTGTCGATCTGTTCTCCCAACTTGGCGTCCTCCTTAAACTGGTTTGCATTGTCGTCTTCCTTTGGTAGCGACCATTTTCCTCTTCTTCTTTCATTTCCCTTTCATCGTCGTCAGTCAGAGAAACGCTCTCCGCGCTTAAAATATAGATTATCAAATGCAGACTGGGATCTCTTCAAAGAAAAAATAGATGTTAAAATATTATCACTTCCTAATATAACACAAGACAATGAAGAGATTTGCGCTGAAGCACTTGCCATGGCCTTAATTGAAGTAGCAGACGAGACATTTCCAAAAAAGAATAATTCTTCTCGTTTCCTTCCGTCCCCTCCATGGTGGGACGCCGAGTGTACGGCAGCTATTAAAAGCAGAAAACTAGCAGAGCGTAAATATTGTCATTGTTCGACTGATGAAAATTTTGAGAATGTCATGCAAGCTATAAAATTTACTAAGAAACTTTTTAAACAAAAGAAATTTGAATCATGGAGATCCTTCTGTCTGTCTCTCTGTCCCAACACAAGCCCTTCAGTTGTCTGGAATAAAATAAGAAGATTTAAATCTGCCTTTAAAGATAATAATTCCCGTTCTGTCTTGCCTTTCCATTTAACAACACCGTTTCTAAACAAATTAGCCCCTCCTACTGCTCCTGAACTTATACCTCTTGTTCCCATCAGCGATTTTACTGGACTGAATGGTCCTTTTTCTATGACCGAGTTAAAAGGAGTTTTGGCCAAGACCAAGGATTCCGCTCCAGGATTAGATGGAATCCCGTATTCCTTCTTTTCTCACCTTAATGACACCTCTCTGTCTTATTTCCTTAATCTTATCAATAATATTGTTTCCTCCTGCAATATTCCTTCTTCCTGGAAATGTCAAGATATTTTACCTATACTTAAACCTAACAAAGATCCGAACCAAAGCGGTTCGTATCGCCCAATAGCGCTTTCATCAGTTTTAATGAAAATCACTGAACACCTTATTAAGAATCGTCTCGAATGGTTTATAGAGAGTAATAATTTATTGTGTAATAATCAGTTTGGATTTCGTCGCGGGAGAGGGACTATAGATAACATTAGTGTTTTAATTACTGACATTAGACTAGCTTTATCTAATAATAATTACTTACTTGCTGCATTTCTGGACATAACAGCTGCATATGATAATGTGGTTGTGTCAATTCTTTATAAAAAACTACAAGTTCTAAGAGTTCCTAGTATATTATCCAATTTTATCGTTACTATGTTGTCAGATAGATGTATAACTCTATCTGTAAATGACTCTACTGAAACCCGTCTTGTAAATTCTGGTTTACCTCAAGGATCTGTACTCAGTCCTATTTTATACAATATATACAGTTATGACTTAGAATCGTCTTTAGGCTCAGATGTTACGGTATTGCAGTACGCTGATGACTTGCTTGTATATTACTCTCACGAAAATGTAGAGGTTGCAGCAGACACGTTGTCGCATTCTCTATCTCTTCTTAAAAACTGGCTAGATTTTAATGGTCTTGATGTTTCAGCTGATAAAAGTGCAGTTATACCTTTTTCACGAAAGAGGTCACCCCCAGCAATTTCTGTTTATTATAATAATATTTTAGTCCCTATAAAACAACAAACTAAATTTCTTGGGGTAGTATTAGATGCAAAGCTTTCGGGTATTCCCCATTGCGAATATATAGTTAATAAGAGTGAGCGTTTATTGAACATTTTGAGATGTCTTTCGGGAGTCTGGTGGGGTGCCCATCCGTTTACACTTAAAATTTTATATAATGCCATGATTAGAAGTATTCTTGATTATGCCATTTTTTTGCTTACACCAGTTAATAAAACGGGACTAACAAAATTAGATGCGATCCAAAATAAGGCAATGCGTTTGATATGTGGAGCGATGAAATCTAGTCCGATAAACTGTTTACAGGTTGAATGCGTGGAATCTCCACTAGACTTGAGACGGCAATATTTATGTGACAGATATTTACTCCGTTGTCTTCAATTTGCCAAACATCCTTTACATAAATCATTAAAACTCTTAAATAATTCTACTAACACTACAAGTTATTGGTCACATAAAACTCTTCCATGCATAGTTTTAAGTTATCAAAGGTATCTCAATTTACACGCTCCTACTTGTAGTTATGTACAATATCCACTTTTTAACACAAATTTTGATGCTTTAAAATTAACTCCTAACATAAATCTTAATATAAATATCTGCAAAAGTGACGTCAATGCTAATACTAAATTCAACTTCATTAAAGACTGTCAGTGGGTAGACTGGCATCATATTTACACCGATGCGTCTAAGTGCTCCTCAGTGGGTAAAGTAGGGATTAGCGTCTACCATTCTCAATACAAAATCAGACAACAAATTAAACTTCCTCCAGAATCGTCAATCTTTACTGGCGAATGTTATGGACTATTTAAAGCTGTTGAATATATTAAGTTAGCAAAATTACAAAAATCTGTCATTTTTACCGATTCTAAAAGTGCCTTACAAGCACTTCATAACTACCCATTTAACTGTAAGTTAGTGTATCCTATAATAATTAGTATTAGAACCTTACTTGCTCAGTGTAGTGAGTTGGGATTAGAAGTTTCTTTCGTTTGGATACCTAGCCATTGCAACATCTTGGGTAATAATATTGCTGATCGCCTTGCGCATGAGGCTATTCAAAACGGTGACTTGTTTCCGTACAAAAACTTTAGCCATGACTTGGTAGCTCTCGCTAGAGTGTTTTTAAGAGAGTCTTGGAATAAGATTTGGATAGAAAGTTGTCAGAAAAAAGGCAAACATTACTTTTCCATACAATCTGATATTCCAGATAAACCCTGGTTTGCCAGAATGTCATTTAATAAAAGGGACACTTGTTGTATCATTCGTATGAGATTGGGACACGTTTGTACACCTGCATACCTCGCTAAAATTCAAGTCGTGGCCTCTAATATGTGCGAATGTGGTTTAGATGTTGGCGATGTGAATCACATTTTTCTCTCCTGCCCTCACCGTGATAATAGTATGATATATAACTCTTTAAAAACGTTGAATTTTCCATTACCTACTTCTATTACTGTTCTTCTAGCATCTAATAACTTCGATATATATAATGCTTTAAGTAGTTTTATTACTGAAAATGATATTAAAATATAGCATCTATTTATTTATTCTGTTAATAAAATCTTACTGATCTTTCGAAATTCTCGAATCCAAATTTTAATTAAAATTACTGTTGTTTCCCTACCTTTGTTCGTGGCAACTGCGCAAACCGCGCGAGCCAATATTATAAAAAAAAAAAAAAAAAAAAAAAAACCTACCTGAAAGGTCACTTGTGGCATAGACACAGGGCCCTGAGTCGAGTATTTCAACGGTGTCACAACTGGTGCTCAAGTCCACTATTTTGGAACAATTGTCATACCGGCACAATACCGGCACGATACCGTTGCAATTGAAGTCAAATATCCGTAGTCTGCTATATGCCGTCATAACGGTCGTTCAATGGTAATAGAATTGTCGATCTCTTTTATCTATGCATTGAATTTTCGGTCTCTTTTATCTATGGATTGTGTTAGAATGGTATGTATGTGTTGCCGTTTTTAAAAAATGCGTTAGTTGAAGTGATTTTCGAAAAACTACTAATAAATTTAAACATTTAATCATGCTAGACTTCGTTTAAATATATTTGTACATACTATTTATTAGTATAAAAAGCAATGTGAAGTTTAGGAGATTAGTAAATTGCAATAAATTACAAAGAACAATTTCTAATATTTCTATCTATCTATTTTTTATTTATGGCAATCTGTCGACACAGGACAATAAAAAAATATTACTGTCAAATTCAAAATAGCAGACTACCGAAACATTTCAGTCATTGAATTGCAATTGTGAAGCAGTTGTGTACGAGACTAGCAATTTATGTCACTTTGACAATTGTAAGACAATGATGAAGTCGTTATGACGACACATTAATAGTAGACTACCAAAAACTTTACTATTGCACCATAATGGTACAATAATGGTACAGTTGTGACACCGTTGAAATACCCGACTCAGGGCCCTGTACCATTATTGTACCATTATGGTGCAATAGTAAAGTTTTTGGTAGTCTACTATTAATGTGTCGTCATAACGACTTCATCATTGTCTTACAATTGTCAAAGTGACATAAATTGCTAGTCTCGTACACAACTGCTTCACAATTGCAATTCAATGACTGAAATGTTTCGGTAGTCTGCTATTTTGAATTTGACAGTAATATTTTTAAATTGTCCTGTGTCGACAGATTGCCATAAATAAAAAATAGATAGATAGAAATATAAGAAATTGTTCTTTGTAATTTATTGCAATTTACTAATCTCCTAAACTTCACATTGCTTTTTATACTAATAAATAGTATGTACAAATATATTTAAACGAAGTCTAGCATGATTAAATGTTTAAATTTATTAGTAGTTTTTCGAAAATCACTTCAACTAACGCATTTTTTAAAAACGGCAACACATACATACCATTCTAACACAATCCATAGATAAAAGAGACCGAAAATTCAATGCATAGATAAAAGAGATCGACAATTCTATTACCATTGAAAGACCGTTATGACGGCATATAGCAGACTACGGATATTTGACTTCAATTGCAACGGTATCGTGCCGGTATGACAATTGTTCCAAAATAGTGGACTTGAGCACCAGTACTAATAAGTAATAATAAAAGAGTAATAATAAAAGAGTATCTTTACTTTTTATGATAAAAAAATTGTAAATTCTATGTTAAACATATTAAACTATTCTATGATAAACAAAATTGTGTTCATTTCAATTTTTCAGATTATCTGAGGTAAATTTAAAACTAGTTACGTAATTGATTTATCAAGATTATGAAATAGTGCCATCTGCCATTTTTTTTTAGTACTACCGCTATACAACGTGAAGTAGTAAGATTATGAATGATTATTGATTACGATAAATTATGTGATTTGATACGCTTAGTGCCATCTGTAGATTCAGAGTGTAATGATAATTGAGTTTCACAATTTGTTGGGAGGTTATACATCCAGGTATTCTTTATCGATGCTTGTGGTAATGGACAACGCTCCGTATCACTGCACTCAAATAAATAAAGCGCCTACAATGTCAAGTATTAAACGTGACATGCAGGAATGGCTGCGAGAAAAGGGAGTATATTTTGAAGATACTTGGACAAAAGCTGTATTGTTTGAACTAATTAAACAAAACAAAGGTCCACCTACATATGCCGTAGATGCATTATTAAAATCTCACAATCATGAATTGTTAAAATTGCCGCCTTACCACTGCGATCTCAATCCAATAGAAAAAATGTGGAGCCTTGTAAAGAGACGGGTAGCGGATAAAAACGTGGGCCAAGATCCAAAAGAAATAGTACGTCTAACAGAAGAGGCTTTTGAGACTGTTACAGCGGAAGATTGGGCAGCTCAATGTAAACATGTACAGCATTTGGAGGAAGAATATTTAAAAAATGATGGTCTTATGGATGAAGAAATGGATCGATTTATTATATCCACAGCTAGTGATAGTGAAACAGAATCTGATTCTGTTTCTATTCACTCTTCAGACAGCGACCATAGTATGACCGATCATAATTATTCAACAAAACTTTGAATAAAACTTAAATGTTATTTTATTTTTCTAATTTAAAGTTGGTCGAACATTTGCATTTTATATTTTAAAAATTAAAGAAAGATTTATTTTTCACTAATCTGACCTTAGCAGTATGGACATCAAATAGGTACCCATATTTAAAATACATTATATTTAAAAACAACTTTTTCTTATCTAAATATTAGTCGTAGTAGTTATTAAATTAAATGATTGATTATTTCCCCTGATTTCTCCGTACCCTGGCAACATTATGTCGCGCGAATACAGCGCTGCGTCTGCGGGACTTCTTTCGTGAAATGGACTTTACCTAGGTAATTATTAATTTAATTTATGGTACATACAGTAGGTATAATAAGTTATTAATTTGTTAAATCTAGCTGTAAGTTTTTATAATAAATAAATAATCTGTGCGTGAGAGGTACTATGCGTTTAAATGAGAATAGGAATATTTTTAAATAGAATTCTCCGGAGGACGCGTAGCAGTAACAAAAGCAGAATAGAATAATAAATAAATAAAATAATGCACACTGTATGTACATAAAACAGTTCCATAAATTAGCTTCTTATTTATACCTAATCGACTGCGTGACGATTATGGCAATATTCCATAATTGGGGGTGGTTTATGTCTAGTCTAGCAGTAGGCGTATTAAGTTAAGATGATTAAGTTAATCCATAAAAAAAAAGGCACCACAGGAAACATTTGTTCAAACCTTTTCAAACCAAGCTGAGCCTTCAGCTGAAATGGTTGGAAACTGCTTTTTAACAGACTTTAAAAAAAGGAGGAGGGTCTCAATTTCTCTTGTATGTTTTTTATGTAATTTTTATTTAATGTTTGTTATATCGATTGCTTTTAATCCAGTTAAAAGTTATATTTACGTTATGGTGGTTCCCGTGTGGTCCCATTGGTACCAGGTCAAAATCTGATGGTTATCTCCTGACAAATTGAGGAAAACCCTCAAACCTCAGAGGCACAATATGAAGTCGGTTGAAATTTTTTTAAACACTACTACTTGTATTGATGAAACTTCAGTTTTATTTATAATATTAAACTAAAGATCATTGTTGATGGTTTCTTTATATAATTGGACATGTTTTGGAGATAAAACAATATATTTATTTATTTGGTTCATCTACAGTTGTTACAATGTTACATAAACAAGTGGTAAAATCATAATAACTTAGCTAAATGCACAACCAATTACAGATGAACACTGCATGCACAATCTACTATATAAAAATAAGTCAGGTTTTCCTTCCTGACGCTATAACTCCAGAACGCACGGACCGATTTCCACGGTTTTGCATTCGTTGGAAAGGTCTCGGGCTCTTTGAGGTTTATAGTAAATTTTTTTTTTTTACAATTTTTTTGGTATGGCAAAACACCGTTTGCCGGGCCAGTTAGTAATGTATGTAAAAAAATATATGTATATGAGAGTAATCAATAACAATGAAATAGAAATAAAACAAATAACAGTCACAAAGAACACATTTCATGTACGACAAATATATTATAATTTAACATTAGTGTGAGCCAGCAGATGCTTTACAAAGTTACGGAGTCCGACGGAAAAAACCTCTGTTGGATCTATAAAATGATTAAGTTCTCTACTCAGTCTAGGTACTGGAGAGGAAGTACCGGTGCCAAATAAAAATAAAACCTGTGCCAACACGCCTGGTCAGCGCGGCACAGTATACCATAATCCCTCCCAAAGTGGAGGAGGCCTGTGCCCAACAGTGGGACGTAAATGGGCTGGAGAAAGAAAGAAAAAAAATTAATAAAAGGTACTGGAGAGTATATTTAATAACAAAAGTAAGAGTAATATTTAGTAACAATATATTTTTCAAATGAAAACTTAACGCACTTTATAGAGTGGTGAAATGGTTCAGGACTTGCAATTCGCTGCAAAGAACCGGCAGCGTAAGAAACTCCACTGAGCCCCTTTGCTTTTAGTCATTATGTTCTTATTTTAAAATTACAATGATACTTACAATGCTAATGTTCACAATTTTTACAACATGTATTTCTCCAGAACATATTACTCCCAAGCATCATTATTATTTGCATATTTGAATACAATGATTACGTAATTTCACAATGATTTGTGTGATATTTATAATTGTCATACAAATGTTTGTACTGCGTCTGGGTGTTTACTATGTATTATAAGTATGTATTTACAAAAGAAATGTAGTTTATGTATTCTATCTGTTCTCTGGTACCCATAACACAAGCATATAAAATTAGCTTGGGACCAGAGGACGTTGTGTGAAATGTCCATGAATATTTATTTATTATATTAACTTTTTACATTATGTTTACTCTTCAAATGTGCTAACAAACCACCTTTCTGAACAAAAGCCTGTTCACATATATCACATTTATACCTTTTATCACCCATATGAATCTTCATATGACCCATTAAAGTACTCCTCGAAGTGTACCACTTCTTACATATATCACATTGATATCTCCTATCACCAGTGTGTTTCACTTGATGTTTATATAAACCGTATTTATAATAAAATCCTTTATCACATATATCACACTTGTGAGGTTTTAGTAACAAATGGAATCGTTTTGTATGAGTTTTTAACGCTATTATACTAAAGAAGCTTTTATTACAAGCGTTGCAACTATAAGAAGGTATTTCTGCACCGTGCACAGAAACTTCATGTTTTGATTTCTGAGTGGTATTCATGAACATTTCACTACAAAAATTACATTTACGCGTCCTAGAACACTTCATATGTTTAATTCTCTCATGTGATTTCATATTTAATTTATTTTTAAACACTTTATCACAATAAGAACATTTATAATCACCTATTAGATGTCTTGGTTTATGTATTTTTAAATTTTTTTCGTAAATAAAACCTCTTCCACATATATCACATTCGTAATTCCTAAAATGTTCCGTCATATGTTCGGTTAAGTACTTGAAATGATCAAAGGGTTTCTCACATAATGCACAAGTTAATTCTTTATTATCAAATTTAAATGGCACTATATTTTTTTGTTGCAAATCTAAATGTAATTCAATTTCATGTAAAGATTTCAAGTGTATCATAATATCGTCTAATAGACAAAATTCTTCACTACAAATTAGACATTCTAATCCAGTTATGTCTAACTTTATCATCATATCTGAAAAACTAGCTGTAACATTAAAATCTTCTAACAATCCTATATGTGATTGCAATGTGTGGCTTTTGAGCGCAGACGGTGAGGAGTTTTTGAAAGAACAATAAGCACATGCATAACCCATACTCCAATAACCCTTAAAAAGTGTAGCATTAGAATATTGAAGTATATTTCTAACGTTATTTTTTATTTTGAAATCTAAAGCACGTTTTTTGTGGACATTTGTAAGTCTATTAGATATATCTGTTGAATTATCTGAAACAAAATATTAATAAATACAATAACCTTATAATTAATAATAATAATATCACATGGGAGAACCGTCCCAGCAGTGGGACGTTAATAGGCTGGAGAGAGAGAGAGAGAGAATAAATATAAACTTGAACAACTTATTTGATTGAATAAAACCACTTTTTACGGATTTAGACACATATATTTGATACAAATATACGCGTCCGTGGTTTTATAATTAATAAAAAAAAAATGTTGATTGCAGGTAACATGTACTTTTGCTACCAATCTACTTATTATAAAACAGTCGTTATTACTGTATATCCTCTACTTTGGGAGGGACTATGGCCTACGGTGACGCGCTGACCAGGCGTGTTAGCACAGGTTACCGTATTTCACAGAGGATGTTATCTGTGTACATTATTCCATAATTGGTTTTTAAAGCACCCTGGGGATGATATGGGGATATACACTTCTATTCATAAACCCACAGATAATCAACTTACTTTTATTAATCGCCATGCTCCTGCTTTTAGCTGTTATTGTTGAAATTGGTACATTATATTTTTCTGAAGCTTCTTTTAGTTTCAATTCTCCATTTATAAAAGCACTCACACACGTGGCTAAGTCGCCTTGTGTGTAATTTCCACGTAGAGATTTCTTTAAAGACTTTGTAGTTGTTTTACTAGCGGGCTTGATTTTTGAAGCATTATCTAAAATTAAAAAAAATAATAAGTATAAATAAGAAGCCGAAGAGGAGAGAGAGAGAGAGAGAGATAGAGTTCTTAAATATTGACTCGTAAATTACGTTTTGTGGCAGCAGAGGGTTGCAGGAAAACCAAGGTTTAAAATAAACTTAGTTTTAATTGGCATTGTTCATAATTTTTTTGTTTTTATATTTTTTTTACAAAATATAGACTATTTTAAGCAACCAATTTCAATATTTTTAAAATATTCACTATAAAGAATTTTTAAAAAATACTTAAGGATCTTCTTTTAAATGTTGTGACGTCATCGTTGTACGCAATCTGTGTATTGCCTTTTCCTGATAGACTTAAGACAGATTGCAATACATCTTTTCAAAGTTGCCGAGTTGATTTAATAGACCAATTTTCACTCATCATTGAGTAGTATATCCTTAAGAACGCCTTAATATTTGAAGTCCTTCATTTCAAGGGCAAATAGAGAGCATTTGCTTTTTTGGAAAAATAATCGTTAATATAGCAAATTTTCCGAAAAAAAACTAACGGATCATGATCAGGAACTCTATTCCCCGAAATGGTTTTCGATATAAGAGTTTAAAAAAATGAACAATGCCAATTAGAAATAAAGTTACAATATGAATTAAATCTAATTGACATAATTGATCGGCGATCGACCAGTGTCGCTTTGTGAAGGAAGGTTTTCTCATCGACTAGCTGTAGGGTCTTCTTAGTATTTATTTGTCATCGATGAACACCTGGCTATCGATGATCCACTATCTGTTGCAATAATATGCAAACGTGAGATTCATGCTTGCGTAACACGTACGCATATAGCGCCATCTGCTGTGATCTAAACACAATACTCTGGCTTAATTTTTTTGGCGGGCTATGTGTTTTAATTGTTCATGTAACGCACTGGCCGTTCACGAGGTCTCACGTTGGAATTCCCGCTCGGGACAATAATTTGTGTGATGTTTATAAATATCATACAAATGTTTGTACTGTGTCTGGGTGTTTTCTATGTATTATAAGTATGTATTTACAAAAAAAAAGTATATATATTATGTATTCTATCCATATTCTGGTACCCATAACACAAGCATATAAACTTAGCTTGGGACCAGAGGACATTGTGTGAAGTGTCTATTTATTTATTTCATTTGTTCTCGTACATCCAGATGTACTTTTTACTCTTTTATTGTGTGTGAATTATAAGTGGAATATATGACCAGTCATATATTCCACTTATAATTCACACACAATAAAAGAAAATAGCACTATACTTACAAAAGTCAACAAACTCTTCATTATTCTCATCTTCAAGATATTCCACTTCTACAAATTCCATCGTTTTTGTGTCTTCTAAATTATCAATACAATTATCAAACTCGACTAAGGTATCATCTGAAACAGAAATATTTTTGAAATTTTATAAAGCTAGGTAAATAAATATTCATGGACTATTTATACAAGGTCCTCTGGTCCCAAGCAAAGCTTACAGGTGTGATAATACGACTATACTACATATACTTAAGATACTTGTAGCGAGCCTCGTGGTTGAGTGGTTCATGTAACGGACTGCTGATCAAGGGGTAGAGGGTTCGATTCCCGCTCGGGACTATCATTTGTGTGATTTTTCTAATTATCATACAAATGTTTGTACTGCGTCTGGGTGTTTCTATGTATTATAAGTATGTATTTACAAAAGAAAAGTAGTATATGTATTCTATCCGTATTCTGGTACCCATAACACAAGCATATAAGCTTAGCTTGGGACCAGAGGACGTTGTGTGAAATGTCCATGAATATAAAAAAATAAAAAAAAAATGTTTGTATTGCGTCTGGGTGTTTCTATGTATTATAAGTATGTATTCTATCCGTATTCTGGTACCCATAACACAAGCATAAATAAGCGTAGCTTGGGACCAGAGGACGTTGTGTGAAATTTATATGAATATTTATTTTGTAACGAAGTTCCTTACGGCAGGCTTGGAGGAGATAGGGATTTTGCTGCGCGACAGAACTGAAAAAAATGTGATAGTAAAACCGTAAGAAAAAGTCCGTGGAATAAAACCGTTAAATGAGACGTGCGCAGGCGCGACAGTCGTATACACAAGCGAGTAGTGTATAATACCTTTCTCTTTCTCCTTCTTTCTTTTCTGAGACTTATTAATAAGAATTACTTATAATAATAATAACTAGCTGTGCCCCGCGGTGTTACCCGCGGTAAAAAGGATAAAAAATAAGTTCATTTTCTATTCCATTTTTCATTGGAAAGTTTCATAAAAATCCATCCAGTAGTCTTTACGTGAAAGCACAATAAACATCCTTACATATCCAAACATTGGAGCATGGTTAAAAGACCGAGGAAACGTTCGCGTTGCTCAGCCAACAGTTTAAGTATTTTATTTTATAGCGCGTAATTCTTTTTTCGTCATATCTCTTAAGATATTCATTTAAATTGCATGCTGTTAAGAGTAGTTGTATTCTATATAAATTGCGTATGCTAACTAAGCTATTTAATTTGATAAAAAATATTACTATATACACGTAAATAGCTTTTGAAACACCCTATTGAATTTGAATTTTTTTTTACATTATCATGGGTACAGCGGGTTTCCCTTAAAAGATAGACATATGCTCTCGCGGACTTTTTTGAAGAACTATAAGTAACAAACAATTCCTCCATACATTAGTTTATTGTAATTCACATAGTTAAGGCAGCGTTTTCATTTATAACTCGCGCGCGTCCGAATTTCTCGACAAATTTAATCATATCTCATCCAATATACAGCAAACCCCAATAAATTACGCGAAAAAAGCCATCCTCTTGAACCATTCTATCTATTAAAAAAACCGCATCAAGATCCGTCACGTATTTTTGAAGATATAAGCTCACATAGGGACATACATACAAAAATTACGACTTTGTTTTATACGAAGTAATAATAAAGAAAGATAAACTTTTTTTGTAATTATTTCTATTTCTATGTAATTTTATGTTGTCAAACAAAAATAAAGAGACATACATATTTTGTTATTTTAATTGATAATTTGAATTACGATTTTTTTTATTTTACTTAATTTATTATTTCCTAAAATACTGAATTTCCTAAATATTTTCCTGCACTTAAATAAAAATTGGTCAAGTGCGAGTCGGACTCGCGCACGAAGGGTTCCGTACCATTATCTATGCAACATAAGGCAATGTTATTAGTATCGAGCAAGAAACGGTAAAAAAATCATGTTTGTTGTATGGGAGCCCCCCTTAAATCTTTATTTTATTTTATTTTTAGTATTTGTTGTTATAGCGGCAATAGAAATACATCATCTGTGAAAATTTCAACTGTCTAGCTATCACCGTTCTTGAGATACAGCCTGGGCCCTGAGTCGGGTATTTCAACGGTGTCACAACTGTACCATTATTGTACCATTATGGTGCAATAGTAAAGTTTTTGGTAGTCTACTAATAATGTGTCGTCATAACGACTTCATCATTGTCTTACAATTGTCAAAGTGACATAAATTGCTAGTCTCGTACACAACTGCTTCACAATTGCAATTCAATGACTGAAATGTTTCGGTAGTCTGCTATTTTGAATTTGACAGTAATATTTTTAAATTGTCCTGTGTCGACAGATTGCCATAAATAAAAAATAGATAGATAGAAATATTAGAAATTGTTCTTTGTTCCTAAACTTCACATTGCTTTTTAAACTAATAAATAGTATGTACAAATATATTTAAACGAAGTCTAGCATGATTAAATGTTTAAATTTATTAGTAGTTTTTCGAAAATCACTTCAACTAACGCATTTTTTAAAAACGGCAACACATACATACCATTCTAACACAATCCATAGATAAAAGAGACTAAAAATTCAATGCATAGATAAAAGAGATCGACAATTCTATTACCATTGAAAGACCGTTATGACGGCATATAGCAGACTACGGATATTTGACTTCAATTGCAACGGTATCGTGCCGGTATTGTGCCGGTATGACAATTGTTCCAAAATAGTGGACTTGAGCACCTGGTGACAGACGGACGGACGGACGGACAGCGAAGTCTCAGTAATAGGGTCCCGTTTTTACCCTTTGGGTACGGAACCCTAAAAACGAATCAGCAAAATTTTAGAGAAAAATCAAGGAAAACTTAACAAAATTGAGCAAGATTGTTTTTTTGCAAATTGTGTCGAATCTACATTAGCTGAAGGAACTTCGTTCCTACCTGGTGTCCCATGATACCACATCTTTTTTTTATTTTTATATTTGTGGGCGTGGGACCCAGCTCAACAGGAGGAACATTAGGTCCCCCATTTGGCAATGCCTTAGACTATATGATTAACGATTATGATAATATAGAACTCTTCCTGTGCAAGTTGAACTCATACAATACTGTGTATTAAATAGGTACTTATTTAAAGATTTTTATGGCAATGACAGTAAGGCATAAGGAAGTTGGATAAGATAATATTTACCTTGTTCAACACACTGCAACTGTGATTGTGAATATAAAACTGTGTTTTTAAAATCATTAGCATTTCTTAATTTTTTTATACATATCTCACATATCTTGTCACGTTTGATTGAATCTTCGGACTGCTCCCACTATAAAAAAACAACATTTTAATGTTCCATGCCTCATCCGAAATATTTAAAAAAAAGTTTCTTTTTAAAGCAAATTATCTAATTATCTTCCAGGATAATTGGTGGCTTTTCACGCACCGCATACAATTGACACACACACACACAAGACGAACTACCGTTATAAGTACCTATGTATTGCACTCGTGTATTTTAGCAGGTGCTCAAGTCCACTATTTTGGAACAATTGTCATACCGGCACAATACCGGCACGATACCGTTGCAATTGAAGTCAAATATCCGTAGTCTGCTATATGCCGTCATAACGGTCTTTCAATGGTAATAGAATTGTCGATCTCTTTTATCTATGCATTGAATTTTCGGTCTCTTTTATCTATGGATTGTGTTAGAATGGTATGTATGTGTTGCCGTTTTTAAAAAATGCGTTAGTTGAAGTGATTTTCGAAAAACTACTAATAAATTTAAACATTTAATCATGCTAGACTTCGTTTAAATTTATTTATTTTATTTTATTTATTTAATTATTATTATACAATGTCATTTGCTTATAGTTAAAACATAGCCCCACAAAACCGTGTGATCGGTTTGACTGTGGGGTCTAGTCTCCGTACAGATATAGCTTTATAATAAACTTGTAATTTTAACATTTGTTCAGGTAATACTTAAATATTTTCCTTTTGAAAGCCCCTGCATTATCCTCATTTCTGATATTCTCAGGTAAGCTATTTAGGAGATAAGGCAAGCGCTTTCTCAAAGATCTGTCACCGTAGTAGTTGGTTATTTTAGGTACTTCAAACCTGCCAGTTGTGACTGAGCGGGTGTTATATTTGTTAGATATACATGTGAGGTTAAGTTCCTGATTACCATGGTTATGTACAGCCAGCAAGTATTTATGTTTCAAAGAGACGGGTAAAATTTTACATATTTTAAATAGCTTAGTATAATCATTTTTACATTGTTTCTTAGTTTTTTTGTTTACAAGAAGTTTAAGAAACCTAATTTGAATTGTTTCTATTTCATTTAAATATGTTTTAAAGGTTAGGCCATAACAATCCAAAGCATAGGAAATAATTGGGTCAACCAGTGTCATATATTTGTACATACTATTTATTAGTATAAAAAGCAATGTGAAGTTTAGGAGATTAGTAAATTGCAATAAATTACAAAGAACAATTTCTAATATTTCTATCTATCTATTATTTATTTATGGCAATCTGTCGACACAGGACAATTTAAAAATATTACTGTCAAATTCAAAATAGCAGACTACCGAAACATTTCAGTCATTGAATTGCAATTGTGAAGCAGTTGTGTACGAGACTAGCAATTTATGTCACTTTGACAATTGTAAGACAATGATGAAGTCGTTATGACGACACATTAATAGTAGACTACCAAAAACTTTACTATTGCACCATAATGGTACAATAATGGTACAGTTGTGACACCGTTGAAATACCCGACTCAGGGCCCAGGAGTCGCCTGACGTTTCCTATTGCTATTCCTGTCATATTAATGCTCTGCGCTTGCCTAGTTGTTTCTCAAGAAAATAAATCGAGGTTAACATAACCTCGATATATTTTCTTGAGAAACCAAATCATTAATGATTCCACATATATTGCAAAAGTAAAATGAACTATTTCAAAAGCAATTACTAAAACACGAAACCACTATTACAATAAATACCTACTCACAGCAAGTCCAAAACAGTCAACAAGCATTTCTACGTATATTTCTTTACTTCCTTTCCAATAATGCTCCTCCCACATGGTTTTAAGGTATCCACAGGACAAACAACAAGCACAGCGACCATAATAAGTATTTATTTCCATGATTTCCGAATTATTTAACGAAAAATAATCTCGTAAAATAAAAACAAAGTTAGGGTATTTAAATATCAAAGAGTATAATAATATAGATATACCTATATTATAAATGTTCTGTGCAGTTCTGTGGTTACGGCACAGACTAAACGTTACAGGACAGGGTAATGAATACTACATAGATTAACAATTCATATAGGTAGTTTTCCAATTACAGAGCATAATGCGACTCAGTGGCGCACAATGCTAAAAGAACTATGCTGACGCTTAATTGGAACGTGAATTAGTTTTCAAATGCACCAGCAGAGTGCACTAAGTTCAGTGTTGAAAAAAAAATACTAAATAATAATAAAATTGTATTCACATTATAAGTGTGGAATATAAAAAAAGTCAATCCCCGTTTTCCAATTACAGCACAAGAGCGCATTATGCAGCACAATGCTCAACGTTGAGTGTTCCAACTACAGCAACGCATCACACAATCGAGGACTCTCAAAAGTGATGCGTGCAATCCATACCAACTTCAGCGACAGAAAATTAACAAGTATTTTTTCATTAAATTGGCATTAATAAAATTTTATTTATATATTATCGTTAGTAATATTATTTAAATTTTTAAGGCTTTCGTTTCGTCGGAGTTTTCTGGAAATAATCAAAGTTAATTCAAACTGTGTTTAAAAAATAAAATATAAGTATGGATGAAGCTACAAACAATGACTTTTTTTTATATTCCACACTTATAATGTGAATACAATTTTAATTTTGTATTTTTTTTTTCAACAATTTCAACCACGAAGTATAGATACAAGGAGTCCGAACGTAATGTTGAACGAATGGTCTCAATTTAAGGGATAGATTTTTTGCCGGTAGAGCGCGCCATTTTTCAAGAAGTACTCGTTTGAACTATTGACACCTGTGGAAAAAATATTCTGAGAAACGTGGAGTTAAATATAAGTTTTAGGAATTTTTTAGAAATTTTTCGAGTGCTTTAAACCCAACAATACAGAGAAGGTCAAGAGATATTCTGATATTCTATATAGCATCGGTACGTCCTGAATACTTGCGCAGCCAGTGGCAGAAAATAGAACTATGATCTGGGTTTATTATTGTGTACACGAAATATTATGGAAAAGCCTATACCGTTCGGACTCCTTGTATCTATACTTCGTGATTTCAACACTGAACTTAGCGCACTCTGCTGGTGCATTTGAAAACTAATTCATGCTCCAATTAAGCGTCAGCATAGTTCAGCATTGTGCGGCACTGAGTCGCATTCAAAGAGTAAATTAATATAGATATAACGTCGCATTATGCTCTGCAATTGGAAAACTAGCATTGTTTATACCTTAATCCATACTTATATTTATTTTTTTAACACAGCTTGAATTAATTTTGATTATTTCCAGAAAGTCCGACGAAACGAAAGCCTTAAAAAGTTTTTTAACAATAATTATTATAACTAACGATATTATATAAATAAAATTTCAATCAATGCCACCTTAAAGAAAAAATACTTGTTAATTTTCTGTCACTGAGTTGGTATCGATTGCACGCATCACGCAAAAACATTACTTTTGAGAGTGCTCGATTGTCCGAAGCGTTGCTGTAGTTGAAACATTCAACGTTGAGCATTATGCCGCATGATGCGCTCTTGTGCTGTAATTGGAAAACTACCATATTCAAAATGAATTTTTGTTTAAGAATCACCACCCGACCATTGGAATTGCCATTGTATCCCGAATAAGATAAAAATGTTAGTGTTGTATGCAAGGAAATTTGTCACTCTTTAATTCTTTTATACGTTCCCGCTTCCAACAATTTTTTTTTCCATATGAAAACATTGACTCCGTTTTTATACGTAGATTACTGCTTACCCCTCATAGGAAAATTACAGGCGTGACATTAAGATAATAGGGATCAATGGGTAAATAAATTAATAATAAACCAATATAAGTTTTTTATTAACACAATTGACCACTGTAATTTATTGTGGATAATAACAGATTTGAGTGCCAAGACTGAATTAGCAGCCAATGATTAACTAAAACATCTAAGCACCTCTAAGTCTATCCTTAAAAATATATATTTAAAACCATAATTTACATAGGTACTAAAAAAACAATTTACTACACAATAACCACAGACTTTTATTAAACCAATAGGAGCCCTTGCAAACACTGTCGCATACCCCCTTACCCCAGCCCGCAAATATTGAATATATATATATCGGAGAAAAGCATCGTAGACATCACCTATAATTAGAGCCAGAGCAGTCATTCATCTAAAGACCTTGTAATACTGGTCAAACTAACTACGATAATTACAACATTCTATTAACTACGATGAGATTGATCCGTGGCTTACGACACGTGTAGCTGGTTTGGAAGGATCCTTTTATGAAATTTCAACGGGTCACCATTCAGTCTCACCAACTATAGTAAATAAACGAATTACTCACCATTTACACCATTTAAGGACCCACAAACAAGGATCACAATCTTTGAACCTAAGTTAAAACTAAAAATCCTCAAGTAAACTAATTTAATCAAGTCTCCTACGACATATCTTTCTTCTAATATATAAAATTCACGTGTCACAGTGTTAGTTACCGTACTCCTCCGAAACGGCTTGATCGATTTTTATAAAATTTTACATACATATTCAGTAGGTCTGAGAATCGGCCAACATCTATTTTTCAAACCTTTTTTTTTTTAGTATGGCAAAACGTTTGCCGGGTCAGCTAGTATGTATATATATTCAATATTTGCGGGCTGGGGTAAGGGGGGTCTGTCGCATGTCGATTGTCGCGTCGTCGGTGGCGGGCGTGTTGAGGTAGGCGTAGGGATTTCAGAAACGAAAAAAATATCGATGTATCGATATTTATAAAAATATCGATATCGGCTTCGATATTTTATTTGAAAATTATCGATATATCGGCAAAAATAAAAAAACTGGCTAAGCGTGAATAGGACTTAAAGGTTTCGACATCAAATTATGAAGCATCAAATCGAGAGTAAACCAAAAAGCAAAACAAAAAGTATATTGTCAAAAAAAAAAAATTTATACATATAGAAAGTATTACGTTGCGGAGATGCGAATGTTGAGATGGATGTGGGGCGTCGTGCGAATGGATAAAATAAGGAATGAGTATATTAGAGTAAGCCAGTGCCTGACTGAAGCCAGTGACTGAAAAATTGAAGAACGTGCGGATGTCCTGGTATGGGCATGTTATGAGACGAGAGGAAAATAATGTCGTTAGGAGAGCTCTGAGTATAAATGTGGAAGGAAAAAAGTCTAGAGGAAGACCTAAGAAAAGATGGATTGACTGTGTGGAAGAGGACATGAAAGAAAGAGGAGCAGTTACGAGTGAGACGTCGTTTCATTACTTATGTGACTCACGCGCGTTATTATAAAGTGAAGTCTATAGATATACATACTTACTTGTACCGTGCAGCGCGCTCGCGCGCCGTCGCAGGTATCGTGAATTCGAACGAAAATAAACCTTAAATGAGTGAAAGTATGGCAAAGTGTTATATTAGCGGAGAGGACGTTATAAGCATGGGTGATAGGAGTTTAGATGAAGATATTAGACGGGCAATTTACGTACAAGATGAGCAAGACAACTCGCAAAATGCGGTAACAGGTGAGGGAATTGACAGGACAAATGATTGGACTACAGTAAGAAATAGTAAGAGGAGACGAGAACACTTCGACATCACCATATCGAGTAAAAATAATGGTTGCTTTCCAATTAATACAAAAAATGACGCAGTGTTTCGCAGTGCTCGATAAAGCGCTTTCCATCAACGACACTGTTGAACACAGCCGTACACTGTTCGACACTCGAAAAAGTGGTGTTTGACAGATGCCTAGCAAGAATTACCAACAAATATGAGAAGAATTCTTTTCTCTACTTATGAACAACTAATTATTTATTGAACATTACATAATTTAAAATTATATTTGGTTCAAATAATTATTATTAAACAAAAGTAGTATTATTACAAAACAATTATTTATTTGCTCACAAATTGTCAAAGTTCTTTAACTTATTGGAAGGTTATGTTTATAAATTATTGAGCCAAGACTTTGTCAAGGAACTTGCATTTAGGTAAAAAAAACGCCCATAATTTTGCGATATTGATGCACTCTAGTGTTATTTTGAGACAACTAGGTGTTTCATTTAAACTTTTACACAGTGTTTGGCAGTGTTTCACAATGTAACGCAGAGTCCCTCTGTGTTAACTAAATGGAAAGCAACCAATCTTCCGAAACAATTTGCTTTGGCTAAGTTGTTTGACTCGCAAAATATAAACGGTATACAACGCGTAAAATATATTAATGCTTTTAAAGTACTTGTGAGCTTCGAGGACGAATCTAGCGCAGATCAACTATTGACTAACAAATTTTTTGAAGAAAAAGAGGAGAATTCAAAAGGCTTGGAAAGTGAACATTTCGTATGGTATTATTAGAGATATAGATGTTAACCTACCTGAGTCTGAACTGTTAGATAACATTAAATGTGACAATGAAAATAAAATTTTATCGGTTAAACGTTTAAACAGAAGCGGTTTGGAGTCCACATGGGTAGAAAGTGAAACAATTCGTATTGCCTTTAAAGGAAACGCTCTACCTCGATACATTAAAATATTTAGGTAATTTAAAAATCCTTGTAGAACCATACGTCTTTCCCGTGACGCAATGTTCCCGATGCTGGCGTTTTAGTCACACATTAAGACTGTGCCCTTCTCTTAAGGTTATATGCCCCAAGTGTGGTAAACATCACGAAAATTGCGAGACAACTACATTTAAATGTGTAAATTGCACAGGAACTCATATGGCACTAGCAAAATCATGCCTAGTGTTTCTAAAAGAAAAAAGAATCCGTACGTTAATGCCAGAATTTAATTGTTCTTACCGACAAGCCTTGCTAATGTATGTGCCACCTTATTCACCACGACCAGAGGACCCGTTTGGAACTGGTATACCTACTAGCTATAACATCCCGAAAACCCATACATATACGACATATAACACATCGGGCCCGGAGAAATATGCTGCAAAAGCTGCTTCTAACCAGCAACATTCTAAAAGTTCGCAAGAGAAGTCAAAAACAAACAATAATAAATCGAAAGCAGGACCTTCTAAGAGAAAACAACGCAGTTCATCCGAATAGTCACCATTTGATTTAAGCGGGCCCTATTCATCGGACCCAGATGTGGAAAATGGAGACAAGGATTACCACGTAGGCGGTGACGGAGACCCCGAGGGTGACACCCGCTGGAGGCGTAGACACAATAGGAATGAAGATTCGTCGAATAGTCATAAATCCTTTAGTTCGCTTTTAAAGACAATTAGATTCATAATATTTTCTACGAGAGACAATTGGACTGATAAAATAAAATCTTTAATTAGTGTTAGTGTCGAGTGGGCTTTAGATGCAATTATGGCTAATATTTCGGATATGTCGCTATTTGAGAAGTTTTGGGAATTATTTAATAATTCTCAAAATGGATAGTCCTACTCCCAACAAAACCGTTATCAATATTTTGCAGTGGAACGCGCAGAGTATTCGCCCAAAACGATTAGAATTAGAACTATTACTTCAAAATAAAATTCACATTGCCGTTATAAGTGAAACCTGGTTGGATCCTAATAGTACATTAAACATTAGTAATTACGATATTTTCAGGGCTGATCGAGCTGACTGCTATGGGGGCGTTGCTATATTTACTCATAAATCTATTAAATCCCAAATACTGACATACAAATCGTAAATGTTAAAATTCTAAACTGCAAGCGTATTGAAAATATCATAGGAGTTTATTGCCCTCAGTGGGTTCATACGCGTAAGAATGACTGAGATTTACTATTTTCCAAGCACAGTAGCAAAACTTTAATTTTAGGAGACTTCAACGCCCATCACTTTACTTGGTCCTATAAAACTGATGTCAGAGGTTCTCAAATATATGATGCTTTATTGGATTCTAATTTGATTTCGCTTAACGATTGCAGTCACACGCGAATTAAGATTGTAGCGGGTTCTACTCAACAAAGCTCTCCAGATATATCCTTGAGTACCTCTGATATTTCTTGCAACTTTAACTGGAAAGTCACCAATGAATCGTTGGGTAGTGATCACCTCATCATTAACATATCATCGATCGCTTCGTATGCCCCACATTTCTTACAGAAGCGAAATTTTAAACGTGCAAAGTGGATGGAGTATAAGGCATTCCTTGAGAGTATCTTTTCGTGTTTCAGCACCGAAGGAGACCTTCAACAAGTTTATAATAAATTCGTTTCATACGTAAACACAGCAGCAGACAAATATATACCCTACATTAAATATAACCTAAATCCTACATCTAAATTTAACCCTATACTCTACTGGAATCCTAGTTTATCTCCGGCAGTTGCTAGACGAAGGCTAGCACTATCGCAATTTAGAAAGAACCCTACCCCTTCAAATCTCTCCATTCTTAACAAATGCATTAGAGAATGTAAAAAACTTATAAGAAAAGCATCATCAGATAGTTGGCACGAATTCTGTAAATCAATAGACGAAGTAACTTCAGCAGGAACAATGTGGCAGAAGATGAAATGGATTAAAGGATTCCACAAGGCATGCGTAGATTCAAGTAAAGCAGAAAATCTTTTAAATAGTTTATGTCCCGCTTTTGTTTCGCCACCTAAACCTAGATTAATATCTCATAATCATAAGTTGGAAATACCAATTACTATGTGTGAATTAGAGACATGTATTAAGACAAGCGAGACGACGCCAGGTTGCGATAATATATCATTTTCAATGATCAAACATCTCCCCAAAAATGGCAAAGTTGTTCTTCTTGCATTGTTTAACATCTTTTTATCTACTGGTTTTTACTCCAATCCAATGGCGAGATATTAACATAATTCCCATCCCTAAGCCGGGCCGTGATCTATCATTAGATGCTTCTCTACGTCCTATCAGTTTATTGTCATGTATTTGTAAAGTATTCCACTCCATCATCAACCGTAGATTAGAGTGGTATGTTGAAAGAAATCAATTTTTATCTCCGGAAACGGTAGGTTTTAGGAAGTCTAAATCATGTTTAGGCAGTTTAGTTAGACTAGTAACAAGAATCCAATCAGGTTTTACTCAAGATATGGTAACTTTAGCTTGTTTCATAGATATTGATAACGCTTACAATAATATTAATATAAGTTCATTGATTGTTATTTTAGATAAATTAGGAGTCGGCCAAAAAATATGTGATTACCTGTGGAATTTTTGGACTAAGAAACTTAAAAATAAGAATTGATGACGCGTATATGTGTACATCTCAGGGCCTAGCTCAAGGTGACCCGCTGTCCCCGCTGTTATTTAATGTGGCGACATACAATGGTATCGATTCTACGTCCACAACTAAACTTAACAAAAAATTAAAACAACTATTGCTGTATATTGATTATTTGGTTGTTTTGTTGTGTAATTTTATATTATTTACAATCGTTAATCTATAATAAACAGATTTGCTAACAAGAAAGAATCGTTAACATTACGGAATTGTGTTCTTGACACAATCAAATTTCATTTTTTAGTTAAGTTTAGATGTGCGTGTAGAATTGGTACTAATATATGTCAAAAAATTCAAACAGTATTCACTTCACAATATGCCGACGATTTTGTGTTCTATACGTCGAATAAAAACATTGAATCTGCTCGAACTAACCTCCAAAACTCGGTGGACGTTTTAGTTAGGTTGTTGGAAGACTTGGGATTAAGCGTCTCACGTCTCACACAATAAAAGTAAAATATGTGTATTCAGAAAAGGATTTCACGGTACTAATGTCGCTATAAACATCAAGGATGAGCTATTGCAGGAAGTAAGTCATGTTAAATATTTAGGGCTTTGGCTTGATCGTTCGTTGAGATGGTCTAAACACATCACCGAACTATACATGAAAATTCATAAGTACCTAAATTTGTTTAAAGTACTAGCTGGATAAGGCTGGGGCATTCACCCTAAAAACCTTAGGAAGTTATATATAGCTACCAGCTGTCCCGGCAAACGTTGTATTGCCATACAATCAAATAAAATATCGAAGCCGAATTCGATATTTTTTTTCGTTTCTGAAATCCGTACGCCTACCTCAACACGCCCGCCACCGACGACGCGACTATCGACATGCGACAGACCCCCCTTACCCCAGCCCGCAAATATTGAATATATACACATATACTAGCTGACCCGGCAAACGTTGTTTTACCATACTAAAAAAAAGTTTGAAAAATAGATGTTGGCCGATTCTCAGACCTACTGAATACGCATGTAAAATTTCATAAAAATCGGTCAAGCCGTTTCGGAAGAGTACTGTAACTAACACTGTGACACGTGAATTTTATATATAAGAAGATTATTCGAAGCCGAGTGGATTATGGTAGCTTCCTCTACGATTGCAGTGCTAAGTCTAATTTAGTTAAATTGGATAAAGTGCAAAATGAGGCTATGCGTAGGTACTATAGGGGGTTTTATTAAGAGCACGCCCATTCATGTAATGGAGAGCGAACTTCTTCTACAGTCGTTACATGTCCGTCGAACTTACCTGGCAGGAAAGTTTTGGTTAAGGGTGTCGTCTCAATCTAATAGTATTACAATTAACACTTTAAAAGAATTAGAATCAATAATTGCAAACAGGTATTGGAGGCGCAAAAAGATTCCAAGCCTCATTTAAATTCATTCACAATACAAGAGTATCGAAATTAGCACTGAATTAACCCTTGGTATGTTCGCGTTAAATTACTGGATGAATAGATATGATCTGTCTAAAATAATCAAAATCGGATTTGATGGAATCTGCAATGCGAAGAGAGGATACAATGTTACAGAATTACACGATAAATGTTTATGATTCTTGAAAGCTAAATATGCTAATTATTATGAAATATATACAGATGGTTCAAAAAAAGATAGTTACATGGGTGCTGCAATTTTCGCTATCCAACTCGGCTCTTTTATCAAACTTAAAATACGCAACAATATGTCTATCATGTTTATTGAATTAACAGCTATCTACGAAGCTCTGTCCTATGTAAACTCAGTCGATTACAATAAATTTATTATTTTCACCGATTCAAAAAGCGCCCTTCAACACTTGGCTCGGTGCACCTCTAGTCTTAAAGGGTCCCCGATTGCGTACAGTATTATTAAATTGGTATTCGAACTAAATTCTAAAGAAGTCATCCTTCAATGGGTACCGTCTCACGTGGGCCTATCAGGAAACGAAATAGTGGATAATTTGGCAGGACAGGCTTCTTGCGATGGAATATCCGTAGACGCAAGGCCGTATTACTTGGATTGTCTCTATATGATAAAAAGCCATTGTCATGACCTCTGGAAACTGTACTTCCAAGATCGCTCCACAAATAAAGGAATATGGTATAGGACAATATAAAACGAGCCTTGTGTCCATCCGTGGTTTGAAGAATCACCAATAAATAGGAAAGAATTAGTGACAGCTTTTCGGCTTCGATCTGGACACATTCCACTTAACAAATTTGGCTTCCTAATAAAAAAAGTGCCATCGCCCTCATGTGCGGAGTGCGATATGGTAGAAGACGTTATCCATATTATGTTGGAATGTGTCCGGAATGAAGACGTTAGAAGAGATATTTATCAGTCCATCCCGAGTTTTGGAAGTGTCGGCAGTTGCAATAGCGTGTTGGCATCTATCCTATCTAATTCTATTCTAATTCTTTGACTTGTAACTTATGTTATCAATTAATAAATGAAATTAAATATGTCGAATAAATGATATCGATATTTTTTCAACAAGTCTATGTAGAGGTAACATGCTTTCGTACTTTTTTCAGTAGGAGTCGCGTTATAATGTCAACTCCTGCTGGATTAGTTCTCTAAGTTTAATATATAAACAAACATTTAACTTTGATCCCCAACAAAAGGCAACAGTTTCTTCGCATATATTTCCGACCCTTCTACTTGAACAACCACAGCATATTCAGTACTTTCTCCTGAATCATCATGCTGCTGGCCTAATCCCTCACCGAGCCTCTTATGTCTATTAATATGATGTTTTAACGACCCAGAAGATATATATTTCTTATTACAAATATAACAAGGGAAATGTTTTTCTCCAGTATGGCTCAACATGTGTTCTTTTAACTCAAAAAGCTGACAATATTTCTTGCCACATTCTTCGCATTTGAACTTCCGGGATGTTGAATCGTGTTTAAACTTCATATGCTTCATATAATAAGGTCTCCATGTAAAGCTTTTACCACACAATTCACAAGTATATACGTTAACTTTTTCTTCGTGATTCTCTAGCATATGTGTGTGTCTGGTATATTCACTTGAAAATTTCTCATCACAGTACCTACATCTGAACTTACGAGTCTGTTTATGAAACAAATCTTCATGTTTCACTTTAGATTTATATACCGTAAAAACTTTATTACAAAAAACACACGGATAATGACCAATATCATGTTTTTTAACATGTTGTTTTAACCTAACTTCAGTTAAAAAAGTATCACCACAATCAAAACATACATAATTGTTATAATGAGCATTCATATGAGTATCTAAATGCATATAAAAATCAAAAGACTGCTTACATAAAACACATGCAAATTTTTCACTCAAGTTGAAAGGAATAGCTTTAGTATACGCTAGGTCAAAAACAACTTCATGAACTTCTTGAACATGTTTAAACATATCATTCCATGTTTCTATATCTTGATTACAAATAACGCATTGTAAATTATGTATATCTAATTTAATTATTTCATTGGACCAATATGGGCGTAATACGTATTCGATTTTTTCTATTCTATCATTAATATGTTCCGATTTCGAATGATTTCTTAATTCATCAGGATCTTCATAATATTGATCTTTGCCGGGACAATAAATACAGGCATATCTGTTGGATTTAGACCTGAATGGTGTGACATTAGTATAAGTTAGTATAATTTTGATTTCTTGTATAAATTGGTACTTTTTCTGTCTTTCAATTTCTTTGGAGTCTTCACTTTGTATAATAATAGGTTCTGTAAATAAAATTGGTATTCAATGAAATTGTGAATCAAGAATTGAGTAATATTATAGATTCGTAAGTCTCCGATAGATGGTGTGAATTAATAGAAAATACGACTATAGAAACAAAGGCGTGGGATGTTGCAAGATGTTAGTTTTACGTCAAATTCTTCGTATCTGCCAGAGTGTCGAGATTCGAGACTGAAAACTCGAAAATAAAACCTCTACCTGCACGTCTAGTAAGCGCGGCACAGTCGACTACAACCCTTTGCTAAGTAAAGGAGACTTGTGCATAATTGGCGTGTGCGAGAATCGAACCCGTGATTTATGAACAATCCTCTACACTATTGCAAAACTACGAGACCATTAAGCATACAGTTATAAATATTTTTACAACTTTTCTTTTGAGATTAAATAGTATTCTTTCCAACATATTTACTCTACCCTCTACCTAACTCTACCATATGACTTGACTGTAAGTCATATAAGACAATAAAAAACCTCACAGTTTTATGCAAGTTTATTTTATATAAGTATGTAATTTAATTACGAAAAAAAAAATGTTTACAATAAAAAATCAGTTCACAATATTCATCCAAATTATACATACTATACGTTTCAAATGAGAATAGGATTGGCAATGACCTTTAGTTGTCAAAAGTTATTAGAAAAGTACTGTTAGAAACGTAACTTTATTTGCGTATCAATAATGTTTTTTTTTCTTTTACGTAATCTCAGTCATTTGAAGCGAAAAACGTCTTAAATTATTTAGTAATAATAGTTATAATATTATTTAAAAAGAAATTCTATTTTCTTTAAATAATTTCGTTGTTGGAAACAAATGATACCTATTAAGTTGAATTGCCAACTGTCATTTTGTTGTTGTTGGCGTGCCTTGTCGAGAATATGAATTACACGGCGTTTTATTTTAAATTCTGCTAGTTATATGATCGTTTCCCGTTAAAAAAAATAATTTGTTGTTTTTTCTCATTGCTTTTGTATGTTGGTGCCGTTATTTTGAACTTGTCGTTATTTGTTATTGTTTTTAATTGTATTTGTCTCGCTAAGTACTCGAAAACTAGTAAACGATAACGATAAAGTGCTAAATAAAATATTTTACAAAATTATCTTGTTTTGCTGACACTACCAAAATTGTTCAAATTGACAACTTTGACGTCACAAGATGGCGCGGGGTCAATCCTATTCTCATTTGAACGGCATAGTATGTATTTTAGAATATTCATAATAATCAGTCTTAATAAAAGAATATCAATCAATAAATATATTTCTCGGCAGTGACGGATTAAGAACACAAATGCCAACACCTCATCTTCCCCCAGAGCGCTGTAAAAGCCAGTTAAGGGCTATTGTATACCGATAACATACTCTGTGAGAGACTGTATTCTCGTATCTAATAATCTAGCCTATGCCAATACGCCTGGTCAGCGTGGTATAAATATACCAAATACCCTATTGAAGTGAAGGACAACAAATACTCATCATCCTTATTTTCCTGCCTTTATTCCGTTATTTGGGGTCGGGTAATATTATGATAATAAGGGTACCGAACCCTGGTTTGTAGAATTTGTAAGGGTTCGGTTGTGAGAAGTCGTGGGTAACAGCTAGTCCCCTATAAATAATACCGACGCAATATTACACAACTTTAGCATGTTTACTTCTCATATGAACTTTAAAAGCAGTCCTATGTACAAAAGTACGCTCACATATATCACACTTAAATCTCCTGTCATCTAAGTGGCCTCTTACATGCTGGTTCAGACTACATCTAGTTCCAAAATTTTTGCCACAAATATCACATTTAAATTCTCTAGATTTTGTATGGGTTACAGTATGAGATCGCAACTCAATTCTTGAATAAAACGCCATATCACAATAAGAACATTTATGAGGTCTCAACATTAAATGAAATCTTTTACGATGTGTTAGCAACGAACTTTGACTATTATAACTTTTATTGCAGGCTTGGCAATTAAATACTGGTATTTTAGCTCCATGTACTTTAGTTTCATGACTTTGCACCAAATCTTTTGTAGAAAATCTATCATTACAAAAACTACATTTTCTTGTTTTATTCAATAAAGTATGTGTAACTCTTTCGTGAACACTTTTTTTAGGCCTCGTATCAAAAACTTTAGGGCAGTGAGAGCATTTGAAAATCCCATTTTTGTGCCTATAACTATGAGTTTGCATGGACTGTTTATTTATAAAATATCTTTCGCAAACAGGGCATTGGAAATTTCTATAATGCTCGCTCATATGCTCGGATAAAAGCTTAAAATATTTAAATCCTTTACTACATTTTACGCATTTGAGTATATCGGATTCAAATTTAAAAGGTATAATATAAATTTTTATATCTTTATATATATTTTTATTGTGTTCTTCCGATAAATGATCGGTTAAATCTTCTAAACTATTAATATCTTTGTTACATAAGTTACATTTTAAATCAGTAATGTCTAATCTTATAAGTAAATCTGTGACATATTTGCTTTTAATTGCGTCTTTGCTCATATTATTATGAGTTTCAATATTATGTGTTTTCAAATGCAACGGATTTTCTTTTTGAATTTCACAAAAACAACATGAATACCCGTTACCCCAAAAACCTTTAATCATTGTTGCGTTAGAAAATTCTAGAATTTGATTTAAATTATTTTTATGTTTATTAATTTCTGTCTCATCATTATTTTTGGTTAATACTTTTTTTGACTTTGCATTAGCTATTGCTTTATATTTTGATATAACTTGTTTTGCATCTATGGAGTCGTCCATGATATAATTTTCTAACTTAAAATTTTCAATTGTATCGGTCAATTCTTCTTTTATATCTAATTTTGATATAATTAATTGATTACTTTCAGTAATAACACGATTTTTAGCTACTTTATGTTTAATTTTAGTATTTATTTGTTTAGTATTTTTTAATTTTAATTGCTTTTCATGGAATACTGTTGTTCTTTTCTTGTTTGAGGTTTTATTACTTGCGAAGTTGTCTTTTTCCATTGTAGTAGTGCCATTCTGATCATCTACAACAAGAAATTTATTTACTATTTAGTTTGTATATTAAGATGTTTTAAAATTTTAATAGCCGTATAGGACGCAAGCATTCTCTAAAATCGACATCAATAATTTGTTTTAACAAAATACTTTAAATTGTTTAACGCTTATTAAATAAGCATAAAATGAAATTATTTTTATAAGTTTGTAAGCAGTTATTTATTTTTTGTTACTTCTTTTTATTGTGTTTTACATATTTTTGATTTTTGTTATTTTAACAAATATAAATAGTACGTATCAATATTTTATCATAACATCACGCAATATTTTATTCTGTATTTACAAAAAATGATGATGATGATGATCTTAAACAATAGTTTGAGACCAAATTACGGTTCACTTTGCTTTGCTGAAAGAAAAGCTTATTGGTACAGGTTTAGATTAGAGTTTTCCATCTCTCTTACGATTTCATTTAAGTGACATGGCTCTTACAGCTCCGTGTAAAAAATGGGGTAAAAGCATGTTTTCTTAATCCACCACACAAATAAGTGGAATACTACTGAACTGTAAAGGAATCATTTAATCAAACTCACCTTTTATTTTAGCTGATAAAGTTTTCCTAGGAATATTAAATCTCTCTGATGCCTCAGTTATTGTTATACCCTCATTTCTAATAGCTTCTAGACACGCCCTTAGGTCTTCTTCAGGATATTGCTTATATGTTTTATATCGTTCAGATTTAGGCAATTTCTTTGGCCATTTTGTATTACTGGGTGGTACGGTGCCTTTGGTTCGTCTTTGAACCAATTTTGGTTTACCTGTAGAAATATTTATTAATGGTATCACAATTAAAAATAGTTTACTTAGTTCAAAAATTTAGAAACAGGTCTAAACACAAGTCCTGAGATACAGCCTGGTAACAAACGGATGGGTAGAGAAGTCTCTGTAATAGGGTCCTATTTTACCTTCTTAGTAGGGAACCAGTCTATTACTAGTTTAAAACATAGAAACAAAGATAAATATTAGTTAATAACATACTTTCGATTTCTTTCTCCTCCTCTTCCTCCAAAAATTCCACTTCCTCATAATCCATTTCTTGTGGATCATCGACATAGTCAGGGTCATCTGGATTATCACATGTACTATAGGGCTCATCTAAGCTGTTGTCGACTATGTTTATAGTGTCCGGTTCTTCTTTACAATTGGCTAAAATCACTTGTTCTGTTTTAATTGGTGTACTTGGTGCTACAAATTATGTAATAATATTGAATGTAAGAAAAGCCAAATTATTCACAATTAATTCTTTGCTTGTCCTCATCTAACTAATGTCCTACTATTGTGTAGCCAGTGATCATTTGAGGGACGTTAATACAATAATTTGCTCAAAGACTAAAAAACGCACTTGAAAATCCTAAATACTTTTTAAAATTATTGCATTGTCGTGGGTCCTTATATTTGTGCAAAATTTCCGATCTAGTGGTACACGCTTTTATTAGCTAGGTACGTATCTATCAATAGATAATAAAAACGTGTTTATAATAAAAAAAAAGAGAAATAGAATACTTCATACCATCCTCAAAATGCTCCATCAATTTTAATTGTGATTCCAAAACTGTCTTCTTAAATTGATTAGCTTCCCGTAATTTCAATACACAGGACTCACATATCTGATCTTGTTCCTTTGATAGATCTTGTGGTTCCCACTATATTTAGACATAGAATATAGATTTGATAATAATGAAGAAATAAACACACAAAATCGTTCTAAATAAATTCTGACTCATATGTTTTCATGTTATGAAAAATTAGTTTTATAGTCACAGTTACATTAGTATATATAAAAACAATTGTTATCATCCCATTCCCACACACAATATTTCATAATAACCAGTTAAGCCTTTTTGGGAGGATTGCAACAAACAATAAAATTATTTCATAGTGTTATGACGGGCTTCGTGGTCTAGTGGTACATGTGATTTGAATCCCACTCGGGACAATCATTTGTGTGATGTTTATATTTTTCATACATATAAATGTTTGTACAGGGTATGGGTGTTTCTATGTATTATAAGTATATATTTATAAAAGAAAAGTATGTATATGTACTGTATCTGTATTCTGGTACCCATAATAAGCTTAGCTTGGGACTTTATTTGAAATGTCCATGAATATTTATTTATAATAATCTGTCTATAATGGAAAAATAATGGCATATCTAAATTATAATAAATATTTGTTTTTGTCTTCTGGTAAAAAAATATATACAAAATTAAACACACATTTTTATTTCTTTATTATTGACAGGAACCTTAATACGCCAATAAGACTACGATGGCATAGCATATGCTAAGTATTGGAGACCGCACCTTGCCGGTCTCCGTGCCGAGTGCCAGTTGGCGCTCCGCAGGTGCACCCGCAGCCGCCGGAGGGCTAATAGGAATCTCGCCCACGAAGAAGAATTGCTCACCGCATACCGGGCTGCTCGCAGAGCCTTCACCTCCGCGGTCAAAGCCGCCAAACAGGAGGCCTGGCGGGAGTGGCTCGAGGAGCTTAATAGAGACCCATGGGGGCGCCCATACAAGGTCGTGACGCAGAAGCTTCGACCGTGGGCGCCCCCGCTGACGCGGACGCTCGAGCCACTCCTGCTAGAAATGGTGGTCAGCTGCCTATTCCCAAGTAGAGAAGACCCACCCAGAATGGTGGCGCCCGTTCTGGATGATGGACCGGCACCAAGCGATGTCGTGCCGCCCGTGTCCGAGGCCGAGTTAGGGGTTGCGATTTTCAAACTCGCAGAGAAGCATCGCGCCCCGGGCCCGGATGGAATCCCTGGGCGAGCCCTTGCCCGCGCGCTGCCGGTTCTCGAGGAGGAGACACTGTCCCTTATGTCAGCCTGCCTTGAATCTGGCAGGTTCCCGCGGCGCTGGAAGAGAGGGAGGCTTGTGCTGATCCGGAAGCATGGGCGTCCCGCCGACTTGCCGTCGGCCTACCGCCCCATCGTTCTGCTCGATGAGGCGTGTAAACTCTTCGAGCGCGTGCTCGCTGCGCGTCTCGTCGAGCACCTGGAGGGGGTGGGCCCAAACCTGGGCGACGGCCAGTTCGGCTTTCGCCGCGGGAGATCGACCCTCGACGCGATCTCGCGACTTAGGGACGGCGTCGAAAATGCAGTTTCCCGGGGGGAGGTGTTGTTGGCGGTGTCGCTAGACATCGCGAACGCCTTCAACACCATCCCCTGGTCCACTATTAAGGAGGCGCTGAGGTACCACAACGTTCCGTCTTACCTCAGACGCATCCTGGCGGACTACTTCGTGGACCGGGTCATCGAATATCCGACCCGGGACCGCGTGGTCCGCCGGGATATGTCGTGCGGTGTTCCACAGGGGTCGGTTCTAGGCCCTCTCCTGTGGAACATCGGATTTGATTGGGCTCTGCGCGGTGCCAATCTCCCGGGTGTCCACGTGATTTGTTACGCTGATGACACCCTGGTGACCGCGCGGGGCCCCACTTTTAGAGACGCGGGTGTGCTGGCCACTGCTGGCACGGCCCACGTAATTCGCCGCATCAGGGCCCTCGGCCTGGAGGTTGCCCTCGAGAAGTCCGAGGCCATGTTCTTCCACGGTCCTCGGACGAGGCCCCCCTCCGGGTACTCAATTGCGGTGGGTGGCGCCTCCATCGCTGTCAAAGGCACGATGAAATATCTTGGGCTCGTGCTCGACAGTCGGTGGAGGTTCAACGAGCATTTCCGCGCGCTGGGTCCCAAGTTGCTAAGGTGCGCGGGGATGCTCGCGAGGCTGCTCCCTAATTGTGGGGGGGCGGGCCGAGTCGGTCGCCGCCTCTACGACGGCGTGGTGCGCTCCATGGCATTATATGGAGCACCCATATGGGCGAGGGAGGCCCTCAGCACCGAGAACATGACCCTGTTGCGACGTCCGCAGCGGGTCATGGCGCAGAGGGCTTCCAGAGCGTACCGCACCGTCTCTTACGAGGCGGCTTGTATAATTGCGGGCAGCCTCCCGTGGGACCTCGAAGGCGAGGTCCTAGCGGAGATCTACCGCCGGAGGGCCCTGATGCGGCAGGAGACAATAGAGCCCCCCGCGGAAGAGATCGTTCGCTGGAGGAGTGAATTGCGTGACGATCTCTTCCGACGATGGGCGGAGAGGTTGGAGAACCCCTCTGCGAGCAGGCGGCTTGCCGAGGCGGTCCGCCCGGTCCTCAGGGACTGGGTCGAGGCGAGGCACCGGGATCCGACGTATCATCTCACCCAGCTCCTTACGGGTCATGGCTGTTTCGCCAAGTACCTGTGGGAGCTGGTTGGTATCGAGCCGGATCCCGAGTGCTGTAATTGTAGAAGTGGGGCCGTGGACACGGCGGAGCACACCCTCGCCGTGTGCACGGCCTGGGATGCCCAGCGCGCCGAACTAGTTGGTGTGCTGGGTGAGGACTTGTCGCTCTCAGCCATCGTTTCGCTTATGGCTGAGAGCGAACAGTGTTGGGCCGCTGTCGCCTCCTTCGCTGGGGAGGTGATGGCGGCAAAGAGGGAGGCCCTGCGGGAGCGCGAACGCGCTGGCGAAACTTTGCCACCCCGCAGGGCCCCGGGTAGGGGTCGTCGGCGCGCAATAGCCGGCGGCCCTCCCCTAAGAGGTGGTCGTGCGCGGCGGGTTGGCATCCAGAGACCCGCCGCAGCAAACGCGACAGGGGGGACCAATGCTCCCCTCATCAGGTCGGGCCCCGATTAACGGGACCATCCCTTACCGGGTCATGGTAAAGCTCAAGGCACCATCATGGCCCGGTAGGGCAAAGCGGAGAACAAAAAAAAAAAAAAAAAAAAAAAAAAGCATATCGATACCTTTGGGTAGAAAGGTCGTATAAACCATTTTGGCCAAATAGAGTTATATATACCATTTTTATCAGATTTTTTTTCTCTATCGATCTGTATATATAAAATGTAGAAATTCGCCCAAAAATGGTTAATACGACCTAGAAATTTTCGGTCATAGCCTCTTAAAAAAGGTAAATTTTCAGTGTACAAGCCGAATAGTTTTTTTTTGTAGTTTTGTTATGATGTAGTGACCATAATAAATATTAACTCAGGGCGTAAAAATAGTCGTTCATTGTAAATGGTTTATACACCCTAACGTGTTAAATGCATTACCTAAACATAGTTTAAATTCGACGTCGTAAATCCAAAGGCAGGTCGCGACGTTGGTGTATAAACCATATTCGTTGCAAGAAGCACTTTACGACCAACACAAAAGCTCGCATTTCAAAAAACAAAAGCCTTTGGGCGGACAGCGACAAGACGAAGAGCGAGCGGGATGGACATACGAGTACTTACCCGGCGCATTGAACGCGAAGTTAAAAAAATTACTGTCTGGAGTCCAACACAATGGCCATCATACATTGAGGCTGCGAGAAAAAATCCTAGGCCTTATAATGTTAATGTAATGGAGTATTCTGATTTTCTCAATTGGAATGAAATAACAGCTGAGACATTTACAAATGAAACTTCCAAAGCCCTGAAAATGCGAAACATCCGAATTATAACGTTGAAGAAAAAGAATCCAAATGAAATGTACATTAAATATTCAATGAAAGAAGAGACGTCACCTGATAAAGTACTATTATTTAAAAAATCTGGCAATAAAGAAAAAGGTAAGGGTAGAGGTAAAGGAAGATCGAAAAGCCGTGCGATATTACCCGAACAAGGTGTAAGCAATGATACACATAAAAGGGTGATGACTATGTCCCCAACTGTACTTTATAAAAACAAATTGCAAATATCGGATGCAAAATATAAGGATTTAAAACGTCTATGTGATAATGGAATCATACCGAAAAGGTACCACCATGATTATCTTGACTTACCCCATGGAAATGTGACTGACTCTCTTACTCTAACCGACGAAGAAGACGAGAAAGAGCTAATTGAATAATTCAATTACTTATTATTATAAAAATATAAATAATAATAGGTTTTCTTATATACGTAATTTCATATTTTGTTCGTAAGCTAAATTTATTATTCAGTAAAAAACAAGACTTTGTAAAATGATTGTATTCTTTGTCACCTACATTTATTTTTTTGTAATAATAATAATAATATATTTCAAACGAATATATAATTCGTTTTAAAATAATTTACAATAGTAATTACAATAATTTATGGTAACAATTCATTAAAATAATTTTAAACTAATTATGAATACAAATTGAAATCACAAATAAGTAACTTTTTAGTTTATACGCTAGTTAAGTTTAGTGCTTGATAGTTTTTTTTTTATTTAGTTGTAATTCAATAAATTACTTAGAAAGTAAGCCTTAGTACAAAGGCTTAATTCAATAATTTATTGAATTACATTTAAGTATGTACAAAAAAGATCGATCAAGTCATAATTTTATAAATAATAAAAATGGCTGATTAGTTTAAATTAGAAGAAGATTGCATAATTTTTGTTTTTTATGACTAAGTAGATTGTTTTATTTCAGTTTTCAGTTTAAGTGGTTATATTCTTTCAATTTAAAAATGTTAAACCTGTAAGGTATGTTGAATTATTAAAATATTAGTAAATGTTGATTAAAAAGTATACCTAATAAATGTTGATTTCGTATTGCAGGTAGTTTTATTTTATTTGAATCGATCATTATTGGGTAGAAGAATAATAATAATTGAGTTCCTACTAATTCTGAGAGTAACATGGCTGTTTATTATTGAGAATTCAATTAATCTATGATTATAAATGGTTTTTAATACGATAAAAACTACATCTATGGGATTTAAAGCCAGTGAATGCTTACCAAAAATTGATATACGACCTATACATTTTTTTTTAAGTACATTTTCATGGGGTGTATTAACCAACAATTGATGTTTTCTTAGATGTAAATCCAGGCTAACTTTAAAACTAACGAGGATAGACAGGTTTTGATGATTCAACCTTTTTCATTCGCAAATTGTAAGAACTTTTCCCATAGATCATTTTTTTATAACTTCGAAAACAAAAAAGTTATGAATTTTTATGTAAAAAAAAAAACGTTTTTCTGCTCTCCTGAAAAGTCGGGTTTTGGTTTATACGACCTTTCTACCCAAAGGTATCGATATGCTAAGTATGTTTTATAAAATTGGCTGGCGAAATTGCAATTGTACGAACAATTTATAATTATTAATACGGGTACTAATTACGTTTCATATAACTTTAGAAATTTAAGTAAAATAAGGTTTTCGAAAAAAAAAAACTTCACTCGGTTAGCTTCGAGATCTAATAACCCTGCAATTTTTTCCTTTTGCTCCTTAGTTAATCTTCTGCTCCGTGGACAGTGTTGAAAAGGATTTTCACTTTTTTCACGAAAAAAATTTTTAGTAATAAATTAAATAATAAAAAAATAATAATATCCGTATGAATATACTCATTCAAAAACAAGCTAATCATCCAATTCATTCTTAATTTAAAAAAGAAATTGAATAAATGTACAAATAAATATAATATATTAGTCCAGTAGCCGTACAAATAGTCACATCCTATAAAATTTGTAGTTTGCAGCTTTCAGATCGTATATCTTTTTAGGGTTCCGTACCCAAAGGGTAAAAACGGAAACCCTATTACTGAGACTTCGCTGTCCGTCCGTTCGGCCGTCTGTCACCAGGCTGTATCTCAAGAACGGTGATAGCTAGAGAGTTGAAATTTTCACAGATGATGTATTTCTATTGCCGCTATAACAACAAATACTAAAAATAAAATAAAATAAATATTTAAGGGGGGCTCCCATACAAAAAACTGATTTTTTTTACCGTTTCTTGCTCGATACTAATAACGTTGCCTTATTTTGCATAGATAATGGCACGGAACCCTTCGTGCGCGAGTCCCACTCGCACTTGACCAATTTTATTTATTTAAGTAGATTATGTCTTAAAACAAACACTGCTAACTAACAAGACCAGTTAAATATGAGATACGTGTCTCAAATACTTACAGAAAGCGAAAAACAGTACTTAAGCATTTCAACGTAAATTTCTTTCTTTCCTTCCCAATAATGTTCTTCCCACATATTTTTCCAGTAACCATAATCAAGACAACATCTACATCTTCCAAAATATGTATTAACTTCATTGGTTTTTGAACTCATTGTAACAATTTTAAAAGAAAACGTAACCAAAGCACAGAACCAAAGCACGCGTACACCACAGAATAGATCAAAGAATATACTACTCTCTAACGAGAGAAGAAGTACATCTCAATAGTAAAAAAATGCAACCACAGCCAATACACGTACGAGACGCTAGCGCCCAAAGCAAAGAATATACTACTCTCCAGGGTCTATTATGTTGTATGACGAGATTTTGCTCTTGCACACATGCTCAAATATGTATGTGTGCGTTGCTATTGTAGCAGTATTGCATAGGAAAAAATTTAAAAATTTTTGGTCTGGTCACACTGTCGCTTCAATGAGGCCACTCTTTGATGAGGCCGCCATTATCATAATATTTATTATGTTATGATTGTGGTTTTTAATATTTTATCCAAAGAATCAAAATATTATTAAAATATACTCTCTAGTAGTTATTATAGTAATTTTGACTGAATATTCTACGTTCTTGGAGTGAATTCTATGTGTTGTGCGTAGAGAACATTATTTACGAAAGGACGTTTATTGTTAGGTTACTTTTTCTTATTTTTGTTTAAGTTTGGTTATTTAATTATGTCCGTGAATAACCATAGAAAGTGTTCTAAGTGCGGCAGAACACGTGCCGAAGACATGACGGTGACCTATCACAGGTTTCCAAATCCAGGAATAACCAATGTTACTAGGTAAGTACAAAATACAACCCGGTATATTTAAGACCTCATGCGTTTATTAAACAAAATACTATTTTAATCTTTATTTACATCATCATATACTATCACCTACTGTACTCATCATCCTTCTACCTTTTCTTCCAAAACTATGTTGGAGTGGGCTTCCAGTATTACCTGATTCAACTGAATACCAGTATTTTATATGGACATTTTACAGGGCTCGTGTTTGGGCTAAATACTGTTGGCCAAATGAAGATTGGACTTCCATTGAATCATTACATTCACTCTATAGTCGGAATAAGGTGTTGTGTGGAAGACATTTCAACTCAATTCAATTTATGGATGATAAAAGGCAAAAATTGAGTAAGTTTGCCGTTCCTGAGTCAACTATAGTGGAAGAAATACTAAATGAAAGAGAAAATATTTTCAACCAGGTATTGTATTCATATAGATTGTTCTAGTAATAGTCTCCCGAACAAATTCCTACAAAAGCAACCAATCTCAGTTGGGTTCAGCCAACTATGCATGACATATTACAGTGTATGAGGGTGTGCGCAAACATAGGTGTGAGATTACACATATGTTTGCGCACACCCTCGTACACTATTCGCTCACTCTCATAATCCGATGGGATGACAATCGAACACTGCTGAAAAGAGATCAGATGAAGGATTGTTCTAAATAGCAGTGGTGAAGCATATAGGGAAGTCGGTAGAACCAGCCTAGAAGTGACCAACATGTTTTACTTTATAAATCTAGTCAATATTGTTACTATTATTGTTATAGATACAATAATAGTTATGCGTCCAAAGTTAGCACAATGGATCAAGATTCTAAAACTTTACACTACTATGATAGCACTTGCAAAAGTTTAAAATTAATAATTAATTTCAGAATGTCAATCAGTCCGATGTAATTGCTGCACAGCCAAAGTTAACAATACCTATGTCGCAAATAGAAAATGTTGTGATGGAACCTAGTACCAGTACAGGGTCATCAAAACAACACACTTTTGCAGATTTCATAAGAACAACTGAATCCATTAGCCCTACGCAGGTAATTAATTTTAGATTTTTATTTTAATCTTTATTATAAGTTTGATAATAGCGGACTTGCAGAGAAAGTACAGATGTTCAATGCAACGAAAACCCTATAGAAGGGTACACAAATAACTTTAGTGCTGTGTTGTTAGATATACAGTTCTACATAATAGTAGGCATTGTAGTAGGCTTGCACAACTAGCATTTATAATAATAATTTATTTCACACATTTCACACAAATGTACAAGTAAAAACATAAATAAACTTGAGTCATTAAAGCATTAAAGGTAGATAGGCATCCTTACTAGGTTAAAAACCTGTGCTATGGGATACCTATTTCTCCTTGTTGCAGATAATATGCTAGAGACATCATAAGATAAGCGGAATGTGTATGTGTGTGTGTCCGCTACATACTAATGGTAGGAGGATGTGTCTGCGCGCGTGTATGAGGACGTACTTTCAAATTCCGAATTAAAGTTGTTTATGTCACATCACATCTGAATAAATAATCCTTACTTGTTATAATTATTAGCCTATACAGTATCTCTAAATGAAATTTACTTTTTAGGCACTGTTAAATGGAGTCATATAGAAGCATTTTATAACTTGGACAAGAACAATCCGTATTTTGTATATGCTCCTCAGCTAACAGATCATCATTTGCATATGTCAACTTTTGTTGCCTGGTATCAATATTAATAGATAAATAAAAGCTTTATTGCTTCCCATAATTACAAAGATACACAAGAATAATTATAAAATACAGATTTGATCTACTGATGTAAAATATAAGAGGATGATAAAAATCATCATTTCTTATCTTATTTACTTCTTTTACACACAAAATCTATATTAATTAAGCCCTTTCCCTAATATGAGCCCAAATGATTGCTGCAAGACGTTTTTTTATTCCGCATAGATTGTAAACAAGCATAAGGGTAAATATTTCAAAGTTAGTAAGTATTAGTTACATCCTGAGACTGACTCTTAACATCTGGGCGAAAAAAAAATTAACATTGTTTTTGTGATTTCAGATGAACTTCCAGCTGAAGCCCATGCAACAGCCACTTTCGTGCAAAAATTTGACGAGCTTTTTGATGCTGTCAACGCAGACAGCCCGGACTTGAGGAGAGGAAAAAAATACTCTACAAATTTAAGAAAGTGGACTCCCCATTTAGGTTTATTTAAAGAAATGAAATTTTTTATAGCTAATATGAAATACATAGGGAGTAAATCGAATCCTCCGTCCCAAGAAGGGTGGATTCATTCATTAAATGCAATAGAAAGATTGTGGAATAATTTGCGGGCTATAGGCATTAAGAGTTTCCACACGTCGCTTAAATCAAGATCCCTTGGAAAACTGTTTTGGCTGCATCAGATATAGCTGTGGATCCAATAATAATCCAACAATTAATCAATTTATAGCGGGAATCAAAACTGCTATAATATCCAATTTAAAACATGCTGGACAAAAAAGGAACTGTGAAAATGACTCAGCATTAATTGCAAATAATTTATTAACTTTTTTAACGGGAACCATCCCTTCGTCGTGTGAACCAAACTCGTCTTCCTTCAAATTTGACGAAAATAAAGAGATGGCAAATTTACTATCTGATGCAGTTGAAGCAGTTGAACAAGGGACATCCGAAAGTCAGGCTTGTGGATATGTGTGTGGTTTCATATTTAAAAGAATAAAATACAATGACTGCCTAGATTGCCGAAAGGCATTTTTGTCCCAAAATATAGAAACCATACACATGTTTACAAGTTTCAAGGAATATGACTCAAGTCATGAGTCATTAAATTATGTTAACAAAGATATGGTGACGTGTGTAGAAACGATGTCAACTATAATTAATGATTTCATGAAAACAAATGCCTTTAGGCAACAACTTAAAATTAATGTTGTTAAAAATCTAGAATGTGTGAATTATGTTTTTTTAAATAAATGTATAAATCATTTAGAATTAAATGAAAATCATTTAAAAATAAGCTCATTTTTTATTGTAATTAAAAGATATTGTGTTTTAATTAATAGAGCTATGGAAGACGAAGAGAAAAAGAAAAGTTTTGAACGCAAAATGAAAATATTAAAGAATAAATAAAATAATACATAATATGATTGTTTTAATTACTTCCTGTAGGCAAGAATATGAAGCACGATCCTTAATAATATATTAAGGAACAATATATATTTAAAATGGTTCACGATCATAATATATAGTACAGCCAAGAGCAAATATTACAACGTTTGAAAGTTCCCGCGCGTGTTGATTTATTGCTATTCCGCAATGGCGCTAGCGTCTCGTACGTGTATTGGCTGTGGTTGCATTTTTTTACTATTGAGATGTACTTCTTCTCTCGTTAGAGAGTAGTATATTCTTTGGTCTTGACCACACTTGTAGCACCTAGGTTTAGATCTGCACAAATTTTTTACATGACCGTATCTACAACAATTGAAACATTGTATAGTAGGGTATATGTACAACTCCACAGTTAAAGCTGTGTAACACATGTAAATGCGTTTGGGGAGAATTTGTCCATCAAAAGTAAGAATTACAGTTTGCGTATTTACATACCTAATATTACCATCTGTAGTAACTTTTCTCTTAATACGTCTTAATTTAATAACTGGACCACACCCTGTAGGAACTGATATGCTATCTAATACCTCACTGTCAGTCCGGGTGACTGAAAAGGTAGGGATAAAAGCTTTATATTTATCATTCTGTAATTGTAAACTATTAATAAAGGAATTAGCATCGTTATAATCTGAGAACTCTATGGACATCTTGTTGCGACCGATTTTTTTTAAACTTCCGTTCACAATATTTTTGTATGAATTTCTTTTTAATAAGCGCCCGAATGTTACAATATTCACATAAGCACCGTCGTTTGACTCAAATTCTCTTTGAATGTGTACACAATAGGGAGCAATATCTGAAGCGTTATAGAGCAGCCTAGCCACCGTTTCTGATGACTGTGCCGGTGTATTAGTTGTAAGTTTTTTAGAATTATCTACATTCGGTAATGCAGCTACATCGTTGACAATAGTAGTTTCAGGTTTACAAATGTCCATATCTTGACCACAAAGACAGTCGGATTCTTTTCTGGCGCCATTTTTCCTACGCCTCTTATTACAGCTTTTACATAATGAATGACGCGCAGACAATCTTTTACGTTTTGGAACATTAGTTCGACCTAACGAACTATCCGTATCAAAGCTAGTTTCATTATTTGATATGGTGACATAATGCGCTACTTCATCAACTGTCCCTCCACCTCCAGGGTCTATAGGAGGATCCATGGTAAAAGCATAAAAACTTAAAAACTAGTACTTACCTAGAAGAATGACTACAAATAACTATTTATATTGTAAAGGTTGTGATCATTGAATATGACCTATACAATGATACAGTCCACTTAAGATTTGTTTTTAAAAATAGAATAAAAAATTTAAAATTTGAAAATAAAAAGAATAGAGATGAAGGGAGGACATGAAGAGAGGATGTTGAAAAATGATGGTAAAATAGTTTTTCTTTATTATAAAAAATATAACAAGTTAATTAAATGTGTTTTAAATTATTATTATAAATTAATGTAAAGAATAAGTTTTACAAATGGTGGAGGCGCCGGGTATAGCGGCCCGATTGGTAAACCAGCTCCTACGCCCAGGGATGTGTTGACGAGCAAAGGGTCGACACAGGATAAATGTTTATTATCAGAGAAGTAGCCGTATCTTTTTATTAAATTTTTATAAATTATTTATAACTAAGATGGAACTAGCCACGATAACTTTCGGTGGTTGCGCACAGGAGTGCCTAGATGAATTCGAAGAAATGTTTTATGCTTTAATAACTTTCAAGAGATGCTCGTCTGAAGAAGAAAAATTATCACTATTGCCCTCATTTTTAAGGGGTAACGCCTTACTTTTCTTCCGGGGCATTAAAGACACGTGCAAAAGCGTGCAGGAGGTATTTGATAGTCTAAGGGAAGAGTTCCAAGTAGTAAATTACCAAGAATGTTCGCAATAATTATTTACATAATGATGTAAATTGGTTTAGTGATTCAATTAGATTAAGGTTATATATATAGTGATAATTATAATTTACTAATATTGTTTTATTTTGGTGTGTTTCATATTGTTCGGGATCGGCGAGACTTCATAATGACGTCAGCATATTTGTACTTAAGAAAGAGGCAATGAAAAGGAACCACATCAAAAATTTAATTATTTTTTCATATTTATATTTTGAATGTTTAGTTAAAAATGTGAGATAAATATATTAACATAGTAATTGGATAGTGAGTATTTCGTACTGGGTTATGATTATAGTATTAAGGTAGAGCGATTAATAGGTATAATAATGGGTTGTATTGAGTTATAATGTCAAAGGAAGTGGCTTGGTAGAGTTAGTTGGATGAGTCGTATCAACGGGTAATATCTTTGAATGCAACATGGTAAGGCCATAGGCTATTTGTCATGGAATCCTGTTTTGGGATATCACGCATTTTAGAGATAGAACTCATAAGATAGGATTTAGGAAAGTAGGTGCTAGAGTAAAGTATTTGTTCATTAGGAGAGAAATGTGAAAGGTTGAAAATTGAAAGAAGTTGTATTATAGTGAGAGGTTGCTGATAATATTTTTATTTCATTTATTGGGTAATAGTTAGATAATAATGATTAGCGAATAGTTTATAATTACTTAGATAATAGAATGATTGATTATTTAAAACGTTACTTGTGGTAGAAGAATGGTTGGTAAATTTATCTCACGAGAAGGAATTCTAAATGTGGAATAAATTGGTCATTCCCGAGCATTCAGGATTACTTAGTAGAAATTATACCTAAATAATTGAAAAGAAGGTTGAGTATTATCTGAGCATACTTAAAATTTTAATTTGATAATCTCTGGATTCTATCAATTATAATGGTTTCTTATGTAAATTTTCTCATTAAGCTGGAAAGCTGTTAAATTAGCATATCTTTCGGATATATGATGCTGACCTCATAATTGAAGCTCGATAGTTTTTATAAGAGCATTAATTGTTTGGTGATGAACATTTTTCTGATTGATTGTTGATGATTTATGCTTTGTGTCTTGGTGTGATAGTTTTAAGGATGCCTTATCACTCTTGTTTATTATTGGATAAATCAATTTTAAAGATGAAGTAGTTTAATGTTTTATGAAAAGAGTGATATGATATAAGGGCATCGTAGTTAGTGTGATTCGGATAACTAAGATTAGAAAGGCAATTTTTGGTTGGTTTTTTTGCTTTTCAAGTTTTTCGAAATGTATTGCTTCGAAAAGCTAGGTCCTAGCTGGATCTAATCTGGTTCATTCTAGTTTGTTATCATGCTTTCCAACCTTAGGTAGGGTGTCCAGTATTTTGTAACTTAGAAAAAAAATTTTTTTTTTTTTGGAAAAAAAATTTTTTTTTATCCTCTAAGGGGGGGAGAATGTAAAGGTTGTGATCATTGAATATGACCTATACAATGATACAGTCCACTTAAGATTTGTTTTTAAAAATAGAATAAAAAATTTAAAATTTGAAAATAAAAAGAATAGAGATGAAGGGAGGACATGAAGAGAGGATGTTGAAAAATGATGGTAAAATAGTTTTTCTTTATTATAAAAAATATAACAAGTTAATTAAATGTGTTTTAAATTATTATTATAAATTAATGTAAAGAATAAGTTTTACAATATATACACTACACAATATTTAACAAGATCCTGAACCAAGAAAAAATAAAAATAAAAACACAAAACTCCAAAACAGGACCGCCCGATTTGAGGTTTCCCGCGCTTTTTGAAATTGTACTTTATTTTGACACTACGTACTTTTTTTTTCTTACCTAAAATAACTAATGTACTTTAACTGCAAAGAAAAAAGGTGGCAACCCTATTCATAGGGCTCCTCCAAAGAACTAACCTCTCAAACTAAACTAAATTCATTCATCAAATTAAATTCTCCAAAATATCTAATTATAAAAGGGGTGACGATTTTTGTCTTTGTTTCATACATTGTGATGATTTATTTGGGGTCTTGGGATTGAAGGAGTGCAAACGGCGCAGGGTCTCGAAGTTCGGCGTTTTTTTAAGGAGCCCTATGTGATGTAGTGGAAGAATAAGAGCTTTTTAGAGAACTTTTGTTTCTTTATTCTTTCTGTGACTGTCGCCGTTTGTCAACTTGTCACCTGTGTCGTCACATGGTTGTCACCATTGTATAATTTGCCCTTATTTTAATTAGCAATTTTTTACATCTTATTTGTTTTAATTATAATTTTAGTTATAAGTTGAATGTATCAGGCAGGAGTATATTCTGCGAGCATATCTTCTCTCATCAAAACTGCAATATTCCGTATATGTTTTATCATGAAGACGACATGCTGTATTCCTAAATGCAAAAGCAAGCGAAAGAATGTGGCTCTGCACCAATTTCCGATTCGAGAAACAGTCACCAAAAAGTGTATTTAGAGTATTGACTCTGCTCTTTTGAAGGGCCTTTCGGAAGATCAAGTAAGATCGTCATATGTGTGTAACAAACACTTTGAACTACGAATTGTTACGACGCTGGCAATTCTCATATTCTACTATATTCTTAAAAGAGGAAATTGAGACTGACGCATTTGCTACTAGTTATGAATCTCAAGGCCCATCGGCTATTCAGGGCAGTGTTGCCAGAGTGATTTGGTCGAAAGTTACGTTGGCATCCATGAAAAGTTACATTTTTAAACTAAAACTTACGTAGTGGTAATTTTATGAGTGTGAATGTAGCAGCCATCAGCCAAATTTATAATTATTTACAAATAGAGTAAATAATTAATAAAATATTATTTTTTAAAAATGCGCATTTATATTTTTTTATAAATATTATTTTTTAAATTATTTACTCTATTTATTTGTAGTTTTAAATTTTTCTGATGTCTGCTACATTCACGCTCATGTAATTTTCAGCTCATAGATCAAAAATTATTATTATTTTATATTTTCTTGTACACAATAATTAAAAAAAATTATATTTATCAATATAATTATAACTTTTTTAATTTTTTGGTAGTTTTTGTTTTCATTAAATAAATTTAGATAAGAATATTTTAATTTTTCAAGATTTTTTTTTCATTTTTACCTCTTTTGTAATTCTTGAGAAGTTACTTAAATTTAACTAAAATTGTTTCTTACATACATGTTACATGAACTGATCAAAAGTTACGTAAAATGTAAAAAATGTAACCTTCTGGCAACACTGATTCAGGGTGTCAGTTAGTACCCGGGTTTTCTGCTTTAATTTAATTTAATAAGTCAGTTATGTAATTTTAAAGTTAACAATTTACTGTTGTAAATTCTGTTTCTGTTTCTGTTGTCCGTATACTGAAGAATGCAAGTGTCGCCACCCCTTTTTGTTCCTAGGGTGCTGTAAAAGTAAGGAAGGAAGGAAGGAAAGGAAAGGAAGGAATATTGTACACATATAACATCCTCTGTCAGAGACGAAAATTTATTGTACGTTATAAAAAATAAAATTGTTATTTTAAATAATCGTCCGCCATTTGTTAACACGAGGCATAAGCACAATCTTGTAATGCATGTAACTCGACTATGATAATGATAATAAAATAAATCTTTGGAGTAAGTAGTTCTGGGGCAATACATATTGTTTAGTTTTTAAAAGTATATTGGCTTGCTCTGACCTTGATAATAAGTGTACCTATATAATATTTATATTTATAAGTGTATTTTCGTAGATATGTTCATTCTGTTTTGTCATTTACAATAAAATAATTCGGTAACCACATAGTTGTAATTTTATTTTTACATCTAAATAATTATCTATTGTGTAAAATATGTGGCTGTATTACATGTTTGTTAACTTTATCGTTTATCGATTTTAATGCTTCTTTTTTGTTGGAAAGAAAATGTTTCAGACGTGGTTCTATGATAGGGAAATTAGGTTTTCGTGATGGCAGTCCAGGGAATTAGATAGCAACTTTCGAAAATCATAGGGCAATGTTTGAGGTCGGTTTTTTATTGTTAAAAGCTGTGATTTGAAAGAGGATAAATTTTGTAATATAAATATTTATGTAGGGATTATCTCCGAAAATATTGTCCGTGGTGACGTATTAAGAATAGAATCGTCAGCACCCTCATCTTCCGCGAGCATGCGGCTCGCCAAGGCGGTCCGCCTAGTCCTCGGGAGTGGGTCGAGGCGCGGCACTGACGGAGGATCTGACGTACCACCTCACCCAGCTCCTCACGAGTCATCGCTGTTTCGCCAAGCACCCGTGGGAGCTGGTTGGTATTGAGTTGGATCCCGAGTGCCGCAATTGTGGGAGTGGGGCGTGGACACGGCGGAACACACCCTCGCCGTGTGAACGGCCTGGGACACCCAGCGTGTTGACCTCGTCGACGTTCTGGGCAAAGATTCGTCACCCTCAATGAACAATGTTGGGCTGCCGTCGCCTCCTTAGCCAGGGATGTGATAGCGGCAAAGAAGGAGTCCCTGCGGGAGCCCGACCGCGCTGGCGAATCTTTGCTACCCCGCAGGGCCCCAGGCAGAGGTCATCGGCGCTCAATAGCCGGCAGCTTACCCCGACGAGGTGGTCCCGTGGGTCACTTGAGTACTGATTCGTCGCGGCAAATGTGGTGGTCGGCCACGTCAACACGATGGGGGAAACTAATGTTACCACCATCGGGTCGGGACACGATTAGCGGGGCCACCTCTCGCCGGGTCATGGTAGAGTTCAAGGCATCATCATGGCACGGCAGGGCAGAAAGCGGTTATAAAAAGTAAACAAAACAAATCCACCCCCACCTTTTTCCCAGGCTGCTCTAAAAGCCAGCTATGGAATATTCTGCACAGATAATAAATCCTCTATGAAAGACGGAAAACTCGAAAATAAACCTTACGCCAACACGTCAGGTCAGCGCTGCACAGTAAATCAAAATCCTCCCATAGTTGAAGGGGCCCGTGCTCAAAAGTAGGCCGTTCATGGGCTGGAGAGAGATAGAGAGAGGACTTATTTCTAAAGGTATCTAAGGATCCAATCCTTTTATTTTATGCACTAAATTAGTGAAAAAAATGTTTAAAATGTAAATATGTTGGAAAAAACGGATTTCATCAACACTTTTAGAGATAACCCCTCTCTCTAATAGATCGAGATGCGAGAGGTGAAATCTTTTACTCATTTTCTCAGCGATAAAATTTATTGGATAAGGTTGTCTTTATGATAGTACAAACAATGTACTATCATTGCAAAAATACCCGCCACTCTGTCTTGTCGGCCATTCTTCTTCAGATGCTGGTCTAGTAAAAATAGCAATAAAATTTAAATAAAAAAATTATAACTCTCTCTCCAGCACATTTCCGTCCCACTGTTGGGTACAGGCCTTCTCTTACTTTATCCCGAATTTTGAAATTCCGATTTCCAAAAGTCCGAATTTCATAATACCGAAAAATTTTTATGTCTAGCTATTATTAAAAATTGGTCAAGTGCGAGTTGGACTCGCGCACGAAGGGTTCCGTACCATTATCTATGCAACATAAGGCAAGAAACGGTAAAAAAATCATGTTTGTTGTATGGTAGCCCCCCTCAAATATTTATTTTATTTTATTTTTAGTATTTGTTGTTATAGCGGCAATAGAAATATATCATCTGTGAAAATTTCAACTCTCTAGCTATCACCGTTCTTGAGATACAGCCTGGTGACAGACGGACGGACGGACGGACGAACGGACGGACGGACAGCGAAGTCTCAGTAATAGGGTCCCGTTTTTACCCTTTGGGTACGGAACCCTAAAAATCACGAAACATGTTTAACCGAAAGTCATAAATACGATTTGATACTTTTCTGATTTTCATTTGTCCGAGGAGTCAAATGCTCGAAGAGTTCTCGTTCCGAAAAACGACATTCCGATTTTCGATATTTTATATAATTTTACGACTAGAACGAATCGCTGCAAAACCGACTTCACGTAGTCTTGTTTGCCCTACACTAGAGTGGTGAGGCTTCAAGCCACCTGCTCCACAGCCCACGCGCCGCCCCAGCCCTCCGTGCCTACGCGGGCTTAAATTGCACTTTAACACTAATTAGGAATAAGTTTTTCGGAATATTTGGGTGTTCACACGGAGAACCAGCGTAAAAAACCAGCAGCATTACCTTCCAAGTCAGTACTTTCATCAAAAGATAACATGTTTAACTTACAGTAATATAGGTATCGATTTCACAATTAACTTCATATCTGTATATCAATTTACTGTAGTTAACCCAAACAGCGCAAAATATAAGCCCCTATGAGATTATCGTATTTGTGGCAAACGATCATTTTCGACACCGACTTCAAACTAATGTTGGTAAAGTAAAATTTTATGGGCCGCCGTTACGTCATTGACAATTTGCGTTTTATAAACCAATTGGCGTGTGGCACACAACCGTTGGCGTACAGCTTATTAAACGGGTACAGTTTTGCAGCTCCAACAGCTACTTTGGCTACATAAAGTGACGGTTGTAAATGTATTTTAAAAATGTATTTTGAAGCCTCAAGTAATTGAAATACTAATTACAAATTACTTCGACATCTGGTAATTGAAATACAAATTACATTTTGAGGCAGTAATTGAAATACAATTACAAAATACGTAATTGTATTTCAATTACGTATTTCCCTGTTCGTAACAGATAGGTATAATTTTTTATATTATAATAGAACATTAGGTTATTTGTATTCAGTACATAAATAAAACAGTGTGCTCTTGTATTTTATAATTTATTCAATAAAAATTCTACTATCACAATTTTGTTGGATCAACCCTATGAGTTCTGCGGATATGGCGTTTCAAACTATTTGCGGTAATATAATTTTGACCACAAATATTACAATTATATCGTTTCTCTCCGCTATGTTTTAATAAATGATCTCTTAATTCTGCTCTCGAAAAACATTTCATATCACACAAATCGCACTCGAGCAATTTTAAGTTTTTATGGTTTTTTAAATGCTTTTCATATGATGGCCGCCACGTAAAAGCTTTGTCACAGATTTCACAAGAAGTAACTTCCACAGATTCTTTGTGCTTATTAAGTAAATGAACATGACGTAAATACTCTTTTGTAAATATTTCATTGCAATGCTCACATTTAAACTTCGAATGCAATTTATGAAACCAAAATTCATGAGTTAATTTTTTTTTCAAAGTAGGAAATGTTCTGCGGCACACTATACATGCGTATTTGCCAGCATCATGGGATTTTATATGTCTTTTTAGTCTGATTTCTGATGCGAAAACATCACCACAATCAAAACATACATAATTGCGATAATGAGAATTCATATGTGTTTGTAATAAATTAAAAAACATGAACTCTTTTTGACACAAAACACATTTTAGCTGTTCATTTATATCATATGGGATAACTTTTGTATAAGCCTGATCTATATCAATATTATGTTTATCTTTCACATGTTTTAACATGTCATTCCAATCTGGAATTGGGATGGAACATTCCATACATTCCAGTTTATGTATATCCAGTTTTACTATTTCGTGCAACCAATAAGGTTTCATAGTAAAATCGATATTTTTAATTTTTTCTTTTTTATGTTTTGTTTTAGTATGGGCTCTTAAATCGTCTGGGTTTTCATAATATTCACCAGAACAATACGCACAAGCATATCTATTTGCTTGTGTTTTGAAGAGCATGGCATTTGTTAAAGTCGAAATAGATTTAAGTTCTTCTATAAGTTTAAGTCTATTTTCTTCTCTTACATATTTGTCTTCTCCTAATTGACTTTCTATTTCTGTAAAATAAACACAAAAAAAAATTATTAGTATCACAGATTTACCAGAAAGTGTGTCAATGGCCACGTAATTGACCGGTTTGAAGTCACATAAATATCTATAAAACCATAGACTAATAAAACAAGACTTATATTCCAGTAGTCATACTTGTTTTATTGCTTATAAAGATAATATTTATACTTTGCGAGAACTACTATGTCAGTACAGTTGAGAAGTCCATAACTATAATATTATTAGACCCGTGTCTACAAGATTGTACCTACTAAGTGGTAAATATGTAAGCATGTGTACAACTCCTGCTGGTATATAGATACTTTTATGCTTATATTATAAAGCTGAAAAGTTAGTTTGAACGCGCTAATCTCAGGAACCGCGTGTCTGAATTGAAAAATTCTTTCAGTGTTGGACATTTATCGCAGCGAACAAAAGAAGCGAAGTATCAGTGAAAAATGTTGCAAAACGGGGAAGTATTCAAAATTTTACGCGTACGAAGTCACGGGTAACAGCCAGTATAACAAAATCAGCTAATACTTACCAATAGGATCCATTTTCATTTTACCAGCTATAGTTCTCCTAGGTATATTAAATCTCTCTGAAGCCTCCCTAGGAGTTAGTTTCTTATTCCATACAGCCTTCAAACATGCCCTAAGGTCATCATTACTATATTGTCTATACACTCGGCTTTCTTCAGCTTTGGGTAATGTTTTATCAAATTTGATATCACTATTTGGGTCAATTTTGTTGCTACGGCGAGTTATTCTTGGAGGTTGTGCTGTAATACCTTTTAATTAGAATCAAAAACATTGTCTAGATCTATTGACATTTTGTCCATGTGGTGACGGATTCTAACTACCCCATTACAACTCCAAGGTGCTTTATAGGTTGGCCAAGAGCTATTGTTAACAGATAAAACCCTCTGTAAAAGATGGAAAATTTTAAAATGACCCCCAACACACCTGGTCAGTGCGGTACTGTAGAGTGTAGACCATATAAACCATATTTCCTCCTAAAGTTGAGGCCCGTGCTGAACAGTGGGACATTAATGCCGTTAATGGGATGGAGAGAGAGAAAGAGTTCAAAGATTTATAAATAAATAAATAAATTTCAAACCATTGCCATTTCAATTATCGAAGCATAGAAATACAGCTTAATTCGGGACCAGAGTGCGCTGTGAAATGTTCAATATACTAATACTAGTCACTATCTCACTTACTTTGTAAAATCTCTTTTAAATCCTCATCTTTTAAATATTCAACTTCTTCTAAATACTCTATTTCTTCATAATCCATGCCTATCTCTTCCGTTTCCTTGTATTCTTCTTTATGAACTATCTCTTTTAATTCTTCTTCTATCTCTAATAGTGGGTCATGTTCTTTAACTTCTGTTACTTCATACATTTCTTCATAGTCTATCTCTTTTATTACTACTTCTCTAATCTCTTCACTTTGACAGACTATTTCTTCTAAAAAATTTCTGTCTTCTGTTAATTTAATTGTACCTTCTTTTATTTCTTCTAATTTGAGTTCAGGTTCTTGAAAGACAAATTGTTAATTAACATTGCTGTTACAATTTTTAATTAAAAGTTTACTTTAAACCCCGCTAGATGATATGTTAATTGATTTAATTTATGTTACGCTGATATGTTAATTTATTTAATTTATGCAAGCTAATAATTCCGATGTGTGTACATTATGTAGTTGTAACCAATAAATTATCTACATTTTGTATTTGTGGCGGTCATTACACAACCTACTCCACGGCATAGAGTCAACTACCAGGGTCAGACTGAGCAGGAAAGGTACAGGTGGCTAACCACAAGGCTGGGGCTCGAGATTAAATAAGGGTGTAGCCCCAAGGGCTTTGGGGGCCCCGCACTCACCTGCGGTAAAAGGGGGCCAGTTGGCAAATGTCATTTTCAATGTATGAGCAGCCTGTCTGACACTGTGAACCACCAGCACAAGTGCTGACAATACGTGAGGAAAGTAATATTGTAAGGAGAGTTCTGCAAATAAATGAGGAAGGAAACAAGTCAAGAGGAAGACATAAGAAAAGATGGATGGACTGTGTGAATGAGGATATGAAAAAAAGACGAGTTAATTCAGATATGACGGAAAGGCTATAAATTAATTATATGATATGTATTGTGTACAATAAGGATAAATAAATTAATAAAAATTAACAGTGGGATACAACTGGAGAAGGGTTTCACGGGAAGGAGTCCAATAGAAATCGTTGGAGGAGGCTTTTGCCAGGAGGCACAGTGAGCTACGTAACATACTATGACCATATGAGATGCAAAATAACGGAACTGCAAGACGTAGCTCAGGATAAAAAGGCTATTGAATTGAAAATTAATTAAAATATTACCTGCTTCAATAGCATTGTCAAATATATGTAATTGTGATTCCAAGATAGTGTTCTTGAAATTATAAGCATCCCGTAGTTTTGTGACACAGATATTACATATCCTATTAAGCTCTGACTGTCCTTCTGATTGTTTTATAGGCTGCAACTGAAAAGTGAAATAAACTTCAGAAAATTTTATTGATTGAATGAATAAATAATAAATGTTAGAAAGTATTGTTAGGGTCGTGGGGAGCTACTGGATGCAAGGGAAGCCTATGTGCAACAGTGGAAGGAGAGATGTGAAGAGTGCTGGATGGATGGATTAATAAATATTTATGGAAATGCTGACAGTCAAGCAACTAAAAGAAAACTAAAAAAAAATATGTTTGGGAGCATGGGTTCCAAACTTATATATTTGTGTTATGTGTACCAGAATACAGATATCCTACATACAAAAACTACTTTACTTTTACAAATATATTTTTATAATAGGCAGAAAACATATGATTGGCAAAGTTTATAAGTACCAAACTTTGACAGTTAATAAAAACAAAATAAAAATAGCAGAATCTCAACAAGTCTCATTTTAGATGGAATTCTAAGGACTAATAATTCTATATATATTCTATTATATTATAATATTTCTATGGACTAATAAGATCAAAACATTTATCATCCTTTCTCGATCCACTACTGGACATAAGCCTCCCTCATAGAACAACATAACGTGCGGTCTTGCACAGCCTTCAAAGAGTAAACTAATTATAGCTAATATAGATTTAGCACCGCCTGCTTCCAATGGCTCCGCGCGACTTTGATAATACCGTCATCAGTCCTTCGAGTAAAGTTGCCTTCCCATTAATGAAATATGGATAAAATAATATTAATGTAATATTACTAACTTTAATCGCAAAGACCTCTTCAAGTATTGCAATATAAATTTCTTTTTTTCCATGATCGTTGTAATATGCTTCCCACATGTTTTTTAAATAACCATAAGATAAACAACATCGGCACATACCGAAATAGGTGTTTATTTCTAAGGCCATTTTAAATAGGTAGGTACCTACCCACAGAATAGATAGAAGATACTACGTAATACTACGTATCAGAAGGGAAACTCAGAAGAACGGGTAAATTTTAAAGGAGGGGTATTTTGCATTCTGACAACTGTCATTTGACTGTCATTTGATTGTCATTTGACTGTTCAACTGTCAACTGAGTACAGACGTAATAAATAAGCCAATAAATATTAACCACATGACGTTATAGCCACATATTTTACACAATAGATAATTATTTATATGCAAAAATAAAATTACAACTATATGGTTACCGAATTATTTTATTGTAAATGACAAAACAGAATGAACATATCTACGAAATTACACTTATAAGTATAATATATTATATAGGTACACTTATTATCAAGGTCAGAGCAAGCCAATATTGTATATATGTGTACAATATTCCTTAGCTAACTTTTACAGCACCCTAGGAACAAAAAGGGGTGGCGACACTTGTATTCTTCACTATACGGATAACAGAAACAGAATTTACAACAGTAAACTGTTAATTTTAAAATTACATACCTAGCTGAATTAATAAATTAAATTAAAGCAGAAAACCCGGGTACTAACTGACACCCTGTATAGCCGATGGTCCTTGAGATTCATAACTAGTAGCAAATGCGTCGGTCTCAATTTCCTCTTTTAAGAATAAAGTAGAATATGAGAATTGCCAGCGTCGTAACAAATCGTAGTTCAAAGTGTTTGTTACACACATATGACGATCTTACTTGATCTTCCGAAAGGCCCTTCAAAAGAGCAGAGTCAATACTCTAAATACACTTCTAGGTGACTGTTTCTCGAATCGGGAATTGGTGCAGAGCCACATTCTTTCGCTTGCTTTTGCATTTAGGAATACAGCATGTCGTCTTCATGATAAAACATATACGGAATATTGCAGTTTTGATGAGAGAAGATAATTATGCTCGCAGAATATACTCCTGATACATTCAACTTATAACTAAAATTATAATTAAAGCAAATAAGATGTAAAAAATTGCAAATTAAAATAAGGGCAAATTATACAATGGTGACAACCATGTGACAACACAGGTGACAAGTTCACAAACGGTGACAGTCACAGAAAGAATAAAGAAACAAAAGTTCTCTAAAAAGCTCTTATTCTTCCACTACATCACATAGGGCTCCTTAAAAGAACGCCGAACATCGTGACCCTGCGCCGTTTGCACTCCTTCAATCCCGAGACCCCAAATAAATCATCATTGTATGAAACAAAGACAAAAATCGTCACCCCTTTTATAATTAGATTTTTTGGAGAATTTAATTTGATGAATGAATTTAGTTTAGTTTGAGAGTTTAGTTCTTTGGAGGAGCCCTATGAACCAGAGGTGGTTCCACGGCTACTATCAATCCTCGTCGTCCGGTTTGTGGCCGCCGCATATGTACTTACAAATTTGAATCATGGATCAAATCTGTGTTCTTAAAACATATCACAGAAAGGTTAGAACATAATAGTCTGTGCTGAACAATGGCAACACTAAAATTAATGTCATGGACAGACATGACGCTTTTCAAAGCCTAAGTTTCCTCAAATTTCCTCTGACGTCCGCTGTCACAAAATAGTTGTCTATGGTATTATGGTAGTATGGTAAAATTTTAAAATATTAAAAATTTTTAAAAATTTTATATTGTATATCTATAATATGTTTTTTTTTTTATAATATTGGCTCGCGCGGTTTGCGCAGTTGCCACGAACAAAGGAAGGGAAACAACAGTAATTTTAATTAAAATTTGGATTCGAGAATTTCGAAAGATCAGTAAGATTTTATTAACGGATTAAATAAATAGATGCTATATTTTAATATCATTTTCAGTAATAAAACTACTTAAAGCATTATATATATCGAAGTTATTAGATGCTAGAAGAACAGTAATAGAAGTAGGAAAGTAACAAAGTTAAAAACAAATGGTAGGCTTAATTTACAACGACAACCACGCGAAACAGTTGCAGACTGCTAGTCATTATTTTTTCCAGCCTGCATAGACCAATTATTCAAAAATAATCATTACTTTTACAGTTTATCAGACAACTAATTAACAAGTAGAATCTTATTAGAGGAATAGATTTAAATCAAAATACACCTGAAGTATTGCATGGGCATTAAAGGCATTTTCAAATGAAATAATTGTAATAACATGAACCTGCTATACTGGAAATCTCCATGAATATTTTAGAAACATGTTATATGTAAACCACAATAAAGCGCGTAGTTAATGTTATTAATAGTTTACAAGAAGTCTCTGCGTTATCAAGATCATATTTGTAAGTAGATGTTTTAAAAAGAAGATTTCACGAACTGATTATAAGTAAGCCACAATAAAGCGTGTGGTTAATATTATTACTGGCTTACTTGACGTCTCACACGTCAGTTAAAGATTTCAAAAACTTATTATACACATGATGTTAATAATTATTAATGTTCCTACAACATATGGCATGTAGCCTAGTGACAGACGGACGGACGGACAGCGAAGTCTCAGTAATAGGGTCCCATTTTTACCCTTTGGGTACGGAACCCTAAAAAATACATAGGATTCTCCCTCTCTCCAGCCAATTCATGTCCCACTGTTGGGCACGGGCTTCCTCCACTTTGGGAGGGATTAAGGTCTACTGTGCCGCGCTGACCAGGCGTGTTGGTACAGGGTTTATTTTCGAGGTTTCCATCTCTCACAGAGAATGATCTGTGTGCAATATCCCATAACTGACTTTTACAGCACCCTGGGCCCTGAGTCGGGTATTTCAACGGTGTCACAACTGTACCATTATTGTACCATTATGGTGCAATAGTAAAGTTTTTGGTAGTCTACTGTTAATGTGTCGTCATAACGACTTCATCATTGTCTTACAATTGTCAAAGTGACATAAATTGCTAGTCTCGTACACAACTGCTTCACAATTGCAATTCAATGACTGGGCCCTGAGTCGGGTATTTCAACGGTGTCACAACTGTACCATTATTGTACCATTAAGGTGCAATGGTAAAGTTTTTGGTAGTCTACTAATAATGTGTCGTCATAACGACTTCATCATTGTCTTACAATTGTCAAAGTGACATAAATTGCTAGTCTCGTACACAACTGCTTCACAATTGCAATTCAATGACTGAAATGTTTCGGTAGTCTGCTATTTTGAATTTGACAGTAATATTTTTAAATTGTCCTGTGTCGACAGATTGCCATAAATAAAAAATAGATAGATAGAAATATTAGAAATTGTTCTTTGTAATTTATTGCAATTTACTAATCTCCTAAACTTCACATTGCTTTTTATACTAATAAATAGTATGTACAAATATATTTAAACGAAGTCTAGCATGATTAAATGTTTAAATTTATTAGTAGTTTTTCGAAAATCACTTCAACTAACGCATTTTTTAAAAACGGCAACACATACATACCATTCTAACACAATCCATAGATAAAAGAGACCGAAAATTCAATGCATAGATAAAAGAGATCGACAATTCTATTACCATTGAAAGACCGTTATGACGGCATATAGCAGACTACGGATATTTGACTTCAATTGCAACGGTATCGTGCCGGTATGACAATTGTTCCAAAATAGTGGACTTGAGCACCTGAAATGTTTCGGTAGTCTGCTATTTTGAATTTGACAGTAATATTTTTAAATTGTCCTGTGTCGACAGATTGCCATAAATAAAAAATAGATAGATAGAAATATTAGAAATTGTTCTTTGTAATTTATTGCAATTTACTAATCTCCTAAACTTCACATTGCTTTTTATACTAATAAATAGTATGTACAAATATATTTAAACGAAGTCTAGCATGATTAAATGTTTAAATTTATTAGTAGTTTTTCGAAAATCACTTCAACTAACGCATTTTTTAAAAACGGCAACACATACATACCATTCTAACACAATCCATAGATAAAAGAGACCGAAAATTCAATGCATAGACAAAAGAGATCGACAATTCTATTACCATTGAAAGACCGTTATGACGGCATATAGCAGACTACGGATATTTGACTTCAATTGCAACGGTATCGTGCCGGTATGACAATTGTTCCAAAATAGTGGACTTGAGCACCTGGGGAGGAGATGGGGTAGGGACACTTGTTTTCTTAATCCGTCACCACACGGAGACCACCACATCATACATAGGTACTTTGTATTTACATAATTTCTGTTTATTTTCACATTACAATATACAATTCGCAAACGTAGTTTTGATAGTTATTCCAATCTCTGTTTATTGGACTCTCGATATTATCCCCGTTTTCCAAGGGCAGAGCATAATGCGACTCAGTGTTTTGATAAGAAACATATCATGCCTCCAAAATTTTAATTTCTATTCGCCAAACATGTAGGTGTTTTGAATTTTTTTAGTAAATCAATGAAATAGTTTTTATTTATTTAGTTCTTTACATTTTTATGCTTTATTCTCTTCTAACAACTGCCAAGCCTCTGGCAACATTTAAGTTTTCATTGGTTAATTTTAATTCTTAAATCTAATCAAATTTATGCTTGTACAAATGCCGTTTTAAGAAAATCATTGACACATACTGCTTCTTACAAATACTACACTTAAAACGCTTCTCATCAATATGTCCAGCCATATGATCTTTTAACTTATTCTTTGAAAAATACTTCTTTCCACACTCTTCACATGTAAATCTTTTAACGTCTGTATGTTGCCGCTTATGCCTTCTAAAATATGGCCGCCATGTAAAAGTTTCTCCACAAAAATCGCAATGCATAATCTCAACTTTCTCAATATGTTTCTTAATTAAATGCAAATGTCTTAGATATTCGCCAGAGAACCTCTCATTACAATAATCGCATTTAAATTTTGGCAACTGATCATGAATTAGTTCTTCATGTTTATGTTTTAATTTGAGGGTAAGAAAGGTTTTTTCACAAAATCTACATGCATGTTTCTCAGTGTTATGCGATCTCAAATGCCTCTTCCATCGACTTTCAGCTACAAAAGTATCACCGCATTCAGCGCATACATAGTTATTATAATGAGCATTCATATGAGCATCTAAATGCATATAATATGCGAATTCTTGTTGGCACAAAGCACATTTCAATTTATCGGTCAAGTTATAAGGTATCGCTTTAGTATAAGCGCTCTTTAAATTAATAGCGTGTATTTCTTTTAAATGTTTAAACATTTTATTCCAATCTTCAATGAGTTCTTCACATTTAATGCATTGTAATTCATGTATATCTAGTTTAAGTATTTCTGACATCCTTGAGGGTAGGACTCGGTCCACTTTATCTACCCGCTCTTCAAAATGTTTTGAAGTCATATGGATCCTTAGGTCAATAGGGTTTTCGAAACATGGACTATCTGTGCTACAATAAGCACAAAAATAATGATTTGATTGCGATTTGTAAGGTGTCGCGTTAGTATATGTTAGTATAAATATCACTTCGTTCATAAAATCAATTCGTTTCTCTTGTTTTACTTCCAATTTCTTTTCATGCTCTGTAAAATTATAAATTAATTTGTGATTAGTTGTTTTTAGGGTTCCGTACCCAAAGGGTAAAAACGGGACCCTATTACTGAGACTTCGCTGTCCGTCCGTCTGTCACCAGGCTGTATCTCAAGAACGGTGATAGCTAGAGAGTTGAAATTTTCACAGATGATGTATTTCTATTGCCGCTATAACAACAAATACTAAAAATAAAATAAAATAAATATTTAAGGGGGGCTCCCATACAACAAACATGATTTTTAGGGTTCCGTACCCAGTATCTCAAGAACGGTGATAGCTAGACAGTTGAAATTTTCACAGATGATGTATTTCTATTGCCGCTATAACAACAAATACTAAAAATAAAATAAAATAAATATTTAAGGGGGGCTCCCATACAACAAACATGATTTTTAGGGTTCCGTACGCAGTATCTCAAGAACGGTGATAGCTAGACAGTTGAAATTTTCACAGATGATGTATTTCTATTGCCGCTATAACAACAAATACTAAAAATAAAATAAAATAAATATTTAAGGGGGGCTCCCATACAACAAACATGATTTTTTTATGATTTTTTGAATATCCCGAATCAGTCCACACTGTACTAGAATTACTAAACAATAACTACGTACGTACATACATACGTACATGTACGTATGTACATACGTTTCATAACTTTTAACATGAAATTTTCGAGTTACATTGGTGCCTATTCTATGTGCAGACCTAAACTTAACTTAACTAAAAAATGAAAATTGATAGCGTCTATAACACAATTCGGCAATGTTAACAGAACTTTTTTTATATAAAAACTGTTTATTATAGACTAACGATTTTAATTAATATAAATGTGTGCAAAAAAATAGCGAAACATTTAAGATACAGCAATAGCTGTTTTCATTTTTTAGTTAATACCTATTATACCGTTGTCCGTCCAGCTACGCGTGGCGCTGATTCGATCGGTACCGCGCTCGCATGTTGTAACAAAAAACCTTTATAGCTTCTTATCTATAATACCTAGAGTGAAGACAAATACTACGAAAAATTACTAGAAGACTACAGATGAAATCTATCTATTTTTTAAGATCTGAAAATTTATTTTAAAGTATTAAAAATGAGAACAGAAGAGGACAGAGGAGAAAACATAACAATTCAAAATATAACTCGATTTTACTCTTAAAACTGTGATATGTATGCTATATGTATACTTAATTATAAAGCACAAATCATCTAGTTTATCTTGATGTATAATAATATTAATAATCTATGAACTCATAAATAAAACTAAACTACTTACGACAATCCGCTGGAACTTCAAAACCACTTGTTTACTAAACACAAAGCGTAAAGTGGACTGAAGATAAAAACTGCCATCTAGTGATTATGGATTGTGAAGTAATTCATCAGCTATCTATTACACAACTTATAGACGCAAAAAATAACGCAATTTGTCCATAGATGTCGGTATATCTAATCGTAACTGACTGTTGATACTCGTTTCGATACGAGATTTACCAAAAGTATTTAATTTTAAGCTTTCTTTCTATTTTTTTATATTTTATTCTTTGTCGCGGAATGGAAATTATTTAAATCTGAATATCCCGAATCAGTCCACACTGTACTAGAATTACTAAACAATATGCAAGGGAAACAAAATAATTTATTCGTGTGTACACAACCACATAGCCAGTTATACGTTTCATAACTTTTAACATGAAATTATCTAGTTACGTTACCCTTTTGTTGATTAAGTTGTAACTCGGGTATACATCTACCTATAGACACAATTTGAATTTTTTCACCGAACGACAATTGTGAGAACTTGTTATTTTTAATTTTTAACAAACACACACTATCAACACACATTTCACAATCAAATAACATTTTATAATCAACAAACGGAAATCCATACAATTATTAAATTAAAGAAACTCAATATTAAACAGTTCAATGAACCACATGAAAAAATAAAATGGCCTCCGTCGAACCAAAATATTTCTGCTATATAAATATTATTTATTCGGATTATAATAGGTAACGAACGAACGCCGAATACTCGCGAAAACTTCCGATCGCTAACTCATGCCGCATGACATGCAGTACAAGGCGTCTTCAATATGCAAGCCTGTGTGCGTTTGCGAACTGTGCACGGACACCAAAATTTCTACACACATATGAACTCATGGCAGGCGGGCGGCGTGGAGCTTGCTCGCTACGCTAATATTATTCCTTCACCAAACGCCTGGCAAAAAACAATTTGCAAGCACATATTGGTGCTATTTATGAATTATTAGGTAGGCGTTTTTAAGTTATAATATTTTGTATAATTAATAGTAAATAAATGAATAAAATCATCTAAAACATACGAACGTTTTATTAAAATATCTGTGAATGGCAAGTAAAGCAGAGCTTATAAGCTTGTATAGAGTGCACGCCACTGCCCCATAGTAGCAAGTGTAAGAATTTTAAAAAGAGCGCCAAAAATTATTAGAAAGGAAAAAAAAACTTCCGCTTAGTTACAGCGCAGTTTTTTAAATTATTATAATGTATAGACAAACATGACTATGAAATAAATTTATATTAATTATTATTATAATTATACGGTGTTTTTAAGTACCCCAAATATTTGTAAATAGCAAATAGAAAATAGTATTAAAGAATTACCGGTCGGTGAGTGTTATTTGCTGTTTACAAGTGGACACTTTTTGGACTGATCCCCCATACAAGATATTCCTCCTATCTCCTAGTCTCCATGTTTATAAGTAAGGTTCCCATTTCGTCGCTAACCATTCACACGTCCCGACCTAAATACCTATTATACCGTTGTCCGTCCAGCTACGCGTGGCGCTGATTCGATCGGTACCGCGCTCGCATGTTGTAACAAAAAACCTTTATAGCTTCATATCTATAATATCTAGAGTGAAGACATATACTACGAAAAATTGCTAGAAGACTACAGATGAAATCTATGTATTTTTTAAGATCTAAAAATTTATTTTAAAGTATTAAAAATAGGTGTAAATATTGAATTTGGAGAAAACATAACATTTAAATTGTATTAATTTTCACCACAACGAAAAATTATTGTTTATTTTACCAATTAAACAATGTAACAATAAACTAGAAGTGTTTTCCTGTAAAACGATGCATGGATCATTATGTTTAATTAATCCTAAGTAGTTAAATAAATCGAAACAAAACACCTTTCTTCATAATTTTATCGTGATGGCCCCGAACGCTTTCGACTCGCTCGCGAAGTCAAAATATAAGCAAGATGGCCGCCTAAGGTCTCGTTCAGACTTATTTACGCAACTCAAAAAAGGCGGCTATGTTTTTTTTAGTTGGGCTTTTAAATTAAACACCAATAATAAATTACATATATGTTGTGTTTTATTTATTAACGCGTTCAATGCTGAATAATTTGCGAATTTATAGCCAATGCTACTAAAAGAGTCATTCGCCCAGTGCTGAAAACGCGTATGTGCGTTCAAAAAATTTTTCGCGTAGTGCTAAGAACGCTTATATGCGTTCATAGAAAACTCGCGTAGTGCGGCTGGACGCTATAGCGCGTTGTCTTTTACCTTCCCGCAGTGCGGCCGACGCTTATGTGCGTTCGGTAACTTTCGAGTTTTATGACTGTCATATAACAATTACGGGTCATATAAAGTTGTTGGATGGATAAAGGTGCTTCCACACTAGTGTTTATTTGTAAGAGATTTTGTGAAGTTTACGCCATAATATATCTTCGTTCGGTTTTGTTAAAATAGTAAGTTATACCTTAATAAAACAGTAATAGTAAAGGTACCTTCTCCCGAAAGCCCTTATATTCTTAATTTTTTTTAATTTACGACTCTTCGCCCGCCTAGTAATAGACACCATTTATAAATAGACTAAAACTACCTATTACTTTAGTTAAAAGAGCGAGTCATAATAAAATTATTTCAATAATCTATTGTACTAAATTAGGTTATTGTTGTCGTCGCTGCCGCCGCCCCCCCTGCAAGATTCGTAGCAGAAACCTGACTAGTGTGTAGTCTCCTTTACAATTCCACATTTTACGACCGCTTCGAAACAATAGACACCCAGAATACACGCTATAAACGCACAGGTGCGGCGCACCCCGCTTGCCTACAGATTTTTTTTGTATGGACGCGTATACGCGTCGGCCCGCACTTGGTGAAGATCAGAAAAACGCGCATAAGCGTTAGCCGCACTGAACGTATTAATCCTTATTCAATAAAAAAAAAAAACAAATGAAATGATGATGAAATAATATTTATTTCTGTAAATCTATACCTATAATAATAATTAAAAAAAAATGATAGGATGTGATAGTGACGGTGTTAGTGTGTGTGTGTCTCTCTCTCATACTGCTCGCTGTGAGTATTAGAGCGTGTTGGAGATACATCTGTGGTACAACAAACAAAAACAAAAGAACAATGAAGCAAGAAGAAAGAAGAATTAATTATTTTAAGATTACATTTTGTATACATCTATACTTAAAATCTGTAGAGGGTTCAATTCTGTACATGAAATATATTTTCAAAATAACTATCAGGGGGTGATTAGTGATCGATACTGATGCCAAAAATGCAATCAGTAAAATTTTTGTCTGTCTGTCTGTCCGTCTGTATGTTCCTTATAGAAACAAAAACTACTCGACGGATTTTAACGAAACTTGGTACAATTATTCTTCATACTCCTGGGCAGGTTATAGTATACTTTTCATCACGCTACAATCATTAGGAGCAGAGTAGTGAAGGGAAATGTTGCGAAAACGGGAAAAGGTGCTCCATTTTTTAAGCTTCCGTCGCGTGTGCAGCCTTAATGGTTAAAGTTACATAGAAATCATGTATGACGGAAATATTCTACATAAAATTGTCTAAAAATTATCCCGAAACAGCACATATCTATGTTTTATGGTTGACTCACAATAACACGTGAAACACGCAAAAACGGGGAAAATTTCCTAAATTCTACGCGGACGGAGTCGAGGGCAACAGCTAGTAGAATAATAATAATCTTTGAAGACACTTTTACAAGTCATTGGTAACAATTATAAAAACGCAACTAAACTTAACTAAATGCATGCGCAGTAACGCCGTTTTGCGTTCAGTTTTTAACACGCTTTTATAAGTTTGGCATGTATATATCAATGTATTCATCAGTGTAACAGAATCTTTGAAAGCGATTTTCAGCCACTTGCAGTAGACGGAGTGATCTGAAATTTTGCACACCTAACAAAGACCGATGACAATGCAATAATTTAAAAGAATAATCCCAATTCCTTGATCAGAATTACTAGGATAGCATGTTGAAGTATCACTATGACCACACTTGTATTTTTAATTATACACGTAATAGTTTAATTGTATATGAGTAGACTCACCAAGATTATTGTGTTTCTACGTATGCCTTTCATATACAATCAGATAATTTCACATAAAAACGCTTTGTTTATAGAATCAGGTAAAAATATCATAATTGTTTACTTGTGTTTACTACGATTGTGACAACAGAAACTTATGTTTTTGACAACACAAACTGTCAACGTTTTGTAAGTAGGTAGCATAGAATTGAGTATTGATGACAAAGCAATCATTTAAAAAATATTCAGGATATTTAAGCGTATTTTTTTGTTTTTAAAAACTAAGTGGGTTATGGTGTGTAGATTCTTGCAAAATTAAAATAAATAAATAATTATAATTGCATAAGTTGATAAAAAAATACTATGCAATAGCTTTACCGCGGCAGTCCCCGAGTGCCACACGTCTTTTTTAGGGTTCCGTACCCAAAGGGTAAAAACGGGACCCTATTACTGAGACTTCGCTGTCCGTCCGTCCGTCTGTCACCAGGCTGTATCTCAAGAACGGTGATAGCTAGAGAGTTGAAATTTTCACAGATGATGTATTTCTATTGCCGCTATAACAACAAATACTAAAAATAAAATAAAATAAATATTTAAGGGGGGCTCCCATACAACAAACATGATTTTATTACCGTTTCTTGCTCGATACTAATAACGTTGCCTTATGTTGCATAGATAATGGTACGGAGCCCTTCGTGCGCGAGTCGGACTCGCACTTGACCAATTTTTTTTTAAATGTAACAAATATCCACCTAATATGTGTGGTACGCCATGAAGCAGCCTTCTATACATAAATTAATATTACATTCTAGGCATTTCCACACAGTTCTTGCCAAGATTTGTTGTTGGGCGCACAACCAACATCGACTTTGTTTAAAGCCAGTTTTTACTGGAAAATGGCGATGTTCCAATACAGGTCTAGTCTTTGGTTTTGTCATCTGTCCGGTCCTCGTGTTAATTAGTCGCGGTTCTGTCGTAAGGTCTATACGTCGGTGTATTTTTAATAAATTCTCAGCCAAAGTTATCCTGAACTGTCTGTGTGACACGGTAGGATTCACTGTTTTAAAAATGATGAAGCAATTGAATATGGCACAGTTAAATAGTCGACGGAACACTTTCTTGTACCATATTCTATTACGCTGACGTTCCATGGGGTGAGTAGACAAGAACTGGTCTTTCCTGTCTACTCCTCCCATGGTCTTGTTGTAGTCCAGGACTACGCTTGGCTTATAAGTCAGTCTGTTATATTTTACTCGCGTACCGATTTGCAGGGAATGGTATGTCGAGAGCATGCTAACTATGTTAGCATCTCGCCATACAATTACTGACAAATCGGAACAGTAGCTTGCCAATACTTCTCCTTGTCTAAGTTCCGTCTTGGTTATGGTTTTCAATGAATCGGGAACGAATTCCCGATTCAGTCTTAAGGTCCCAAAACAATCAGTCTGTTGTCGTTTCAGACACCGCGCTAATAACGGACTATTATAAAAATTGTCCATTATTAACGTGTGTCCGCGGTGAAGTAGAGGTTCTACTAACGCGTACACAATTTTGGCAGAAGCATGACGTACATTGCGGCTGCCAGTTTTATCACGTTCAGTCGTGTCTGTATCATCAGGTCTCTCGTCAGGTATGTCGTCAGTGTCTAGAGGGTTAGTCTCGTCAGTCTCAAGAGGGTTAGGCTCGTCAGATGTCGTTGCTGTTGCAGTCGCAGTCCCAGTCTTTTGTTTCCCCGCATAAATAAAAAACTTCCAAAGGTATCCAGAGCAAGACTCACATAGCTCATAAGTCTTAACTCCGACTTGCGCTGCCTTTGATGAAATCTTCTGAGCGAAGCTTAGTCGCCCATGCCATTTCAGAAGGGATTCGTCAATGACGATTTCTTGGGAAGGGTAATATAAATGCGAGAATTTATCGTTAAAATAGTCACTAACCATTTGAATTTTGCACAGTTGGTCAGGTTCTGTAATAGTCTCATTGTCGACGAAATGGAGCAGTGACTTTAGTAATAAAAATCTATTAAAAGACATAATTTTTCGGAAATAAGGCATAGTGCCGAAACCATTAAAGGAAAAATAGGACTCCTCTTTCGGTAGGGGGTATAACCCTTGAAGAATTGATATGACTAGAAAACTTGTCATTTCGTCCCTGTCTGTCGGTGTCCATCGGTGCAGTCTTAGATTTGATGAAAATTTGTTTTGGTCTTTCAGTAATTTAATTTTCTGGGCAGCATATCTGTTAGTCTCTGTGCAAATTCTGTCTATAAAGTCGGTGTCAATCATTTTATAAAAAATGTCGACCATTGTGGTCTGGTCTGTAATTGAAAATGTCGGTCCTGGAATCCCAGTAAAATTTTCTCGTTGACCTGTAAAAACCCGTCGGTCTTTCTTCCATTGAAAATTGTAAGAGTCAGGTGGTGCAATCTCCCTGATTGCTTGATCATTGTGTCGGTCTTCTGTCTCTAGTACACGAGTCTGGTACAACGTCATGTCAGTGTCAAGTGCAGGCTCCGCCGTAGCATTGTGTGAAGTCACGACAGGGAAAAAGCAGTCCTCGTCTTCTGTGTCCATGTCACAGTCACTTAAGTCGTCAGTCAGTTCAAGCCATTCGCCAATGATCTCGTCAGCATTTTTCACACTAACCCCTGGAAAAATAAACTTATTGTTAACAATTCATGGTTTTCTATATTTGACTTCGTGATGAATTAATTCAATAATGCGTACCAATTGAAATAGGTTGTTTACTCGTAGAAGGCGCCACAGTTACTTTGTCATCAGCCTCTGCTACCATATTGTTTCCTGAAATAAAATTATGCTTAAATAAATTGATTACTTTAAATTAAACTTAAGTTTCACTAAAATTTTCCTCTGTGAATGTGACCAGAATTGTAGAAGTGGAGAAAACAATAAAAACAAAAAGACAAAAGTCTATTTAATATGTTCCACTTGTTCACTAAACACAAAGCGTAGAGGACTGAAGAAAAAAGTTTGTTTTTATTCGTTGATGCTTCTTACACTGCCATCTAGTAATTGTGATTGTAAAGTAATTCATCAGCTATCTACTACACAACTTAAAGATGCAAAAAATAACGCAATTGATCAATAGAATCGGTTTTATAAAATATGTCGGTATGGATATAAAAGTATCCTTGGACGTAAATTGCCCTTTTTTTGGATATCAAAGTATCCTTGAACGTGTGAATGGCTAAACATTATCACAAAACTGAACAAGTACTTACATATTTCTAAAGTTCATATCGTTTTGATATAGGTATAATAATCAAACGAATATCAAACAAATAAATACAATAAAACAAAATACTTACGAAAAACACTACGCTCCAAACACACATATACAACAATGACACTAATGACAGTAGTGATATTTGAAATACATCTATGCATCGCAATTTACAATACGATACATCAAATCGATTCGATGATTTGAAAAGCAATCGATATACTCGATGGTTTTTCATAAAACGAGAAAACAAAAAGTTCTCGAAACGATGTAACTTTTTGGTTTTATGTTTGGTCCCCGATTTCTCGAACACACTTTTGGACGGAGTTGCAAAATTCGAAAAGCTATCGATATACTCGATATAACGACTTGACAATAACCAGTAATTTCATAAAAACATAGATGTTTGACCACAAAAATTTTACCTAATATCTTTTATTTCTAATTCTTTGTTTTCAATTTTTCAATAGTAGACTGCCGATTTAATTAATTAATTTAATTAAATCGGCACGAATTAATAATAATAATAATTACACTAATACATTACATTTCCGATCACTTCTCGAAACCAATACCTACAAATACTTGGGTATGTCACAGGCCTTGTGCATCAATGAAGTGGACATGAAACAATCGTAGCGGGAGCGTTTCTTTGGCCGCCTGAAAAAAGTACTAAACAGTCTTTTATCGGGTGGTAACAAGGTGCGGGCTTTCAACGGTTGGGTCATGCCACTTCTAATGTACTCCTTTGGCATACTTAAGTGGACTCAGACTGAACTAGAAACTATAGATAGAAAAGTTCGTGTTCTCTTGACTACGTATCGAATGCATTATCCGCGTTCTTCAGTAATGAGGTTGTATATCCCTCGAAAATGTGGAGGCCGAGGCTTTTTAAATGCTAAGACTTTACATAATCGGGAGATATTCAACCTCAGAGAATATTTTATTCACGCTGTTACGGAGATGCATCGAAACGTGGTTACGACAGACCTCGGTTTCACCCCGTTAACCTTGGCTAAGGAAAACTGGCGCATGCCTGTGGTACTTAGCACTAGGGACCGCCTGGAGGTATGGCAGAGCAAGGAGCTTCACGGAAGATTCTATCGGGCCCTACACGGGCCCGACGTTGACTTATTAGCTTCCGTAACCTGGCTACGATTCGGTGACCTCTTTGGGGAAACCGAAGGTTTTGGTTGTGCAATTGCTGACGAAATTATCATGACGAACAACTACCGGAAATATATTCTGAAGGATGGCACTGTTGACATTTGTCGTGCTTGTCACCGACAGGGGAGTCCCTCAGACATATCGCGTCTAGCTAACGGCGAGTACTTGCACAGGCATAACCTTGTGGCCAGGATTATCCATCAGCAGCTTGCTCTGCGATACGGCCTTGTGGATTCCGTGGCGCCGTACTACAGGTATGTACCTGAGCCGGTTCTAGCAAGTCGTCGTATCACTTTGTATTGGGATCGATCTATCATCACGGACAGGACTATTGTTGCTGATAGACCTGATATCGTGGTGGTAGATCGATCAGCGCGCCGCGCAATGTTAATCGATGTCACCATCCCTCATGACGAGAACCTCGTGAAAGCAGAGAAAGATAAACAAATAAAATATCTGGACTTAGCTCACGAGATTGTCGACATGTGGGATGTAGACTCTGCGATGATTGTACCGATAGTCATATCAGTCAATGGACTAATAGCCAAGAGCCTCGACCAACATCTAGAGAGGCTCGCGTTAGGCGGTTGGGTCAAGGGTCTGATGCAGAAGGCAGTCGTCCTCGATACGGCTCGCATGGTGAGGAGGTTCCTGTCTCTGGATCCCTGACCGCCGGCAGCTTGGTCCCTGTACCCGATGCCGGTGGTGCACTATTTTTTATATAATTTTTTAAAAAGGTTATAATGTGTGCATGTTTTTATTAAGTGTGTATATTGTATTTATAGTGTGTTTATTGTGTTTTTTTTTAATTTGAATGAGTGTTGTTTTTATAATCTTTTTTAAAAAATATGTAAATAATAAGAGAATAAATGAATGAGAAAATAATAATAATAATAATATATAAATAATCTGGCAACCCTACACCTGACAGCACGTCATTGTGTCTTTTCATATTATAAAATTCAGTTTTAATATTCCATTATTTAATAATGCCTTATGTTTGTTAATAATTAGCAATTTATCAACGGAAAATCTATTCACACAAGTAAAATATGATAATAACAAGAAATAAAACAGTACATGAAAATGCAATAGCAATGACAGACAAATGTCATACCATGTCAGCCGAAGAAAATCAACTAAATATGATAATATCTGTGATAATCTTATATATAAAAATCAATTGCTGTTCGTTAGTCCCGCTAAAACTCGAGAACGGCTGGGCGGATTTTGGTGATTCAGGTCTTAAAATATTCATAAAAGCCCAGGGAAGGTGTAAACGGTGACAAAATATATGGGGATCTAAAATTCCACGCGTACGGAGTAGCGGGCATCAGCTAGTCTTATATATAAAAATCAATTGCTGTTCGTTAGTCTCGATAAAACTCGAGAACGGCTGGGCCTATTTTGATGATTTTGGTGTTGAAATATTCGTGAAAGTCCAGGGAAGGTTTAAACGGTGACAAAATATATAGGGATCTAAAATTCCACGCGTACGGAGTAGCGGGCATCAGCTAGTATGTATATAAAACACAATGATTACGAGGGCTAAAGCCAGATTAAGGCAATCAGCACAAGATCCAACCTCGGACTCGCCGCCTCGCTCCGCTACGCCGCAGCCACCACAAGCTACGCGAGCGTCATCGCATTCGTCGAGCGGGAGCAGCGAGTGTTTCTCCGCGAACGTCGCCGTCGCCTGTACGTCGGAGGGGAAGAGGCCGGCCCCCGGCTTGCTTGGAATCCCGTGGCCCATCAGCTACGAACAGGGTCCTCGCTGCCGGTGGTAATGTGCAGCGCATGAGATGGACATCGGACACTAACGAAAACGTCATGCGCGCATATTTTGGGGCAACAGAGGGAGGAACTAACCTCACTGCGTACCGTAATCGTATGCTTCTTCTGTTCCAGGGTCTTGAACCAACTGTCAACGTTACGGCTCAACGACTATCGGATCAGGTGCGGGCCATTCAACGTTGTCACATGTTGGATGACGCCGCGCTTGATCGGTTACGTGCTGAATTCCTGATAAGTGATGTCACCCCAGCCTCAGTGCAAACAGGTGTAAGTACTGAGACAGTGCCTGTACTGCCTGTCTTTTCATCTTACACAGAACGGGACACAGATATTGCTTATACGAGGGGAGGTCCAAAAGTTCGTGGAATGGAGGGGATGGAGTGGGGATAGGGGCGCTCGCTTAGTGTCATACTAATTGGGGACTCATAATTAGTATATAAATGGAGTTTCAGCCCTATTGCGTCATTCGTTTACGAACACTCGCCTGCTAAACACGTCAATCCGGAAGAAAACTGAAACTATGGAGAAAATTGAACACCGTGCGGTCATTAAATTCCTTACCAAGCAAGGAAAGAACGCTCAGACCATTTTGAATGAAATGGAAACTGTTTACGGGGAACAGTGCCCTAGTAAATCAATGATTTACAAGTGGCATGGTCTTTTTAAACATGGTCGGGAGTCGATTGAAGACGACCCCCGCTCAGGAAGGCCAGTTGAGGCCACCACATCAGACATCGTCGAAAAAGTGGAAAAAATTGTACTGGAGGACACCCGTTTGAAGAAAAAACAGTTATCTGCATTAGTTGGAGTATCAGATACCACCATTTTGCGTCATCGAATCACTAGTCCACCCACCCTATAGTCCAGATCTGGCCCCAAGTGATTTTTATTTGTTCCCCAATTTAAAAAAAGACTTAAGGGGAAGGAAATTTTCCGACGACAATGAGGTAAAGGAGGCAATTTTGGCTCATTTTGAGGGAAAAGATAAAAAATATTTTTACGATGGTTTAGAAAAATTAATTCATAGATCTAATAAATGTATTCAGCTTAAGGGTGATTATATTGTAAAGGAAAAATAAATTTACTGTTTCATTTTTACTAAAACTCTTTCATTCCACGAACTTTTGGACCTCCCCTCGTAGGAATAACCAATACAATGAGGAGGTAAGGAGTGTTTTGGAATATGCGATTGGTGAGTACCGATACATGCCTATTGATATTAGGCCACGCTTACCACGGTTGCCCATGCATAAAAAGAATATAGCGCTGGTGAGTGCTCTTGACTCGCTTTTATCCATTTATTTAGATACTAGCTGTTGCCCTCGACTCCGTCCGCGTAGAATTTAGGAAATTTTCCCCGTTTTTGCAACATTTTTAACTACTGCTTGAGTGAGAGTATTATAAACGTAAGAGTAAACAATTTTAAACAAATATAATCAGAATGAACGAACTGCTAAGTCAACCATAAAATATAGATATGTGCTGTTTAGGGATATTTTTTAGACAATTTTATGTAGAATATTTCCGTCATACATGACTTCTATGTAACTTTAACCATTAAGGCGTGTGCACGCGACGAAAGCTTAAAAAATGGAGCACCTTTTCCCGTTTTCCCAACATTTCCTTTCACTACTCTGCTCCTATTGATTGTAGCGTGATGAAAAGTATACTATAACCTGCCCAGGAGTATGAAGAATAATTGTACCAAGTTTCGTTAAAATCCGTCGAGTAGTTTTTTTTTTTCTATAAGGAACATACAGACGGACAGACAGACAGACATACAAAAATTTTACTGATTGCATTTTTGGCATCAGTATCGATCACTAATCACCCCCTGATAGTTATTTTGAAAATATATTTCATGTACAGAATTGACCTCTCTACAGATTTATTATAAGTATAGACAAGTGACAGCCTGGGCGATACACATTCTATACTATATTGTGCGGCATTTGCGGCTTGTCGCATAGCAGGACAAAAACCTCTTGAAAAAGATACTGCTATGCGATCACGTTGTAAACCAGCCTGGCAAGTTAGGATGGAGTGTCGTATCGCCCGGGCGAGAGTACTCATCGGAAAGCTTAGCTGCTTCAGGATGGGCAATAGTAGACCGAGGGTGATGCGCTATGTTAAGCAGGCCTTTTTGGGGACCAATGTCAGACATCACGAATATATTACCCATGCAACTGAGCGCATTGACTTCCTGAAGCAGAAAGTTTATGCATGGGCTAACCGCATCCATAGATATAAAAAACGTATGGATCGGTATCAATTGAATCGCATGTTTCAAAACAATCAAAAGTCTATCTATAGAAACTGGGAACGCCCTCAACTTAGAGGGGACGACATGCGCTTGCCTGATGCTGAAACCACTAAAAAGTTTTGGAGCAACATCTGGTCGGTGCCTGTTGTTCACAATGAGGATGACTGGATTGGGGATGTTCGGCGAGCATGTGAGAATATTCAACCAATGGAGAGTATTTTAATAGAAAATCAAGACGTGGCGTGTGCAGTCCGTTCTTTATCTAATTGGAAATCTCCAGGACCAGACGGACTGCACAACTTCTGGTTAAAATGGCTACGTAGCTCGCATGTTCGCCTAGCTGATCAATTTCAGTCGTCTTTAGAGTTGGGGACGTTGCCAGAATTTATGACGACTGGCACAACACATCTGCTCCACAAATCAGGTAGTACCACGGATCCAAGCAATTATAGACCAATTACCTGTTTATCATCTATTTATAAACTGCTAACATCTATTCTGAGAACCAAAATAGCAAGACATATAGAGTTAAATTCAATTTTGTCTGTCTCTCAGAATGGATGTAGGAGTGGCGGCCCTGGTACTAAGGAGCTCCTCCTAATAGATATGACCATTTAATTTTGTAAACAAATACACCGTAGACAAAGATAAACGATCATCTGTGTTCTGTGGAAATTAATATAATGTCAACAAAATAGGTCATCTTTTAAAAATGTATGCTTTTGTATAAAAAAAATTTTAGTACTATTATTTTATGAAAGAATAAAATCTAAACTTTCATAAACTAAGGTATTTAGCTACTTTCATAACCTTCCATCACAAAAATTTTTACTCTCAAAAGAAGACCTGCGGCCGTATTATGAGCTCTTATTCCCAGGCCGTTTACGCCGTGAATGGAACTGCCCGGCAAATTCGTAATATGAACATAACTCCCAGCCATCCAGTTCGCTAAAACAGTCATAGATTAATATGTTTATAGAGAAGGTACAACTAAAAGTTTAAGTACTAACTAAAATTTTTCAACTAAATGTTTTATGTTTACCATAATACATAATTTAGTCAGGCAGTGTACGGCCTGTATGGAACTTGCATGATTTTTAAAAAGCTCATAATACGCCCGCTGGTGGTCAAATCTACTATTTTGGAACAATTGTCATACCGACAAGACGCAACTGCAATACCATTGCAATTGAAGTCAAATGTCCGTAGTCTGGTAGATGAGTTCTTAATGGTCGTTCAATGGTAATGGAATTGTCGGTCTCTTTTATCTATGAATTGTGTTAGAATGGCATGAAAGTGTTGCTGTTTTTAAAAAATGCGTTACTCGAAGTGATTTTCGAAAAACTACTAATAAATTTAAACATTTAATCATGCTAGACTTCGTTTAGATATATTTGTACATACTATTTATTAGTATAAAAAGCAATGTGAAGTTTAGGAGATTAGTAAATTGCAATACATTACAAAGAACAATTTCTAATATTTCTATCTATCTATTTTTTATTTATGGCAATCTGTCGACACAGGACAATTTCAAAATATTACTGTCAAATTCAAAATAGCAGACTACCGAAACATTTCAGTCATTGAATTGCAATTTTCCTTGAATTGCCCTTTTTTAACGTCAATTTTAATTAACGTCTGTGTGTTTTCTATGTATTATAAGTAAGTGTATTTACAAAAGAAAAATAGTTTATGTATTTATATCCGTATTCTGGTACCCATAACACAAGCTTAATAAGCTTAGCATGGGACCAGAGGACGTTGTGTGTAATGTCCATGAATATTTATTATTATTATTTATTATATAATAAATACATATTTATTGATGTTTCATACAACCTCCTCTTGTCATAAAGTAAGCTACATTCCTATGCTTGAATAATAGGTACCATATTACGAGACATATGCAACATACTTAATATACATAATATATGTATGCTGGTATATGAATGAATATAAAACTCATTTTATAAATTTATGAAAACCGTACTTTTGTCTCATAAAAATAAAGTTTTGGGTTGTGTTCGTTTTAGCCCCAGGTAAGCGATGTGTGTTTTTATGAATGAACTTCAAACAACGCGATAGCAACCAATAGAAACCGAGCGCAGCCGCGCCTACCGAGCCCGCGCGATGATAGCCGAGCGCGTGGTCTTCCGTCGCATTCTAGTCCCGTTTACAACTTATATTTTTTTAGTTCGTCACCTTAAAGGTAAAAGAATAAGCTTTAAATAAAATATACATTATGTATACTTTTTTTTATTTTTTTAAATTATAACACACTTTTTGTCTAGTTTGTATGGGTGAGTCGATTCGGTTGCACGCGAGTGTAGTAAGAAGAAAAGAGAAGGCTATTATTTTACTTTTAAACCGTAAACGGGCCGGGCCTTGGGACAAATCTATGTTCCCGAGTTGTTCCTCCCTACTTATAACCTCCTTGACCTAAGCCTGCCATCTTTTGTTTTTTTTTGTAGTGTACTTTTTTATTGGGTCTCAATATTTGTTCTTCAACGTTCATATATTTTTGCATTTCTATGCTAGATGGCAATATTTACAACGTGTCGTTTTGCATACTGTAGTATCTAGGACATACAACCGCCTATATTTTTGATAGTTTAGTATCCATGGACGTGTGAGTGATTGTCTGTGTCATAAATATTGGTATTTATTATATTAGTTCTAGTAGTATTTGTACTGTAATCATTATCTAATACAAGTAGTATATCACAACCATTAAGCTTAGTTTACCACAAGAAGACATATGAAATGTTAAGAATAAATCTATAGAAACTTATCTACCCGGGCCAAGTGAACTGCCTTGGGGAACACCTTTGCCTATTATATGAAACTATACACCACATTTCATTATTTTGTTATAAAAACCTTTAAATTGAGTTAGAAAATAACTATATTTAACACAAACCTTTTATGTCTGCACTAAACTTTTTAACTATTGTACTTTTAGATATATTGTATTTATCAGAAGCCTCAGATAAAGTAACCGTTTTATTTTTAATAGCCTCCAAGCATTCTTTTAGCTCATCTTCTGTATATAACCTCGGCAACTTCTTCTTGTGTTCATTATTATCACTTAGATTTCTTTTTTTACCAATATAGGTTTTTTGGTTGTTTCTACCTGAAAAAGATTTTATGTTATTATCAGAGGTCGGAATTAGGAAGAGTTATTTATGTACTTGCATCGAAATGTTGATACGAATGTGGACCTTCCCAGGATTTCTAATGAGCAATCCCGTGTGGCCAACAATATTACGAATAAATAAAAGAGAAATAAAACCTCAGAAATAGACAAATAAAACAAAGATAATTGTATGTTAACATACAATTTTTATTAGTTTACATTAATTCACAAGACAAATTATTGATAGTCTTGAGCAAATTCTCATACACATATTTCACTTTATTCTTTCGCTGTATGAAATCAGTGTAAGTACATGAATAACTCTACCTAATTCCGACCTATGGTTATTATGTTTTGTTATATTTGTTGATGATTTTACTATCTTAACATATTCAGTAAGAGCAAATAATAAAAAAAAAATTAAAACCGCCAATTAGCTATTACTAACATAAAAATAACATTTAAGACTAGCTTTTACACGCGCTTTCACACGCGTTTATCTAGCATCCGGTAGTTTTTAAGGATAAAAGCAACAAACATGTTTATATCCATCCATTCATACATAAAGTAGGATAGGATATGCATACTTACATAGAAAGGCCAAAGCCTCATTATCTTCAATTTTATCATCTTCTAAATACTCCATTACTTCATACTTTGTTTCATCCATGGTTAAAGAGCCATCTGGGTTTTCAGAGTTACATAGGTTTTTATATTCAAAGTCATCTTGTTTATTGTCATCTGTATCTTCATGTTGAGTATCATCTGCTTCAGCTATGTCTTCAATTTCACTTTCTGTTTTGATTTCTGTAAAAAGAGTTTTATAGTCATCATTATTATTCTCCGGCCCTCATCCCGTAATATAAGGTTGATGCAACGCATTTCACTCTGCTGGTACATGTGCAGATGTCATGAAACGTGGTTCCCTTATTGATTTTAAACTTACGCGATTTGAACTCATTATTTGTTACAGTCATGATACAGTCAACCTGTGACCACGATCGATGCCACTCGGTTAAAACGTCGGGAGCAGAGGTATTGTGCCTTTTAAAGTTATTAACGTGATTATAGTCCCGGTAATATTAACTAATTGTGGTTCCCTTAATTCAGTGGTTGATAGGTTGTAGGTTGGTTGACATTGATAGTTTTGTAGCATAGGCCTTCTCTTACTTAGGAGGGGTTGTGTTCTACTATGCTGTGGTGACCAGACTTTTTGGAATAAGATTTAGTTTTTCCTCTCTCACAATATGTTAATAATATACCAATACCCTGGGAATGAGAAGAGTGGTGATATAATTCTTTTTATACTTTGTTTGAGACTTGGAGTCACCTTATGTGAGGGATATTTGTATTTTAATTTGTTATGGACCACCACCACTTGGATATGTAATGGTACTAATTCTATGTGCACAAATAAAATGAACTAACATAGGAAAACAACTAGGGTATATTTTGATAAATTGGCTATTTAGTTGTACACATTTATATTAATTTAAATCTTTAATGAATAATATGTTTTTATAATAAGAAAGTTTAGTTAACATTGATCAATTGTGTTACAATCACTTTACATTTTTTAGTTAAGTTTATTTGTGCACATAGAATCGCTATCATTGTTAGTGAGGAATTATGGACTTTAATTCAATTATTACCTTCAATATTGTCTAACAAGTAAACTTGGGACTGCATAATGGTCTTTTTAAAAATTAGAGCGTCTCTCAAGCGTTTGATACAGGATTCACATATTTGATCTTGATAAGTAGTTGCTTCAGTTTGATCCCACTAAAACAAATATGTTTAGTATAAATTAAAAATACAGATCTAGACGCGTAATATTAGTTTTAATTTTTAAACACTATAGGAGAATTATAAGAAATACACGTACATGTCTAAATGTGCAAAAAGTGTTTTCTTTCTTGAATAAATAAGTTGTGTGAAAATTTCAATTCTCTAGCTATCGCCGTTTCTGAGATATAGCCTGGTGTAAACAGATTGTTAGCACAGTCTTAGAAAAGATTAGAATGAATTAGGACTAAAATGAATAAAATCCAGAGTTAATTTATTGTACAAAAGTAATGAGTGGGTAAGCTATTAAATAAAAAACTAAAATTCACTTACAGAAAGCGCGAAACATTCGACTAACATTTGGACATAAACTTCCTTCTCTCCCTCCCAATAATATTCTTCCCACATATCTTTTAAGTAATCGTAGCCGAGACAACATCGACACCTCCCAAAATAAGTCTTTATTTCATTTTTTACTGCAGTCATTTTAACTTAAAATAAAATTTTACCATATCACAAATTTCAAAAATACCATACGCCACAGACAAATTAGTGTTGCCGATCGATAGTCGACTATCGATGATTAATCGATAGTCTATCGACAGCCAACCAATCGTGCGTCTATCGATCGGTCTATCTATAGTATCGATACTATCGATATGTCATACCATAGACACAGTACTAATAAAGATTATCAATTCCCATACTTTGGCATGTTCGCCATAAAATGCACGCTAAATCTAGGTGGCGCTGTTCACTAGCGTAACAACTTGTATAAAACGGACGTTGCAATAAGATACGTTTAGACAGAAAAAAATTAACTTAAATTAAAAGTCTAATACATATTTAATATGTTACATTCAACGAAAAAATACAATAATAATTATTTTCTACTGATTAGTACTTGCAAATAACCTCTTACGATAAAATAACCTCTTGCGATAGATGGCAGATGATTCGCTTCAATGATCGCTTTGTTATTTTTAACACGGTTTTTAACTAGATGGCATTTTAATATATTTAAATCATTGATTGGTGTTACAAAAACTATTATTATTATTTTAGGGTATTAAATATTAGTAAGTTTTAAGAACAATATTAAATTTATAGTTTTATAAAAAAACAAAAAAAGGTTGAAAAGATAAAAAGTTACAAACTAAATTATCTCATAATAATTGGTCAAGTGCGAGTCGGACTCGCGCACGAAGGGTTCCGTACCATTATCTATGCAACATAAGGCAACGTTATTAGTATCGAGCAAGAAACGGTAAAAAAATCATGTTTGTTGTATGGGAGCCCCCCTTAAATATTTATTTTATTTTATTTTTAGTATTTGTTGTTATAGCGGCAATAGAAATACATCATCTGTGAAAATTTCAACTGTCTAGCTATCACCGTTCTTGAGATACTGCGTACGGAACCCTAAAAATCATGTTAGTTGTATGGGAGCCCCCCTTAAATATTTATTTTATTTTATTTTCAGTATTTTTTGTTATAGCGGCAATAGAAATACATCATCTGTGAAAATTTCAACTGTCTAGCTATCACCGTTCTTGAGATACTGGGTAAGGAACCCTAAAAATCATGTTTGTTGTATGGGAGCCCCCCTTAAATATTTATTTTATTTTATTTTTAGTATTTGTTGTTATAGCGGCAATAGAAATACATCATATGTGAAAATTTCAACTCTCTAGCTATCACCGTTCTTGAGATACAGCCTGGTGACAGACGGACGGACGGACGGACGGACGGACGGACGGACGGACGGACGGACGGACGGACGGACGGACGGACGGACGGACGGACGGACGGACAGCGAAGTCTCAGTAATAGGGTTTCCGTTTTTACCCTTTGGGTACGGAACCCTAAAAATCATCAAATTGGTTTATTATACAGGTAGTATTTATTTGGGATCAAGGTCAAGCTTGATAAAACAAATAGTGATGCGCCACTTGATTTCGACGTTTTTAGGGTTCCGTACCCAAAAGGTAAAAACGGGACCCTATTACTGAGACTTCGCTGTCCGTCCGTCCGTCTGTCACCAGGCTATATCTCAAGAACGGTGATAGCTAGAGAGTTGAAATTTTCACAGATGATGTATTTCTATTGCCGCTATAACAACAAATACTAAAAATAAAATAAATATTTAAGGGGGGCTCCCATACAACAAACATGATTTTTTTACCGTTTCTTGCTCGAAACTAATAACGTTGCCTTATGTTGCATAGATAATGGTACGGAACCCTTCGTGCGCGAGTCCGACTCGCACTTGACCAATTTTCTTATGTTGATACGCATCGTAAAATTAAAACAGGTAGTATCGTTATGTACCTATACGATGTCCATCCATCCATCCATCAACCTTTCTCAGTCCACTGCTGGACATAGGCCTCCCCCATAGAACACCACAACGTGCGGTCTTGCGCTAACTGCACCCAGCGGCCCCCGGCGTATTTGATGATATCGTCGGTCCACCTTGTTGGGGGCCGCCCCACGCTGCGGTTCGTGATCGCCATTCGAGGACCTTCCGTCCCCAACGGTATACGATGTAATAATATACAATTGTAAAATCATTTGTAAAATCTTATTTACTACCCATTATCGCAAATAAATGAAATTGAATTGAATTGAAAAAGTTGGATTAATAATAATAATACATATTTTTTTAATTTTTTTTTTTTTCAAATAATATTACAGATTGGATTCGCATTTTGGTAGTGATGGATAGGACATATTATTATTATTATATCGCTGTTGGTGCGTGATGCAGACCTTATAAATAGTATTTGCGTGTATAACTTCAGATAACTTGGTAAGCGTGGTATGAAATAAATAATTGGTCAAGTGCGAGTCGGACTCACGCACGAAGGGTTCCGTACCATTATCTATGCAACATAAGGCAACGTTATTAGTATCGAGCAAGAAACGGTATAAAAAATAAGGTTTGTTGTATGGGAGCCCCCCTTAAATATTTATTTTATTTTATTTTTAGTATTTGTTGTTATAGCAGCAATAGAAATACATCATCTGTGAAAATTTCAACTGTCTAGCTATCACCGTTCTTGAGATACTGGGTACGGAACCCTAAAAATCATGTTTGTTGTATGGGAGCCCCCCTTAAATATTTATTTTATTTTATTTTTAGTATTTGTTGTTATAGCGGCAATAGAAATACATCATCTGTGAAAATTTCAACTCTCTAGCTATCACCGTTCTTGAGATACAGCCTGGTGACAGACGGACGGACGGACGGACGGACGGACGGACGGACGGACGGACGGACGGACGGACGGACGGACGGACGGACGGACGGACAGCGAAGTCTCAGTAATAGGGTCCCGTTTTTACCCTTTGGGTACGGAACCCTAAAAACGATGTTGCTTGTTATGACGTTCAAATAGCAAGTGTATTCTTAGAAATTACATTTGTCGTGTGTGTGTGCGTGTGTGTGTGCGTACATGCGTGTATGTGTCTGTGTGTGCGTGTGCGCAAATAGTATATTAGCTTTGGGCGATGTATGTATGTAAAAAAATTGGTCAATGCGAGTCGGACTCGCGCACGAAGGGTTCCGTACCATTATCTATGCAACATTAGGCACGTTAAAGAACCAAATATTCTGTGAATAGTTAAAGCGTCTACCTGTCAACGTTATTAGTATTGAGCAAGAAACGGTAAAAAAATCATGTTTGTTGTATGGGAGCCCCCTTAAATATTTATATTATTTTATTTTTAGTATTTGTTGCTATAGCGGCAATAGAAATACATCATCTGTGAAAATTTCAACTGTCTAGCTATCACCGTTCTTGAGATACAACCTGGTGACAGACGGACGGACGGACGGACGGACAGCGAAGTCTCAGTAATAGGGTCCCGTTTTTACCCTTTGGGTACGGAACCCTAATGAACTGTCTCTTTCAGCACATCCTCAATGTATAGGTCGTCATCGTACCTACTGAAAATATTTAACAAAGCCTACCGCTTTGTTAAATATTTTCAGTATCATGTAACAAGTAAGCGTAATAATTGAATGAGATATTTTGTTGTGATGAAAAGTAAAAAGGATTATTGACATCACTCACAATATTAAAAGAAACAAAGTACTTTAATATTTATTATTTTGTAAATTACTTATCGAACATATTTTTTTTTGGTTTTATTCTGCACTAGAATTCAATGTTTTTCGAATGTACGAGAGTGTTATTTTTGCTGTTGGCGGGCCGCATGCGGCCCGCGCGCCGCGGTTTGTGGATCCCTGGCCTAAAGTATGTTGTTATGGTTGTTATATGATATCGCCGAGGCCTTTGACACAAGCCGCCTTCGCGGTGATCGGTGTTTTTGAGAATGTTAACAAACAGAATGAAAGCAACCTTATGCCTCAATAAAGAAAGTATATTTTTAAATGTTGTTGTTCCGTTCGACGTTCATAAAGCCGCTTTGCGTGTTTTATTGTTTCGTCTTCAATCGTCTTTAAGAGGGTACTGTACTCCTCATTTAGGTATTTGCCTTAGGTATTGCTATCCCTATTTCCGAGCGCTGCGCTGAAAAGGACAAATATAGATGAAGCGGATTTTACCTACAAATTCTTTCAAAAAAGACGTTTCGTACTTCCGTTTTTTTTTTCGCGAAAGTTAAACCGATTTTAATAGTTTTTGCGTCATATTATAGATAAAGAATATATCTATGCTTCTATCACTTTCTTTTGTGGTAAAACTTTACCAAATTTGTGTGATAGACGCTGCAATTTTATCTAAAGAAAACCGAAAAAAGAAAGTTTTTCGGATCGTCATATTTCTTTTAGTTATTATGTTTTGAAAAAAAGAAAGTGATAGAAGCATAGATATACTCTTTATCTATAATATAACGCAAAAACTATTAAAATAGGTTTAACTTTCGCGAAGAAAAAACGGAAGTACTATACCCATGCCTTTGTATGGAGCATAATTTGGTATCGTACCGTCTTAAGAGGATACCAAAATAGCTTCGTGCATTTTTCTACGTAGGTACGAAGTTTTCATTGTTTCTTTTGATTGAATGGCTAGAGCTCTAATTTTTAAGTATATGTTTTTTCAATATATAATCTAGGATCGCATAAACTCAGAAACGCGATTGAAAAAAGTTTTCTCGATAGAAAATCTTAGCGAAAATACCTCTCTCATTTCTTATTTTTTTCATTTGTCGGTCTATTATCACGTATTAACTAATGAAATAACTTTAAAAACATAAGTAACTATTATATATGTATAGAAACACGTAAATCAGAATTAAAATATATTTAGTAGATTTTGAGTAAACAAAAAAAATATCCCTAATTCTTCATTTTCTATACCTACTAGCTGTGTTAATATGTACATGTCAACGATAATATTGATGTAGGCCCTGAACATTCGTTACGAAAATTGTGATCGAGTCGTCTACTGCACTCTTCATAATTTATAATGTCAATTAAAAAAATCTGTGTTAACGCTTATTACAAAATTCTTCAAACCATTAAATATTTGAATTGTTCAAAAACTTCAATTAAATTATTTTTTTATTTAATTGTCTTTTTTTTATTTTGTCACCTAGGAACGTATCTCCTATAATCCCATATAAATTACTATTCCGTATTCATGGTTTCTGTATTCGCGGCATATTTATGGAACATATACCTACCCCGCGAATAAAGAGCTTTTACTGTACAGCAAATCCCCATAAATTATGCAAAAAAGCAATCCTCTTGAACTCATTCTATCTATTAAAAAAAAACGCATCAAGATCCGTTGCGTATTTTTAGGTGTGGTACCTTGGGTATATTTAGAAGTAAGAGATATTGCGTGTTCACGTAAACACTGTTTATTCACGACTAAGACCAAACTAAGACTAACATATGTCTAATCTTACATTCTGCAGGAAAGGTAACGATCCCGTTATGTTCAAGGGACGCGCTACTTGAAGTTGTCAAACCTATGTCATTAACAGCAATAAATTCTTAACTAATATCGATACAAGTGTGAGAGCGAAATGTTAGGCAAAAACAAAATGTTAAAATGTCTACCATGAGTTGATCTATAAGTGGCTGGGCATACATAAAAATAATATATAATGGTACCAATTCTACATGCACAAGTAAACTTAACTAAAAAATAAATATTGATTATTTTAATAACACAATTCCGCAATTCGGTACTGTTAACTACACTTTCTTATTATAAAAACGGTGTATTATATAATAACAATTTAAGTTACTGTGAATGTGTATAAGAAAATAGTCAATTAATCAAAATACAGCATAGTTGCTTTTTTATTTTTGGTTAAGTTTAGTTGTGCACATAGAATTGGTACCAATATCTGCTTGACCGAGCGTAACTCTCGATGGATTTTTGTGAAATTATTCTTAATAAGGTAAGTCTCAGTAATAGGGTTCCATTTTACCTTTTGGTACGGTCAAGTACGTGTTGGACATGCACGCGAACGGTTCCGTGCGGTTATTATGACGATATATTCGTGACACCAACCACAAATAACACCATATAGCGGACCCCCAAACAATGGGATAAGGGCAGGATGATGATGATGGTGAGTCTGAGTAGGTATTTGTGGTTGTAGTATCATCTGATCTAAGCAAACTGAAAATTTCAGCTCTCTAGCTAAATAGAAAATTTTCATAGTACGAAAACACCGACAAAAAGAAATTTTATAAGTATACATAAATCCAAAATCCTATTTATTTAAACACAGGTATTTAATATACGTTATACATATAAAGTAAAATCACGAAACATGTAAAATATTACAAGCCACATAGGTATGTACGATGTATCGTGCTGTCGCTAGTCGCGATGGCGATACTACAATCAACTACAAATGTAGGTACAAGAACCTCACGATGCGATATGCTAAGGAATTGAATGAAACACAACGCGGTAACGTAACGCGCAACGTTGCCAGTTTGACAAACTTGGTAGGTAAGTACTTGATAAGAAGCTTAAAAAAATGAAGTTTGTAGTTTGCGAAAGATATAAATGTATTTACTAATTAACTAAGATATAAATCTATATACTGTAGTAACTAAATTGCCTTTATTTATGTGTTTAAAAATACAAAAAGTGAAACCGCATTATCAAAAATCCACTTTAATTTGAACGCCAGACCTATTAACATTCGTGGCCCGGCTATATATATGCTTTACCCGATACGCCACGGCACTCTTAAAAAATCGTTCGAAATTTATATGTGTATTCTAATCAGCAAAAGCGTATCTTTACTTTTTATGATAAAAAAATTGTAAATTCTATGTTAAACATATTAAACTATTCTATGATAAACAAAATTGTGTTCATTTCAATTTTTCAGATTATCTGAGGTAAATTTAAAACTAGTTACGTAATTGATTTATCAAGATTATGAAATAGTGCCATCTGCCATTTTTTTTTAGTACTACCGCTATACAACGTGAAGTAGTAAGATTATGAATGATTATTGATTACGATAAATTATGTGATTTGATACGCTTAGTGCCATCTGTAGATTCAGAGTGTAATGATAATTGAGTTTCACAATTTGTTGGGAGGTTATATATCCAGGTATTCTTTATCGATGGTCATACCCTTTCTATGTATGGAAAGGGGCTGAACACTAGATTCTAAGTGTAGTGTCAGCACTTAACATATTTTATAAATAGAAGTGCGCCCAAGAGCGGGCACGCAGTACAGATTTTTCTATTTCCCGGTCGCGATCGGTTGCCTTTTCCAATTCTTTTGCTAATTCTATTGTGTTTCTATTAAATTATTCTAGTTTATTAAAGCAGTATTTTTTTAAAAAAACCTATTATCAGAGTGCCCTTTAACAGATAGCACAGAATAAGGCAATACTATCGATTGGGTACAATACTATCGATAGTATTGCTGTTCCTCAATAACAAACTATCGATAGTATTGCAGTTCGTTAATAATAAACTATCGATTGTTTTGGACTATCGATAGTTTAAAAATTTACAATAGTATTATTTACGATTTTCAAATAATATATTACAGAGCGGCTCGTTGTTCTGGTACAAAGTACAAACTAAACTACAAGTAAATGTTGTAGTCTATACTTACCATAATACTATTGCAAGTTGATCATTCACCGAACCGCGTCGGTAAACAGGAATGAGGAATAGCAGAGTTATTAAATGAAACCACTATATTCTGTTCTAGCTGGTTGATCTTTGACAATTATCACACACAGCACTTTTATTTGGTCTAGCACAATACCACACCAGAGTAGTGTACGAATGATATCTATCCCAAAAATTACATTTATCGTATTTAAACAACAACTTACAAGCTAACAATATCGCGACTTAACAATACCAATCAGCGCCATCTATCGAATAACTATTTTATTCATATTGTTCGTAAACATACCGCCCGCCAAGGACATTTAGTGCCTTCCTTCCTCAAATAATTATTGTTATATTCATATGAAATCAAATAGGTAAAGGAAACATTTAAAGGTAGCGGCAATTTTACAATCTTATAAAATATTCTCATACAATCTTAAAACTATTGAATAATCAATTAAAATACACTTACAACATTGCATATTATTCTTACAATTAACATTAGTAATTATCAATACTTACATCATAACAAATAACATTATTATAATAAATTAACCCAGGAAGTGGGGTGGTGAACTTTTCTTTATCGGTTGTCAAGTATTAAGTTGCATACTAGAGATGATGACGAGTGTCAAGTTATAATTAAATATATTATGAACAGTTGGCCCAGTAGGAAATTTAATGGCCAGGAGTGTGTACATTTATATTGGAGCTACAGAGAATCATTCGAATACGTCGATGGCGTTATATTACTTAATAATTTAGTATTTATTCCTAAACCTCTCAGAGCAGAAATGATTAGTCGAGTGCATGAAGGTCACTTAGGAATAGACCGATGCAAGCAGCGTGCGCGAGACGTGATGTTCTGGCTGGGGATGTCGCGTGACGTGGAGCGCGCAGTGCGGAGGTGTCATGTGTGCGCCGAATTGCCGTCGCGCACTACATACCTGAGTTACCGTGGGCGAAGGTCGGTTCGAACATATTTGAAGTAGACAAAAGGTACTTTTTAAAATTAGTGGATTATTTTTCTAACTTTGTCGAGGTTTGTCCCTTGTAAGGCATCACTTCCACGCAAGTGATACTAGCCATGAAAGATCAGTTTGCAAGGCACGGAATACCTCAAGAATTATTTACAGATAACGGTCCCGCTTACGCGTCAAAAGAGTTTAGAATGTTCGCGGCGCAGTGGGGATTCACACATTTAACTTCTTCACCTAACTATCCGCAATCGAATGGTCGTAGTGAGCGGGCAGTGCGAACGATAAAATCTTTACTAACGAAGTCTAGTCGCTCAGGAGAAGATTTTTATATAAGTCTACTGAATTACAGGGCAGCACCGAGAGGCGGTATAGCGAGCCCGGCACAATTATTAATGGGTCGCAGAATAAATACACGATTGCCATGTCATGATAATAAACTATTGCCGGACCGGAATAACACCTCCGATTATAAAAAGATCGTTCAAAACCAGAATCGTAATAAGAAGTGGTACGACAATCGAGCACGTACACTTCCACAGCTGAGTGAGGGTGACGACGTGGTTGTACTCAGCGGCGCTCGGCGAGAGAGGGCGCGCGTAGTGGAGCCTGCCCCACAACCTCGCTCCTACTTCGTGACAGATAAAACTGGGACGGTTCTTCGTAGAAACCGAAGGCATCTTATTAAAATGCCTTCAAGGGAATCTCCTATGACACCCCCTAAACATAAATACGGACTGGCACGACACGACGCCTGTCAAAGTCAGGAACCTCCTGACCCGGTCACTAATCCCGAAGTTAGTAGTAGCCCATCTTCTGCAAGGATAGCGAAAGAAAAATTACGGTCTTGTATATAAGCGCACAGTAGCAAATATAAATCTTGGTGTCAATTCTGTTGTTTCTGTAGCAGTAGTAGTATGTTGATAAACATTTTGTAATGATAGGTATAACATACAAGATAACATGTCAATTAATCTAAACCTTGTCTCGAGGATGTATTGATTGATACCTGTGCAGTAGCGAGATATAAATAAAATGTTGTTAATAGATTATTTAGAAATTAAGAATGAAAAAGATTTGTTTAGTTGTGAGATCTACTTAAATAGAATGTAGTTAAAATGAACACCTACTGGATTAGATTTATATTAAATTATTTGATTTGAGATATTAAAAAGTTTATTTTGTAAATCGTATCGAAAATATAACTACAGTAACACTGTTTGAGTTTATAATGTAAAGAATATGATTGTATGCTTGTAACACTATGTCATTGTTGGCGTTAATAGTTGATTTGTATTTACTTTGCATTTATTTAAATACTATAGTTGCCTATTGTACTTTCTTATCTTTTAAGGAGAGAGATGTAGTGATGTTTTAATAATAATGTATATGAGGGTGTTTATAAATAAAGTTAGTTGTGAACAAACCATCTTGTAGTTAGCTTATCTTGTAGTTTAAACAATCTTACTGATTTCCAGCTTGGTGGGAATTTATGTAACTTCAAATGTCTAAATTGACCGGACTAAATATCATGAGATCTAGAATGTTCTCGTAAATGATTTCTTCTGGCATACGTCTTTCCACACACTTCACATTTATAATGCTTCTCCCCAGTATGTATAACCATGTGCATTGATAAACTATATTTGGAGAAAAATCTGGAATGGCACACGGGACATTCTTGATTTCTTTCTTGCAAATGAACTGACCTTATATGAATTAATAAATGATATTTCAGATCATATTCTCGTCCACAAGTGTCACATGTATATAAACCTGTGGTCTGATTATGAACTATCCGCAAATGCTTCGTTCTCTGATAATTAGAGTTGAATCTCTGAGGACATATTGGACATCTACGTGGAAACTGTTTTAGATGTACTCCTCTAAAATGTGCGGTCCTTTTTGAAGCATTACTAAATACTTTATCACATTTATCACAAGGGAACCAACCTGATTCGTGTATTTTTTGATGACGTTTTAATAAATTTGACGATATAAATGCAGCACCGCATATTTCGCAACTGTAGTTATTGAAATGTTTACTCATATGTATAATCAAAAGTCGAAGTTTAACATAAGGTTCATTACAAATTTGGCAATTAAAACAATCTTCTCCGAGTTTAAACGGTATTATATTATCTTGTAGATTTGGTTCTATGTTCTTACCGTGACCTTTTAAATGATTTTTCAATTCTTGTAAGTCGGAGGTAGTTTGAAAACAAATTTTACATTTCATATTTGTTACATCTACCTTCAAATTTTTATCACGAGCTCTATTATTCAGTTTCCTTTTCATTTCATTGATATTATGTTCATTTGTATGCTGTTCTAAATAACGAGCATCTAAGAAAAGTTTTGAACATATAAAACATTTATATTTATTAACCGAATGTATGAAAGGATAAACGTAAGAATTTTCAAATATTACTAAAGCATTTTGTTTCCATAATTGATATCCAACATTTTTGACTCTTTTTTTAGGGGGACCATTTTTGTCATTTTCAGTTTTAGTTATAGGCCTTTCATCGTCATTTCTATTCGATTCATATTTAGCTTCATATTCTAAACTGTCCAATGATATTGGATATTTCAGGATAGTTAGTTTTATATCTTCAGCGTCATCACTTTTCATAGTGATAGTTGAATCTGATTCTTGAATTATTCCTAGAAGAAAAAACATGTAGGTATTTAATAATTTGTAGGACTTTCTGATTAATGTATCATTTATGTGACTAATCGACGCCATAAGTATGACGGCGATTAGTCCATTTTGATTACTATATAATATTAGATCTAACCGTGACCACGATGTCTTAAGTTTCCAAAACTTTGGGATAAATATAAACAAATTAGCGGGATAGTACATATCCGAAAAAGTATTTTAATTAATATATTTTCTTGTATGCAAAATTATATTAAAACGGTGTAGCAAAATATGAACGTTATGGTGTTTTTAATCTTCTGCAACATTTTGATTTATATAAGCCACGTAGTCCAAACTGACACTTTTGTTTAGAAGACTTACACACTAAGCCTGACTATGGCTCAACAAGGAACCCTTTAAGGGAATGGTGTTCCTATGTGATGACCAAGCAGTTAGTTATAGGGGTGTGTGGCGGACTCGACTAGGGCACGACCAGTATCCGGAGCCGACTTTTGCCAAACTAGTCACACGGGCCTTTACAGGTACAAGTACCTCGCTGGTTGACCCGTATCCCACGCACCCCTAAATGCGTTAAAGAGGAAACTTCTACACTTGCATCAATGAAAGACCAATCCATAATAAGAGGTGGCAGTCTTCTGAGATCAATCTTTATTTCTGCGACTTTTTATCCCTTTTGTTCTTATTTCTTGTTCGATCGTGTTCGTATCGAGTTCATTCGAGTTCGTGTTCGTATCGAGATCATTAGAGTTCGTAATTAATCAAAGCAAGAGCCCTGCTTACGTGGCTCGGCCCTTTACCGTATTGACGGCCTTGTAATTCTGACCCTTTTGTCTTTCAATTTTTACTTGATTGATCTCTTAAGATTCCTTCCCTCTCTTTTATTATTATCAATATCCATATAAATCTTATATCGTTAGATACGTCTTACCTTACTATGTTATGTAGTATAATAATAACCCTTATTATTCTAGAATATAAAAACTTTCCAGTACATTAACATAGAAAAATATTGTAAAAATCATAAAGAACAAACTTAAAACTATCATAGTTTCATTTAGATTTAAGCGTTATTTTCATCTCTAAACCATACCCATTATCATCAAACTTAAAGGGTGAGTATTTCTTCAATAACAAGAGACCACATCCTCCTAATTCAAAATTTACATAGTACAAATTCTTATTTCTAAATTACTAAGTAAAACCTTATAAATTAGTGTTAATTTATAAGGTTTTACTTAGTAATTTAGAAATATTACAGCCCTGCCACACAATACCTCTTACCATACATAATGTTTCATAATCAACACTCAATCCTTACAGATTTAACAATCACACAGGTAAGTTCCCGTGGCGCATAACTGCGTCGCCGACATTCTCCCCCTCGTGCTCTGCACCATCCTCCTGGCTCGGCGATGCTTCCGGCACCAACAGCACCACTCTCGAACTGGGACTTCTCAGCACTGCTCCTCGCACCTCAATGTCGATGATCCGGATCCGCCCATCTGGTCCTGGATATACTTGCTGTATTCTGCCGCGTGGCCAGGTGCATCTTGTTAGTCTGTGATCGACGACCAACACGATGTCTCCCACACGCAGGTCCGTGGCGCTGGTTCTTCCTACAGACTTTCGTGGCAGTAGGGTAGGCAGGTACTCTCGCAGCCAACGTTGCCAGAAGTGGTCGGCAAGTCGCTGCGTGGCCTTCCAGGTGTGCCTCCCGACGAGCTCGCTTTCCTCGAAGCTGCCGATTCTTGTTGCGTCGCATGACCGCCCGATGAGGAAGTGGTTTGGTGTGAGTGCTTCCTCTTCAAGGCTCTCGGAGAGATGAGTGAGGGGCCGAGAGTTGACTATATGCTTGGTCTCCAGGAGAAGGGTGTGTAGTACCTCCTCACGTGGATGCTTCTCGTTGAGATTGATCGCACCATTCGCTCCCAGGCACCACCCATGTTTGGTGCTCCAGGTGGTATTAATTTCCACTGCACGCCGATCTTTTCCGCTTCTGAAATGAGATCCTTTTGGTCCATGGCATCTATAGCTTCTTTTAGTTCCTTCTTTGCTCCGACGAAGTTCGTGCCGTTATCGGTGTAGATTATCCCTGGCATTCCTCTTCTTGCGGCGAATCTCCGTAGCGCCATGATCATACTGTCGGTTGAGAGTGAAGGCGTGATCTCGAAATGCACAGCTCTTGTAGTCAAGCATGTGCACAAGGCGCCCCATCTCTTCTCGAGTCTTCTTGCTACGGTGATTGTCATTGGGCCGAAGTAGTCGATACCAGTGCATGTGAATGGTGGGTTGCTATGCATCAACCTTTCTGCAGGTAAGTTGCCCGTCGGTAGTTGTTGTGGGTTTCCTTTTCTTGTTTTACACCACTGACATTGATGCTGGACCGTTTTGATTGCTGATCGTAGTCCTAGCACCCAGAAGGGTTGCCTTACTTCGTTGATTACCGTTGCGTGATTACCATGATTGAAACGGCAGTGAAAATCTTCTATTATAAGTCTCGTTGTCATATCCTTGCTGTCGAGCACGACGGGTCGCTTGTATTCTCTTGTCACGCCCTGTATCGCGTCGATCCTTCCTTTCAAGCGTAGGAGACCTTCTTCCATCGTGACGTCGAGTCTCTTTAACTTGCTGCTGCCTTCTTCCTGCTTTCCTTGCTGCAGACGTCTGATGTCCTCTTTGAAGCTTCTTTCTTGGCTTCCTTTTAGCAGTAGATTTTCAGCTTGCTCTGTGTCTGTGTAGATCTGTGTCCAATGGTATGTAGTTCATTTCTGCTTTGGAAGACTGTTGTCGTTTCTCTACCACTTAAGTTTTCTTTTTTTTCGTTCTTTTCCAGGTGGGATCTTTTTCCTTTCTGACATTAACCCTTTCTTTAGCTCTGCAGAGTTGTATGAACTGCAGAACTCTTGCTGTGGCTCGTAGAAGTCTTTTCCATGACGAAAACCTCTTCGGATCTGGTGATAGATGGGTGATGCTTACTGCTGTGGCGACGTCCACTGCCCTCTCCTCGCTGGTGGGTTCCTTTTTGAAAGTTCTTGCCGCTGGCCAATAAACTTCATCCTTACTGAGAAAACTCGGTCCGGTGAACCATCGGTGATTGCAGTCGACGTGTTCTGGTACGTCGCGCGTTGCATCATCAGCTGGATTCTGCGCTGTCGGCACCCATCTCCAATCTTGTGGTTTCGTGAGATCTTCAATTTCCGCTAAGCGATGTGCCACGAACGTTTTGAATGTTCTGGGGTCGGTCTTGGTCCAAGAGAGTACGATGCTAGACTCTGTCCAAAATGTCTTCTTGAGCACCTTCAGATCCATTTCTTCTTCCACTGAGTGTGCCAGTCTGCTTCCTAGGAGGGCTGCTTGTAGCTCGAGTCTCGGTATTGTTATCGGTCTTAACGGAGTGACTTTTACTTTTGCTGCTATCAAGATGGCACGATAAGTTCCGTTCGGTTCTTCTGACCTCCAATATACCGCTGATCCATATGCAGTCTCGCTGGCGTCCGTAAATGTGTGCCCCCTCGGTGTGATGTGGCGCCATGCATCTCGGAATCTGTAGGTCTTGTAATAGCTTTATCTTCTCCAGGTAGTTCATCCACGCCACGAAGGTTTGCTCTGAAGCCGATGGAGTCTCTTACTATAGACCAGCGCAGTCCCAGTGTCTTCCGCTTCTTTTTCGCCAAGGTCCACTTCTGTCTTCTCAGTTGCCTCGGTCTTTACATCTTGCACCAGTTCAGGTTGATTTGATGCCCATCCCCTGAGTTCGAAGCCCGCCTTCTTGTGTATGGAGTCCACCTGTTTTGTTACTTTTCTGAAGTCTTCTTCTGATTGGAAGCTGTGCAGGTAGTCGTCCATGTAGTGGTTTCGCTCGACTGCTTCAGGAAACTGCTCCCTGCAGTCCACTGCGTTCCGGTTCTTGACGTAGATCGCTGTGCTTGGAGATGATGATGCGCCGAAGATGACTGATGTCATCTTGTATACCTTCGGCGGTACGTTGCGATGGTCTCCTCGCCACAGGAACGTCTGGCTGTTTCTATCTTCTTCTCGTATGCGGATCTGCAGGAACATTTCCTTTATGTCGGCCGCTACTGCTAATGGTCCTTGACGGAATCGCAATAGTACCCCGAATAGTGACTGCAGCAGATCAGGTCCCGGCAGCAGAGCATCGTTGAGACTTCTTCCGTTTGACTTGGCTGCAGCGTCGAAGACAATCCTTATTTTCTTCTTCAACGGATGTACCACTGAGAAGTGGGGGAGGTACCAGGTTTTCTTGAAGTCTTATTTATTTATTTATTATACACTTTATTGTACACCATAAGAATAAAATTTACAATAAATTATAATTATAAATAGAGTACAATGGGCGGCCTTATCGCTAAAAGCAATTTCTGCCAGGCAACCTTTGGATGGAGATCTTGAGAAGAGAGAAGAGCAATAGTTGTAGGTGCACTAATTATCATAATAAAAATGTTAGATAGACATACACTTATATACTAAATACAAATAAACGTATACAAAACGATACACATAATACATACATAAACGTACACAGACAATTCTGACCGGGAATAGTTACAACTGCATGTTCAGATAGTGGTTCTTAACTTTAATTTTGAATGTGGCTAGACTTTTGGCTCGTCAAATGTCCTCTGGAAGTGTATCCACAAGCGTATGGCTGTGACGGTAAAGGATTTGTCAACGAAATTCGTAGAATGCATTGGCCATTTTTAATTTCAGACTCCCTGATGCTTAGCTATTATAGTTATAGTTATGAAATAATAATAAAAATCCATATTCCAGAATTTTTCAAGACGTTATGAAACTTTAAATTTTTTTTCAACGCCAAAAGATGTCGACAGTCAATTTTTTTTGCGCCATTTCGTTTCAAACCTTCTTGACAGCTGAACATCACTTACTTTGCCGCGTAATACTATTTTAACGCAAAGATAACATCGTCAGAGATACATAGAAAAAAATAACAATAAGGTTCGCTAAAAATTTATAAATATTTTTCGGCGTCAAAGTCGTACCATAGAGGTGGCAACTATTTTACCATTGTCTGATTAAGGGTTAACAGATATTAGTAGTGCATTTCAGTGATCTTGATCATTTGGTCTCAAACTAATGCTTAAGCATTAGTTTGAGACCAAATTACGGTTCACTTTGGGAGGTTATTGGATCTACGATGCTAAAAGAAAAGCTTATTGGTACAGGTTTAGATTGGAGTTTTCCATCTCTCTTACGATTTCATTTACTGACATGGCTCTTACAGCTCCCTGTAAAAAATGGGGTAAAAAGCATGTTTTCTTAATCCACTACACAAATAAGTGGAATATTACTGAACTGTAAAGGAATCATTTAATCAAACTCACCTTTTATTTTAGCTGATAAAGTTTTCCTAGGAATATTAAATCTCTTTGATGCCTCAGTTATTGTAATACCCTCATTTCTAATAGCTTCTAGACACGCCCTTAGGTCTTCTTCAGGGTATTGCTTATATCTTTTAAAACGTTCAGATTTAGGCAATTTCTTTGGCCATTTTGTATTACTGGGTGGTAAGGTGCCTTTGGTTCGTCTTTGAACTAATTTTGGTTTACCTGTAGAAATATTTATTAATGGTATCATAACTTAAAATAGTTTACTTAGTTCAAAAAGTAAGAAACAGGTCTAAAGAAAAGGTCCTGAGATACAGCCTGGTAACAAACGGATGTGTAGAGAAGTCTCTGTAATAGGGTCCTATTTTACCTTCTGAGTAGGGAACCTGTCTATTACTAGTTTAAAACATAGAAACAAAGATAAACATCAGTTAATAACATACTTTCGATTTCTTTCTCCTCCTCTTCCTCCAAAAATTCCACTTCCTCATAATCCATTTCTTGTGGATCATCCACATAGTCAGGGTCATCTAAGCTGTTATCGACTATGTTTATATTGTCCGGTTCTTCTTTACCATTGGCTAAAAACAATTGTTCCGTTTTAATTGGTGTACTTGGTTCTAGAAATTATGTAATAATTTTGAATGTAAGAAAAGCCAAATTATTCACAATTAATTCTTTACTTGTCCTCATCTAAATAATGTCCTACTATTGTGTAGCCCGTGATCATTTGTGGAACGTTAATACAATAATTTGCTCAAAGACTAAAAAACGTACTTGAAAATTCTGAACACTTTTTAAAATTATTGCATTGTCGTGGGTCCTTATTTTGTGCAAAATTTCCGATCAAGTGGGTGCATACACGCTTTTACTAGCTAGGTACATATCTATCAATAGATAATAAAAACGTATTTATAGTAAAAAAAAAAGAGAAATAGAATACTTCATACCATCCTCAAAATGTTCCATCAATTTTAATTGTGATTCCAAAACTGTCTTTTTAAATTGATTAGCTTCCCGTAATTTCAATACACAGGACTCACATATGTGATCTTGTTCCTTTGATAGATCTTGTGGTTCCCACTATATTTAGACATAGAATATAAATTTGATAATAATGAAGAACTCAACACACAAAATCGTTCTAAATAAATACTGACTCATATGAGTTTTCATGTTATGAGGATTTAGTTTTATAGACACAGTTTCATTAGTATATATAAAAACAATTGTTATCATCCCATTCCCACACACAATATTTCATAATAACCAGTTAAGCCTTTTAAGAGGATTGCAACAAACAATAAAATTATTTCATAGTGTTATGACGGGCTTCGTGATCTAGTGTTTCATGTAACATGTTCATGTGATTTGATTCCCACTTGGGACAATCATTTGTGTGATGTTTATATGTGTCATACAAATGTTTGTACTGCTTATGGGTGTTTCTATGTATTTTAAGTAAATATTTACAAAAGAAAAGTATGTATATGTAGTATATCCGTATTCTGGTACCCATAACACTAGCATAATAAGCTTAGCTTGGGACTCTAAGGACGTTATGTGAAATGTCCATGAATATTTATTTATAATAATCTGTCTATAATGAAAAATAACGGCATGCATAAATTATAATAAATAGGTAGGTATTTGTTTTTGTCTTTTTCTGGTAAAAAATAAATACAAAATTAAACACACATTTTTATTTCTTTATTATTGACAGGAACTTAAAACTATATGAATTACACTAAAACCATAATATTCAAACTAATGTATGACCTTAATACGCCAATAAGACAACGATGGCATAGCATATGCTAAGTATGTTTTATAAAATTTGTAGTTTGCAGCTTTCAGATCGTAAATCTTTTTTATATAAGTAGATTATGTCTTAAAACAAACACTGATAACTAACAATACCAGTTAAATATAAGATATAAATCAAATACTTACAGAAAGCGAAAAACAGTGCTTAAGCATTTCAACGTAAATTTCTTTCTCTCCTTCCCAATAATGTTCTTCCCACATATTTTTCCAATAACCATAATCAAGACAACATCTACATCTTCCAAAATATGTAATAACTTCATTGGTTTTTGAACTCATTGTAACAATTTTATTATTTTATAAGAAAACGTAACCAAACCACGCATACACGGCCATCATACAGCATAGAGTAAAGAACAATAAAATAAAAAAAAACAAAACAAACCATGTTCGTCTATGGTTTAACATTCACTGTCGGGCGAGACTCTCGTTAGAGAGTAGTAGAGTCCGCGCCACGACTCAAGTCCGACGGCAAAAACTGGAACTAACTTAGACAAGCGCGTCATATTGTCATTATTGTCATTTGAAATTTTTTATTGTTTTGAGTGAAATAAATACATTAATGGAGCGTAAAGTGATGAAAAGTGCAGCTCGTGAGTTAGTTCTCAAAATAAAAGAGTTTTGTGAATTAGAACAGAAGAATAAACCCTTTTAATACCATTAAATAAAGTGCAGATGAGGGTCCAGGTAATTTTTTAGGGTTACCACAATCATAAGTTTTTGTTTAATTAGTGGGTGAAATAATAATACATATTGTTAAAATGACTAAAAATTTTAATATTTAACTGTAACCGTTGTGACTTATCATAATCTCACTATAATTATAGAAAAATAGTGTAAAAAATATTTTATGAAATGGATAATATTATTTTGGGATTCCATAACACATTTTAAAAGTGATTTGAGAATAATTTTACGTTTTTCTTTCTTTCAGGTGTATCTGTGAAAACAGTTGCTCGAATTGCCAAACATGGCAAAGAAGCAGAAAGTACATCTAAGAAAATTGTTACACCGGGCAAAAATCGACAGCAACAAAAAAAAATAATTTAGATGACTTTGATTTAGCAACAAATATTTTAAATAATACAAAATAATGATTCACAAAAATTTTGTTTTATTCTATGAGAAATCTGAGAAATGATATAAAACATAGTGTCTGTATGGAGATGGACTAAGATGTAGAATACACTCCAAGGTGACATTCATTGACTGTGATGATGATGTAAGTGTTATGATCCTTAAATTCCTATTTAAGTTCTTACAGGCATTTAATAATAAAATTAGTTACAAAATATTATGCATATTAAATGTGATTTATGTTAGTCATAACTTTGTAAATTTTTTTTATGTTACTGGCAACATTTAGTTGTGCAAATACAGCGCCGCGGCTAACGGACTTGAGTGGTGGCGCGGACTCTATATTCTTTGGGCGAGACATTCTTGAGACCACTTGCAACCCCCACGCAAAGCTGTTTCAGAGGTCGCAGATTCGAAACGCTTTCGGACATATCATTTTCATAACAGATATAATTTTTAATATTATATTAAAACATTAGGTTATTTGTCATCATCATCATCCTCCTGCCCTTATCCCATTATTTGGGATCGGCGCAACATGTCTTTTTCTTCCACAGTCTTCTATTAGCCGTCATGTCTGTGTCAACTCCTCTTTCTATCATGTCCTCTTTCACACAGTCCATCCATCTTTTCTTAGGTCTTCCTCTAGACTTTTTTCCTTCCACATTTATACTCAGAACTCTCCTAACGACATTACTTTCCTCTCGTCTCATTACATGCCCATACCAGGACATCCGCTCGTTCTTCAATTTTTCAGTCACTGGCATCACTTTCAGACTTCCTCTAATATATTCATTCCTTATTTTATCCATTCGCGTGACGCCACACATCCATCAACATTAGGTTATTTGTATTCAGTACATAAATAAAACGGTGTGCTCTTGTATTTTATAATTTATTCAATAAAAATTCTACTATCACAATTTTGTTGGATCAACCATAAACTCGTTGTCATACATCAGCATAAATCAAAACCTCCTGCAATAATTAGACGCAGAATAAACTCATCTAGTATACAAAAGTACCTTACTAAAGCCATTTTGTTTATCAGCTGTATAATGATTGTAAAAGAATAGAAAGTTTTATGTTGTGTACATTAAGTTGTGATGTAATGTAATGTGGAGTAAACGATGCGGGGGACTACTCTGCCGTGATACAATTTCTAATTAGTACGGAGAGTAGTGCTAACATCCTTATGAAACAATGTTTGAGCGGAATATTTTAACGTAGGTAAGCTGTATTAATTAACATTGTACTTAGAAGCATATGAAACATGTAAAATAACAAACAATGTAATATTTCTGAGTTAATAATAAAAAATTTAAAAAAACAGCTGCTATAATAGAGAAGTCTCTATTATGTTATGCGAAGGTAGAGGAATATAAGAATAGGGATAGGGGTGTTGTTTATGTAATGCAACACCACCATATCCATCAGTACTGTCTTCTCTGAGACAGGCATAGACCGGAACTTTAAATAAAGATTCCGGTCTAAGCCATGTCTCTAATACTGTCATTAAGCATTTGCCTCAAAAAGTCATCGTATTGCTTACTAAAATCTTCAATGACTGTTTTAAATTAAGCTACTTCCCAAAAGCCTGGAAGATTGCTAAGATTATCCTAATCAAAAAACCTGGTAAAATTGCAACGTTACCTGAAAACTACAGGCCAATTAGCCTATTACCAGCGTTAGGTAAACTGTTTGAGTCTATTATTACCAAGCAGTTATTGCATTTTGTAGACGACCAACTTATACCTGAACAGTTTGGCTTTCGCAAGGGTCACTCAACAGTCCAACAATTAGCTAGAGTGGCTGAACACATATCCCACCACTTAAACCTGAAACAGTCCACTGGAATGATACTATTAGATATTAAGAAAGCTTTCGATACTGTCTGGCAAAACGGCTTAATATTTAAGCTTATCTCACTTAACGTACCACTTAACATAGTAAAACCATAAATAAAATACTAATAAAGATTATCAATTCCCATACTTTGGCATGTTCGCCATAAAATGCACGCTAAATCTAGGTGGCGCTGTTCACTAGCGTAACAACTTGTATAAAACGGAAGTTGCAATAAGATACGTTTAGACAGAAAAAAATAAACTTAAATTAAAAGTCTAATACATATTTAATATGTTACATTCAACGAAAAAATACAATAATAATTTTCCACTGATTAGTACTTGCAAATAACCTCTTACGATAAAATAACCTCTTGCGATAGATGGCAGATGATTCGCTTTAATGATCGCTTTGTTATTTTTAACACGGTTTTTAACTAGATGGCATTTTAATATATTTAAATCATTGATTGGTGTTACAAAAACTATTATTATTATTTTAGGGTATTAAATATTAGTAAGTTTTAAGAACAATAATATATTTATAGTTTTATAAAAAAAACAAAAAAAGGTTGAAAAGATAAAAAGTTACAAACTAAATTATCTCATAAAAATCATCAAATTGGTTTATTAAAAAACAGGTAGTATTTATTTGGGTTCAAGGTCAAGCTTGTTAAAACAAATAGTGATGCGCCACTTGATTTCGACGTTTTCTTATGTTGATACGCATCGTAAAATTAAAACAGGTAGTATCGTTATGTACCTATACGATGTCCATCCATCCATCCATCAACCTTTCTCAGTCCACTGCTGGACATAGGCCTCCCCCATAGAACACCACAATATATAATTCATTCATGGTAAAACTAATACAGTCATATCTTTTCGACCGAACCTTCTTTGTAACGATCAATGACCATCTATCTAATAAGCGTATTATACCCGCCGGGATCCCCCAGGGTTCGATCCTTGGACCGCTTTTATTTCTTATATACCTACATGACATTAAAGTACAGCCTCACACCCATTTAGCAGCATTTGCTGATGATGTCGCAAATTACACTACATCTGATGACTATGACACTGTTATTACGCGGTTGCAGTGGTCTCTTGACTTACTATTCCATTATTTCACTACATGGAAGCTAAAAGTAAATGTTGATAAGACCGAAGCTATCATGTTTACACACAGACGCTCGTTGCCAGTGAGACAGCTTACAACTAAAACCAATTCAAAACTTTCCTGGTCTAAATCTGTCAAATATCTTGGCGTAATCTTCGACAATAAATTAAACTGGACTATTAATACTGACGCTTTAAGAATAAAGGTATCAAAGCTATGAATGCGCTTAGTCCTCTATTGAACAGAAAAGCAAACCTCAGCCCTAAAACCAAATTATTAATTTATACTACGTTAGTAAGACCTTGCATCACTCATGCTGCCCCTGTCTGGAGTAGTATTAGAAAACTAATAAACTAAAACTAACTACGTTAAAATTCAAGTCGTACAAAATAAAGCTCTAAAAATGCATACAACACCAAATTTCGGACTAATCTTAAGTCATTGCATAAATATCAATAAAAATTTTTGTTTGTGCTAAAATTATCAATAAAAATTTATTTATATAAAAATATGGAGGGTAGAAGTAAGGACTATCTCAGTATATTAAAAAGTGTCCATTGAAGGGGAGCAAATTATGGTGGCGCTATAGTAGCAAGTGGAAGAATTTTAAAAAGAGCGCTACAAATTATTATAAAGGAAAGAAAAACTTCCGCTTTGTTACAGCGCAGTTTTTTAAATTATTAAATTATATGTATAGACAAACATGGGTATGAAATAAAATTATACGGTGTTTTTAAGTACCCCAAATATTTGTAAATAGCAAATAGAAAATAGTATTAAAGAATTACCGCAACAGTAGCACACTTCACTCTGCTTATAACTGCTACATTCATATAATTTCCACTTGCTAATTCACAATTCTTAAAAATATGTATTACAAACATAGTTTAGAACTCTAAGACGTACACTAGGATGCCCTGTGTTAGTTTCCTATGTATCAATAGAGCATAAGTTAAAAATAAGCAGATGAAATATTTTCGTTGTACAAAGACAACTTTCCTAGACGTTTATTATATGCATTGTTTCAGATTCAACTGTCTCAATAAGCGGAGAAAAACTAAGCGTTGTGTATGACCTATCCCACTTAATCAAAGGATTGAGAAATAATTTCTTGACGAAAAATATAATTTTCGATGGCAGTATTTCGAAATGGAGTGACATTGTTGATGTTTATCAAACTGATTGCAACCATACAGAAGCGAGACTGCTACACAAGTTAACTGATGAACACGTAATTCCTGAAAAAATAAAGAAGATGAAGGTGAATAGCAATGTTTTCATTAGTATGCACCATTCAATATGAAACAATTTGTTTTAACTAACAAGTTCATTTCTTTTTAGGTCAAAAATTGTGTCAAAGTATTTAGTGCAACAGTTTCAGCAGCAGTTTCATATACAGCTCAGTTTTGTAAGTAAAGTAAAATGATATTTATAAAACAATAGTCCATGATAGTGAGATGTTATGCATCCCTTTTAATTTATTGATATTGAGTTCTATAGTAGGATCATTTTTGTGTCAATCTTTCTCAGTCAAGCATCAAGGTATGTGTTATGTACCAAACGATTGACCTGCCATGTTAGGTATGTTCACGAACATATGTTGAATGGTCGTGTAGTACCGCGACCGATGGCGCCACCGGCGCCTACGCCGCGGCCAACGAGCGCGCCCGCGCCGGTTTTCGGCGGTGACCGGCGTGTCGTTCAGTTGAAAAATCGAGTTGAAAGCGAGTTGACGTTCGATTGTGACTAGTTGTCACGTGTTCTCGCAACGGTTTTAAAGGTTAAAAATTGTCACTAGAATTAATTGTTGATAAAACTAATTATCCTTGTTGTGTGAATCGATAATTACAATTGAAAACAAAACCTTGAAATGTCACCGCGAAATGTAATCTTCGCCAAATTGTTGGACATAAATGTGTTATAAAAACTAGTGAATTTTGTGTCTCCATACTTAATACGATTTGTGTGTCTATATTTAATGTAAATTGAACTATTTTGAAATTGAACTATAATTGTGATAGTGTAATTGTATTGGGACGATTGATGTCATCAGGAGCCCGTGGTCTACCCGTGTTGTGTTGTTGAATAAGCTAGGTAAGCTTGATTATTTATTTTAATATTGGCCAATATTTTAATCGATAGTTATGCAATAGCTAGGGTGACACGGTGAAGACATTGTTGAAGAACAAAACAGGGTAAGTTTGTACTATTGTAAATTTATTAACGCTGTGAAACGCAGATTTTAAGTTAGTTCGTCTTGACCTGAAGAATTGTCACGCTTCCACAAAACTAATAAATTATAAATCCCAGGTTGAACGCAACATATTTTTGGTAGCAGAGCGTGGTTGGTAGGGCAGACTGGCCAGACTATTGAAAAATATTCAGATGTAATAAGGGGTGTCGGGAACGCCCCCGTGGCCACGGTAGAGGGCCGCGTTTGGTTTGAGTTCTCCCCCTCAAATTCTCCACGTCCGACGTTGGAATCGTCGGCCATTGTGATGGAGAATATCTTGGGCAATCATCCGCAAGTTCGTTTGTCTGCGGATGCGGTAAAATTGACCGCGGATTTGAATTTGGCTGACCCTAAATTTGACCTGCCTGGCACGGTCGATTTGTTGCTTGGTGCCGATGTTTTGGGTAAAATATTACTCGGCAAGGATCGTGTTTTGCAGCCAGGTGGCTTGGTAGCCCTCCGGACCATATTTGGGTTCGCACTGATGGGGCCTGTATTGAGGACTCCCCCCCCTGCCGAACTTGGAACGGCCTTGATGGTGGGGTCCGCCCTTTCTGACGCCGTGCAGAGATTCTGGGAAGTGGAGGAGCCACCACAAGCTCCCCGCTCTGATCCGGAGCATGAAGAGTGTGAGCAGTTCTACAAGACCAACACCAGTTATCTCCGTTCTGGCCGGATCATGACAAGATTGCCATTTCTCGCCGTACGTCCGCCACTTGGCGTCTCGCGGCCTATTGCAGAGAAGCGTTTGTTGGCGATGGAGCGCCGTATGAGCAGGGACCCACTACTCAAGGAGAAGTATATTGACTTCATGCGGGAGTATGAGGATTTGGGACACATGTCTGTGTCAAAATTGGATTGGCGTTCGACGGAGCACTTCTTTCTTCCGCATCATGCTGTAATAAAACCATCCAGTGGTAAGCTACGCACAGTATTTGATGGTTCTGCGCAGACTACTTCAGGAGTGTCATTGAACCAGTGTCTGCATCCTGGTCCCAAATTGCTGAAGGACCTTTGTGACGTCATCACGCGGTTTCGACGTCATCAATTTGTTTTTGTGGCTGACATCAAGATGATGTTCAGGCAAACGGTAATTCACCCGGATGATCGCCGATACCAGCTGATATTGTGGCGAGAAAACCAGCAAGATCCCATGCTTGTCTACGAGCTCAACACGAACACCTACGGGCTGCGGTCTAGTCCCTTTTTGGCTATACGTTCGCTTTGGGAGCTCGCGGATCGAGAGCGTATGTCGTTTCCTCGCGCAGCCGCCATTTTGAAGGAGGACCTATATGTTGACGATGTGTGCACTGGCGCGGCCACGGAGAGAGAGGCCCTGCTCTTGCGTGACGAGTTGATTGGCATTCTAGCCTCCGCAGGATATGAGTTGCGTAAATGGATCTCCAACTTACCTGCGCTCTTGGACGGGCTACCGGATGACCACCAGCAGGATCCTCACCTATTTGAGAACCGTGACAACCCTACCATGATGTCAGTGCTTGGAATCCAGTACAGACCAGTCCAGGACATCTTTACATTTAATGTCAATTTGGATTCGCATCACACTTGGACGAAACGACTGGTTCTGTCGACTGTCGCGAGAACCTTTGATCCCAATGGCTGGATATGCCCGGTCATATTCTGGGCCAAATGCTTCCTGCAGAGACTTTGGACTGCAGGTCTTGGATGGGACGAGCCACTTCGCGAAGCTGTTTTGAAGGACTGGCTCCTATTTGCTTCCTCATTGCCTGCCATCAATAGGATATCGTTACCCCGTGCTCTGCTTCCGCCAGGGAAGCACACCGCGTCCCTTCATGGTTTCTCGGACGCTTCGGAACGTGGGTACGCAGCAGCCGTATACTTGCGCACCGTGACCACAGATGGTCAGGTGAAAGTGTTGTTGGTCATGGCGAAGAGCAAGGTCGCGCCTCTTCGAACTGCCTTGACAATCCCTAAGTTAGAGTTGTCAGGGGCGGCCCTTCTTGTTCGCCTTTTGAATCACGTCATGTCTACCTTGTGCACGTCAATTGACATTTCCACGATATATGCATGGACTGACAGTCAAATTGTGCTATGTTGGCTGAAGACGTCAGTTCACACCTTAGAGGTGTTTGTAGCAAATCGTGTCTCTCAGATACAGAAATCGGAGACCCCGTTGGTTTGGAGGCATGTGCCTGGCGAGGTCAACCCTGCTGATTGTGCGTCACGGGGATGTATGGCCCCCCTTTTAGTTGAGCACTCTCTGTGGTGGGGACCTGAGTGGTTGACCAGATCAGAATCTAATTGGCCGCGAACTCCGGCCTTAGACATTGTCGCACTGCCTGGGTTGCGAACGCTTGCGCTCGAACGGCAGGACCGTCCGTTCGACCCAGATTTCTTACTTAATCGTTACAGTTCATTGGACAAATTGTTGAGTGTCACCGCTTGGATCAAGCGCTTCATGAGAAATTGTAGACATCCACAGAACAAATGTTTGGAGGCCTTCTTATCGCCACAAGAGCTCCAAGATGCTCTTCTTCACTGGGTTCGTTCTGTGCAAGAGGCACATTTTGAAGACGAGATTGACATCTTGAGGAAAGGCAAATCCAAGCTGTCTGGAGCCATTTGTAAGCTGAACCCTTTTTTGGATAGTGAGGGTCTTTTGCGTGTCGGAGGGCGTCTTAGGAACGCAAACCTCCCTTATGGATCTCGTCACCCCCTCTTATTGCCAAAGAGTGGCCACTTGGTGAACATGTTGGTGACTGATCGTCACATCAAGAACTCCCACGCCGGCTGTAATGCCTTATTGGCCATTTTGCAACGGGAATTTTGGATTTTATCGGCCCGTCGGACGATCCGTAGTGTGGTCTTTCGTTGTATGCCTTGCTATAGGCTCAAGGCCCCTACCATGCAGCCTATCATGGGTGACCTACCTTCGGATCGGGTCACTGAGATAAGGCCCTTTGCTGGAGTTGGTACGGACTTTGCAGGCCCTTTTTTTGTTAAAACCTCGACCCTCAGGAACAGTAAAACTGTCAAGGCTTATTTGTGCGTCTTTGTCTGTCTGTCCACCAAGGCGGTACATTTGGAACTCGTCTCAGCCCTCTCGACAGAGGCATTTGTTGCGACGTTAGATAGATTCGTGTCACGACGAGGACTACCGTCCTTGATTCGGTCGGATTGCGGTACCAACTTCAAAGGCACAAACAACTATTTAAAAGCGATGTATGATTTTTTGTCGGCTAACGAGACTGAAATTGCGTCTAGACTAGCTACACGTAGAATAACTTGGAGGTTCAGTCCCGTGTCATGTCCCCACTGGGGAGGAATATTTGAAAGCGTAGTAAAGGTTGCTAAGACACATTTGCGACGGGTAATTGGCGAGTCTGTATTGACCTTTGAAGAGCTCGCAACTGTGTTTTGCAAAATCGAGGCCGTTTTGAATTCACGCCCGTTGTGCCCGGTCTCTTCAGATCCTAACGACTTGGAAGCCCTCACGCCGGGCCATTTTTTGATTGGGCAGCCACTGAACGCCCTGCCGGAATATCCCCTTGTTGATGTGAGACCTAATCGTCTCTCGCGGTTTGAATTGGTCCAACAACTCACTCAGAGCTTTTGGAAACGTTGGAATTTAGAATATTTGCACATTCTCCAGCAGCGCGTTAAGTGGACTGACAAGACTGATCCACCTCATGTTGGTGACCTCGTTTTGGTTAAGGACGCTAACTCACCGCCACTGTGTTGGCGCAGGGGGCGCATTCTCAACCTCGTCTTTGGAGCAGATGGAGTGCCCCGTTTTGCTGAGGTCCGGGTGGACGGTTCAATTTTGAAGAGAGCTGTATCAACCTTGTCGCGACTGCCAGTGAATTAGCGGCCAGGTAGTCCTGGCCGAGGCGGGTAGATGTTATGTACCAAACGATTGACCTGCCATGTTAGGTATGTTCACGAACATATGTTGAATGGTCGTGTAGTACCGCGACCGATGGCGCCACCGGCGCCTACGCCGCGGCCAACGAGCGCGCCCGCGCCGGTTTTCGGCGGTGACCGGCGTGTCGTTCAGTTGAAAAATCGAGTTGAAAGCGAGTTGACGTTCGATTGTGACTAGTTGTCACGTGTTCTCGCAACGGTTTTAAAGGTTAAAAATTGTCACTAGAATTAATTGTTGATAAAACTAATTATCCTTGTTGTGTGAATCGATAATTACAATTGAAAACAAAACCTTGAAATGTCACCGCGAAATGTAATCTTCGCCAAATTGTTGGACATAAATGTGTTATAAAAACTAGTGAATTTTGTGTCTCCATACTTAATACGATTTGTGTGTCTATATTTAATGTAAATTGAACTATTTTGAAATTGAACTATAATTGTGATAGTGTAATTGTATTGGGACGATTGATGTCATCAGGAGCCCGTGGTCTACCCGTGTTGTGTTGTTGAATAAGCTAGGTAAGCTTGATTATTTATTTTAATATTGGCCAATATTTTAATCGATAGTTATGCAATAGCTAGGGTGACACGGTGAAGACATTGTTGAAGAACAAAACAGGGTAAGTTTGTACTATTGTAAATTTATTAACGCTGTGAAACGCAGATTTTAAGTTAGTTCGTCTTGACCTGAAGAATTGTCACGCTTCCACAAAACTAATAAATTATAAATCCCAGGTTGAACGCAACAGTATGTATTAAGTTGAAAGTTAACACTATTTAAAAAAGAGAGCAAACCGTAATTCAAAACTCTCTAAATTTCATCAGAAAATACGGCCAGAATATGACAGTATTTTTCGACATAAAACATAAAGGTTACTTGCTATTCCTTATCATAGTTACCCTAATCTTTAAAATTGGACCGGAAGCAAGAGCCCATATTTGTGAAAACTCAAAAAACTTGCAATTTGTTAACACACGAAAAAAAGTTTTTGTGAAAGCAAATTTATATAAACTGCTGAAATTACCTATATTTCAGCTACAAAATTAAGATGACGAAATATTTTTAATTTAATACAGCAATTAATTGCACTTTTATTGTGTATGAGACTGCCTTGCACTTGACTGTTTTTTTTTTATTAAATATCGTTGATTTTAATATTTGTGAGTGTTAATTGTGGTCACGGGTGAGACTGTCTGACAGTCTCACCCGTGACCATGGTGACTGCAAAGTCTCCGAAACGTCTAAAACAAATATACGCGTCTAAATCCGTAAAAAGTAGTTTTATTTAAACAGATGAGTCGCGCAAGTGTTAGAAAATATTATGTTAATTGTATGTTTATTTTCACAGCTCACTATGCGGATGGCAGACCTGTGAGCGAGACTTTAAAAAATACGGCGAAAACAATACTGTTTTTCGACCAACTTTTTGACAGTGTGAATGGGACAATTTATTTTCAAGGAATACAAAAGGAAAAGTATTGAGGTCGAAAGTAGTGACAGAAAAATCACCTCATCTTCAATTTTGGAGAGAAGCTATTGCAAAGTTGCAGAAACTAAAATACGTTGATGCATCAGGCAAGGAAAAGTCTGTGCCATCAATTAATAATTTTATTACAACATTAAAAAGTTTTATAAGGCTGTGGCAGATTGTTAATGATCAAAATATTAAAATAATGAGGCCCAGATATTTTAATTCAGACCCCATAGAAAATTTCTTTGGTCAAGTTAGGGCATACAATTACCGTCACAATGACCCAAACTGCCACAGCTTTAGTTGCACCTTTAAATCGCTATTGATAACCAGAATTATAACGTTCCATAATAATTCTTTTAATTGTGAAGATGATCCGGCCGAACAGGTTTTGAACATTGAATCATTATTCAATGAAGTTAAAGAAACGGCCGAGTTGAATCTTCCAAAGGCAGATTGTAACATTGAAATAATTGTTGAACAGGCCCGTCGAGAACGCCTTAACGTTCATTCGCGGGCCTACACTGCTGGATGGGTAGTTCGTAAAACATTCGAAAATACAAAAATTTGTTGCAAAAAATGTAAAAATAACTTTACAAGTAAACAAAGTTCAATCCACGATTGGATTAGCTAAAGAGAATATAATACAGCTAAAAAACGTTAGAACTACCCATCCGAAGGTGCAGTGAGATGTTTCAGTACAGTTGTAACTGAATCAAATGAATATTTGGAAAATAATGCTCATAAAAATAATGTTGCAGACAATATTAAAAACCGTATTTTGTGTAATATTGATTTTATTTTATCAACTGTACTGAACATAAAGAAATTCTTCTCAATTATTTCATTGACCTTACGGTTAGATTTTCAATAGTGAACTGGTGCAACATAATTAAATAAAATATTGAAAGGCACGGATATTTTCCGACTACAAAATCGTATATTGCCTGCCATGCAAACAAAAGCTTTTGAAAAATATAAGCAAAAATTGAAAAATAAACGTTTTAATAAATAAATTGTTGTTTCTTTTAATAGTTCTCAATTCCTTCCTACTAATATTATAAACGCGAAAGTTTAAGTTACACTCCTGGATTAACACAGGATACTTTTTATTCCGGTAGTAGGTGCTTTTGGGATAATTTCCGAAAACCACGCGGGCTAAGCCGCTGGTAGAAGCTAGCGAGTAAAAAGTAGGTCTTTGAATTTAAGGCGGGAAAAATAATGTTGGCAGAACGCATGCGACATAAAAAAAATAACTGTCATGCATCATCAGTAGCGATAGATCTATACAGTTGAAATTTCTAGTTCCGCAGTTGGCGGTCTGAACGTAGTTCTCTTAGTAGTCTGTGACACTAGCGCTATTTCGGTGAGTGTAATTTGCTGTTTACAAGTGGACACTTTTTGGACTGATCCCCCATACAAGATATTCCTCCTTACTTCTACCCTCCATATATAAAAACTATGTACATAAAAATAAATTAATATCATCCATCGGCTTGACTAGATATCACAATTTAATGTATTCCGATAAATATTGCCGTTATCGACTGCCCCATCACTATTTCCTAGCACATAGATGACGTTGACTACCCCACTACGTGGCCGATCGGACCGTAACATCGGACCGGTGCGTTGTTAAAATGAATAATGTTTAATGTAACTAAACATGTTTGTATTTGTTTTATGCCAATAGAGACCTTTCAAATCAGTCAGATGGCTAAAGGACAACCAAAAGAACCCATGACCAGCAACTTTGAAGTATTTGTCTGTGCACGCATCACGTGAAATGTACAACACTTATAAATATAAATGTTATACGTAAAACTTGTACACAACTCAAGGTATTACTGGGTCTTTGTTTCATCGCAATCGGTCCACTCAATCAAGAAATATTTAGATAATACGAAATTTCTCAATTCGGTTACTTGCAACGCCATCTAGCGGCTAAAAAAAGAATCAAATATTTATTGGGTCGATCGAAAAAAAAACGATCCACGCGGACGGAGTCGTAGGCACAGCTAGTATAACATAAATATTAAAAAAAATAAAAGTAAAAGAACACAAAATCAATAAATAAAAATACCTGTCAAGAGCGAGGTAAACTCGCACACTTAAGGTTTCGTACCTACTAGACATATAAACATAAGCAACTGCATTCAAATAATCATTTAATTAAACTCAAAATAACTCACCAACTTAATTTTGTAGTTGAAATATAGGAAATCGCCTACATTTTAGCTACTTCATAAGTTGGTAAACACTTTTTTACTTGTGATGTGGTGACAAATTATAAGTTTTTGGATTTTTCCTTGTATCAGCACTAAATAGACTTGATCTATGCCAAATTTCAAGGCTCTAGGTCAACGAGAAGTAACCTGTGAATTTTGATTCCCTAGCATAAGTCGAAAAATTCTTAAAAATGGTCGTAATTCGGTTATATCTTTTAAATGTGTAGAGGTGAAAGGTTGACTGTATTTTTTGCAGCAAGGGACCGCATAGATCTACATATTATATGAGTTTCAAGTTGATACCTTCAGCCGTTGCTGAGTAAAAAAAGTTTGACAGATGGACAGACAGACACCGGAGTGATCCTATAAGGGTTTGTACGAAACCCTAAAAATGAAATGAATTACAGCCTAGGCTCAGGGGCACAGATCTTATATATGATACTCCATAAAACACCCTAAGATACATAGATTGACGTTGCACTCCAGACACTTCCATGAAGTTCTAGTAGGGACTTTTCTTCTGGAGCACATCCAACAGCGAGTATACTTGGAGCTACTTCTCACTGGAAAGTGTCGGTGTTCAAGTTTAGGCCTTTTATGACCAGTTGATAGATGTGTTTTTGTTGTCGTCGTCGTTGTCAGCGAGTTTCGTAAAGTTATAAGACGTGGTTCAGTTGTCAAGTCAATATGTCTATGTATTTTTAACAAATCTTCCGCTAAAGTTGTCCTGAACTGCCTGTGAGAAATTTTGGGATTTGAAGTCTTAAAAATAATGAAAGTGTTAAATATTGCGGTACTAAATAAATGCCGGAATAGTTTTTTGTACCAAATTTTATTTCGGGAACGTTCCATGGGGTGTGCGGAAAGGTATTGGTCTTTCCTGTGCACACCACCCATGTATTTGTTATAGTCCAGGACGACATTTGGCTTGTATTGCAGTCGGTTGTGTTTGATATGTGTTTCGATATCAATTGTGTGATACGTCGAGATTAGGCTAACAAGTCTAGCATCCCGCCATACACAAATCGATAAATCGGAACAATAGCAGGCCACTATTTCCCCCTGTCGAAGTTCTGTCTTAGTCAAAGTCTTTAAAGAATCGGGAACGAATTCCCGATTCAGTCTCAGAGTCCCATAGCAGTCCGTTTGTTGTCTTTTCAGGAATCGCGCTAATAATGGACTATTGTAAAAGTTGTCCATTATTAGCGTATGGCCGCGGTGAAATAGTGGCTCCATTAGGTCATAAACAATCTTACACGCTGCATTACTGGGACAGTCACTGTTACTTCCAGTCGTTTCATCCTCGTTAGCTGCGTTCATTGTATCATCAACGTTCGTGCCATCTTTTGTAGTCGTACCAGTCTTAGTATTGTCTTTTCCAGCATACACAAAAAACTTCCAGAGATAACCAGTAGTAGCTTCACACAACTCGTAAGTTTTCACCCTGACTTTTGCTGCTTTCGATGAAATCTTTTGAGCAAATCCAAGCTTCCCGTGCCATTTTAAGAGTGATTCATCAATGGATATCTCTTGAGAAGGAGTGTATAAACTGGAAAACTTAACATTAAAATAGTCAATGATAGGTTGAATTTTGCATAGTTTAGTCGGTTCGGTAATGGTCTTATTGTCAACAAAATGCAGCAGCGATCTTAACAATACGTACCTGTTGTAGGACATAATGCGACGGAAATATGGCATAGTACCAAAACCATTGAATGAAAAATATCCTTTCTCATCTGGCAGAGGGTATATGCCTTGCAAAATTGTAAGGGCTAAAAAGCTAATCATTTCGTTCCTATCAACAGGTGACCATCGTAGAAACCGCGAAGCTGCATACAGTTTGCCTTGCTGTCTCATCAAAGTTATTTTCTGGTCAGCGTATCGATTTGTTTCTGTGCAAAGTCTGTCGATGAAGTCATTGTCAATCATTTTATAAAATAATTCAACGATACTTGTCTCGTTTGTGATCGTGAAAGTAGGTCCTGAAGGCCCAGTGAAAGTCTCTCTCTGTCCTGTAAAAGCTGCTCTGTCTTTTTCCCACTTAAAATCATAACTTTCATTTGTCACAAATTGTCTAATGGCTAAATCGTTCAGTAGATCTGCCTTCCGCAGTACACCAGCCTGGTAAGTCGTCAAGTCGGCTTCAACAGCTGGTTCTGTTGAAGCATCGCGTGGCAACATCTCATCATCTATGTCGTCATCGAAGTCACTCAAGTCGTCCATTAGTTCTAGGCTATCTTCTATTTCCACCTCATTGTTTAGCTGTTTATCGTTAACATCTGGAAAAAACAGTTTTGTTACGAACATTTCCAGGTCTCCTATATTTATACGCATGCTTAGTTATTTAACTTGTCATTGAAGAAATAGTATATTGCGTACCAATCGAAGAACTCTGTTCGGAGCATTCAGAAGGTCCCTCAGACACTCCCATTGGAGTCTCCACTTCCATATCTAAAATAAATAACAATATTTAAATAATGTACATAAAGTATTCTCAAAATATATTAAATCATGATTGAAACTTTATTTTATATAAAAACCTCTATCCACAGTATAAGGAGCACCTGATTTTTATTTGTGTATTAAAATGACAATGAAGTTTTTTTTTTTTTAATTGCTATCAGAATAGGAGTCATAAACATGTTCTTTTTTCTGTGGAGTTTTCGCCATTAGGAATATGTTTGACTCAGTATCTGTTTGTGTCATAAATATTGGTATTTATTATATTAGTTCTAGTAGTATTTGTACTGTAATCATTATCTAATACAAGTAGTATATCACAACCATTAAGCTTAGTTTACCGCAAGAAGACATATGAAATGCTAAGAATAAATCTATAGAAACTTATCAAGTGTACTGCCTTGGGGAACACTTTGCCTATTATATGAAACTATCCACCACATTTCATTATTTTGTTATAAAACCTTTAAATTGAGTTAGAAAATAACTATATTTAACACAAACCTTTTATGTCTGCACTAAACTTTTTAACTATTGTAGTTTTAGATATATTGTATTTATCAGAAGCCTTAGATAAAGTAACCGTTTTATTTTTAACAGCCTCCAAGCATTCTTTTAGCTCATCTTCTGTATATAACCTCGGTAACTTCTTCTTGTGTTCATTATTATCACTTAGATTTCTTTTTTTACTAATATAGGTTTTTTGGTTGTCTCTATCTGAAAACGGTCATATGTTATTATCAGAGGTCGGAATTGGGTAGAGTTATTTATGTACTTGCATCGAAATGTTGATGCTAATGTGAACCTTCCAAGGATTTCTAATGAGCAATCCCAAAGCCAACAATATTACGAATAAATAATAATAAAAACCTCAGAAATAGACAAATAAAACAAAGATAATTGTATGTTAACATACAATTTTTATTAGTTTAGATTAATTCACAAGACAAATTATTGATAGTCTTCAGCAAATTCTCATCCGCATATTTCGCCTTTTTAGGGTTCCGTACCCAAAGGGTAAAAACTGGAACCTATTACTGAGACTTCGCTGTCCGTCCGTCCGTCTGTCACCAGGCTGTATCTTAAGAACGGTGATAGCTAGAGAGTTGAAATTTTCACAGATGATGTATTTCTATTGCCGCTATAACAACAAATACTAAAAATAAAATAAAATAAATATTTAAGGGGGGCTCCCATACAACAAACGTGATGTTTTTACCGTTTCTTGCTCTCATACAACAAACGTGATTAATTAATGTGTGTGTTGTTTGCTCATTTATTAATAACGTGCCTTATGTTGCATAGATAATGGTACGGAACCCTTCGTGCGCGAGTCCGACTCGCACTTGACCAATTTTTAATAAATACGTGCGATTACTTGGATGGACGATCAGTCGCTATAAATTTCTATTTAAAAGATCATGGGATTTTTTTTCTGCTCTTTAAAATTAATCTCGGGATTTGAGAAATATTTACTTTTACTTAATAAATTATGGTGGAAAAAGTGAATACCGCAAGCGGGACTTGATCCGCTTTATTATTTCGCTGCATGAAATCAAGTTGGTGGTTATTATGTTTTGTTATATTTGTTGATGATTTTACTATCTTAACATCTTCAGTAAAGCTATGACTATGATAAAAAATAACATTTACGACTAACTTTTGCCCGCGCTTGCAGACGCGTTTATATTACTTTCCCATTCCTTGGCTTCAAGCACTAGCATCCGGTAGTTTTTAAGGATAAAAGCAACAAACATGTTTATATCCATCCATTCATACATAAAGTAGGATAGGATATGCATACTTACATAGAAAGGCCAGAGCCTCATTATCTTCAATTTTGTCATTATCTAAATACTCCATTACTTCATACTTTGTTTCATCCATGGTTAAAGAGCCATCTGGGTTTTCAGAGTCACATAGGTTTTTATATTCAAAATCATCTTGTTTATTGTCATCTGTATCTTCATGTTGAGTATCATCTGCTTCAGCTATGTTTTCAATCTCACTTTCTGTTTTGATTTCTGTAAAGAGTTTTAAAGTCATCATCATTATTCTCCGGCCCTCATCCCGTAAAATAAGGTTGATGCAAAGCATTTCCCTCTGCTGGTACATGTGCAGGTGGATGAAACGTGGTTCCCTTAATGATTTTAAACTTACACGATTTGAACTCATTATTTGTTACAGTCATGATACAGTCAACCTGTGACCACGATCGATGCCACTCGGTCAAAACGACGGGAGCAGAGGTATTGTGCCTTTTAAAGTTATTAACGTGATTATAGTCCCGGTAATATTAACAAATTGTGGTTCAATTAGATCAGAGGTTGACAGGTTGTAGGTTGGTTGACATTGATAGTTTTGTAGCATAGGCCTTCTCTTACTTAGGAGGGGTTGTGTTCTACTATGCTGTGGTGACCAGACTTTTTGGAATAAGATTTAGTTTTTCCTCTCTCACAATATGTTAATAATATACATTGGTATATTATACATTGGTATTCACCCTGGGAATGAAAAGAGTGGTGATATAATTTTTATTTTGTTTGAGACTTGGAGTCACCTTATGTGAGGGATATTTGTATTTTAATTTGTTATGGACCACCACCACATGGATATGTAATGATACTAATTCTATGTGCACAAATAAACTGAACTAACATAGGAAAACAACTATGGTATATTTTGATTAATTGGCTATTTAGTTGTACACATTTATATTAATTTAAATCGTTAGTGAATAACATGTTTTTATAATAAGAAAGTTTAGTTAACATTGATCAATTGTGTTACAATCACTTTTCATTTTTTAGTTAAGTTTAGTTGTGCACGTAGCATCGGTATCATTGTTAGTGTAGAATTATGGACTTTAATTCAATTATTACCTTCAATATTGTCTAACAAGTAAACTTGGGACTGCATAATGGCCTTTTTAAAAATGAGGGCGTCTCTCAAGCGTTTGATACAGGATTCACATATTTGATCTTGATTAGTAGTTGCTTCAGTTTGATCCCACTAAAACATAAATATGTATAGTATAAATAAAAAATACAGATTTAGACGCGTAATTATATTTGTTTTAATTTTTAAACAATTTAGGAGAATTATAAGAAATACACGTACATGTCTAAATGTGCAAAAAGTGTTTTCTTTTTTTAATAAATAAGTTGTGCAAGTATTAAAAAATAGAACAATTACGAGTTCGACATGGGTGCGAAAGGTACCACATCATATATTATATGAACATTTCAACTCTCTAGCTATCACCGTTTCTGAGATATAGCCTGTTGTAAACAGATTGTCAGCACAGTCTTAGAAAAGATTAGAATGAAATAAGCACTAAAATTAGTAAAATCCAGAGTTGATTTATTGCACAAAAGTAATGAGTGTGTAAGCTATTAAATAAAAAACTAAAATGATAAATTCACTTACAGAAAGCGCGAAACATTCGACTAACATTTGGACATAAACTTCCTTCTCTCCCTCCCAATAATATTCTTCCCACATATCTTTTAAGTAATCGTAGCCGAGACAACATCGACACCTCCCAAAATAAGTGTTTATTTCATTTTTTACTGAAGTCATTTTAATTTTTAATAAAATTTTACAATAAACAAAAATACCATACACCCACAGCCTTTGCCCACAGCCACAGAATAGATAGAAGATAGCACAGAATAGATAGAAGCAGTGTGACCAGATTAAATTTTACGAAAATACCGAGGCACCTCAAAAAAAATACTGAAATATACCGACTTACATAGGACAGACATACCAATAAAAATACTGATTTACTTAACACGTTTTAGTTATTCATACTCACAATAAATGTTAGAGTTATATTTTAACATCCTTTTCGAAGGATTAAAATTTACACAACCTCCTTCATCCTTAACACCTTGCTTTGTTTTTAAAATAGCTGACACGTTTTTGTTTATAAACCTGTTTCTTTGGTCCGTTTTTATTAAATTTATCTGTGAAAATATGCGCTCGCATGCAGCATTCGACACCGGTATACATAGAAGAGATTTACTAAAACTAGTTATATTTTTGTATTTTAACATGCCATCCCTGTTAGAAATTTTCCCAACTTCCACCCAAAATTGTTTACACGAGATGGGTGAGCCAGTGCTGGGCCCTGAGTCGGGTATTTCAACGGTGTCACAACTGTACCATTATTGTACCATTATGGTGCAATAGTAAAGTTTTTGGTAGTCTACTATTATTGTGTCGTCATAACGACTTCATCATTGACTTACAATTGTCAAAGTGACATAAATTGCTAGTCTCGTACACAACTGCTTCACAATTGCAATTCAATTAGGAGTGTTCGCAACGGCTATATATTGCAAACGCGTTATAACGATACGCTATTTTTAAAACGCCTATTATTTTATACGCTATAATATATTATATAATATATTAGTTCGCTTCGTACAACGACCCGTTTTGATTATCGTTATAGAGATAAGAGTTAAGATCGTTATATTATTTTGTTATTTAACGGAAATAGTTCTTATGCGGTCACCTTAGAGTATAATTTGGTAGGTGACTGCATAATATATTTAATAAATATATTAGGCAAACTAATATATTATTTTGTTATTTAACGGAAATAGTTCTTATGCGGTCACCTTAGAGTATAATTTGGTAGGTGACAAAAATATTATACTGCCAAGTGCAATCGACTTCTAGCCGAACAAAATATATTAGTTTGCATAATATATTTAATAAATATATTAGGCAAACTAATATATTATTTTGTTATTTAACGGAAATAGTTCTTATGCGGTCACCTTAGAGTATAATTTGGTAGGTGACAAAAATATTATACTGCCAAGTGCAATCGACTTTGAATGGGACGTTCCGTTTCGTTTCGAATAGTGCATGTGATGTGTTGTGTGTATAATGAATGGGTCTTAACTAATAAAAATAAAAAATAAATCACAACATAAATAACGCTTGCCAGTTGTAATAAATAATAGGTTGAATGATTATTAATAAATATTAGATTATTTTATCAGCTATCTAATATAACGATCACCTCTAAATTCAATGACTGAAATGTTTCGGTAGTCTGCTATTTTGAATTTGACAGTAATATTTTTAAATTGTCCTGTGTCGACAGATTGCCATAAATAAAAAATAGATAGATAGAAATATTAGAAATTGTTTTTTGTAATTTATTGCAATTTACTAATCTCCTAAACTTCACATTGCTTTTTATACTAATAAATAGTATGTACAAATATATCTAAACGAAGTCTAGCATGATTAAATGTTTAAATTCATTAGTAGTTTTTCGAAAATCACTTCAACAAACGCATTTTTTAAAAACGGCAACACATACATACCATTCTAACACAATTCATAGATAAAAGAGACCGAAAATTCAATGCATAGATAAAAGAGATCGACAATTCTATTACCATTGAACGACCGTTAAGAACGCATATAGCAGACTACGGACATTTGACTTCAATTGCAACGGTATCGTGCCGGTATGACAATTGTTCCAAAATAGTAGACTTGAGCACCAGATCATTGAACGTGAGACATCGTGATTAACGATGTACGAGGGGAGGTCCAAAAGTTCGTGGAATGGAAGTGATGGAGTGGGGATAGGGGCGCTCGCTTAGTGTCATACTAATTGGGGACTCATAATTAGTATATAAATGGTGTTTCAGCCCTATTGCGTCATTCGTTTACGAACACTCGCCTGCTAAACACGTCAATCCGGAAGAAAACTGAAACTATGGAGAAAATTGAACACCGTGCGGTCATTAAATTCCTTACCAAGCAAGGAAAGAACGCCCAGACCATTTTGAATGAAATGGAAACTGTTTACGGGGAACAGTGCCCTAGTAAATCAATGATTTACAAGTGGCATGGTCTTTTTAAACATGGTCGGGAGTCGATTGAAGACGACCTCCGCTCAGGAAGGCCAGTTGAGGCCACCACATCAGACATCGTCGAAAAAGTGGAAAAAATTGTACTGGAGGACACCCGTTTGAAGAAAAAACAGTTATCTGCATTAGTTGGAGTATCAGATCCATTTTGCGAATCCTACATGACCACCTGGGTATGACAAAAGTCAGTGCAAGATGGGTACCGAGAATGCTCACGCCGCTTCAAAAACAGCAGCGCGTCGAAGCGTCAAAACATTTTTTGGAGTTGTGTGGCGACGATCCTGGACCGATTTTGGAGCGAATTGTTACCGGCGATGAAACATGGGTTCATCACTTTGAGCCTGAGTCCAAACAAGAGTCCATGCAATGGCATAAAAAGGGGACACCACCGCCAAAGAAATTCAAAGTGTCGGAGTCGGCTGGAAAGTTGATGGCTACTGTTTTTTGGGATTGTGAGGGGATAATACTGATTGATTATAAAGAAAAGGGCAGGACCATAACCGGAGAATACTACGCAACAATACTAGAAAAATTAAAGGATGCCATCAAAGAAAAACGTCGGGGAAAATTGACCAAGGGCGTGTTGCTCTTGCAAGACAACGCGCCGGTTCACAAGAGCAAAGTTGCAATGGCTGCTCTACACACGCATGGCTTCGAATCACTAGTCCACCCACCCTATAGTCCAGATCTGGCCCCAAGTGATTTTTATTTGTTCCCCAATTTAAAAAAAGACTTAAGGGGAAGGAAATTTTCCGACGACAATGAGGTAAAGGAGGCAATTTTGGCTCATTTTGAGGGAAAAGATAAAAAATATTTTTACGATGGTTTAGAAAAATTAATTCATAGATCTAATAAATGTATTCAGCTTAAGGGTGATTATATTGAAAAGGAAAAATAAATTTACTGTTTCATTTTTACTAAAACCCTTTCATTCCACGAACTTTTGGACCTCCCCTCGTATTGTATCACGAAGTATAGATACAAGGAGTCCGAACGGTATAGGCTTTTCCATAATATTTCGTGTACACAATAATAAACCCAGATCATAGTTCTAATTTCTGCCACTGGCTGCGCAAGTATTCAGGACGTACCGATGCTATTATAGAATATCAGAATATCTCTTGACCTTCTCTGTATTGTTGGGTTTAAAGCACTCGAAAAATTTCTAAAAATTTCCTAAAACTTATATTTAACTCCACGTTTCTCAGAATATTTTTTTCCACAGGTGTCAATAGTTCAAACGAGTACTTCTTGAAAAATGGCGCGCTCTACCGGCAAAAAATCTGTCCCTTAAATTGAGACCATTCGTTCAACATTACGTTCGGACTCCTTGTATCTATACTTCGTGTATTGTATCTAAGTTAAAGGTTAACGATGTATCCATGAAGATATAGATAAAAAAATATTATTTTATTATCTTTTATCTGTACCTTCATGGATGTATCTAAGTTACTAATGATGATTTTTAGGGATTCAAAGAGTAAAACGAGGCCCTATTACAAATCCGTCCGTAAATAGTTTTTTTAACACGCTTATATTAGTTTGGTATAATAATATGTATCTCTCAATGTACGGAAAAAATTCAAATGTTTATTTTGAATAAAAGACTACGCGCATTGATAGACATAAAACACTAGATAAAAAAGTAACAGAAATAATAAATCGAGATGTACAATACGACAATATCATTGACCAACCGTTAATAATAAACGTCACGGATAGCTGCAGTTCAGACTCAGATTTTGAAGATCCGATTGACCCTGTATCAGATTCAGATTGATATAAATAAAATACAAACTCAAAGCATTTGTTTAATTTTTCCAACAAATTATCGATATTTTGTTTATCGATGTGTCCCTTCTTAGTCGATAACAGCTTGACGACGTAACTTTTGCAGCACGTACCATGTACATTTGCATTGAGTTTTTTTCTATTATTTCCGAACATTACGTAATAATTTCTTAATATTCATTTGTATAATTTACAATTGTACACAATTATGATTTTTTCGACTTTTTAATGGACCTCTAAAGGATTTGATGTGATAGGACGTCAGTACAATGTTAAGCGCTAACGAACTGTCATAGGGATCATCATTCGGCGTGCGGAGTATAATAACTCACAAATACCAAAAATAACTAGCAATGTAATGTACATATAAATTATTTAAAGAACTTACTTTTGATAATAAAGTATGTTTATCCTTTGTTATAAATGCAGTTTTTTTTTTAATTTTGAGTCCGTGTGGATCCTAACCCTCGAGTACATGTAAACATATGAAAAAATATGTATATACGTCGCGTATTTCGAGAATCAAACATGCCTAATGTGACCATTTTTTCTTTGACTCAAAACATCATCACATCGGTTTGTAGGTACTTAAACTAAAATTAAGTGAAATATTAACACTTTTTAAGTTATTTATTTACAAAAAGCTAGTCGTGTCATAAAATATTAGGTTTAATTATATACAACGTGTTGCAAAAAGGTGTAGTCATAATTTAAAGTTGAATTAGATAGGCCTTAAATATTATAAATATTACAGTTACACATAGAAAAATACAGTTGGTAAGTTTTTTTTGTTTATTGCCTACTATTAAATAACTAATAGAAACGCATCAATTATGAGATCTTTACGGTTTATTGAATGCGATTGAACCTTACGATATAAGATGACCTCATAGTAGTGTTGTATTTAAAAAAGATCGATAAATTTAATAAATTAATTAAACTTTTATGAACACATAAAAGTCATAATATAACCAGTATTTGTAATTTCATCCATGCCTAGTGCCTAGTCACCGGCCATGTGTAACGATGGTCAAATATGACTACACCTTTCTGAAACACGTTGCATGATAATATACTGGTGATGATTTCAAATAGGAATGGTACTCTGGGCATGTTTTTTAATATTAACCTTCATTATCAACATCGCCTTTAAAACTGATAAGTACCAGTAACTGAGTTTTCTCAGACGTCCACAATTTGTTCATTACGGAAAATACTTTTTCTACTGGAGTTCGATTTCTGAAAACGGGACAATTTTGCATCCCAGAGGTAGTTTCGGGGACACCGGGACTGGCAGTTGTAAAAAGGGACAGTCCCGTTTAAAACGGGACGTCTGCGGGCGTATTATGAACTTTTAAAAAATCATGCAAGTTCCAGGCACGCCGTACACTGCCTGACTAAATTACTTAATATGGCAAATATAAAACATTTAGTTGAAAATTTTTAGTTAGTACTCAAACTTTTAGTTGTACCTTCTCTATAAATATATTAATCTATGACTGGTTTAGCGAACTGACTGGCTAGGAGTTATGTTCATAATACGAATTTGCCAGGCAGTTCAATTCACGGTGTAAGCTGCCTGGAAATAAGAGCTCATAATACGACAGTTGGTCACATTAAACATGCCGTATAAGTACGAGGACTGCCTGGTATATACTAACAGTCCTATTCATATTGAAACGCTTATTGAAGGCTAAATCCTATATTAGTTAAAACGTCTTTTAGGCTTATCAGATGTCAGATATAATCCTTATTCATATTCGTCTATTATACTTCCGATAACTATAAAATGTCTTTGTTGCCCCTTCGTAGAAAAATGGTGAAATATGAATGGTAGCATTTTTCTACCATCCAAATTTGTTATGAGTTTTATCCATGGTTTTGATACAAGTTAACAAAATGCATCTTTGACGCTGTTTAAACAAACTTATTTGTTAATAATCTTATTATTATAAACTATTATTAGTTTTGATTTTCATTCATTACATTAGTTTTTCTGTTTCTTATTTTTTTTTTCTTGATTTATTTCTTTTTAGTAGAATTTTTTATTTTCTCACTTAGTTATTTTAGTTTTATGAATCATTTTGGTGGTATGTTTCTTCCAAATTACAAAGCCATAAAAATTTCTCCGTGTAGTGACGGATTAAGATACAAGCATAGACACAGTATAATAAAGACATATAACCTCCCAACAAATTGTGAAACTCAATTATCATTACACTCTGAATCTACAGATGGCACTAAGCGTATCAAATCACATAATTTATCGTAATCAATAATCATTCATAATCTTACTACGTCACGTTGCATAGCGGTAGTACTAAAAAAAAATGGCAGATGGCACTATTTCATAATCTTGATAAATCAATTACGTAACTAGTTTTAAATTTACCTCAGATAATCTGAAAAATTGAAATGAACACAATTTTGTTTATCATAGAATAGTTTAATATGTTTATCATAGAATTTACAATTTTTTTATCATAAAAAGTAAAGATACGCTTTTGCGGCTTAGAATACACATATAAATTTCGAACGATTTTTTAAGAGTGCCGTGGCGTATCTAGTAAAGCATATATATAGCAGGGCCACGAATGTTAATAGGTCTGGCGTTCAAATTAAAGTGGATTTTTGATAATGCGGTTTCACTTTTTGTATTTTTAAACACATAAATAAAGGCAATTTAGTTACTACAGTATATAGATTTATATCTTAGTTAATTAGTAAATACATTTATATCTTTCGCAAACTACAAACTTCATTTTATACCCTATTACTGAGACTTCGCTGTCCGTCCGTCCGTCCGTCCGTCTGTCACCAGGCTGTATCTCAAGAACGGTGGTAGCTAGAGAGTTGAAATTTTCACAGATGATGTATTTCTATTGCCGCTATAACAACAAATACTAAAAATAAAATAAAATAAATATTTAAGGGGGGCTCCCATACAACAAACATGATTTTTAGGGTTCCGTACCCAGTATCTCAAGAACGGTGATAGCTAGACAGTTGAAATTTTCACAGATGATGTATTTCTATTGCCGCTATAACAACAAATACTAAAAATAAAATAAAATAAATATTTAAGGGGGCCTCCCATACAACAAACATGATTTTTAGGGTTCCGTACCCAGTATCTCAAGAACGGTGATAGCTAGACAGTTGAAATTTTCACAGATGATGTATTTCTATTGCCGCTATAACAACAAATACTAAAAATAAAATAAAATAAATATTTAAGGGGGGCTCCCATACAACAAACATGATTTTTTTACCGTTTCTTGCTCGATACTAATAACGTTGCCTTATGTTGCATAGATAATGGTACGGAACCCTTCGTGCGCGAGTCCGACTCGCACTTGACCAATTATTTAAGCTTCTTATCAAGTACTTACCTACCAAGTTTGTCAAACTGGCAACGTTGCGCGTTACGTTACCGCGTTGTGTTTCATTCAATTCCTTAGCCTATCGCATCGTGAGGTTCTTGTACCTACATTTGTAGTTGATTGTAGTATCGCCATTGCGACTAGCGACAGCACGATACATCGTACATACCTATGCGGCTTGTAATATTTTACATGTTTCGTGATTTTACTTTATATGTATAACGTATATTAAATACCTGTGTTTAAATAAATGGGATTTTGGATTTATGTATACTTATAAAATTTCTTTTTGTCGGTGTTTTCGTACTATGAAAATTTTCTATTTAGCTAGAGAACTGAAATTTTCAGTTTGCTTAGATCAGATGATACTACAACCACAAATACCTACTCAGACTCACCATCATCATCATCCTGCCCTTATCCCATTGTTTGGGGGTCCGCTATATGGTGATATTTGTGGTTGGTGTCACGAATATACTCGTATCATCATAATAACCGCACGGAACCGTTCGCGTGCATGTCCAACACGTACTTGACCGTACCAAAAGGTAAAATGGAACCCTATTACTGAGACTTACCTTATTAAGAATAATTTCACAAAAATCCATCGAGAGTTACGCTCGGTCAAGCAGATATTGGTACCAATTCTATGTGCACAACTAAACTTAACCAAAAATAAAAAAGCAACTATGCTGTATTTTGATTAATTGACTATTTTCTTATACACATTCACAGTAACTTAAATTGTTATTATATAATACACCGTTTTTAGGGTTCCGTACCCAAAGGGTAAAAACGGGACCCTATTACTGAGACTTCGCTGTCCGTCCGTCCGTCCGTCCATCCATCCGTCCGTCCGTCCGTCCGTCCATCCGTCCGTCCGTCCGTCTGTCACCAGGGCCCTGAGTCGGGTATTTCAACGGTATCACAACTGTACCATTATTGTACCATTATGGTGCAATAGTAAAGTTTTTGGTAGTCTACTATTAATGTGTCGTCATAACGACTTCATCATTGTCTTACAATTGTCAAAGTGACATAAATTGCTAGTCTCGTACACAACTGCTTCACAATTGCAATTCAATGACTGAAATGTTTCGGTAGTCTGCTATTTTGAATTTGACAGTAATATTTTTAAATTGTCCTGTGTCGACAGATTGCCATAAATAAAAAATAGATAGATAGAAATATTAGAAATTGTTCTTTGTAATTTATTGCAATTTACTAATCTCCTAAACTTCACATTGCTTTTTATACTAATAAATAGTATGTACAAATATATTTAAACGAAGTCTAGCATGATTAAATGTTTAAATTTATTAGTAGTTTTTCGAAAATCACTTCAACTAACGCATTTTTTAAAAACGGCAACACATACATACCATTCTAACACAATCCATAGATAAAAGAGACCGAAAATTCAATGCATAGATAAAAGAGATCGACAATTCTATTACCATTGAAAGACCGTTATGACGGCATATAGCAGACTACGGATATTTGACTTCAATTGCAACGGTATCGTGCCGGTATTGTGCCGGTATGACAATTGTTCCAAAATAGTGGACTTGAGCACCAGGCTGTATTTCAAGAACGGTGATAGCTAGAGAGTTGAAATTTTCACAGATGATGTATTTCTATTGCCGCTATAACAACAAATACTAAAAATAAAATCAAATAAATATTTAAGGGGGGCTCCCATACAACAAACATGATTTTTTTACCGTTTCTTGCTCGATACTAATAACGTTGCCTTATGTTGCATAGATAATGGTACGGAACCCTTCGTGCGCGAGTCCGACTCGCACTTGACCAATTTTTATAATAAGAAAGTGTAGTTAACAGTACCGAATTGCGGAATTGTGTTATTGAAATAATCAATATTTATTTTTTAGTTAAGTTTAGTTTACTTGTGCATGTAGAATTGGTACCATTATATATTATTTTTATGTATGCCCAGCCACTTATAGATCAACTCATGGTAGACATTTTAACATTTTGTTTTTGCCTAACATTTCGCTCTCACACTTGTATCGATATTAGTTAAGAATAGCGCGTCCCTTGAACATAACGGGATCGTTACCTTTCCTGCAGAATGTAAGATTAGACATATGTTAGTCTTAGTTTGGTCTTAGTCGTGAATAAACAGTGTTTACGTGAACACGCAATATCTCTTACTTCTAAATATACCCAAGGTACCACACCTAAAAATACGTTTCACTTTCTTTTTTTCAAAACATAATAACTAAAAGAAATATGACGATCCGGAAAACTTTTTTTTTTCGGTTTTCTTTAGATAAAATTGCAGCGTCTATCACACAAATTTGGTAAAGTTTTACCACAAAAGAAAGTGATAGAAGCATAGATATATTCTTTATCTATAATATGACGCAAAAACTATTAAAATCGGTTTAACTTTCGCGAAAAAAAAACGGAAGTACGAAACGTCTTTTTTCAAAGAATTTGTAGGTAAAATCCGCTTCATCTATATTTGTCCCTTTCAGCGCGGCGCTCGGAAATAGGGATAGCAATACCTAAGGCAAATACCTAAATGAGGAGTACAGTACCCTCTTAAAGACGATTGAAGACGAAACAATAAAACACGCAAAGCTGCTTTTGCTATGAACGTCGAACGGAACAACAACATTTAAAAATATACTTTCTTTATTGAGGCATAAGGTTGCTTTCATTCTGTTTGTTAACATTCTCAAAAACACCGATCACCGCGAAGGCGGCTTGTGTCAAAGGCCTCGACGATATCATATTATATCAACCATAACAACATACTTTATAGTCTAAGATCCGAACCTAAATCGACCTTCACCGAGCTGATAATAGAATAAAACTTATTTTATAATAAATTTAGTATCATAATATAACAACCTGTTAATAAATATTAAAGTACTTTGTTTCTTTTGATATTGTGAGTGACGTCAATAATCCTTTTTACTTTTCATCACAACAAAATATCTCATTCAATTATTACGCTTACTTGTTACATGATACTGAAAATATTTAACAAAGCGGTAGGCTTTGTTAAATATTTTCAGTAGGTACGATGACGACCTATACATTGAGGATGTGCTGAAAGAGACAGTTCATTAGGGTTCCGTACCCAAAGGGTAAAAACGGGACCCTATTACTGAGACTTCGCTGTCCGTCCGTCCGTCCGTCCTCCGTCTGTCACCAGGTTGTATCTCAAGAACGGTGATAGCTAGACAGTTGAAATTTTCACAGATGATGTATTTCTATTGCCGCTCTAGCAACAAATACTAAAAATAAAATAATATAAATATTTAAGGGGGGCTCCCATACAACAAACGTGATTTTTTTACCGTTTCTTGCTCAATAATAATAACGTTGACAGGTAGACGCTTTAACTATTCACAGAATATTTGGTTCTATAACGTGCCTAATGTTGCATAGATAATGGTACGGAACCCTTCGTGCGCGAGTCCGACTCGCACTTGACCAATTTTTTTACATACATACATCGCCCAAAGCTAATATACTATTTGCGCACACGCACACACAGCCACATACACGCACGTACGCACACACACACGCTCACACACACGACAAATGTAATTTCTAAGAATACACTCGCTATTTGAACGTCATAACAAGCAACATCGTTTTTAGGGTTCCGTACCCAAAGGGTAAAAACGGGACCCTATTACTGAGACTTCGCTGTCCGTCCGTCCGTCCGTCTGTCACCAGGCTGTATCTCAAGAACGGTGATAGCTAGAGAGTTGAAATTTTCACAGATGATGTATTTCTATTGCCGCTATAACAACAAATACTAAAAATAAAATAAAATAAATATTTAAGGGGGGCTCCCATACAACAAACATGATTTTTTTACCGTTTCTTGCTCGATACTAATAACGTTGCCTTATGTTGCATAGATAATGGTACGGAACCCTTCGTGCGCGAGTCCGACTCGCACTTGACCAATTTTTTTGACGGACGGACAGCGAAGTCTCAGTAATAGGGTCCCGTTTTTACCCTTTGGGTACGGAACCCTAAAAACGTCGAAATCAAGTGGCGCATCACTATTTGTTTTAACAAGCTTGACCTTGAACCCAAATAAATACTACCTGTTTTTTAATAAACCAATTTGATGATTTTTATGAGATAATTTAGTTTGTAACTTTTTATCTTTTCAACCTTTTTTTGTTTTTTTTATAAAACTATAAATATATTATTGTTCTTAAAACTTACTAATATTTAATACCCTAAAATAATAATAATAGTTTTTGTAACACCAATCAATGATTTAAATATATTAAAATGCCATCTAGTTAAAAACTGTGTTAAAAATAACAAAGCGATCATTGAAGCGAATCATCTGCCATCTATCGCAAGAGGTTATTTTATCGTAAGAGGTTATTTGCATGTACTAATCAGTGGAAAATAATTATTATTGTATTTTTTCGTTGAATGTAACATATTAAATATGTATTAGACTTTTAATTTAAGTTAATTTTTTTCTGTCTAAACGTATCTTATTGCAACGTCCGTTTTATACAAGTTGTTACGCTAGTGAACAGCGCCACCTAGATTTAGCGTGCATTTTATGGCGAACATGCCAAAGTATGGGAATTGATAATCTTTATTAGTACTGTGTCTATGATACAAGTGTCATCACCCCATCTCCTCCCAAGGGTGCTGTAAGAGTCAGCTAAGGGATATTGCACGCAGATAATATCTTCTGTGAGAGACGGAAAACTCGAAAATAAACCCTGTGCCAACACGCCTGGTCAGCGTAACACAGTAGACCATAATTCCTCCCAAAGTGGAGGAGGCCCGTGCCCAACAGTGGGACGTAAATGGACTGGACAGAGGGAATGCCATAAAATAAGAAGAATTTGTAGTTTCGTAAACGTAACGTTCACTTTTCTGCGCGGATTAAAAGCAAGACTTTCAATCACCGCAATACTGTGTAGGATTTGTAAGGCTTGATATTTAAGAATTGTAATTGAATGTAACAATTTTAATGGCTTTTCTTTTCAACTTCTTTGCAAACATCAATAACTAGATGATGAAGATCAGCATAATCAAAAATTAAAGAATAGTCCTATATTAGTTAAAAAGTCGTTTAAGCTTATCAGATGTCACATAAAAATCCTAATTCATATTCGTTTAAAAAACTTCCGATAGCTAAAATGTCTCTAATTTACAGAATGTTACCATTTCGTAGAAACATGGTGAAATATGGATGGTAGAAAAAAAATATTACTAGTTGTCAAACTTGACATAGCGTTTAAATAAACAAACAATGTAATTTACACAATATTCGAGAAGTGTTATTGTAGTAAATAAACTACAGCAGGAAAGTGAAAATCAGGTAATCTTTAATGTATGATACAGTAGAGGCACCAGCTCATCCAACACCTGCAGATTTGCTGGATCCACTAATGTCTTGAGATTCGCAAGCGCTGGGTCCAAAACCTACAAACATAAAGCTATGATGAGAATAAAAAATCTGAAAATTTTAAGTTGGAGCAAGAATCACTCAAATATAAAATAGAATATCTACACCCCAAGCCACTCACACCGGTGTTCAAGTTACGGGCTATTTCTATTAAAGAATTTCTTCCCCATAACTCGGTAAATGAAAAACAATGGTTTGCATTTACTTTAATTGGCTGTTCCACTAGCCCTTCTATAATGGGCTCATTGTCCTTGAATTCCTCATCTTCCAAAGAAAATATCTTACTTCTTTAGCGGTACACTTTTCTTCGCCGATTGTTAACAAGATTGTTAATACCGCAATGCTTTGCAGGGTTCATAAGACATGTATAATTAAGCAAATTCCGTGTCGGATATTTATCGTGATTTATGCACGTATCACTATAATATAAAACCTCGTTAGTTTAATAACTTTTTGGTTAATTATTGTGACTCTATGAACAACACCTTTGCAAACATGAAGGTATAGATAATTTGCAAATGACCGGGCAAACGTCAATATAAATAATCAGCTGATGAATATATACGCCATTTTTTTCACTAATATAGGCTTAAAGTAGGGTCAGAGCTTGTTTAAAATAATGTCACTTTATGGGATAGTTATAGAACGCTTTAGTGTAAAAAAGCTATTATGAATTACATTTTTGACAATCCGCTTATAGCTAACTTTTAAGCCTCTGATAAGTCATTACGAATAAGACCATAGTCGGAATAATGTCACTTTATCGGATAGATATAGAACGCTTTAGCGTAAAAAACTATTATGAATTACAATTTTTGACAATCCGCTTTTAACGAAATTTTAAGCCTCCTATAAGTCATTATGAATTAGACCGTAAGTCTATACTATTTCGTGAAAAACAAAAATTATACATACGACCTAAATTTTCTAAATGAATTTTGATTTCCGTAATTTAAAAATATTTGATTTTACTGCAACACATTCTGCTACAGGGCATCTTAGATTTATACTGAATTTGAAACCGGGTTTTTGTAATATGTAAGAAATACAACGACAAATTTTTAAATGAAATCTTTAATTTTTGTATTTTTACCATCAAATACATTTACGTACAAAGACTAGGTAGCAGAGTAGTTACCTATACAGATCAAGACTTTTATGCCTTTTTAGGTGACGACTCAAAGAAGCAAAGGCCGCAAACTTTTTATTACAAATATAACAAGTTAAATCTTTCTTAGCAATATGCTTCAACCTGTGATCATTTAATTCAGTTTCCAAATAAAACCTTTTTTGACACATTTCACACTCAAATTTATTAACAGTATCTTTATGTTTTCTCATATGTTTCCTATAATACGGTCGCCATGTAAAAGACTTCCCACAAAACTCACAAGTCAATACATGTACTTTTTCATTATGCTTTTCTGATAAATGCACATGCCTTAAGTAATCACTTAAAAATCTTTCACCACAATACTGGCATTTAAATTTTGGTTGTAAATTATGCACTTCTTCTTCGTGTTTCGCCTTATCTTGAAGGACCGCAAAAACTTTGAAGCAGACACTACAAGCATTTCTATCAATATCATGTATTTTTAAATGCCTTTTATACCTTGCTTCAGTTAAACAAGTATCACCACAATCGGAACACACATAATTGTTATAATGCGAATTCATATGTCTGTCTAAATTATTATAGTAAGTAAAATCTTGATTGCATAATGCACATTTTAATTCATCACATAAATCATAAGGAATAGCTTTTGATAAAGCTTGATTTAAATCTAAATTATGTTTATTTTTTAAATGTTCCAGCATGTCATGCCAATCTGGATATGAATGTGCACATACAACGCATTTTAAGTCGTGAATATCAAGTCTAAGAATCTCATTCGTCCAGAAAGGTCTTAAAACGTAATCAATTTTTTCAACTCTTTCATTTGAATGATTCAATCGCGTGTGTGATCTTAAATCATTTGGATTTTCAAAAGTTGATCCTCGCACAGCGCAATAGGCACAAAGAAAGACATTTGATAAACATTTGAATGGAGTGGCGTTTGTGTATTTTAATATATTTTTAATTTCTTTGATGAATTTTATTCTATTTTCTTGATATTTCAATTTGACGCTTCTCGCTTCTTTTACGTGTTCTGTAAATTAAAAATATTTAATATTAAAATATTTACTTACTATAAACCAAAGTGGTTATTTTTGTATGTACGTCCCTTTTTAAACTTGGTTCCCTAATGATTGACCAAAAAATTATTGACAAATGATCATTTGACAAACAACGTTGCACCAAATGATCATTTTGCAAACGATACCTTTGACAAAAGTATCATCTTACAAAAACTTATTTAGCAAATGATCCATTAGCAAACACTACACTTGAAAAATGTGTTAAGTAGGGTTCAGAACCGGGAATACCCGGAACCGAAAATCCCGGGATTTTTGAGCTGTCCAAGATCCGGGAATTACGATGCTAGGAACCGGGAATTTCGGGAAATATAAAATTTATTAAAAATTCTTTAAAAAAAGTGTAATAAACTATCAAAAGCCTTAATTTAATAAACAAATATGTTTAAATGTAGTGTAAAGGATCACTTCTTTTTATTTTATAATTTTGCATTTCTTTTTAGCCTTAAAAAGTATTTGTTACTATACATTAATATCATTTTTTTAACCATCCAAAAATATAACAATAGAAATATGTAGTTATAGTTAACTAACTATTGGAGATGGCAAGATGATTGCTCTCACTCGTTTAGTAAAAATTTTTTGAATACAAGCTAAACCAGTACAGTACTCTATAATTTCATCATTTATTTTACTTAGTTAATATTACAGAATGATACTACTGAATTGAAGCTCATTTATTTTTTAATTATCTAAAACGGGGAAATTTTCAAGCTAAGCTAAGCTCTGTGCTATAGAACTCATGTTTTCGCGTATGACTTCTTTGCATGGGTAATATTTTTGAAAGTGAAATATAATAAAAACTTTCTAATGAACATTCAATAATGTAAAAATAAAACACAAAGTCGTTACTTTCGTGTGTATATCCCTGTGAGGACTAAAATCCGGATTTTTCATAGATAGAGTGGTTCAAGATGATATTTTTTTGTACAGTTTGTTATGTTTCGGTGTATATTGGGGGAGGAGGGGCTCAATTGCAGTTGCTCGCAGTGGAACCACGTACTGCTGTAGTACGTAGATGCTGACAAAGTAAAACTAAATTAAAGAGAGAAATAAAAAGTTTGTTATTAGAATCTTACAAAAAGTCATATTTTGAAAATAAATAAGCATTCTATTGCCCTCTATCGGCCAATCAACGCCATCGGCTGCGATCTAAACACCCTTCCTCCGTTTAATTTACACCCGTGTATCCGTTCAGATATGTGCAACGGTTGTTTGTCATCCTTCCTCTTCACGTGACTAAATCATCAAAGCATACTGTTCTTCACCTTAGTCACTACATCCTGTTCAAACCGTAACGTCCTCTTATGACTTCATTTCTTAATCTATCTTTCAGTCAGATCATAGGTAATATTATATACTTCTTATAGAGCGCATTTCTATAACATTTATTTTACTTTTGTGCTTCTTCTGCCACACATAACATTCACTTCCATACATAAACATGGATGACATGCCATTGCGGATAGCCAGTCGTATCTTTTTAGTATGATTTCACAATTAAAGAAGCTTTTCATTAAAATTTTTTATGTATATTGTGATAAATAAAAATTTGTATTTGGAAACTTGAAACTTAAACATCCCTAAACATCCCCGAACACAAGTGCGTAAAAGAATTAATAATATTAACAGAAATAATATAAAACGTAAAACTATTTTCAAAACGTTTCATTTGACATTATTGCCAATAATGTCAAATGAAACTTTTTGAAAATAGTGTTACGCACTTGTGTTCGGGGATGTTCACAAATAATAAACAAATAGTCAGTGTAATGGAATCTTGCCCACTTCAGATACCAAACAACAGACGTCCTAAAAGCACTTTACGTACTTTTTTGACAATAACTACATAATATAAATAACATCCCTAAAGGGTCGGCGTAGTAATATATGAGATCACGAATAAATTACAGCAAAACAATTACCATACGCGATAACAACATGAATAACGTCACTGAAATTTTTTTATTCTTTTATTTTAAAAACATGCTATTTACTGAATTTGAAACACGATAAAATGTCTAAGTATTGAAATTTTCACGAGTTTTAGGCACATTTTGCTACATAACATATAATACCGGCAATACCAGCTAACATTCATAGTTATGGGATCGTTACCACTATCAGCTTACACTGACCCAACGACCAATTTGTTAGGGTTTGTCTTTCAAATTCCGTCGCGTGCAAAAGCTAGTTAGTTGTAGTTTTGGCCTAAAATAAAGCTGACTGCTTGTTTTGCGATCAAAACTAGGGCTGGTCATATCTACCGAAGAACCGAATGAAGCAAAAGAGTTCTAGAGAAAAGAATTAGACTCAACAAACAAGGCGTAAAGTTATAAAGATAACATAGTAGGCCTGTATGTCGAAGGGCCGTGTGTTCTAGCGCGAATTAGGAGAGACCTACTACCAGAAGTGGACTGTCATGTCACTTGTATTCTAAATACGGCAACACCTAAACCAGAATCATAAAATATTGAAAATAAAAATAATTATTGGTGTTACTATTTAATAAACAATTTTTTCGTGTGATGTGATAACAAATACAATATTTTAGATTTTTTCCTATATCAGCACTTGTATAGGCATTGTTCATACCAGATTTCAAGTCTCTATGGCATTGGGAAGTAACCTGTAGGTTTTGATTTTCTAGAGTAAATTAGTCCAAAGTTAAAAATGGACGTAATTAAATAAATATTCATGGATATTTCACACAACGTTCTCTGGTCCCAAGCTAAGCTTATTTGCTTGTGTTAAGGGTACCAGAATACGGATATAATACATATAAAGCCGGGTACAGACTGCTGTAACGTAACATGCAATGTAACACGCAATGAAAGAATTTACGGTCCACATTGTCGCAATGTATCATGCAATGTAACAAAATTCCCACAGTGTGAACGCCTTGCGCGCACGAACCGTGCACACTACGCGCACGAACAGGTGCTCAAGTCTACTATTTTGGAACAATTGTCATACCGGCACGATACCGTTGCAATTGAAGTCAAATGTCCGTAGTCTGCTATATGAGTTCATAACGGTCGTTCAATGGTAATAGAATTGTCGGTCTCTTTTATCTATGAATTGTGTTAGAAACGTATGTATGTGTTGCCGTTTTTAAAAAATGCGTTAGTCGAAGTGATTTTCAAAAAACTACTAATAAATTTAAACATTTAATCATGCTAGACTTCGTTTAGATATATTTGTACATACTATTTATTAGTATAAAAAGCAATGTGAAGTTTAGGAGATTAGTAAATTGCAATAAATTACAAAGAACAATTTCTAATATTTCTATCTATCTATTTTTTATTTATGGCAATCTGTCGACACAGGACAATTTCAAAATATTACTGTCAAATTCAAAATAGCAGACTACCGAAACATTTCAGTCATTGAATTGCAATTGTGAAGCAATTGTGTACGAGACTAGCAATTTATGTCACTTTGACAATTGTAAGTCAATGATGAAGTCGTTATGACAAGACATTAATAGTAGACTACCAAAAACTTTACAATTGCACCATAATGGTACCATTGTGGTACAACTGTGACACCATTGAAACACCCGACTCGGGGCCCAGAGCAATTGATCACGTGCGCGCCGCGATCTGGTGCTCAAGTCTACTATTTTGGAACAATTGTCATACCGGCACGATACCGTTGCAATTGAAGTCAAATGTCCGTAGTCTGCTATATGAGTTCATAACGGTCGTTCAATGGTAATAGAATTGTCGGTCTCTTTTATCTATGAATTGTGTTAGAATGGTATGTATGTGTTACCGTTTTTAAAAAATGCGTTAGTCGAAGTGATTTTCGAAAAACTACTAATTAATTTAAATATTTAATCATGCTAGACTTCGTTTAGATATATTTGTACATACCGCACGCTTATTCATAAACTGAAATAACTCAAAATTTACGTTTTGGGAGTTTTTATCATAAACCGAAATAATTTCGTCAGGAGAATAGGTACAGTCCAACAGCCATCTCGATACGATGAAAATGACAGAGATAAATGATCGTCGTTCTCTTTCTGATTAACGCTCGCGTCATGTTGATTCCTGTAAAGTGAGTGAGTTCAGTAATGCGCCGGCGTTTTTCCAGTTATGAGCTTTATATAATTTTAAAAAAGTGAAATAATCCAGAATTATTCGCTATTTGAGTAACAGGTAATTATTTCATATACCTTATTATATTAAAAAACTGCATTTATTCGGACTTATTTCATTTTATGAGAAAAAATATTGTCATTTTGATGGGTAAAATTATGATTTAATTCTGTTTTGTATAAATTATATCGTACCAAATATGACATCAGTTCGAATTAGTGCAGTTTAATATTACAATGTTAAAATTAAATCGGTGAAATTAAGTTTTATTTCAGTTTTATAATATTTATTGCCAGAAACATAGTTATTTTTCTATTTATTGCTGTTTACTTTTAAATATATTGTATTTACATTTGATTAAGTTTGTAATAGTTTCAGTATTTTACAAAAATTACGACTATAAAATAATGGTATCTGAAAGTTTGTTGTGGTTTTAGAATGACCACGTCTTCAAGAGCTCGAAAGATTTTAAGTTTGATTGTTGACAATACAAGGGAAGATAATATTATTATTACTAGTATAAATGAAACAGGAGATTATAACTTAATTGAGGACTTAAACAAAAGCAATAATGGTTCTGATCACGAGGTTACTTACCTAGTGATCAGAACCATTATTGCTTTTTATTTGCAAACAAAATAAAATTAAACGTATGCGTAACAAGGGAAATGCATACATATCGCAGTCGAAAACTCAGAAGCGTGTTTCATTTCGTCATCTTAAAGAACCTTGCACAGATAAATGCTAACTTAAATGTACTACAGAAATTAATATAGAAGAAAGATGTAAACTATTTCAGACGTTTTGGGATTTGGGTGATTTAGTAAAGCAAAGAGCATATATAAATGCGAGTATGGTTGATGTTCAACCTCGATACAAATATACTAATGCTGAAAGACCCAGGCACAGTAACAAAGCATTTCATTTTATAATCGACGGCAAAATGATCAGAGTATGTAAAACGTTTTATAAGGCAACATTGGATATCTCAGATCGCATGATATTTACAGTACAAAATAGAATTAAAGACAATGATTTTTCATTTAATGATTTGAGAGGAACACATCAAAACCATAAGGAAATTGATCCAGAAATACGAGCTGCGGTTTTGGAGCACATTAAATCTATCCCTAAGGTTGAATCTCATTACTTACGAGCTTCTACATCGAAAGAATATATATTATAGAAGGTAACAAAACTAATAAAGATTTATACAATGATTTTAAAGAAAACCAAGAAAAAGAAAATAAACCAGCAGGTACATATAATTATCTACTACAAAATATTTAAAAATGAATTTAATTTGTCATTTTATCAACCAAAAAACAATCAGTGTGGTCTATGTACTTCTTATTCTAATTCTAATGAAAATCAAAAAAGAGATATAGAAGTTAAATATTTAAAACATATAGAAAATTTTGAATGTTTACCTCACTTTACAGATCTTATTCCCATAATTCGTAGGCGTTGTGTAGATTTGTGGTCTGAACATTTTGACGAGAGGTCCAAGGCCAAGGGAATATGGTACAGGACCATACAACCCAGTCTTTCTCGCTCTCCTTGGTTTGTGGGATTGATATGCATAGAGATCAAATAATAACTGCCTTCAGGCTTCGTTCCGGACACATTCCTTTAAATAAATTTATGCATTTAATGGGCAGAGCAGAGATTACAGTGTGTACAGAATGTAACCAAGTGGAGGATGTGTTACATGTATTAGCAGAATGTGTCCGAAACGAAGCCGAGAGATACTTATTTTTAATACAATGTAATTTTAATATTCTAGAAGTTGGTCTGTTCAATAGCATTCTGGCTAATCCTTCGTCCCGGGAAGCCAGAATGATATATGAAATAGTTAAGTTAGGTTTAAGGCGAAGACAATGTAATTAGTAGTAAGTTAGATATTTGTAAGTGAGTGACCTTTCGAGGGTGACATTATCATTGGTGATAAAATCCTCTATTATTGAAATAAAGATATAAAAAAAAAAAAAAAAAAAAAAAAAAAAAAAAAAAGTGATGCGTGAAATCCATACCAACTTCAACGACAGAAAATTAACAAATATTTTTTCTTTAAATTGGCATTGATTGAAATTTTATTTATATATTATCGTTAGTAATATTATTATTTGTTAAAAAAAATTTAAGGCTTTCGTTTCGTCGGAGTTTTCTCGAAATATTCAAAGTAAATTCAAGATATTCCACACATAATAAAATGTGAATACAATGTTTATTTTAGAATTTTTTTTTCGACACTGAACTTAGCGCACTCTGCTGGCGCATTTTAAAACTAATTCACGTTCACGTGCGGCACTGAGTCGCATTATGCTCTGCCCACGAAGTATAGATAGAAGGAGTCCGAACGTAATGTTGAACGAATGGTCTCAATTTAAGGGACAGATTTTTTGCCGGTAGAGCGCGCCATTTTTCAAGGAGTACTCGTTTGAATTCTTCCACAACACCTTCCCATTTTATTTATTACAACTAATTTTAAATAAATAAATAAATAAAATAATATTATGTATTTAATTAAATTAAATTCAACATTCACGAGCCAGCGCGTGTTTACATGTAATAATAATAATAGCATCGGTACGCCCTGAACACTTGCGCAGCCAGTGGCAGAAAATAGAACTATGATGTGGGTTGATTATTGTGTACACGAAATATTATGGAAAAGCCTATACCGTTCGGACTCCTTCTATCTATACTTCGTGGCTCTGCCATTGAAAAACGGGGTTTGACATAGATTGGCTTCTCTATGGTTGTTATATATTCTCTCAATTCTCTGAGAAATTATTATTGCTCTGTAGAGTATCATCTTCTATCCTTCTATCTATTGTGTGATCTATTCTGTGCTCTGTAGTTAAAAGCTTTCTCGTTGTGCATTCGGTAAAATGCAAAAAATATTTATAAAAAAGATAAATAAAACATAAATTCTGAATGTAAATAATGTAAAAGTGTACAACATTTTATTAGTTTAACAAAAATGGCTACAATCAAGAACAATGGCCCGTTGATAGACCCTGCTTTGTGTAGATGTTGTCGTGCTATCAAAAAATGTAGGGTCCTAACAGCGGAGTATACTTGGATGGATAAGAAGGAAGTTTACTCTGATATGATCATGGACTGTTTTGGAGTATTGGTATGTAAAAAATATATATAGATATTTCTTTGTTACGTCCATACAGGACCAATAATTTTTCTCTATATAATTTTTTATGAAGTAGTAATAGTTACTGCCTGCTTTTAAGAGATTTCGAAATTTAGAAATTATTTGAAAAACAAATATAATACTAAACAAATACATGGAATCTAAAACAGTGGTCTCGAACCTACCGATTTTTCGGTATTTCTACCGATATGGGGTCTATCCTACCGAAATGCAACGATTTCTCCACGATTTCGGAGAATACAGTCTGTCCAGTATAAGTTGGCGTTTGAGCGGGGGCGCCTCCTACGCTATGGGTGTTGCCACCTTTATTTTTTATTCCCTATATCTGCCTAACAAAATATTTATTGACATATATATGTATAATATTATAATATGTGTTTAATATTATATGTATATAATATTAACATATAGGTATTACACTAGCTGTTGCCCGCGACTTCGTACCCGTAAATAATTTCCTCTATAAAATATTATAGATTAATAGGGTTTTTCTGGGTGAGCATTTGAATAAAACAAAAATTTATTGTTTATGATATTTGTGATCTATTAGCGGAGATATGCCTGTAAAAAATTCTTCAGATTCATCTGAATCATAAGAATCTGAATCGCTGGAATTTAAATTAATCAAAATTGGTTCCATTGCTATTTCGAGGCAGTCGTCGTTTCAAAATTTTTTACATGATTTCTGCAGTTATTTTTGAAAATGCATTATGTATTCTCTGCTCCATATTTTCAGATAGACCAAAAACATTGGTTTCTGCAAATAATCTTTTGAATGAACTCCAAATAAATTCTATGGCATTAAAATCACAATGATGAAATGAAATGAAATGAAATGAAATGAAATGAAAAATCATTTAATCACGTAGACACAATTTTTTAGAAAAATTATGTGCTTATGACATGTCCAATTTTTTTCCCTACCACCGGTTCAGGACGCAATCTGCTGAGAAGAACCGGCGTAAGAAACTCAGCAGAGCTTTTAATAAAATCAATATTTTTAAATTAAATGTCAATTATACTTACAATGCTAATAACTTTACAATATAGAATATGTATTGCTCCAGAGCAACCTACTCCCAAGCTTTATCATCTTTAATATAATCAGAAATTTTATAATACGCCTTTTTACATAATTTAGTTTTAATGAATTTTTTAAATTTAGAATTATTTAATTCTCTTACATCAATAGGGAGTTTATTATAAAATCGTATACAATGACCCATGAAAGAGTTACATATTTTGTGGAGACGGGTTACATGCATCACAAGATTGTGTTTATGCCTTGTATTAACATTATGGTGGTCGCTTTTTTTTGTAAAATTATGAATATTTTTATGAACATACAATAAATTTTCATATATATATTGCGAAGCGACCGTTAAAATATTTATGTCTTTGAATTTCTCCCTTAGAGAATCCCGCGGACCTAGGTTATATATAGCTCTAACAGCGCGTTTCTGGAGCACAAATATCCGATTAATGTCCGCACAGCTTCCCCAAAGAAGAATTCCATAGCACATTACACTGTGAAAATAACTAAAGTAAACCATTCTAGCCGTATCTACATCCGTAAGTCGTCTAATTGTTTTCACCGCATATGCCGCAGAGCTAAGTTTGCCAGACATTTTTTCAATTTGTGGGCCCCACTGTAATTTCGAATCAATAGTGATTCCTAAAAATATAGTTGAATGTACTGGTTCCAATTTCGCACCACTCAAATGTACATTGGTTTCTACTTGGGTAACATTTGGCATGGAGAATTTTATTACTTTTGTTTTCTTAGAGTTTAACAATAAGTTATTAACATTAAACCATTGTACAAGTTTTGAGAGTGCACTGTTTACTTCGTCATAATCACGCATTTGTCTATTAATTTTAAAAGTCAAGGAAGTATCATCAGCAAACAGAACAATCTCTTGATCGTTCCCTACATAGTACGGTAAGTCATTAATATAAGTAAGGAAAAGGAATGGACCGAGAATGGAGCCCTGTGGGACGCCCAATGTAACAGCAGCTCCTGGAGATCGTTTACCGTTAACATCAACTTTCTGAATTCTGTTGTCTAAATAAGAGTTTAAAAGATCGAGTGCTTTATTTCTGATACCATAATGATGTAGTTTCCTAACTAAGGTTTCATGTTGTACACAGTCAAAAGCTTTGGACAAATCGCAAAAAACACCTAACGAATCTTGCGAGTTCTCCCAGGCCGAGAATATACCTTTTAACAGTTCAACCGCTGCATCTGTAGTTGAACATCCTTTCGTAAATCCAAACTGTTTCTTATGTAATAATTTATTGTCATTAAAGTGCTTGAGGAGCTGATTTAGAATAATTTTTTCAAATATTTTACTTAAAGAAGGAAGTATAGAAACAGGTCGGAAATTCGTTGGATCCGAAGAATCACCTGACTTAAATAAAGGTATTACTTTGCTGTGTTTCATGAGATCTGGAAACACACCTAAATCAATACAACAATTAAAAATTTCAGCCAGGCAAGGGGCAATTATTCCTATAATATTTTCAACAGTTTTAACAGACAATCCCCATAGGTCTATGGTTTTCTTTTTATCAATTGTTTTGAAAGTACTTATAATATCTATGTCATTAACTGCAGTAAACGAAAACTCGGTGATACATTCTGTAACATTTTGTTTGAGGAGCTCTTCGGCTGAGATGGGAGAGGACTTGAGTGAACTGGTTGTTAATATAGGAATGTTAGAAAAATAATGTTCAAACTCAGTCGCTACTTCCATATCCGCCGTTATATTTACATTATTTATTTTTATATTAAAGTCGCGGCTACGAGCTGTAGCCCTACCAGTTTCACTATTTATGATATCCCAAGTAGTTTTAATTTTGTTTGAAGAAGTTTTTATTTTATTTTTTAAGTAAATCGTCTTTGCGGCAGAACAGGCTTTTTTAAAAACTTTAGAATAATTATTTACATGATAAGGTGGAAGTCTGACAGCTCTGTGACCGTGCTTCTTTGAAATTTCATCTATTAAGTATATATCCTCCTGTTTAATCGTCTTAATAATGTCATACAACTCTGCTTTTTTCATCGTTTCCAAATATGAAAGATTATTTACCTTGATGAAATTTTGCATCTCTTGTTTGCTACTGCTCATTGTCACGCGTTTATTTATTTTAATACGATGGTAGGGTGCATGGTCCATCACTAATAATGAACTGGGCTCTAAGTTTGGGATTAGTTTTTCTTGGAGCCATTTAGTAAAATTCTTCCTGTTCATATCATCGTGGTAATCACCACTTTTGGTCTGAGACTTAAAACATAAAAGACAATTAGGGACAAAACCTGTCTCACTTCCAGCATTTACAATAATCCATCTCTGACCTTCCAAGACTTCTGTAAGGACACCTTCAGTGTTTGTAGACTGCCAACTTTTTTTAACTTTATAACCTGGGTGTAAGTAAGTCTCGTCCAAATAAACGACCGGCCTAGGATTATCAGCCATTCTATTATTTTCCATTTCTTGTAAAAACCTTGATCGCCAGGCAACAATATCATATCGTTCCATAAGGACCTTCCTTTTGGATTTATTTCTTTTGTGAATAAAACCCAACTTTAGTAATATTTTTCTAAGAGATTCAATCCCCCCTTTGAATTTTATGTCCTCCTTTAAATCACAACGTAGTTTTCTAAGAGTGGGGACCGAATTATTCAAATAATAGGATTGGACTTTGCGTCTAACAGCACAAAGATCAAAGTCATCCAAATTAGAAAAATTAGAAATGATTTCTCTAGCTGCACTCCGCACAACCACTGGCATGTTTATAAACGTTTTGTTACAATGAAAATCACCAGCACTGACACTTCCGACACAACCAAGCTATGAATTCTGTACATTTTAAATTGTACATTTTACAAAATTTTTGGGGTAATGTATAAAACTTTTAACTAGCAACTCTTACCTTGTACCAAACACAAGCAATTGTGAACTGTCAAAATTAGTTCTCTTTTTTGCCACGCGCCAACTTATACTGGACAGACTGTACCTACAACGAAATTATCCCGATTTTTCTACCGATTCTACATTTCTAATTTGGCAACCCTTTAAATTTGTGTTTTTGGATACGGGGAATCCCTCAACAGTAAGAATTGATGAATAGTTAGTTATTGCAGGTTGCGGAATATTTGATATATTTTGGGGAATACCCTTGAGTTGGAATAGACTTGATGTTAACTTGGGATTTCCCGTTTTTCGTTCGGAAATACACTTGTCTATAATATATTCTGGCTTTATTTTTTTTGGAACGAAGTTCCTTACGGCAGGCTTGGATTATAGGGATGATAGGGATTTCGCTGCGTGACCGAACTGAAAAAAATGTGATAGTAAAACCGTAAGAAAAATGCGTGGAATAAAACCGTTAAATGAGACGTGCGCAGGCGCGACAGTCGCATACACAGACGAGTAGTGTATAATACCTTTCTCTTTCTCCCTCTTTCTTTTCGTTCTCTCATCCCTTCTATTTCTATTACCACTCCACCCCACCAATGCATAGTATATACTCATGAATTCATGGACAAGCACGTGGCGAATACTCACATTATAGATACATTTTATTATTTCTATTTCTATGTAATTTTATGTTGTCGAACAAAAATAAAGAGACATATTTTGTTATTTTAATTGATAATTTGAATTACGATTTTTTTTTGCAAATTGTGTCGATTGTACCTTAGCTGAAGGAACTTCGTTCCTACCTGGTGTCCCGCGACACCATTTTTTTTCATTAATTTTCTTAACTTTAAAAAGAAAGTTTTTAAATTATTATTTTTAAGTGTGGTATGATCCTAAAGATAGTAGAAATTAATTATATTTAAGTGAGTTTTTATGTATATAATTAGGCCTAGTTTGTTTTTTTGATAAATAAACATGTTTGATTGAATATTGTATTTTTTTTTGTTATATACCGATTTTGGTACAAATATACCGATTTTTAGTGGGCAATTCTACCGATTTCGCTCTTTGACGTTCGAGACCACTGATCTAAAATTATATGTTTTTGCCATCAATAAGTTATGTTTCATCCAATAACCCTGAATTTAGCAGACAGCAGACAAAATGAAATTTCAGATAGGGATATCTATAGCAAAATAAGGTTTTCCATGTTTACGAAATTGGAAAATTGTTTGTCGTTGACATACCTACAGGTGATAATAAAAAAATATTTTTTTTGAGTTATAAAACATTAATTTAAAATCAAAAATAAATCATGTCTTAATTTTTTAAAAGTCTAAAGATGATTTATCTCGGATTTTTAATTTTTTCACTTTTTTCTATTTTATAATTTTTATTTTTTTTGATAAATTATCTGAATAAAAAAAAGTCATCTCTTCGTTTTTAAAAAATCTAAAGGTGACAGTTTTTAGATTTTGATTTAGATTATTTTTAGCTTCGATATCCCACTTCAAAGTTTCAAAAGAAATCTAAAACTAAGGATATCTTACGATCCGTCTAATAAATTCAAAATCAAAAAAATACCACCTTTAGATTTTTTAAAGATCAAGAGATCACCATATTTTTTCTTTTTTTCGCTGATATATGTTCCGGAATGCTTTGAGCCAAAATTAAAAAAACTAACTCAAATCACCTTTTCTAAATCCAAAAATAAACTAAATTTCAAAGTTTCAGAATTTTAAAACAATTAGCGCCACGGTGAGAGCTTCCCAAAATTTTAATTTTTTTGTAAAAAATTATTTATAACTCAAAAAAAAAATTTGTTTATTATCACCTGTAGGTATGTCAACGACAAACAATTTTCCAATTTCGTAAACTTGGAAAACCTTATTTTGCTATAGATATCCCTATCTAAAATTTCATTTTGTCTGCTGTCTGCTAAATTCAGGGTCATTTCATCCAAATAATTGTCACATAGGTATATGTGACAGTTATTTGTGGGTGCGTTTCCATCACTTTAGGAAAGGCTGGTATTGATAGTATTGTTCTTGTATACAGGGTGTCCCAAAAGTCAACGTCCAACCGAAAACCTAAGCTAGGCCTAGTTGTGGGGGCTCTCAAAAAAAAGAAAAAAAAATCTATCACATGTAGTTTCGAAATGACAGCCATTTTTAGGGTTCCGTACCCAAAGGGTAAAAACGGGACCCTATTACTGAGACTTCGCTGTCCGTCCGTCCGTCCGTCCGTCCGTCCGTCCGTCTGTCACCAGGCTGTATCTCAAGAACGGTGATAGCTAGAGAGTTGAAATTTTCACAGATGATGTATTTCTATTGCCGCTATAACAACAAATACTAAAAATAAAATAAAATAAATATTTAAGGGGGGCTCCCATACAACAAACATGATTTTTAGAGTTCCGTACCCAGTATCTCAAGAACGGTGATAGCTAGACAGTTGAAATTTTCACAGAGGTTGTATTTCTATTGCCGCTATAACAACAAATACTAAAAATAAAATAAAATAAATATTTAAGGGGGGCTCCCATACAACAAACATGATTTTAAGGGTTCCGTACCCAGTATCTCAAGAACGGTGATAGCTAGACAGTTGAAATTTTCACAGATGATGTATTTCTATTGCTGCTATAACAACAAATACTAAAAATAAAATAAAATAAATATTTAAGGGGGGCTCCCATACAACAAACATGATTTTTTTACCGTTTCTTGCTCGATACTAATAACGTTGCCTTATGTTGCATAGATAATGGTACGGAACCCTTCGTGCGCGAGTCCGACTCGCACTTGACCAATTTTTCTAAAATTGACACCCTGTGACGAGTTTACGACTACTGGGGCTGCAAATGAGCTCTTTTGTAATTTTATTTTTGTGTGGAGTAGTCTTAAGTGATGCTCCTACAAATTCCAATTCATCATTTGCACACAACTTCATTGGAATTTCAGAAAATATTCGTTTTATACCGAATCATGACGTGAAAATGACTACATCACTAAACTTTGACAGTCTGTACTGAAAAAAAAATCTACTATGCAATTTCGGCAAGTGCCCTTAAAAGTTGGCGCATTTAATGGGCTTTCCAAAATGGTATAATACTTACTAAATTATTTCTTAGACGACGAGAAAAAAAAAATTAAGAAAGTTGATATTTAGCTTATTATTAGTTAGTCATAAAACTTTCTCAAAATTATTCTAATATCATCTAGGCGTTCTGTAAGGTGTAATTAAAGAAAGAGACGAAGAAAAGTTAGAGCGGGATAGTGACGCTACTAAAAGAAAGAGACGAAGAAATGTTAGAGCGGGACGGAGAGTGACGCTACTTGGTGTCAGTGAATCTTTCTACAATGTGGTGTGAAACAGATAGCACGCTAATACAACAGCGTGGTATACGTACAATAATTCAGTACGTTTCGTGCCTTCGTTTACTGCGCATCTTTTTGTATTCGTTTGTATTTATTTCGTGCTTACAACCTTGGCTCTGTTTACTGGACTTGATTGCGTGTGACTTGGATTTGTTTTCGAACCGTTTCTGACGAACTTGGCTTTCTCCTGGACTGTTTTTGTAAGAAAATGCCTTTCTTGTACTCTGCAGAGGAATATGCAAACATGCACCTTATTTATGGGGAATGTAGGTGCAATGCTAGAGCTGCAGCTCGACTCTACCGTGAGAGATATCCGAATGCCGAGCGTCACCCAGATCATCGAGTTTTTGTAAATGTGCACCGTTTATTATCAGAAAATCAACTTCCTACTCGAGCTACTAGAGTGGGAAGAACCGTCGTGCCTTATGAAGAAGATGTCCTAAATGCAATTGCAGAGAACCGGAGTATCTCAGTACGTGGAATCGAGCAAAGTCTGGGGGTACCTAAAAGTACAGCACATCGGATACTGAAGAGAAACGAATTGCATCCGTACCACATGCAACGGGTACAAACTTTGCTACCCCGTGATTATCCTAGCAGGATTTTATTTTGTCAATCAATGCTCGAAAGGCACAGAGCAGATCCAGAATTCTTGCGTAAAATTCTTTGGACTGATGAATCGACCTTCAAAAAAGACGGATACATGAATTTGCATAATTTGCACGAGTGGCACGTCGAAAATCCACATTTGATGCGCGAAGATAGGTCACAGTACCGCTTTAAAATAAACATGTGGACTGGGATCTTAAATGGATCCATTATTGGGCCTTTTGAACTGCCAGAAAACCTCGATGGGGCAGCTTATTTGGACTTTTTACAACATCAGTTACCCAATTTGTTAGAAGACGTGCCACTTAGCATTTATCGAGACATGTGGTTCCAGCAAGATGGCTGTCTGGCACACTATGCGCGCCCAGTGAGAGAATTCCTTAATCAAGAATATCCAAATAGGTGGATTGGTCGATCCGGTCAGATCACGTGGCCCCCCCGTTCCCCGGATTTAAATCCTATTGATTTTTTTTATTGGGGAACGGTCAAAGAAATTGTTTACCAAAAACCAATTGAAAATTTAGAGGAACTGCGTCAGAGAATTCAAGATGCCGCTGATCACATCAATTCCAGACGTTTCGCCCGCCAGATTACACGATCGTTTTTAAGAAGGTGTAGGGCGTGCATACGCGCTGATGGCAAGCAATTTGAACATTTGATATGATTTAAATAAACATTCGATTTTTAATAATTGACTTTTATTTAAACAATCCCAAAAATTCACTGACACCAAGTAGCGTCACTCTCCGTCCCGCTCTAACATTTCTTCGTCTCTTTCTTTTAGTAGCGTCACTATCCCGCTCTAACTTTTCTTCGTCTCTTTCTTTAATTACACCTTACAGAACGCCTAGATGATATTAGAATAATTTTGAGAAAGTTTTATGACTAACTAATAAGCTAAATATCGACTTTCTTAATTTTTTTTTTCTCGTCGTCTAAGAAATAATTTAGTAAGTATTATACCATTTTGGAAAGCCCATTAAATGCGACAACTTTTAAGGGCACTTGCCGAAATTGCATAGTAGATTTTTTTTTCAGTACAGACTGTCAAAGTTTAGTGATGTAGTCATTTTCACGTCATGGTTCGGTATAAAACGGATATTTTCTGAAATTCCAATGAAGTTGTGTGCAAATGATGAATTGGAATTTGTAGGAGCATCACTTAAGACTACTCCACACAAAAATAAAATTATAAAAGAGCTCATTTGTAGCCCCAGTAGTCGTAAACTCGTCACAGGGTGTCAATTTAAGAAAAATGGCTGTCATTTCGAAACTACATGAGATAGATTTTTTTTTCTTTTTTTTTGAGATCCCCCACAACTAGGCCCTGCTTGGGTTTTCGGTTGGACGTTGACTTTTGGGGCACCCTGTATAAAAATACCTATAAATCTGTACTAATATTATAACGCTGAAGAATTGGTTTGTTTAAAGAAGCCAATTTCAGCAACTACTGTTTTAAATTGAAAACATCTTTTGGTGTTGGTTAGTCCATTTATAGAGAAAGGCTATAGACTATATAACATCATGCTGTGACCAATAGGCACAAAGCATTAGTAAAAATTGTTGTAAAAACTGGAAATTTTGTCTAATCTCCATGCATACAGAGTTGCGGGCAACTGGTAGTAAATTATATAAATCTATCCTCAGCTATCCCACATAGATGACAATGATAAAGACTGTGGTGTATGTGCGACGTGTGTAGTAAGATTACGTGATGCGTGTGCGTTCAGACAACAAGTACTCACATGTGAAGAGATGTTCCTCAGTGCTAAACTACATGACAAAGAGCCTGAAGGTACGTAATAAGTTATGTTGTTAAATATATTCCTCCCCAATGTGCTGTAAAAACCAGCTTAGGGATATTGTACACAGAAAACATTTCCTATGAGAGACCACAAACTGGAAAATACCTAACTGGTTTTATTGTGAGGTTTCCGTCTCTCACAGAGGATGTTATCTGTGTACATTATCACTTAGGTTTAAATAAATAAATAAATATTCTGGACATTTCACACAACGTCCTCTGGACCCAAAGTAAGCTATATTTCTATGCTTGGTTTTAAAGCACCCTGAGATGGCTGTCGTGGTAAGGCTCAAGGCACCACCATGGCCCGGTAGGGCAGAGAGAGATAAAAAAAAAAAAAAAAAAAATATATATATATAAACCCTGAGATGGCTATGGGGTGGTGATGCTTGTACTACTTATAATTATATTTTTGTTATTTACAGAGAGTAAAGCTCCTAAAAGCACATTAGAGATAGATTTTAAAGTGGAACCGAAAGATGATGGCAGTGATCATAATTCTATAAGTGCTGACCCAGCCATTATTGATGATGATTTACCTGATGCTATGGATGATGGTTCAGACTGGTGTATTGATGGTAAATATAATTTATTAATTTTCCTATTGATTTCCTATGCAAGCAGAACCGGAACCACAATCTATGAATACCATTCTGTTGCTTTACCAATTGTGCTATTGGGAGTGGTAACTAATTTCTCCACTAAAATGTTACTCCATCGCTTTTGATGAACAACGCCATCTATCAAGACTGTTTGCACATTTTTTTTTTTAAAGTCTTTAGTAAAGCCATTGACTTCTAATTCGACGCCAACGCCATCTAGTCTCTAGTTGACGTAAAACCATACCTTTAACACGGGATCGGCGTCAAGAATTATGAATATTAAAATATATTTTGTTGATATTTCAGAAACAAAACCACTAAAACCTGAGGAATCAAAGGAGAAACTAGAATTTCCTATTGTAGATACAAAACAGTTGGATATTGCGGACGGCAGTGATTGGTCGGCATCTACGTCCGATTCTGACAAACCTATAAAAAGAAAGAAGAGAAAAGATTGTAAAATTAGTAATGGTTCATCTAAAAAGAAAAAGAAAGGAAAGAAGCAGAAAACAGGTAATTGATATTTTATTAATTCCTTTTCCAGCCCATTAACGCCCCAGTACTGGTGGCCTCCTCCACTGAGACTGGCAGGTATTATATTATGGTCTACTATGCCGCTCTGAGCAGGGGGCCAAGTCTGCTATTACATTGTTATGACAACGATCAGTCACTGATTGCATAATGGCAAATTTTATCAAGTATTTTTTTTTTATATGGACATATCTAATATATAAAATTCCCGTGTCACAGTGTTAGTTACCGTACTCCTCCGAAACGGCTTGACCGATTTTTATGAAATTTTACATGCGTATTCAGTAGGTCTGAGAATCGGCCAACATCTATTTTTCAATCCTTTATTTTTTTTTTTGTATGGCAAAACAACGTTTGCCGGGACAGCTAGTTTATATATATATTTATTGACATGGACATATATTTACATATATATTTATGGATATTTCACACAACATTCTCTGGTCCCAAGCTAAGCTTATACGCTTGTGTTATGGGTACCAGAATACGGACATACTACATAAACTACTTTTCTTCTGTAAATACTGCGTCTGGGTGTTTTCTATGTATTATAAGTATGACTTATAATACACAGAAAACACCCAGACGCAGTACAAACATTTGTATGACATTTATGGATATCTTACAAATGATTGTCTCAAGCGGGAATCGAACCCGCAACCTTGTGAACGGCAGTCCGTTACATAAATCACTCCACTACGAAACCCGTCTATTAGGTCTTGATTAAATTGAATATAAATTAATTTACAGGTGTGTCTTCAAAGAAAAGCTTAAAAACAGTGAAAAAACCTGTAGTTGAGAAGAAAAATAACTACGATAGAGACTTAGAATGTATGTCTGAAGAAAATCTTTTAACTATAATACAATATTCGTATGTTTGTCCGTTTAAAAACCGTAGAAATAACTATTATTGTTTTTATTGTAAAGATTACTATCCAAAACCTGAAGATTTAAGAGAACACACAGTCGGCCATGACACCAAACCGTTCCAATTATTAATGGGTTACAAAAAAATAATAAAAATCGATATCACCAGAATCGATTGTAGATTATGTCCGTTAAAAATCGATGATTTAAACACATTTAAACAACATATAGATCAAATACATAATAAAAAGATATACTTTGAAGCGCCTGATAAAATGTTGTTATTTAAATTAACTTGGAACGATTTAGTGTGTGTCATGTGCAATGATATTTTTGAGGATTTTAACACTTTAAATACACATATGGTTGAACATTTTAGTAATTTTACATGTGATGTGTGCGGTGTATGTTTTTTAGAAAAACCTCGTTTAGATGCTCATTTAAAAAGGCATAAAGATGATGAAAGACATACTTGTGAAATATGCGGGAAAGTTTTTAAATCCAATCATTACAAAGATATGCATGTCGATATTGTTCATAAGAAAAAAGCTATAATACGTTGTCCACGTTGTGATGAGTGTTTTATGTCTTATGCGTTAAAAAATAAACATTTAACGGAAGCACATGGTCAAAAAAGAACTTATCCATGCAATTTATGTGATAAAGTGTATAATAGACAAAAGACTTTGACAGAACATCAAAGGAGGAATCATCAAAAAGTTTTAAAACACCAATGTGAATATTGCGATCAAAGGTTTTATTTGCCGTCTCGTTTAAAAGAACATATGGCAACACATACTGGGGAAAGAAATTTTAGGTGCGAATATTGCGAGAAAAGTTATCCCAGGTTGAAATCTTTGCAATATCATATTAGGACGCATACAAATGATAGGAGATATAGATGTCATATTTGTGGGCAAGCGTTTATTCAGAATGCTAGTTTAAAATCACATATTAAAAGCCACCATCCAGAATGTGATATCGACGGATGTTATTTTTAATGTAGATAAAATATAACAGAGAGCACAGAGTTACAAGATGGTGTGTGCATGGCTACGTAACTCACCAGGGGCCCAAGTCATGTTTGATGTCAATAATGATGCCATTATGACCCCGCAATGGCGTCATTATGACGAAAAATTTATAGTAGACTACGAAACTTGATAAAATTCGCCATTATGCAATCAGTGACTGATCATTATGACAACAATGTAATAGCAGACTTGGGCTCCTGGCTTGAAGCAACATAAATAACTATGTGTGCGTCAAATAGATACACGTCACGGGTTCAATTAAATCATAGACTAATAAAACAGATCTTCTCTTCCCAATTACATACTGGTTTTATAGCTTGTAAAAGTGATGTTTGTAGTTAGTGAAAACTACTGTCACATGAAGAATACCGTAACTTAGACCGTGAAGTAGGATTTAGGCAGACTAAAGTGACGTAATATTCTCTAACACTTGCGCGACTCATTCGTTCAAAGAAGACACCTTTTTAACTGATTTAGACGCGTGTATTTCGAAGACATTACTTTCACCATGACCGTTTATTTGTTGTCGAACACCCGTGACCCGATCTAAAACAAATACATGCGTCTAAATCCGTCAAAAGAGGTTTTATTTAAAGTTAGTTGTATTCGAGATTGTAGGCGTACACACCATCTGCTAAATCTGTGTCAATAATATCCAAAATCAAGTATTTTTGTTCAGTAACAGTAAGCATAAGTTTGCAAGGAAGTATTTTTTAGATTTTAGCAAACATGCCTAACTTCAGGAACATCCAATCGGAAGTTATGAACGTGCATTCGTTTTTAACACGCTTTTATTAGTTCGGTATGCATCTATCAATGTATTAATCTGTATAACGGGATCTTTGCAAGTGATTTTGTCGAATTGATCTGAAATGTTACATACATACTAAGGACCGATGAAAATGTAATAAAATGAAAAAATATTCAGGATTTTCAAGCGTGTTTTTAAACTAAGAAAATTACTTTAAATGTAAATAACTGAGGCTCTTCCAATAATACAATTAACATAAATTAAATAATAATTTAATATTTATGTGTATATTAGAATAGATTAAAAAATAGCTGTTATTAAAAGCAACTAGGCGTTGCCCGAGACTACGTAAAATTTAGATAACAATTGATACATACGAGGGGAGGTCCAAAAGTTCGTGGAATGGAGGGGATGGAGTGGGGATAGGGGCGCTCGCTTAGTGTCATACTAATTGGGGACTCATAATTAGTATATAAATGGAGTTTCAGCCCTATTGCGTCATTCGTTTACGAACACTCGCCTGCTAAACACGTCAATCCGGAAGAAAACTGAAACTATGGAGAAAATTGAACACCGTGCGGTCATTAAATTCCTTACCAAGCAAGGAAAGAACGCTCAGACCATTTTGAATGAAATGGAAACTGTTTACGGGGAACAGTGCCCTAGTAAATCAATGATTTACAAGTGGCATGGTCTTTTTAAACATGGTCGGGAGTCGATTGAAGACGACCCCCGCTCAGGAAGGCCAGTTGAGGCCACCACATCAGACATCGTCGAAAAAGTGGAAAAAATTGTACTGGAGGACACCCGTTTGAAGAAAAAACAGTTATCTGCATTAGTTGGAGTATCAGATACCACCATTTTGCGAATCCTACATGACCACCTGGGTATGACAAAAGTCAGTGCAAGATGGGTACCGAGAATGCTCACGCCGCTTCAAAAACAGCAGCGCGTCGAAGCGTCAAAACATTTTTTGGAGTTGTGTGGCGACGATCCTGGACCGATTTTGGAGCGAATTGTTACCGGCGATGAAACATGGGTTCATCACTTTGAGTCTGAGTCCAAACAAGAGTCCATGCAATGGCATAAAAAGGGGACACCACCGCCAAAGAAATTCAAAGTGTCGGAGTCGGCTGGAAAGTTGATGGCTACTGTTTTTTGGGATTGTGAGGGGATAATACTGATTGATTATAAAGAAAAGGGCAGGACCATAACCGGAGAATACTACGCAACAATACTAGAAAAATAAAAGGATGCCATCAAAGAAAAACGTCGGGGAAAATTGACCAAGGGCGTGTTGCTCTTGCAAGACAACGCGCCGGTTCACAAGAGCAAAGTTGCAATGGCTGCTCTACACACGCATGGCTTCGAATCACTAGTCCACCCACCCTATAGTCCAGATCTGGCCCCAAGTGATTTTTATTTGTTCCCCAATTTAAAAAAAGACTTAAGGGGAAGGAAATTTTCCGACGACAATGAGGTAAAGAAGGCAATTTTGGCTCATTTTGAGGGAAAAGATAAAAAATATTTTTACAATGGTTTAGAAAAATTAATTCATAGATCTAATAAATGTATTCAGCTTAAGGGTGATTATATTGAAAAGGAAAAATAAATTTACTGTTTCATTTTTACTAAAACCCTTTCATTCCACGAACTTTTGGACCTCCCCTCGTATAAATTACTAACGCAACACATTCTACGAAAGCCCTCAAATAAGGATAATACTCCAACATTTTTCACTGATGCTTCGCTCCTATTTGTCGCAGCGTGATGTTATATAGCCTATAGCGTTCCTCGATAAATGTACTATTTAAAACAAAAAGAATTTTTCAATTTGAAACAGTAGTTCCTGACAGTATTAAATAAAAACCTGAAGAGTTTGCTAAACCCTTCAGCTTTTTTTGCTTAATATTTAAAGCAAGTGCGTCAATATTAGTTAATAGTATGATATTTTTTATACATGTTGTAAGTTACAAAGAACCAAATTTCGTTGTGTAGTTTTAAAGATTTGAGCTCACATAGGGACATTTGTTTCATAATGAGTAAAGAAGCCCATAAAGTGGTAGCGATTCTGCGTGCACAAAACTAAACTTAACTAAAAAATGAAAATCTATAGTGTCAATAACACAATTTGACATTCACAAATGAGACTCTGCCTGCTCGGCTACCCCCATGGGAAAAAGGCGTGATGTTATGATGATGATGATGTACAACGAAATGGCAAATTAATCAAAATAAAACATAGTTGTTGTAATTTTTAACACGCTTATATAGTTCAGTACGTATCTATCAATATATTAATCTATGTAACGGAATCTTTGAAAGCGATTCTAACCCACTTGCAGTAGTTGAATTGATCTGAAATTTTGCACCATATCAAGGAGCGATGACAATGCAATACGAATGACGAGCCTCGTGGTCGAGTGGTTTATGTAACGGACTACCGATCAAGAGGTCGCGAGTTCGATTCTCGCTCGGGACAATCATTTGTGTGATTTTTAGGGTTCCGTATTCTAATTACATACAAATGTTTGTACTACGTCTGGGTGTTTCTATGTATTATAAGTATGTATTTACAAAAGAAGTAGTATATGTATTCTATCCGTATTTTGGTACTCGTAACACAAGCATATAAGCTTAGCTTGGGACCAGAGGACGCTGCGTGAAAAGTCCAAGTCCGTGAATGCAATAGTTAAAAAAAATATTGAGGATTTTCAAGCGTGTTTTTTAGTTTTTGAACTAAGTAGATTTTTTAGTTAAGTTTAGATGTAGGTACACTTACAATTGATACCATTCTGACTGCGCCTATCACTAATCGGTTACACTTATAAAAATAGCAATATAAAAGAAAAGCAATAATTGTTAAATCAGTTTTTAGACACAGATAACCTCCAGTAGATACCGCATTACCAGATTTTTGTTAAGACGATACCAAAATAGCTTCGTGCATTTTTCTATGTACGAAGTTTTCATTGTTTCTTTAGATTGAATGGCTAGAGCTCTAATTTTTAAGTATATGTTTTTTCAATATATGATCTAGGATCGCATCAACTCAGAAACGCGATTGAAAAAAGTTTTCTCGATAGAAAATCTTGGCGAAACAACCTCTCAATTTTTTTATTTTTTTCATTTGTCGGTCTATTATCGCGTATTAACTAATGAAATAACTTTAAAAACATAAGTAACTATTATATATAGAAACACGTAAATCAGAATTAAAATATATTTAGTAGATTTTGAGTAAATAGGAAAAGTATCTGTTGCGTTCAACCTGGTGTTCTAATTAATAATAGGTTAAGTGGAAGCGTGATATCTCTCAGGCGCGAGAGGAACGAACATATACTGTATATCACAGCGTTACAAATTTACAATAGTACAAACTTACCCTGTTTTGTTCTTCAACAATGTCTTCACTGTGTCAAGCCCTAGCTATAGCTTCATTAACTAACTACGATAAATTGGCCAAAATAACGCAGAATGCCAATCAAACTATACTTAACTTTATGCAGGCAGACACGAACTCTTTTAGTCCTCAAAATGACCACATTTGGCGCGACTTAAGCCGTGAACTTTCACCAATCGTCTTAATGCAATTATACTATCACAATTATAGTTATCAAACAGTTCAACTCACATTAAATAGTATTAAGTATGGAGACACAATATTCACTAGTTTTTATAATACTTTTTTGTCATACAAAAATGGCGAATACTCAACTTCGCAATGACATTTCAAGGTTTTGTTTCAATGGTAATTATCGATTCACACAACAAGGATAATTAGTTTTATCAACAATTAATTCTAGTGACAATTTTTAACTCTTAAACCGCTGCAAGAACACGTATCTTAGGCGTACAATTTTAACAAAACGGCGCACGTTCTTGCTCACAAGATCGATTACAGACTGAGGGGCGCTCGACAGCCGCGTCGCGCGCGGGGCCGGACTGCGTCCGCGCAGGGCCGTACTGCCCGCGTAGTTATACGATAAGTTAAGTTTGGTACATAACATCTACCCGCCTCGGCCAGGACTACCTGGCCGCTAATTTACTGGCAGTCGCGACAAGGTTGATACAGCTCTCTTCAAAATTGAACCGTCCACCCGGACCTCAGCAAAACGGGGCACTCCATCTGCTCCAAAGACGAGGTTGAGAATGCGCCCCCTGCGCCAACACAGTGGCGGTGAGTTAGCGTCCTTAACCAGAACGAGGTCACCAACATGAGGTGGATCAGTCTTGTCAGTCCACTTAACGCGCTGCTGGAGAATGTGCAAATATTCTAAATTCCAACGTTTCCAAAAGCTCTGAGTGAGTTGTTGGACCAATTCAAACCGCGAGAGACGATTAGGTCTCACATCAACAAGGGGATATTCCGGCAGGGCGTTCAGTGGCTGCCCAATCAAAAAATGGCCCGGCGTGAGGGCTTCCAAGTCGTTAGGATCTGAAGAGATCGGGCACAACGGGCGTGAATTCAAAACGGCCTCGATTTTGCAAAACACAGTTGCGAGCTCTTCAAAGGTCAATACAGACTCGCCAATTACCCGTCGCAAATGTGTCTTAGCAACCTTTACTACGCTTTCAAATATTCCTCCCCAGTGGGGACATGACACGGGACTGAACCTCCAAGTTATTCTACGTGTAGCTAGTCTAGACGCAATTTCAGTCTCGTTAGCCGACAAAAAATCATACATCGCTTTTAAATAGTTGTTTGTGCCTTTGAAGTTGGTACCGCAATCCGACCGAATCAAGGACGGTAGTCCTCGTCGTGACACGAATCTATCTAACGTCGCAACAAATGCCTCTGTCGAGAGGGCTGAGACGAGTTCCAAATGTACCGCCTTGGTGGACAGACAGACAAAGACGCACAAATAAGCCTTGACAGTTTTACTGTTCCTGAGGGTCGAGGTCTTAACAAAAAAGGGGCCTGCAAAGTCCGTACCAACTCCAGCAAAGGGCCTTATCTCAGTGACCCGATCCGAAGGAAGGTCGCCCATGATAGGCTGCATGGTAGGGGCCTTGAGCCTATAGCAAGGCATACAACGAAAGACCACACTACGGATCGTCCGACGGGCCGATAAAATCCAAAATTCCCGTTGCAAAATGGCCAATAAGGCATTACAGCCGGCGTGGGAGTTCTTGATGTGACGATCAGTCACCAACAGGTTCACCAAGTGGCCACTCTTTGGCAATAAGAGGGGGTGACGAGATCCATAAGGGAGGTTTGCGTTCCTAAGACGCCCTCCGACACGCAAAAGACCCTCACTATCCAAAAAAGGGTTCAGCTTACAAATGGCTCCAGACAGCTTGGATTTGCCTTTCCTCAAGATGTCAATCTCGTCTTCAAAATGTGCCTCTTGCACAGAACGAACCCAGTGAAGAAGAGCATCTTGGAGCTCTTGTGGCGATAAGAAGGCCTCCAAACATTTGTTCTGTGGATGTCTACAATTTTTCGTGAAGCGCTTGATCCAAGCGGTGACACTCAACAATTTGTCCAATGAACTGTAACGATTAAGTAAGAAATCGGGGTCGAACGGACGGTCCTGCCGTTCGAGCGCAAGCGTTCGCAACCCAGGCAGTGCGACAATGTCTAAGGCCGGAGTTCGCGGCCAATTAGATTCTGATCTGGTCAACCACTCAGGTCCCCACCACAGAGAGTGCTCAACTAAAAGGGGGGCCATACATCCCCGTGACGCACAATCAGCAGGGTTGACCTCGCCAGGCACATGCCTCCAAACCAACGGGGTCTCCGATTTCTGTATCTGAGAGACACGATTTGCTACAAACACCTCTAAGGTGTGAACTGACGTCTTCAGCCAACATAGCACAATTTGACTGTCAGTCCATGCATATATCGTGGAAATGTCAATTGACGTGCACAAGGTGGACATGACGTGATTCAAAAGGCGAACAAGAAGGGCCGCCCCTGACAACTCTAACTTAGGGATTGTCAAGGCAGTTCGAAGAGGCGCGACCTTGCTCTTCGCCATGACCAACAACACTTTCACCTGACCATCTGTGGTCACGGTGCGCAAGTATACGGCTGCTGCGTACCCACGTTCCGAAGCGTCCGAGAAACCATGAAGGGACGCGGTGTGCTTCCCTGGCGGAAGCAGAGCACGGGGTAACGATATCCTATTGATGGCAGGCAATGAGGAAGCAAATAGGAGCCAGTCCTTCAAAACAGCTTCGCGAAGTGGCTCGTCCCATCCAAGACCTGCAGTCCAAAGTTTCTGCAGGAAGCATTTGGCCCAGAATATGACCGGGCATATCCAGCCATTGGGATCAAAGGTTCTCGCGACAGTCGACAGAACCAGTCGTTTCGTCCAAGTGTGATGCGAATCCAAATTGACATTAAATGTAAAGATGTCCTGGACTGGTCTGTACTGGATTCCAAGCACTGACATCATGGTAGGGTTGTCACGGTTCTCAAATAGGTGAGGATCCTGCTGGTGGTCGTCCGGTAGCCCTTCCAAGAGCGCAGGTAAGTTGGAGATCCATTTACGCAACTCATATCCTGCGGAGGCTAGAATGCCAATCAACTCGTCACGCAAGAGCAGGGCCTCTCTCTCCGTGGCCGCGCCAGTGCACACATCGTCAACATATAGGTCCTCCTTCAAAATGGCGGCTGCGCGAGGAAACGACATACGCTCTCGATCCGCGAGCTCCCAAAGCGAACGTATAGCCAAAAAGGGACTAGACCGCAGCCCGTAGGTGTTCGTGTTGAGCTCGTAGACAAGCATGGGATCTTGCTGGTTTTCTCGCCACAATATCAGCTGGTATCGGCGATCATCCGGGTGAATTACCGTTTGCCTGAACATCATCTTGATGTCAGCCACAAAAACAAATTGATGACGTCGAAACCGCGTGATGACGTCACAAAGGTCCTTCAGCAATTTGGGACCAGGATGCAGACACTGGTTCAATGACACTCCTGAAGTAGTCTGCGCAGAACCATCAAATACTGTGCGTAACTTACCACTGGATGGTTTTATTACAGCATGATGCGGAAGAAAGAAGTGCTCCGTCGAACGCCAATCCAATTTTGACACAGACATGTGTCCCAAATCCTCATACTCCCGCATGAAGTCAATATACTTCTCCTTGAGTAGTGGGTCCCTGCTCATACGGCGCTCCATCGCCAACAAACGCTTCTCTGCAATAGGCCGCGAGACGCCAAGTGGCGGACGTACGGCGAGAAATGGCAATCTTGTCATGATCCGGCCGGAACGGAGATAACTGGTGTTGGTCTTGTAGAACTGCTCACACTCTTCATGCTCCGGATCAGAGCGGGGAGCTTGTGGTGGCTCCTCCACTTCCCAGAATCTCTGCACGGCGTCAGAAAGGGCGGACCCCACCATCAAGGCCGTTCCAAGTTCGGCAGGGGGGGGAGTCCTCAATACAGGCCCCATCAGTGCGAACCCAAATATGGTCCGGAGGGCTACCAAGCCACCTGGCTGCAAAACACGATCCTTGCCGAGTAATATTTTACCCAAAACATCGGCACCAAGCAACAAATCGACCGTGCCAGGCAGGTCAAATTTAGGGTCAGCCAAATTCAAATCCGCGGTCAATTTTACCGCATCCGCAGACAAACGAACTTGCGGGTGATTGCCCAAGATATTCTCCATCACAATGGCCGACGATTCCAACGTCGGACGTGGAGAATTTGAGGGGGAGAACTCAAACAAAACACGGCCCTCAACCGTGGCCACGGGGGCGTTCCCGACACCCCTTATTACATCTGAATATTTTTCAATAGTCTGGCCAGTCTGCCCTACCAACCAAGACGAGGCTATGCACCCCTGTGAGCCTGTGTCCAATATCGCTCGGACTACAACTGAGGCGCCCGTCCGTCCCCAGACCCTGACATGGGCCGTGGGCAAGAGGACGGTCTCAAAGGGGGGCGGTGCATAGCGGGGGCAGACGCCAACATCCTAATGCTGGCGTGGCGGCGACTGAGCGCCGTTGTCCCGAGACGGCAAATCAAAATGCGGGTAGTGCCTAAACTCGGCCTCCTCTCGGTGACGACTGCCACGAGCCATAGTCGGCGGTTCGTAGCGCCTGGAGCGTCCGTACCGAGGGTTGCGCGTCTCCAAACGGGGACGTTCCGCCAGAGGGGGGGACGGTAGTGGTACCGGACGCGCGTCACGGTAATCGTGGTACACTACCGGAGGTGATCTCGCTTGATCACGTGGAAGCGGGGAGGGCGAGCGGGACACAAAGGTGCGGGATTGAACCCGGGGCCCGCTTTCATACCCGCCCGTGGGGCTGCGCGCCGAACCAACTCGGCGATCGATGGCAGCACAGTCTGCGCGGCGTGGGGGTGATGAGCCGGACTCCAAATTGCGGGACTGGTCCCGGTGTCCACTGGCATACCCGCCCGAAGGCGACCCCGCGTGGTCGCGACGGCCATTCGCGTTGGCGCACAGGATTTTCAAATGGTGCCCTCCGCAAATAGGACACGGGTGAGTGTCGGGGCAGGCGCGCTGGTAATGGTCCCCTAGGCAAGAGAAACACCAGCCGCGGGCCTGGGCAATCCGCCTACGAGCGGCCACGTGCAGGACCGCGAAGTCTGGGCACCGCACCGTTTGGTGTCCCTGCGACTTGCAAAACCGGCAGTCCGGTGGCGCAGCTTGAGCGACAGCGAAGCGGGCGGCCGTACCTCCTCTTGGTGCAGGTTGGGCATTGCGCCGTTGGTTGGTGGGTCTGGGACGTGATGCTTCCACCGGCGTGTCGGCGACCATGACGTCACCCATGCGACACTCGTCCTCCAGGAACGTCAGGAGCTGGTCAAAGGTAGGGAGAGCAGATGCCTCATCCCTAGTGTGCCCCTGTTCAAAACGTGCCCTCAAAGACACCGGCAATCGCTTGAGCACAATACGCACTAGTAGGTAAGACCACTTGGCAACCGGCAGTCCTAAGCGGTTGAGCGAATTGGTGGCTATTAGGAGGGGGTTCAGCAGCTCGGTCCTCAACTGGGCAGCATTGCTCACGACGGGAAGGTTCAAAATCTGGTCGACGTGGGTATCTGCCAGACAGCGCTGGTTGTGATAGCGCTTGGTGAGCAACGCCCGCGCGATCCCATAGCTCCCGTCACATATTGGGAGGTGCTGTACTAAGCCCCTCGCCTCTCCATCAAGCACGGAGAGTAAATAGGCCAGTTTTTGAGACGGACCCAAATCGTCCCTCGAGTCCACAAGGCTCTCAAACAAACCAATAAACCCCATCCACGTGTCTAATCGACCATCAAAACGTGGAAGATCCAAATTGGGTAATCTAGTCAAAAGGCCCACGGGAGTCTTCAAGGGGGCCCGGTGAGCCGGTACTCCGGCGCGCGAGGCTAAAATCTCCCGCGCGCGCTGGGCGATGTCGTCGGCAAGGTCCATAATCTGGACGTAGTCCTCGTGGACTTGGTCCCGTCGCTCCTGGGGGAATGACTCCAGGGGCACATCATCCAGATGCAAGATGAAGCGCCGGTAAAGCGCCTCCACCTCCTGAAGTCGTGTAGGGCATTTCTCATGCCTGTCCAACAATGCCTCGATTCGGTTCTCCCTTTTCACCAAGGCGGCAGCTGACGTGAACCATCTCAAATGAGTCGCAATCCCGGAATATGTCTCGCGGACAACATTATACGCGGCGGTAGACATCTTCAAAGCACAAACGGCACGAAACAAACAATCTTATATTAACAAAAAAAACAAATATCTTTCACAAACAAACAATATTACAATAGCGAAAAACAAAATATCTTTCAATGAGACAAGCCGCTATTACTCCAAACAAATATCAAATCTTTAATATTTTAAATCAAACAAACAAACAATTCCTTGCCAATGTGCAATTAATTTAAGACTTAAATTATTTATTTTAAGGTAACCAACAAACAAACGTATGAAATAAATGTTGTATTATACAAACGCACAACGCCACAATTTAACTATAACGTTGTTCAATATTAGACAATAATTAAATAATAATTTATATTAAATAATAACCTGAGCAACAACAAATACGATTAGCAATAGCACAAATAATTATCAAACCCTTTAAAATCTAATTGCCAATTCAAGTACTCAAATTAATTATTTAAAACTATACCAACAATTTAGATTAAACAAACAAACAACTAAATTAATCAAATTAAATTAATTAAATTAATTAAATCAATTTTCACAAATAATGAGGGTATAGTTTGTTCAACATGGAACATTCGAGAAACGGAGTTTAAACCACGCTCTGGGTACCAAAAATATGTTGCGTTCAACCTGGTGTTCTAATTAATAATAGGTTAAGTGGAAGCGTGATATCTCTCAGGCGCGAGAGGAACGAACATATACTGTATATCACAGCGTTACAAATTTACAATAGTACAAACTTACCCTGTTTTGTTCTTCAACAATGTCTTCACTGTGTCAAGCCCTAGCTATAGCTTCATTAACTAACTACGATAAATTGGCCAAAATAACGCAGAATGCCAATCAAACTATACTTAACTTTATGCAGGCAGACACGAACTCTTTTAGTCCTCAAAATGACCACATTTGGCGCGACTTAAGCCGTGAACTTTCACCAATCGTCTTAATGCAATTATACTATCACAATTATAGTTATCAAACAGTTCAACTCACATTAAATAGTATTAAGTATGGAGACACAATATTCACTAGTTTTTATAATACTTTTTTGTCATACAAAAATGGCGAATACTCAACTTCGCAATGACATTTCAAGGTTTTGTTTCAATGGTAATTATCGATTCACACAACAAGGATAATTAGTTTTATCAACAATTAATTCTAGTGACAATTTTTAACTCTTAAACCGCTGCAAGAACACGTATCTTAGGCGTACAATTTTAACAAAACGGCGCACGTTCTTGCTCACAAGATCGATTACAGACTGAGGGGCGCTCGACAGCCGCGTCGCGCGCGGGGCCGGACTGCGTCCGCGCAGGGCCGTACTGCCCGCGTAGTTATACGATAAGTTAAGTTTGGTACATAACAGTATCCCTAATTCTTCATTTTCTGTGCCTATTGGCTGTGTTAATATGTATGTGTCGGCGATGATATACGATAATATTGATGTAGGCCCTTAACGACTATACGCGCCAACGTTTAAGAGCGTGGTTTGTGGGATATAGAGAAATACATTCGGTTTTTATTCATATCCCACACACATAATGGTGCCAATTCTACGTACATAACTAAACTAAACTAAAAATGAAAACAACTATGGTGTATTTTGATTAATTTGCTATTTCGTTGTGCACATTTTTAATTATTAAAATCGTTAGTCTATAATATACAGATTTTCTAAAAAAAAGGTTTAGTTAACGTTGTTGTATTGTCCTATTGGCACTATCAATTTTCATTTTTTAGTTTAGTTTAGCTATGCGCGTAGAATCGGTACCTTTATATGTTTGTTGAATGTTGCGTGCGGTATCTACTGGGAGGTGATCTGTGGTTTTAAGATTACGTAGTAATTATTAAGTAGTTAGTATATTTATTATAGTGTTTATATTTAATTCAGATCGAATTATAGTGATCTGATACGTATTATGATCTCGTAATATATTATTCTTGAATAATTCGCTAAAATTATGTTGATATTGTAATTTTTTGTAAAATCTGTGGTCAACAAAAATATATGTATTTTACTACGTTGCCCACGAATCCGCACGCGTCAATTTAGTAAAGTTTCTCCGTTCTTCCAACATTTTCACTACTGCTTTGTTCCTATTGGTCTTAGCGTGATGTTATATAGATATAGCCTATAGTCTATAGCCTTCGTCGATAAATGAATTATCCAATACTGGAAATAAATTTCAAATCGGACCAGTGGTTACTGAGATTAGCGCGTTCAAACAAACAAACAAATCCCTCAACTTTATATTGTTAGTATATAGATAGCTATATTAAGCTCAACACTAAAGTATTATTATTATTATTTATTAAAATCTAGATTTAATTAATAATTTTATACAAAATATTATTATAATTTAAACACAATTTTTATAGCTTTTTTGGTCTTATTCATAATGACTTATCGGAGGTTTAAACGGAGATTTTATCGAAGAGTTAATAAACGTTTTAGTGTAAAAAGACTATTATGAATAACAAGTTTTGACAATTTTCGCGAACCGATTTTAAAGAATTTTTTTTAGCTCCGATAAATCATTATGAATAAGACTATTTATCTTTTATTAGTAGTTGTATTGTAAAGTAAAACATAATTGAGACTATACGTCATATGAAACATTAGTCTATGAAGTACGATTAACTAGGCTAAATTTATCTCTTCAAGATTAATCGTGTCTAACTGGGAAATCTGTGAAAACTACATTGACTTCTGGTGCTCAAGTCTACTATTTTGGAACAATTGTCATACCGGCACGATGCAACTGCAATACCGTTGCAATTGAAGTCAAATGTCCGTAGTCTGCTATATGAGTTCATAACGGTCGTTCAATGGTAATAGAATTGTCGGTCTCTTTTATCTATGCATTGAATTTTCGGTCTCTTTTATCTATGAATTGTGTTAGACTGGTATGTATGAGTTGCCGTTTTTAAAAAATTAATAAATAAATATTCATGGACATTTCACACAACGTCCTCTGGTCCCAAGCTAAGCTTATATGCTTGTGTTATGGGTCCTAATATTATGTGGGCAAAATTTTAGATCAATCGGGCTACTGCAAGTGGGTGAAAATCGTTTACAAAGATTCCGTTACAAAGATTAATACCTACATTGGTAGATACGTACAGATTTCTTTTCATAGATTAATACATTGATAGATACTTACCGAACTAATAAAAGCGTGTAAAAACATTTGCGTTCCGAAACTAATCGTAAGTGTAAAGTTATGTAAATACTTATTCGAAAACTGAGATAAAGCTTACTATGGGACCAGAGGACGTCGTATATAATGTTCGCTTCTGTGAATGCAGTTTGCTTGTGCAATCAGAACAGCTGAATACGGATAGAATACATATACTACTTTTTTTTTGTAAACATATACTTATAATACGTAGGAACACCCAGACGCAGTACAAAGATTTGTATGACAATTAGAAAAATCACACAAATGATTGTCTGGAGCGGGAATCGAACCCGCGACCTCTTGATCGGCAGTCCGTTACCAGAACCACTACACCACGAGGCCCGTCATGATGCAAAATGCGTTTAGTCGAAGTGATTTTCGAAAAACTACTAATAAATTTAAACATTTAATCATGCTAGACTTCGTTTAGATATATTTGTACATACTATTTATTAGTATAAAAAGCAATGTGAAGTTTAGGAGATTAGTAAATTGCAATAAATTACAAAGAACAATTTCTAATATTTCTATCTATCTATTATTTATTTATGGCAATCTGTCGACACAGGACAATTTCAAAATATTACTGTCAAATTCAAAATAGCAGACTACCGAAACATTTCAGTCATTGAATTGCAATTGTGAAGCAATTGTGTACGAGACTAGCAATTTATGTCACTTTGACAATTGTAAGTCAATGATGAAGTCGTTATGACAAGACATTAAGAGGATACCAAAATAGCTTCGTGCATTTTTCTATGTACGAAGTTTTCATTGTTTCTTTAGATTGAATGGCTAGAGCTCTAATTTTTAAGTATATGTTTTTTCAATATATTATCTAGGATCGCATAAACTCAGAAACGCGATTGAAAAAAGTTTTCTCGATAGAAAATCTAGACGAAACAACCTCTCTAATTTTTTATTTTTTTCATTTGTCGGTCTATTATCGCGTATTAACTAATGAAATAATTTTAAAAACATAGGTAACTATTATATATAGAAACACGTAAATCAGAATTAAAATATATTTAGTAGATTTTGAGTAAATAGGAAAAGTATCCCTAATTCTTCATTTTCTGTGCCTACTGGCTGTGTTAATATGTACGTGTCGGCGATGATATACGATAATATTGATGTAGGCCCTTAATAGTAGACTACCAAAAACTTTACAGTTGCACCATAATGGTACCATTGTGGTACAATTGTGACCCCATTGAAATACCCGACTCAGAGCCCTGATAGAAAGTTCAACTCTATGGTATTATTGTATTGTTTTAAAATAAATATATACCTATGTATAGACAATTCACACAACTTGATATGGTCCCAAAGTAAGTTATATTTTTACGCTTGTGTCATTGGTACCAGATACGGATATAGTACTCTTTTTGTTATTTTTGTAAACACGCAATAAATAAAAAGAATATATTTAAACTATAAGTAGGTACTGAGGCGGTCAACGCCCCCTTACCGCTTTAAATTATGATTTTCGCACAACAACAAACCATATCTAATATTTAAAATTTCCATGTCACAATGTTAGTTATCGTACTCCTCCGAAACGGCTCGACCGATTTTCGTGAAATTTTGTGTACATATCCGTTAGGTCTGAGAATCGGACAACATCTATTTTTCAAACCTTCCCCCCTGACTTTTGTATGGCAAAACAACGTTTGCCGGGTCAGCTAGTAATATTATATTATGTAGTGTAGTCCATTGTATAGTTAGTGCCGGTCCTATAGAAGCGATTTACTTTAAACAGGGGCTCAAGCCCGCTATTCAATGTTGTCACAATGATAGTTCAATGACACCATTATGGCGCCATAATGGTGTCATTGAACTATCATTGTGACAATATTGAATAGCATACTTGGCCGCCCTGGTAGGCAATGTTGACCAATACTCGTTACGTAGAGATTAGTAGATAAATATACATTACTAACATCACAAGCTAATATTAACATAATTAGTGTAAGGCTATTAAGTAATAAGTTTTTTAAATACAGATTATACAAAAGCAGTTGTTTTTAATTGTTACCCACCATAACCTCCTTTTAAGGGTCTGTACCAACGAAAAACGGGTCCTTATCACACAGCGACAACAATAACCTGATTTAGTACAATAGATTATTGAAATAATTTCATCATGACTCGCTCTTTTAACTAAAGTAATCGGTAGTTTTAGTTTATTTTTAAATGGTGTCTATCATGAGGCGGGCAAAAAGTCGTAAATAAAAAAAAATGAAGAATAAAAAGGCTTTCGGGAGAACGTACCTGTACTATTGCTGTTTTATTAAGGTATAACGTGGGTATAACTTACTATTTTAATAGTAACTGAACGAAGATATATTATGGCCTAAACTTCCCAAAATCTCTTACAAATAAACAACTAGTGTGGAAACACCTTTGTCCATCCAACACCTTTAAATGACCCGTAATTGTTATATGACAGTCATAAAACTCGAAAGCTACCGAACGCACATAAGCTTCGGCCGCACTGCGGGAAGGTAAAAGACAACGCGCTATAGCGTCCAGCCGCACTACACGAGTTTTCTATGAACGCACATAAGCGTTCTTAGCACTGCGCGTAAATTTTTGGAACGCACATATGCGTTTTCAGTTCTGGGCGAATGATTCTTTTATTAGCATTGGCTATAAATTCGTTAATAATTCAGCATTGAATGCGTTTAATAGTAGTTGTGGCCCGATAATATTCGTCCCCTGAAATTAATTTGGTGAAAGGAATTACAAAATACTTTTTATTTTATTCATCTATATGAGGGCCCTGCACGTGTCTGGGCCCCTAAGCAAGGCATGGTACAACCCTAAACTACGAAAAGAACGGAATAACTAAACGTAGGTAGCTTCTTTTATCCATGTTAGAAATTGTTATGTTTTTCATATGGTTACTCATCGTTGAACTTGTTTTTGTTAAAATTGCGATGATGTTAAATACTGGAAATAAATATAAAGTATTGAGTTTATTTGTTGAACCGAGTGCTATGAGAATAAAAGTAGCGTAGCGCTGTAGCACGAAATAAAACGCAAACGTCAAATTAAACGTCAAACAAAAGTGTTTCGATTTGTTACAATTTCTGATTCGTGTTAAAATTATTAATTTAAATGTAAAAATAATATAATCAATAACAAATGGCTTCTTCAGAAGCACCAAAGAAAGGCAAAGGTCCGATAGTAGACCCAGCATTGTGTCGTTGTTGCAGATCTATTAAAAAATGTCGTCTTTTAACAACTGAGTATGAATGGTTGGGCAAAAAAGAAATATATTCAGATATGTTCATGGATTGTTTTGGACTTGTTGTAAGTAATACTAATTTAAAATTAATATACTTACACGTATTTAGCACTTTCCAGAATCTATTTTTATTGGCTGAGTCTATTAATATACTACTGGTACTAATAACGTTTCATATAACTTTAGAAATTAAATAAAATAACGTTTTCGAAAAAAAACCCCTAACCTAACCTTCACTCGGTTAGCTTCGAGATCTAATAACTCCGCAATTTATTTCCTTCTGCTCCGTGGATAGTGTCGAAAAAGATTTTCACTTTGTTCACGATAAAAATTCTTAGTAATACATTTAATAATGAAAAAATAATAATATCCGTATGAATAAACTCATTCAAAAACAAGCTAATCATCCAATTCATGCTTAATATAAAAAAATATTTAATAAATGTACGAATAAATATATTTTATTCGTCCAGTAGCCGTACAAATAGTCACATCCATTTTTATTACGTAAATCGCAGCAATCGCATACATTTGTTGTATATAGCATGTCCATAACTATGATTATTTTTCAGGATAATGTTGTGTAAACAGATTAAAATATTGCCTATTTACATTTATTTACGAGCTGTGTACTTCAGCTCAATTTGTGGTTACTGGTAGATTGGAAATTTTGGGTTAACTAAAACTTTTTTTTTGAGAGAACAGTCCTAACTTTTAACACACTTCAAAAAACGGCCTAGGTCGTTTGTCTGTATGATTTTTGTAAAAAACATCCTAGTTTTTATTTTTTACATCTTCAGAAATATGTAACAGTTTTTGATGCAAACTCAGACTTTTTAATGGATGAAGTGGTGCAAGGATGGTGTTTTTTTGTAAATTTTGTAAAGTTTCTATTAGGCTTTATTCAAATTCCATATACCATGCGTACAAATTGTGAGTAACATCTAGTTTACCATAAAGTATACATATTATTTTTTGCTCAGATTATTTATTGTTATTTTTCAGTTATCTCACTTAGATGGAGACAGCAGGGAATGTTGTATATGTGCAACATGTGTGGTTCGTCTCAGAGATGCTTGTGCATTTAAACAACAAGTGCTACAATGTGAAGAGGCTTTCTTAAGTACTAAGATACATTCTAAAGAAGGTAGGTCTTAAAATAGAGTTTGTGGTAAATATTCGTCATACCGTCATAATCATGTTGTCTAAGTTAAACTATAGATGTTTGTTGTATATATATGTTATTTTTTGTTGTAGCATCAACTGATATAATCTGTGAGAATTTCAATACTCTAGCTATCACCAGAGATATAGCGTAGTGACAGACAAACAGCGAAGTCTCAGTGATAGGGTCCCGTTTTACCATTAAGTGCGGAACCCTAAAAACATGCCTAGTATAAGATAATTTATCTGAAGCACATTGACATAAATAATAGGATAAAAGCAGAAGAACAATGACAAAGTCATAGGCAATAGTTAATATTACAGTATTTACAAGGTGGCACAAAAATACCTTGTAACCGCTAACCTTCCGAAGTTTTTGGGCTGTAATTTAAAAAAAAAATGAAAACCTTTGATTCTTCTTGTGGATTATTTTTATTTGGTCTTTTAATTTTTTTACATCAAGTCGAGAATATGATGTCATGTAAATGCCGCCGCCACAGTTGATTGTCATTTGAGCCCCTTTTATGGCATTTTCCATCACTTTGGCCAAAACTTCCGGCGATACGTCCTCACATTCTTGACGGATATTGTCTTTAAAAGCTGCAAGAGTCTGAGGCTTGTTGACATAAACCCGCGACTTCAAAAAGCCCCACAAAAAGAAGTCTGCAGCGGTCAAATCAGGCGATCTTGCTGGCCAGTGCATATCGCCAAAACGGGAGATTAGGCGCCCGGGAAATGCATCCTTCAGCATATCGGTTGTGGCAGGTGCAGTGTGTGCCGTTGCACCGTCCTGTTGGAACCACATGTTTTCCAATCCCAATTCATCAAGTTGCGGCAAAAGAACTCATTGATCATTGCTATGTAGCGCTCACCATTCACAGTAACCGTTTGGCCCACGACGTCTTCGAAGAAAAAAGGTCTTATGACTCCTCCAGCGAAAACAGCACACCATACAGTGACTTTGAGCGGGTGTCATGGCTCTTCGTGGGTTACACGCGCATTTTCAGTGCCCCAGAAGCGTAAATTTTGCTTATTTACGTACCCGCCAAGATGGAAATGGGCTCATGATTATTTTTGATGAAAAATCATCTTCCTCTTGGTGGTGATTAAGAATGGCTTGAGCGTATGTTAGACGCGATTGGCGGTCAGCAGCTAACAGCTGATGCACCGTCTGGACTTTGTACGGAAACATCTTCAATCTTGTACCAAAATTCGCTGTAAAGACCGTCGACTGTTACCCATTTGCGTGGCACGTCGTCTGGTCGATGTCGACGGCGCTTCCATGACATGCTCGGCTACAGCAGCAATATTCTCTGCAGAACGGCTACTCCGGGGTCTGCCACGCCTGGCAGCATCTCGTGTTGTGCCAGTCTCTTCAAGTCGAGCTGCTAAACGTCGCAGTGTTTCACCAGTAGGCGTTGGACGGCCAGGAAATCTGCGACGAAATTCACATTGTGCCAAAGTCACCGACCGATTGGTCAAATAAATAGTCACCAATATTCCGCGTTCTGGAGCAGAGTAGCGTAACATTGTTTATTAACATTTATTTCGCATGTGTTTACTACACAAATGTCAAAACAAAACTGACCTGGGTCAATCGCAAAATTTATAGCATTTTCTGATAGGAGGATTACTTTTGATTGGATTTCAAAATATATGAAATTACAGATGGCAACAGTAAGGTGGAAGTGAAGATGGAGCCACAGTGTGATGATGATATGGATGCGGGTATTGATCATAATGATGACTTACATGATGCAGATATGGCAGGTATAATATTTTGTAAAACAGTGGAATTGATGTTGTAAGAGGCAGACTTTATAAACTTTATAATTAGGTACTGACTTTATCTATAGGATTTTAATTGTTGAATGCTCACTTATTTAATGACATTTTTTTTATTGTTGAGTGAATGACTTGTAATTATTGAACATATCTTTAAGTGAATGACTTGTATTTATTAAATTGGATCTTCTAGTGGATGACTTCATATTACTAAATGGATCTCTAAGTGGATAACTTCATAGCATTGACTGTATCTTCAAATGAATGACATCATTTTATTGAATGTATCTTTCAAATGAATGACTTCTAATAAAATATACTTATTTATTTAATACTTTCAGATGATGCAGACTTAGTAGACAGTAAGATAGAAGTGAAACCAGAGTCAGAACTAGTATGTAGAAGAACTCGTAAATCTAAAGTGCATGTTAAAAAAGAGATGTTAAATAAAATGAAAAAGTTGAGAGCCAAATTGGATAATATGTTGGATAAACCTGGTAAATTATATATTGAATATTGTTCGACATTATATTTCATGTCTTCTGCTCTTAAATTAAGCTTAATGTACATGAAAAACTGGATTTCTTTTCACAGAAACCGCTCCACTCAAAAAAGAAGTCCAGAAGATTAAAAAGAAGGAACAAGAAATAGACCACGACTACATGATGTATAATAACGCAGTTACAATAGTTCACAATTCATTTGTCTGTCCGTTTCAAAACCGCATCAGTATATATTATTGTTTTTATTGCAGAGATCAATTTACAAATCCAAACGAACTAAGAGAACATACTTTAACACACGATCCCATAGAACTATTCCAAAGTACTATGGAAAACCGTAAAATACCGAAAATCGATATCACTAGAATCGATTGCCGATTATGTAACGACAAAATTGATGATTTAGAAACTTTTAAACGTCACATCACTAGTGTTCATGACAAGTTAATCTACCCTGTGACAAATGAGTTTTTGAAATTTAAATTGTCTATGGATAACTTAGTCTGTACGGAATGTAACGCCTCCTTTCCATATTTCGACGTTTTAAAAAAACATATGATTGATCATTTCGGCACTTTTATATGTGATGTATGTGGGGCTTGCTTTTTAGAAAGAAATTCTTTAAGAACTCATATCAAATCTCATTCTAAAGTCGAAGAGAGTTTTCCTTGTGAAATATGCGGGAAGAATTTGAAATCTAAGTACAGTAGGTACTTGCATGTTGCTACGGTTCATGAAAAAAAACCTACTGTTAATTGTTATAAGTGTGAAGCGAGTTTTCTTTCATATGCGTTGAGAAATCGCCATTTAATTGAAGTACACGGAGATAAAAGAACTTTTGCATGTAAATTGTGTGACAAAGTATATAATAGGCGGAAAACTTTAATGGAACATAATAGGAGAAATCATTTAAAAGTTTATAGGCATCAATGTGATCTATGTGACCAAAGATTTTATTTACCATCTCGTTTGAAAGAACATATGGCCACACACACTGGAGAAAGAAATTTTAGATGCGAGTTTTGCGATAAAAGCTATCCTAGATTGCAATCCTTACAAGAACATATTAGGTCGCATAATAATGAAAGGAGATATAAATGTGATATATGTAATTCGATTTTTACTCAAAATGGAAGTTTGAAAAATCATATGAAATCACACCATGGTAGTTTTGAAATGGATACTAGTTATTAGTAATATTTATTTGTATTTATTATGACAATATTAAATTATATTAATTTTTAATTAATTATTTTTGTCTTTTCTTTCTTCTTTGTATGTAGATTCGAGCAAGCATTTTTGAGATTTTAGTCGTGATATCAGATGTTATTTAACTAAAGTACTGCTGAACATTACGTTCAGGGGTATTATTTAGATAATTTGATGCAAGCAGTATTATGTCTAATACTGTTTAATGAAAGGCTTTTCCGTTCGTATCTATGTAATAGAAACTTCGAATGTGGCTTTCCTCCACTTGCAGAAGTCGGATAATTTAAAATATTGCACACAATAAAAATCGTTGCCAAAATAATTAAAAATGAAAATCCAGGAATTACTCCTTTACAGCAAGCAATTTATAAAATCAAAGCAACTCGAGTTAAATTACTTGTGAAAATGTAAGTCTAGCTAGGTAGGTACCTCTAGTAAAGGTACATGATGTAAGTACACAGAGTACATTTTTTTGTCTATGGATATTTCACTGACATGACGTAAGTACACAGAGTAAATTTCATGGCTTCATGCACCATTTATTATTAGTCTGTGGACATTTTTTAGTGTTTTTGTTTATTTTTGTCGCTTTCTTTGCGTGTTACAATTTTTTATTATTTCGTCATTTTAAAAATGAGTGTTAATAAAAAGGGTCCGATTGTGGACCCGGCCATGTGTAGATGCTGTGGCGTGCAGAAGAGATGTCGGTTACTAAATTACGAATACGATTGGTTAGGCAAAAAAGAAATTTATTCTGAAATGTTTGTCGAATGTTTTGGGCTTGTGGTTTGTATATTTGCTTTACCCTAAGCCCATTAATGCCCCACTGTTGGGCATAGTCTACTTTAGAAGGGTATTTGGTCTATTATGCCGTGCTGAATAATCATGTTTCCTTATGGTTTAGTTTCGAGTTTTACATCTCTCACAGATGGTGTTATCTGCATTATCATTTATAGCACCCTGTAAGAGGAAATTCCCGCACACTACAATAATTTATGCCATATTTATTTGTCGCAAATACTTATACAGCTTTTACTGCATTTGGGTGTTTTCTATGTATTTTAAGTATGTGTTTATATGTTTAATATTTATTTTACTTTTTACAGTTGTCTCAAGTAGATGGTGATGAGATGAAAGGTCTGATATGTGCTACATGTGTGGTACGGTTAAGAGATGCAGTATCATTTAGATATCAAGTGTTACGATGTGAAGAACAAATACTTAAATCTACATTACAAATACATGAAGGTGAGAATACATGCTATCTCTGTGTAGCAATGGATCAAGAATACATGAGTCAATACCATTTTTCCTTCCCAGAGTGCTGTAAAAGCCAGCTAAAGAATTTACTGAGTAAGTTCCTCTGTAAGAGATAGAAAACTCAATAATAAAACTGTTTCAATAGTCCCAAAGTGGGGGAGGCCAGTCCCCAATAGTAGGACGATAAAAGACTGGAGAGACTGAGACTGAGACTGACTCGGGCATTTTAAGTGAAGCCCAGTCTCAACAAAACTAGATGACGATGATGCAATACTTTTGTTCCTTATCAAGAACATAGGGCTCTAAGAAGACGTTTCCATTTGGCTTGAACTTATGCGACAGCCTCCAGTTTTTTTCAGTTTAGGCCAGTTATTGCAGCCTCCTCCATAACAGTTCGCAAAAAAACTAGAGAAAATAAAAATTTACAAATTACAGATGCGGATAAACCATTAATATACCATAAAATGGAACTAGATATAAAAGAAGAACACCAGGAACAGTCTCAAACCATTAATGATGGAATAAATGATGTATCTAATGATCATCATGATGATGTTGATTACAGTTACAATACAGTTCCGGAGAATGAACCAGATAATGAAGGTAACTATTGTCTCACACTGCTACCAATTCTACACCCACAACTAAACTGAACTAAAAATGAAAATTGATAGTGTCACTAACACAATTTGGAAATGTTAACTTAATTTTGTTATTATAAAAACCATGTATTATAGACTAACAATCTTAATTCATCATCATCATCATCATAACATCACGCCTTTTTCCCATGGGGGTAGGCAGAGACTATAGAGCACCATCTGCTACGATCCAAACATAAATCTTAATTAAGATAAATATGTACAAAGAAATAGCAAATAATAGACATATTGACACTATCAATATTAATTTTTAGTTTAGTTATGTATGTAGAATCCGTACTAATGATACCTATGCCATTATTCAGGTGAAAGTTAATAAAGTTATCATCATTCTCCTGGCCTTATCCCATTATTAGGGTTGCAGCAACATGTCTTGCTTCTTCTATACTCGTCTGTCAGATATCAGAGGTGTGCTAACACCTCTTTCTTTCATGTCCAAAAAAGGAAATATTAGTAAATAATTCTGAAATGATCATCAGGTGAAAAAAAAAACATGTATGTAAAGGAAATTCTAAAATGATAGGTAAAAAACCTTTTTCTTAATAACTTTTCGAAATTTCCTATTACTGTTTCTTTTTTAATTTTTTTTCAAGTCCTATAAATCTGTCTTTAGATGACTGCCTCAACAAAATAAAGGAAAATGTTTTTTTTTTACAGTTAAACCAGTATCAGTGCCGGTAGTAGAAACGAAGACACGTAAACTAAGATCTGGTTTACGCTCCAATGCGATAGATGGCGTTTATAACAAAAAACTTAAAACTACCCGCGTATTGGATAAAAAAGTGAAAAAAATAAATGATAAGGGTAAGTATGTATTTTACACAGATTTTAAACTGCATGCTTTGGTCCCAAAATAACACCCGTATTCACAAACAATATTTACTTAAGTAAGTACTTAAGTGTTGATGCACTGTGCTGTGCAAAGGGTAACACTTCTCAGTGCGTTCCGTTCATTGAGCCTTTGTATTCATAGACAAAACTTAGCTATGCGTTCAGTTTAACAAACGCATAGTGCGCTGCACCACTTAGGTATTGTTTGTGAAATGATTATGCTACCCCTGTGCGTCCATGCCTACTATGAGACCTCACAGTAAAGTTTGTGAATACGGCTGTAAGCTAAGTATATGTATATTGTTTGTATTATGAGAACCAGATTATAGGTCTTTGCTGATATAATAATTACTAAAGTAACTTAATTCTGTTTTTCAGTCTAAAATTATCAGCAAACATGCTTAGCTTAGGAACATAGGACGTTGTGTGAATTGCCAAAAATATTTATGTTTGTTTTTTAAATTTCAGAGCCATCAAATGAAGTACAGTTTGAATATAATCAATCGAATTTCAAACGACCTACCGTTATCGACAAAGAGATGAATGCTATCAAAAATACAATAACAATAGTAGAAAACTCATATGTAACTCCATTTATAGCAAGCTTTAGTGATTATAATTGCGTTTATTGTAGAGAAATGTTCATAGACCCCGATATACTAAGAAAACACACCTTAGAACATGATCCTAGACTATATAAAACATTTATGAATAATAAAAAAATGTCTATGGTCGACATAGAAAGAATCGATTGTCGTTTATGTCAAACTCGAATCGATAATATCGATTCTTTTAAAGCACACATCACTAGTGTACACAATAAGGTTATATTTAGTGATGTTGCTACCGAATTTATAAAATTTAAATTAAAAACTGGTAAAATAACTTGTGTAGAGTGCGGGAAAATTTTTGATTTCTTTCAAGCATTAAAAAAACATATGGCGGTACATTTTGGCGCGTTTATTTGTGATATCTGTGGTGCACATTATTTTGAAGAAAGAGTTCTATTTTTTCATAAAAAAACACATGATGATGATAAAAATGTCGAAATGTTTCCTTGTACTGAATGCGAAAAGACTTTTAGATCGAAAAATTCCCGAAATTTCCATATATCTAGAATTCATAAAAATGAACCGGCTTACCCCTGCAATAAATGCGATGAGATTTTTTTATCTTATCATATGAGGTATCGTCATAAAATGCTTATCCATGGCGAAAAAAGAGAATTTCCTTGCGAAGATTGTGAAAAAGTCTATTTTTCTAGAAAGACTTTAAGAGAACATTATCAAAGAACTCATTTACAATTATTAAGACATCAATGTAGTTTTTGCGATAAAAAATTTTACCTACCCTCCGCGTTACGAGACCATATGACTACCCACACTGGTGAAAGATTATATAGGTGTGATTATTGCGGTAAAACTTATCCTAGAAAGAAAGCATTAAAAGTGCATTTACAATCTCATAGTACAGTGAAAAAATATAAATGTTCTTTATGCCCTTGTGCTTATACACAAGCGAATAATTTTAAAAATCATATGAAATCTAAACATCCTATGTCAAATGAATTTAATGGATATCGTTAATGAAAGATTGAGGTGTTGCAAGAGGCTTTTTCATGCGGATTAAGAAATCAAATGTCACTACCCCAGTTCTTCCCAGGATGTTGTAAAAGCCGGGTTAGAGATATAAACAGTTAGTATCTACTGTGAGAGACAGAAAACTGTAAACTAAACTCGACGCCAACACCAAACCTGCCTTGTCAACATGGTATAAATAGACCAGAACCCCCCCGAAGTGGGGGAGACCCAAAACCAACAGTGGGACAATAATGGGCTGCAGCAGGAAGTCCTTGGCGTTAACTGTTAGCATGCATAATGTCACACATGTATTATATTCTAAAGTAATTTATTAATTTTGCAATTGACTTGCTATGCTTTTACTTAATAAATTAAATTGTAGTGGAAAAAGTGATCACCGCAAGCGGGCCTTAAACGGACGACCTCGGAATACCGTTCCGAAGTCCGGCTTGCGGTGATCACTTTTTCCACTATAATTTAATTTATCATGTATTATATTGAAAATAATAATGTATATATTGTAATTAATATAACGAAAAGAAATCTAAGTATGGAAAAATTAGTACAAAGTTGTACAAGTTGGAAAATATAGAACAACGCCATCTATGATTCACAATAGCAACACTAAAATGGCTGAATCGCATTGACATAGTTTTATCTAGATTATTATTATTTTATAGAAAGATGGAGATACTATTGTGTTGCCTGTGAATGGAATTAAATATTACACTATAAAAAATATAATATTGTTTTTTTTAAAACCACTCAATAATATTGCTGTTTCTATCCTCATTCATTCTTCTTATAGCTTCATACACGATTGCTCATATCTTGGTAGCGATAATCGATTAAAACACCTGGTAAATCGAATAGGTACCAACACTAGCTAATCTCTATACATCGAATGTCTTTCATCTTTGATATTTCGTAAATTCAGTTTCGCAACGAAGCTCATGATTTTTCATATCCTTTTTAACGAAATTTTAAGCATTTTAAGCGTTTAAAGAAAGGGAACATTTAATTTTTCTTTCCCCAGTATGCAGTATGACTACACATAGTACACATGTAGCGACGGGCCTCTTGGTCCAGGTAAGGTAACGGTCTGCCGTTCGCGAGGTTGCGGGTTTGATTCCCGCTTGGGACAATCATTTTTGTGATTGTCATACAAAATGTTTGTCCTGCGTCTGGGTGGTTACTATCATACTATGTATTTTATGTATGTATTTACAAAAGAAAAGCAGTTTATGTATTGTATCCGTATTCTGGCACCCATAACACAAGCATAATAAGCTTAGCTTGGGACCACGTTGCGTGAAGTGTCTAGGAATATTTATTTATGTGTTGTCTAAATGTAGACTCGATTGCAAAACATTTAGACCAATATTTCACATTTATATTTCTCTGTATTATATCTATTTACATGTTCCGTCAATGTTCTTTGTTTCAAAAAACAGTATTTTTAACAAATATGGCAAAAGAAAGTCTTCATTATGCCAATATGAATACGAATATCTATTAGACCATGAAGTATTAGTCAGACTACAAGTTACGTGTTTTCTAGATCTAAAGCGTATCCACTATCTGATAAATTGGCGCCTTTCCCTTAAACCATAAATTCTATAAAAAAAAATAGTTTTCATGAAAATAGTTTTTGATAAAATAAAACAATATTTTGATGTATAAAAGGCATGTAATATGTATTCCCCATTGGTATTACCTTAATTTAGCATACACTACAAATAAATAAATAGAGATCAATTTGTCAGTTCCACTCTAAAGTATGATATGATAAGTATAAGTCTTTATTAAATATTATCTGTGGTATATAATGCACAAAGACAAACCCAAATCTGTGCTGTAGGTAATGATTATGGTCCAAGCCGTCTTTGATAGTTTAATAAAAAAGCTTACCTTAGAAGCACATATATCACATATGGGATAACATATAGGATAAAACCTAAAGCTTAGATAATTTTCAAATTAAAACCAATTACGGATTTAGATGCGTATGACCTATGTCCCTTAACAGTAAATAGAAACAAACGTTGGATTTAATTTAAAACAAAATTTATCACGCGTCTAAATCTAAACCACTAGTTTTATTTAGAGCCCTTTAGGTATTTTAATAAATAACTTTCAGGGCCTTTGTAGTCTGGTAACACAAAACAAACGGCCTGAAAATATTAAACCCTTCTCAAATGATATATTATGTACTTAATCCATGGATGTACTGTCATCGATCAATTTTATTATACTTGATCGATGGTATTGTACATCCATGGTTAACATTGTACCAACATATTACTTATTAGTTATCGTAGAATATCATGCCATGATGCCACTATGTTAATAAAAATATATTTTCATTACGCCATGATCCGTTTGATTTAAGACTAGATGACACTTATATGAATTGTCTCACTGAATAGAGTACTCGAAATAATTTCTTGGATGCCACTCTTTAACATGTCTATCATATTCATTTCTGTTATGGAAGCTATTACCACAATCTGAGCAATTCAATTTTAAACTCTCCCCTTGATTATGACTTTTTAAATGTTGTTTCAGACTTTTCTGATGTCTGTAGGCTTTCTGGCAAAAACTACAAACATAATTCCTTTCTCCTGAATGAGAAACCAAATGTTTTTTCAAAGTCGTAACGCAACTAAAACACTTTTTACAAAGTTCGCACTGTGTTTTCTCAGTGTGAAACTTATTAGTATGCATTGTTAAACTCCTACGACTTGGAAAAACAGATTTACAAACATCGCAATGAAAAGTAAAAGTGATACTATGTACTTCTTTTAAGTGCTTTAATTTTCTAAAATGCTCCGCGAATCTTTCTGGGCAATGTGGACATCTAAGCATCCTCATTTTAGTAGATCCTTCATGTGCTTTCTCTATATGATATTTTAGATTAGAAGTTGTTGTGTAAACCTTGCTACACTTACTGCAGGGATACCCACCAGGGAGATGAATTTCTTTGTGTTGCAATAGTCTTTGGTGCGTCATAAAACTGGCGCCACAAGTTTCACAAACAGCATTACTAAAATGTACATTCATATGCCTGTTTAAAAGTATAAAAGTTTGGAAGATTTTATCACAAATATGACAAGAAAATTGACTATTTTTAGATGATAAATTATAAGCAATAATTCCATTGCGTGATTCAGTAAATATTTTGTTATGTTCTGTTGCCAAATGTCTTCTGATTTCATCAAGGTTTTTGTAAATTTGGTTACAAATCCGACATTTTAGTTCAGAAATATCGACTTTGACTGTTCTTTTCCCTTTAGGCAAATATTCTTTTAGTATTTTGGCTTGATCTGGTATGCTATGTGCAATAGTATGTTCTAGTAGTAACTTAATTTCAGAGTACTGCTTCTTGCAATAAAAGCATTTAAAATAGTATCGGCAGTAGACGAAAGGTTTCGCTGTGGTATTTTCTATTAATATTGACGCGTTGTGTCTTTCTGATAGCGTCATCTCCCATATGCTGGTGAGCGCTCCTTGCCGACGATTGGGTTCCTTTCCTGAGGAAGAATGTTCATTGTTTAGTCATTGATATTTTTCTAAAATGTGCAGAGATTTAAACTTGTAATACTAAATAATTTTTCTAAAGCTTCATAAAATACTATGCCATAATAACCACATTTCTAATATGCATACTAGAGATGAAACGGATAGTAGTTTGGCCGGATAACGGATATTCGGCCCTTTATTGCGTTGACGCGATCAGTTTGATTTGAATATTGGCGCGGTGAACGAGATCGGAAATATTCAGGCGCATTCGGGTCGCACGTAAGCGGAGATCGGGTCGACTCGTGGGCGTTCGAGTGTTATCCTGTTATCGCAAGTGTCAGTTTGTGTTTGTTTCTCAGTTCGTTTGTTGTTTATTTCATTGTTTATCACTTGTCGTCGTGATTTTATGTTTGAATTCTGATAGATTAACAAGAAATGTCATCATCAAAAACTCAATCGCCAATATAGCAATATTTTGATTTAAATTAATAAAACAAACATTTTTGATGTGCAATTATAAAAATTGGTTAAGTACGAGTCGGACTCGCGCACGAAGGGTTCCGTACCATTATCTATGCAACATAAGGCAACGTTATTAGTATCGAGCAAGAAACGGTAAAAAAATCATGTTTGTTGTATGGGAGCCCCTCTTAAATATTTATTTTATTTTATTTTTAGTATTTGTTGTTATAGCGGCAATAGAAATACATCATCTGTGAAAATTTCAACTGTCTAGCAATCACCGTTCTTGAGATACAGCCTGGTGACAGACGGACGGACGGACGGACGGACGGACGGACGGACAGCGAAGTCTCAGTAATAGGGTCCCGTTTTTACCCTTTGGGTACGGAACCCTAAAAATAAACGATGTCCATAACCTATTGGAATATGATTTGCCTTGTGTAAAATAATAAGATATATTAAAATTTAACTATCCGGTATCCGACCGGATACTGTATTACTATCCGGTATCCGGCCGGATAGTGAAAACAAGGCCGGATGCCGGATAGTTACCGGATATCCGTTTCATCTCTAATGCATACTTACTTAAACTTTAATGTTTTCTATAGTGTAGTGTTCATATCTGTAGGTGAATGTGAACTAGTAGTAGTATAGTGTTACGTGCAAAGATTTTGTTTTTCTCATGGAATCAATCTCATCTTTTTAAATCACAATAACGCGAGCGAAGATGTTACAACAAGAGACATATCAGGTGATTAAGTGACGACTTCATGTGTGAACTACATTAAATAGGAATGCAACTTATTTATTTAACTACCATTTTTTATAACGTCTGTGGAGTCATCACAATCTACTGTGGTTTTTCTAGCACGTATTAATAGTTTCTGGGGAATCAGCTCAATAGGTGATTACACAGTGAACGGATTAGTATTGTTAATGTAACAGTGCATTTCTGCACTGCAACAATACTTATAATAAATACCTACATCTTCTACGTAATAAGACCACTGTCAAAGTTCTTAACGATAGTTTTGAATTGCCACTGGGGATGCCACTGCTTCACATGCTTATTATAATCATGTCTATTATGAAACCCGCTACCGCATTCAGAGCAAGAGAACTTCCAAACTGGACCGTGTACCCTCATATGCTGCCTCAAAGTCCTTTCATGCATATACGCTTTTTGACAAATCGAGCAGAAGAAATTCCTCTCCCCTGTGTGACCTCTCACATGCATTTTCAGCAAAGACTTAGTGCCAAAACATTTTCCGCAAATTTTGCACTGAATTTTTTGAGTGTGCAACTTAGTAGTATGCTCTGTTAAAGCTCTTCTTGTGGGCAAAACCAATTTGCAAGCTGGACATTCAAAGTTAAACGTGATCCCGTGGACCTCTTTCAAATGAGTCATCTTTCTGTAATGTTCTGCAAACCTTTCCAAACAATGTGGACATTTTAAAGGTTTTGTTTTCTTCGCGTTTGTCACTTCGTGTTTCTTAAACATATGATAACGTAGCTTCAGTTTTGTTGGGAAGATTTCTTGGCATTTATCACATTTGTGGACACCATTCTGATGAACTATCCTATGGTTGATAAGACGTTGATGCGACATGAAACCCAAACCACAAGTTTCACACACCACACTAAAATGAACATTCATATGCCGGTTGAGGAGAAAAAAGGAATTAAAAGTTTTTGAACATTTGTGGCAAGTTAACTGACCATTTTTCATACTCAGATCATAAGCCATAAGTCCGTTACCAGCTGAATTAAATTCTTTTTTATGAGCAGCAATCAAATGCGCTCTTATATCATCCAAATCTGAATATATTTGCTCACAAATCCTACATTTCAAACCAGATATGTCCACTTTGATAACTCGTTTGCCTTTCCTCAAATACTGCTTCAGTAAGCTGCACCTCTCTGGTGTTACATGAAACGCTGTGTGTTGTAAAACCGAATGTATTTCGGGAAATACTTCGTGGCAATAGAAGCACTTGAAATTCGCTTGCTGGTAAAAGAAAGGTCTGACTGTAGTGCATTCTAGGAATGTTGCCGCGTTCTGTCTTTCTGATATCGTCATTTGCCATATACTTGTCTTGGACCCCGGCCGGTGTGTCGCCATCATTCCTGGGAAAATAAAAGTTGCCTTTTAAAACGGCTTCTTGATGTTATTCTTAAATATCTCATGTAAAACACACCTAGTATTTCCTTTGATCGTAATTCTAGCAGAAAACATCTTTAGTAGTCAGAAAGGGGCTGAAGTCTTCTAAAATAAATATTTTTATAACCGCATGACATGGTCAGAATATGTAAGCTACCTTTATACTCGTAACAGTAAAAAGCAATTATATTGACAGGTATTTATTATGAGATTGAATTTCTAAAGCAATCATAACTCGTTAAAGATATTCGATAGTTCTAGAATCTTCTATTGCCATTAGAAGCAGATGGCGTGTTCTACGCCATCACGCGTTGACGTTATTTGGGCACGATAATATCCAACAATTGACGGAGCAGAACTGACGGATGGATTCATAATCTTTTCAGCTCAAATTCATATTGTACCACTGCTTCTACTAATCTAGAAGCAATATATCTAGAGACGCTTTTCTACTTTTACTGTTCAAGAGATACGACAGTGAATTTTGCAGGTTTTCCTTAAAATTCTACATACATTTACTAGATTCATTTAAAGTAAAGCATGATCAGTACTAACATGAGTGGTTAAACTATGCTGATCACCATAATTATGACCACAAATTGAACAAAATCCAATATCATGAGTTCTAGAATGTTCTCGTAAATTATTTCTTCTGGCATACGCCTTTCCACACACTTCACATTTAAAATTCTTCTCCCCAGTATGTATAACCATGTGCCTTGATAAACAATATTTGGAGAAAAATCTGGAATGGCACACGGGACATTCTTGATTTCTTTCTTGCAAATGAACAGACCTTATATGAATTAATAAATGATATTTCAGATCATATTCTCGTCCACAAGTGTCACATCTATATAAACCTGTGGTCTGATTATGAACTATCCGCAAATGCTTCGTTCTCTGATAATTAGAGTTGAATCTCTGAGGACACATTGGACATTTACGTGGAAACTGTTTTAGATGTACTCCTCTAGTATGTAAAGTCCTTTTTGAAGCATTACTAAATACTTTATCACATTTATCACAAGGAAAACAACCTGATTCGTGTATTTTTTGATGACGTTTTAATAAATTTAACGATATAAATACAGCACCGCATATTTCGCAACTGTAGTTATTGAAATGTTTATTCATATGTATAACCAAAAGTCGAAGTTTAACATAAGGTTCATCACAAATTTGGCAATTAAAACAATCTGCTCCGAGTTTAAACGGTATTATATTATCTTGTAGATTTGGTTCTATGTTCTTACCATGATCTTTTAAATGATTTTTCAATTCTTGTAAGTCGGAGGTAGTTTGAAAACAAATTTTACATTTCAAATTTGTTACATCTACCTTCAAATTTTTATCACGAACTCTATTATTCAGTTCTGTTTTCATTTCATTGATATTATGTTCATTTGTATGCTGTTCTAAATAACGAGCATCTAAGAAAGGTTTTGAACATATAAAACATTTATATTTATTAGTCGAATGTATGAAAGGATAAACGTAAGAATTTTCAAATATAACTAAAGCATTTTGTTTCCATAATTGATATTCAACGTTTTTGACTCCTTTTTTAGACGGACCACATAAAAATCCTTGTACAGTTTTCACATTAATAGTGACGGAACTTTGAATATCATCTATCTGGGTTTTCCATTGTATATTGTCTAAAGAAATGGGTTCTTTTAATAAAGACATCATTTCAGTTTTCTTATCATACTTTTCATTTAGTCCTTTGTCATTTTCAGTTTTTGTTATAGGCCTTTCATCGTCATTTCTATTCGATTCACATTTAGCTTCATATTCTAAACTGTCCAATGATATTGGATATTTCAGGATAGTTAGTTTTATATCTTCACCGTCATCACTTTTCATAGTGATTGTTGAATCCGATTCTTGAATTATTCCTAGAAGAAAAAACATGTAGGTATTTAATAATTTGTAGGACTTGCGGATTAATGTATCATTTATGTGATAATCAAAATGAACTAATCGACGCCATACTTATGGCGTCGATTAGTCCTTTTTGATTACTATATATTAGATCTAACCGTGACCACGATGTCTTAAGTTTCCAAAACTTTGGGATAAATATAAACAAATTACCGGGATAGTATTCGAAAAAGTATTTTAATTAATATATTTTCTTGTATGCAAAATTATACTAAAACGGTGTAGCAAAATATGAACGTTATGGTGTGTTTAATCTTCTGCAAAATTTAGATTTATATAAACCAAGTAGTCTAATCTGACACTTTTGTTTAGACTTACACACTAAGCCTAACTATGGCTCAACAAGGAACCCTTTAAGGGGATGGTGTTCCTATGTGATGACCAAGCAGTTAGCTATAGGGGTGAAGTTTGTAATAAGATAGAAAGGAAAACTTAAAATTCAGTACTCATTTAATTTTTAGCTTATTCTAGATTTTCTTACAACATAAATACTATAAAATACTTATTGTGTATAACGACATCATTGTAATCAATATAATATCTGTTCAATAATAGTAATTAGTTCACATTATTCAGTCCTAAATATGTATTACTTAATTACAAAAAATCCTGGTGGGTAGTCAATTCAATGCAACATATGGAATGATGTCATCCAGAGGCGGAATAACCATATAGCAGGAGTAGCAAGTACTAGGGGCTCCGCACTCAGAAACATTACTTATTATCCCGTACAAGGACAAGGCAAGGACCAATAAAACAATCTAAAGACCCCCTTCATAGAGTTTGGTACAAACTCCGCGCTGACTTATCCTGGCAGTAATGCCATTGGTTTCAGAATGCACAAATATATGCCGAACGGTTCCTAATAAGGAACCAGCTTATTTCCCCATAACTATTGGTGCCAGTAAATTTAAACATCATCATAACATCACGCCTTTTTTCCCATGGGGGTAAGCAAAGACTATAGAGCGCCATCTGCTACGATCCATACATACTTCCTTGGCTTCATCCACACTCATACATCTGGTCATACATGCCCGACGGTTGTAAGTGCTACGCACTTGCCCCTTTTGGGCTATTTAAGGTATATATAGATTAAAATTTAAGCGTAAATAGTCAATTGCAAACAGACAGTAAACTTCGTATAAGATATAGTTACATAAATAAATATCCTCTCGTTGTGTACACGGCCCGAATTCTCTGCCTCCAGCCCATTAACGTCCCACTGTTGAGCACGGGCTTCCTCCATTTTAGAAGGAATTATGTTCTACGATGCGTCCCTAATTCTACAGTAAAATATGGCTTCTTCAAGTCTTGGAAATTCTTAAAGCATCATTTGTGTCATTCGATTGTTCCTAACGTCTAAAAAAAACCTAAATTCGCTTGTAAAAGGTATAAAGTATTTTCATGACTTCAAGGTGCTTGGTAATCTGGCACTCACAATACAAATAAATAAATACAGCTTAATTTAGGACCAGTAGCCGTTGTGTATGACGTCCATAAATTTGTAGAAGCTAGTTTAGAGCGCTGCCGGTTGTAATCGCCATCTGTTATAAAGTACACAGGGGATTGAAATTGATATCTTGATTATTCTATATTATGTAACCGCAAATGATCCTTCAAATTCTTTCTCCTTAAGAACGCCATTCCACATATATCACATTTATGATTTTTCTCCCCAGTATGGACGACCATATGTCGTTTCAGTGATTCCTTATTACAGAATCTTTGATGGCACACTTCGCATTGCTGATTTCTTTCCTGGAGATGCACCGATCTTGTATGGCAAATCAAATGATACTTCAAATTAAACCCACGCCCACAAGTTTCACATTTATGTACCCTTGTAGCCTGATTATGGACATCCTGCAAATGTATAGTCCTTTTATAATTCGAGTTGAACCTCTCTGGACATATAGGACATCTTCTTGGCAATTGCTTTAAATGTACTCCACGAATATGCAAAGTTCTCTTGTAAGGGGTACTGAAAACTTTAGTGCAACGATCGCAAGGGAAATTCCCAGTTTCGTGGACTTCCAAATGCTTTTTCAGTAGGCGTAAAGTCATGAAGCCCGCTCCACATATCTCACAGCTATAATTGCTGAAATGCACACTCATATGTATGACCAATATTCGTACTTTAATAAACATTTGCTCACAGAGAACACACCTATAGGAACCATCAACTAATTCTAATTTAAATGGTATCAGGTTATCTTGAAGCTCTAACTTCATAGGTTTTTTATGAATTTCTTTAAGATGATGTTTCAGTGAGATCAAATCTGATGGTTTCTCGGAACATATTCTACAAGTAATGTCGCTAACATCAACTTTTAAAACATTTTCTCTTCTATTATTGACTAATCTTTTCAATGGAGCAAAAGAATGGGATTCTTGCATGTGTTCTTTCAATAAATGGAGATCTAGGAACGGTTGGGCGCACACAAAGCATTTAAACTTGTTATTTCCGTAAACAAACGGGTATACTGTTGAAAATTCAAAAACAGTCAAAGCGTTTTGACGAATATTTGGATTTTTAGAAACTTTCGGCTTAAAATTCTCAATAGTTTGGATTCTTTCAACATAAGGGGATGGTGATCTTGGCATATAAACAGGTGATGGGCTTCTAGACGGTTCAAAGTTTAAAGAAATATTTTTATAAGCTTTTTGTAGTAAATTGAAGTCCACTAGGGTACCCAGAGGTTTACAAAGACTTCTGTCGTATGACACTTGAAATAGCGGCACAATTCTTCGCTTCGATTCGAGTATTGAGTTGTCCGATCCTAGAAAATAAAAATAAAATATGTATTTGTTTTCGTCTTCCTGGTACCCTTATTGTGCAATTGCTGTAGATTTTTAATAAAACATGTTTAGCTGCATAAAATGTGTTTTAACTACATTTAATTGTCAGTATAATGATTATTATTCATTCTTACAACTAAATCACAATACGCATAAAGTTACTAAAAAAGTAATCTAAAAGAAAAAATCAGTCAAAGCAGGTGGGAAGATAGTAATTTAGACAATAAATTGTATATATCACAAATTAAAGTAATTATATCATCACGAGAAAACAGACTAAATAAAATTATCTGTGATTCCTTAAGTTAAAAGTTTAAATTGAAGTAAACACATCCAGTTTATTGAGTTCTAAACACGGATGATGTATTTTAACATGATGCTTCAAGCTGCATTTCTGTACAAAGGTAGCACCACAAGACGCGCAAACAAATCTTCTGTCATTATCATGAATTCTCATATGTTCTCTTAACGTATGCTTTCTCGCATATGCCTTCTTACAAACTCCACATTGGAATTTCCTCTCTCCACCATGTCTAATCATATGCTCTTTTAACTCGGACTGTGAATAGAATTTCCACTCGCAGACACCACAAGCGTGCCTCTTCATTTTCAAGTGAACTGTCCTAATATGTACACCCAATTTTCCACTTAAAGTGAAAACTTTAGGACACATTGTACATTTGAATTCTTTTAGCTTGATACCATGGATAGAAGAAATGTGTTTGTTGCGTTGAAAGTAATTCCTGAAAGTTTCAGGACATTGAGGGCATCTGTGACGTTTAACTTTCATATGAACGGTAGCGAAATGTTCGTTTTTCGCATTAGTAGAACGAAAGACTTTGTCACAACTGTCGCAAGAAAAGGCACCAGTCTCATGCGAGAAAGCGTGAGTCCTCAAACGTTCAGGAGTCACAAATCCAGTACCACATTGCTCGCAAATAAAGTTTTGGAAATGCACATTCATATGCTGATTCAAAGACTTAAATTCTGCATATTTTTCAATACATAACGCACATTGAAACTCATCATAAGCAATCTTGAATGGTAATACGCCATCAGCTGATTTAGGATCCAAATTCTTTCTGTGTTTATCGAGTAAATGCCATTTTAGGGATGGGAAATCAGGTATGTACTCGTTACAAAGTTTACATCTGATATCGTTAACATCAGCTTTGACTAATTCATATTTCCTTAATTTAGACAGCGTGTGTTTTATTTGAGAGCTTGTTAAAGAACTGTGAACTGTGATATGAATTCTTAATTTATGAGGATCAGAAAATTGCTGATCGCAGTAAAGGCAAATATATAGATTCTTCATCCATCGAAAAGGACAAATGTTCGATGATTCTAGTAGTATAACTGCCTGGCGCTTTCTAGCTTTTATATCATCTGTGAAATTTTTCGTTCTCTCAGCAAGCTGGGCCGACGTTTTCCCATTATTCTCTTTAAGAAAATCTTGTAGAGGTGAGGGATCTTCACCTAAAAATGAGAAATTGGCACGTTATCTTCTCTCAATATTATGTCATGCATCGTCATCTTTCTTATTTCAAACATGCTGCTATAAGTTTCTGTTTAATCATTAGTTGCTCTAACTAGTTTATTTAAGATCAATATCCATCTATACAAAATCCACAGAACTTTAAGATAGAGGAACGGTTGTGTCGTAGAGAAAGTATTTTAATAACTTGTCTTGACCTGTGTCCTGATATTTGTGCTTATTAACATCCGCAAAATAACATTAGAGAAAAAGCATAAGTTTTCGAATATATCAGATTATTATTAGATATTTTCTACGGATCGGCCATATGTAGAAAAATTTAAATTTGAAATAACTAATAAAAAGAATAATTGCGTAAAAATTTTCTCAGGCATACAAATAAAGCATTTTAATTTTATTCATCTAAAATATATCTTTCATCGATGAAGGATGGTGAACTCTCATGTGCTGTTTCAAGCTACAATTCTGTATAAACGATTGTCCACACACAGGACAAATAAAACGCCTATCATTATTATGGATCCTCATATGCTCTCTTAAAGTCTTTAATCTAGCATAGGCTTTTTTACAAACATCGCACTGATATATCCTTTCACCACCATGCTTAATAGAATGCTCTTGCAATTCATAGTTGGTAAAGAATTTCATTCCACAAACAGAACACACGTGTTTTCTTTCTTGAAGATGCTGAAATCTAATATGTGCAGTTCTCCGACTGCAAAGATCGAAGACTCTTGGACAAGATGGGCAAGGAAACACGGCAGTCTTTTCCCCATGAATAGTTTTTAAATGTTTTAGCCTGTGCTTATATGACGAGAATTTTTCATCACAGATTGGACATTTATATCTTTTATTTAATTTATGGATTTTCGCGTTATGAGCGTATAAAGAAGCGTATGATGGAAAAGTGCTCGTACATTTTTTGCATGGAAAATCTCCTCTTTCATGAGTTCTGGCATGATTAACCATTCGTTGAGAAGTTGCAAATCCTTTGCCACATGTTTCGCATATGAAATGCTCGTAATGATCATTCATATGCTTGTGTAAGCTTAAAAACATTTCATAGGTCTTTCCACAAATCTGGCAACTATGTTCCTCCTTGCTCAACTTGTACGGCAAAACGCTATCACCGTAAGTGCAATCGATTATTTTCCCATGTTCAACAGTCAAATGTATTTTGAGCATCGCATAATCTTCAATTTGAAATCCACATATTTTACACACAGTGGTGGAGAAGTCCATTTTAAGAGGCTCATATTTTCTTGGTTTTAAAAGATGTTTCACTTCTGAATGTTGTGCATGATTATGTTCTCTTAATTTCTCGGGTTCCAGAAAGGTGTTTTTACAAAAGAAGCATAAGTAAGTGCCTTTTCTATATTTAAAAGGGTATGCTGTACAGGTTTCCATGATGATGGCTATATTATTTCTGAAGATGGCCCGTTTCTCAAAGCCTTCTCTCGCAGTTGTGATCATGGATGATCTATTATGTTCTGTATCTGATTCCACTTCCTGCTTAATCACAATTTCTTTCGGTTTCTCCTTAACGATTTTTCTTCCTAAAAATAGAAAAAGTCCAATATAGGGTTTCTAAGTTCGATTTATATCGTTATCCGTTAAACTCGCACTACGGTTACCAGTTTATAGATAGTATGAAGGTTAATTCAACTAAATTATTAGCGGGATGCTAAAGAATAGCACATAGAATAAAGCTAAAGAATACCACAAGACACACTTGGTGCAGCAACACTTTAGACTTGGTTTGGAATCAAGAAAAATGTTTTTGTCCACGCTTGCGCTGGGTACGTACCCGTGTTAACTTGTTAAATTGTCGCGTTAGCATTCGATCTCATATATTAAATAGCCTATGGCGTGGAAGGTGTCAGCTGTTTCATATAAATTTTTTATTGTTTACAATATTAGTAAAACTTTCGATATTTTATTTTATACTTTTACCAAGGTTGAAAATTTTTACTATATGAAGCAGAAGAACTCAAAACTCCACACGACTTCGACTGATTGATGCGGCATGGTAGATAATTTCTCCTTCCAGTTACTATTAAGTATTTGACCCTGACAGTTACGACAAGTTAAAAAGATGTTGGTAATGTTTATACACCTCTACAAAACTTGATGGAGAATAATAAGTTCAAAGATCAACCTAAAGAAACACTTAAAATAATATAAATAGTATTTATTAAAAATATATTCAATAATACAGTTTAATACAGTCTAATCTTTTTCAAAGGCTCGGCGTTAGGATGATGAGTTTTCATATGGCTTTGTAAACTACATTTCTGTACATAAGCACTATTACAATATTCACAAACGAATCTTTTGTCATTATTATGAATCCGCATGTGTTCCTTTAAAGTTTTACTTCTGGCATAAGATTTTTTACACACTTGACATTGGAATTTTCGTTCACCACCATGTTTTATCATATGATTTCTCAATTGAGCAGCAGTTACAAACTTATAAGGACAAACATCACATGCAAATGATTTATCACGTATATGAACCTGTTTTATATGTTTAGTTCTTTGATCACACATAGCAAAAACAGCTGGGCATAAATTACACGGGTACTTAACGTGCTTGCCGTGCGATTCCTTTAAATGCTTTCCTCTGTCTGAATAACTTTTGAATGATTCATTACAGTAAGGACATCTATACCTAAATATTTTACCGTGAGCTCTCACTATGTGACTATTTCGTGAAGTCTTACCAATAAAAACTTCATCACATTTCGTACATTTATGTTGTTCTTTATCACCATTTTCATGTGTGATTAAATGAGTTTTCAGTTTTCGATCTGAAGAAAATGCTTTGCCACATAAAAAACATATACTGTTTGGATAATGCTCGTTCAAATGAGTATTTAATTTAGAAAATAATTCAAAAGTTGTATCACAGAGTGTGCATTTGTAATCTTTCTCGCTAAGCAGAAAAGGCGTTGTCCCTAAACCTTGATTTTTAATAATCCCTTTTTCATGCACTGATATTAAATGATCTACAAGTATATCTAAGTTTTTCATTGCTTCGAAACAAAGTTCGCATCTTAAATTTGTAACTTCAACTTTAACATTTGTAAGGGGCTTGGCTAATCTCATAGCTTCTACTCTATTAGGGTGTTCTATCAAATGATCTCTGACGTCGCTAAATTCACCGAAAGAGAGAGAACAGTAAGCGCAATTAAACACTCCCCTCTTCCACCTAAAAGGGCAAACGTTGGAACATTCTATAATGATAGCAGCATTATCCCTTTGATCGTTAAACTTTCGCTTCGTTCGCCAGTTTATACTGAGATTGGTGAGCCCTAAAAACAAAAAAATCACTATGTAGCTTTAAGTCTGAAGTATCATCCTATTATACAAAAATATTTTCTTTCGAAACTTTTGACAGGGTCTATATCGGCTGTCCAAAACCAAAACCTAGCAAGGGACATTTTTTATGAAATTCGTTTTCTTAAACCAATATTTCCAAATTTTTTTACTGAGTCTAATGCAAAATCAACTGTATTTCTATCTTAAATAGAATCAGAGATATGAACATGTATAAACCTAGTAAGTGACATTCGTACTTGGTGATTCCAAAATGTAAAAGCTAGTAAGTATCATTTCCAAATTCAAATACCTATTAAATACGGTATAGGTTGCTATTGCGGTGCTAGGTTTTCGAATTTGTAAATTGACGGTACTAGGTTTTTGAATTTGAATTTAGTCTTTACTATATTTTTAAAGTTGGAATTGACCCGTACTAGGTTTTTAATTTACAAAATTGCTGAATCTTACACCACGGTTATCAAAAAATCTTTATAAAAAACATAGTAAGTCAGTGCGAAATAGTTGCGCAAGGGGAGCACAGATTTTTTTTCGGGTACATTCTCATTTACATAGCAGTTATGGCTTATTTAAACATTAATTTCATTAAATCCGAAATACGAAGATCCGTAGAAGAACGGGCCATAGACCAATAACAGGCGTACCTATCCGACACAGCCCAAAGGGCTAGCACGCTGAAGTGGCAATGCGCAGGGAACAGCTCTCGTAGGACTGATGATCGTTTGGGAACAAAAGTTCTAGAGTGGCAATCACGGAACGGACAACGCAGCGTACGGCGGCCACCGATAAGGTGGAGCATTGGATGCAAGCGGCACTAGACCGTGCGTTGTGGCGTTCTTTGGGGAGGCCTATGTACAACAGCGGATGAAGAAATTCTGACGGATATATGGTAACATTGAAAGATATTTTAGATATATAGATTTAAAAATAATGATGGAAATTCCCTTATTTTGTAAGACAACGCCACACCAAGAAACACAGTATTAAAAACCTATTACTGAGACTTCGCTGTCCGTCCGTCCGTCTGTCACCAGGCTGTATCTCAAGAACGGTGATAGCTAGACAGTTGAAATTTTCACAGATGATGTATTTCTATTGCCGCTATAACAACAAATACTAAAAATAAAATAAAATAAATATTTAAGGGGGGCTCCCATACAACAAACATAATTTTTTTACCGTTTCTTGCTCGATACTAATAACGTTGCCTTATGTTGCATAGATAATGGTACGGAACCCTTTGTGCGCGAGTCCGACTCGCACTTGACCAACTTTTTTTAAATCTCATAATTAGAAAACCATTTTGGGGAATAGAGTTTTTATTTTAGTAAATTTGCTAGACTTAAGATTATTTTTCAAAAAAAGCCAATGACTTTTGTTTGCCCTCGAAATGAAGGACTTACAATTATTTATAAGCGTACTTAGAGACACGCTACTCTGTATTAGAGTTGTTATTGTTGTTAATGACAGTTTTGAAAGAGACAGTTACAACTAGTCTTTGGTTACGACCATGAAGGTACAGATAAAAGTGGAGTCCAGACTCTGAATACCTACTTGAAGCAAAAATGATGTATGGCTATCTCGCTCACTGTGGTCAAACCCTTTCTTTCTAAGTAGGGTAACCTTTATTGTATTTCTTCCAGGACAAAACTTCAAGTAGTTGTGTTCCATATAGTGTCAACAAAATGTTCACTTCTAAGACCTAGCCCGTATAGATTTTATGTGTCGAGATACTTTATGTACTGTGCGTAAAAAAAATACTCAAAAAACAAACTGTTTGTTATCGCGTGAAAGTTTGGATAATTCTAGTTTTTTAACAGTAACTGGAGGTTCGGTTGTTAAATTTATTATTCTTTTTACATTTATAAACACATAAAATTTCCTAGTTCGTATGTACGATGTACCTATAGAATATTGGTGGGAAATAGATAATTACTAGAACAAAGGTGTAGTTCCTACGGCAATACGAAATTAATGAATGATTGTGAGATCTGCTTGAGATAAAATAATGATAATTTACCTTTATTTCAGACCTAAATACATGTTACAAAGATACAGAAAAATGATTCCAACGAATTGAGAACCTCCTTTTTTGAAGCCGGTTAAAAATAACAAGGTGTTAGTAATTTCTTAGTAAACAAAACAAGTTACACAATAAAATCTATTTGGCATACCTAAGTGGAAACATAACTTTTTGTGTAGGTAGCGTAAAAACGAAAAATGGTTATTGTACTCATATTTTTAAACATGTACTGTTATTAAGGGACCAACCATGAAATCGCAAAAGATATATGTTTCATTAATTTTGCAGATTAATTAAACATTATGAATACATACTGGACAATAGTTTTTCCTAGATTTCTGGGTTAGCCAATGTATTTCTATTTATTAATGTCAGTTAAAGGGCAAATTCGGTCAATAATACTTCTGAAAAAAAAAATACGTTACGTTGATTAAAATTAGTTTGTCGGAAAATCTGTAGTTAAGTCATTTTAACTGACAATATGAATGTGGTTAAAAGTGGCTGACGGAAGAACGGAGAATCAGTCAAAATCAATTTTTACGTATATTTCTGTCTACAGCGTTTAAAGGAACCTATCATGAATGGCATGACGGGAGCTAAAAACCTAACCCACCCTTGTCGGGTTGCCCTTGGCTCCCTGTGCCTTGTGTTCCACTACTTGGCGCTAGGCAAGTCAGTTAAAATTACATTTAAACAGCTATATTGGGTAAAATTAGTTTTCAATAATTTCAGTCAAAAGTACTACTGTCGAGAGCTTACAGTCTATTGAGTGGTTATAAGTTTTGACTGTGACATATATCATAGGGGGCTATAATAGGAACGATAATAAAGTTACAAAAAAAGGGCAAAAAAGAAACAACAGCACTTTCCAAATTAAAATCATTTAATAACTTTTCTTTTATACATGACTAAATATTATTGTTTTGTGTAATTTCTGTCTCTTACCACGTAAATCACTAAGTATATTTTCTGTATGACTCTTTAAGTGTTAAAAAATGAATTTGCAATTTTCTTAATTAATACGCTTTCATGCAAATCATTGCAATAAATTGAGTCCGTGATGGGATGCTTAAACATTTCTTGCAACAGAGGAGTAAAATGTTGTGATACAACATTAATTAATTTGTTTTCTATATTGTTTTCTCTGAGTTGGCCCATCAGGAAGGATTACTTTCATAAATGCCAGAGCTAGGATTTGGTACACCCAGAGTAGCTACTTGCCCCATAGACTCTTCCTGTAATGAACTGTCTATCTGAAAATTATAATATATTTTACAAAATATAGCCTTTTGCCATATATTCGAACTACTACATTTCTGAAACATAATAATAATGTAAGGCTCTCATTAGGCAGTCGGATCGGGGGGGGGGCTGGTTCAGAAAGCAGCAATTATCTCTGGAGCCTTGAGCGCCGGTAGTTTGGAAAATGTTCCTGATACTGGTGGGGTATTTTTTTTCATACTAGTTTTTATATTCCTTATAAATTCAAATATTTAACATTGTATAACATGTGAGACAATTAAAGGAGTTTGTAAATAGATACTTGAAATTTTACCTTGCAAGGTGATACTGCTTCTTGATTTGTAATTATAGTAGGAACTGCTGTTTGCTTTAAAAAATCCTTGCACTTTCATAAAATTTCATTTTCAATGGTACAATGGATAACCATAATTTCCTCTGGGTACTATTTTTAGGAAATCTAAAAAAATAATATTGTAGGTAAGTATATTAATGTTGTAAATAATGTGAAATAAAAATTAAATGACTAAGCAAACATGTATAATTTAGTTCAGGTCCCACAGAAAGTCCTAGATATGTCCTCAGTATGGTCACACTATTTCAAAATTACTTCTTGTAAACAAGAAAGATAAAATTGCACTAAGTCCATGAAATTCAATGTAAGACTATTAGATCTTTACATCGTTATCAGTATAGTTAGTTAGAAGTATGCTGAAAACATTGTTTAATCATTTTATGAAGTATTTAATTGAAAATACAAAGAAATATGTTTGCAGTTATTCAATGCCAGAAATCACGATCTAAACACTTACGCGTGAAATTGTATATCACCTCCTGGACACCACGTACTACCGCAACCACGCACTACACAAGTTTGCACCATTTCTTTAATTATAAAAATAATTAGAGTCGAAAATTTGAAACGAAGCTGTGAACCGTAAAGTAAACAACCGACATATTGGCACAATTTTGTCGACAACTTGACATATGGTGACCAATGTTGCCAAATTACGAAATCCTTAGGAAATGGGGAAAATAATTCACTGATTCGTCAACCATGAAAAGCATCCGTGATCTACTATTTTATTATTTTTAATTTCATTCATCGTATTTCAACTAGTTATTTATAGTTACGATTAAACACTATCAAATGACAGTGTTTAACTTGTGATTTGATATGTGTGGTGACTCTTTTTAAGAATTTACTAGGAGATTTTAATAAGGAGATAGCAGTACTAAGGCCACACTAAAAAGAGAGGTCAGACCACAGAGAGTGAGATAGAGATACGTAGGTATTTGCCTCAAACCGATGTTCCAAGTATGGCCTCCTATTTTTTATCTATACCTTCATGGTTACGACTTCCGTCACCGCTGTCAAACAAAAATAAAAACAATTAAACAATAAAAAACAATAATTTATAAAAAAGTACAACGTAAAAGTAATTAAAAATCAGGAGATTTATTATGTTATGGATACTAAAAAATAGACAAAAAACATTAGATCAAAATAAAACAAATTAAAAGTTTACGTGACTGACTTCCGCATAGACTAATAAATCAACTTGACAAGATATAGATTAATGTGTTCTATCATAAGTTTATTAGGTAAAGGCAATACACAGTCTGCATACGATGACGTCACAACATTTGAAGAAAATATTTTCTAAAGTATTATTATTAGTTAATATTTTCTTATATTTTTTTTAAAATTCATTTTAATGAATATTTCGATAATATTGAAATTAGTTTCTTAGAATGGTCTATATTTTCAAAAAAAAAATATAAATATAGCAGGTCAGAAATTATGAACAATGCCAATTCAGGAAGTATCTAAAAAAATCATTAGTAAGGCACATAAAACTTGTCCAAAAGCACTTTTGTTTAATTTAACTATTTCGTAAAATAAAACAACTATGTAATACTTTTTTATAAAAAATCAAGATATGGCCAAAAAAGGAATTCTGTATTAAATGGCAGAAGGAAATGTCTCCTCCTGAAAAATTTACTCGAATGTACTTGCTAGGTTTTGGTTTTGGACAGCCGATATGGGAAAGCATAATTTTTTTATTTTTATTTATTAACATAACATTTTTAATACTAACAATAATTTAACATAGCAACTAAATAGACAACTGTTTCTGCATAATTTTTATTAGACTAACCATATATGCATAATGATAACTTATCATAATGTTTAAAGGCATCATCATCATAACACGCCTTTTTCCCATGGGAAGGCATAAACATTGATAAAGGCACAAAGATCAAGGGCATAAACTTTAAACTCCTATTTGATACGAATGGTCCTATTCTCATCATCATCATCATAACATCACGCCTTTTTCCCATGGGGGTAGGCAGAGACTATAGAGCGCCATCTGCTACGATCGAAGCATACTTCCTTGGCTTCATCCACACTCATACATCTGGTCATACATGCCCGACGGTTGTAAGTGCTACGCACTTGTCCCTTTTGAAGTATCCCTATTCTATCTATCCAAATAGGTGAAGAAACACTAACATGAACCTAACGCACTTTTCGAAAAGGTAAGTAAAATTGTAAAACGTAGGTGACCCATCCCTACTAATATTATAAATGCGAAAGTAACTCTGTCTGTCTGTTACGCTTTCCCGCTTAAACCTCTCAATCGATTTTAATGAAATTTGGCACAGACAATATCTAGACCCTGAGAAAGGACATAGGCTACCTTTAAGTGCAAAAAAAAAAGAAAATCCAAATTCCACGCGGACGGAGTCGCGGGCAACAGCTAGTATAAAATAAAAATGCTCGCGGCTTATGGGTCACCCCGCCTCATCTAATACTATAATCACGACTCAAAATGCGTAGGTATTTAAGCTATTCAGCTTACGCCTAAAGACTATTATGTTTCATCAATAGTCAAATTGAATTTAGGCCAATCTCGTTCTGCCTAAAACACATTATGCCACTAGATATTATGCTATATTCGTTATTCAAAAGTAAATTAGGAAAAAAAGTTATGCGTTCTAAATGTATCTCCTTTTTGGTAATGTATGTCATAGAATTATTGAAAACTAATAGAACTTTAATAATATGATATTCATTACAACTTTTATTTATACGTCCTTTTTCTGAGAATATGGCTATGTTTGCAGAAATTTTTGTACATATAACTATTACAACTGGAGTCCCACAAGGAGCTCATTTTGGGCCGCCTTTAAAATAACTACTTTTGATTGCCTATGCATCGAATTTGGATCTGTGCGTTCTCATGTGACGCAACAATTTAGATTTAGTTACAAAAATTGAAGGACATTGAGAACAATAATGTCGTTTTTCAATGTTAGAATGAGATAAACGAAAATGTCCAGCACGTTTAGAGCTCGTCTCGAAAGATTTGTTACAACTGTGACAATAATATTCCTTTTTCTGTTGTCCATGGGTGTCGACTAAATGTTTTGCCCTACTGTGATATGTAGTAAAAACTTCTGAACATCTCGGACAGGCATATCTAACACCTTTTCTATGGACTTTCATTTTATGACACATTCTCGCAGCCCGTGTTTCCAGAATGTCGTCACAATCACCACACGGAAATGTTCCTTTCTCGTGTGACTGTACGTGTTTCCTAAACCTCGATTTAGAAATAAATGCTTTTCCACAAAAATCGCAGATGTAATTCTGATAATGCATATTCATGTGTTCATTCATTTTTGAAAAGCTTATGTGTTCGGCGAAGCAAATCTGACATGTATACGAATCCTCGTCTAATTTGAATGGAAGAACACCATCGCTGTAATTAACATTCAACGTTTTCCCATGAATCAATAAATGGTCTTTTAAAGAGTCGATGCCGTTCAAAAACCTGTTACATAATCTACAGCTCAGTTCAGCAACATCCACTTTAACCATATTATTTTCGGTTAATTTGGAGAAAATTCTCTTAGTTGGCATTTCGTTTAGATGATTCATTTTAATATGTGTCCTTAAAAGTGGTACATCGACAAATTTCGCATCACAGTACGAACAATAAAAACTACTATGGAACCATCTAAAAGCCCAAGCTGTGGAATATTCTAGAAGTATTAGAGCGTTTCTACGCATCATGGTTTTTGAGATTCTTTTATCAGATTCTTCAGGGAGCTCGTTGTTCGCACGACGGCGTCTGCGCATCTGACGAGCACTAACGTTCTCTTTTAATTTCCTAACGCGTTTAACTCCTACATTCTCCGCGACATTAGCGGAACCTAAAACAGAAACACTCAAGTTATTCGTCATCATCATCATAACATCACGTCTTTTTCCCATGGGGGTAGGCAGAAACTATAGAACGCCATCTGCTACGATTCAAGTTATTGGGTTGCTGTAAAAACCGTGCTTGCTATTTCATGGACATGATTGATTAACGGTATTGTTTCTAAGCTAGTATTTTGTAAACGTTTTTGTTGTTTGCCGTCTTGAGTACAATATAAATCCTAAAGATGTTAGTAGCCTTCAGAAAGTGTTATCAATATAAAATGATTAGAAGAAAGAAATTACTGGCAACGACATTTCAATTTATGGAAAATTTTCGAGTCTTATTAGCTCTCTTTAGCTACAAATAGTTGCCCATTTGCAATTTACATCTTGATGAGTTCTTAAATGCGCCGTCAGACCCTTGTTTCTTAAAAAATATTTTCCACATATCGAGCAAAAATATTTCCTATCTCCATTGTGACGACGATCTACATGTCTTTTTAACTCATAATTAGTTTTGAACTGCCATTCACAAGAATCACACTTGAAATTCAATTTAGAAGGGAAATGAACGGCTCGGATATGTATTGCTCTTTTCCCACTAGTTTTAAATGACAATTCACAATGCGAGCATTTGTAGAAAACTTCCCGTTCGCTATGTTCAGTCTTCATATGCTTCATCCTATCGTAGTATCCATCGAAACGTTTATCACAATGTGGACATTCATATCTTGGTCCTTTGGCATGAGCTTGAGCCTTATGAGAATCTCTAGCTACCCTCATAGTAAAAATCCTGCCACATTCATTACAAGGGAATGATCCAGATATGTGGACTTCAGAATGCTTTCTCATCCTCGGCGCTGACATGTATCCTTTGCCACAGATATCACAAATATAATGTTGATAGTGTATATTCATATGCTCATAAAGTTTCAAGAAATTATTAAACATTTTAGAACAGATTTTGCATTTCCAAGATTCCTTGTCCAAAGCAAAAGGTAATATTCCATCCGGGTGATTTGTATCGAAGTCCATACCATGTTGAATCACGTGTTCCCTTATTTGGGAAATATCTGTTAGGGGCACGAAGCAAAATGAGCACATAGCATCTGTAACATCAACGTTAACTAGAGTCATTTCTTTGAATTTACTGTATATATCTTTGGTGCTATGTTGCAAGGAGCATATTCGGACGTGGTCTCTAAGTTTAAAACATTCAGTAAAATCCTCTTCACAGTAAGCACATTTGAATCTATTCTTTTTCCACCTGAACGGGCATAAAGTCCAGCAGGCTAATATCGCAGTGGCGTTTTTCTTTGTCTTAATTCTTGATTCGGCTCTAGCACTTCTCTTATATTGCTGCTTGGCCGTTCTGTTCAGCTGATTTTCCCATATATTAGGGTCTTCATTGCTTTGTTCCAGTCTTCCTAAAAATAGAAAATTGTTTTGTGAGATTTCTTCGTATTGTTTTTCCCACATTTTTTCTGTTCTTATAATTTTATGTCCACAAATATCTTTATGGGGAACGTTAACAATTGTTAGCGAGTTCAGAGTATATAGGTCTGGGTGTAGGACGTCTTAAGAGTCGTTGTTTATCATCCAAATCTTTGACCCTGCGCTAAGCCAATTACATAATAAGAATTTTGTATGGATGTCACATTTTTACTGTGCTGTGCGAACTGCAAACATTGCTACTCTTAATTAATTTGCTGTTTTCGAGTTGAATAATATTGATAATGAAATAAAAACTCACTTCATTCTACCATATATTTATTGAAGTTCATATTTTAAGTAACTAGATTATTTACATATAATGTAATTACGATTGTTATATATTAATTATATTACCGAATTGAAACATTAAAAATATATTACATCTGGAATTAAAAGCCGATATAAATAATTTCGTATGTAAATAAATAGTAGAAATAGCTGAATATAAAGTAATAACTTAATTTTAAAATTAATACATGAACCATAACTTTTTAGTGCCTATTAAATAAAATTTTGATCGTATATAATAATTCCTAATATTGAAAAATCTAAAATTTTAAATCGTTGTCGTTTAGGTACTGTTTTATATACTTATGTCATAAAATCTTTCAAAAAATTATTTGTTTCTCATAGGTTCTTAAAAATTTCGGACCAATCCAACAATAATAAAGGGTTGAACATCGCGTTTTAATATTCCGTTAGGTAATAACTAACCAAACTAATAAGTGTGTTAGTCGTAAATAACCGCAGTCATTCATCATCTAGTATCTAAAAAGAGATCTTTTATGAGTACATATTTAAAACTATAATTTCAGTGTCCATTAACATGATTGATGATTCCTACTTTCTAATACTACTACTACGCATAGATATACTAGACTAATGGCTTCGCCATAAATAAATATGGATGTACTAAAAGACTCTAAGGACGTAGCTTGAAGATTTACTAATGACAAGATGTCGATATCAAACTCATTTTATAATTCATGTCATTTTATAAATTTGTTTCACTTTTCGTGACTCGCACTTACTATTTAAATATTTACAAAATATAATATTTCCTTTATTCAAATACATTTTGAGCGAAAGTTACTTTCACACAACATAAATTAATTCCTGATAAAAATTCTGGCACTTAAATAAAAAATTGCCTAAATCAGTCATTTTCAAGTCTTGCACTTGGGGACACATGAAGGAATTGCATATTTTTGATTCATTAATACTACATACATTTAACATAGTATTCGGGTCATGCGTGGCGTGTACTTACTAGTAAATTCTATCAATATTATTACAGGTATATTATCACTATCATCATGCATCTAGAACGCCTCTTAATTTACCTAGAATATGGCATGCATTGTGGACTGCACAGTTTTTTCGAAGAACTGCGAAAATCCTAAGATCGTATTACGGATTCTGACTACCCACTGGGTTTTCACATTGAAAACATACGAAATGGTAATGATCATACATGAAAATGTTTCTTGGCAACATGTTTATCTAAAGATAATTTAGACGCGAAAGCTCTAGCACAACTAGCACAAGGATAACTGTACTCAGTTTCTTTCTTCGTTCGATGTGCTTTTACATTATGATGATACTTCTGTGATCGGGTCTTGAAAGTCATATGACAAGTTGTGCATTCATACATTTCAGCTCCCGGTTTGTAATTATGAAACTCCATTAGATGTCTTTTTCTTAATTCCCATGTAGCAAATCGAGGTTTTTCTTTACAATAAATACACATATAAGGTAGGGTAGTATGCTGTGTTTTTATATGAATGTTCCTTTCTTCTAGAGTAGTAAAAGTTGCAACACATCTACTGCAATTGTATTTGTTGTCATGTGGGATTTTTGTATGAGCTTTTAAGGCCGATTCTGTTATGAATCCTTCGCCACACGTATCACAGACATAATTTTGATAATGCTCTGATGTATGTTTCTTTAAAGATATAAAATCAGAAAATTGAATTTTACAAATTGCACATTTCCAACTAGAGCCATCATTTAATTTGAATGGAAGAACGCCTGGTTGGACATCAGCGTTAATAGGTTGTTTATGATCATTCTTCAAATGAATTATCAGATCATCTAAAGAATCGATCGCTATGAAACAAATTTTACATTGCAAATCAGTAATGTCAACTTTTAGAAATTCTTTACGTATTTTTCTGCTGAATACTAATTGGATGTCAAAATTAGCGTGTCTAGAAGCCATGTGTGCACGTAATCCTACAGGATCATTCGATTGTACCCTACAAAACACACAGTTGAAATTTTGTCCCCAAGTCCTAAAAGGACAAGCCGTTGAGCATTCGAGAATAATTTCAGTATTGCTTTTGTACTTCATTGCTTTGCCAAAGCGTGGATTATAAGAGGACTTGTAACATCGGAAATTGCGTTCATGCTGTCGCAAACCATGGTCTGTTAAGAAAGTGGCGCCGCATTTGTCACAAGTAAATATCTTGATATGAGTCCGTAAATGACCATTTATTAGGGAGAATTTCGGAAAAGTTTTGTCACATTCCGGACACATCCATCTTCCCGTAGCACCTTGTCTATAAGGCAATACGCCAAAGGGTACTGCGAAATTCACATGAATCGAATGTTCTCTGGCAATATGAGACATAAAACTGTCAATATTTTGTAGCTCTTGAGAGCAGGCTTTACATTTTAAATCGGTAATATCAACTTTTAATGCATCAGTTACTTTGTAAAATGCACTGTTATAATCTGCATTACAATGATCAGTTTTCATATGTTCTCTCAAAATATTCATACTTTCAAACTCATCATGACAATAAGAACAGACGATTCTATTAAAACGCGTTTTAAACGGGAACGCGGTAGAATGCTTTAGCACGAGAACAGCGTTTTGTCTTTGTGGGTTCTGCACTACAGATCGTTCAAATAGTCTCTGTTTTGGTTTACTTTCTTTTTCATTAAGTTGAAAATTCCTTGTGGACCCTAAAAAAGAAAAGAAGTATCATGAGTATTATATTCTAGCACATCTTCTTTCTCCAGTGATAAACTCAATATCTGGGTTAGCGAAAAGTGCGAAAACTAGTTCAGTTCAGTGAAATTTTAGTAAGATCAAGTGACAGTATCTAAATAATACCATCATAACACCAACATTTAAATATATTCTCTAACTACCTTCAATTCCTTTAATATTTCAGACATCAAAATGCTTTTTAGCCAAGTGCTTATCTAAAAATAGCTTCGTAGTAAAGGCTTTTGGACAACTTGAGCAAGGATAGTTCAGCTCCGTGTCTTTCTTAATCCTGTGGACTCTCGCCATGTGATTGTACTTTCCTGATCTGGTCTTAAAAGATTTCTGACAGGTGGCGCATTCATATTTATCAGCTCCAGTTTTATAATTATGAACTGCCATTAGATGTTTTTTACGTATCTCCCAGTTAGCAAACCGTGGTTTTTCCTTGCAATACATGCACATATACGGCAAAGATGTATGTTGCGTTTTAACATGTAAATTTCTTTCATCGAGGGATGAAAACGTGGCAATACAGCGGCTGCAGTTATATTTATTCTCATGAGGTATTTTTGTATGAGCTATCATAGCTGATTCTGTGATAAAACCCTCCCCACAAGTATCACATACGTAGTTCTGAAAATGTTCCGCAGTGTGTTTCTTTAAAGAAACAAAATCTTTGAATTCATTTGGACATATAGTGCACTTCCAAATGGATCCATCGTTCAATCTAAAAGGTACGACTCCTAATTGTGCATCATCATTTATAGGCTGTTGATGATCATTCTTTAGATGATAGATCAAGTTATCAAAAGTATCTACAGGCATAAAACATAACTTACATTGGAGATCAGTAATATCAATGCTTAAGAAATCCTTCCCTAATTTCTTGTAAAATGCCGCTTTGACGTCATAGTTAGCATGCACTGTCATAACATGAAGACGTAATCCACTCGGTTCACTACTCTGAACCCTACAGAAAACACAATTAAAATTACTTTTCCACGTTCTAAATGGAGAAGCTGTGGAACATTGGAGAATAATTTCCGCATTTTTTCTAGGTTTCAAAACTCTCCCGTTTCTAGCTTTATAAGCAGTTCTGAGACATTTAACTTGTCTGTGATGGTCTCTTAGAGCGTGATCCGATACGAATAACGTACCACATTTATCACATGAATAATTCATAAAATGTGTGACTATATGTCGCTTAAATAATACAAAAGCATTGAATATTTTATTACAATATACACAGATCCAATTATCATCATGACTTTGTTTATAAGGTAACACACCATAGCGGGCATTAAATTTTACCGGTTTATTATGATCGCTGTACAAATGGCTCATAAGTCCATCAATATCTTGGACATCCAGATTACATATTTTACATTTTAAATTAGTAATGTCAATTTTTACGAGATTATCTTTAGCCCTATAAAAAACATTTTTGAAATCAGAGTGCAAATGTTCCGTCTTCATATGAAATCTCAAATCGTTTAAAGTATTAAACTCTTCGTGACAATATGAGCAAAGTATTTGGCTAAATCTAGTTTTGAACGGAAACGCGGTTGAACAAGTAAGTATTATTTCAGCGTTTCGCCGCTGCGGCGTCTGGTAAACAAGTACCACTTTCTTTTTTGAATCATTGTCACTCTTTCTACGTCCATGAATTTCCAATGATGGCCCTAAAAACAAAAAAGAAAATGGTCAATGTTATACCGAAGCTAGTTTCTCTACTAATTTATTTCTAAATGACGATCTAACATGACCAGAAATAAAAAGCATCAACTTTGCTATAGTACTTTTATTGAAATACTAAAATAATTATACAATTCTTTGATTAACTAAATCAACAATCAATTAAAATTCATAGTCAACTTCAGGATGATGGGATTTCATATGACCTTTAAGACATACTTTTTGGGAAAATTGCTTATCACATATTAGACAAACAAATCTTTTAGTTTCGCTATGAATCCACATGTGTTGAGTTAGACTCGAATTGCGAGAGAAAGCTTTAGAGCATATAGTACATTTGAATTGTTTCTCTCCCGTGTGTCCAAGTCTGTGTTTATTTAAATCATGTTGGAAAGCAAATTTCAAACCACAGAATGAACAAATGAGCCCTTCATCGGTATGAGCCAATTTGTAATGGTCGTAAAAATGTTTTCTGTTCTGATAAGTAGCATTACATTCAGGGCACTTATAACTTGTTTCTGGACAGTTATGTACTTCAACTAAATGCTTCTGCTTTAGTTCCCATGATTGAAATCTTTCTCCGCAACGTGTACAACAAAATCCCCAACATTTTTTAGAAATCTTAATATGCGCCTTCTTTTCTTCCTCTGTAGGGAAGTTCTTCCAACATTTTCTACAAACGAAACTTCCAGAATGACTGCATCTAACGTGATATTTAAGAGCTTCGTTGTTCAAATAGCTTCTGCCACATATATCACACGTGAATTGATGATAATGAGAGGTGGTGTGGCGACATAACTTAGACAGTGTTGGCATTTTTTTCTCGCAATGATAACACTTCAAGTTTTCTTTTTCAAGTCTGTACAACTGCAAACCAATCTCATAGTTAAGGCTCAGCTTATTTGTTTCTTTATTATCATGTTTTAACAGATGTCTGGCTACATCTTCGACTTTCACAAATGATTTTGAACATATCCTGCAAGCTAGATTAGTACAATCAACTTTGAGGTAATCTTTTGAGCTGTAAAGATGTGCAAAGGCAGTAGACACCGTGAATTCTTTGTGATTAATATCGAAGTGGTTTCTAAAATCAGATGGATCTTCATATTGGTCGCGGCAGTAGACGCATAGCATAACTTTACCCTGAACTCTGAATGGGTATAATGTTGAATATTTCAGTATAATCTCTGCGTTCCGTTTCGCCATTACATTTGCCTCCATGTCTAGAAACAAAAAGAAAATACTCCTGTGACTTATCAGTTTGTCTTCGTAAATCCTCCATAGTTTAGATCAAAAATTTTATAATTCATTTTATTTCAATCATTTAGGTTAATGTTAGAAATATAAAAAAATAGTAATGTAAGCACATCAGTGGCGTCAATGCTATTAGCATTTTTGTGGCGGAAAAATTTTGAGCCTATGTTTTGATCACTTTTTGATTTTACAATAATGATGAACTCGCGTCATCTTAGAATGCTTTCCGTGAGCTATATAATGTTTATACATGTGTTTTGGTGTATATTCAATCCTTATTTTATATATTCGCGTGACGCCAGACATCCATTTCTACGTAAACATGGACAAATAAATGTGAATGAAGTTCAAACTAGATAACGCTCTATAGTCTCCGGGTATCGACAAGGGATGATTCATAATGATTGTAGGTACATATTTAAGTCAAACAACGAATTCAATAATTAGCATTTATTTTAAATACTTAGATAATACACCTATACTAATACCTCATGGGGGTAGCCAAAGGGTTTCAGAGTATCAAATACTTTCAAAATGTCAATAATCGTTCCAAAAAAACAAGAACAGTAAAATTTTGTCTATTTTGGACTCGACCCGAAATGAAGAATTTCAAAATGTCCTCGAAACTAAATCCTGGCTACACAACACCTACTGGAGTCGCCAACCCGCCTGCCAAGCGTGTCGATTATAGCTATAAGCCTCCAAATAAAGTGAGTAGGGCTGCTATCTCCTAACTTGAAAATCCCAGACATTTGGGCAAAATGTGGCTTTTTGCCAGATATATCCGAAAATCTTTGATTTTCCGAATACAAAAGACGTTTTTTTTTGTTCCGTCAAGTGACAGGGCTCATTGCCGCACTTTTTAAACAAATATTTAATAGGATTCCCGGATTTCTCCTAGTAGTGGGTAGGGCTGTCGCCCTACCCACTACTAATGTAGTGTCTGGTCTGGTATTACTTAAAAATTTAAATCAGGATGTCGCGATTTCATATGCGTCCTCCAGCTAACTTTTTGATTAAACTGTTTATCGCAAATCTTACATTCGTGTTTCTTAACCTCACTATGTATCCATTTATGCTGATCAAGAGTAGACTGTCTATTAAAAGCTTTAGCACAAACAGGACAGATAAATCGCCTTTCACCAGTGTGCATAACTATGTGCTTATTCAAGTCCCGATTATTTTCAAATCGTTTCTCACAATACAGACATCCAACATAATCATTGGTATGATCAATTTTAAAATGAGCTCTAAATTTGCCCCTTTGGGGAAATACTAAAGGGCACTCTGGACATGGATAAGTTTTCGCCGGCACTTTATGCACCTCAGTCATATGAGCTTGTTTCAAAGTCCACGTAATGAATCTATCTCCACAATAATTACAAAGATGCTGCCAACATGTCCTAGAATTCTGCAAATGCTCTTGTCTTTCTTTTAGAGATTGGAATACACTTTTACATTTTCTGCATTTCTTAATCAAAGGCCCATTGCCACAATTATACGTTAGATGACTAAGCAAAGATGTTTTTGTCGCATAAGACTTGCCACAAGAGTCACAGGTATACTGAATAAAATGCTTATGCATATGTTTGCTTAATGAAGACAACGTGGATTGCTTTTCGCTGCAAATTGCGCAAATATATTTATCCTTTGCAATTATAAAAGGATGCACTCCTAGATCGTGATTTAAGTTAATGGGTTTGTTGTGGATTTTTATTAAATGATCGGCCGCTTGGTGCGTATCAGTAAGATTCTGACAGCATATCCTACAAGTCAATGTGGTGCAATCTACTTTAATGAACCCTTCTGGTATATGAGCGAAAGCAACGTTTATTTTAAAGTCCTGATGTTCAATACGCATATGATGTCTAAACTCGGATGGATCATCATAACTGTCGCAGCAATACACGCAAACCATTGAAGTGTCTGGAAGCTTGAACGGGTAAGCTGTGGTAAATTGTATGATCGTTCGTGCGTTCCGTCTGGCAGCGAAGACAGTTTTTTCTAGAACAGAAAAAAACTTCCGATCATCATCGACATCATTGTACTAAGAACTCGACCAAATTTTAGTTTTACGTCCGTCGCAAATTTGGCTTATAGCCGGAGCTATTCCATATTTAACATTTTAACTCTTGACGAAAAATCTCGATATTACTCAAACACGAGAAAATTAAACGTCACAAAATCTAGTATGACAAAAACGACTTGTGACTTTCGTAATAACTTACTTTATAGAAAATGTTTAAACGAATTCTTCACACAATTGCTGTCACAATTTAATAAAAATACAGATATTCAGTCGAAGATTAAATATTTCACTGACTGCAATTTTTTTAAGATATCCCCTAAAGTTACTTGTCATATACGAGGCTTTAAGATAGGTCTTTTGTACTTCTCATTCTTCGTCTCATCAAAATTCACCAATTCAGGGTGGTAAGATTTCATATGAGTTTTCCAGCTAACTTTTTGATTAAACTTCTTATTACATGACAAACATTCGAAACGTTTCATTTCTTTATGAGTCCACATATGCTGATTCAAATTTTTCTTCCTAGGAAACGATTTTGAGCACATCGTACAGGGAAATAACTTCTCCATAGTATGAGATATTTTATGATCTTCTAGAACCCGTTTAGTTTCAAACTTCATGCCACAACAAGAACATGTGTAATTATCATCCGTGTGGTAGATTTTAAAGTGCATTCTATATTTCTTGCGATCACAAAAGACGTCACCACATTCTTGGCACACGTAGCTTTTCTTTTCAACGTCATGTACCTCTTTCAAGTGCAGTTGTTTCAGATGGTAAGTCATAAAACGTTCACCACAGACGCTGCATAAATGTGACCAGCATTTAGACGACACCGCTAAATGATTTCGTTTGTCTTCCAAAGAACTGAAAGTAGTTTTACATTTCCGACATATTCTCTCATTATCTATATGGGAGAACCTTATATGACTTCGCAAAGTAGTGCTAGTTGCATACGATTTGCCGCAAGCTTCGCATGTGAATTTTCTGAAATGAGTTTGGGTGTGTCTACTCAAATGTCGTAAGCAGATGCATTTAGTATCACAAATAGCACATGACAATGTATTTTTCTCAAAATTAAAGGGTTGCAAACCGCATTCTATATTGACATTATAATGTTTCTTATGTACTGTGGCTAAATGTTCACCCATTTCTTCTAATTTCTGATAATTTAAGGAACATAATCGGCACTTGATTTCTGTGCAGTCAGCCTTGATGTATCCCTCTGTACAATGGTAGAAAGCCATTCTAGGATTAAAAATAACATGGTCTCTGTTCATATGAGTTCTAAATTGTACAGGATCTTGGAATGGGTCTGCACAGTAGACGCACACCATATTGTCATCGGGCAGCTTGAACGGGTAAACTGTTGAATATTTCACGATAATCTCAGCGTTCTGTTTTGCCACGTTTAAGTCGTTTGGGTCTAGAACAAAAAGAAACGCCCAGTCATTCAACTGACTTCGTTAATTTTGCATTTTCACTGATGATTTTAGCCGACACCTAGAGGTTCCGAATTCATCGGTTTTTTTATACCTTTCGACAATGTTAAATTATGTATTATTAATGAAGAACAGTTGTGATTTCTTCAATATGCATTGTAAAGTAAGTAGTTACGAAAAGTACCACAATAATATAAGACTGTATATTTAAGTTCGGATGCGAGGGCCAATAGCCAACGAAAACAAACTTACTCGCACTTACTGTACCTATGTTTTGAAAGACGAGCTCAAGTCGGGAAATGTTATTAGTAACAACTAAATTCAGTGAAATAAGACTAGGTGAAATGTAACATATTTATTGTAAAATACAAAACTAAACTAAATAATAAATATATTATGATTGCTTTAACAGACTCATAGGTTTAATTTGTTTAGGAAGACAATGTATAAAATTATCTAATGTTATTTTATACTTATATAATAACAATATATGGATAAGCAACAGATAATTCATTTTGAGTAACACAAAAACAAGTAAAAAGACGTTCAAAATATTGCACATACATATTATGAAATATATTGGCCTAACAACAAACAAGCTGCTGCGTCACGCTTTTATCACGGGAGAAGACAGAGACTATACTACATCTATTAAAGACATAGCTTTTATACAAATGGAAACACGACCATCGCAAGCTCGTATCCCAACTGCTAAACAAATTCAAAACGGTTATAGGGTTTTCGTGAAAATCTCTAGTTCTACAAATAACGATTTTTTCTAAGGAAGGCTTTCCAATGACATTAAATTACGACATAATGAAAATAATAAATCAATCGATCTACAGCATATTTCGAATCGATCACAATATCATTCACGTCCACGATTTTTTAAATGAAAGAAACATTTTGGACGTATGCGCACTATGCACTTTCCGAAGGCAATCTGGTGTCAATATTTCATTAATTCCCTTCAGATCTAAAACACAGTGAGATTTTGATTGTTTAAATCTATGTGTGGATGTTCACAGTAGCTACAAACACGATCGAATATGTCGCAAGATTGTGTTATTCAGAAATCAACTAAATCCGGATGGTAAGATCTCATATGAGTCTTCCAACTGACTCTTTGATTGAACTGCTTATTACAAGGAATACATTGAAATCTTTTATGTTCGCTATGAATCCACATATGCTGCGACAAATTCTTCTTCCTTACGAACGATTTGGAACACACCGTACAATGAAATAACTTCTCCTTCGTGTGTATAACTTTATGGCTCTCAAAGGCCCCCTTATTATCAAACTTGGTACCACAAAATGGACATACATAATTCATATCCGTGTGTGATATAACATAATGAGCTCTATACTGTCTCCATTCATCAAAAGAACTATGACATTCGGGACAAGTATGACACTTCTTTGTTGTATTAACACTATGCACTTCACTCCTGTGAGCGAATTTCAATTTTCTCGACACGAATCTTTCTCCACAAAGATTGCAGGCAAAAGGCCAACAGCGTCTAGTGGCCAGAACATGTAAACGCCTAGCTTCTCCATTAGGAAATGATTTTCGACACTTGATACATATTTTCTCCTGTGAATGCCCAAATAATATATGTTTATTCAAATTCTCCTTGCTTATGTAAGATTTGCCACAAGTTTCGCAAGTGTATTTGTGGTAATGGCAACTGTTATGTCTGCTTAAAGCTCTTAGAGATGGGAATTTTAGAGAGCACACAGCACAAACCCATCTTTCCCTACCAAGCTTGAAAACCTGAAGTCCTACTTCAAAGTTCAAGTTCAGCTTTTTATCGTGCTCTAGATGGAGATGTTCTGCAACTGATGACAGTGAATCAAACAGCTTTGGACAGAGTCTGCATTGTAATTCAGTGCAATCAACTTTGATATATTCCTCAGCACTAACTGTATGCGCGAAGGCTGTATCGACGTTGAAAGTGTTATGATCACGGCTCATATGCTCTCTGTACCTACTTGGTTCTTCGAAGGCTTCACAGCAGTATACACACACCATATCATTGGCTGGTATCCTGAACGGATAGGCAGTTGAGTATCTCAATACTATCTTAGCGTTTAGTCGCGCTTCGACCAACGGATCGAACTCTAGAACAAAAAGAAATTATCCTTTGTCACATTTGTTTTGCGAAGTGACGAACATGGTGAAGTTTGTAAGTCTTTAAAACTATTTGCCATATATTTCAGTGGGTAGCACAACACCCATACTAGCGAACTTATTAAATTATAAAATTGTTATAAAATTTGTTCTAGTGAGTTAGTTCCGAAAGCAAAGAAAACATTAGGTTTTTTTGGTCGTTAGCAAAAAGAAGTTCAGGAGACTTGAATAACACGAGGAAATAATATTAAGAAAATAATATTTTTGTTCAGCAGGTAGTATACTAAAAACTTAAGTAAAGATAACCGTTTGAGGCAGTAGACTTATTTCTAACTATATTTGTATTAGTTGGGGAAAATCAGTATACCTTAAATAATATGTACTATCATTAATGGAACTTTAATCTGTTTTAAATTTCGTACCCACATTATTTAATTGACACGACACAACTCTTCAAACTGTTTGAAATACGCGAAACTACCTATTCAATCCGTAAAAACTATCGTACCAAGATTTTACTTTAATAACTAAACAGTTCTACATTAATTACTATTCATACGCATGCTTCTCCATATGATTCCTAAGCCGCACAACTGACAAGAACTTCGCACCACAAAACTTGCACAAAATACAATTATCAGAATGGTGCCGTTTATAATGATCATAGTAGGGTGTCTCATTGGAAAACTCCAAATTACATTCAATGCATTTCAACGGTTTTTTCGTCTCCCCATGAGTTTCTTCCATATGTCGCTTCCTACATCTCCAATCGACAAATCTTTCAAGACATTTTGGACAGCAATAAGGCATGCAAGACTTCTCTGATCTAATATGCTTCTCTTTCGCTTCCATATTAGGAAAAATCTTATTGCATCTCTTGCAAGGCACCTCGTAAACTTGATGCTTCGATCGCATATGCTTTAACAATCCGGTCGTAGCCACATAACTATTGCCACAAACTTCGCATACATAAGTCAAGAAATGAGTAACCGTATGCCTGTTCAGATGGAACAGAGACGGAAAATTTTTCTCACATACAGCACAATTATAAGAATTTTTCTTCAAATAATAAGGCATCACTCCTAATTTGCCGTTATAATCAATAGTTTTCCCATGCTCGGTGTGTATATGATCTGCGGCCGATTCCAATGAATCCAAGGGTATTTTGCAAATCCTGCATTTTAAATTGGTCAAATCGGCTTTAACAAATTCTCTTCTAGGTAAATTATGGAAGGCAACTTTGATGCTATAATAATCGTGTTCCTTTTCCATATGTTCTCTGAACACGTCAGCATCATCATACAATTCTTGGCAGTATACGCATAGTATTGACCTGGTGTTCACTCTGAACGGATGAGCAGTTGTACAGCTGATTATCGTCTCAGCATTTGCGCGCGCCGCATCGTAATGCTCCTCTAAAAAAAAGAAAACAGTCCCGATCATTGCTATTCAGTTTATTGATGAAGTCGCGCAATAATTGGAGTGGAAAGAGTAAATAACTTCGATGCAGCCCATGTTTATTATCGTCGTCTTGTTAATATATATGCGGAACTCATTGCATAAGTATGGCGAAGTTTTAAATTTCGTGGTTTGAAAAATTTTTACATGGGTCAACCAGTAGAACTCCTCCTGATACACCAATTAAGCACCTAATATAAAATAATAAGAGGCTGGTGACCAAAAAGTATGTTTCCTTTTAGATAACCGTCATTTCTAAACCGATCCTAAAGTCTGTGTTATTACACAGACTTTAGGACCGGTAAGAGATTTTCATCTATAGACGACGACAATTTATTTTAGAGTTCATCAACAAGAAAAGGTCTTTTATAAGAAGTATCTAAACCAAAACCCGAATATCAAGGCACACCAATTCTGGAGTTGGTCTTCCTACATCCTTTAAAGCGCATAACGACAGCTTTATACGCAACGCATTTTTATTTACATTCAGATCTATATTTTAGAAAAACGAAGGCGATCAAGCTTAATATCTCACAGCAATTGCCGAGCGCTTAGCGCGACAAAACGACAATTTCTACGCTCTATCGCACATAACGCGAAAATCAGTAGACGCACAAATATAGAAGCTTGGCAATATTATTGTTGCGTTTAAACGCACCTATCCTCTTTCCATGTGTACTGCTATAGCCAGTTAAGAAATAAACAGATAACTTATTCTGTGCGACAGAAATCTTTAAACGACTAATCCTTACTAACATTTTTGGCAAACTAAATGTAGGAGCCATTTGCATCGACCATGTAGGTAGTCTTACAATGTGGGCTGCCTCAGTGATTGTAGATGGTTTGTGAGCCCTAGATCAAGGTACGCTTACGATTTATGTACGATCACAAGGGCCCGTGCCGAATAGACATTTTATGTTAGGTTATACCCTCAAAAGGTACCTCAAAATGTAAAATTTTAAAAATAGTGTTTAAAGAAGCATTCAGGGACGGACAATCTCTGAAGCATATTAAAAGTAAAATTTTAATTTAAAAGTAATTTCATATAGAGTATAATAGTATTCATTTCTCGTAATTCTAGAGGAAATAGGTCAAACAAAAAGCTACTGCAACAATTAACAATTAAAATAAAATACCAATTATGTCTACAGTGGATTTTTGTCATCAAAATTACATATTACTTACGTGAAATAATGTAAAAATAGATTATCTTAATCCATGTTATATTATGTACAAGAAAATAACATGAAATAAACGTAAACAAAGGCAAAGGCAAAGTCAGCGCGTAACAGGCACATGTACACGTGTGCGTGCGCGTTGAATAACACGTGCACGGAGTGTTATATTGCAATTAAACATTTTTTTAAAATATATTATGATTATTTCACATAAATGTCAGTGCGTCAAAAACGCAAACGCACGCACATGGATATGTCTTCAAAAATATCATCATTTTATTGTTATATATACAGTAAAAATAGAGCACATTTATATAGAATTTTTATAGAAATCCTGTTTTTTATCTGTCTTATGCAAGAGGTTTTTATTCGACAGGGATATATCGAATACCCCCATAATAAAAACCCCTTACTATATTGTAGAAAAAACACTTACAATAGGTATTGTGAACAATAATATCATCAGTGTAAAATTATCTGTAATATTTGTATACCCCTCCTAGGGACTATAGCACGATTCATTTGGAAGTTCAAAACCCCTAAGAGGGCAGCACTGGTACCACATAGTAGGTGCTACCTTGTACCTAGATGCATGTATGACTAGATGTTTGATTGTAAATTAAGACAAGGATCAGAATAAGCAGAGGTAGGACACAATAATTTTACATCAATATTTCAATATCAGAAGTGGGATACAAAATTTTACAACAACAATTTAATGTTCACAAACATAAAATCTATTTTACTTACCTGCTGACCACGAAGCGATGACAATAAATAATATTCATGACTGGGAATCGAACCTAGTCAAAAATGCAACGTTTGGACTTGAAGCATTCTTAAACTGTAATAAATTATAATAATGCCTTTCAGATAAAATAAATACCTAACAAAATATATCTTTCAATTATTGTGTACGCCTGTAACTTCTAATCTGTGCTAATATTATAAAAATGAAGAGTTTGTTTGTTTGAATGCACTAATCTCAGGAACTACTGGTTTCAATTGAAAAATTATTTTTGTGTTGGATAGTCCATTTACCGAGGAAGGCGATAAACTATATAACATGACGCTATAACTCTCTTTGACTGTATGCACAAATAATTCTATATAGAGGAAAATAGGGTAGGTATAAAATAAAACTATGACAGACTTTATTAATATTTATGAAGAACAGTTGGACGTCTTGAAACCTAGGAACCTGTAAGTGACACATAAAAAGGCGAAAACATAAAAATTACATAATATGATAGCTCTTACTCGGTGACGAATGGACACTATATTAAAAAAAAAGGTTAAATATTAAAAAAAATCTTGCTAATCGGGGGAGCGCCCCGCCACTCGATAATTAATTGAGAAAGAGTAAAATATTAAACGCGCCGACTTCATTGCCCCTAGCAGCCTCTTAGGGCGACGTCCCTGAGCCATTGCCCCTATGGTCCTAGGGTGCCGCCTTTAGTGCGGACAATATCAATCCAACAACTATTCATATTAAGCGTAGGGCGGAGCTCAGCGCAGGTAATGAATAGTCACTCTACCCCGTTTATTTCTATATTAATTGATATTCAATGTTTTTAGGGTTCCGTACCCAAAGGGTAAAAACGGGACCCTATTACTGAGACTTCGCTGTACACGCACTGTACGCTTCGCTACAACAAACATGATTTTTTTACCGTTTTTGCTCGATACTAATAACGTTGACAGGTAGACGCTTTAACTATGTGCCTTATGTTGCATAGATAATGGTACGGAACCCTTCGTGCGCGAGTCCGACTCGCACTTGACCAATTTTTTTTTCTTTTCTTTCATACTATTAACTTTTTTTTTCAATTAAGCGTCCATTGGCCAGGTACTTAGTTATTATTCTATTTAGAAATTTAAGTTAGATTATAATATATTCTAATATTTTTGGTGACAAGAGTAATCATAAAAAAAAATCGCATCCACAGAATATAAAACGAATATTGTAAAAGACATATCCATGTATTTTATTTAGCACTACCATTTTACAATAAATAATATTTGATAGGTTTAATACTGGAATTTAGTTACTATTATTATAAATGGGAAAAACTGTGTCTCTGCTGCTCTTTCACAACAAAACTACTGATTTACTACTGAATTTTTTAGAATCTGAGAAAGGATGTACCTATGCTACTAATAATGCTAGCAACAAAAACATGAAAATATAAGCATGTATGGATGTAAAGATGTTGGTTACTCTTTCACAGAAAAGGATCACAGGGGATATTATCTGCATAGTAACCCTTCGATGGCTTTTACAGTACTCCGAGGAAGAAATGGGGTGGGAGACACTTGTATTCTTAATCTGTCACCACACAGACATCAATATGACTAATGATAACTTGACATAGTCATTACTCTTTTCGTATTGAACCTGGGTAGACGTCATCAATCCCAAAACAGTTAGTGTTAGCTGGTAACATAATATTTCTAGTAGTCATTACTTATTGAACAATTAAACCATGGGTAACCAAACTTATTACTATACTGAATTATTTTTTACCTACTTATAAACCAACAGACACCCATTTTTTCAGCATTTCTTACTCTCTTTAGGCCTGCAGCGCCCACAAAGAGTCGTTATCGCCGATTTTAAGAAAGGCTGACCTAAAGAATGCCGGGTTCCGAACATGAGTATATGAGTGGGCGTGGTGACGCAGTTTTACTTAACCTAGTTCTCCAAGGATTTAAAAACCATGTTGTATTGATTCCAGTATAAAACCTACCAAAATAATGTTAGTTAGAAGAGCTGTTGTCGATTAATCCTTTTTAATTAATCGTGAATTTTATCAAACTTAAGTGTTAAAGCATGGTATGAAACCATAGTGCCATAGCCGTATAGTAAACTTCTGGCTATATAATTTGTTATATAAGTAACAAATAACACACAAATATTAAAAGTCCTGAACCGGTGGTAGGAAAATATTTGGATATATCATAGGAGCTTATTTTTTTGGCAAAAAGATTTTTTTTTTCTTTTCCTTTTAAATCTGCGATCGGCAAAGCCATAAGCAGATGAGCTCCATGGGATAGGCAGGTAGAGTGTGTTCTCCACTGAGAGCACTACTCATAGCTTGCTAGTAACTATACTACTGTCATGATATCCCTTCTTTTCAGTCTCTTATTGTAGCTGCGAGAAAGCAGGTCTTTAGCCAAGGTGTTAGGATGGCATTCGAGCTGTTTCCGATACGTGCGTGAATAATTGTGAACCTCTTCAACAACAGAGTTCATATTCGTATTTTGATGTATCTCAACATTTGTTGTAAACCATGGGACTTTGCAAACGGTTCTGAGTATTAAGTTTTGCACTCTTTGGATAATGGAGATGCTGCCCACAGCTGGATGCCATAGGTCCAAATTGGCTTTAGAATTGCTTTATATATTAGCAGCTTGTTATCTATAGACAGTTTGCTGTTTCTCCCTAGTAGCTATAGAAGATTTTTATATTTGATGAGTATTTCCTCTCTCTTGTATTTGATATGTTGTCGCCATGTCAATCGCCTATCAAGGTGCAGCCCTAAATATTTGACATTATCCCTGTGAGGTAATTCAGTATCATTTAAATAAACAGGTGGGCAGTTCTCTCTATGTAATGTGAAGGTAGCATGTACTGATTTCGAAGCATTGACTTGGATCTTCCATTAATGTAGCCAGTTTGTTATTTCGTTAAGGCCTATCTGTACTCTTGATGTGGCCTAATTCGGTTTCTTGCTACTTGCTAGTATCGCAGTATCATCTGCAAAAGTGGCTGTAGTTATATCATCCACTATGGGGAGATCTGAGGTAAAGATAGTATACAAAATTGGTCCCATTATTAAGCCCTGGGGCACACCAGCCAGGATATCGTAGAACTTTGATGTTTTCTCAGATTCTTTCACCTGATAAAAACGCTCTGTTAGGTAAGATTAAAAAATTTGGTAGTAACTGTCCGGTAGACAATTTCTTATTTTATATAAGAGTCCATCATGCCAGACTCGGTCGAAAGCCGCCAGGTCATGTCCAAAAAAACAGCTGAACAGTAATCCTTTTCCTCTAGACTCTTTCTTATTTTATCACACACTCTGTGTACCTGTTCCACTGTTGAGTGTAATTGCCTAAAACCGAACTGGTGGTCAGGTACTATTCTTTTACTTTCAAGGATAGGGTATATCGATATATATAGGAGGCTTATAGGCCGATACGAGGTCACTTCATTCGGTGATCTGCCCAATTTGTGTACCATTAGAATCTGAGAAATTTTCCACGATAGTGGATAGCAAAGAAAGAAAGAAAGAAAGAAAGAAAATAAATTTATTTCAGTAACCTCAACTACAGAACAAAGTTTAAAATTCACATAATAAGAACATTAATATTAAAGGCTGAAAATGGTCCTTCCTCAGCAATTGCTATAGTAGCAAGCTACCACAGCGCTGGTTTTCAGTAAGAACCAGTAAACTAGTGAGAACAGGCGGCTACGACAGATAATTAATAAAAATAAAAAAGGGTACAAGTTTAAATAAATACAGAAGAAATAATAAAACATGTAATTAAGCATATATCATACACATATTACGTATATACGTATAAATATAATAAATACAATATAAATATACATAAGAAGGTACAGTTGAAATGGAGTTAATAGAGAGCTTAAGAGAAGTAATCTAAAATCAATAAGTAATCCAGGGATCACCCAAAACGAAATTCTTGACCAACCACCATTGCTGGAATCTAAGAGCCAAGATATAGCACTACTCTTAATATCCCGTTATACAGTGTAGTAAGATACACTATTATCTTCCTTATTGCTTCAGTACTTCGTTTGTTCTAGTAGTTCATTTAGTGATTAGTCCATTAGCTAATATCGTACCGTGCTGTACTAATAATTATATAAATAATTTTACTCGAATTCGTCTTTTTTATGGACCCCTTACAAAGCGTCTTTTGGTCCCAAGCTAAGTATATTGGAAAGAGGAAATATTAAAAAGGTGTATTTATTTAATATGTATGGACATTTAACACAACGTCGTCCGGACCTAAACTAAGCTTACTCTTGAAATTTGGTATACAGGAGGTTTTGAGGGCGGTAAATCGATCTATCTAGGTTCCTTAAACACATATAAAATGCTAAATAAACTAAATTATAGTGGAAAAAATGATAACCATTTATAAATTTTATTATTTAGTAAAAGCATAGCAAGTCAATTGCAAAAATTCATAAATTAACATATAAAATGCTTTTCTGTCGATGTTTTTTAAATTGAACGTTTGCTATTAGTAATGTTATTAGAATAGGAATTAAGTATATCGTTTTCGGATCGAATCCTGATGGTCGTCTTTCAGATTGCGTACCAAAAGGTAAAACGGGATCCTATTACTAAGACTTCACTGTCTGTCTGTCACCAGGCTAAATCTCAGGAATAGTAATAATAATTAATAGGTAGAGTTGGTTTATCAACAAATTATTTAAAAGAATTATTGCTTATTAGAAACGAGTATTGAAATAACAACATATTAAAATGTCTATTAACCCCTTGTAATAAAGTTTAATTCTTGAATTGTTATAGTAACTGACTACGAAAAGTGCGAGCGAGCGAGCTAAAAATATCTCAGTCGCACGCGCGCGAGACGGCGAGAGTCGAGACATCAGCTCGGTATTGTTTGTTCCGCGTTCGGAAGTATTCGGCGGAACTAGTCAGTCAGCTGGACTCAGAGTTACTGAACTAAGTGAACTATATACAGTACGTTTTGTTACTAGTTCGCGAGGACTGAGTGACTGTTGTGATTTACTGAACTACTGAACTGTTAGTATTCGAAGTGAGCGACTGACTGACTATCTAAGCGCAACTGAAGTAGTTCAATTGAGCGATTCGTTCGCGAACTACACACGACTATTCCTTGGTAGTCGGATCAACACTTCTTTTGTGATGAGGTCGAACCCGGGCGATATTTTGTCTTTCATATTGCGAATAGTACGCCATACCTCTTTCACAGATACTGCTGATGGTGGAAGTGCCATTTGGAAATCCTGGTCTAGTGTTGCATAGACTTCACTGATAGATTCTTCATTTCCGATGGTATTGGGGCAAATACTTGAGCCAGGTGTTCAGCAAAAGCATCGGCTTTTTCTCGGGGGATTTCGCCTACCCTCTTTCTGTTCTAAGTGGAGGCACTGGGAGTTGAGGTCTAGTATAGTCTTTTGTAATTTTTCAAAGTGAGTAGTTAGAGGATGGTGTTGCTGTCAAAGACTCCATTTGAGCCTCCAAAGTCGTATCATGCCAACTCTGCAGAGATATTTTTAGGTTTCTAGCAGCGATCTCAAAGTTCACCTTGTCCGAAATATGTCTACTAACATGCAAAATACGCCGCAGTCTTCTCTTTTCCAGGATGGCTGATTTTATTTCGCTTGGATAATTGCTAACTGTTCGTTGAGCACCAATTTCTGGTGTACTTAGCCAACATGCCTTCTGGATAAGCTTCGCTATATACTCGGCCGCCGTGTCAACATCGTTGGGTGTTTTTAATGCTACTTTAAGGTTTACCTTGTCTTCTAAGTAGTTTCTAAAAGAGTGCCAAATCAGTATGTCTATTGTACAGTTTAGGTGGTCGGTTACATTCTATTATTTTGTTACTTATCGTCAATAGTACTGGTGTATGAAAGATAATATGCCTACAAGAATAAATGATGATTAAGGTTAAGTTTCTTAACGGGTTAGTTATTTAGTTATTTTGACGGGCTTCGTGGTCTAGTCATAGACTTACGATATAGATCTAGACGTAACACTCGGTACAACGAATCCGGCCTGCTTCTTTTTTAAATTGAACACATTAAGAAAAATAAATGACAAAGAGCCTATTTAGTAGCCTTTCTAACTCTTTCTTTTTGAGCTGGAGTAAAAGAGAAAGCTAGTAAGAAGAAAAGAGAAGGCAAGGCTACTATTTTACTATTAAACCATAAACGGGCCGGGCCTTGGCACAAATCTATGTTCCCGAGTTGTCCCTCCCTACTTATAACCTCCTTGGGTCTAATAGTTTAATGTGAGTGTACTCATCGATGCCTGTCGGTTGTAAATAAATATCAAACAAATTATTACTCTGTATGGGGATCGAACTAACCTCGTGAACGGCTGTCCAAGAATATCCATCTATATTCTGGTACCCATGATACAAGCTTATAAGCTTAAATTTTGGACCAGAAGACATTGTGTGAACTATTTATAAATAATTATTTGTTAATAAAATGTTATAACCTACAACAGCTCATCTCCCTAACAATACAAATAACAAAATCCAATGCCTACCTTTTTTCTTCTTATCCGCTTTAGTTGTAGATTGACTCGGGGAAGGTTTAGCTTCAATTTTTAATATTTTTGACTTCTTAACACTAACTTTAGTTTTTGTTGATGATTTACGTTTTTCTGTCGCTTTTCTGTTATCCAAGAGGTCCATTAAATCAACAGATTCCTTTTTGGGCAACCTGCTGGCTAATTTTGTTAGAGGTTCATCATCCACTGAAAGATAACATTACAAAATGTACATCCATTTGCTATCTGTGGCGTGACCGATAAAACTAATAAAAGTGTCACCTTCCACGTTTTGAGAGAAGTCAGAAGAAAGGATCGGTTGCGACGGGTCTCATGACACCTGTGTATAAATAGCCAAGGAGGGTTGACGTTAGGCAGGTGTTCTGAAGTGTGGACAGGGAGTGCAAAGCGTCTGAAAGGACGCCCTCCTGCCAGGTGGATAGATCACCTGAAGGTCACAGTGGGCTTGCGCCGCCCTGGGTCATGGTCTATATCGTATTAGGGTAAATACACCTAAAAACATCAACATAAAACGCTACAAATACTTACAATCATCGTCATCATCATCGAAATCTCTGTCATCATCAAAGTCATCATCGCTCTGTTGTTTCTCAAGCTTTACTTGCTTCAATTTCACATTGTTATCTGAAGTCTCCAATGGTACTGCAAATATATTGCTTATTAGAATAAAAGTTTAGTAAAATACGTCGAGCGTATTATCGGTTCACACGGAATCTGTCCAACCAATCGTTCTGTATCTAACATTTTTAGAAAACGGCCTGTACACGAACGATCTCTGCTGATATTAATACGTTCAGTGCTGCTAATGCCTATGCGCGTTTTTCTGATTTTCACCAAGTTCGGGGCGGCGTATATGCGTCCATACAAAAAAAAATCTTAAACCGAGCGCGGTGCGCCGCACGCGTGCGTTTATAGCCTGTATTCTGGGTGTCTATTGTTTCGAAGACGTAGAATATGTAATTGTAAAGAAGACTACACACTAGTCAGGTTTCTGCTACGAATCTTGCAGGAGGGCAGCCGGCGGCACCGGTGGCGACAACAATAACCTAATTTAGTAGAATAGATTATTGAAATATTTTCATCATGACTCGCTCTTTTAACTGTAATAGGTAGTTTTACTTTATTTATAAATGGTGTATGTCTATTACGAGGCGGGCAAAAAGTCGTAAATAAAAAAAATTTAAGAATACCAGGGCTTTCGGGAGAAAGTACCTGTCCTATTACAAAACTAACTGAACGATCATATATTATGGCGTGAATTTCACAAAATCTGTACAAATAAACAACGAGTGTGGAAACACCTTTATCCATCCAACACTCGAAAGTTTCCGAACGCACATAAGCGTCGCCCGCACTTTGACAAGGTAAAAGACGACGCGTTAATGCGTCCAGCCGCACTACGTGAGTTTTGTATGAACACATACGCGTCCATAGCACCTCGCCAAAAAATTTCTGAACGCACATAGGCGTTTATCGCACTGGGCTAATGCGACTTTTGTTAGCATTGGGTATAAATTTGCAAATTTCTCAGCAGTGAATGCGTTAAGTGAAGTCTGAATGATTACACTAGTCTAATCTGAATGCATCAATCAAAACACAAGTAGCGCCAAGCGCGCGTGATGGTGCCGCATTTACGTCGACTGACAATGCGTTGACGGAAAAGGAATAGACGCTGTACGCTCGAAGAACTAACGTATCATTGCTTGAGTGCAAACAGCCAAGTGTTTTTCGATACGTTTTCTGTTCTGGCGTTACGCAACCGATAATACGCCGTCAGATATAAACCTTCCCTTTTGAATACAAGTTTTGAATAGAATAGAATACACTTTATTGGACACCATAACATATTACATGTCACTTTGTAAGTAAATTAAAATAAATCTTGTACTCAAACTCTTAATTCTAAAACCATTTCGGGGAATAGAGTTTCTGATCATGATCCATTAGTTTTTTTCGAAAAATTTGCTATATTAACGATTATTTTTCCAAAAAAGCAAATGATCTCTATTTGCCCTTGAAATGAAGGACTTAAAATATTAAGGCGTTTTGAGGAATATACTACTCTGTGGTGGAGTTGAAATTGGTCTATTATATCAACTTGGCAACTTTGAAAAGATGTATTGCAATCTGTCTTAAGTCTATCAGGAAAAGTCAATACACAGATTGCGTACAACGATGACGTCACAACATTTAAAATAATATCTTTAAATATTTTTTAAAAATTCTATATTGAAATTAGTTGCTTAAAATAGTCTATATTTTCTAAAAAAAATATAAAAACAGCAGGTCAAAAATTATGAACAATGCCAATTGGCGGTCTTATCACATATTGCTATCTCTTCCAGACTACCTTTGGATGGACTCAGTTGATTAAACGTAGCAGTTTAGTACATTAATAACTAAGCCCGACCTTTCGGAGACTTCAGTCACCATAGACACGGGTGGGACTGAAGTGTCCAAAACGTCAGGCTAAAATTTAAAAATAAATAGGTACATGCGTTTGAATTTACATAATGAATAATTTAATAATAAATCAGTCACACAAGTGTTAGAGAATATTGTATATATATTGAATCAGCTGTTCTTACCTTCTGTCTCCACAGCCAGTTCTTCAGTCGGTTCAGGGTTGAGGTGTTGCATAAATGTCTTCTCACATTCCAGCACTTGTCTTTTAAAATCGCAGGCATCTCGTAAACGGGATATACAAGGCTCGCAGATTAGACGACTATTACTGTTTGGACCACCAGATGTGGAGTACGCAATCTGAAGTAAATATATATAGTTGTAGACACAGATTTAACAGATGTAAAGTCTACAGCCACATCACTTAGCCGGCTGGAAGCCACTTACATATCTATGTGTGCGTGTAATATGTATGTATGTATGTATGTCTATGATACAGGCTATACATCTTGAAACATTATTAGTCTATGAAGTACAAATTATCCAGGCTAAAGTCATAACTTTAGCCTTGGGTGTGGGTGGTGACAGATAGTGTATTGAAGTTCAATCATGATGACAAATATGTCATCAAGATTGAACTTCAATACACTATCTGTCACCACCCCATTTCTTCCCCAATGTGCCGTAAAAGCCAGCTTAGGGGTAAATAGCTAACATTTTCTATGAGATAAAAAACTCGAAAACAAACATTGCGGCAAAGATCCTGGTCAGCGTGGCATAGTAGACCATTATTCCTCCCAAAGTAGAGGCCAGTGCCCAACCTGTTGTATGTTGATGGGCCAGAAAAAGGCGGTTTCCTGGGCCTTAAGCACACATCACCCCCACAGACACAGTATAACGAGATTTCAGTTAACGATTAAAGGCATTAACGTTAGAGGTGCGAGTTGCACTTGCAGGGTAGAGAATTTACGCTGAGTTCTTATACATTACCTATGCGATAATAGCGCATACTTTTGATACCTACATTGATCGACTTGCGTGCTATGCTATTAGGGTGGATCTGTGCCGTAAGTTTCCGACTGTAATCAATTTGAAAATTCAGATTATCGTTTCGTACCGTTTAGGAATGGGGCTCCCTAAGGTTATCGATTCCGAATACTACAAAATAAAATAACCCTCCTGAAAGATGGGAACCAAAAGTAAACATTGACTTTTCATCCTAGCCGGATTACGTTTTCACTAGCCACAGTAGCCACTAAAAATGGCCGCTATAGCGTCTTCGAAAAGATTAAAAAAGTAAATTATACACACTTACTGTAACATTTAGGGTATCCGAAAGCATTTCAGCATACACTTCACGTTTTCCCATCCAAAAATATTCAGTAGAAATATCTTTGTAACATCCTTCCGTAAAACAACAGCGACAAACAGTAGGACCCGGTTGCCAATCTGTATTTTTCGGTTCCATTATCACTTAAACTATAATATTTTCACAACAAGTATAATATTCATATTATACACTAACGATTAACTAAGATTATCAAAGGAATTTGTAAAAAACACTATTTCTAATCCTGAAACAAACTAAAAGCGACGCCATCGAACACGACGCGGCGGCCATAGCACAGGGCCATAGATAAAATAAATATATAGATTATAGGTTATATAAGTAGATATGAGTAGATAAATCATGGCAGTACAGGTGCTCAAGTCCACTATTTTGGAACAATTGTCATACCGGCACAATACCGGCACGATACCGTTGCAATTGAAGTCAAATATCCGTAGTCTGCTATATGCCGTCATAACGGTCTTTCAATGGTAATAGAATTGTCGATCTCTTTTATCTATGCATTGAATTTTCGGTCTCTTTTATCTATGGATTGTGTTAGAATGGTATGTATGTGTTGCCGTTTTTAAAAAATGCGTTAGTTGAAGTGATTTTCGAAAAACTACTAATAAATTTAAACATTTAATCATGCTAGACTTCGTTTAAATATATTTGTACATACTATTTATTAGTATAAAAAGCAATGTGAAGTTTAGGAGATTAGTAAATTGCAATAAATTACAAAGAACAATTTCTAATATTTCTATCTATCTATTTTTTATTTATGGCAATCTGTCGACACAGGACAATTTAAAAATATTACTGTCAAATTCAAAATAGCAGACTACCGAAACATTTCAGTCATTGAATTGCAATTGTGAAGCAGTTGTGTACGAGACTAGCAATTTATGTCACTTTGACAATTGTAAGACAATGATGAAGTCGTTATGACGACACATTATAGTAGACTACCAAAAACTTTACTATTGCACCATAATGGTACAATAATGGTACAGTTGTGACACCGTTGAAATACCCGACTCAGGGCCCAGTACTCATGAGCAGCGCTGAAGCCGATCGATTGTTTTAGAATTTGGCAGTTTCCTGGGCTTTCTAGGTAGGTTCAAGAGTTCCTCAAAAATGAAGTTAGAGCACGAGTTTGTAACCTTCGCTATATTAAGGCTTCCTTGGTACTATCATTTTTCCTATTTATTTTGTGAGGATTTTTAAACCGCTCACCGACATCTTTGCATTGGATCATGAATGGTACCCATTAAAAGAAATACAGGTGCTCAAGTCTACTATTTTGGAACAATTGTCATACCGGCACAATACCGGCACGATACCGTTGCAATTGAAGTCAAATATCCGTAGTCTGCTATATGCCGTCATAACGGTCGTTCAATGGTAATAGAATTGTCGATCTCTTTTATCTATGCATTGAATTTTCGGTCTGTTTTATCTATGAATTGTGTTAGAATGGTATGTATGTGTTGCCGTTTTTAAAAAATGCGTTAGCAGACTACCGAAACATTTCAGTCATTGAATTGCAATTGTGAAGCAGTTGTGTACGAGACTAGCAATTTATGTCACTTTGACAATTGTAAGTCAATGATGAAGTCGTTATGACGACACAATAATAGTAGACTACCAAAAACCGTTGAAATACCCGACTCAGGGCCCAGGGCCCTGAGTCATACATACATACCATTCTAACACAATTCATAGATAAAACAGACCGAAAATTCAATGCATAGATAAAAGAGATCGACAATTCTATTACCATTGAACGACCGTTATGACGGCATATAGCAGACTACGGATATTTGACTTCAATTGCAACGGTATCGTGCCGGTATTGTGCCGGTATGACAATTGTTCCAAAATAGTAGACTTGAGCACCAGGTTATTGTGATTGTGAAGCACACAACACAAGCCATAGACTAAAGAAAGCAAAGGGAAATTCAGTAGCAATCAGTAGTCTGTGTTTGTTGATGTTCGATAGTTTTATCTATTTAGCGGAAAAAAGGCGGGAAGGCTCGAAAAAGGCGGGCGCGTTTTTTTTCCAATTGAGTTTTATTTAATTATTTAGATCAGTAGAGTACTTTTTTCTGTTTATATTATATGATTAACTTGTTCTTGTATATAGTAGTGTAGTGCAAATCAATTAGGTAAGTTTTTTTTACATATTTATATAAAACATGAACGAGCCTCCAGATCCGGGAGGAACAGTTCCATTGGTGGGAAGTTATGTTACGGTTTGTTCGGAATCTGGTATGGATACCGATACTTCTATAACTTCAATTAAAAGAGAAAAGGGACATAAACGAAGGGGATTAAATAAAATATGCAAGCATAAGAAAAGAAAGCATACATCCGGCTCTAGCGCATCTTGTGATTGCCTAGAAAAAACCCAGGATAGTGATGTTACAGACGGTATAGACAAACAGACTACAAATGTTATCCCTAATCCTACTACATTATCAAACCTTCCAAATCCACCACCAGCACCAGTTACTAGATTAATGTACAACTCTGCAGATTCGGCCCCATATATAGTACACATACAAAAACAAACCGATTCCGCTAATGATGGAGCTACATTACATCCCATTATTTTCGGAAAATTTTTAAAACATCATTCATTAGGTAATATTGTAAATGGAAGTCTTAAAAGAATAGGACGTAATAAACTCTCAATAGCCTTTAACAACTTTATAGATGCTAATGCATTTATTGATAATTCTGTATTAAAAGAAAACAACTACAAAGCCTTTATACCAACATATCAAGTTTCTAGAATGGGTGTAGTCAGAGGTGTCCCCATTGATTTGTCTCCAGATGACATCATAGAAAGTTGTAGTCTCCCGAACAGCTGTGGTAAGATTTTAAAAGCCAGAAGGATAAATATTAAACGTTTTATAAATGGAGAAGCTACATGGCAACCATCGCAAACAGTAGTTTTAACATTTGATGGGCAAACGTTACCAGAAAGGATTTTCATGTGCTACACTGCACTTACAGTACAAGTATATACATATCCTACCATCCAATGTTTCAATTGCTGTCGCTTTGGCCACACCAAGCTCCAGTGTCGGTCTAAACCGCGCTGTTATAAATGTGGAGGTGAACACTCAGGAGATAATTGTATTGTGGATGATGATCATCTTAGCTGTTGTTTATGTGGTGGCGCTCATTTTGCTACCAACAAAGCGTGCCCAGAATATAATAGGCAAAAACAAATTAAATGCTCCATGGCAGAAAAGTCAATCTCTTATGCAGAGGCATCTAAGCTTCACTTACCTCTGTCAAAATCTTATGCAGAAATGTTAGCTACTCCAAAAGACCAAAGTAAAAACGCTTCCAATAATCCCAGCATACAATTTAAACCAAATTATAGCTCATACAGAAAAACTACTTTCTTGAAACCGCGAGAACCACCTAAACTTGTAAAAGGCTACGACCAACAGGCTCATCGAAATATCATCCGACAACCTTCTCTCTCCCAACCAAATGGTAGTGCTTTCCCAACAGACATACATACAACTGACACACATACAATTTCTGACATAATTTTACTCTTAAACAATACAATTAAATCTAACATAATAGAACCGTCCAACGCTGCAAAACTCACTGAAGCGATTTCGATACTACACCAACATTATGGATCTAAAATCCGTAGTGCTCCAATGGAACTGCAGAAGTGCAGTCAATAAAAAATTTGACATAATTCATTTAATTAATAAACATAACCCTTTCATCTTTGCATTAGCAGAGACCTGGTTTCGACCAGGAATTAATTTTAAAATTGGTGGCTTCTTCTGCCTCAGGGATGATAGACCTGATGGTTATGGAGGAGCTGCCCTCTTAGTTAAGAACACTCTATCTTTTACACCACTTACACTTCCACACTATCCTAATTTCTCTGTTGTAGCCTGCATTATAAATAAAGTTTGTTTCTTATCTGTCTATATACCCAAACCTTCCTATGAAATTTTTCTTGATTTAGATAATTTGTTTTCTTCTCTTCCCAAACCCTTGTTCATTATGGGAGATTTCAACTCCCAACATAGATCATGGGGTAGCTCAATATCGAACTGCTATGGAGATGACCTACTTGATTTGATAGATGCTCACAATTTATGTGTCGTAAATGATGGCTCACCAACACGACGCACTAATCCATCAGATAATAATAGTGCAATAGATTTATCCATTACTTCTCCAAATTTAGCATCTAGTATATTTTGGCATGTCTTACCCTCTTCATATGGCAGTGACCATTTCCCAATTAAAATTAGTTTGTTATCATTTTCAGTAAAATTTAATCCTAAAATTCAATCATTTATGAGACATAAAATAATAAGTGAAAAGTGGGATGAATATAAAAGTTTTGTAGATCATAAGCTCTCTATATTGCCAACACAAGAATGTAGTGATGTATCAACCTGCTCAAATATACTAACTTCTGTTATGATTGAGGCTGCTAATTCAATTTTTCCAATCAAAAAAGGTGCGCCTAACAGGTTACCATCTCCACCATGGTGGGATAACGAATGTAAAGTGGCAGTTGCAGAAAGGAAAAAGGCAGATGTGAAATATAACTGTAACATGTCACAAGAAAATTTTAATTCACTGTTACAAATCATTTACAATACTAAAAAATTCCTGAAAACAAAAAAACTTAACAGCTGGAGGAACTTTTGCTCATCTATCTCTCCCAATACAAATGCAACTGTCATTTGGAATAATATCAGGCGCTATAGAGCTGGAATTACCGAATCTTCATTTGTAACTATGGAACCTTCCTTGAGCAGTAGCTTCTTGGATACCTTAGCCCCTGCAACAGTTCCTGTTGCAGATTTAATTTTGACTCCTTATATACACACACCACCCTCATGTCCGTACGGATTAGATGCTCCTTTTAGTTTAGACGAATTAAAAGGAGTTCTATCCACTACTAAGGATACTGCGCCAGGCGTAGACGGCATACCGTATTCTTTTTTCTCACATCTAAGCGATAACACATTAAACTTTTACCTTTTCATTATCAACACTGTCATGATAACAGGTGACGTTCCATCCGAATGGCAATTACAGACTGTGTTGCCCTTTTTAAAACCGACTAAAAACCCAAATGAAGCATCATCCTATAGACCCATTTGCCTTTCCCCGGTAATTTCAAAAATTATAGAACACCTAGTTAAAAATAGAATTGTATGGTTTCTTGAAAATCAAAATATTTTTCCAAATTCTCAAAACGGTTTTAGAAAGGGCAGGAGTTCTATAGATAGTTTAAGTATCTTCTTGACAGATATTCGGTTAGCTTTTTCCCAAAATGAGGCGGTGGTGGCCGCATTTTTGGACATTAAATCCGCATATGATAATGTTCTTATAGACATCTTATGTAAAAAATTAATTAATATTAGAATTCCATTAATACTAGTAAATTTTATCAAAAATATTCTTTCCGGTCGTAAAATTGTTTTAGGTGGTACAGATTTAACAAGACTTTCTTGGAAAGGTATACCTCAAGGCTCAGTTTTGAGTCCGATTCTCTATAACATCTATACACACGATCTAGAAACTTCTATTGGAGAATCGGTTTCCATTTTGCAATACGCAGATGATTTGTTACTTTACTCTAGAAACAGTTCCACCGCCCTGGCTTCAATGGATTTGACTCTATCGTTGAGTTCATTGAAGACATGGTTGGATGAACATGGACTGGAACTATCTGCAGCTAAAAGCACTGTAGTAGTGTACAGCCGTCAACGAAATCCACCACGTGCAAATATTTGTTATGATAATAGCATCATTCCAGAAAAGAGTCATGCTAAATTTTTGTGTGTCGTAATAGATTCTAAATTAACGGGACACGCCCACTGTGACTACGTTGTCGCTAGATGTGAAAAAAACTTGAATATGCTGAGATGTCTCTCTGGCGTGTGGTGGGGAGCACATCCCTCATCGCTAAAATTAATTTATAATGCAGTCATAAGAAGCGTATTAGATTATGGGGTGTTTTTATTAGAACCTTGCAATGTTATGGCAATACAAAGGCTAGACAAAATACAATACAAAGCCTTAAGAATTATTTTGGGAGCGATGAAAACTAGTCCGTGTAGTGCTTTGCAAGTGGAATGTGGAGATGCACCTCTCTACCTAAGACGGCAGTTATTATCAGATAGATTTTTTTTCCGCATTTGTCAGTTTACCAAACATCCACTTTTGTTAAAACTTCAGGCATTAGCAGATTACATAACTACATCTTCTTACTGGAAACATAAAATAATTCCATGTCTAATAAACAGCTACAATAAATTTAATAACCTTTCAGCTCCTGTTTTTTCTTCCGAACGATTAGCGATTTATAATTATAACTATCACAGTCTTATTTTAACACCTAATATTTATTTTGATATAAACATTAACCGCAATGAATTAAATATTAATAATTATTTTAATTTTTTTGTTGATGACCGTTGGCACGGGTGGCATCAGATTTATACTGATGCATCAAAACATGGCCAGTCGAGCATAGTCGGAGTTGGTGTCTTCCATAAGCAGTTCGATATTGTTCAAAAAATCAAGTTCCCTGGTGAAACATCCGTTTTCACCGGAGAATGTTTCGGTCTTGTAAAGGCTTTGGAATATATTTTATTGTTTAAATTACAAAGAACAGTTATATTTTCAGACTCCATGAGTGCATTGCGAGCCCTTTTGAAATTTCCATTTAAAGCAATACATCCACACCGTTTGATTTTTGAAGCTAGACATAAGTTATCTCTATGTGTTCAAGCCGGGCTTCATGTGAATTTCGTATGGATACCTAGTCATTGTGGTATATATGGGAATGAATATGCAGACAGAATTGCCAACCAAGCTGTAGAATGCGGTGATTTATTTCCTTTTTCAATTTTTTCTCGTGATTTGTTATCTTTACCCAGACATTATCTCAAGGCTACTTGGGATGATGTTTGGAAACAGAGCAGTAAAGGCCGACATTATAAAACCATTCAATCGTTTATAGATATGAAACCGTGGTTCTGTGATCGTGCTTTTCTTAAGTTAAGGCTTGACAAAAGAGCGATCACAGTTCTCATAAGAATGAGATTAGGACACACTTGTGTACCATCACATTTAGCTCGAATGAAAATTCGTACGGATCCATTCTGCAGCTGTGGTGAATTTGGAGATTTGAATCATACATTTTTCGGTTGTGTCCTTTATGATCATCTTCCTCTCATAAATAATCTCATAGCCTTACATGTTCCCCTTCCCACCAACATCAATATTCTTCTTTCCTCCCTAAATCCTTCCATTTATTTATGTTTAGTTTCGTTTATTGAAGATAATAATATCTTACTGTAAATATATGTATATTATATGTTTTTTTTTTCTTTGTTGCTCTCTTTATTATTATTTTAAGTATATTTTTATTTGTTTATTTAGATTAGATAGCACCTAATTTTAGTTAGTTTAGTATGTACTCCCCTGATTACATTCCTTTTCCAAATTTTCCGGTCCTTTTTTAAATAATTTTATTCCTTCCCTAATTTTTGAACATGGCAAAAGTAAAACGATGCCAAAATAGAAAAAAAAAAAAAAAAAAAAAAATCTATTTAGCGATTTTATTAAATTTATGGCTAATTTAAAGCTTTAAAATGACTACACATAGCCAAAAAGGGCCAATAGTAGACCCCGGTCTGTGCAGATGTTGTGGTGCGATAAAAAAATGTCGAATATTAACTGTGGAATATTTGTATTTGGGACAGAAAGAAGTGTATTCGGAGATGTTTGTTGATAGTTTCGGTTTACTCGTAAGTCACTATTTATATAATGCATTTATTTAAAAGATTGGCGGTATTTCGCTCCAAAATTGTTATTTTTTTAATATAGTAACGAAAAAAGCGAAAGTTTTTGGGCGTTTCACACAATGACCTCTGGTCCCAAACAAAGCATATTAGTTTTTTTAAAAATAAATAATTATAAAGATCGAAACATGCAGTAAAAAACATAACACAAATAATTTTTTGGTGTGGTATTTCAACCCAGGGTGAAAAGTTGCTATTTATTTATCTCTGGAACGTTGATAGCTAGAGAGTTTGTTTGTTTGAGAGAGACAGTTTGATTAAAGGAATTTTTTTATTTGTTTAAAATATGGTTTAAGTAATATTTAGAGGATAGCACACAATTAGTTCCACATATTTTACTGTCTTTATTAAGTAAACATGATTGTTTTTTCCACAGTTATCAAATTTAGACGGTGAAGAGTCTGGACGTTTAATATGCGCGACCTGTGTAGTAAGACTGCGTGATGCGAGAGCATTCCGATTACAAGTACTGCAATGTGAGGAGAGACTACTTAATGCGACCTTACACGTACATGAAGGTAAAATTGCATAAAAAAGAAATAATAAAAGTGTGTTAAAACCAATCATTAGTCTTGCCAAAACTTGAGAACGTCTGAACCGATTTGGACTAAATTTAACCTTCGAGATATTCATAGCATTCTAAAAACAGTTTTGAAAATAACAAAAAAGAAATGCTTTTTAATGCGAAAAATGTGAATGCATTTAGCATTCACATTTTTCCACGCGTACGGAGTAGCAGACATCAAGTAGCTATAAATCCTTATAATTGCGTGTATTTTATCCCGCATAATTAATAATAATAATCTTAATTACAGATGATAAAAATACTCTAAACACTGACCCCATAATCAAGATGGAAGTTCCAGAAGACATACCTACAGATCCTGGCAAGACAGATGTTGGAGAAGTAGCTCCAATAAATGAAATGATGGATGATGATGGTGGAGACCATTATGTGGATAGTGGTTAGTTTAACATGAATAATCTTCCCAGCCCATCAATGTCCCACCGTTGGGCATGAGCCTCATGTGTGGGAGGGTTATTGGTCTGCTATGCCACTCTGAACAGGTGTGTTGCAGTAGCGTAGTTCATTTATCGAGGAAGGCTATATAACCAATAGGGGCGAAGCATCAGTAGCAAATATTGCGAAAACGGGGAACATCTTCTGAATTTCTCGCGTACGGAGTCGTCGACATCAGCTAGTATTATGCATTAAATTATTATTATTTTAAAGTTACTAGGTATTTTAATTTATTTTAGATTCTTATTATGATTTCATTTCAGACTATGAACCATTAAAGATCGATAAAACGGTAAAAGTAAAAAAATCGCCGAAGAAGAAGAAATTGATTAAAAAATCTAGGATTACCCTCAGTTCTGTTAGAAGAAATACTCTGGATAGAAGAATAAAGCCCTCTAAGGATGAAACAAGTATGTTAAATCATTATATCCACAGATTTACCAGATTGTGTCATTGGCTACGTAACTTACTCGCTTAAAGACTCATAAATATCTATGTTTGCGTTAATTACGTCTATGTGTGCCTATATAGACTAATATAATTTGCTTAGTTCAAAAACTAAAAAAACTTAAATATCCTGAATATTTTTACAAATAATTGCATTGTTATCAGTCCTTAAAAGGCATGCAAAATTTCAGATAAGTCCGACTACTTTAAGTGGGTGAAAATCACTTTCAAAGAATCCTTTACATAAATTAATACATTGATAGATACATACCGAACATATATAAGCATGTTAAGCCTTCTCTTCTCAATGACATACTTGTTTTAGAGCTTGTAAGAGCGACGTTTGTAGTTTGCGAAAACTACTGTCACTTGAATTGATAACGCCATATCTTATTAAATTATGAAGTACCTACCATTTATTTATTTACGTGTCTTTAAAATCGAATGAGAACCCACTATCTGGTAAATCTGTGTTGGTATGTGCACAAGATTTTTACATAAAAGTTATTAAAGACGATTTAATAAAATTTGGTATAAAGATAGATATTTAGCCAAAAGAAGATTCAACATATTCTTTTGGCTAAATATGAAAAATGAAAATAAAAAATTGTTTGAAATACAAGGCAATTAAATTATCACATTTCCGCCATATTTAAGACGGGCTTCGTGGTCTAGTTATAATAAGTATTTAGCAGCAGTTTTTAAAAAAAACCTGAACTAACTGCATTATGTCTACGAAGAAGCGAAAATTAAGTGATGAACATCGAGTATTTAATGAGAGGTGGGAACTTGACTATTTTATATGCAACAACAATAATAAAATTCAGTGTATGATTTGTATGCAAGTTTTATCTGTGAGTAAAGAATACAATGTTAAACGTCATTATACTACTTTACACGAAGAAAAATATAAAGGACATGTCGGTGAAGCAAGGAAAGTTGTTGTGGCTGAGCATAAGAAAAACTAATGCAACAGACAAGTTTTTTTTCAAAAGTAAATACAGACAATGAACAAAGTTTGGCTGCTTCTTATGAAGTTTGTTTGCAATTAGCCAAAGCTAAAAAACCATTCAGCGATGGAGTTTTTATAAAACAATGCGCAATTGCCATGGCTCATCGCTTCATGCAGCCGAAATTGCAGAAGCGTTATCTCACCAAACAGTTGCGCGACGAATAGATGATATGGGCGAATGTGTTTCGAAAAAATTATGTGATTACATTGTACAATGTGAATATTATTCATTATGTTTGGATGAAAGTACCGACCAGACAGATATCGGTCAATTAATAATTTTTATTCGCTGTATTTCGAAAGATTTTTCAATCATGGAGGAAATGTTAAATTTAGTGCCACTACATGGCTCAACTAAAGGCAGTGATATCTTTGAAGCTGTTAATAAAACTGTTATGGAATACGGTGGGTTTCAAAAATGTTCTTGTATTGTGACCGATAGAGCAAAAGCAATGACTGGAAACGTTACAGGACTTACGGGACTTTTAAAACAAAATGGCATTGAATGCCCATTAATCCATTGCATCATACATCAAGAAGCCTTATGTGGAAAATCTTTGCGCCAAATAAATGCCATGAAAATAGTTGTTAAAATAACAAATCTTATTAGAGGCGGAAACAAAGCTTTGAGTCATCGTAAATTTCGTAACTTTTTAACAGAAATTGACGCAACGTACGGAGATCTGATATTGCATTCAGAAATCCGATGGTTAAGTGATGGTCAGTGCTTGCAGCGCTTTTTCGCTTTACGGAAAGAAATTCCCATATTTCTTAAAAATGAAATAAAATCTGATACAACTGATATGGAAACTAAAATGCAAGATCCTGCATTTGTTGCTGATCTTGCGTTTTTAACTGATGACACAACATTTGAACGAATTAAATTTAAAATTACAAGGCAAAGAACACAATATAGCCAACTTGTATGGATATGTGAATGGGTTCAAAAATAAACTGGGATTATTCAAAACATCACTGGAACAAAATGATTTTTCTTTTTTTCCATGTTGCAAAGAACTTTATAGCGAAATAGAAGGATGCAATTTTTCGGACCACCTCCAGTATATCGACGAGGTAATATTTGAATTTGAGCAGCGTTTTGCTGATTTCAAAGGATTAGAGAGCGATTTATCTCTTTTTACGAATCCATTAACAGTTAAAATAACAAGCGTAAAGACTGAATACCAGTTAGAATTATGTGACGTTCAGTCAGTTCAAGGGTAGAAAAGAGACAGGAATGGATTTTTTTAAGATCTTTGGCCACCGTTTCCCCAAGCTAAAAAATTTTGGCTTGAAAATGGGATCGATGATGGGCAGCACTTATTTATGTGAAAGTGCATATTCAACAATGAATTTTATAAAATCCAAGTATAGATCTTCACTGTCAGATAAATCGCTTCTTCATGCAATGCGCCTGGCAACAACGAATGTTGACGTGGATATCGATACTATTGTTAGAGATAAATTAACGAAAAATCAATAAACATACGAGGGGAGGTCCAAAAGTTCGTGGAATGAAAGGGTTTTAGTAAAAATGAAACAGTAAATTTATTTTTCCTTTTCAATATAATCACCCTTAAGCTGAATACATTTATTAGATCTATGAATTAATTTTTCTAAACCATCGTAAAAATATTTTTTATCTTTTCCCTCAAAATGAGCCAAAATTGCCTCCTTTACCTCATTGTCGTCGGAAAATTTCCTTCCCCTTAAGTCTTTTTTTAAATTGGGGAACAAATAAAAATCACTTGCGGCCAGATCTGGACTATAGGGTGGGTGGACTAGTGATTCGAAGCCATGCGTGTGTAGAGCAGCCATTGCAACTTTGCTCTTGTGAACCGGCGCGTTGTCTTGCAAGAGCAACACGCCCTTGGTCAATTTTCCCCGACGTTTTTCTTTGATGGCATCCTTTAATTTTTCTAGTATTGTTGCGTAGTATTCTCCGGTTATGGTCCTGCCCTTTTCTTTATAATCAATCAGTATTATCCCCTCACAATCCCAAAAAACAGTAGCCATCAACTTTCCAGCCGACTCCGACACTTTGAATTTCTTTGGCGGTGGTGTCCCCTTTTTATGCCATTGCATGGACTCTTGTTTGGACTCAGGCTCAAAGTGATGAACCCATGTTTCATCGCCGGTAACAATTCGCTCCAAAATCGGTCCAGGATCGTCGCCACACAACTCCAAAAAATGTTTTGACGCTTCGACGAGCTGCTGTTTTTGAAGCGGCGTGAGCATTCTCGGTACCCATCTTGCACTGACTTTTGTCATACCCAGGTGGTCATGTAGGATTCGCAAAATGGTGGTATCTGATACTCCAACTAATGCAGATAACTGTTTTTTCTTCAAACGGGTGTCCTCCAGTACAATTTTTTCCACTTTTTCGACGATGTCTGATGTGGTGGCCTCAACTGGCCTTCCTGAGCGGGGGTCGTCTTCATTCCACTCCCGACCATGTTTAAAAAGACCATGCCACTTGTAAATCATTGATTTACTAGGGCACTGTTCCCCGTAAACAGTTTCGATTTCATTCAAAATGGTCTGAGCGTTCTTTCCTTGCTTGGTAAGGAATTTAATGACCGCACGGTGTTCAATTTTCTCCATAGTTTCAGTTTTCTTCCGGATTGACGTGTTTAGCAGGCGAGTGTTCGTAAACGAATGACGCAATAGGGCTGAAACTCCATTTATATACTAATTATGAGTCCCCAATTAGTATGACACTAAGCGAGCGCCCCTATCCCCACTCCATCCCCTCCATTCCACGAACTTTTGGACCTCCCCTCGTAGAAAGACAAAATTACCCTGTATTTTATTTACTTGACAACTGAAAATATTTTTCTGGCCCTCCAGCTTTTGTATGAAATTTAATTAGCCCGCGAAGGTGTATAGTTTGGACAGCCCTAGTCTAGTGGTTCATGTAACGGACTGCCGATCAAGAGGTCGCGGGTTCGATTCCTGCTCGGGACAATCATATGTGTGATTTTTCTAATTGTAATACAAATGTTTGTACTGCGTCTGGGTGTTTCTATGTATTATAAGTATGTCTCCGTGTGGTGACGGATTAAGAATACAAGTGTCACGCCCCCATCTCCTCCCAGAGGTGCTGTAAAAGCCAACTACGGGATATTGCACAGAGATAACATCTTCTGTGAAAGACGGAAAACTCGAAACTAAACCGTGTGCCAACACGCCTGGTCAGCGCGGCACAGTAGACCATAATCCCTCCCAAAGTGGAGGAGGCCTGTGCCCAACAGTAAATGGACTGGGGAAGGAATAAGTATGTATTTACAAAAGAAAAGTAGTATATGTATTCTATCCGTATTCTGGTACCCATAACACATGTATATAAGCTTAGCTTGGGACCAGAGGACGTTGTGTGAAATGTCCATTAATATTTATTATTATTATGTTTCTCAGTTTGCAGTTCACGGGCTATTTCAATTTTTTTTTATTATTATTATTATTTATTTGTTTATTTTAATGTTATCATAGCAACGAATGGAATCCATTTATATTTTCTTTTACTTTTGTATTAATAATGCTCTCAGTGCCTATGTATTTACTCTAATAAATGTTGTTACAGAAATAGAAATACATTTCCAACACACAATCAAACGATCAGAAGTGGAAACTGAATATCAAAACTGCATCAACACAATTACTGTTGTAGAAAACTCATATGTTTGTCCATTTTATACGTCTTATAGCGATTACTACTGTATATATTGCAGAGAAATATACACAGATCCAGATAAACTAAGAGAACACACAGCTACCCACGATCCAACAACATTTAAAGACAATATAGCAGAAAGAAAAATACTTTTAGTCGACATCACTAAAATCGATTGTCGTTTATGTCTAACAAAAATCGATAACATAGATTCATTAAAAATACATCTCACTAATTGTCACGGAAAAAAATTCTATGAAACATCAAATGACTTTTTAAAATTCAAATTAACCGCCAATAATTTGACGTGTACGGAATGCGGAAGTGGTTTTAGTTTTTTTCACGCGCTAAAAAAGCATATGGCGGAACATTTCGGTACGTGTATTTGCGATATCTGTGGCGCGCATTATTTCGAAGAAAGAATGCTGATCTTACATCAAAGATCGCATCAAAAAATCGATGAATGTTTTTCTTGTAACGAATGCGGTAAAACTTTTAAATCTAAACACAGTAGATATTTACATGAAAGTAAATTGCATAAAAAAGAACCGACCTATCCGTGCTATAAATGCGATGAGGTGTTATTTTCTTATTCATTAAGGTATAGGCATATGATAGATGTTCATGGTGAAAAAAGAATGTTTCCATGCGAGCATTGTGATAGAGCTTACGATAGTAGGAAATCTTTGAGAGAACATAATAGAAGGTATCATTTAAAAATATTAAAACACCAGTGTGACTTGTGCGATAAAAGATTTTATCTGCCATCTAGATTAAAGGAGCATATGGCAACACATACTGGGGAAAGGAATTTTAGATGCGAATTTTGTGGGAAATCTTACCCGAGGCTACGTGGTTTAAAAGTTCATATGCAATCTCATAGTAATGAGAAAAAATATTGTTGTGTATTGTGTAACGCTTCTTTTACGCAAAATGTTAATTTGAAAAATCATATGAAACGACAACATCAGAGTTTGGGATTAGAAGGTGGATATCATGAGTAAAAGTGGCATTGAAATCTAGCGACTAGTGATGCGCGATTCATTAAATTAGTGTTTATTTGCACGTTGTCAATAGAAAACATCATCATCATTCCCGCACTTATCTCGTTGTTCTGTAATAATTCAAGAGGGAGAGTAAATCAAACCACGAGAACAGATTAAACACTGATTATTTAAATATTACATATTTAATACATGTGTAGGGACACAATATACTGATTTCATTGTTTGCAAGTAGACGTATGTCAACAGGCCTACGAATGCATAAAGACCATTGTACTAGCCACCTTAGTTATTATATATGTCGTAGGAGACTTGATTAAAATAGTTTACTTAGGGATTTTTAGTTTTAACTTAGGATCCAAGATTGTGATGTGGGTCCTTAAATGGTGTGAATGGTGAGTAATTCGTTTATTTACTGTAGTTGGTGAGACTGAATGGTGACCCGTTGAAATTTCATAAAAGGATCCTTCCAAACCAGCTACACGTGTCGTAAGCCACGGATCAATCTCATCGTAGTTAATAGAATGTTGTAGTTAACGTAGTTAGCTTATTCAGCATTACAGGGTGTTTGGATTGGAGACTACCCTGGCAATAATTACAGGTGATGTCTACGGTGATTTTCTCCGATATATACAAATATATTTATTACAGTATGTATGGGCCTATTGTTTGCTCGCCGGCTAATTTATTATATACAAATATATTATGTATGGATTCATTGTATGCAACACTATGCGTGTCAGCAGTATTAGGAATATATAGAAACGATTGTTCTCCTTACCTATATAAGTTATTACTATATTAAATATATAGAGTCGCAAATAAACGCCATGCAAGTCCGGACGTATTTCATTTTATCCTCTAACCGACGCACCACGACATTTAAACCTATTGTTCATATTACGATAGATTTTGCCTGATTGTTACTCTTGTCCGCCTGCCTGACGTCAATCCTCCTTGTGTATGTGCGCAGGTGTCACGCGACGTGGTTCTCTCGGTCAGTTCTTACGAGCTCCACGGGTAAGAGACTGGAAGGTTAGTAAGGTTACACTTGTGTCCTAATTGTCCGTCACCCCACGGACGATTATTGTATTAATTTATTTTTATGCTTGTTAAGTAAAATAAAAACCGGTCAAGTACGAGTTGGACTCGCACGCTGAGGGTTTCGTATCTACTATTGGTCTTATTCATATTGACTTATCGGAGGTTTAAAAGTTCGCTAAAATCGGTTCGCGAAAATTGTCAAAACTTGTTATTCATAATAGTTTTTTTACGCTAACACGTATATTATCTCTCCGATAAAGTCTCCGTTTAAACCTCCGATAAGTCATTATGAATATGTAGATTGAAAAGCATAGATAAATATAAATGATAAGCTACAGTTAATTAGTACAAAATAAAATCCTTTATTTGTGTAGTTCTATTATTATGTAAGTGCCATAAAACTTGCATAAAACTTATAACGCAGTACAATTACCTACTAATTACACAACGAACATTTAATTAGCGAGAATTTAAATCAATTAGCGCCATCTACATACGATATACCTATTTTGACTTTACTTGAAGTGACGTCACATTACAGACGAAAAAATTTAATTCTTTAAACATGAAATTCCATACTATGTAAATGTATTTTCGACGGGCCTCGTGGTGTAGTGGTTCATATAACGGACTACCGATCATGAGGTCTCGGGTTCGATTCCCGGTCAGGACAACCATTTGTGTGATGTTTTTAATTGTCATACAAATGTTTGTACTGCGTCTGGGTGTTTACTATGTATTATAAGTATGTATTTACAAAAGAAAAGTAGTATATGTATTCTATCCGTATTCTGGTACCCATAACACAAGCATAATTATAAGCTTAGCTTGGGACCAGAGGACGTTGTGTGAAATGTCCATGAATATATATTATTATATTATTTAAGCAAATTTTCTATCACAATAAGAACTATTAATTCATTAACAATTTAATAGCACTTTAGTTACAAATTCCTATGAATAATAAAATTTTAGTAAACAAGAGTGGAAAATGGGCATACGACGCGGTCTAGACCATCTTATTAATAACATTCATGTTCAAATGTTATAATGAAAACCCTCTATAATGAAAAACCTCTCCTCTATCTTTTATTTTTATAAAACAGCAAATTTAATGAAATATCGTTAGAATAAGTATCGGAAATGCAAGCGCTATCTGCCGCACTCAGAGACATTTAATGGTTACTTAGGGAGCTCTTTAGTATTGATTTAAAAAAGTAAAAGATAAGTTAAAACTTTTTAAATCACTACTAAAGAGCTCCTTAAGTAACCATTAAATGTTAATGGTTACTTAGGGAGCTCTTTAGTATTGATTTTAAAAAGTAAAAGTTAAGTTAAAACTTTAAATCAATACTAAAGAGCTCCTTAGGTAACCAATAAATGTCTCTGAGTGCGGCAGTTAGTTGTGATTGTTAGGTGTTAGATGGCGCTTTTACAAACTTCATGTTATGATCCTGGAAAAATATGACCTTTGGAAAAATAATGTTTTCGCGTAATGTGATAACAAATCTAAAGTTTTCGGATTTTTCCCAGTATGACCAGACTTGAAATTTGGGTCAAAGTTAGACTAGATAGTCTAACTCTGACCCAAATTTCAAGTCTCTAGAGTAACGGTAGTAGGCCCTGAATTTTGATTCCTGAATTGCGGCGAAAACTATGTGCTCCTCGTATTTTTTTAATATTTTCTTATTGCTTAGAGAAATCAAGTTGATTATATTTTTTGAAGTAAGGGACCGCGTAGATCTACATTTGATATGAGTTTCAAGTTGATACCTTCAGCCGTTGATGAGTAAAAAAAGTTTGACAGACGGACAGACAGACTCAGACACCGGAGTGATCCTTTATGGGTTTTACGAAACTCTAAAAAGACAAGAATCCATAAATGTCATACCAAACGGTCATTTTTGCGTTGAAATGTCAAACGTCGTACGACCAGACGCGATCTTGTCGCGCCGTGAGCGGTGCCCAATTCTGCGGTCATTTTTGCGTTTAGACATGCCTACTTTTCATACAAAGCAGTGAGAACCTCTTGAATATAAAATTCGGACGGCATTTTCAATACAAAGCCAGAGTTGGTCGCGCGACCGGGTCGCGGAACTTCCGAAGGCCACTTTTACATTTTGTCATTATCCCTTCATTCCCACTATTGGGCACGGGCCTCCACTTCTAGAGCATTTGGTCTCAGTAGACCTAATACTCCTGTTTAGAGTTGGTAAGTAACGCCGCCGCGGCGTGAAATAAGAATCATTATGTATGTTATAAGAATATTTTTAATAAATAAAATATGATTTTGTACATAGTAAATTATTAGATTTTAAATTATGAATGATTATTGTATTGTTATTATTAAATATTCACGCATACATACATAAGACTTCCTCTGGTCCCAAACTTATCGCAATTATTATTGTGAATACAATATAATGTTTGTGAAAAGCACATAAATATTTGTGCTTTTCGCACTGCATCTCGTTGATAACTTTCCCCGTTTTTCCAGCATTTTTCACTGGTGATTTGCTCCTATTGGTCGCAGCGTGATGTTGTATAGTCTAAAGCCTTTCTTATTAAATGTACCTACTATCCAGCACTGATTCTTTTTTAAATCGAACTAACGGTTTAAGGTAAATTAGCGCGTGTAAACAAACAAATTCTTCAGTTTAGATTTAGTTCTAGTCTGTGCTTAGTTTGGGACTAAAGGACGTTGTGTAAAATGTCTGAAAATTATTAATAAGAAATGTAATTAATACCGTAGCAGGTCTGGAGCGAGCCATTGCATATAGCTAAGCTTAGTGTCGCAATTAATGTACAACTATTTATTTAAATAAATTATATGAAATATTATTATGGCTTCATTTATCATGTGTACAACAATCCTTCTGCAGGCAAAGACTCTCAAAACAAAACACAGGGCTCCATCACTTGGGTGGATTATATTCTACTATGACGCCTGAGTATGCATACGACCAGGCATGTTGGCACATGGTTTATTTTTAAGCTATTTTGAGTTTTCTGTCTCTCAGAGGGATGTTATCTGTATTCAATATTATTTATCTAGGTTTTACAACACCCTGGGAAGGAAAAGAGGTGACACCATACGAACAAAAAATTTACTAATCCTCACTATCCTCGTCCTTCACTAGCTAAACTGCTTAACCGATTTTTATAAATTTTTGTGAATAGGTCTCTAGAGTATTCACAAAAATTTGTTATAATTCCGAGAGAAAGGAATTACGTTATGTTGAAACCTATATTAGGATGAGTTAACTTAAAATTGGATTAACGATTTGATTCGATTTTGACGTTGAATAATAATTTATTTCAATGTTGCTATCTTTTTCAAAGAACTTTATTATAACTTCTTTATCTTTTTTCAATATATCGGAATGAAATATCGATTTAATTATATACGACAAGTCTAGTCTGGCTGGCAATATTTTTCTGCTCTGCTCTGTATTTTATTTTTGGAGGTTATGTTATGTATTGTAAATACGTTGTTTGTTTTGTTTCCAATAAATAATAAAAAATTCTAATGTAATTTGTGTTTAAAATATTTTAAGAGCGTTGAGTTGAACTTCCGCCTTTCTGTTTACTATTTACATTGTTACGATATGCCTCAGTATTTGTGTTCTATAGTGTGGAAAAGTGTATGTTTATGGACTGAAAATGCCTAGACGTTGTGCATTCGGTTGCATGAGCTATACAGGTTAGTTATTATTGCCTTACATACACAACTTACATAGTCTAAAAAAATAAAATATTGACTGACTGACTTATTATATTGCAGCCGCAACTTGGCAAAGGTTAGGTCTGTGTACGTCAATACCCCATTTTCTTATCTGGAAGCTGTAAAACTGTAGAGGTATTACAGCTTCCAGATAAGAAAATGTTTGGGAGGTTTTGTACACTACGCCATGCTGACAAGATGTGTTAGTATAGACCTTTGTTTAGAGTTTTTCTTCTCTCACAAAAGATGTTTATGTTATCTCTGAACTGGCTGTTACAGCACCCTGAAGAGAAATAGAAAATTAAATCCCAGGAGTGGTTTGGGTGTAGTGGAGGTAAAGTTAATACAATAAAATTTTTAAAGTGAAACTTTTATTACATCGTCTCAAACTTTTTAATCTGTGTGTTGCAAGTCGCGTGACGGATTTTTAGTTAAATCTCTATAATGTGAAAAAAGGTTTCACTTTTACCGTGGCTTCATAAAACCACACAATCCTTTTTTCTTTTTTTTTTGGATTTGATTTATTTATTTTATATAAAATAAATAAATATTCAATATATTTTCTAATATTAGCACAACTCATTTCGTTTTACGGATTTAGACGCGTGTATTTGTTATATTGATATTATACTGGTCTTAGACTTAGCCTTACCTGTTACCATGGTGACTGCAAAGTGTCCGAAACGTCGGGCTAAAATTCAAATCTGTAGAAAGTGGTTTTATTTAGATATTCAATATATTTAAAACTATTTATTGAACTAGTCTTTCAGTCACACATAATTGACATAGGCACAACTTAAAAAAAAATAAGCAGAGACAAAAACTTCATGTAAAATAAATATCTGACCAATTTTTCCAATACTAACGATATTTTGTTTTAATTATAGGAGTAACATTACACAGATTTCCAAGTTACAGAAAATTTCCAGAACGGTTTGCCAAATATGTGGAACTTGTTGGAGGTACATTAGAAACAGAAGCTGACTATAAATTTTATGCAGACAAAAGAGTCTGTGATCTACATTTCAATGATCACGATAAAAATAGATTGAACCGTGTTCATGCATCTGCTATACCTTCTCTGTACTTATATGGTAAGTTGTTACTTACTGTTATAAACATAAAACAAAGTAAAGGTCTTTACAAATCTTTTCCAGTAATGAATGTATTGGATTTAGTACTTTCACTTTATTTACAGGACAATTATTTATGACATGTTTGTTTATATATTTGTTACACACAAAATTTATCCTGTATCTGGGTTTTTACTAGTTATTCTTTCCAAAAAAGAGTGGTTTATCCGTATTCTAGTGGGAACTATTTATTTTATAATTATGGGTGTAATGCAAGAAATAAGGTTAGCTAGGTACCTATTTAAGGAAGTAATTTATACAGACAATGAGCTACCTACGTAATACTATGTTTATCTCCAGTTTAAAAACAAAACACAAAAGTCGCTTTCACGTTAGTGATAAAAATTCAGAAGATGGCTCTCTCTGGTCAATTTTGTGTATTTATTCAGTGCAAAATTATGTAAAGATTGCGGTAATATTTTTTTGATTATTATATTTAAGTAATAATGAAGAATGTGATCTAATTTTGATTATTAGCACTCCATATTCTCTGTCAAAAATAAAAAATAGTGAAAGTGTTACGTCCAACCTGGCGTTTTAATGTGATAATAGTGGTTAAGAGTGGAAGCGTGATATGTCTCAGGCTCAAACGGGACGAACATATTACTGCAGTACACAGCGCTAATATCATCGCAATTCAATTTTATATGAATATACACAACAAAGATAACTAGTTTTTATACACAACTAGCTGGCCCGGCAAACGTTGTTTTGCCTTACCAAAAAAAAAGTAAAAAAAATAAAATTAAAAAAATTGGTCAAGTGCGAGTCGGACTCGCGCACGAAGGACCATTATCTATGCAACATAAGGCAACGTTATTAGTATCGAGCAAGAAACGGTAAAAAAATCATGTTTGTTGTATGAGAGCCCCCCTTAAATCTTTATTTTATTTTATTTTTAGTATTTGTTGTTATAGCGGCAATAGAAATACATCATCTGTGAAAATTTCAACTCTCTAGCTATCACCTGTCTTGAGATACAGCCTGGTGACAGACGGACGGACGGACGGACAGCGAAGTCTCAGTAATAGGGTCCCGTTTTTACCCTTTGGGTACGGAACCCTAAAAAAAAAGGAATATAAACCTCACGGAGCCCGAGACCTTTCCAACGAATGCAAAACCGCGGAAATCGATCCGTGCGTTCTGGAGTTATAGCGTCAGGAAGGAAAACCCGACTTATTTTTATATAGTAGATGAATTTACGTTAAGAGGATACCAAAATAGCTTCGTGCATTTTTCTATGTACGAAGTTTTCATTGTTTCTTTAAATTGAATGGCTAGACCTCTAATTTTTAAGTATATGTTTTTTCAATATATGATCTAGGATCGCATAAACTCAGAAACGCGATTGAAAAAAGTTTTCTCGATAGAAAATCTTAGCGAAACAACCTCTAAAATTTTTTTATTTTTTTCATTTGTCGGTCTATTATCGCGTATTAACTAATGAAATTACTTTAAAAACATAAGTAACTATTATATATAGAAACACGTAAATCAGAATTAAAATATATTTAGTAGATTTTGAGTAAATAGGAAAAGTATCCCTAATTCTTCATTTTCTGTGCCTACTGGCTGTGTTAATATGTACGTGTCGGCGATGATATACGATAATATTGATGTAGGCCCTTAACACGTGGGCGACGCACTTTTCGAGCGCTCAACCAGGCCGAACGTGAATACCGTCACAAGGCTGATATAATAAAATTAGCGAAACAATAAGACGCGACGTGTGCTCGCTACCGAAGTAATTGCAGACTGAAGGTCAAGTGCAAGCACCCCGGTGCATTTCAATGTCAATGTCATCGATAGTGATGTGACACAACTACTTTAGGGATGTCCGTGCGCATACTTAATGGTAATGCGCATATTTGGAAAATAGATGTTGGCCGATTCTCAGACCTACTGAATATTCATGTAAAATTTCATAAAAATCGGTCAAGCCGTTTCGGAGTAGTACGGTAACTAACACTGTGACACGGGAATTTTATATACAGGGTGTGGTGTAAATGGTGGTCCAACGCTAAGGTGGTTATAGTTCAAGTATTCACCTATCATATAAAAAAAAAATTAACCATTTTTAGCCATTGGTTTCGGAAATATGATTTTTTTTATTTTTTTGTAAAAAATCGATAAATCTTATATATAAAATTCACGTGTCACAGTGTTAGTTACCGTACTCCTCCGAAACGGTTTAGCCGATTTTTATGAAATTTTACATGCATATTCAGTAGGTCTGAGAATCGGCCAACATCTATTTTTCAAATCTTTTTTTAGGGTTCCGTACCCAAACGGAAAAACGGGACCCTATTACTGAGACTTCGCTGTCCGTCCGTCCGTCCGTCCGTCTGTCACCAGGCTGTATCTCAAGAACGGTGATAGCTAGAGAGTTGAAATTTTCACAGATGATGTATTTCTATTGCCGCTATAACAACAAATACTAAAAAAAATAAAATAAATATTTAAGGGGGGCTCCCATACAACAAACATGATTTTTTTACCGTTTCTTGCTCGATACTAATAACGTTGCCTTATGTTGCATAGATAATGGTACGGAAACCTTCGTGCGCGAGTCCGACTCGCACTTGACCAATTTTTTTAGTATGGCAAAACAACGTTTGCCGGGTCAGCTAGTATTTTATAAATGAGAATGTAACTTCGACAAATGACATTATTTTTTGAGTGTGTTTTTGTGTTGTACGGGCGAGTACTAGCACTAGCACATGCATTTTCGTTTTTTCATGTAAACCCCAAAAATAAACCAATAAATAAAAAAAACTGAAAATTATTTTGGTAAAATGATAATGATAAAAGACAATGACGTCTGCTTATGTATATTAACCTGGCTCGCTGGAGCTATGGTTAAATTAAAGTGACGTATTATGAACAGATCTGATTATGACTATCTTAATATATATAAATCTCGTGTCACAATGTTTGTCCTCAATGGACTCATAAACCACTTAACCGATTATAATAAAATTCGCACACCATGTGCAGTTCGATCCAACTTGAGAGATAGGATAGTTTAAATCTCAAATTATAGTCGCAATTTTAATTTATTGCAAATTATTTGTCTACCCCTATCATTTGTATGGCAAAACAACGTTTGCCGAGTCAGCTAGTATGACTATACTAGTTGATGGCAGATTAAAAAAAAATGTGATTTATTCTGGGCCCTGAGTCGGGTATTTCAATTCAACGGTGTCACAACTGTACCATTATTGTACCATTATGGTGCAATAGTAAAGTTTTTGGTAGTCTACTATTAATGTGTCGTCATCATGGTCGTCATAACGACTTCATCATTGTCTTACAATTGTCAAAGTGACATAAATTGCTAGTCTCGTACACAACTGCTTCACAATTGCAATTCAATGACTGAAATGTTTCGGTAGTCTGCTATTTTGAATTTGACAGTAATATTTTTAAATTGTGCTGTGTCGACAGATTGCCATAAATAAAAAATAGATAGATAGAAATATTAGAAATTGTTCTTTGTAATTTATTGCAATTTACTAATCTCCTAAACTTCACATTGCTTTTTATACTAATAAATAGTATGTACAAATATATTTAAATGAAGTCTAGCATGATTAAATGTTTAAATTTATTAGTAGTTTTTCGAAAATCACTTCAACTAACGCATTTTTAAAACGGCAACACATACATACCATTCTAACACAATCCATAGATAAAAGAGACCGAAAATTCAATGCATAGATAAAAGAGATCGACAATTCTATTACCATTGAAAGACCGTTATGACGGCATATAGCAGACTACGGATATTTGACTTCAATTGCAACGGTATCGTGCCGGTATTGTGCCGGTATGACAATTGTTCCAAAATAGTGGACTTGAGCACCTGTTCTTTTTAGGGTTTTGTACCTTAACGCGTTCAATGCTGAATAATTTGCGAATTTATAGCCAATGCTAAAAAAAGAGTCATTCGCCCAGTGCTGAGAACGCGTATGTGCGTTCAAAAAATTTTTCGCGTAGTGCTAAGAACGCTTATATGCGTTCATAGAAAACTCGCGTAGTGCGGCTGGACGCTATAGCGCGTTGTCTTTTACCTTCCCGCAGTGCGGCGGACGCTTATGTGCGTTCGGTAACTTTCGAGTTTTATGACTGTCATATAACAATTACGGGTCATATAAATGTGTTGGATGGATAAAGGTGCTTCCACACTAGTGTTTATTTGTAAGAGATTTTGTGAAGTTTACGCCATAATATATCTTCGTTCGGTTTTGTTAAAATAGTAAGTTATACCTTAATAAAACAGTAATAGTAAAAGTAACTTCTCCCGAAAGCCCTTTTATTCTTAATTTTTTTTAATTTACGACTTTTCGCCCGCCTCGTGATAGACTCGCTCTTTTAACTAAACTAATAGGTAGTTTTAGTCTATTTATAAATGGATAAATAGACTAAAACTACCTATTAGTTTAGTTAAAAGAGCGAGTCATAATAAAATTATTTCAATAATCTATTGTACTAAATTAGGTTATTGTTGTCGTCGCCGCCGCCCCCCCCCCCCCTGCAAGATTCGTAGCAGAAACCTGACTAGTGTGTAGTCTCCTTTACAATTCCACATTTTACGACCGCTTCGAAACAATAGACACCCAGAATACACGCTATAAACGCACAGGTGCGGCGCACCCCGCTTGCCTACAGATTTTTTTTTGTATGGACGCGTATACGCGTCGGCCCGCACTTGGTGAAGATCAGAAAAACGCACATAAGCGTTAGCCGCACTGAACGTAATAAAGGTAAAAACGGGGCCCTATTATTAAGACTCTGCTGTTCGTCTGTCTCTGTGTTACCAGGCTGTATTTCATGAACTGTGATAGCTAGACAGTTGAAATTTTCACAGACGTATTTCTGCTGCCGCTATTACAAAAAATACTAAAAACAGAATAACATATTTAAGCGGGGCTCCCATACAACAAACGTGATTTTTGTTATATTGGTCATATTTTTGTTGTATAGGGGATAGACTGAAACTAAATTCCCATGTGGGTGGAGCTGCAGGGGTCAGCTAGTAGATGATATGATAATAATAGTATTAGTTGTATAGGCTTGATTTTTATTTAGTTTCTTTTGACACAATATCCTTTGATACCAGTATTGCTTCTGCTATGGGTACCAGATTACACATATATTTCTTTATATATTTTTGTAACTACATACATACATTTTATACATAGATTATACATAGTACAAGTCAGTATTTGGGTTGATCACACAAAAAATTGTCCTGAATGTGCATCTCAAATTGAACCCCTAACCTTGTGCAGAGAAATCAATATCGCTACTGACTGTATCGCAAGCCCGTCAAATAGTTTATAGTTGTTAAGGCTGATTTACACAGGGTCAGTAACTGACTACAAATTCGAGGCAAGTCAGTGCTGACCCGAAAAAAAACCTGTGTGAACTGATTTGAAGTCAGTACAGTGGCTTGAAGTCAGCGCTGACTTGAATATTCGGACACGAATATTTTAAAGTCAGTTGGCGCCGCCACCCGTGCACCCCCGCGCCAGCCAAATAAACCCCGTGTAAACAGACAAGTCAGTGCGTGGTTAGTCACTGCCGCTGCGTTGTAGAGTGACCACGTTTTTTTCTAAAAAGTGAGTAAAGATAAAAGTGACTAAGGAACCGATAGTTCATTCCTGAAGCCAAAAATGTCAGCGTTATTTCCAGTTTAATTTTGGCTGGTAAAGCATCTCTCATGAATGTATCATGTCGTTGAATAGAGCTGAGCTCGATATCATTGACAGCAATTCGTCAAAATTCTGTGGTGACATCCTCATAGCCAGTTTGTACTCCGCAGGATCTTCAAATCGCAATTGCTTCAGCAACAAAGCAGAGCCACCAGTTTCGTTTCTATCGTCAATCCATTTTCTTACCCATTGTCGTTTATTTTTAGTTATCTCATTTTCTACCATTTCTATTAACTCATTCAACAGCAAAATTGATAAATTTTTCAACAAATAATTAAATCGTCGTTTTAGTTGTTTTCGCGAATTCATTTTTCCCACTGACTTCACACACGTGTGCTCACCGTGAGAAACGCACCACTACTACTTACTTCATGTAAACAGTTAAAGTCAGTCGCGGCGCCGACACTGGCGCTGCGACTGACTTGTCTACTGACCCTGTGTAAATTAGCCATTACTCTAGTAATAGATGTGATATGCTTAACAGTCTAACAATAGAGATTGGAAATTCGAAATTGAGTACTATAATCAACATGCATTAAATATTTACAGGTTCAGCACAAGTATTTAGTCACAGTGTTGCTGTTGGTGCCTTAACCCTTTTAAGAAATGGGAGCATACCACAAGAATGTCAATCATTGATACCTTTCATATCAATAATTGACAATCTCTGTGATTCACTGAATGTCAGTAGTTTAACCAAACAAGACTGCAAATTTTACAAGATGGCAATTAAAAAAAATTCCAACCATCATGACTTGTGGCGTGATTGTTTGAAAGTATTGAAGGCAGTAAAATTCACATCAGTTAAAAAATTTAATAATAATATTCAAGTTGTTGAGTCTGTTGTTCCAACCATAAAAAATTTAATTAGGACCACAGCAGGATTTCACTGTTTGGAATGTTTTATCTAAAAAGTATGGTTTTATCTTCAAAGTACCTATATGCAAATCTTGCAAAAATTGTGGGAAAGATTTAATTAGCATTGACAATGCCGAGAATTCCTTCATAACTGCAAAGGAATATCATAAAACAAAAAAATAGTTATGCTATCCTTCTCCATAATTAAATAGATGTTTTGAAGAATTTCAAAGCATCTGTAACATTGTAAGCTTAAATAACGTTTATTATTAAATAAACACAAATGAAATCAGTACACTTTTTTATTTATATTTAGGTGTTGGTTTTACCAGTTAGTGAGTTTCTCGCAATTTATATTGTATTATATTATAATATATATTGCTCGCAATCGATGTTTTACCATTCCTAAATCCTAATTAAATCCCATTAAATAATAAAAGCTTGCATGAATGTCTACATAGAGATATATAAATACTGAATTAGTAACGGAAAAAGTTAAAAGATGGCGCTGCTTCAAATATGGGGACAAAAAACGTCGTCTTGTCTCTCTTCATAGTCTTCATATGTTTAATAACTTTTTGGTTTGGAACTGTCCAGCCCACGAAGTATAGATACAAGGAGTCCGAACGTAATGTTGAACGAATGGTCTCAATTTAAGGGACAGATTTTTGCCGGTAGTGTGCGCCATTTTTCAAGAAGTACTCGTTTGAACTATTGACACTTGTGGAAAAAAATATTCTGAGAAACGTGGATATAAATATAAGTTTTAGGAAATTTTTCGAGTGCTTTAAACCCAACAATACAGAGAAGGTCAAGAGATATTCTGATATTCTATACTAGCATCGGTACGTCCTGAATACTTGCGCAGCCAGTGGCAGAAAATAGAACTATGATCTGGGTTGATTATTGTGTACACGAAATATTATGGAAAAGCCTATACCGTTCGGACTCCTTGTATCTATACTTCGTGGTCCAGCCACTGCTGAATACTTTTAAAAATGTCCAATCCAAATTCTAGGAAATCATGTGTTGTGCCTAAATGTAAAAATACAACTACCAATTCGCCGGCAAAGTTGTTTTTTATTGTTCCAAAAGACGTTAATAAGCGAAAAAAATGGATAAAAGCTATGAAGAGGTTAAATCCATTTGGAGTTAAAAGTACAGTTTATTGTTGTGAAGACCACTTTGACGTAAGTAGAGCTGTAAAAGTAACGAAAAAGAGTACCCTTATGTATTCGTTACTATACTTACTTACGTCACGTAAGTATAGTGATCATAATAAAGGTAGTGTATTATTTTCATATTGTAATGAAACAATTTGTAACCGGATTAATTGCGTGTTTATTCATTTTACATTGGCAGGAAAAATGTAAAATCAATAACTACGCGATTAATCCGGTTGAGAATAATTTCATTATAACATACAGTGACTTTACTATTAAAATCTTCTGTAGTTCACATTTATTTAATACCTATAAACATAAAATCTGGTCAGAGGTTCAAAACCTTTGGTAACAGAACTTTCCGTTATGTTTTTACAAAGTATTACATAATATAATATCTTGAGAACAATGCAGCTGTTATGCGTTATTCTTGGATTTCTATACAAGTTTTAATGTATACTAAACTGCCTACTGCTCTGCTTGTGTTCGCTAGGTGTAGTTGGCTACTAAGATTTTTTCTTGTTTTAGATTGAAAATGATATGGAGAACTATATTAAATATAAGTTGGTCGGGGGAAGAATTAAACTAAAACAGGGTATAGTTCCACACAAATTCAAATGTCAACAGGAAAAGGTAGATAAACCTAAGAGATCTGCACTGCAAAAACATAATCGTATAGAATATTTTGAGATACTATTAAATAATGATGAAACTTCGACGTTAGAAAAACCTATTATTGTTAGCTGTGAAGACAAAATAATAATAGAAGATCCATTAAGTTTTGGAAATAGTCATCAGTGTTTAGAAATATCAAAAAAAAGTAAGGGAGTGCAAGTAAATCTAAAAGCTAAAGGTGGCCATAAATCAACCATGACTTTTAACAAATATTAAAAATAAAAGAGGAAAATTATATTTTCACCAGATACAGTATCTTTTGGTAGTATGAACTACACATCTTCAAATACCTCAATACATGAAATGTTTAACCTCGATCAAGAATACTAATGAAGATTCAGATTTGGAACCGGAATGTGACACTCTTTTTTTAGAAATTCTGTGCAAAAGGCTGCTCTTTTATTTTATCCATATCTAGAGAACCACAACTGTTGTTAGGTTTACCTAAAGAATGCTATTTTTGTATATAATGCGCAACCATTAATCCATCTGTTTTAGGTCTGATTATCCTTTTTCAAATCCTTAATTAATTTTATTAATCAAATAATATTTACTATTATTAGACTATTAATTTAATACGCGGACGAAAACACAACAAATACTGCGCAAGCTATTACACCTACTACTATAACCGCGACTTGATACTAAGGCGCTGCCTCCACGAGCGAGAGAATCGCGACGAGTCCGCCCTTATATCGTCGGACAATCTCCACGAACGAGCGATAATTCCGCCGCGTATCGTAACGTTTCCGCGGCGACTCGCAACGGTATCGCCGCGTTTCCTTGACGACACTTTGCGAACGAACGAGAGGCAAAGCTGAAATAACCCTGTGTTTGAGAGCGCGCCCGCTGCGCGCTCGTCGCGGCGGGCTAGCGACGATGCAATGACGTTTCGCGCGCTCGTTGCCACTCGTCGCATCGCGGCGATAATATCGCCGTGTGGAGACGGTTCTCTAGAGAGTGTATAGAAATACGTGGCACGACGATAATATCGCCGCGATTCTCTCGCTCGTGGAGGCAGCGCCTTAGCGGCCCGCGAGGCGAGTTGTGACATGACGTCACAATCGGTCACGTGACTGATAGCGGGACTCGATATTTTTCGAAACTTTGCCTATAAAATCAAAAGTACTAGATATTTTTGACTACAACAAAAACTAGTGTATTTGTATACATACAGGCTTTACTGAGACAACATTTCAAGCGATTTGGCATACCTAGTAACATTCGAAGAAATATAAATTTTTCGAAAAAACGGTGAACTTTGGTACCGCAGAGCACCAAAACTAGAGTGAAGTGGCAACTGGGTGTTCTACTCTCGCCTTTTACATCTTTATGCCTGTCCATAATTGAGCTGAAGAAAAAAAAATCCGATTTACCTCCCGTCCGTACATAGTGCGGCGCTTTATTGTCTCTCCCTCTGTGGGAAAAAGGTGTGATGATGTATCTTTCTTTTAAGGTCATCCACCAAGAGAACCTAATGTGGAAGATGCAGAGTATTTGGACTCATCGTGCGCAGACGGGGGCTCGGCAGATGATGGTGTTTGGTTGGATGTAGGAGATTCATCAAACGATACACCTGAAAAAGAATATAGCGAAGGTATGTGCTGACTAATCCAGTGGTTAACATAATTATTTGATATACTGCCCGCTTTGACAATAAATTATCTTTAGCGTCACCATTTTATTTCACCTACTTAAAAACCGCCATAGCCCGAATTTTGTTTTGGGTTTTTTAGACCTGCAACGCTCACAAAGGCGTTCTCGAGAATTTGGGAACGGGTGTGGTAGTCCTTGTGGTGAAGGAGTAAGAAAACAAATGTAGTCTTGTCTATTTCTTCTGGGTGCTGTAAGACCCAGCTATGGCTTATTATATGCGTATACAATCTTATGCGAGAGATAGACTCACTCTCGTGGCCGTCTTTCTGACTGCCCATCTTTCAAAAATTTTTACTCAGCAACAGCTGAAGGTATCAACTTGAAGCTCATACGATATGTAGTTCTATGCGGTCCCTTGCTTTTTAGCGTTTCATACAAACCCTTATAGTCTCACTCTGGTGTCCGTCTGTTAAACTTCTTTTATTCAGCAACGGCTGAAGGTATCAACTTGAAACTCATACCAAATGTAGATCTACGCGGTCCCTTACCGTAAAAAATATAACCAACCTGATATTTGTCTAAGCAATAAGAAAATATTTAAAAAAAATGAGGAGCACAGTAGCGTCATTTGAATAGTTTTCGCCGCAATCGGGAATCAAAATTAAACTCCTATGTAACGTTACTCTAGAGACTTGAAATTTGGCTCAGAGCTAGACTAGATACTGGTCATATTGGGAAAAATCCGAAAACTTTAAATTTGTTATCACATTACGCGAAAACATTATTTTTCTAAAAGGTCATATTTTTTCAGGATCAGCACATGAAGTTTGTAAAAGCGCCATCTAACACGTAACAACCACAACACATTTTACTAAACTTTTATTATATCTACATAGGATTTTGGAACTAAAGTGCTATTAAATTGTTAATGAATTAATTGTTATTATTGAGATAGAAAATACATTTACATAGTACGGGATTTCATGTTCAAAAAATTACATTTTTTCGTTTGTAATGTGACGTCACTTCAAGTAAAGTCAAAATATATATTTCGTATGTAGATGGCGCTAATTGATTTAAATTCTCGCTATTAAAATGTTCATTGTGTAATTAGTAGATAATTCTACTGCATTTCCAGCTTTTTGGCACTTACTTATGTATTAGAACTTCACAAATAAAGGATTTTATTTTGTGAGCTGGCAATGACCCGAACTTCTAATAGATTAATGGTTTTTGTAAACACAATAACATTAATGCAGCTAATATGTATTGTATCCACCACCCACCACATTTACTACGCCAAAATTAACTGTAGCTTATAATTTATCTACGCTTTCCTTCATCTACAGAATATGGTCTTATTTATAATGACTTATCGGAGGTTTAAACGAAGATTTTATCGGAGAGATAATAAACGTTTTAGCGTAAAAAGACTAATATGAATAACAAGTTTTGACAATGTTTGCGAACCGATGTTAGCGAACTTTTAAACCTCCGATAAGTCATTATGAATAAGACCAATAGTAGATACGAAACCCTCAGCGTGCGAGTCCAACTCGTACTTGACCGGTTTTTTTATTTACATTGTATTCATGGAGACTAGAAGAAAAGAGGAATATCTTGTATGGGGGATCAGTGTCCACTTGTAAACAGCAAATAACACTCACCGAAATAGCGCTAGTGTAGCAAGATGAATGATATGAATGTAGCAGTTATAAGCAGAGTGAAGTGTGCTACTGTTGCGGTAATTCTTTAAGGGCCTACATCAATATTATCGTCGACATGTACATATTAACACAGCTAGTAGGTATAGGAAATGAAGAATTAGGGATTTTTTTTTGTTTACTCAAAATCTACTAAATATATTTTAATTCCGGTTTACGTGTTTCTATATATAATATTTACTTATGTTTTTAAAGTTATTTCATTAGTTAATACGCGATAATAGACCGATAAATGAAAAAAATAAAAAATGAGAGGTTGTTTCGCTAAGATTTTCTATCGAGAAAACTTTTTCAATCGTGTTTCTGAGTTTATGCGATCCTAGATTATATATTGAAAAAACATATACTTAAAAATTAGAGCTCTAGCCATTCAATCTAAAGAAAAAATGAAAACTTCGTACGTAGAAAAATGCACGAAGCTATTTTGGTATCCTCTTAATACTATTTTCTATTTGCTATTTACAAATATTTGGAGTACTTAAAAACACCGTATAATTATAATAATCTAATATATAAAATTCACGTGTCACAGTGTTAGTTACCGTACTCCTCCGAAACGGCTTGACCGATTTTTATGAAATTTTACATGCATATTCAGTAGGTCTGAGAATCGGCTAACATCTATTTTTCAAATATTTTTTTTTTAGTATGGCAAAACAACGTTTGCCGGGTCAGCTAGTAATTAATATAAATTTATTTCATAGTCATGCATGTCTGTCTATATAATATAATAATTTAAAAAACAAAACAAAGCGGAAGTTTTTCTTTCCTTTCTAATAATTTGTGGCGCTCCTCTTAAAATTCTTCCACTTGCTACTATGGCGCCACCTTAATTTGCTGCCTTTCAACGGATACTTTTTAATATACTGAGATATTCCTCCTTTCTTCTAGTCTCCATGATTGTATTCTTAATTGTATTATATTCTGTTAGATGTGACGACTACGGAAACATCAGATAATACAACTATATTTACACCTATTATAGTAACGCCATCTACTTTTATTGGTAAGTACCTATATGAATTATTATGAATTATTTCTTGCCTTTATCTTTCCTTTCCATATTAAATTTCCGTAAAATGTTTTCCGTATTATGACAGATTATGTATACAACTGGCGCCACTCCTTTTCTTTCTCAGGGTGCTGTAAAAGCCAGCTAACGGATATTGTACACAGATAATATCCTCTGTGAGAGTCAGATAACTCGAAAATAAATGCTATGCCAACACGCCTGGTCATTGTGGCACAGTAAACCGTAATCCCTCCCAAAGTGGAGGAGACCCATGCCCAACAGTTAGACAATAACGGGCTGGAGAGAGAAAAAACTTATAGAATCGCTTCGGTGTCTGTTTGTCTATCAAACTTTTTTTAATTTATTAAAATGTTATCATACTTATTATCCCTCAAGGTATCATTAAAAATAATGTTGAAGAAGTTGTCAAACAGTCTTTGGCAAAAGTGACTGAGAAACCTTGCCGTGATGACAAGAGTGTTAATACTGAAAGCATAACTTTAACAGATAAAAAGGTTGTACCAAAACCGATTATTGTTAAGCATTCCACTTCGAAAGGTGAGTAAAAAAAATATCTATAATTGTTATTAATAATGTTCACTTATAATAAAACAGAGTCGTTATTTTTGTATGTAATCCTATATCCCTATGTGAGCTTTTATCTTCTAAACTACGTATTACGTACGCTTTTATCTTCTAAACTACGTATATATATATATATATATATACGTACGATTTTTTTATTAGATAGCGTGGTTCAAGAGGATGTCTTTTGTAAATATTTTTTTTAAATTCCGTGCATACAAAGATGCGGGCAACAGCTAGTCTTATATTATGAAGTCTGTCTGGACGAGTTGGATTCGCACACGAAGCGTTCCGTAGATCGTAACAGATGGCACTACTTAGTCCCTGCTTACCCACATGGGAAAAGGCGTATTCTCATAATATAATTCATCATCTCCGTCGCTTTGACCTATTTACGTCCCACTCCTGCACGGGCCTTCACTTTGTGAGTGATTAAGGTCTACTGTACCATGCTGATCAGGCGTGTTGTCACAGGGTTTATTTTCGAATTTTTCGTCTCACAGAGGTCTGTGTATAATATTCTTTAGCTGGCTTTTACAGCACCCTGGGATAGAAATGGAGTCGAAACTTTTCAAGCAAAAACTGGGAAAAATTTCGATATTTGAAGGCGTCAATTGCTTGCGCTGCGTTAATGCTTTATTTGTATCATTTTATTAAATTACTAGCTGACCCGGCAAACGTTGTTTTGTCATACTAAAAAAAAAGGTTTGAAAAATAGATGTTGGCCGATTCTCAGACCTACTGAATATGCATGTAAAATTTCATAAAAATCGGTCAAGCTGTTTCGGAGGAGTACGGTAACTAACACTGTGACACGTGAATTTTATATATTAGATTTTTACTAAATTACATTACACGCATACTAAGTTGCGGGCATTAGCTAGTAAAGAATATCATCGCAAATTCAAAAAAATATCAAAATTCGGAACGCAACAGCCGGTCACAGACTAAATTTCAACTTCGCTTGTCTACCTAAATCAATAACTCAAGTACTCTGTGCAATATAGTAAACACTGCCCGGAATCTTAGAAGAAACCATAGACAACTATTTTGTGACAGCGGACGTCAGAGGAAATTTGAGGAAACTTAGGTTTTGAAAGGCGTCATGTCTGTCCATGACATTAATTTTAGTGTTGCCATTGTTCAGCACAGACTAATATGTTCTAAACTTTCTGTGATAGGTTTTAAGAGCACAGATTTGATCCATGATTCAAATTTGTAAGTACATATACGGTGGCCACAAACCGGGAGACGAGGATTGATAGTAGCCTTGGAACCACCTCTGGTTCATAGGGCTCCTCCAAAGAACTAACCTCTCAAACTAAACTAAATTCATTCATCAAATTAAATTCTCCAAAAAATCGAATTATAAAAGGGGTGACGATTTTTGTCTTTGTTTCATACATTGTGATGATTTATTTGGGGTCTTGGGATTGAAGGAGTGCAAACGGCGCAGGGTCTCGAAGTTCGGCGTTTTTTTAAGGAGCCCTATGTGATGTAGTGGAAGAATAAGAGCTTTTTAGAGAACTTTTGTTTCTTTATTCTTTCTGTGACTGTCGCCGTTTGTCAACTTGTCACCTGTGTCGTCACATGGTTGTCACCATTGTATAATAATTTGCCCTTATTTTAATTAGCAATTTTTTACATCTTATTTGTTTTAATTATAATTTTAGTTATAAGTTGAATGTATCAGGAGTATATTCTGCGAGCATATCTTCTCTCATCAAAACTGCAATATTCCGTATATATTTTATCATGAAGACGACATGCTGTATTCCTAAATGCAAAAGCAAGCGAAAGAATGTGGCTCTGCACCAATTTCCGATTCGAGAAACAGTCACCAAGAAGTGTATTTAGAGTATTGACTCTGCTCTTTTGAAGGGCCTTTCGGAAGATCAAGTAAGATCGTCATATGTGTGTAACAAACACTTTGAACTACGATTTGTTACGACGCTGGCAATTCTCATATTCTACTATATTCTTAAAAGAGGAAATTGAGACTGACGCATTTGCTACTAGTTATGAATCTCAAGGCCCATCGGCTATTCAGGGTGTCAGTTAGTACCCGGGTTTTCTGCTTTAATTTAATTTATTAAGTCAGCTAGGTAATTTTAAAGTTAACAATTTACTGTTGTAAATTCTGTTTCTGTTTCTGTTGTCCGTATAGTGAAGAATGCAAGTGTCGCCACCCCTTTTTGTTCCTAGGGTGCTGTAAAAGTTAGCTAAGGAATATTGTACACATATAACATCCTCTGTCAGAGACGAAAATTTATTGTACGTTATAAAAAATAAAATTGTTATTTTAAATAATCGTCCGCCATTTGTTTACACGAGGCATAAGCACAATCTTGTAATGCATGTAACTCGACTATGTTAATGATAATAAAATAAATCTTTGGAGTAAGTAGTTCTGGGGCAATACATATTGTTTAGTTTTTAAAAGTATATTGGCTTGCTCTGACCTTGATAATAAGTGTACCTACATAACATTTATATTTATAAGTGTATTTTCGTAGATATGTTCATTCTGTTTTGTCATTTACAATAAAATAATTCGGTAACCACATAGTTGTAATTTTATTTTTGCATCTAAATAATTATCTATTATGTAAAATATGTGGCTACATAGCTATAACATGTGGTCTAAGCATGTGGTTAATATCTAACATGGCTTAATTATTACGGCTGTACTCAGTTGACAGAAGGTTGACAGTTGAGCAGTCAAATGACAATCAAATGACAGTCAAATGGCAGTTGTCAGAATGCAAAATACCCCTCCTCTATAATTTACCCGTTCTTCTAAGTTTCCCTTCTGATACGTAGTATCTTCTATCTATTCTGTGATAGTAAATTAAATACTACTCTGTATATTATTTGCGCTCGATTGATTAAAAATAATGTAGAAAAATATAAAATTTAATAAATAAACCTATACATACATACTATAAATAAATATAAATACCTTTTAAGCTATTTAAAATTGGGTGTTTATGTTTATAATTTAAAATGAGTGTAAGTAAAACAAAAGGTCCGGTTTTTGATCCAGGATTATGTCGGTGTTGCGGTACTATGAAAAAGTGTCGTGTTTTAAACATCGAGTACTATAGTTTGGGACAAAAGGAGGTTTATTCTGATATGATTATGGATTGCTATGGATTATTGGTAAGTTTTAGTATTAAAGATGATATTTTTATAAGAATGATAGGTCATATGTGAATCACCAAAAGTTATCACAAAAGGTATTCATTTATTTTTTCTTTTGTGTCCGAAATTTTTCAAAAACGTATTTAATTCTTAGTTTTTTTTCTCTCCAACTATTAAAAAAAAAAAACAAAGCTAGTCTAAGTCTTTGGAATCGCCACTGCCTTACTATAATGTTAAATGGCATTTTCACAGAGTTTGTTTTTGCATCATATTATTTACCTTGTTTTCCTCTATCCTCGGTATAAACAAAAATATAAAAAATTGGTAAGTTTAAAAAAATTTAGAATCCATTCCAGCTAGTTTTTCATAGAATAAAAATGTATCAAAAATAAGGATTAAAAATCTAAATCTGTAAAAAGTTGTTTTATTTTAATTATAAATTTGCTTAAAAAATATTTATAATTCCAGCTATTTTTATCAGTAAAGAATATATAGATTAACCTCTCAACTGGCACTTGACATTGATTTTTAAGAATATAAAAAAATCCTGCCAGTCTTATGAAATCTATCATAGCCATTATGATTAATAAAAAATTTTTTTTTTTGGTTTTTTTTACTTTAATATCACATTAAAAGATCCAATTACATAAATTAGTACATTGGTAGATACGTATCGAAGTATTAAATGTTTTTTAATTATTATTTCTTACAGATGTCCTATTTAGATGGTACACCATCAGATCGTCTAATATGTGCTACATGTGTTACAAGAATAAGAGACGCATTGAATTTTAGACGACAAGTACTCAAGTGTGAGGAGGCATTCTTGAAAATGAAGGAATATGGTATTAATAAATAAATAAATATTTATGGACATTTTTGCACAACATCCTCTGGTCCCAAGCTAAGCTCATATGCTTGTTTTATGGGTACTGGGTAATACGGATAGAATACATAAACTACTTTTCTTTTGTAAACACATACTAATAATACATAGAAAACACCCAGACGCAGTACAAACACTTGTATGACAATTATACACATCACACAAATTGTTGTCCTGACCGGGAATTGAACCCGAGACCTTGTGAACGGCAGTCCGGTATATGAACCACTAGACCACGAGGCCCGTAATGTTATCAGTATGTATATAAAACTTCCCCACATAGTTAAATAATGTCTCACTGTTGGACACGAGCATTGGGGAAGTATATGTTCTACTACGCCACACTAAGTAGGCGTTTTGTACAGGGATTACTCTCGAGTTTCCCCATCTCTTACAAGGATATTATCTGTGTACAATATCCCACAGCTAGCTTGTACAGCCCACCTAGAAAGAAAACAGGGTGGTGATATATTCTTAAAACGTTACCACACGGCGGCAACGTTTCTTATACATATTCAATTATATTATTGTTTTAGAAAACACAACTGAATCAAGTACGAGTACTGGAACTAAAACGATAAAATCACATCATATTGATACTACAGTTGTTAAGACAGAACGGATGTCTGTTGACAATCATAGTGATGATGGAGACGCGTTGGCTGATACACCAGGTAATTGTTGAAATAGCTTTGGAGTTATGCATAAGTCATAGATTTGGCAAGGAAAGTCATACATTTGGATGGGGCTTTTCATACATTTGGCAAGGGAAGTCATACATTTGACTAGGGCTAGTCATAAGTTGGGCTGGGACTAATCATACGTTTAGCTGGGGCTACTCATACAATAAACTGGGCCTAGTCATTAGTTTGGCTTCTACTAGTCACAAAGCCCAGCTTAATGTATAAATAGCCTCAGCTAAGGTTATTCATACATTAAGCTGGGCCTAGGTTATACATTTGGCTACGGTAGTCATACATTTAGTTAGGGCTCGGGTTACTCATCCGTTTCGCGCATTAGCAAGTCACAAATCGGCTGTCCAAAATCAAAACATAGAAAGGGACATTTTTTTGAAATTCGATTTCTTAAACCAATATTTCCCATTTTTTTACTGTGTCTTATGCAAAAACAACTATATTTCTGTCTTAAATAAATAAAATAAATAAATATTCATGGACATTTCACACAACGTCCTCTGGTCCCAAGTTAAGCTTATTATGCTTGTGTTATGGGTACCAGAATACGGATATAATACATAAACTACTTTTCTTTTGTAAATACATACTTATAATACATAGAAACACCCAGACGTAGTACAAACATTTGTATGACATTTATGGATATCACACAAATGATTGTCCCAAGCGGGAATCGAACCCGCGACCTTGTGAACGGCAGTCCATTACATGAACCACTACGCCACGAAGCCCGTCAAATCATAAATCAAAAATAGAATCAAAGATGTGAATATGTATAAACCTAGTAAGTGCACTTTGTACTTATGTGATTACAAAATGAAAAAGCTTCTCCTGAAAAATTTACTCAAATGTACTTGCTAGGTTTTGGTTTTGGACAGCTGATATGTATGTGTTGATATTCTTGTTGTTGTGCGACATGCGTGCAGCAAATACTTTTTTCATTTTGTTTTTTGCTTTATTATATTATGTATCATGTGTTTTTGTTTCATGACTTACATGTTCCTTTTAATATCTATTTAATTGTATCTGTATTATTTTAGTTATGTAACTATGTTAATTAATTATTTTTATACAAGTACCTACTTATTTGGGTAGCTAAGCGATTATTTGGCTGCTAAATCTATGCTATGAACAAACCGAAGAACTCATAACGAATATAAAGTAAACCATGACACAACACTAATACTATAAATATAACATACCTATAAAATATAAATTTATGTACTGTATCATAAACCTATTGTTTAATCATTTAGAAATAATCTATTAAATTTAAGTTTTTATTTAGGTGTAAACATATTCTCACAAACATTCATTCAAGGACTATCTCACACTAGAATATAGTCGTACATTCAACCTCTATCAAACATAAATCTTTTCGGACATACTTGCACGTATCATCTATGTTGTAAAAACAGTTTAGGAGAGAGAGCCTGGAGCTCTGTAATACAGGTCTTGGCCTAGTACAGACTCCAGACTCTCACAAGGACAATTTTACTTTACTAAACATTGTGTGATAAAATATTGTAATGCTGATTTAAACCCTTGTGAGATGTCAATAAACGTTATTATTATTTATTATGTTTTTTTTTTAAACATTTTTGTTTCTCCCTTTTTATTTTGGGGTAATATCTAAGCTTTCGTGCGGGCCATAGCCAAGCACAAAAGCCGGTTTTAGTCAATTGACAAAAATTTCCTAACAATCCTACATGTGTTAAGAATGACTGCTTTCTGTAGAATGATGTATGTGAGTGAGTGAATGTCTAACAGTTTCAGGCTTGTGTGTAGAGTGTGTGGTATGACTCCTGTGGAAGAAAGAACGATGGGTACTATTTTAACTGTATTAACTCTCCATTGGCATTTAATTTCTATGGCTAAATCTGTGTATTTGCTTAGTTTTTCTGTATGTGTAGATGAAAGATTATGTGTGTTAGGGATGGCTATGTCTATTAAGTATACAGTTTGTTTTTTCTTGTCGTGTAATGGTATATCAGGTCGGTTGTAGTGTACTGTTTTGTCTGTTAGGATAGTTCTATCCCAATAGAGTTTGTAGTCGGCTGTATCCAGTATAGGTTGTGGTGAGTATTTGTAATATGCTATTTTTTCTGTTAAGAGTTTGTATTTATGTGCAAGATTTTGGTGAATTATTGCTGCTACCTGGTCGTGTCGGTGTTTGTAATCTGTTTGGACTATTGCTCTACATGCTCTTGTTATATGCTGAATAGTTTCCGATGGTCCTTTACACTTTCTGCAGGAATCATCGGTGGAGTTTGGTGTTTTCATGATGTGTTTTCTGTAATTTTTAGTTTCTATTACGAGGGGAGGTCCAAAAGTTCGTGGAATGGAGGGGATGGAGTGGGGATAGGGGCGCTCGCTTAGTGTCATACTAATTGGGGACTCATAATTAGTATATAAATGGAGTTTCAGCCCTATTGCGTCATTCGTTTACGAACACTCCCCTGCTAAACACGTCAATCCGGAAGAAAACTGAAACTATGGAGAAAATTGAACACCTCATTAAATTCCTTACCAAGCAAGGAAAGAACGCTCAGACCATTTTGAATGAAATGGAAACTGTTTACGGGGAACAGTGCCCAAAAAAAATAGTTATCTGCATTAGTTGGAGTATCAGATACCACCATTTTGCGAATCCTACATGACCACCTGGGTATGACAAAAGTCAGTGCAAGATGGGTACCGAGAATGCTCACGCCGCTTCAAAAACAGCAGCGCGTCGAAGCGTCAAAACATTTTTTGGAGTTGTGTGGCGACGATCCTGGACCGATTTTGGAGCGAATTGTTACCGGCGATGAAACATGGGTTCATCACTTTGAGCCTGAGTCCAAACAAGAGTCCATGCAATGGCATAAAAAGGGGACACCACCGCCAAAGAAATTCAAAGTGTCGGAGTCGGCTGGAAAGTTGATGGCTACTGTTTTTTGGGATTGTGAGGGGATAATACTGATTGATTATAAAGAAAAGGGCAGGACCATAACCGGAGAATACTACGCAACAATACTAGAAAAATTAAAGGATGCCATCAAAGAAAAACGTCGGGGAAAATTGACCAAGGGCGTGTTGCTCTTGCAAGACAACGCGCCGGTTCACAAGAGCAAAGTTGCAATGGCTGCTCTACACACGCATGGCTTCGAATCACTAGTCCACCCACCCTATAGTCCAGATCTGGCCCCAAGTGATTTTTATTTGTTCCCCAATTTAAAAAAAGACTTAAGGGGAAGGAAATTTTCCGACGACAATGAGGTAAAGGAGGCAATTTTGGCTCATTTTGAGGGAAAAGATAAAAAATATTTTTACGATGGTTTAGAAAAATTAATTCATAGATCTAATAAATGTATTCAGCTTAAGGGTGATTATATTGAAAAGGAAAAATAAATTTACTGTTTCATTTTTACTAAAACCCTTTCATTCCACGAACTTTTGGACCTCCCCTCGTATCTAATCCTGTATAGCTAGCATAAATCCTTCAGTTTCAGGAAACAACTCTGCACGTCTGAGCCATTCGTTCGACGCAATCTTGTCGATGGTAGGTTGGTTCAAGTCGTGTAGGTGTCGTCCATGTAAAGCCTTTTGGAACCATTCATTGATTTTGGTGTGTTTATGTGTTTGTGATTCATTTCTTTGTGTCGATGTATCATTTAAATTAAGTGGTGTAAGCTTTTTATCATTTTGTGTTATTGCATTGTGCAAGGTGGAAATTTGAATTTTTTTTTGAAGGTGGAATTTTTTATTTACTATTATTATTATTATATTGTTTTTCCTTCCTTTGTTTACTGTCATTCTTTTCATCCAACTTTGGGGCAGTGTTAGCAAATCGAATATCTCCATCCTTCAACGAGTGCAAAATATAATACTCAGAACAATATGCAATGTTCCATTGTTTACAACTAACAATGATTTACACTTAAATACAAATATGAGTACAGTTGCTGAAGAGGTTGACAACTGTTTAATAAAATACCAGAGGAGGCTTAAATGCCACCCCAACAATTTGGCTAAAAACCTACTCACTCGTAGCTACCACAAACGCCTTAAAAGGAAAGACATCATGCCATCCTAATACAATAAGTGAACTAAGAGTAGTGTCCTCAGTGGAGAATACACTCTACCTGTCTTGACTCAAGCAACTCATCTGCTTATGGCACTGCCGATCGCAGAATTTAAAAAAAAACCATTCTTTTCTTGTAGTCTGTGTCTTCACTTAATGGCCCAGCGGAAGACCAGCGCTGGTGTCTACTAGCATTATGCTGAGCTGAGGCCGTTTTGTGAAGGGTTTCACACATCTTTTGTTTTATTCCTTATATATACCGTATATTTTTCTCTGTACCTAATTGTATTTGTGTGAATTTTGTATTTATGTATGTATAATTTTCAAATTTCTTTCAGATTATGATCAAAAACCGGAGCTCAGTCAAGATTCTAATTCCAATGATGATCTTCCATTGGAACCCAAAGTGTCTGACACATTTAAGACTAAGTCTGTCAATGTGTTGAAGAAAAAGGGTGCGGCCAGTCTGGCTAGACAGATTCTGATAACTAGGAAAAGTAAGTTAATACTTCTCAGCCATACATGTTTCTCTCTCTCTCTCTCTCTCTCTCCAGTCCATTAACGTCCCACTGTTGGGCACACTGGCCTCCTAATATTCAGAAGGGTTAGTGATCTACCATGCCGAGCTGAGCAGGCGCGTTCGCATAAGGTTTCATTACGATTTTCCATCAAAAGATGTTATTGATTTTAAACTTACGCGATTTGAACTCATAACTTGTTAATATTACTGGGACTATAATCATATTAATTACTGTTAAAAGGGTTCAATACCTTTGCTTTCGACGTTTCAATTGAGTTACATCAATCGTGGTCATGGGTTGACTGGAGTTTTTTAGATTGGCCTGGAATACCGAGTAAAGTATACAATTGGATGTGCAACACCAGGCGTAGGGTAGTAGGTCGCGAAACCCTCGCCTCCTCAGGTTAACTTAATCTTTATATATATAAATCTCCTGTCACGATGTTTGTCCGCGATGGACTCCTAAACTACTGAACCGATTTTAAATTTTGATTTGCACACAGTGTGCAATTCGACCCAACTTGAAAGATAGGATAGCTTACATTAAAATTTATAGTCGCAATATTATTTTATTGCAAATTATATGTCTACCCCTAACATTTGTATGGCAAAGCAACGTTTGCCGGGTCAGCTATTAATTATAAATCATTAGAGATAAAGCTAAATTTTAAAGTTGAAGGCTTTCGCCACCCATCTCAGGCTGTCTGCTCCGGGCCACAGCCGCTATGGTCCTAAGGTAAATACGCCTCTGAGTCGACCCGTAACCACGATAACAGAAGATGTTTACTTGCGTAATATTTCATAACTGGTTCTACATAAGGATGCGAAATAGGGTAGTTACACTTGTATTCTTAATCCAACATCACACAGACAAGTAAGAAATACATGTGTATAAAATGGTAAATTAAAAGTCTTTTTTTCTTCTTCAGGATTAGCAGAAAAATTAAGACAGAAAGCAAAATGGCAAGCAATGAGACAACAATATATTATGTCTGGCAAGAGACCACCTAGAGAATCACCACTGAAAAATGGTACGATTTAGATGTTTGTATACTAACTGCACATTGCCTCGTGGTTCATGTAACAGATTGCCGTTCACAAAGTCGCGGGTTCGATTCCCGCTCGGGGCAATAATTTCTGTGTTATTTAATATTCATGAACATTACACACAATGTCCTCTGATCCTAAGCTAAGTTTAAGGTTTTCTGTAACTAAGATTGGGTAGCTTAAATGCTTGTTTTATATGTACCAGAATACGAATATAATACATATACTACTTTTATTTTGGTATATACATACTTATAATAAAATTTATACACACAGATATTGTACAAACATTTGAGAATTACGCAATTGATTGTCCCATGCGTAAATCGAACCCGAGACCTCGTGACCGGCGGTTCGGTAACATGAACTACTACATCGCGAAATCTGTCGTAATTATAATTTAATTGGTATATTGATTTATATCTTGTTACAGAATTACAAATGTCAAAACTACAACAGCAAGTGCGAGAAAATGACCCGAGTTACAAACGAGAATCGAATATACTAACTACAATTGAATATTCATACGTCTGTCCGTTCAAATGTAGACATAATCATTTATTATGTTATTATTGTGGAGAAGTATTCTCAGATCCAGTTTTGTTACGAGAACATACACTAACAAGTCATAATCCAAGAAAATTTAAAATAACAGAACAAAGAAATATCATGAAAATCGATTTAACAAGAATCGATTGTAGATTGTGTCGTGAAAAAATCGATAGTTTAGACGATTTTCGTCACCACATCACTAGTGTACATAATAAAAAATATTATTTTGATGTTAAAGATTCAGTGTTACCATTTAAATTGACGAGAGAGAATTTAAAGTGTGCACTGTGTGATAATGTTTATCCATATTTCCACGCTTTGAATAAACATATGAATGAACATTTTAGAAATTATGTATGCGAGACATGTGGATTGGGTGAGTTTGTTAAACTTTTCTGTCAATCTGTTATTCTGTTTCTCTGTCATATACTTTCTCAGCAACAATTAAAGGAATTAATTCTGTTATTTCTTTAAATAAAACTACGAACGAAACTACTAACTAGTCACGGGTGAGACACACACAGTCTCACCCGTGACCATGGTGACTGCAAAGTCTCCGAAACGTCGGGCCAAAATTTAAAACAAATATACGCGTCTAAATCCGTAAAAAGTAGTTTTATTTAAAACAGATGAGTCGCGCAAGTGTTAGAAAATATTCTGTTATTTCTGTCAAATTTAGCACTTATTATTTTGATTCCCCTCCTAAATGTAACAAACAATTGGAAATCCATGTCCATCTATCATTTCGATGTCTTGTCTCTGTTCATAATATTATGTATTTTTCGGACAGAATAACAGACATGCAACTACATATTTGTCTGTATGTTAGTCTTTCCGAAAAATTGTATATTGGTTTCGTATTCTGTCACTTATAAAACAGGCAAACAAATTCTGAAGCAGATGATGTTATACATATTAATAATTTGTTACAGTTATTTCATGCTTTTGTAAAAATTACAGGTTTTGTGGATAGCGCTCGACTGGCGATGCATCAACAAAGACATGAACAAGGGGAATTCCCTTGTGGCACATGTGGGAAGATTTTTAAAGTAAGTACCTAAAACACTGTCTCTGGGTGATTGCTATTCATTAGGTCGGTACCTATTTAACAATGTACCATGTAGCAGAATCTTTGAAAGTAATTTTCATCCACTTGCAATAATCTGATTGATTTAAAATGTTACACATATATTAACGACTGATGACAATAGAATTAATATTTTTATTAATATTTGAATTGCTGAAATGGTGGAAAGGCGTGGCGGTTCGATGATAAAAATGTATGAAATTTGTGAATTTCAGGCGCAGTTCAATCGTGACCTACATATCGACCGTGTACACAGGAAGATGGGCAGGGTATATTGTCCTAAATGTGATATTAAACTGATGTCCTACCCGCAGAAGTTAAAACATCTTGTTGAGGTAAGTTATTTAATTACAGTATTCTTTTAAATACTTCGCTTACAATGACGATAATGAATAAGTTAAGTTTGATATTACTGTTAAGGATTAAGAAAATATGTATACAGTTTAGTCATGTGGTTAGTACGATATAATATAGCTGGTCCCTTAAATGTAGTTATAAACAGATAACTGCATTTGTTAGTGTAAGCGATTGAGTTAGATTTTAAATAACTAATTTAGACACTGAATAACCGTCTTAGACACTGAGTCACCTTCTTAGACATTAAACAACTGATATATCGGAGATTGTCTAAATATCGAGATTTGACATTCAATAACGTGCATACAATAATCAAGCCATAGCTTTAGGCATGGGCATTTGATTCGTGTTTTTAAAACCAATTGATATATAGATAATTCGAGTGTAGTTTGGGCAACATGTCTAAACAAAGAGCAACACGTCTAAAGATTTTCCATTAGATGTAAGGATTGAGCAGAACATCTATTTCTAAATGACTTGCTCAATGAAAAAGAACGAGAAATTATATTTAAAATGAAATCTGTGCTTTTTCCTAGGTGCATGGTGAAGAACCATTGTCATTCCGTTGTGAAACTTGCGATAAGGTGTTCGATTCCCGACGTACGCTAACTTTACATAAACGTAAAGAACATCTAAAAGATTACAGGTATAATATTATTATTTCAATATTTATTATAGAAATTTAGCTGAATTGTATTAATAATACAAATGTCACCACTCCTTTTCCTCCCCAGGGTGCTGTAAAAGTCAACTAAGGAATATTGTATACAGATAACATCCTCTGTGAGAGACGGAAAATGCGGTAATAAACAATGTGTCAACACGCCTGGTCAGTGCGGCATAGAACACTATTACCCCTCACAAAGAGGAGGCCTGTGCCCAACAGTGGAACGATAACGGGCTGGAGAGATAACATAAGTTAAAAAGTATTTTTACCTTTCAGATATGTTTGTCAATGTGGCCAAAAATTCTTCACAAGGTTCGCTCTTAACAATCATATGCCTACCCACACCGGTGAAAGAAATTTCAAATGTAAAGTCTGCGAGAAGACCTACCCTCGATTAAAGACATTAAAAGACCATATGAGAATACATACAAATGATAGAAGATATAGATGTCATGTATGTGGACAGGCTTTTATACAGAATTGTAGTTTGAAAGGACATATGAAGAGTCAGCATCCAGAGTACGGATAAAATGGAATCAGAATTCGGATAGGAAATGACTTTTAATCTTCGATCACTAATATTCTAGATAAACAATCAGTGACAAAAAATGTCCTTACCGAATGAGCGCCCACTCGAACATTTGGGTGCGCTTTTAATTTAGTAGCGTTCCAACGCTCCGACGGTAAACATGCCTCAGTGCTCCTTTAAAAAGTGTAAAAATCACACATCCAGGACGCTAAAGAAGGATGGAATTTCATATTTTCGGTATGTATTAATATTAACATTATTAAATTGTTATCACTGTATTGTAAATACTGATATTTTGTCTAGAAATCATCGTAAAAACATTTTTTAAATTAATTCGTAATAAATAACAGGAGTTATAAGGCATCTGAATTGTAAAGACCTTTACTTAATGTTTTTAATCATAGTATCACAACCCACTTAAATTGTTCGAGTTATGTGCGTTGACTGTATTCCATTTGTTGGAGACGCTATTGTTTTATTATTATTTTATTAATAAAGTATTATTGTTTTTTTTCTTGTTTCATGAGACTTTTTTACTGTCTAAATATTATAGAACATTTTATAGATTTAATTTAGAATAAGTGAATGTAATAAAATTAAAGATGTAAGATTTTTTGTTTTTAGCTTTCCTCGAGATCCGGTTAGGTGTGGAGAATGGATATCGGTTATAGCACGCCAAAGATCGGAAGAATTCTGAGATTAGCGCGTTCAAACAAATAAACAAACTCTTCAGCTTTATAATATTAGTATAGATACACCATAGATTAGAATATGCTTTATTAAGTATACCAATTTTTTAAAACAAGTTGAACAAAATTTAAATTACAGTAACAAAAATTATTCGGCAGTTCGACTCCACTCATTCCTTGTCCAAGCGACGAGCCTCGGTCGTAAAATTTTATTGCTTTTTATTACCACTTTGTAATTCTGACTTTAAAATGAGCGTGTAAGGTTGAATTTGTTTTGATATAGACCTGTCATAGTACCTGTCATAAAAATTTATTGCTTTTTGTAAGTAGCTTTGTGAATACAAGGTCAAAACAATTGGCGACAGTTTTTAGAGAACTTTTGCATGGGATTGTTTATCTAGAATATTAGTGATCGAAGCTTTTAATGAATGGAATTAGGTTTAATAAAAAATTGCAAAATATGGTATATCAATTGTTTTATTTAAAAATATAATATAGACTCTTAACCACCGTTTTAGTTTTTTACATTGCGCAACCGATATAGGGTTTCTATAGTACAAGCAAAGGGGTTAGACAGTAAATAACTGACTTAAGACATTATTATGACGTCTTAAAGTAGGTACTAATATATTTCGTTTCTTTTTTGTAGTTAATGCTAGAAGTACCACGAGATACTTGGGGCCCTTTGATCCTAGTGTGTATGTATATGTCCTTTCGAAAAGAGGATTCTTGGACATGTTTCCAGTCAAAAAGATTTATAAACATATTATTATTAAGGGCCTACATCAATATTATCGTATATCATCGCCGACACGTACATATTAACATAGTCAGTAGGCACAGAAAATGAAGAATTAGGGATACTTTTCCTATTTACTCAAAATCTACTAAATATATTTTAATTCTGATTTACGTGTTTCTATACATAATAGTTACCTATGTTTTTAAAATTATTTCATTAGTTAATACGCGATAATAGACCGACAAATGAAAAAAATAAAAAATTAGAGAGGTTGTTTCGTCTAGATTTCCTATCGAGAAAACTTTTTTCAATCGCGTTTCTGAGTTTATGCGATCCTAGATCATATATTGAAAAAACATATATTTAAAAATTAGAGCTCTAGCCATTCAATCTAAAGAAACAATGAAAACTTCGTACATAGAAAAATGCACGAAGCTATTTTGGTATCCTCTTAAGAATCTTTTTGACTGGAAACGTGTCTAATTAAAAAGTAATAGTCATTTTGAATAGTCTAAAAGAGGGCTAGAGTGGGATTATTGGGCAATTGCCCAGTAAACAAGGGGATTTTAGGTATGAGGCTAGTTGAAAAGGAGCATAGTCAGTTTTTTTTAAAAAGAACATTGGGCATGTGCCCTAACGGAACGAATAATACGTGTCCAGTTGAAAAGAAGTAGGTATGGCTAAAATGGAACTTGAATCTGAATGGAATGTCGTTTGAAATTAGGCTTTCTCTCTTTCCAGCGCATTAACGCATTCAATGCTGAATAATTTGCGAATTTATAGTCAATGCTAATAAAAGAGTCATTCGCCCAGTGCTGAAAACGCGTATGTGCGTTCAAAAAATTTTTCGCGTAGTGCTAAGAACGCTTATGTGCGTTCATAGAAAACTCGCGTAGTGCTAAGAACGCTTATGTGCGTTCATAGAAAACTCCCGCAGTGCGGCCGACGCTTATGCGCGTTCGGTAACTTTCGAGTTTTATGACTGTCATATTGTTATTATTATAACAATTACGGGTAATATAAAGGGTCTTTCACATTGGTGTTTTTTGTACTTAATAAACTTTTAATATAATAAGTAGGTACAGTATATAAATATTTACCCAATTTTTTGTTGGATAGTCCATTTAATGAGGAAAGCTATATAACTTCACGCTGCGAACAATGGGAGCGAAGAATCAGGGAAAAATTTTGCAAGAACGGAAAAGAATTTCTAAATTCCACGCACCTACGGAGTCCGCGACTCCTTTACATACAATATCCTAATTCCTAATCTTTTTTCTAATAAATAAAATTCTCGTGTCACAATGGTTGTTCCCATACTTCGCCAAAACGGCTTGACTGATTCATAAGACAATTTTATATGCATTCTATCTATTAAAAAAAAACGCATCAAGATCCGTTGCGTATTTTTGAAGATATAAGCTCACATAGGGACATACATACAAAAATTACAGCGCATTGATTATGGGGAGCCCTGGTGAAAGCATCTCAGCTAATCATCAGGGCTCCCATATTAAACTATGAACTTTTCTCAAGTTTTTTATTTTGTCATAACCTTATCAAGCATAGGTTACTTGTCATCGCATAAAGTCTGTCATCCGTTTGACCATCGTCGGACGACGGGTGTACACAAAGAACAATGTTCTGAATTAAGATAATCTATCTGTATATGTATATACATATAATAAATCTATAGTAAAAAATATTTGTACATTAATTTTATTATATTTTAAATCTTTGTTTCATCGCAATCGGTCCACTCAATCAAGAGATATTTAGATAATACGAAATTTCTCAATATGGTTACTTGCAACGCCATCTAGCGGCGAAAAAGAGAATAAAAAAAATGATTAGGTCGATCGAATAAAAATCGATCCACGCGCACGGAGTCGTGTGCACAGATAGTTTATTTTAATAATATTACACAAAACAAAATACATAATATACGATACATCAAAAACAAATTCAGTCCAGTGTACACTCTCCTTTACAAACTCACATGTTACGATGTCTTCGAAACAATAGACACTCAGATTACGGGCTATAAAACGCACAGGTGCTAGATTTTTTTTATATGGACGCACATACGCGTTGGTCAGCACTTGGCGAATATCCAAAAAACGCGCATAAGCGTTTTCAGCACTAAATGCGTTAAGAGGATATCAAAATAGCTTCGTGCATTTTTCTACGTACGAAGTTTTCATTGTTTCATTAGATTGAATGGCTAGAGCTCTAATTTTTAAGTATATATTTTTTCAATATATAATCTAGGATCGCATAAACTCAGAAACGCGATTGAAAAAAGTTTTCTCGATAGAAAATCTTAGCGAAACAACCTCTCTCATTTTTTATTTTTTTCATTTGTCGGTCTATTATCGCGTATTAACTAATGAAATAACTTTAAAAACATAAGTAACTATTATATATAGAAACACGTAAATCAGAATTAAAATATATTTAGTAGATTTTGAGTAAACAAAAAAAATATCCCTAATTCTTTATTTTCTATACCTACTAGCTGTGTTAATTATGTACCTACATGTCGACGATAATATTGATGTAGGCCCTTAAAGCCGCACTCGAGGGGACAGGCTTTCTCCATTCTTGGAGTGATTATGGTCTACTGTGCCGTGCTCACCAGGCATGTTGCCATGGGGTTTATTTTAGAGTTTTCCGTCTCAGGGTGTTATCTGTGTACGATATTCCTTAGCTGGCTTGTACAACACCATGGGGAGGACATGAGGGGGTTACACTGGTCATTTTTATCCGTCACCACATGGAGAATTTAGGATTAGGCTGTAAAATTATTAAACCAAAGACTATAAATTATATTGTTTCATTTAGAATATATTTTTCATACACTAATTATGATGGGTTACGTAAACTATTGAGATAGCGACTCTAGAGATTAAAAAGCGATAATAATAATGGTAAAATAATTAAATAATATAAAACCTTAAACTATACTTAAAATTATTGTAACTTACATAGCTAACATGTTTATTTATACTAAAGAATATATGTAAACAGACACCTCTATAAGCCTTGGGCACATGCCCTATTCTGATAATGAGAGGAGTTTTGGACATGTGTCCAACTGAATAACTGAAGGCTAAGAAGGAATACCTATGTAACTAAGTTTTTAAATAACAATTCTAGCCAAACAAAAAAGGTTTGTAAAGCACGTATCTAGTTAAAAAGTAACAGTCATATGGTTTACTTGAAAAGGGGAGTTTTCGACACGCGTCCAATTGAAATTGTTGAATGAATTAAAATGCTTTCTTTGGTACTTCAATGAAGGGCTTCGGACGAGGATGTAACCTTAACTTATTTTGGAATTCGAGCACGTCTGTTATTTTCGTCGGCTGAAACAAATAGATTTGTTAACACACTTGTTAGTTCGCTACGTATTTATCAATATATTAATCATGTAACGGAATATTTAAAGGTTATTTTAAATCACTTGCCGTTATCAGATTGATCTGATATTAATAATGGGCACATAACGCGAAATGAGACATATAATATCCTGCAGACGTCGCAATTCATGGCTTTCATTCAGGTCCACAACTGCTGTCAATAAAGTAAAGATTGCAATGATGATCGCCAACAAACAAAGATTGCAATGAAATGACACAGGAACTACAAGAAGAAGAAGAATAATAGGCGGTTCAACTCTTACCTTTTGATCTGCTATTAACTCGCTTTCACAAATCTCGTCAATTGAATCCATTTTGTCATTATCCTTTCTAAGGAGTATTTGTATTGGTAATTTTACTCTCGGAGCGAATTCATCGATAGATATCTGAAAATAAAAAATAATAATAGTTTAAAAAAACTAAAAAACACGCTTTATTTAATCGAATTATTGCATTGTCATCGGTCTTTGACAGGTGTGCAAAATTTGAATAGAATCTGACCGTTTAAAGTGGGTCAAAATAGCGTCCAAAAGAGTCGGTTACAAACATACAAACATACAAACAAACATACAAGTGAAGCTAATATAAAGCGTGTAATATTCCATAACAAACCAGGCAAGTACTAGTTGGATTCGCACACGAAGGGTTCCGTACAGTTATTATCTTTGTTCTATGTCTTTGCCTAAAATATATCTAACAATGGTACCGATTCTACGTGCACTACTAAACTTAACTAAAAATGAAAATTTATAGTGTCAATAACACAATTCAGCAATGTTAACAGTTTTTTTGTTAGAAAATATGTAGATATTGTTTGTAGACTAGATCACGATTTTAGATCAGGAAATAGCCAATTTATCAAAATACGTCATAGTTGTTTTCATTAGTTATGATTGAGTTGAGCACGTGACAAAGTCGTTTTTTTGTATGTCTGTAAGTGAGCATAAATCTTCAAATCCACGCAACGGATTTTGTTGTGGTTTTTTGTACAGATAGAGTGGTTCAAGAGGATCGCATTTTTTGTATAGTTTCACGCGTACGAAGCTGCGGGCTTCGTCATATTCCCGCCCCCAAATAACGACATAAATGTTGATATTTGTTGTTTAGCATCAACTGAAATATCTACACAAACTATGAAATTTTCAACTCTCTAGCTATCACCGTTACAGAGATGCAGCCTGGTGACGGAGAGACATAGGTAATAGAGTCTTGAAAAAAACTCTCATAAGTTTGCCTGTAAAAGAAGTATAATGTCACAAATAACTTACATTTTGTTCAGTTGGTGTCAATATGGCTTCATACAAATCATCTTCATGTGTATTTATTTCAGTATTTTTATCTTTTTCTGCTATTGACACAACATACATGGATATCTTTCTTCTTTCTGGAGCATCTTTTACGACGTATTTCTAAAAAAATATATAATAAGTATCTATGAAGTGGCAGCGGGGTTTCCACCTCTCTTTTTAAGAGCATCATCGACCATATCTTTCTTCTAATATATAAAATTCACGTGTCACAGTGTTAGTTACCGTACTCCTCCGAAACGGCTTGACCGATTTTTATGAAATTTTACATGCATATTCAGTAGGTCTTAGAATCGGCTAACATCTATTCTTCAAATCTTTTTTTTTTTATTATGGCAAAACAACGTTTGTAGTGTCAGCTAGTTATTATTTAATATTCTATAATTCTTTAATATTATAGTTCTAAAAGATACGGTAAAAAGTATTTACAAAACATAAATTTAAAAAGTGGCAACGGGTATAAAATATAATTTTAAATTTTTACTAGTACATAATTGTTCTTACCTTATAAAACTGTATAAGATCTTCTTTAGTGATAGACTTTAGTTGTTCCGCTTCTAGACGAGGTCTATTGAAATTATAAACCTGAAAAAAATAATATTAATATAATATAAGAGCCCTTAGCAGTGGGGCCCCTAGCTTTAGCAACCCTTGATACGTAGTGAATTCGACTATAGGTGGGCCTCCATCGCATCCTTTGCTCGGGAGGTGATGGTGGCAAAAAAGGAGGCTCTGCGGGAGCTCGAACGCTCTGGTGGTACTTTGCCTTCCCATAGGGTCTCGGGCAAAGTTTGTTGGCGCACAACAGTCTGCAGGCGGTCCCCTCCAACGGTGACGCGCGGCGGATCGGAATTCCGTAAGTTTTGCGTATGGCCATTACTCTCGAAACTTTTTTAACATTTAATAGGAGATGACTTATTAAGGTGACCCTCACCTTATAATGTCATCTCCTATTGGATTAATGCTCTAAGACCTAAAGGCATCTCTGATCAAACTATGTTTCGCCCTATTGGTCGCAGCGTGATGTTATATGTCTTCTTCGGTAAATGCACTATCTGACACAAAAATAATGTTTTTTCCATACGAATAGTTCCCTAAGATTAGCGCGTTCAAACAAACAAACTCTTCAGCTTTATCAGTAATATAAATATAAAGATTACCTGATTGACAATTTCTGACGACAGCTGCATCGCTCTGTCCGATATTGTTTTCAGTTTTCCTAGCAGTTCATCAGTTAATGTTTTCTTGCGTTTAACAAATTCTTCCTCTGACATATTTTCAAGATGTTCCTGGATATAACAAATCATAAATTAGTTATTTTTCTTCCCCCTGCGCCCTAACGGGCTACTCTTTTTGCCAGGTTGTGGATCCGACAAGGAATAGCGCCATTATGTGGGGCTCGTAGGGGGGACATACATTAGGACCTTTCCCCGGCACACTCTCTGTCCCTCATTAAGTGGCAGATGGCGTTCTACTTTCTGCCTCATAGATAAATAGATTCCAGTCTCTTTCTTCTGCCTACTCCTACAAAGGCGTGATTTTATGGTGATAATTATGATAAATTGTACTTTATAGACGTCTTCACGATTGTACGTGTACACACTACCTGGTAGATCCCTGATTTTAATTTAGGATTCAATATTAATGAGAGTGTGGTATAAACATGATACTGAATAGAATACATACGACTCGAATTTAAATTTACGTGTCCGCAAGATTGTACCCACTGGCGTAGCTACCAAAGGGCTAGGCGGGGCAGTGCCCCGGGGCCCTCGAATCGTTACCAGAAATCTTGATCGAACTGAATTACCTTTTTTTTAATTTTAAAAATATTTGTTTATCTATATATTTTATATTTTTATTTGATAAAACCTAGTCAGTTTACATAGCAGTGGCGCCCTATTTTTTAAACTGCCCCAGGGCTCTTGGTAACCTAGCTAGGCCACTGCTCGTACCTACTATTTAGTAAATCTGTGGATGAAACAGAGTATTGTTTTCTTACCAGGAATTGCTGTAAGAATGTTTCTATCTGATGGTCCAAGATGCGTGGATGATTATCTCCTTCAACAGTTAAAAGAACACCTTGAGTTGAATTATTTAGACGATATTGGGTTAATACTTTGTGATTTGAGCCTTCCTGTAAATAAATGCATAAATAAATATTTATGGACATTTCACACAACGTCCTCTGGTCCCAAGATAAGCTTATATGCTTGTGTTGTGGGCACCAGAACGCGAAGGTATAAAATAAACCACTTTTACTTTGTAAATACAAACTTATTTAATTTCTTGAATTCGGAAATGCTTCCCAATCCTATATATTGTTTTTAAACAACCGACTGCTGCAAGTGGGTAAAAATCAATGATTACATTGATTAAGTAATACATACATAGATAAGTAACAAGATAATAAATGCGTGTTAAAATATTCATGACTGTGAGCGTGCTGACGGATTAAGAATACAAAATGTCACCACCCCTTTTCCTTCCCAGAGTGCTGTAAAAGCTATAGAATTACATCCTCAGTGAGAGAAACCTTGCAAATAATATATAATAATAATCTATATTTGGCTAAAAAAGTTACATCATCATGACAATTATGTCATAAAATACAGTTTAACTGTACCAATATTACAAAAGATGTTACAATTTAATACATATGTGATAATTACAATACATATTAGCATCTGGTCCTAATAGAAGCCTGTATTTCAGCACTCAGCGCCTACTATTAAACCCTATGCCAACATTGCCAAAACACCTTGTCAGCGCGGCACAGACGCACAGTAGACCTTAATCCCTTCCAAAATGTAAATGGCCGAGGAGGAGGAGAAGGAGGGATGTTAATAGGCTGGTGATATTTATGTATAATGTTTTACCTTAGTTATAAGTATATCTTGACATGGTTTTTTCATAGTACATATTAGAAGCCTTAGCATTACATGTTCCTCAGAGTTCTTCAAACCGCACTCGTAATAAAGTGAGGCACATGATGATTTATGTACATCATTCTTTATTTCTCGGACATACCATGCACCTATAAATATGTAAATATTTACGATCATATCACACAACGTCCTCTGGTCCCAAGCTAAGCTTAGTGCAAATGCTCTCTCTGTTATAACTCATATCTGTAATCGAGCCATAGCTTCAGGTGTGTTTCCCAACGCATTTAAAAATGCTATCATTCACCCAATCTATAAGAATGGTGACAGAGATTGTGTCAATAATTATCGCCCCATCTCAGTTCTATCTATCAACTAAAGATGCCGTGGTTTATCTTGTCAGTTGTGTTGTTAAGAATTTAGACAGTAATAGTAGATGTTTATGTATATTTTTGGATCCTTCAAAAGCTTTCGACACAGTCTCTGTCCCAATCTTATTAGATAAAATGGAAAAACTAGGCATACGAGGAGACACTCTTGCTCTTTTTAAAGATTATTTATCTAATAGAAAGCAAAGAGTAAAAATTGGTAATCTTCTAAGCGACGAGTTTACAGTCTCCTACGGAGTCCCACAGGGCAGTATTCTCGGCCCCACTCTTTTTCAGCTGTATGTTAACGACCCTTGCACAATGTCACTTCCCCACACAAATATTTTCACATATGCAGATGATACCGCAATCGTTCTTGAAGGACCTAACTGGAAGTCGGTCAGACAAAGGGCTGAATTTTCTCTAAGACAAATAATGTTATGGCTCACTAGAAACTTTCTGACAATAAACCTAATTAAAACTGTTTATATTCCCTTTTCCTTGTCAAAAATTAACACTCCATCAAATGACTTTTCAATAAAAGCACACACATGCTTATCGAGCTCCATCTGTACCTACCTGTCCAAACCTTAAGCGAGTACCTAATGTTAAATATCTCGGTGTCAAAATCGATAGTGCTCTTATCTCTCTTATGATAGTGGTCAGATCAAGTTGATGCAATTAAAACTAGAACACGAAGGCTCATGCCGCTGTTCAGAACACTTCGCGATGTTGCCCCTTTAGAAAAACTAAAGACAGTTTATTTCGCTTTGTGTCAGTCTGTCGTTCAGTATTTTATTCCTGTTTGGGGTGGTTGCGCAAAAAAGTATATGCTTCCTCGGGAGAGGGCACAAAGAGCTGTAAGTATTAAAAGTTATCGCTAAAAAAACCTTTTCGATTTCCTACTGTTCACCTTTACTCTGATTTTAATGTGCTTACTGTGAGACAGCTCTTTGTGCTCAAATCCATTCTAAGAATACATCAAACTATACCTGTGTTGGCTCCCAAGAAACGTAGCAAACAAAATGTTTGTCCAGTTGTTCGCTGTAACACTAGCTTCGCAAGAAATCAATTCAATAGCCTAGGTTCGAAATTTTATAATACCTTAAATATTCAACATAATATCTAACATTAAATAGATACAGCGGGCGTATTATGAGCTTTTTAAAAATCATGCAAGTTCCAAACAGGCCGTACACTGCCTGACTAAATTATGTATTATGGTATACATAAAACATTTAGTTGAAAAATTTTAGTTAGTACTTAAACTTTTAGTTGTACCTTCTCTATAAACATATTAATCTATGACTGTTTTAGCGAACTGGATGGCTGGGAGTTATGTTCATATTACGAATTTAACGGGCAGTTCCATTCACGGCGTAAACGGCCTGGGAATAAGAGCTCATAATACGGCCGCAGAGTTAAAATGAAACAAGAAACTAAACTACGACACCACTGAAGCGCTTCTAAAATTTTTAGAATAATTAGTAGCTATAAAACAATCTTATTCATTCATTTACACTCACACATTCACACTACACATCACATATACCACAAATAGTCAATAAAATAAAATTTGTCTTTATTAATTGTATGCAACCGAAAAAGCTTAAATAACATACATTAGAATCTTAAAATCAAATTATAATTATTAAGTAGTTCCATTTAAACTTATAAAAAATACTAACTAATAAATGTATTATTAATTGTAAGTTAATTCTTTCTTAACAATCCTAACATCTAAAAATTTATCCTAAAAACAAAATCTAAAATGTTTGTTAGTTACCAATGTAACCTTTGTAATGTTACACAATGTTTTTACGATTGAGCACTGACTTCCAAAATACAGGCTTTTGCTTAGTTTGGAAATCAGATTCTGTAAGTTTTTAAAGAACCTGTGTACCTACCTCTAAGTTACAAAATATTTTTGTTTGTACTGCATAATTTGAGACTAATAAACATTTTTTTTTTATTTGTTATGTCTTCCCCTAGTTACATCTTATATATAAAATTCACGTGTCACAGTGTTAGTTACCGTACTCCTCCGAAACGGCTTGATCGATTTTTATGAAATTTTACATGCATATTCAGTAGTTCTGAGAATCGGCCAACATCTATTTTTCAAACCTTTTTTTTAGTATGGCAAAACAACGTTTGCCGGGTCAGCTAGTATTATTATAATAATTAACACAAAATACATATTTATAATACATAGTAAGCACCCAAACGCAGTACAAACATTTTGTTTGACAAATATAAATTATACACAAATGATTGCCCGTGCGGGAATTGAACCCGCGACCTAGTGAACGGCAGTCAGTTAAATGAATTACGAGGCTACAAGGCCTGTCGAGACCAAACAGATAAAAATAAGTTTTTAACAAACCAAAACAGATAAAGCTGATCTACTTGGAACAGATAACATCATTTGTGAGAAACGGAAAACTCGTAAATAAACCCTGTGCCAAAAAGCCTGGTCAACGCGGCACAGTAGATTACAATCCCTCCCAAAGTAGAGGAGTTCCGTGCCCAACATTGGGACGTTAACAGGCTGAAGAGAGAAAGAGAAATACGAACGAGGTTATTAAACGTATTTTAAAGATACCCACCTTTTTCTAATTCAACATCTCTAGCTAATAATAATTCCTTTGCGAAAACAGGACACCTGCTCTGGGAGAATCTGAAATTTTAATAAAATCATTTACTTAATACTTAGAAATCTAGTTATAAGTACATGTGGAATTTAAAATCATTAAAGTCTACAATACCCTATATGTGTACCTATATGCTCTTTTAAAGGTAAAACGGGTCCCTTTTACTGAGACTTAACTGTCCATCTGTCACCAGGCTGTATCTCTGGAACGGTGATAGTTAGAAAGTTGAAAATTTCACAGTTTGTGCATATTAGTTGATGTTACAACAATAAATACTCAATGGTGTCGATTCTGTATCCAAGAACTAAACTAAACTTAACTAAAAATTGATTTATTCCTGTCAAATCTCACTTTCTTATTCTGAAAGACACAACTTCACTTAAATTAAGTTTGACAGGACCAAAATTAGTCAATCTATACAATTTAGTGATAATGCTATTCTGGTGTACATCATAAATGTCAAAAATTCACTTAATTTAGTGAGTTCTCGACTTATTTAGTCGGGATGTGAGTAGGTGGTGTCGATTCCAGTGCAAGTCCAACTTCACTAAACTTAACCATAAATAAACTATTTTTAGTTTGGTTTTAGTGATAAACCTATTCTGTTTCAAACAGAAATTAAACTTAATATTTTAGTTGACAGCACTTATTTGATTTTGACATAATCATTTAAAGCTGCCCACTAACAGACAAAAATGCCTTTTATAGTGAACGAATGAATGAATGAATAAAAAAATAACTAATATAAAATTCCTTTTCAAACGTTATTTGAGCAATATAGGTATTTATAAATATTTACAACTATTTCTGCATCATTGTTATGAACATTTATTAATAATTTAATTAGTTGGCGGCCTTATTTCAGTGTATTTCTCATCTTAGATATGAGCATAGTGAGCATCAAATCTTTTAGGTTATCTGTGGAGTGATTAGCACTACTTTTACTCTGTGGTATGCCTATATTACTTTCCTTGATTACTTTATACAAAAAACAAACAATTAAATTCGTTAATTATTTATTTTAATAGGTGTTTAGTGTAAATAATTACAGCAACTAAGGAAAAATATGCTTATAAGCAAATATTTACTTCTCATCTACCATAAACTGATGACGGAAACTCATAATTATCAAGATAACAATGACAAAAGCCAAAAAGTGTATTTATGGAAACATGAAAATCTGTATTTATAAAAATTTGTGATATCATGTGGTGTATAATTATGCAAGAGATATTAAATGAACCTAATAATTTATTTCTACTTTTATTTATAACTTATAAAAGTGTGTTATGTTCAGTATGTAGTTGTATATGTTAAGTATTCTGATCTATAAGCTACACAACAGTAATTAATTCATCATAGTCTTTTCTTAAGGGCAACATATATCCATGAATTCTTACAAACATATTTAGATTAATAGAATGTTAAGAATTCCAATAAATTATATACTTTATTTCTAACTTAGCTAAGCCTGCTAGTGGTTACTATAATATAGCCTATGTGTTATGTATTCTGATCTAGCTATAAGCTACAAAACAGTATTTATGTATCTATGAATTCTTACAAACAATCTATATGGATTATTAGAATGTTAAGAATTCCAATAAATTACATATATGCATAACACATTACTTTTTGATATAGTAAGAGGCTTAATATGTACTTACTTATTATACAAATAAAAATGCAATATTTGTTTAAATACATGTTTTACTAAATAAATCTGAATGTTTTCCGAGTACATATAAATAAATGTTGGTCCACTGAACTCTCTGGCTTGGCTTGGCTGATTCTATTCATTTCTTCATTAGTTATTTTTAATAATAAATTTAGAAACCTACTGATAAAAAATATAGCTCACTGTTCTAGAGACAAACTGTTAGAAACCTTATTAAGTATCACAGATCAAGTAGCACCATTTGGTAGGTATAGTTTTAAGACTGGCTACAATTATTATTTCTACTATTTAATGATATTTACATAACTTTAGGCAGACACACACAAATACACATTTTTTATCACTAGTTTCAATGTTCCAAACTATGGTTCCAAAGATTTCTAGATTTTTCCTGTAGTTCACTTAATATAATTGGTAGCAACTGCATTTATAGGTACTGGACCACAATTTTCCATTAGGCCACCAACTGGATATTTATTTTCCCCTGCATGACCTGGAAAAAAGTTATATTTATCATTAGACGCCATTAACCTCAAAATCGTTCACTTTGTATTAAATTATATATGTTTATAATATTTTTACGATAACTTGTATACTTACATAATATATGATGTCTTAGAATTCTATGGCTAAGTAAAAATACGTATTATATTATGTATGTAAATTACAAAACTATTTCGACAAAAATTAAGTAAACAAAGAAATACCTAAATAATTAGTTCTACGAATCTCCGCACTTGACTGTGATTCGTCTGTTTTTCGCGCTTTGTTTAACCTCAATTTTGGCGCCAATATTTAATTTATCAAGTATAATTTTAATTTATAAATATTTTTTATTTGCTAACAAACATTTATTATTCAATATTTAATCAGAAAATCAATTTTTAATGTTCAAAAAGCCATGATAAAATTTAGTGAATTTAAGTCGGCACCTACTCATATCCCGACTAAATAAGTCGAGAACTCACTAAATTATGTGAATTTTTGACATTTATGATGTACACCAGAATAGCATTATCACTAAATTGTATAGATTGACTAATTTTGGTCCTGTCAAACTTAATTTAAGTGAAGTTGTGACTTTCAGAATAAGAAAGTGAGATTTGACAGGAATAAATCAATTTTTAGTTAAGTTTAGTTACGTTCTTGGACACAGAATCGACACCGGTGTCGACTTAAATTCACTAAATTTTATCATGGCTTTTTGAACATTAAAAGTTGATTTTCTGATTAAATATTGAATAATAAATGTTTGTTAGCAAATAAAAAATATTTATAAATTAAAATTATACTTGATAAATTAAATATTGGCGCCAAAATTGAGGTTAAACAAAGCGCGAAAAACAGACGAATCACAGTCAAGTGCGGAGATTCGTAGAACTAATTATTTAGGTATTCCTTTGTTTACTTAATTTTTGTCGAAATAGTTTTGTAATTTACATACATAATATAATACGTATTTTTACTTAGCCATAGAATTCTAAGACATCATATATTATGTAAGTATACAAGTTATCGTAAAAATATTATAAACATAATAATTTAATACAAAGTGAACGATTTTGAGGTTAATGGCGTCTAATGATAAATATAACTTTTTTCCAGGTCATGCAGGGGAAAATAAATGTCCAGTTGGTGGCCTAATGGAAAATTGTGGTCCAGTACCTATAAATGCAGTTGCTACCAATTATATTAAGTGAACTACAGGAAAAATCTAGAAATCTTTGGAACCATAGCTTGGAACATTGAAACTACTGATAAAAAATGTGTATTTGTGTGTGTCTGCCTAAAGTTATGTAAATATCATTAAATAGTAGAAATAATAATTGTAGCCAGTCTTAAAACTATACCTACCAAATGGTGCTACTTGAACTCTGATACTTAATAAGGTTTCTAACAGTTTGTCTCTAGAACAGTGAGCTATATTTTTTATCAGTAGGTTTCTAAATTTATTATTAAAAATAACTAATGAAGAAATGAATAGAATCAGCCAAGCCAAGCCAGAGAGTTCAGTGGACCAACATTTATTTATATGTACTCGGAAAACATTCAGATTTATTTAGTAAAACATGTATTTAAACAAATATTGCATTTTTATTTGTATAATAAGTAAGTATTAAGCCACTTACTATATCAAAAAGTAATGTGTTATGCATATATGTAATTTATTGGAATTCTTAACATTCTAATAATCCATATAGATTGTTTGTAAGAATTCGTAGATACATAAATACTGTTTTGTAGCTTATAGCTAGATCAGAATACTTAACACATAGGCTATAATATTATAGTAACCACTAGCAGGCTTAGCTAAGTTAGAAATAAAGTATATAATTTATTGGAATTCTTAACATTCTATTAATCTAAATATGTTTGTAAGAATTCATGGATATATGTTGCCCTTAAGAAAAGACTATGATGAATTAATTACTGTTGTGTAGCATATAGATCAGAATACTTAACATATACAACTACATACTGAACTTAACACTTTTATAAGTTATAAATAAAAGTAGAAATAAATTATTAGGTTCATTTAATATCTCTTGCATAATTATACACCACATGATATCACAAATTTTTATAAATACAGATTTTCATGTTTCCATAAATACACTTTTTGGCTTTTGTCATTGTTATCTTGATAATTATGAGTTTCCGTCATTAGTTTATGGTAGATGAGAAGTAAATATTTGCTTATAATCATATTTTTCCTTAGTTGCTGTAATTATTTACACTAAACACCTATTAAAATAAATAATTAACGAATTTATGTAATTGTTTGTTTTTTGTATAAAGTAATCAAGGAAAGTAATATTGGCATACCACAGAGTAAAAGTAGTGCTAATCACTCCACAGATAACCTAAAAGATTTGATGCTCACTATGCTCATATCTAAGATGAGAAATACACTGAAATAAGGCCGCCAACTAATTAAATTATTAATAAATGTTCATAACAATGATGCAGAAATAGTTGTAAATATTTATAAATAACTATATTGCTCAAATAACGTTTGAAAAGGAATTTTATATTAGTTATTTTTTTATTCATTCATTCATTCGTTCACTATAAAAGGCATTTTTGTCTGTTAGTGGGCAGCTTTAAATGATTATGTCAAAATCAAATAAGTGCTGTCAACTAAAATTTTAAGTTTACAATTTCTGTTTGAAACAGAATAGGTTTATCACTAAAACCAAACTAAAAATAGTTTATTTATGGTTAAGTTTAGTCAAGTTGGACTTGCACTGGAATCGACACCATTATCATCATTATCCTACCCTTATTCTATGAATTGTCCGTGTGGTGACGGATTAAGAATACAAATGTCACCACTTATTTTCCTCCCCAGGGCGCTGTAAAAGCCAGCTAAAGAATATTGTATACAGATAACAGCTGTGAAAAGGAGAAGATAGAAACCTCGAAAATAAACACTGTGCTAATTAGCCTAGTCAGCGCGGTATATTAGACCATAATCCATTCCAAAGTGCCCAACAGTGGGACCTTAATAGCCCAGAGAAAGGGAATAATATACACTTACTTTTTTCCAACATTTTCTGTAATTTCCAAAGCTCTATCTTTAGTAAAGTTTCCATAGACAAATGCCTGTATATAAAAATAAGTCAGAACGCGGGAGACGAATACATCCAACAATTTAGGTTTTAACACTGTAAATAATAATATTTTTATTTTATAAATAAATAAATTTTAAATAAATATTCACGGACATTTTACACAACGTCCTCTGGTCCCAAGCTATATACGTTATGGGTACCAGAATACGGATATACTACATACACTACTTTTCTTTTGTAAATACATACCTACTTATAATCCAGTTCCGGCAAAAAACTTTTTTGAAACTCCCCGAAACTAAATTCTGGCTGCGCGCACGATACATTGATTTCGTTTTAATTAAGTTTAGTTAGGTTTAGTTACCGTGTGGTGACGGACTAATAATACAAGTGTCACCACCCCATCTCCTCCCAAGGATGCTGTAAAAGTCAGCTAAGGGATATTCTTAATTATTATAAGGCACACAGGTAACATCCTCTGTGAGAGACGGAAAACTTGAAACTAAACCCTGTGCCAACATGCCTGGTCAGCGCGACACAGTAGACCATAATACCTCCCAAAACAGAGGAAGCCTCTGCCCAACAGTGGAACGTAAATGGGCTGGAGAGAGAGAGGTTTAGATAAGTTTAATTACATTTAGTTAAGTACAATTAAGTTAAGTTTACTTAAGTTTAGTTGGTTTAGTTAGTTTAGTTTTGTTTATTTAAGTTTAGTACAGTTAAGTTTAGTTCAGTTTAGTTTCATTTAGTTTAGTTAAGTTCTCCACGTAATAGAAACGGTGAAATATATATACCAGATAGTGCCAACAAACATTGCTTCGTAGTCCACTTGGAGTCGATCAGACACGATCTTAAGTGAGTCTCGGCGATCTGTTGCATACAATATATTTCAGTTTGGTATTTGCAATAAAATATGATCTATCTGATACCTTATTTATGTTTTAGTTTAGTTGTGTACGTAGAATTAGTACCATCTTTACTTATTTTAAAACAACTAGCTGTTCAGCTATTGCCCGCAACTTCGTATGCGTGGAATTTAAAAAATTTAAAAATCTTATGATTCAGTCCTTTGGTCGAAAAAATAAAGGGTTACCTGGAAAGTTTTCCGGAAGTTTTGAAAATTGGTAATTTTATAGATTTTGATGTGCTCTTTCCAAATTTCAACTTTGCCACCTCGTATGATGCCCGTTAGCGCCGCCATATTGAAAAAATGGCGCCCAAAATCAGTTTTTTGATAATAACTCCTTTGCGACGCATTTTACAGGAAAACATATCTATACAAAATAAAAGTAGAGGAAATTTCCTACAACTGTCATATGTTATATGTCATGTCATATGTCATGTCATGTCATATGTCATGTTATGTCATATGTCATGTCATGTCATGTCATGTCATGTCATGTCATATGTCATGTCATATGTCATGTCATATGTCATGTCATATGTCATGTCATATGTCATGTCATATGTCATGTCATATGTCATGTCATATGTCATGTCATATGTCATGTCATATGTCATGACATATGTCATGTCATATGTCATGTCATATGTCATGTCATATGTCATGTCATATGTCATGTCATATGTCATGTCATATGTCATGTCATATGTCATGTCATATGTCATGTCATATGTCATGTCATATGTCATGTCATATGTCATGTCATATGTCATGTCATATGTCATGTCATATGTCATGTCATATGTCATGGTATAATTGTCATATGTCAAATGTCATAATCTTTTTTTCCCTAAAATCAATAGTTTCTGGCTCTGCGTACGAGCGCCGTAAACCATTATACATCCACACCAACGTGTATTATTTACTTTAATTGGGTTTTTGAAAAAAAAAAATATTGATTTTTTTTATGTATTTTAAAACTTTATTATTAATAATATTGATATTTAATGCAAAAAACTTCAAAAAAAGTTTTTTTCAATTAATTATAAACAATTAAAAATTGATGAAATTTAAATAAAAATCACGTGACTATAAACGCGCCATGATCGGTCACCATAGTTGTGACGTCATAATGTTATAGCTATTTAATAACAGCCTAGTACAGCGTTTACGGCTATTACACGTGACTAGACAATAATATTAAAAATTTATTGCTAAAATACGAGTTGTTAGTTGGTTTCGATTAGCTATGTGTGATAAAGGATTTATTAAGGCAAAGTCTGATATTATTCCTGATGTTGATATATTTATGATCACCGATTTTTAAAAAAATGACGGTCGGTTTAATTCTGCTGAAGTTCGAGATGCCAAGGCATCAAGGTAAGTTTGTTAAAAAATATTATAATAAATGAAAATATTTAATTATTTAATACTATGATTTTAAAGGTTATGATTTGGAGTCCAGTTAAAAAAATTTATTTACTGAACTTTACTTAAATATATAATAATTATTTGATTTGTATACTTAGATAAATAATAATTAATAAAAATGGTATTAAGAAATACTTACATCGAAATGATCTTCACAACAAAAAAAAATCGATTTTGTTTGGGGATTATCACGGTGCACTGCTTGAAACCATTTATTTCGACGTTTGTCATCTTGGGGAACATTTAAAAACATTTTATCAGGAGTTGCCTTTGCAGTATTCGTACATAATGGTACAAAACAAGAACGATAACTTTTGAGGTTCGTCATTACACGCTTTATATTAGCTTCACTTGTATGTTTGTTTGTATGTTTGTTTGTTTGTATGTTTGTATGTTTGTAACCGACTCCTTTGGACGCTATTTTGACCCACTTTAAACGGTCAGATTCTATTCAAATTTTGCACACCTGTCAAAGACCGATGACAATGCAATAATTCGATTAAATAAAGCGTGTTTTTTAGTTTTTTTAAACTAGGTATTTTTAATATAAATTTAAATATTTAATAATGACAACAAAATTAAATAGATCAAAACACTGTATTTATTATTTTTCTATCAACTGCAATGAGAGAAAACTAACATTATGACGTCACACGCGCTCGGGTTTGTTCGGGAGTTGTCGGCGTGTCTTCGGATTCAAAAATTTTTTTTTATTTTGAAATTTATTTTTGAATTATTGCGGAAAAAAAAATATAGTTTTGTTATAAAACTAATATATAATCTTTCCATTTATCACAAAAAAAATATTTTTTACAAAAACCCAATTATACGAAGGTTAAATATTGTTCCATAGAATGAGAACCCTGTTAAATCACCAATTTTCAAAACTTCCGGAAATCTTTCCAGGCAATAATACTAAATGACTTAATAAAAACAAATTTAACAACATTAAAGCCATTAACAAATTTTACAAAAAAGTTATTCTCTTGAACCACTCTACCTATAAAAACGTAAAAAAGCTCATTTAGAGACATACATATAAAAATAACGAGTTCTTTATGTATTTATTATAAAAGAAAGTCATTATTTTGGTATTTATCTCCTTATGTGGGTCCGTATGTATATCTTCCAAATTATGCAATGTATTTTGACGTGGTTTTTCAGAGTATTTCAAGGGGATGGTTTTTTTGTATAATTTAATTAATTTACGCCCTGTACGAAGTCATAGACAACAGCTAATTATTTTTTAAGTAAAGATGGTACCAATTCTAGCTGCACAACCAAACTACCTAAGACATAAATATTGAATGTTTCACATTTTGCTATACGAACACATAGGAAGATGGAGTGTTTTAAAGATACGAAGATGTCAGGAACGTAGAACCAGTTCCCCAAATACTGGCTTACTGCGTAGAATTGGACCACCAGTAATATATAAACAGCTAGACTAATAAACATAGGAACACATACTTACTTTATGAAGTGGCCTTTGATTGGCGTTTAAAAATTCATCAGTTAAGATTTTTTTCATGACTATGAAGCGTTTTGGATCAACATTAAAGTTAATGACATGGTCCACGATTTTATTCAAAAGTCGGTGTATTTTGTCGCTCAAACCTTCCACTGTAATCTGAATTAAAAAATCTATATGTACTTATATTATGATTTTTGTTTGAAAGTCCTAGTCTCAGGAACCACGGGTCGAATATAAAAAAAATCTTTCAGTGTTCGATAATAAATTTATTGAGAAAGGCTGTAGGCTAATATACTCGGAGCAAATCATCAGTGAAAAATGAAACAGATAGATCGATAGAAACATTATGTATATTTCATATAGCTAGGGACCAGAGGGAACCACCTTCGGAATGCCATGAAAATTTTGCCGAAATAACAAAATGTTGTCTTATTTCCTACAAGTTTAATGCTTTTTCTATACCAAAAGTTACCATAATACGGACATATCGTTGTCCGTGCGTCCGTACGCCCTTTTTTCCTCCGCAGGGTGGTGTAAAAGCCAGCTGAGGGATCATCATCACAAACTCACGCCTTTTTCCCATGGGGTAGACAGAGACTATAGAGCGCCATCTGCTACGATCCAAACATACTTCCTTGGCTTCATCCACACTCATATATCTGGTCATACATGCCCGACGGTTGTAACTGTTGTAAGTGCTACGCACTTGCCCCTTTTGGAGTATGCCGGCGATGACATCGGAGTATATGTTTCTAGGGCATCCTCTCCCAGCATTTCCACTTACGCTTACCTCCGCCGTGTATAATATAAGCTAAGGGTTATTGTACACAGCTAACATTCCCTGTGAGAGACGGCAGCTCGAAAATAAACACTATACTAACACGCCTGATCAGCGCGGCACAGTAGACCACAATCCGTATCTAAGTGGAGGAGGCCCGTGCCCAACAGTGGGACGTTAATAGACTGGAGAAAGGTTTCCAAAAAAGAATAATATGAAAACAGTGGTACTAATTCTATGTGCACAACTAATCTTAACTAAAAAATGAAAACAACTACAGCGTATTATTATTAATAGTATTTATATGTGTATAATGGGCATTTTTCATATTTTTTTAAAACTCTTATTTCGAAAACCATTTCGGGGAATAGAGTTTCTGATCATGATCCATTAGTTTTTTTCGGAAAATTTGCTATATTAACGATTATTTTTCCAAAAAAGCAAATGATCTCTATTTGCCCTTGAAATGAAGGACTTAAAATATTAAGACGTTTTTAGGGATATACTACTCTGAAGTGGAGTTGAAATTGGTCTATAATATCAACTTGTCAACTTTGAAAAGATAAAGTGCAATCTGTATTAAGTCTATCAAGAAAAGTCTATACACAGATTGCGAAAACGATGACGTCACAACATTTAAAGTAATATCTTCAAGAATTTTTTAAAAATTCTGTATAGTGAATATTTCAATAATATTAAAATTAGTTGCTTAAAATAGTCTATATTTTCTGAAAAGAATATAAAAACAGTAGGTTAAAAATAATGAACAATCCCAATTGATTGATTGGCTAAATCGTTGTGCACATGTTCATTAATTAAAATTGTTAGTCTACTACAATTAGATTTTCTAGTAAAAAAGTTCTGTTAAAACTGCCGAATTGAATTATGACATAATTAATTTTAATTTTTTATAGTAATTTATTAATTTTGCAATTAACTTGCTATGCTTTTACTTAATAAATCAAATTGTAGTGGAAAAAAGTTCAAGTCCCGCTTGCGGTGATCACTTTTTCCACAGTACAAGTATATCCGTATTCTGGTACCCATGACACAAGTAAATAAGCTTAGATTGGGACCAGAGGACACTGTATAGTTGGTATAATATTACTTACCGTAATACCTCCATTACAGTCCAGCAGATCCCATGACAGTCCTGCTAATTCTGCAGCAGAAGAATACTGCTGGATTTGTTCCCATAATAACATTACCCATAAGTAATTGAGGACGCTGTTCACTGGGTGAGAGTTTATCAACGGACTGTGGCCAAAAATAAGCGTTTTTAGAATGTACTAGAAAAAAGTTTTTGAAAGAAGCTTTTGCTAGACTTATAAAATCCCCACCTTCTTTTTAAATAAAAATATTGTTGATATAACAACAAAATATTAAAACCCATCAAGTAAAAGTTAGACCCTTCATACGCGAACGAAGGGTTTCGTACCGTTGAGCATTGCCCAACTATGGACGTTAATGGGCTGTAGAGCGAGAGACAGTGGTACAAATTCCAGGTGCATCTTCTTCTTTTCTCCAGCCCATTTACGTACGTCCCACTGTTGGGCACGGGCCTCCTCCACTTTGGGAGGGATAATGGTCTACTGTGCCGCGCTGACCAGGCGTGTTGGCACAGAGTTTAGTGTCGAGTTAGTCGTCTCTCACAGAGGATGTTATCTGTGTGCAATATCCCTTAGCTGACTTTTACAGCATCCTTGGGAGGAGATGGGATAGTGACACTTGTATTCTTAATCCGTCACCACACGGACAGGTGCATAACTAAACTAAACTAAAAAATGAAAACAACTACGGTGTAATTCGATTGATTGACTATTTCGTTGTACGTATTTATTAATTAAAATTGTTAGTTTTTATAATAAGAAAGTTCAGCGTTAATTTTCATTTTTTAGTTAAGTTTAATTTAATTGTGCACGTAATATCGGTACCAATGTGTATGCTCCCATAACACTTACCTACAAATATCTAAATGTATGTATCCATCTGGTTCTTGTAGTTGAGTATCATGTTTATACCACACTCTCATTAATGTTGAATCCTAAAACAAAGAAAATAATACACAAAAAAAGACACACAAAATAATGGTGTATCTAACCAATGCGGTAACAAGCATAGTTATATGAAATGGGTTAATGAGAACTCGGCTAAGACCTTAGAATAGAATAATAGACCTTATTCTGTGGCAACGACTAATGAAATGCACTACCCACAGATTTACCAGATGACTGTCTGCAGCTACATAACTTGCTCGGCTTGAAGCCGCTTATATATCTAGGTGTGCGTGAAATTCGTTCTATATTATGTGTCTCCCTCTGGTAGACACAAGATTGAATGCGAATACCAGGCAAATCTGTGACATAACCTATTTCATTTATATTCCAAAACCCGCCCTATAACGTTGTTAGTTAAGATCACAGGTTAAGATGTAGGATGTTGATGTTGATGTAGATGTTATTTAGTATATAGGTAAAAAGAATCACGTAGGTAATTATGTAGTAAGATTTTGACCACTAAGTAGACGAAAGTCTTTCTAAAGTGGGCAGGCCTGTGCCCAACAGTGGGACGATAATATACACGATAGGGAAGCAGAAAGGAAGACTATCATACCTCTATAATAACCGGATCAACATCTTTGCTCGTCTCATCAACTTGAACAAAACTAAAGTCAGTCGGAAGGAATTCATTTGGTGCAGGCATTTGCAGTTTCTCCGTTGGCTTGGCGTTATTCCATTTCTGTTATAAAAAAAACTTAAGTAATTAAAAAGTTAAAATGTCCGACTGTAAAGTAGTGCCCTAAAATTGTTTCTGATTAAACGTAAAGATGTAGCTTTTTGGGGAAGAAAAGTTCTAGAGTGAGGATTACGGACCGGACGACGCAGCGTAAACCTGCCCCGTCAAGGTGGAGCGACGATATCCTTAAGGTCGCGGGGAGCTTTTGGATGCAAGCGGCACAAGACCGCTTGTTTGTGGTGTTCTATAGAGAAAGGCTGATGGATGGATGGATGGATGTAGCTTATATCTACATGAATATCTTTATGAACGTCTTATTTTTTCTTCATTTTGATATCCCCTCTTGAACAGCTAGGCAAAAATAGTCCCGATTGCTTATTATTACTGTTAAACTCTACACATAAGGCATCTTTCACAAATTACGTCATAAAACTGTTAATAACAATAACATACCATAATCAATGACTCGTTTATGTCTTCTTCGAAGTATTTCGTCCCATACCAAGACTCGGTCAAGGTACACTTTGTGCTAAAAGCCCTGTGGTAAATAACAATATATTTAAGTAAGTACATCTATTTACTTCAATAGGGGTCAAACGCGTATCACTTACAACCGTAGTGCGTGTATGACCAGAATACGTTTGAGTGTAAAATGAAGTCGAGCTCATTTAATTGGATCGTAGATGATGACGCTTTATAGTCACTGCCTACACACATAAGACGTAATGTTAAGATTATGAAGAATTTATCGGAAATTTTGTACAATTTTGTTTTTTAGAACTCAATTTTCAGCAATTTGAAAGTGGTTTAAACTTTTAACCCGTCTATTTAAACCCCAAAATTGTCACATAATGTGGCATTTGGAGACCCGTGACCCGGTCGCGCGACCAGCTCTGTTTTTGTGTTGCTTTGCAGAGAAGTTGGCGTGGGTCATGTTGGGTCGCGCAACCCACATTTGACATTGCGAGAGCGGTCGCAGGACTTCCGAATGCCACCTTTAGTTTATTTTACAATAATCTAGTAAAACATACTTAGCAACAACGGTGATCCTCATATTATCTGGTGTCAATAGACCTATCTGATCCATTATCAACTTGGGATCCCATTCCATCATTCTGACACCCTCAGTCAGTACATCTTCCATAGGGATATCCTGAAATAAAAGGTTTTTAGGGTTCTGTCGCGTAAGACAAAACGGGGTATCGTTTATCCCCTGTTACTTAGAATTCACTGTCCGTCTGTCACTAGGCTGTAGCTCACCACCATATAAGCTTAGCTTGGGACCAGAGGACGTTGTGTGAAATGCCCGAAACAACGTCCTCCTTTCCCATTTTAAGCTTATATGATTGTGTTATGTGTACCAGAATACGGATATACTACATATTATAATAATTACCTTTTGTAAATAGAAAACACGCAGACGTAGTACAAACATTTGTATGACAAGTATAAATATCACACAAATAATTGTCCTGTGCGGGAATCGAACCCGCGACCTCGTGAACGGTAGTCCGTTACATGAACCACTAGAACACGAAGCCTTGTGTCGAATCGAATCTTACTTATCACAGATTTACCAGATTGTGTCTTTGGCTACGTCCGCGTCACTCATTCAGCCTGAAGCCACATATATATTTATGTGTGTGTGTGTGTGTGTGTGTGAAATATGTATCTATGTATGCGTATAGGATATACGTCATATGAAACATTATTAGTCTATGAAGCACGATTTAGCTAAGCTAAATTTACGTGTCTTTAAGATTGAACGTGTATCCCCCAGCCGGCAAATCTGTGGCACAAATTATTTGTGTCAGCCATCCCTATAATAAGCAATAAGCTTAATTTAGGACCAAACGATATTGTTAGAAAAGAATATAGGTTACCTGAAGTAGGTGTACAAGACTTGTAACTAATTCCTGTGCAGTCCGTGAATAAGAGAACGACTGTAAGTGCGACAATTCTTCAAATACCCAACGTTTAGGGCCTTTTGTCTTGAGCAATGCTAAATACTAAAAAAAAATCTATCTGTACTAAGTACCTACATAAGTAATATGACAAAGCTGAAAAGTTTGATAGTACATTTATCGAGGAAAGCTATAGGCAATATTATAACATCACGCTGCGACTAATAGGAACGAAGCAGCAGTGAAAAATGTTGAATCTTCATTATTATGAAAACAACTATGTTTAATGTTATATTATTGTCTATTTAGTTGTAAATATTTATATTTATTAAAATCCTTAGTCACACAGTTTTTATAATAAGAAAGTTCAGTTTTCATTGACGAATTGTCAAATCAATTTTCCTACTTTAGTTAAATCAAGTTGTGCACTTAAGATTTGGTACCTTTATGTACTTACTTGAAAGACCAAGAGTATGATATCATCTATAAAAGACAGCCCCACCTCTGTTAGTACCATAACTAATCTGAATAAGCTGTATCCGTGATAAGTATCGATGTCTACCTCCAAACTGAAGAAAACACACAATCACAAATAAATATAAAATCTTATTCACGAACATCTGGTCTTTGGTACCAGAATACGAATATAGCTACTATTTATTTCTAATACATAGTAAACACCTAGATACAGTACAAATATTAATGTGACAATGAACATAGACTTCTCCATCATGTGAATGTCGAGGCTATCCAGCTCCTCGAAAACACGGCATAGTAAGAAGGCTCAAAAGGACAAAACCTTTTGAATTACTTTATTAGTAGTGTTAGTGATGTGTGGTGCAGTGTATCAGTGCTACTTATAAAGAACCCATGAACAAAGTGTCTTCCCCTTAATAGAGACAGTAAGATAGGTGTTAATGGACACTTTCTGAAGTAACTCATAGTTAGCAATTTAAGTTAGCATTAAATTACTCATTCATCTGATAGGCTAGATTGTAATATCTTTAAATAATCTGGATATCCTAGATTATTTAAAACAAAACAAAAAATATCACGCAAATATTACTGTGCGTGGACCACGAGGCCAGTCCCAAATACATTTAGTTCTTTTTGATCTCAATACACTACTCCCAATAAAAGTAAATTTAAAATTCCTCCACCGCCTCCAAACGAAAACCTGGCTACATCTATGGTGTTCCTATATCTTAAACGTGGGCAGTAATTAGTTTGGGGGAGGAATATCAATTGTATATAATAGTACCTATACCATTATTCCTTCCTCGTTCCCCTATTGGGCAGAGGCCTCCTTCACATTGGGGGAGATTATGGTCTACAATGTCGCGCTGAATAGGCGTGTAGACACAGGGTTTATTTTTTAAGTTTTCTTTCTCTCACAGAGAATTTATCTGTGTATCCTTTGACTGGCTCTTACAGCACCTTGGGAAGGAAAAGGGGTGATGACACTTATTTTGTTGTTGAGCTTAAATCAACGCAACGAACTACGCAACGGATTTTATGCAGTATTTTTTAATAGATAGTGTTTCAAAAGAAAGTTTTATTATGTTTAATTTGTTATGGTTTGTTTTCAAAAGTTCATACGTAAGAAGTCGCGCGTAAAAGCTTGTTATGAAATAAGTCAGTTATTCTTACCTATCACACCAATTGTTTGAATATACAACATCATACACACTGCCTGGTCCTTGGTTATGTAACAAATACATTATGTAACCCCATGGCTGAAAACAAATAAATAAATTAGGTATATAACACGCTTTTGCACGGTGACGTCACGGACATCTATACGTTAACACAACGGTTGTTTACTCGCGAAGTTTATAACTAAAAACACCCAGTAAACGGCGAAAACTAGCAAAGATTTTTGTGTATTGTTATTCGAAAGTGTGCAAATTTTATTATATGTTGTGGACAGTTTATTCTCGCGCATTATTAGAACCAGAATCCCAAAAAGATTCAATTGAATATCGATGTGTCTTTTACATCTTCCTATATTAGAACTAAAATAAAAAATTTCGTATATTTACTATTTCTATTTACAAAAATCAAGTCGGTAATTGTTATGAATATAGTGTATAATCTGTCATTACTAAACATCAAGGTAAAGTGTGGATCGTGCAGTAAAAATACGAAACCTTTAGTTTCTGTAAAATGCGACATATGTTTAACGTTATACCATCGGGGATGTGTTTCTTTGAAAGACTCGTGTAACAAGGATAGTCACTGGATTTGTCCAGGATGTACAGATAAATCTCGTACTTCATCAACTAACACACATCTAGAATTTTACAACCAGAAAAATAGTGTAGACCAACCGCCTACACATACTGACAGTATTGTACATAGCCGAACCGATGCTTCCAATATAGATTTGGGCTGTGAAATTCGCTCCTTGAGATCTGAGATCCGAGCTTGCCGCATAGAAATAGCGGATTTTAAATATACTTTAAATGCGTGTACCGATGCCATTGAAGTCATAAGTACCCGAGTATCGGTTCTGGAGAAGTATCTACAACAGAACTTTAAAGCCGACGTCGACGCTATTAACGAAGTGACTGAAGAATTGGAGTACCAAATAAATGATTGTCATCAAGAATTACTAATTAACGACCTTGAAATCACTGGTATACCCGAAAATGAAGATGAGAATGTCTTACAACTTGTTAAAATTTTATGCGAAAAATTAGACGTACAAGTCGACGACAGGGATGTGATACACGCCGAACGCATGGGGTTTACTCGAAATGTTCAAACACGAGACTCTAACGTCTCCAGTGAGATAGCATCCAAAGTTGCGCGCCCTCGGAACATTGCTGTTAAATTTGCCAGACGCACTACCTGTGAGCACATACTGCATGCAGCGAGAGTGAACCGACATAACATAAACTCAAGTGATATACTAACTAATGGCCCTAAATACCGGTTGTTCATAAATAAACGTCTCACACCATGCAACAAAAGATTGTTCTATCATGCAAGGAGCATTGCACGTGAGACTGGTTGGAGGTACATTTGGAGTAAACATGGTAAAATATTCACCCGTAGGGCCGAAGGTGAACCGGTGAAGCGCATACGCAAGGACGAAGATTTACGTACAGTTTTTAGTATTGGATCTATCCCTACATAAGTCCATGTATCATTATTTACATATTTAGATATTTTTTCTCAACGATTTCCGGTGTTTGTTTCCATATACTTTTTGTTGGATTCACTTATTTTATTAGATTTAAAACTTTTTTCATGTTCAAAACTACCCAGACATGATATTATTCCGTTGTTATAATTATGGTGTATCCGCTTACTATAATTCTAAAATTAATTTCTGTTGTGCCTGACTGAAAATATTATGTATTTAATAAGTATTTGTTGGTATGTGTGTTTGTGTATATGTTTGTAACTTATTTTATTACCATGTATCATATTGTATTGATGGATAGATTCGAATATTATGATATTATTATTATGCAATTTATCTGCGAGTGTTCGTAAGAAATAAAAATCAACATGGCGGATTTTGTTATAGTGAAATATTAACGTAAATAAAATTAACCTAATTTATCAAATAATGTTTAAAATCTAGGAGATTGCAAAGATAATTAATAATATGTATATCTATCTATAAGTTACATGTTTAATTAGGAACAATTTTCATTCACAAATTTTTGCAGTCGGGTACCTAAAGTATTGATTTTCATTTTATTATTAATTTTACGATCAATGCGAAATGTTTTAAGTTACGTACGTTTTATGTAATTTTAGTTGATTTGAATGTTTATTTACATTTCGTATTACGTATTTCGTATTTCACGTTTCACACATAAGCCTTAAACTGTAGGTAATAGTCTTTTTCTAATCAACTTATTGATGTCGGTGACATCATTCGTCGTAGGGTCCATTTGAAAATCAGCGCTAGGTCCTGTGACCTTGTATATGCTGAAATGGACACCTAGTTACTGCCGCCTGAGGGCACATGCTTCAGTTTGTGAACAAAACCTAGTGTTAATACCTACCTACTTTAAAATACCTGTTTGTGTTTACTTATTGTACTTATGTGTTTTGAAAGGCAGTAATAAACGTTTCTTTCTTTCTTTCTTTTATTAACGCTTCGTCTCAATAGCTGTTAAGGTGACCGTCGGATGTACGCGATGCCCGACCCAACTAATTCTATTCTATTCTTCTTTAATAGCCCTTATATGAGTATCTTAAGTCAAGTCACTTTCCACCAGTGTGTTGCGTTTAACTTCGGACAAGAATATGCTAGTAGAGTGATCCATGGAGATATTAATATTTGGCCGAAACAAGTTAAATAAAAAACTGTCAACTGATTATTTCTGAGAAAATGAAGACCCATCTAATTAATATCAATGTACCTACTCGTTGCCAAAAAAAGACAAGAACACATTTAGCTCGAACACAGCCCTCTCGCAATGTCAAACGTGGCGTTGAACGGTGTCAGCTCTGTGGCAACTTTTACGTTTTGCCACACCCACTTCTCCTACAAAGCATGAGAACTTCTAGGAGATCTTTAGAGTGTGCAGCGATATAAGAATCGAATCAATACAAATGGCATTTTCACTAAAAATTCAGAGCGGGTCGCGCGACCCTGTTGCTGGCCATCCGACGGCTACCTTTAATTTTAGTAACGTAATCTTTGTTAGTGATTGGTCACTCACAATTATGAGTGATCAATTGATCTGAAATGTTATACTGTTATAATGAAATATGTGTGTAACATTTTATATCAATCCGACTACTGTAAGTGAGTGAAAATAGCTTTCAAAGAGTCTATTACATACTAAGCCAATAAAAGCGTGTTAACGTGTTAAAATTACTTACAGAGGTCTTATAATTTTCTGTTAAATCTGGCAATGGAAACACGAGCACCATCATATTAGTATTTTCTGTAGGTTCACAGTAAACTCTCTTTCTTAGCAGTTCTGATGAGAACGGACACTGCCATGTTGGTCTGATCACTAACTTGTCTTCTATTCGAGAGAAACGATATGATACCATGTTTTCTAGTTCATCTAATGATTCTGTAATATAACATTATTGACTTTTGAATAAATATATGCCTCATCTCTATCGATTTCTCCGACTCTGAAATGATCTTGTACTTGTGTAAGCGTCATCTTCTAATATATAAAATTCACGTGTCACAGTGTTAGTTACCGTACTCCTCCGAAACGGCTTGACCGATTCTTCTCAAATTATGCATACGTATTCAGTAGGTCTGAGAATCGGCCAACATCTATTTTTCAAACTTTTTTTTTTAGTATGGCAAAACAACGTTTGCCGTGTCAGCTAGTATTTTTATAAAATGATACAAACATCATGTAAACAAGACTGATTTAAGAAAAACAGGAGCTGTGGTCGAGAAAATAAAGAAAAAGTAGTATAATTAATGTCCTATTTAATTCCCCAAAACATTTTTATGCTCCAAATCAAAAATATAAATTAAGAGCACTGTTGGATTTTATCAAGGTAGGCCCTGTATTAAACTCTATGGAGGGAGCCCTTGATTGTATCATCAGACCTTGCCTTGTCCTTGTGTACGAGTAAAGAGTAATTAATATTATACAACGTGTTTCAGAAAGGTGTAGTCATATTTGACCATCGTTACACATGGCCGGTGACTAGGCACTAGGCATGGATGAAATTACAAATACTAGTTATATTATGACTTTTATGTGTTCATAAAAGTATAATTAATTTATTAAATTAATCGATCTTCTTTAAATACAACACTACTATGAGGTCATCTTTTATCGTGAGGTTCAATCGCATTCAACAAACCGTAAACATCTCATTCATAATTGATGCGTTTCTGGTAGTTATTTAATAGTAGGCAATAAACAAAAAAAAAACTTTCCAACTGTATTTTTCTATGTGTAACTGTAATATTTATAACATTTAAGGGCTATCTAATGCAACTTTAAATTATGACTACACCTTTCTGCAACACGTCGTATAAATAATTTCGGAGACCATTTAGAAATTTCTAAATTGTCTCCGAAGGCGCCGGACTCGTAGCATCTCCTAGTAGGTATGTGATTAATAATCTACAAATGAATTAAATGTTATATAATTTTACTTACGTTTTCCAAGTACAACAAGCGTCATAATATTAGCAGAGTACCATTTATAATAAAAGTTTAACAGCTCCTTGCGAACATCGATGTTCTGGGACTTTGGTATAGTCTCCAAAGTCTCTCGATTTCCTGGGAAATGAAAAAATGCTATGATTGGTTGAACGTATAGCTTAAATGCTATAATTATTTATATTTCCTTATTATTTAATTTATAATAGGGTAGTCTAGTCCTAGTCTCAGTAATAGGGTCCCATTTAGTCTTTCAAAACAAATAAAAGGCTACTTACCTGCAGCAAAATTATGAAATGGATGCGTATGTAACGATGTGCTTTTCTCTAATTGCGCTAATCTTGCATCATCATTTTGCATATCGTCTTCATACTCTGACTGAATAGTCTCAAGTACGGTTCCCGCCTCGGATTCAGTGAATAAGGGTGATATGAAGAAATGAGCGAAACTGTTAACAACGAGCAATGTAAGTATAATATATACGTATAGTACAATAATTTTCTTAGTTCAAGAACTAAAAAACACGCTTGAAAATCCTTAATATTATAATACATAATTGCATTATCATCGGTACTTAATATGTATGCAAAATTTCAGATCAATCTGACTACCACATGCGGTTGGAATTCACTTTTAAAGATAACGTACCGAGCTAATAAAAAATTGTTAAAACAGAGCTGCCGGCGTATTATGAGCGTTTTAAAATCATTCAAGTTCCAGGCAGGCCGTAAACTGCATGGCTAAATTAGGTATTATGGCAGAAATAAAACTTTTAGTTGAAAATTTTTTGTTAGTACTTTAACTTTTAGCTGTACCTTCTCCTTAAACATATTAATGTATGACTGGTTTAGCGAACTGACTGACTAAGAATTTTGTTCATAATACGAATTTGCCAGACAGTTCACGGCGTAAACTGCTTGCACATAAAAGCTCATAATACGGCCGCAGGTCGGCGACCGGGTTGCGCTTCTTTCGAATGCACCTTAATTAAAACGAAAATAACTGTAGTGTATTTTAATTAATCTCTAATATATATAAAATTCTCGTGTTACAATGTTTGTTCCCATACTCCTCCGAAACAGCTTGTAAGACCGGTTCTTATGATTTTTTAATGCATATTCAGTAGGTCTGAGAAACGGCTACTATCTATTTTTCCAAGCCTCTAAGGGGTGTCCACCGGTCCACCCTTAACATTCTTATGACAAAACAACGTTTGCCGAGTCACCTAGTTGTCTATATCGTTATACACATTTATATTCTTTAAAATCGTTAGTCTAATATTAGATCTTATACATAATATGTAATATGTATATACTTAATACATAGACTTTCAATTTCAATTGTCCAATTCTGTTGACTGAAACTCCCAATTTTCGTTTTTAGTTTAGTTTAGTTGTGTACGTACGATCAGTGCCAGCCAATGGGTAATGTAAATAATTAGTTACAGTACATTATTTTTTTATATAAAACATGTTGGCACTTGATCCCATGCCACCTGATGGCAAGCGACAATGGAATGTTAACATAATTACATATAAGTATGTACTTATTAGTTATTACTCACTAGCTTCTACTAACGCGTTCGCTGAACCATATTAAATTTTAAAAACTACGTAACGAATTTCGTAACGATTTTCGTCGCGGACAACAGCTTGTTAATAATAACTTACATATCTAAAGTTTTGTCCAAATGTGTTGTTGACACATCGAAATAAAAGCTGGTATGATCTGATAAGGTGCTGGACTCCGAACTACCTTCATGTTCTGACAGGTATGTACTGTATTTCTCTTTCTGAAAATAATAGACGAGTATTAGGAATTAGGAATTCTACTTATTAATTATTTACTAATTAAACTCAAAAACTGTAAGAAATATATACTAATACTAGCTAACCCGGCAAACGTTGTTTTGCCATGCAAATGTCATGTTAAGGGTGGTCCACCCTTAACATTTAGGGGGATGAAAAATACACGTCTGATTATCAGACCTAACGGATATGTACACAAAATTTCACGAAAATCGGTCGAGCCATTTCGGAGGAGTATAATTACAAAATTTACAAACACCGTGACGGGAGAATTTTATATATTAGATTACAAAGGTGAAGATATTGTTTGTTTACGCTAACCTCAGGAACCACTCGTCCGATTTGAAAAATTCTTTCAATGTTGTTTATTACATTTATCGAAGAAGGCTATAAGCTAAATAACATCACGATGCGACCAATAGTGGCGAAGCATTTAGTGAAAAATGTTGCAAAATCGGTGAAAATTTTCTAAATTCCATGCGTATGAAATGCGGTCAACAGCTAGTTAATAATATACGGAACCACATGTTTACCAGATGGTGTCTTTGTGGCTACATCACTCACCCGGCTTCAAGCCACATAAATATTCATGTGTGTGTGTCTGATACAAACGTCTTAAGAAACATTATTAGTCTATGAATTACGATTAAGTCGTGCCAAATTGATGTGTCTTCACGATTGAACGTGTACGCGCTATCTGATATATCTGTGTACAGAACATTAAAAATACCTCAGGATATTTCTCGCTGCCAAGGAACAACATTAATTCACAAAAGTGTGCGAGACCTGGCAACTGGTCAGGGTCGCTCAGATGACCTGGAAAAATAACATATTTTGAGTAGGTATTTATAAGTAAACCTGCTGGTAATTTAGGTATATTCGTCATCTCAACACGTAATGATTGATCCAGCAGGAGTTGATGTTGGCACCAATCCTGCATTAACTAAAAAATGAAAATTAATAGTGTCGATAACACGGCAATGTTAACTGACTGATTTTTTACTACAAAATCAGTATATATTATCGACTTTTTAATTAATAAAAATGTGCACAACGAAATAGGCAACTAATCATAATACGCTATAATTGTTTTCATTTTTTAGTTAAGATTAGTTGTGCACGAAGAATTGGTACCCATGTCATCTAGTATTAAACTAAGCGATAAAGAACTAGAAGATGATTTAAGTGCTATGTAGGTACTTACCAACATTGACATCTAAACAAACAGCGGCCTTATCAGCCTTAGGATCCCTAATGAGTAACACTTTCAGCCTGTTTGTTAGCTCTAAACCTCTGAAATAATAAACATTTAAATAAATAAAGAAAATTCTTATTTTTGCTTGCTTTATACGCAAGTCGGTGTAAATTACTTTTAAGGATGACATTACATAGATTAATACATAATAATACATATATCTCCTTTTCACTCTGTCTCTCTCTCTCTCTCTCTCACACTCTCTCTCCAACCCATTAACGTCCCACTGTTGTACACGGGCCTCCTCCACTTTGGGAGGGATTATGTTCTACTCTGCCACACTGACCAGGTGTGTTAGCACAGGTTTTAGTTTCGAGTTGTCCATCTCTCACAGAGTGGGTTTTCTGTGTACAATATCCCTTAGATAGTTTTTACTGTACCCTGGGCGGGAAAAGGGGTGGTAACACTCGTATTCTTAATCCGTCACCACATGGACGAAGCTAATGAAAGCGTGTTAACAAGTACTAACCTGTATTCTTTGTTATCTCCTCTCAGTTTATTAAAATTGTCAAATCTTTTCGCCACAGGGTCCACAGATGGCGATTGTTCAGTTTTTGTTACAAAAGAGTATAACGGACAATTCGAAGACTCTTGGAGACTTTCTGGTCTCGTGACATTCTTTTTTATGGCACAAACAAAAGGTTCTGGAGCAAGTTTGTCAGGTTTGCCATAAATATTAGCAGAATCAAGAGGTTTCTCGTGTATTTTTGAGTTTCTTAGTGGTTTTTCAGATTTGGTAGACATGTCTTGGGCCATAATAGCATATATGTATTCTAAGTCTTGTACAGACTGTTCCAGAGAATTGGCAACTTCTAGAGACTCGTTGGATAGAGGAGTTTCTGTTGGTTTATCTGCTGAAACCATCGTTTCTGACGCATTTTCTTTTCGTTCAGTTTTACTTTTAGAGTCTTCCAAAGACTTGGCAACCTTTAAAGACTCATTCGGTTCCTTTTCTTTGGTTTTACTAGATTCTTTTAAAAACATGACAGGTTTTAGAGACTTATTTTGTGCTTCTACTAAGGACATATTTGGTAAGGGCGTTGTTTTAGACACAGTTGTGTCATCCTTTCTTTCTGCAAGTCTTTCGATAGAATCTTTATCTTCTTTAGCAGATTCTAGAGACTTCATCTGTTCATTCAGGGCTTCTGTCAATGCTGGAATTGGTAAAACTGGAGTTTCTTCTTTAGCAGAGTCTTGAAAAGAAGCAGAAGATTCTGGATAGTTGCTGGCTTTATTCGAAGTATCTACTGCTGTTAAGCTAAGTGTAAATGTCTGTTCAGGATCAGTAACAATACCTGACTGTTGCAACAAGTCTTTATCAGTAGCTTCTAAGGACTTGGTAATCTCTGGTGATTTGAGAAACTCATTTGCTGCTTCTGTTGATGGCATAACAGATTCAGGAGCTGTTGTTAGCTCAGTATTGTTATGCTGTTGTGTTTCTTCTTCCGCATAGGAGACTTCAAGAGACTTAGGGGACTCTTGAAGCTCATCGGCATCATGATGAGTGTCCGTGGAAGACATTGTAGATGTAGTTGATTGAGTTGATTTCTGAAAAAAGGCTTCTATTTAGTAAGTATCCCTTAAAAAATCATTATTTTATAGATCCAACGACCAATGCTCATGCTTAAAGTGTACATACACTGTCGTTTCTTAGTGTATGTGTGATAATATTGTGGTGTGCGTGGGGTAGCAACCAATGGAATCACGTTATTAGTTGTATGCTAACTAGCATATAGGTATTCGTTCAGCTTAGTTTGTGACTGTAGCATAAAATATCCGTATTTTTTTCCTTAAATAGATAAATTATCCATAAGTACTTATAATGAATATTTTATTTTTAACGGAAATTAACTATGTTTTTCGTATTGAGGAAATTAAAATGAATATTACTTTACACGGGTTGTGTGTGTTTATTTTTAGATACAAAATATTATTTATTACATACATACATAGAATAGTTTACGTATTTATATGGTCATAGGGATATTTACATTATTACTATTGTTTGCCTCTAACTTTACTTACAGATAACTGTTGTCGGTCGGAATTTTTAGATACTTAAATTCATAAATAAAAATTGTTCGTGTTGTGACGGATTAATATAAGTGACACCACCCCCTTTTACTTCCCAAGGTGCTGTGTTGGCTGTATTGTGTTGTTAAACTGTAAACGTTTCTTGTATGTGAGTACACTCAAATATTTATTGTATTGTTGTTATATCATCAACAGATATACATCATCTGTGCACATTTCAACTGTCTAGATATCACCGTTCATGACATACAGACAGACAGACAATGGAGTCTTAGTAATAGTGTACTGTTTTACCTTCTGGTATGGAACCTTAATTTGTACCTACCAATGCTTAATGCATGACTAAACTTCACAAAAAAATTATAATTGAGTACATATATATCGACGTCATGCGCCTTTTAAATTTGAGGGATTTCCTCGATTTCTCAGGAGATAACCATCAGAGCCTGACCTGTTGCCAATGCGACTACACTGAAGGCACCGGCTTTCAAATAAAAATAAAATCATTAAAACCTATTCGCCCAGTTAAAAGTTATGAGGTAATAAAGAAAAAAAAAACACAGATGAATTGAGAATTTCCTCCTTTTTTGAAGTCGGTTAAAACAACTACGGTATATATTGATAAAGTAAGTACTTTGTTCTGCAGGTTTATATTAGATAAAGTCTTTAGTTTATAATATACACAGTTTTCATAATAAGAAAACTCCGTTAATATTGCGGAATTGTGTTATTGAGACTATTAATTCAATATTTTTGTTTAGTTAAGTTTAATTGTGCACGTAGCATTGGTACCATTGTTAAATGAACTTTCATATTATAAAAACTGTGTATAACTAGCGATTTTAATAAAATATAAATATTTATGTACAATGAAAACTAATACTCAATACTCAATACACCAAAGTTATTTTCTTTAATTAAAGTTTTTGTCGTATCAGAATTGGCCTCAATTTTTAAATTATAATTATTTAAATTAAACTTAACAGATGTGAGACATCAAAAAAAATTAAAAAAGTTAGTACTAACCTTTTAAATTCCTTGATGGGCACAGGAACACTGGCAGAATATTCTTAGATCGTGCGAACAGTTTAGGATACAATATGCATCATATTAGCAAAAATAATTACATATATTATATTAGAGATGTTCTTTATCGATACGAATTATCTTTATCGATATAATTCTATAAATATCGATACAATTATTCACTTTATACAAGAATAAATATCTATTTTTCTTAAAAGGGATAAATGATAATTAAGGTGACAGTTAAGAACACAGGTGTCACCACTCTATTTCCTTCCAATGGTGCTGTAAGAGTCAGTTAAGGCATACTATAATGCCGTTATCCACTGTGGGGGATTGTCTTAAGCCCTATGCCAACATGCCTGGTCAGCGCGGTAAACCAAATACCCCCCAAAGAAAGAGCCCATGCCTAATAGTAGGACGTTAACGGGATGAGGAGAATCTATAGATAGTAAAAGGCTCATTTTAGGACTAGAGGATGTCGTGCCTATTGTAAATGCGATATAAAATTCAAATTCCCTAAACAGCCTAACTGTTCAACTTACAATTTTAACTTATCTTTATTTATGAAAACCTTGTAAGTGTCTACATATTGTCATGTCTACATCAAAACCTTTTTTTTTAATTTTTGCATGTAGGTATAGTTCAAATTTTTTAATAAAAAAAGACTAGAATTGTCTGATAAAAATTCTCCCAACAAAACTGCTATAAATATCGATTAATTTTAGTCAATATGAATCGATGCATAACTATCAATATTAGTCTACTAACATCCCTATCCGTTATCAATTACTAAGCCTAATTTCCGTTAACGAACAAAACTATTCAATGCCAATGGGACAAAACCGGGAAATGGTTATAATATTATCATATTTACGAGTATTTGCGTCACAAATATATAAATAAATATTCATGACCCTGAATTTAGCAGACAGCAGACAAAATGAAATTAATTTCAGATAGGGATATCTATAGCAAAATAAGGTTTTCCATGTTTACGAAATTGGAAAATTGTTTGTCATTGACATACCTACAGGTTTTTTTTTTGAGTTATAAAACATTTTTTACAAAAAAATTCAAATTTTGGGAAGCTCTCACCGTGGCGCCAATTGTTTTAAAATTCTGAAACTTTGAAATTTAGTTTATTTTTGGATTTAGAAAAGTTGATATTAGTTAGTTTTTTTAATTTTGGCTCAGAGCATTCTGGAACATATATCAGCGAAAAAAAAAAAGGTCATCTCTTGGTCTTTAAAAAATCTAAAGGTGATATTTTTTTGATTTTGAATTTATTAGTCGGATCGTAAGCTCCTTAGTTTTAGATTTCTTTTGAAACTTTGAAGTGGGATATCGAAGCTAAAAATAATATAAATCAAAATCAAAAATGATGGCGGCAAAGAGGGAGGCCCTGCGGGAGCGCGAACGCGCTGGCGAAACTTTGCCACCCCGCAGGGCCCCGGGTAGGGGTCGTCGGCGCGCAATAGCCGGCGGCCCTCCCCTAAGAGGTGGACGCACGCGGCGGGTTGGCATCCAGAGACCCGCCGCAGCAAACGCGACAGGGGGGACCAATGCTCCCCTCATCAGGTCGGGCCCCGATTAACGGGACCATCCCTTACCGGGTCATGGTAAAGCTCAAGGCACCATCATGGCCCTTAAGGGCAAAGCGGAGAACAAAAAAAAAACGGTGAGAGCTTCCCGAAAAATTATTTATAACTCAAAAAAAAAATTTCTTTATTATCACCTGTAGGTATGTCAACGACAAACAATTTTCCAATTTCGTAAACTTGGAAAACCTTATTTTGCTATAGATATCCCTATCTGAAATTTCATTTTGTCTGCTGTCTGCTAAATTCAGGGTCATAAATATTCATGGTCATTTCACACAATGTCTTCTGGTCCCAAGCTAAGCTTATTTGTGCGTGTTATGTACATGTTGCTGATATATTTTGTAAATATATAAATACCTTTAATATATAGTAAACAAATAGACGCAGTAAGTATATGTATGTATAACATGTATGACAATTATTGATTGTCCCGCCCGTGCAGGAATCTAACCCGCCTCCTGAGCATCGTGGCAGCCCGTTACATGAACCACTAGTTTTCGAGGTACTTTATCATATTACACATTATTTCTTACAGAATCGCGAATCGCAAAGATTTATTTAGAAATGCTGTAAGATTAAATATTATTATTGTATTATGTATTTTCTAAATTAGAAATCGAAAAACGGCTGACGAGACAGAGTTGCGGGTATTTACACGCTTTATATTAGCTTCACTTGTATGTTTGTTTGTATGTTTGTATGTTTGTAACCGACTCTTTTGGACGCTATTTTGACCCACTTTAAACGGTCAGATTCTATTCAAATTTTGCACACCTGTCAAAGACCGATGACAATGCAATAATTCGATTAAATAAAGCGTGTTTTTTAGTTTTTTTAAACTATTATTATTATTTTGCAATGATGTTTCGTACAATACATTACATCGCTGAGAAAATAAGTCAGAGGATTCACCCCTCGGTTCACCCCTCGGGTCTCGGTCTACAGCTAGTATGCCATAATTAATTTTAAACTTACGCGATTTGAACTCATAATTTGTTAATATTACCGGGACGTAACGTGATTATAGTCCTGGTAATATTAACAAAATAGTATGCAATAAAACTTCAAAATACGTAAAATTAGATTTTATTTAAAAAATAGTAGGTACAAAAATACGTAGGTAATTTTCTTAATTTTACAGACTTTTATTTATTTATTAGGTAAACTTACACCTAGATTTAACAAGTATTAAGTGAGTATAGTGTAAGAAGGCCAATTAGAAGTTTTCACAGATACATAGATCAAATACATTGTCAAATACATATCGCTAGAGATCTAAACTAATATTAAATTATATAAAATTACTAGCTGACCCGGCAAACGTTGTTTTGCCATACAAATGTTAGAGGTGGACATCCCTTATCAGTTAGGGTATGAAAAATAGATAGTAACCGATTCTCAGACATACAAAATTTCATAAGAATCGGTCAAGCCGTTTCGGAGAAGTATGGGAACGAACATTGTGACACGAGAGTTTTATATATTAGAGAAGCTAACGAACTACTTCAAGAAACAATCACTTAGTCAATACAGTCAGAAAATTTTCTAAATTTAACACGTACGTAGTCGCGTGCAACAGCTACTAAATAATAAGTGTGAGACGGACTCGCACACTGAGAGTTTTGTAATTAATCTGCGATAGATGGAGTTGTTTTTAACATTTTGGCTATGCGCCGCTACGCCATTTTAGGACAATAAGCAGTTGGGCATTTTAAACTTTTAATTAAACCTTTATTAAACTAGGTACTATAATCCCTTTCTAGGTACGAGTATATTAATGTAGGGAGCAGGCAGAGGATGCAGTCTTCTGCCGCTTTTGAATTCAATCAAATCTGTTATTTTAGTAGGCTGAAAAAAAAAAGTGTTACATATAGGTAGGTAGTCTAAAAATAAATAATTTTAACGACGCTTTCAGAGACTATGTTTTATAAAACTTACAATTTGTTCATATTTCTGTATATCATCTTGTTTGTCGATGTGTCCCGCACCACCTTCTGCCATGGATACTATATGTATAGATAATTTTCTTCTTTCTAACGACTCCGGAGATACGTGTTTCTATAAATTTTAATAAAGACAATTTTACCAAAATATTAATAAATTCAGACACAGAGCTTGGGATTCAGCTTAGCTTGGGACCAGAGAATGTTGAGTGTGATATCCATGAATGTTTTGATTTATTTATGTTGTCGTGATGGGCACCAAATCATGAGAGCGCGTTTAAAATTGAGGACAAGTCATTTTAGCCTGGCTAAATCGTACTTCATACAATAATGACGTTTCATATGACGTATAGCCTATATCAGAGACACACATAGATACATATTTCACTCACACATAGTTAAGTAGGTGGCTTCAAGCCGACTGAGTGATGTAGCCATAGACACTACATCTGGTAAATGTCTGTGTATTCACACATTTCACATTATTTTTATGTAGCTGTTTCCCGCGACTCTGTCTGCGTAGAAATTAAAAAACGATATATGCTTATACTTAGTATAAAGCTTAGCTTTTTCGATTCTATTGATGGTGTTCGTAGTCGAGTGACTGATCATTATGTAACGGACTGCCGCCGTTTACGAGGGACAATCATTTGTGTGATATTGTACTCTGTCACTATGTATTTTAGGTATGTATTTACAAAAGAAAAGTAGTATATGTACAAAAGAAAAGTAGTATAGAAATATAGCTTACTTTGGGACCAGAGGACGTTGCGTGAAATGTCCGTGAATATTTATCTATCGAGAAAGGCTATTGGATATAACATCACGTTGCAACCAATAAGAGAGAAGCATTATTAAGGGCCTACATCAATATTATCGTATATCATCGCCGACACGTACATATTAACGCAGTCAGTAGGCACAGAAAATGACGAATTAGGGATATTTTTTTGTTTACTCAATATCTACTAAATATTTTTTAATTCTGATTTACGTGTTTCTGTATATAATAGTTACTTATGTTTTTAAAGTTATTTCATTAGTTAATACGCGATAATAGACCAACAAATGAAAAAAATAAAAAATTAGAGAGGTTGTTTCGCTAAGATTTTCTATCGAGAAAACTTTTTTCAATCGCGTTTCTGAGTTTATGCGATCCTAGATCATATATTGAAAAAACATATACTTAAAAATTAGAGCTCTAGCCATTCAATCTAAAGAAACAATGAAAACTTCGTACGTAGAAAAATGCACGAAGCTATTTTGGTATCCTCTTAAATATATTGCAAAAACAGGGAAATTAATTTTAAACTCTACGCGTCAAGTAAAGTAAAGTCACAAGCAACAGTTAGTTAATTTATAAGGCAAAATAAATACCTTAAAGAATTCTATTAATTCTTCTTTAGTTACAGTTCTTAGTTGTTCTACGTCTAAGTGAGCTCTGTTGAAATTGTATAACTGCAAAAAGAAAAGAAATTGTGTACCTGCGATAGATGGCGTGGACATACATTACATAATTGTCAATAAAGAAATATGATAAACAAATTAATTATTCCCGTTTTCTATGTCCATTAACGTCCCACTGTTGAACACGGACCTGCTCCACTTTGGGAGCGATTATGTCGCGCTGACCAGGCGTGTTGGCATATGGTTTAGTTTCGAGGTTTCCATCTCTCACAGTAGACGTTAAATGCTAACATTGTCGCTTAGCTGGCTCAGCACTCTGGGAAAGGAAGGAAGGTGGTGACACTTGTAATCTTAATCCGTCACCACACGGACAGTGCTCCTGGACGTTAAGTAGGTAATAATATTACCTGATTATGAATTTCAGCCCATATTTGTGATGATCTACTATGCATCTGTTTTGGTTTCTCCAAGTTCGTAGCAATTCTCGCGTTTTTATGTTTAGAAAATTCTTCATCAGACATATTTTCTAGTAGTTGCTGTAAAAATCAATATAGTTAATACTACAAATAAATATTCATAAACATTTCACACAACGTCCTCTAGTCCCAAGTTAAGCTTGTATGCTTGTGTTATGGGTACCAGAATACGGATAGAATACCTACATATAGGTACTACTTTTCTTTTGTAAATACATACTTATAATACATAGAAACGCCGAGACGCATTACAAACATTTGTATGATAATTAGAAAAATCCCACAAATGATTGTCCCGAGCGGCAATCGAACCTGCGACTTCGTGAACAGTCCAGCAGCAGCAGTCCGTTGCTGGAACCACTAGACCACGACGCCCGTCAGTAGAGAGTTGAAAAATATTTCACAACTAGGTACGCAACAGATTTTGATGCGGTTTTACATACCTCCGTGTGGTGGCGGATTAAGAATACAAGTGTCACCACCCCATCTCCTCCCAAGGGTGCTGTAAAAGTCAGCTAAGGGATATTGCACACAGATAACACCCTCTGTGAGAGAAGGAAAACTCGAAAATAAACCCTGTGCCAACTGTGCCGCCTGGTCAGCGCGGCACAGTAGACCATAATCCCTCCAAAGTGGAGGAGGCTCATGCCCAACAATGGGACGTAAATAGGCTGGAGAGGAAGAGGATGTTTTTTATACAATTTGTTGAGGTTTCTAAATTTTACGCGTACAAAGTGGCGGGCAACAGTTAGTTGTAATAAACTAACTTTCCCGGCTTTTGCAACATTTTTCACTGATGCTTTTCTCCTGTTGTGCGCAGCGTGATGTTATATAGCCTATAGCGTTCCTCGATAAATGTACTATCCAACACAGAAAGAATTTTTTAATTCGAACGAAAGGTTCCTGAGAATATCACGTTCAAACAAACAAACTCTTCAGCTTTTTAATAATAGTATCAAAGAATATGTTACCAATGAGGTTTGTAGGAATGTCTCTATTCTGTGCTCCAAGTATCGTGGATGTCTATTACTCTGTACTGTGAAGTGAAGTCCTTGTGATATACGTCCACAACGGTAGAAACAATATACTATGTAACCCAATTGTTCCTGTATATGTATAAATGTTAATATGAATATTAAGTACATATTAAGTAATCATTATCATCATAACATCATTCCTTTTCCCCATGATGATAGGCAGAGACTATGGAGCGTCATCTGCTACGATTCAAACACAGCATGGCTTCATCGATTACTTATTTCACTAAAATTTAATTTATTAAATTACTTCTACTTGAAAAGGGTTAAGTGCGTATTACTTACAACCGTCGGAGCTACGATTGTGACATAATTCATTTACCGGACTTGGGGCCCGGATGTATGAGTGTGGATGAAGCCAAGGAAGTATGTTTGGATCGTAGCAGATGGCGCTCTATAGTCTCTGCCTATCACCATGGGGAAAGGAATGATGTTATGATGATAATGATGTTGGAAAAGTAGTTAACGCAAGCGGCACTTGAACCCGGACCTTGAGAGAGTGACCATTGTAGTAGTGAAAATGGTTACTACTGGCACGACCGCAGTAGCTCAGTATAGAGCTCAGGTAGAGCGACGGAACGATATACTGAAATCGTGGGTTCAAGACCCACTTGCGATGATCACTTTTTCCACTATCATTTATAAATTAAGTAAAAGCATAAAAAAAGAAAAAAAAATGTGTCCACCTGGTGACGGATTAAGAGTACAATTGTCACCACCCCTTTTCCTCTCCAGGGTGCTGTAAAAGCCAGATAAAAGACATTTTACACAGCAAAAATCCTCTGTGAATGACGGAAAAACAAGCCCTGTACCTGGGCAGCGCGGCACAGTAGACCATAACCCCTCCCAAAGTGGAGGAGGCCTGTGTCCAACAGTGGGCCGTTTATAGGCTGGAGAGAAAGAGAGATTGTCTGCAACGACATAAAATTCTATCCAAATCTGTCCAGCTGTTTCTCACCTTAGTCCTAAGTGTATCAAAACACGGCTCAGCTAATATCTGTCCTAATATCTCCAGTAGAACACCCTGTCTACTCGTGTGAAGACCACAAGCATAGTAGACTAAAGCGCATGATGATACATTTATATTATTCTGGACTTCCATTAAATACCACGAACCTGGGAAAAAAATTAAGAATATCTTAGTTTAAAATTTAAATATATTTGTGTAATATAGTTTATGGTAAAAAGACATTTTACAATTCAGTCTCACCCGTGACCATGGTGACTTCAAAGTATCCGAAACGTCGGGCTAAATATGCTAAATCTGTACTTAATATGTGTGCTAAATTTCAGATCAATTCGACTACTCTACTGCAAGTGGGTGAAATTAACTTTCAAAGATTCTGTTACATAGATTAATACATTGATAGATACATACCAAACTAATATAATCGTGTTAAAAAACCATCCTCTGGAACCACTGTATCTATTAAAAAATACCGTACCTATTAAAATCCGTTGCGTAGTCTTGAAGATATAAGCTCACATAGGGACATACATACATAAATACTTACTTTCATCAAGCTCAATATCTCTAGATTTCATCATCTGATTGGCCAACAGTGGGCGCCCATCTTTGGGCAGTCTGAAACAATTGGTTTACTAAATAAATTATATACAATCACGACTAAATTCAAAGGGTTAAGCAGAATAGCAAATAAATATGATTATTGTGAGTTAACTAAATATCCCATATACTTAGAAAGAATATAAATAGTGGTACCGATTCTACGTGCACAACTGATCTTAACTAAAATTGGTCAAGTGCGAGTCGGACTCGCGCACGAAGGGTTCCGTACCATTATGTATGCAACATAAGGCAACGTTATTAGTATCGAGCAAGAAACGGTAAAAAAATCATGTTTGTTGTATGGGAGCCCCCCTTAAATATTTATTTTATTTTATTTTTAGTATTTGTTGTTATAGCGGCAATAGAAATACATCATCTGTGAAAATTTCAACTGTCTAGCTATCATCGTTCTTGAGATACAGCCTGGTGACAGACGGACGGACGGACGGACGGACAGCGAAGTCTCAGTAATAGGGTCCCGTTTTTACCCTTTGGGTACGGAACCCTAAAAAATGAAAATTGAAAGTGTCATTAATATAATTTGGTAATGCTAATGTTAGTAGATCTTTTTTATTAGAAAATCTGTATGTTAAAGACGATTTAAATTCATCCTAATCCTAACTAATTGATAAACGTGAAAACGAACTGATGATACTATAGAAAATTTGACGAGCTTAAGTGTTAATTGTGTCGACAGAAACTATAGCGCGATTTAAAAAACGGTACAACGCCATCTATCGACTGTCACAGTAAACTTATATTTGTTAAGGTTTAATTTCGAAATTTCACGTGTACGAAGTCGCGCGCAACAGCTAGTATAAATATAAATGTGTACATCGAAATAGACAATCAAAATACACCATAGGTAGTTGTTTTCATTTTTTAGTCAAGTTTAGTAGTAAATACACGTAGAATCGGTGTCACTATTTGATATATCTGTCTATAAAAAAAATATTAGGTAGTGTATATTTAACGAGATATTGTATATATTTACTTATTCTCGACGCAATCACCAATTTCTATAGCTCTCTGTTTTGTAAAATTACCGTAGACCAATATTTCAATATGAATATTTCTTATCATCCGGGATGAAAATTCATCCACTTGTTCCGGTGTAATGTCTGAAATATAAAATATGAACATTACAACTGTATAGCTATCAATAAATTATTATGTCATGATTGCTTGTACCAAAAAGCTTTTTGATAATAATTATACTTTTAAGCAATTTAATTATGTAGGTATATTATTTTATTCGTTTATACTTTTTAGAACCTTAATAATGTATCGCTAAATGTATTGTTTTGCGCAAATCTTAAGAACAGTTGAGCTATTTAGTCACAACCACAGGCCATAAGCTATATACTATATACAACATGTAACATATTTAACGCACACCCTCAAACACCCCAATTAGACTTTAATAATATAAACGCTATGCATACACCAAATATTATTTATATGTGTGTTAACATTGATTATTTGTGAAATTAGTTATTCCCATTTCGTGGAAATAAAATGGTCACCGATTGACACTCCGCTGCACACGCACACACAGACACATGTACCTACTCGCCGCGCCCGCTCTCCGAGTGCCACCCGACTTACGTTCCATTTTCGTTTCTATGAACTGTTTAGCTAGGCGTGTAAGGTGACTGTAATTTACTTAGTTTTAACAAAATTTTTGAAAAAAAATTGGGTAAGTAGGTACATATAAAAAACAATCAAAATCGATCCAGATTCCGATTCTGAACAAATTACTTTCAGAGTGTGCGTTAATTATGTTACATGTTGAAGGTATAGCCGGCTGAGTGGTGCTTGACTCCACCATAGGAAGCCACTTAGGTACATATCTATGTGTGTCTATGTATGATACAGGCTATACGTCATATGAAACATTATTATTCTATGATGTACTATTCAGCCAGGCTAAGGCTCTGGTATATCTGTTATGTGGCTACAACATACCTTCCGCTGCATCAAGGAGTTGTTTTCTTGTCCAATAATTATGTGTCAAACAGACATCTTGTTGAACATTCGCGTGCTGAAATTATTCGTACTAAGTATTAATAAATATGTAATGTTTGTAATATGTATATAGGAGGTAATAATCACAGATTATTGAGGGTCAGACCGAGCCAGAAGGGCCAGAGTGTTTGACCACAAGTCTGAGTCCGAGATTTAACTAAGTTTGACTGGAAGAGAATGCGTCCGGCATTAAGGCCGCCTTTGTACGTTGTACCTTATTTTAGGTCTCTGAATGTCGGCTTCATAACAAAACTCACGAGTCGCGCAGCGTGCTATAGAGAAGACTATGCTCGGTGTTTCCCTACGTGATAAGATCCGAAATGCGGAGATCCGTAGAAGGACTGGCGTGTACGACATAGCCCGAAGAGTTAGCACGCTGAAGCGGCAATGGGCAGGCCACATCGCTCGACGATCTGATGACCGTTGGGGATGGAAGGTCCTCGAGTGGCGACACAGCGTGGGGCGGCCCCCAAGAAGGTGGACTGACGATATCGTCAAATATGCCGGGGGCCGCTGGATGCAGTTAGCGCAAGACCGCGCGTTGTGGCGTTCTATGGGGGAGGCCTATGTCCCGCAGTGGACTGAGAAAGTTTAATGGATGGATGGATGTACCTTATTTGTGTATTAAAGTGTTAAATAAATAAATAATGGTGTACCCGCGCTCACCTGCGCTAAGGCGACCTGCCAAATGGCAAATGCCATTTTTAGGGTTCCGTACCCAAAGGGTAAAAACGGGACCCTATTACTGAGACTTCGCTGTCCGTCCGTCCGTCCGTCTGTCACCAGGCTGTATCTCAAGAACGGTGATAGCTAGACAGTTGAAATTTTCACAGATGATGTATTTCTATTGCCGCTATAACAACAAATACTAAAAATAAAATAAAATAAATATTTAAGGGGGGCTCCCATACAACAAACGTGATTTTTAGGGTTCCGTACCCAGTATCTCAAGAACGGTGATAGCTAGACAGTTGAAATTTTCACAGATGATGTATTTCTATTGCCGCTATAACAACAAATACTAAAAATAAAATAAAATAAATATTTAAGGGGGGCTCCCATACAACAAACGTGATTTTTAGGGTTCCGTACCCAGTATCTCAAGAACGGTGATAGCTAGACAGTTGAAATTTTCACAGATGATGTATTTCTATTGCCGCTATAACAACAAATACTAAAAATAAAATAAAATAAATATTTAAGGGGGGCTCCCATACAACAAACATGATTTTTTTACCGTTTCTTGCTCGATACTAATAACGTTGCCTTATGTTGCATAGATAATGGTACGGAACCCTTCGTGCGCGAGTCCGACTCGCACTTGACCAATTATTAATCTATGAGCAGCTATCACGCTGCGATCAATAGGAGCGAAGCTTTAGTGAAAGATATTGCAAAAAAACCGAGGAAAATTTTCTAAATTCCACTCGTTCAAAGCTAGTAAATAAATATAAACTTACCTCCCAAGGTGGTTCTGAATCAAAGTTCTTATGTGCTCTAATGAAACTCTCTTTGATAATATAGAACCGTTTGCAATCTGTTTTATAATTAACTATTTGTTCCATCATTATGTCAATAATAAGCGTTGTTTATCATCATAGCCTTGTATGTTTGCCTGTGAAAGTGTGAAATAAAATAAGTTTAAATGTCTCTTTTTGAGTCCGTCTCTCACAGAAGAATACCTGTAGGTATACAATATCCCTTAACTGGCTTTTACCGCACCCTGGAGAAGAAATGCAGTGGTGATATCTTGTATTCTTTCCATCTCCACATTATAAATACATAGAAAACACCCAGACGCAGTTCAAATATTGATGTGACAAGTATCTGGCTAACGCAGTATAGTACTATGTAGTACTATTAGTAGTAATCTGGAGAAGGGTCGTGCCCAACAATGGAACTTTAAGAGGCTAAGAGAAATGTGTCTGAATTTGTGTTTCACAGAATCCTCCTGGATGCGTCAGTTATTAGAAAAATTGTTTTGGAATCGACCTGCAGTATTAAGAATACTTACAGTAATTCCCTCATCAGAATTCCATATATTCCAAGACATTCCAGCACACGCCGCCGCATATGTTGATTCTTGTAGACTATCGTGCAGCAGATCTATCCATAACTTTGATAGATTGTATGATAAGGGGTCAGCGTATATTATGGGGCTAAAATAAACAAATAGGGTCACAAAAACTGACCAAATGCGATTTGGACTCGCACACGAAAAGTCCCGTACCGTTATTAACTTAATATAATATTCACCATACCGACCCTAATAACAGTACCCCAAACAACGGGATAAGGGCAGTAGAATGTTGATTATGAGTATTTGTTTGTTTAAGCATCAACTGATATGTATACATAAATTATAATGTTTCATCAATACAGCTATCACCGTTCCAAAGATACAGCCTGGTAACAGAAGGGCGGACACTGGACCGCTTAGTATCATATCTATCTCTCTAGCCTAGACCATTAACGGGATGTTACTGTTTATGTGACTGTTGGGCTCTGGTCTCCTCAACTTTGAGAGGGATTATGGTCTACTATACCGCGCTAACCAGGCACAGGGCTGAGTTTCAAGTTTACGTCTCTGACAGTAGTATGTTAACTAATTATATCCCTTACACAGAGAAAGAAATGTGGTGGAGACACTTTCAACTTGTCTCCACACGCATAAATGAGCACTTTTGATGGGTCTCAACTTCTACATTAAATCTGGTGGTTATGGGGATAATCAAGGGGTTAGCACTAACCTGTTCAACTCTAGTGTGATATAACCTTTGGGCATGAAAAACTCCGTGTCATTTTTATGCCATAGACGTATCCGTGGTGTATCCTGAAAAATCATTATTTTCAATAACTATTTTAATAGAATGGGGTCAATAAATAGAAATATTTTATTCCAATGGGCTTTATCACATGTCGGCCTCTTTTAAGAAGCCATAACTACTCATGGGTGTAGCGATTATTAAGTTTTTTCGAAATCATCGTTCCATTTTTGTGAGATATGAGCCAAAATACGTTAGTTTGTTGGAAACATTGTAAAATTTTTGTATTTTGTTTGTTTTTTTTTTGGCGTGAGTTTAAACCTCCTAGACGTTCGCTCCTATTGATCTCAGCGTGATGTTATATAGCCTTCCTCGATAATTGTACTATCCAACACTAAAAAAATTTATCGAATTGGTCCAGTGTTTTCTGAGATTAGCGCGTTCGAAAAAAACTAACAAACTCTTGTTTTATATTATTAAGTTTAGATTGCACATACCTTTATCATAGTTGGGTATAACACATTATGCTGTTCATCATCACACTTAACAAGTGATAAATCAGTTGGAATAAACTCATTGGGTGGAGGTAATTTTAATTCTTCACTCGGTATCACTGTACTCCATTCCTATAAATATATATTAAAAAAAGTGAAAGGGAAACCCCTTCGGAAGGGGTTAAATAGTGAGGAAATAAACCCGCTTTAAGGAGTTTACTTTTCAAGCGCTTCAAACTACCCCTTGCATCAGACGACGGCCTCTGCTCTTAAGGGGTCAATTCCGTCAATAATAATAATAAAACATTGATCGTTGCACGCCCGCCCTGCTAAGTTTTAAAAACCTATTTATCATTCCATAATATTATTTATTTCGTCATTGCGCATGCGGAACGTTCTGCATGTCAGTCACGCAAACTTATAAGTTTTACAACTAAAAAAATATCGTATAAATTTTCGCGCCAAAATAATTTTACGTAAGTTATACCTCTTTTTTAGGGTTCCGTACCCAAAGGGTAAAAACGGGACCCTATTACTGAGATTTCGCTGTCCGTCCGTCCGTCCGTCCGTCCGTCTGTCACCAGGCTGTATCTCAAGAACGGTGATAGCTAGAGAGTTGAAATTTTCACAGATGATGTATTTCTATTGCCGCTATAACAACAAATACTAAAAATTAAATAAAATAAATATTTAAGGGGGGCTCCCATACAACAAACATGATTTTTTTACCGTTTCTTGCTCGATACTAATAACGTTGCCTTATGTTGCATAGATAATGGTACGGAACCCTTCGTGCGCGAGTCCGACTCGCACTTGACCAATTTTTATCTAAATTACAAAATATTTTAGAACAGAATAATACAGCCAATACAAAAGTAAAAACCTACCCCATACTTTACTTATGCCTTATGAGGTAGATATATATAAGGCATATGCCTTACCCGTATTGTACAATCTGTACAGTACAATACAGATTGTACAATATTGTATTGTATTGTATACTTGGTAAGATTTTAAATAAATACCTGTAGCAAATTTTCTGGGATATCTTCAATGAAATACTTGGTTCCGTACCAGGGTTCCGTTAATGTACACTTATCTTCGAAAATCCTGTGAAAATATTCGAAACATTATCTATAGGTGCATTGCTATACTCTGCCATCTTTCTGTAGTGAAACCCTTATTTAGCTATTGCTAAACATTATACATCTCAGAAAATTAATCAAATATGAGCATTTGACAAATTTTTGTTTGACAGTGGTACCAATTTTCTACGTTAAAACTAAACCATCCTCATAAAGCTTTCCGGTTTTTAAAAAAAATCGCATCAGAATCCGTACATACTCGTAGTTTTGAAGATATTAAGCTTACATAGGGACATACATATATACAAAAGTTACGACTTTGTTATAAATTAAGTAAAGAATACTTTTTACGGATTTAGACGCGTATATTTGTTTTAAATTTTGGCCCGACGTTTCGGAGATTTTGTCTTTTCTTAGTCGCGCAAGTGTTAGAAAATATTAAGTAAGTAAAGATTTAGTTAATCTGTAAAATATTTGAAGCATTAATATTGGCTCAGTATCGTTCGTACTCTTCCTATTAAACAAACAAACAACAACAATCTGTCACTTTATATATCTCTCTCTCTCTCTCTCTCTCTCCAGCTTATAAACGTCCCATCGTTGGCCGCAGGCCTCCTCCTCTTTGGAAGGGATTATTGTCATCCTCTTTATAATATTGGTATAAAAAACATATTTTAATACTTACTTAGCAGCAACTTCAATCTGTACATTTTGAGGGGTCAGCAGAGACAGTAGTTCTGTTATTAAGTCCGGTCTGAACTCTGACACTTGATCTGTACTCAGTATATCTTCTATCGGATATTCCTAAAAATACACATAGAAGTTTTTAGGATTAATAACAATCATCATCATCATAACATCACGCCTTTTACCCATGGGGGTAGGCTATAAAGCGCCATCTGCTACGATCCAAACACACTTCCTTCCTTGGCTTCATCCACACTCATACATCTGGTCATACATGCTCGCCGGTTGTAATACCAAGAAAATAATACTAAATATCGACATAAAAAGAAATATTTGGATATATTAAATTGTTGGATGAATCCCAACATAATCCTAGCTTAAAATATAACTTATATACACATACACTAGATTGTGGGTTGATTTTTAAAATTGAGGACCCATACGTACCCCACGCCACCCCTAAAGTATAACCCCATTGGTAACACGGTGCGTCCCTTAAATAAAACAAATAAATAATAATAACAAATATTTTGTACATTTCGCAAAACGCCATCTGGTCCCAAAGTAAGCTATTTTCTGCGCTTATGTTATGTATGTGTGCCAGAATACGGATATGGCACATATAAATTATAATTAACTTTTGAAAATACATTTTTATACATCTAATATATAAAATTCACGTGTCACAGTGTTAGTTACCGTACTCCTCCGAAACGGCTTGACCGATTCTTATGAAATTTTGCATACATATTCAGTAGGTCTGAGAATCGGCCAACATCTATTTTTCAAACCTTTTTTTTTTAGTATGGCAAAACAAAGTTTGCCGGGACAGCTAGTATATATATATATGTCATAGTAAACACACAGACGCAGTACAAACATTTAATGAATCACATAAATGATGGTCCCGTGCGGGAATCGAAAGCATGACCTCGTGGACGGCAGTTCGTTACACAAGCCACTATCCCACGAGGCACGTCAAATGGAAAAAAAGGCCCAAAATATAACCGTTAACCAATTTACCTGTAATGAGTGTACATAGTTCTGGACCAGATCGCTAGGATTCTTTTCATCCCTAAACTGCAGGTCCAGGGCACATAACTCCTTGTCTTCCTCCCACAACCAACGTTGTGGACCTTCGGATTTCAACATTGCTATGTACTAGAATTTTAAAAGATTATAATTAAACTAAATAAGTATTTAATTAGACAATACAAAAACTAAAAAACACGCTTGAAATTCCTAAACTTAAGTTAACTAAAAAATTAAAACAACTATGGCGTATTTTATTAATTACCTGGCTATTTTATTGTACACATTTGAAATAATTAAATTGTTAGTATAAAATACACAGTTTTTTTAATAAGAAAGTTCAGTTAACATTGACGAATTGTGTTATTAACAGGATCAATTTTCATTTTTTGATTAAGTCTAGTTGTGCACTTAGAATTGGTACCATCTGTCCTTAATATGTGTGTAACATTTCAGATCAATACCATTATTGTAAGTAAGAGTAATCACTAACAAAGATTACGTTACATAGATTAATACAAACATAGATACGAACAAAGCTAATAAAAAATATAGTACCTGAAACACCATATTAATAACATCATCTACATGAAGTAGTCCATCTTCAGTGAGATTAATTTGCACCATCATGAAATCAAACCCACGTACCCCACACCCGGTATTCGTATAAACTCTGAAACAACAATGAAAATATTCACAACAATAATATTTCTTTCTCCGTTCACACGAGCGGTTAAAAAACGTTGTATTAAAAAGTTTGCGTTTTTTAAAACGCTGAGAGCGTTTCTATACGAATATTATAAAGCTGAAGAGTTTGTTCGTTTAAACGCGCTAATCTTAGAAACCATTGGTGCGATTTGAAAAAGTGTTTCAGTGTTTGATAGTACATTATCGAGGAAGGCTATAGGCCATATACCTAACAATACGAGCGTGACATCAGCGAAAAATGTTGAAAAAACGGGATTTTCTTTTAGTAAAATATAAAAGTACTACCATGTACTACTCCTGTCATTTACATCTGTTAAGGTTTTATGTGTATATGGTACCTAAGTATTAAAAAATCCGATCAAATACAAGTTGGAGTAGCACACGAAGGGTTTCGTACCGTTATTATCATAATACATTCGTCATACCGTCCCAAAACAGCACCAAATAGCGGAATAAGGCAGGAGAATGATGATGACCGATATTTGTTGTTGTAGCATCAACTATTATACACAAATGGTGAAATTTTCAGTTCTCTAGCTATCACCGTTCCAGAGATAAAGCCTAATCCAAAATAAGTGCAACTGGTCCAACTGGTTCTAGACCGGCTTTATAAATAATATACTCGTATGTATTTTCATTTTAAATAGAAGGGCATCGCTTTCATATGATAAGCGCCAACGTTTTTTAATACTAAAAATGCTTTTATTTTGTTACGAGTGTTTTGTTACCGGTGTAATAAACGCTCGTATAAGTAATAACTGTTGAATTTATTTAAGTAACTAATTTAACTAATATTATTAAGCTGTAGAGTTTGTTTGTTTGAAGGCGCTTATCTCAGGAACCACTGGTCCGATTTGAAATATTCTTTCAGTGTTGGATAGTACATTTATCGAGGAAGGCTATATGAAATAATATTAAGTTGTATAACATACATAGAAGACCATCCTCTTCTCTTTAACGCTGCCAGTAAGCTGCCTGGTCCTTCATGACCTATAAGCCGTGATAAGTAGTGGTCGGGCTGTGGACAAAAAAAGATATAAAAATTGGTCAAGTGCGAGTCGGACTCGCGCACGAAGGGTTCCGTACCATTATCTATGCAACATAAAGGCAACGTTATTAGTATCGAGCAAGAAACGGTAAAAAATCATGTTTGTTGTATGGGAGCCCCCCTTAAATATTTATTTTATTTTATTTTTAGTATTTGTTGTTATAGCTGCAATAGAAATACATCATCTGTGAAAATTTCAACTGTCTAGCTATCACCGTTCTTGAGATACAGCCTGGTGACAGACGGACGGACGGACGGACGGACGGACGGAAGGACGGACAGCGAAGTCTCAGTAATAGGGTCCCGTTTTTACCCTTTGGGTACGGAACCCTAACAAGACGTAATTGAAAAAAAAAAAGATAAACCGCATAAAATATGATAGACCTCATGGTGTAGTGGTTCATGTAACGGACTGTCGTTCACGAGGCCGCTGGTTCAATCCCCGTACGGTACAAGTATTTGTGTGATATTTGTAACTGTCATATTTAATATTAAATTTGTACTGCGTGTGTGATTTTAAGTATTTTCAAAGAAATTATTAAAGGAATTAAGAGGATACCAAAATAGCTTCGTGCATTTTTCTACGTACGAAGTTTTCATTGTTTCTTTATATTAAATGGCTAGAGCTCTAATTTTTAAGTATATGTTTTTTCAATATATGATCTAGGATCGCATAAACTCAGAAACGCGATTGAAAAAAGTTTTCTCGATAGAAAATCTTAGCGAAACAACCTCTCTAATTTTTTATTTTTTTCATTTGTCGGTCTATTATCGCGTATTAAGTAATGAAATGACTTTAAAAACATAAGTTACTATTATATATAGAAACACGTAAATCAGAATTAAAATATATTTAGTAGATTTTGAGTAAACAAAAAAAAATCCCTAATTCTTCATTTTCTATACCTACTAGCTGTGTTAATATGTACATGTCGACGATAATATTGATGTAGGCCCTTAAGGAAATTTTCTCCGTTTTTGCAACATTTTTCACTAATGCTTCGCTCCTGTTAGTCGCAGCGTGATGTTATATAGCCTAAAGCTTTCCTCCATAAACACTTTGAAAAATAGTGAACACTTTGAAAAATGCTGCTACAGAAAGTTCGAAAAATAATCATTGTAAGAAAAATAGATTCAAGCGGGATAGATATGCAACAGGTTGGAACAAGCACTGTCGGGTGGCGTACGCGGAGGCACAACGACGATTTCACGAGTGGGTTTGGCATAACAAACCTACTTGTGGCTCAATATATAAGAAAATGAGGGAGTCTAGGGCTGAGCTTAAAGCGAAATTAAAATGGTGTAAAAATAACGAAACGCAAATAAAAATGGATATCCTTGCGAACCACCATTCGACAAAAATTTTTTCAAAATTCTGGTCCATGACTAATAAATTGAATCCCAGAAGCAGTGTCCCGGAAAGTGTGGAGGGCTTGTGTGACTCGAATGAGATTGCCAACCTATTTAAGGAACGTTTCGAGGTACGTTCACCCTTGGAGTCTGCCACGATAAAAGACCATATTGGGGAGGTGAGACCGGGGAATCCTATTGTACGTGTTACAGCTAAGGAGGTTGCATATATAATAAGAAACAATCATGAAAGGAGGCAAATCGCCCGGACATGACTCACTTGGTGTTGAACATCTCGTCATGCAGGGATTCATTTGCCCCGATTGCTTGCCATGTTCTTTACCTTCTGTATCGGTCATTCTTATCTTCCACAAGACATGATGAAGACGATAGTGATCCCGGTAGCCAAAAACAAGACAGGTGATGCCTCCAGCTTGAGCAATTACAGGCCGATATCTCTACCAACGGTGATTGCAAGGGTACTGGATGGTTTGATTGATATCAAATTGCGAGAACATTTGAAATTGCATGAATGACGGTCAGTTTGGTTTTAGACCTAACTTATCAACTGAGTCCGCTATATTGAATTTGAAGCACACCGTCCAGTATTACACTGCCAGGAACACGCCTGTATATGCCTGTTTCTTGGATTTGTCAAGGGCGTTTGACTTGGTAGATTACAGCAGGTTGTGGAGAAAGTTGATGTCTGATACAGATCTCCCCAATGAGTTCACAGCCTTGCTAAGACTCTGGTATGGCAATCAGACTAATTGTGTAAGATGGCGGGGCTCACTTTCGGCTGAATACAGACTGAAGTGTGGTGTGAGACAGGGGGGGCTTACATCCCCCAACCTTTTCAATCTATACATGGATGATCTGATTTGTGAGCTTGGCCGTGCTGGTGTTGGCTGCTCGATTGATGGAATATCCATTAATAACATCAGCTATGCGGATGACATGGTGTTGTTGGGACCATCCATCAATTCTATTAGAAAACTATTAGGGATCTGTGAGTGCTATGTGCATCTCATGAATGGATGTATAACGTCATCGAAAGCAAGCTCATTGTGTTTAAAGCAGGCCCTAAAACGTACTTAACCGTCCCACCGGTACTTCTGAATGGTGTTGAGATATCTAAGGTGGCAGATTTTAAGAGTTTAACTTGGACATTGGCTTACTGAGCTTCTTGATGATGGCTTGGATATGGAAAGAGAGCGCAGGTCCCTGTCAGTTCGGGCAAATATGCTAGCCCGTAGATTTGCTAGGTGCACTGACAAAGTGAAGATCACCCTATTCAGGACATTTTGTCAGTCTTTTTACACCTGCAGCCTATGGGTCAAGTACACACAAAAGTCATACAGGACCTTGCGCACCCAATACAATAACGCCTTTAGGGTACTAATGAGACTGCCTCCGTACTGTTCTGCATCCGGTATGTTTACAGATGCAAGGATCGACAGCTTCTCCGCTATTATTCGCAAGCGAGTCGCGTCTGTGATAGGGCGGGTGCAGAGTAGTACTAACACCTACCTGCAGCTGATCGCATCAAGGATGGATTTTGATTGCCCAGTGATGCAACACTGGACTAAGACGCATATAGTGCATTCTGGTACTAAGCCTAAATATAGACTGCGATAAATAATATGGTTACATCTGTTGCGTTCAGCTATTTGACAGTGCTTTTCTTTTTATTTGATTTTAGTTTTTATTTTTACCACAATTTGATTCTATTTTGTTTTATTTATTCTTGTATAATTTTCAATCAGTATTATATTCAATATTTATTTAATCTGTCATTGCGTAGGTGATTAGTAAGTTCTATGTAGACATGTTATATAAGTTACTCTTAGAAATGTTTTAATATTTCAATATATGTATAATGTAATTTTCTGTATATGGACTTGTTCTGCAATAAAATGTTTGATTTGATTTGATAAACGGACTATCCAACACAAAAAGAATTTTACAATTCAAACATGTATTTACAATATTCCTTATTATAGATATTCGTATATAGTTTTAAAATAGCTTGTAAAAAATGCCAACTTGAAATAAAACATTTTGACTTTGACTTTGTATTCTGCTACTCATTTAGGTACTCCTGGGGTTGCCTCCAAATAATACGGTAAAAACTGTGACAATGAATGTATAATTTACACTTACCGCACTTTTATAATATTTCTTAACGTCGGGAAATGGGAAATCAAGGGTCAACGTTCTATAATCCTTAATTGGCACCGAATAAATCTTTTTTCTGAGCATTTCTGTCGGAAACGGATGTTCTGGCCATGTTGGCGCTATCACAGATTTGTTCTCTATGCCCGAGAAGAGAGATACCACTGTGGCTTCCAATTCTTCTAAAGATTCTGTAAGAAATAATATTGTAAGAATAAGAAATAATACATGACGTGCCAGTGGTTCATGTAACGGAGTGTCGTTCACGAGGTCGCGGGTTTGATTCCCGCACTGGACAATCATTTGTGTGTGATTTATAATTGTTATACAAATGTTTGTACTGCGATTGTGTGTTTTCTACGTATTATATGTAGGTATGTATTTACAACAGAAAAGTAATCTATGTACTATATCCGTATTCTGATACACATAACACAAGCAAATAAGCTTAGCTTGGGACTAGAGGACGTCGTGCAAAAAAGAAAGCGAATGTTGGGTGTGGCAGAAAAAGCACGAAAGTAGAATAAATGCTGTAGAGATGCGCTCTTTGAGAAGTATGTGTGGTGTGACTTTGAAAGATAGATTAAGAAATGAAGTTATAAGAGAACGTCGCGGTCTGAAAGGGGATGTAGTGACTAAGGTGGAGAAAAGTATGCTTAGGTGGTTTGGTCATGTGGAGAGGATGGATGAGAGACGATTAACGAAAGGCATATATACACGGCGGAGGTAAGTGGAAATGCTGGGAGAGGACGCCCGAGAAAAATATACTCCGATATAATCGCCGGTATGCTCCAAGAGGGGCAAGTGCGTAGCACTTACAACCGTCGGGTATGTATGACAAGATGTATGAGTGTGGATGAAGCCAAGGAAGTATGTTTGGATCTTAGCAGATGGCGCTCTATAGTCTCTGCCTTGGGAAAAAGGCGTGATGTTATGATGATGATGTTGGTTAAAATATCGCACCTTTCTCCTATAATAGGCAGACTGTAGAGCGTCCTCTTTTCCTTACCAAGGTGCTTTGAAAGCCAGCTATGAGATAATGGATAACAATCCTCTGTGGGAGACGAACAACTCAAAAATCAATCCTAAGTCAACACGCCTGCTCAGCGCGGCTCTGAAAGTAGAGGAGGCCAAGAAGACGTTAATGGCCTGGAGAGGGAGAGAGATCCTATAAGACCACTTTAGTGGCCGTCTGTCTGTCTAATTTAATAATACTTAGTTAAAAATTATAAATGCATAATATTTTGATTTTTCTATAACTGCTTACCTTTTCCCAACACCATGAGTGTCATGATATTAGAAGAATACCATTGATGGTAAAACTTTAAAAGCTCATTGCGGACATCAATGTTCTTAGACTTTGGTATCGTCTCTAGAGTAGCTTTGTTACCTAAAAATATTAGCAGAAAATATAATCATTTCAAGTGAATTTTTTTTATGTTTAAGTACGTTTTAACTTACCAGTCCCGAATTTTCTAAATGGATGTGCTTCAACCGCTGTACTCAGAAAAACTTGATACATTCTTCTCTCATCTATTAGCAGATTTGATTCATATTCTGAATGTACAGCGTTTAATTCTCTACCGGTCGCTGATTCAGTAAATAATGGTGATATGAAGAACTGAGCGAAACTGTTAACAAAATAAAATTAATTGTTTTTTAGGAACAGTCGTGGTTACCTGTGCCTGTCCAGTTTAAAAAAAACATCATTTTTACACTGACTTCAAAAAAGGAGAAGGTTCTCAATTCGTCTGTGTTACTTATTATTATTTTTTTATGTTTGATACCTCATAGCTTTTAACTGGGCGAAGCGATTTCAATGATTCTTTTTTAGGGTTTCGTACAAACCCTTATAGTCTCACTCCGGTGTCCGTCTGTCTGTCTGTCCGTCTGTCAAACTTTTTTTACTAAGCAACGGCTGAAGGTATCAACTTGAAACTCATACCAAATGTAGATCCACGCGGTCCCTTACTTCAAAAAATATAAGCAACCTGATTTGTCTAAGCAATAAGAAAATATTTAAATTCTCGCTATTAAAATGTTCATTGTGTAATTAGTGGGTAATTGTACTGCGTTGTAAAATGTATGCAAGGTTTATGGTATATACGTATTAATAGAACTACACATATAAAGGATTTTATTTTGTAAGCTAGCAGTGACACGAACTTCCAATAGATTAAAGGTTTTTGTAAACACAATAATTATTAATGCAGCTAATATGTATCCACCATCCACCACATTTACAACGCCAAAATTAACTGTAGCTTATAATTTATCTACGCTTTTCAATCTAAATATTCATAAGGACTTATCGGAGGTTTAAACGGAGACTTTATCGGAGAGATAATATACATTTTAGCGTAAAAAGACTACATATTATGAATAACAAGTTTTGACAATTATCGCGAACCGATTTTAGCGAACTTTTAAACCTCCGATAAGTCAATATGAATAGGACCAATAGTTATAGTAGATATGAAACCCTCAGTGTGCGAGTATAACTCGTACTTGACCGGTATATAAAAGCTGGTGGTTCCTGTGTGGTCCCATTGGCAAACGGTCGAAATCTGATGGTTATCTCCTGAGAGATCGAGGAAAACCCTCAAATTTCAAAGGCAAGTGAAGTCGGTTCAAAATTAAAAAAATAACTTATTTATCTTTGAATACTTACATATCCAACGCTTTGCCTAATTGTGAGGGTAGTACTTCAAAGTAATAGTTAATATGATCTTGATATGTTACCGCGTTAGAATAGCCACCATTTTCTGATAAAAATTTGTTGTATTCATTTTCCTGAAAGAGGTACGAAAAACATGAAAAATCCAGTCAAAGAGGTACAGAACTCTTCGTGTGCCAACCCAACTCATAATTGGGCTTGTACACAAAGGTTTTAATATTGATATCATGAAATCTATACTATATTATAAAGCTGAAGAGTTTGTTTGTTTAAACGCGCTAATCTCAAGAACCGCTGACCCGATTTGAAAAATTCTTTAGTGTTGGATAGTACATTTACCAATAGAAGCGAAGCATTGGTGAAAAATGTCAGAAAAGGTGGAAAAATTTCTAATCTAATATATAAAATTCACGTGTCACAGTGTTAGTTACCGTACTCCTCCGAAACGGCTTGACCGATTCTTCTCAAATTTTACATACATATTCAGTAGGTCTGAGAATCGGCCAACATCTATTTTTCAAACTTTTTTTTTGTATGGTAAAACAACGTTTGCCGGGTCAGCTAGTTAAATATATAAAGTCAACGCGTACGAAGTCGCAGGTAACAGCTATACATACTATATGGACTGAGATATAGTATACATACTATACTATACATATACTATACACACTATACATACATATACTATACTTATACATACATACATACATATACTATACTTATACATACATACATACATATACTATACTATACTATACTATACATACTATATGGACTGAGATATATATAATAACTTGCTAAATAAATAATAATTAAAATGGTTAGATTTAAATGACCGCTATTGTACATACCTCGGGGTATTTCTCAGTGCCAAGAAACAACATATTATTATGTTCACAAAAATGTGCTAATCCAGGTAATTCATCTGGGTCACTCATAAAACCTGGAACAATTCATTGATAATTACTAATCATTACACTAAAGACCTCTGCTCCATAAGCTTAATACATTTAAATAGAATTTACAAATAAATAAATATTTAGCTACTTTCCTCACAAAGACTTCTGCGGGCGTATTATGAGCTTTTTAAAAATCATGCACGTTCCAAGCAGGCCTTACACTGCCTGACTAAACTATGTATTATGGTAAACATAAAACATTTAGTTGAAAAATTTTTGTTAGTACTTAAACTTTTAGTTGTACCTTCTCTATAAACATATTAATCTATGACTGTTTTAGCGAACTGGATGGCTGGGAGTTATGTTCATATTACGAATTTGCCGGGCAGTTCCATTCACGGCGTAAACGGCCTGGGAATAAGAGCTCATAATACGGCCGCTGGTCCCAAATCAAGGTATATTTCTATGCTTGCGTTATGTGTACCAGAATACGGATATACTACTTTTCTTTTGTAAATACATACAAAACGTAGCACCATTGATCAAAAATAAGTATATTTGGTCTATGGATAGAACACGACGTAGAACAATCATTTTTGTGTGATCAATTTATTAATGGACTGATCAACCGATTATATTGATTGACTAACTCATTGATTGATTAACTGACTAATTGATTCTTGATTGTAAATCTATACTCACCAACATTGACATCCAGAGCGGCCGCAGCCTTGTCAGCATTAGGATCACTTACTAATAAAACTTTTAGTTTATTTGTTAACTCCAAACCTCTAAAAATTACAAAAAAAAGTGTAAGTACGCGTATTTACGTACAACACATGTTTACATAATATAAAACAAAGTTGATATTATTGTACGTATGTCCTTACATTACCATTACCTTACATTGTACTTATGTGAGCTTATATTATCTTTATTAAAACTACACGACAGATCTTGATGCGGATTTTTTAAATAGATTGGGTGGCATTTTGGGAACGGGAGACTCGATAACTATAAGCGTGAATGAAATCGCGGGCATTGGTATCAATTCTACGCGCAAAACTAAACTAAACATGAAATCTACTTAGTTCAAAAACAAGAAAACACGCTGGAAAATCCTGAATATTTTTTTTTATTATTGCATTGTCGGTCTTTGATATACTTACTTATGTGCAAAATTTCTAATCAATCCGACTACTGCAAGTGGGTGAAAATCACTTACAAAGATTCCGTTACAATAGATTAATACATTGATAGATACATATTGAACTTATATATGCGTGTTAATTGAAAAATAAATTTTGATAGTGTCGATAACACAATTCGTCAATGTTAACTGAACTTTCTTGTTATAAAAAACTGTTTATTATAGACTAAAGATTTTGATTGATATAAATGTGCACAACAAAATAGACATCATCATCATCATAACATCACGCCTTTTTCCCATGGGGGTAGGCAGAGACTATAGAGCGCCATCTGCTACGATCCAAACATACTTCCTTGGCTTTATCAACACTCATACATCTGGTCATACATGCCCGACATCATTGTATACATCTATTCTCTTGTCCATCACCAAATCACGCACTTCATCCATCTTATCTTTTATTCCTCCCTGAACATTTAGCATAGCTAGGCTGCACTCCATAGCCTGCTTTTCGCCCCGCGGGAACTTACGACGTGATGTGTGGCGAACAACATCGCCGTCTACAAAATAGACAAATAACCAAAATACAGCAATAGTTGTTTTCATTGTTAAGTTTAGTTGTGCATGTAGAATCGGTACCAATATCAATAATCGGTTTCTAGAGTGTAAAATAAATAAAAATATACTATAAAGATACTCCATTTTCTGGGTCAAGAAACTACGATGTAATTCTAATAATGACAAATGAATGAATCATGACATGTAAGGAATAAATTAAACACAGACTGTTTTCCTTATATCCCAGAAAAACCTTAATATTCCCTAACAGGGTAAAACCCAGAAATATAATTGGAGCAATTGATTTATATACTACTTAAAAGACAGTAGCTGAAAGACGTAACATTTTTAGGATTCCGTACCGAAAGGTAAACGGGACCACGGTAGGTGAGACTTTGCTGTCCGTCTGTCACCAGGGTCTATCCTATCTCATGAACAGTAATAGCCAGAGTGTTGAAATGTTCACAGATGATGTAGGTATATCAGTTAATGTTATATATATCATCAACAAATAATAAAAACAAAAATAAATAAATAAATAAATATTCATGGACATTACACACAACGTCCTCTGGTGCCAAGCTAAGCTTGTGTTACGCTTGTGTTAAGGGTACCAGAATACAATAAATATAATTACATAAGTTAAGTAGTTTATTTATTAGTTTAGTTGTGCGTACAGAATAGGCACATTGTCTCTACTGACTCGTATCAAAACCATTAAACTAAAAACAAGATTGTCTTGATTTTATTTCTCAGAACTGAGACCGATTGAAATATCTTCTAATATATAAAATTCACGTGTCACAGTGTTAGTTACCGTACTCCTCCGAAACGACTAGACCGATTCTTATGAAATTTTGTATGCACATTCAGTAGGTCTGAGAATCGGCTAACATCTATTTTTCAAACTTTTTTTTTAGTACAAATTTCAAAAAACATTTGCCGGGACAGCTAGTATTCTAATAAATTATGTACATAAAATCGCATATAATGTTCGATATACATTTTTCGAGGAAGCATAAACAACTTTTAGCAACAGATTATTCATTCGATTTTTAAAAACATTGGTACCGATACTACGTGCACAACTAAACTTAACTAATTTGAAAAAAATTTTTCAGTTTTGGATAGTAACTATAGTACAGTATATACTCCATTTTAGTAGTAGGTATAATATATATTATATTGTATATATATATTGATCGAGGAAGGCTCGTATCGTACCTATTGGTCGTAACGTGATATTATAGTCCATATAATATTCCGCTACGACCAATAGGTGCGAAACATTAGTGAAAAATATTCCAAAAACGCTGAAAACTTTCTAAATTCCACGCCTACGAAGGCGTGGACAACAGCTAGTCGTACCTAACATCATAGATGATATTAACCATTAATATATACTAACCTGTACAATCTTTTGTCTTTTTGCGATTTGACTATATTATCGTAACGTTTAATCACTCCTGGTCCAGCAGTATCGGTGCCTTGCTGTCCATCATTCGGTTTACAGTCTGTAGCAGTTCCAGATCGTCGGGGTAAAGAAACGGAATCGTTTGACCACTCCTTTGAAGGCATTTTTGAAATAACCTGAAAAATTAATATCTTCTAACACTTGCACCACTCATTTATTCAAATAAAACCACTTTTTAATAATTTTGACGCGTATATTGGTCTCTGAAACGTCGGGCTAAAATTTAAAACAAATATGGGCGTCTAAATCCGTAAGAAGTGGTTTTATTACAACATAAAGGATACTACAATATAAAAAATTAGCTTAGCCAGGGAAGTTTCCGTGTGATTAACTGAGCCGATTAATTGAGACGTATTGTGACGCGTCAAATACTTAAGGGCCTACATCAATATTATCGTATATCATCGCCGACACGTACATATTAACACAGCCAGTAGGCACAGAAAATGAAGAATTAGGGATACTTTTCCTATTTACTCAAAATCTACTAAATATATTTTAATTCTGATTTACGTGTTTCTATATATAATAGTTACTTATGTTTTTAAAGTTATTTCATTAGTTAATACGCGATAATAGACCGTCAAATGAAAAAAATAAAAAATTTGAGAGGTTGTTTCGCCAAGATTTTCTATCGAGAAAACTTTTTTCAATCGCGTTTCTGAGTTGATGCGATCCTAGATCATATATTGAAAAAACATATAAGTACTTAAAAATTAGAGCTCTAGCCATTCAATCTAAAGACACAATGAAAACTTCGTACATAGAAAAATGCACGAAGCTATTTTGGTATCCTCTTAACTAAAATGAAAACAACTAACTTTATAATAACATAGTTCAGCTAAGACTGACGAATTTTGTTACTGACTCTATCAATTTCCATATTTTAGCTAAATTTAGTTCTGCGACTGGAATCGGTACCATTATGAGCATTAACTGTGAGAGACGGAAAACACTAAACAAAATCATAAACCAACACGCTTGGTCAGCGCAGCATAGTAGACCACCAACTCTCCCAAAGTAGAGAAGATTAATGCCCAAAGGTGGGACATTTATGAGCTGAAAAGGAAAAATACATATATCCGGACCAGAGGACGTTGTCTGAAATGTCTACGTCTACATAACTATGAATATTTTTTTAATCTATCTTTTTGACAGATTTTGTTTGATAGCTAAAATAGGGATGGGCCGATTGGATAGGCTATTGAAATCGACAATTACAAGTAACCGATGCATTTCCTAATTTGATATCGATTCTCTGTATGCTGTGTGTTTTTATTATTATTATTTTACATTACGCTGCACTAACGCGGTTTTCAACAATTTACATTAGTCAGATTGATCTGAAACTTTATAAATTAAAAAATATATATTAATTAAATAACAAAAATATATTTAGGGTTTTCCGGTTAATATTTTTTATTTTTGAACCAATAAATTATTTAATATCATCTTTATCTTTACTTCTTATAAAACAAAGTCGTAATTTTTGTATGTATGTCCTTAAGTGAGCTTATATCTTCAAAAATGCGCAACGGATCTTGATGTGGTTTTTTTAATAGATAGGTTGGTTCAAGAGGATGGCTTTTTTGTTTAATTTATTGGGGTTTGCTGTATATTGGATGAGATATGATTAAATTTGCCGAGAAACTCGGACGCGTGCGCGCTATAAATGAAAACGCTGCCTTATCTTTGTGAGGTACAACAAACTAATGTATGGAGGAATTGTTTGTTACCTATAGTTCTTCAAAAAAGTCCGCGAGGGCATATGTCTATCTTTTAAGGGAACCCGCTGTACCCATAATAATGTCGCAAAAATTATCTAAATCAATAATGTGTTTTCAAAAGCTATTTATGTGTATATAGTAATCTTTTTAATAAAATTTAATACCTTAATTAGCTTACACGTTTAAAATAGATTATAACTGCTTTTTACAGTATGCACTTTAAATGAATATCTTAGGAGATATGACGAAAAAAGAATTACGCGCGACAAAATAAAATATGTACTTTAAACTGTTGGCCGAGCAACGCGAACGTTTCGTCGGTCTTCTATCCATACTCTAATATTTGGATGTTTGGTTAATGTTGGATTGTATGAATGTAAGGATGTTTGTTGTTTTTTCACCTAAAGACTGAATGGATTTTCATGAAACTTTCCTAAATTCAACGCGTACGGAGTCGCGGGCAACAACTAGTAATAAATATAATAAAAATATGTGGTATAAATATGTGGTAAATCGCGTAGCTTTAAAATTCTATCACACAAGCATCGCAAAAATCTATAAGAATATTATAAAGTTGAAGAGTTTGTTTGGAAAAATAATTTTGTGTTAGATAGTTTATTTATCAAGAAAGGCTTTAGGCTATATTTAATCACGCTGCCATCAATAGGAGCGAAGCATCTTCAAATCAGCTAGTTTAAAATATCAACAAGTTTAATATATCAGTGATTAATCACCATTCTATGCGTTTTAGTGTAAATAAGGTCATAAGAGCAACATTTAATTATTATGTTTACGAATTTCGTGAACAGGGATGACAAGGAAAGATATTTTTGTAATTATAATGCTGATATCATCTGTGGCCATGACATTAGCAAATGATTCATGAAAATAACTCTATCCTTACATGTTTTATAGTTTTTGTAATATCTTGCGTAAATATCTTATGACTTATAGAGGATTTCTATTTTCATTTTGGACATTTTACTCAAGGATCTTAAATTCCAAACTAAGCTTATTTGCTAGTGTTTTGTATACTTACTACTTACTACATATACTAATTTTTAATAGTTACATATATATAAAATAGTAATTTTCAAAACACCCAAACGCAGAATAAAAATTTGTGTGACAAAAATAATAGTCGTGTGCAGGAATCGATCTCGTAAATAGTATTCGTTACATAAACTAAAACAGGAGGCCTGTCTAATATGCTCTATTGTATGTAATATCTTGTTGTTTTTTCCTCCTTTTCTGCCGTCAAGTGTTACCTGTCCACAGACTCCACAGTAATTTATTAATTTTATAATAGACTTACTACACTTACTTAAAATAGATTAAATTGTCAACTTGTGGCCTTGAAATTTGGCATAAACGGTATTCTCAGGTCGCGGGTTCAAGTCCCGACCATATAGATAAATATTACCGCCTTAATTCAAACCGGATAATATATAATAATATGTATTAAAAAACGCAGCTATAGATGTTATTATAATCGTAACTAATCTATACCACAGTCTATACTAATATTATAAAGCGAAGAGTTTGTTTGTTTTACCGCGCTAATCTAAGGAACCACGTGGCCGATTTGCAAAATTCTTTCAGTGTTAGCCAGGGCATTTATCGGCTTTAGGCTATATAACATCACGCTACGACCAGTAGAAGCAAAGCAGTAGTGAAAAATGTAGCAAAAACGAGGAAAATTTTCTAAATTCCACGCGAATGGAGTCGCGGGCAACAGCTAGTAACTTAATATTTTACTTTAAAAACATGAAAAACTCATTTAATTCTTTTTTGAAATGAATAAAGCTATAAATTATCAGAATAATCTATGTGAATTCATAAGCTAAATAATGCAAAAGATATGTATCAGTTAAATGCTTGTATCGTAACCTTACCTACCCTTATTAACAAATATTTACAGCAGTAAATTTTCTAAAGCAGCTATTGATGTTTTAAAGTCACTATAATACTTGCTTCACCAGGAAACCGAACCTGAGAACTCCTCTTCACACAATTTAAACACAGCTCCACTGAGTGGATTAAAATGACATTTTTTAAGATAAAATTCGAAACTAAAACTATTTCTCTAATTTATTAATTTATGGCAAATTATTTGTGCAAGGACAAGGCACAAAAATACAAAAAATACGACTTAATTATTAATTTGTTTACTACTACTTGTTCATATATTATTCATAGTTCAAGTTATTAAAAAACACTATCTTGCTAAGAAATAAAACCAGTCCTATAAATAAATACTAGCTTTCAATTGAAGATTTTTATCAGAAATCAATATTAAACTCCTAACCACTCGATGTTATTTGCGAAATGAGACAGTAGTTAAATAAGGAATGTTCGTAACGCAGACTGAATCGCGAATGCTACGCAAACACATCAATAGGGCAATAACTCTTGTCGTCTAGATGTCCTTAACAATAAAACCCCATGTTTTTAAACAAGAGGCCCAGAGGGGGAGGAAAAATTGCCTACATTCTAATTTACGTCTTTTCCAATACATAAGTGAAAACTATTGATAGTTTTATAGTATGTACATGATTTCTAACATGTTCTATCATTTTCATGAGGTATGAATTCGGTTCTAAAATAATATTGAAATATTATTATATTTGTAATCAAATAAAAAATATATTTAAAATCACAATTCACATCACTACCCGGCGATAGTGGTGACAGTTGGCGACTGTATCGGAATTTGGAAATAAAATAATTTCTGTTTTTGTTTATTTGTTGTGGTTGGTTGTGAACATTGTGAATATAATTATTGAATATGAATTTAAAACAATACTGTGGATGTTGTTTTAAAAAGGAACGTTTTGTAGACATGAATGGCGAACTAAAACAAGAAGCAAATGAACATATTTATGCCGATATGGTGCTAAATACCTTCAGTATCCAAGTAAGAAATGTAAAAAAAACTTTAGATTTTGTAGTAGCACTGCAAAAAATAGGAAAAAAAGAAATAATTGTTAGTAAACAAAATGCAGGCTATAAAAATACACTTTTTCTCATATTATTTACTAATACTTGACCTATCTCTCTATGAATTTATAAATTTTTGCAATTTACCTGCTATTCTTTGACTTGATCTATGTACAATACAATATACTTTATTGCACACCAATAATACAGAGTTTTAAAATCGAATTCTTATCGCTGTCAGCGATCTCTTCCAGACAACCTGCATGGACATGTTGATTGGATAAACAGTGTTATGGTGTGTAAATCTATGTATTTATTTAAATAAAACCACTTTTTACTTTATGAAATTTATGGTGATAAGTCTATCTATATGGTCAATATAATTTTAAATATCATATGTGCATAAGCCCTACAGGGTCTTTAGTGTAAATAAGGTCATAAGAGCAACATTTAATTATAATTTTTATGAATTTCGTGAACAGGGATGACAAGGAAAGATATTTTTGTAATTAAAATCCTTAATGATCAGTTATTACAACAACTGATCATAAAGGATACCTGACTGCTCAGTCCCACCTGTGACCATTGTGACTGAAAAGTCTCCAAAACCACAGACTCAATTTTAAAACAAATTGATATATCAAAATCCGTAACAAGTGTTTTTATTTGAATACATGTTTTACATTTTATTTATGCAATCTAAATATAAGAACAGTGAGAAAGAGCTATTCCTAATTACCGGCTTGCAAGGTGCTACTTTATGTCTCTATTGAGATATGTGCATATATTAAATCAATTACTCCAATATTTTTTTCCTAACACACCAAAAGATTTATTAATCAGCCATCCACCCATCAAATTATTTTCAATCACTCTTGGACATAGGCACAGAACGCCACAAGACATCAATCAATCAATCAAACTTTTATTTGTAAAATATAAGGTATACAATATTTGATATTACAGTTAGTAGTAAATCTTTGTTTCAGATTAATCTAGATTTTATCTGTGAAGGCTGTAAAACTAAATTAACTGATGCTACATCATTTAAGGAACAGATTATAAAAGCCCAAGATGATGTTAAAGACATAATAAGTGATGATTTAAAGCCTAGAGATAATGATATTGATGATTTTAATGATAATGGTCAGAGTAATGATGATGATTGCATTTGGGATGGCAACAGTGATACAAGAAAAGGTATATCATCATTCCTCCGCTCTAATAGGCTGAAAAAAGAGAGTATAGATTAATTAGTTCATGTAATAAAATACCTCTAGATCTAATTATAAACAATATTTCTAATATCCATTAAATTTTTATGCATATTTCTAGTTCAATTAAGTAAATAAATATTATTTCAATTACAGATATATTTGTTACAAAACTGGAAGCAAAAAAGGACAAAGAAATAAAACCGGAAACAGCTAGAGCATTTGATCAAGTTATACTAAATGATGCCAAGGGTAAAAGTCTATTAACTGTTGATCAAATTAATGAATGTTTAAAAAATGGTAATCTAAAGAGAAAAAAACCTAATTCCATCAAAACAAGACAAGTTAAAGATACTTTAAAAAAATCTATAGGTTTGTATATTTTTACTAGTATATAGTTACGTTCTTTTCTGCGAAGTTTTAAGAATATGTCTGTTTTATTGTAATAAATGAGCTGATAAAATGTCTTAAGCTTTTGACAGCAGAGCATAAAAAATAAAAAATTTGGTAGGCAAGACAAATTTGGAACAGATAATTCTGTTAAGGGCAATAACTCATCGAAATTACGTCTGTACATTGATAAAACGATGGGGCCCAAAATGCGACCTTGTGGGACTCCAAGTTTTGATTACAACGTTACATCACAGATCGTAATCTAAACACCTAGTGTTTATTTTAACTTAACTGTCACGTTTTCGCATATTTCCTGACAATTTGATAGACAATAGTATATATAGTTTTGAAAGATTATACAATACAGTAAACTTTATCAAAAGCTTTTTGAAAATCTAAACAAGGCATTCAAAGTTTACTGCTTAATTTTGTTCTAGCAAACTGACCACGCGTCTTGAAATAGGGTTTAGTTTCGAGTTTTGCACCACTTGCAGAATATTATATTATCTGATAAGTACTTTCTCACAGGACAGTGAATATAGTAATGATAGTAAAAAGATACTTATGTGGTAAATTCTATGAAAAGTGACAAAATGAAAGTGGTAAATGCGATGAATGAATCTAATAAATAATATGGTAGGTACTCATTTATCCATTTTATTTTTGCAAGATTACTAAATAACAAAATTTCTATTTCAGGCAAAACAAAACCGAATGAACGCCAGATTGAATGCACTCCAATAACGCAAACAGAAATAAATTCCCGCGCAAATACTTTAAAACTAATACAAAATTCGAACTTATGCCTATTTCGCTCTTTAAAAACTAAATTCGGTTGTTTCTTGTGTAAAACTTCATTTGTTGATGTATTAAAATTACGAGAACATTCTGTAACACATACAACCTCGTCTTTATTAGCTTGTAGAATAAATAAATGTCGTGGTTTATCGTTTAAAAATGCTGATATTTCACAGTTAAAATGTAATTTGTGCTCTGAAGATATTAAAGATTTAACAGAACTTATTTTGCATTTAAAAAATAATCACAATATTAGTTTTTCTGGTTCCAATCATTTTCTAATACCATACAAATTGTTAGATAATAATCGATGCGTTTTATGTGATGCGAAATTCCAATCATTTTTACGTTTATCAATTCATATGAATTCTCACTATAAAAACAATGTTTGCGAGATCTGTGGTTTGTCTTTTATAAATAGATTAAGTTTACGAACGCATTCACAATCTATGCACAAAGAAAAACAATGTTCGCACTGTCCCGCCAAATTTTTGACAGTGACAGCTAAAGTGAAGCATTTAAAAAAAGTACACAACTATTTTAATTCTAAAAGATATTGTAATTTATGTGATAAAACATTTAGATATACATATTTGCTACAAAATCATAAAATAGAAGAACATGGTGCGAAAAAAACTGTAATTAATTGCGATGATTGTGGTAAAATATTTTTTAAAGATACTAATTTGAAAATTCATATACGATCTGTGCATAAAAAGGAACGTAATTACCAATGTGATATCTGTGGTACTAGGTTTTTCACAAAATGCGATCAGAAACGCCATGAACGCACACACAATGATGTACGTTCCTTTAGCTGTAGTTATTGCGAGGCAAAATTCAAATCTAAAGATTCATGCAGAAGACATATGAAAAGACAGCATGGTCATGTATTTCCGAAGTGAAATAGGCTGGAGCGCGTTCTCGAAAAATCCGGCTTGAAGGACCACAATATGTAGTGGTAAGTTACTTTACAAAAATAAAAAGTTTTATATCAACTACGGTTCAGTGGAGACGCAGGACAGAAGTGAAGCAAAAGGGTAAATATAATATGAGGGTAAGTACGTATTATTCGCGTCTGAAGCAACTATTCAGAAACAATGCCAGTCATGAGTGACTACCAACCTGTAATTATGATGACTGAAAAGTTTTGAAACGTTGGAATATAAAATAAGTTCAAAATAGATGTGATGAAATCCGTAAAATATTGTTTTATTTGGAAACCCCCTACGTTTCCTACCCACACAAACACATTTTTTATTAAAACAAACAGTTATTTAGAGAGTGGAAATGTAGGCACCTCCATAACTTTTAACTACAAAATTGGTCTTTAACGGATGAAATTACTTTGCGCCCACCTGACTGTATATTTGACAAAAGAAAACAGCTTGTGTAACTCCTGTTGGTTTAATACTCTAACTGCCGCACTCAGAGACATTTAATGGTTACATAAGGAGCTCTTTAGTATTGATTTAAAAAAGTAAAAGTTAAGTTAAAACTTTTTTAAATCAATACTAAAGAGCTCCTTAAGTAACCATTAAATGTCTCTGAGTGCGGCAGATTAAGGGACCCTAATAAACCGTTATCTGACTATCTGCCGCACTCAGAGACATTTAATGGTTACTTAAGGAGCTCTTTAGTATTGATTTAAAAAAGTAAAAGTTAAGTTAAAACTTTTTTAAATCAATACTAAAGAGCTCCTTAAATAACCATTAAATGTTAATGGATACTTAGGGAGCTCTTTAGCATTGATTTAAATAAGTAAAAGTTAAGTTAAAACTTTTTTAAATCAATACTAAAGAGCTCCTTAAGTAACCATTAAATGTCTCTGAGTGCGGCAGTATGAGAGTGAACTTTTTTAAATCAATACTAAAGAGCTCCTTAAGTAACCATTAAATGTCTCTGAGTACGGCAGTAAGACAAAAAGTTTGCCTAAAGACCATCTAGACACTATTAATATAATATTCTAAAATCTATATAAATTATTTTCTCTGTGGTTTATACCATTACACATTTTGGCACCATGTGTCACCACTTGCCACTTTATACTAGTGTTGCCGAACTATCGATATTAAAACAATTGATAGTTTACATCGCAAATCCTGTACCCTATCGATAATATATAACAAACCAATACTGTCAAATGAGTGCAATATTGCCGATACTGTCGATAGTATTGCAGTTCGTTAATAACAAACTATCCATACTGTCGATTTTATTTGTAACGATAGTATCGATGCTGTCGATAGTATCGATTGTTATGGACTATCGATAGTATATAGTTATTTTAACAATATGCAATATTAATAAGTGTTTTAATATAATTATGTGACATTATGTAGCTGAGTACCATTATAGGCCGATATGTATTTTTTTATAAACATTTCTATCGAGCTGTGCTTGTTATTACTATTTAAAGGGAAAAGAAGCAGCGTTTTGAAATGTCACTTATGTATATAAATGCAAACAAAATCGACAGTATCGATAGTTTGTTATTGAGGAACTACAATACTATCGATAGTATTGAACTCATTCGATAGTATTGCCTTGTTCTGTGCTATTGATACTATCGATAGGCCGATCGATAGTCTTACAATTTGTTGGCTATCGATAGACTATCGATCGGCAACATTACTTTTGACTACTTTTTACAACTTTCTAACATTTTGTCCAATATTTCATTTTTATATTTATTTTACTATAATGGGTGACGATATTCAAGATGATTACAAACAGTGCCCGCCTAGGCCAGACGTAACATATAGAAAAGAAGGTAATTAACGTTTTACGCAGCGTACTCTGGTCCAAAAGCAAGCGAACCTCAATGTTCTCAATACCCCGACCCGGACAGTACCGACAGAAAGGGCAAATTTTTAATTTGAGCCTTAATTTCCGTGCGGTGACGCACTGAGAATACAAGTGTCGGCACCCAATTTCGTTTCCAGGGTGCTGTAAAAGCTAGCTAAGGGGTGAGGTAAGTAAAGGCGCGACATAGTAAACCAACACAAACCAAATTATCTCCCAAAGTGCGAAAGACTTGTGCCCAACTGTGGGACACATTATTCAGATGGAAAGAAGGAGAATAATTTGCCGTTTTTGAAACTCCTTATTTATGTTTATAATCTAGAGAGTTTTTTAAATTATAAACCTAATTATTTTTCTGCAGAAGCTGTTAAAGAAATGGCGGGACATTTTCGCGTGCTGCCACTTCACGGGAATAGTATTTATAATTACACGTACAAAAAACACTACTCGTTAGAAAATAATCCGCATTTAAAATGTAAATGGAGTATTTATAAAAATAAAGCCGCAAGCAAAGTGTACTCTCCATATAGGTTTCCAGAACAGAGGTAGACGTAAAATAAAAATATTCTAGAGTTACAAACGTCTCTATGCTACGGTAATGGCGGGTCGTAGACTTGTAGGAGTTAAAAGCTGTAAAACCGTAATCTCGCAATGCTGGCAATCTTAGTCTGTCACATCATCATCATAACATCACGCCTATTTCCCATGGGGGTAGGCAGAGACTATAGAGCGCCATCTGCTACGATCGAAGCATACTTCCTTGGCTTCATCCACACTCATACATCTGGTGTAAGTGCCCGACGGTTGTAAGTGCTACGCACTTGCCCCCTTGAGTATATTTTTCTCGGGCGTCCTCTCCCAGCATTTCCACTTACTTTCGTCGTGTATATGGCTTTCGTTAAGCGTCTCATCCATCCTCTCCACATGACCAAACCACCTAAGCATACTTTTCTCCACCTTAGTCACTACATCCTCTTTCAGACCGCAACGTTCTCTTATAACTTCGTTTCTTAATCTCTCTTTCAAAGTCACACCACACATACTTCTCAAAGAGCGCATCTCTACAGCATTTACAAATTGTGGGTAATATGCTAATATGTAGTACTTTTCCGCAGAGATCTACATTTCTACAATGGAACGATCAGATTTCTTCCATCACTGTCTGTCTACAAAAGACCGCATTTCCGAAATACTCTGAAAGTTGGCCCTGGAGTGGATCATGTTGGCCAAATGCCAATACCTCAAGAAGTTCTCATGAAAAGAAATACTAGGCGTGATGCAAATGAGAAGTCTAAACCCTAATTTTTTTTTTAGAACTTGATTTATTCGAGCAATTCTCCTTTCTCATTTTACACATAATTGCTAGAATTATTATTCATTTTATTTTGTAGATTTTAGTTTATATTATTATGTAATTTTATTTTTTAAATACATTGTAGCATGTTAAATGGTATTATCATTTACCCTTTTCGCCGATACATTAACAGTAGCGAATGTTTAAAAATTATATTTGTGGGTATACAATTCATAACGACTCATAAGGTATCTATAAATTATACCTACTCCGAAAGGGGGCTATCTCATAATTTTATTATCACGTAAGGCGAAAGGTCCGGGAGCCAGGTACATTTTTGGTCAATGATTTCTTCTCGAGTGAAACTTTGTAAAATGTATAAGGGACTTATACTATGAATACTCGCGACCGTCAGCTGCGACTCCGTGGGTGGGGTGGTCAGTGACAGCCTCCCAAACATGGAGAAAAAAAAAATTCTGACAAATGACAGAATTTTTTTTTTCTCCATGTTTAAGTAAATTAAGTAAATTGCAATAAATGGTGCAATAGTAAAGTTTTTGGTAGTCTACTATTAATGTGTCGTCATAACGACTTCATCATTGTCTTACAATTGTCAAAGTGACATAAATTGCTAGTCTCGTACACAACTGCTTCACAATTGCAATTCAATGACTGAAATGTTTCGGTAGTCTGCTATTTTGAATTTGACAGTAATATTTTTAAATTGTCCTGTGTCGACGTGTGTCGACAGATTGCCATAAATAAAAAATAGATAGATAGAAATATTAGAAATTGTTCTTTGTAATTTATTGCAATTTACTAATCTCCTAAACTTCACATTGCTTTTTATACTAATAAATAGTATGTACAAATATATTTAAACGAAATCTAGCATGATTAAATGTTTAAATTTATTAGTAGTTTTTCGAAAATCAACTAACGCATTTTTTAAAAACGGCAACACATACATACCATTCTAACACAATCCATAGATAAAAGAGACCGAAAATTCAATGCATAGATAAAAGAGATCGACAATTCTATTACCATTGAAAGACCGTTATGACGGCATATAGCAGACTACGGATATTTGACTTCAATTGCAACGGTTTCGTGCCGGTATTGTGCCGGTATGACAATTGTTCCAAAATAGTGGACTTGAGCACCTGGCTACTTGAACATGAAAAAAAAATATTATTTATTTTAAAACAATCTATCTATTAGCCTATGAACAAGAACAGTCATACTCGATTAGTAGTACTTAACGCGTTCAATGCTGAATAATTTGCGAATTTATAGCCAATGCTAAAAAAAGAGTCATTCGCCCAGTGCTGAAAACGCGTATATGCGTTCAAAAAATTTTTCGCGTAGTGCTAAGAACGCTTATATGCGTTCAAAGAAAACTCGCGTAGTGCGGCTGGACGCTATAGCGCGTTGTCTTTTACCTTCCCGCAGTGCGGCCGACGCTTATGTGCGTTCGGTAACTTTCGAGTTTTATGACTGTCATATAACAATTACGGGTCATATAAAGGTGTTGGATGGATAAAGGTGCTTCCACACTAGTGTTTATTTGTAAGAGATTTTGTGATGTTTTCGCCATAATATATCTACGTTCGGTTTTGTTAAAATAGTAAGTTATACCTTAATAAAACAGTAATAGTAAAGGTACATTCTCCCGAAAGCCCTTTTATTCTTAATTTTTTTTAATTTACGACTTTTCGCCCGCCTCGTAATCGACACCATTTATAAATAGACTAAAACTACCTATTAGTTTAGTTAAAAGAGCGAGTCATAATAAAATTATTTCAATAATCTATTGTACTAAATTAGGTTATTGTTGTCGTCGCCGCCGCCGTCCCCCCCCCCCTGCAAGATTCGTAGCAGAAACCTGACTAGTGTGTAGTCTCCTTTACAATTCCACATTTTACGACCGCTTCGAAACAATAGACACCCAGAATACACGCTATAAACACACAGGTGCGGCGCACCCCGCTTGCCTACAGATTTTTTTTTTGTATGGACGCGTATACGCGTCGGCCCGCACTTGGTGAAGATCAGAAAAACGCGCATAAGCGTTAGCCGCACTGAACGTATTAAGAGGGCTCGATACCAAATTATGCTCCAAACAAAAATATGGGTATCTTACTCCTCATTTTTCTTTGCGAAAGTTAAACCGATTTTGATATTTTTTACGCTATATTATATTTCTTTTAGTTATAAAAAAAGAAAGTGATACAACCTAACTAATGAACTAACTTTTTACGATTTAGATATTTTTTACGCTATATTATAGATGAAGAGTTTAACTATGCTTCTATCACTTTCTTTTTTGGTAAACCTTACCAAATATGTATGATAGTCGCTACAACTTTACGTAAAGAAAACCGAAAACAACGAGATTTTCGGATGGTCATATTTCTTTTAGTTATAAAAAAAGAAAGTGATACAACCTAACTAATGAACTAACTTTCGCAAAGAAAAATGAGGAGTACGATACCCATATTTTTGTTTGGAGCATAATTTGGTATCGAGCCCTCTTAAGTACTACTAATCGAGTATGACTGTTCTTGTTCATAGGCTAATAGATAAATTGTTTTAAAATAGATAATTCCTCATTAGTCATAGCAGGTTTTTTTCTCCATGTTTGGGAGGTTACCACTGCCCAACCCACCCACGGAGTCGCAGCTGACGGTCACGAGTGTTCAGTATTAGTCCCTCATGCATTTCTCGAATTTTTAATTGGGAGGGACTTGGTCATGAAAATCTGTCACTGGTTGCTTTCCAATTAATACAAAAAGTGACGCAGTGTAACGCAGTGCTCGATAAAGCGCTTTCCATCAACGACACTGTTGAACACAGCCGTACACTGTTCGACACTCGAAAAAGTGGTGTTTGACAGATGCTTAGCAAGAATTACCAACAAATAAGAGACGAATTCTTTTCTCTACTTATGAGTTTTAATTATTTAGATTGGTAGATTCGATTCGATTTACGGTAGATTCTAGTAGTATTATTTGAGATTATTAAATTGAGCTTGTCTGTTACTGCTAATTAAAATTTCATAAAAATGTTCAAATGTAAATATTGCACTATTGAAGTGAGACCTGATAATGTGACGAAACATGGTTGCTTTATAAAAGTGAGATATTCATAGATGATGATAACAATTTCTTCTACGACGGTGATAATAAGTTTTTTGTGTGCACTCTAGTGTTATTTTGAGACAACTGGCTGTTTCATTTAAACTTTTACACAGTGTTTGGCAGTGTTTCACAATGTAACGCAGAATCCCTCTGTGTTAAATAAATGGAAAGCAACCACTGGCTCCCGGACCAGAACGCATTCATATCCTCTACCACAAAATTGTCATCACTGTCAAAATCAAATAGAAATGTCAAACAGTTGTCAAAATCTGTGCTACCTGTCATATTTACAATCACAAAAATTGTAAAATTTTATTAGAAAAATGACTATTTATGTATAGAATTAAGATTAAATTAAACAAATATGGATGCGGAAATAATGGTGGAGACTCTGCCAATACTTGGCATATGTAATTTGTGTTTGGATGAAGGCGCTGTTAAAAGTATGATAACTGCTCACCAATACAATGGACAATCAGAAATTTATTCCGATATGCTTTTAAAATGTTTTTCTTTGGACGTAAGTTTACTTTTTACTTACTACCTATATGCAGCAGCTTCGATTGCGTTTAATTTGTGTTGAGGGTTGAGGGCCTCTCCTACAAATTACAAATAAATAAAATGTAATTTTTTTTAAATGCTTCTTTTAACAACTTTTTTACAGTGAAACTATATTGGTTCTATTATGCCTAAAATTAAAAAAGTTATATTTTATTTGAGACCTAAACAAACACAAAATTTTATTAGTCTGTCAAAGCAAACCATTTCAAAGGACGGGGACCTGTTTCTCACGTCAAGTCGGCTCCCACATAAAGGGACCACCCTAGCCGGCTTATGATAAGCCACCATGGGCCGGTATGGAGAATTCAAAGGAGAATGGCAACTAACTCTGAGACATGAGAATTTTATTCAATAGATTTTTTAGTTTAGTGTTTATCCTATGCTACTTAACTAATTTGAAGTATTTCTTATTTATAAATGTTTTCTCAGTAGTTAAAGTAAGAATATGAATAGATATTCATTTTCTTATAAGAATGTATAAAGATAAAAAGAAAATAGAAAAAAATAATAATAATAATTTGTATCAATTTCTTTATGATACAGGCTATCATAGACATGCGTAGATACATTTTTCATCCATACATAGATATTTATGTGGCTTTGAGCCGTCTTAGTGATGTAGCTATAGATACTTCATCTGTACGAACCGTTATTACCATAATAACAGTTATACTGTTATTATGGTATAAAGGTACAGAATACTTATTGTACTAGTTCTACTTGTACTTGGCCAGTTTTGGTAGTTTAATAATTAGTAAGTTTTAAAAGCTCATTTTTACCATAATCCTTATACAATTCCAGGTATCTTCTCTACAATTAGGTGATACAAAACGTCTGATATGTAACACATGTATTACTAAGTTGAGAGACTCCATATTGTTCAAACAACAAGCTGTTATATCACTAAAAACATTGGAAGAAGCTGCTAAAGAAGAAAGTAAGTAGTGGTACCAATTCTATGTGCACAACTAAACTTAACTAAAAAATTAAAACAACTTTTTTTTATAGAGTTTTCACACATAACGTCCTCTGGTCCCATGTTAAGCTTATATGCTTGTGTTATTTGTACCAGAATATGGATAGAATACGTTAGGAGTGTTCGCAACGGCTATATATTGCAAACGCGTTATAACGTTACGCTATTTTTAAAACGCCTATTATTTTATACGCTATAATATATTAAATAATATATTAGTTCGCTTCGTACAACGACCCGTTTTGATTATCGTTATAGAGATAAGAGTTAAGATCGTTATATTATTTTGTTATTTAACGAAAATAGTTCTTATGCGGTCACCTTAGAGTATAATTTGGTAGGTGACTGCATAATATATTTAATAAATATATTAGGCAAACTAATATATTATTTTGTTATTTAACGGAAATAGTTCTTATGCGGTCACCTTAGAGTATAATTTGGTAGGTGACAAAAATATTATACTGCCAAGTGCAATCGACTTCTAGCCGAACAAAATATATTAGTTTGCATAATATATTTAATAAATATATTAGGCAAACTAATATATTATTTTGTTATTTAACGGAAATAGTTCTTATGCGGTCACCTTACAGTATAATTTGGTAGGTGACAAAAATATTATACTGCCAAGTGCAATCGACTTTGAATGGGACGTTCCGTTTCGTTTCGAATAGTGCATGTGATGTGTTCTGTGTATAATGAATGGGTCTTAACTAATAAAAATAAAAAATAAATCACAACATAAATAACGCTTGCCAGTTGTAATAAATAATAGGTTGAATGATTATTAATAAATATTAGATTATTTTATCAGCTATCTAATATAACGATCACCTCTAGAATACGTAAACTAACTTTTTTTGTACATACATACTTATATTACATAGTAAACACCCAGACACAGTACAAATATTTGTATGACAATTATAAATATGACACAAATGATTGTCCCGTGCGGAAACCGAACCTGCGACCTCCTGAACGTTACGTAGACCACTAAACCATGAAGCCCAACTATGTTATATTTTGAATAATTTTCTATTTCGTTATACATATTATATTAATTAAAATCGTAAAATAATACACAGTTTTTACAATATGAAGGTTTACTATCAATTTTCATTTTTTTTTTGACACACTGATCGTGTTTCACACTATCTGGTGAATCTGTGTTTTCTCATTTGTAATAGTTATTAGTAGCTTATATACTAGCTTAAGTTATCGATTTTCTTTTTTCAGAGGATGAAAAGCAATCATTGGATGAAATAAAGAAGGAAGATTCTGGTGCTATAGATGTAATTGATGAGGATTTCCGTGATATAGATGATGATGACGATGACGATATGAATACAGGTTAGTTAATTGACTTGGAAAAACTGACATATATATATAGGTAGGTAGAATGCTTGGTTCAATTTACAATTAAAAATTATTATTTCTCTCATCTCTCTCTCTCTCTCTCTCTCTCTCTCTCTCTCTCTCTCTCTCTCCAGCCCATTAACGGACACGGGCCTCTTGCACTTTGAGAGGGATTACGTTCTACTGTGCGTCACTAACCAGGCGTGTTAGCATAGTATTTATATTTTTATTTTTTTTTTATTGTGCCTTGTTAAATATGTGTTTAAACGTTTCTTTTTCAGCCATCAACACTTTTATAAAGAAAGAAAAATTACAACTAGAAGAATGTAATCGTAAAACTCGTAAAAGTATTTCATCAAAAACATTAAAAGTACAGAAATATTCATTAAAAAAGGCAATAGATTTGACAGATACCGACGCCATGTTAGAAAAAGGACTATTTCCGTTTAAAATAAAAAAAAATCGCGCCTTCACCTGCTCCATATGTCCAGAAAAATCTAGCAATTTAGAAGATATAAAAACACATATAAACGAACATAATAGAATTAATATAAATTTAGCATTTAAAAAAATGATATTTTCAAATTCATACAGATTTTTTAGATTAGAAAAAAATTTGAGATGTAAAATATGTACGATAGATGTTAAAAACTATGAAGAATTGAAAGAACACATAGAAAATTGTACTAGGTTAAAATATAACAGTAGGAAATGGAATAATTTGCCTTTTAAATTAGAAAAAGATCAATTAGACTGTCCGATATGTAAGAAAACATTTTTAAACTATGTCAATTTGAACACTCATATGAATATACATTATCCTAATTATATATGTGAGAATTGTGGTAAGGCTTTTGCTTCTAAAGCAAGATTGAGAGGTCATATGCGTACCCATGAAATAGGTAACTTTCCGTGTAGGTATTGTGATCTTGTTTTTGATCGGGTAACAAAACGGGAAAATCATGTATCAAAAGAACATAAATCTGGGGTTAGGTACGCTTGTAAAAGATGTAATATATCTTTAACATCATTTTATGCGAGACAGAAGCATTTGGCAGAGGTACATAATGAAGAATTAAAGCGATATAAATGCAAGGCTTGCCCGCAGTCATATATTACACCGGGCCATTTGTCTAGTCATGTACGGAGAGATCATTTGAACGAACGTAATCACAAATGTGATAAGTGTGATTTAGCATTCTATACGAAGAATGCTTTAAAAATGCATATGATAAAACATGATGGGGAGCGTATTCATGCATGTCCAGTTTGTCAAAAATCATATCAACGTAAAAAAACACTAAGAGAGCATATGAGAATACATAATAATGATAAAAGGTTTGTCTGTCCGGTGTGTGGGAGAGCGTTTACACAGAAATGTACTTTGAAAGGGCATTTGAAAGTGCATGAAAGGAAATATGATGTTGATGAAAGGGTACCTCAGCCATTACATTCAATTTAATATCATTTAAAATTAATTTAACTTATTTTTTAAAGCAATTTAACTATTTATTGTATTCTAAGATTTTAGTATTTGTTGTTATAACATCAATATACAACATCTGTGAACATTTCAACTGTCTGGCTATCACCGGTCCAGAGATATAGCCTGATGACAGACTGTGAAATTTGACAGCTTTACCTTTTGGTATGGTACATTTGAAATTCGATATTTTCATAATTAAGTATATTCAGTTTCATACAAATGAGAACACGAACAGAGAAACTGTGAAAACCATTTTTGTGAATCGGTAACTTTATCATATAGAAAATATTCGGTGCATATTCTAATTTTAACACCATTTATAAGTATATTCTGCCAAAATAATATCATCGCAATACTTTCGTAAGTAAATGAATTTGAAAAGGAAATATAATTTTATTATTTAGATTAAAATCACCTATTATTGTGTAACATCTTTATATAATTTACACAATTAGTAATAATGCAAAGTGTGTTAATGGCAAAATAAAATAACTGATCCGGTTTGAAACCTCGTATGTTTATATCTATGTCGGCTGTCCAAAACCGTAACCTAGTAAGTACATTTGAGTAAATTTTTCAGGAGCTTTTTCATTTTGTAATCATCAAGTACGAAGTGCACTTGCTAGGTTTATACATATTAATTTCTGTGATTCTATTTAAGATAGAAATACAGTTGTTTTTGCATTACACGCAGTAAAAAAATGGGAAATATTTATTTAAGAAAACGAATTTCAAAAAAATTTCTCTAGGTTTTGTACTGCCGAAGTGTGCGTGAAATACGTTCTGTGTGCCTATGATACACGACACAGTTTAAGTTAATTTGATTTATTGCTTGTAAAAGTGACGTTTGTAGTTTGGGAAAACCACTGTCAATACAATACTTACTTATACCTTATTATTGTATGATTTAGCCATGCTAAAGTTACATGTCTTCAACATTGTACGCGTCCAATGACAGGTAAATCTGTATGTAGGAGATAATCACAGAATGTAATGATAATAATAATAAATAATAAATATTCATGGACATTTCACACAACGTCCTCTGGTCCCAAGCTAAGCTTATATGTTTGTGTTATGGGTACCAGAATACAGATATAATACATAAACTACTTTTCTTTTGTAAATACCACAGGTAAATACTTACATACTTTTAATACATATATATGATACAACATTGTTTCACTAATAGTAACATACAGTTATACAGAGAGTGATTTACTCGAGTGATTATTAGAATTTACTGGCGTACGAAGGCGCGGACAACAGCTAGTTAACATTTAATTTAAATTTGTATATAAAAATTATTATTACAATATTTAAACATATGTATATAAAGGTTAATTATTATTATAAATAGTAATTAATAGTATAAATAATAAATTGTATTTAATACGTGCAATAAATATACATTATTATGAGTTATTATTTTGTTTTCTTGGCTACTTCATCCTAATTTTAACATACCTAATATAAAACTAAGTGGTTGGTAGGACTTGCAGCAAATCCGTTGTGTAGTAAACAGCTGTTTTTAAAGTTGCGTGTTTGTCCACCCAGTTGACCCCTTAAAAGGATCGCAATTATCCTCTTTAGAGGTTATCCCACAATAGACTGCTTTAAAGGACGCTACCTTAGAGAAATACTCTAATCAACAGGAACTGTTTTTTTTTTGATAAATATACTGCCATATCTGCGGGGTGTGGAAGTAACGCACACAAACACGATAACGTAATTTCATTGGTTGCTATTAACACCCCGCCCAAAATCACCTCTCGTGGGTACACTAAGAGACGACTGTGTCCGTACTCAATGAGTTCCGTAATCGTATTATTCTCGTACCTTTTACAGCATGGTCGCCTCATAATATCAACTCTTATTGGATTAATGCTCGAAAGACACAGACCATTTGACCCTTATAAAGGACATCACAATTGAACCCTTTAAAAGGACATCAGACACTTGACCCGTTTTGAGGGATATAAATAAATCATTGATAAAAATGGGAACAGAAATAAAAATCCGAAATTAGTTTTAATATAATTTAATGAACACCATGAGTTCTTTTCATATGTCTTCTTAAAGAATCTTTACTTGCGAAAGGATTATGACACACAGCACAGGAGTAATTTTTTTCCCCCGTATGGGTCACTTTATGCCTCACTACGTCAGATTTTGTATAAAAAAAATGATGACAGACCTCACACTCGTGACACTTTTCTTTTAAATGCACAGTTTTCAAATGATTATTGCAAAGACTTTTAGTTATAAATATTTTAGAACAAATACTACATTTGAATTCCGGTCTTTTAAAACCATGTTTTTCAACTAAATGTAAAACTCGAAAATTCTCTTGATAAAATCTTTCAGAACAGTATGGGCAAGGAAACCTTAATTTTCTTTCAAATGTTTTATTATGTGAATTGATTTCATGATGTTTTTTTTCAATTCTGTTAACAAAACTCATTTCACATTGACTGCATTTGTATGATCTGTGCGTTCTACTTCTGTGCAAATTTAAAAAAACTAAATTCGAAAATCCCGCGCCACAAATATGGCAGACATGTTTTTGAAAATGCTTATTCATGTGAATGTTTAATAAACGAAAAACATTAAATTTCTCATAACAAATTTGACAAATTAATTCCTCTTTTATTTTAAAAGGTACTAATAAATCTTCATTTGATTCAAATTTAATATTGTGCGTATTTATTAAATGATTTCTTAAATTAATTAAACTGTCACTCAATTGACTACATATTTTACATTCCAAATTTGAAATATCAACTTTAACTAATCTATTTTGTTGATTTATTATTTTCTTTTCAATTTGTTTCAAATTGTGTTGTGTATTTGTGTGATTTTTTAATAAAATGACATCTGAAAATGGCTCTTTACAAATAAAACAGCGATAGCGACTTTTATTCCATTGAAATACGATTAAATTAGAATTTGCGAGTAATTTTAGGGTATTTTCTCTCAAAATAGGTCCATTACCACGTCGCTCGGCTATTTTTGACCAATCTTTTTGATTAGGACCTAAAAAAGAAAATACTTTTTAATAATATCATTGACTTGTTAGGGGTTCATGAAACGGCTGCTGATCACGGGTGGCGGGTTCGATCCACGCACAGCACAAATATTTGTATTTGTAACTGTTGTTGTCACTTAAATATTGTACTACGTCTGGGTGTTTTCTATGTATTAAAAATAGGTATTTACAACACAAATTATCTAGATAGAGTGTTTATGGCTACATCATTCACTCGGCTTATAATCACATAAATATCTATGTGTGCGTGAAATATGTATCTAAGTGTGTCTATGATACAAGTAGAATACTTATACGTCATATGAAACAGTGTATGAAGTACCTACGATTTAGCCAGACTAAAGTTACGTGTCATCAGGATTAAACACGTAGACATTAACTGGTAAGTCTATGGATAATAATTTAATCTTACCTAGTTCAGATTTCATTTTACATTTCTTCAATTTGGGTTTTTTGATATTTGTTATATCTGGTTTCAATATGGCGTCCGTTTGTGTTAGCTCCAATTTAATATTTGCCAGAAATTCTTAAAAATAATATAACTAGTTAAAAATAATAAGTTACACCTATTAATAATTTAAATAAAAGAGACCTCGCAAAATAAAATAAAAATCAAAATTTGTCCTCGCAAAATAAAAGGATAATAAAAAGTGACCTCACACAATTAAAGACAAATAAAAAAGCGACCTTGCAAAATAAAAGACAAAAAAGCGACCTCGCCAAAAAAAAGAGCAACTTCGCAAAATACGCCGACGTCAAAATTTATCCCAGCGCCGCCACTGCGTAAGCTAGCATTATTTATTAGCTGTGGACTTACCGTCATCATCATCATCGTAACTATCATCACAATATTCTGTAGTTGATGATGGTTCAACTTTTATATCATGTATCATTATACTATCTGATATCTTTTCTGTAAAATAAAAAAATTGATACCGTTAACAAATATGTATGTAAGTTTAGTTTAGTTTGAGTTTAATAATAATTTAGTTTTACTTAGTCTTGATAGTACTAATCGGCATCATCCTCACACCCCTGATATAATAATGTATATTCTTCCAAAATCCCCCTTGGATTTTGGAAGAATTTTGACATAGTTCCGAAAGTTGGTTAAGTTTAGATAAAAGGGGGTGGTTAAAGTTCTGGATTACTTTGAAAAAAAATCTATAACACAAAAATTTTCTGCGTAAGTTCAAGGGAGATTCACCACACTCAGCCTGCATAGCATTTATAGGTAAACATTTCATTGCTCCAAGAATAATACGCAGACATTTGGATTGAATTTTGTCAAAAATTTCTAAGTTGGATTTGTTAAATGAGCTAAAAAGGAGAGAACCATAATGTAAGTGACTGCGAATTATGGCGTTATAAATAAGTTTTTGACAGTAGGGATGAGAGCCCCACCAGACTCCTGACAAAGAACGCAGAATATTCATGTTCTTTTCGCACTTTTGCACTACACTTGAGGCGTGAGGTGAGCCCGTCATTCTGGTGTCCAAAGTTACACCCAGGAATTTGACAGAATTTGATTGGGGGATAATCTCATTATTAACATATATGTAATTGAATTGAGGGAATGACCCTTTTTTTGGAAAATCCATCCAAAAGCCATGATCGTTAAGCCAATCGGTAAGATAACGCAGAGCTATGTTTAAACGACAGGTCGCATCTTCGATGTTTGTGGACGAGACATATAGAGCTAGGTCATCGGCATATTGAAGAATATTACATAGGGGTTCGATGGGTTGTTCTAGGTCGTGTGTGTACAAGTTGTAGAGCAGAGGGCTTAAAACTGAGCCCTATGGTAAGCCCTTCCAAACTAAACGAGGTGTCTCAAGACCAGAGTTGGTTTTTACGATGACTGATCTTTCCACTAATAAATTGTGAATAAACCGCGCTAACTTCTCCGGAATCCTCAGCTGTGAGAGTTTTCTCCTGAGAGTGGGAAGTAAAACGTTATCATAAGCAGCATTTATATCTAGAAAGACCACAACTAAATATTCTTTCTTTTTATAAGAAGTTTCTATTTTTGTTCCCAAGATACTGAGGCTATCCATTGAGCCTCTACCCTTCTTGAACCCAAATTGCGACTTGCCGATATATGAGTTATGTTCCACCAGCCATTCCAGACGATTTTTGATCATATGTTCTACTATTTTCACCACTGTTGGAGATAGCGCAATAGGTCTACGACGGCTACCAGGGTCCAGAGAGTCCCTACCGGATTTTAATATAGGGATGATTAACTGAGTTTTCCATTGAGGGGGGATTATGCCAGTTTCAAAGAATGAATTAACAATGGATAGAAAGATGGCTTTAGTAGAATCCGAGGAGTTGACTAAAAAGAGTATGGGATACGTCAATTCCTGGGGAAGAGTCGGTCAGTCCGTTAGTCGCTAGTTATAATTCCTGAAAAGAAAAGGGGGAATCGAAGGAATTCTGAGAGGGGAGGGGGCATGGGTCGGTTGGAAGGGAGAGTAGGCAGGGAACCAAGGGAGGAGCAAGAGTGTTTGTGAAAGGCTCAAGCCATACCGATGGATCATTAGCCGAAATATTTTCAGTTTTGAGATCCTCTATACCGTCTGACCTGTTTCCAAATAAGTGATGACGATCCATCCCATGCGCTTCTTTTTAGCTACTAGTTTCCTAAATTTTGCCGAAGAACGTTTGTAGATAAGGAAATTTTCTTCAGTCATTGATCGAGAGTACGCTTTCTCCGCCTTCTTACGCTCTTTCACCACTGACGTACATTCTGAATTCCACCATCTTTTGATGATGGTTTGACAGGAATATGTAAAAGAGCAGAAGAAATAATAGTTTCGACAAACGTATTGTATGCGTTAAGGGAGGAATCTGCAGTGATTGGAGGGAGGGAGGATAGTTTTACATCTAATGTGTCCGAATACGGTTGCCAATCAGCTCGGGACGTGTTAAATTTACGGAGGGGGAAAGGATCACAATGGGGAGAGACTCTATTAGACGTGGAAAGGGACATTAATATGGGGAAGTGATCACTGCCATAGGTAGAAGAGAGGAGGTTCCAAGTGATATGCGGAGTTAAAGGAGGAGAACAAAGTGATAAGTCCACAGCGCTTCTTGTATCAAGATACAAGAAGCGCTGTGGACTTATCACTGCCCACCCAGAGTGGGAGGGCCCGGAGGGCTCTGCCCACCCAAGGGTGGGCAGAGCCCTCCGGGTAGGGGAGCCATTATTTAAGATGCATAGGTTGACCTCATCAAAGACATCCAGAAGGGAATGTCCAAATAGGTCAGAGTGGCTATAGCCCCAAACAGTGTTGTGGCCATTAAATTCTCCCATGACTATCATAGGAGGGGGGACATTAGACAAAACAAATAAAAGGTCAGGGATCATAGAGGAATTAGGTTGAGGAATATAAATAGATACAAAGGATATATTAAAGCATCTAACAGCAACAATGTTCATACAAGAGGGATGGGGGGGAGGGAGACACGGGAGAAAGGGAGGGAATGCTTTACGAATAAAGCGTTCCCGACGTATCCATCAATCCCATCATCCCGGAAACCCGAGAAACCAGGAACCCTGAAACGGGAACCTGGTCTCAGCCATGTCTCCGAGATGGCAATGACTGATGGATGGAATTTGTTAATAAGGTATGAAAGTTCATGCTTCTTCGTTTGCACGCTTCGACTATTCAATTGTAGTATGGTTACTAGATCCATTATTGGAGAATAAAGTGAATAGATTATTTAGTTTAGAGGCAACGTTGGACGGTATGGAGTGAGGGTTTTCACGGATAAGGTCAACAAGGAGAGATATTAGAATTTTTATCATTGAATCATTTTGATTATCTAGATTAGTACTTGTTTTACCTAAGGCACAGCCATTAGGTGTAGCTGACCTAGGAGTAGAGGTAATATTTCTATGGACAACTTTGTCATAAGATTTTCCACTAGGAGTGGGCCTAGGGCGAGGGGGGCATACACCGTTTTAACATAACATGGGGTTTGGGGGAGTTGGACACGGTTAGAATGTACTTGAGACGGGAGTAGTGGGAAGGCATTAGGTTGTAGGACTACTTGGTGAGTAGCTTCTGCATAAGACCGGAAAGAGAGGGGGAACTGATTGCAGGCTTCTTCGTAGGAAATGCATTGCTGGGCCATAGTAAGTTTGATAGATCTTTGCCTCTCTTGTTCTGGGCAACTTCGGGAAGTAGCGAAGTGATGTCCAGAACAATGAACACAGAAGGCATTTGCTTCAGTCACCTCACAGCTATCCCTAAGATGCTCCTGGACACGGCTGAAGCAACGCGGTTTTGACCTACACTGGGCCTTTGTGTGACCGTAACGACAACATGCATGGCATTGGATCGTCGGAAAATGGTACAATTCAATGGGTAGAGCTGTATAATAGAGGTAAATTTTATCAGGTAAGAATTGCCCTAAGAAAGTTACCACAACGGACTGAGTTGGAATCCATGAGATATTACCTTCATCTATTTTTTTCCGATTTAGCCGTCGAGCTTTCACTATTATACCACAACCTGAAGGGAGAGATACATCCTTCAAAAATTCATCCATCGAAAGATCAGTCGGCACTTGCCTCACCAAACCCATTCTGGTGACGTTAAATGTAGGGATGGAAGCAGTGTATTTATAGGTTATAATATAAATAGGGAGGATATTTGAGATGGTAAAGTTGTTAGCGTCATTTGCCGAGAGAAATTCAACAGAAACCTTGTTTCTTCCAACTTTTTTAACACCCCCCGTGCATACGTTTTTAAACTTGTGGGTAGATAAAAATTGGCCGAACTTAATTGGACGAATAGAAGTACCAGCTGCAGGATCAGGAGTGGTTCGTGATACATGAACGATATACGGTCCCTTGTCTTCCGAGCTATAAGAATTTATTTGACGGGCTTCGTGGTCTAGTGGTTCATATAACGGACTGCCGTTCACGAGGTCGCGGGTTCGATTCCCGCCTCGGACATTCATTTGTGTGATGTTTATAAATGTCATACAAATGTTTGTTCTGCGTCTGGGTGTGTACTATGTATAATAAGTATGTATTTACAAAAGAAAAGTAGTTTATGTATTCTATCCGTATTCTGGTACCCATAACACAAGCATAATAAGCTTAGCTTGGGACCAGAGGACGTTGTGTGAAATGTCCATAAATATTTATTTATTTATTATTATTATTGCACCAATCACGTATGAGGGATTAGTATACACAGATTGAATGGAAGCGACTGCTAACTCAGGAGAGGTAATTTGTTTCTTGGCCTGTGTTTGGTCGAGAGGTTCCGACACCATGCGTCTTTTTAAACTTGTCGAGGTATCCGTGATCATGGGGTCCGGTGGATCTGGCGGATCCGGCGCCGGTGGCGGCGTAATAAGTTCCTGACTTTGCATGTTTAGGTATAACCTCAAACACGCAAGGGACGCTTAGAGTAAAAGGTAAAAAGAAACGTAACTATTACTAATATCTTACCGTCACCACACACATAAACAAAACACAACACAAATATATCAAACCGGTTCGAAAGTATGCATAAATAACCCGAAAAGTGTATAAAATAAGTGAGTAAATGAAAACCGTTTAATCGCTAACACTTCTGGCGGCAGAGACCACCTACATATCTATGTGTGAGAGTGCAATAATAATATGTATCTATGTGTGTCTATGATACAGGTTATATGTCATGTGAAACATCATTATTCTATGAGGTAAGATTTACCCAGGCTAAAGTTACTTGTCCTCAATTTTAAATGTCAACCCATCATCTGGTGTGTGTATGTGTGACTAATATATTATAAATTACACACCATTGACTTCTGATATTAATTGTATAAACTTCTCTTCAGATTTTAAAACCATTTGCTTAAAAGAAAATGCTTGATTTAATTGTAATATGCATTCATTACATATTAAGTTGACATATCCATCAATATTTTGATCCAATAGCTGTGAAAATAATGATAGATTATTAATCATCTTTTTAGGGTTCCGTACCCAAAGGGTAAAAACGGGACCCTATTACTGAGACTTCGCTGTCCGTCCGTCCGTCCGTCAGTCTGTCACCAGGCTGTATCTCAAGAACGGTGATAGCTAGACAGTTGAAATTTTCACAGATGATGTATTTCTATTGCCCCTATAACAACAAATACTAAAAATAAAATAAAATAAATATTTAAGGGGGCTCCCATACAACAAACATTATTTTTTTACCGTTTCTTGCTCGATACTAATAACGTTGCCTTATGTTGCATAGATAATGGTACGGAACCCTTCGTGCGCGAGTCCGACTCGCACTTGACCAATTTTTTTTACATATAGATAGGCATACAGGGGGGCAATTACAAATGAAATTGACAAGACTAATGTTATCATATTTTTAAGAGTACAAAATATTTTTTATAAGAAAATAAGTATTTTATTTATAATTATTGTATTGTGACATTGTGGCATTTGTGGCATTGTGAAAAAGTTAGGAAAGAAATAAAGGTTGGGATACTGCTAAGTACTATTCTATTTCTTAATGAAATGTCTAGGAGGTTTACCTGAACGTCCAATGTAGTTTTTAGCATTCCTGCATATTCTGCTTCTAATACAGCATAGTAATAATCTTTTTTTATATCATTAACATTACATCTTAAACAGCATCGACAAATCTTCGCTTGTATTAATTCTGCAACGCTGTTAAACTGTAAATCCATTATAAATATTGTACTGTATCTATTTGTTTATTTAAATTATACGTGCATTTATAATTTCATTCAAGAATTCGCTATATTAGACGATCGATAAAAAATAAAATAAAAACAAACAAAACGTAGTTTTGACAGTATAACGATACGTTCGAAAATCGCCACAGAATAGATAATAGAAATCCCTAGAGCATTAAACTAACGGGAGTGGTTTTTGCAGCCTGGCAGTGTATTTTGTCAACATACGATGTTTGTATTGACAAAATACACTCCACACAAAATACAGGTCAGTGGTGTGTCAAGGTAATGGACAAAAACACGTAATATTGTATAATACACAATAATTGATAGTTTTTTCATAGTGCATTGTATTTTTTTAAATCTTGGGTTGGTAAATGCCTACACTCTGCGAAGGTGTAATCCACAGGTGTAAAAAAAGTATTAATAACAGGGCCCTGAGTCGGGTATTTCAACGGTGTCACAACTGTACCATTATTGTACCATTATGGTGCAATAGTAAAGTTTTTGGTAGTCTACTATTAATGTGTCGTCATAACGACTTCATCATTGTCTTACAATTGTCAAAGTGACATAAATTGCTAGTCTCGTACACAACTGCTTCACAATTGCAATTCAATGACAGATATGTTTCGGTAGTCTGCTATTTTGAATTTGACAGTAATATTTTTAAATTGTCCTGTGTCGACAGATTGCCATAAATAAAAAATAGATAGATAGAAATATTAGAAATTGTTCTTTGTAATTTATTGCAATTTACTAATCTCCTAAACTTCACATTGCTTTTTATACTAATAAATAGTATGTTCAAATATATTTAAACGAAGTCTAGCATGATTAAATGTTTAAATTTATTAGTAGTTTTTCAAAAATCACTTCAACTAACGCATTTTTTAAAAACGGCAACACATACATACCATTCTAACACAATCCATAGATAAAAGAGACCGAAAATTCAATGCATAGATAAAAGAGATCGACAATTCTATTACCATTGAAAGACCGTTAAGACGGCATATAGCAGACTACGGATATTTGACTTCAATTGCAACGGTATCGTGCCGGTATTGTGCCGGTATGACAATTGTTCCAAAATAGTGGACTTGAGCACCAGGTTGGATACATTTATATGTCTGTGTGGTGACGGATTAAGAATACACACCACCTTATCCCCGCCCCAAGGAGCTGTAAAAGCCAGCTAAGGGATATGTGATGCACATGGGATGTTAACACTCTGTAGAGAAAGATATACCTTTAAAATTTTACTAAACAGATCCGAACTCGAATCGTCTCGGTATTTTTTTGTCGAAATGACATTTAATTTTATATTTAAAAAAAAGTTGAACTGCTTTGCCTCTTATGTCAAATAAAATATATAAAAGGCACTTAAAAGGATAATAGTTTTCCCACAGAGTTTCCTTTAAAAATTCGGTATTTATATAATAATAACGTGAATAATAAGCTGAAGTGCATATAAGTTCAGATTTATTATTAGCCGTTATATAGCTGCTGTTAAATATGACAAACTTCTATGCGGAATGTGCTCATGTTAAAAAACCTCCAATGGATTCTACTGTCGACGTGGGTATGATTATTACTGTTTAATAATTAATATACATATTATCTTAGAATATATAGCGTTTAACTCCTCCGAGCTTAAAACCAATGGCATAGCAGGGTTTTAGGGGAGTTCTGAAAATAATCTCAAAAAATGTACTTAAATGCACAGAAGAACGTCAGTATGTCTATGCTTAAATGTCAAAATTGGTCGGTATTGAGCTCTGGGTCATGGGTGTAGCCTGGGAGAAGATTTGAATCTCCTCTCAAATAGCCGATAATTGTACCTACTAGAACGAGTATCCACGACATTTCCGTAAGTTTATTTGGTGTTTCATTGGCAAATGCCCAAATCCCCCTTTGGCTACAGCTGCGGTGCAAGACGTCTCTCTCTTCAACGATTTTTTCAAATCAATTTCAATTGTTTTTTCAGATTTGTTGCAAGATTATAACTTATTGCCACTTTATGAGACGAACTTGTATGAATATACACTCAGAAGATATTACTCTTTGAAAACAAATGAGTACCTAAAATGCCGTTGGCGATGTTACGTGGAAAAATCAAAAGAAAGGGTCTTTCAACCTTTTCAGTTTGTCGATATTAGGTATGCGATATTCTTTTTATCCCATTTACTACTGTTGGCCTCCTCTCAATATGCTACGCTGATCAGGTGCTCAAGTCCACTATTTTGGAACAATTGTCATACCGGCACAATACCGGCACGATACCGTTGCAATTGAAGTCAAATATCCGTAGTCTGCTATATGCCGTCATAACGGTCTTTCAATGGTAATAGAATTTGTAATTAAAATACTATATACCAACACACCAGGGCCCTGAGTCGGGTATTTCAACGGTGTCACAACTGTACCATTATTGTACCATTATGGTGCAATAGTAAAGTTTTTGGTAGTCTACTATTATTGTGTCGTCATAACGACTTCATCATTGACTTACAATTGTCAAAGTGACATAAATTTGCTAGTCTCGTACACAACTGCTTCACAATTGCAATTCAATGACTGAAATGTTTCGGTAGTCTGCTATTTTGAATTTGACAGTAATATTTTTAAATTGTCCTGTGTCGACAGATTGCCATAAATAAAAAATAGATAGATAGAAATATTAGAAATTGTTCTTTGTAATTTATTGCAATTTACTAATCTCCTAAACTTCACATTGCTTTTTATACTAATAAATAGTATGTACAAATATATTTAAACGAAGTCTAGCATGATTAAATGTTTAAATTTATTAGTAGTTTATCGAAAATCACTTCAACTAACGCATTTTTTAAAAACGGCAACACATACATACCATTCTAACACAATCCATAGATAAAAGAGACCGAAAATTCAATGCATAGATAAAAGAGATCGACAATTCTATTACCATTGAAAGACCGTTATGACGGCATATAGCAGACTACGGATATTTGACTTCAATTGCAACGGTATCGTGCCGGTATTGCGCCGGTATGACAATTGTTCCAAAATAGTGGACTTGAGCACCTGGGCCCCGAGTCGGGTATTTCAATGGTGTCACAATTGTACCACAATGGTACCATTATGGTGCAATTGTAAAGTTTTTGGTAGTCTACTATTAATGTCTTGTCATAGTGGTGCCATTACGACTTCATCATTGACTTACGATTGTGAAAGTGACATAAATTGGTAGTCTCGTACACAATAAATTGCTTGACAATTGCAATTCAATGACTGAAATGTTTCGGTAGTCTGCTATTTTGAATTTGACAGTAATATTTTGAAATTGTCCTGTGTCGACAGATTGCCATAAATAAAAAATAGATAGATAGAAATAATATTAGAAATTGTCCTGTCACATGTACAACGGCAACCATTGCTCTTATTAGTGTAGCGCTCTTTGGTGTAGTGATCTTTAGATGCGAATAAAATTAGATTTTAGATCTTAGGTGTTATATTAAAACATCCACGAGATGTATTCCGCGCGACGAAATATTTTGCAGTTAGCCAACGCTGTGGATGAAAATGAAAGAAGACGCAATAAATATAGACAACGTCGTCGAGCTCGTCGGGTAATGAAAGACAACGTGAATCCGTATATCGATTTACCAGGGCCCTGAGTCGGGTATTTCAACGGTGTCACAACTGTACCATTATTGTACCATTATGGTGCAATAGTAAAGTTTTTGGTAGTCTACTATTAATGTGTCGTCATAACGACTTCATCATTGTCTTACAATTGTCAAAGTGACATAAATTGCTAGTCTCGTACACAACTGCTTCACAATTGCAATTCAATGACTGAAATGTTTCGGTAGTCTGCTATTTTGAATTTGACAGTAATATTTTTAAATTGTCCTGTGTCGACAGATTGCCATAAATAAAAAATAGATAGATAGAAATATTAGAAATTGTTCTTTGTAATTTATTGCAATTTACTAATCTCCTAAACTTCACATTGCTTTTAATACTAATAAATAGTATATACAAATATATTTAAACGAAGTCTAGCATGATTAAATGTTTAAATTTATTAGTAGTTTTTCGAAAATCACTTCAACTAACGCATTTTTTAAAAACGGCAACACATACATACCATTCTAACACAATCCATAGATAAAAGAGACCGAAAATTCAATGCATAGATAAAAGAGATCGACAATTCTATTACCATTGAAAGACCGTTATGACGGCATATAGCAGACTACGGATATTTGACTTCAATTGCAACGGTATCGTGCCGGTATTGTGCCGGTATGACAATTGTTCCAAAATAGTGGACTTGAGCACCTGAGTACCTGACGATGAATTTGTCAAAACGTTTCGTCTAAAAAAATGTAACAGCTTGACATTTAAAATTGTTACATTTAATTTAAATTTAAGTTTTTTTCGAAAAACTACTAATAAATTTAAACATTTAATCATGCTAGACTTCGTTTAGATATATTTGTACATACTATTTATTAGTATAGAAAGCAATGTGAAGTTTAGGAGATTAGTAAATTGCAATAAATTACAAAGAACATTTAAATTAAATGCAACGAGTTTTATTGTCAAGCTGTTACATTGTTTTGCTATACATTAACTCAATTAGTAATTGTTCTGCTGTCAAAGGTTTAAATTTGTTAACTCTCCTGATTACATTCCTTTTCCAAAATTTTCGGTCCTTTTTGTAAATATTCCTTCCCTAATTTTTGAATATGGCAAAAGCAAAATGTTGCCAAAATAGTACTGCGCAAAGAAGTTCCTAAGAATTAAATTAATTAACCCTTGAGCAAATTTTTTCAGAAGGAACGTTTTAACAAATTCGTCGTCGGATGAATCGATATACGAATTCACGTTGTCTCTCATTACCCGACGAGCTCGACGACGTTGTCTGCATTTTATACGTCTTCTTTCCACAGCGTTGGCTAGTTGTAAAATATTTTGGCGCGCGGAATACATCTCGTGGATGTTTTAATAAATAATTACATATCTAATTTTATTCGCAAAGATCACTACATCAACAAGAGCAATGGTTGCCGTTGTACATGTGACAGGACAATTTCTATCTATCTATTTTTTATTTATGGCAATCTGTCGACACAGGACAATTTCAAAATATTTCTGTTAAATTCAAAATAGCACCTACCGAAACATTTCAGTCATTGAATTGCCATTTCATTGTGTACGAGACCATGGAGACTAGAAGTACTTCTAGTCTCCATGTACGAGACTAACAATTTATGTCACTTTCACAATGGCAAGTCAATGATGAAGTCGTAATGGCACCACTATGACAAGAAATTAATAGTAGACTATCAAAAACTTCACAATGGCGTCATTGAAATACCCGACTAATTTTGTAATTTCAGAAACTACCATGTTATTAATGGGCAAGTTTTGTATCGTCCTGGAGACACGATTCGCAATCGAATTGATTATAAATTCAAACTAAAAGCAGGCCCAGGGGTTGACTCGATTGGGCAAATACCTGTCCCCGATGACCTCGTTATGAAACGTGGAGACCAAAAGAAAAATAAAAAATCAACGCCAAAATTTAAAAAAGAAAGTGAAGAAAATAAAGAAAAAGTTTTAAGAAATTGACTATTTACATAAAATTAATGGCAATGGTTTGTTTGGTTTTTAAGCAATTATTTAACATTTATTACATACGTTTTAAGATTTGTTTAATTTGTATGTTTAGTTTCTATTTGCTTGATTGTTCCTTTTATTTAATTATGTAGTTTACTAATTAATATCTTTGTTTTAATTAAATCTAATACAATAATTATAGAATATTTTATTTTTTATGGTAAACTTGCTTGTGATTTCCTCAGTAATTCCTTAAAAAGGAAATCTGATCTTCAAACTGTAAATACATTACAATGACGAAATGAAACTCAAATTTAATGAATGAAATAAACTTTATTTTTGATGATTTTTAGTAAACAATCTAAAAACTATACAGCCATGTTTTTGTAGCTTACAAAATGTTTACTGACTAATAAACTAAATATTTCGCAACATTTTTGACAAACATTGTTACCGAAAAAATGGCGCGTAAACTTATGCAAAAAGTAAAGATAAAAATGATTTTAAGAATTTTTTTAAGTAAATTATTCTTAATCACTATTTGTACACATTTGTACATATATATTACTAAAAAGGGTAATAATTGAATTTACATTAATCTACAGCACACGCATCTACGCATAATTATGATAAACGCAATTTTTTAAAATATGAGAGTATTGAGTATTCGAGTAGTTATGATTTTTTTTTAATTATGGCAATGGATACATGGATTTTTTTTAAGTTTTTATGAAGAGGATTTTAAATATCCATGCCAAGGAGTTTCTTGTCGAAGATGAATTCTCCGAGTGCTCCATGGCGATCCATCATCTTCTTTAATGTTGATGTTTTTTGGGCTACACATAATGATATCACAATGACATAATCTGAAGTTTATTCTTTACTTTACTAATATTATAAAACAAAGAAGTTATTTCTGTATGTATGTGAGCTTACGAGTATATCTTCAAAATTACGCAACGGATTTCAAAGCGTTGTTTTAATACACAGTGCTATAAAAGGATGGCTTTTTACACGCTTTATATTAGCTTCACTTGTATGTTTGTTTGTTTATATGTTTGTTTGTATGTTTGTCCGACTTCTTTGGACGCTATTTTGACCCACTTTAAACGGTCAGATTCTATTCAAATTTTGCACACCTGTCAAAGACCGATGACAATGCAATAATTCGATTAAATAAAGCGTGTTTTTTAGTTTTTTTAAACTATTATTATTATTTTGTATTAACTTGTCAAGGATAATTTTTTTTTAAATTCCACGCATACGAAGTTGCAGTCAACAGGACAGGTAGTATGAAATAAAACTCGTTTTTAATGAATGAAATAAATTTATTTTTGATGATTATATTTAAACAAAATAATAAACAGCAATGTTTTTGTAGCTTACATTTCACTGACTAAAATTAAACAATTAATTGGCGCCATTTTTGACAAACACTGTTACCGAAAAATGGCGCATAAATAGGTATGTAAATATGTGATGGTGATTGTGTAAATGATTTTAATTATATTATTCTTAATCTAATATTTGTACATATTACTTAAAAAGGGGTAATTAATCATTGCATTTTACTGTCTACAACATAAAATAAACGCCATTTAAAAAATAGAAGAGTTAAGAGTATTCGAGTATAATTTTTTTTAACACCGGTAATCATGGCTATCAGATTTTTTTATTTATGGCAATGGATACAGTTTTTAATTATTTTAATATGAAAACATATTATTTTAAATATCCATGCCAAGGAGTTTCTTGTCGAAGATGAATTCTCCGAGTGCTCCATGGCGATCCATCATCTTCTTTAATGTTGATGCTTTTCCAGCTAAATCACGTTGTCCCTTGTACTGCTCATCCAAGAACTCACCAGTCAGATAATCAACAAGCTGTTGAAAAAATATTATTATGGTTATCTTGAAGATAAAAGAATAATATACTTATTGAAACGAAATAATTCTGAACTCTAACGTTATTGAATTGTATCGAATGGCAGTCGTAAAATAAAAATAATCTGATACTTAAATAACGACTAAAACACATTTCTCGTTCGTTCTTATTTGACGGAGTGGTCGCGCTATTACGACGTGAGTGGTCCCGCTATAACGACGTAAGTAATCCCACAATTATGGCGGTGATTTTACAGGATATCTTGAAGTTAAGTAAGTAGGTATAATATATTGTTAACTTATGGAAAGATAATAGTATATATACTGTACTAAAACCTTTTTCCTGGATAACCAGGCAAGCTGGCTTTGTTCCGCCACTAAGAGAAGTTGACAAATACAAAACCGTTCTAGAAACTTCCACATAATGTTCCACAACATTTCACATAAGTTTTCGTTTTCAAATAAAAAGACAAAAATTTTGAATATGTGAAGCGGTGAGTTGTAGTATCTTTATTCATACAAAATCGCATAGGAAGTTGCAACAGGTTTATGATAAACTTTTAAAATAATTATAATCAACTTACATGATAATCATTGAACTTAGTTGGGTCAGCGTCGTGTTTAGCGCCATCTTCACAATCTATGATGACCTTTCTGATGCTCTCTGTGACTTGTGTTTCTAGACGTAGTGCGTGTTCTAGTGCATCTACTCCTGTTTCTACAGGCTTGTTTTCTGGCAACTGTGGAGGCTGTAGAAAAAAAAAACACCAGGCGGATTTTTGGCGGGAATTATTTTTAGGGTTTTGTTCCAAAAGCTAAAACGGGACTCTATTACTGTGACCTCACTGTGCGTCCGTCTGTCACCAGGCTGTATCTCTGGAACGGTTATAGCTAGAGAGCTGAGAATTTCACCGTGTAAGTATGTATATCAGTTGATGCTACAACAACAAATATTCATCATCATCAATTTCTTGCCCGTTATCCCGTTATTTGGGCTCAGTATGACGAATATATTATGTTAACAACTGTACGGAACAGTTTCTGTGAGAGGCTAACTTATAATTAATCGGTTTATTTTCTTCAAATTAGCGAGTTTGAATCCAAACTATAGATTGCTTGCTCTATGCATAGTCGGAGCTGAGCTGGGAGCGCCCGGGTGTTTGATCACAAGTCTGGGGTCTGAGATTAAATGATTTTGATACTCAGGGGCTCAGGGGGCCACGCGCTCACGACGCAGGCTTCTTTCAAATGCAATTTCGAATGTTTGAGCAGTCCGACGCTGACTCTATCTATAAAAGTAATTTTGACGGGCCTCGTGGTGGAGTGGTTTACATAACGGACTGCTGATCATGAGGTCTCGGGTTCGATTCCCGGTCAGGACAATCATTTGTGTGATGTTTTTAATTATCATACAAATGTTTGTACTGCGTCTGGGTGTTTACTATGTATTATAAGTATGTATTTACAAAAGAAAAGTAGTTTATGTATTATATTATTATCCGTATTATGGTACCCATAACACAAGCATAATAAGCTTAGCTTGGGACCAGAGGACGTTGTGTAAAATGTCTATGAATCTGCCTCCTACATTCATATTATAAACTTCATATAATAATATGTTAATTACATATTTATTAAAAAAACAAAGTCGTTATTTTTGTATGTACCTGTGTGAGCTTATATCTTCAAAACTACGCAACGGATTTTGATGCGATTTTTAATAGATAGAGTGATTCAAGAGGATACCTTTTTTGTAATAATTTAATTTTTTAAGGTTATATTTCAAAATTCCACGCGTACGAAGTCGCTGGCAGCAACTAGTTTACTAATATTTTAAACTCACCCTGATCTGTAATAGGCTGCTAACATCAGCTGTAAGTTCTCCTCTCATGAGTAGATATTCGATCAGTTTCATGGCGTGCTCCCTCTCCTCACCAGCTGCCTCGAAGAATAACTTGGCGAAACCTGGACGATTTATCTGGAAGAAGAATAGTTAATATTAAAAGTGATGATCGGTGAATTGTTTGGTCCCAAAGAGCCTCCCACAACACCTTGAGAGGCTTCAATGGCAAGTCGGTGATGGCTTAGATGCAGAAAGCGATTTTGTGAGACAATGCCCGTATAGTTCTTCTGTTTCTCAACACCGCAAAAAAATTAGTAAAATAATATTGATGGACATTTCACACAAGTGTCATTACCCCTTGTCCTTCCCAAGGTGCTGTAAAAGCCATCTAAGGAATATTGTGCACAGATAACATCCTCTGTTAGAGACGGACTCAAAAATAAACCGTATGCTACACGCAACACGTCTGGTCAGCGCGGTATAGTAAACCACTAACTGTTGACCACAACTCCGTAGGTACGCGTGCAATTTAGAAAACTTTCTCCGTTTTTGCAACATTTATCACTGATGCTTCCCTCCTATTAGTCGCAGCGTGATGTTATATAGCCTATACTTCCTCGATAAATGTACTATCCAACACTGAAAGAATTTTTCAAATCAGACCGGTGGTTCCTGAGGTTAGTGCGTTCAAACAAACAAACTCTTCAGCTTTATAATATTAGTGGTCCTTTAAAAGTACAACAGGCCCGTGCCCAACAGTAGGCCGTTAATGGGCTGAAGAGAGAGTGATTTAATACTAACCACATCCCTAGAGAAGTGTGCTCCTAATGCCAAATACTGCAAGGAAGCCGTCACCTCCATCTGTATTTGCTTGCGCATTGATGTACGACAACGGTTCTGCATGTTCACCCATTCGTGGGGAACCTTCACTGGTTTCACGTGACCTGGAAGAAAAGACAAACAATATTATAACTTAAAAATATTTATATGTTACCGGCTAACACTCACTTTTATAGGATCGATGAATGGGAAAAGGAGTGATGTTATGATGATGATGATATCACTGCAATTGACAAATGTTCTTTTTAATATTTATAGTTGCGTAGGTACCAAAAGGTAAAAAGGGACCCTATTACCGAGACTATCCTTTAACAGGCTGTATCTCTGGAACAATGATAGCTAGAGAGCTGAAAATTTCACAGTTTATGTATATCAGTTGATGATACAACAACAAATACTCATCATCATCATTCTCCTGACCTTATCCCGTTATTTTAAGGTCGGTATGACAAATATTTTATGATAAAAACGGTACAGAACCCTTCGCGTGCCAGTCCAACTCGTACGTGTTGAACAGTTTTTTTTTATAACAGGTATTCTGGGTGCTTCATCGATGTCTAAAAATTTAGCTAAATAGTCAAAAGACTTCAATAAAATTTGTTTCGCAGTTTCAAAATGCGCGATGCGATAATTTATAACCATCGCACCATTTTATTTTATGCATTTTTTTTTGTTTAAGTAAATAAAGTGCTTCCTTAAGTGTTTCCTTATGCCGATAAGGAAACACCGAAACAAGAACTTATTGGGTTTCTTTTGAATAAAATGCGATACAAATTGTAACAATGCCTTTGTCATTAATTATTCGTGTTTTAAGAGGTCATGAACATTACAACAAAAATGGCGGCAAATAGACATGCACTGACAAAATAACAATGGAAATAGTGAACAATAATAATTACTTTTACGAATTTTTTACTCAAATTATAAACGTGCAAGACTCGGGCTCTTTTTAGGTACCTACCAAAATCAATTCAGTAGTTTTGGCGCAAAAGAGCGACACAGTAATTAATCACTTCTATGAGCATCTAGACGAGTTTCAAATTGTTGTTTTGGCAAATGCGCTGCTAAACAGAACCAGAGAACAACGGAATTCAAAGAAAAGAATAAAGCGTTCCTTTTTTAAATACATATTTTTATTTACAACATGACGATGTTTTTGGTATCTGCAAAAAAGTAAACCAAAATTTAAATATTTAATACAGGAACGTTTTGTTCTTTTCTTTGAATTAACTGCCGGATAAAATTTTAACACAGCATGAGGTTATCTTTTAATCTTTTATTGCGTAACTAACCAAATAAACAGTGATAATAAAAAACAAAGGGATCTTGTGAGCAAACATTATGCACGGTATTAAAAAAAAAATGCGGAGAAGTGAGGAACCTTTTTTCTATTGGGTTTCGATTTGGACAGGCAAAGGTGTTTCGTATTTTAATAATTTGTTTTGTAAAAAAAAACAAAAAGGTTTAATCGGATGATTCGGATGCTGATGTGAGAAGCTTGTTTATAAAAGACTTAAAAAAAATCTAAGCAATATTTCTTAGATAACACAATGCATCTCTAAAGTATTGTAGTTAGTTATTTCAATTCAATGACGTTTAATTTAAATTACGCCGTATGCCGTATTGCACCATAATTTCCAATACTCATTTTACTATAGTAGTGCAGTGTGCAGTAATTATTCATAATTATAATAATAGTATTTTGTATCATTAAATAATAGTAGAAATAATAAACTGTTCTAAAAAGCAGACCCCATGCTCTGTCTGGGACACTTAGGAACTGAAAAAAGTGAAAAAACTAAATTAAGAAAATACCTTTTTTATTCAGTCCTGCAGCATGGGGACTGACTCAGATTCGTATTTAAATTTGGCGCCAAACCAAGTCAATGACTTGACACAATTTTGTTTATTTTCAAACACATGTATAACTATTAGCACTACATTGACGCAATCGACATTAAATTCGTGAAAATTCATTTATATTATAATTGTGTACATAAATAAACAATATTTAAATAAAGTAATTACAGCAAGTTTATTCAATTTATATACGATTAAAATATTGGAGGGGTCATAGTCTGTGGGAGAGGTTCTGAATTCAACTATTTTTGCCTGAATTCAATTATTTATATTTTGCCGTCTGTCCATCCGTCTGTTACCTGTAGATAAACCTGAAATTTTCACAATCTGTAAAAATGACTATTGCTTGTTATCGTAGTTTTCTACAGAGTCTTTATGCACAGATTTACCACATTGTTTGCCTATGGCTATGTAACTCATATAGTTAGAAGCCACATAAATATCTATGTGTGTGTGAAATACATATATATGTGACTCTGATAAAAGCAAGGTCTGATAAAAGGTCTCTTCCCTGAGACATCCGTGTTTTACAGCTAGTAAAAGTGACGTATGTAGTTTGCGAAAACTGTCACTTTATTTGAGAATACCATTATTTATGTCATTAGACCATGAAGTACAATTTAGTCAGGCTAAAGTTACGTATCTTCGAATTTACCCACGAAGTGTGTCATCACTATCTTAAAAACAGCTGGAGTGACTTCGATGAAATATAAAATATGTAATAACAACTACAACAAGAAAAATCCGTGCATTAACCGTATGATTTTCTTTTCTGTCCTTATTAAACCAATGACAAAGTTATATTCGTAACAAAGTAAGCTATTAATAAATATTTACTATGTCTGTGTGATGTGATGTCTGTCTGTGTGAAAACTATAAACCCTGTGCCAAAACGCCTGGCCAGCGCGGCACAGTGGACCATAATAGGTACCTTCCAAAGTGGAGGAGGCCCTAGCCCAACAGTAGAACATTAATGGGCTAAAACAACTTCGCTGTCCTTCTATTTGTTTCTGTTAACCTCCAGATCGCCCGAATGTCAGATTATTCAGAATTATTCTCAATTAGTCAGAATATTTACCGGTAGATAGCTGTTTTTACATGTAATAACTTAGGCTACATTGATTTTAAAAAATGAATTAGAGTTTTGTTAAAAATCCAAAAACCTTATATGCGATGGGTACGGTTAAGCGATATGAATAGGATAGTACAATAATAAGATGATTGATTGTAATGGCACGGAACCTTTCCTTGTAAGTCCAACTCGTGCTTGGCTAGTTTTTTTTTGTTTTTCAAATGACAGTCTGTAAAACATAAAACACTTCAACTTTATTTAGGTACTTTGTCACATAAATAGGGCAATGTAGTAGGTATTCATAGAAATACAATATTATTTATCGATAGCTCAATGAATCACAACTCACAACACAATGAAAGAGGTTTTGTGTTCCAATGTGTTTTAAAATTTTATCTATCGAGCCGCCATATTGAAATATCAATGTCATTGTTAATTTTTTTATCGCGGGAAAATTTTAAAATAGGAATTGTTTGACCTTGATTTGTTAACCCTAAATCGGGTTGCGAAAATATTTTCAATATTTTTTTGTTAATTTTTTTTGTAATAACTACAATTTTGATTTATTTTTTAAAAATGTACGGCATAATTTTACTAATAATGTTTGTAAAATATTATAGATAAATGTTTGTTGCAATGATTTTTTATTTTTTTTTATGAACTTATAAATTAGATTAACGCATAGGTTACACTTATTATTATATCATTGCGCTGCTAAGGAGCGGAGCAGTAGGTATAAGCTAGTACCCACCTATCCACTAAATAGTACCTATAAAAAAATAAAATAAATGCCTATTCTTGACATTTTACATGTTTATTTGTTAATGTTTTATCAGATAAATAATGTGATCTTAGGCACGTATTTATTATCTTGACATGCTCCGTTTTCGATTGACATCTCCGTCTATAAGTGAATGATAAAAGATGTCAGAATACTCTTGTTACAAAAAACAAAAGAATTTCGTCATTGACAAGATTGTTGATCTGTTGGGTAGCAACATATTTAATCTGCGATAAGATTGATTTATGTTATAATAAACTGAAAATTTTGAAAGCTTTGTTCTGGAAGGAAAATTTTGCTATTAGAACTACCATCTATCTGAGATACCCTGGTTTTGTTTAAAGGGCAACCGAGGGAAGTGCACTAGTGCAGTAGGGGACTGTATACGATTGTATAAAGACACTTTTGATTTGAGAAATAGGAAAATTATAACTATAAGTACTTTTATTTTTGTAGATATCTGGAAAAATAGTTTTAGTTCAGAATGTTTTAGCCGTTAGGATGTTCAGGCCTACTTTTACGGTATCGTCACTGCGAGTGATGGCCGCCCTAGTTACAATAGAAAACTTGGTGTTTTAAAAATAACACGTACCTATAATGTCATCCAAATAACAATGTGTAAGGCAATGACCTACATAATATGTCAAAGTTCAACGAAAAAATACAGTTAGCTAACTAACTAGATTTGAAAAGTAAGCTTTCAAAGAGATAAATAAAAGAATATTTTACTGAATGCACTTATTTCTTTCGATTAAACAACTAAGACGTCACAAAACAAAATAGTCATATTATAAATTTTCACAAAATAAAATTTAGGAATACATTTTTCTATAATAGAAAGAATTGATGTGTTCTAAATACAAATGGTTTGTTTTTCTATTTTTTGTGGCCTTATATAACTTTTACACATACATATTTGTAAACATTATGTGCGAGCTAATATTTAACCTTAGATAATGGTAATTTATTTCCGTGTTGCGTTTTTATCATTTTAATTATGATATTATATTCCAAGCTAGGTATATAACGTTTGTATTGTTATCTAAAGTACAGTTATCAAAAGAGAAATCTTCACAGTTTTACCTTACAATAACTTGCTTAGTTTAAAAACTAGAAAACACGTGACAATCCTGGTTATTTTTCCCAACTATTGCATTGTCATCGAACCATAGCACGTGTTCCAAATTTCCGATCAATCCGACTACTGCAAGTGGGTGAAAATCACTTTCAAAGATTTTGTTTTAAAGATTATAACATATATAGATAGTTACTTGTTAAATCTAGTTGTAAGTTTTCCTAATAAATAAATAAAGCATGTTAATTTAAAAAGGAGAAGTTCATCTTTGCAGAAAAAATTGGCAAAATACAGATTACAAAGATAGTTACTATTCCTTAAACTAACAGCCTGGAAAGCAAATATTCTTAAGTATTGAGGAAAATCTAGTTTCAAATTCTATTTACCTACTATACCTACGAATAACAAGGTCTGTTAAACAAATGAAACCTCCCAAGGCTAAGATTGACTCATGCACTTGAGGTTCCGATCCCACTAGAACTACATTAAAAGGCATAATTAATTGCTTAATTAGTAAAGTGGTTTAAGCTTAATAAATTAAATTAGTTTATTAAGCTTAAATCACTTTACCAACTGAATTTTGTAGTTGAAGTACAGAGAACTGTCTACATTTCAGCCACTTCGTGAAGTTGGTATGGATTTGTTTATTAGTAATTAACCAGTAGATTTTGATTCCCTTGCAAATGTCGAAAACGCCCATAAATGGTAGTAAATTAAGCTTATATTCCAAATGCGATGCTTAGATGCATGCTTAAAATTCATAGGTTAATTATCAATATACCTACTCATACATAATTGCTGCTCATAACAGAGCTATTAGCCTAATTTAGTTTATGATGTTATATATTTATTTAATTTAAATTTTAACCTACGACACTTATAACTGATGTGTCTCATACGTCATATTACCTATAATTAATAGTGTTAAGTTCTTCAGTGGTGAAGCCAGGGGTTCTGCTTTCTTTTCCAGCTTAGAATAAATGAATGAACTTTATTCCACATAAATATAGTATTAAAAACAGGTGGTAATAGTAAATTTAACATACCATTCATCTAGCCACTAATGTGAAAATACAACAGCTTAATTGTATGTACTGCTAGTGTTTAACATATTCTTATTATGTATTAATATTTAATTTCCTAAAATAAGCTTCTTAACTGAAATCCAAGCATAGGAGTATGCCTAATTTGGGACCAGAGGATGCTATATGAAATAACCATAAACATTATGGCTTCTTTGTTTATGACATCATCCAATTTATGCACAAAAGATAAAACTTGTGAAATTTTGATTATTTTTTCAATGTTGGTTTGTAATGTAATAACCAAAAATTTTATGGCTATAACTATCAAAGGGTCAAGGGCAAGGTCACCATAAACTTCAAAATACCCACAAAGCAAGCCGCATAATCAATTTGCAGTAATAACAAAATATATATATAATAATAAGCTTGCGATAAAACATTTTTGCAATAAACAGCTAATTCGAACAAAGGAAGTAAAAAATATGGTAATCAAAATGAATGCTAACCCTACCTCCTTAGTAATGTTCCTGTAAGAAAAATAAATAAAAACAAGGATTTATAAAAAAAACAAAGGTACTCACATTCTGGGAGTAATGATGATTTGGCACCCTGAGCAGCGCAGCATACAGCCAGGAGGCCGGTAACAGCGATTGAAAAGAAGATAGCCTTCATGTTTTTTATTTACTACAAATTAAAATCACAGATACTTTGAAGTGTTAATAGTTCCGTAACGTTCGAGTTCTCACGTAAGTCTAGCCTTTACACACACTGGTGCAGAAGGCGACTTATCAAACGCAACAAAATTGAAAAACAAGAGCTATTGTCGTTTATTTCTTTAGATTAAACGAAAATAATGAACTGCGCAGCGATAACATAACCATCTCGTGTTGACAAGAACTTGGGGAATGACACGAAAGAGCGAGACGCAGTATATCAGTTCACATCAAATCCAAAAGTCCATACAGAGGTTTCGTGTTTCAAGTCAAGTTATGGAATATTACCCGACCTATTTATGGCTATGAACCAGTAAATGATGGTATTTTGTTAAAAAATTGTATTGCATTGCATTCAGTTAATATTTTTAAGCCTTGCTAAAACTCTAAACAGACATTTACTTTAAAATTTTGGTACAGAGAAAGAAAACTCTAGAAACACAAAACCTCAACAGGCCCTGCGTGAGAAAGATAGAAATACTGTGACATGGGTCGTAGCCGGTGGGAGAGCGGGGGGTTTAGCGGTAACAGGGTTGAGTCACTGACTTATCAAATACTGCCAGTATTTCAAATCCGCTAGTCTTTATGGAAACCTTATCGAAAACTTGCTCATATATTTACTGATGTTATTACTTTCAATGCAGTTTAATTCAGTAATGTTATTTATTTCCTACATTTAAACAAAATTTTACGATTTTTGATTGTATATTTTCGCCTTGTATACAAAATAAAGGTAATTTTATTTTAAAACTTACCACACAACGGCTATTACGACGCTATGTTCATGTGACAGATGTGATTTCATGACATTTTCTTGTTCGCCTTCATTCGTATCGCTAGACATTATTTTTATTTACTTACGTATTCGGACGCAGTCCTGCAAACGGAGGTTTTTATCTATTTATCTGTCTGTTGGAAGTCGCCTTCTGCGCCAGTGTGTGTAAAGGCATCACTTTCGACAGAGCTATAATCTTGCCGTTCGAGCATTAGTGTTTTTAATTGTCTCACAATATTTTGGTGAGTAACATTTAACTATTTACGCGTCATTTTTAATTTAATCTATCTTTTCCTTCCTCAGTTGGCAACCATGATTTTGTTTCTTTTTTTGCAATTTAAGTAAAAAATAAGAAAATATGGTTATTTGTGATTTTATAATTTAAATATGTTAAATAAATGTGTTTCTGTTTAAGTTTTCTTTGTTGTTTATTTTAAGATAATGTGTGATTATTTAATGTTTTTTATTTACATTAATAATAGCGCAGTATATTTACTTCTATTTTGTTTGCTATAATTTTAGTTACTTTAAATTTTTAAAAGTTATGATAATCAAGACCGATTATAATGACTGTCTGTCAAATGTCAATTCTGTCAATTATTTTGATAAAATTGTTTTCTTTATGATTTTATGACCTTGAAAAAAATTGTAAGTGGGTAGGTATATCTTTTTATTCTTTTATTTATTTAGATTTTTTACGTGACCTTTACGAAGCGTTAGCGTTACATGCTGTCATGATAAAAACAATTCATCAATAAGTTGTCACACTGTTTGAAACTAATTCGTATCGTGCTTGCTATTTCATATCGATACTACTCCTTTCGCTTTGTCATTTTCAAGATTTTTCTACAATCTAGTTTTATAAATTAGTACCTAATGCTGATTTTACACACCATTAAAATGCGCGATTCCGTAAAAAATACGTATACGCATTAGTATCAATAATAAAATTTTCAACTCCCCATTTAAGGGTTAACCCCTTATTTTCTTTTTTTATTTTTATTAAACAGGCTAATGCCTTTGGCTGATTAACTAAAATTACGATTATTTATAATTAAATCAGTGCAGTAAATAAATATTTAGAAAAGCGCGGGAAACTACGAATCGGGCGGTCGGGTTTTTGGCGTCTTGTGTTTTTTATTTATTTTTCTCGGTATCAGGATCTTGTTTTTCTTAATAATTCTCTTGTAGTGTATATATAAATAGATAATCTTAGTGAATATTTTAGGTAAGTGCTAGTTTGTAAGTTTTTTATGTTTTTATTATGGATCCTCCTATAGACCCAGGAGGTGGAGGGACAATTGTTGAAAATGTAGCGCATTATGTCACAATATCCAATAATGACACTAGTATAGATAGGTACGGATAGTTCGGTTGGGCGAACTAATATTAACAAAAGAAAAAGATTATCTGCTCGGCATTCGGTTTGCAAAAGCTGCAATAAAAGGAGTCGCAAAAATGGCGGCAAAAGGGAATGCGACTGTGTATGCGATCAAGAAAATAATAAAATGGACATTTGTAAAACCGAGGTTGCTGTTGCTAAAGATTTATCTGCATCGCCTAATGAAAATAATTCACAAAATCTTACAACCAATACACCAGCACAGTCATCAACTTCGGTGGCTAGGCTTCTTTATAATTCTTCAGACATTTCTCCTTTTGCTGTTCACATTCAAAGAGAATTTGAATTGAATGATGGTGCCTATGTCAATATAGTTACTTTTGGTCGTTTTTTGAAAAGGAATTCATATAAAAACATAGTGAACGGCAGTTTAAAAAAAATTGGTAGGAATAAAATGTCTATAGAATTCTCCAACTATAATGATGCCAATCTTTTTATTAATAGTACAGAATTAAAAAATGAAAAATATAGAGCATTTATACCTTCTTTTTCTGTTACCCGTATGGGAGTCGTAAAAGGTGTTCCAACAGAGTGGTCAGACACTGAGGTCCTCGATAATATATCAGTTCCCACAGGCTCTGGCCCAGTCATTAAATTAAGAAGAATTAAGAGGAAGGTCACATCAGACAATAAAATTGATTATGTGAATACCCAAACAGTTATTCTCACCTTTGATGGTCAAATTTTACCCAAACGCATATTTATGTGTTACACTGCATTACCTGTGGAATTGTATATATACCCGACCATACAATGCTTTAATTGTTGTAGGTTTGGCCATGTTAAGAATTTGTGCAGATCAAAGCCTAGGTGTTATAAGTGTGGGCAAGGACATACTGGAGACACATGCACTGAGCCAGAAGAATCCTTAATATGCTGCTTATGCAAAGGTTTTCACGAGGCTATAAGTAAAAAATGTTTAGAATATGAAAGGCAAAGGGCTATTAAGGATTCAATGGCAAAGTGTTGCATTTCATATGCTGAAGCTTGCAAAAAACATCCACCTTTAGCTAAACAATCTTATGCAGATGCTTTAATGTTTACACCAAATGTACCTAGCACATTACACTCATCACAAACAACACAAAACACTATTAAAAACAATCCAAATAAAACTTCATACAATAAAACAGTTTTTATTAAACCTCATTCACCAAAGCCATCAGCTAGTAAAGGTTATGATCAAAAAGCTCATTTAGACTTGATTAAAGGTTACAATAATACTCATTCTGAGAATGGATGTGCTTTGATTACAGAAGCAGATCTTTCAAACACATCAGTAAAACAGTTAATAGTTGCCTTGTTGCAATCATTATCCCAGTTAGATTTCATATCACCGTCCAACGCCGCCTCTCCTGTTGAAACAGTAGTAAATAGTAATAATAAAAATGGACAGCCTAACCAAGATAATCCAATGGAACAGTCGTAGCATTGTTCCTAAAAAATCTGATTTATTTTTTATCATCAATAAATATAAACCATTTGTTGTCAGTCTTCAAGAGACATGGCTTAAACCGGAATCTTTATTTAAAGTTCCGGGTTATGCCTGTCTCAGAGAAGACCGTACAGATGGATATGGTGGTGTTGCATTATTAATACAACACCCCCATCCCTATACTTATATTCCACTTCCTACCCATAATAGAGATTTCTCTATTATAGCAGCTATTGTAAATAGTATCTGTTTAGTTTCTGTATATATTCCTAGACCTTCATCAGATATTTTTAAAGAAATTGTAAATATACTATCCCTTCTTCCCAAACCTTTACTTTTAATGGGTGACTTTAACTCTCAACACCCTTCCTGGGGTGGGCATTCTAATATATATGGCTCAACTGTTCTTGACTTAATGGACACATATGATTTATGCATACTTAATACAGGCTCTCCTACCCGTCGCACATCCCCAAATGAAAGAAATAGTGCACCTGATTTAACATTATGCTCTTCAAATCTTGCTTCATCTTTATCTTGGAATGTGATGACTTCTACTTACGGGAGTTATCACTTTCCTATTGTAGTTTATTTCCCTTTTAGATTTAAACTAACAACTAAACGTCAGCCCCGTTTCAAATATAGGTTAGAAAACGTTGACTGGTCTTTGTATAGAAAACATTTAGAGGATAAATCGTCTGGTCTTCCAGAAATCAACTTGGGCGATGAGCAGTCTTGTGCTGATGCCATGTCAAAAGCTATAACTGATACAGCTGATGCACTTTTCCCAATCAAAACCATATCTGAAAACAAACTTAAATCTCCTCCGTGGTGGGATAAAGAGTGCACAGATGCCATAAAATATAGGAAAAAAATGGAAGTGCTCTATAGTCAAAATTCTACCACAGAAAATTTTAATATTTTAAGTAAAGTTATCACAGATACTCGAAAATTATTTAAACGCAAAAAATTTGAAAGCTGGCGATCTTTTTGTTTATCCATCTCTCCCGATGTTCCGCTAACTAAAGTATGGGGTAATATTAGGCGATTTAGATCAGCATTTACAGATAACTTACCGAAGTCTTTACCTAGTTCTCTGGAAGACCAATTCCTTGACAGACTGTGTCCACCCTTTGTTCCTGAAAATCCTTTTCCACTTCATGTTTCAATATCTCAATCAGATCATATCTCCGGATTATTCACCTTCGAAGAACTTAAAGGTGTCTTAACTAAACTAAAAGATTCCTCACCGGGAATTGATGGTCTGCCTTATTCTTTTTTCACTAACTTAAGCGACTCTCTTCTGGTATATTTTTTAAATTTAATAAACTCTATAATGATAAGTGGTAATATACCATCAACCTGGAAAACTCAAGTAATAATTCCTATTTTAAAATCCAATAAAAATCCTAACGACAGTAATTCTTACCGTCCTATAGCTCTGTCCTCCGTAGTTTTAAAAATAGCTGAACATTTGGTGAAAAATAGGCTCGAATGGTATTTGGAACATCATATATTATTAAGTGCTTCTCAGTTTGGCTTCAGGAGAGGAAAAAGTACAATGGATAATATCAGCATTCTCGTCACTGACATCAGACTGGCTTTTTCTCAAAGCAAATCTGTCGTTGCTGCCTTTTTAGATATCTCTTCAGCATACGATAATGTTGTTTTATCTATTCTTAAAAAAAAACTTGATCTCTTGAACGTTCCCTCTATCCTCTCAAATTTTATAATAAGTATTTTATATGAAAGACATATTCACCTGGACTCTAGAGTTGAGTCTAGGTGTGTATGGAAAGGTTTGCCACAGGGATCTGTAATTAGTCCTATACTTTACAACGTTTATACTCACGATTTGGAATCTGTTTTAGATAATAATACTAAAATGCTACAATATGCAGATGACCTCCTTTTATATTCAACTGATTCTTCTGTTTCAATGGCTTGTTCTTCTTTGTCATCTTCTCTAAATCTTCTTAATTACTGGATTAATGACAATGGTCTTGACTTATCTTCATCTAAAAGCACGGTTGTCTTGTTTTCGAGAATGCGCTTTCCTCCTCCTGTTTTTGTATACTATGCTGGAAATCAGATTCCTGTGGCATCCTCTGTAAAATTTTTAGGAGTAGTCTTAGATAATAAGTTAACTGGAGTTCCGCACTGTGAATACATTGTCGCCAAGTGCGAGAAAAGATTGAACGTATTAAGATGTCTAACAGGAGTATGGTGGGGGGCTCATCCCTTCTGCTTGAAACTGTTGTATAATGCTCTGATTAGAAGCATCCTTGACTATGGTACTTTCTTGTTAGAACCAGGAAGTAAGGCAGCTTTTAAAAAACTAGATGGCATCCAAGCCAAAGCTCTACGAATAGTGTTAGGTGCCATGAAGTCAAGTCCAGTAAATGCGTTACAAGTAGAGTCCGTGGATCCCCCTCTATCTCTTCGTCGCCAGTACATATCTGATAGATATTTATTCCGTGCTTTGCAATTCTCTGAACACCCATTACACACACAACTTCCGGCTCTCTTAGACTTTACTAACACTGATGGTTACTGGTCGCACAAATCGCTACCATGTCTCATCCAGAGCTACAAAAGATTTAAAGCATTGGAGGCTCCTACATATCAAGCTCCTTCGTTTCCACTTTTTTGTAATAGTTTTGAGTCATTAATATACACTCCAGATATTTTACTTAATATAGGATTAACAAAAAGTGATAATAACATAAAAATTTCATTTAAGTAATTGTATTTTATATAAAAAATGGGACAGTTGGCATTACATTTACACCGATGCATCAAAAAATTCTACAATAGGAATAGTTGGTATTGGGGTGTATCACGAACAATACAAGATAGTTCAAAAAATTAAAATGCCACCAGAATGTTCAATGTTTTACCGGAGAATGTTACGCTATTTATAAGGCAGTAGAATATATAAAATTATTTAAATTGAAAAATTCTGTAATTTTCACAGATTCTCAGAGCGCCTTACAGGCTATTAGTAGGATTCCTCTTCGGAATTCTCCAACTCATCCTGTAATTATAATGATTAGGCAGCTTCTCTTTGAATGTGCTAAATGTGAACTTAAAGTCTGTCTTGCATGGATTCCAGGTCATAGTAATATCTTAGGCAACCATAGAGCTGACATGCTTGCCGCCGAGGCTGTTGACTGTGGGGATATATTCCCGTTTTTAAATTTCTCACAAGATCTTATTAATCTCGCTACGATTTTCCTGCAGAGGTCCTGGAATACTACAGAGCTATTCAACCAGAAATTCCGATAAAACCTTGGTTTTATAAATTATATTTTGATAAAACAGTTACTACCTGCCTGATTCGCATGAGATTAGGACACGCGGCTTATCCGGCTCATCTTGCTCGTCTCCATATTGTTGATTGTGACTTGTGTGAATGTGGTGAAAGTAATGCAGATTTAAATCACATTTTCTTTTCCTGTTCCCTTCACAACCACGACCAATTTATTGATTCTTTACTTTCATATGGTATACCTTTTCCTACTTCTATTCCAGTTCTATTAGCTTCTAACGATTTCAATATATATGATTTCATTTCATTATTTATTTCTTTAAATAATATCTGTGTATAATATGTAAATAAGTATAGTTTTAATTTATTTAGTTTGTATTTTAGTTCAAAACCTGATCCTGTTCAATTTATTCCTAATTTCCAAATTCCGTTATAATTTTTTAAAAATTTCTAAAAGTTTCTCCGTTTTGTCTTTGGCAATGCGCAAATAGCGTCTAGCCATTAAAAAAAAAAAAAAAAAAAAAAAAAAAAAATTTACGACAAAGATAAACTAAATACAGACATGTACCTACTAAATAACCTCAATAAATTATACCTACATATCTTTGGTCCTAAATTACAATCAAAATGTATTTTATTGCAATCTACAAGTAATAGATACGAGTATTAATTAATAAGGTATTTGTTTTGATTACCTTTAATAACATACGTAGCTGATTACTGTCGTTTAATAATGCAATACAACGATGATAAAAGATTAGTATGATAAAAATAAATAATGGTAGCAATTCTGTGTGCACAACTAAACTTAACAAAAAAATTGGTCAAGTGCGAGTCGGACTCGCGCACGAAGGGTTCCGTACCATTATCTATGCAACATAAGGCAACGTTATTAGTATCGAGCAAGAAACGGTAAAAAATCATGTTTGTTGTAAGGGAGCCCCCCTTAAATATTTATTTTATTTTTAGTATTTGTTGTTATAGCGGCAATATAAATACATCATCTGTGAAAATTTCAACTGTCTAGCTATCACCGTTCTTGAGATACAGCCTGGTGACAGACGGACGGACGGACGGACAGCGAAGTCTCCGTTTTTACCCTTTGGGTACGGAACCCTAAAAATAAAATCTTGGCTGGTAGATAATGCCTCCGGCATTAAGTCCGCCTTTATACTCTGTTTGTGCATAAAGTCTAAATAAATAAAATTATATTATTTGGCTATTTCGTTGTGCACAATGACATGTTTATTATTTAAAATCCTTAGTCTATGTTATGCAGATTTTGTAAAAAAAATAAAACAGTTGTGTCACTGGCACTATCAATTTTCATTTTTTTGAGTTTGGTTCTACATGTAGAATCGGTACCATTGTTTCACAGAACGTAATCTGCTCCCAAACTAAGCTTAATGATAAAGTACTATCAGAATGTGTGTAGGTACTTGAACTTTGTTATGTTTTTTTAGTGTAATTACTTATTAAAACCTTGTTGTGTAAAGTTTTCTTCTTCGCCATCCCATTTACGTCCCACTGTTGGGCACAGGCCTCCTTCACTTTGGAGGGATTATGGTCTACTGTACCGCGCTGACCAGGCTTGTTGGCACAGGGTTTATTTTCGAGTTTTCCGTCTCTCACAGAAGAAGTTATCTGTGTGCAATCCCTTAGCTGACTTTTACAGCACCCTTGAGAGGAGATGGGGTGGTGACACTTGTATTCTTAATCCGTCACCACACGGAAAAGTGTGAAGTTTTAAACCAAGCAAATTATTATTTTTTAAGTAGGTAAATAGACTATTTTTGTCATCAGTAAAATGAAAGCTGTGCTACTACTTTGCCTTTTGGCCGTCTCCGGAGGCCTGGCGGCCGAGTCCTGCCAACGCGATGTGGAGATGGACTGCAGTCAAGTTTCTAATGGACTAGGTAAGTTAATTGGGAAAATCATCATCACCATCATCATAACATCACACCTTTTTCCCATGGGGGTAGGCAGATAAATAATGTTAAATATATTCACGTATTTCACGCTCACCTGGGAATAAGCAGAAACTATAGCGCCCCATCAGATATGACAGTAACAAAAAAATAATGAATACTTCTTTGGCTCCATTTTTACATTGCGAACGCTGAAATCACAGAATTTATAATTCTATATTCTGTGGCCGAAATATCTAAAGAAAATATTTGTAGGTAACAAAAATAAATATAATATATTTTTTACAGCTTTATATTAGCTTCACTTGTATGTTTATTTGTATGTTTGTAACCGACTCCTTTGGACGCTATTTTGACCCACTTTAAACGGTCAGATTCTATTCAAATTTTGCACACCTGTCAAAGACCGATGACAATGCAATAATTCGATTATATAAAGCGTGTTTTTTAAATTAAGTAGATATTTTATTTTTATATGTCTTTTGTATTTATTTTTTTAACCGTAACCGGAAGTCTATGCTGTTCAAAGTAAAACTTAGTTAAATTCAAGTTAAACTTCGAACCACGAAGTATAGATACAAGGAGTCCGAACGTAATGTTGAACGAATGGTCTCAATTTACGGGACAGATTTTTGCCGGTAGAGCGCGCCATTTTTCAAGAAGTACTCGTTTGAACTATTGACACTTGTGGAAAAAAATATTCTGAGAAACGTGGATATAAATATAAGTTTTAGGAAATTTTTCGAGTGCTTTAAACCCAACAATACAGAGAAGGTCAAGAGATATTCTGATATTCTATACTAGCATCGGTACGTCCTGAATACTTGCGCAGCCAGTGGCAGAAAATAGAACTATCATCTAGGTTGATTATTGTGTACACGAAATATTATGGAAAAGCCTATACCGTTCGGACTCCTTGTATCTATACTTCGTGCTTCGAACAAAAAACCGGAGACTGATATAAGAATAACTCGATAACCTAATAACATGCATCAGATCACGCAAGCTAATGAATCAGGTGGTGCCATCTGTATTATTACCCCAGTATTATTTTAAAGTCAGTCATAAATAAGAATAGCAATTCCCATTATTTCCAGAACTTGTCAGTTGTAACGCTAAATACGGCGAGTACACAAGCCACGGTAATGTCGCCGCTGAACTGCAAGCGTATGCCAACTTACACCTTGAACGTTCATACGACTATCTTCTCTCATCGGCTTACTATAACAACTACAAGACAAACAGAGCTGGGTTCAGTAAGCTGTTTAAGAAACTGTCTGACGATGCCTGGGAGAAGACTATTGATATCATCAAACATGTTACAATGAGAGGTAAGCAGTCCTGACAATAAAATATATGTTATTGTTTACGCTGAATTTTTAATACGGTTTTATAAACTTCGTTGACATCTGTCTGCTTAATCATAACGATGTAGCGGAATCTTTAAAAGTAATTTTGAACCACTTTTATTAGTCGTATTGATCTGTAATATTGCGCATATTAAAGACAGATGATGATGTGATAATTTCAGCGTGCTTATTAGTTTTTGACTAAGCAAATTATTACAAAAAAAATTCTGTTTGCGCATCACGCAAAAACTTGTTTTAAATTGATTAACTTCATGTTTTTGTTTAGGTATAAGAATTGTAAATTTAATATTTGTCCAGGTGACAAGATGGACTTCGCCCAGCGCAGTACTCAGCCTCCAAGTGAACGTAAGAACTACACTGTGGAGCTTCACGAACTGGACGCCATGGCTAAAGCTCTGGACACACAGAAGGAACTCGCTGAGCGAGCATTCTACATTCATAGAGAGGCTACCAGAAATAGCCCGCATCTACATGACCCTGAGGTAAGAACTAATGCATGAATCCTTGATTTAAGAAAATATTTGACGGGACTCGTGGTTTGTTTGGGGGTTGTAAACCCCTTTTACTGTGACATATATTTCAAAACTAATAACAATGAAATCCATTAACACTGTTTAACACGGGCCTCCACCCTGGGAGAATATTTGGTCCACTATGCAGCGCTGAGCATACGTGCTGAATAGGGTTTAACTTCGAGATTTCCGTCTCACAAAGGATGTCAAAAGCATTTGCTTAGCTGCCTTTTTCAGCACCCTGGGGAGGAAATGGGGTGGTGACATTTTTATTCTTAATCCATTACAGCACGGATTATGCAAACTATTAACTAACCTATATATTTATTCAGGTAACTCAATACTTGGAAGAAGAATTCATTGAATATCAATCAAAGAGGATCCGCGATCTTGCTGGTCACACCAACGACCTCAAACATTTCATTACTCTTAATGATGGCAAGGACTTATCTCTTGCCTTATATCTCTTCGACGAGTACCTCCAGAAAACTGTTTAAATAAAATAATAAACAAAACATCACTTATAATAATTACAAATATTACAATAAAACTTTATCTTAATCAGACAAAATTAACCATTACTCTAATTAATAATAATAAAAATATCAATATAAGTTTTATAGCCATAGCCTAAAAAAACTACATTGGCGTTAAAAAAAGGAACAAAAAGGCACTTTACTTTTGCCATAGGTATTAAAAAATTAGGGAAGGAATTATTTACAAAAAAGACCGAAAATTTTGAATAAGGAATGTGATCAGGAAAGTACAAAAAGGAATTCATTGCATACCTTTGTCTAAAACTTAGGAAAATGAGTGTTAATTTTTTATTACAGCGCCATCTGTTATTAAACCCTTAATATAATTAAAGTTTTTGAATCCTAATACTCCACTAATTTTATAGTATTTTGATTTTGTATAAGTTCATTTACCCATTGTGTACAAATTAGGCTGTTATTATTGTGATTTGCTTCATATAGATTGTAAGCCATTTATTTTCTATATTATGTAATTAGTTTATAATCAGTTATTTCCAATAAATATTTCATTTTAGTTAAGTGCATTGTTGTTTTATTATTAACTCCTATATAGATTCCTAGGAATACTTGCCGACTGCCCGCTCTATCAGAGGCCTTAAAGCGGTCTCGCATTCGAATCTTAAGTCAAAATTAAAAATAGTTCTATCCCTATCAGAAACCCATTATTCTCCAGGGTCTTGACGTACCTACTTGTTTTGATGACGTGTCCATTTGTTATTCTGCTGTGAACCTACTCATTCCATGGGACTATCTTGGGACATTTTATTATTTTTTTGTAATTTCGGCACATATTTTGACATCCGTATAATTCCGATACAAAATACTAAAACAAGTTCTGATAACTATCTCTATCGGAAATCGAGATTCGCTAGTATTTTCGACATCATATTACTATTTTCGACATTCGGTTACTTTTTACGACATTCTGCTACTATTTTCGACATTTCATTTAGATCTAAGGTTTTCAACACACAAATAAAACAAACAAATCACTTGAAAACACATATATATTTAATGCAAACATTCTATTCCTCTCCACTAGAGTCTGACTGTGCTTCTCCCACTTCGACAGTGAACTTGTACTCCTGATCAGCGCCGAGGTATGCGTCAGACATGAAGTATAACATATAGCTGTGTCTCCCGGAAATACCGCACACGAAGTCTAGACGTACCTGTATAATAATAACAACATTTGTATTATGTATGTAAAAAAAGATTGAGTTACTTAAACTGAGTGTAATTATCAGTGCTAGGTTATACTTCTTTATAACAAGAAGTTCAATAACTACCTACATTGTTACAATAACTATATAATAAACTCCGATGATTCTTTTTGGGTTTAGTATCAAAAACAGGACCTTATTATTGAGACTTTGCTGTTAGTCTGTCACCAGGCTGTATTTCTGATACGGTGCTAACTAAAGAGTTGAACATTTCACAGTATATGTATAACAGTTGATGCTATAACAACAAATACTCATCATCATCATTATCATGCCCTTATCCCGTATTTTGTGTTTCTGTTATTAGATGTTATTTGTGGTTGGTATGATGAATATATTATGATAAAAGCAGTACGGATCCCTTTGTGTGCATGTTCAACTCGCAGTTTCATCGGACATCAACTGATATACATAAACTGTGAAATTTTCAACTCTCTAGCTATCACTGTTCTAGAGACTGGTGACAGACGAACAGTGAAGTCTCGGTAATAGGTTCCCGTCTTACCTTTTGTTACAGAACCTAAATAAAAACCACATCCTACTTATGTCTATAAACTAATGAGTACATTACCTTAGCAGTTCTGGCCAGTGACACTCTCTTGATAGACAACAGCGTGTTGCTCTTCGGATCTCCTATCACCACCCACCAACCTTCTTCACGTTTCTGATACACAACAAATAGATAAATAGATTAAGTCTTTATTGTACATTTTACAAGAAATTACAAGAAAAAGAATTAGAACTTAACACTCCAAATACAATTATAATTAAATACATATTTCTACATTAATTTAGTCCTGCTCATGGTTATCATTCTTTCCACTATAATTTAGTTTATTTAGTAATAGCACAGCAAGTCAATTGCAAAAACTTATAAATTAATGTAGAAATACATGTACAGTCATTATTTCGGTCCAATTGTGTTCTGTAAAGAACACTAAACGATCGATTGATCGAGTTGGTGCAAACCGCTCAATAGATGGCGTTGTACACAAAAACATCGCGCGATGTTTAACTCACGTTGAGAAGGTTGTAATGGAAGATTTGGTAAACATATGCGGGAACCATGATAGCTCAGATGGGAGAGCAACGGAACGGTATTCCGAGGTCGTGGGTTCATGTACCGCTCATGGTTATTGTTATCATTTTTTCCACTATAATGTAGTTTATTTATTAAATACATATTTATTAAAGTTTATACATTTTATTTTATTGTCAATGTGGTGACGATTTTCCTCCCCAGGGTGCTGTAAAAGCCAGCTAAGGAATATTGTACACAGATAACATGGGGATTGAATCTGTGGAAGATTGAAAACTCGAAACTAAAACTCATACCAACGAGTAACACTGAACTGGAAAATTTAATACTATGTAGTATTAGTTTTATCTATGTGGTGATCGTTACGCACACTATCTGTGCACAATAAGTATGAGCATTGCTCTTGTACCTCTATCGTTCAATAATTTCAACGTTTATGTACTGTCAAATTTACGTAAGCAAGTTATTTTTACAAAAAAAATCTAATAATTTTCTTCTTTCTTCAAAATAAAACCACTTTTTACGAATTTAGAGGACTATATTTGTTTTAAATTTTAGCCAGACGTTTCGAAGACGTCTAAATGCTTAATAAGTGATTTTATTTAAACAAATGAGTCGCGCAAGTGTCGGAGATTTCTTCTTTCTTATTTATTTTGTTTTTATATAATGAAATACTGTCACAAATAATTAATCAATGTATCTAACTAACCTGAGGGAAGAATGGTGCAATAACAGGTCCAACAATATCGTCCTCTCGCTCTAATGTTACTTCTACCACTATTGGTTTACCGGCGCGGAGGTGACGCTCGTTTTTCACCTGAAAAAAGATACAAGATATAGCTTATTATACAAGATATTATACAAGATATAGCTTGGACCAATAGACGCATAAAACGTCAAAAAAATAGGAAAAATAAATAACCACGAGAGGAACTTGAAATCCACATGTGGGAATTAAATCCACGAACTTAGACTAGCACTCTGTTATTGTTGTTCCATTTGAGCTATCGTGGTGTCCTTATTACTGAGACCTTGCTGTCCGTTCGCCTGTCCGTCTGTCACCAGGCTGTATCTCTGGAATGGTGATAGCTAGAGAGTTGAAAATTTCACAGATTATGTATATCAGTTGATGCTTTAACAAGAAATACTCATCATCATCATTATCATGCCATTATCCCGTTATTTTAGGTCAGTATGATGAATATCTTGCTTTTTCTTCCATCCTCTCCTATCTGTCATGATATTCTCATCAACTTATCCATCTTAATATTATAAAGCTGAAGAGTTCGTTTGTTCGAATGCGCTAATCTCAGAAACTACTGGTTCGAATTGAATTTTTCTTTTGTGTTGGATAATACTTTTATCGAGGAAGACTATAGGCTATATAACATCACGCTGCGTCTAATCGGAGCGAAGTATTAGTGAAAAATGTTGCAAAACGGGGAAAATTTTTTAAATTCCTTATTCTTCCATAAATTATTAACTTACCTCATAATTAAGCTCAACATTGGGATATCTGTTACAAAATCTCGCGACATCGGCCATCTCTGTAGGTGACAGTTGCAATAGTTTAGCGCGAGCGTTGTCTTCTAGTTCCATCACATTGAATACTGTTTCTACACCCTGCACATAAAAATTACATATTATAATTAGTTTCTAAAATGGTTAAGTAGATGTGACCACGATTAGTTCGAGACTGAGAGAGATTCTATGAAGGCGTTTAGTTACATTAATATATGTTATATACATTAATATATTACAGATCAATATAACTACTACATATAAGAAGAAAAAAATAAAAAAAAAATATTTCAGTAACCTCGACTACAGAACAAAGTTTAAAATATACATAATAAAATACATTAACATTAAAGGCTTAAAATGGTCTTTCCTCAGCAATTGCTATAGTAGCAAGCTACCACAGCGCTGGTTTTCAGTAAGAACCACTATTGTAAGTGAACAATCAATAACAAGAATTACGCTTCATATATAAATACGAACCAAACTAATAAAATCATGATAATAACTAAATAACCATACAAACCTTATCGGCACATCTCTGTACCAATTCTGGTGTGAAATGTGGCAACTGTTTCAGATAAGAATCCTTAGCCCACATCGCCTGAGTCACCATCTGGGCTAACTCCATAGCGGCAACACCTGGAGATAGCCACCCACTGCTAGAGACTACATCCACGCATGCTTGGATTAGACGGATTGCCTGGAAGAAGAATATTTATTAGACACACTGTCTATAATTTAAAATGTTTGAGACAGACCCCCTAAAATACGTAAACTGATTAGACACAACGCGTGCAATGAGAATATTTATTAGACAGATTGTCTATAAATTGAAAATGTGTGAGTCAAATTTAAAAATTGATTAGACAGATCGTCTTTATCAAGAATATTTATTAAACAGATGTCGATGATGAAAAAATATAAAATTTATGGCAAAAATTAAAGGATAACTCTTATGAATTAAAAGACATTAAATTATACAAAAATTTAGTGCTCTAGTCCTAAACTAAGCATAATATAATTACCTTAGTAAGAACAATAGCAGTGTCAGCTTGAAGTTCAGCAGGTAGTTGCATCCTAGACAGATGTGCTTGTAATAGGACGTGGGCTTTAATATGTGGATCATTGTATTTGACCACGCCGCCAGAGGGCGCTGTAGGCTTGTGTGGTACCCTGGAAAATAATACAATTATATAATAAATATAAATTTTCATGGACATTTACATACTCATACACTCCTACACATAAACTCCTCTGGTCCCAAGCTAAGCTTATTTATAACATAGAAAACTCAAATTTCTATAAGGTCAAATTGAAGAAAATTGAAAACTTCCGATTTGAAATCAAAATGAAATTATGCTGTATTCATAATCGAATTGAAATCTTGAAATAGAAATGAAACCGAATTCCTTTGATTGATTCGTTTTGCATTAGGTCGTATCCGGCTCGAAAGACTAAATTTGTTGTGATGATACAGATAAACTTTTGGTCCTTCGAGCCGGATGCGACCGTGCAAAAACAATATCATCATCCATAACATCACGCTTTTTTCCATTTGTGTAGGCAGAGAGTATAGAACGTTATCTGCTATGATCCAAACAAACTTTCTTGACTTCATTGACACTCATACAATATATAAATAAAACTTACTTAGCAGCGAGCGCTTTAATAATATTTTCCTCACGATGTCTGATGCTGAGCTCGGAGTACTCAGCAGCTGATGATATGATCTCTAGTAGACCACGGATTTTGGTCTTACTTGTTAGTGATAGACTGAATAATTCTGGAAAATAAGTATTTAAATCATTACTTTTGTATAATATTGTCATCCTCTGGTTGCGCGTAATATTTGTACGATGTTTACTATATATAATTGTACGTGTGGCGACTGCGTCAGAATACAAGTTTCACCACCCCATCTCCTCTTAAGGGTGCTGTAAAAGCCAGCTAAGGAATATTGTACAGATAACATCCTCTGTGAGAGACGGAAAACTCGAAAATAAACCCTGTCCCAACACGTCTGTTCGGGGCGTCATAGTAGATCATAATCTGTCCTAGAGTGGAGGAGGCCCTGATGCATGTTAATAATGACATAAACTCACCAATAGTAGTATAATTAATATAATAATATGATGCTATCATTCCCAAATTGAGCGGTTGTACATCCATGTCATCTTCGATAGCTATACACTTGGATTGTTCTAAATCTGTTAAAGTTGTCTCAACAAGTTCTGATAGGTGATCTGACAGATGTCTGGAAAAGAAAACAGGTAATTAAAAATATTACTGCAACGCCACCTGCCAGTACCAATGGAACCCACACGCAAATATTCATCAAAATTCGTCCAACCGTTTCAAGTTGGACTCACACACGAAGTATTCTAACAGTTTTATAACAATAATTATATATATAGAATTTATATATATTGTGTGTTACACGACACTATCAAAATTAATTATTTAATAAATTAAATGATGGTGGAAAAAGTGATTACCGCAAGCGGAGGACAGCTTATAATGTCAACTCCTGTTGAACTAATGCTCTAAGGTAATGGTATATATTATTGACGGGCTTCGTGGTGGAGTGGTTTATGTAATGGACTGCCGATCACGAGGTCGCGGGTTCGATTCTCTCTTGGGACAATCATTTGTGTGATATCCATAAATTTCATACAAATGTTTGTACTACGTCTGGGTGTTTTCTATGTATTATATGTATGTATTTACGAAAGAAAAGTAGTTTATGTATTATATCCGTATTCTGGTACCCATAACACAAGCATATAAGCTTAGCTTGGGACCAGAGGACGTTGTGTGAAATGTCCATGAATATTTATTTATTTATTTACCTGTGAGTAACTCCCTGCAAGTTATAATAATTAGGATTCTGTGTCAATCTTCTATACAGGAAAGTCCACGTCAAATAATCAACCGCGTCCTGTTTGTTCTCTATTGTCTTTGTTACTATCTCGGCGTTCATATGATCGTGTAGTCTATGATCTAAGTGGCTCTGTGGGAAACATAAATAGAATTATAAAGTTTTAAGTGTATGAAATACAGAGTGAGTGTATGACAGTAGTTAATTAGTTATATCTAATTCATAAACACTACTGTCAAACATTCACTTAGCATTATCTACTTTCGTATACTTCCTCTCTTCTCTCCAGCCCATTTACGTCCCACTGTTGGGCACGGGTTTCCTCCACTTTGGAGGGTCTACTGTGCCGCGCTGACCAGGCGTGTTGGCACAGGGTTTATTATAGAGTTTACCGTCTCTCACAGAACGTGTTATCTGTGTGCAATATCCCTTAGCTGACTTTTACAGCACCCTTAGGAGGAGATGGGGTGGTGACATCTGTATTCTTACTCCGACGGAGTTTGAGAAAATTATGAAGTTTTAAGTGTACGAATCCTTCATCATCCGTGTGGTGACGACCACGGTGTGGGATGATGAAGGATTCGTACACTTAAAACTTCATAATTTTTTCTTGTGCATAATAGTAGTCAATTATGGGTAAGAGTATGATAGTAATAACTTCTAAGCATGAGCTTATTTATATGTGTAAAAAAGTGTATGACAGTAGTTATTTGTAAGTTTCAAATACTAGACACTTATGAGTGAGTGTATGATAGTAGTTACTTATAAGTTAGTGTATAATAATAGAAAAAAATTGTTAGTGTAAAATAATAAAAAATTATGAGCAAGTGTAAGTGTATAGAAAATTGTAAGTGTATAACAATAGCCACTTATATTACTGACCTCCAGAGGTAGACAATCATTAAGTAGTTTAGTGAAGAACGTCTTATGATGTGCGGCACACATGAGTACGGCGACAGCGCGAGAGTCCTCCAGCGGTCGACACGCGCGACCTGCCATCTGTAGTACTGTCGTCATCGGGTATTGTTCGTATGAGTGGAGTTTACCGTTGTATCTGATACAATAAAAGAGACGATAGTGTTGAATACTGATTTTGAAATATTCATGGACATTTCACACGTCCTCTGATCCCAAGCTAATCTTATTTCCTTGTGTTATGGGTACCAGGGTACTAGAATACAGATATACTATACAGGCAGTCCTCGTACTAACGGCATGTTAGGTTCTCGAAATACGCGACGTAAATTGAAACGACGTAAGTCGATACATATTTTTCGAAATAAACTGTTTTTATTTTGTAAATACATACTTATAACACATAGAAAACACACAGACGCAGTACAAATATTTGTATGACAATTAGAAAAATCACACAAATGATTGTATTGTGACATTCCGTTACATGAAACACTTCAAAATTTATATAATAAATCTCCCCATCATCTCATCAGTCCATTGACGTCTCATTGTTGGGCACGGGCCTTCCCCATATCAGAGGGTATTTAACCAACCAGGCCGCGCTGACCAGGCGTATTGTCATAGGGTTTGTTTTCGAGTTTCTCACAGGACATGTTATCTGTGTACAATGTCCCTTAGCTAACTTTTACAGCACTATGGGGAGGAAAAAGGGGTGGTGACATTTATATTTTTAGTTCGTCGCCATACCGACATAATTATCTTGTTACCGCTTTATCCGTGTGGTGACAGATTAAGAATACAAGTGTAACCACCCCATTTACTTCCTTGGACGCAGTGAAAGTCAGCCAAGGGACACACATAACATCCTCTGTGAGCGACTAAAAGCTCATTTATCTACTGCAGTGGTATGAAACCGCTTTCCGGTTGCCCTAGGAACGTGGTATGGAGCCAAAAATCGGTCGATTTGGTTAGGGCTGAAATGCGCGCCAAATAAGCCTTGGAGTGTCTGCGACGTGATGGGTAGACGTTTCCACGACCGCGCCACTGCAGTGGATAATATACTCTATGCAAATACGTCTGGTCAGCGTTGCAGTGGTGACTCCACAGTGGTGCCCAACAGTGGGACTTAAATCGGAGAGAGAGACCAACATCGTACAGTTATACCACAAAATAATGTAACTTACGTATGTGTATCAGCTATAATGACAGTATGTACATGAGCTGCGAAGGCCCAGGCTAGTTCCGCAGCCACCACACACAGCTGGACAGCACCAGATTCCACCAACTGCTGGACCAGTCTTCTATCTGAGGATTCTACTCCTTCATGGAGGTATGCTACACCGGCTGATAGGGTTTCCTTTAACATCTAGTAAAGAAATAGATACACATGTTAAAATTTTGTTTGTCTTGGCATAATAACAGAAAAAAGGTTTGACAGACAGCAGACAGGCAGACAGACGTCGAAGTGATCCTCCAAAAAATACAAAATTCCGACGTTTTGTTGACTCTTTATATTTTTAGATTTTGATATTTTTATAAATATCGATATGTCGCTTTTTTTTTCAGTAACGACATCTGTATTCTCCCAAAATTATTAATTGTAATCTCCCCAAATTCAATAAAATTATTATCACTATCAGCGGGATTTGAACCCACGACCTAGGAATACCATTCCGTTGCTCTGCCAACTGAGCTACTATGGACCAGTACTGGTTAACCAAATTCTCCACTACTATGTTTTGTAGTTGAGTTTACATCGACGCTTACGTACGCGACGTTTACGTAGTATTAAATACAACGCCATCTATTGAGTTGTTAACACAACTTACCTTATCCTGCACTCTCTTCAAGAAAGGCTGTATCATGTCTGGCCTGGCTCTTAAAAACCTGGTAGGTCTACCGTTAGCAGCAGCCAGAGCTAGCAGATCTGCAGCCAACAGTCTTGAATGACGACGGGATGGCACGAATACTGCACAAGGTTTGGTTCCCGCGTAACGTAAAACTGAATTGTATATAGGTTTTGTCATAGCTGCTAGACGGGAACCGGCGTGGGATATGTTGAAACCCTGAAAATATAAAAAAAAATAACGGTTAAGTACGAGTTGGACTCGCATAAGAAGGATTCAGCACCGTTATTATCATATCGTAAATTAGCTCAAGGTTGCACAGCGTGCTATGGAGAGGGCTATGCTCGGTATTTCCCTACGGGATAAAATGCGAAACACGGAGATCTGTAGGAGAACTGGCGTATCCGACATAGCCTGAAAGGTTAGCACGCTGAAGCGGCTATGGGCAGGCTACATTGATCGTAGGACTGATGATCATTGGGGAAGAAAAGTCCTAGAGTGGCGACCACGTACCGGACGACGCAGCGTTGGGCGGCCCCCGACAAGGTAGAGCGACGACATCGTCAAGGTCGCGGGGAGACATTGGATGCAGGCGGCACAGGACCGCGCGTCGTGGCGTTCTATGGGGGAGGCCTATGTCCAACAGTGGATGGAGAGAGGCTTATGGATGGATGGATTATCATAGCATACCCCGACTCTAAACGACGGGGTAAGGGCAGGAGAATGATGATGATGAGTGTTTGTTGTTATAGCATCAACTGATATGCATATACTGTGAAATGTTCAACTCTCTAGCTATCACCGTTCCAGAGATACAGTCTGGACGTCAAATTTGACGACCTGTGGTCAAACATTAAGTATCATATGTGATACATAGTTTCTTTTAATATTTCTAGGTCTTGGGCAAAAAATAAACACATTTATGTGTCTAGTACGTCGGGATCGGTTCCAATTGATGACCAATAAAAAAAGACCAGGTTCTCTTCAAGGCATATTCCTCTGTCACCTCCGAGATACCCCCATTAGGCATTGTGTATCCTATATGGTACATACCTGTATATGTAACTACAAAGGTGTAACACAATGTATACTATATGATACATACCTGTATATGTTAAAGCAAAGATCTAACACAATGTATGATACATATGATATGATATCTATAATACATATCTATGATACATATCTGTATATATAAAACCAAAGATTTTTAGACTTTGACACAGTGTATACTATATGATACATATTTATGGACATAGCTACAAAGGTCTAACACAGTGTATACTATATGATACATATTTATGGACATAACTACAAAGGACATACTACACAATGTGTACTATAGGATACATACCTGTATATGTAATTCCAAGGGCAAAGGTCTAACACTGGGATGGAAGTTGAACGAAGCGTTAGCATTACAACCCAACCATTGGGACACATCTCTGGCGTCAGCTAGTGGCAACGATAGTGCCACTATGCGGATCTGACGACCTGTGGAAATAAATAGAATAATTATTATTAGATTATTATTTACTAGCTATAACCCGCGACTTCGTACGCGTATAATGGACAGCTAATCCAAGCAAACATTACAATAAAACCTTTCTCATCTCTGCATCAAAATACGTTAATTTGGAGATCACACGAGCTCACATAGGGACATACATACAAAAATAACTACTTTGTTTTATAATAAGTAATGATTTTCTAACACTTGCGTGACTCATCTGTTTAAATAAAACTACTTTTTACCGTCTCACCCGTGACCATGGTGACTGCAGTCTCCGAAACGTCGGGCCAAAATTTAAAACAAATATACGCGTCTAACTCCGTAAATAGTTATTTAAAGTAATGATTTGTTATGATATTTTTTATTATATTGCCGTGCCTAGTGGTTAATTTAACGGACTGACGTTCACGAGGTCGATGGTTCGATTCCCTATAATTTTTGTAATTGTCAAATGTTTGTACTGCGTTTGGATCTTTTCTATGTAAATATAAGTATGTATTTACATACAAAAGAAAAGTAGTATATGTATTATATCTGTATCTGGTACCCATAACACAAGCATAGAAATGTACTTTACTTTGGGACCAGAGGACGATGTGTGAAATTACCTTAAATATTTATTTATTTATATACCAACACGCCTGGTATAGTAGACCCAAAAATCCTCTCATAACAAAAGTAGCAAAAGCCAATGCCCAACAGTGGGACAACACACACAAACTTACCGATCTGTGATGATATATATCTCATCCTGGAGCAGACCACCTCCAGAACAGGTCCCTCCTCACCTCCTAACAGCTGGAGAGCGTCTACTATGAATAGAGATACGCTTTGTACACTTTTACGGACTTTCCATCTGTCAAAGAAATATTTTTATTATTAAAATTGGTCAAGCACGAGTTGGACTCACACACGAAGGGCCCCGTACTATTATTATCATATTATATTAAAAAGTAGTATATATCATCTGTATTCTGGTACCCATGACACAAGCATATAAGCTTAGCTTGGGACCAGAGGACGTTGTGTGAAATGTCCATGAATATTTATTTATTTATTGTATTCGTCATAATCATATCATACGGTGTATGTGTGGTGACGGATTAGAAGTACACACCACCGCTTTTCCTTCCCAGGGTGCTGTAAAAGCCAGCCAAGTGATATTGTACACAGATAACATTCTCTGTAAAAGAATTCACTAATAATCTTTTCGTCTAAGTGTATCACTAAGTTAAACTGTAAACGTCTGTTGTATGTGAGTACACTTAAATATTTATTGTATTGTTGTTTTTATTATTTGTTGTTATATCAACAACAGATATACAGCATCTGTGAAAATTACAACTGTCTAGATATCACCATTCATGAGATTCAGCCTTGTACCCAAAAACCAAAAATTGAATTGTATTTAAAAAAATTGGTCAAGTGCGAGTCGGACTCGCGCACGAAGGGTTCCGTACCATTATCTATGCAACATAAGGCAACGTTATTAGTATCGAGCAAGAAACGGTAAAAAAAACATGTTTGTTGTATGGGAGCCCCTCTTAAATATTTATTTTATTTTATTTTTAGTATTTGTTGTTATAGCGGCAATAGAAATACATCATCTGTGAAAATTTCAACTGTCTAGCTATCACCGTTCTTGAGATACAGCCTGGTGACAGACGGACGGACGGACGGACGGACAGCGAAGTCTCAGTAATAGGGTCCCGTTTTTACCCTTTGGGTACGGAACCCTAAAAAAGAAGTTCAACCGACTTCAGTTAAAAGTTATGAGTTCTTTTTTTGTTTGTTAGAAACAAAAAAAGAACAAACAGACGAATTAAGAACCTGCACCTTTTTTGAAGTCGGTTAAAAATATCAGCTAATAATAATCCTGTTACAAATTTTATACAGTCTGGGATCAAGCACCATATATAGTAACTCACCTTCTAGACAATATATCCCATTTATCAGCCGTAGTCACAATGATTTGTCCCTTATTAAGCAGTTTGTGATCTGTTGCTGTTTCACCAGTTAATTGTACCACCTAAAACAAGAAAACTATGGTTAAGTATGACACGCATGTCTGTTTGTTTGAACGCGCTAATCTCATTAGTCTCTGTCACCCCCATGGTCAAAAGGCGTGATGTTATAATGATGATGAATCTCATTAGAGGAACTACTGATTAGTATTGAAAAATTATTTCAGTGTTGGATAGTACATTTATCAAGGAAGACTATAGACTATATAACATCACGCTGCGACTAATAGGAGCGAAATATTAGTGAAATTCTACGCATACGAAGTCGCGGGCAACAGCTAGTTGCTTATATATGCTTAATGTATAAAAAATCACACAAAAATCTTAGGATACCCACATTTGGAAAAAAAATGTTAACCTACCTTCAAATGGAAATTATTTCCAAACTTATGATACCAGTCAGCGAATACAATATCAGCTAACGCATCTTTAGGCAACACACAGACGGCTCTTCCACCAGCATTCTGTGACAACAACCTTAATAGAGCCAGTTCAGCTATCACGGACTTCCCGGAGCCTGATGGTGCACCAACAAATACGTTGTCATCTGAATTGTATACTGCGTTGAAAACCTAGAAAAGAATATAAAAAACTGTCAAGTACGAGTTGAACACGCATACGTAGGGTTTCGTACTGAAGTTATCAAAAAAAATTAGTCATAACGACCCTAAATAATAAGATAAGGGCAGATAAATGATGATGATGATGAGTATTTGTTGTTATAACACCAACTGACAAACACAAACTGCGAATGTTTCATCTCTCTAGCTATCACCGTTCCAGAGATAAAGCCTGGTGACAAACAGACGGTGAGAGAAGTCTTAGTAATAGAGTCCCATGTTACCCTTTGTTACAGAACCTTAATAACAAGCTTGAAAATCCTAAATATTATTTTAAATTATTACATTGTCATCAGTCCTTAATATGTGTGTAACATTTCAGATCAATACCGCTATTGTAAGTGGATGAAATTACTTTCAAATATTCAGTTACATAGATTAATACATTGATAGATACGTACCGAACTAATATAAGCGTATTAAAAACAAATGTCTTAGGTAACTCACAAGCATAGAGGTCAAAAACCGCACTATGTGTCAGGATATCAAAGTAAGCTATTCAAGTACAAAATTTCACTCAAATAAGTTCAGCCTTTTAATCGTAAAACAGTAAAAAACATTTGATAAACTAAATTATAGTGGAAAAAATGATAACCATGTGCGGGACTTAAGCCCACGACCTCAGAATACCATTCCGTTGCTCCCCCATCTGATCTATCATGGTTTCTGCACATATTTACCAAATCTTCCATTACAATCTTCTCAATGTGAGTTAAACATCGCATCGTTGTTTTGTGTACAACGCCATCTATTGAGCGGTTTGCACCAACTCGATCAATCGATCGTTTATTTAAAATTAAAGAAGTAACAAACAATATCATACCTGAGTCTGTACAGGGTTGAATTGCGGGAATGTCTCATTATATAATTCTTCATATTTAGGGTTCCTTAGGGCCGATATTGGTAAAGGTTGCAAGTCTAGTAGTTCCGTAGGCGGGAGATTTTTTTCTGGCAATATTAGATGACGGAATGATACAGGTAGTTGAGTTTCAGCTGCTATCCATCTATAAATATACAAAAACAAATATATCTCCGAAACGGCTTGAGAGATTTTTTTAAATTTTATAAGCATATTCAGTAAGTCTGAGAATCGCCTACTATCTATTTATGATACCTCTAAGTGATAAGGGTTGTCCACCTCTAAAATTTTTATGGCAAAACAACGTTTGCCAAGCTATTAAATAGGCGCGTCCACATAGAGCGAGCAGCCTCGCGAGGCATTTGCCGCGCGAGGAAACTATCTCCAAACGAGCGCGGCAGCCACGGTATCATCGCGAGGCTGACGCGCGCGGCGAATCCGAGCCATTATGTTCGTTCGTACAATTGAGCATTAAAACATCATAGCACCACACGTACGTGTTGCCATGTTGCGGTGGCAGCTGTTGCTTTTATCCTTATAAAAAGGATTATAAAAAAGAGAAGATAACAAAAAGCTGCTCGGTCTGTGTGGACGCGCCTAATAAATATTCGTAGACATTTAACACAACGTCCTCTAGTCCCAAGCTAAGCTTAGTTGCTTTTGTTATGTGTACCAAAATACAACTTAAAACGAATACATTTATTGTATTGTTGTTTTTATCATTTGCTGTTATAGCATCAACAGATAAACATCATATGTGAACATTTCAATGCTCTATCTATCACCGTCCCAGAGATACAGTCTGGTGACAGACAGACGGACGGCCTCTGTAATAGGGTCCCGTTTTATCATTTCGTACCTAAAAACAAACAAACAATAATGACATACCTATCAGAGACTAATCTTAAGAAATATTGCGGAGGTAAAGGTTCAAATACGGGCACAAACAGTTTGACATGGTGCTCATCACGGCAGTACTTCTCTTTTAATAAGAAATATTCATGGTGGAGTACTACTTCGGAGTCTACATCTTCTACTAAAATCCAAAATGCTTCCGATTGGCCGTGGATCTGAAAGTAAAAAAAAAATATTAGAAAAATGGTACAATCACGAATGGTTCTGTAGTTTTTATCATAAAATATTCATCATACTCAGCCCATTGATGTTTCACTGTGAGAACAGGCCTCCTCCATTTTGAGAGGAATTGGTCAACTCTCGTTAAATTACTGTGCTAAATTATGAGAATACCCTACAAATTATAAAAATACCTTACAAATTATCAAGCTACCCACCTTTTCATCCCAATGGAAATCCGGTGTAATGGTAAGTTCCACTCTCAACGTAGACCTTGTGATCGGTTGTATGTGTGTACTTAACTCCAACTTTGGGAACTGATGCACATACTTATGTATCATTTTACCCAACTTGGGAGCTCGGACTAACTCACCAATCTCATTAGGACCCAGTTCATATAACTTCTCCCATGGGAAATTCTTCTTTTCTAGTTTTTTTATTACCTACGGAAAGAAAGAGAACACTTTTATTTATTTACTACCTGACCCGGCAAACGTTATTTTGCCATATAAATATCAGGCGTGGAAAACCCTTATCACTTAGAAGTATGAAAAATAGATAGTAGTACTGAATATGCATAAAAAAATTCATAAGGATCGTTCAAGCCGTTTCGGAGGAGTATGGGAACGAACATGTGACACGAGAATTTTATATAATAGACTAGCTGACCCCGCAAACGTTGTTTTGCCATACTAAAAAAAAAAGGTTTGAAAAATAGATGTTGGCCGATTCTCAGACCTACTGAATATGCATGTAAAGTTTCATAAAAATCGGTCAAGCCGTTTCGGAGGAGTACGGTAACTAACACTGTGACACGTGAATTTTATATATAAGATTGTAAATGTTGAAAATTGTGCTAAAAACTGGACAAATCGACTCGCAAATCATAATATAAAACTGAAGAGTTTGTTTGTTTGAACGCGCTAATCTCAGGAACCACGGGTCCGATTTGAAAAATTCTTTCAAATCGGACCAGTCACGTTCATGAGATTAGTTTGTGTTAGATAGTACATTTATCGAAAAAAGCTTTGGGGTATATAACATCACGCTGCGACTAATAGGAATGAAGCATTAGTAAAAAATGTTGCAATAATAAGGAAAGTTTTCTAAATTCTACCCTTTAATTAATTACCCTTTAATTCCGGGAGCCGCGGGGACAACAGTAACACCCGTATTCACAAACAATATTTACTTGAGTAAGTACTTAAGTGTTGATGCACTGTGTAAAGGGTAACACAGTCTCAGACGGGCTTCGTGGTCGAATGGTTCATGTAACGGATTGCCGATCACGAGGTCGCGGGTTCGATTCCCGCTCGGGACAATCATTTGTGTGATGTTCATAAATGTCATACAAATGTTTGTACTGCGTCTGGGTGTTTTCTATGTATTATAAGTATGTATTTACAAAAGAAAAGTAGTATATGTAGTCTATCCGTATCTGGTACCCATATTGCAAGCATAGAAATATAGCTTACTTTGGGACCAGAGGACGTTGTGTGAAATGTCCTGAATATTTATTATTTATTATTATTATTAACACTTCTCAGTGCGTTCCGTTCATCGAGCCTTTGTATTCATAGACAAAACTTAGCTATGCGTTCAGTTTAACAAACGCATAGTGCGCTTCACCACTTAAGTATTGTTTGTGAAATGATTTAGCTACCTCTGTGCGTCCATGCCTACTATGAGACCTCACAGTAACGTTTGTGAATACGGCTGTTAGTCATAATGTATTCTTCATACCGACCCTAAATAACGACAATGATGATACATAAACTGTGAAATTTTCAGCACTCTAGCTGTCATGGTTCAGCCTGGTTACAGATGGAAAATTAAAAATGAGCTCTTCAAAGACCACTTTGATGTCTGTCTGATAAATTTATGTATCTATCAATCAGCTTTTCCCTGTCCACAGCTTGACAAAGGCCCCCTACATCCAGCGACTCTCTGCGAACTAGATGATATTATTTATTGGTTAGCACTTACCTCTTCTGGCATTTTTCTAAATTGTCTTAACGGTGACATTGACTGCCACATTCTTCTATCAACCATTTTGCATAGAGCTAATGTTTTGTCAACTAGTTGAGCCCAACCTGGGAAAAAGCAAAAATATGAAAACCACGAGTTGAACACGTACACGGAGGAAACCCTGTTATCAGCAAGGGAATACGTTCCCATAAAAACGCGGCCAGATGTCGTTAGTGTTGTGTGTCGAAGTACCGACAACACGAACTAACTTATTAGTGATGACCAAGTGCGGATGCGCCACGGAGTCGTCGCCAGTTCACCCGTGACCAAGGTCAATACAATTCGATCGAAACGTCGGGAGATAAAACAGGTATCGTATATATTTATCGCAAAGTAGACCCGGTGATACATATTGGTATATATTTATATAGTTCTATATAGATATACGAGCGGGTAGTACTAGTATGAATTATAAATGTTGATGGCCGGAAAAGGAGAGGAAGACCGAAGAAAAGATGGATGGACTATGTAAGAAACGATATGAAAGAAAAAGGAGCTGATGAGAGTATGACCGCTGGTAGGAGAGGCTTGAAGGAAAAAACATGAGGCGCCGACCCCAAGTAGCTTGGGATGAGGGCAGGAAAAAGAAGAAGAAGACTCACCTCTATGGAGTACAATTTCAAAGATAGCTCTAAGCAGCCTGCAGGCGGACTGCGTCACATACACCATATCAGCCATCAGCGCGAACCCTTCCAGCTTCAGTTGTGAGATGTAAGCTTGCAGTAACACGTTGATTTTAGCTGAAGGCTCCTCTATACTTTCTTTTATAGGTATTGGTACCTGGAATACAAGTAGTATGTAAGTAAAACGTAAGTAAATGAATTTTTTTGTATTTTTGAAGTTCAATCAAATCAAATCATTTATTTCGGATAATTATCCACAGGTAATACAAATTATATTATATTTAGGGCTAGATGCATTACAATAATACCTATTCTACCTACTCAACTAAACTAAATTGAAACATGCATTACAAAATTCGGTACTGTAAAGTATTTTATTAAATAAATAATATATTAAAAATAGAATATAATAATAATCCGTATTTCTAAAGTAATTTTGCAATTAACTTGCTATGCTTTTACTTAATAAATGATATTATAGTGGAAAAAGTGATCACTGGTAGCGGGACTTGAACCCACGGAACGGTATTCCGAGGTCGTGGGTTCAAGTCCCGCTTGCAGTTTATTTTCATTTCTTTTTCTTATATTCTTGTTTAGATATCTATTAAAAACCTTTTCTACCAAAGGCAAAAACATACATTTTTCCTTTTTTTCCCTTCTTTTCATGAAAAGAAAGTGGTTTCAGCCACTAGAAGCAAGTGTACTCACCCTCTCCATCAATTTAGACAGCTCCAGCTTCTCCTCCTCTCTAACAGCGATATGTTTGAATTCAGCAGAGAGTGAGAACACTCTGAACAGTTCAATTTCACCGAGAGTTGGCTTCAGCAGCTGATTGTAACACTGCATTGTCTCGTATGTGCAGTAGAAGTGAGACGCAATACGACCAAGCTCTGTCGGTTGAAAGTGACCGGATTTTCTTTCATATTTAATTAGACCAGCTCTGAAAATATAATTGGGTATTAACTATACTGATATTATAAAGCTCGACGGGTTTCGTGACGTAGTGGTTCATGTAATAGACTGCCGTTCACAAGGTCGCGGGTTCGATTCCCGCTTGGGACAATCATTTGTGTGATATTCATAATTGTCATACAAATGTTTGTACTACATCTGGGTGTTTTTTATGTATTATAAGTATGTATTTACAAAAGAAAAATAGTATATGTAGTCTATCCGTATTCTGGTACCCATAACACAAGCATATAAGCTTAGCTTGGGACCAGAGGACGTTGTGTGAAATGTCCATGAATATTTAAAAAAAAAATAAAGCTGAAGAGTTTTTTTGTTAGAACGCGCTAATCTCAGTAACCATGGTTTGAATTAAAAAATTCTTTCTGTATTGGATAGTACTTTTATCGAGAAAGGCTATATAACATCACGCTGCGACCAATAGGAGCGAAGCATTCGTGAAAAATGTTGCAGAAACGGGAAAAACTTACTAAATTCCACGCGTACGAAGTCGCACAGAAACAACTAGTTTAAAAAAAAAATTTACCGGCTTCATAAGACCACCTCGATGTTCTACTCTTTGATTATTTAGATACATAATATGTGAAAACAATGTGTGTCCCTTTGAAATTTGAAGGTTATCCTCGATTTCTTAGGAGATAACCATCAGATATTGACTTAGTGACAATAGAACCACACTGGAACCATAAGCTTTCAAAAAAATAATTAAAATCTTTAATTTTCCCTAAAGCTTAAAGAAGTATAAATACTCACTTATCCAGCAAGCTAGCAGCAGTATGCACCAAGTCAGCCCGATGCTGTTCCAATAGATTATCTTCTTGCAACTTTTCCTGGGACACTCCGTATAATTGAGGTTGACGTAACATGCGGATGTATAGGTATGTGTAGCCTACGGATGTAAAGAATAATTAGAATGGATTCTAAAAACCGGCTAAGTACAAGTTGAACTGGTACACGAAAAGTTCGGTACCGTTATTAACATAAAATATTCATGTTTCCGATCGGAAATAACGGGATAAAGGCAGGAGAATGATCGTGATGTGTATTTCTTGATACAACATCAAATGTAAACTGTGAATTTTATCACTCTCTAGCTGTCACCGTTCCTGAGATACAGCCTGGTGAGAAACAGTGAAGTCTCAGTAATAGGGTTTTAACCTTTTAAATATTGTATGTTACGTCTCAGGTTTAAGTTACTAAATTTCAGAAACCTAACCCTCCAATGCGCTGTCCCCTTAACATAAAATGTTAAAAACTCTCTATTCAAAGCAAAAGAAATTATATTAAAACACTAGCTGACTCGGCAAACGTTGTTTTTCCATATAAATGTCAGGGGTGGACAACCCTTACCACTTAGGGGTATGGATAATTGAATATGAGTATTTTTTTTTTAAAGTTCTACCGCTTTCATGTGCCTTTGAAATATGACGGTTTTCCTCGATTTCTCAGGATATATAACCGTCAGACCCTGACCTGGTGATAATGGGACCAAACAGGAACCACCAGCTTTTAAATAAAAAAGGAATCATCCAAATCGCTACGCCCAGTTAAAAGTTATGAGGTAACAAACAGACACACATACGAATTGAGACCCTCCTCCTTTTTTGAAGTATGTTACAAATAGATAGTAGCCGAATCTCAGACCTACTGAATATGCATATAAAATTTCATACAAAACGGTCAAGCCGTTTCGGAGGGGTATGGGAACGAACACTGTGACACGAGAATTTTATACATCAGATTGTAACTTACCCAACCATGTGACAGCATCTCTCACAGACTGTACAGAACCCAATACAATTTCAGCATTCAACATGTCAGGTAGTTTACTAACAAGTTGGGACTCAATAGGTAGCTGTTGATTCAATAACGATAGGTAGTATTGCAGTTCTGAATGATTTGTTATTAGGATACCTGAGGACAAAGAATATATTATTATCTTTAGATACAGAGATAGATTTATCCAACGACCCAACATAAAACCAGCGCTGGTGCTCAACCAGCATTAGGCTGAGTTGGGTGCGTTTTTGTAACGATAGGTACCTTACATCCAAGTCGCTAATACTGTGTGTTCTTTTTAGTGTTTCGTACAAACCCTTATAGTCTCACTACGGTGTCCGTCTGTCTGTCCATCTGTCAAACTTTTTTATTTTATGTATTCTGACCTATTTATAAATTGTATACTTTCTGTAATCATATCGTTACAAATAAAACACTTTCTATTCTAGATCGATAGCCCTTTATTGTACAACTAGCTGTTAGCCATTTCGTACGCGTGGAATTTAGAGAAGACAAAAAGCCATCCTCTTAAACCACTCTATATAAAAAAAGCTGCATCAAAATCCGTTTTGCATTTTAAAAGATATAAGCTCACATCCCTATGTGAGCTTATATGACATACATATAAAAATAGCGACGAAATAGAGACGTGAGACGGACAAGAAAAACAAAAAGAAATTCAAAAACATGTTGATAGAGTTTCTTTTTTATATTATTGGGAGCTAATTTTGTTGGGATAAGGGTAGGAAAATATTTCATATACATACCTTCTCCTTTAGTATCGTACTGTGGTCTACCAGCTCGTCCCAACATCTGTAGTACATCTAAAGCTCCCAGTTCACTCCATCTTCCTTTCTCCGGTGAATATACTTGTGTACCCTTCACAATGACTGTATGAGCTGGGAGATTCACGCCCCACGCTAATGTCGCCGTTGATACTAAAACCTATGAAAAGAGACCAAAAAGTGTTAAGATCAAAAACGAACTAGATTGATTGACAGATAGATTGATTAATAGATAGACAGATTAACTGGTTTATACATAATTGATTGATAGATAGATAGGCAGATTGATTGATTGATAGACAGATTGATTGATTGATAGACAGATTGATTGAATTACAGATAGATTGATTGACAGATTGATTAATTGATGGCTAGATGGACAGATTGATTGATAGATGAATTGATTTACAGATTGGTTGATTGATGATGATTTCTTTGCGTGGATCGCGGCTGAAGGTATCAAAGTACAATATTGTTCCTACACCCCACTTCCATGATGCCTGCACTTAAATCCTTTTAAACTTTTTATTTTAACTTTTAAGAAATTCACCTGAATCTTGAATGCGAACACGTTATTTTAATTATTACCTCCACAATCCTCCAGACAGATTAAATGATTGATAGACAGATTGATTGGTTGATAAATAGACAGATTGAACAAAGCTAATATAATCAATCTTACCTGTATATGTCTATCAGCGAACAAATCTTCAACTAAAGTCCTGTCTACCCTTGACATGCCGGCGTGATGTATAGCGAACCCATACGGCAATAGTTCTCGAAGTTCCGGGTTCTTTACCTGTTCAGCTTCTGTACGTAGCACTTCCATACTCGCTGAGCCTTCCCTGGAAATATAAGATAGCTAGAGTCTACAATGTATGACTTACAACCGTAGTGCAAGCATGACCAGAATACCAGATGTATGAGTGTGAATGAAAACAACGATGTATGTTTAGTTCGTAGGAGATGACGCCCTATAGGCTTTGCCCATCACCATGCGAGAAAGGAGTGATGGTAAGATGATGACTATAATAATATGTTTAATTTATCCATGTGGTGACGGATTGAGAATACAAGTGACAACATCTCTTTCCTCCCCAGGGTGCTGTAAAAGCCAGCTAAGAGATATTATACACAGATAATAACCTCTGTGAGAGATGGAAATCTCTAAGCAACCAACATACGTGGTGAGCGCGACACAGTAGACCATAGTCCCTCCCGGAGTGGAGGAGGACCGTAGAACATGAAATGAGCTAGAAAATAATGCTGATGTAATATTTAGACAATATACAGCGATGATGTGACACGTGGGCATAAAATCAACCCAGTTATCTTATAGGTGTATGGTATTAATTCGATACAGTTTAAAAATATATAGCACCAAAAATGAGACTTTTTTTTCAAACAAACTAAATAGCTTTTAACTCCAACCATCCTGTATAAATAAATTTCACTGACCCCACTAGAGCGTCCGCGGCAACCAACCTACCAACGCACGGAACGGCAACATAGTGTTGCGAACACACAAAGCACAAAGGAGCTAGCGCCATCTAGCGTCCACCAGTAAAACCACTTAAAGAACCGAACAGAGTGAAACCTCTTTTCAATACTAGATGGCGTTAGAGGAACTACCGTACATGCGCGAACTTTCCAGAAACATTCGTTCCGGGCGATCACGTTCGTGCACAGTCGGGAACTTTCTGGAATGGTCTGGAACTCGTCTCGGCGCATATAAATAGCGGCAGGGAGACGAGCCCGGGCAGTTCAGTTTGAGCTACGATCGAGGCGACTTCGAGAGCGAAAACAAGTGATCAAGAGTGATACAAGTGAAACCTACAACTTGGCTACGACCTAGGACATTGTTAGTGCTTAGTGTTTGGACCTAGTGCTTAGTGTGTACCTAGTACTTAAGTGTTTGGACCTAGTGCTTGTGAATAAAGTCTTCAAAAAGAGTCAGCAGGTCTTTCTCTCCAAATCCTTCGAACCCTAACACGTAACAATAGCTAGGTATTATCTCTATGAACGTACTGTTGGGACCACCAAATTTTCAACAGGATGTTGGAAATTTACGGAAATTTTAAATCGTTTTTGTGACGAATTTATTGCTCGGATGTAATTGATATTTCGTACGTTCGTCAGATTATTAATGATACCAGGAATACCCAGTTCGAAGGAAAGCCTATGTGTCGTATCATCCCGGTATATCACAATTTCTCCTAAGTAATGTATCCATGTTGGCTGTCTGGAAGAGAGTTTGTACATCCAAATTGTTACTACTCACTATTTGTATAATCAAAGTGCAATAAAGTGTACTGTATTTACCTTAAGAATTGTCCCAAAGTATCCTTCTCCAAGCACATATCTCTAATAGCTCGAGCAGTTTTTCCAGTTTCTTTACGAGAGTGAACAAATACTAAAATCTGAAATTATTAATAATTTGTTTAGTTGCGTGTCTTTCAGTTAAAAACTGAAAGACACGCTTGAAAATCCTGAATATTATTTTAAATTATTACATAGTCATTGGTCCTTAATATGTGTGAAACATTTCAGATCAATCTGATTACTGCAAGTAGGCTAAATACTAATAGTAATAGATAGATAGTTTATATGTATAATTTACCTGATTCCTTCCAGCATGCTCCATGGTCTTCTCATAGACAATATCATTCATAACTTGGAACCGCTTGAGTGCCTTCTTTTCAGTCACACCAATGTACTGTTGTTCTAAGGCCACTGGTCTAAATATAACAAAAAAGTTTGTCAGGCGAACACTGAAGTGAGAGTATAAGGGTTTATTTTTTGTACAAAAACCAAAAAAAAAGATAATTATTTTTAATGTCTCCTACAAGACCCTGTACCCTTCCAAAGTTAATGTTATGTCCAATAAAACAATGATTTGGTAATATTGTTTTAATATGTAACTTGCACTTTGTAGCACACATGACTTACTGATTTTATGCAAAACAATCACTATTATACAGGTACTTATAAAAAAACTTATTCAAAAAAAAGATATTAAAATACCCCCAACTTTCATACATAACAGTTAAGGAAGCCAGTGACCGACAGTGGGAGGTTAATGGTCTGAAGAGAACGACATCCCTTGTCCAATAACACTGTCTGTGAGAGACGTAAAACTATAAGCCCTCACTCTCTCTCCAGCTCCAGCTCAATCCCGCTGTTGGGTATGGGCTTCTTCCAATTTACAACAACTGTAAAATACCCTCTATGTCTGGACTGCACACGAAGTATAGATACAAGGAGTCCGAACGGTATAGGCTTTTCCATAATATTTCGTGTACACAATAATCAACCCAGATCATAGTTCTATTTCCTGCCACTGGCTGCGCAAGTATTCAGGACATACCGATGCTAGTATAGAATATCAGAATATCTCTTGACCTTCTCTGTATTGTTTGGTTTAAAGCACTCGAAAAATTTCCTAAAACTTATATTTATATCCACGTTTCTCAGAATATTTTTTTCCACAAGTGTCAATAGTTCAAACGAGTACTTCTTGAAAAATGGCGCGCTCTACCGGCAAAAATCTGTCCCGTAAATTGAGACCATTCGTTCAACATTACGTTCGGACACCTTGTATCTATACTTCGTGGGACTGCACATCATGATAAAGTTTCGTTTGTGTATGTGTCATAAATCAAATTACATATCCTGACTTGATTTATTATACTCTATGGCTTAAAATAATCTCATAATTAGTTAATATTACCGCGACTATAATCACGTTAATAACTATTAAAAAGGCACAATACCTCTATTCCCGACGTTTCGACGTTAAAATCTTACCTGAATGAGTTGTCGAAGTAGAATAGACCATTTTCAGGTCTCACCCTGAGGAAGGCAGCGACATCTGTATAATTAGGTAGAGTCGCAGACAGACCGACAAGACGAACCTGTAATGAGAATAAATATTTAAGGACATTTCACACGACGGCCTCTGGTCCCAAAATAAGCTATATTTCCTTGCTTGTGTTATGTGTAGCTGAATACTGATATACAATAAACAATAATATCTTTTGCATTTATTATACATACTCATAATACACAGTAAACACAGACGTAGAACAAACATTTGTATATCATTTATAAATATCACACATAATAATATGATTGTTTCGCGCGGGTACCAAACCCGAGAGCAAGTGAACGTCACTAGAACACGAGACCCGTCGGTGATATTCTAAGAGTTACCATTTCTATTCCATAGGTGATATTCTAAGAATTACAATTTCTATTCCATAGGTGATATTCTAAGAATTACAATTTCTATTCCATAGGTGATAATTCTAAGAATTACAATTTCTATTCCATAGGTGATATTCTAAGAATTACAATTTCTATTCCATAGGTGATAATTCTAAGAATTACAATTTCTATTCCATAGGTGATATTCTAAGAATTACAATTTCTATTCCATAGGTGATATTCTAAGAATTACAATTTCTATTCCATAGGTGATATTCTAAGAATTACAATTTCTATTCCATACATACCTTCTCCTGCGTCTGTTCCACAGTCCTTAGAGTTCTTGCGACTAATGCTTCAAGAACAGGTCCTCGTTCATCATGTAGTAGATGTACTTCATCAATGATGATCAGACGTACTAAATTGGTGAAGGAACGTTCACCACCTGACAATAAAAAAAGTAATCTTTACTTATTATGAAAAAACGTATCTACTAGACTGAAAAACATAATTAACTGCAGACAAATAAACCGTTACCTAATTAAGCTTAATAATTTCACCAACTTCATAAATTGGTATTAACATAAACAATGTTTTCGTGTGATGTGACAACAAATTACAAGAAATCTTCTAAATGCGTTGATCTAAAAGGTTGATTGTATTTTTTGCACTAAGGGACTGCATAGTTCTACATTTGTCAAGATTTTCAAGTTGATCCTTTCAGCCGCTGGAGAGTCAAAAATGTTTGACAGACGGACAGACAATTCGTACAGTACAGTTATAACATTTCTGTCACATACACCCCAAGTAACATCAAACTATGGGATAAGGGCCGGATGGTCATCATCACAAGTATTTGTTGGTACAGTATCAACTGATATATACAAACTGTTAAAGTTTCATCTCTCTAGTTACCACCGTTCCAGACCTACAGCCTGGTTGCTGATGGACTGCCAAGTCTCAGTAACAGGGGAACGTTTAACGCTGCGACCAATAGCAGCGAAAGCATCCTTGAAAAATGTTGCAAAAACAGGGTAAATTATCCATTTACTATGCCGTTCAAATGAGAATAGGATTGAGCCCGCGTCATGTTGCGACGTCATAGTTGTCAATTTGAACAATTTTGGTAGGGTCAGCAAAACAAGACATTTTTATAATATAATTTAACTATCACTTTATCGTTTACTAATTTTCGAGCACATAGCGAGACAAATACAATTAATAACAATAATAAATAATGACAAGTTCAAAATAACAACACTAACATACAATAGCAATGAGAAATTTACTTTTTTAACGGGAAACAGTAGTTATGTGAACTAGCAGAATTTAAAATAAAACGCCTTATAATTCATATTCTCGACAAGGCACGCCAACAACAACAAAATGGCGGTTGGCAATTCAACTTAATTTCATTGTTTCCAACAACGAAATTATTGAAAGAAAATAGCATTTCTTTTTTAATAATATTATAACTATTATTACTAAATAATTTAAGACGTTTTTCATTTCAAATTACCTACTGAGATTAGGTAAAAGAAAATAAAATATTATTGATACGCAAATAAAGTTACGTTGCTGACAGTACTTTTCTAATCACTTTTGACAACTAAAGGTCATTGCCAATCCTATTCTCATTTGAAACGCATAGTAGTTCTGTTGTGTTTTGTAAATTCTACATGTCGCTTGCAACAGCTTGTATTAACAAATATAGACTTCCACTTACCTTTTCTAGTAATAATATCCCATTTCTCCGGTGTACACACAATCAATTGTGTTGCATCTATCTGTTCTTTAGTTAACTGATGATCACCAGTTAATTCTGACACCTTCATGTTGTACGCTGATAGACGTTTACTGAAGTTACCTACCTGGGAATTTAATGTGGAAATTAGTTATTATAAAAATAAAAAGAAACAAGTAATTGATTAATTTTTGCAATTGACTTGCTATTCTGTTACTAAATAAATCTAATTATAGTGGAAAAAATGATCGATCAATAGAGTTGTAGAAACTGCTCGATAGATGGCGTTGTATAAAAATATCGATGCGATGTATTAGGCCGGAACCTTAATACAGCTTAATTAGGGTTCAACAAACATTAGAAAACTCACCATCTCCTGTACGAGTGACTTCATAGGTGCAACATAGATCATTTTAAAATCATTAACATTGACGGTGCCATCATCATTCACATGTTTACCAACTTCTCTTAGTATACACAATAAAGCAACGTTAGTCTTGCCGGCACCAGTGGGGGCACACACTAATAAATTCTCGTCAGATTCCAAAGCTGCCTTTGATATTCGACTCTGAAAAAGAAAAAAAATATCATTTACTAACTGTTACACGCAACTTCGGATGCAAGCGGCACAGGACCGGGCGTTGTGGCGTTCTATGTGGGAGGCCTATGTTCAACAAGGACGTAGAAAGGCTGATGGATGGATGACCCGCAACTTCGTACGCGTGAAATTCAAAAACCAAACCTAATAAATTATACAAAAACACCATCCTCTTGTCCTATTTGTCTATTATAAAAAAAAGCGCATCAAAATCCGTCGAGTAGTTTAGAATATATAAGCTCACATAGAGACATACAAAAATAACGACTTTATAATAAGTCAAAATTGAGGCCTTCTATGGGGGAGGCCTATGCCCCTGACATCCCACCATCCCACTACTGGGCATCGGCCTTCTTCACTTTAGTAGGAATAGTGGTCTGTTATGCCGCGCTGACCGGGCGTGTTGGCACAGGGTTTATTATCAAGTTGCCCATTTCTCGCAGAGAAAGTTATCTGTGTACAATATTGCTTAGCTGGCTTTTACAGCATCCTGAGGAGGAAATGGGGTGGTGACACTTGTATTCTTAATCCGTCACCACACGAAGTAGGGCGGGACGCGGGCGTCTATTGGGGTGAAAATAAGGAAGCTCAAAATACCTGTATTCTAAATAAAACTACTTTTTACGGATTTAGACGCGTGTATTTGTTTTAAATTTTGGCCCGACGTTTCGGAGACTTTGCAGTCACCATGGTCACGGGTGAGACTGGTTACTGCATAGTCATAGGCAAATCCGAAACGTCGGGCTAAAATTTAAAACAAATACACGCGTGTAAATCGGCAAAAAGTAGTTTTATTTAAACAAATGAGTCGCGCAAGTGTTAGAGAATATTATACCTGTATTCTATTCAAAGTCTTGAATCCATCGAAGGCAGGCTGCACATATTTGGGTAGTTTCTCAATAGCCACCAGGGTCTCGTCCTCATCAAATGGTTTAGGCTTCAACGCTGGTACGTGGACTTCTTCATAACCTGGATAGAATAATATTATTTTATTAACCCTCGCCTTGGTACACCTGTAATTTCTAATATATAGCCTACGTGCCATATTGCCCATAACATCGTACGCGTGGAATTCAGAAACCAAAGTTTAACAATTTTACAACAAAATCTATCCTCTTGAACCATTCTATCTATTAAAAAACCGCATCAAAATCCGTTGCATAGTTTTGAAGATATAATCTCACATAGGGATATACATACAAAAATAACGACTTCTCTCTAATGTTAAGGGTGGTCCACCCCTGAGGTTTATATGGCAAAACAACGTTTGCCGGGTCAGCTAGTTGTTTTATAATTAGTAAAGACGGTACCAATTCTAAATGCACAATTTAAGCTAATTTAAAAACGAAACTTGTGTCAATAACCCAATTCGTCAATGTTAACTCAACTTTCTTATTATACTATGTCAGAGTTTTTAATGAGCTTAGACCCACCAGCCCCACTGCTTCCAGTAGCCAGAACCTAAACCTAAAATATCTTTAGAAAATACGATATGCTAGTCATGATCAGCTAATCATCATTCTGTTGCCCATGTTCCGTTATTCGTCGGCGCAACTTCACTACTTGTTCATGTTGCAATGGGATTTGTCTGATATTGACTCCTGACAGCGGCCAAGAGTCAAGAAGAATACAAGTGTCACATCCCCCATGTCTTGCCCGCGGGGGTCGTAAGAGCCGAGGTAATAAGGTGATGTTTTACCATTTAGTATGAAACCCTATAAAACCACACACAACGATAAGTATTAAAAAAACTTAGCGGTATAACGACATTTATTCCCTCTATTCTTACGACCCCCGCGGGTAAGATATGGGGAGGTGAAACTTGTATTGTTTTTGCCGAAGCTACTACTGAGGGATCTCTTACCTTTCCTCTGTTTCCTGAAAGACCCCGGTGGTAACTGACATCTCTTATTAGCCATGAAGTGAGCTCCCGCTGCAAACATCAGTTCCTCTAAAGCCAGGACCTTCCTGGAGCCTCCAACTCCAGCTCCACTACTTGCGGTAGCTGTTCCAGTGGTACCTTCACTCTTGTGGCGTTTACGAGGTGCTTCTGACTGAGCTGTGGTCTAGAATGGGTTTTAGAAAATTACTAATATTAATATTCCACTCCATACAACACAAAGTGCCTTGTGGTCTAGTGGTTCATGGTCACGAGGTCGCGGGTACGATCCACGCTCAGTAAAAATATTTGTATGATATTTATAATGCTATACAAATGTTTATCTGCTATAAAATCCGGAGATCCGTAGGAGAACTGGCGTGTCCGACATAGCCCGAAAGGTTAGCACGCTGAAGTGTCTATGGGCAGGCCACATCGCTCGTAGGACTGATGATCGTTGGGGAAGAAAAGTCCTAGAGTGGCGACCACGTACCGGACGACGCAGCGTTGGGGGGCCCCCGACAAGGTGGAGCGACGATATCGTCAAGGTCGCGGGGAGACATTGGATGCAGGCGGCACAGAACCGCGCGTTGTTGCGTTCTATGGGGGAGGCCTATGTCCAACAGTGGATGGAGAGAGGCTGATGGATACAAATGTTGGTACCAGATTTGGGACCAGATGACGTTGTGTAAAATGTCTACAAATATCTATTAAATTGTACATACCTCATCATCTCCCTTCCCAGTCTCCAACTGCGCAAGGATTTTCTGAAGATGTGGTTGTTTGGACATCTCTTCTCTGATGGCCACTCTTTCACTCTCTGATTGGGAAGATGCCAGTTTTGTGCAGTACAACACTGTAAACAATAGATAGATAGTTGACTCTTTATTTTTACAATATGACACAAAAAAAACTGGTAAAGTACAAGACATACTTGCAAACAAGGGGTTCCGTAACATTATTATCATAATATATTCGTCATAAATTCATAATCATATCATCTAATCATCTAATCTTATCATCAAGTTAAGACTGTATACGTTTGTTGTATGTGAGTACACATAAATATTTATTATATTGTTGTTTTTATTATTTGTATATATTTATAGCATCAACTGATATACATCATCTGTAAACATTTCAATGCTCTAGCTATCACCGTACCAGAGAAACAGTCCGGTGACAAACGGACAGTAGGTTCCGTTTTACCAATTGGTATGGAACCCTATAAAACCACACAACATGATAATTATAAAAAAAAATACTTACCTGTATAACGATATTTATTCAACAACTTCACAAATTCAAAACAGTCATAACCGAGTAGCAGTACTAGTCTGTTCTCTAGATCTCTATCATCAGCCGCATCAGCTAACGCCACGAGTACTTCAGTAGACTTGGCTTGTGAGACCATAGCGTCGGGGAAGTGTCTGGACAGTCTACGTTGGAGCCAATAGGCATCTATATCCATCGGATGGAGATTCGATGAGTGACGTTTCTGTGACTGTTCTTCTGATAGCTGGAAGGGAAACATCATCATCATAACATCACGCCTTTTCCCAAAAACAAACAAACTTTATAATAACGTCTTCTAGGTCTAAAATAACCTTATTGATTTGACGCGGCTCGTAGTCGAGTGGTGTAGGACTACCGTTCGCGAAACTCATGAACGGCACAATAAGTTCCAGGTCTTTTCAGAACAATAACGGCACTTTTAGGCATGAGTCTCTACTTTTAAATGGATTATGGTCTACTCTGCCGCGCTTGCCAGGCGTGCAGATACATAACACGATGACAGGATTTATTTTTAAGTCTTCCATCTCTCACAGAGGATGTTGTCTGTGAACAATATCCCTTAACTGGCTTTACCAGCACTATGGGGAGGAAAAGGGATGGAGACACTTATTTATTTATTTATTAATACTTCATGCACATACAGAGTACAATGGCGGGCTTAATGCCTTGGGCATTATCTACCAGACAACCAGTGATAGTACAGAGCAACAGTGTGGGTGCCAAATACAAAAAATATTAAAAAACAAAGCAAGAACCAAATAAATAACATCAACTTAATCTAAACAATTACTATAGGTGAATACAAATAAAAGGTTATAATCATTTATAAAAATGATGCACAAATTATACTTATACATAAATACCATAATATACATATACCTACATATACAAAAATACATATACTTACATATATACATACATATCTAGTATAGACCAGTGCCGATAATTATTAAAACAAAAAAAAATAATAGTAGGATGAAACCCATTAGAAATGGAGGATAATGTTATAAAAATGATAGGAAAAATAATTTACGGGCGATCTGAGGTCGGGAAGGGGATGTAGGGGGGGTTTTAAGGGTAAAAAATTTTTTTTCTTTATTTCCGCCAAAACTAATAGTCCTATGGAAAAAAGTCGAAAGGCAAAGTTGTAGGTAATAAAAAGATCTAAAACTTTTGTATTCACACTTTATTCACATAACCTCAAATTTATGAGAAAAATTCAAAAAACCAAGTTTTTGGTTTTTTATTTTTATCTTTTACAAAAAATTTTTTCTGTAACGAAATTTGGTGAACTCTTACCTTTTTATGTCCTAAGTACGCTGTAATTTATTTGATTAGAAATATTTGTTTTTTCACCTTATTTTGAATTAATATCGAAAAAGCACCCTAATTTTCAATCGAAAATTCACCTGTCAAAATATCAGCGTTTTTAAAAAAAAATTATGTTTCCTGTTTATTAAAATCTCTACTTTCCGATGGTAAAAAAAAATATATATGTTACTATAGAAAATCTTTTCAGAAAATGCACTAAAATATCATTCAATTTTAATCTTAAGGTAGATTAGAAGATAGATTTAAGGTAGATAAAGAAAATATTACTATTTTTATGTTTGAGTTGATTGATTGATCTCTATTTTTATCTGTATCAATCAACTCGAACATAAAAATAGTACTATTTTCTTTAAAAATAGTATGCTTAACGTAACATATAACCTTAAGATTAAAATTGTATGATAGTTTAGTGCATTTTCTGAAAAGATTTTCTATAGTAACATTTTTTTTTTTTTCACCATCGGAAAGTAGAGATTTTAAAGAACAGGAAGCATACAATTTTTTTTAAAAACGCTGATATTTTGACAGGTGAATTTTCGATTGAAAATTAGGGTGCTTTTTCGATATTAATTCAAAATAAGGTGAAAAAACAAATATTTCTAATCAAATAAATTACAGCGTATTTAGGACATAAAAAGGTAAGTTTTCACCAAATTTCGTTACAGAAAAAAAAATCTTGTAAAAGATAAAAATAAAAAACCAAAAACTTGGTTTTTTGAATTTTTCACATAAATTTAAGGTTATGTGAATAAAGTGAGAATACAAAAGTTTTAGATCTTTTTATTACCTACAACTTTACCTTTCGACTTTTTTCCATAGGACTATTAGTTTTGGCGGAAATAAAGAAAAAACATTTTTTACCCTTAAAACCCCCCCTACATCCCTTTCCCGACTTCAGATCGCCCGTAAATTATTTTTCCTATCATTTTTATAACATTATCCTCCATTTCTAATGGGTTTCATCCTACTATTATTTTTTTTCACTTTTTATTATTTTTAAAGCTATCTGCACTAGCCTAGTAGTCGGGAATCTACAAACATGTTTGCAGTGAAGAAATAATTCTAATGGTTACTGTGCCAACAGTCTAGAATAATGACTACATACATATAATACAGTTCTAAATGAAGATTTAGTTTTAGTCATCCTAACTTCAACAGGTAGTCCATTCCATAGGAGGATTGATTGCACATTGAAGGAAGAGTGCACGAGACTTGAAGAAGTATGAGCGGGACAAGAAAGAAGAAGATTGTGGGAAGAACGCAAATTACGATCATGAGTTGAATAGAGATACTGAAAATTGGATTTTAAATAAGATGGGGAGTTTGGGTTAAAATAGAGTACATTTCGCCGATGTCTTATCGGGAGCCACTTTAAACGAGACCGAAATATGGAGACATGATCGTATTTGCGCAGATTAAAAACGAATCGAATGCAATTGTACTTATAATATAATGCCTCAACATATGGACATAATTATCTTTACTTATTATAAAACCAAGTCGTTATTTTTGTATGTCCCTGTGTGAGTTTATATCTTCATAACAACGCAACGAATTTGGATGCGGGTTATTTTGATAGATTAGTTCGCGTTTCTTTTCGTTTTTGAACTATCGTCTATTTTGATTCTAATCATTCAACCATTTAAGAGTGGTTTATGAGGAAGTTTATCTAATATATAAAATTTCCATGTCACAACGTTAGTTACCGTACTCCTCCGAAACGGCTTTACCAATTTTTACCAAATTTTATATGTGTATTCAGTAGGTTTGAGAATCGGCTACTATCTATTTATTCAAACAATGACATTTGTATGACAAAACAACGTTTGCCGGGTCAGCTAGTTTAATATAAATAAACTCACATTAGCATGTATAGCATTCTTCTTTCCATCACCATCACTGTCCTCTTCTGCGCTACTTTCTTTCTCTTTCTCATTGTCAGTACCTTCATCACCTTCTTCTTTGTCTTCTTCACGTACCTATGGAGAAGAACAATTTAAAACAACTGAGCAAGTACCAGTTGCAGTCACACACAAAAGGAGTCATTGAGTTACAATTAAATATTTATTGTATTCTGGTTTTAAGTATTTGTTGTTGTAGCATCAACAGATATACATGAACTGTGAAAATTAAGACTCTCCAGTTATCACCATACCTGAGATACAGCCTGGTAACAGACAGATGGCAGATTGCAGTATCTAAATACGAAATCCGAATCAATAATAAACGGTACGGATAATTTGTTTGTATTGCGGTAAAAAATTTCTAAACTAACACCATTTATGAGATAAAGCCTGACCTAAAAATTACTACCTATTGAATACAGAACACTAAAAACCTGATAATGGTACCTGATAATTCTACGTGCACCACAAAACTTAACTAAAAATGAGAATTGATAGTGTCAATAACACGATTCGGCAATATTAACGGAAATTTTTTATTAGAAAATCTATATATTATACTAAAATATTTTAATTAATATAAATGTGCACAACGAAATAGACAAATAATTAAAATACACCAGTTATTTTCATTTTTAGTTAAGTTTATTTGTGCCTACATGCACAACTAAACCAAGGTAAGTATAATAGGTATCAATATTCAGAATATAAAATGTGTGGTAAGCACTTACTTCACCATATGCGTCTTCATCGTCCTCCTCGGAAGACTCTTCAAACTGCACATTGATACCATAAGTCTCGTCTATTTCACTATTGCCTTCAGATGCACCGCCTATGTTGAAATCTGTTATCTTCTTACCTATAATAATAAAAAATTGATATAATATTGGGCAAATCCAACTTCGAGAATAAGGTCAACCGACGAATCCAACTCGGCTGGACGGCGTTAGCTTAGGGCTCACATGGACTCAACTCCAATATTCCGCAGTGACTTAAGACAAAGGTCTATGACCACTATGACCAGTGTGTGTTACCAGTGATGACATACGGAACAGAAACGTGGTCTTTGAATGTCGGCCTCGTATCTAAGCTCAAAGTTGCACAGCGTGCTATGGAGAGAGGTATGCGCGGTATTTCCTTACGGGATAAAATCCGAAATACGAAGATCCGTAGAAAAACGGGCGTATCCGACATAGCCCGAAGGGTTAGCACGCTGAAGTGGCAATGGGAAGGCTTCATCGCTCGTAGGACTGATGATCATTGGATAGGAAGGTTCTAGAGTGGCGACCGCGGACAATTGGATCTGTCATTGAGACAATAAAGAAACTAAAATGTTATAGATAAAAGATTGTAATATTAACAAACTAAAATGTTATAGATAAAAGATTGTAATATTAACAAACTTACCTAAATTAACTAAAAGTGCGAATCTTTCATCAGCCACTGGTCCCAACAGCAACTCTATCTCTTTCTTCTTCTCTGGGTCTTTTAATTTATCATTTTTGAGTACAACCAGTACCTGTTAAGAAAATATAACTATTTAAATAATTTTTTTTACAAAATATATGTATGAAAAACGATTAACGAAAGGCATATACACGGCAGAAGTAAGTGGAAACGCTGGGAGAAAAATATACATCGATGTCATCACCGATGTTCTTCAAAATGGTCGTCGAGTCGTATCACTTCCAACCGTCGGGCATGTATGATCAGATGTATGAGTGTGGATGAAGCCAAGGAAGTATGTTTCGATCGTAGCAGATGACGGTCTACAGTCTCTGACTACCCTCAAGGGTGACAAAAGGCGTGACAGTATAATGACGATGCTTTTTGTCTGACTATAAAAATAAAAAAACACGACTGAATATAGGAATCATAGCAATTTGAGTGGCATTTTGAGTATAAAATCCGAGCTAATCACGCGACCGGGTCATAGGAATTCCAAATACCACCTTACAAAAACCAGATGGAAACCTTAAAAATCAATAAATTCCTTACCTCATCACAAGCGCCACACAATATATCCCTGGGCTGGTCTCCTAACGCACTCTGCATGAAAGTGAGGAGCATCTCATAAGCATGTCTGGTGTGTTGAGCCCTAGGGCGGTATAGTACGCCGGGAGTATCATCAGCCCAGGCTACCCGGGATGTTTTAGACTTAGTTAACTCGTATGACGCCTCATCACGTTTCTGACGTCTGGAACAAATTCAATATTTCATAAGCGACATTTTGTAAAACCGGGAAGGATGGTTTTACAAGTAGATTTTCGAAGACGTACTCTAATTTTATATTGAAAATACAGTTTGATTCTATATGCGCGAGATGGACGACCGCAGCCCTCACTGCAGGCATTGTATGTAATGTTTTGCGTTTAGTCACGGCCACTTTTCAAACAAAGCAGAGGGCGGCGGCGGTCGCACCCATCTATAAACCGTACGGTATTTTTGGAACAAAATCAGAGATGTCGTAAAACGATCTGAATGGCACCTTAACTAAGAGTATTAAGCCAACAGGAGCAGTTATATTCCCTGTTTTCTTACAAACAAACACCTAACGCAATTTCATTGGTCGCTATGCACACCCCGCCCAAAATCACCACAAGTTTGTTCTCACGCCTTTTTCGAGGGTCGCCTTATAATGTCAATTCCTGTTGGATTAAAGCTCTAAGCACCTTGAGGAAAGAATACCATTTAAAAGAAAATCCACAGACTATACTCACTTCACTTTTCGTTCTTCAGTTTTATCTGGTTTAGTTCTCTGTGCTCTATCGCCCATCCTTGTTCCAGTGAGCTTGCCAGATAGAGAGAGCACTTCCCCAGTCGCCTCATCGCGACCACGTCGCTCAATAAGTCTGACATCTGCTTGCAATACAAGATTGGAGTTCTGGAAAAAAAATTAAAATGATCAAGTTTAAGACTGTGTTTACTTATGGTAGAATAAGGATGAATTTCTGTGCTTACGAGTATGTTAAAGAAAATTGTTCCAAAAAAATATATTTTATTTTATTTTGAGGACTATTTGTTTTGAGGCTTAACAGCACCCTTGCTGCCCATGCAAGCCTTATGGGACTTTCAATACAAAAAATCAACAAACAGGTCTTGTAGAGTTAAAGGACAATGGGCGGTTTCGTCCCAAGTGTTGTAACATTTTTCGACCTAAATCATGTGAAAGATCTCAACAAGTGTTATGTTTCTTTGTATGGGCATAACTCCGTATCTCGTGCAGGGAAACTGTTATAGTGGTATTATTAATTTCATAAAAATGTTAAATATATCTTAATTAATCTCTAGTCAAGTCTTTTAATAACTATAGGACTAAAACCTTTTCTGACAATATGCACAGATGGCTACATAGTAGATGTGACTGGCCCTCATGCTGCTACGACTTCAGATGCGACGTTAATGAATGCCTATATTGAAAATGAAATAAATCCAATTCATTATGTCCTTGTAAATAATGATACATTTGTATTAGACAGAGAGAGAGATGCCTCCAACAAAACTTAGAAGTGAAAGCCAACTGAGTACAGTAGAAGCTAATAAATCAAGATTAGTTACAATCGTGAGATGGGTTGTATAGGTAGTGAATGGGTGGATTAAGAGCGATTTTAAAGTATTCAGACAAGAATATATTAAAACGGGCAATGACGCATTTATTCATTGATATACGCATTGCTGCTGCTCTTTCAAATACTTTTAGAGAGCCTTTAAAAGACCATCCTCGAGCTTACGAAATAATAGAAGTGCTAAATAGGAGAATTCATATGGCTAACAGTCTAAGTGACTATGTTATCGAAAATAATATAAATCGACAGCGAGCTTCTTTTTGTACTATCACCGCAGATGACAATCAATTATTGCAATTTCCAATATTAGCAGAAGAAGACCTTTTATTAATTTCATTAGGAACTTATCAAATAAAACTTACACGGTCTTATTTGAGTGAACACATAAGAAACGGCATATACACAATAGAAATATGCATAGGAGCTATTCCAAACCTTGTGCGATACAATATAAACATTTTAGATGGTATTCTTTTGAAGGGGCGGATAAAATCGGGACACGTATCTGGTAGAATTTATTATTCGTACATTTTGAATAACAATAGAGCAGACACACCGAGAGAATCAATTGCTCATTATTATTGCTCTTGTTTGACTGGGAAGAGAACAGTAGGTACTTGCGCTCACATAATGAGTATTGGTATCATTTGGTACCTTGGCTGGACAAGACACCAGCCAAGCATATTATTACCGGCGACTTTTTTGGACGACATTGTTGTAGATAATGTCCATTATCAAAGGATAGGTACTACAAATATAAATAAATATAAATACTGTGATACGATAAAGCAACTGATTGTTGTATCACAAGTACCAGTGTATAAAGTGCATTGTTTAAGTAATTGAGAATTATTCAGCCATTTTTCAACTGTGTGTTTATTTAATAACTGTCTAAAATAACGATTACTGACTGTGATTACTGTACAATTATTATGAACGTAATAAGTACCTATGTGAGTATGTGTGTTACATACTCACATAGGTACTTACGTAAAAAAGTCTGTAAAGCATTATTTAATACAAAAACTGTTTTTTTCATTTACACCCCAGAACTTTTGACCTGCACACAATTATAATAAAAACTTGAATTATTCATAAAAAAAAAACTTAAGTGAACATGTTTAACTAGTCGCAACATGTTACAAGGGTTGGGACGCAACCCATACAATAATGCCCATTGTTCTTTGCCCACAAAGAGTTCTGTATCATTATTATCATTAATATAACTATATTTGTCAAATTGGCAACTCCAAATAATGGGGTAAGGTCAGAAGAATAATGATGATGAGTATATGTTGTTATAGCATCAACTGACATACACAAACTGTAAAATTATCAGCTCTCTAGCTATCACCCAGGGGCGTGCGCTCCCTGTAGGCAGAAAAGCAGTGCTTTACTTGCCATTCACAGATATTTTAATAAAACGTTCGTATGTTTTAGATGACTTTATTCATTTATTTACTATTAATTAAACAAAATATTATAACTTAAAAACGCCTAATAATTCATAAATAGCACCAATATGTGCTTGCAAATTAGTGCTTATGTTTGCCAGGCATTTGGCGAAGGAATAATATTGCTTTCTCTGTCATATGTCTAATCAAGTCAGGCGGTCGCCGCCCGCATGAGATGAATTCATATGTGTGTAGAAATTTTGGTGCCCGTGCACAGTTCGCAAACGCACACAGGCTTGCATATCCAAGACGCTTTGTACTGCCGCCTGCTTTGGCGATCGGATGTTTCCGCGAGTATTCGGCAATGTTCGTTCGTTGCCTATAATCCGAATAAAAAATAACTGTCGGAAGTCTAATAAATCACGTATGCACACTATGCATTTTTGTTTAGTAAGGTTCGACGGAGGTCATTTTATTTTTTCATGTGATTCATTGAACTGTTTAATATTGAGTTTCTATAATTTAATAATTGTATGGATTTTCGTTTGTTGATTTTAAAATGTTATTTGATTGTGAGGAATGTCTTGAAAATGTGTGTTTGTTAAAAATAAAAAATAACAAGTTCTCACAATTGTCATTCAGTGAAAAGATTCAAATTGTGTCTAAGGGTAGGTGTGTACCCAAGTTACGACAACTAAGCCAGCAAAAAGGTAATGTAACTCGAAAATTTCATGTTAAAAGTTATAAAACGTATGTACATACGTACATGTACGTATGTATGTACGTACGTAGTTATTGTTTAGTAATTCTAGTACAGTGTGGACTGATTCGGGATATTCAGATTTAAATTTGTTCTGTTGGCATGGTTTCCGACTTAGAGATCCGTCGAGTGGCTATGCTAAAAATCTATAAAAGAAAAAGTTTTTGTTACTACGTACTGCGCCGCATACCCAGTGTCATATTCCTGTGCACGCCACTGCTATCACCATTCCAGAGAAAAGCTGTTTTAAACTAATGAGGAACCTTTACCTATGAAAACTTACATACACACTGATTTTTTTTAACAGTCTCGGTAATAATCATCATAATAATATCTATACCAATATTTACAAAACCATAACAAATTATACATCTAAACCTTCCTTAAGAAATGCTTTTTCTATTGGTGAAGACCACACAACAATCTATTAGTTTTTATAGTTCCGAGCCAAAAATAAAACAGGCCCGCATTAGTGAGACTGTATCTCAGGAACGAAGATAGCTAGAGAGCTAAAAATTTCAGTTTGTGTTTACCAGTTGATAGTACAACAACAAACACTTATCATCATCATTCTCCTGCACTCAATCTTTTCTATTTTATAGTGTTTTTTGGGGTTCTGACATAATTATGGTGCTATTTCTGGTCGATGTGACAAATATATTATGATAATAACGGCGCAGAACCCTTCGTATTTAAGCACAACTCATACTTGACAGATTTTTATAGTTTAAGACGGAACAGAAACGGAAAGGGACTGTTAGACTATGTAAAAATACAACAAAGTTGTCATAGTCGAGTATTAACAAATATTTTGCTAATTTCTCTTCATATTACTAAATATATTGTCATTGTCCTAGTAGTAGTATCTCTAAACAGCTTTTATTTTGAAAAATAATACCCAATTGCACAATCAAAGTCAATATAATAGAAAATTCATTATCAAAAAATATTTGTACTTACTGCTTTATATTCATATTGCAACTGTCTCGCAGCCGCATCAGCCATGTTAATTACACTATGTTACGCTTATATCACTAATTTAAACCACTATTTAATTATTTTAAACGATTTCTAAGGAAATTGCGACTGTAATAAACAACAAGAATGAGGTTATGCGGCAGAAGCCATATTTGACAGACACTGCTCAAGTGTTGCCAATTACATATTTCCGTCTATGGTTATTTTGTGTCTCTAACAAGGAGGTTAATAAGGTTATTGGAGGTTATTCTATTTAATATGGGAGGCACGAAGTATAGATACAAGGAGTCCGAACGTAATGTTGAACGAATGGTCTCAATTTAAGGGACCGATTTTTTGCCGGTAGAGCGCGCCATTTTTCAAGAAGTACTCGTTTGAACTATTGACACCTGTGGAAAAAAATATTCTGAGAAACGTGGAGTTAAATATAAGTTTTAGGAAATTTTTAGAAATTTTTCGAGTGCTTTAAACCCAACAATACAGAGAAGGTCAAGAGATATTCTGATATTCTATAATAGCATCGGTACGTCCTGAATACTTGCGCAGCCAGTGGCAGAAAATAGAATAGATCTGGGTTTATTATTGTGTACACGAAATATTATGGAAAAGCCTATACCGTTCGGACTCCTTGTATCTATACTTCGTGGTGGGGAGTTATTTTGTATGCAGTCTATGGTGGGAGTGGTAATATTGCCCACATAAAAAAAGTGATCAGATGCAAACGAAAAAGGCTTCGGTGACTCAATCTTGCAACATTGGGGGTTCCATAACTTCCATAAGAGGAGTAAAGCAATTAGTATAATCTATATTATTTTACTCTTTGAACAATTGATTTGGTTTTAATTAACACATTTCAAATGCTTTAAACTGCCACGCCTTTTACGAGTCAAGAAGGGCGTATTCATAGTAACTGTTTTCGTTTCTAAGGATAAAAATTGTAATTTTAGTATATTATATGTTTTCTGACTTCATTTTTCCTGTATCGTCATATAATTATAAATATTTATCTAAAATTCTATGTTATAACGTTTTTAACTAACATTTATTCATACATGAAAGAGGGTAATGACCTTCAAGGTCATTATTGTCGGCTTCCTATAGTATGTTGTTAATGTTCACTTGGCCATACATGGATTGGAGCGCCCTCAATCTACATATATTAAAATTTACTTTACTCTTTGAGCGCCCTTATCCAAATATTTATATAATTATTCTTTTTGCTATTGCGTTTTTGTGTTATCAGTTATCACTATTGCGTTATTTATTATAGGTAATAATCAAATTGTTCTGGTTATACAAACTAATATAATAATATACAGCTGGAATGTAGGCAATTCTGTATAGACTAAAATCAACTGCAAATATAATAAATAATAAATATTCATGGACATTTCACACAACGTCCTCTGGTCCCAAGCTAAGCTTATTATGCTTGTGTTATGGGTACCAGAATACGGATATAATACAGAAACTACTTTTCTTTTGTAAATACATACTTATAATACATAGAAAACACCCAGACGTAGTTCAAACATTTGTATGACATTTATGAATATCACACAAAGATTGTCCCAGGGGCGTAGCTACCGCTGTATCAGCCGTATCAATTATACGGGGCCCCCAACGTGCGTAAGCGAAAGTTAATGCATTTCCAATTTCTTTATTATTTCAGACACGAAGTATAGATACAAGGAGTCCGAACGTAATGTTGAACGAATGGTCTCAATTTAAGGGACAGACTTTTGCCGGTAGAGTGCGCCATTTTTCAAGAAGTACTCGTTTGAACTATTGACACTTGTGGAAAAAAATATTCTGAGAAACGTGGATATAAATATAAGTTTTAGGAAATTTTTCGAGTGCTTTAAACCCAACAATACAGAGAAGGTCAAGAGATATTCTGATATTCTATACTAGCATCGGTACGTCCTGAATACTTGCGCAGCCAGTGGCAGAAAATAGAACTATGATCTGGGTTGATTATTGTGTACACGAAATATTATGGAAAAGCCTATACCGTTCGGACTCCTTGTATCTATACTTCGTGATTTCAGAAATGACAAAAGTAAAAAAAAATCTTTTTTTTTATTCGAAAGTTGGCAACACCCTACAATTGATATGTTTGTAAAATTTTTTGAAAAAGTGACAGAATTATGATGAATAAATATTTCTAGCAATTTTAAGCAAAAATATTTTTTTTGGGAGCAATATGTAGTATATGTATGCAAGGGCCCCCAAATTAATTTTTATACGGCATAGTCATTGTCAGGCATTGTCCCTGGATTGTCCCAAGCGGGAATCGAACCCGCGACCTTGTGAACGGCAGTCCAGTACATGAACCACTACGCCACGAAGCCCGTCTATACTATACAATAAACATGGCAGTGTAGAGTGAGCTTTATTTTTGAGGCCTTAAACTTTTTTGCGTCTGTATTTCTTCTGGCAGACACCGAACCCACGATGTAGGTGTCTGCGTCGTAGTTGAGTTGCTGTTTTTAGGGTTCCGTACCAAAAGGTAAAACGATAACCTTTTGCAGAGACCTCGCTTTGCATCCGTTCGTCCATCCGCCTATCATCAGGTTGTATCATAAGAACGATGACACCTAAAAAGATGAACATTTCACAGTTTGTACATATCAGTTGATGCTACGTCAACAAATACTCATTATCATTATTTACCTGCCCTTATCGCATTATTTGCTGTCCCGTTATATATTTGGTGATAAGGTCGGTATGCAGAATATATTATGTTAACGGTGCCGAACCCTTCGTGTGCGAGTCAACCTCGTAGTTGGCCGCCTTTTTATTTTAAGAGAGGGAATATTTTGTCGGAGTTCATCACTATTTGCGTTATTTGTGACGTTATTTGGGATCAAAGGCGTGTAATGTCTGTCTGCATTTAGGATTATATAATATGCCTTAGAAGTCACAATGGTCTTAATCACAGGTCATAAGGGTCATCATGATACACAAATGTTTGCTGCCTTCTCAAATAAGTTTTAGTAGAAAAGGAAATACATTGTTTGTAAAAATTTTAACCGTCTAGCTTTCACTGTTTATGACAGACGGACGAATAGCGGCATTGAAGTAATAGGGTCTTATTTTACCCACCGATAGGGAGTCCTAGTCCTAGTCCTTGTCCGTGTGGACATCCTCTGTGAGAGACGGAAAACTCGAAAGTAAACCCTGTGCCAACACGCCTGGTCAGCACGGCATAGTAGACCATAATCCCTCCCAAAGTGGAGGAGGCCCGTGCTCAACAGTGGGACGTAAATGGGCTGGAGAGAGAGGGAGTCCTAAAAATACAAAAAAATACATTTACAATTAGACTTACATATTCAAGCAGTAGTTTAGTGAATGCCTTAACAGACCTATGATTCAGCTAATATCCATACCGTACGGGATAGCAATTTTGTGTGTCAGTAAAGACCATGTGTTTTAAAGTTTACTAACACGATCACGTGATGTAAACATTGACATGCGCTCGCACAGTTATATAGCTGTTATTTTCTTCATGTTGGTAGTTCTGTGAGTGTATAACCCTTCGAGGTAGGTGCGTTGAAAATAAAATTAGTTTAGGTTTATTATTGTTTTGAAGGGGGAGGGGGCCTTCATTGAAACAATCATAAATAGGTACCTAGTTTATTCATGTATTTGTACAATAAATGTATGTGTAAAGGTTATTCTTAAACGTGAGACCCTGTAGTTGGTAAAATCTTTTTAATCAACTTGTTCAAAATTTAAATGGGTTTCGTATTTGCTATTGGGTCTCTCATTAATAAATAAATAACCCTAGACCCTAAGGTCCTAGGCCATTTATGGCACGGGGGAGTGGGGGAAGAATTGGGCTGAAGCCACAAACACCTCATGCCAACGCTCATGTATTTTTGTCATCTAGAATTTGGTTTAAAAATGACTCGCATTACAATCATATTTTTAAAATTTATTAGTTTTAAATAATAGGTGGATAATTTTAGACACCGAAGAAACGTAAAATTATTAAATACCTAACTGTTATCAAAATATAAAAAAAACCCAATTTGTTCAATAAACATCGTTAAAAAAATTGCAGAAACACGCATTCTGCGCTACCTAAAAATGTAATATTGATTTTATTTTGTGAATTCTCCATGAAAACCGACCAAGCGGTGTTGTAGAGCGAGCGAGATGGAAATAAATTAGTCATTGCCATCGTTTGGCTTTCGTGTGTGAGTGACTTTTAAGACGCCCCTTTGAGCAACACAAAATAAATTCATTCTCTGTCACGGAAAGACGAAAACAAACAGTGCTTTAATAAATGACGTTAAAATGGCGGCACCATCAAATGGTAGTGGAAATTTGGTAGAGGAGTTCGAAGAGTCTTTTCAGGTAAGTTTTAATTTACTAGTTAGTTTCTTTTGTTTACATTATCTCCCTAATTTTCATTCATAACCTCTACAAAATACACGATACGTCAATGTATACGCAATACGCAAGTCATGATTACCAACATAACAGAAAAACTTTAATCGTGGACAACTGGGTGTTGCTATTAGCTAGAAGCTTCATATGCTAAAAATATACGCGAGACAGAAAGATTTTTTGGAAATTCGTGTGTACGTGACCCACATTTAACTATGCGGCTTCTAGTGACTCTAATACTCTACTGCCGTGAAGGGATTTTGTTGCAAGCGCCAAGCGCATTTTGATTGTGTCGGCCATTTTACTGATAATGTTTTCACATTGTAAAGAAATATTTATCGTGAGTTTGATAACATAATTAAGGGACTTAAAACTATATTGTGTTACGTTGTGTTGGATAATCCTATAAAAAACCATGAACGCTATTGAATGATGGTGTAATAATGTTAAATGTGTGTTGAAAGTGTTGATTGATTTTTCGTGTTTGTGTTCGTGCTAAAGACCATGTCGGTGATTGGGGATGACGCTGGAAGTAATTCGGGAGGAGTTGCCATACAGGTATTCCGCCCAACATGGGAGGAATTCAAGGATTTTAACAAATACATACAGTATATGGAGTCGAAAGGTGCTCATAAAGCAGGACTTGCAAAAGTGATTCCTCCACCAGAATGGGTTCCTCGTAAGAGTGGTTATGATTTAAATCAGTTGAATGTGACAATACCTTCGCCTATATGCCAGGTGGTGACTGGAAAGCAAGGTTTGTTCCAACAAATTAATATCCAAAAGAAATCGATGACTGTGAAACAATTCGCTGTTATGGCTAACTCGGCAAAATATTGTACACCTAGACATTCTAGTTTTGATGATTTGGAGAGAAAATATTGGAAAAATGTTACTTACGTGGCTCCTATATATGGAGCTGATGTTAATGGGAGTATCACAGACCCTGATGTTAAAGAATGGAACATTAATCATCTAGGTACAATTCTTGATTTTGTGAACTCCGATTATGGCATAGAAATTGATGGAGTGAACACTGCTTATTTGTATTTTGGTATGTGGAAGACCACATTTGCATGGCATACAGAAGATATGGATTTATATTCAATTAATTACCTTCATTTTGGTGATCCTAAAACATGGTATGCTATACCTCCTGAACATGGTAAAAGATTTGAGCGTATTGCAGCTGGTTTCTTCCCGACATCTGCTAAAACTTGCCAGGCATTCTTAAGACACAAAATGACGTTAATTTCTCCACAAATATTAAAACAATATTCAGTTCCAGTAAATAAGGTTACACAGGAGGCCGGGGAGATTATGATAACCTTTCCTTATGGTTATCATGCTGGTTTTAACCATGGTTTCAACTGCGCTGAATCTACTAACTTTGCAGCTCCAAGATGGGTTGAGTATGGCAAGCGAGCTAACCAATGCACATGTAGTAATGACATGGTTAAGATTTCAATGGATACATTTGTTAAGAGATTCCAACCAGATCGTTATGAGTTGTGGTTGAAAGGACAAGATATTGGTTGTCATCCTGAGCAACCAGAAAGAATGGTGCCCGCACCTCATCCCTCTGGCCGAGATATTCTTTGTAATAAGAATAATACGGAGCTACCGGAATCTTTCATTGAGGCTGAAGAAGAAGGTCTGAAGAAAAAGAAACGTCACCCACTACATTTGAAAAGAGCGATGGCTAGTAAGAGTATATCTGAGGGGGCAATCGCTGTGTCCATCCTTGGGCATGATGTGATGGATGATGATGAGATGACAATGGCTGAAGGTGATCTGGATATGATGACTTCAATGAAACGACCAAATTTACCATTACAACCAGATGAAACTCAGCTAGATGCTTTGGAAGATATATGGCTGAAAGGAGATGAAATGGATCCATCTGAAGCTCAAATACCTGATGTAGGATATATTGATTCTGATAAAGATTCCGATTACGGAGCTCCAAAGAATAAAAAGAATTCAAAGACAAGGAAAAAGAGGAAAAGTAGTACTCGGAGTAAGGTGAAGAAAGAGAAAGATTCTGATGAGGCTGCTGTACCTAAAGAACCAGAAGAAAAAGACGAAGAGAAACAGAATGATGCAACTGAGCTAAAAGATGAAAAGCCTGTAAATGAAAAGAAAAAGATTTCTTCTCCCTCAAAAAGAGGCAGAAAAGTGCAATCAAAGAAGTTATCTCAAGAACAAATGGATAATATGGCAGCATTGCTCACCAACTGGGATTCTCCTCATGAAATTGAAATACCAGTATTCAAACCTGCATCACCTTTACCTGATCCTCTGAACTCAAGTTCAGAAACAAAAATAGAATCAAATAGTAGTAAAGTTATAGTTGAAAATGTACCTGAAATAAAACAAACTAAAAAACAACCTAAAAAACGGAAATCCTCCATCAAAAGTGACAAAGAAACTAATGTTGATCCAACTACATCAGCATCTCAATCACTAAGTACAGAAACTAAACCCAAAACTGATTTAATTCATAAAATACCATCTACAATATCATCAGAAATAAAACAAGAAACAAAGAAAAGAAAATCATCAAGTAAAACTGATAAAGAAAAATCGGAAAAGCCTAAAAAAGAGAGAGCTAAGAAAGAACCAAAGTCTGATACACTTCAAAAGGAAAAAAGACCAAGAAAGCCAAGAACACCTAAAAAAATAGATCCCTCACACTATAATAACCCACTGGAGTCTTTGGATAGCTTGATTAAGCCAAAACAATTTGCTTATCCAAGTAAAACTCCCAATAATATACTTAGAAATCCTCCATCAACATTTGCACGTGTACCTTACAGTTCTAGTATACTTAGTAATACCTACACATCAGCAAATCGTTCCTTATTTGGCCATCCTCGCCTTCATCCTCCGCAAGTTCGTCCACCGCATTCATCACCACCAAAAATGATACCATCAACAGCAGTTCCTTCAAATCTGTTCCCGAAAAAGGAAAAGCAATACACAAGCATACACCTAGATAGTAGTTTACGAGTACCCGTAATTCAGCCTATAAATAAAAATCCAAGTGCATTTGAGGGTGAATTCCATAAATTTATGTCAAATAAAGACACTAAATCAGTTATACCGGTCACAAAAGAACCGGTTCGAGTCAAAATGGCAAAACCGAAGAAAACGATTGTAGAAAAAGTTGATTCTCCACAAAAAGAGGAGTTCCCTATGCCAACTGGTCAGTATAATGACTCTATATTTTTAAATCACAATGCGCCGAAGGATTACCGTATGTATGTCAACGAGCAGAGAATGCCCTCACCAAGTCCGTCTAGTCCATGGAGGCAAGATTATTACCAACCCAACATCCCACCAATGGGACTACAGTACCCACAAACGAATGCAAACGAATATTTCAGTAATCCATACCAACAGTGGTATAGTTATCCGAAATAAGAGTAAAATAATTAGTTTTAGGTAAAAATTTTGTTTTTTGTGTCAGTAAAAGCAATGATTTGGAAATCTGTATTATTAATTTGACTGCTATTAATTTATTAAGAAGAAAAATTGCAATTGCTAAGTAAAATTTTTTTAGAGCTATGATTTATTTCAGAGTAATTATATTTTTGTTTTACTTTTGGCGCGATTAGGAAATGTGGCTAGAAAAATATAACACGCGCCATATTTTAAAAATCGTTATATAAATCGACAATATGAAGCACAGACTACAAACTACTAGCTTTTTGGTCGTTGTCTTAACAAGTAAAGCACACAAACACTTGAATACACAAGGATTTAATTTATTTTGTATTTGGTAATTTATTTCTGAATCATAAATATAATACATACTATTTAAATAAAACTACTTTTTACGGATTTAGACGCGTATATTTGTTTTAAATTTTGGCCCGACGTTTCGGAGATTTTGCAGTCACCATGGTCACGGGTGAACGGGCCAAAATTTAAAACAAATATACGCGTCTAAATCTGTAAAAAGTAGTTTTATTTAAACAGATGAGTCACGCAAGTGTTAGAAAATAATACCTACATACTAATTTAAACTATGTGTGTGATATTTAAGTTTAGTTAATATTTCTTCATTAATAATAAAGTGTTAGATTAATTATTTATTATATTCATAGCTAAAATTGTAATCTGATTAAATGAAAATGTAATTGTTAAAAATAAAAATCAGGTTAACCAATTTTCATGATATTTAAATACATATTGGATAAGTTTGAGAATTGGTTGGTGGATTTAATCAGTTATTCCAAACCCAGTTAGCCTTGAGGGGTTTTTCAGTGACGCAAGTGAAACTGTAGGACACTGCTAATGGACAAAAATTTTTATTTCCTAAAATGCTTTTAAAAAATAACTTCATTAGGGAGCTAGAATAATTTTAGGCAAAAAATCTTATTTTAGTACTTTTTGTATTGAGAAAATACTTACTCTGAAATATTTCATAGCAAATTGCACTAATCATAAACTTTTATGATTAGTGCAATTTATTGTTAAAGATAAAATTTGTTGCAACTATCTAATAACTATTATGTGTATAAGAAAATTGTTTGAATCAAGCAATTCAGATGTAATTGCATTTTGATTATTGTTGATGCAAGTGTTATTTGTGTGTCAAGTGACTGATAGGATAATCTTATATATAAAAAAAATCGATTGCTGTTCGTTAGAAGGGCTCGAGAAAGACTGGACCCATTTAGATTTTGGTCTAGAAATATTCGTAAAATTCCAGGGAAGGTTTAAACAGTGACCAAATATGTGGAGATCTAAAACTCCAACCGTACGGAGTAGCGCGCATCAGCTAGTTGATACATGAACATTTTAAAATAAGAAATAGAGGCGTCTAAATTCGTACTGTGTTTTTTGCTGGTATTTGCTAGAATAATGTTTTTTTTTGCTTGTTTTTGATAGAATAATGTTTTTTGTTGTAAATTCGTACTTTTGTGCAAATGTTTGTCCCATTTGGAAATCGAATCCGCGCTCAAAGCCACTCTGTCGCACTGTACCCTGCATAACGTTATTATTTATAACACAGAAAATTAATATTTGCATTAACAGTAATCAAAATGCACTAAAGCCCTTTAATTCCTGGTATAAAATTTTTAATTTAGTCATAAAATTTTATCCTAGGGATGTCTTAGAGCATTAATCCACCAGGAGTTGTCAATAACAGGCGACCCTCGCTGAAAATGTTACAAGGGTAATGCTAATACTGTCGTCTCTAACAGCTATTTTCAATAATCCATCTACGATTACGGATAGATTGTTATCCTCGTTTACCAGTTGAATATTTCTATCTCCTGTCAAATTTTCAATATAGAATGCCATCATCTGTAGCTTACTGATATGCAAGTAAGGACAAAAGTTTAGATTAGTCTGACTTTGAGAGTAAGAATCGAGGATAGATACAATATTGAAATTGGCTGTTAGTGTATAGGCAGATTTTGTGGTGTGGGGCCAGTGAAATTATGTTATATGGTCTTATTCATAATGACTTATCGGAGGTTTAAAAATTCGCTAAAATTGTCAAAATTTTTTATTCATAAGTCTTTTTATGATAAAATGTTTATTATCTCTCCGATAAAGTTATTGTTTAAACCTCCGATGAGTCATTATCATTAAGACCAATGTGTTTAGTATGCTTTACTTCAGCACCCCACCAACCGGGCAGTATATTTTTCAAAGAAAACAACGTGTGTAACAGCTCCTGTTGGTTTAATACTCAAAGATAAATATACAAATAATGTTTTATTCTGTAAAAAAATAGATTTGCCACAAGATTTTTGTATGTCAATAATTTTCACATAGATGTAGTTAATTATTAAACTAAGAGAAATATAATTTTATTTCATTCAGAGTTTTAATTTTTTATTTTGACAATTTTTAGATCAGAGTTTCGCAACATGGTGGTGTTGACCCCATTTAGATCTGTTCATGGGGGAAGTTGTTGAATGGGGGCAATTTTATTTTTGATTACTACGCGCATAGTGGGTCTTCTTTTAATCCATTAATTGTCCAGAATCTTTGGTCTAAATAGATGAACTATGGTTTAACTGCACTCCTAGAAATTTTTAGTTTGAATGATCTAATTTTCTTATTAATTGTTTATTGTTTCGTGCAGTTCGTATTCTCTGACGTTGAGATGAAATGCAGTTGATGTTGCAATCGTAGCATAACTGCTTGGAATTTCGAATCTTTTTGTCGCACTTGATCTTTAATGATTTGAAATGCAAAACAGTATAAACTCACTTTTTCTGTATTTTATTCCGTCGTTTTTTTCATTACTTGTCATTAGAGACGCTGTAGCGAAATGTTACTTTATGTTGTGCGACAAATAAACTCGATGCTATCCGTAAATGAGTGGTTCTACACGACATATTTTAAAGTCTGAAGTTGAAAAAATGCATTCGTTCTGTCTAGAAATGATCCTAAAATAATTAACCAAGATGAACTTAAAGATTGTTAAAGACTAGTAGGATAAATAAAGCCTTTAGCATTTATATCAATATACTGTAAGAGTTCATATTGTCATAGTATTTATACATTTGTTAACCAGTTCAAATAAAACAGGTCTATTCCCAATTTTAGACTCGTTTGGACAAAAATATTGACATTAACATCTTGACGACCCTGAATAGTTAATATAATCAGGAATATAATTTAGCTATTTTAACTTTGAGAACCGTAGTAGTTCTGAGTGACGTTACAAGTCGTAATGGCAAATAAGAAGGAAATTCCAGGTTAAGTATTTGATTCAAACATGCTTGAAAATATCTCTATAAACTAGGTGTTTAAGAGGCACAGTTTGTCTATTACTTAAATTGTCAGAGGGGATAGGTTTGACTTTAATACATACTTGCACTTTCCTAAGTTTGAAAGCCAGCGCTTGGTAAAAACATTGTTTGTATTGCTGTAGTTTTATTAAAATACATTTTAAATGTAAAATGTATTTTGTCCTTAACCAGTATCAAACCCACAAACAGACGTATGTGTGGTCAAAAGTCAACGTCATAACACAGTAGTGTGTTATGACGTTGACTTTTGACCACACAAGGTGCAAGGTAGAGTTCGTTCACCCGATCAGCTGTTTCATTCAGTCTCTCTAGGTCAATGTCGTCCACTGTACTACGATTCTCAAAGTTATTTTTTGCTCTGATATTCCATAGTATGATATGAAATTAACTCTTTACTGAAATAAGGATTGATTTCCCATTTATGGTCTAACATCTACGCGTCAAGTTTTTTCATTGTTTCTCGATGTACTAGTAGGTTTATTTTGCATTTATGCTGGGATAAGTGGCAGAAAGCCTTCGCTAGGAGAGGAAAGGGGTCATATTGACAAATGTGTTGCGTGAGAAGTAAGAAATGTTAACTTAATTTATTGGTTTAGATATTTTAATTACTTTAGGGGTGACAGTTACCTCTGAGTGACTCTCGAGTTAATAACGTATTTTTCTTTTTCTAAGAGGTATTATTTCTGAGAAATAGAAGGCGTTTCAACTTAGAACTTTGAGAAACTTGCTAGTATTTATTAATAAAATTCCGATAAGCAATATGACAGTGATACTCTAAAGTTGTCTTGTTAATAATGAAAATATGTCTTGTTTTTTTTTATTTATTACATTTTGGGTTCTGGGGTTTTATGAGATCGTTTATGGTTTCAACACCCGAGAATCCTTCAAGGCTATGATCAACATTTAAATAAACGTTATAGTAATCGATATTAATTAATGGGTAAATAGCTTTATGTAAATAAATATTATACTTAATTACACATTGGTACTAATTCTATGTGCACATTTAAACTAAACTAAAAAATTAAAGTTGATAGTGTCAAAATATGTATCTATTATTTTTTATTTTGTTGTACACATAGTCCTTTGAAATGTTACAATTTTAGGACCGAGTGTTGCATTTCTTAAAGGACGCAATTTTATTTTTGGAACATATGGGGGAGAATTAGAAATAAATAGTAAAGTTATACGAATTTAACAAAAATCATGTAAGAATATATTTACAATAAAAAAAAATCAAAAATAAGTTCAGAATTTCGTTTTGATCGGATTCTCATGAACATTGACGAACCCGGTCAACTTCGGAGCGCTGTAACAGCGTTTTAAATGGATTAAATAAAAAAAATATAGGGAATTTTTTTTGTCAAAAGATCCTCTACAAGATTGGTCTGAGGTGTTCTTTTTTTGTAAAACGCATAAAACGACAGTACCGAGCAAAAAATAAACTTTTATAAAAAAAATCTCATTGCGTCCTCTAAGAAATGCAAAGCTCATGTATTTTTGCTCATTTCAATGGCCAAAAATTTATATTAATTACAATTTTATCGTTAGTCTATAATACACAGTTTTTATAATAAGAAAGTTCAGTTAAGAGGATACCAAAAAAGCTTCGTGCATTTTTCTACGTACGAAGTTTTCATTGTTTCTTTAGATTGAATGGCTAGAGCTCTAATTTTTAAGTATATGTTTTTTCAATATATGATCTAGGATCGCATAAACTCAGAAACGCGATTGAAAAAAGTTTCCTCGATAGAAAATCTTAGCGAAACAACCTCTCTAATTTTTAATTTTTTTCATTTGTCGGTCTATTATCGCGTATTAACTAATGAAATAACTTTAAAAACATAAGTAACTATTATATATAGAAACACGTCAATCAGAACTAAAATATATTTACTTAGTAGATTTTGAGTAAACAAAAAAAATATCCCTAATTCTTCATTTCTATACCTACTAGCTGTGTTAAGGGCCTACATCAATATTATCGTATATCATCGCCGACACGTACATATTAACACAGCCAGTAGGCACAGAAAATGAAGAATTAGGGATACTTTTCCTATTTACTCAAAATCTACTAAATATATTTTAATTCTGATCCACGTGTTTCTATACATAATAGTTACCTATGTTTTTAAAGTTATTTCATTAGTTAATACGCTATAATAGACCGACAAATGAAAAAAATAAAAAATTTGAGAGGTTGTTTCGCCAAGAATTTCTATCGAGAAAACTTTTTTCAATCGCGTTTCTGAGTTCATGCGATCCTAGATCATAATATATTGAAAAAACATATACTTAAAAATTAGAGCTCTAGCCATTCAATCTAAAGAAACAATGAAAACTTCGTACATAGAAAAATGCACAAAGCTATTTTGGTATCCTCTTAATATGTACATGTCGACGATAATATTGATGTAGGCCCTTAACATTACCAGATTTTGTTATTTGCTATTAATTTAAAATTTTTAGTTAAAGTTAGTTGTCCGCGTAGAATCGGTACCATTGTTCATCTAGTCCCAAATTAAGCTGTAATTTGGGTTAAATATAGCTGTAAAATTTATTGCTTGGTAATCTGTAAATACGATTGATTAAATAAGCTCACCACCTATTGTTATTGTCATTCTTTCTTCTAATTTAGGTTTAAACTTTTTGGATTCCTGTTACATACGTAAAGATGTATCAGCGGTTCCCAAACTTATTTTATCTACTGCCCACTTTGAGAATAAATTATATTTTAACGCCCCCATTTTCTTCACCTACTTAAAAATCGCTATACCTAACCCCCTTTTTTCTGTCAATTGCCTCGTTACAGCAGACCTTTTACAATTTTTTATAGCCAAAATCTATAAAACTACCTACCTACGCATATTGCAGGCATGAAAATGCAGATTAAAGAATTTAAGTTTCATTTTAAAACATTCTTTTTATTTAATATTTTTTTATTTACTCCTGGGGCATTAACATCCATCAATTTGCCCCCTCTAGCCACGCTCTTAGGGGCTACTTAGTAAGAATTGTATATAGGTTAATTTTAAACACAATTTAATTACCTCTATTTGGCATAGACGGTGCCTTGCAATAATATTTTATACATGCATACCTTTTATAGACTATTAGAAGAAAATGCAATAGTTTTAATCACGTTAAATAGATGGCGCTGTTTACATGTATGTAAACAGCGCCGTCTAGAATTCACAAGCATAATGTTGAACCATAAATACATGCAGTTTAGGTATTTCTTTTTTATTGCTGTTAGAAACTAGTTTTAACATTTTATTCGTGATAGAACACAAGACACCTTATTTTCAATAAGCTAAATATTTTGCGCCACAAGTATGTAAGCAACGCCATCTAGTGTTTACGCGGATAATTTTAAACCTTATTTATTATACGGTTTATGTTGATTTTGCATTGTGGAATAGCGAAAAGCCAACCATATTTTCAAACGCGTTCAATAGACGGCGCTGGTTTTAGTATTCACAAGTATAAATTTAGTCCATAAATTATTATTAGGTTGAATTTTGTAATTGTTACAAAGTGGATTTCCGATCAATGCTTCAGACGTTATATAAGAGCTAGTGTTAATATTATTAGAAATTATTTCGTAAATTATTTAAAAACTGTTAAAATTAAGAAAGTAAATGGGACATGGGGGTCTAAAATATAATTAAATTATAATTATAAATTGTAATTTTCACTAGAATGTGTGTATGTGTTCCCGTTTTAAATAAAAATTAATAGAATATTATTGATTTCTGATTATTCCCTTTCAACCGCCTCTCTTCAGAGTATTAAATGTCCCACTACGAAAGTTTGGAAGCTATTTATATAACGACTATAACGTAAGCCTTATTCCGCTATGTATGGACATGAGACAGGGTCGGACTGAGTCTGATAGGCCCGTATGTCTGACCTCAAGTCTGCAGCTCGAGATTAAAGGATGTTGTACAGCCAGGGACTCAAGAGGGGCCCACGCAAAGGGCTCTGGCTGGCAAATGCCATTTTGAATGTTTAATTATGAGCAGCCCGAGGCTGTATATGTAAATGAAACATAGGTAATTAATGCGGCCTTGTGGCGGACTCGACTAGGGCACGACCAGTACCCGGAGCCGACTTATGCCAAACTAGTGACACGGGCCTTTAATGCCAATCCTTAATCAAGAGGTGGTAGTCTTCCGAGATCTTTATTTCTGCGACTTTTTATCCCTTTTGTTCTTATCCTTTCTTGTTCGATCGTGTTCGTATCGAGTTGCCACCTCTTATTAAGGATTGGTCTTTCATTGATGCAAGTGTGGAAGTTTCCTCTTTAACGCATTTAGGGGTGCGTGGGATACTGGTCAACCAGCGAGGTACTTGTACCTGTAAGGGCCCGTGTCAATAGTTTGGCAAAAGTCGGCTCCGGGTACTGGTCGTGCCCTAGTCGAGTCCGCGACAGGCCTTTTCTTAGATCTATCTAATATAAAATTTTATAGATATAGATCAAGCCGTTTTGTAAGAGTTCCATAGCAATGCAATAATTCAACGGGCTTCGTGGTGGAGTGGTTCATGTAACGGATTGCCGATCACGAGGTCGCGGGTTCGATTCCCGCTTGGGACAATGATCTGTGTGATATTTATAATTGTTATACAAATATTTGTATTGCGTCTGGGTGTTTACTATCTATTATAAGTATGTATTTACAAAAGAGAAGTAGTTTATGTATTATATCCGTATTCTGGTACCCATAACACAAGCATAATAAGCTTATCTTGGGACTAGAGGACGTTGTGTGAAATGTCCATGAATATATATTTATTAATAATTGACGATCAGAACCGAAATTTACCTATTATAATAGTGCCCACGGTGTCAGTCACTGTTCTCATGGGAAAACCTCTTTTTCTCCAGCCCATTAACATCCCACTTTTGAGCACGGGCCTCCTCCACTTTAGGAGGTATTATGGGCTACTATACTGCGCTGACCAGGCGTGTTGGCACAGGATTTAGTTCGAGATTTCCGTCTCTCACAGAAGACGTTAACTGCATAAGTTGTTCCTTAGCTGGCTCTTACAACACCCTTGGAAAGAAATGGGGTGGTGACATTTGTATTCTTAATCCGTTACCACACAGACGAAGACAAGAAAATCCTATTTCGATATGCAAACATAGACGTAACATACAAACAAACATAGGCATATTCTATTCTCTGGAACACCAAATGACTTTCGTCATTTTACTTTTATTTTGTTAGCGGTGGAGTTCTACATTGAACAAAGTTGAATATAACTTGCCGGGTGAATTCGCCTGGTTTCAGCTAGACTGCGTTTCCACTATCTGGTAAATCTGTGATTGCAGGCATGTTTGAACGTGTTGACGAAGCAGGAGGCCTCCCCTTGCGTTGAGAAAGAGGAGGTTAAGGTGGAAGTGGAAAGGTTTATAGACCTGGCCAGACAAATGGAGGCGTTCTTCTTGCAGAAGAGGTGAGTTTGAAGATTAGGAGACTGGGACATTAGCGGTATGTGCTCTGAGTAGCCTGAGTCTTGGAGCATGTAGCTGGCTATATGCTCTAAACCCTGAGTAACAGTGTATCATCCCTAACACACTTGATCAATTTCTTTGGTTTTCCACTCTGTTTCTATCGACATTCAATCTATGTTCGCCGGTTCGATTCCCGCACAGAATTTGTGTGATATCTGTATTTATAACACAGATATTTGTTCAGTAAATGTGTGTTTGTTATGCCTTTGGGTTTTTTCTATCTAAAAAAAGTATTTATGTGCAAAAAATAGTTTGTTATTTATTTATTTATTTATTTATGTATTCCGTATACTGTTACCCATAACACAAGTAATAAGCTTAGCTTGGGACCAGAGGACATTAATACTACATAATAATAATAAATACTCATGGACATTTCACACAACGTCCTCTGGTCCCAAGCTAAGCTTATATGCTTGTGTTATGGGTACCAGAAGACGGATAGAATACATATACTACTTTTATTTTGTAAATACATACTTATTTTACATAGTGAACACCTAAATATTCATTTATTTTAACTTTTCCCGGCCCAATTACAGATTCCTTTTGTCTGCTATGAAACCTGAACTCCTCGTGAAGGAAGACAATAATGAGTTGAAGTGTGAACTGCAGAGGAAGGAGGAGTTGCTCAGGAGGCATTATGACAAGATCAGTCAGTGGCAGAATCTCCTCGCAGATCTGCAGGTGGGAAAAGTAATGACATTTTCTTCTATACTTACTTATTAACTATGAATTTGTGTATTTATTTACTTGTATGTTTATTTATCTGTGTGGCTCTTATTTGTGTGACTATTTTATCCGTGTGAAATTGTCTGTGTGACTTTTATTTTTGTGAATTATTTTATTTGTGTGGCACTTTTTATGAACCTAGATTAGTAACACCTATCTTGGTGTATACGTTATCCAAAGAGGTTATTTATCTCTCTGTGTGTGTGTGTGTGTTATTATTGAAACTATTTTATTATTTGTTCCCTATTTTATCCCGTGACTCTTTTCCTTGTTTTTATTTTATTTGTGAACCTAGGTATCTTGAGTGTCTGGTTTAATTGTGTTCCTATTTATCAGGTCTGTTTATTTCTGTTTTTTATTCGTGTGGCTCTTTTCTCTGTGTTTATTTTAACCATTATAGTCCAGTCAAATTACGGCTGAGAATGGGAAAAATAATCACTAAAATACCTAGTTTGGGAATTATGAAGGATCGATCGGGGGGTGTATTCTGAGCTTATATTCCAATTTGAGGGAATCTAGGGAGGTCAGCTCAAGGTCATTTCGATGAAAACGCGTTTAATTCGATATCTCGAGAACGGTTAGTGTTAGGCAAAAAAATTGTAGAGACCTTTTCTCTTTTAAATTAAATTTACTAACTTTTTTATCCGAAACTTATTTTTTATCATCAATGTTTTTCAATATGTGATATAATATGAATTTGATTTTGAATTTATCTGTGTACATGTTTAAATGAGTGATTTGCTCGTGAGATCGTTTATCTACTGTTTTTATAGTCTGGCTAATTATTGAGTCTATTATGTATTTTCTATGTTAAAATATCGTTTTGTAAAACTAAAATTTAAATTTCACGTGTGCCTAACACTTTAGTGACAGTTTCTTGTCACGTTTGTTAAATAAAACTGTATGTTGACTGTAATATTATGTTAATGCAAGGATTATGATTCTGTAATCGATATTGTATCAACAGGGCCACACAGTGTACAATAAGTGTCAGCAACAACAGCAACAGAGCAGCCAGCAACAAGTTGTGCAACAGGCTGCAACACAGCAACATGTTGTACAACAAAGTGTTCAGGTAGTGTATTTATAGGGTATTCTTTTGGCTAACCGGGCCTTGAGCTTGACAGTGGCATTCTGTCGCATCAAATCTTAACCTCTCTCTCTCTACAACCTATTGACGTCCCACTGTTGGGCACGGGTCTCCTCCACTTTGGAAGGGATTATGTTCTACTAGGTACATCCCGCTGACCAGGCGTGTTAGCATAGGGTTTAGTTTCCGTCTCTTACAGATAATGTTATCTCTGTACAGTAACTTTTTTTCTGCTTTATTTAAGTTTGTTTTCGATCTAACCTCTAACATGGTTATACCCAGGCGCAACAGATGGCAGCAGCTGCGGCCGCACAACAAGCCGCGTTGCAACAACAAGCCGTAATGCAACAACAGCAGGTACCGAGACCACAACACCCTCCTGCTTACCCTGCAACACTGCCTAGACGATAGACTATGTACCTATATTCTTCGATAGGCACGTGACCTAGACCCCGAGATTATTGAGCAGGCTTATCTTCACTGGGTCGGGGCCCCGCGATTATTGAGGCCCCATTGTCCTATTGTGCTCACAGGTCCAAGTATAGTAAAGTAACAGACTAACTCTAGTGTCAATTCTGTGACCACTATCAATTTAAGTGTTTTACTTTCATTTAGTTGTGCAAGGAGAATTGCAAACAATAGACCATAAATTCCTTTACATTATTTATCCCTTGAAATTTTCAGAGGCGTAATTTTTTTTTTCTCTCCGGCCATTTCAGGGTTGGGTTCTCTTTGTAATGATTTGATTAACAATCATAAACACAACATAATGAAAAATCTTTTTAAAATTATTATTTAAGTACGTGTTTCCCGCCATTGCAAATATCGAGTAATTATTATTAGACTATTCTTTAAGTTTTTTTTTTAATCGCTATTATCCCTACCGGGCCATGGCTGTGCCTTGAGCGTTACCATGGACCCCTCATAGGAGGCCCGATTCGATAGGTGGAGCATTAGGTCCCCCGTCCACAGGGCCACATTACCCTCTGTCACGACTGGGGCGGCAGGTCCCTGCCTCGTCGGGGGGGTTCTTTAATTACACCTTTAATTGTTAAGACACATTTAGTTCGCTTAAGTATTAAAATTTTTTGATTCTCTTACTAATTTTGTAATTCGTTTGTAATCACATTTAACTTTTTTTTTTTGTGTAAGTAGTTACTGCCGACTTTTTTTTTATTAATGTAGTCGCAATATAATATTATATTCTGTAATAAATCATAACTTTTTTAATTTTGGCTACTTTTTTGTTTCTTTTTGTCACGTAGATTAATTTTAGCACATTTTATGTTCTATAAAAGCAGGTGATTATTTAAAAGTAATTAAAAGTTGATGATATTATTTTTGTTTTTTTTTTTCTGTTCCTTACACAGCTTTACATTTTATTTTTCAATATGGCAACACAAGGTATGTAGAATTTTTATTTAATTTTGCTTTTTAATTGGAATGAAAGTAGAAATTTGTTTGTTGAAAATCATTCTTGCTCTTTGTAAAATTATACTTCTTTTGATGTGATAGCTAAAAATGTTGACAATAAATTCTTGTTTTTATTTCAATGTTTATAACTAGAGGTGATCGTTATATTAGATAGCTGATAAAATAATCTAATATTTATTAATAATCATTCAACCTATTATTTATTACAACTGGCAAGCGTTATTTATGTTGTGATTTATTTTTTATTTTTATTAGTTAAGACCCATTCATTATACACACAACACATCACATGCACTATTCGAAACGAAACGGAACGTCCCATACAAAGTCGATTGCACTTGGCAGTATAATATTTTTGTCACCTACCAAATTATACTCTAAGGTGACCGCATAAGAACTATTTCCGTTAAATAACAAAATGATATATTAGTTTGCCTAATATATTTATTAAATATATTATGCAAACTAATATATTTTGTTCGGCTAGAAGTCGATTGCACTTGGCAGTATAATATTTTTGTCACCTACCAAATTATACTCTAAGGTGACCGCATAAGAACTATTTCCGTTAAATAACAAAATAATATATTAGTTTGCCTAATATATTTATTAAATATATTATGCAGTCACCTACCAAATTATACTCTAAGGTGACCGCATAAGAACTATTTCCGTTAAATAACAAAATAATATAACGATCTTAACTCTTATCTCTATAACGATAATCAAAACGGGTCGTTGTACGAAGCGAACTAATATATTATATAATATATTATAGCGTATAAAATAATAGGCGTTTTAAAAATAGCGTATCGTTATAACGCGTTTGCAATATATAGCCGTTGCGAACACTCCTATTTATAACTGTGGTTTGTAACGTATACAATAAATAGTTCATTTAACTATAATTTTGGGAAAGCGCGGGAAACATTTTTCTGGAAGGACGTGTTTTTCGTATAAAATTTTATTTTTTCAAATTTGATCAGTTTGAATTAATAGTACTGTGTAATTTAGTTTGTATACATGTTTCTATAGTTTTAATAAGTAATTTTAGTGTAGATCTTTTTCTTCTCTTCATCTTTCACCTGGATTTAGGGTAAGTTTTTTCTTATTGTTTCTCTTCAACAATGGATCCCCCAGGGGACCCTGGGGGAACTATCCCAGAGGTAGGGCATGTCGTAACTATTTACGACTGTTCTAGTATAGATACGGATGCATCTAGCATCCAAGATGGCAAAGTTCGGAGTCGTAAACGTACAGCCGCCGTACGTACATGTAAGCATGGCAATAAAAAAAGGACTAAGAGGCGACACGGTGAGGACAGAAACGATAAAAGTGATGATTGTGAGTGTATATCAGATAACAATTTGAGTAATACTTGTAATGATGACAAAATGTCCCAGTCTCATACAACTACAACTAATAATTTACAGGCCATTTCTGCGTCCACTGTACCTCAGACAGTTGCAAGGCTAGTGTACCAAAAATCTGACGCCTATCCATACATTATTCATATTCAGCGCAACCTAGAGTCTTCCAATGACAGTTCAACATTACATCCAATAACATTTGGAAAATTTTTAAAATCAAATGCTATTCAGCATGTTATCAATGGTAGTTTAAAGCGTATTGGTAGGAATAGGCTGTCCATTTCCTTTTCAGATTATAAGTCTGCCAATGAATTCATGGAAAGTGAGGCTTTAATAACATGTAACTACAGAGCTTTTATACCATCGTTTAATGTAACACGGATGGGTATTGTTAGAGGAGTGCCATCTGATTGGTCAGATGAAGAAATTAAAGATAATATTTCAGTTCCTATAGGGTGTGGGCCAATATTAAAAGTGCGTCGCCTTAAAAGAAAAGTGGTTGACAATGGGGTTGCTACACTGAAATGTACAGAATCAGTAGTTTTGACATTCGATGGTCAAACATTGCCAAAAAGAGTGTTTATGTGCTACACGTCATTGCCTGTAGATTTGTATATCTTCCCAACTATACAGTGTTTTAATTGTTGCCGTTTTGGGCATGTAAAGTCTTTGTGTCGCTCAACTCCCCGGTGCTATAGATGCGGTGAAGACCATTCGGGAGAAAACTGCACAGTTGATGAAGAACGAATTTTCTGCTGTCTTTGTAAGGGTCTTCATATGGCCACTAGTAAAAAATGTTTGGAGTTTGAGAGGCAACGCGCCATTAAAGAGTCAATGGCAAACAACAGCATTTCTTACTTTGAAGCTTCTAAATTACATCCTACTGTTTCTAAAATTTCTTACGCTGATACTCTTTTAAACAATAAACCTCTATTAACAAATCACTCTAAATCTACTCAAGATATAAACCCTATTCAAAATTCACAACCTTTCTTACATCCTTCTACTACTCAATCATACAAAAAAACTGTTATTTCTCAACGCGCAAGCTCACCTAAATCTTCACAGTCTACAGGTTATGACGTTGTGGCGCATAACAACTTAATAAAGGACTACAACATGACTTCATCACAGAACAACGGATGTGCTCTTAATGCACATGATAAGAACTCTAATACCTCTTTGACTGAAATTATTTTAATGCTCATTAAAATACTGTCTCAGTCTAGCACACTTTCACCGTCCAACGCTGCACCAATCATTACAGTTCTCTCACAATTATTCTCACAAATCAATAATGGACAACCTAACCAAAATAATACAATGGAATTGTAGAAGCGTTATTTCAAAAAAATCTGATTTAATTTTCTTAATTAATAAATATGATCCATGCATCATTGCCTTACAAGAAACTTGGCTAAAACCAAATACAATTTTTAAGATACCTGGTTTTGCGTGTGTAAGGGAAGACCGTGGTGATGGGTTTGGTGGAGTAGCCTTACTCGTCAAACATGGTGTTCCTTATACATATGTACCTATACCAACACACAGTAATGATTTCTCAATAATCGCAATAACCGTAAACAATATTTGCTTCATATCTTTATATATACCACATCCCTCTTTGTTTATTTATCAAAAAATAAGTGACATTATATCTAATATTTCTGTTTCTCACTCTATTGTTTTACTAGGTGATTTTAATGCTCAGCACCAATCTTGGGGAAGCACTAATACTAATACATTTGGAAACTTCATCATTGATATGTTGCATGATCAAAACTTATGTATATTGAACAATGGTGCCCCTACGCGTCGCACTGCTCCCAACGAAGCCACTAGTGCTCCTGATCTGTCGATCTGTTCTCCCAACTTGGCGTCCTCCTTAAACTGGTCTGCATTGTCGTCTTCCTTTGGTAGCGACCATTTTCCTCTTCTTCTTTCATTTCCCTTTCATCGTCGTCAGTCAGAGAAACGCTCTCCGCGCTTAAAATATAGATTATCAAATGCAGACTGGGATCTCTTCAAAGAAAAAATAGATGTTAAAATATTATCACTTCCTAATATAACACAAGACAATGAAGAGATTTGCGCTGAAGCACTTGCCATGGCCTTAATTGAAGTAGCAGACGAGACATTTCCAAAAAAGAATAATTCTTCTCGTTTCCTTCCGTCCCCTCCATGGTGGGACGCCGAGTGTACGGCAGCTATTAAAAGCAGAAAACTAGCAGAGCGTAAATATTGTCATTGTTCGACTGATGAAAATTTTGAGAATGTCATGCAAGCTATAAAATTTACTAAGAAACTTTTTAAACAGAAGAAATTTGAATCATGGAGATCCTTCTGTCTGTCTCTCTGTCCCAACACAAGCTCTTCAGTTGTCTGGAATAAAATAAGAAGATTTAAATCTGCCTTTAAAGATAATAATTCCCGTTCTGTCTTGCCTTTCCATTTAACAACACGGTTTCTAAACAAATTAGCCCCTCCTACTGCTCCTGAACTTATACCTCTTGTTCCCATCAGCGATTTTACTGGACTGAATGGTCCTTTTTCTATGACCGAGTTAATAGGAGTTTTGGCCAAGACCAAAGATTCCGCTCCAGGATTAGATGGAATCCCGTATTCCTTCTTTTCTCACCTTAATGACACCTCTCTGTCTTATTTCCTTAATCTTATCAATAATATTGTTTCCTCCTGCAATATTCCTTCTTCCTGGAAATGTCAAGATATTTTACCTATACTTAAACCTAACAAAGATCCGAACCAAAGCTGTTCATATCGCCCAATAGCGCTTTCATCAGTTTTAATGAAAATCACTGAACACCTTATTAAGAATCGTCTCGAATGGTTTATAGAGAGTAATAATTTATTGTGTAATAATCAGTTTGGATTTCGTCGCGGGAGAGGGACTATAGATAACATTAGTGTTTTAATTACTGACATTAGACTAGCTTTATCTAATAATCATTACTTACTTGCTGCATTTCTGGACATAACAGCTGCATATGATAATGTGGTTGTGTCAATTCTTTATAAAAAACTACAAGTTCTAAGAGTTCCTAGTATATTATCCAATTTTATCGTTACTATGTTGTCAGATAGATGTATAACTCTATCTGTAAATGACTCTACTGAAACCCGTCTTGTAAATTCTGGTTTACCTCAAGGATCTGTACTCAGTCCTATTTTATACAATATATACAGTTATGACTTAGAATCGTCTTTAGGCTCAGATGTTACGGTATTGCAGTACGCTGATGACTTGCTTGTATATTACTCTCACGAAAATGTAGAGGTTGCAGCAGACACGTTGTCGCATTCTCTATCTCTTCTTAAAAACTGGCTAGATTTTAATGGTCTTGATGTTTCAGCTGATAAAAGTGCAGTTATACCTTTTTCACGAAAGAGGTCACCCCCAGCAATTTCTGTTTATTATAATAATATTTTAGTCCCTATAAAACAACAAACTAAATTTCTTGGGGTAGTATTAGATGCAAAGCTTTCGGGTATTCCCCATTGCGAATATATAGTTAATAAGAGTGAGCGTTTATTGAACATTTTGAGATGTCTTTCGGGAGTCTGGTGGGGTGCCCATCCGTTTACACTTAAAATTTTATATAATGCCATGATTAGAAGTATTCTTGATTATGCCATTTTTTTGCTTACACCAGTTAATAAAACGGGACTAACAAAATTAGATGCGATCCAAAATAAGGCAATGCGTTTGATATGTGGAGCGATGAAATCTAGTCCGATAAACTGTTTACAGGTTGAATGCGTGGAATCTCCACTAGACTTGAGACGGCAATATTTATGTGACAGATATTTACTCCGTTGTCTTCAATTTGCCAAACATCCTTTACATAAATCATTAAAACTCTTAAATAATTCTACTAACACTACAAGTTATTGGTCACATAAAACTCTTCCATGCATAGTTTTAAGTTATCAAAGGTATCTCAATTTACACGCTCCTACTTGTAGTTATGTACAATATCCACTTTTTAACACAAATTTTGATGCTTTAAAATTAACTCCTAACATAAATCTTAATATAAATATCTGCAAAAGTGACGTCAATGCTAATACTAAATTCAACTTCATTAAAGACTGTCAGTGGGTAGACTGGCATCATATTTACACCGATGCGTCTAAGTGCTCCTCAGTGGGTAAAGTAGGGATTAGCGTCTACCATTCTCAATACAAAATCAGACAACAAATTAAACTTCCTCCAGAATCGTCAATCTTTACTGGCGAATGTTATGGACTATTTAAAGCTGTTGAATATATTAAGTTAGCAAAATTACAAAAATCTGTCATTTTTACCGATTCTAAAAGTGCCTTACAAGCACTTCATAACTACCCATTTAACTGTAAGTTAGTGTATCCTATAATAATTAGTATTAGAACCTTACTTGCTCAGTGTAGTGAGTTGGGATTAGAAGTTTCTTTCGTTTGGATACCTATCCATTGCAACATCTTGGGTAATAATATTGCTGATCGCCTTGCGCATGAGGCTATTCAAAACGGTGACTTGTTTCCGTACAAAAACTTTAGCCATGACTTGGTAGCTCTCGCTAGAGTGTTTTTAAGAGAGTCTTGGAATAAGATTTGGATAGAAAGTTGTCAGAAAAAAGGCAAACATTACTTTTCCATACAATCTGATATTCCAGGTAAACCCTGGTTTGCCAGAATGTCATTTAATAAAAGGGACACTTGTTGTATCATTCGTATGAGATTGGGACACGTTTGTACACCTGCATACCTCGCTAAAATTCAAGTCGTGGCCTCTAATATGTGCGAATGTGGTTTAGATGTTGGCGATGTGAATCACATTTTTCTCTCCTGCCCTCACCGTGATAATAGTATGATATATAACTCTTTAAAAACGTTGAATTTTCCATTACCTACTTCTATTACTGTTCTTCTAGCATCTAATAACTTCGATATATATAATGCTTTAAGTAGTTTTATTACTGAAAATGATATTAAAATATAGCATCTATTTATTTATTCTGTTAATAAAATCTTACTGATCTTTCGAAATTCTCGAATCCAAATTTTAATTAAAATTACTGTTGTTTCCCTACCTTTGTTCGTGGCAACTGCGCAAACCGCGCGAGCCAATATTATAAAAAAAAAAAAAAAAAACTATAATTTTTTTTTAATCTATTTATACTGTCACAAAAAAAACCAACACCATGATAGCTCAGTTGGTAGTACAATGGAACGATATTCCGAGGTCGTAGATTCAAGTCCTGCTCATGGGAAACATATTTTCACTATTATTTAGCAAAAATGATAAATTAATGCAACACCATAAAGTTGGCTAGCCAACATTTTTGTATTTCTACTATTACGCGAAAGAAGTATAATCTTACGTAAATATTTATACTTCATGTAGGTTTAAGTTGAGATATAAAATTAATTCGCTGTTATCTAGATGCAGAACAGTATCGCTCAGGGTATGTTCTTGGCTGGAGGAAGAGGAGCTTATGCCGGTACTCCTCTGCAAGGACCTCTGGCTTACTTGGAGAAGACTGCTACCAATATAGGTGCGTAACACGGACTCAAACTCGTGACTAGGATGGATTATTTGTATTATTAATTCAATATTTGTACTGCGTATGAGGTTGTTCGGTTTTGTATGAGTTTAAAAAAGTAATTTTAATACTTACCAGCCTGTTATTTTCGAGTGCTGCTATGTTGGAGATTAAAATGTGATGTATGTCAGAAAAAATGGATCACTTTAGTTCAGTTGTTGCAAGATCGCTTCATATAAACATCTTAGAACACTGATTTTCAGTGGAATTCTTTATGTAATACTTGTGTTTCAGATATGGTTGGTCTGGGCGATGGACGCAGGTGACGCGGCCGCGGGAGGGGCAGGGGTAGAGGCCGAGGCAGAGGCCGCGGTAAGTGCATAAAAAGCTCAATATTTTGCTGAACCAATTTATGTAATTACTTTAAAGTGCGAGGAAGTTTCTTGACAAAAAGAATAGTCTTTAGAAAAGAACCGCCTTGTGTGTATTTTATTAATAAAATAATAATAAATATTCACGGACATTTCACACAACGTCCTCTGGTCCCAAGCTAAGCTTATATGCTTGTCTTATGGGTACCAGAATACGGATAGAATACATATACTACTTGTTTTTTTGTAAATACTTAGGTACTTATAATACATAGAAACACCCAGACGCAGAACAAACATTAGGATGACATTTATAAACATCACACAAATGATTGTCCGAGGCGGGAATCGAACCCTCTACCTCATGATCGGCAGTCCGTTATATGAACCACTAGACCACGAAGCCCGTCAATTTTATAGTGTTATAAACCATATTTAAAAAAAGGAGGCGGTTGTCAATTCGTCTGTATGTTTTTTTTATGTGTATTGTTGTAACTTTTATCTGGGCAAAGCGATTTTAGTGATTCTTTTTTTATTTGAAAGCACCAGGCTTCCTGTGTGGTCCATTGGAACCAGGTCAGGATTTGGTGTTTACCTCCTAAGAAATCGAGGAATAGAGTAGATTAGATGGTCTCATGAAATCGGTTCTTTTTTTTAATACCTACTCAATTATTTTTAAGCGACACATAATTTATTTTGAACTTACTCGTGAATATGTATTACAATAATTAATAATAATTTAAAAGTTATGAATTCATTGGAAAGGAGACGCTGATCTTAAAAATACTTTCCTTCGTTCTCAGGTCGTGGTGCATCCCCTGAATATGGCGGCAGCATGACACCGCCATAACGCGACCCCTCCCGGCGGTGCCGGCGTCACATACAACTTATACATACTACAAATATTACCGCAACTCATACACACTACAAATATAATCGCAATTCATTCACTTTGCAACTAAAAGCACCACATGTATACAATAAAAATTTTCATACAAGTCATACACCGTACAAATATCAATATATATCATACAAAATATTCAGTACGTATCGACGTCGTACACACAGGCTCAGACTTGATTTAGTTATTTTAGTTGTACACCATTCTAAGTTAGTAAATGAACTTACGTCTGGCCCGTCTGATCTGCAATACTAGTCATAAACGACCCTGCAGAAACCTTTTTCCGTGGCACGAGGTAAAACGGGATTATTGAGAATCTGGCGTCCCTCCGATCGTCTGTCACCATGCTCTATCTCTAGAACGGTGACAGCTAGAGGATTGAAAAATGTACAGTTTGTGTATAAAAGTTGATGATCAGTGGCGGATTTACCCTAAGGCCCAGTAGGCCCGGGCCTAGGGCGGCCAGATTTAGGGGCGGTGATTTACAAAAAAGATTCTTATTTAAAACAAAACAAAATTTTCTTGCGAAGTGAAACTGAATTTTACTCCTAAATTTCTAAATCTATTTAGATAAAAGTAGGCAATGAAGTAATTTAATTATGTAGTCTATATTGTGGATGCTAAGAAAGCAGCGGCTAATGGCCTGGGGCCTAGGGCGGCTAATACCTTGGGGCCTAGAGCGGCTAATGGCTTGGGGCCTAGGACGGCCGAGACTGCAAATCCGCCACTGTTGATGATACAGCAACTCCTTCTCTTATTTGAGGTTGGTATCGCGAATATGTTATGATAATAACAGTACGGAACCCTTATGTGCGACTCCAACTCATAGTTCACCGTTTTTTTTAAGAGCTGTAATTTATTGGGCTTTTGAGAAAACCTCAGTCGATATGTACAACTTAGTAGTTTCAAAGATATTCTTTATTTAAATGTAGAAATCAATAGAAATATGTATATATGTAGTACTTATTACTTTTGTATAGATCCCTTAAAACGCAATTTGTAATAATTAAAATATACCATACATTTTCAAATCAATAAACGTGTTATATTTAGTTTTAATCAGCCACCCTTGTTCTTGCAGAGATTATGTCCATATCGCTTTCGGTGTTGCAGAAATTTTATTATTAGGTATATCATAATACAGTTGCACTGTTATTACTAATTGCTGTTGCTTGCAACTTCATACGAGTGGAAATTAGAAACCAAACTTTAATAAATTATACAAAAAAGCCATACCGTTGAACCATTCTATTTATTAAAAAAAAAGCTGCACCAATTTTAAAGATAATATAAGCCCACATAGGGACATACATAGAAAAATAACGACTTTGTTTTTTAATAAGTAAAGATATTGGTCATTTATCCCACCCCAAATAACGGGATAAGGGCAGGAGAATGATGATGATGAGTATATCTTTCTATAGCATCAACTGATATACAGTCGTGGACAACTAATTAGGGACAATCTCTAGTTGAGCCAAAGTGTGAATTATTTTTTTATTTTCTAACGTGTATTTGTAATATTCTATATCTTTTACATGTAAATATAATTAGTCATTGATGTGCCCGATTATACAAATAATAACTACTTCTTAAACATTAAAGCTCTTTACACTATAGCATTATAATATCTGTGCTATAGCTGATAGACTATCATAGTGCTATTTTTCATAGAATGCTGGCTGGCCATTTAATTAGGGACACTGAGGTATTGCGGCCTAATTTATAAATTTGAATCTTAATGCTTATTTATTTCTTCACTTATTTGTTTTGTGGTAGTTTTGGCGGCAAACCAGTTTTAATTTTGAGTTTTGAGAAATATATTAAAGAAAAATGGGCATAAGTAAAAGTTGTGATCCAACACTACGAAAAATGATACCATGAAGTCTTTCGAGCGTGGTTGGTAATACTGAAGGATAGCACAGCATTTAAATTGTTCAAAAACTATGGTATTCATTGCAGTGCAGCATTTCAGGCGCTACAGCACAGCTTTAAATGGCACAACTTAGCCACGAAATCAAGAAAAATGTTGCCAGCTATCATACTACTTTAGATGAACTTAATAAAGCTTTTTATGAGGCATGTGCTTAAATTTCTGTCGAAACATTTGAGAAACTGATAATGTCTATGCCACATCGGTGTCAACCGGTAATTACTAGCAAAGGTTTTGCTACTGGGTATTGATTTGACAGGTAATAGAATGGAGCTTTTATAAATATTATAATGCTGCCGATTACTAGTTTTGTTTAACTTTATTTTCCATTACACCTTACTGTCCTTAATTAAATTTCCAGCTACAGAATTGTACCTTAAATTTAATACATGTTTAAACTTTGATATTAAGAGGAAACCAAAATAGCCTCGTGCATTTTTCTACGTGCGAAGTTTTCATTGTTTATTTAGATTGAATGGCTAGAGCTCTAATTTTTAAGTAGGTATATGTTTTTTCAATATATGATCTAGGATCGCATAAACTCAGAAACGCGATTGAAAAAAGTTTTCTCATTAGAAAATCTTAGCGAAACAACCTCTCTAATTTTTTATTTTTTTCATTTGTCGGTCTATTATCGCGTATTAACTAATGAAATAACTTTAAAAACATAAGTAACTATTATATATAGAAACACGTAAATCAGAATTAAAATATATTTAGTAGATTTTGAGTAAACAAAAAAAATATCCATAATAAATAAAAAAATATATATAAATACTAGCTGTCCCGGAAAACGTTGTTTTGCGATACTAAAAAAAAAGGTTTGAAAAATAGATGTTGGCCGATTCTCAGACCTACTGAATATGCATGTAAAATGTCTTATAAATCGGTCAAGCCGTTTCGGAGGAGTACGGTAACTAACACTGTGACACGTGAATTTTATATATTAGATATAATTCTTCATTTTCTATACCTACTAGCTGTGTTAAATGTACATGTCGACGATAATATTGATGTAGGCCCTTAAATACTTTTATGTATTTATTTAATCTTTTATTTATAGCCATTTATAGCATAATAATCGGACCACATTATGCAAATGATAATTGCTGAGAAATCAATAGGGTTTTATTTTTATATGTACATAAACGGTTATAGCTCTTCACTTCCTTGAGTGTCCCTAATTAGTTGACCACAGCTGTATATATATTACTGAAAATTTCAGCTCTCTAGCTGTCACCGTTCCAGAGATACAGCCTGGCGACAGACAGCGAAATGTCAGTAATGGGATCCCGTTTTACCTTAGGTATACTACGGAACCCTAAAAGGACATTTTGTGCCGAGCCCAAGTAAAGAGATAAGGGCAGAGATAATGGCGATTAGCACCAAAAATAAACACATTAGAGGATTTGTTTTAAATATTTTTATTTAAATATCGTCATTATCATATTACATACAACAATATACAAATAATACATACATTACGTATTCGTTTCATACATACATTAATTATACAAAAAATAAATATATCTAGGCATGCAATTTCTGACATTAGTGTTCCCCTAAAATTGTTCAAAAACTAAAAAACGCGCTTGAAAATCCTGAATATTAATTTACATTATTGCATTGTCATCGGTCCTTAACTTAACATGTATGTAACATTTCAGATCAATCGGACTACTGCAAGTGTGAAAATCACTTCCAAATATAACGTTAAATATAGATCGATACATTGATAGATACGTACCGAACAAATAAAAGCGTGTTTGGGAAGCAATTCCTCTAAAATGATGGCTGAATAAATTTTAACCAAATTTTTGATGTCCTTTTACTCAACAGCGTAGCTGGGTAGTTTGTTTTTAGGTTACAAAATATTAAACTTCTAAACTCGGATTTTTGTGTGGTGACGGAATAAGAATACGATGTAACCATTCCATTTCCTTCCAGAGAGTTCTGTAAGAGCTTTAGAGATAATAAAATCTGATAACAACTCTATGCCAACACGCCTTAACAGCGCGACATAGCAGACCTTATACCCTTCTAATAAGGAAGAATAACGTACCTAATAGTGGGATGCGAACATTAAATACATTAATAGACTCAAAAGAAAGTAAGGTAAATGCCGTACGAACACAATAATGCAACATCGATGTGAAGCCTAAATAACCACTGTAAAATAAGTACATACTTTTAATATCAATTGTAAAATTATAATTTTGATTTTCTAATATGACTAAGTAGTCAAAGACTAGAATAATTTATGTATTTATTATATGCCATATAATATGGCAATACAAGTTTTTATTGTGTTAGTTAACAACTTTTAAGGTGCCAGATAACCTGGCAATACGGGTTACTACTCTATCTAAATTATATTTAAGTTAATTCTGCCAATTAGATATCTTTATACGATTTGGCTAAACAACATAACTATAAAATTGTAAGCTTAACATACGAAGGATTCGACTCAAAAGCTTTTTATTGACAAACCATAAAACTAAAATGTTTATGAAATAGATAAGTGCAATAAACACTTTAATATCATCCTTTACAATATAATATCCATCTACCTACATATTTAAATATCATAATACAGTGCATTATAACTATGGACATATTATTTTTAATTTGTATTCTACAATAAGTATAACATAGAATAAAAATACATCTTTGGCATTTGAAAATACACACATGCCAATTCTGCTGGCACAACTAAATTTAAACGTGAATATAGTGTCCAATTGTCCATAAGACAATTTGGCAATATCAAATTGAATTCCTATTCTGAACATGAGAACAGAATAGAGATGGCCAGAAAAGGAGAGGAAGACCAAAGGAAAGATTGATAGACTGTAAAAGAAGAAATAAAAGAAAAAGGGGTTTATGAGAATAAGACGGCTGATAGGAGAGTTAGGAAGAAGAAGAATAGAATAGATTTTAATAGAAAATTCTAGAGTTTCGAGGCCAACATGTTGGGGAAGAAAGGTCCTCTTCTAGCGACCACGTACCAGACGACGCACCGCGGGGCGGCTTTTAACAAAGTAGACTGACGACATCTTCAAGAGACTCTGGATGCAAGAGGCACATGCCGCATATTCTGACGTTATATAGGGGAAGCCTATCTCCAGCAGTGGATACAAAATCGATGGCTTACATTTCAGTTTAGTTCTTGGCGCTACAGAATTGGCTATAATTAATTATTTCTTAAATTTTCATTTACATAACCATCGTAATACAAGTTCTGTTACAATATTTTTTTCAGTAGAAGACATTTCTCTCAATAATATCAATCTTATATTTAATATCTAAGTGCATTTATCTATATCACTATATCTACATCCTAGTTACGACTCATTTTCGACTTTTCCTGTTAATAAATTCCAGTTAGATACTATCACCGGTTTAAATACCATAAGTAGATGCCAGACAATATGGCAATACTGATTTCTCATTCATTCAAATAAATAGACTAGATTAGTGAAAATAAGTATAAAATTAAATTACTTTTATAAGTGCCAGACAACATGGCATGAGAGGTTAATGTGTTACCTTTATTTCAATTATTAGAATTTAAAATTTGTAAAATGTTGAAAGTAAATTTGAAAATTTAGAATTTGTAGAACAAAATATTGCTTAGAATTAATAAATTTATTACGTTCAGAAACTAAAAAACACACTAGAAAAGTCCAAATACTTTTTAAAATTATTGCAATTTTAGATCTAAGACTCTACTGCAAGTGGGTGGAAATTACTTTCAAAGATTCCGTTATATATCTAATACATTGATAGATACCTACCGAACTAATAAAAAGCATGTTAAAAATAATATACTAATTGCGTATAACTTAAAGTGCCATGTTATTTGGCCACCTACAGTTAATATTTTAATTAATTAGAAAATAAATTAATAATTCGTATTTGCAATGACAAAGTACTGAAATTCTTGTGTCATTAATTCTATTTAACAGAATAAAGAATATTATTAAAGTTGCCACCAAACAAGGGAAGAGGGGGGGGGGGGGGTGGTCGGTGAGATTCAAAAGCACTGCCTAAGGAAGATTATTTTTAATGCTTTGTTTATTTTTTCAACAGACAAAAACTATAATTCTATGCCAAAACGTTTGGCCAACGTACGTGGTAGTAGACGTGCCAGTCTAATTGTCATAAATCAAATCAAAACGTTTATTTGTAAAATATAAGGTAATTATACATGTTACGATGTTACATAGTTTAAAAAGTGTCCCATTATATTTTGCCATGCGGCGTACAAATTTCATTCAATTACATTTCATCATATTGTTCACTTTTCATTTAATTTTGTCACAAATAATAAGCTATAAAAGAATAAATCACATTTATAGGTTATAGTCGTTAGCAGTAATATAATTTTAGACAACTTCAAACATGTACTAAACTCGAATTATAAATAAATGTCTAAATTGCTTGTGTCAACTTAAGCTAGAATTAATAAGAATAAGAGGCATGTCATAATCAGGGTGACTTGTCATTAAAAAATTCTTGAATGCTGTAATAGCATTTTCTTAGTAGATACTTTTTTAGAGATTTTTTAAATGCTATAGTATTTAATTGTTTTAATGAATTTGGTAGTTTATTGTATACCATTGGTGCCATACAAAATACACTTTTATTCATTAGAGACGTTTTTGCCTTCTGAGCACACAATCGGTCATTGTCCCGTCTATTTCGAACAGCTACATCGCTTAGCTTTTTAAAATGGTTAGCGTTCGTTTTAACAAAAATTGCCATTTCCAGAATATATAAGCAAGGGAGGGTTAATATGTCATTATCAATAAAGTGTGGTCGACAACTATCCATCACCCGTAGGCCGAACATCGCTCTTAAGCATCTTTTTTGTGACTTAAACACAAGGTCCCTGTTTGTGGAGTTACCCCAGAAGATAACTCCATATCTTAGCAGAGATTCAGCAATACCATAGTAGGCTATGAGTAGACCTTTTTTACTAAGAACTGGTCTTAATTTATATAAGGCATATGCCGAGGAACTAATTCTTTTGATAAGTTGCTCTGTATGATCTTTCCAGTTTAAATTCCTGTCAATAACCAAACCCAAAAACTTGGTTGAATCTACCGTGACTAATGAATTATTTTCATAGTTTATATCTAACTTTGGAGCTGATATACGTTGGCTGAAATGCATGATTTTAGTTTTGTTTAGATTAATTTTAAGGTTATTTTCCTCAAGAAATACCATAATTGATTTAATAGCTTCGTTTATTTCGTCTTCATATGTTAGCTTATCTCTGCAATCAATTATTACGGTACTGTCGTCCGCGAAAAGTGACATCGGGTACTTAGTTGCTAAAGGAAGGTCATTAATATAGATTAGGAACAATAAGGGCCCCAATACGCTGCCTTGTGGTACTCCATATAAGTTGTTACGAAGGTTTGATGAAAATAGTCGCTCTTGTTTTGTATTAATATCAATTTTTGTAATGTTAGTACTTTGTGGCCTATCCCTTAGATACGACTCAATTAGTTGCAAAACAATGCCTCGTATTCCGCATGCATTTAATTTTTTTAGAAGAATGCTATGATCGACATAATTGAATGCTTTCGTAATATCGCAGTAGATGGCACATACTGGTATTTTTAAATCGATTTTGACCATAACATGATAGAGAAATTCATAAATTGCCGTATTGATATTTTTTCCTTTTCTGAATCCCTTTTGGTTTCCAAGCAGAATATTGTATTTTTCAAGGTAGTTATAAATTTGATTATAAAAATATTTTTCTATTATTTTGGAGAATATAGGTATTAATGATATTGGTCTATAGCAATTTATGTCATCTTTACTGCCTTTTTTAAATACTGGTTTCACTATAGAGACTTTTAGCTTTTCTGGAAAGGTACCGGTACTAATACATAGGTTTATTATATAGCTCAGATGATTACATACAATATCACCCACGTCTTTTACAACTTTAGTACAAATGCCATCGTGCCCTACACTAGGCGTATTTTTTAGCGAGTTTATTAATTTAAGAACATCATCTGGTGAACTTGGATACATAAACATAGAATCCCTATTCGTTGGTATATCGTGATTTACTTGACTCTCCGATTGAGTAATGGGCTTGATTTGGTCAATAATGTAATCATTGAATATTTGTGTTAGTTCTTGAGTGTCAGCTATAGTACGATTGTCTATTTTTAATTTATTAAGAGAATCCCTTGGTACATTTTGTTTGTAATTATTAATTATTGACCAGATTGTCTTTGATTTATTTTTTGATTGATTAATTTTATAATTGTTCTGGGCATACTGTGTTAATTTTATTATTTTTTTGTAAATAGAAGCATATCTTTTGAATTTTTTTAAGTTATAGTCGTTCGGTTTAAGTCTATATTTCCAAAGTAAGGCCCTCTTGTTTTTACTACATATTTTAATCCCTCGAGATATCCATCGTGGTTTTTTTTTTGTTAGTCGTATAGTATATTGCTTAGATGGAAAGCATAAATCATAAAATAATTTGAAAGTGGCTATAAACAAGTCATATGCCAAATTTGGGTCATCACTCTGATACATTTCAGAAAACGATATATTTTGTATACACTCTCTAAATTTACTGCGATTGTCTTCGTTATAATCCCTCCTTGTTACATACCAACGATCGAGGCAGTACATTGTTTTTACCGGAACTTTGAGTATCTGCGCTGTGTGGTCAGATAATGCGAATTCAACTACCTCATTTGTACATTTTTTCCTATAGTTGTGTGCAAAGTTATCAATGCAAGTATTACTACACAGTCTAGTAGGTTTATTTATCTCTAAGTTTAGATTATAGTTTTGCAACAAGCATTCAAATTCTAACGTATTATTGTTACGAGTAAGTCTGTCAATATTAAAGTCACCCGCGATTATAACACCCCTATTAGGTTTCTTACGTAAAAATTTTAACAATATTTCCAGACGGTTAAAGAATTCAGATATATTGTCCATTTTAGGTATTCTATATAAACAAACTATAACCATATTGCAAGCTATGAGTTCAACGGCACAGCATTCAAAACTGCCACTTATCGCTAAATTTGTTACTTCGGGTATATTTCGGTATTCATATCCATTCTTTAACATTATACACGTTCCGCCTCGTTTGCTATTTTTTCTACAGAAACATGCAGCCGTAGAGTAATTTGGTATTGACAGAAACTGCTCGTGCCCTGCCATCATAAAGTGCTCAGAGATACATATAATATCTATATCAACTTTTTTTCTTCTGAGTTCATCTATCGCTACGATAAGGGCATCAGACTTATTTAACAGTCCAGCAATATTTTGATGCATTATGTGTAAATTTTTAGTGTAGAAAAAACTCTGAGTCTCCGTGCATGATGTCTATATTGTTCCTCGTGCTGCTGGGGTTACAACTATAAAACATATTTCCAATATACTTATCGATATCTTGAAAGATTATTCTATTACCATATCTGTTTGGGGATCCAGAACTCTTAGTGAACATGGAGTAGTCATATAATAAGTTCTTATTTGTATCTAGTATATGGCAATACTTGTGTGTATAAATGTCTAAGTATAAAAGAGTATTAAAGTTATTGATTCTGGCGTTGTAAATGTTCATGTCACTTCTATATTTATAGGTGGGCGTACACAGAACAATGTTAGTGTGGGATATAGACAGTAGCTTATTTCTTATTTCTATTACTAGATCGTTATGATTACTTGTTGTTTTGAAATCCTTTTCACCAATTAAAATTACACAGAAGTCATCCTTTGTAAAATCTTGCAATTTATGTTCTAATCCGGTTAACATTTGCTTTATACCACCGTTTGTCAGTGAGTAATGAATTATTTGAAAATCAGGATTTATGCAAACTTCCGCTGTAGCCAGTATTTTGTTATTTTTGTTCGTGCTTATTATGCACACTTTACGTTGGGAAATTATATTTGTCAATGATTTTATTTTCTCGTAATTTTTCGAGGAAATAACATTTTCAGTTCCGTTTAGCATGTTTTTATTATCTTTTACCTTAATGCTAGACTGTGTTGTATTCACACACATGTGCATTTTAACTTCTGTCTGTGTTTCTTTGCTTCGGGTAACCGCCTTCTTCGGTGTTAATCGTTTATTTATTTTAACGGGACTGCAGGTAACCTTTTTATACATATTATTGCTTATCATTAATTCTTCATTGATCTGTTTCAGTTTGATATTCTCAAGAGACAGCGATTCCACTTCCAAATGCGCGCTGTTTAAGTCTATCTGTAGTAACTCAATTTTCCTTTTTAATATTTCTATTTGTTCATTGTGGTATTCGCTGTTACTCATAGTAGAAATGTCCGGTAAGCTATTCGTTGTCTCGTTAAGGCTATTCGTGGTAGTAGATAGTTCACCCAAAAGGTCAGTACTTATTTCTAGCGATCGAGTACGCAGGCGTTGACGGAAGGTTACATTTTCTGAATTGTTCATTTTTAATGTCTTTAATTTTATAGTTAATAAGTATTATTAATGTCAGTAATTTCAATTAAAATCAAATTTTAAGTCAATAATGCTTTTTTCTAATATTCGTAAGGGTTCAAACGGCGCCCTCTCTATTACAGATCGTGAAACTACTAAGTTTGTATTGATTTTCTTACTCCGTGTTAGTATCTGACTTAGCAAGTAGTCTTACACAGTTTTTACTAGATGTCGCTTCTGTATAATGTACCCAATTACATTTTCTATTGTTAATGTACTTTATTGCACATAGATGTCGCGGTGTTATAGTACAGCACTTGAATATTAGACGTCAATCGCATTGCGTAATTAAGGCACTAGTCGTCAGATGGAGCCACCGTCGACTATTTTCAAATTAAACAATATAATATTGCCACTTGTCGGCATATTCTGGCACAATAACATTATCATTTCCAGTTTATATATTCACAACACCATTAGTAAACTTTTTACACATTAAGACTTGTTTTAACAATTAAACTATTAGTAAAAACCAAGAGCACACTTGCATTCAAACGTTTATGCTGCGTCTGGGTGTTTCTATGTATTATAAGTATGTATTTATAAAAGTAAAGTAGTTTATGTACTTAGTATAACCGTATTTTGGTACACAACACACGAATATATGCTTAGCTTTGGACCAGAGGACGTTGTGTAATCTCCCGCTCCCCTTTTTTTGGCTATATATATATCACAAATAACTCATAACAGGCACATCTAAGTTAGCTATCTGTTATTTCAATAATTTTTCTTGTTCGTCCGCTCTGTACATGTCACCATTACGTTCAATACGCGAGAAAGACGATCGTGTATGGGGTGATGCCGATACTGGCGGATTGGGGGATACCTGGAAATAATATGCATAAATTTATTATAAGTATGTTTAAACAAAAATAAAGTATATTAAGTAGTATATCCGTATTCTGATACCCATTATAGAAGCATAAAAATATAGCTTACTTTAGGACCCGAGGACGTAATTATTAGTCTATAAATATTTAAATATATATATCTGTATTTTTCTGGTCTGAAGTTAAGCTTATTATTTGTGTTATGGGTCCCAAAGTACAAATAGGAAATTCACATACAAAATAAAATTTACATACCTATTAAATATATATTAAGTATGTATGTGAAAAATATGATAGGAGATAATATAAAACCGGTCAAGTACGAGTTAGACTCGCGTATGAGGGAAAAATGGATTATCATTAAGACCGTCGATGTAACCAATTTATTAGTGCGAAGTATAAATAAATAAAATTTGTACCAATGTGTGTTGTTTGTGAATAAGCAATAAGTTTGTGGTAAGTGGAAACGCTGGGGGAGGACGACCGGGAAGAGTATACTCCGATGTCATCGCGGGTATACTAGGAAAGCATCAAGTGTACTTACAACAGCATGTATGACCAGATGTATAAGTATGGATGAAGCTAAGGAAGTGCGTTTTCGATCGTAGCATATGGCGCTCTATAGTCTCTGTCTATCCCCATGGGAAAAAGACGTGACAGTATAATGATGATTTGTATTATAACGAAACACATCAGCAAAACATTTCTTGAAATTACTAGCGTTCTTCCCGCGATTTCGTTCGCTTAAACCATGGGTTCCCAAACTTATTTTATCTACTGCCCACTTTGAGAATAAATAATTTTTTAACGCCCCCATTATTTTTACCAATTTAAAAATCAGCTTAGTAAATTCTCTTATTGGTCGCAGCATGATTTTATATAACCTTCCTTGATAAATGTACTATCCAACACTGAAAAACTTTTCCAAATCGGACCAGTGATTCCTGAGATTAGCACATTCAAACTCTTTAGCTTAATAATATTATAGTAGATATAGATTAGCCCATCACCTTTTTAAAACTAGTCAAGTACGAGTCGAGAGATACTCGCACACGAAGGGTTACGTTTTAATCATTGAATGACGGGATAAGGACAGGAGAATGAGTATTTGTTTAAAATCACAGCAAAGCATAAAGGCATGCAATTAATTTCCAAAACCACGATATAAGTTAGAAACGCCACAGCCATCTTGGAAGTGAAATTAAAAAAAAAACAAAAATTACGTACATACATACAACATCTACAACATTTATATTACAACACTGTCGTTATATAACATTTAGTTATATTTAGTTGACACATCTCATGGTGAATGACTTGAGTCCTGTTGTAAAAACATATACAACTAAATTAAAATATATTACGGGAACTATACAGGTTTACAACACGATTACGGAATAATTACATTGTGTTACGGGGACCTTATAGGATTACAACACAATTACGGAATAATTACAATGTGTTACGGGGACCATATAGGATTACAACACAATTACGGAATAATTACAATGTGTTACGGGGACCATAATATAGGATTACAACACAATTATGGAATAATTACAATGTGTTACGGGAATTATGTTGGGTTACAAGACATTAACATAACAAATTAAAACTGGAATTACAGCGGGTAACAGGACTACTACGAAACTAATTATATTACAGGAATTATACAGGGTTCAATTATACAGCAATCAAAACAAGAATGTAAAAGGGTAACAGAAAATAGGTAGCTAATTAAATATATTACAAGAATTATACAGGGTTAAACTAGTAAAACAAGTTATTTTTTAGCCACAATTAAAATTATATTTGTTTTATTCTAATTACAGAAATTACAAAGGGTAACACCACAATTAAGACGAAATGAAATATATTACAGGAATTAGGAAGGGTAAGAAAAATTTACTAGACGATTAAATATATTACTGGAATTACAAAGGGTAACACGAGAATGGTACCTATTCTACGTGTACAGCTTAACTTAAAAATGAAAACAATTATATTGTATTTCTATTATTTGTCTATTTCGTTGTACACATTTATATTAATTAAAATCGTTAGTCATACACAGTTTTTATAATTTTTTATTAATTATTGAAACTAATAATTTTCATTTTTAATTAAGTTTAGCAAGTAGAACTGTTACTAAAATTTAAACAAATATACTTACTTGTCTTGATGGAGTTTTATGTTCACCACTTATACTTATGTCTTCGTCCACTGATTGTAATAACTGTAATCAAACAATACAATAATTAAATCTTGTCACCGCTTCATTTTATAAAATCTTTTAAAGGAATACAAGTATAACATATTTATAGACGACACGCCTCATGGTCCAGTGGTTCAAGAAACGGACAGCCATTCACGAGGCCGCGGGTTCGATTCGCGCACTGGACCATTAATATCATTTATGTGAATTTATATAACTGTCATACAAATATTTTTAGTGCGTCTAAACAAGGAGCTTTCTAGCTATCATTGTTCTTGAGATATAGCTTGGTGACAAGACGGATAGCGATGTCTCAGTAATAGTGGTAATAGGGTCCCTTTTTAAAACCCTTAAATGTACCTTAAAAAAATTAAAAATGTACCTATCAAATGAAAAAAAAAAAAATATATATAACCAAATCAACTCTGTTTTCGTTCCAGCATCTTTATAATAGTTGCAAGTTGTAGAAGCATTAAGTCTTCAGTCTCTAGTCTTCTTCTCTCTAAGTCTATCTCTTGTTGGTCTCTTGGGGGGACTATGGAGTAATTCAATAGAGAAGATTCACCGTGGAATTTAGTCTTTTTGGGTAAAAGTTCGGATTCTATAAATGTAGGTGATAATTGTTAGAGAAACTTTTAAATAAAATTACTTTTTACGGATTTAGACGCGTATATTTGTTTTCTAAATCCGTAAAAGCGTAATGTTATATAGCCTAAAGCCTATCTCGATATATTTTTCAGTATATTTTTAAATACTTATATAATACATAGCAAACATCAAGACGCAGAACAAACATTAGTATGGCAGTTATAAAAATCACACAAATGATTGTCCTGTGCGGGAATTGAATCCGCGACCTTGCGAACCGCTACATGAACCACGAGACCACAAAGCCCGTCAATAATATTATCTTTAATTATTATTAAACAGAGTTTTTATTTTGTATGTATGTCCCTATATGACTTTATATTTTCAAAACTACGCAACGGATTTTGATGCTATTTTGTCAATGATGGCTTTTTGCACAACTTGTTAAGATTTACGACGAGACTCGTGGTTGAGTGGTTTACGTAACAGACTGCAGATCAAGAGGTTGCAGGTTCCATTCCCGCTCGGGACAATCATTTGTGTGATTTTTCTAATTTTCATACAAATGTTTGTACTGCGTTGCGTCTGGATGTTTTTATGTATTATAAGTATGTAGTTACAAAAAATAAAGTAGTAGGTATATGTATTGTATCCGTATTCTGGTAGCCATAACACAAGCATATAAGCTTAGCTTGGGACCAGAGGACGTTGTGTGAAATGTCCATGAATATTTATTTATTTTGTTATTAAATTACAACAGCTAGTAGATAGTAGATAATCGAACTAACCATTAATTCTATCATCATTATTTTTACCCAAGTTAACACAATTATTCCAAGCACAATGTTCACAACGTCTGCCATCTTGGATAAGAGTAGTGACGTCACTATTGTATTTATCTCTTAGATCACAACTAGCCAAGTATTTAGCTGTGTCACAAGCGTTTGTGTAAGAATGGGATGGACCTGTGTAATCATAGGATTTTGATGGGGCACCTGTGGGTATGAGGAATAGGATAGAAGATTAAAAGGGGTCCGGTTGTTTGACAATAAGTCATTTGGCAAAATGACACTTGACAAACAATGTTTGGCAAAACAATTGATTCGCCTATTGATCATCTTACAAATGTTTCACTTTGCCAAATGATCAACACTTATATTTACATTTGATAAAATGATTACTTTACCAAACGAACATTAAGGTTAGGTTAGAACTTTAACCCCAAAAGCCAGAAGCGACTTTAGGGCATTTCTCCCATTTGGACATTTTAAAACTTAACACTTTTAACAAGAGTGTTTGCTAATTGGTCATTTGTTAAGTAAGTTTTTGTAAGATGATACTTTTGTCAAATTTATCGTTTGCCAAATGATCATTTGGTGAAACGTTGTTTGTCGAATAATCATTTGTCAATAGTTTTTTGGTGAATCATTAGGGAACCAGTATAAAAACTAAAAACTTGTCAAGAGCGCGATGCACTCGCCCACTGAGGGTTTCGTAACTATTGCACAACAGATGGCGCTGATCATAAATTATCCACCATTGGCCGCTATGCCATGTGCGTGGCGCTACTAGTATGGAAACTTTGTAATCACAAAAATTTTGTTTTTCATGATTTGATAACCAGGTGCAAGTTTTTGGATTTTTCCCTACATCAAGACTATAGGCTTGGTCTAAAACAAATTTCAAGTCAATGGGAAGTAGCCTATAGGTTTTGATTCCCTAGGATAAGTCTAAAAGCTCAAAAATGACTGTAACTTGGAACAATAATCAATATGTAACAATATCTTTTAAAATATCTAGTTTAATACATATTTAGACTTATTAAAACATATAGCTTAGTACCTATTTTAGTCTTATTAAAATCCGTTAAAGACCAACGTTTATCACAGGTATGTCTTGTCGGATATTTCTCAGAACCATCCAACCGTTCGGATGATTCATAATTAGGTGATATTTGCATTAATTCCATAATATTCTGTCTCGAAGGACACTGAAACTAAATAAATTAGATTTTAAAGTGTGTGAAAGTAATTATCACCCACTTACAGTAGTCAGATTGATTTGAAATGTTACACACATATTAAGGACTGATGACAAGGTAATAATTTATAAAAAACTAGCTGGCCCGGCAAACGTTGTTTTGCCATACCAAAAAAAATATTAAATAAAAAAAATAATAAATGAACTATAAACCTCACGGAGCCCGAGACCTTTCCAACGAAAGCAAAACCGTGGAAATCGGTTCGTGCGTTCTGGAGTTATAGCGTATAGTAGAAGATATTCGGGACTTAAAGTGTAGGTAATATTTAGTTATTGAAATTTTAGCAACTATCACCTTTTCTGAGATACAGCCTGGTGACAGATATCAGACAACGTAAAGTAACAGGTACCCGTTTTATAATAATTTCTTGTTATAAAACAAAGTGGTTATTTTTGTATGTATGTCCCTTTGTGAGCTTATATCTCCAAAATAACGCAACAGATTTTGATGCAGTTTTTTGTAATAGATAGAGTGGTTCAAGAGGATAGTTTTTTGTATAATTTCTTTATATTCCACGCGTAAGAAGTTCGGGCAACGGCAGACTAATAAAACAGGTCTTCTCTTCACAATAAACACTTATAGTTATAGCACTCATAGGTAATTCATGAAGAATACTATAATAATAATAATAAATATTCAAGGACATTTCACACAACGTCCTCTGGTCCCAAGCTAAGCTTATATTCTTGTGTCATGGGAACCAGAATACGGATAGAATACATATACTACTTTTTTCTGTAAATACATACTTATAATACATAGAAACACCCAGACGCAGTACAATCATTTGTATGACAATTAGAAAAATCACACAAATGATTGTCCCGAGCGGGAATCGAACCCGCGACCTCTTGATCGGCAGTCCGTTACATAAACCACTCAACCACGAGGCTCGTCAAGTATCGTCGTACCACTATAAGTGTTTATTACATAAAAACCCTATAAAAATCCATTCAGTAAATTTTGAGTTATTCACGAACAGACAGACTTACATTTACATGTTCTTTATTTTTACATTATATTCATATAATGACATTTGAACCTTATAATCATAAGACGTAGATCCAAAATCCTCTGGTATCCTTGTTGATGCCGTACTAGTGGATCTTGCAAGCAGTTTCTTTGATATTAAAGATATTGGGATATTGTTGGAATTATATAGGTGCTGGAAGGATATTAAATAGGGTTAGGAATAAAAGACAAGATCCCGGAACCACGGGATCTAGTTGTTTCAACCGCGGGATCACGAGTTAATCATACGCAAAGTCTAGTAATGTAGAGAACTAGAATTTGGAGCAATATACAATATCCTGAAATTCCGGGATCTAAAAGTGAACACTTGTTCACTCCCAGAATCTAGAGTTAGGCAATTCCTGAATCCTGTAATTTTGTTATTTTTTTCGAGAAGTCGAATTCGTCATTTTGAACGAGTCAATCCCGGAATCCAGAAGAAGCCATTAGCTAGAGCTAGAAGTACACTAATTGTATTATTTGAAGGTACATAATTTATCACATATTCCTAATGACCGTTTTAAGGCATTATAAGAGATTCTCTGGATCTGGCTGCAAGCGGCCTAAGAACGCACGTTATAAGATTTAATAGAACAAAATATGTTACCTTATCAACTTCAGTATCAAATTGTTCGTTGGTAGCACCTTTAGACAGAGCACCCTTCTCCATAAGGGTGGCTCTCTTAGCCGCTAAGTATAATGACCTGGGGACAAAGTATTATATGGGGGTAAACACAAGCAATTAATTAATTAAAAATTACTTAAGATCTCTCCACCGAGTCGGGCTCAATAATAGGGGCTCCTCGCGAGGTCCTGGTCGCACCAGGCAGAGGTCACGAATACGCGAAACCCGGAGAATGACATCCGACAAGGTGGTAACGCGCAGTAAGGTTTAATTCCGAGACCCACCGCGCCAATCGAGGTAGATGGCCATCGTAGGATGACGGGGGGACCTAATGCTCTCCCCGTCGAGTCAGGCCCCACGCGAAGGGGCCATTCTTGCCGGGTCATGGTAAGGCTTAAGGCTTATCATCAAGGCTTATCATCATGGTCAAGGGTTGAAGGAGAAAAAAAAACCTAAGTTATGTCTCAAAGCTCTAATACCACGGCCTGGAAGGGATAAGAAGATTCACAAAAAGAAAATTATTCTAAACGCATGCTAAATATTTGACCCCATTGAAAACCTCAAAGGGGTAACTCAAATTAAAAAACAAATCTTACCTTTTAACAGTTAGATAGAACAGTTCAGCTATAGCTCTGACGGAGTAATCCGGGACGAATGTATGTCTGAGCATGGCGTCCATGTTGATATTTTGTAATGAACCCATCGCTGATGGGGTCGGGGACTCCGCTGTGGGGTTATAAAAAATATATTATTCCTATATTTGATGCGCCACGTGATCTAATGGTTCATGTAACGAACGGACTTTTAAAATAAACCCTTTTGAATAAAGAACTTCACCAAATTAACCCTTCTATAACTTAAAGCACGAAATATTTATATAGTTAAACTAAATTATAATTGTGAAATCCAGTTGATGATGTAAAGAAAATTTGACGTGCTTAAGTGTTAATATGTGAAATGAAACCATAGCGCGATTTAAAAAACTGTACGACGCCATCTATCGAGTGATGTAGTAAACTTCTGTTTGTTAAGATTTGATTTTCAAATTTCACGCGTACGAAGTTGCGGGCAGCAGCTAGTATTTACTATCTACTAGCTGTTGCCCGTGACTTCGTACGCGTGAAATTTAGGAAACAAACCTTAACAAATTATGCAAAAAGCCATCCTCTTATACCACTCTGTTTTCTGAAGAAAAACTGCATCAAAATCTGTTGCGTGGTTATCAAAATATAGGCTTACATAGGGACATATATACAAAAATAGAATAGTATTAGAATAGAAAAATAACGACTTTGTCATAATATATGATATAATTAATTGACTAAAGTTTGTAATATGTATGTATGCAGAAGATAATCACAGAATGTAATGATACAATACATAAAACATTGTTACACTTATAGTAAGATATAGTCAAACACAGTGATATGGACAATATATTATTCCAGGGATGCAAAGTCGCTCCCAACAGCCAACAGCTAGTCGTTAATAATTAGCTACCTACCCTGAAACGGTACAGTCGTGATATTAAATTTATGTAACCACTCACCGACTCCAACATTCTGTGTAAGTGCTTGTACTCCGAAGTAAGTGAAGGGTCCAGCTTCGAATACTAAATTCTCCCTACCAACTGTCACTTCTACACGACCTTCTAGGATAAGTACGAAGTAATCCACCTGAATATTAACATAATATTTACATTAATATATAGCAATGAAACTTAAAAAAAAAAATCTTTGTACGCTATCATACAACAGTAACACTCACATACATCATACAAATATAACATTCAAAGATTATGCAAAATTAACACAACACTCTTACTCCACACATTATTAACACTCGTAGATCATACAACAATAACACACCTACCTCATTCAATAGTAAGACTCATGTAGACCATAAAACATTAACACAACACTTGCAGTAAGTCCATACATTAGTAATGCTCGTGGATGATACATACACCACTGACACTTGTAGGCCATACAACTTATTCTCTTGTAGATCATAATACAAGACCAACACTGTGATATAATACAACAGAAACACTCTTTACCGCTCGTAGATCATAAAATAGTAAGAGTCATAGATCATACAACAATCACACTTACTCCATACAACAAAAACACTTGTTGATCATACGAAAGCAACACTCGTAGATTATACAAAATAAACACTCTTGTGCCATTCTACAATACCATACATAGACCACACGATACTAACACCTAAATATTACATACCAGTAAGCCACGCAAATCATTCAACTTTAACACTCTTATACCATAAAATAGTACTAGTGACACATACACCATACTATTTTAATGCTCGTAGACTATATAACATATTCACTTGTAGATCATATATTATAACATTAACACTGTTACTTCCATACACACATAACACCCAATTTTCTCCCACAGATAGCATAACACTAATTATACTAACACTATATTATTTTCCTGATGTAGAAAAGGCCTGTGCCCAACGGTGGGACATTACTGAGCTGGGAAGAAGAATAGTCACGAACATAGATAGATATAATACTCTTAGCCACGAAGAGAGCAGAATAGATGCCCTTTATTGCACAGGCACTCCACAGAAGTTTAAGGATTACAAGAACAAAGTACAATCAAATCAAACATTTTATTGCAGAACAAGTCCATATACAAAAAATTATATTATACATATATTAAAATATTAAAACATATCTAAGAGTTTAACGAGAACTTAAATAACATGTCTACAATAAGCGGTCTTATCGCAGTTTGCGATCTCTTCCAGCCAACCTTTCGAGTGGATGCGATTGCTTTGGAGAGGGCTACTGATATACTGCGGTGCATATTTTAATTACTACTGATATACTTAACTTACATAATATAATTCATAAACAGTACATATATAACTTTAACACTGTCACTCCATACAACTTTAACACTCTGAAACCATACAACAGTAACACTCGTAAGTCATACAATATCAATAATAGACCATACAAAACCATACAACTCAACTCACCGGTTTCCCCTGCTGAAAGACGTAAGTGCTCGGGTCTTTTTTGGTCTTTCCTTTAAGTTTGATATGATGTATAACATCCTGCCTCAGTAGACGACGGAGAACTGTCTCGGAGACGGTGTCTGGACGGAATGCATCTACACCTGGTGAGAAGACCAGGATTTTATTATGCAAGAAATATTTATGAACAATGTGAATACATAATATGTTTGGAAATCAACGAATTTATATCATACTAGTTGTCGCCTACTATTTCGTTCGCGTGGAATTTAAAAACCAAACCAAATTATACAAAAAAGCCATCCTCTTGAACCATTTTATCTATTAAAAAAAAAACCGCATCAAATCCGTTGCGTAGTTTTGAAGATATAAGCTCACATAGGGACATACATACAAAAATGAAGATTTTGTTTATAAGTAAGGATTACAATTTTTATGGTTCCGTACAAATAGGTAAAACAGGACCCTATTACTGAGACTTCTCTGTTCGTCTGTCACTAGGCTGTATCTCAAGATCGGTAAATTATTAGCTCTCTAGAAGAGCTGAAAATTTCACAATTCATGTATATCAGTTGATGCTATAACAACAAATACTCTAACATCATGATTCTCGTGCTCTATAGTCTCTGCCTACCCCCATGAGATAAAGGCGTGACGGTATCTTCTTCTTCTTCTTCAGCCCATTTACGTCCCACTGTTGGGCACGGGCCTCCTTCACTTTGGGAGGGATTATGATCTACTGTGCCGCGCTGACCAGGCGTGTTGGCACAGGGTTTATTTTCAAGATTTCCGTCTCTCACAGAGGATGCAATCTGTGTGCAATATCCTTTAGCTGACTTTTACAGCACCCTTGGGAGGAGATGGGGTGGTGACACTTGTATTCTTAATCCGTCACCACACGGAGATATATAAAATATAATAAAAACTTACTAGTACTTAAAAACTGGAAGGTAGCTAATGTTAACTGCGGTGATATATGTATACGTTGATTCTCATGTCTCTCAGCGAACGCGGCGAAATCTTGTAACTTATGTTGGGGCTTGTTACGACGACGTTTTGAACGGTTGTCCACTGTTGGACAAGAATTAGGACAATGAGTCATTACTCATTGTCCTATGTATTTTTATAATTGACTTGAATACTACATTTAGTATTCAAGTCAATTATAAAAATTAATAAATTAATGTCGAGGAGCCCCGGGGTTGAGTAGTTCTTATAACGGACTGCCTATCAAGAGGTCGCGGGCGGGTAAAAAGGCACAAAAAATAAAAATACATTTTGGTTCTGTAAAGAACACTAAACGATCGATTGATCGAGTTGATGCAAACCACTCAATAGATGGCGTTGTACACAAAACATCGATGCGATGTTTAACTCACATTGAGAAGACTGTTTTTTTTTAAAGTTGGGGTTTGCAAATAACTACAGTTCACCTGATGTTAAGTGAGAGTGCAATCCATATGCGAGGACGGCTGGTACATTGTCAGAGCACCAGCCGCCCCCACCTTGCCCGCCCTCTTCCCTTGTAATGGAAGATTTTAACTGTCAGGCAATTATATGTTCAACAAGCTGTCTTGACAAGACAAGTAAACCTTCCTCTAAACAACTCTCTGGCTTCCAAACGTAAATCTTACAACGTCTGTCCAGCCATACCGCATAGAACTGCTCTTGCTCAACGTCATTTTTATATTATGAGTGGTTTGCTATACAACAAAGTTAACAAAGCATGTAATATTCATCAATTAAACAAGTTTCTCTGTAAAAAGATAACGAGTAATTGGCTTATGGAATTAAATTATAGAGATACTGAAAACCTATTAAAAATAAGTACATAATGTATATTATATAAGTGAGTGTGCTCACAATACACAAAGCCTTCAAGCTGTATAACTCTCACACATCCATAAACTCAATACACACAAATACACACTAACACACACAATCCCTTATACCTAATTGTACTTCTTTTCTTTTTTTAGTTTGTAATTAAATTGTGCTAAAATAAAAATGTAAGTGATTCCTGGTGGCCGTAACACAAGTTCAATCTTATCACGGTCACCAGAGATCTATATGTTTTGCTGCTGTTTTAACATCGTTTTATGCCTGTTATTTTCTTGTTAATTGTAACGATGTAATAAATAAATAAATTTAGTTTATTAAGTAAAAGCATGGCAAGTAAGTTGCAAAAATTAATAAATTTATAATGGGTTAAAGTTAAAAAAATATAGGAGCAAAGTTTGGACGACGAGTTTAGGGTTTAAAATTCATAGGCGCTATGGGTTTTGATTCAATAAGCAGTTTAGGGTTAAATATATCAAAAAATCATGTTGCACCGAACTAAAATAATTTGGGTTATGGGCCAGAATAAAATTTAGTACAATCAAGTTTACAGCTTTAAGTTGATGAAAATTTGAAGGTCATACTCAATGCAATGTGACCTTTAATAACGTTTTCTAAAATTACCAGTCCCACAGTTTCTTTAAACGGACCATCTTAACTTTAATTTCAATACGATGTACAAAGGTCTGTGACCTTAGTGACCTTTACAAAAAAATCTAAAGGTCAATACTCACAGAATACATCAGTTTCATCCACAATCTCTGCTTGTATCATCTCTTCAATAACGTCTTCTAAAGTGACCAGTCCTATAGTTTCATAGAACGGGTCACCTTCGCCTTCATTGTTGATACGATGTACGAAGGCCATATGACCTTTGTGACCTTTAGAAAAAAAGATTTGAAGATCACTTTTTTGTAATAGTTCACTATTGATAGACAAATCGAGTAACAAAGATACGAAAAAATATACAATTTGTGTGTGCAATTAATACCTCACATCGCTTTTGCAAAAGGGTGAAAAATGTGAAAATCACTTTCATAATATCCATTACATACATAGATAAGATCGAACTAATAATAGCGTAATAAATGAAATTAAAAAGTGATCACCGCAAGCGGGACTTGAACCCACGACCTCGGAATACCGTTCCGTGGGTTCAGGTCCCGCTTGCTGTGATCACTTTTTCCACTATAATAAATAAATAAATATTCACGGACATTTCACACAACGTCCTCTGATCCCAAAGTAAGCTATATTTCTATGCTTGTGTTGTGGGTACCAGAATACGGATAGACTACATTATATTATACTACTTTTCTTTTGTAAATACATACCTACTTATAATACATAGTAAACACCCAGACGCAGTACAAACATTTGTATGACAATTATAAATATCACACAAATGATTGTCCCATGCGGGAATCGAACCCGAATTTATTTTTCGTATAAATGAAATTATAGTGGAAAAAGTAAATACCCCAAGCGGGACTTGAGCCCACGACCTCGGAATACCGTTCCGTGGGTTCAAGTCCCGCTTGCTTTTATTAAGCAAAAGCATAGCAAGTTAATTGCAAAAATTAATAAATTACTTTAGTAATCATAGCGTGTTAAAAAGCAAAGTAAATTATAACCTTAAGATAACAAAGTTCATCAAAGTATCATATAGTAAAAGAAGAAAGTTAATAGCGCGATGCTGGCGAAAAGAATGGTTCATTTGCACGCCATCTAGTTTCTGTTATTTAAACAATAAGCGCTGCTGTTAACTTACCATCTTTAAATTGCTTAAACATAACATCCAGGGTGACATCCTCGAAGACAAAGTTGCAAGGGTTCTGGTAATACTGACATAGGGTTCTGAGTGGAGTGTTGTCATCAGGGTCCACGAAGGCTAGGTCCTTGATGAACAGCACCGTCAATATGTTGGTTCGGCTACCTTCGTATACTGGTACGCGGGAGTAACCTGGAGAAAGTTTGAAATTTGTGGCCTTTGGGGTACAAGAATATTAATCATATGAATAGTCACCATTTCATTTTTTGCTTAAAAATTCTGACCACCTCATTTTTCTAAATCCAATATCAGGCTACGTTTTTAATCTAATTGGGACCAACCATGATACATTGTGCTTTGCCATCTATTGTTAATTTTTTTTTCGAGTTTTATGCCATCACACTTCTGAATTACACAATAAAGAGACTGCATGGATAAGATCCCGCTTCTGGGTCACATTTATAGCTTCAAAACTACTAAAACATACTTAATCTACGGCATAGGCGAAGCCAGGGGATGTTTCAAGCTTTTAACCATCCCTGCCTCCCGGAAACCCGCAGATTGTGCCGAAAACAAGAATTTTCATCATCTATCTATTTAGCAGCTTTTCTACTTCAACTGTTGGACTTAAAAATTCCCCATTGTACGCCACAACGTACAGATTTACGCCAACTGCATCCAGCGCTGTAATTGTCACTATTTCCGTCAAATTTACGCAGTTTTGCATCAAAATCCTCTGTAGAAATGTAACCCTTAGTGAAATCTATTCGCGAAACGAAAACCTAGTAAATCCCATGATCTATGGTGGATATTCTGTAAACTCCTTACCAGTTTTAATAATCTCCGACATAGTCTCAAAGTCCAGTACTGCGCTGATAGGTAACATGAATACATCTTCCAATTTGGTCATCACGTGCGATACTGTTTTCTTACGCAATTCTAATGCACCAGATATTATATTAACCTCATCTTTGTCTAGATCATTTACGTCTGTTGTTACCTAGAGAAAAATAATTTGCTTAGTTCAAAAACTAACACGCTTGAAAACCTGAATATAGTTGGAACGAAGTTCGTTATCGCGCGTTGTGAAAGGAGGCTAGACGGAAAAAATTCTTACGAAAAGTTGTCACGACACTTTTTGCTATAGTAAGCTATTGTAAGCTGTGCGGCGTCGCATGTTTCTCTGTCTCTCTCTCTCTCTCTTATAGAAAGCAAGCCAGATATTTTCATTTCTATTTCGCATTGAACAGTGTGATGTCGCGTCGATTGTTTTTGTTGAGTGTATACAGGTTTTTTGTAAATAATAAACAATAAAAAAAAAATTCTTATTACAATTCCTTCACTAATTAATCGAAAGGAACTTCGTTCCATCCGGGTGTCCCTTGACACTTCTCAAGTTTTTTTTTTAATTAAAATATTGCCATCGGTCCATATTATGTGTGCAAAATTTCAAATTAATCCGACTACTGCAAGTGGGTGCAAAATCACTTTCAAAGATTTCGTTATATAGATTAATACATTCATAAATACGTACCGAACTAATAAAAGCGTGTTAAAAACTTAGACAGTTGCAAGTTGGACTCGTCACACAATTTGATCCATACCGTTATAATAATGATTTCTTCGTCATAACGAGTTACACTGAAAACGTCTTTTGTGTAGGAGCACACTTAAATATTTATTGTACCTATTCTAGTTTTTAATATTGGTTGTTATAGCATCAACAGCCCGTGAAAATTTTAACTTCTAAGCTATGACCGTTCGCGAGATACAGCCTAATGACAGACGGACGGTACCGATAACCTACCTTCACAAGTTCCTTAAGTCTCTCTCTATTATAGACGCTGCCTATCTCTTCTCCTAAGAAATAGTCCAAAAGTTTGCTAACTGGAAACGCCATTGGTGCCGTTAAAGCCATCACTGCCTGAGTAAAAACATTGCATTAACTACACATTAGAAGTGGAATCTTAATCAGTTATATTATTTTTTATTTACCATTCCAATCGAAATACTTGAACAAAACTCACCTTAGTAACCATAATACTTTTAGCTCCAACCATAAGCCCATGTCTGGAGCAAATCGCTTGAGGTGTAATCTCGCCAAGCAACACGATAGCCAAAGTGGAAACTATCACAGCGAAAAGTCCCGATGTCAATTCATCGAGTAAAATGGTAAAAGTCGAATTAACAGCGACATTTCCTAACAAAATGCTGCAAAGCAAATAATTCCCATGATCTCGAACTGGCATTATCGCTCTGGCGTATTTTCGTTCCTGCTCCGTTCCAGTATTCGATATTATCTTCAATTCCGTCCTATCCAATGACATCAGCCCTAAATTCAGGCCAGAAAATAACGCAGAGAACGTCAAGCAAGTGAGAATTAAAATAAGGGATACCCATAAAGGTAAAAGGGTGTTATGAGTAGCGATAGTTTTAAATGATTCAGTTCCTTGATGGAGATATTTTTCTTCGTCTTTAAAAGGGTCATCTACTCCAAGTTTTAGGTTTTTTGCACATATGTATAGTTTAGCGTCTGGGATAGGAGAAGGGGCTACGATATTGTATAGAGCTGTTCGAGGTCTAAGGGAGCCTTCTTTCACCTGTGAAGATAAAGTCATCATAAATATAAATATTAGATCGAAATTTTTACACAGGTAAATGTCTAAAAATGTATATGTATAAAATAATGGTTTATTATTGAAAATATAGCTTAATTGAACGCTGGGCAGTGAGATTTTCTTAAATTATTACATTGTTGTAGGGATCTGGCGAGTATACAAAAATTCTGATAAATCTAACGTGTTGAAGAAACTGAAACTCAATTTGATTTACTTGCCATATATTCGCCTTTTAAAAGAAACTTGCACGGTTGACCATAATCTTGTACTTCATGTGTGAAAGCAATCACAGTCCTTGATGTGATGCCTGTACCAAAAACTCTAGAAAAATAATAATGTCAATAAATCATAATCAAAAATCATAATATTCTGATAATTATACCCCTATGCCAACACGCCTGTTCAGCGCGATCAAATGGGAGGGTCCCAACGAGGAAAAGGCCAGTGCTCTGTAGTGGGACGGGAGGATACCCAAAATTTTCTGGGTATGTTATTTTTTATTTAGATAATGAAGAATCTCTTCCAAACTAGGCAACTTACCAATACTTGGCTTTTTCCATGATACTCTTCTCTTCTCAGCCCATTATTGCGCCACTGTTGAGGACGGACTACTATGCAGCGCTTACTAGGCTTGTTGACATAGGATTTAGTTTTGAGGTTTCCGTTTCTCACAGTTGATGTTAACGACTTATAACATCCCTTAGCCGACTCTTACAGTACCCTGGGAAAAAATTTTGTAGTGACAATTCTAAATCCGTCACCAGACGGACCACCATGGTTAGCTTCTCTTATATCTGTGCAAACATACAAAAGATTGCCTTCTAGTATGACAATTTAAATATTACCTCAAAGTGATACTGGAATCAGCTAAGACACTTGGAATTCCATCTTCAATTATCTTCGGCTCTTTATCTGATTCTTCAACCCTTATACCTTCGATACGTACAACCATGCCTGATGGATCGCCTCTAACACTGTCAAAATAGACTTCCATCTCAGGTGTCACTTGGCGAATTCTTCGGTTTGCATTTAATCCATCGTTCGTAGTTTCACTTGCAATACTGGAAACTTCAGAGGGTTCTGTCACGGTCGAAATATTTTCTAGAACATACCTTTTAAATCGATCTTTATAATTAAACTCAGATATCTCGTAATTATTGCTTTTAGTATTAATTTTGGAAGATGCTTGGATCTTTTCTGGAAATTTTTTTTTGGAATCCTTGAATACATTTTTGTCGTTACCAATTCCAGAAGTATTTTCTGGAATTTCCTTTTCTATTCCATCTTGGATTAAATCTACTGACTCTACAGCTAAATCTACTCCGTTACTACTATAAACTGGTTTAAATGCTTTAGAAATTGGTCTTAAAGTCACTGTTTTATGTTCTGAAACATTCCTTTTCAGACGATTGCCAGAATTTTCCGATTTCTCAATATTATCTATGTAAAATTGTGGATTATTCTTAAGGTTCTTTAAAGGCACATAATTATTTTTGTAAAGTACTTCGATGTCGTTAATTTCATCATCTGACAGGTTAGGGTGGTCTTGGAGATAGTTTATATCAGTATCGTGGGTTAAATCCCAATCTTTGTTGTCAGACTTCGTGCTGTTTGGGTTTTCTGATCTGAGGACAATGTAAAAATAAATTGCTTAGTTTAAAATCTAAAAAATACCTAGCTTGAAATCTTAGAAGTTTTTATTTTTCAGTGCATTGTCATCGTTCATAATTTCAGAGATGTCGTTATATACAAATATACATAGATAGATTGATAGATACACACGAAGCTTATAAAAGCCTATTAAAATTCACAAGACTCTAATCAAATTAAAGATATCTAGAACAGCGGATCTACTCTGGAAAGATTAGTGCGCTGAGGTGGCGACGAATAAATCACATCACTTGGAGAACTGACAACTGTCAGGGAACACAGGTTCTCAAGTAACCATGACGCGAGGGACGGACCACGTGGAGCGACAATTTAATTAGGGTCGCGAAACGTTGAATAAAAACGACGCAAGACAAAGCGTTGCCGCGTTCTTTAGAAAAGACACATCTGGTAGACAATATGGGGAGATTAACTGCCTAAGAATGAAGGATAATAAATATACCTGTTATTAATTTTTGTAAAATACTTAAAACAAACTAGCTGGTGTTCGCAACTTCGACGCATGGTTGGATCACTTTTACAAACTATAAAACAAGCATCTCATTGGGTACAGAAGACCTGTTTTATTAGTCTATTGTTTAGTTTGTTTCAAAGCCCCACATAGAACATGTTCACACACAGATATTTACGTTGCTTAGGGTGAGTTCCGTAGCCATTGACAGTAACACACTATCTGGTAAATCTTTGAGTACAGATAATGGAGTGGAGATGTGATATATACATTTCTTAATCCATCAACATTAGTAGTAGTTTAAACAAAGAAAAATAAATTCAATTACATTATCGATATGCCCTTGTGTATAAGCGATTAGCTTGTCTAATTAATATATTTTGATACTTTATTGAGAGGCATTACAACTGACACACATAATAAATTGAAGGTATGAAGCACCAAGATTGTTATTAGAATATGGCTGTTGCCCGCGACTCCGTACGCGTGGAATTTAGAAAACAATTGTTGTGGTTTTTAGTATTTGTTGTTATATCATCAACTGATTTACCTACATCATTTGTGAACATTTGAACTCTCTAGCTATCACCGTTCGTCAGATACAGCCTGGTGACAGACAGGGCTATTGCTAAGACCCTAAAACAACCTGAAAAAAGAATCTATTTGATGATCTAATCTTAAAAAGAATAATAATAATATTTTTATAGTTTTTAGGGTTCCATACCCAAACGTAAACTAGGACCCCATTACTAAGATCTCGCTGACCGTCTTTTGACCGGTTGTATCTCAGCAACAATGATAGCTAGAGTTGAAATTTTTTACAAATTATGTAGGTATATTAGTTTATGCTTTAACAACAAATGCTATAAACAACAATACAATAAATATTTAAGTGTGCTCCTATACAACAAACGTTTTCAGTGTAAATAGATGATAATGATTATGATGACGAACATGTTACGATAACTGTGCGGAACCCTTCGTGTATAACTCGTACTTAGCCGGTTTTTATTTATATAAAAAACATGACGTACAGACAGATGTTTCAACTATTATCATAAACATTACATATGATTACATTTAAACATAAAATACTACTTTTAGTTTTTATGTTGTAAACATTTTTATTTGATGCGAATATGACGGGCCTCTTGAGTTAGCAGCATATGAAGCTAATATGTACGAGGTTCTAGGTTCGATTTCCTCCAAAGTCAATTTAAATTGACGGACCTTTTGCTGTGGCCGGAATTAAGTGAATATGTATGGTTTTGGGTTCGATTTCTTGTCGAGACTGTTTATTTCTAAGCATAGTGTAGTATCCTTAAAAGGTCTTCTATTATTATCTATACTAATATTATAAAGCTGAAGAGTTTGTTTGTTTGTTTTGTTTGTATGAACGCGCTAATCTCGGAACGGCTTTGATCCGATTCGAATAATTATTTCAGTGATGGATAGTGGGTACATTTATCGAGGAAGGCTAAAAGCTATATAACATCACGCTGCGATCAATAGGAGCGACGCATCAATGAAAAACGTTGCAAAAACTGGGTTTTTTTAACTCTACGTGTACGAAGTCACGGGTAACAGCTAGTGGTATAATAGTAAAATGTTCTATTAAAGTTCTTCTACTAAAATGTAAAAAAAACCGTTTTATAACCGCGCGTTGCGAAACGGGGCTGGACGGAAAAAAATTAAGACCAAAAGTTGTAACGACACTTTTTGCTATAGTTGAAAGCCGTGCTGCGGCGGCGTGCGCGTGTTTCTCTGTCTATCTCTCTTTCTCTCTCTCTCTGAACAGTGTGGTGTCGCGAAGATTATTTTTGTGGAGTGTATACAGGCTTTTTGTACATAATAAATAATAAATATTAATTATTATTTAATAAGTACAAAAAACCTGTATTTAACAAAGGAACTTGGTTCCATCTGGGTGTCCCTTGACACCTCTTAAGTTTATTATCTTTGCTTATTTCTGGAGCCCTTTACCCTAGGACCTGTTATTATTAATACGACTGTAATTTAGAATACAGAAAAATCCAGTGGGCTGTAGTTACACACCAGTGATAAACATAAATAATATTAAATGCTCATTCAGTATTTATTATCGTACGAAACCCAACGTGCTAAGTGCCACTCACACTTAGCCATTATATGTATTTATTTCTTAGACATTTCTCTTTTCTAAATACATAGCACTTAGTTTTTATTACACCGATAGCTGATGCAAGTGACTTCTTTAGATTTTCCCCGTTTTTACAACATTTTTCACTGATGCTTCACTCCTGTTTGACGTAGCGTGATGATATATAGCCTATAGCTTTCCTCGATAAATGTACCCACAATCCAACACTGAAAGAAGTTATCCCTCCCAAAGTAGAGAAGGCCCGTGCCCAACAGTAAGACAATAATGAGACTAATGAGTAATGGCAAAAGCAAGTAGAAACAGCATTTAGTTTTTATTACACCATACAAACTAATTTCACTATCATACTCGTAGTTCCAATGTCATATTACATAAGAATATTTTTCATAGTCGCGCCACAATGGCGTCGTATACGACCTAGATTAGTTGAACGAACTATATATAATACAACCACAGATTTACCACATAGTAGGTACTCGTTCTCCGTGTGGTGACGGATTAAGAATACAAGTGTCACCACCCCATCTCCTCCCAAGGGTGCTGTAAAAGTCAGCTAAGGGATAATTGCACACAGATAGCATCCTCTGTGAGAGACGAAAACTCGAAAATAAACCCTGTGCCAACACGCCTGGTCAGCTCGGCACAGTAGACCAAATCACTCCCAAAGTGGAGGAGGCCTGTGCCCAACAGTGGGACGTAAATGGGCTGGAGGTAGGGAGGTACACGTTCAATCTTGAGGACACCTAACCTAACCTATAAATCGTACTTTATAGTCTAACTAGCTGACCCGGCAAACGTTGTTTTGCCATACTAAAAAAAAAACCAAAAAGGTTTGAAAAATAGATGTTGGCCGATTCTCAGACCTACTGAATATGGATGTAAAATTTGAGAAGAATCGGTCAAGCCGTTTCGGAGGAGTACGGTAACTAACACTGTGACACGTGAATTTTATATATTAGATAAAATATAGTAGTTTTGGGAAACTACAAATGTCATTTTTATAACCTATAAAACAAGTATTTCATTGGGAAGGGAAGTCCTGTTTCATTGGTCTACTGTTCAACTTAACTTGTGGGGTATCACACATACACATATTTCACGCACACATAGACATTAATTTGGCTTCAAGCCAAATGAGTGATGTAGCTATAAACACTCTATTTGGTAAATCTGCGTCGTCGCGTCACAATGGCGTCGTATCCGACCTAGATAGGTTGAACGAATTATATAATATGTATACATAAAACCTACTTCCGTGACCTTTACATAAGGGATAGATGTGATATTTAGCTATAGGTACTGTCAGAGTCACGCGTGTTGACCAGTGAGGCAAATAGCCAGCCAAGTAGGAGTTGGAAAGCCGCAGCTAAGGTTCAGTACCGTTAATAAATAAATATTCACAGACATTTCATACAACGTCCTCTGGTCCCAAGCTAAGCTTATGTGCTTGTGTTGTGTGTATTAATATAATAATTAGGTATAATCTTTAACATTACTTCTTATAAAACAAAGTCGTTATTTTTGTCAGTCCCTATGTTAGCTTAGATGTATATCTTTAAAATTACGTAACGGTTTTTGATGCGGTATTTTTTCGTCGTTCAAAATGATGGCTTTTTAGGGTTCCGTACCCAAAGGGTAAAAACGGGACCCTATTACTGAGACTTCGCTGTCCGTCCGTCCGTCCGTCTGTCACCAGGCTGTATCTCAAGAACGGTAATAGCTAGACAGTTGAAATTTTCACAGATGATGTATTTCTATTGCCGCTATAACAACAAATACTAAAAATAAAATAAAATAAATATTTAAGGGGGGCTCCCATACAACAAACATGATTTTTTTACCGTTTCTTGCTCGATACTAATAACGTTGCCTTATGTTGCATAGATAATGGTACGGAACCCTTCGTGCACGAGTCCGACTCGCACTTGACCAATTTTTTTTTGTATATACTGTGAAATTTTCTGCTCTCTACCTATCACCGTTCATGAGATACAGACTGGTGACAGACGTATTTATAAATGTTTATGTAATAAGTTACACATAAAACGATTGATGAGTGAGTGTGTGTGAATCAAACCTCCGACCTTGTGAACGGTAGTTTATGTGATCTGCTGGGCCTTTCTATAATAAACTAGCTTTTGCCAGCGACTACGTACGTGTGGAATTTATTAAATGTTCTCCAGTTTTATAACATCTTTCAATGAAGCCTTCTTTGATAAATGTACTATCCAACACTGAAATAATATTTCAAAATCGGATAAGTGGTTCCTGAAATTAGCGCCTTCAAACCATTGAGTGCTTTAATAAATCATTGGTTCAAACAAACAAAACTTCAGCTTTATATGTTTTCTATTTCTATATTTTCTATTTCTATTTCTATTAGCTTTCTATATTAGTACAGAAGTATAGATGACTAACATGTTGCATGTTAGGTTTTTAGATTCAACGCGTACAATGTTGCGAGTAACAGCTAGTAGTCGTATATTTTATGTATGTGTATCGGAAAAACATCATAGAAATCACCTGTAATTACAGCTAGAGCAGTCATCAATCTAAACACCTTGTAATACTGGACAAACTAACTACGTTAACTACAACATTCTATTAACTACGATGAGATCGATCCGTGGCTTACGACACGTGTAACTGGTTTGGAAGGATCCTTTTATGAATATTCAACGGGTCACCATTTCAATCTCACCAACTTACTACACAAAATCAATAACTTACACACCATTGACACAATTTGAGGACTTACTTCATAATCTTGGAAGCTAAGTTAAAACTAAAAATCCTTAAGTAAACTATTTTAATCATCAACATAATAATTTTATTTTCTTAGTTAGTTGTCACTTATCACCTAACTAATTAAATGACACAATGTACAACAAAGCTAATTAAAAGATATAAATAACTAAGGTAATGAAATAGTATGTCTATACTGTGTATAGTATGTGTTCCGCGTAGTGATGGAATATGAATATAAGTGTCACCGCCCCTTTTCCTTCCCAGGGTGCTGTAAAAGCTAGTTAAGTGATATTGTACAGATAAAATTATCTGTGAGAGACGGAAGTTAAAACCCATGCCAACACGCCTGGTCAGCACGGCAAAGTAGACTTAATTCCTCCTCCACGGGATGTTAATGGGTTGGAGAAGGGGAGAGACAGTCTGTGTGGCGAGACTTTGAAAGATAGAGTAAGAAATAAAGTCATAAAAAAAAGAAAGAAAAATATTTATTTCACACTCACGGTGAGGACATACAGAGTATGTATACTAGCTTCCTTACTAATTTATAGATGAGACACAATAATAATTTTGACGACCTTGTGTTAATGTGTGTAAAGAAACCATAGCGCGATTTAAAAAACGGTACAACGCCATCTATCGAGTGTTACAGTAAACTTCTGTTAAGGTTTGATTTCAAAATTTCACGCGTACGAAGTCGCGGGCAACAGCTAGTATTATCTAAAGTTAAACTAGATGAAGTACATCAAGTAGTCATAAAGTTGTTAACCCATCCATAAGCGGGAAAAAGGTACACCGCTCAGCAAAATGTTGAAAGGGTGTCCATGAGACAACCTAACAACGCTGATTTTATGCGGTATCCTATAGTAGAGGAGCCCAAGAGGGGATTTCGGGATTTACTAAAGCGCGACAGATTAATATACAGGGGGATACCTTGTACACGGTTAAGTACCTCCACCAAACACGAGTTCCATATATAAGGCCGCCCGTGAAGGAACCAGGAGTAAAAAAAATTGACCATCAGAAATTCTCGAGCGGGTCAGATTAAGGTAAGGTGAGTTAATTATATCGACGAGAGTGACGTAAAGAAAGGGGAGGGCAGCAAAGTTGTAAAAAAAACATCATCTCGATATTCTCGAGCGTAGCAAAAATTTTTTTATTATGAAGGACGATTTCCGCAAGCCGAAATAATAAAAACTCGTACATATATTAAAACTAGCCATCCCGGCAAACGTTGTTTTGCCACACTAAAAAAAAAAGGTTTGAAAAATAGATGTTGGCCGATTCTCAGACCTACTGAATATACATGTAAAATTTCATAAAAATCGGTCAAGCCGTTTCGGAGGAGTACGGTAACTAACACTGTGACACATCAATTTTATATATAAGAAATTACATATTTAAAAATCTATAGCCGCTTCCCCCACCGATGAAAAGGTATACAGGGTGTGGCGTAATTAATGGATAAGCCTGTGCCTGTGGATAAGCCTCCTACTGCGCTATACGAATATGTATATTTTTAATTAATCCTATGTATGGTCTTGAAAAAAATGGCATAAGTCATGTTTTTCATAAAATGACTACTTTCACTAACCAATTATGCTACTGTTGCCACAATTTTCAAAAATTTTGCATTCTGTTTTTTTTATAAAACAGCTTAAGAGGTGAGCTATTGAAAGCAATAAAGAATTCCCTATTCGTAATACAAATTTTGGGAAAAAATACATGAGATATCAAAAAAGTGTTATTGATTATTCAATTTGTTGACTTTGTACATCGTCTAGATTAAAAAATCTTTATGGGAGTTGATTTGCCCAATATCTTAAAAACATGCTTGTTTTATGCAGTTTCCGAAATGGTATAATACTTATTACATTTCACGAGGTTTTAAAAAAAAACGACAGTTGTAAAAAAATACCCTAATTTTCTTTAACAGAATTATTAATTTATCTTAAACATGTCTTTGTAAACAGTTTGAATGGACCCTTTTTTGTGTGCTCCGGAGCAGGTAGTCATTCACAATGGACCCTTTTTTGGGTGCTCGGGAGCAGGTAGTCATCCACCATGAATAGGGTAAGCAGATAACGACTCTAAGTCAACTACTTGTGGTTGTTTATCGCACGGCAAATCCAGACGGTTAGTCTTATCATAAGACAGAGACAAAGCATTTTGATGTCAGGTAAATAACAGTTGTGCGACAGAGATAGATTTTTATTATTCTCACAAACAACAAAACAGCTTTTGAACTTGTTTAACAAAGTTAGTGCTCTTTTGACTATCGTCTCTTGCGCACATATCGTTTGCTCTATCGTGTTTGTTATTGTGACGTGAATTTGGCTTATGTACTACGGACTCTGTTTTTGCTATACGAATTGGACAATTGTGATATTATCGACGACTTCTACATATCCCTGGACTACTGATCATGCCGCGTCATACGTACACTCCTCAAGAGTATGCAAATATGCATCTTATTTACGGCCTGTGTAACTGCAATGCAAATGAAGTTGCACGCGAATATCGTCGAAGATACCCCGATTTGCGACACCCAGACTACCGGGTGTTTACACGTGTGCACATCGCTTTTAGCGAAGGGCGAATGCCTGGTACCGGTGTTGGTGGTGCTTCGGAAGGCAGACCTCGACGACATCGTGATGACGAAGTTCTAGAAGCTGTGCGTGCTAATCCAGAGTTATCAATTCGTGAGTTAAGTAGAGGAACCGGTGTAGATACGCGTACTGTGGGCAGAATTCTGCACAGGCATGAGCTTCACCCGTATCACTATCAAAGGGTGCAAACACTAATGACACGAGACTATGAGCCTAGAGTCCAATTTTGTTGCGTCATGTTGCGAAAAATACGCGAAGATTCGGCGTTTTTTGACAAAATACTGTGGAGCGATGAGTCATCATGTAAAAGAAATGGCTACGTCAACATGCACAATCTTCATAGTTGGCAGGCAACCAATCCGAGAAACATAAGGCAAGACCGAGCTCAAGTCCAGTTTAAAGTGAACCTTTGGACAGGAATTTTAAATGGACAAATAGTTGGGCCCGTCGAACTATCCGAGACACTAACAGGTCCCAATTATTTAAATTTTCTGCAAAATACGTTACCGGAACTATTACAAAGTTTAAATGTGCCAGAAAACTACTGGTTACAAAATGATGGTTGTCCCGCTCACTACGCACGAATTGTACGGAACTACCTCAATGATGAGTACAATGAGAGGTGGATAGGTCGTTTGGGTCCCATTTTGTGGCCACCAAGGTCCCCTGATTTGAACCCTCTAGACTTTTTTTACTGGGGGTGTTTAAAAGAAAAAGTGTATAAAAAAGAAATAGCATCCCTGGAACAACTAAAGGCCCTGATTTTTGAAGCCGCTGATGAAATCAAGAGCTCCGGCTTCATCCGACGCCTAAAGCGGTCAATTATCCGTCGATGCAGGGCCTGCATAGCCGCAGGTGGCCGCCATTTCGAACATTTTTTGTAAAATAAAATTTATGTAGTGTTTGCATCTTTAGAATAAAAAAAATAAAATAAGTTGTTATTTTTTTTCAACGACTAACATTCCCACTGGTAAACTCAGACAGATAAGTTAAAATACCACTGACAGTTTGTTTAAGTTAACAGTATTAATTTGATTAATTAAATCACAATAAGAACATTTTTTTACGAGTGTCATTTGGTTCTTTAATATCACATCAAACTTAATAAGTATTATAATAAGTATTATACCATTTCGGAAACTGAAACCAGCATGATGACTCATCGCTCCACAGTATTTTGTCAAAAAACGCCGAATCTTCGCGTATTTTTCGCAACATGACGCGACAAAATTGGACTCTAGGCTCATAGTCTCGTGTCATTAGTGTTTGCACCCTTTGATAGTGATACGGGTGAAGCTCATGCCTGTGCAGAATTCTGCCCACAGTACGCGTATCTACACCGGTTCCTCTACTTAACTCACGAATTGATAACTCTGGATTAGCACGCACAGCTTCTAGAACTTCGTCATCACGATGTCGTCGAGGTCTGCCTTCCGAAGCACCACCAACACCGGTACCAGGCATTCGCCCTTCGCTAAAAGCGATGTGCACACGTGTAAACACCCGGTAGTCTGGGTGTCGCAAATCGGGGTATCTTCGACGATATTCGCGTGCAGCTTCATTTGCATTGCAGTTACACAGGCCGTAAATAAGATGCATATTTGCATACTCTTGAGGAGTGTACGTATGACGCGGCATGATCAGTAGTCCAGGGATATGTAGAAGTCGTCGATAATATCACAATTGTCCAATTCGTATAGCAAAAACAGAGTCCGTAGTACATAAGCCAAATTCACGTCACAATAACAAACACGATAGAGCAAACGATATGTGCGCAAGAGACGATAGTCAAAAGAGCACTAACTTTGTTAAACAAGTTCAAAAGCTGTTTTGTTGTTTGTGAGAATAATAAAAATCTATCTCTGTCGCACAACTGTTATTTACCTGACATCAAAATGCTTTGTCTCTGTCTTATGATAAGACTAACCGTCTGGATTTGCCGTGCGATAAACAACCACAAGTAGTTGACTTAGAGTCGTTATCTGCTTACCCTATTCATGGTGGATGACTACCTGCTCCCGAGCACCCAAAAAAGGGTCCATTGTGAATGACTACCTGCTCCGGAGCACACAAAAAAGGGTCCATTCAAACTGTTTACAAAGACATGTTTAAGATAAATTAATAATTCTGTTAAAGAAAATTAGGGTATTTTTTTACAACTGTCGTTTTTTTTTAAAACCTCGTGAAATGTAATAAGTATTATACCATTTCGGAAACTGCATAAAACAAGCATGTTTTTAAGATATTGGGCAAATCAACTCCCATAAAGATTTTTTAAGCTAGACGATGTACAAAGTCAACAAATTGAATAATCAATAACACTTTTTTGATATCTCATGTATTTTTTCCCAAAATTTGTATTACGAATAGGGAATTCTTTATTGCTTTCAATAGCTCACCTCTTAAGCTGTTTTATAAAAAAAACAGAATGCAAAATTTTTGAAAATTGTGGCAACAGTAGCATAATTGGTTAGTGAAAGTAGTCATTTTATGAAAAACATGACTTATGCCATTTTTTTCAAGACCATACATAGGATTAATTAAAAATATACATATTCGTATAGCGCAGTAGGAGGCTTATCCACAGGCACAGGCTTATCCATTAATTACGCCACACCCTGTATATCACATAACATTTTTTTCTTCTTATCATCTAAGCTTTGCAACTCAATAGGTCTGACGCTCGAGTAAATCCCATTTAGCATCGTGGGCTCCCCTACCACTAACTTACTTACATTATAAACACAGTAGTTATTAAGTCACACAGTTACTTACAAGGTGTAATGACGACATCCAAAGAAAAAATAATGAAAAACAACATGCACATCAATATCAGACAATATAACGTATAAGCGAGCGCTGCGGTCTGAAAGAGGATAGTGACTAAGGTAGAGAAAAGTATTCCTAGGTGGTTTGGTCATGTGGATGATAGACTATTAACGAAAGGCATATAGGTACACGGCGGTGCTACTTACGTGGAAACAATAAGAGATGACGCCCGAGAAAAATATAGTTACTCCGATGTAATCGCCGGTATGCTTCAAAAGGGTCAAGTGCTACGCACTTACAACCGTCGAGCATGTATGACCAGATGTACGAGTGTGAATGAAGCCAAGGAAGGATGTTTGGAACTGGTTGGCGTAAGGGCCGGCATAGCGTGGTTTTCCCACAGGACTACAGCAATGGAGCCCTTCAATAAGGGCATCAAAAGGTTCCTACAGGGTCGGCAACGCGCGAGTGTGTCTGGTGTTACAAACGCCCATAGTCTACGGTAATCGCTTACCATCAGGCAAGCCGTATGCTTTTTTGTCACCCCTGTAGTATATAAAAAATAGCAATCCAGGGGCCTCTTGATCTATTACCTACAGACCCCGCTCTGTCTTAATACGGCACTGTATATGTGTATATCATTATTTCACCGCTTGAGTCACGCACGCAATACTCGTATTTGCTAATGGAATTGTTCAATATAACTATGTAGTATCTACCTAACTTTTCACTACAATTTTTATGACGCAAATATTGATATCTACTGAAAAAATTGGTCAAGTGCGAGTCGGACTCGCGCACGAAGGGTTCCGTACCATTATCTATGCAACATAAGGCAACGTTATTAGTATCGAGCAAGAAACGGTAAAAAAATCATGTTTGTTGTATGGGAGCCCCCCTTAAATATTTATTTTATTTTATTTTTAGTATTTGTTGTTATAGCAGCAATAGAAATACATCATCTGTGAAAATTTCAACTGTCTAGCTATCACCGTTCTTGAGATACTGGGTACGGAACCCTAAAAATCATGTTTGTTGTATGGGAGCCCCCCTTAAATATTTATTTTATTTTATTTTTAGTATTTGTTGTTATAGCGGCAATAGAAATACATCATCTGTGAAAATTTCAACTGTCTAGCTATCACCGTTCTTGAGATACTGGGTACGGAACTCTAAAAATCATGTTTGTTGTATGGGAGCCCCCCTTAAATATTTATTTTATTTTATTTTTAGTATTTGTTGTTATAGCGGCAATAGAAATACATCATCTGTGAAAATTTCAACTCTCTAGCTATCACCGTTCTTGAGATACAGCCTGGTGACAGACGGACGGACGGACGGACGGACGGACGGACGGACGGACGGACGGACGGACGGACGGACGGACGGACGGACGGACAGCGAAGTCTCAGTAATAGGGTCCCGTTTTTACCCTTTGGGTACGGAACCCTAAAAAGCGACTTCGCTTGCGTCTACCTCTCTCTTCAGCCCATTAACATTCCACTGCTGGCACTGGCCTCCACTTTCGTGTGCGACTCCAACCCGTACTTGGTCGGGTTTTGCTGTTAGTATTTTTAACACTGTTATTTGGACAAAACATTTTATTTATTTTAATAGATTTATCGGGCCAGTTGTTTACGCTTGAAAGCGTAAAATAGACACACTTTCATATTACAGTACAATCATGTGTGTGTGAAATACGGTCTGTGTCTCTGATACACGCCACAGGGTCTTCTCTTCCTAGCGACGTTCGTGTTCTTGTAAAAGTAACATATTTTGTAGTATGCAAACACTACATGACTTTAATTGTGAATATCTTATATCTTATTAGTCTATGAAGAAAGATTTAGCTAGGCTAAAGTTGTGTCTGCGAGATTGAACACGTACAAGGCCTTCTATTAACTTAATCTACAAAAGGCCCTGGGCACACTAGAGGTTCTGGGTGCATTAGAATATATGACCTGTTGTGACCTGCTAGATTAAGTACAAAAATATGTTTTAAACAGGGATTAGGAAGTCCCCAATTATCGTGAGGCACAGGACATGTCCCCATTGAAGAAAACGGGCCTGAATGTGTATCCAGTGTCTGATAATTATGTGGCAAAACAATAATAATTTTGCTTAAAAACATAAGTAGGCTTACATTTCAACACATATAAGTAATATTATTCATATTTTTAACAAACACAAGGTTATATCCTTGATTTATAACAATCTTTTAAACCTTTAATTATATAGTTTGTTAATTAATTATAATTAATACGGACATTTCATTTTGCACAACATCCTTTGGTCCCAAATTAAGAATAACATACTTGTACTCTCTCTCCAGCCCATTAACATTCTACAGTTGGGCATGGACTCCACTTTGGAAGGGATTATAGTATACTGTGCCATGCTGACCAGGCTTGTTTGCACAGGGTTTATTTTCGACTTTCCCCGTCTCTCACAGTGGATGTTATCTGTACACAATATTTCTGCATTGGTTTCTACAGCACCCGGTGAAAGAAAAAATTGGTCAAGTGCGAGTCAGATTCGCGCACGAAGGGTTCCGTACCATTATCTATGCAACATAAGGCAACGTTAAGTATCGAGCAAGAAACGGTAAAAAAATCATGTTTGTTGTATGGGAGCCCCCCTTAAATATTTATTTTATTTTATTTTTAGTATTTGTTGTTATAGCAGAAATAGAAATAAATCATCTGTGAAAATTTCAACTGTCTAGCTATCACCGTTCTTGAGATACAGCCTGGTGACAGACAGACGGACGGACGGACGGACAGCGAAGTCTCAGTAATAGGGTCCCGCTTTTACCCTTTGGGTACGGAACCCTTAAAAGGTGGTGACACTTGTATTCGTAATCCGTCACCACACAGACAATACTTGTTCTAAAGGTATCAAATTATTGTAGTTAATATTAGTTAAAACACTAACATTTTGTACAACATCCTTTGGTCCCAAATGAAGCGAAATAGTTGTACCACAAGTACCAGGTCATTGATGTAATATATAAACAAGATTGTTTTGTAAATACATACTTATAATAGATTGAAAATACCCAGATGCAGTTCACATGTTTGTATATTCTACAAACAAATGTCCTGTACGGGAATTGAACCTATGACTTAGTGCACCAAAGTCAGTAAATCTACCAACTACACCATAAAGTTTAAGTTTGCGATATTTTTTTTTTGCTTTTTGGCTAACTGCTGTTGTTTAAAGAAGTTTTTGGTTTTTAATGAGCTCTTTTTATCTAAAATACGAGCTCTAGCCTGCAGCTTCATTGTTCACCAAATTTAACAAATTATGCAAAAAAGACATTCTTTTGAACTACTCTAGCTATTAAAAAAGCTGCATCATAATCCGTTTTGACAATGTAAGCTCACATAGGGACATACATACAAAAATAACGACATTGTTTCAGAGTAAGGATATCCATCTAATTTATCTATTCAATTTCTAGAAAACTATTAATAATATAAGCAATACGGTATATAAAATAAATAGGGCGCAAAAATCTGTAAAAAAAATTTATTACATTTATTATTAAAAAAATACTTACAAATTTGCAATAACTGCGTTTTTTGTGTCTAAAAAATGTTCACTTCCTTGATGCACCCATTTTCCACCAAAAGGTGTATTATTTGCCCCGTTTTTATACAAACAAAAATATAATTTCGCATCCGAAACAGGTAATATTATTTCTAGCTTAGTCGTCCACTCCGTCGTCATTATCTCTTTTAATTCATAATTAGGATAACTAACCCCACAATTACTACCTTCTACGGCTCCTTCAGCAGTTAATTTCCATGAATAATGCCCTAAAAACTTGCCACCCTTTATGTTTAGTAAATATTTACAACTCTCTTTATCACATATTTTATGGTCCAATGTTATCGAAATTATCCTTGGTTTTAATACACTATTATCTATGGCACTTATATTAAAAAACAAACACATTAAAATACTACAAGTCCGTATTAATTTTAAGAGTAGGGCCATTTTTATGACATAAATAAAATAAATTCAAAATCGATGCTCTCACTAACACGACATTTTTTTGCGAATGATTGGTTTGACAGTTCGGCGGCAATTGTTGCCGGAACTGCGGTAAGCTATTACAAGTGTTGTCATATCCTGTCTATTCTTGCTTTATGGTAGAGACTTCCATATGTTATTATTATTCCATATCGATGTGTTTATGCCATTATTATAAAATTATTAATTTGCGTAAGTAGTAACAGGTAGTAACGAGAATTATAATTACTAGTCTACAGTCTAATACTTAGTAAAAAGCATTGGTAAAAAAAAGTAATAATTTTATCTATGTTTTAATTTTTTATGTCAATGTCATTTGATTGCTTTTTTCTTACCTGACAAACTTCTCTAGTTTTCAGAATGTGTTCCTACTATGATACTCACTCATATCTTTCTCGTTCGCATATCTTTCTCGCTCGCATATTTTACTCACAATCACTTCACTTTCAAACCTCAATTAATATTTGGAAGTATTTTCTACTTTTTAAGTACTAGTAAAATAATATTTATACCTAGCTGTAGCGCACGACTTCCGCGTGGAAATTTAAGCAACATTTTTCATTGCTGTTTTCCTTCGTCGAAAAATGGACTATTCAACATTGAAACAATTTTTCAAATCGAACTAGCAGTTCCTGAGATTAGCGCATTCAAAAAACAAACAACCTCTTCAGCTTTATAATATTAGATTACATATTTCAAATTTTATTCACCAACTTCATAGAAAAAAAAAGAGGCGTGACGATCATGACGATAGCCTTTTTTTTCTAATAAGCAGACAAGAGCGTGCACATACATTGTCACATTACGTATAATAATTATTCAGTTGCTTATAATGACCGGAAATTAATAGATATTTTAAATAGAGCTTCCTCTTAACTCCTAAAACATAACTTAAGTTTTGTTCTAGGAGTTAAAAGTATAATTCATTAGACAAGTACATACGTAAACTAGTATAGTTTTACGTTTCATTGTTTAATTCTATTTAAAATATCTATTAATTTCCGGTCAAAGCAACTGAAAGTCAAAACATTTGTTAACAAATGTTTGACAATCAAATCATCCTAGCTGATTTCAGGGTGTCGATAGAAGATTTTCCTGAGGTGTGCGCACCGTATCGTAATACTACTACTTACTTTCATTATTTCCCCCTAAAACGTTGAAAAACCAAATCAAAACAAAAAATCGAAGGAAAGAATTTGCTGTCATTGAAAAATGAGAAAATCAAGAACGTTTCTCACTTTTGTGAGTTATGACTCGACGTCTCGTAGTTAGGTCATTTGAGCGGTCAGCGACCATTTGGCAGACAAGCAAGAGGAGACAACGAAAAGTCAAAAAACGAGTGTGTTGGCTTTATTTTTAGTGAAATAAAAATTAAAATCATTTTAGTTTTATTACTATAATGAACCTAAAATTGAAACATTTATATATTTAGTTAAATTTTCAATCACAGTGTGTGCCTTTACCTCTCTTTGTTACATCATGAATAAAAATTTACAAAGAGGAAAAAATTAAGTTTTGATTATCATTACATGGAAACTGATATTATGGAAGTGCGAGGGGCTGGAGATGGGGCTGCTTCAGGAGAATATATACGACCTCCTTCGAAACGTTACTCCTGGGCAGAAGTACGTCAAGCGGTTCATGATTTACGAAAAGAATTATCATGTCTATCTACTATGGTACCTTTGGCGATAAGTTTTCGTAAACTTGGCAATGGTAAAATCAGGATATATTTCTTAAGGAACCCACAAAATGGATGGGACATTACACTTTTGTATATTGATGTGACACCAGCACAACAGCCTAATAATTCTAGGTAAGATATTATTTTATTTTTAAATTTCAGGCAATGTTTTACACATTCAGAGAAGTACACAATCATATAAGACTTATTGTATGATTTTTATATTTAAATATTTTGGTCACATTACATTTGTAAATATGTTGATAACATTAACCCTAAAAAGATGGAGAACTTTGATATGTTGCCTCTGTTGTCATCGCATTTACAAAATAGTAAGAAATTTTACTACAATTTGGTTACCAGCTGGCCTGCTAATATTTATCTGCCAAAATGTAGGATGGTTTTATCAGACTTGTTTTACCTACCTCTTAGGGTTACCCTAATGTGTATAAACTTATATTGTTATATCTATTTTTAAAAGTAAGCTACTAGATTTTATTCTGATGATAATTCCATACTTCTATACATCCTCCCCTTACAGTTCGTTTCTCACAGTTAATAAAATATAACTTATATTGTTTTTGACCTCTTGACTATCTGTATAGCCAATTTTGTTGGAATTGGTTCAGGAGTTTTAATGTGAAAGCACAACAGTTAGATTATAGACAGTTTCTTCCTTATTTAAAATAGTAGTAAGAATAGTAAAAAATAGTACTAGTTATATCTAGTTATAAAACATATAGGGAAAATGCTTAAGACATGTGTTTGTCTATATCTATACTGATAACTATTAAGCCTCGTGGTTGAGTGGTTTATGTAACGGACTGCCAATCAAGAGGTTGCGGGTTCGATTCCCGCTCGGGACAATCATTTGTGTGATTTTTATAATTGTCGTACAAATGTTTGTACTGCGTCTGGGTGTTTCTATGTATTATAAGTATGTATTTACAAAAGAAAAGTAGTGCATGTAGTATATTCGTATTCTGGTACCCATAACACAAGCATATAAGCTTAGCTTGGGACCAGAGGATGTTGTGTGAAATGTCCCAGAATATTTATTTATTAAAAAAAAAAATATAAAGAGGTAAATTTTGATATATTTATATATGGGGTGGTATCTTTGTAAGTTATGGTATAATCATAAAAAAATTTCTTCAATAAGTTGTTTTTCTGTGACATACAAAAATTACAGAGTTGCTAGTTTATTGTAGAGATAGCCTACATCACGTAAAGTACGGTACGTACTTTACGTGATGTAGGCGTACGGTAAAGTTTTGTTAATATGTATTTAAAAAAAATATATTAAAAAGAACTTTTTTGGTTTTTTTTTCTTTTGTTTTGGCACCGGTTAGAAGCCTTAGCCACATCCAAAATATGGGAAAGGAATACAAAAATATGAAACGAAAATTTGGAATAAGGAGCAGATCAGGAGAGTACAAAACAAAATATTTATACACTAAAATTACATAAACAACTTTTTTTTTAATTTAAATAATATCAAATTTCTTACAAAAAATATCTTACACGGTAATAATGAAATTAGAATAGTATATACATCTTATTCACAGTTTAATATTATTGTGTACAATAAAAGAATCTAGAAAAAAAGTCTAAGGAAGAAAGAAGGACATTAATATGATTAGGGAAAGGAATTTTTAAGGCCATGAGGCTATTTAGTAGAGTGGAATGGTCATAAAGTTCACATGAAAAGAAAATATGGTTTAGGTCTCCAAATTCACCACAAGCACAAGACTGTACGCAGCAGTGCCCCAGGCGCATTGTAATGAAAAAAAAAATTAAAAAGTCATTATAATAATTAAAAATAATTGAGAATTCCTTTATTGTTAACCAGAGACAAGGTGAAAGTGTAAAGTTTTTTTTAACGATTGTACAAATGTCATTAAACTCCTAAAAACAATTAAACTTTTACTTTTTGTAATTTTATAATAATGTTTAGTAATATTAACTTTAAATGTTCAGCCATTTTATTCTTTTTAGGGTTCCGTACCCAAAGGGTAAAAACGGGACCCTATTACTGAGACTTCGCTGTCCGTCCGTCCGTCCGTCCGTCCGTCTGTCACCAGGCTGTATCTCAAGAACGGTGATAGCTAGAGAGTTGAAATTTTCACAGATGATGTATTTCTATTGCCGCTATAACAACAAATACTAAAAATAAAATAAAATAAATATTTAAGGGGGGCTCCCATACAACAAACATGATTTTTAGGGTTCCGTACCCAGTATCTCAATAACGGTGATAGCTAGACAGTTGAAATTTTCACAGATGATGTATTTCTATTGCCGCTATAACAACAAATACTAAAAATAAAATAAAATAAATATTTAAGGGGGGCTCCCATACAACAAACATGATTTTTAGGGTTCCGTACCCAGTATCTCAAGAACGGTGATAGCTAGACAGTTGAAATTTTCACAGATGATGTATTTCTATTGCCGCTATAACAACAAATACTAAAAATAAAATAAAATAAATATTTAAGGGGGGCTCCCATACAACAAACATGATTTTTTTACCGTTTCTTGCTCGATACTAATAACGTTGCCTTATGTTGCATAGATAATGGTACGGAACCCTTCGTGCGCGAGTCCGACTCGCACTTGACCAATTATTTAAACAATATGCATATTAACTGTGTGAAAATTAACATAAATTTTTTTTTTATATTTTGGCACATTCGCTTTATGAGGATACCAAAATAGCTTCGTGCATTTTTCTACGTACGAAGATTTCATTGTTTCTTTAGATTGAATGGCTAGAGCTCTAATTTTTAAGTATATGTTTTTTCAATATATGATCTAGGATCGCATAAACTCAGAAACGCGATTGAAAAAAATTTTCTCGATAGAAAATCTTAGCGAAACAACCTCTCAAATTTTTTATTTTTTTCATTTGTCGGTCTATTATCGCGTATTAACTAATGAAATAACTTTAAAAACATAAGTAACTATTGTATATAGAAACACGTAAATCAGAATTAAAATATATTTAGTAGATTTTGAGTAAACAAAAAAAATATCCCTAATTCTTCATTTTCTATACCTACTAGCTGTGTTAATATGTACATGTCGACGATAATATTGATGTAGGCCCTTAAGTATTGCCATTAAACAATAAAAATGTTATGAAATGTGAATTTACACATGCATACAAACACACGCACGCACAGCTCATGTCATATTTGTTACTCCTTCAGGCTCAAAAAACCCATGAGATATGAATGAAATTTAGTATAGAGACAGATTTTAATCTAGATTAACGATATAATCTACTTTAATTCCCGAAAAATATGATGACCATTTGAGTTTTTTAGGAACAGCAGTTAATATAAACGGCATTCCTAAATAGCGTTAGTGCCAAGAATTAAATGGTTCTGTTATAAGCCACGCAAATTGGTAATGCGCTGGAACCTTGTCAAATTAACGCCCCTGTGGCGTCATCAGCAAAGAAAAATATCAGCTAACAAAATGTAATATTCTCATCTATACGTCACTATGACGTCACCAACATGGCCGCCAGGCGCATTACCAATTTGTGTGGCTTATACAGTATACTGCCCTATACCCTTGGTTAAAATTTTTTATACCTATCTTCTACAATTTGTAACTCACTTCATGGTGTTGTTTTATTTGTGATGGTCTGCGTGAGCATCATAAAAGTGTACTATCGTTTTTAGGGCTCCATACTAAAAGTAAAACTGGACCCTGTGACTGGACCGTAATACTAAGACTTAATTGGTACTGATTCTATGCGCACAACTAAACCTAACTTAACTTAAAAATTAAAATTATAAAATTTTGTCAATAACACAATACGGCGATGTTAACAGAACTTTTATATTAGAATATAAATATTATAGACTAAAAGCCACGCAAATTGGTAATGCTGGAACGCTGGAACCTTGTCAAATTAACTCCCTTGTGACGTCGTCAGCAAAGAAAAAATACAGCTAACAAAATGTAATATTCTCTTCTATACGTCACTATGACGTCACCAACATGGCCGCCAGGCGCATTACCAATTTGTGTGGCTTATAACAATTTTAATAAATGACAATGTGCACAACAATGTGCCTTAAATGAATCAAAATACGCCGCAGTTGTTTTCGTTTTTAGGGTTCCGTACCCAAAGGGTAAAAACGGGACCCTATTACTGAGACTTCGCTGTCCGTCCGTTCGTCCGTCCGTCCGTCCGTCCGTCCGTCCGTCCGTCCGTCCGTCCGTCTGTCACCAGGCTGTATCTCAAGAACGGTGATAGCTAGAGAGTTGAAATTTTCACAGATGATGTATTTCTATTGCCGCTATAACAACAAATACTAAAAATAAAATAAAATAAATATTTAAGGGGGGCTCTCATACAACAAACATGATTTTTTTACCGTTTCTTGCTCGATACTAATAACGTTGCCTTATGTTGCATAGATAATGGTACGGAACCCTTCGTGCGCGAGTCCGACTCGCACTTGACCAATTTTTTAGTTAAGTGGTGCATCTAGAATTTATACCACTGTCTGTGAGTCTGTCATCAGGCTGTTTCCCTAGAATGGTGATAGCTAGAGAGCTGAAATTTTCACAGTTTATGTACAAGTATATCAGTTGATCCTAACAATAACTACTTATTTTGATCATTCTTCTGCCCTTATCTCGTAATTTGGGGTTGGTATGATGATTATATTATGACTAGCTGTTGCCCGCGACTTCATATGCGTGGAATTTAGAAAATTTTCATTTTCAGTATATTTTTCACTAATGCTTCTCTCCTATAGGTAGCAGCGTAATGTTATATAAATATAGCTTTCCTCGATAAATGTACTATCCCACACAGAAACAATTTTTCAAGTGTGACCAGTGGTTCCTGAGATTAGCGCGTTCAAACAAACAAACAACGAGTGTGCAAGTAGGTACAACTCGGTTTTTTCTTAACTCGCCAAAAGAAATGTTACTTCGAATTGTTGTTTTTTTTATTAGAATTTATTAATTTATGCATACCTAAAAAGGTCATTGGTTTTCGTAGGAATACACAGTTTAATGAACTTAAAAAGGCGATTAAAAACATACAAACTACATTTTTAGGGTTCCGTACCCAAAGGGTAAAAACGGGACCCTATTACTGAGACTTCGCTGTCCGTCCGTCCGTCCGTCCGTCCCTCTGTCACCAGGCTGTATCTCAAGAACGGTGATAGCTAGAGAGTTGAAATTTTCACAGATGATGTATTTCTATTGCCGCTATAACAACAAATACTAAAAATAAAATAAAATAAATATTTAAGGGGGGCTCCCATACAACAAACATGATTTTTAGGGTTCCGTACCCAGTATCTCAAGAACGGTGATAGCTAGACAGTTGAAATTTTCACAGATGATGTATTTCTATTGCCGCTATAACAACAAATACTAAAAATAAAATAAAATAAATATTTAAGGGGGGCTCCCATACAACAAACATGATTTTTAGGGTTCCGTACCCAGTATCTCAAGAACGGTGATAGCTAGACAGTTGAAATTTTCACAGATGATGTATTTCTATTGCCGCTATAACAACAAATACTAAAAATAAAATAAAATAAATATTTAAGTGGGGCTCCCATACAACAAACATGATTTTTTTACCGTTTCTTGCTCGATACTTATAACGTTGCCTTATGTTGCATAGATAATGGTACGGAACCCTTCGGGCGTGAGTCCAACTCGCACTTGACCAATTATTATTATAAATAATCTACTTAGTTCAAAAACTAAAAAACACACTTGAAATTCCTAAATATTTTTTTATTATTATTCCATTTTCAACGGTTCTTGTTAGGTGTGCAAAATTTTAGATCGATCCGACTATTGTAAGTGGGTGAAAATATTTTCAAATATTCCGTTACATAAATTAATACATTGATAGATACATACCAAACATAATATATAAGCGTGTTAAAATGTCTAATATTATTGTATGATATTTATAAATATCACACAAATGATTGTACTGTGCTTGGATCGAAACCACTAACTCGTAAATGGCACTCCGTTACATGAACCACTGACCATTTCATGAACTATGAAACCCGTCCGAGAATTAATAGTACATATACATACACAAATGTATAGATAAATAATAGTGTCCGCCCGAAAGTTCGGTTTCGGTTGGCCGAAAGTTTCGGCCAAAAATCAAGTTTCGGCGGCAGTTTCGGTTTCGGCCAAAATCGGCCAAATCTTTTGCCGAAACTGAAACTTGTGTCGCAGTTCACGCACACCCATGCTCGCCTAACTTCGTTTCTATATGATATAATAATAAAAATGTTATTAATATATTTTTTAATTATATTAAATAAATGATTCCAACAAACTTAATATACTGTGTCTCCATTTCATGCCCTAATTAATGCAAAATAAAAAATGCACCAAATTTCAGTATTTCAAGAAGTTTTATACTTGACCAGGTGAGTTTCGGTTTCGGCCGGAAAACCAGTTTCGGTCGGACACTAATAAATAATGAATGTAGATAGTATTCACTAAATTATACATATTTGTGGCCGTATTGATAGTTCAAGAACGAATATGAGTAAGCAGTTTAATAGTCTGATACTTAGAGCATCAATGCAACAGGAGTTGGTGTCATAAGGTGAACCCTATAGAAAGAAATACGAGAACCATGTTTTTGTGCGGATTGCGTTATGTTTGTGTGCGTTTCAAAAAATGTGTTTTTAGTTGGTCATATTTTCTTTCAATAATCATATTTCGTGAAAAAAAAAGTAATAGAAGCATAGATACCTATATAATATAAAATTTAACACGTAGAAACTATGAGAAAATTTCGTTGCTCTAGAGGCATTAGCTGCGACGAAAACAGCGGACTACGAACCCCACATTTTTGTATCGCGTATTTTTTGCTATCGTGCTATTAGATAGTAAAATAATATCTTTATCTTTACTTATTAAAAAAAGTCGTTATTTTTGTATGTATGTCCCTATGTGAGTTAATTATATCTTTAAAACTACGCAACGAATTTTAATGCGGTTGTTTTTTTCATAGATCTATTAAGTTTTATTATCCAATATCCACGCAAGCAATTATTATACCATTATTATCATAATACCGTCATCCTCCTCCAGACCATTTACGTCCCACTGCTGGGCACGGGCCTCCTCCACTTTGGGAGGGATTATGGTTTACTGTGACGCGCTGACCAGGCGTGTTGGCACAGTGTTTATTTTATAGTTTTGCATCTCTCACAGAGGATGTTATCTGTGTACAATAACCCTTAGCTGACTTTTACAGCACCCTGGTGAGGAAATGGGGTGGTGACACTTGTATTCTTAATCCGTCACCATATAACACCACGCTGCGACCAACGAGCGAAGCAGCAGTGAAAAATGTTGCAAATTTTCTAAATTCCACGCGTACGGAGTCGCGAGCAACAACCTAGTTTGTTTTATGTTTTTTGTACTTGGAACTGAGGACAATTAACGACCTTTATAAAACAATGGTGCCGATTCTACACGCACAACTTAACAACTAAAAAATTAAAATTGATTGTGTCTTTAACACAATTTTACAATGTTAGCCGATGTTTTTTTTGTTATGGGTGGTTCTGGAGCCTCGTGGTTGAAGGGTTTAGGTAGCGGACTACCGATCAAGAGGTCGCGGGTTCGATTCCCGCTCGGCACAATCATTTGTCTGATTTTTCTAATTGTCACACAAATGTTTGTACTGCGTCTGGGTGTTTCTATGTATTATAAGTATGTATTTACAAAAGAAAAGTAGTGTATGTATTCTATCCGTATTCTGGTACCCAGAACACAAGCATATAAGCTTAGCTTAGGACCAGAGGACGTTGTGTGAAATGTCCATGAATATTATTATTATTATTCTGCCCTTGTCTGATAATTGTTCGGGAATACGACGAATATCTATACCTACTTATATACTAATGGTCTTATTCATAATGACTTTATCGGAGGTTTAAACGGAGATTTTATCGCAGAGATAATAAACGTTTTAGCGTAAAAAGACCATTTCATAATGGTCTTTTTACGCTTAACAAGTTTTGACAGTTTTCCAGAACCGATTTCAGCGAACTTTTAAACCTCCGATAAGTCATTATGAATAAGACCATAATAATATAAAGCTGAAGAATTTGTTTGTTTGAATGCGCTAACCTCAGGAACCGCTGGACTTATTTAAAAAGGTCTTTCAGTGTTGTATAGTACATTTATCGAGAAAGACTATAGGCTAAAAAACATCACGCTGCGACCAATAGGAGCGAAGCGATAGTGAAAAATGTCGCAAAAACAGGAAAAAAATGCTGAATTCCACACGTACGAAGTCGCGGGCAACAGCTAGTATTGTAATAATAACGGTACGGATCCCTTCGTGTGCGAGTTCAACTTTTATTTGACCAGTTTTTGAATGGAACTTAGGTTTTTATGTCGGACTTTTTTATTTAATTTATGGGAAGCTAACTTTTTATTTTCAGGTTAGATTGGAAACCTCTAATAGAGTCGAATGTGGCCCTCGGAGTGAGTTCAGGCAAGTGGTCGAGAGAGGAACAGCTGCTATGGGAGAGACAGAGAGTGGCTGCTTGGGGTATAGCCTCGTATGAACTGCATCAGGACAGTGGGAGAATCATGTTCCCTTGCGCCTCCTCGCTGTTTGTAGCTGATGAAGGTGTAACTCAGGTTACAGGAATTTTTTAATACTTAAATGTAGTGTCAATAAATAAATATTCATGGACATGTCATACAACGTACTCAAGTCCTAAGCGATGCTTATATGCTTGTGTTACTTGTACTATTACCAGTATTTTTCATCGCCGGCATACTCCAAAAGGGGCAAGTGCGTAGCACTTACAACCGTTGGACATGTATGACCAGATGTATGAGTGTGGATGAAGCCAAGGAAGTATGTTTGGATCTTAGCAGATGGTGCTCTAATAGTCTCTGCCTACCCCCATGGGAAAAACGCGTGATGTTATGTTATTTGTACCAGAATACGGATATTCTACATATATTACACTACTTTTCTTTTGTAAATACAAACTTATAATACATAGTAGACACCCAGACACAGTACAAACTTTTGTATGACATTTATAAATATCACACAAATGATTGTCCCGTGCGGTTATCGAACCCGCGACCTCGTGAACGACCGTTACATAAACCACTAGTCCAGACCACGAAGCCAATCTAGCCCCGTCTCATAATTTGATTTATTTTGTAACCTATTTTTATTTTTAATTAAAATAAACTATTTCTATTCCAGTCGCCTCCATTAGTCCCTCGCTCGTTAAATACAGGAGGGGGCGCCCCTCTTACCCCGGCAATGTGCCCCCGAGCTCCTGAACTTGTCGCCCACGCAGCCAGGGGGGATATCTGGCTAGCTGGGGGTCATCTACGTAGACCTACCAGATTGACATACGCTTGCAGAGGACATGAACCAGATAGGTTAGTATTATTTTTCTTCTCCCAACCTATTAAAGTCCCACTATTGGGCATGAGACTCCTACACAGGAAAGGATTATGGGCTACTCACTACTGTACCACGCTGACCAAGCATGTTGGCATGGGGTTTTATTTTCAAGATTTCTGTCTCTCACAGAGGATGTTATATGATGTTAAAATCCCTTAGCTGGTTGTTACAGCAACCATGGGAGGAAAAGACGTAGTGTCGTGAACCACTCGATCATGAGTAAATCAAGTTAATATTTCGAAATTTTCAATCTTAAATAATCCAATCTATTATCCAACGTATTTATATTTTTTGCCTTGCCTTTGTCACTTGTTGTGTATTTATGCTTATTAAAACTCGTTATAAACTTGAACATCTTTTATTTCTCCATTACATTTAATCGGAAATTGTTTAGTATTTGAAAATTACATACTAACGACAATAATATTGGCCTACATGAAAAAATATATTTATTATAGTTCTCAGGCACAACCTGTAATGACGATCAAATTATATTCTATTTTGTTAATTGTAATAATTATATAACATTTATTGGATACTTTTTTTTACGAGAAATATGTTAGTGCTTGATCACATTCTACCTGATGGTAAGTGGGAATGCAATCCTGGGTACAAAGTACAAAGCACACTATGTAGAAAGCCTTTTCACTCTTGCCTTAAAATACCTTAACATTGTTTTAAATTTCACTGGTTAATTAAAATTACAACTGGTCACACTCACCTGTAGCGGCAGAAACTCGTTTAAATATTTGATTAAATGGAATGACTGGGGCTCGTTGGCGAGCTTCTTCTTCAAAAAAGGCTTTTACCTTTAGAATAATATTCCGGGCATCACTTTTAATAGTTTTCGGCATGATTGAAAAAGAAAACATATATTATCCAAAAATAAACGGCAAAATACTCGAACTAAACAGCAACTGAGAGTCGAATGACGTTTTCAACATGGCGGCTGTAGTTCCATTTTTTGCCACTTCCACTACCAAGATATCTATCTTGGTAGGTCTATACAACCATGCTGACCAGAGAGCACATACATAGAGGAGTACCATAGAATATCTAATACTATTACAACAGCCATGTTAGACTAGACTCACAGTCTAGATCAACCTGTTTGCTACACCTGCTCTATATGTGTCTATAAGGGTAGGCAGGTAACTAGAGTTAATATTTCTTATGCTATCATCAGGTTAGCAGACGATCCTCGTCAAGCTGGAGTACCTTGCTACGTCACTCAAGAGGAGTTCTCTAGATATACAGGATTCTGGTGGCAGCCCAAGTCGGATGGTAAATATATAGCAGAATCCAACTATACCTATATTGTTTAAAACAAACGGCAATGTTAATATAATATTCAAAATGCATACAGCATAACTAATTTTACCAGCATTCTAAATACATACAGCATAAATAAATAACATCATTTATTGTTTATAGATATAATTAATAAAATAAATAAATAAATATTCAGGACATTTCACACAACGTCCTCTGGTCCCAAAGTAAGCTATATTTCTATGCTTGTATTATGGGTACCAGATACGGATAGACTACATATACTACTAAACTTTTCTTTTGTAAATACATACTTATAATACATAGAAACACCCAGACGTAGTACAAACATTTGTATGACATTTATGGATATCACACAAATGATTGTCCCAAATAATTGATTCAATACTTGTTTAAAATGCAGACATAATTTTATTCTACACCTTTAATTCACATAACATACCAATTTTTACTTTCATTCACAGCATAACTAATATTCATAAAGCATAACTCAATGTAGCATTATTCAAACAGCATAACTAAAATTATGTATTATATTACAGATGATGTGTATAGAATAGTTTATGAAGAGGTTGATGAGAGTGAAGTCAAGATATATAGTTTCCCATCATCACAGAGTACCAGCGGTGAAGTGGAGGAGTTCAGGTTAGTTTCACTTACTATTTCTTTAACTTCCTACTGTTGAACACGGGCCTCCTCCACTTACGGTGGGATTATGGTCTACTGTGCCGCGCTGACCTGAAGTGTTGACACAGGGTTTATTTTCGAATTTTCCGTCTCATACTGAGGATGTTATCTGGCTTATTATACTAAGGTGGTTTTTTCAGCACTTTGGGAAGGAATGCACTATCCAACACTGAAAGAATCTTTCAAATCGTGTCAGTAGTTCCTGAGATTAGCGCGTTCAACAAACAAACTCTACGGCTTTATATATAGATACTACCTGACCCAGCAAACGTTGTTTTGCCATACTAAAAAAAAATTTTTAAAAATAGATGTTGGCCGATTCTCAGACCTACTGAATACGCACGTAAAATTTCATAAAAATCGGTCAAGCCGTTTCAGAGGAGTACGGTAACTAGACACGTGAATTTTATATATAAGATAATGATAATATTTTTGTTCATAGATTCCCTCGTGCCGGAACACCAAATGCCAAGTCGTCGTTAAAGATGGTGACTTTTAGACTACAAAAGGCATCACCCACTACCGTCCTAGATTATTATCAAGAAACAGCAGAACATTGTATGTATTTTTGAAGGTTTTACTTCTTTGGCGAGTTAGGAAATAATTATAAGAGTATCGTTCCGTCTCAAAAGGTATAACGTATCTCTGGAACGGTGTTTTTTTTTTTGAGTAGTAGTTATTCAGTCTATATTACGCCTAGTATCACTGCGACCAGATTGATCTATTGTGATCGCCACTTTCTACAGTTCTCGGTCCAAGCTTGTTGCCATAAAGAACTCCAGGATCTTTTTGGCTCCGAGAAGTTTAGTCTCTTCTGGGTGCATGGTGTAATTGCCCAGAGAGGAGCATCGCATGTGTATCACTGAAGGGCAATCAGTGAGAATGTGAATGGGCGTTTCCTCCGCCGAATGACAGAGTCTACACATCCCATTGTCCGTCAGCTTATTATGCATGCTTATTAAGGCAGCAATGCTCAGTAAGTATTCTTACTAGCACTCGCAGATTGTTTGGAACGGTGATAGTTAGAGATTTGAAATGTTCACAGTTTATGTATATCATGATTGATTGATTGATGGTGTAATACTCATCATCATCATCATTTTGGCTCGATAATATATCGAATATATTAGGATAATAAAAGTAGGGAAAGAAATCCAACTCTCACTCAACTGGCTTTTCCGGTTTTCATAGAGTGATCTGTATAAAAAGCATTGCGGTGTATATGTATGTTGATGCCTATAATTTTCCAGTTTTCCTAACTAGTGATTTGTAAAAAAGGCATTATGTTGTATATGTATGTTAATTTGTGCTTTTTTCCACTTTTCCTAGCTAGTGATTTGTAAAAAAGGCATTACGGTGTATATGTATGTTAATTTATGTTATTTTACGGTTTTCCTAGCTGGTGACATTAGCAATGGTACAATGGAGGTGACTGATATACGATGGTATGAATTACGACAGCCACTGAAAGAAATATTCCCCTGGTTCGAATACTTGGCAAGAGTTGGATGGACACCAGATGGAAATAAGTAATTATTTAATATATAAAAATCACGTGTCACAGTGTTAGTTACCGTACTCCTCCGAAACGGCTTGACCGATTTTTATGAAATTTTACATGCATATTCAGTAGGTCTGAGAATCGGACATCTATTTTTCAAACATTTTTTTTTTATAGTATGGCAAAACAACGTTTGCCGGGCGAGCTAGTTATTATCTAATATATAAAATTCTTGTGTCACAATGTTCGTTCCCATATTTCTCCAAAACGGCTTGACCGATTCTTATGAAATTTTTTATGCATATTCAGTAAGTCTGAGAATCGACTACTATCTATTTATCATACCTCTAAGTGATAAGGGTTGTCCACCTCTAAAATTTTGTATGGCAAAACAACGCTTGCCGGATCATCTAATTTTTTAGTAGATTTTGCGTTAAAAACGTTAAATAAATTTTATTAATAGCTGTTGGCCGTAACCTCGTAAGATATTGTAGATAAAGTTAAATAAATATTATGTATTTTTCACACAACGTCCTGTAGTCCAAAGTAAGCTATATTTCTATGATTGTGTTATGAGTACCAGAATACGGATATACTACATATACTACTTTTCTTTTGTAAATACATACATACTTATAATTTTCATTACTAAAGTGAAAAGAAACAGATAAGCTCAATTCCGGCCGTTACCATTCCAGTGTATGGGTCCAACTCTTAGATCGAAAACAGCAGCATCTAGAACTGGTCCTCATACCGGTACAGCAGTTCTCATCTTTAACTGGCTACGAACATGCTCCGGACTATCTTCAGGCGAGAAATTATACACAGCACGTTGGGCATGAACAGGTGAGAGATATTGTACCTGACGTTTTGGAGATGTTTTCAAAGGTTATTTATTTATTAAAGGTAAAACGGGATCCTGTTACTGAGACTTTGCTGTCCGTCCGTCACCAAGCTGTATCTCTAGAACAGTGATAGCTAGAGAGATGAAAACACAATTTGTGTAAATCAGTTCTTTTTTTTTTGGTCCGAAGCTAAGCTAATTTGCTTGTGTTAAGTGTACCAGAATACGGATATACTTAATACATATATTTCTTTTCTTTTATAAATGCACACTTATAATACATAGTAAACGCACAGACGCAGTAAAAACATTTGTATGTAAAAATCCCACAAATGATTGTCCCGAGCGGAAATCGAACCCGCGACCTCGTGAACGGCAGTCCGTTATATTATGTCCGTTGATGTTATAACAACAAATACCATATATACCATAATCTTCTTTCTGCCCTCATCATTTGGGGTCGATATGACGAATATATTACGAAAATAACGGTTCCGGACCCTTCAAGTGCGAGTCTAACTCATTCATTCTTCATATTACTTTTAATAAAAATTGTGTTTCTGTGTTTTGGAGGAAGCCTGGAGATTTGTTATACAGGCCTTAGAGCCTAGTACAGACTCCAGCTCTCAATAAGGTTGTTATTTTGTACATGTTCCATTATGTAAATCTGTACCTTTTTGAGAGAAATAAATTTATGTTTATGTTTATATTATTTTTGTTTTTATTTATTTCAAGCCTCTACCAGAAATACAAGTATTAATATCAGAATCGGCCCCAGATGCATGGATCAATATTCATGATATCCTACACTTTCTACCGTCTCCTCAAGGAGAGGTGAGCTTCATCTGGGCCAGCGAGGAGACCGGACATTTGCATTTGTATCTAGTCAATTGTGTATTGAATGTTGGACGTGATAGAGCTAGATGTAAGTACAAACATGTTTTACACACAGACAGAACCTTATTTGTATGTTACTACAAAATTAAATATATGTCTTTGGTTATGAACCGGCCGGAAGGACCATACATCCATTACATCTGGTCCTTCGAACCAGATAGCTCGTTGTTAGCTATTGATTTCTTTAGAATTTATAAATCCGGCTTGAAGAACCAAATGTAATGGATGTATGGTCCTACATACCGAATATAGTCAATATTTATAGACATCATACAACCTTCAAAATGAACCAATATTTCTATGCTTGTGTTATAGGTGAATAGAGCCGTATGATCCTATTTGTTTACTTGTTTTCTTTTTGTACTGACCAAACACTATACATCTTTATCTTTACTTATTTTATAACAAAGTCGTAATTTTTGTATGTATGTCCCTATGTGAGCTTATGTCTTCAAAAATACGCAACGGATTTTGATGCGGTTTTTTTAATAGATAGAATGGTTCAAGAGGACGGCTTTTTTCGTATAATTTATTGGGGTTTGCTGTATATTGGATGGGATATGATTAAATTTGCCGAGAATTTGCGCGCGATCTATAAATGAAAACGCTGCCTTATCTATCTGAGGTACAACAAAATAATGTATGGAGGAATTGTTTGTTACTTACAGTTCTGCAAAAAAGTCTGCGAGGGCATATGTCTATCTTTTAAGGGAAATCCGCTCTACCCATAATAATGTCAAAAAAATTATCAAATTCAATAGGGTGTTTTCAAAAGCTATTAATGTGTATATAGTAATATTTTTTATCAAATTAAACAGCTTAGTTAGCTTACGCAATTAATATAGATTATAACTGCTTACAGCTTGCAAATTAAATGAATACTCGTATCTTAGGAGATATGACGAAAAAAGAATTACGCGCGACAGATAAAATACTTAAACTGTTGGCTGAGCAACGCGAACGTTTTCCCGGTTTTCTATCCATACCTACTCTTATGTCTGGATGTATGGTTAATGTTGGATGTATGGATAGATTTTCATGAAACTTTCCTAAATTCCACGCGTACGGAGTCGCGGGCAACAGCTAGTAATAGATATACAACAAACAATAGTTCAATTGGCTATTCAGATCTGACTTGAAGGACTGGCGTGAGGAGTGTTTTCATTTTGGTGTAAAACCTAAAAAAAAGTAATTTTCATGAGATTATCTTCCTAATATACTTGATTTTATTTATTTTATTGTCAACAGCGGTAATAGAAATGTTAGCCGAGGATGAAAGCAACGCAGCAAGATCTAACGTGATCAGCAAAGAACCTATCACGGCTGGAGAGTGGGAGGTTATGGCGAGGAAGATATGGGTGAGTACTTTTTTGTGATACATGGGATGGTAATTTGTGACCACACAATGAGAGGGTTAATTTGTGTGATATATGAGAGGGTTAATTTGTGTAATTTATGAGACCCTTACAAACTTTTCCTTACCTACCCTCGGGGATTTTCCTGTACTTTGCTGAATTCTGAAACTTATCATTCTTCCACTTCCAGGTAGACGCAGCCAACCAGCTGGTGTACTTCGTGGGTCTCCGCGAGACGCCGTTGGAGCGCCATCTGTACGTGGCGCCGTTGTCTCCGCCCAGACCTCATGCTGTCCAGTTGTTGACCAGTGTTGGACATTCTTGTGCTGTGGATTTGGATGATGTAAGTTTGTCTTTAACTTATTGCTAATAACTAATATTTTGTGGGTTATTGATACTAAATACATTCTTTTTTATTTCCAGCCCATAAACGGCCCACTGTTGGGCACGGGCCTCCTCCAGTTTGGGATTGATTATGGTCTACTGTGCTGCGCTGACCAGGCGTGTGGCATAGAGTTTATTTTCGAGTTTTCCGTCTCTCACAGAGGATGTTATCTATGTAACTCCGTGTGTTGACGGATTAAGTTAATGTTACCACCTCCATTCCTCCCGTGGGTGCTGTAAGAGCCATATAAGGGATATTGTACATAGATAACTAGATACATAACAAGTACAAATAAGCTTATTTTGAGACCAGATGACACCGTGAAATGTCTTTTAGTATTTATTTATTATTTAATATTTGTCCCCAGGAATGCACCCTAGCTGTAATAACCTCGTCAAATATAAGCAGTGTGCCAATAACGAGAGTTTTTAGTATAACAACGAAACCAGCTCCTAGACTATACGTGCAAGGAACTATTACAGACAGATCTCCATCTGGTAAACTGTTTATGTGTATGTTTGTTTGATTTTTTTATTGCCTTTTATGAATGAATGAATTAATTAATTAATGAATATGCTTTATTTTATACCACAAGCAATCAAAAACTTAAAACTATATAAATAACTTTATAGGTTTTTTTTAAAATTATTTTGCCTGTTAATGGCGCCATTCTGTTGCGTCAAAATTTAACTAAAACATAAAATATTGATAGTGATACTAATTTTATGTACACAACTAAACTTAACTATACAATTAATTTTGTTAGTGTCATTATGACAATTCGTCGAGGTTAACTGAACTTTTTTATTATAAAAATTTTGTAATAAAGACTAACGATTTTAATTCATTTATATGTCTACAACGAAATAGATAATTAATTAAAATACAGTTGTTTTGATTTAACTTAAGTTTTTAGGTTTCCATACTAAAAGATATACTGAGATCCCATTACTGCAATTTTTCTGTCCATCTATAATCAGGCTGTAATTCAGCAATGGTGATAACTAAGAGCTGAAATAATTTATTAATTTTGCAATTGACATGCTATGCTTTTTACTTAATAAATCAAATTATGGTGGAAAAAGTGAATTGCCGCAAGCGGGATGACGACCTCGGAATACCGTTCCCCCCTACACTCAAATTAACCACCACATTTGTCACTCGAATGAGTTTATATATTTTTACGTACAACGCCATCTATCAAAATGTACGTAAAAATATATAAACTCATTCGAGTGACAAATGTGGTGGTTAATTTGAGATTTTGCAGGCACGGAGGAAGAGCTTCAGAACGATATTCCGAGGTCGTGGGTTCAAGTCCCGCTTGCGGCAATTTACTTTTTCCACTACTAGTGTAATAAATTTCTAAATTAATATAATAATTGCGTTTACAGCGGACTCAATAGAATCGAGAAGCTTCAATGGTTCATGGGACAGCCGTTCAGCAGATGGTGACGACACAGACAGTGAGACAGGCATACCACTAGTCAGAGGTGAGCTATGGCTTATTTTTAGGACTCCATACCAAAGGTAAAACAAGACAGTCCAATAATAGGGTCCCGTGTTACCAGTGGCGTAGCTACGTAAATACTAGCTTAGGGGACCCTCGAGTCAAGAAATCTTGATCAAACTGAACTAGCTTTTTTAGCATTTTAAAAATATTTGCATAAAGTAATTTATTATTTTCGCAATTGACTTGCTATGCTGTTACTTAATAAATGCGATGTAGACTCAATCGAGTAACATTGTAGTGGTCGAGTTGGTTACTGTTAGCACGACCGCAATAAGCTCAGTTGGCAGAGCTACGGTATTCTGAGGTCGTGGGTTCAAGTCCCGCTTGCGGTGATCACTTTTTCCACTACAATTCAATTTATTAAATATTTGTATATTTCATATTTTTATTTGATAAATCTAGTCAGTTTACATAGCAGTGGGACCCCATTTTCTAATTTGCCCCAGGGCCCTTGGTTACCTAGCTATGCCACTGCGTTTTACCTTTTGGTTGGGAACAGTTATAATGACCTTGTTTTGTATTAAGTAAAAAAGGTCCGTGTGGTGACGGATTATGAATACAAATGTCACCACTCCATTCCTTTCTCAGGATGCTGTAAAAGCCAGCTAAGGGACAATATAAGTAATTAAAAGTATAATGTAACAGACAGAAAACTTGTAATTAAACCCTGTGCCAACACGCCTGGTCCGCATGGCACAGTAGACCTTAATCCCTCTCAAAGTGGCCTATGCCCAACAGTGGGACGTTAATGGGCTGGAGTGGTGAGAGAGGAAGTAAAGAAGTCCAATATAAATTTCAATAAATTTAAAGTCAATCGTATCAATTTTGCAAGCTCAACTTAACTAAAAATATGAAAGTTGATAGTGTCAATATATCTATTATTTGCTATTTCGTTCTACAAAATAATTAATATTAAATAGAATCGTTATTCTATAAATTCTATAATACACAGTTTTTATAATAAGAAAGTTCAGTTAATACGTTCAGTGCGGCTAACGCTTATGCGCGTTTTTCTGATTTTCACCAAGTGCGGGCCGACGCGCATACGCGTCCATACAAAAAAAATCTGTAGGCAAGCGGGGTGCGCCGCACCTGTGCGTTTATAGCGTGTATTCTGGGTGTCTATTGTTTCGAAGCGGTCGTAAAATGTGGAATTGTAAAGGAGACTACACACTAGTCAGGTTTCTGCTACGAATCTTGCAGGGGGGGGGGGGTCGGTGGCAGCGACGACAACAATAACCTAATTTAGTACAATAGATTATTGAAATAATTTTGTTATGACTCGCTCTGTTAACTAAAGTAATAGGTAGTTTTAGTCTATTTATAAATGGTGTCTATTAAGAGGCGGGCGAAGAGTCGTAAATTAAAAAAAATTAAAAATAAAAGGGCTTTCGGGAGAAGGTACCTTTACTATTACTGTTTTATTAAGGTATAACTTACTATTTTAACAAAACCGACGAAGATATATTATGGCGTAAACTTCACAAAATCTCTTACAAATAAACACTAGTGTGGAAGCACCTTTATCCATCCAACACCTTTATATGACCCGTAATTGTTATATGACAGTCATAAAACTCGAAAGTTACCGAACGCACATAAGCGTCGGCCGCACTGCGGGAAGGTAAAAGACAACGCGCTATAGCGTCCAGCCGCACTACGCGAGTTTTCTATGAACGCATATAAGCGTTCTTAGCACTACGCGAAAAATTTTTTGAACGCACATACGCGTTTTCAGCACTGGGCGAATGACTCTTTTATTAGCATTGGCTATAAATTCGCAAATTATTCAGCATTGAACGCGTTAACCTTGACGAATTGTGTTTTTGACATTAACAATTTTTATTTTTTAGTTGTGTGCATAGGATCGACACTATTGTTTGATCCACAGAGAAATGTTTAAACATATCAGAGATCCCGCCGCCTCAGATATTCTCAACACGTTTGTCATGTGGAGCGACCGCGTACTGTACTCTGTGGCGCTGCGGTCGACCGGGGCGAAGTCCGACCGTCCTACACGTGTATGGAGGACCAGAAGTACAGACTGTTACTAACAGCTACAAGGTATTGTGCTCATTATATGTATTACTACCTATTTCCCGCGGATTCACTTGCGTTTATAGTTGTTGAGCCCCCTTTCCCTAAATATACACCCAACCTTAACAAATTGTACAAAAAAACAATCCTCTTGCTCTCCATTGCGTAGTTTTGAAGATTTATAGCTTAAATAAGGACATACATATAACGGCTTTGTTTTATAATAAGTAAAAATAAGTATGTATTTACATAAGAAAAGTAGTTTATGTATTATATCCGTATTCTGGTACCCATAACACAAGCATATTAGCTTAGCTTGGGACCAGAGGACGTTGTGTGAAATGAATTATTTCGATAGAATTCATTACAATAAATTACATTTTTTGAGTTCTGTACCAAAAAGTAAAACAGTAAACTCTATTACTGAGATTTCGCTGTCTGTCACCAGGCTGTATCTCTTTTCAAAGTCAAAGTCAAATTGTTTTTTTTCAAGTTGGCATGTTTTACAAGCTCTTTTGAAACGTCAGAAACTAGGTGTCTGTTCCAAACGCGAATCCTATGGAGAAGAACAGACAAGAAACTCCATGGATATTTTTTTTTTTTCATTTCAGTAAATTTTTTTTTTCAATAATATTATATATAGTTGTATCAGGGGTGTGAGAGTGATGCCGATCAGTACAATCACGACTAACTTAAACTAACTTAATAATAGAAATAAAAGCCTTGTTGGAGCAAATCGACCAGTTCCAGCAGAAGGCACCTGCAGGCGTATTATGAGCTTTTTAAAATCATTCAAGTTCCAGGCAGGCTGTAAACTGCATGGCTAAATTAGGTATTATTGCAAAAATAAAACCTTTAGTTGAAAATTTTTAGTTAGTACTTTAACTTTTAGTTGTACCTTCTCCTTAAACATATTAATGTATGACTGGTTTAGCGAACTGACTGACTAAGAATTTTGTTCGTAATACGAATTTGCCAGACAGTTCAATTCACGGCGTAAACTGCCTGTAAATAAAAGCTCATAATACGGCCACTGTAGGCACTCTGGAACGGTAGATAGCTAAAGAGTTGAATATTTCACAGTTTGTATAAATCAGCTGATGTAACAACAACAAATATTTATCATTATCATTCTCTTGCCCTTCTTCCATTGTTTGGAGATATTTTGGCGTTATTTGGAACCATTCGTGTGCGAGTCCAACTCGTGCTTGGCTGATTTTTATGTTTTTTATTAATTTTTTTTCATTATCATCTAGGGTATTCGTCAGCTACGTATGCATATGTTAGCGGCGCGCGGTTTCAACGTTGTAGCGGTAGATTCAAGAGGCTCCAAGCACAGAGGCAGGGCCTGGGAAGCTTCTATCAAAGGGAAGTTGGGACAGATTGAACTTGATGATCAGGTAAAAATTAACAAATGGATAAAATAAACCTATTCTTAATAATATAATAATTTTGTTTATTTGCTAGTTGATGCCCGCTACTACGTACGCGTGGAATTTCAGATTTATTTTGAGGAAGTCTGAAAGTGATGCCAGTGACTGAAAAATTGAAGAATGAGCGGATGTCCTGGTATGTTATGAGACGAGAGGAAAGTAATGTCGTTAGGAGAGTTCTGAGTATAAATGTGGAAGGAAAAAAGTCTAGTAGAAGACCTAAGAAAAGATGGATGGACTGTGTGAAAGAGGACATAAAAGAAACAGGAGTTAACACAGACATGACGGCTGATAGAAGACTATGGAAGAAAAAGACATGTTGCGCCGATCCCAAATAATGGGATAAGGGCAGGAAGATGATGATATATTTTGTCACTGTTTAAACTTTCCCTGGACTTTCATGGATATTTCAAGACCAAAATCATCAAACTCGGCCCAGCTGTTTTCGAGTTTTAGCGAGACTAACGAACATGGCTCCGTTTTATAATAAGCAATAGATTTTTATATATTAGATTTATTGAGTTACTAGCTGACCCGGCAAACGTTGTTTTGCCATAGGTACTAAAAAAAGGCTTGAAAAATAGATGTTGGCCGATTCTCAGACCTACTGAATATGCATGTAAAATTTCAAGACAATCGGTCTAGTCGTTTCGGAGGAGTACGGTAACTAACACTGTGACACGTGAATTTTATATATAAGATTAATATTATTATACATAGCTAATCAATTGCTTATAATTAACTGGTTAATGCCCCTATTTTAGGTGGAAGTACTTCAATGGTTAGCTAAAGAGACCGGGTGTATTGATATGGAGAGAGTGGCGATACATGGCTGGAGTTACGGTCAGTATCTGTTTATTATTTGTAATAAGCGTACAAGCTTAGCTTGGGACCAGAGGATGTTGTGTAAAATGTCTATGAATGTTTATTTATTTATTTTATTATTAAATTCTTTTATCCTGATATCTATACAAGTATTATAAAGCTGAAGAGTTTGTTTGTTTGATCGCGTTAATCCGATTTGAAAAATTCTTTAGTACATTTATCGAGGAGGATTTCAGGCTATATAACATCACGCTGCCATCAATAGGAGCGAAGTATCAGTGAAAGCTGTAAAAACGGGGAAAATTTTCTAAATTCCTCGTTGACGAAGTCGCGGGTTACACCCAGTCCTTTAATATTTTTTTTAGCCCATTATTGTTGTACTATTGGGCGCGGGCCTCCTCATTTTTTGGGAAGGATTATGGTGTACTATGACGCGCCGACCGGGCGTGTTGGCACAGAGTTTACTATCGAGGTTTCTATCTTTAATTTGAATGTTTCTAAATCATTGATTTATTAATTTACAATTTTAACGGCTCCGTTTTATAATAACTAAAAATATCCGTATTCTGGTGTCCATAACATAAGCATAGACATGTAGCTTAGCTTGGGATCAGAAGTTGTTGTGAACATTTAATTAGATTCGTTCCCTGGTGTCCCCCAGGTGGGTACCTGTCGCTGCTGGGCCTGGCGACTCGTCCGAACATCTTCCGTGTGTGTGTGGCGGGCGCGCCCGTCACGTGCTGGCGCCTGTACGACACGGCGTACACCGAGCGGTACATGGGCGCGCCCGCACGAGCGCCGCACGCCTACACGCGCGCCAGTGTACTCGCACACGCACCGTTCTTCCCTGATCAGTGAGTACTAGCTCTTACACTATGTATACAGGCTCTTATACTATGTATACAGGCTCTTATACTATGTAAACAGGCTCTTATACTATGTGTACATGCTCTTATACTATGTATACAGGTTCTTATACTATGTATACTGGCTTTTATACTATGTATACCGGCTTCAAGATTGTGTATACAGGCTCTAATACGGTGTATACAACCTCTTATACTACAACACCAACTTTAGGACTATAACACTGGTTCTTAGACTATAATAATTAGCTCTTTTACTATGTATACAGGCTCTTATACTATGTATACTGGCTCTTATACTATGTATACCGGCTTTAAGACTGTGTATACTGGCCCTAATACTATGTATACTGGCTCTTATACTACAACACCAACTTTAGGACTATAACACTGGTTTTTAGACTATGATAATTAGCTCTTAGACTACGATACTGACTTTCATTTATGATGTTTATATTATTACTAGCTGTCCCGGCAAACGTTGTTTTGTTATATAAATGTTAGGGATGGACCAACCCTTATCACTTAAGGGTATGAAAAATAGATAGTAGCCGATTCTCAGACCTACTAAATATGCTGAATTTCATAAGAATCGGTCAAGCCGTTTCGGAGGACGGGAACGAACATTGTGTCATGGAAATTTTATATATTAGAGGTGTTTATTTGTAACAGTGGTAGAGAAAATAGTTTCTTGACTTGTAATAAAACATAATTTTCTTAAAAAAATTTCTACATGATTAAAGACTTTAATTTAATTTAACACGCTTTTATTAGTTCGGTACGTATCTATCAATGTTTTAATCTATGTAACGAAATCTTTGAAAGTGACTAAATAAATTGTTTTACTCCCAGGGAAGGCAGACTACTAATAATCCATGGTTTGGCCGATGAGAACGTCCATTTCTGTCACACAGCAGCGCTTACTGCAGAACTCGTGAGGTTAGGAAAACCTCACAGAGTACAGGTATATTATAAATTGATTTATTCAATTCATTTATTCCTCAAAAGTTTCTTATTGAAGAAGTGTGTCTTCTTTACTTATTATAGAACAAAGCCTCTGATATCTTAGCTTATATCTTTAAAACTAGGCAACGGACTTTGATGTGGTTTTTTAATAGATTGATAATATTTTAAGAGAATGCTTCTTTTGTATAATTTAGAGGTTTTATTGTATTTTATATTACACGCGAACCAATTTGCGGGCTACAACTAGTTCATAATATTTTGTATGCTATATAAGAGGTGTATATTATGCCCATGTTAAATAGAGATTAATAAATAAATAAAATTATCTGGGATTGTCCTGGTTCGAGCAAAAATTTTTTAAACCAAGACATTTCATAAATTTTCGGCCACACATTTAATCTCTTTTGCTTAAAATGTGAAAATTGGTGTGGGCTTCATTATTGTTACTAATTTAAGAAACTAATTGTTATATAAATGATGCTTTTATTGTTCCATAAATAAAATAAAATTTTTTTTTTTATTATTTCCCAGGTATATCCCGGAGAGCGTCATTCCCTCCGAGCGATGCACGCCGCTAAACATTATGAAGCAACTTTGCTACACTTTTTGCATGAAAACCTTTAATATATTTGTATATATCGCCCCGGCTATAATACTTCAAAACATCCTACTGTTTTTAATATGTCAGACTTGAAAAAATAAGCGAAAACGTTTAAAAAATCAATGAGTTTGATTATAAGTCACATTGGTCGATGAAGTTCTATAAGCCACAATGATTAAGTTCGATCTAACCGTCTTAATACGCGAAACGTCTAGGAAAACAATTAGTTCGGTCGTATGTCGCAATTGTCAATGGAGTTCGGTTTTAAGTCGCATAAAATTAAGTTTGATCTGTCCTAAGTACGCCAAACTAGTGAAAAGCACTTAAAAATGTTAAGGAAATTTATGGTAATCAAATAATTATATCACAGCTGTCTTAAATACGCCAAACGTCTCACAGTAGTTCGAAATCCCAAATAAATAAAGAAAAAGAAAATACGCAAAACTTTAGAAAAAATAAATAGAAACGTCCAGCATATCAATGAGTTTGATTATACTTCACAATGACCAATGAAGTTCGGTTTTAAGTCACATTGATTGAGTTTGATCCAACTATCTTAAATACGCCAAACTTCAATAAAACAAGAAAAATGTCTGGAAAGTAATTGAGATCGATTGTAAGTCACATTGATCAATAAATTTGGTTTTATGTAACCGTAAATAACAATAAAAGCAAGTAAAAACCTGAAGAAGGAAATGGGATTGATTGAATTTAGCGTAATGAAATTTTTTTCATTCACCGTGTGCTTTGATTGCATTTTGTGCGGAATTTTTAGGGTTGTGATCTGTGTGTGCGGCTCTTAACTAGTTTTAAATATAGTTGATCAATCAATGTGACTTATACTATGTGTAATTCTTTATTATCTTGATGACAGCTCCTGTTCTCCTTTAATGAGTGTCTTGTTTACGTTATATGAACATTATTTTGTATATATATGATGCTTACACTCGTACAAGATCATACCAGAGTCGAAGAAACAGATAAATGATGGAATGAGGTATATAATAAATAAATGAATCAATTAAATCTGCCATAGAGATAATAAAGAAATGGTAAATATGTAGTAGTATGCAGGGCTGGGCAAAATACATGCTTTGTTGTAATTGAAATACAAAATACTAATTACCTTTGAGTGGAGTAATTTAAATACAAATTACAAAATACAGTATTTTGGCTGTTTGTAATTGAAATACAAAATACAAATTACATTTATACTAATATTTTTACCCAACTTTAAAAAACAGGAGGTTTTTTTATTGTTTGTTCACGAATAACATTGTCGTTTATCGATTTTAATGCATCTTTTTTTGTTGGAAAGAAAATGTTCAGAGGTGGTTCTATGATAAGGAAATTAGGTTTTCGTGATGGCAGTCCTGGGAATTAGATGGTAACTTTCAAAAATCATAGGGCACTATTTGAAGTCGGTTTTTTATTGTTAAAAGCTATGATATGAAAGGATAAATTTCGTAATATTAATATATATGTAGGGATTATCTCTGAAAATATTGTCCGTGGTGACGTATTAAGAATACAAGCGACAGCACTCCTATCTTCCGCGAGTATGCGGCTCGCCAAGGCGGTCCGCCTAGTCCTCGGGAGTGGGTCGAGGCGAGGCACCGACGAAGGATCTGACCTACCACCTCACCCAGCTCCTCACAGGTCATGACTGTTTCGCCAAGTACCCGTGGGAGCTGGGTAGTATTGAGTTAGATCCCGAGTGCCGCAATTGTGGGAGTGTGGCCGTGTGTGGCCGTGTGTGGCCGTGGACACGGCCAGCGTGTTGACCTCATCGACGTGCTGGGCAAGGATTCTTCACTCTCAATGAACAATGTTGGGCTGCCGTCGCCTCCTTCGCCAGGGAGGTGATAGCGGCAAAGAGGGAGTCCTTGCGGGAGCGCGAACCTACTGGCAAATCCTTGCCACCCCGCAGGGCCCCGGGCAGAGGTCGTCGGCACTCAATAGCCGGCAGCTACCCCGACGAGGTGGTCCCGTGTGTCTCTGAGAACTCGCCGCGGCAAATGTGGCTGTCGGCCACGACAACACGACGGGGAGAACTAATGTTACCGCCGTCGGGTCGGCACCCGATTAGCGGGGCCACCCCTCGCCAGGTCATGGCTCAAGGCATCATCATGGCACGGCAGGGCAGAAAGCGGTTATAAAAAGTAAACAAAACAAAAACCACCCCATCTTCTCCCCAGGCTGCTCTAAAAGCCAGATATGAAATATTCTGCACAGATTATATCCTCTATGAGAGACGGAAAACTCGAAAATAAACCTTGCGCCAACACGTCAGGTCAGCGCTGCTCAACAAACCAAAACCCTCCCATAGTGGAAGGGGCCCGTGCTTACAAGTAGGCCGTTCATGGGCTGGAGAGAGATAGAGAGAGGACTTATTTCTAAAGGTATTGATCCAATCCTGATATTTTCTGCACTAAATTAGTAAAAAAAAATATCAAAAATTGAAAAATGTTGCGAGAAGAAACGATGATCAATACTTTTAGAGATAACCCCTCTCTCTAATAGATTGAGATCGAGCGAGAGGTGAAATCTTTTCCTCATTCTCTTAGCGATAAAATTTATTGGATAAGGTTGTCTTTATGATAGCAAAAATCATTGCAAAAATACCCGCCACTCTGTCTCGTCGGCCAGTGGCGTGCACAGGAATATCACACAGGGTATGCGGCGCTGTACTCAGTCACAAAAACTTTTTCCTTTATAGATTTTTAGCCACGCTACGGATCTCTAAGTCGGAAACCATGCCAACAGAACAAATTTAAATCTGAATATCCCGAATCAGTCCACACTGTACTAGAATTACTAAACAATAACTACGTACGTACATACATACGTACATGTACGTATGTATATACGTTTCATAACTTTTAACATGAAATTTTCGAGTTACATTACCTACCTTTTTGCTGGCTTAGTTGTCCTCTCACAATTTGAATCTTTTCACTGAATGACAATTGTGAGAACTTGTTATTTTTAATTTTTAACAAACACACTATCAACACACATTTCACAATCAAATAACATTTTAAAATCAACAAACGAAAATCCATACAATTATTAAATTATAGAAACTCAATATTAAACAGTTCAATGAATCACACGAAAAAATAAAATGGCCTCCGTCGAACCAAAATATTTCTGCTATTTAAATAAATAAAACCTTACTAAACAAAAATGCATACGTGATTTATTAGACTTCCGACTATTATATTTATTCGGATTATAATAGGTAACGAACGAACGCCGAATACTCGCGGAAACATCCGATCGCCAAAGCATACGGCAGGAGTTACGGTTCAAGGCGTCTTCAATATGCAAGCCTGTGTGCGTTTGTAAACTGTGCACGGACACCAAAATTTCTACACACATATGAACTCATGGCAGGCGGGCGGTGTCGAGCTTGTCCTACGCTTTCGTCCGTCTGACCAATATTATTCCTTCGCCAAACGCCAGGCAAAAAGCAATTTGCAAGCACATATTGGTGCTATTTATGAATTATTAGGCGTTTTTAAGTTATAATATTTTGTTTAATTAATAGTAAATAAATGAATAAAGTCGTCTAAAACATACGAACGTTTCATTAAAATATCTGTGAATGGCAAGTAAAGCATGCTTTTCTGCCTTTATGGAGCGCACGCCCATGTCGTCGGCCATTCTTCATCAGATATTAGATGTAAAGTAAGTAGAGCAGTCTAGTAAAAATACCGAAAAATTGAAATGTCTATTATTAAAAATCACGAAATATGTTTAACCGAAATTCATAAATTCGATTTGATACTTTTCTGATTTTCATTTGTCCGAAGAGTCAAATGCTCGAAGAGTTCTCTTTCCAAAAAACGATATTCCGATTTTCGATATCTGTATCTTCTTATATATAAAAATCAATTGCTGTTCGTTAGTCTCGCTAAAACTCGAGAACGGCTGGGCCGATTTTGATGATTTTGGTCTTGAAATATTCGTGAAAGTCCAGGGAAGGTTTAAACGGTGATAAAATATATAGGCATCTAAAATTCCACGCGTACGGAGTAGCGGGCATCAGCTAGTCTTCTTATATATAAAAATCAATTGCTGTTCGTTAGTCTCGCTAAAACTCGAGAAAGGCTGGGCCGATTTTGGTGATTTTGGTCTTGAAATATTGGTGAAAGTCCAGGGAAGGTTTAAAAGGTTTAAACAAAATATATAGGTAGGTATCTAAAATTCCACGCGTACGGAGTAGCGGGCATCAGCTTTACCGATTTGGCAACAACGCCTTTACCGCTTTGGTCTTGAATTATTCGTGGAAGTCCAGGGATGGTTTGTACGTAGACAACACATTCCATAAGAAACCGTTTTATTATTACTGGTCAAATCATTTCGTTCTTTTGGACTTTTAAATAGCTAGCAATTTAAAATATTTTTTGTTTGAATAAATGAACTATAAAATCATTTTTTTATTACTATGCCTTATACGTAGGCAGGCACCGGGCCGCTAGTTTTATGTAATTTTGCGACTAAAACGAATCGCTGGAAAACCGACTTCACGTAGTCTTGTTTGCCCTACACTAAAGTGAAATTTAAGCCCGCGTGTGCACATAGGGCCGGGGCGGCGCGAGGGCTAAGGAGCAGGTGGCTTGAAGGGCCGCAGCTGAAGCTGAAGCATGCCGAAGCAACAGCGGTGAGCCTTCAAATCATCGGCGACGAGAGAAGCTCGCGTGGGCCCGCCCAAAGCCCGTAGCGCTGGAGCCGTGACAGAAACAATGCTTGCTGCCTGCTTGCATATTGCATGTCGTCTTGCATATTGCATGCCTGCTTGCATAGCGGGCGGGCTTAAATTGTACTCTAGTGTAGGACAAACAAGACTACCTACTAGTTATATTACTAGTTAGATTACTAGTTGGGTTTGGTGTACGAAATTCGGAATATCGTTTTACGGAACGAGAACTCTTCGAGCATTTGACTCTTGGACAAATGAAAATCGGAAAAGTAATAAATCGGATTTATGACTTTCGGTGAAATATATTTCGTGATTTTTAATAATAGACATTACAATTTTTCGCTATTATGATATAAGGACTTTTGAAAATCGGAATTTCATAATTCGGAATATTTGGGTATTCCCGGAGTGGTAACATTTGTCCCGTCACCACACGGAGAACCAGCGTAAAAAACCACCATCCGTAAATATTCCCAGCCATTAGCAGCATTACCTTCCACCAGTCAGTACTTTCGTCAAAAGCTACAATGGTTCCAAAATATTTTTTTACTTGTTTAGTTTATAGTAATATAGGTATTGATTTTATAATTAATTTCATATCTGTATATCAATTTACTGTAGTTACCCCAAACAGCGCAAAAATATAAGCTCCTATGAGATGATCGTATTTGTGCCAAAAATGATCGTTTACCAACATTACCAACATTAGTTGGTAAAGTAAAATTTATTGGGCCGCCGTTATAGGTCGCGTCATGTAAAAAGAACGCTGGCGTTCGAGCTGCGCATAGGCGATTTATCGGTTTTCTATGTAATACCTATTATAAATAACAAATATGTAGGTACCGTGCCACGACTCACCAGCGAAAGCCTAGTTCAAAAATAAAATAATAGACACATAACTTTCGTGCGAGAGTGTACCCATGTGCAAAGACCTACCACTTTCTTTCAGTGTTCTTTTTACGTGACGCGTATTCTACCTCATTGACAAATTGCGTTTTGTTAACCAATTTTGGCGTACAGCTTATATAACGGGTACAGTGTTGCAGCTACAATAGCTACTTTGGCTACATAAAGTGACGATTGTAAATGTATTTTAAAAATGTATTTTGAAGCCTCAAGTAATTGAAATACTAATTACAAACTACTTCGACGTCTGGTAATTGAAATACAAATTAGATTTTGAGGCAGTAATTGAAATACAATTACAAAATACGTAATTGTATTTTAATTACGTATTTCAATTACATGTAATTAAAATACTGCCCAACCCTGGTAGTATGATACTGTTTTATTAGTCTGACAGATATTTTTAGCGGACGGATATTTTTAGCGTAAAATGTATTAGTAGATAAATGTACTCATGAATACATACATATTATTAATATTGTAAATATTCTTTTTTTTAATAATAATAAAATATATGTTTTTAATAATCTTTTTTGGTGTTTTATTCGTTTTAACCTATTTCAAGACATAAGTTCTAATCTTCTTTAAAAATAGATTATACACACATTACGTGTATCCTTTTTTTTATTTATGTGTCAAATAAGAAAATAAATGAATAAGACAATGCGCATTGTAGCTACTCCTGTTATTGTCGTTGACTATTGTTCGAGAGTTAGCAGGTTTGATTCCCGTTATGAAAAAATATTTGTTTGATGATGATAAGTGTCTATACACAATTATTTGTCTATTTTCTTTTTTTTTTGTCTGGTAGCTTTTTATTGTACGACGGTTATATTGACGGGCTTCGTGGCGTAGTGGTTCATGTAACGGACTGCCGTTCACAATTATACATACACATATTCATAAATGTCATACAAATGTTTGTACTGCGTCTGTACAAAAGTAGTTTATGTATTAAATCCGAATTCTGGTACCCATAACACGAGCGTAATAAGCTTAGCTTGGGACCAGAGGATGTCCATGAACATTCATTTATTTATTGTGTGTTTGTATTTCAAAAGTCGTAAATTAGCACTATTCTGTCAGTAGCCTATATTCTTTTTTTACTTTTCTATTTTTTTGTTTTCTTTGTTATTTTTTGTTAAATTTTTCTTGTAGGTGTACCTAGTTGTAATATTATGTATCCTGTTGTGTCCCCATGGGGGGTGTAATAAAAACTTTCTTTCTAAATATCCGTACTCGGGTATACATAACACAAGCAAATAAGCTTAGCTTAGGACCAGAGAATGTTGTGTGAAATGCCTACGAACTTAAAACCGTTAAGAGGATACCAAAATAGCTTCGTGCATTTTTCTATGTACGAAGTTTTCATTGTTTCTTTAGATTGAATGGCTAGAGCTCTAATTTTTAAGTATATGTTTTTTCAATATATGATCTAGGATCGCATAAACTCAGAAACGCGATTGAAAAAAGTTTTCTCGATAGAAAATCTTGGCGAAACAACCTCTCAAATTTTTTATTTTTTTCATTTGTCGGTCTATTATCGCGTATTAACTAATGAAATAACTTTAAAAACATAGGTAACTATTATGTATAGAAACACGTAAATCAGAATTAAAATATATTTAGTAGATTTTGAGTAAATAGGAAAAGTATCCCTAATTCTTAATTTTCTGTGCCTACTGGCTGTGTTAATATGTACGTGTCAGCGATGATATACGATAATATTGATGTAGGCCCTTAACCTAATACGCCCCTAAATACGTCAGATATTTTTCTTCGAACTGCTATATTTCTATAATAATATTATGAAGCGGAAGAGTTTGTTTGTTTGTTTAAACGCGCTACTCTTAACAGCCACTGGGCCTATTAGAAAAATTCTTTCAGTGTTGGATAGTATATTTATCGAGAAAGACTATAGTGTATACAACATTACGCTGCGACCAATAGGAGCGAAGCATAAGTAAAAAATGTTGCAAATACGGGAAAATCTTTCTAAATTCCACGCGGATGAAGTCGTGGGCTATAGATATACAGATCTAAGCGTAAAAACCGATAAAACATCTGTATAAAGTAGGTACCTATATTGTTTGACATTTAGTAATAAGAAGCCACTGTGGAAACAAGTTCACTAAAAAGAAAAAAAAGCTTTTTTTTTATTTGCTTGTGAATATTTTTTTATTTCGAAGTTTGAATAGGCTTTGGAATTTTCTTACAGATTTATATATTTTTTTAGAACACCGTAAGGTAAGTGAATATAATATTACTATTTGTTTCTTTAAGTTAAACCAACACTAATGACCATTTTGATACTGCTTGAATTTTGAAATCACCCCAAATTCGAAAATAGCTTTTTAATTGTGAAATGAAACTGTTTAATTGCGAAATATTTCATTAGTAGTATCTTGTTACTACTTATTTCTTTTAAAAAAATTGAAATAATGCTCAGACCTACACTTTGGGCATCGTCTTCAAACTCCCGGTGCGGAGGACATCTGTGTCCAAAATCGGGACTATAACGAAGTGAAAAAAATAAGAATAACATATCGTTTTATTTTCTTTAACACTTGCGCGACCTCACTCAAGTACACTATGTTTACGAATTTAGACACTTAAGTTTTCGTTTTTATTTTTGTCCAACGTTTTGGGAATACAACCTCAGACAGTAAGTATCCTTTTGGTGACTGTGGTGGTAATATATATATATATACTAGCTGTCCCGGCAAACGTTGTTTTGCCATACTAAAAAAAAAAGTTTGAAAAATAGATGTTGGCCGATTCTCAGACCTACTGAATATGTATGCAAAATTTGAGAAGAATCGGTCAAACCGTTTCGGAGGAGTACGGTAACTAACACTGTGACACGTGAATTTTATATATTAGATATACCAGATGGTGGGTTGATGTTTAAAATTTAGGACAAGTAACTTTATCCTGGATAAATACTAGCTAAATCGTACTTCGTAGAATTATGAAGTTTCGTATGACGTTTTCACGTACCTACACATAGATATGTAAGTGGCTTCAAGCCATGCTTCAAGCCGACTGAGTGATGTAGCCACTGGACTATACATCTGCTATAACTGTGTGAATATCATTAAAAATTACAGCAATGTGTAATGTTTTGCATAACATTTCGTCAAACATCCTATATATTCGATAGCATTGCTCTTTTAACCTCTTATTGATAAGAGGTTAATATCTTTATGAATAGGTATGTATTTATACACTACAAATCTACACCCAGCTTTATAAGATACTAGGAAAGTTCAGTTAACCTTGCCGAATTGTGTTATTGACACTAGCAACTTTCATTTTTTAGTTAAGTTGTACACGTAGAATTGGTACCTACTATTACAGATAAAAGTCGTTGTTCCATCAGATCTTGACGCATATTTTTCAAAATTTTGTTATCTAGGCAGCATCAGTTAGTCAAACTGTTAGACATTATCCTCTCCTTCCGTCCATAAATGTTCCATCGTTGGGCACGAGCCTCCTCTAGTATGGGAGAGTTTGTGATCTACTATGCCATGCTGACCAGGGCCCTGAGTCGGGTATTTCAACGGTGTCACAACTGTACCATTATTGTACCATTAAGGTGCAATAGTAAAGTTTTTGGTAGTCTACTAATAATGTGTCGTCATAACGACTTCATCATTGTCTTACAATTGAAGACATGAGTGGATGAAGGGGATACAATGCTATTTGTAAAAAAATATGCTAAGTGCCTATATCACTTTCATTCAGTGTAAATATAATTTTATGTTTGTACATAACACCTTCATCACTTGCTTCTTCTAAAACTAATCTTTATAGTCATTGTTTTAAGGTTGAATATAGTTTGAAACCTCATAACACCTTCATTCGATGCAAAAAACAGATTTTTAAAAAAATGTTACATAACCCCTTCATCCACTCATGTCTTCAATTGTCAAAGTGACATAAATTGCTAGTCTCGTACACAACTGCTTCACAATTGCAATTCAATGACTGAAATGTTTCGGTAGTCTGCTATTTTCAATTTGACAGTAATATTTTTAAATTGTCCTGTGTCGACAGATTGCCATAAATAAAAAATAGATAGATAGAAATATTAGAAATTGTTCTTTGTAATTTATTGCAATTTACTAATCTCCTAAACTTCACATTGCTTTTTATACTAATAAATAGTATGTACAAATATATTTAAACGAAGTCTAGCATGATTAAATGTTTAAATTTATTAGTAGTTTTTCGAAAATCACTTCAACTAACGCATTTTTTAAAAACGGCAACACATACATACCATTCTAACACAATCCATAGATAAAAGAGACCGAAAATTCAATGCATAGATAAAAGAGATCGACAATTCTATTACCATTGAAAGACCGTTATGACGGCATATAGCAGACTACGGATATTTGACTTCAATTGCAACGGTATCGTGCCGGTATGACAATTGTTCCAAAATAGTGGACTTGAGCACCTGGCGTGTTGACATAGGTTTCCATCTCTCACAGATAATGTTATCTGTGCACAATATCCCTTAATTGACTTTTACAGCACACAAGGAAGGAAAGGGGCGGTGACAGCACAGACTCAGACCACGCCGCATCATGCAGCTCTTAATCCTCAGTTTATTCTTCGCACTTACAAGCTGTCTATCACCTAGGCAGATTGACGAAGACTTTTATGTTAATTTCTTTAAACCAGAGACACTGTCAGCTACAACAGCGCCACCTATTATATATGAAGAAGTTTGTACATTTTTTTTTACTTACTGTAAGGATTTGGTCTCATCTTTTTAGAGTTCCGTATCAAAAGGTAAAACGGGACTATATTACTAAGACTTCGTCGTCCATTCGTCTGTCACCATGCTCTATCTATAAAACAAAGTTTATTTTTGTATGTACTCGTATGTCCATATGTGAGCTTGTATCTTCAAAACTACGCAACGACTTTTGATGCGGTTTTTTAAAAGGATGGCTATTAAAAATTTTTAAAAGTCAGGATTACTTTGTAAAATGTTTTTATTTTTCTACTGCTGGTCCAGCGGTCCAGCGGTCCCCGTTCGGAGATAGAGCGCCAACTGAGTCAAATTATTTTTTAGATTACTAGAAATCCATTGGCCCCTGATATAGTGATAGACAAGAATGGTCAGAGCTGTAGATGTGTACCTTACTACTTATGTAAGCCTGATGGTGAAGGTGTGCCTGCAGAGGAAGCAGGCAGAATCTCTGGTTATAATCGACTGGATCCTAGGTAAGAAGACATACTACACTGGATACGTGGACTACCGTTCACAAGATTACGTCCGCACGGGACAATAATTTGTGTGATATTTATAATTGTTATACAAATATTTGTACTGCATCTGGATGTTTTCTATAAGTATGTATTTACAAAAAAAAAGTGGTTTCTGTAGTATACCCTTATTTATTCTGTTCTGGTACACTTAACACAAGTAAATAAGCTAACTTGGAATCAGAGGATGTTGTGTGAAATGTTATAAATGTTTGTTTATTTTACTACTGGTATAGGCGAACTGATAAAATCTATTCATAGGGCTCATGACTAGAAATGGGAATAACGGCTTAAAATTTTAAATGAATTCAAACGAGATGCTTAAAAAAGTTAGCTGCTTAAAAAGTTGCTTATTTTTAAGCAGCTATTTTATGCTTTTTAACTTTTTCGTTAAGAAAATTAACTCAACTTAATTTTTGTAGTCTGTTTAAAATTCATAATATGCTGTTTTCTTACTGTTTAGCTTTTATGCTTTTTAACTTTTTCGTTAAAACATTTAACTGAACTTAATTTACGTTGCCTGCTAAAAATTAGCTTACCGTTTAAATAAAAATTTTACACTTACATCTCTTTTTAAATTTTCCTCTTCTCTTTTTACCAACATTTTGAAAATATGCTTATTTTAAAAAGCATTGCTTATTTTAAGCTTTTCGTTTATACGCTCACTACTACTCATGACCCATTATCACAAAGTACACAGAGCTATGTACCTCTTAGAAGTGAAACAGAGTCTAAAATGATTGAAAATAATTTGCTTAGTTTAATAAATAAAAAGCAAGCTTGAAAACCCCGAGTATTTTTTTAAAATTATTAGTATTATTGCATTGTCGTCGGCCCATACTATGTGTGTAACATTTCAAATCAATCCGACCGACTACTGCAAGTGGGTGAAATGGATACTTATAGAACTGATAAAAGCTTGATAATAATATTTAATATTTTGTAGGTTCGATGATTCATGTCAAGATTCAGTCGAGATATGTTGCAAAAATCTCAAATTTCCTGACGGGGAGAAACCTAAACCTGACCCGACCAAAGTCAAGAGATGTGGTTATAGAAACCCTGATGGTATTGGTGCTAAATTTAATGTAAGCTTACAATCATTAACGTTCACGTAATAGAATACTTTTTAGGAGTTCGCGGGTTCGATTTCCGCATAGGACACTAAATTATTTGTGTGATATATTTATTTATTTATTTACACACTTCATACAAAAAATTGTACAGGCGGACTTAATGCCTTAGGCATTTTCTTTACTTATTATAAAACAAAGTCAAGTTTGTAAACAAAGTTTGTATGTATGACCCTATGTGAGCTTATATCTTCAAAACTATGCAACGGATTTTGATGTGTTTTTTAAATACATAGAGTAGTTATAGAGTACTTTTTTGGCAAAACTTGTCATGGTTAAGTATCTTAATTCCAAGCATACGACGTTGCGGGCAATAACTAGTTATATTTATTATCTTTTTGTCCGTGTGGTGACAGATTAATTAGTAATTGTCACCACCCCATTTCCTTTCCTGCGTATTCTAGTACCCATACCGACCATAACACAAGTATTTAATTTTCGCTTGGGACAAGAGGACGTTCTGTGAAATGTTCATTATTATTATTTATTATATAGGTATCACAGATTTATTTAATTCCAGGACGATCGTTACTCCCAATTCGGTGAGTTCCCATGGGTGGTCGCTGTTCAGGATACGAACGATACTTATTTAGGAGTTGGAGCACTGATCCATCCTCAAGTAGTGGTCACTGGAGCTTATGTAATTCGTGATTATGTGTACGTATTATTCTTAAAACTGATTAACCATATTGCCGAAGTAGCCAATGGTACGGACTTTCCTTTAGGGCCCCGCACTTGGAAATTTCATATTTTCACCAGTACCGTAGCTAATTTGTCGAGGGGTCCCCTATTTTCTTCCACAGATTGTTGTAAGAAACAGCTAAGGGATACTATAAGTAGAAAAACATCAACTGTGAGAGACGGAAAACTTGAAACTAAACAATAAACTAACACGCCTGGTCAACATGGCATAGTAGACCAAAATTCCGAAGTAGTAGAGGCTAAGACGTTAACTTATACATTTAGAAAAGTAGTTCATGTATTATATCCGTATTTTGGTGCGTAAACCACAAGCGTGTAAGCTTAGTTTAGGAGCAAAGGAAGCTGTGTGGAATGTCCATGAATATAATTATTAGATGTTCTTATTAGAAATGCTGCAAATCGTTTGAAGATAAGAGCTGGTGAGTGGGACACACAAACAACTAAAGAAATCTACGATCATGAAGACAGGAATGTTCGAGAGGTGTATTCACATAACGGTGAGATTCTTACAGTACTGTAAAGCTTCTTAATCATTTTTCAACATCCTCCCTTTATGTCCTTCCCTCATCTCCTCAAATTCTTTTCTTTTCATTTTCAAATTTTAAATTTTTTATTCCTTTTTTAAAAATAAATCTTAAGTGGCCTGTATCATTGTATAGGTTATATTCAATGATCACAACCTTTACATTCTCCCCCCCTTAGAGGATAAAAAAAAAATTTTTTTTTTCAAAAAAAATTTTTTTTTTCTAAGTTACAAAATACTGGACACCCTACCTAAGGTTGGAAAGCATGATAACAAACTAGAATGAACCAGATTAGATCCAGCTAGGACCTAGCTTTTCGAAGCAATACATTTCGAAAAACTTGAAAAGCAAAAAACCAACCAAAAATTGCCTTTCTAATCTTAGTTATCCGAACCACACTAACTACGATGCCCTTATATCATATCACTCTTTTCATAAAATATTAAACTACTTCATCTTTAAAATTGATTTATCCAATAATAAACAAGAGTGATAAGGCATCCTTAAAACTATCACACCAAGACACAAAGCATATATCATCAACAATCAATCAGAAAAATGTTCATCACCAAACAATTAATGCTCTTATAAAAACTATCGAGCTTCAATTATGAGGTCAGCATCATAGATCCGAAAGATATGCTAATTTAACAGCTTTCCAGCTTAATGAGAAAATTTACATAAGAAACCATTATAATTGATAGAATCCAGAGATTATCAAATTAAAATTTAAAGTATGCTCAGATAATACTCAACCGTCTTTTCAATTATTTAGGTATAATTTCTACTAAGTAATCCTGAATGCTCGGGAATGACCAATTTATTCCACATTTAGAATTCCTTCTCGTGAGATAAATTTACCAACCATTCTTCTACCACAAGTAACGTTTTAAATAATCAATCATTCTATTATCTAAGTAATTATAAACTATTCGCTAATCATTATTATCTAACTATTACCCAATAAATAAAATAAAAATATTATCAGCAACCTCTCACTATAATACAACTTCTTTCAATTTTCAACCTTTCACATTTCTCTCCCAATGAACAAATACTTTACTCTAGCACCTACTTTCCTAAATCCTATCTTATGAGTTCTATCTCTAAAATGCGTGATATCCTAAAACAGGATTCCATGACAAATAGCCTATGGCCTTACCATGTTGCATTCAAAGATATTACCCGTTGATACGACTCATCCAACTAACTCTACCAAGCCACTACCTTCGACATTATAACTCAATACAACCCATTATTATACCTATTAATCGCTCTACCTTAATACTATAATCATAATCTAGTACGAAATACTCCCTAACTAATTACTATGTTAATATATTTATCTCACATTTTTAACTAAACATTCAAAATATAAATATGAAAAAATAATTAAATTTTTGATGTGGTTCCTTTTCATTGCATCTTTCTTATGTACAAATTTGCTGACGTCATTATGAAGTCTCGCCGATCCCGAACAATATGAAACACACCAAAATAAAACAATATTAGCAAATTATAATTATCACTATATATATAACCTTAATCTAATTGAATCACTAAACCAATTTACATCATTATGCAAATAATTATTGCGAACATTCTTGGTAATTTACTTCTTGGAACTCTTCCCTTAGTCTATCAAATACCTCCTGCACGCTTTTGCACGTGTCTTTAATGCCCCGGAAGAAAAGTAAGGCGTTACCCCTTAAAAATGAGGGCAATAGTGATAATTTTTCTTCTTCAGACGAGCATCTCTTGAAAGTTATTAAAGCGTAAAACATTTCTTCGAATTCATCTAGGCACTCCTGTGCGCAACCACCGAAAGTTATCGTGGCTAGTTCCATCTTAGTTATAAATAATTTATAAAAATTTAATAAAAAGATACGGCTACTTCTCTGATAATTAATATTTATCCTGTGTCGACCCTTTGCTCGTCAACACATCCCTGGGCGTAGGAGCTGGTTTACCAATCGGGCCGCTATACCCGGCGCGCCTCCACCATTTGTAAAGCTTCTTAATCATTTTTCAACATCCTCCCTTTATGTCCTTCCCTCATCTCCTCAAATTCTTTTCTTTTCATTTTCAAATTTTAAATTTTTTATTCCTTTTTTAAAAATAAATCTTAAGTGGCCTGTATCATTGTATAGGTTATATTCAATGATCACAACCTTTACAGTACCAACAGTAGATGTTTGCTTTAAAAATACTGCCACATCGGCCGGGAGGTATCACACACGAACACTAAAACGTGATTACATTTGTCACTACGCACGCCCTGCACAAAATCACCTCACACACACTAAGAGACGACAATGATACCAATTCTGCGCACACGACTAAATTAAACTTAACTAAAAAATTAATTTTGAATGTCGCTAACACAATTCGGCAATTATAACTGAACTTTCCCTAACAAATAAACCATTCACATGAACCACTCTATATGTATAATATAAAAACCGCATCAAATTCCATTGTGTAGTTTTCAAGATTTACGTTCACATAGAATGATAGGACATACATACAAAAGTTACGACTTTGTTTATAATAAGTAAAGATGAAATGTGTTTGATGATGTGTGTTTTCAGCATTCAGAAGAATTACTCTGCATAATAACATAGCACTACTCCGTCTGGATCGTCCTCTCGAGTTAGCAGAACACATCAACGTGATCTGTCTACCAGAACAAGACGAGGTGTTTGATAGTCATAAGAACTGCGTCGCTAATGGATGGGGGAAAGACTTATATGGTGAGATTCTTCTTCTTCTTTCCAGCTCATTATTATCCCACTTTTGGGCATGAAGTTTCTATTTGGGTGGGTATTTGGTCCGCTATGACACGCTGACCAGGCGTGTTGGGTTCATCTATAGATTTCGGACTCTCACAAAAGATGTAAGCATCAATTGCATGTTACATATCAACGATTCAAGAGTTTAGTACGTCGCTGATGCCAACTCTACATGCACATCCAAACTAAACTAAAAAATGAAAACAACTACCTAGTTACAGTACCTAGTTGTATTTTGATGAATTGTCTATTTCGTTTCACACATTTAAATTAATTAAAATCTTTACGCTATAATACACAGTTTAAATATGTAATAAGAAAGTTCAGTTAACATTGACGAATTGTGTTTTGGATTCACACTACCAAAATTAATTTTTTAGTTTTTTTTTTATTAGTTAATCGGTAGTACGGTACCATTGTTAATATTATTATTGCTCGCCTAGGGCTGCCATTGACTTGTACTAAGAAGTTTAAAGGGCGTCTGCGGGCCTATGGTAAAGGAATGTAAAGAACACTTGCTGTCAGGTCTGGTAAATACTAAAAACCAGTCAAGAACCGAGATAGACGCGAGTATATAAGGTTTCTTTTTCATACCTCCAGGTTTACGAGACCGTTACGCTGTGATCCTCAAGAAATTGGAGTTAGACATGGTCCCACGTGTCAGATGTAACACTTTGTTAAAAAGGACCACACTCGGAACTTCCTATAGACTGCCTGATACCCTGATCTGTGCTGGGGGGGAGGAAGGCAAGGATACTTGTAAGGTAAGATAGTATTAAGATATGGGAAAGGAAGGTCTTTGAGTGGCGACCGCGTACTGGACTACGCAGCGTCGGGCGGCCCCAACATGGTGGAGCGACGATATCGTTAAGGTCGTGGGGAGCGGCTTTCTATGGGGAAGGCCTATGTCAAGTTGTAAACGAAGAGACGCTGATGGATGGAAGATAGTTTTAAGTTGCTGCACATTTGATAACATCTACTGCTCCTGTCGGTTCAATATCTCCTTTTGTCCTACCAGTGCATGGCGGTGCCTTGAGCATTACCATGACCCACCAAGGGAGGCCCCCCACAGAGGGACCATAGTTGTTTTCATTTTAGTTAAGTTAGTTAGTTTTTGACGCATCAGAATTAACTTCATTGCTGAATTGTTATTTACACTATCAATTTTCATTGTTTAGTTTAGTTGTGCATGAAGAATCGGTTCAAAAATCAATTTTCTTTACCAGGGCGATGGTGGAGCACCCCTAGCCTGCCCCCTGCCCCTAGGTAATAACCGCTACAAACTGACAGGTCTAGTCGCTGGAGGAGTGGGCTGTGGACTTAAAGATGTACCTGGAGTGTATACTAAGGTATCAGCGTTCAGAAGATGGATTGAAAACAAAATGGCGGCCTGGGGGCTAGAACTGCCTAGGTACTATGGAAATTAATAAGAAAAAAGTTCTATTTAATATGATTTAAACGTGTTATTATTGAATTAAATATCAGATTTTTAAAAAGAATGAATATTATTTATTACCCGGAGATCGCCAGGGCGAAAAAACTTGTACCACACTGAAAACGAAAAAACGTACTTGCTTTAAGAAATCAAAAATATTTTTTTTTTACTTTAGTTACACAAAATTTAGTTTATTCTCTTCGACACATTGCTTCGACTGCGCAAATTAGACATTGCAATGACCATATCAATTAAATTTTTGTTAGTACCTTTCGGCATTTAAATTCATTTTAGTTTAATAGTTTGGTTAAATTTTATCATGATCGCGTTTTGCTTTTATTTACTTTCTTCTTTTTTAGGGTTCCGTACCCAAAGGGTAAAAACGGGACCCTATTACTGAGACTTCGCTGTCCGTCCGTCCGTCCGTCTGTCACCAGGCTGTATCTCAAGAACGGTGATAGCTAGAGAGTTGAAATTTTCACAGATGATGTATTTCTATTTCCGCTATAACAACAAATACTAAAAATAAAATAAAATAAATATTTAAGGGGGGCTCCCATACAACAAACATGATTTTTTTACCGTTTCTTGCTCGATACTAATAACGTTGCCTTATGTTGCATAGATATTGGTACGGAACCCTTCGTGCACGAGTCTGACTCGCACTTGACCATTTTTTTTGAGCAACCATAGAGCTATGATAGGACCCCATGTCCCAGCCGTGACCACGGTGAATGCAAAGTCTCCGAAACGTCGGGCTGAAATTTAAAAGAAACATGTGAATCTGGATGATCAAATATACCCAAAACCAGAATACGGTAGGTAAGTATTACAAGGGGGACTCTCATGCAACAAACGTTTTCAGTGTAATTGATGATACCCATAGACAACATGATTATGAATGTATTATATGGTAAAGACCAATATAATATGCTAAAAACGTTAGGGAACCATTTGTCCAATTCATACTTCTCACTTTCTCCAGATCACGCCCCCCTCTTGGGCACAGCCTTTCGCTACTTTGGGAGGGATTATGGACTTCGTAATATTCCCGCTATCAATATTGTGCCCGCCTACTCCAAAGCCTCGCACATAAGCTTTGTATTAAAATTGAAAACAGGTAAATGGTTTATGGGACTCCCCGTTCATGTTAAACATAATTTATTATTTAATGTTAATTTGACCACAATAACTACACACTCTGTGAGAATTTCAGACTTGGAAGAAATACACAAGACATCAAAGATACGTTTTTGTAATTTTATTGTGTAATTTGTGTCATAAGTAATGAGGATTGAGGTACTTAGCATAATCTCGCTGTCTCAGATTTCGGCAAAACAAAATTGGCAATGTTTTTTTTTATTAATTAATAATAACATAAACTAATCACAACCTAACCTTACTGCGAAGATCAGGTTTTTCCTGTAATGACGTAAGCTCTAAGCGTCCGGTTTTATACAACAAAATAGATTCTAATAAGACAGTCGATGCGAAGATACCTTTGCGAACGCAAGTTCAATAAAAAAAACACAGAGCGAAAAAAAGTTATGTTATTTTTTAAATTGTTTATGCGCAGTGATTGTTACCATTTTTGAAAAAGGAACATTGTTAGGCAAGGGTAAGTTTAATAGAGTGCCTACGTTTTGTTTACAAAATATAAAACGGATGAATCCAAGGGCGTCTGTTTATTATAAAATAATAAGAATCATGTGAATTATTAGCCAATCTTGATTTCAAAACATCATTAATTTTTTTACGTTTCCGCTGATGTTATCAAATAAATATTAAAAAAACGTGTTTTACTCTATATTTAGTTGTTTTTTTTACCAGTGACGATAAAGGTTTGTAGGTATTAAAATAATTTTTGCAATCTTTTTGGTTTGGTAGGCATCATAGACATAGGATTAGGCACACATTTACCAGTTAACCAGATAGTGGGTAGTGGGTACGCGTTAAATCTTGAAATTAAGTAACTTTAGCCGGGGTAAATCGTAGGTACTTCATAGAATAATGACGTTTTATATGACGTATACACAGACGTATATGTATAGATGCCTGTATCATAGACACACATAGATACATATTTCACACTCTTAGATATTTGTGGCTTCAAGCCGGATGAGTTATGTACAGTTATGCCACAGACAAACTATCTGATAATTCTGTGTGTTGCAACGATCGCCTAAGACAGATAGCAAGATCATGACCTTATCCACGTACAATCTAGCTAGCTGAAGAGTTTGTTTGTTTGTTTGTATGAACGCGCTTACTTATCCCGGGAACCGCTGCCGCTGCACTGGTACGATTTGAAACATTCTTTCAGTGTTGTAGTAAATTTATCGAGGAAGGCTAAAACTAATACAACATCACGCTGTGACCAATAGGAGCGAAGCAACAGTGAAAAATGTTGAAAAACAGGGAAAATTTTCTAAATGCGACGTATAAGTCGCGGGCAACAGCTCGTTATCAATAAAGCTAATTAAAATATGTACCTACACTCAAACAATTTTAGGGTTTCCCACAAAAAAACCTGTCAAGAGCGAGATAGACTCGCACACGGAAGGTTCCGTACCTACTAGACCGAAAATATAGTTCTTCTTCTTTCTGATCGCACTCTTCATTTACAATTAAAGGTCGTGTCTAATTATTATTAATCTTTATCAGCTCCCGCCACTTCTCTCTATCCCCCGCTCTTCGAAGTGCAATAAAATTGTGAATGGGAGGTCCGTGATCCTCATTATTTGGTCCAACCAACGGTGAGGTGGTCTTCCGCGTGATCTTTTACCCTCCACCTTACCAACCATGATTATCTTAATTATTTGGCTAGGTATGTTGTTTTGAACTTTTATATTAATTAAAATCGTTAGTCTATATAAACAGTTTTTATAACAAGAAAGCTCATTTAACATTACTGAATTGTGTTATTGACATATTAATTTTAATTTTTTAGTTAAGTTTAGTTTTGCACGTAGAATTGGTACCAGTGGGTACGCGTTCAATAAAGACACGTTAATTTAGCTTGGCAAAATCGTACTTCATAGACTAATAATATCACGTAGGTATAGCCTATATCAGAGACACACATAGAACGTATTTCACGCAGGCATATTTATGTGGCTTCAAGCCGGCTGAGTGACGTGATGTAACTACAGACACACTACAGGCTAAATAATTGCTACAGGCATATGCAGCCGCAGCAACAGAAAGACTTATAAGAATCGATCCGGTCATGTGTTAAGGAAAATGAATAAGACAAGGAGGTCAAATTCTCATCTAAGCATATGACTAAGCTAATAACTAAGTTTGTATAACGATACGATAACCTTGTTCGTAATTTGTATAGAGGTCAATGCTCGTTTAGAAATTATTAATACATTATATTTATATTCTAACTAGCTGTGCCCCGCGATGTTACCCGCGGTAAAGCTATAGGCTATAAGTAAGCATCAGTGAAAAATGTTGAAAAACGGGGAATATTTCTATTGTTTCAGCATCATGAGACTGTTAATCCTATGTTTGATGATAACCTATTCATCACCACAATACACCACGATAGATCCAATGCTGTTGGAGAACATCTTCGGTAGTCCCCCCACACCAGCGCCACCTACTGGACCTACTCCCACCAAACTTGAAGATGTAAGTACATTAGAGAACCGGTCAAGTAAGAGTTCGACTCGCACACAGAGGGTTCCGTATCATTGTTATTCTAATATATTCCTCATCATAATCGTGTCAACAAAATCATTTTAAGTAAATAATTCGTGGTTGAGTGGTTTATGTAACGGACTGCCGATCAAGAGGGTTCGATTCCCGCTCGGGACAATCATTTGTGTGATTTTTCTAATTGTCATACAAATGTTTGTACTGAGTCTGGGTGTTTCCATGTATTATAAGTATGTATTTACAAAAAGAAAAATAGTATATGTATTATATCCGTATTCTGGTACCCATAACACAAGCAATAAGCTTAGCTTGGGACCAGGGGACGTTGTGTGAAATGTCCATGAATATTTATTTATTTATAATTCGGCAGAGACCTCGAATCCGTATTCATACGGCAAACTACATTTTATTAGACCCTAAACTAACTTTGGCCCGGCTATATACAGTTACGTGTCTTCAAGATTAAACACTTAATTACAATCTGATATATCCGTGGCTTAGCATTTTTAAAATATTGGTCTATTTCATTTATTTTTATTTGATAAAACGTAATCAGTTTACATAGTAATGGGGCCCCATTTTTTTTGCCCCGGGACCCTTGGTTACCTAGCTATGCTACTTTATTAATTATATTATATATTTCAGCTAATAAAACCTACAGAGAGTTCAGTACCACTGGTAAATAAAGATGGTCAGAGCTGTCAGTGTTTACCATACTACTTGTGTGATGTACAAGGAGTCGGAGTAGACGCTAATAATGTGTCTATCACCGGTTATGGTGTACTGGATATGAGGTGATCTACTAATATTTGATTTTATTAGAGTTACACATTACACAAAAAGTAAATAAAACGGGAATATTCGAGTTGGAGTCGCACACGAAGGGTTCTGTACCCTGTACCGTTATGCGTATATTCGTCATTTCGATTCCTTAAATAGGAATAGGGGTAGGAGAATTATGATGATGAGTATTTGTTGTTGTAGTGTTGACTGATAGACATATACTGTGAAATTTTTATCTCTCTAACTATCACCGTTCCAGAGAAACAGATAGATACAGACTTAATCCGTCATAACACGGATTACCCAGGTTTTATTAATTTAATATGAATTAAATGTACATGTGGTGAAGGATTAAGAATACAAGTCTCACTATCTCATTACTTTCCCGGGGTGCTGTAAGAGCCAACCAAGGGATATTACAAATAGATAAGATCCCCTCAACTCGAAACTAAACCAACACGCCCGATCGGCGCGGCAGAGTAAAAAATCCCAAAGAGGAGGAGGCCGGTGTCCAGTGTGGAACATTAGTGGACTGGAGAAAGAATATGAATTATTTTGTACAGGTTCGGCGAAGACAATCCTCTAATTTGCCAAGAGTCGGTAGAGATTTGCTGCACGGTACCAAAAAGTCCTGACGCGGAGAAACCAAAGCCAGACCCTAAGAAAGTAAAGGGTTGTGGATACAGGAACCCTGAAGGAATTGGTGCTGGTTTTAATGTAAGTCTCGCATAACTAATTTTAGGTTTACATACAAAATGTATTTACCGATATAATGTGTACATATTTGTCACTTAACAATTTATACTACGTCTAGGTGTTTAGTACTATGTATGTTAAGTATGTGTTTAAAAAATAAAGTATTTATATCCTTATTTAAGTAGGTACGCATTACTCCATCAAATGATTATATGAATATTACACATTATGTAGGTACCTAATATCAAAAGAAACTTAAGTGATCCTTTAAGACTCTAAGAGATCGTTTTGACAGGGCACTTTAAAATTTTAAGGACATATCACACAATGTCCTGTGGTCCCAAGCTAAGCTTAGATGCTTGTGTTATGTGTACCAGTATATGGACATACTATGTAACATATTTGTACAAATATTTGTATAACAATTATAAATATCACACAAATTATTGTCCCATGTAGGAATCGAACCGACGACCTAGTAAAAGTATCATTTCTTTACATTTCAGGGTGCTAACTCTCAATTTGGCGAGTTCCCTTGGGTCATAGCATTGATGGACTCGAAGAACTTCTCATATGTAGGTGTGGGAGTACTGATCAACCCTGAGGTTGTAATGACAGGAGCACATGTTATTTATAAGTAAGTCATTATTCTCCTGCCCTTATCCCGTTATTTAAGGTCAGTGCTACATGACTACTTGTACATGTTCCAATGGGATTTGTCTGATTGTTACTCTTGTCCGCCTGTCTCACGTCACCCTCCTTGGATATGTGCGTAAGTATCGTGCGATGTGGTTCCCTCGGTCGGCTCTTACGGCCCCCGCGGGTAAGACATAGGGAAGTGACACTTGTATTGTTTTTGTCCGTCACCCTACGAACACTATTAGTTATTTATAAGTGTACGTGACATGTGGCGTTGGGACTGAACTTGCTGTACGACTAAAAGTTATGAAGTGCGCCATAGGCAGTTTAACTTTAAAGGACTAGCAAATGCTACAAGCTCTGTGCCTTTATGCTCTCAGGAATTTCATTACTACTTATCCAAATACAAAGACATGACAAGGACCGATAAAGCAATCAAGGAGCCCCTTCATGGAGATCCAGGTCTTTTAACCTAACCTACTAGGGGCTTGGGCACATTAGAGGCCCGGAGCACATTAGGATATATGCCCCGCTATGACCTATTAGATTATATACAAAAATATGACGAAAAACCTGTATTTTAGGAGAAGTATAGGTTTTTAATGACCAAAAGTGAAACGATAATCGACTGGAAATGAAGGACATAAGCCCTTTATGTAATCGAGAAATTTAATTAACTAACTATTGGTATCTCATTACTTAGGTATGGTGCAAGTGGTCTAAAGATAAGAGCTGGTGAATGGGACACACAGACAACTAAGGAAATATTTGAATATGAAGAGAGGGATGTACAAGAAATATATATGCATAACGGTGAGAACATTGTTCTTTTGTTAGTTTAAAAAGGATAAATGATTTGAAATCCAATTCTCTTATTTTTACTTTTTCGCAGGTTTCAATCCAAAAAATCTCCAGAACGACATAGCACTACTCCGTCTGGATCGTCCTCTCGAGTTAGCTGAACACATCAACGTGATCTGTCTACCAGAACAAGACGAGGTGTTTGATAGTCATAAGAACTGTGTCGCTAATGGATGGGGGAAAGATGTTTTTGGTGAGTTTTGGATAGGTATCTTGTGGTCTAGGAGTAGACATTATAAAGCGACCCCCGCTGAAAAAGGTCCGAGAACAATGTTCATACTCATTGTGTACGGAGTTACGGACACTGTCGTCTCTTAGGCCCGTATTTATAAATCGCTCTCAATACCGATCTTAATAGCAATCTCAACTGATACGCTCTCAAGATGCGCTCACGATCTTAAGTTTGACACTAATTAATAAACCATCATCAAGAGCGTATCACTTGATACCGATCGATAGTGTGCGTGCGGGGACTTTGGGCGGAGTTTGCGTAGCGACCAATGAAATTACGTTACGCTATTGAGTTCGTGTGCGTCACATCGGCATCTCGCCAACTGGCGACTTCGTACGTGTGGAATTTCGAAAAATTTTCCCGTTTTGGCAATGTTTTTTACTAAGTGGTTCCTGAGTTAAGCGCGTTCAAACAAACAAACTGTTTAGCTTTATATTATACTAGCTGACCCGGCAAACGTTGTTCTGCCATACTAAAAAAAAAAAAGTTTGAAAAATAGATGTTGGCCGATTCTCAGACCTACTGAATATGTATGCAAAATTTGAGAAGAATCGGTCAAGCCGTTTCGGAGGAGTACGGTAACTAACACTGTGACACGTGAATTTTATATATTAGATTAGCATAGAAGTATATATAGATTTGTGAGTTTTAATCGTTATAATAGAAGATACTAGCTGGCCCCGGCAAACGTTGTTTTGCCATACCAAAAAAAAGGTAAAAAAAAAAACCTCACGGAGCCCGAGACCTTTCCAACGAATGCAAAACCGTGGAAATCGGTTCGTGCGTTCTGGAGTTATAGCGTCAGGAAGGAAAACCCGACTTATTTTTATATAGTAGATTAATAATATTTTCATTTCCAGGTCTTCAAGGCCGTTACGCAGTAATCCTCAAGAAGGTTGAAGTTGACATGGTTCCGTACAACAAATGTAGTATGTTACTAAAGAGAACCAGATTAGGTTCCCGGTTCAGGTTACATGATACCTTCGTGTGCGCTGGTGGTGAACTAGGGAAAGATACATGCTCGGTAAGAAAATATGAGTGTTTTTACATACATGGTTATTAGGGTTCCATACCAAAAGGACCCTAAGACTTCGCTCTCCGTACATCTGTCACCAGGCTATACCTCTGGAACGATGACAGCTATAGAGCTGAAAAGTTTTCATCCTCATTCTACTGGCCTCATGCCATTGTTTGGGGTCAGTTTGACGATTATACTATGATAACGGTACTTACTTGCACATCAATAAGCTACTGATGACAGTATTCTCTATTAAAATTTGACAAGAAATTGAAATATCTATCTTAACGAGGACAACAATCTATCCGTGCCTAAAAGGCCCAAAGGTTAATAAGTTATTCTATTCTTCCAGGGCGACGGAGGAGCACCCCTAGCTTGTCCCCTAGGTAACAACCGCTACAAACTGACAGGTCTAGTCGCGTGGGGCATCGGTTGTGGTCAGAAAGATGTACCCGCGGTATATACCAACGTACCCAAGTTTAGACACTGGGTAGATGATAAAATGGCTGAATGGGGACTTGAAGGGACTTCATATAGACTTGTAGATGATTATTAATTTTATTTTATAACTAACAGTTAAGATTTTCGAGATTAAATGGTATTTTATACAGGGTTTATTTTTTTTTCTGGCAAAATACTTTATGCGACGATTCTTCTCTTGTTTTTTTACAGTGAACTGTTAACAGTGACTACGATCATAGAATTATAGAAGACTACTGCGATTATCATTCTATGTCTTTCACTGTGGTTGGTTCTTTATTTAATAATTCTATGGTACTTTTTTGCTCTGCTTTCTTTGTACCACGAAATAAAAAAGAACACTGTAAGAATTATTTTTTTCGTGGTATAGCCTGTAGTGACGATCCTTTGACCAGTCTATTTCCTTGATTTCAGTAATTTAAATATCGTTTATTTTATTTTTATTAATTTTTTGTTATTATAGCCATCTTGTTAAATTATCACAAGTAAATAAAACACAGAAATAAATAACACATCATTTAATCTTAACGTTAGGTAACGCGGCGGAACAATTAGCTTTCTCCAACTCACCGTTCAGTTGTTTCAAACGAGCGCGGGCTAATGTCAAATTAGCATTCGTTGATCGCATACTTTCCTAAGAAAAAAAAAAATTAAAAATATTATTTAATGATCTAAAAAAATACTTATGTTTCTTTTACCTAATTTACGATAAAATAAATTTTAATGCTTATATGCACTTATAACTGTTGTAAAGGGCTCGGTCGCTTTGCGACTATATCGCCCTACAACATGATGTTATTTAGCCTATAAATGTACTATCCAACACTGAAAGTTTTTCAAATCGGACCAGTAGTTCTCGAGATTAGCGCATTTAAACCATCAAACAAATAACATCGCATTTCACGTCTCGGTCGATACAGCAATACTAAAGAAGCGTGTTAAAAGTCAAAGAGAGGTGAAATTTATAAAAAAAATAATCACCTGTACATGGAGCAATGTTTTATCAGCTCTAGTTAATTTCTCTACAGAAATATCAGTTGTATGTCTAATTAAACCTTCCAATGTTGCTCTCAATGATATATTGCATTCCCCTTAAAATAATAAATAAATAATAATAAAATAAATATTCATGGACATATTTTCTAACACTTGCGCGACTCATTTCTTTAAATAAAGGCTGTTGCTAGTCGTCCGGTTATACGGACGACTAATATTCAATATTTGTCCGGTTATCGGATGAATAAAATATATTAATCGTCCGGTTATCAGATTAATAAAATATTTTAATCGTTTACTTTATTATTTGTACTAATTACGTTTCATATAACTTTAGAAATTAAATAAAATAAAGGTTTTCGAAAAAAAAAAAAAAATGCCTAACCTAACCTTCACTCGGTTAGCTTCGAGATCTAATAACTCCGCATTTTTTTCTTTTTGCTCCTTAGTCCTCCTTAGTAATATAATCTTCAGCTCCGTGGACAGTGTCGAAAAAGATTTTCACTTTTTTCACGAAAAAAAATCTTAGTTATAAATTTAATAATAAAAAAATAATAATATCCGTATGAATATACTCATTAAAAAAAAAAAGCCGTACAAATAGTCAAATCCACGATTGACGGACAATTTTTTACCGGACGACTAGACACATCGTTAAATAAAACTACTTTTTACGGATTTAAACCGTAAAAAGTAGTTTTATTTAAATTCATGGACATTTCACAAAACGTCCTCTGGTCCCAAGCTAAGCTTATTATGCTTGTGTTATGGGTACCAGAATATGGATAGATATACTACTTTATATATGTATACTACTTACATATACTACTTTTCTTTTGTAAATACATACTTAAAATACTTACATAGAAACACTCAGATGCAGTACAAACATTTGTATGACAATTAGAAAAATCACACAAATGATTGTCCCGAGCGGGAATCAAACCTGCGACCTCTTGATTGGCATTCCGTTACATAAACCACTCAACCACGAGGCGCGTCGTAAAAAAAATATATAAAATACTACGTATTGATTGATTGATTGATGACTACACTAAGATAATAGATGGCGCTAAATAACATTAGCTTATAAAATTCGCATCGAATTACAAAACTACGAAAACAGAAGGCGTGGAACAAATTTAACAAAATCATGCATCAAGTTACAACAGTACGAGGACAAATGGCGTGGAACAAAATTTTAATACAATTCTGCATTAAGTTAAGTCAGTATGAATATAGATGGCGCTGAGTAAGATTGTAATATAAATTCTGCATCGAGTTACGTCACTGCTACAACAGACGATATGGAAACAACATCTTCATAGAATTTGTAACATAGAGCAGCTGGAATTAATAATGACTAAGTTAGGTTCCTAAGCAACTTACAATTTTACATAATGTACTAATATCATTTAACTTTAGCTATGTCAGTAAGTCCATGTAGTGACGGATTAAAAATAGAGAAGTATCACCACTCCATTTCCTCCCCAGAGTGCTGTAAAAGCCAGCTAATTGATATTGTACATGGATAACATCATGCGTGAGATGGAAAACTCAAACTAAACCCTGTACCAACACTCCTGATCAATGCAGCACAGTAGACCGTAATCCCTCTCAAAGTGGAGTGCCCAACAATGGGACGTTAATATACTGGAGAGAATACTTACACAATTTCTGATGCAACAATGAGTTGTATATAGTAGCTTGTGGGTGCGTTTGTGGAGACTGTAGCACCCTGATCGGTGGGTCTTCTTCATTTATATGGTGAGAAAAATCTAGTTTTGTTTCTGTAAAACCAATTTAAATAAAATGTACTTTCATAACCATTCACTTCACAATTTAGTCTCTGACTAAAGAATATGAAAAATATTAGCAGGGATAAAATCAAAATAGATATTTATTTAGGAAAAATAATTTAAATGAGCAATTTAGGTGAAGGTCATAAGATCAAGAAAACACATAAAAAACTATTTGAGCTATTATAAATAGCAGACCAGATAAATACCCAGAATAGAATATAATACACTTTATTGTAGACCATAACATTTTATATGTCACTTATAATATCGTTATATAACGAAATTAGGATAAAACATGTACAATTGCCGGTCTTATCGTATATTGCGATCTCTTCCAGACAACCTTTGGATGGACTCAGTTGATCTGGAACTGGGGTAAAATGGTGTACCTACTACTGAAAAGCAATAGTAAAAAAATTTACTGCGAAACTTGGGCCCTGACCAAAAAACACAGAGAAAAGTTGATGAAATGTCAGAGAGCTATGGAAAGAAGTACACTAGGGCTAAAACTGATGGATAAAGTTAGGAGCATTGATATCAGATGCAAAACCAAGTTTACAGATATCCTATCACAAATTGACATGCTGAAATGGAGATGGACTGGCCACTTGCTCCGCTGCAAGCAAGAGAAGTGGAGCAAACAAGTGACGGTCTGGTACCCAAGAGAAGGGAACAGAAGTCGTGGCCGAAAAACGATGAGATGGGAAGATGAATTGAAAGCAACTCTGGGTCCCCTATGGCAAAGTGTTGCGAGAGACAGGATGCAATGGAAGGCGTTGGAGGAGGCCTTTGCCGTAAGGCACACCGAGCTAAGGGACATTTTATAAAGTATTCATAGCATATTTATATAAGACAATCATGTAATTGCTCGGAATAAATGGCTGTATTATTATTATTATAAAAAAATTAACTGTACCGTCATCGGATTCCGGTGCTTCACCAGCTATTACAAATGCATCGGCATTAGAAGAAATTTTCAATTCCTGTAAAACCGTAAAGAAAGTATAGATTTTATTTTTTTACATTTTCTTTAAATATTTTTTTTAAAATGTAAGTTGTACTACTTGCAGGTGATCGTCCAATTTCTATCTCCGAATCTGATTCTGATGCCTCACCGTCCACCACATGAGCGTTTTTAGACATTTTATTAAAATATTATGTACAATTCAACAGAATTAATCTTCTAAATATAATTTTGAACAGCAGTAAAATGCTTTGTTTACAAAATGTACCACAGGCTAATGTGGTTATATCTATATTATTTTACTCTTTGCTAATGTGTAAGTGTAAATCACGAAGTATAGATACAAGGCACGAAGTATAGATACAAGGAGTCCGAACGGTATAGGCTTTTCCATAATATTTCGTGTACACAATAATAAACCCAGATCATAGTTCTATTTTCTGCCACTGGCTGCGCTAGTATTCAGGACGTACCGATGCTATTATAGAATATCAGAATATCTCTTGACCTTCTCTGTATTGTTGGGTTTAAAGCACTCGAAAAATTTCTAAAAATTTCCTGAAACTTATATTTAATTGCACGTTTCTCAGAATATGTTTTTCCACAGGTGTCAATAGTTCAAACGAGTACTTCTTGAAAAATGGCGCGCTCTACCGGCAAAAAATCTGTCCCTTAAATTGAGACCATTCGTTCAACATTACGTTCGGACTCCTTGTATCTATACTTCGTGGTGTAAATAGTTATGGTTGCTTTCCATTTAGTTAACACAGAGGGACTCTGCGTTACATTGTGAAACACTGCCAAACACTGTGTAAAAGTTTAAATGAAACAGCTAGTTGTCTCAAAATAACACTAGAGTGCATCAATATCGCAAAATTATGGGCGTTTTTTTTTACCTAAATGCAAGTTCCTTGACAAAGTCTTGGCTCAATAATTTATAAACATAACCTTCCAATAAGTTAAAGAACTTTGACAATTTGTGGGCAAATAAATAATTGTTTTGTAATAATACTACTTTTGTTTAATAATTATTATTTGAACCAACTATAATTTTAAAGTAAGTAAATAAGTAAAGCTTTTTTTCCGTAAAACAATTTTAAATCTAAATAATTAAAAATCATAAGTAGAGAAAAGAATTCTTCTCTTATTTGTTGGTAATTCTTGCTAAGCATCTGTCAAACACCACTTTTTTGAGTGTCGAACAGTGTACGGCTGTGTTCAACAGTGTCGTTGATGGAAAGCGCTTTAGCGAGCATTGCGTTACACTGCGTCACTTTTTGTATTAATTGGAAAGCAACCAGTAGTAACTAATAATAGAGTAATAAATAGTAGTCTATTCTTTGTCTGTTGTGGTTACTCTATATCTATATTATTATACTCTTTGGGTTACTCTGTGACACACAGCCGCATCGAATCGAAATTCGAATTCTTTGATCGAATTTATTCTTCCATTTTGTTTTTATTTGATCGAATTTTGGCTAAGATTCGTCTCAATGCTGTGAATTAATTATAAAATTAATAAAGAAAACATTTATTCTACTGATAAACCTTATTTTGATTCAGTAGTAGAGTTTCCGCGAGTGAAAATATAAGAATTCTAACCTCTCAAATTCTACAACTAAAAAACAATGGTTCGTGGTATGGGAGGACGTGGAGGCCGTGGAATGCCTGGTCGAGGTGGAATGGGTCGGCCACCATTTAATAGACCCCGTGTATTGATGCTCAGACCTCCTTTCGACTTAATTTTGGCTGAACCGGCATTTCCCAGATGCAAGCCCGCTCCTGACGACTCTGCCCTTACACAGGTAAATATATGTTTAGATCATTTATTCTCATAAAAGATTACAAAAAATCGCTTACATGAGAAACCATTATAACACGTATAAACATTAGTGAGCATGCAATTCGCTAATATAGATAAAATACAAAACAGTACCAGTACACAGAAGCAAAATAATATGGGTAGTTACATTTCTTTAAAAATATTTAATCTCGTTTTGAGCTTATCGTGTATATTTGTGGCCTTTTTTCCTTTCTATGTTGGTATAACGCGGTAGATATCATTGAGCGAGCCCTATCTCTGTCAGTGACCATTGAGTAAACCTAGGCTTTAGAATAATAGATTAACGCCGACTTCCATCTGTCTGCTAGCTGTTATTCAGCTCATTTTACATCTCATCGATCTAGACTGATTTAAAAAGAGAGAGATTGAGAATTATAAGCATAGAAAGCAATTGCAAAGTTTTATTAACTTTGCAATTTACTGCAGTGCATACCTATATTTTTGTTTCCTTCTGGGTTTTCATACTTTCATACTTCATACTATTGCCATTTCTTTATTTTCTGATTGTTAGCTCCTGTTATCCTTGAATAAGCGTCTTAATTACATTATGAATGCATCATTAGATATAAATATGACACTTACACACGTACAAGCGGTACAAGGCCATCTCAGAGTCGGAGAAACAGCATGAGGCAAATAATAAGTGGATCAACTAGATCTGTCATAGAGAACACAAAGAACAAACAAAATGGAAAGTAGTATAGTAATACTTATTTAACTGTTTGTAAAATATGTACTCGTAATTTGTCCAGGCTCTACTGAAAAGACACACAGAGCTATGCCCGACTCCAGCTGAACAATCAGCTGTGCTCAGCCTGGTGACTAAACTACAGACTGTGTTGGATAACTTGGTGGTAGCTCCTGGAGATTTTGCAGCATGTGTAAGTATCTTTACTTATTATAAAACAAAGTCGCTATTTTTGTATGCAATTACCCTATGTGTACCCTCACTTACAACTTTGCAATGGATTTTGATGCGTTTCTTATAATAGATAGAGTGGTTTAAGAGGATTGCCAAAAAAACAAAACAAATACGGCCATACAAAAATATACATTGGCAGTTCCTGTTTATTAAAAACTATGTGTTTACAGCAATTAGAAGAAGTCCGTCAAGTTGGTTCATACAAGAAGGGTACAATGATGGCGGGCAAGAATGTGGCTGATATTGTGGTCATCATGAAGACTCTACCCACTAAGGAAGCTGTCGAGGGACTTTGCAATAAGGTAATGTGACTTTCACACAGCATGGTGATAGCTGGATAGCTGAAAATATCACAGTTTATGCATATCAGTTGATGGTATAACAACAACTACTCATCATTATCATTCTCCTGTCATTTTCTCATTAATTGGGGTCGAGAATATGACAAATATATTATGACTACGTGTTGCCCGCGATCTCATACGTGTTGAATTTTATTTATTTCCCCATTTTGCAACATTTTACATTGGCGCTTTGCTTGCAGCGGTTCATGAGATCAGCGCGTTCAAACACAAACTCTTCAGCTTTATAATATTAGAATAGATTACTGTACAAAACCTTTAAATCATTTAATCCAAGGAATGTTCCTGAAGAGACTAAGCACTTGACTGGATCGTGACAGCCGCTCGGGGATTGCCTCCTGTTTTTATAAGCGAGCCAACAAGACGCAGTCGCAGTAGTGATGTGACACAGTTTTAGAGTATTTGTGAGAGCTTATTTGTTAAGACCTCTCAGTGAGAAATTAAGTGATATTGCATTTAACAGTTGGTAAAATATCTCCGTGTGGTGACGGATTTAGAATACAAGTGTCACCACCCCATCTTCTCCCAAGGGTGCTGTAAAAGTCAGCTAAGGGACATTGCACAGAAATAACATCCTTTGTGAAAGACGGAAAACTTGAAAATAAACCCTGTTCCAACACGCCTGGTCAGCGCGGCACAGTAGACCGTAATCCCTCCCAAAGTGGAGGAGGCCCGTGCCCAACAGTGGGACGTAAATGGGCTGGAGAAAGAAAGAAAGAAAGAAAATATTCTCTTTATTGTCAGGTTAACGAAGAACTAAATAAACTAATGCGTGCTGAAGGCAACAGTACAGTTGTGGCCGCGACAAATGAGCGTGGGTTTACTGTGACTGCACCTTCAGCAGCCGTCAGGTTGTTGGTCACTACACTGCACCAGAACTTGAGGAAATTGGAGCCCGATGTATGTATAACTTTTATATTTATGGTCTAAAGTCTAAAGTATAAAATTGTAGTCTATTTTATGTTAACATAACTCCCTGAAAGTGTGATAAAGGCACCTACTTTGAACTGTTTCAAGACTAGACTAGACAATTTCTTTAAATCTTCGTGATACACAGGCATCAGCATAAAGCTGGTAGTGTGATTGCAATATAATAATAATAATAACATTGTAGCCTAATGTATGTAGTATGTTGAAGTTGTAGAATGATGTATGTAAGCCTGTTGTAATTGAGAATTGTAGGTTAATGTAAAACGATTGGGTGGTAATGTAAGACAGAAAGAAAATAATGGAAAATTGTAGCCTAATATATAAAAATGTAGCCTAAAACGTTAAATTTTTTAGCATAATGGAATTGTAGTCTAATTTAAAATTATAATTTTAAATGTTTAAAATCGCAGCTTAAAGCGTATAATTGTAGCTTAAGGGCCTACATCAATATTATCGTATATCATCGCCGACACGTACATATTAACACAGCCAGTAGGCACAGAAAATGAAGAATTAGGGATACTTTTCCTATTTACTCAAAATCTACTAAATATATTTTAATTCTGATTTACTTGTTTCTATATATAATAGTTACTTATGTTTTTAAAGTTATTTCATTAGTTAATACGCGATAATAGACCGACAAATGAAAAAAAAAAAAATAAATTAGAGAGGTTGTTTCGCTAAGATTTTCTATCGAGAAAACTTTTTTCAATCGTGTTTATGCGATCCTAGATCATATATTGAAAAAACATATACTTAAAAATTAGAGCTCTAGCCATTCAATCTAAAGAAACAATGAAAACTTCGTACGTAGAAAAATGCACGAAGCTATTTTGGTATCGTCTTAATGTATAAAATTGTAGCCTGCATACTGTAAGTATAACATTTTAGCCTATCTTTGTATATTAGCTGTATTTTATTTAAAATTGTAGCCTGAATTGTATGAAGATAATACTGCTATGGTTAATTTTGTTTATTTAGGACTGTGCACTATAAAATCTTAATTAATTTTTTAATATTTTTATATAAGGTTTATTTGTTTCAGGTCCATTTGGAATATAAAGTAATAAGTAGTCACTTGGCAGCAATACGTCATAGCCGTTGGTTTGAAGAAAATGCACATCATTCATCTATTAAGGTGAGAATTATCATCATAATGATCATTCTCTTGCCCTTATCACGTTATGAAGGATGCAACCAGTGGTAGTAGTAGGGAAAAAAATAGAATAATTATATACTCTTGTATAATTCTGCAAAAAAATTGTCTGCATAAAAAAAAAATCTAAAACTTGCAATCTGACATCTCATCATGAAAAAAACATCACACCTTTTTCGCATGGCATAGGCAGAGACTATAGAGCGTCACCTGCTACGATCCAAAAAGAAATATGGATAATAGGATAATGCACGTGCATGTTGCTCTTAACATGTTCTTTTTTAATTATAGGTATTGATTCGTCTTCTCCGTGATATGTGCTGTCGTCACGCGGGACTCGAACCTCTAACCCCGTGGATGATAGATCTGCTCGCACACCACTGTATCATGAACAACCCCGCTAGACAGGCCCTACCTATTAACGTTGCTTTCAGGTAAGAAATGAGATGATAAACAAATAATAAATATTCATGGACATTTCACATAACGTCCTCTGGTCCCAAGCTAAGCTTATATATGCTTGTGTTATGGGTACCAGAATACGGATATACTACATATACTACTTTTCTTTTGTAAATACATACTTATAATACACAGACACACCCAGACGCAGTACTAACATTTGTATGTTTGTATGATAAATATACATCACATAAATGATTGTTCCGTGCGGGAATCGAACACGCGAGCTCGTGAAAGGCAGTCTGTTACATGAACCACTAGAATACGCAGCCCGTCGATCGATACTTTTTCTTGAATGAGCATCTGTTTAGGGTTCCGTACTAAAAGGTAAAACACGACCCCCATTACTGAGACTTCACTGTACCTTTGTCACTCTGGTGTATCTCTAGAACGGTGAAAGAATGAATGAATAAATGAAAAATCATTTAATCAGATAGACATAATTTTTAAGAAAAAATTATGTGCTTTTTACATGTCTAATATTTTTCCCTACCACCGGTTCAGGACGCAATCTGCTAAGAAGAACCGGCGTAAGAAACTCTGCAGAGCTTTTAATTTATACAATATTTTTTTAAATTAAATGTCAATTATACTTACCATGCTAATAAAACGTTACAATATAGAATATGTATTGCTCCAGAGCAACTTACTCCCAAGCTTTATCATCTTTAATATAATGAGATATTTTATAATACGCTTGGCGATAGCTAGAGAGCTGAAAATTTCATAGTTTATGTATATCAGTTGATGCTGCAACAACAAATACTCACCTTCATGCCATTATCTCATTATTTTGGGTTGCTATGACTAATATATTGTGATAATAACGGTATGGAACCCTTCGTGTGCGTGTCCAACTCGTACTTGACCTGTTCTACGTTTTTGACGCATCATAATTTGCCTCATTATTGGGCTTTGTAGATTTGATTGTACTAATATTATATTATGTTCCACAGACGTGCATTATCCCTGCTAGCGGGTGGTCTATTCCTCCCAGGGTGTGCTGGTCTCGCAGACCCTTGTGAAGCAGCACATGCAAGAGCTCATACAGCCCTGGACTTGGCTGCGCAAGATTTGGCTGCGGCCACTGCTCAGACGTGAGTTACCTACAGTTATTGACGTGACTGTACCTAAAGTTGACGTGATTATACCTAAAGTTGACGTGACTATACCTAAAGTTGAGGTGACTGTACCTAAAGTTGACGTGACTGTACCTAAAGTTGAGGTGAATGTACCTAAAGTTGACGTGACTGTACCTAAAGTTGAGGCGACTGTACCTAAAGTTGACGTGACTGTACCTAAAGTTGATGTGACAGTACCTAAAGTTGATGTGACTGTACCTAAAGTTGACGTGACTGTACCTAAAGTTGAGGTGACTGTACCTAAAGTTGACGTGACTGTACCTGAAGTTGACGCGACTGTACCTAAAGTTCACCAGAATGTTTCTGAAGTTGACGTGATTGTTCTTAAAGTTGAAGTGATTGTTGACTCCGATAGTTTTAAAGTTGCCGATTATTTAATGTTATTTTTGTTTTTATGACACAGTTTACTCCGTGTGGTAGCCCGTGGTGGACATCGTTATGTGTTGGGACTACAACCATTTGAAGGTGGCAAGGATATCTCAACAGAGATCACCGTGTGGGACGGTGTTGTTGTGTCTCCGTTAGCTGCTGCTTACTCTGAGACTCCAGAGCCTATGGATACTGATGATAAAGGTATGTCGATAAGGGTCTAGTTCAAATATAGACATCCCATTTCTGTCTTAGGGAGCTTTATAAGCCAGCTCTTGGATTATCTTTACTTCTTATAAAACAAAGTCGTTATTTTTGTGTGTATGTCCCTATGTGAGCTTATATCTTCTAAACTACGCAATGGATTTTCATGCGGTTTTTTTTAGGTTTGTTCAAGAGGATGGCTTTTTTGTATAATTTGTTAAGGTTTGCTGTATATTGGAGAGGTGGAGCTCGATAACTAAAAACGCGGGCGAAACCGCGGGCATTATAATAATATAAGCAGATCATTATAAATAAATAAATATTCATGGACATTTCACACAACATCCTCTGGTCCCAAGCTAAGCTATTTATGCTTGTGTTATGGGTACCAGAATACGGATATTAATACATAAACTACATAATACATATACTAATATAATACAAGTGAACACACAGACACAGTATAAACCAGGGATGTTGCGAATATTCGCATTCGCAAATGCGAAACTTCCGCATAGATTTGTATATCCGTATCTGCATTCGCATCCGCACAAATTGGTTGCGGATTTTCATGCGGATGCGAATATCATGCAAGTTACGACGAGAAGAAATGGGTGGGGCCTGGTGATTGGCGCGTGCCGGTCGCACGAGACAATGACCAATGGGAGTAAAGAAATTGGTGACAAAATTCGACAATTCAGACGTGTTGGCACAGGGTTTATTTTCGAGTTTTCCGTCTCTCACAGAGGATGTTATCTCTGTGAAATACTCATTAGCTGACTTTTACAGCACCCTTGGGAGGAGATGGGGTGATGACACTTGTATTCTAAATCCGTCACCACACGGAGGCTTACTACTTTATAATCATAATAGTGTGTGTTGTTATGTATATGTATTATACTTACTAATTTATAATTGTGAAATTCAACTGATGATGTAATGAAAATCTGGACGAGCTTAAGTGTTAAAGTGTGTAAAGCAATCATAGTGCGATTTAAAAAATCTGTACAACTCAATCTATCGAGTGGTATAGTAAACTTATGTTAGTTAAGGTTTAATTTCTGTATTTCACGCGTACGAAGTCGCGGGCAACAGCTAGTTCTTCATAAATAGACTTTATTTACATAATATCTTAAACATCCGCATCCGCGGATGTGAACCTTCAAAACTCCGCATCCGCATTCGCAACAGCGGATGTGAAAAAATCAGCATCCGCAACATCCCTGCTTCAAAACTCCGCATCCGCATTCGCGGATGTGAAAAAATCAGTATCCGCAACATCCCTGGTATAAACATTTGTATGACAATTACAAATAGGAATCACACAAATGATTGTCCTGCGCGGGAATTGAACCCGCGACCTCGTGTACGGCAGTCCGTTATCTGAACCACTAGACCACGAGACCCGTCTATTATTATCATAATATATTGGTTATATCAATCTCAAATAATGAGACCCCAAATAATGGGATAAGGCAAGATAATGATGATGATGAGTATTTGTTGTTATAACATCAACTGATATACATAAACTGTGAAATTTACAGCACTAGCTGTCACAGTTTCAGAGATACAGCCTCTTGACATACAGACGTCGAAGTCTCTCGGCTAACCATAAAAAGGAAATGTTGAAACTATACCCTTATGCCAACACACCTGGTCAGGCTGGCATAGTAGACTAAATATCTTCCTAAAGTGGAAGAAACCCGTGCCCAACCATGGGACTAATAGACTTTCTCACCTGATTAACATACCACTGGTTATACTAGAATTTAATTTATTGAACGACGGGCCTCGTGGTGTAGTAGTTCTGGTAACGGACTGCCGATCAAGAGGTCGCGGGTTCGATTCCCGCTCGGGACAATCATTTGTGTGATTTTTCTAATTATCATACAAATATTTGTACTGCGTCTGGGTGTTTCTATGTATTATAAGTATGTATTTACAAAAGAAAAGTAGTATATGTAGTATATCCGTATTCTGGTACCCATAACACAAGCATATAAGCTTAGCTTGGGACCAGAGGACGTTGTGTGAAATGTCCATGAATATTTATTTATTTATTGGTATAGAGATAAGATAATTTCTGACTTTCATTGTTTTTTTCAGATGATGAAGGCCAAGATGGAGTTGCAGCTTAAATTATTATAAGTTATAAGGTTTGATTTCTGACTTAAATATTTAAACAACAATCATCTGATAATATTAAAATATATAACTTGTATGCTAAGAATTAAGAATTCAAAATATAATTTGGGTATTTTTTAAATTATTTTTTCCTTACTATCTGTACTCCCCTTTGTCTCTTTCTAACCTCATAGGAAAAGTATGTAACCTTTGGTTGCACGTTGGGTATTGGTACCAGCGTCCGTTGTTCTCGTAACCTTTTCAGCGGGATCTGCCCTATAATGTCACTTCCTGTAAGATTATTGCTCTAAGCTTATGAGGGTAGGCTAGGCAGAAACTAAAGCGTCTACTACGAACTAAACATACTAGTGTTCATTGATCAAACATGCTTGACGAAGAACATATTGAGGGTCCTCTTAAGCGTTTCCACTTATTTCTGTACCTACCAGGGCTAGGGAAGCTTCTTGTCTCTACCAGGTCCTGTGTGTGTGTTGCTATAACTTATATTATTACCATTTGTATTAATAATCGGTATTATCTCACAAAGCACTGTTTTATCGACATTAGTATAATTGTAACGCTATCAGATGCTAGATAGCGCACATCATAACAAAGTTCTTAATTCTCTTTCGAGGTTACCCCGCCTTAGTTCTTTAATCTTAGAGCATTAAGCCAACAGGAGTCTGTAACCTCTGCAGCAATTAGCAAATAGTACGAAAGCAACGCTCATAATCTACAGATAGTGTCGTGTAATAAATCTTGTATGCCATAGTGAGCAATTTATTTATTAAATAAGGTACATTGGTTACATCAATAGTACAATATTAATTAAATAATACAACATGAGAAGGTTAAGGGGCCAGTACACAATGGCCCATGCTGGCCAACTGCACGCCATCGTCATTGTGTACAGGGGCTAATGGTATATAATGGCGGACAGTTGTCCATCGTGGCGAGCAATCGGGAAGTTGTCGGTTTTTTGGACAAACTTCAAAGGAATCGTTATTATCTTCTAAAATGATCATATAAATTGCATGCTTCAAAAACAATAATTATCTATATAAAATACGCTTACGTATTTAATTTGATAAAACGTATTACTTAGTATGTACTTAGGTACAAATAGCTCTCGAAAACATCCTATACAGTGGTCATTACGTTACTTTAACATAACGTTTTATTATCTTGGTACGTATCTATCAATATATTAATCTATGTAACGGAATTTAAAAAATAATTTGCAACCAATTACAGTAGTCGGAATACGAAAATTTTGCATACCTATTATGGACCGATGACAATGTAGTTTTTTAAATTTCGTTTTTGAACTAAGAAAATTATTTTGGACATTATTATGGTACTTACTTATGGGTACAGCGGGTTTTCCATAAAGGATAGACAAATGGTATCGCGGACTTTTTTGAAGAGGTGTAGCCATTACACCTACTATAAGTTACTACTGTAGTTTAGCTATACCATTACACTCTACGACATTTTATGCTAAGTCCTTCACAGTAGAAGCAGCGCGTCTGTGGAATTCACTACCTGAGAACATAACTGCAGCAAAATCGGTAACTACCTTTAAGAAGTACCTGAAAGAACATTACTTGTCGTTGTTATCCAAATAGGTCACTATGTTAGTATATATAGAGTTTATATGTGTATATTTTTTATGTATTTTGTATGTACGTGTCTTTATAGTTATTTAATTATGTATGTATGTATGTGTAGGCATGTGTATATGTATGTACACCACAATAATTAGCCTAATTTTTCTTTCCGCTCAGTCCATCCAAAGGTTGTCTGGAAGAGATCGCATTTTGCGATAAGACCGCCTATTGTACTTATCTATATATTCTAAAATTGTATAATATTAAGTACCTACCTACTGTAACATTGTTAAGATGTACAATAAAGAGTATTCTATTCTATTCTATAAGCTTTACTTTGTTACATGGACATCTCATTTCAAGGGTTCAAATTTAAAGATAGCGGGTGCCCTTATTATACCTACATTCTCAGCTTATATAATTACACCTCATCCAATATATACAACAAATATACAACAAATCCGAACAAATTATGCAAATAATCTACTTAGTTCAAAAATTAAAAAACACGCTTGAAAATTCTGAATATTTTTTTAAATTATTGCATATTCATCGGTCCTTGATATATTATGTGCAAAATTTCAGATCAATGCAACTATTGCAAGGGGGTTAAAATCACACAAAGATTCCGCTACATAGATTAATACATTGATAGATACGTACCGAATATATATGTATAATAGTAATATATAAGCGTGTTAAACAGCAGTCTTCTTGAACCACATTAAAAACCGCATCAAAGTCTATTGCGTAGTTTTGAAGATTTAAATTCATATACCTAGAACCACCATACAACCTACAAAAATAAATGATTTTGTTTCATATCTGTACCTGATAATATTATAAAGCTGAAGAATTTGCTTGTTTGTTTGAACGCGCTGATCTCAGGAACCACAGATCCGATTTGAAAAATTCTTTCAGTGTTGGATAGTATATTAATCGAGAAAGTCTAAAGGCTATATAAAATCACGCTGCGACCAATACGAGCGAAGCAGCAGTAAAAATTGTCGCAAACACAGGATAAACTTTAAAATTCTACGCGTACAAAGTCGCGGGCAACAGCTAGTTTAAAAATAAAGATTATATAAAATAATTACATAACTTCTTGTAATCGACACTTAACATTACAAAAATTTTACAAAACAAAAAAACAAATAGACATAAAAATTATAAAACATTTTTAAATGAAATAATTACTAGCGTTTGATGCAAATTAATTGCAACACTCACAACTAGATACTTGATATTTGCAGTGTTTATAATAAATTACTGACCAATTTATACAGATATTATTGTAGTAAGTGTTAAGGCGAATATCCTGTTCCTAAAATTTAGTTTAGAATCGGCAGCAAGCCTCACCGTCGAGATGTGGCAGTATAAAACCACCAGGCGCTGTTGCATACGCGGTTTTCTTTGATAATTATATTGTCATGTCGGCGGAGTGTGGAGGTCAAGTCCAGGTAATGCACACTAACGCGATAACACAATTTCATTGGTCGTTACGCAAGCTCCGCCCAAAATTACCTCGCGTTCACTAAAAGACAACAGTGTCCGTACATACACAATGAGTATGAGCATTGCTGTCATACCTTTTTAGCGGTGGTCGTCTCATAACATCTACTCCTGTTATATTAATGCTCTTAGTATGTTACGCATAAACAATATTATAAAGTAAGCTTAATTTAGGATCAGAGGACGTTGTGTAAATGCTATTATTGCATTGTATATTAATGATTAAATTCTATGCTTCGCCTTAAGTTGACCTCATACGTTATCTAACAAATGTTTTGGTTTGAACATTTTATGGGAAAAATAAAACACAAAATTATTTTTATCATATTAACTTAACTAATTTAATTGCTATCTCTCTCTCTACTGCCCACTATCATCCCACTGTTGGGTACTGGCCTCCTCCACTTTGGGAGAGACAGACTAGGTATTTACACCCAATTTTAACCGCTTTTATAAATTTTTTTAGTTCTAACATCAGAAATTTCCACAAAAACTTTGTTTAGATGTCATGGGCCGTAAAAACCATTTTTTATGCTAGTTTAGGCTCCTTATATAGATCAATCGAAATATGTAGTAGAAAATTCTAAATAAGACTGCATTTATAAGTCGTAACTCAGTTTGGCCAAAAATGGTTTATTTTCTCCTTTCTATACCGAAGTATCGTTGAATCGCAGCAACATCTTCAGAGCCCATTAATGTCCCAATGTTGGGCACGAATGGGGATATTCGTGCCCAACATTGGGACATTAATGGGCTCTTTTTGAAAGATATTTGGTCTACTAGATACCACGCTGACCAAGCGTGATAGTATAGTATTTTGTTTCGAGCCCATGTCATTAACAACAAAAAATTCTTAACTAATTTCTATACAATGTGAGAACCTCATGTTTAAGCAAAAAACAGATTGGTCAAATTTCATACATGAATTGGTCCTTAAGTAGGTACGGAAAACGATTCGTTTACCGGGCGATTTTTATGACGAAAGTAAAGTATGTATGTCGGACTCAGAATATTTACAGTTGCTTAGGGAGGCAATAAATAAGCTTAAACCGCGACCACAGACCGAGCCATAGTAATTCGAAATCTTTATTTGTATCGAATATTTAAATACATGCAAAAGTGTTTACGTTAGGCACGATATGCTAAAAAAATCACTTCAACCACCATATGACGGTCCATTTAATGTTGTAAAAAGATTAGGAAAAACCTTTATAATTAAGATAGGAGATAGAGAAATATGTATATCTATTGATAGATTAAAACCTGCCTATACAGTTGATAGTAATAGTAATGACAATATTTCGAATAATGCAAGGAATACTATATTGCATAACAGTAATTCACACAGGGTTGGGCAGTATTTCAATTACATGTATTTGAAATACGTAATTGAAATACGTAATTGAAATACAATTACGTATTTTGTATTTGTATTTCAATTACTGCCTTAAAATGTAATTTGTAATTTGTATTTCAATTACCAGACGTCGAAGTAATTTGTAATTAGTATTTCAATTACTTGAGGCTTCAAAATACATTTTTAAAATACATTTACAACCGTCACTTATTGTAGCTAAAGTAGCTATTGGAGCTGCAACACTGTACCCGTTAATTATGCTGTACGCCGAAATTGGTTACCAAAACACAAATTGTCAATGAGGTAACGACGGCCCATAAAATTTTAATTTAAATGAATTTAAATGATGAAAGGATTTTATGAAAGTACTGACTGATGGTGGTTTTTTACGCTGGTTCTCTGTGTGGTTACGGATTAAGAATTCAAGTGTCACCACCCCATCTCCCCCCAAGGGTGCTGTAAAAGTCACCTAAGGGATATTGCACACAGATAACATCCTCTGTGAGAGACGGAAACCTCGAAAATAAACCCTGTGCCAACACGCCTGGTCAGCGTGGCACAGTAGACTATAATCTCCAGCACGGCACAGTAGACTGTAATCTCCAGCGCGGCACAGTAGACTATTACCCGACGGCGGTAACATTAGGTTCCCCCGCCGTGTTGTCGTGGCCGACAGCCACATTTGCCGCGGCGAATCAGTACTCAGAGACCCACGGGACCACCTCGTCGGGGGAAGCCGCCGACTATTGCGCGCCAACAACACGACAAAGTTATCAGTGAACATATATTAAAAAAACCTCTTGTTTTTTAAAGTTGGGTCAAAATGTATTTTGTAATTTGTATTTCAATTACAAATACCCAAAATACTGTATTTTGTAATTTGTATTTCAATTACTCCACTCAAAAGTAATTAGTATTTTGTATTTCAATTACTTGCAAACGCGGTATTTTGTAATTTGTATTTCAATTACAACAAAGGATGTATTTTGCCCAGCCCTGAATTCACATAATGATTACAACAATACCACCTCTAGTGATGTTATACCAAATAAAACTACGCGATGTGGACGAGTTGTTGTGATGTGGAGTCAAATTACCGATTCGTTTTGCAGATATGCAAAAATAGGTGTAGTTATAATATTTTAATTTGTATAATATTTCATTAGCATTAGATAATTTTGCAAAGGCAATTAAGCCACCTTTTTAAAAATAATATTTTCACTAGGAAAATCTACATTATTTTACTTTATATGTGTTTACAAAAATTATGTTTAATTTTAAGACCTTACACTTAAGAGGATACCAAAATAGCTTCGTGCATTTTTCTACGTACGAAGTTTTCAATGTTTCTTTAGATTGAATGGCTAGAGCTCTAATTTTTAAGTATATGTTTTTTCAATATATGATCTAGGATCGCATAAACTCAGAAACGCGATTGAAAAAAGTTTTCTCGATAGAAAATCTTAGCGAAACAACCTCTCTAATTTTTTATTTTTTTCATTTGTCGGTCTATTATCGCGTATTAACTAATAAAATAACTTTAAAAACATAAGTAACTATTATAATATATAGAAACACGTAAATCAGAATTAAAATATATTTAGTAGATTTTGAGTAAATAGGAAAAGTATCCCTAATTCTTCATTTTCTGTGCCTACTGGCTGTGTTAATATGTACGTATCGGCGATGATATTGAATAATATTGATGTAGGCCCTTAATGTAAAATATAAACAATATTGTAATTTTATGAACTTTTTGACATTTTTTTCCATGTGTTGTTTTATTACATTCTTCTCATTGGGTAAATAAATATTTTTTTTCAAAGAGGAGGGGAATGGTGTAGGGACGACATTATATATTTTACATGTGTTTTACATAAATGTCACAGCTTAAATAAGTAACGATCCCTATTGTAAGAACTGCACTAAATTTGAAACATTGTTACCGTAATTTATAGATCCCTATTGTAAGAACTGCAATAAATTTGAAACATTGTTACCGTAATTTATAGCTACCTATGTCATATCTGCTGCGCCAATTCCGCTATCGCTTCGAATGGCTGAACGCAAACCTAGTAACACTATCGGAAGCTCGTCCACCCATGATTTGTTGCAATCTAAACGTGCCATAAGTGCAACTTTTAGTGCTCTATGCCAACGTTCAATCACGCCGTTGCTTTGGGGATGATAAGGTGTTGTACGTAATTTATTTATGCCTAAATACTTCATAAGATTGTTAAAAAGATCACTCTCGAACTGTCTGCCCTGGTCGCTTGTAAGCTTCAAAGGACATCCAAAACGTGAGATCCAACATTCAAATACGAGTCTACTTATTACTTTATTACCGGCTATTAAATATTTAAAATCGTTTATCCGAGGAATAGGATAACGATCTGGCTTAGTGATTGCATTTAAACGTCTATAATCACCACAAAGCCTAAGTTCTCCATTGTTCTTCGGTACCGCGTGAAGTGGACTAGCCAAAGCACTTTTGAATGGTCGACAAATTCCTAATTCTAACATATTTTGAAATTCCGCCTTTATTTTTTTGTATCTATCCGGCGGTAATGGCCTTGCCTTAGCATATACCGGTGGTCCCGAAGTTTTGATATAATGGCATGCTGAATTTTTCGGTATGTCTTTGTAACAAGCTGGTTTCGTTATATCCGGATATTTACATAAGATATCATGCCATACATTATTATTAATTATAGTTTTGACCGATGACTTGCTATTTCCGTGGCATACAACTGACGCGATAACATTTAAACGTGTAACTTGATCTACTAATCGTCGCGCGCTTAAGTCAACTAACAACTTATAATGGGTTAAAAAATCTGCCTCTATTATAGGTTGTTTATCTGCAGCCACAATGAAGGTCCATCGAAAAGCTCTTCTTAAATTAAGATCTAATTCTAAAGTACGGACACCATATGTTTCTATTTCCGTGCCATTGGCAGCGTACAATTTATACTTATCGCTAACACATTTTTTGAAAGAAACTTATTAACAGGAATATCGGATATGTTCGCTCCGGTGTCAATTAAAAATTTTAATCTACTTTTCTTATCTAATACACATAGGCGATTTGCGGTATTGATACATACCTCCGCCTCAGGCTGTACCGTATTTAGTTTTTTGTCTGAGTGTTCTCGTTCCTGCTCTTCCAATTACAAGGAGAAATACATTTAACAGCCTTAGACCTAAACTTATAATGATAATAACATAGCCAATTAGGTTTATTACGATTTTTACTCACGTCACGGTCGTGTGACCTTGACCGCTGGTATCCTCCTGGTCTTGTGTCTCTCTGTGGTTGCCGCGAGGGACGACGCTATTCTGCAACCTCGAAGACGAGTTTCCCCACCAACGCTGCTAAGTCCAGTGATGGGTTGGTTTCCTTGGTGGTACTGCTGGAACTCACTATTGCTATTTCCGCTGGCCTGGTGGCTTCCATAACTTTGTCTGCGATGACCGCCAAATTATCTAGGTCTGTTACTGCTGTAACCGCCAACACCGCTTGTACCGCCGCCGCCAGGTGACTATTCCACATGATTTGCAGAGTCGAGTCTGGTATTTTTCCTCGAGCTAAGTCTTTCATCCGGCGTAAAAGTTGTGAAGGTTTTTGGTTCCTCAGGTCCATTACTCCCAGTAATTTTTGGAATTGTCTAGTTTCAGATTCTTCAAAAACTTGCAAAAGTCGGTCTTTTAATGTGAGATATTTTTGAGTTTCAGGTGGATCTAAAAGTAAGTCACTGACCTGTTTTATTGCGCCCTTATTTGGTTTCGTTACAACTAAATTTTGCCTTCCTGAACCTGTTAATTTTTGATTAGCTACAACGGCCTCGAATTGAACAAACCAGAGTCGTGGTTGGTCTGTCCAAAATTCCGGTATCCTCGACGAAACTGTGACGGTGGCTAGTTCTGCCACCACGTCTTGACTTTCACGTATTTGATCTGGAGTTTGTGTTGAAGATGTACTAACTAGCAGTTGTAGTATTCATTTCTACTAGTATTCGTCTTCAAAATACTATTATAATACACTGTTAACAAAGGGGTCACCACTTTATAGGTATGTTTGTTGTTGATACCTCTTGGTTAAAATTGAAGAATGTAGTGTGTAGGTGTGGGACCTTAGTATAGATGTCCTATACTAATAAATGGAAAGATGTTGCGTGTTCACTTGAACAGTGTTTATTAACGACTCTTATTTCTATGCTTAAATTCTACAAGAAAAGATACGACGCGACGCGCCTGTCAAACCCATGTCATTAACAACAAAAAATTCTTAACTAATTTCTATACAATGTGAGAACCTCATGTTTAAGTAAAAAACAGAATGGTCAAATTTCATACATGAATTGGTCCTTAAGTAGCTATAAATTACGGTAACAATGTTTCAAATTTATTGCAGTTCTTACAATAGAGATCGTTACTTATTTAAGCTGTGACATTTATGTAAAACACATGTAAAATATATAATGTCGTCCCTACAGCATCCTTTAGGATGTAATGTGGTGGTGGCTTTCGTATTTGAAATTTTGTAAACGGTTGTGATACAGTATATACACTTAGAGGAAGGAGGTCATAGCATTTATGTACCAGGAATCTGGTCAGGCAGGCTTCTTGTCGCTCCACCGGGCCCTGCGTGTCCCAATCCTATGTCCTCTTCTCTGCCGCCGACTTCATCTCTCGTATTGGAAATGGCGTCAAATGTCACTTTGGTGCGTTAAATGAAATCAATATACCGGCACGCCTCTTTCCCGTGGAGTTAGGCAGAGACTATAAGACGACATATGTATAACATACGTAGGCATTGATAAACATTGTAGTTTTATTAAAACACACATTTAAATCTTATCTTTTTATTTTTTAATTTACAAAATCAGAAAATAATTTTTGGTAGGTACTGTGACCGTTTATCGACGTTGGGGCACATAATCGTATCGAAAAAATCCGAAAAATTCAATAGAAATTTAATCATTCGAATTCCGTATGAATATTAATATGAATACAATGAATATTATTTCGTATGAAAAATCACATAACACCCATACACTAACTACATTAGCGAATAGTTAATTCGAGCCAGTATTTCTTTTTAAAATTTAATGAATTTTTTATCTACAGGCATTAACTTTTTTTTATATTGATTCGAAATAACGGTTTTCTTGACTAATAAATTAAATAAATTGTGATGCTATTGGAAGCTAGATGGCGCAGATCATAACAAAGTTCTGAATTCCCTTTCGAGATTACCCCACCTTAGTGATTTGGTCTTAGAGCATTAAGCCAACAAGAGCATGCAACCTCTGCAGCAAATGGTACGAAGGTAGTGCTCATAGTGCACATAAAGTGTCGTTTAGGAAATCTTGTATACCGAATTACTGATTGAAAATAAAATTTAGCTTGGCTAAATCGTACTTCACAGACTAATAATGTTTCATAATGCCTGAATCAGAAACACTCATAGTTACATATTATTATTTCACGCACACACAGATATATAAGTGGCTCCAAGCCGACTGAGTGATGCTGTGCTATAGATACGCTGGTACCAATTCTACTTGCACAACTAAACTTAAGTAAAAATGAAAACACGGTGTATTATGATTAAGTACAGTAAAAGCTCCTTATTCGCGCTTCCTTCATTCGCGTTTTCACTATTCGCGGATTAAAAAATTGCGACCCAATTTCTATATTCGCGGCAAAAAGTTTCTTTATTCGCGGATCTAATAAGTACATAGGTACATAATAATAAAAGGATTCCAATAGGTATCCAACGCAATATCCTTTGTAGATGCCGTCAAATAGAGTAATGAAAAGAAAGTAAAATAGATCTTATTACAACTTTACCTAAAGTATGTTGCTAAATGATATCGCCGAGGACTTTGACAAAAGCCGCCATCGCCGCGATCGGTGTTTTTGAGAATGTAAACAAACAGAATGAAAGCAACCTTATCACTCAATGAATAGAGTATAAGTATATTTTTAAATGTTTCTGTTCCGTTCTTTGGTAAAAACCGCTTTGCGTGTGTATGTATGTTTTTTTTTTCTCATCTAGGAACGTATCCCCTATAATCCCATATAAATTACCATTCCGTATTCACGGTTTCTGTATTCGCGGCATATTTATGGAACGTATACCCCGCGAATAAGGAGCTTTTACTGTACTTAGTTGTAGGTACACATTTGCATTAATCAGAACTGTTAGTCTATGATACACAGTATTTTTTTACAAGAAAATTCAGTTAACATTTCCGCATTGTGCTATTAACAATATTAATTTTTATTTTTTAGTTAATTTTAGTTGTGCACGCAGAATTGGTGCCATTATCTTATACCATTATTATCTTCTAGGCCAAGGCCGAGGCCTCTAAGGCCAAACAATATTTTCAATCCACGGCAAGAAGTGTGATACTCTGGTATACAAGCCAGCGTTACCCTGGTCACCACATATCTTGCCAGTAGATGTCACACCCACTATGAGAAACATACAACGCTTGTTATGGGACCTGATCTGTAATGGACCTCCGCTGTCACCCTGGAAAAATAGTTAATAAAAATAAGTTTACAAAATTTATTTTTAGCTAGGAGTTTAGGTAAAGCTATAGGGTGGAGTAAAAGCCGGGAAAGGTACATAAACAGATAAACATCCTCTGTGAGAGATATGAAACTAAAATAAACGCTATTATATGACACGAATGACACGGGACACGCTTGGTCCCTACCAGGGTCGGACTGAGCCGGAAGGGCCTGGGTCGGGCTGTCCATAAGTCTGAATCTCGAGCGATTAATAGGTGGTGTATACCCAGGAGCGTCCCACTCTTAGCAAACGCCATTTTGAATTTCTGAGCGTGCGACGCTGGTCAGCGCCACGACAGAGATCCGAACACAGGTCAGAAACAGTAGGGTGTTAGTGCCGTAGAGAGAGGGAAAGAGACGGTAGTTTACTTACCTCTTACGTAGTAACGGTAGTAAGTAACTTACCTCACAAGTGTCACTAAGTTTTTCTGTATTTCCATAGCAACTTTGTGTGACAGAATCATAACCTCTATCTAGAAGTCTCTCATGTCGATACAAGCCAGCACAAATTAGATTGCTATATCTAGTCAGATGTACCTACAATTAACCTTAAAATAGTTTAAAAAAACCAATATCTCGCTTGACAATACTGTATATTTTGTCGTTATTATTGCATTATCATCTGTCCTTATTATGGGTAAGTAAATGGTACTATTGTAAGTGATCGCTCACTAACAAAGATTTCGTTATCTATTCTAATGAGTATACAAGGTGTCCCAAAATTCAACGATAAGCGGGCAACAGAAGTTAGACCTACCCATGACTACTCAATAAATAAAAATTGGTCAAGTGCGAGTCGGACTCGCGCACGAAGGGTTCCGTGCTATTATCTATGCAACATAAGGCAACGTTATTAGTATCGAGCAAGAAACGGTAAAAAAATCATGTTTGTTGTATGGGAAAATTTAAATATTATTATAACCTCTCAACTGGCACTTGACATTGATTTTTTAGTATTTGTTGTTATAGCGGCAATAGAAATACATCATCTGTGAAAATTTCAACTGTCTAGCTATCACCGTCCTTGAGATACAGCCTGGTGACAGACGGACGGACGGACAGCGAAGTCTCAGTAATAGGGTCCCGTTTTTACCCTTTGGGTACGGAACGCTAAAAATTAACAAAAAAATATATCGTAATTTATTTTAGAGATATCAAAAAAAGTATTAAAACCTTTCGAAAATTGACACCCCCTAATGTATTTTAACTATAATTACCACAATTTAATTTTTATCGGTAACCGTATTAGTACTGCTGTCTACCACAATATTTAAAATGCACACACTACATAAAGTTTTTACGCAATAAGCAATCAAAGTTGATATTTTCCCTAAACTTTTGAAGGTTTTTTACTCTCAGTTCATTTTCACTCAGCGTGGTGAAAAAAAATTGTACTTACACTTACTATGGCAAGTATTTTTAAAAGTTGACGCAATTAAAGACGATTCTGAAATGGTATAATACTTTAGAAAAACTCGCCAAAAACAAAAGTTGTGAACAATTTTTAAACAGGCACGAAATTCATAACTTGTTGTTTTTGATGTTAATAGCGTTTATTGAGTCCAGAATTGGTATTTTGTAGCCAATTCTTCGAATTGAATGGCACGTGTGCGTGGGCAATTAACTATACAAGTTAGAAAGAGATAGATATAAGGAAATTATACGTTAGAAAAAGATAGAGCATGAGGGCTGTCGGGCAACAATAGGGCAGGTAGTTTGAACAGGGGCGGGTTCTTTATTGTTAATTTGTCAGTATACTCGTATAATATCTTTGTTTCCTGTGCATCTTTCTGTATTTAATTGACGTGGCTCTTGTACTAACTGATTCTAGCTTGTATTTGGACTTGATTAAGTGATCTTTGAACTGAACTGGCTTTATTTTGGACTCTGATATTGTTGTTTTGATTGGACTTTTGCATTTTGGACTGTCTAGCACCCATCATGCCGCTACCATACACGCAGTTGGAATATGCCAATATGCACCTCATTTATGGAGAATGTCGTTGCAATGCTAACGCTGCAAGCAGACTTAATCGATAAAGTTACCCGAATGCTCAGAGATATCCGGATTACCGAGTATTTATTAACGTGCACCAAGCGTATGTGGAGGGTCGTAAACCATCTGCCAGGAGAAACACTGGAATACTTAGATTGGAACAAGATGAAGAAGTTCTCAAAGAGATAGAACTTGATACAACTACTTCCGTACGGGCCATAGAAGCAGCTACGGGAATTCCAAAAAGTTCTGTGCAACGAAGTATTAAAACCTTTGAAAATTGACACCCAATTTTCAAAGGTTACTTTTTTGATATCTCTAAAATAAATTACGATATATTTTTTTTTAAATTTTTTCTTGAGTAGTCATGAGTAGGTCTAACTTCTGGTGCCCGCTTATCGATGAATTTTGGGACACCTTGTCTATGAGTTTCAACTTAATATCTTGCTTGACCCACTGCTGAGGAAAAAATTTCAAGTATCGACCCTCATCTACAGAATTTGCAACTGATTCATATCATTCTGAATCAGAATCCTTCTGTCGCCAGGCTGTATCTAGCTAGGCAATCGCAATGTTCACAGATGATGTATATATAAACCAGAATACAATAAATATTTCTGATACTTAGCCAGTACAGAACCTTAACAATACTAACCACTTGTAAAGTATCTGCCAGTTCCGCATTAGGTCCCAGATTTCCCCATCCAGTAGCCGTCGCATCACTTTCATCATCTTCTCCAGTACTTAAACAAGCTGGGAGAACGCTACGACTAAATCTTATTCTGTAATGTAATTTTCAAAAGACGCTTGAAAATCCTGTATATTTTGTTGTAATTATTACATTGCAATTAGTCATTAAGTAATATGTGTGTATTAATGTGTAGGTATCCATATCACTATTGCAACTGTGTGAAAATTGAAAAACACTTTCAAAGATTCCGTTATAGATAGAATAAATTTTATATATAAATGTTAATAAGTACATACTGTTGCGTCACTTCTATTAATGCAATATCGTTGTATTCCGCAGGAGATTTGTAATCGAAATGGTTTACAACTTTCTTTACGTCATATATTTGCCATTTATCAATTGGATCGGATCGCTTTAGGAGACCAAGAGCTACATATTTTACACTGCCCCTGCAAATAGAAATATTATATTCAGTGTTAGATAATATCAACTGCTTCCCGCGCACAACTAAATTTAACTAAAAATTAAAAAGTGATAGTGTCAATAGCACAATTCGGCAATGTTAACTGAACTTTTAATAAAAAAACTGTGCATCAAACACTAATGATTTTAATTAATAAAAATGTGTAGGTGCTTACTACAAAATAGTCAATTAATCAAAATACATCAATGTTGTTTTTCATTTAGCTAAGTTAGGTAAAGATAAAAAAAATGAAAATAAACTCTATGCTAACACGTCTGATTAGCGCGGCATAGTCGTGGACTGGAGAGAAGAAAAAGAGGTTAAGTTTTTGACTCATGTAAAAATGGTGAAAAAAGAGTTACTCACAATCTGCCAGAATCACTGCAGTGTGCCGCTGTCAGAATATATTTGTCACTGATCACTGATCCACCACATAACCATTCAGCCGAGTCTAAATCATTGCCATATCCTAACAGCGCCTAGACAAACACAACAACTAAATTAAATAGAATAAACCTCGATAGGTTATATCCCAAAAAACCTCTCTAAAAGGCTCAAGTATTAGGCGAAAAGCGTCGATGACGTTGGTGACGGCCGATGGTTGTGAGACTCGCATTATTAGCAGTCCAGGGAAAATTCAATTTATCAAGCACTAGCCTTGTTCTATTGATCTTGAATACAGCCTATAACACCAGTAATAGTAGCAAACTATTGCTACTGTTAAGTGCTAGGGTTCGAAGGATTTGGAGAGAAAGACCTGCTGACTCTTTTAGAAGACTTTATTCACTAGCACTAGTTACACACTAAGCACTAGGTCCAAACACTAAGCACTAGGTCCAAACACTAAGCACTAACAATGTCCTAGATCGTAGCCAAGTTGTAGGTTTCACTGGTATCACTCTTGATCACTTGTTTTCGCTCTCGAGGTCGCCTCGTATCGTAGCTCGAAATGAACTGCCCGGGCTCGCCTCCCTGCCGCTATTTATATGCGCCAAGACGAGTTCCAGATCATTCCAGAATGTTCCCGACTGTGCGCGAACGTGTTCGCCCGGAACGAATGTTTCTGGAAACTTCGCGCATGTACGGTAGTTCCTCTAACGCCATCTAGTATCTAATAGGGGTTTCACTCTGTTCGGTTCTTTAATTGGTTTTACTAGTTGCTGCTAGATGGCGCTAGCTCCTTTGTGTTTTGTGTGTTCGTAACACTACTTCCCTCTTAGAGATGCTCGTCCCGAGCATCGTTGTTACTACCATGGTAACGTGCCAGACGGTCTATGTGTACCACTTTGAATGTCCCTCTTGGTTGCTTTTGAATCCTATAGGTCACATCATTCAGTCGGGTAACCACTTTGTATGGACCGTCCCACTGGTTCTGCAACTTTGGAGATTTCCCTTTCCGGCGAGTTGGGTTATGCAGCCACACCAGTGACCCTTCCTCGAAGCCGCTCGTGTTCGATTTCCGGTCGTACCTGGTTTTCATGTTCTCACTTGACTGTAACCCATTTTCCCGAACCAAGGCGTGTATATAGCGCATCTTTTCCCTTAAATCCTGCGATTTAAGGGAAAAGATGCGCATGCGATGAAAGACTGTACAAGACTATGTCTGCACATAGTCTTGTACAGTCTTTGGTCCCTCCGGTGACCCTCCTGTCAATAGGTCTACTGGTATTCGTAGTTCTCTACCGAAATTGACATACGCCGGGGTAGCTTTTATGCTCTCATGCTCGGCGGTTCGGTAAGACAGAAGGAAGAGTGGTATATACTTGTCCCAATCCTTTTGTTTGTCATCTACCAATTTCGCCAAATGCCTCTCAAGGGTCTGGTTAAATCTCTCAACCATTCCATCAGACTGTGGATGGTACGCGGTGGTCCTCGTCTTATGCATGTCCAAAATTCTGCACACTTTCTGGAACACCTGCGATTCGAAGTTCCTGCCCTGATCAGAATGGATTTCCAGAGGCACACCAAAGTGACATATAACTTCTTCGACTAACTTAGAAGCGACTGTTGTGGCTTCTTGGTTTGGTATGGCGAACACTTCGGGCCATTTGGTGAAGTAGTCAATGACGACCATAAAATACTTGTTTCCCGAATCCGTTACAGGAAATGGCCCAGCTACGTCAACTGCAATTCGTTCCCACGGTGCACCGACGTTATACAACCGCAGGTTCCCACGGCTCCTGGTCTGTGGTCCTTTTACAGCAGCGCAAGTAGTACATTTGCGGCACCAATCCTGTACATCATCTCGACAATGCAACCAGTAGAATCGTTCGCGCACTTTTGTTAACGTCCTCTTGACACCTAGATGCCCTCCTGATACGCCATCATGTATTTCACGGAGAACATCTGGTACTCTCGTTCTTGGGACAATTATCTGAAGATGGAACTCTCTGCCGTTAGTCTTCTCCCATCTCCGGTAGAGTATTCCGTTTTGTAGTATCAGACTGTCCCATTGCGCCCAGTACGCCTTAGTGACAGCGCCAGTGGGTGCAACCTCACTCCATATTGGTTTTACGTCACCCCGTTTCTTCCATGTGATGATGTGCCGAATGTCGTCATCTTTTTCTTGAGCCTCCCTCATAGCATCATTCTCCCAGAGACTCAAAGGATCTGTTCTCGTTAGTTTTAATGTTTCTTCATTGCATTCCTGCTTAACACAATGTTTGCAGTCCTCCGAACACGGCCTTCGTGAGAGTGCGTCGGCATTCCCATGTGTCTTTCCGCTGCGGTGTTCCGTCTTGAAGTCGTACTCCTGGAGCTGTTCAATACATCGAGCTACTTGACCTTCTGGGTTCTTGAATTGCAGTAGCCACTTCAAGGCTGCGTGGTCAGTTCGTAGTAAAAACTGTCTGCCGATGAGATATTTGTTGAAATGTTGTAGCGTCTTTACAACAGCCAAGAGTTCTCGTCTTGTCACACAGTAGTTTCTCTCTGGCTTGGATAAAGATTTGCTGAAATATGCAATAACAACTTCTCTTTCACCCTGTTTTTGAGATAACACCCCTCCAATGGCCGTGTTGCTTGCATCCGTGTCAACTATAAACCGACCTTCAGTTTGTGGATACCCCAGAATTGGTGTTTCACACAGATGTTTCTTCAGTTTCTGAAAAGAATCTTCACAAGTCCCATCCCAACTAAATTGTCGTTTATCTTCTGTCAGCCGATGTAATGGCTTGGCTATCTCTGCGAATCCCTTAACAAAACGCCTGTAGTATGAGCATAGGCCGAGGAATGCCCGCACTTCGGTTTTGTCCTTCGGGGTAGGCCATTTTTGAACTGCTTCCAGTTTCTCCGGGTCTGTCTGGATTCCATCACTGGAGATAATATGGCCGAGATAGTTGACCTTGCTCCTGAATAAACGGCACTTTTCCGGGTTCAACTTTAATTTGGCTCCCTCTATTTTGGCGAAAACTCGCTCCAAGTTTCGCAAATGGTCCTCTAAGTCGCGGCCGACAATGATGACGTCATCCAAGTAGACTAAGCAAGCCTCTCCAACTAAGCCTGCCAGTACACACTCCATGAGTCGCTCAAAGGTGGCAGGTGCGTTGCACAATCCGAAGGGCATGACGTTAAATTGCCATAAACCTTTACCGGTCGAGAAAGCTGTCTTCTCCTTGTCTTTTGGATGAATTTCCACCTGCCAGTAGCCAGATTTCAGGTCTAGGGTCGAGAACCATTTCATGCCACTCAGGGTATCTAAAGTGTCGTCGATTCGAGGTAACGGGTAACTGTCCTTCTTAGTGACATCATTGAGACGCCTATAGTCCACACAAAATCTCGTGCTACCATCTTTCTTCTTCACTAATACAACAGGTGAGCACCACGGACTTGTAGACGGTTCAATAATCTTATTCCTTCTCATGTCCTCCAAAAGGCCTTCAACTTCTTTTTCCTTTGCAATTGGTATCCGTCTTGCTCGTTGACGAATTGGTCTCTCGCTTCCGGTATCTATCCTGTGCTGAACCATCGATGTTCTTCCAAGGTCCCCTTCTTGGCTGGAGAAGATATTCGCGTAGCGCTGCAAAAACTTCTTAGCTTTCATGCTCTGCGAATAAGTCAGATTACTCTTACAGTCATCGAGTAGCTTGGTCACTAAACCGTAGTTATTGCTGTTTGCTGAGTCTGCGCCTGTCATCGAACTACACTTTTTCATCCAGACAACTTCCTCGCACTTTCCGATGACGTCACCTTTGTTCAAGCAGATCTCGCGATCACCAAGATTCAAAACCCTGACCACAGCGTTACTGCTTCCACTAACAAGGGTTCTCGCCGTCATCAGTTTTTGTGACGATGTCTTGGTAGGTGTGTCTTCGATCAACACGCATCTGTTTGACTTTTTCTTTCCGGCTGGCGGCAGTTCCACCAGTACCTGAGCTTCCGCTCGTCCAGGTATGATGACTTTCTTGACACATGCGACTTTCTCGCAGGCGCCTCCAAGAATGAAGATTTCTTCTTCACCACACTTGAAAACTCCGTCAGCGACATTAATTCTGCAGTTGTGTTTCTTCATGAAATCCAAACCCAAGATGCAATCATCCACAATCTCAGCCACGATTACGTTATGAGAGTATGAGGACCCCCCTACATACATCGTAACTGACGTTTCTCCCAGGACGGGTATTGGCTGACCGGAGGCAGTAAGAAGCCGACAGTTAATTCTCTTCTTGTGTCCCATTGCGGTTTTTACCAGACTTGGGTTCACTATTGTTCTAGAGGCTCCTGTGTCCAGAGTCATTTTGCAATACGTCCCGTTAATAGTCCCCTGAATCGCAAGACTATTTCCGCTGCATGCCTGGGAGATAACAGTTATAGGGGCTCCCTCCGCGTCAGCCGGCACTCGCCCCTTAGTCCTGTTTTCCTGATACCGGGCAAGGGACAAAGCCCCCTGCTTCTTCAGCACCTCTATTTGTTCCTCGATCCTTTTCATCCTTTCCATCTGGGTTTCCTTCTGCGGGCAGTTAAGCTGAAGATGGCCCCTCTCGCCGCACTTGTAACACATGGCTCCAGAACTTTTCTTCGTAGGGGCCTTAACCTCCTTGACTTCCTCAGAGACCTCGCGGATCTTATGGGTATGCCGTATGTCATAACGAACAGCCTCGACCTCCAAAGCATGCGCCAATGCTTCTTTTAGCGAGGTATGGTGACGAAGCCTCACTGCAGTTCTGACCTCCAGGTCTTTGATTCCGTCGACAAATGCTTGAACAATATTCGTGTCTACCATCTTGGTGTCGGCTCCTGGGTGTGCCTTCCTGACGAGTTTTTCAATTTCCAACGCCCATTGTTGTAGTCCTTCTCCTGAGCGTTGGACTCTGTCACGCAGTTGGGCACGGAACACGTGCTCCAGGTGTCGCTCCCCGTATCTGGATTCAAGTGCCTCCATCAGGTCTTGGAACCCATTTCCTGTATGTGGCAGTGCTTCCAGGACCGACAAAGCTTGCCCTCTTAGCGCAACAGTGAGAGCGGTCAAGCATTGTTCTTCCGTCCATCCGTTGGCAGTAGCAACCGTCTGGAATTGCTGACGATAAGCGTGCCAGGAAGTAGTGCCGTCGTATGGCGGAACTTTCACTCTTGGTCCTTGTGCCACTCCGATAGTTCCACTAGAGATCGCAACTCCCGTCGTTTCAAGGCGCACTACTTTCTTCTGTAGTTCAATGAGGCCGGTTTTCACATTTTCGACATCCAATCCTAACCCGGTAACTCGTTCGTCCACTACGTCGACATCTTTTCGAAGCTTAATCACCGTGTTACTAACATCATTTATAGCACAAATCACTTTTTCTTGTGACTCTTGCAAAGCGCCGAGCTTGCGTTCTTGTGACTCTTGCAAAGCGCCGAGCTTGCGTTCTTGTGACTCGAATTTGCGTTCTTGTGACTCCTGCAAAGCGCCGACTTGCGTTCTTGTGACATTTTTTGATTGTCACATTTTTCATTCCACGCTATCTTTCTCGAACTGTACTATATAGTGACAACTATTGTCCACTAGATGTCGCTACATACTTACCATATGTGGATATTCTCCTCTTTTCGCATCGACTCCACCAACGGCTGATGAAGTATCCATCAGGAAATAACTATGACAGGTGTTATTTAAAAATCTTATGCTTCCTCTTGATGTTTTGCACTTGTAATCTAAGTCCACCAGGTACTCGAGACACTCTGAAAACCATGAAAATAATAAGCTCACTTTTGATCTTTTGATACGACAAAAACTTAACTTCAATAAAATGTAAACTATTTATTTCATAAATAGTATTTTTAGTATTATTTAGCTAATTGAAGATACTTACTATCACGAGCTTTCTGTCCAGTCTTCGTATAATGGAATCCACGCGAATCAGCGACATAATTACTGAAAAAATAAAATTAAATAAGTTTGGAAACTCAGATAGTAAATAAGCGCTAAATTTTGGGCTCAAGTCTGCTGTTACAATGGTGTCACAATGGCGCCATGGTGTCATATTTACTAGTAGAGTAGACTACCAAACTTGATAAAATTCGCCATTATGCAATCAGTCCCCGTTTTCCAATTACAGCACAAGAGCGCATTATGCGGCACAATGCTCAACGTTGAGTGTTCCAACTACAGCAACGCATCGCACAATCGAGCACTCTCAAAAGTGATGCGTGCAATCCTTACCAACTTCAGCGACAGAAAATTAACATATATTTTTTCTTTAAATTGGCATTGATTGAAAATTTATATATATTATTATGATAGTTAGTAATATTATTTATTGTAAAAATTTTTAAGGCATTCGTTTCGTCGGAGTTTTCTGGAAATAATCAAAGTTAATTCAAGCTGTGTTTAAAAAAAAATACATATGTATAAGTATGGATGAAGGTACAAACAATGATTTTTATATTCCACACTTATAATGTGAATACAATTTTATTTTAGTAATTTTTTTTCAACACTGATCTTAGCGCACTCAGCTGGTGCATTTGAAAACTAATTCATGTTTCAATTAAGCGTCAGCATAGTTCAGCATTGTGCGGCACTGAGTCTCATTATGCTCTGCAATTGGAAAACTAGCTAGAGTAAACTACCAAACATCGATAATATTCATTCATGCTACCAAACTTGATAAAATTCGCCATTATGCAATCAGTGACTGCTCATTGTGACAATATTGTAATAGCAGACTCGGGACCCTGGAAGACACGCAAAGAGTATAATAATATAGATAAGACACGTTACTTTAGTGAAGATTTCATTAAATATTTAAGTAAGTATGACTGAGAATAAATTTAAATCTAATGAAAGGCTCTATCTTTCGCTGGAAGAAGGAAGTAACGATGGATGGATTGTGTAAAAGAGGATATGAAAGAAACAGGAGTAAACACAAAAGTGCCGTCTGACAGAAGAGGATGGAAGAGGCATGTTGAGCAGAACACAATTACAGGGTTAAGGGCAGGACAATGATGAGTAAACATTTAGTTTGTTATTGTAAATAAAGTTAGTCACCTGGCTTCATCTACAAGTTCACAATCAGTGCAGCAAATGATTGGTGAGTTGCCACGAAATGAACACTTCTGAAAATATTTAAAAAAATCAATATTTTATAAATCAAATTATATTATAGTGTAACAATGATCACCATAAGCGGGACATCAACCTACGACCTCGGAATTCTATTTCGTTGAACTACTAACTGACCTATTGTGGTGCCTGCAAATGTTAAGCAAATTTTTTATTTGGAGATCGTGGGTTCAAGTACCACTCATGGTGATCTGAATTCTAGAGAGCCAAAATTGTCACATTTTGTGTATATCAGTTGATTCTATAACAACAAGTACTCATCATCATCATTATTCTGCTCTTAACACGTTGTTTAAGGGCGAGAGTATAGCGAATGTATCATAATAATAATGGCACGCAGCCCGTAGTGTGCGAGTCCAACAATTTACCACTAATTTACTACAACAGTAACTTAATTAGTATGCCCGCGATTAGCTCCGTACGCTTGCAATTTAGTATATTTTACCCGTTTCTGCAACATTTTTCGCTGCTCCTTCGCTCCTATTAATCGCAGCGTGATATTATAAAGCCTTATAGCCTTCCTCGATAAATGGACTTTCCAACACTGAAAGAACCTTTCAAATCAGACCAGTGGTTCCTTAGATGAGCGCGTTCAAACAAAGAAACAAACAAACAAACTCTTCAGCTTTAAAATATTAGTATAGACTATAAGACATTATAAATGTCGTTTTCGGTTGTATTTCTTACCTGTGGCCTCTTGCCTTGAGTATATTTGATATCGTAAACTACTGACTTGCATCTATTTACAGGCACACATGTACCATTTACATCTTCTACGTTGCATGGTGAACCTGAAAAAACATATAAAAATTCGGAATATTCTTTTTTAAATTATTAATTTGTCATCGTTTCACATTCATTTCTGATCAGCCCGATTACTTAGTATTGAATAGTACATTTATCGAGAGAAACTATTTATAACATCACGCTGCTACCATGAGGAGCGAGGAGCAGTCCGTGAAGAATGTTGCAAAAACGGGGAAAATTATCATTATTAGGAAGAATATGGATAATATAAAAAAATATATCATTTATTTTTATAAATTCCACGCGTATGAAGTTGCAGACAACAGGTAGTTTGTAATATTTCTACATAAAGGTTTTCTTTAAAACCATGTCATATTAATCTAAGGTAAACATGAATTATTATGGTTTAATATTTAAATGAAATCCCCGTCTATTGTTATTATTTATTTATTAGTACATTATAAATAGGTAAGGTTTTGCCCTACAGGAAATGTTTTAAAGGAAAACTAACTTTGTATTTATGCTATATGTTTGTTCGCATAGAATGCAGTTATTTTGGAATTAAGTACCTAAGTACATTATATTGTCTATAACTTGCATTACTCATTTATTCACATAAAACCATTACTTACAGATTTACGGTTGTTTTTATTATTGTGCCTATCCTCGAGTCTCGCTATCAAAGTCAGACTAATATAACCTGTTGTCTTTACTTGTATTTCAGTAAGCTACTGATGACGATGCTACGAAGTTAGGATGAGCCATTCTCTATTGAAAATTAGATAGGACATAGAAATATCTAACTGAAAAACGAGCATAATAATCTATCCGTGATCGTAGATTAGTTATTGAAAATGACCTTTCGACCTGTATATTTTTTAATTATCACGCATAAATAAGTTCAGTATATAGGTATTATAAATGTATTAATCTATGTTACGGAATCTTTGAAAGTGATGTTCACCCACTTGCAGTAGTCGGATTGATCTGAAATTTTGCACATACATATATCAAGGACCGATGACAATGTAATAATTAAAAAAAAGATTCAGGATTTTCAAGCGTGTTTTTTAGTTTTTGAACTAAGTAGATTATTTGTTAAATGTAGGAGACCACCTAAATCAGTTAATATTATGCACCATGATAGCTCAGTTGGTAGTATAACGTAACGATATTCCGAAATCGTGGGTTCATGTCCCACTCATTGTAATATTTTTTTTTAGAATACCGTACCAAAAGAAATAACGGTACTTACCCTAGTCTTGATCAATGCTAATAGGTACTAAGAGTTCGCTGGCCCCCGGAACAGTGATGTTTGTGAGCAGAACATTTCTTGAATTACATAGACCCCTTCGGCTTCCCTATAGTTCCATCTCTCACAGAGTATAGCCCCTTAGATAGTTCCCTTAGCTGACTTTTACAGCACCCTAGGAAAGAAAAGGGGTAGTGACACTTGTATTCTTAATCCGTCCCCACACGGACCTGTGCTAAATAACTAAGTAATAACGATTTGTTTAGTGAGATTTTGAAAAAACTAAAAACCACGCTTGAAAATTCTGATTATTTTTTAACTTATTACATTGTCTTCAGTCCTTAAATGTGCGTAATAATAATATTTTAAATCATTCCGTCTACTGCATGTGGATATAAATCACTCTCAAAGATTCTGTTCCATAGATTATTACATTGATATACTTATACAATTTATGTAGGTAATAAAAAGATTGTTAATAATAAAAATGAAAGTGTGTTAACAGTGGCGTAATTTGAAAATTAACGCCCTGGTCAGTTTGATTTGATGTTCCTTTAAACGAATGGAGAAAGAGCAGACTTGTATATTCTCTTCTCGCAGGCTATTGCTGAAACAGTTTTCACTCATGCTTCACTCCTATTGGTCGTAGCGTGATATAATGGGCTATCCAACACAAGAATAATATTCCAATTCAAACCAGTAGTTCTTAAGATTAAATAGGTACACAAAGTTCGTTCTCTCGTTAAAATAAACAAGGTTTTCAGCTTTATAATATTAGTAAAATTAAAATAAATACTACAAACCTTCTGGTAACTGACACTTCACATTATAAAAATATAATAAAACAAAAAAACAAATAGACATAAAGTTACTTAACATTTTTACATAAAATACAAGCGTTAGATGCAAAATTCATTGCAACACTAAGTAAGTAATTTACATTTGAAGTGTTTATTAATTATTCAAAAGACAGATAATATTGTAGTTACAACTTAAGGCGATTATTATTGTATAGCCGGGGAGCATGTACGTTGTATTGTAAGAGAGATTATTTAGCTCAGACGCACAAGCAGACTAAACAGTCTGCTTGTGCGTCTGTCACCAGACTGTATCTTGGAACGGTGATAGTTAGAGCTAAATAATCTACTCAGTTTTTTTTAATTTTTTTTTATTTAAAGGGCTTGGTCGCTTTGCGACTATGTCGCCCTAATCTCCTTAGTTAAAAATACTAAAAAACACGCTTGAAAATCTCATAAATATAAAAATCAATTGCTGTTCGTTAGTCTCGCTAAAACTCGAGATAGGCTGGGTCGATTTTTGTGATTTTGGTCTTTAAATGTTCGTGAAAGTTCAGGGAAAGCTTAAACGGTGACAAAATATATGAGGATCTAAAATCCCACGCGTACGGAGTAGCCGACATAAGCTAGTATTGAATTTTGTTTTTATTATTGCATTGCCATTGGTACCTACTTACTATAATTATGTCTAAAATTTCAGATCAATCCGACTACTGTAAGTGGGTGAAAATCACTTTCAAAGATTCTGATTATAATACAATATTATTATAACATTGATTATAATACAATACATTGATAGATACGAGTATGTTCCGAACTAATGTATGCGTGTTAAAATTCCGCAGTTTAGGTATATCAGTTGATGCTACAGCAACAAATACTGTTTCTATGGGGTATTATTAGCTGCTACGCGGTTTATTCACATTTGATATTTGAATTTAACCATGTCCTATTTTGACCATAAATATAGAATTTTTGGGTAAATTTCCACAGGTCCAATAAAATTTTCATTTCCGTGGATTTTTTATTCTTTAACTTTGGAACAAGCAAAAATAGTGTTTACTCAAGTTTTTGATAATATATGTATTCTTGCTTAAGAGGATACCAATATAGCTTCGTGCATTTTTCTACGTACGAAGTTTTCATTGTTTCTTTAGATTTAATGGCTAGAGCTCTAATTTTTAAGTATATGTTTTTTCAATATATGATCTAGGATCGCATAAACTCAGAAACGCGATTGAAAAATGTTTTCTCGATAGAAAATCTTAGCGAAACAACCTCTCTCATTTTTTATTTTTTTCATTTGTCGGTCTATTATCGCGTATTAACTAATGAAATAACTTTAAAAACATAAGTAACTATTATATATAGAAACACGTAAATCAGAATTAAAATATATTTAGTAGATTTTGAGTAAACAAAAAAAAATATCCCTAATTCTTCATTTTCTATACCCACTAGCTGTGTTAATATGTACATGTCGACGATAATATTGATGTAGGCCCTTAAAACAGTCATTCAATTCATTGCAAATCCGTAAAAGTGGTATTATTTTAATAAATAAGTCGCCCAAGTGTTAGAGAACAAAATATTTTCGAGTATGCTTCGCCTTAAATTGACGTCATACTTTTTATCAAACCAATGTTTTTGGCTGGTCATTTTATCGGAACAATAAAATACAGATTATTTTTGTTATAATAACTTAATTTACTTCATTGATATCACGGTTGTCTAATTTAGAAGAGGTAGGTAGACGTTTCCGAGTTATCCGTGTATAGATGCTTTGAGAACACAAATGTCATCATTCCTTTACCTTCCCAGGGTGCTGTAAAAGCCAGCTTAGTGATATTGTACACAGATAACAACACAGAGAGACGGTGACAGTGTGAGAAACGGTAAACTTTGACGAACCCTGTGCCAACACGCCTGGGGCCCAATGCAGTCATGTCACAATGATCAGCCATTTGTGACAAAAAATTAAAAATAGACTACCAAACTTGTCAAAATTCGCCATTATGTAATCAGTGTTGACTGTTGACTGATCATTGTGATAACATTGTAATAGCAGACTTGGCCCCCTGACCTTAATCCCTCCCAAAGTGGAAGAGGCTCGTGCCTAACTGTACGACGTTAATGGGCTGGAGAAAGAGAGAGAGAAAGAGGTAGAGATAGGTTTTTGGGAAGTATTATTAGAAGAATTATAAAAATCTATGACTTCGCACGCCTGGTCACAAGCTGTGACCAGGCGTGCGAAGTCATATATTTTTATAGACGTAACTTAACATACTTATGAGGGCACGATACCAAATTATGCTCCATACAAAAATATGAGTATCGTAGTCCCCTTTTTTCTTTGCGAAAGTTAAACCCATTTTAATTATTATTGTTCTTACGCTATAATATAGATGAAGAGTAGGTACTTATATCTATGCTTGTATACTATGCTTGTATCACTTTCTTTTTTTCAAAACATATTAACTAAAAAAAATATGACCATCCGAAAATCCGGTTTTTTTCGGTTTTCTTTAGGTAAAGTTGCAGCGTCTATCATACATATTTGGTAAGGTTTTACCAAAAAAGTGATAGAAGCATAGATATACTCTTCATTTATAATATATCTAAATACACCAATAGTTGTTTTCATTTTTAGTTAAATTAAGTTTAATTGTGCACGTGGAATTGGTACCATTGTTATTCGTATTCCCGAGCGTCACGCCGAAATGGACAACTAGAACATACGAGTAGATAATAAGCAGAAAATAGATCAGCCAGATTTTATTTATCATAATGGGTTGTTCGGTAAGTCATTTCGTTTTTTGTTGTGGAAATGAAAGACAGTTTTCGTATAATAAACAAATACTTTAATTTTTTTTGTTGAATTTGATAAATTTTACCTCAATCCGATCTCACGTGTTGTTATTCGCCGGTTCACATCAACTAATGCCTATATAGCGTCCAGTGGCGGATTTATATTTTTGCCGCCCGTAGGCTATTAAATTTTTGCCGCCTCTAAATTATGATATCTTAGTCCACAATCATATAAATTTTCTATCAATAAAATTCCAACTTTATAATTTGTGCTCCATCATCCTCGCTACATCAACTTTTCCCATATAGTTATTATTATTGAGAACTATGGTACCGTGTTCGATCCTTGATTATTTTTACAGCAAATAATTATCAAAAAACATTATTTTAAGGAAAAAATCGCTCAATCATATACCACTTTTAAAGTAAGGTATGTCTTAAAACTATACAATACTTACATAATATGAATTAAGTTAATAAATTGCCTAAAAATCTAAATCCGATTTTTCTCACATGAAACCGTACCTAACAAATAAGATGTACATGAATATTATTTAAAAAGCAACTTATCAGAAAGAAAAATAATCGCTGAGCTTATAAAAATAATTTTTTCGGTTATGATTAATTATTTTTTATTTAAAAGGAAGTAATTTTAATGCCATATCGTATGGATTTTGGATGATCGTGTTCACAGTAACACGAAAACTTTCGAAAAAATCATGTTTTCACTTCAATTTTTTTTTAATATACTTATTTAACTGGAGAGAAGCCGTTGAATAAAAAATTGCAGCTGAGTATTGTTTTATCTTATTATAATTAATTCATTCTGATTGGCATTTTAATTGATTGGAAGTGAGCTATTAAGCTGCGCGATGACAGGCGGCGCAGCGCTTCCAGAGTCCAGAGTCGAGTTCGAGGCAAAGAGTGTACCTAAGAGATCGACCTTCTCCTTAGCACTGTGAGCAAGGCTACCATCGGACTTCTGCAGCGGTGGGAGATTAGACTGGCAGAAATTGTCCTGTGCGGCCTTGGCAAGCGACCAGAAGGCCCGACTACCAGACGGGTAACTTGTCAGTCGTCTGCCTATTCTCGCAATATGTTCCGCCTTGGCTCTGGCAATAACCTTCTTGTTGGACCTGGAGGCGGCGTTGAATTCGCGTTTCCTCTCTTTGACGTCCTGAGCCCGACACTTTCTGGCGTTACGCCACGTTGTATAAGCGCGTTGCTTTAGTAACGCAGCCTCCCTGCAGGAATTATTAAACCAGGGACGACTGCGACCACCGACCGGTACTTTTACACTAGGGATGAAGAAGTCCATCCCCATGTGTATTGCTTCAGTGATGCTGTTTCCACAAGTCCATTGGTACCAATATCCACGAAGAAAACAGCAGGGTGCGATGTCTATATTTTTGTAAGGAGCATGGCTAACTGTCGTATTAAAGATGATCTTTGATGACCCTCTTGAAGCCTATAGTGCAGCACGCTTGTAGACTGTAGCTCAATAATATTAGCAGCTTTTTTTATCGCAGGGGAATGCATTTACGCACACCCGCTCCTGTCATTGTGGTCATCACCGTCATGGAGGAGTGGGTAGTGTCGGACTCGCCGACGCGACGTCCGGATTATTATGATGATGATGGAATACGGAATTGTATACGAAACCTTTTGAGTCCTATTCGCACTTAGCCAGATTTTTAATTCTGCCGTTATTCTTCAAATAAAAAATCGAAGCCGGTATTTATAAAAATATCGATATATCGATATTTTTCTGTTTCCGACATCCCTCGTCTTCTTGGAGCTGAGTAGCTGCTGCCTACGAGTTTGTACGCCTTGAAATTGTTGCTCGTCTTTGCAACATTTTTCACCGATGTTTCGCTCCTATTATTCGCAGTGTGATGTTATATAGCCAGCCTTCCGCGATAAATGGGCTATCCAACACAAAAAAATATTTTTAAATCCAACCAGTAGTTCCTGAGATTAGCGCGTTCAAACAATCAAACAAACTCTTCAGCTTTAAAATATTTGTATCTATAGAAAACATTTGTAAGATCGTGCCAATTACCATTACTTTCTGTGATTACGTTCTACATACATATTACAAACTACTCATTTATTGATTGTATTGTTTAGTTACTATTTTGTTAAGATGTGCAAAAGGGGATATCGTTGGGCTAACGAGGAAAAGAACATAACAAACAAGGAGTTCATTGGTTAACCTTGAATGAAACATAGCCGGTTTTGTACAAATAAATTAATTCAGAACTGGTTATACTGTCGATATATTTACAGTAAGATATCTTTATCATAAAACTTAAACTCAGATTCAAGATTTTGCACAAAATTTTAATCATAAACAATCTCATGTATAAATAGCTTTTGCCCGCGACTTCGTACGCGTGGAATTTAGAAAACAATTCCCCGTTTTTGTAACATTTCTCACAGTTGATTGATGCTGGGTTCGGTACCAAAAGGTAAATGTATGAGAGGTAAGAGACTTCGTAGTCCATTCATCCGTCACCAAGCTGTAATGTCTGAAATGGTAATAGCTAGAGACAACTCTCTAGCTATCACCATTTCATGCATCAACAGATATCCATAAACTGTTCAACAACAGTTTAGGGATATCTGTTAGTGCTCTAACAACGAATACTAAAAACTAGAATACAATACAATAATGGTCTTATTCATAATGACTTATCGGGGGTTTAAACGGAGATTTTATCGGGAAGATAATAAATGTTTTAGTCTAAAAAAACTATTATGAATAACAAGTTTTGACAATTTTCGCGAACTGATTTTAGCGAACTTTTAAACCTCCGATAAGTCAATATGAATACGACCATAAATATTTAATTGTGCTCCCATACAACAAACACGAACGTTTTCAGCGTAACTTGATTGATGATACACTTAGACGCATAGATAGCTTAAATAGACATAGCATAGCCTGCGACTTCGTAAGTTGGTACCATTATCCCATAACTTTTACAGCACCCTGAGAACACTTGTATTTTTAATCCATCACCATACAAGCAACATCATACATACTAACGTAATTCATATCTTTTCAACAATCTGGTAAACCCCTTGAAGATAATTACTACATAGTGACGTCACGATTGATGCCATATTAAGGCGAAGATTATTCTTATAATATTGGTGTTTTAGTTACGAAGTGGAAACGGGCAGGCCACATCTCTAAATAAACAGATAATAGTTTAAGAATCGCTGTCGTATCGACTGCCGTTATATCCAGGTGATAAGATGCTTGTTGCTTATGACCAACCCAACTGTCTTGCGTAGAGGAGTGAGACAGGGGGACGTAATATTCCCTAAGCTTTTCACCAACGCCCTCGAAGACGTATTTAAAACACTGAACTGGGTTTGACGCGGCTTCGCATTGCGGCACTCGAAGTTGTCGGAGAATACACCTATAATGTGTACGAAGTGACAATGCGCAGGTCACATCGCTCAACGATCTGACAACTGAACAAGGTGGACTGACGATATCGTTAGATGTGCTGGATGCAAGATGGACCGCGAGTTGTGATGTTCTATGGGGAGGCCTATCTCCAACAATAGGCGGAGAAAGGTAAGTATATAAAACTGAAATGAAGGGGGTTGCCGACGCCTTTCGCGGCTACTGACGACAGGAAACATCTGTATGAGCCTTAATAAGTTATTAGCAAAAACCTGTTTATTTTTCTATATAAGATTGCAATAAGCAGTCGTGTTTGTATGTTTGAATTAAAATGTTAAAAACTATATGCCTTAGCGTTGTAATTTGTGTTTACTATATCAATTGTCAACTGTATGAAGGTTAGTTACATTATTTATTATTGACACGCTTTTATTTTCGTTTGTATTTATCTGGGTATATAATGGAATCATTAAAAGTGATTTTGTGTGAATTATTTAAAATTTTGCATACCTACCACAATGACCAATGGCAATGAAATAATTGAAAAAAGAATTATCAAGGGCAGGAGGATGATGATGGTGAGTATTTATTGTTATAGCATCAACTGATATACATAAACTGTGAAATTTTCGGCTGTCTAGCTATCATCGTTCCAGAGATACAACCTGGTAACAGACGGAGAGTGAAGTCTCAGTAATTGAGTCTCGTTTTTCCTTTTGATGCGGAACACTACCAAGTTCTTATACCTGTTTATTTCCTATAACAAAACCTTGTACATACCTGATAGAGTTAAACGAGTATATTAAGTATCTATTTGAGGAAATGCTGTGTTATTTACAAGTTATTAAGCACTTATTTACAAGCTGTTGTCAAACAAATCTATACTGATCTCTGTACCTAATTGTGTTTGTGTGATTGTCTTTCTTTCTTAATATTAACAAGCTGAAGAGTTTGTTTGTTCGTTTGAACGCGCTACATATGTATATGGAGTGCTTTCCCCGTATTTGCAACATTTTTCACTGATGCTTCGCTCCTATTGGTCACAGCGTAATGTTATATGAAAGCCTGAAGCCTTCCGCGATAAATGTACTATCCAACGCACAAAGAATTTTTCGATTCGAACCAATAGTTCCTGAGATTAACGCGTTCAAACAAACAAACTATTCGGCTTGTATTATTAACTTAGTATAGTAGAGTATAATTAATAACGGTACGGAACCCTTCGTGTGCGAGTCCAACTCGTATTTGACCGTTGTTTTATTTTATTTTTGCAGGTTCAGAATGCTTTCACGAAATTGATAAACTTAAAGGAAAATGTGTACCTTTGAATCGTTGTCGGTCAGTTGTCAACGATCTAAGGCAGAGGCTAAATCCTCAGGTAAATAGCTTAATTACGCTACATATTATATCTCGTACTAGCTTTTGCCTGCGACTTCGTACGCGTGCAATTTATGAACCGAAACGTAACAAGTTATATAAAAAGGCAATCCTCTGGAACCACTCGATGTATAGAAATAATTGGTCAAGTGCGAGTCGGACTCGCGCACGAAGGGTTCCGTGCCATTATCTATGCAACATAAGGCAACGTTATTAGTATCGAGCAAGAAACGGTAAAAAAATCATGTTTGTTGTATGGGAGCCCCCCTTAAATATTTATTTTATTTTATTTTTAGTATTTGTTGTTATAGCGGCAATAGAAATACATCATCTGTGAAAATTTCAACTGTCTAGCTATCACCGTTCTTGAGATACTGCGTACGGAACCCTCAAAATCATGTTTGTTGTATGGGAGCCCCCCTTAAATATTTATTTTATTTTATTTTTAGTATTTGTTGTTATAGCGGCAATAGAAATACATCATCTGTGAAAATTTCAACTCTCTAGCTATCACCGTTCTTGAGATACAGCCTGGTGACAGACGGACGGACGGACGGACGGACGGACGGACGGACGGACGGACGGACGGACGGACAGCGAAGTCTCAGTAATAGGGTCCCGTTTTTACCCTTTGGGTACGGAACCCTAAAAACCACATCAAAATCCGTTGTGTAGTTTTGAAGATATAAGCTCACATAGGATCATAAACACAAAAATAAGACCGCCAATTGTACATGCTCTGTTGTTACATTAGTTAAGTGACATGTAATTTATGGTGTACAATAAAGTGTATTCTATTCTATTCTAAGTAGACGTAAAAGCTTGCTTGAAGACATTTTATGTTATTTTCAGTTATGCTCATTCAGAGGCCATGATCCAATCGTGTGCTGTACTGACTGCCAACTTGTAGATGATGCCAGGTATACCTTGATTTTTATTACAACAAATATTCAACTAAAGTCGAAATAAATTTTTCTTGTTGCTACTACCTACCCTTTTTTCTCACTTTTGCTACTCTTTTTTCTCACTGCTTCTACCTTTTTTCTCACTTTTGCTACTCTTTTTTCTCACTGCTTCTACCTTTTTTAGGAGTTCATAAAATCGTAACATTAAAAAGCAATAATATTTACTTTTTTTAGTAAATATTTTATTTAAAACTGTTTCTGTTCTTTTTCCTTTATTATTATTTATTTTATTTTTACAGCAAGACTGTTGTTGACAAACATGGGACATATTTTTTCAAGATAGGACGAAAAGCATATGACAGTAAGTATTTTTCTTTCACAACATATTTTTTAAAGTTCTAAACAAATTCCCGGTCTTCGAAGGGTTTAGAGAGAGATCAGCAGTGGTATTCACTAAGAAAAAGTGAAGTGAATTTTCGGTGAATCTTGATCACGTGACAGCGCTCCTCCAATAAAAATATAGGAGCGCTGTCACGTGATCAAGATTCACCGAAAACTCCCTTCACTTTTTCTTAGTGAATACCACTACAGCTCCTGTTGGCTGAATACTCTAAGCCTTAGAGTGTGAAACCAATAAGAGCAGTAACGGTGTTCCCTATATATACTAATATTATAAAGTTGAAGAGTTTGTTTGTTTGTAAATCTGAGAAACAACCGGTCCGATTTGAAAAAAATCTCCTTATTGGTCTGTACAGTTATCGAGGAAGGCTACATGCTATATAACATCACGCTGCGACTAATAAGAGCGAAGTAGGTATCAGTAAAAATGTTGCAAAAACGGTGAAATTTTGTAAATTCCACGCGTACGAGTTCGCGGGCAACAGCTAGTGTTAAATGTACATAATTATGTGTTAGAATTATTGAATGGCAAGTTTAGGAAACACTGGGGCAGTGTGTTTTATTTGTTTACATTTTATTTTTTGATATTTTGATATTTGTGTAACCTAGTATAATATTTGCGAATAATAAATCTAATATATAAAATTCCCGTGTCACAGTGTTAGTTACCGTACTCCTCCGAAACGGCTTGACCGATTTTTATGAAATTTTACATGCGTATTCAGTAGGTCTGAGAATCGGCCAACATCAATTTTTCAAGCCTTTATTTTTTTTTTATAAGTATGGCAAAACAACGTTTGCCGGGACAGCTAGTAAGTATATAAAACAATATTCATGGCGTTTCGTGTATCTGGCCCTAAAGTAAGCTATAGCTATGCTTGTGTTATGGGTATGTATGGTAAGTATATTTACGTTTTTTTGGGCGACTGCCCAGGATCATGCGCGCCGCTTCTACTAAGACGGTCTATTAAGCTCTGGGGATATTTTCACAAAATTGCTTGTAGCGCATAATTGTGTTCGGTGTGCATCGATCACCTTAGGTGCGGAATTAAGAGGATACCAAAATAGCTTCGTGCATTTTTCTATGTACGAAGTTTTCATTATTTCTTTAGATTGAATGGCTAGAGCTCTAATTTTTAAGTATATGTTTTTTCAATATATGATCTAGGATCGCATGAACTCAGAAACGCGATTGAAAAAAGTTTTCTCGATAGAAAATCTTGGCGAAACAACCTCTCAAATTTTTTATTTTTTTCATTTGTCGGTCTATTATCGCGTATTAACTAATGAAATAACTTTAAAAACATAGGTAGGTAACTATTATGTATAGAAACACGTGGATCAGAATTAAAATATATTTAGTAGATTTTGAGTAAATAGGAAAAGTATCCCTAATTCTTCATTTTCTGTGCCTACTGGCTGTGTTAATATGTACGTGTCGGCGATGATATACGATAATATTGATGTAGGCCCTTAAGTGATCTAACCTAACCTAAAGTAAAAACAAAAATTCTATTAGTTCGATACGTATCTACAAATGTATTAATCTTTGTAACGGAATCTTTGAAAGTGCCATTTGCAGTAGTCGGATTGATCTGAAATGGAACACATATTAAGGACCGATGACAATGTACCTATTAATGTAAAATATATATTCAGGATTTTCAAGCGTGTTTTTTAGTTTTTGATTCAAAAAAATTATTAACTACACTAATTAATTAATCTTTGCAGACTTGGTATGCTTTTGATTAAACTAAATTATAGTGGAAAACGAACGAACGAACGGTATTCCGAGGTCGCGGGTTCAAGTTTCGCTCATGGTGAACATTTTGTCTACTATAAATTAGGTTATTATATAAATTATTTTCAGAATGCCTTGCATACAAGTCAAGTTTAGATTACCCATGTCGTTCGACTCGCGGTCTATATAGATCTATAAATAATGATAAGAAATGTTATGAATACCAAATTCTTTTTACTGCCGCGGCCATTGGGGGAGTTAACGCTTTAAAGGGAGAATATCCACATATGGTAAGATGAAGAAAAATATGACTTCATGGGTTCAGTACTAAAAGGTTCTAAGTACCTAATATTTAAATAATAAAGTAAAATCATAGTTTGCTTTAGCTTTTTAATAATTAACTACATGCACTAAAATACTAAAAAGCATTGTAATAAACCGGTCATTTGTCAGTGTTGCCATACGCTTTTATTTGCTTCCTTGGCCATCGCAATATTTAAATCGTTCTACAAGTTATTAGATAAAATAAGTTCTGCTTAGATTAAATAGAATTATTTTAATTCAAGAGTAAATACACAACAAAAAATAAAATGTAAACAAGTAATGGTTTCCACTTCGTAAATAACTATTTCATTTCACCATTGACCACGCGCGGCGGATCATACTGCGCAGACTCCAACGATTCAAAAAAGGGCAGGGAATACAGATATACCAGATGGTGTTTCAATGGCTACATCTCTCAGCCGGCTTGAAGCCACTTACATAACTATGTGTGCGTGAAATAAGTTCTATGTGTAATGTGTGTCTGTAATACACGCCGTGGTATAATCTAATGTTGTAATGTCAATGTCTCTTCCCAATAGAATACTTGTTTAATTGCTTGCAAAAGTGACATTTCTAGTTTGTAGAAACTACATGTCACATGAATAACCATATTTTATTAGACCCTGAAGTACTATTGTGACAGGCTAAAGTTAAGTGTCTACACAATTGAACGCGTTTTCACTATTTGGTATAACTAACTGTTCCCTATGTCTGTGCCCATTAAAAAATTGGTAGGTTTTTCACGCTTTTACAAAGTTCAGCTTTTTGATAGCTAAGTAAATAAAATTGTAACACCGTTTTCAGAATGTCTTGAGTACATGGTAAGAAATGATTACCCCTGCCCCTCCAATCAGGGTTTGAATCGTCAATTGGATTATGTGAAAAAGAATTGCTACATCTATGAAGGACTATTTGTAACCGCTGCATTAGGTGGCAAAGATGCCTCTCAGGGAGAATTTCCTCATATGGTGAGATTTGCGGCCTTCGATCGTTCATATTATCTCTTCTTCTCATTTTCTTAGAATTTTCTTGCTGTGAATTCATGATTTCTTCTCGTTTACTTTTAATATTCTATGAATTCTTCGCACTAACATATGGATTTTAATTGAATCCGGATTCTCACTCAAAGATATGAACACACGGGAAGAAAATGGGTGTGGTTTTAGCCAGTTAGAGAGTGGTATTTTCTTTAGTGGTATAGTCGTATTCGTTCGTAGTACATAGGTACAAGTGTCACCACCCTTCTACCTTCCTAGGGTGCTGTAAAAGCCAGCTGCAGCTGTACAGGTGAGAGATAGTAATATCTAAATTAAACCTTGTGCCAACACACCTGGTTAACGCGGCAACTTCTTTCTGGTCGCAATCATCATTTACTGAAAGTCGTGTCTAATATTTTATTATTTATGACTTGATCAGCTCCCGCCACTTCTCCCTATCCTCCGCTCTTTAAATAGTGACGGCGGATGGGAGTGAGGTCCACGATCCAGACAGGACAGTAAGGTGGTCTTCCGCATGACCACTTACCCTTTTTTCAAAGTTGACTGGTTCCAAAGTGGAGATTGTATTTAATTTTAAATATGCTTACCAGCAGTTTTTCTTTTCTCATAGAATATGATCTTTATCCCTCAGATTGGTTTTACTAGACCCGGGCAAACGGGGTGTGGATGTCATTAGTCTCTGCAGAGAGCATCAAAGTTTGCAAACTCGAAGTGAAAAGCAGTTCCAGAGAATTATTTATTTATATTATATGCTTTGCTTGCTCAAGAATGTCGCTTGTATACTCCAAATGAATACTCAACCACAGTACTCAACTAATCTCTGGCTAAATTCTTCTGCAATAGCATGAAAACTTACCTCTACATATATATTTTTCAAATAAAATTACTTTTTATGGATTTAGAACTGGTTTTGCGGGACTATGCCGTGACTTATGGCTCAGTTCCTTCCGAGACAATGGTGACTGAAGTCTCTGAAACGTTCTAAATCAATAAAAAGTGGTTTTATTTGAAATAATAAAGTAAGTCGCTCAACTTTAAGAGAATATTACTTAGTTATCCATCGAATTCTAGATAAGAAAATGGCTGCTACCAGACTGATAATCTGGAGGACATCTAACATTAGCCTGGTTAAATCGTACTTTTTTTCTAATATAATATGGTACCTATTCGTGTGACATTAGTTTTTGCTAACTAAAAACGTCACTTTTACAAACACTAAAACAACTAATCATTGAGAAAAGAAGACCGTTCTATGGTTCAAATTAACCTTTGATGTGTATCATAGGGCACATAGAACGTATTTCACGCACACATATATAATACAAGTGGCTTCAAGGCGGCTTAGCGATGTAGCGATAGACACACCATCCGCTAAATCAGTGCAGTTTTTGCAATTCTCTTTATATGAATGTTTTTCTGTCATTGATCTTTGTTTGCATGTATGTGTATTTACGTTTTTTTGTTATTATTCTTTATTTATCAATGTAGGTTAGTTTCACATTCGCGACTCATGGACCTAGATGGGATCTAGTTGAAAATCAGTGCTAGACGTATGTTTGGCAACATACTAAACTAGGTTCCATTTTGGAGGTATCACGGGAAACGCATCTTTATTTTATCATTATTTTTGTGACATCTATTTGGTACTCATTATACATATATATTTTGATTTGTCTATATTAGTCACATAAGTTATAGGCATGTACTCGTATCTTGATCTCGAAAACCTACCAAATAAATCTTTTTTCTTTCTTTCTTTCTTTCTTTAATTTATTTTTATTGTTTCAACAGGCACTATTAGGGTACGGCGAAAATGTAAAATCCGCGCAATGGTTATGCGGTGGTTCAGTAGTTAGTGACAAGTTTATCTTAACTGCTGGACATTGTATAGGAGGTAACGCATTGTGAGTATTCTTCCTGTTTTAACACGCCTTTAGTAGCTCGGTACTTATCTACCAATGTATTAATAAATGTAACGAAATCTTTGAAAGTTGTTTTCACCCATTTGCAGTAGTCGGATTGATCTGAAATGCATACATATTAAGGACCGATGACAATGCAATTAATTTAAAAAAGTAGTCAAACTTTTCAAGCGTATTTTTGTTTTATTTTTATAATAATAATAATAAGCAGTGGTATGTAATGGATACAAAATTAGTTCTACTGAAACACAACCACGAATATTTAAACCGTCATGGCAAAGAAGACTCTAATACAAAATAGACAACTTCCGACGTGAAATAGCAAGATTAATAGAATACATGAAAGGTAACAGAAGCCATAAAATAAGTAAAGCCGTAGAATTAATTAAAAAGAAATACATAAAACATGCACAATACGAAAGAGATAACACACAATTAGAGCATTTCATGGACACACTAAAGCAAAAGTTAAATACAGCAGCTAGTAGACTAAAAAGATATCTCGAATGTACAGCCCGGAACACTCAAAACAAAAGGTTCATAAACACAGAAAAAGAATTTTACAGAAGTTTATCAACTACAGAATCGAATTCGTATACACCTACCAACATGCTACCAAATTCTGAAACTTTGCACCGATTTTGGTCCAATATCTGGACGAACCCAATTCAACACAATACAAATACCAAATGGATAGAAACTATTAACGAAACAACCAATAACATCCCCCTTAAGGAATTCGAAGAAATTTCTTTTGATACAATAACGTTATCAAACACACGCATAACTGGAAATCGCCTGGAACCGATAATATCCACAACTATTACAAAAAAAAGTACAGAAAATTCACCTGCATTCATCTTTTTTTAGTTAACCATTTAAACACATTTATACAATCACCTCACACAATGCCAACATACATCACACACGGCGTAACTTATATGCTACCAAAAGATAGCAAAACTGAAGACCCATCTAAATACCGCCCCATAACTTGTTTACAAACCATATAGGTATACAAAATTTTAACTTCTTGCTTAAGTCAAACAATCTATACTCACTTGTCCGAACACGATATACTTGCAGAACAACAAAAAGGCTGCCGAAAAGACAGCCAAGGATGCAAAGAACAACTCACCATAGATTCAGTAACAATAAATAACGCATTCAAAAATCAAAGAGATATCTGTACAATGTTCATAGATTACCGAAAGGCTTTCGACTCTGTCCCACATAGCTGGCTGTTACACATACTACAATTATATAAAATAAATCCCACCATTATTGAATTCTTGAAAACCTTCATGCAAATCTGGAAAACTATACTGAAACTTAAACACCATGACTCTTGTATAACTACTGAACCTATTAATGTTCAGCGTGGCATCTATCATGCAGGGCGATGCTCTAAGCCCACTCTGGTTCTGTTTAGCTCTCAATCCACTCTCAAAACTTCTTAATACCACTCAACTCGGATATAACCTAACAACAATAAACGAAAACTATTATCTTACTCATCTATTTACTTTACATGGACGATATAAAACTTTTTGCTAACAACACCGAAGAACTATTTTATTTAGCAGATATCACACAGCAGATTTCTAAGGATATTTGTATGGAGTTTGGTGTAGATAAGTGCAAAACTCTTTGCGTCAGCAAAGAGTTTTGCTACAATTACTACAATTACTGAACAACACGTGCTAGAAACAGGAGAGAATATTGAGCCAGTGGATGACCACAGCACATATAAATACCTAGGATTCAAGCAATCTCGAAAAATTCAGCAAAAAGATACTAAAATAGAACTCACAAAAAAATTTTAACTCCGCCTTAATCTTATTCTAAAAACACATCTTAACTCCAAAAACATAATCAAAGCTGTTAACACTTATGCCATACCCATACTCACCTACTCGTTTGGAATCATTAGCTGGTCACAAACAGAGTTAAAAGCTCTGCAACGAATAATAAACACACAAATGACTAAACACAGAAAACATCATCCTAAATCATGCATCGAGAGATTAACACTATCACGTCGTGAAGGAGGCAGAGGTCTAATTGACATTCAAAATTTACACAATAAACAAATAACTACACTAAGACACTATTTTCACACTAAATCTGAACACTCACCATTGCACAAACAAGTTATAGACATAGATCGCAAGCTCAAGCAGATCTGTCTTGTAAGTTAAGTGGTGTACACTTAACTTACAAGACAGATCTACACAAAATAACGAATCGGTGACCACGACAGAACAAAAAATTGGAAAATGGAGTAGCAAGTCTCTTCATGGAAAACACCGAACCGACCTAAACCAAAGATACGTCGACAAGGAAAAGTCGAACGAATGGCTTAAAAAAAGGGATCTGTTTCCAGAGACTGAAGGCTTTATACTAGCAATACAGGACCAAATTATACTCACCCGAAACTACAAAAAATTTATCATTAAAGATCCCAACCAAACATCAGATTTCTGTAGACACTGTAATTCAGCATCCGAAACAATACAACACATTACAAGCGCTTGCAGATCCTTAGTTCAGACTGATTATAAGCATCGACACGATCAAGTGGCAGCAATTGTACATAAACGTTTAGCTCACCAACATAAATTCATTACAAAGAAATCTCCATATTACAAATACAAACCAGACACAATACTAGAAAGTAGAAGCTGTAAAATATATTGGGATAGTACAATTATAACAGATAAAACGATACATTTTAATAGGCCTGATTTAACTGTAAATGACAAACTAAATAATACCATCTACATTATAGACATAGCTATCCCTAACACCCACAATCTTCAATCGACTATCTCTGAAAAACTTGCAAAATATCAAGATCTCGCTATAGAACTCAAAACTCAATGGAAAGCACACACTGTACACATAGTCGCCTGGCGGCCATGTTGGTGACGTCAGTACCGTTAGCAACGTTGCCCGACGCGTACGCGTATCGAGTTGTGAGCTTTAATACCTGCCACGATCGTTTTTATGGTTTTTATTGTTGTTTTTTTGTTATATTGTTGTGTTTGCTGCTTTTGTTGTTAAATTTGTTATTATTTTGTTTTGTTATCTTGTTGTGTTCGCTGCTTTTGTTGTTATTTTTTTGTTATTATTGTTTTGTTAAAATGAGTAGAAAAATAATTCACAGTCGAGCTCGTGAAATCATTATTTAAGTGGATGATTACTTTGAAAAAGATAAGGAGGACACTAAGTTACTACTTCGGAATGTAACTCGAATCATGAAAAATACATCAGACTCTAGTGAGGACGTAATGATGTCGAAGCAAACTGTAATAGAAATTTTAGACCACCTACAAAATGCAACCAAGGTCACACAGCGTGTAGTTAGTGCTACAGGAGTTGTTAAAAATACTGTGCCAAAGTTAAGGCGCGAAAAGGAAACTGCTACTGCTAGTGGCAGTAAAATCACAACGCCGATTAAAAATAAGAGGGGTAAAAAAGCGTTTCTTGACGAATTTGCGTTAACAGCGTTAAGAAATATTTTTAGTACAATGTACACATTTCGCAAAGAAATACCCACTATGCGTAAAATTATGGCTGCAATACAATACAAAAACAGGCGATTATCATGACCAGATGAATACTCAAAATTTCACGAAATGGTTACAAGAAAAGCTTATCCCCAATATACCACCGAACAGTATTGTTGTAATGGACAACGCCTCTTACCATAGTAAAGAGGAAGAAAGAACTCCCACCATGAGCTCAAAAAAACAAGTGATGGTTGAGTGGCTCCAAGCACATAACATTGAGTTCCCGGAATATTTCACAAAACCGGAATTATATTTCATAATAAAACATCACCAAACGCCGAAGAAATACATTATTGATAAATTATTGGCTGATCATGGCCACGAAGTTGTTAGATTGCCACCGTACAACTGTGACCTCAACCCCATAGAATATATTTGGAACCTCGTAAAACAAAGAGTTTCAGACAAGAATTTTGAACAATTAGAGAGTAAGATCGAATCTTTAACTTTAAAGGCTTTGCAATCAATCACTCCTGAAGATTGGAAAAAGGAGGTAGATCATGTGAAGAGGCTGGAAGAAGAATACTGGCGAAAAGATAGATTGGTCGACGCGACGAGTTATTTGTTATTAACACGGGAAATGATACTGATTCTGACGAGACATCAGACTCGGATACCTATTCTGAGTCTAATGTAAAGAAAGAAAGAAAGAAAGAAAATAAGTTTTATTTTTAACATGAACTTATGACTAAAACAATGTGATTTTTATATGAGCGAAGACTATAATAATATAAAGAATAATAAATGTATAAATATATAAAGAAGTACATGCTAAAAATCGGACCCAGCTCAGCTAACGCTGGTATAAAACCAGCACTGATCTTCCGCTGGACCGTGTTAACTAGTGACATTAGACATAAGCATTACATAAAATTTTATGACAATGCACAACATAATTCAAATAAACAACTAACCTAACAACAATAAAAACAACATACGTACACTTAGGATAATATAATAAGGATAACAAACAATCCGTAAAATAAAAGAAAAGGAGACATATTCATGACAAATATAATTACCTTTATAATTGAATTCTTAAAGTGCATCAAAATAAACTATAGTCTATGGTCAACACCAAGGTGACATTGATTTGACACTCCAGGTGCTCAAGTCCACTATTTTGGAACAATTGTCATACCGGCACAATACCGGCACGATACCGTTGCAATTGAAGTCAAATATCCGTAGTCTGCTATATGCCGTCATAACGGTCTTTCAATGGTAATAGAATTGTCGATCTCTTTTATCTATGCATTGAATTTTCGGTCTCTTTTATCTATGGATTGTGTTAGAATGGTATGTATGTGTTGCCGTTTTTAAAAAATGCGTTAGTTGAAGTGATTTCCGAAAAACTACTAATAAATTTAAACATTTAATCATGCTAGACTTCGTTTAAATATATTTGTACATACTATTTATTAGTATAAAAAGCAATGTGAAGTTTAGGAGATTAGTAAATTGCAATAAATTACAAAGAACAATTTCTAATATTTCTATCTATCTATTTTTTATTTATGGCAATCTGTCGACACAGGACAATTTAAAAATATTACTGTCAAATTCAAAATAGCAGACTACCGAAACATTTCAGTCATTGAATTGCAATTGTGAAGCAGTTGTGTACGAGACTAGCAATTTATGTCACTTTGACAATTGTAAGACAATGATGAAGTCGTTATGACGACACATTAATAGTAGACTACCAAAAACTTTACTATTGCACCATAATGGTACAATAATGGTACAGTTGTGACACCGTTGAAATACCCGACTCAGGGCCCTGGTGCTCAAGTCCACTATTTTGGAACAATTGTCATACCGGCACAATACCGGCACGATACCGTTGCAATTGAAGTCAAATATCCGTAGTCTGCTATATGCCGTCATAACGGTCTTTCAATGGTAATAGAATTGTCGATCTCTTTTATCTATGCATTGAATTTTCGGTCTCTTTTATCTATGGATTGTGTTAGAATGGTATGTATGTGTTGCCGTTTTTAAAAAATGCGTTAGTTGAAGTGATTTTCGAAAAACTACTAATAAATTTAAACATTTAATCATGCTAGACTTCGTTTAAATATATTTGTACATACTATTTATTAGTATAAAAAGCAATGTGAAGTTTAGGAGATTAGTAAATTGCAATAAATTACAAAGAACAATTTCTAATATTTCTATCTATCTATTTTTTATTTATGGCAATCTGTCGACACAGGACAATTTAAAAATATTACTGTCAAATTCAAAATAGCAGACTACCGAAACATTTCAGTCATTGAATTGCAATTGTGAAGCAGTTGTGTACGAGACTAGCAATTTATGTCACTTTGACAATTGTAAGACAATGATGAAGTCGTTATGACGACACATTAATAGTAGACTACCAAAAACTTTACTATTGCACCATAATGGTACAATAATGGTACAGTTGTGACACCGTTGAAATACCCGACTCAGGGCCCTGACATGTTGACACTGACGTATGCAGATCCCGCTATTCGCCAGTGTACAACACGTGATTTAATTCGTGCCGGCCAATGCCACATGCTTAGATGATGTAGATTATATTATTATGAGTGGTGTTGAAGAGTTAAGATTTTCAAAAATGTGATGAATGATGATGATGATGATTAAAAGTTAAACATTATTCAAACAAATAGTTTTAATTAAAAAAACATCAAATTACCTTTATAAATTTTTATTAATAGATGAGAATATTACATTTTGTTAGCTGTACTTTTTCTTTGCTGATGACGTCACAAGGGCGTTAATTTGACAAGGTTCCAGCGCATTACCAATTTGCGTGGCTTATAGTCTTGACATCCTTCACATGCCTACACATTCATTACAACTATTACAAAAAGCTACCATCTTAAATACATGCCGCATCACTCGTAAATTTCTAACGTCATCGTCTATTTCATCCACTTACACCATTTAGCATACCACGCTTGGTTTAATATACCCGTGTGGTGTGTAATCTACCTCTCAAAAAGAGAGAGACAAAGTATTTTCTATATTAATAATACAGCCATTTATTCGGAGCAATTACAATTACATGTTTGTCTTATACATAAATATGCTATGGACACTTTATATAATGTCCCTTAACTCGGTGTGCCCTACGGCAAAGGCCTCCTCCAACGCCTTCCACTGCATCCTGTCTCTCGCAAGTTGTTTTCAATTCATCTTCCCATCTCATCGTTTTCGGCCACGACTTCTGTTCCCTTCTCTTCCAGACCGTCACTTGTTTGCTCCACTTCTTTTGCTTGCAGCGGAGCAAGTGGCCAGTCCATCTCCATTTCAGCATGTCAATTCGTGATAGGATATCTGTAAACTTGGTTTTGCATCTGATATCAATGCTCCTAACTTTATCCATCAGTTTTAGCCCTAGTGTACTTCTTTCCATAGCTCTCTGACATTTCATCAACTTTTCTCTGTGTTTTTTGGTCAGAGCCCAAGTTTCGCATCCGTATGTGATGCAAGGCAGAATGCAGATGTCAAAAGTCTTCTTTTTAAGGTTTATTCCAAGTTCCTTGCTTTTCATAATTTCTCTTGTCGACTTTTTTGGACATTTGATCATTAGGGGATATAATTTCTCCATCAAAAAATTTATTTTACTAATTTTATTTCAGAGGACCTGTCAAGTATGTTGCCCTTGGTATCCTTAAGAGAACAGACCCTATAGAAAAATGGCAGATATATAATATTAAAAGAATCATTACACATCCGCAATATAATCCTCCAAGCAAATATCATGATATCGCCTTGTTGGAAGTCGATAATAGGTAAGTCACTCTCTCCAGCCGATCAACGTCTCATTGTTGGGCACAGGCCTCCTCAACTTTGGGAGGGATCTAGTGTACCGCGATAACCAGACGCGTTGGCATACCTATGCTTTGTTTATTAGTTCTCCGTCTCTCACAGATTCTCATAATAACTTAATCTAACTGGCTATTTCGTTGGTCTACTGATAATACCCGTTGACCGCAACTACGTACGAGTGCAATTTCGAAAATTTTCCTCTTTTTATTGCAATATTTTTCACTGATGCTTCGCTCCTATTGGTCGCAGCGTTATGATACATTATATATATGATATATTATATATATGATATATTATATATATATATGTTTGTCTTTTTCAGCTTATAGACTTCCTGAATAAATCGGACTAGTGATTTCTGAGATTAAACAAACATCTCATAGGCTTTTTAATATTAGTAATACCTAATAATAATAATCTTTATTATAACTACCGGAAATATATTCTGAGGGATGGTACAGCAGATATATGTCGGGCTTGTCACGGTCCTGGTGAATCCCTCAGACATATCGTTTCCGGCTGTTCACGTCTTGCTAACGGCGAGTACTTGCATAGGCATAACCAAGTAGCCAGGATAACACAACAACAAATTTCTCAGCGATACGGACTTGTGAGCGTAGGGGTACCGTACTACAGGTATGAACCTGATCCGGTTTTGGAAAATGGTCGTCACACTGTATTGGGATTGATCTATCATCACGGACAGGACTGTTGTTGCTAACAGACCTGATATCATCCTGATATCGTGGTGATAGATCGATCAGAGCGCCTCGCAGTGATAGTCGATATCACAGTTCCTCATGACGATAATTTCGTGAAAGCTGAAAAAGACAAACAAGAAAAATATTTGGACTTAGCCCACGAGATTGTCGACATGTGGGATGTGGACTCGGCTATCATTGTGCCGATAGTTGTTTCGGTAAACGGATTAATAGCCAAAAGTTTCAACCACCACCTGAAGAAACATGCGTTGAACGGTTGGATCAAGGGCCTGGTGCAGAAGGCGGCACTCCTCGGCACGGCACGCATTGTGAGGAGGTTCCTTTCTCTGGGGCCCTAACCACCGGTGGCTTGGTCCCTGTACCCGACACCGATGGGCCTCCGCGTAATTTTATATTTTTAAATGTATTTTATTTTGTAATTTTATATTTAAAAATGTAATTTTATAATGAGTTTAAATAAAGAATACCGAATTAATAATCTTTATTATATTATCTGTGGAAATACTAATATTATAAAGCCTATGAGATTGTTTATCTAATTTAGTATAAATTTTAATAGGAAAATTTAGTTATCATTGTCGAATTGTGTTATTGACACTATTTCTTTACTTTTTAGTTAAGTTTAGTTATGTATGTATGTCTGTGTGGCGACGCATAAAGAATATAATTATACAAGTACCACCGCCCCGTTTTCTTCACAGGGTGCTGTAAAAGCTATAGCAGCCATGTAAATTGTACATAGACATCATTCTATGTGAGAGATGGAAATCTCGAAAATAAATTCTATGCCAAGACTACTGGTCAGCGCGGTAAAGTAAACCATAATCTCTCCTACCAGGGGAGCTAGGATTTTAATGAGCTGGAGAGAATAGAGAGAGTGCACGTAGAATTGATAACAACCATTACCCATGCGAGAATAGCGGATACGTGGGCAGCAGATATATGGGCATATCTTACGAGCCGCAGGCGCTACTTACCAGATAATGCTGACTGTGATTGTCTCTTTACAGGATAAAATTCAGTCGTCTAGTATTACCAGCGTGTTTGAGCTTAGGAGATAGACCTGAAGGCCTTGCCAAAGCAACTGGCTGGGGTGCAATAGGTTATCGGAAAACTTTGGCAGATACTTTACAAGTTGTAAGTATAACATTCTCTCTCTCCAACTCAATAAGGTCCCTCCGTTGGACACGTCTTTAACTTTAGGGCAGAGGGATATTTAAATCATTACAGCCCCGGGCCATTTGATTTGACGCCCCGGGCCAATTTAATTAGCCGCTACTAATTAAAAATAAAGATAGAGAAAAATTTTAAACTTGAAGGTTTTCGCCATCTTTCTTAGGCTTGCCGCCCCGGGTCATTTCCCCTGTTGGCCCTAGGGTAAATACGTCTCAGCTTTGGGGGGGATGATGGTCTACTATGCCACTCTACCAAAGTGGAGAAGTACCTTGCCCAATTTTGATTCTATAACAACAAATACTTATACTTATACTATTTGACGGGCCTCGTGGTCTAGTGGTTCATATAACGGACTGCCAATCACGAGGTCTCGGGTTCGATTCCTGGTCAGGACAAATATTTGTGTGATGTTTTTAATTGTCATACAAATGTTTGTACTGCGTCTGGGTGTTTACTATGTATTATAAGTATGTATTTACAAAAGAAAAGTAGTATATGTATTATATCCGTATTCTGGTAAGTACCCATAACACAAGCATATAAAGCTTAGCTTGGGACCAGAGGACGTTGTGTGAAATGTCCATGAATATTTATTATTATTATTTATTTATTATTATTATCATTCTCTTCTCTTGCCCTTAACCCGATATTTGATGATAATAACGGTGCGGAACCCTTGGTGTGCGAGTACAACTTACACTTACCTAGTTTTTTAATTAATGATGTGTTGCTTTCCAGGTGAAACTAACCGAATATACAACAGAGGAATGTTCAGAGGCGTATCCAGCATATAGACTACTAGAACACGGTTATGATAACAGAACACAGTCCTGTTATGGTGATAGAGTTAAAGTTACTGATACATGCGAGGTAAAATTGTTTGTCTTTTTAGTGTTCCGTACCAAAAGATAAAACGAGTCCCTATTACAAAGGCTGTCCGTCTGTCACCAGGCTGTATCTTTGAAACGATGATAGCTAGAGAGCTGAAAATTTTACACTTTGTAGCTGTAAAGTTGTGTGAGAACTGAGTGTGAAGAGAACAGCGTTGTTTTGTGGCGTGTCGAGGTAACGCACACAAACAATGAAACGTAATTTCATTAGTCATGATCATGACAGTGTCCGTACACAATGAGTATGAGCATCGCTCTTATAACACCTTTTTCAGCGGGAACACGTCAACTCCTGTTGGCTTAATGCTTTAAATCAGATGACGTTATATTATGAACAATAAATATTGATCATCATTATACTCCTGCCCCTAATCTCATTATTTCTAGTATATTAGGATAACAATGGCACGTGTGCTAAGACAACCTTTTTTAAAATGTCACTTTTTTTTCAGGGTGACAGTGGCGGACCATTGCAAGTTAGTTCCGCACTTGGGACTTGCATTTATTTGATCATAGGAGTGACGTCATACGGCCGGCCTTGCGGTGTGATTGGTGGGGCTGGCATGTACACGAGGGTTTCATACTATGTGCCTTGGATTGAAAGTGTTGTGTGGCCTTAACATAAAATAAGTAGCCTTGGATTGGCCTTCTATAAAGAAAAACTACCAGAAAATCTGTCGTTATTGGCGTCGTTAGTTGGTTGTTTCTTTTTAATTCAACATATTTGTAGTGTTTTTCACATCGTCAATGGTGCAATACATCCTTTTCGTTACAACCAATTTCATTATTAAATGTAATAAAACTCAAATCTTTAATAAAATATCTATAACAATTTTTAATTAAACAATAACTAAAATCTTGACTCGTTTTCTTAACCTTTAGCCTAGAGTTGCAGATGATTTCTGCAACTTTGTCTTAATAAAAAACAAAATACTCTATATGTCCTTAAGTAAGCTTAAATCATGTTAGGAGGTTAGTGGCTGAGTCGTTTTCTTTCAGTGTTGATTCTTGTCGATTACATCTGAGATATGTGTAACAAGCACTTTTATTTTTTAGCCTGGCAATACTAGGCCAACAAGTGTCATTTTGTTTGACATTATAAAATCACTAAAAACTGACGTGGAGCGAGGTTATGTTTTAGATTAGAAAATGATGTTTTAGCATTAATTAATACAATAAATAAGTTTAGAATACATTTAAATATATAGAACAATACAAAATGATCGAGATAACGGATACACAAAGTAAGTAATGTGATTATTTCGTTGTAAAATTCATGATTTGTTATCAGTTTATTTCGTAAACAATAATACTTGATTTTATATTTATTTTATTAATTTAAGGAGTTAATATTATTTGTACTGGCTCTCTAGGAATCGACTTTTGTATTTTATAAACGATTATGTAATTTTATTGAGTATTTTCTTAGAATTTTAAGATTATGTCTTATGAGTAATTTCTATTGTAATACTCTAAAGATTTGTAATTAAGTACTTAAAATTGACACATAGACATGTATCTACTGTGCCCTAAATAGACATCAATGATACTATAAACTCGCTATATTAATTTCTATTACACTTAATTCTGTAAATTCAAATAAAGTTTATTTATTATAGTTCTTAGTTCTTTATTAATAACATTAGTAACGTTACATGTCATTTATAGGTAGTACATAATTATATACAATGCAATACATACAATAATAAAAATAAGACATAATAATTTAAAAATTCATAACAGTTAAAACTTACAATTAAAGATTAAATACCAATTAAAATTTAATAACAATTATAAATTAATATGAATTAACATTACAATAATCAAACCATAACATTTCATTTGTTTATTCGAAATAAATCATAATTATAAATAGTCTGTCTAAGAAGCCATTTTTTTAACAGAAGTTTAAATTGATTTCTTGTGGTGGCGCTTCTTATCTCCACCGGCAGTCTGTTATACGCGTTTGGAGCCATAACGTGCACCAGTTTTGACATTTTCGTCAGTTGATGAGGAAGTGCTCGCAGTTTATCCGCGCCGCTCATGCTATAATTGTATCCGTCCCCAATTCTTCCATACTCTTGTAGGTGATCCCTAGCATACAGAGCGGTTTGAAAGTATAATAAGGAGGGAAGAGTTAGTATTTTCATAGTCTGGAACAGGGGCTGCGCATCAGCGCAGCCCCTGTTCCTATATCAATATGCCGTGACTCTTTTGCATTCGAAAGACACGCTCCCAGTCGGCAGCGCGTCCCCAGAGCTCGATACCATATAGTAGCAGCGAGTGCACAGATGCAAAATAGCAGCTGCGGACCATGTCTTGCGGGAGAATAGCAGACACACGCCAGAGTGCAAAACTGGCGCGACCTATTTTTTCACTCAGTTTGTCGATGTGTCTTTCCCAAGTCAGTGCGCTATCAATTTGCAAGCCCAAAAAGTATATGTTTGTTATGTCCTATTATGTAGATACATTTTGAATTTTAAGAAAATTTACAGATATATGTATAACTTAACTACCAGCATAATATACGATATTATCAATCAAATCACTCACTTTTTGCAATTAAGCTCAGCTTGGAACTATGTTGTGTGAATTGTTCATGAACATTTCAATCATTTATTTTTAGAATAAACATTTGTTAAACTTTTTTTTAACAAATATCCTAAGTAACAAGTATTTACATAACTATATCCATTTGTCGCTCTTTTATATCAAAACTACAATACAGATACATATAACATATTTTTAGTTTGGTAAATATTTTATTTCATGAGCTACACCTATTTCCATATCTTTATTATGTCGATAACAGCTCCTATTATCCTTCAATGAGCATCTTTTTTACATTATGTATACATCAAGATCATAACAGAATCTGAGAAACAGATAGGAATGAAGCAAATGAATGAATGGGAAATAATAAAATGGTACTACTATAAATATTGTTTTGATATGCGTTTCAGAGATCGGAGTGGGTCTAGCCGGTTTTGGCATGACCTTCCTGTTCTTAGGAGTATTATTACTATTTGATAAAGGCTTACTAGCCATAGGGAATGTAAGTATAATGATTTTCATATATCTTTATTAACTTCATTTGTATCTATCTATCAAAGTATTATTCTATGTAAAGGAATCTTTGTAGGTAATTTCCACCCACTTACAATTAGTTGTATTGATCTAAAATATTGCACACATAATAATATTCAGGATCAATGGCAACAACTTGGAAAATGCGCCAACACACAAACTTCGTGATCTCGGATAATCTGACATTTAAAAAAACCACCCTCTCGAAAAATCTGTCACCCCAAAATCGCCACCTGCTTGAAAAATCCGACATCTCGCAAAATCCATCATCTTGGAACATCTGTTATATTTATTAAATATTTTTTGTTACAGATACTATTCATAAGTGGTTTAGGTTGTGTGATAGGTCTACAAAGAACATTACTATTCTTCTTTCAAAGACATAAACTGAAGGCTTCCCTTGCTTTCTTTGGTGGTATCACTATAGTACTGTTAGGATGGCCTATGATTGGTATGATAGCTGAAATGTACGGGTTTCTGCTGTTATTTAAGTAAGTATAACAAGGTGTTTGGAAATTTTACCATAATATGATAAGGTTAAACCGGACCCTTTTACTGGGACTTTGCCATCCGTTTGGCACCAGGCTGTATCTCTGGAATGGTGATAGCTAGACAGCTGAAGATTTCACAGTTTATGTATATCAGTTGATGCTTTAACAACAAATACTTCTCATCATCATCATTCCTCTGACCTTATTTTTATTTGAGGTCCCGCTATTAGGCGTTATTTCAGGTCAGTATCATGAATTATGATAATAAATAAATAAATATTTACGGACATTTCACACAATGTCCTCTGGTCCCAAGCTAAGCTTATATACTTGTGTTATGGGTACCAGAATACAGATATATATACTACATATACTACTTTTCTTTTGTAAATACATACTTATAATACATAGAAACACCTAGACACAGTATAAAACATTAAAAAAATATATATTGATACTTGTTTTTGGGGTTTTATATAAAAAAGAAACCCTCATAGTCTCTTTTATTATGATTTTAAAGTTTACGTACACTAGTACATAAGCTTTATAATCGCGAATAATCATAAAAAGCCTAATAATTTATTAAATTTTATTATCACCGCCATCTATTATGCAATAGTTACAAAACCCTCAGGCCCATGTTCAGATGACAACATTTTGACGCGCGTTTTCAAATCGCGCGACTAGACATCGTAGTATTTACATACAACCGATCACATGAGCGCGCGCTAACGCTCGTTAGCGAGCGTTGACGCGGCGCTCAGAGAAAAATTCTCTAGACGCAGGCAATCGCGCGTTGTCGCGCGCTTTGACATCTTGTAACATCTGTTGACTGTTCAGTTGAGCGCGCGATTACATCGCAATTGCACGTTTTCAGCATCAGAATCCTATAAAAATAAAATTTTAAAACGACCAACCCAATGTGTGCGTTTTCTTTTACCATATTTTTTTTATAATATAACCACAAAATAATAGCATCTTCCACGTCCATTTTCTAAGCTCTATCGATACAGACAGACGAGATCCTCGCAACGCACGTTAGCGCTTGTTATCTGAACTCTTTAAAAATTTGATCGCGCGTTGACCTGCGTTAACGCGCGTTACATGTGAACTTAGCCTTAATGGGCGAGTCTTTCTCGCTCTTGACGCTTTTCACTTTATTTTACTTTCATATCTTTTAAATTATGTGTAACATTTGACGGGCCTCGTGGTGGAGTGGTTTATATAACGGACTGCTGATCATGAGGTCTCGGGTTCGATTCCCGGTCAGGACAATCATTTGTGTGATGTTTTTAATTGTCATACAAATGTTTGTACTACGTCTGGGTGTTTACTATGTATTATAAGTATGTATTTACAAAAGAAAAGTAGTTTATGTATTATATCCGTATTCTGGTACCCATAACACAAGCATAATAAGCTTAGCTTGGGACCAGAGGATGTTATGTAAAATTTCTATGAATATTTATTTATTTATTTAAACATTTTGATATTTTACAGGGGTTTCTTACCAGCAGCTGTTAATTTCTTAAGAATGGTGCCAGTTTTAGGTTCTATGCTCAACCTTCCTATCATAAGAGGGGTAAGTATTTATTTGTATGCCAGTGGAGTTTAGAAACTAAAAAAAAATTATCGCGTATAGAATACAAATCCATCCATCCATCAACCTCTCTCCGGCCACTATTAGTCATAGCCCCAATAGAATGAACGGAATATAAATTGGATGGATTTATTGTAGACTTTTCCGTCTCTCACAGAGGATATTATGATCTGTGTACAATATCCCTTAAGCTGGATTTTACACCTTGGGAAGGAAACGTGTGATGACACTTCACACTTGATCTATTGGTCTGTCACTGACGACCTTTTGCTACCTCCTACATAAAAATTACAAACTTTTCATCTTCTTAGTCTCTATGTGAGCTTATAACTTCAAAACTACTTGACGGATTTTGATGAGGTTTTCTTTCTATAAACAGAGTGGTTCAAGAGGACTTTTTTTGTATATTTTGTTAAGGTTTGGTCTCTAAAGTCCACACATATGAAGTTGAAGGCAGAGGCTAGCTATTTATAGGTAGATACATCAGATTTTTTTTTCCAGGTTGTAGACAGAATAGCTGGTGACAACGGTCGTAACATGGTATGATAGTGCGTTTGAACAAAGACTATTAATTTGTTAATAATTATTAATAATTGAAAGTGTATGTGATTTGAATGTATGTGTCTGAATTGTAATATTTACTCATTTAATTCATAAATATTATAAATAGTGTGGTGTATTGTGGATTATTATGTGTATGAAATTATTACATACTGATGTAATTGAAAATGTATGTGTTATTTTATAATTATGTATGTATTTATTTATTTATGATATTTTTAATTTTTTTAAACTCCTACCTCCTTTATTTAGGAAGTAATTTTCTTTCGTACTTGTAATTTTAAAAAAATATTTCAGCGGATATTTTCCGATTTTTTGTGAATTTTTAATAAATTATTTATCATTTCCCTGCCCCTAACCCGTTCTTTCAATAAAAATTCTTCCTTTACAAATGTATTTATTGGAGTGTATTTTTTATAATTTACGGTTATTTACGATTAGCCGTGATTTTAGCCAATCAAAGCAGAATTAAGGTGTAATTAGTCACGATAAATGACAACAACACGATAACTGTCATGACATTTTTAAATGTGTGTCAAGCGTAAACTGCATAATTTGCGTAAAGGTAAAGGCACAGATTTGCAAAATTACCAATCACATTCCAAATAAGACGTGAAGTCTAAAAAATATGAATATGACGTGCTTCGTGGCGTAGTGGTTCATGTACTGGACTGCCGTTCACGAGGTCGCGGGTTCGATTCCCGCTTGGGACAATCATTTGTGTGGTATCCAAAAATGTCATACAAATGTTTGTACTACGTCTGGGTGTTTATAACTATGTATTATAAGTATGTATTTACAAACAAAAGAAAAGTAGTTTATGTATTCTATCCGTATTCTGGTACCCATAACACAAGCATAATAAGCTTAGCTTGGGACCAGAGGACGTTGTGTGAAACGGCCGTGAATATTTTAAATATAATATGATTTCTAAAAGAATTAAATGAGTATTGCCATAATAATTAAATTAGTTTAAAAAAATGTTTATCTTTTCTGAAAATTGAATACTTCTCAAAGGCCCATGGATATTAAAAAATACTTTTGTTTTTCTCACTGCCTTATTTGAATCTTACACAATGCATAAAGGTACATCTATGGTTTAGGTAAAATAAAAAATAATCCAGCCATTTTTATAACCTTAACCTTAAACTTGTGAATTAAATTATGTATTTTAAATAATATTAATGTCTTAAAATAAAAAATATAGATTTTACTGTGGTTATAGTATTTTTATTTCATTGTAGAAATTAGTTAACCCTAGTCACAGACCCTAGCATAGTATAGATATTTTTTATTTATGGCAACCCGCTATTTTTTTTAAATATATTTTGCTAGGCTCATGTATAAGGCCACGATTAGAGCTGACAGTATTAAACCAACAGGAGGTGTTACACATGCTGTTTTCTGTAACAAATATTATACAGCCGCGTCGGCGGGGTACCGAGGTAACGCATACAAGCACGATAACCTTATTTTATTGGTCGCTACGCACACCACAAAATCACCTCACGCTCATTAAGACACGACCCTGCCCATACACAATGAGTATGCGGGTATGAGCATTGTTTAACATCTGTTGGATTAATACTCTAAGGCTTAGGGATTCTTGATCATTCTAGAACATAGGATAAAATTTGACAGCTTTATAGAAGTTATATAAATAGACTGAAATAATAATTATACACAGTAATTATAAGCTTTTTTATTATTTATTTTATGGTGATGGCTGTGGGTGATGCGATATAAACAAGCATATTTTGTATTTATTTTACTTATTAGTATTTTCGTGGTTCTGTTCTGTACTTGTAATAAGCCAAAACCTCCGATATCTGAGCGTTTAGAGAATTCAAACCCCTTTTTTTTCTTCACAGGAGGAAGGCAAGTTGTGACCATGGGTACACACGAATTTAAAGGACATTCCATAAAAAAATAAAGATTATATTGTGAATGTTATTCTAATTTTATTTTTTGCAATGCCCTTTTTTATGTGTCTTTGAGTATAAGTATAACAATAACAGGAGAAGGTGCAAAAGCACGGTGTTTTTTGCCAAGTATAGTTACTGCCAACGTCAGTGGAATACCGATAACGCACACACTAGCGTAATTTCATCGCATAGCTACAGACGCACAGTATCGGTTTTTCGGTACACACTAGTCTACGCGCAAATTTTAAACACACTAGGAGTCGACACTGTACATCTAATATTATAAAGCCCAAGAGTTGATTGAATGCGCTAATTTCAGTAACCTCTGGTTCAAATTGAAAAAATATGCTTAGTTCAAAAACTAAAAAACACGCTAGAAAATCATGAATATTTTTTTAATATTATTGCATTGTCATCGGTCCTTAATATGTGTGCAAAATTTCAGATAAGTCCTATTACTGTAAGTGGGTGTACCTAAATCACTTTCGAAGATTCCGTTACATAGATTTATACATTGATTGATTGATTTATACATTGATAGATACATACCAAACATATAAAAGCGTGTTAAAAATTGTTTTAGTGTTGGTTAATACATTTATCGAGGAAGGCTATAGGAGATATAACATCACGCTTCGACCAATAGGATTTAGTTTAGAGTAGTTTAGAGGTGAAAAATATTGCAAAAATGGGGAAAATTTTCATGCATTTAAACCACCAGCGCCTCCTTCTAACTACGCTCATAAACAAAATTATCCCAAGAGAAATTAAACTATTATTTTGTCAAGAATATTACCTACGTCAAATCTGTAATCTACATTAAAAAACCAAGTCTTTATTTTTGTATGTACGACGTACGTCCATAAATGGGCTTATATTTTGCAAACTACGCACCGGATTTTGATGCGACTTTTAGATAAAGTAGTTCAAGACGATGGTTTTTTGTAAAATTTGTTAGGGTTTACTCTCCATTCCACGCGTACCAAGTTGCGGGCAACACCTAGTGGTTTAATGAATGTATGTTGATAAATGATCTCACATAAACTATGCTTAAATAGTAATCAAAGCAATATCGAAACGCATCTGTGTCCCAGTTCGTAGCAATCCCTTGTAATCTGTGGAACATCGATAATGGTGATGGCGGCGCGAACCTTAATGAGTGTTGCCATGTTGTGTAATTTCCCAATTTTTGTGGAAAAAAAAAATTCATTCTCAGATGTTTTATTAGTTGATTTCTAAACTATAAAAGGTTACAGTAGATGTTAAGCAACCATTTTCATACTAGTACAGTTCATAAACTTATTCCATTATTTTCAACTGTTTCTTTTATCTCTTATAAAATAGCCTAGAGTGGGCTAAGACATCTCTTAAAATTTAATATATGATATCCCCATAATATCGTAATAAAAGGCGACAAACTAGTTGATATTTTCGATGGTTCCGTATGTGAAATATTGACAGAGATTTTCATGCGTTGCCGTGTTCTCTTTGGCAGGTGTTTCGTAATTATAACTCATTTTAAAATTACTAATTAATAACAAGATATTTCGACTTATATTGGAATTCAAGAAATTGATATCAAAATGGAAAACATGTATTATTATTAAGATGGTAAGTGATTGGTTTAAATACCTACAATACTATCTATCTCTTCAAAGATATACAGAATGTTAACGCCAGTATTTAAAAAACGTCAAAGTACTAATCGTTGTCTTTCTTCGTCCACTGCTGGACATAGGCCTCTTTTATCCAATGGCCTCCCGCGGCTATGACGATATTGTTGCTTCACCTTGTCTAAGGCCGCTCAACCGCCCAACGCTACGTCTTAGTTATAATAATGTCCTAAAAATCTTCAAAATCCGTCGTTAATTTAGTAATTTTGATTATTTACTTGACATTACATAATTACTACACCTTTTTCTGTACCGACCGCAAGGACATAATAATTATTACAAGGTTACATTTTGCATTGATAAAATAATACAATAAAGATTGCGAAAAATCAATGGAGGAGTAGGCAACCCCGCCAGTTACCGCCCGTTCCCGGGCGACAATGGTTGTGTGTTGTTTCGTTCTAAGAATTTTTTACCGTATTAACGCACAGAAAAAATATCCCGCGTTATTATCACTCAGAAATTGTAAAATCCATGAATATAATTGAAGAAATTGTTTACCTATTGTGAAAAGTGACATTCTATATATAAAATTTAATTTAGCTGCGTTCAGGAACCTGCTGCTATTCAGACATTGTACCCGATTTAATATATGTATTTTATTATTTTGTGGATTGTGAAGTGATCAATGATTTTAAATGTAATTTTTGAATTAAATAGGTATCCTTGTAATTGATTTGTGATGTGCTAACTATATGTAAACGTAAGTATATTTCATTAATTAAATAATGTGTTTGTCGTAGACTAATTAATTGGCTCTATGTAATTTATTGTCTTTGCTATATTGTTTTTTTTAATCGCATGACATTTGTATTTTTTTGTTGAAATAAATGAAAATTCTGAAGCTTTTGTTTCTTTTTTTGCCAAAGAGGTTTTTTCAACACTATTTTATGTAATATTCTTCTAATATATAAAATTCCCGTGTCACAGTGTTTGTTACCGTACTCCTCCGAACCGGCTTGACCGATTTTTATGAAATTTTACATGCGTATTCAGTAGGTCTGAGAATCGGCCAACATCTATTTTTCAAGCCTTTTTTTTTAGTATGGCAAAACAACGTTTGCCGGGTAGTATTAAAATTACGGCCGAAAGAACGACAAAAGATGATCTGAAATACCTATTGTTGAAAAACATATTTGCGAAATTAAGCTGAATATATCAGATCAAATAGTAGTAGGTAGTTGACGTTTTTCAACAGCTTTTTCGCCATTGCACCTTCCAGTCCTTCGTCGTTTAGACCCAAAACTATACACACCGGCACAATTAGCGGAACACAAAAAAAGCAGGATTTTAAAATCTTTTACTTGAGGAACTGGCCAGTTATGATATTTTTTTAATTTATTGTCAAATCTGAAAATTGAAAATTAGATGGCATACACTTTTTTCATTCATTTGTTTTATTTTCCCGAACAATACGTTTTGTCAACTTGTTCGAGTAATAACTACGTAATTGTAATTTTTTTTAAAAATTGCAGTTAATGGTTTTTTATAAATTTGTTATTCTATAGGCAATTTTGTTTATTAAAAGCTCTTTATTATGCCTGACTTAACATCACTAGAAATCATTAGGGCTGATGAAATGAGAAGAAATGGCCATACCTACAGATCGATTGCCTCAAGGATTCGTCGATCAGTATCAACGATTCATCGCAGCATCCAGCGGTACAGATCGTCTAATTCTCTTGTGAGGAGGAGGGGTCAAGGTAGAAAAAGATGTACATCGAGGCGAGATGACAGTTTTTTACAACTTGGAGTTCGTAGGAATACGCGATTAACGGCTGTACAAGCTCGAAATGAACTGGAAGACGTTCGAGGAGTACGAGTAAGTGAGCGTACAGTTCGCAGGAGATTTGAAGAAGTTGGTTTAGGGTCGTATATACCTGCCAAAGGCCCAAAATTTGAGAGACGTCACCGCGTAAACCGATTAAGCTATGTGCGAGGACATAGTCATTGGGATTTGAACGAATGGCAGCAGGTTCTCTTTACTGATGAGTGCAGAGTTCTTTTAAAACAGATCGATGGGAGACAGCGAATATGGAGACGCAAAGGAGAACGCCACATACAGTCTATTTTTGAACACACAGTGGCTTATGGTGGCGGCTCGATTATGGTTTGGGGAGGGATATGTTTGGGAGCTCGCACGGAGTTAGTGATAGTCACAGGAGGGACCATGACAGCAGTTCGATACATCAAATTCCCAGCAAATTCCCCCGATATAAATCTGATAGAGCATGTCTGGGACTTGCTAAAAAGAAGGGTTAAATCCAGAATGCCACCCCCCAACAATCTGAATGAACTTGGAAACGCATTACTTGAGAAAATCATCGATAACATAATCTGTAGCATGCCTAGACGAATGGAAACCGTAATCAGAGCAAGAGGGGGAAACACTCGTAATTAATTTTTCTTTAATTTTATTGTTAATTCATTTAATGCTTACTTTTTTTTATTTTTTGTGATGGTTCATAATCATCAAAAAAATTCACTTATTTCAAATTTCTTTATTTTTCAATAAAAAATAACGAAGAATTTTCAAAGTCGTTGTTAAACGATGTTAATCAATTTGTTATTTTGTGTCTAATTACATTTTCGTCAAATATATGCGTTATTACCTCATAGTCTCACTTTTTTTTCTGTTCCGCTAATTGTGCCGGTGTGTATATAATTTGATAATTATTATAGAGGTAATATGTTATTAAGTATATTTTGATGTTTTGCTTCTTTTGGCGTATTACGAATAAATGGTGATAGGAATTTTTTATGATGGCGCACACTACATTCCTTGGGCGGAGTGTGGTGACATCCCAACATGTATTGTCACTGTCCCAATATTTATTAGGTGACCTCTCATTTTAAGTTTTAAACATTTAGACTAGAAGAAAGGAGGAATATCACAGTATATTAAAAAGTGTCCGCTGAAAGGCAGCAAATTAAGGTGGCGCGTAGCAAGTGTAAGAATTTTAAAAAGAGCGCCACAAATTATTAGAAAGGAAAGAAAAACTTCCGCTTTGTTACAGCGCAGTTTTTTAAATTATTATATTGTATAGACAAACATGAGTATGAAATTAATTTATATTAATTATCTTCTGGACACATCTATTGGCCAACCTTAGAGTTTAGGTTTCGATGGCCTCTACCGAAATAAGATTGCTAGATTGAACAAAAACTGTTGATGCAGTTATAAACCTGATACATTTTACCATCTTTTTCGATCGTATTGTTTTAAATTTGAATTCAGAATACCATACGACATGGAGCTACGCCTAACAAGTCGGATATGCGCCTTGTTAAAGGCAATTGATTTTTGAATAAAAAACATGTTTTATCAAATAAATGTTTAATTTAATAACGCATGTTGCCTCCACAGCATCTACCACAGCTCTCATACGATCAGGCATAGAGTTTATCAACCGCTCTATGAAATTTTGAGGGATCATCTCCCATTCCTCTTCTATCGCAGTTTTCAACTCCTGTATCGTCTGGGCAACTGGCTGACGAGCCCTAACACGTCTTTTTAGCTCGTCCCACATGTGCTCAATGGGGTTCATGTCTGGGCTTCTGGCTGGTCAGTCCATAACTGTGATGTTCACATCTCGAAGATATTCCCTGACGATGCCGGCCGCATGAGCTCTTGCATTATCATGCATAAAAAGGAAATTTGGGCCCACATAGTCCGCGTATGGTATCACGTGAGGTTCTAAGCACTCACGAATGTACCTTTCAGCATTTAATGTTGGCAGCCGTGGTCCTGTAACAACCTCAAGTTGAGTTTTGCCGCTCGCGGATATACCGCCCCAGACAGTCCATGAGCCACCGCCATAAGCAACCCTCTCTTCAAAGCAGCATTGTGCGAAACGCTCTCCCTTACGTCGGTAGACCTTCTTCCTTCCATCATTGCCATGTAACACAATTTTAGACTCATCAGAAAAAAGTACACGGCTCCAATCTTGCTGTGTCCAATTTAAATGACTGCGTGCGAAATGAAGGCGCGCTGTTCGGTGGGCTCGCGTTAGTTTGGGCCCATTAGCTGGCTTGTGTGGTACCATATCGCGTTCTTTTAACCTTCTCCGAACAGTTCGAGCGCTCACAGATACTCCGTGGAAGTCGCGAAGTTGGTTTTGTATCTCAATGGAGGTAAGGTGACGATTTCTCAAGCTGGTCGTCACGATGAATCGATCCTGCCTTTCAGTTGTGACCCGAGATCGTGGCCTTCCTTGGCGACGAACAAAGCCGCCAGTCTCTAGGTACCTCCGATAAACATTTCGGACCGCAGATCGACTTAAATTAAGTTGAGCACTCACGTTTCTTTGGCTGTGTCCGGCCTGAATAAGTGCCACAGCTTGGGCAGCGACTTCAGGTGAAGTATCCATAGATTATTGATAGAACCTCACCTTAATGTTAAGAATAAGTAATGTTTATTGCAAAACCAAAGATATCAATCACTTTTTCAAGAATTAAATCCAAGTAAACCAATAAAACCAAGTTTTCTTAGTATTCGATTGTTTGATATCAACAAACAGGCTCCAAATTGTCTTTTGTTTCTTTAAATTCTGTGTTCGAAATTCAAAAAAAGACTATTGAATGAAATTGTGAATGTGCCAGGTTCAAAACTGCATAAAAACTTTTTGCTCGACCTAATATAAAATTTTTGCTAGGACCAAACGAAACTGAAAATACAAGGTGGGCCAATAGATGTGTCCAGAAGTGTATTATAATTATACGGTGTTTTTAAGTACCCCAAATATTTGTAAATAGCAAATAGAAAATAGTACTAAAGAATTACCGCAACAGTAGCACACCACTCTGCTTATAACTCCTACATTCATATCATTTCCACTTGCTACACTAGCGCTATTTCGGTGAGTGTTATTTGCTGTTTACAAATGGACACTTTTTGAACTGATCCCCCTTACAAGATATTCCTCCTTTCTTCTAGTCTCCATGGTTTTAAAGACAGAGAATATTGGTAGCTATAGCCATTACATTTAAATCGGTTAAGTACGAGTTGGGCTTGATTACGAAGCGTTCTATGCTGTTATTATCATTATATATTCGTCAAATTGATCCCAAACAAAGTTACCTCAAACAATATGGGATAAGAGCAGGAAGATGACGATGGTGAATAATTGTTGTAGTAACATCAACTGATATACACAAACTGTGAAATTTTCAGCACTAGCTGTCACTGTTCTAGAGATACACGATGGTGACAGACTGACGAGCAGACAGACAGCGAAGTCTCAGTAATAGGATCCCGTTTTACCTATTGGTACGGAAAGGTACCAAATTGTTTAAAAACACTCATAACCCAACTGGCAGTAGGTGCACTGGATGTCGAAGAGTGCAAATGATCTTTAGTTTTCCTAAGCACTAGTTAGAGAGTGCCAAAACTATGCTGTTAAAGATCCGTGGCAAATTTACCCCATTGAAAGTCAGCGCCTGGGTCCCATTTGATTTAGCGCCCCACAAATTAATGGAGTATGAGCAAAACATTAAAAGACAAGGCTTACGCCGCCCTCGTTACCGTTCCGAGCTACGGCCCATATCGCCATTGGCAAATACGCCACTACCCTGCATCTAATAGTTGTAAAGAAGCTGAACCATAATGTTGGGAGTTGAGGTTCTCTTCTGATCGGAGATACTTTTCGACTAAAGGCCCGTGATATTTTGCCAATTTCCCACCCTGATGACTAATGCCTTCAGGCAGTAGATATAGAACAGTTTACTGCCGTAGCAGAGATATGCTAGAGATGGTACCATATTATACGTATTTCATGTACTTTTAGCTATCAAAAACGACTTAGAGCTATCAGAACATATATTTCCAGGCTTAATACCCCTAGTGTTTCACCGATTTAAGTGATGTGATGAATGCTTGTCTGACAGGAAGCCTACAGGATAATGTGGGTCAAAATAAGGGGGAAACTTCGATTGTAAATAAAAAGCAAACCCATAACTTTTTGCCATAGGGTAGGGAAAAATCTTCAAACTCTTATAGTCATGTTTCATGAAAATATAGTTTTTGCACTAACTATACGCTAACCTGCGCTAACTTAAATAAGTACGAAATAGTTTGTCATTTAGTTTGACCTTTAGGACAATTTATGTCGCTTTTATTCGGTCTAGTAACTTCAGACCTCCAGGGCGCGAGTTAGTTTGCTTTTGACGGGCTTTTTATGGCATGTGTGCGTGCTGTCTTAAATTCTTAAACAAAAGAGTGAAGTAACCAATTTGTCTGTACTTCTTAACGAGTAGTAAAAAATTTCAAAAGATCCAAAAGTAAACTGCATGCTATTAATCGCCACAGCATGCAATTTTAGTTTAGTTCAGGCTATGCTCGGTGTTTCTTTAAGTGACGTAATCGAAATAAGGTGACTTGCTAGCAACATAATTATGGTATCGGCCAAGCCAAAGGATTAGCATGAAGAAGCTTTAGGCTAGTTAGGTTTGCGTGATAAAACAACGGCAGCCGTTGTGCAAAAGTATTTGCGTGGCTACCGTACCGGAAAACGCAGCTCATGTTGAGGGCCCTCGATAAGATGAGTGATGATATTAACAATTTGTTGTTGTATTCGTCTTGGGAGATCCATGATTAGCTGTGGACGGAGAAAAGTTATATGCAAAGGTGAAATGAAATGGATGACAGAAGAATATATGCTTATGGAACTAAACTAAAACATAGGTGATGAAAGTGGCACCAATTCTACATGCGCAACTAAAAACTAAAAAATTCCAATTGATAATGTCAATAACACAATTCAGCAATGTTCATCAATGTAGTTGTTTTCATTTTATCCAAGTTAGGATACATTTTTGACGCATCGGAATTGGCCTCAGAGTCAGAATTTTTAAATATTTGATCTACGTATTTACCAAAAAAATGTTCAGAGCAGAATAGGGACATAACATAGAAATTTCATTTGAGAAAATTCAATTACCCCAATTGTCCTTGAAACATTATAGCTGGCGATTTCTTATCTTAATTTGAAGTTGCTACTTTTTGTCAATTAGACCTATACGATAACTGCAAACCATAATTAACTTGAGTCATATTTTCGACTCCATTCCACTCACATTCACACACACATTCCAATGACGTATAGAACAGCTGTTAGCACCAGCAAAAGCGGAAGCACGCCATTTTCCCATTTCCGTACTCCAACGCGGTACACGATCGATTTGTAATTTCGCTAGTGTACCTATGCATAGAACTATGAAAAGGTAGTTTATTGGAATTTTAAAATGGCAAAACTGGAGCAAATTTAAATTATGAACAAAATTTTGGTGTACGTTACTGAAAGGTAGAACGGGATCTCATTAAGGTCATAGCTCATTAGAGCCACCCGGCACCCACTCCGCACCGCCTGGCCTCGTGCGGTTAGTATTCTTGATATGGATTTGTATGGGTATGCGCTCACTACATCAACTCCGTAGGGTCACCGGGTCGCCTCTGTCGTAAGACTTCCACGCGCGGCCAGCGGGTGGAACACTCGGTAACAACTCGCTGCTCGCATGCTTGCCTTGCGCTGACTGCGCATCGCCAACGCGCGGGTCCGCACCCTCCCTTCATACCCAGCCTTTCTTTTAAACAAGTTGGACGTATCGTTTTTGCTTACAAAATGACGATGATGTAGACGTAGTGCCAATTGTTAACAGACCACACGAAAATTCCTGGACTAACCGGTCTCCAGTCGGAGACCACGCGGCGTCCTCCAGCGGCCAGCGTGGGGTCCATTGGTTGACCGCGCGATGATTATTGGTGGTGATAACACGGTGTCCACCCGTGGACCACCTGTCGACAACGAGTGGACACCGTGTGATGAGGCGGTGGTGGGTGGGTACCGGGTGGCTATAATGAGCTATGACCTTTACTGATAATAAGCTTACATGCTTGTGTTCAAACATTTGTATGACAATTATAAATATCACACAAATGATTGCGATGAATCGAATTCGCGATCTCGTGAATGGCAGTCTATTACACAAACCACTAGACCACTAAGCCGAATATTATTGCCAGTACAAAAATTTTTAATGGCCATCATATACATTCCATGACAGCACACATTAGTGTTTAGTCTACACAGGTGCTTAATGATCGTTATAAATATTTAATTTGAGGTAATTGTGCGATCCCGCCATATGCAACATAGCCTAGTCTGTGCTATCAAAATCACCTGTGAGTTCTTTTACAACAAGCAATAATCACACTATTAAAATAGAAAAAGAAATACATCTTTTACCTACATTAACCTATTATTTTAATATTATTATGTCCGTATGGTGACGAGCTAAGAATACAAGTGTCAACATCCCATTTTTCCTGTGTAAAAGCCAGCTCAAGGATATTGTACATGGATAACATCCTCTAGTTATGAGAGACGGAAAACTTGATAACAAATCGTGTGGCAAGCAAGCAAGGTGGTCAGCGCGGCATAGTAAACCGTAATCCATCCAATAGTAGAGGGAGTCCGTTTCCAACAGAGCAGGGGTTCGAATTTAATTTTGCCGTTATAATTTATTTTTAATTATGTAACATTACGGGTAGGAATCATATTTAATGTTTAATGGCATAAATTATTACCTATATTCTTTTGATTGTTTATTTGAACAATGTTAACGTAAAAAATAATGGAATAAAGGCAGAAAAATGATGGTGATGAGTGTTTGTATCAGGTTGAACTATAGCTGTGCCATTAGCATTTGTGTATCATAGTCACACACACATAGATACATTTTCACGCACACATAGATATGTACGGCTTCAAGCCGACTGAGTGATGTAGCCATAGACACTACATCTGGTAAATCTGTGTCTCTAGCTATTACCTTTCCAGATGTACAGCCTGATGCTAGATAGACGGACATCAAAGTCTCAGTAATAGAGACCTAATTTACCTTTTGGTACGGAACCCTACAAACACAGATCTCCCTTATCTATCAACGAGTAAAAAAAATATATTATTAGACATCAAGTGCTAGCGTAATGTCTGCAATACTTGAGATTACATTTTACAGAACACCACTGATAGATTCCGCACGCAGCGCCACTAATGCATGTCAAACGTATATATGTGCTATTCTCGCTTATGTAATGTTTGAGAACTCTGTGTTACTACGACCTACGACCAATGAAAATGCATTATTACATACACCGCAACAACACCCGCCTTCCTACAATGTTAGGGCGTTTAGTTGCTAACTAGTCTTGTGATGCGGTATCTATTGCGTGATCTGTGTTACATTCTAATTACAAACTAGGTAGCTAAGGCCATTGATCAAGGATATTTATTGGTCTATCTATGGTAAGGCCCGCGGTATCAACAACGTTCAGAATTAGGTAGGTAGTGCGTTGCTCCTTAGCAATTAGCGTGACACAAAACTGAAAATCATAATGAAAACAATCAAAGTAAACTAATTAGGAAATTGCAATAAAGCAATACTCTTTAGCTAATAATGATAACAATCAGTCAAATCGGAGCGTAAAATCTGACAGGAAATTAAAAAACTAAATTAAATGAAAAGCTGGCTAATTTCAAATTTAGAACGTGATGTTAAAATTATTTTATAGCTGGCCAGTCTCGTCCCTTGAATGAAAATTCTATCCTACAGTTTTATAGCCTTTGCGTTCATTTCTAAGAAAAAAGATTTAGATTTACTTTTTTCTTACTTTTTATTTTTTGCATTTGGGATAAAGGAGTGACATTGGTGACGGACATAGTGACATTCGCAAATATTTTTTTAAACGAAAGTGAACTAGAAATATATTCGTTTAAAAAAAAAATTTGCAAATCATTATATTTTATACATAACTTTTCTTTGATGTTCGCACGGCTTTTGTTTAATTTTAATTTGTTTATTTTGTTTTTGAAGTGTAGTAAATATGGCGCGTCTTTATGACAGAGATTGTTTCGTTCAGAAAGCTTTTGCACAGCCTTAGAGCATTAATTCTACAGGAGTTGACATTGTAAGGCCCCCGCTGTAAAAGGTACGTAAGCAATGCACCGTACTAAACAATGTACTTATTGTGTACCGACAGTGTCGTCTCTGTGTGTGAGAGGTGATTTTGAGCGGGACCCGCGTAGCGACCAATAAAATTACGCTATAGTGTTGGTGTCCTTTACCTCAGCACAGTATATTTGTCTAAGAAAACAGCGTGTCAACAACTAAGCAAAGAGCGCTTATTGTAGGGATACATATATCACCATTTTCTTCAACGTGATATCTCAATTAAAGAAATAAAAAACTTAAAATATGCTTAACTGGCTTCATTTTCGTCATCAAAAAAAGAAAAATACACACTCACAACTTCTAGGCTCCTAGTTCCTGTAGTTTCTACCTCTCTCTCTTCAGCCCATTAACGTCCCCTGATGAGCACCGGCTTCCTCCGTTTTGGGAGGAATTATGGTCTATCTGCCTGTGACGTTTGCAAATAGGACTCTTTCTCTAGTTAGACTAATTCCATGGTACAATTCTTAAAAAAACGAATAGTGGTCGAATTACAAACACGCGGCTATCACAAACCTAAGAAAATAGTGGAAACAATTTTCTTAAACGTGTATAAATATTTTTAAAACGTAATAAATACGACAAACTCCCGTTTTGGCCGCGTGCCATACAAAAGAGTCCGCATATTAATTTACTTCATGTAAAGAGGTTTTAACAGTTTTGGCGGGAATTTAACAAGTATAATCTGTGCTTGTTGTTTTGGAGGGATCGTGCCAAATATGTTTAAAATATATGAACCAGATGAAAAACATGACTGTAGGGACACTATTACTATATTAAATATATTGAGTCGCAAATAAACGCCATGCAAGTCCGGACGTATTTCATTTTATCCTCTAACCGACGCACCACGACATTTACACCTAAATGACTGATAATTATTGTAATAAATTATAGGTACGTCGTTCGTCATTAATGTCATTATTTATTGTGTTTATTTTGACATGTTTTTTGCAGAGCACCTAAAAATTGCCGCAAGAAATACCGACCGCATGTCACTGTCATCACACGCTCACCCCTAGGGCTTAAGTCTGCTATTCAATATTCAATGGTGTCACAATGTAAGTTCAATTGAATGGTATTATTTGTTACAAAAAATTAACAGTAGACTACCAAAGTTGATAAAATTCGCTATTGATATATGATTGATTAGTGGCGCATTTTATCAACTTTGTTAGTGTACTGTTAATTTTTTGTGGTGATAATGGTGTCATTGAACTATCATTGTGACACAATTCATTAGCAGACTTGGCCCCAGGTCCCATGGGGGTAGCGAGAAACTATAGAACATCATCTGCTACGATCTAAACACACTTTCTTCATTCATCGACTGTATCTATCTACATAATATAAATTGCTCAGTTCAAAAACTAAAAAAACGCATAAAAATCCTGAATATTTTTTTTAATTATTACATTTTCATCGGTCCTTAATATGTGTGATTTCAGATTAATCGACTTTTGCAAGTAGGTAAAAACTGCTTGTAAATATTCCGTTACATACGAGTAGATTAATACATTGATAGATAGGTAACAAGCTAATAAAAGCGTGTTGATTATGGTATGAGTTTCCACTCGATGCCTTTTACTGTTGTTGAGAAAGTTTGACAGATGGAAAGACAGAAAAAGACGGACAGACACCGGTGTGAGACTACAAGGGTTCATTTTTGTACGAAACCCTAAAAATAAGAATTGCTTAACCCATTTCTTTAAATATTTAAGTAAAAAAGAATACTTAGAAACAAACAATTGACTATACTACCTGAGCTAATAATTTATTTAAGTTTTAATTTTGTTTAGACGTGCAGACTTCTATATTATGAATGGAACAGCCACAGTTTTAAGAGAGATGCATTAATATCACTAGATTGTATTCATAATATTCATATGCACATATGGTCATGGATAAGGGTTCAAGTCCCTTTTCCTTCCCATAATCCCAGGGTGCAATATCATTTAATATATATTTAATATGATATTGCACCCTGGGATTATGGATATTGCACACAGATAACATTCGCTCTCCTATTGGTCGAAGCGTGGTCTCCGACCTTTAGCCTTCCTGGACAAATATACTATCAGACACTGAAAGAAATTTTTCGAATCGGATCAGCAGTTACTAAGATAAGTGCGTTCAAACAAACAAACTCTTCAGTTTTATAATGTTTGTATAGATTGTATAAAGTATAGCTATCGGAATGGAACCTTTGTAAGCAAATCCAACTCGTACAATACCGGTTTTTTTTAAATATCTATATCTCGGTTGTTGCCCGCGACTCCGTACACGTGGAGTTTATAAGTACAAATTTCCTCTTTTTTTGCAACATTTTTCACTAATCCTGTGCTCCTATTGGTATTAGTGCTCCTTTGTCGCAGCGTGGTGATCTTATAAAGCCTATCTATAGCCTTCCTGAACAAATATACTATCCGACACTAAAAGAATTTTTTCGAATCGGACCTGCAGCGGTTACTAAGTGCGTTTAAAAAACTAACTCTTCAGTTTTATAATGTTATTATAGATATACATATAGATACATATGTGCCTATCCTTTCTACACTAACAGGCGTGAAGACAAATAAATAGAATTGAAATAAAAAGTAATGCGTCGACCTTGTGTAACTAAAATAAACAACTAAATGAGTTCGCGTATTTTCTGAGTGGAGATCGCCATTTTATTATTGTTGTGTTGTATTTTAGGTTTTAGGATTCCATACCGTAAGGTAAAACCCTATTACTGAGATTTCACCGTCTATCTGTTAATCACCAGGCATAAAAAGTGATAGGTAGAGTTGAAATGTTCACAGATATGTATATCTGTTGAAGCTATAGAAACAAATATTTATATAAATATTTATTAACATCATTATTTTGCCCTTATCCCGTAATTTGGAATCGTCATTATAACGAATATAAATTATTATGATAATAACGATACGGAACCATTCATGTACGAGTCAGCTCTCTGGCTAACACCGTTTCAGAGATAAAGCCCAAGACAGACGGACAGCAAAGTTTCAGCCATAGGGTCCCGTTTTACCTTTTGGTACGAAACTCTAAAAACGAGTTGCATACGCCTTTTAAGAGGATACCAAAATAGCTTCGTGCATTTTTCTATGTACGAAGTTTTCATTGTTTCTTTAGATTGAATGGCTAGAGCTCTAATTTTTAAGTATATGTTTTTTCAGTATATGATCTAGGATCGCATAAACTCAGAAACGCGATTGAAAAATGTTTTCTCGATAGAATATCTTAGCGAAACAACCTCTCTCATTTTTTATTTTTTTCATTTGTCGGTCTATTATCGCGTATTAACTAATGAAATAACTTTAAAAACATAAGTAACTATTATATATAGAAACACGTAAATCAGAATTAAAATATATTTAGTAGATTTTGAGTAAATAGGAAAAGTATCCCTAATTCTTCATTTTCTGTGCCTACTGGCTGTGTTAATATGTACGTGTCGGCGATGATATACGATAATATTGATGTAGGCCCTTAAATAGCTCATAAAAAGCTCGTAATGATGTAGGATAACTTTTAAATTCGGACCGCCATTTGTTTTTATTTCCCGCCAAACATGATGGCCGCTGTTTTTACATTTTTAAGGTTTCATTTGTTCGCTAATGATGTTGTTGTACTTGTTGTAACTGAAATTTTGTTGTTTGAAAAGGTTTTATTTTCTTATTTAGTATTTACTGTGATTACATCTACAAGCGTGTTGGTATAGTTTATTTTCGAGCTTTTTCGTCTATTATCACGGAGTGGTGACACTTTTAATGTTTATCCATCACACGGATATTTTCTGCGGGAGATATAATCTGACTAGTTGTTGCCTACGACCTACGACTTCAGTTTTCATTGATGCTTCACTGCTATAATTGGTTGCAGCGTGATGTTACATAGCCTCTGATAAATGTACTATCCAACACTGAAAGAATTTTTCGGTACCAGTGGTTGCTGAGATTAGCGCGTTCGAACAAAGGGCCAAACTCTTCAACTTTATAATATCAGTATAGATGTGCCCAGGGCCTCTAGTAGGTACGTAAAATGCGGCTCTGCTCAGAAGCAGAAGGCTACATTATCTTTCTAGGCCTTAGATTATCAGGCCTTAGAGTATCAGGCCTCAGTGTAGCCGTACGGTAGGTCGTCCTATACCAAATCCTATTGGATAAATGCTCTAAGGTCTGCGCCTACTAAAGTTTTCATTTTCCTATTTTCGTAGAATCCTGAAAACACAGAATAGATATGCTCAAATTAATTAACAGTAACAAACAATGGAACCATGTCAAAAAGCTTTTAACTCTTTTTACAAGGCACGGTGTTTGTGTTTACCGATTGTCATTAGTTTGACAGGGTTGCTCGAATCAAACGCGAACAAATGTTTACACAAACACCTATACTTGCTTTGTAATAGCTTATTTGAAGGGTACAGGGGCAAAACAAGGAATGTCACAAAAATTCAAATATTAAATGAAGTATAGCAACACTTAGGTTTTCGCACGTATTTTTATGTAGCAGTAAGTAAAAAGTGTAAAACCAATCATAGTCGTTCATATCTTCAACCTTTCAAAACCAGGTACAGGTGCATAAGTGGGACTGTCCCTAGTGGAACGGAACGTAACACGGAATGTCCAACTGTCATGTCAGATAAAGAGAGGTCATGTTTCGTTGTTGTGTTTGCTTAGCCGGTGTAGTTTTGTTTTGCATTTTTCTGTCGATTTGTGTAAAAAATGATTGAAAGTGATGAAGAAATGAATCAACATTTAATAAAAGAAACAAACAAAAAACGGTCAAGTGCGAGTCGGACTCGCGCACGAAGGGTTCCGTACCATTATCTATGCAACATAAGGCAACGTTATTAGTATCGAGCAAGAAACGGTAAAAAAATCATGTTTGTTGTATGGGAGGCCCCCCTTAAATATTTATTTTATTTTATTTTTAGTATTTGTTGTTATAGCGGCAATAGAAATACATCATCTGAGAAAATTTCAACTGTCTAGCTATCACCGTTCTTGAGATACAGCCTGGTGACAGACGGACGGACGGACGGACAGCGAAGTCTCAGTAATAGGGTCCCGTTTTTACCCTTTGGGTACGGAACCCTAAAAAAGAAAAAAACAGTTAGAATAAGGGATGTAATGAAAAAAATGAGAGAGAGAGACTGGCTACCCATGAGTCAGGTGAAGATTGTAAGTGTGGAAGACTTAAGTGTTTTGAAACAATTTCATTAGAAAATCGTGTTACACTGCTAAAACAATTAAACAGCTTGAAGTCTACAGATGAGCAAAATATATTCTTATGTGGACTGATAAATGTTTGTTCAATACAAAGGAGGCGTAGTAGGAAAAATGAAATGGATGCAAATTTTCACCAAAGCTATTTCACTTATAAAGTACGAATAAAAGATGATGATCAGACAGTAGAAGTACCTGTATGCTACAAAGCATTTTTATCTATTTTTGGTATTAATAAAGGAAAACTTGAACATCTACAAAACTCCATCCTACCATTTAATTTACCATTAAATTTGCCTACCAAGAGTTCTTGCCAATTAGTGCAGACAAGCACAAAGACCTTATGGACTTAAAAAGATTTTGTTCTGCTGAAGCACAAGCCTATTTTGAAGGCATTACCCATACATAGTGTTAGATTTGGACATTCCCTGTATGTTTATATTGGACATTCCCTGTTTTAATACTTTATAAAAGTTATTTACTTCCTTTTTTCAAATTTTACTTATTTGTTAATATTTGCTAAAAGTTTATTTTGTATCTTAAGCTGATCTCCATAAGTAAACCTAAGTTCCTATCAGTCGTTTCTAAGCAATTAATATAATAAGAAAAAGTTATAAACTTTCAACCATTAAAATGTGAATTACACAAAAACCTGTTTTAGTGACATTTCTTGTTTTGCCCCTGTACCCTTCATTTAGGGTCATATAGTAAACTATAATGTTTCTTTAGCCTTTAGAGTTCCGCACAGGAACGTAAAACAGCACTTTATTACTGAGACATCGCTATGCCCAGGTTTTATCTATAGGACAGTGTTAGCTGAGAGTTGTAAGGTTCACTTTTTTACTCTTTATTTATTTAGCTTTTAGTCCTAGCAAGGCTATGTCAGGTCCTTGCTGAAAAGAGATATTGGTGCCTATTCTATGTGCAGAACTAAACTTAACTAAAAAATGAAAATTGATAGCGTCAATAACACAATTCGACAATGTTAACAGAACTTTTTTAATATAAAAACTGTTTATTATAGACTAACGATTTTAATTAATATAAATGTGTGCAAAAATAGCCAAATATTTAAGATACAGCAATAGTTGTTTTCATTTGTTAGTTATGTTAAGTTTAGTTCTGCACATAGAATAGGCACCAGTGACGATCTTGTTTATAATGTTCACTCAAGATGTATATATAATAATTATGTGGATGATTTACTTTAAAAACTTTTTGTCCCTATGTGAGCGGAAAATTACGCAACGGATTTTGATACAATTTTTTAATAGATAGAGTGGTTCAAGAGGATAGTTTTGTTTGTAATGTTTAGTTTATTTTTATTTTTGAATTCTACGTGTACGAAGTTGCGAGAAACACCTAAGTAGTTTAGAATAAAGTAAAATCATTATTAAACACGAACGACAAGTTAAATGTCCACAATAACAAAACAATATGGCGTCTTGCCAGAACAAAATGTATCTTTATCTAAACAATTTAATTTTAGTGATAGAATGACATGTCTACATTTACGTTGTTTATAATTTAACTAACTAGATATTGTCTACTGTGTATTGTGTTTGGAATTTAGAAAACAAACTTTAATTATTTATTTATACCAAGCTCAAGCTTCATCTGAAACCATTCTATCTATTAGGAAAAACCGCATTACAATCCGTTATGTAGTTTTACAGAATTAACCTCACTTAAAGACACACAGAAAAAACGCTCAAATACTGAGTTGGACTTGCACACGAAGGATTCCATATCTAATATATAAAATTCACGTGTCACAGTGTTAGTTACCGTACTCCTCCGAAATGGCTTGACCGATTCTTCTCAAATTTTACATACATATTCAGTAGGTCTGAGAATCGGCCAACATCTATTTTTCAAACTTTTTTTTTTAGTATGGCAAAACAACGTTTGCCGGGACAGCTAGTAATATATATATTAGCTGTTGAAAATAAAATAATATATATATTAGCTGTTGAAAATAAAAAAACCTCAACAAATATACAAAAAAGACATCCTCTTGAACTATTCTTTAAATTAACAAAAATCGTTTCAAAATCCGTTGCGTAGTTTTAAAGATTTTAGCACTCTTAAGGACATACATACCTACATACAAAAATAATGACTTCGTTTTCTATTAAGATAGAATATTCACGACTCCAAATAACGCCAGGAGAACCACTAGGATGAGTATTGTGTTGTTATAGCATCAACTCATACCCATAAGCTTTGAATCTTTCAGTTCTCTAGCTATAACCGCTCCAGAGATGCCTGGTGACAGACAGCCGGCAATGTCTCAGTAATAGGTCCCCGTTTTACGTTTTCGTTCATGTTTATTTACACAGATTTCCACTGACGTGAATACGATTATTATTTTAGCTTATGATCGATTTAACGTACTTTTGGTGTAATAAAACTGCATGCTCAAATATTACTTTGTTCTCTATAGGCTAAGGTTAACGTACTATTTATTTGTTAGTCATGGCCATAGATCGCTCCCAATAGATATACTATTCTAGCATAGTTAATGTATAAGAACTCTACGTGCGATTAAACTACCACCAATGATAATGCATTATTCTATATCACACAACACGCGCCTTACTACAACGTTGGTGCGTCGCGAAATGTATCACTCTATTGGAAGTAAACTGTGGTCATGGCGGATGATAGCTAACCAGCTGTTGCCTGCGACTTCGAACGCGTGGAATTTAGAAAATTTTCTCTGTTTTTGCAACACTTGTCACTGATGCTTCGCTTCTATTAATCGCAGCGTGATGTTAAATAGCTTAAAGCCTTCCTCGATAAATGTACCATAAAAAACTGAAATAATTTTTCAAATCGGAATAGTAGTTCTTGAGATTAGTGCGTTCAAACAAACAAACTCTTCGGTTGTGGTATTAGTAACTATAGAAGAATAGATAAGGCCCATCTCTTACTACACGACTGGGCACTCGCAATTATTACGGAATTAATAATAATTAACATTATTCTTCTTCTCCTGCGCCCATTGAAGTCTCACTGTTGTATACTATGACGGGCTTCGTGGCGTAGTGGTTCATGTACTGGACTGCCGTTCACAAGGTCGCGGGTTCGATTCCCGCATGGGCGTGCACTCTAATAAGGCACAAAAGCACTGCTTTACTTGCCATTCACAGATATTTTAATAAAACGTTCGTATGTTTTAGATGACTTTATTCATTTTTATTTACTATTAATTAAACAAAATATTAGGTATAACTTAAATACGCCTAATAATTCATAAATAGCACCAATATGTGCTTGCAAATTGCTTTTTGCCAGGCGTTTGGCGAAGGAATATGAAAGCGTAGGTAGGACAAGCTCTATACCGCCCGCCTGCCAAGAGTTCATATGTGTGTAGAAATTTTGGTGTCCGTGCACAGTTTACAAACGCACACAGGCTTGCATATTGAAGACGCCTTGAACCGGAACTCCTGCCGTATGCTTTGGCGATCGGATGTTTCCGCGAGTATTCGGCGTTCGTTCGTTACCTATTATAATCCGAATAAATATAATAGTCGGAAGTCTAATAAATCACGTATGCATTTTTGTTTAGTAAGGTTTTATTTATTTAAATAGCAGAAATATTTTGGTTCGACGGAGGCCATTTTATTTTTTCGTGTGATTCATTGAACTGTTTAATATTGAGTTTCTATAATTTAATAATTGTATGGATTTTCGTTTGTTGATTTTAAAATGTTATTTGATTGTGAAATGTGTGTTGATAGTGTGTGTTTGTTAAAAATTAAAAATAACAAGTTCTCACAAATGTCTTTCAGTAAAAAGATTCTGTGTACCCGAGTTACGACAACTAAGCCAGCAAAAAGGTATTGTACCTCGAAAATTTCATGTTAAAAGTTATGAAACGTATGTACATACGTACATGTACGTATGTATGTACGTACGTAGTTATTGTTTAGTAATTCTAGTACAGTGTGGACTGATTCGGGATATTCAGATTTAAATTTGTTCTGTTGGCATGGTTTCCGACTTAGAGATCCGTCGCGTGGCTATGCTAAAAATCTATAAAAGAAAAAGTTTTTGTGACTGCCTACCCTAAGTTAAACTCCAGTGCACGCCGCTGGATTCCCGGTTGGGACAATCATTTGTGAGATATTCATAAATGCCATACAAATGTTTGTACTGCGTCTAGGTGTTTACTATGTATTATAATTATGTATTTACAAAAGAAAAGTAGTTTATGTATTATATCTGTTGACGCCCTGGTTGCGACGAAGTTGTTCCCGGTGTGGACTGTATGGATGGTGGGGTGAAAGAAAAGCCGGGGTCACGTGGTCTGGTAGCGAGGAGAGACAGCGGGGGCGGAGCTTGTTCTTGTTGGAGGCGCGGGCGACGACTGGACTGGCGGTGCTGGAGCGCCGCTCTTTTTATAGTAAATTTTCTCTGCCTCACCCCCTCTGCCTTTCCTCAGCTAATATCTTTATTCCTTTTATTTTTATATTACAGATTGACCTTAAATCAGCTTATATACTAGGTCTTACATGTGGTCAACACAGGTGCACAACCAGCGTCGCGGCGTCGAGGCGGGTCGAAGATTTATCTAAATATTTCCCGAAGCGTTTCCTCACCCCCCGCCTCAGCACTATATATACTCGCCCTAGTGGCGCTACATGCACTAATCTTTGCTCGGCGCGCGCTGTGTGCACACCCGTAAACAGAACTTTTCAGTTCTATGATATATTCTTATTTCTAAAGTGAAAGTCTCATACTAACAATTATTTATTTCAGCTTAAACTAATGACATTACAGGCTTATAATCTAAAGGAAAATAAACTTTACTCTGCTTACATTTATTATTTACCCTACCGCTTGTTTTCAAAGATATTTATTTACGTTATGTACTTATGTATAAAGTGCTATTAACTAACAACTAATATTAAAGGTGTCTTCTTGAGGAGCCGTCGTGCACATTTCTCCCGCCGTCGCGTCTCGCGACCCAACTGGGAGCACGACGATTTTTCTGGTGGGCCGGCGTAGTACGTGACCGTTGGCAGTCGTTATGTCTACGATGCGGACTTCTCCATCTTTGCCAGGGTAGATTTTGGATACTATTCCCTTCGGCCATATGTTTCTTGGTAGATTCGGATCGCATATGATCACTAGATCGCCCGTTCTCGGTGTGACTCCTGTGGTTCGCGTCTCCCGCCGGTGTTGGAGCAGGGGAAGGTATTCTTTCATCCACCGTCGCCAGAAGTTGTCAGCGAGGAGTTGGGCACGCCGCCATACTTGGCGTGCTGATTGATCGTTCTCTTCGAATGTTCCCGGTGAAGGTGCGTGGCTGTTCGGGCCCAGCAGGATGTGATTTGGCGTCAGGGCTTCTGGGTCACCTGGTGACACCGCCACGTGAGTCAGCGGTCGCGAGTTTATGGTATTTTCAATTTCCAGTAGGAAGGTGTGTAGCGTCTCATCGCTGGGGTGTGTTTCCTGAAGTGTGGCACGTAGAGCTTCCTTGACGCTCCTCACCAGTCGTTCCCAGGCGCCGCCCATAAACGGGGCAGCGGGGGGTATGTATTTCCAGCTGATGCGGCGCGCGCCGGCCTCGCTGCGTATCGCTAGCCAAGCTTCCTGTAGTTCTTTGTCGGCTGCTTTGAAACATGTTGCGTTGTCAGACCACAACTCTGTTGGTTGCCCTCTTCTAGCGATGAAACGTCGTAGGGCCGCTATCGCGGAATCTGCACTTAGTGTTGTTACGACTTCTAAGTGGATGGCTCGTATAGTTAAGCAGGTGAACAGCGCCACCCATCTTTTTTCTCTGCGTCGCCCCACGGTGACCTCCACGGGTCCAAAGTAGTCCAGGCCCGTGAAAGTGAACGGTCTTCTGTGATGCGTGAGGCGCGCTGGCGGCAGGTCTCCTGTTGCAGGGTTGGCAGGTTTTGCTCTCTTCAATCGGCACCGTTGACAATTTTTGATTACTGTTTTCACTGTTGGTCTTATCTTTGTTATCCAGAAACGTTGTCTGAGTTCGTTTACAGTTGTTTCCACCCCTCCATGGTGTAAATTTTCGTGTACGTGTTGCGTGTATAAACGAGTGTACCTATGTTGACCGTCGAGAAGGGCAGGGTTCGCAGTTTCATATTCGATGTCTGGCGTGGCGCCTATCCTTCCCTTTAACCGCAGCAGTCCGTCTTCATCAAGGTATACTTGTAGGTTCGTCAAACGGTCGTTTGACGTGGGTTTGTTGCCGTGTGAAACTCTTTTTCTTTCTTCTGTGAAGCTATCTTCTTGTGCACTTTTTATCCAAAGCTTTTCCGCGCGTATCAGGTACTCAGCCTCTAGACATATATATCTTCTTTCTTTGGTTTCTTTACGGACGGTCTTCTTAACTTCAATCTTCTTTCGCTTGGTGTTCCAAGCGGGGTCCTTTTGGGTCTTCTCGCTTGTTCGTTTGCGTCTGGCCGCTGCGGCAGTGTGTTTCTTTGCGCGACATAGAGCGATGAACTGTAGAACTCGTCCTGTGGTACGGACCAACGTGTTCCACTTTCCTATTCTTCCGATGTCCGGCAAGTGGTCGTGTCGTGCCGGTGTCTCATACGTTACATGGCACCTCTCCTCTCCGCTCGGTTCTGGGTTTTTTTCTCTGACTTCCGTTGGCCATTCTTCCTCAGGCTTCTGCAGGAACTCCGGTCCTTGGAACCATCGGTGTCGCGCGTTGAAGTCGGGTGGGGTGTCTCTGGTAGCGTCGTCGGCTACGTTTTCCTTGGTCGGAGTCCAGCGCCACTCGTTTACCTTAGTGAGCTCTTCTATTTCAGCCAGTCTGTGCGCTACGAAGGTCTTGAAGGCTCTTGGTTCCGCTCGTATCCACGCGAGGACGGTGCGGGAGTCGCTCCAGTATAGTTTCCTGGGGAACTCAAATTCATGTTCTTTTTCAGCTGTGCTCGCTAGTCGAGCGCCCAGTAATGCTGCTTGTAGCTCCAGCCGTGGTATCGAAGTTGGCTTCAAGGGTGCTACTCGACTCTTAGCTGTTGCTAGAGCGACGCGTACTGTTCCGTTGACGTATTGCATCCTTATGTAGACTGCGGCGGCGTAGGCTTCTTCACTCGCATCTACGAACGTGTGCAGTTCTCTACTCATGATCGGCGAGTCGATGTTGTAACAACGTGGGATGTGCAGGTTTTCAATGGTCCGTAGGTTCGTTAGCCACGTCGTCCAGCGCTGCTGCAGGTCTTCAGGGAGGGGTTCATCCCATCCGGTTCCGTATCGCCATGTTTCCTGCATTAGTCGTTTTGCTGGTGTCGTGAGTGGTGATATTAGTCCAAGCGGATCGAACAGAGACATGATCACGCTTAGGGCCTCTCGCTTCGTTGGAGGTCTTTCGTTTTTCAGTACTTCGAGGGCTGTCTTCTTTTCGTTGAGCTGAAACCCGATGCAGTCTTCTCTTATTTTCCACAATAGTCCTAGAGTCTTCTCGACATCTGTTCCACCGATCGGCACAGCATCTGTTTTCGTATCGGTGTCAAAATGCTGCATAACGGACGGCTCGTTCGACACCCATCCTCGTAGCATGAAGCCTGCTTTTTTGTGTACATAGTCCACGTCTCGTGATATTTCTATGGCTTCTCTCTTGCTCGGAAAGCTTGTGATGTAGTCATCCATGTAATGATTCTTCTTAATTTCTTTCACTGCTCTGGGGAAGTCTTCTTCGAAGTCTTCTGCGTTCCGGTTTTTTATGTAAAGTGCTGTACAAGGTGAAGATGTCGCTCCGAAGATAACTGATGTCATCTGGTATTCTCGAGGTGTTGTGTGGTCCCTGCTGTCTCCTCTCCACAGGAATCTTAAGGCATCCCGGTCTTCTGGTCTTATCTTGATTTGCATGAACATTTCCTTTATATCAGCTGACACGGCGTAAGGATGTTGTCGGAATCGCATGATAACCCCTGGGAGCGATTGCAGAAGGTCGGGGCCGGAAAGCAGCATGTCGTTCAAGCTCTTGCCATGCGATCTTGCAGCCGCGTCGTGTACTAGGCGTATCTTAGGCTTCGATGGGTTGCATACTGCGAAGTGAGGCAGGTACCATGTTCTTCCTATTCTCGGGGATGTGGTGGCTGGGATCGCGTATCCGGACGTCAGGAGGTTATCTATCCTTTCTTCATACTTGATCTTCAGTTCTGGGTCGCGGTCCAGCTTCTTCTCTAGCGACTTCAGTCTTTTGTACGCGTCTTCGTAGTTGTTGGGTATCTGTTCGTTTTCTTCTTTCCATAGTAGAGCAGTTTGAAATCTTCCATCTGGCATTCTTTGACTTTTTTCTTTCAATATGGTCAATGCTCGCTCATCGGGATCGTTCTTCTGTTTCTTGGGTTCTATTCCGAGAGCTTCTAGTTCGAAGAAGTGTTTCATCATTTTTTCCATAGACTCTTCTTCTTCTTTGAGCACCGTGTGACCGCAGAAGGCGGTCGCGTTGTGGTATGACGTCTTGTATCCGTGCAGCACCCAACCCAGACGCGTCTCCGATGCTACCGGTTGGTTTGGTTCTCCGGCGCGCGTACGTAGCGCCATCAAGAGTTCCCAGTTGTCCTGGCCTATCAATACCTTGGGGCAGGCGTTCCTGTATACCAGCTGTTCCTCAATTTCTCGGAGATGCTTACAGTCTTGCACATCTTTTTTGTCTATAGTCTGCTTGGTGAACATAAGTCGTTGTACTGTGCGCGCGTTGTGGATAGTGAATTCTTCTTTACAGTGTCTTCCGCGTATCTTAACGTCGACTCGCCTGCTGTCCTTGTGCTCTACGGTTTCGTTTATTCCTTGAACCCACATCTGATCGGTGGGGCCTTCCAAATGGAGTATGTCGGCGAGGCTCTCGTCTATGATTGTGATCGTGCTGCCGTCATCCATTAGTGCGTACGTATCCACTTGGTTGCCGTCGGGGCCCGTGAGTGTTACCGGAGCTATTTTTAGGTAGGCTCGTCTTCGTCCGATGAAGTCTGCGCTTTTCACTACTTCTGCCGTAGACGTTATTTCTTTCTCGTCCTGCTGTGGTGGTATCGCTGTCGGCGTCCGCTCGCTTTGCTTGTGGTGCAGGAGGCGGTGATGGGACATGTTGCAGCCGTCCTGGCCACACATCTTCGTTTTGCAGTTACCACGGCGGTGGGTGTATCGCAGGCATCGAAAACATAGGCGGTGTTTCTTTGCAGTTTCCCAACGTTCGTGTACGTCCGTGTTCAAGAACTTCTTACACTCAGGTAGCTGGTGGTCTTGTTTGCACGACGGACACTGTCTTCTGGTTTCGCTATCCGTTGCGAATGTACGCTCGTATCTTTCGAGACGCTTCTTAGGCTGTCGGTCGTGATTATAGTTCACACTGTCTTCCGTTTGCGCGTACGCACCACATTTGTCTGCTTCTTCGTTTAAAAAGGCCGTAAGTCTCTTTAAGTCTGGTATATCTTCTTTATTTTTTGCTGCGTAGTCGTACCACTTATTTTTAATGATCGGCGTTAGTTTCTCAACGGTGATCTTTACAAGTTCTGGATTATATAAGTAGTGCACTTTCTTCAAGGCTTCTATTGTTGCTACAATGTTCGCCACTTTGCTCGCGAACACGCACATATCTCTAGGGTTGTCTCCTAGTTTTCCTAGCGCTTTTATCTTCTGCATTTCGTTCATCGCCAGGGCATCCGGTCTTCCGAATCTTCTCTCCAGTGCTTCCATTATTGTCGCGGGATCTGGCTGGCAGATGAGTAGGCTGCTTACGGCTTCTAGGGCTGTACCTTTTACACTTTTTCTTAATCTGGAGACATTTTCTGATTTTGAGAACATGCTTTCGGTCTCCTTGTAGGCGGCACGGAAAGCTAGCCATGTTGAAACATGTCCGTTGAACGTTGGTAGCTCTTGTAGGAATCTTGGTGTGTCTCTCGTCATTCTTACCGCCTGCGTTAGTGCCTCTGCTAGCGAGGTGACATCAGCTGGCGGGTGACACGCGGACCGGGTACAATCTTCTACTTCTCGTTCGTTTCGGGTGCACCGGCTTCGTTCTTCAGGTGCCGCTGACGCTGTTATCTTCTTTTTCTTCTGCAGTGTGGGCCGGGGTTCTTCTGCCCGGTTCCCGTGAGCGTTCTGCCCTTGTTCTACCAATGGAGAGTCGTCCGCGTTCTGCGGTTGACGCGCGGGCCGGGATTCGTCTTCCCGGTGCCCCTGGTTTTCCATTACCTTGGAGGCGCCCCGTCCTCGTCCTTGCGAGTCTTCGTTTGGTTTATCCGTAGGGTTCTTGCTCCCTTCTAGCCACTCGTGAACTCTTGAGTGATCATTTTCTTCCTCTACGTCTTCCTCTTCTGAGGCTGACGGGGCCTCGTCGTCTGTCGCGGTGGTTTGTTCTAGCTCAATTTGTGCTAGAGCCAGGGATGCGCGTACCTCTTGCAACTTTAGTTCCGCTATCTTCTTTTTCTGTGCCAGTTCCGTCTTTCTACGGAGTGCCTCTGACCTCTGCGATTTTTTCTTTGAGGGTTTCATGGTGTAACTTGTGCCTGTTGCGGTTGCCTCTTCAGTTTCTGCTGACGTAGTTTCCTCACTGGAGGTCTGCTCCGTAGCAGATGACTCCGTCGGTGTATTGTGCGCTACGGTGCGTCGCGACGTGCTTTTTGTCACTATTTCGTCATTGGCGACGGCGCTCACAGTTCTAGCGGCGGCGCTCGCGGTTCTAGGGTCGGCGCTCGCGATGGCAGTGTTCGTGGTGACGGCGCTCACAGTTCTAGCGGCGGCGCTCGCGTTTTTACTATCGGCACTCGCGATTCTACTATCGGCACTCACGATTCTACTATCGGCACTCACGATTCTACTATCGGCACTCACGATTCTACTATCGGCACTCACGATTCTACTATCGGCACTCACGATTCTACTATCGGCACTCGCGGTTCTACTATCGGCACTCGCGGCGGCAGCGCCCGTGGCGGCCGGTTCGTATTCGCGACTTGATGTTCCTGGGTGCGCTCTAGTTCCGCCCGCTATGCTTCCCTTTCTGGACCTCGTGACCGGCATTTTCTTAGCTATTCTTCACAGGAGTGGTACGTTTCTTGATTCGGCTTCGCAAGGACCATGAATGTTGTTGACGCCCTGGTTGCGACGAAGTTGTTCCCGGTGTGGACTGTATGGATGGTGGGGTGAAAGAAAAGCCGGGGTCGCGTGGTCTGGTAGCGAGGAGAGACAGCGGGGGCGGAGCTTGTTCTTGTTGGAGGCGCGGGCGACGACTGGACTGGCGGTGCTGGAGCGCCGCTCTTTTTATAGTAAATTTTCTCTGCCTCACCCCCTCTGCCTTTCCTCAGCTAATATCTTTATTCCTTTTATTTTTATATTACAGATTGACCTTAAATCAGCTTATATACTAGGTCTTACATGTGGTCAACACAGGTGCACAACCAGCGTCGCGGCGTCGAGGCGGGTCGAAGATTTATCTAAATATTTCCCGAAGCGTTTCCTCACCCCCCGCCTCAGCACTATATATACTCGCCCTAGTGGCGCTACATGCACTAATCTTTGCTCGGCGCGCGCTGTGTGCACACCCGTAAACAGAACTTTTCAGTTCTATGATATATTCTTATTTCTAAAGTGAAAGTCTCATACTAACAATTATTTATTTCAGCTTAAACTAATGACATTACAGGCTTATAATCTAAAGGAAAATAAACTTTACTCTGCTTACATTTATTATTTACCCTACCGCTTGTTTTCAAAGATATTTATTTACGTTATGTACTTATGTATAAAGTGCTATTAACTAACAACTAATATTAAAGGTGTCTTCTTGAGGAGCCGTCGTGCACAATATCCGTATTCTGGTACCCATAACACAAGCATAATAAGCTTAGCTTGGGACCAGATTACGTTGTGTGAAATGTCTGTTATTTAAATCGCTGTTTATGATAACCACGTGAACATAAAACGCGTTAATAACGCGAAATATTTCACAAATAACATCTGGAATGTTTTAAAGGTAGAGAAAGGACAGAGTGACAACATAAAGTATGTGTTTTTGGCAACATTCCTAAGAACTAGTTCCATACATTGAAAGAAATAAGACATGTGCAAGTCATTGTAAGATACTCAAATAAAATCACGGTTTAGACGCGCTTATACGTTTACTAGCCGTTCCTCGCAACTTCGTACCCGTCCAATTTAAAAACCAATTCCTAGCAAGTTATAAATACAAAAAGCCATTCTCTTGAACTCTTATCTATATATTAAAGAAAATGCATAAAAATCTGTTGTGTAGTTCTGAAGACATAGGCTCACATAGGGAGAAACATACAAACATAACGACTTTGTTTTAAAATAAGTAAAGATAAAGATATACATATATTACATTTCAATCATCATGGTGATTCTGAAACGTCGGGTTAAAATTTACCTACTTAAAACAAAATATTCGCTTGTAAATCCTAAAAAGAACTCGTTATTTTAAAAAATTACTCGCGCCAATTTATTAGAGTTGGTATCTTTGCAAAGATAGTTTAAAAACTAAACATGTTTTAGTTAATTCTGAATGGTTGGTGTAATAGACAAATGCGTTCAAGAGGTTCGGGATAGCATAGAACAATTACTTGTGTGCGGTTGCAAGTAGCTACCTTGATTACACTTGCTGGTACTTTTTACTCTAAGCTGAGACTCTTGCATACTTAAGAGATTGTTTAAAAAGATATTAAAACTTATACTAACGTACATATTTGTTTGTTTCAGATTCTGAATCCTTCCTTCTAACCATCCAATGACTTCTTAATCTGTGACCTATCAAAGTTCCCGCCAAAATGATCTCTCATTATAACTATTAAAATATCAGCGATTTATAACAGTTATGAATACCTGCTACTGTTATTTAAAGTGATATATATCCGTGATTTAAACCTGTTACTGTTAACTTAGTGTTGCAATATATGAAAATGATATCAAGAAATTTATAATTCTAATAAATAGCGAGTATTTCGTGTGAAAAATGGCAACACCGCCTGAATCTCCCGTTGAAGAACATGCTTATGAGTTAGAACCGAGTCGAACTCCAAAACCTATTCCTGTAGCTTTGGAGGAGCTATGCAGACAAACGAAATTCTCGAAGCAGGAGATACGCGTTATGTACAGAGGATTCAAAACGGTGAGTTTCATATATTGTTGTATCCCATACAAAATGTTTTGCCCACAGATTTAGCAGCTAATGTGTTTTGGGGTACATAACTCTTTCGGCATAAAGCCACATAAATATTAGTGTATGTGAAAAACGTTGTATGTGTGTCTCTAATACACTAGTTTAACTGAACCATAAACAAATAAATCAGAACTTCTCTTCCTAATGACATACCTGTTTTAAAGCTTGTAATAGTGACGTTTATAGTTTGCGAAAATTAATAGATCACTTGAATTATGAATATAAATTTTTATTAGTCTATGAAGTACTAAGTATTTAGCCAGACTAAAGTTACGGATCTCTAAGATTGAACCCACTAGAGAGTGGAATATCCTCTCCCTCTGGTAAATCTGTGGTTCCATACCATATCTGTGGTCACAGGGAACATAAATAGGTATTAAAACTGTGAAATACTGCAAAATTTGATATAATCCGTGTGAACAAAATTATGAAGTTGGGGTTTCTATTTATTAATAAGGATTTGCAGCGATCATGCTATCTTGCATGTTAAACAAAATATATTGATTATAATATTTTACTCGCCATCGCATTTTTAACACGATTATGGTCCACCGCGCCGCGCCGACCAGACGTGTTGGCACAGGGTTTATTTTCGAGTTTTCCGTCTCTCACAGAAGATGTTATCTGTGTGCAATATCTTTTAGCTGACTTTTACAGCACCCTTGGGAGGAGATGGGGTGGTGACACTTGTATTCTTAATCCGTCACCACACGGACTCAACTTGTGAGATTTAACTAAACATCTTGTATATTGGTTTACTGAATTCAGCTATTATGTTATTGATATTTATATTAGTTACTAGCAACTTCGTATGTGTGGCATTTAGAATCCAAACTTTAACAAAATAAATAAATATTCATGGACATACACACAACGTGTGTTATGGGTACTAGAATACGGATATAATAGGTACATAAACTACTTTTCTTTTGTAAATACATACGATACATAGAAAACACTCAGACGCAATACAAACATTTGTATGACATTTATGAATATCTCGCAAATGATTGTCCCAAGCGGTAATCGAACCCGTAATAATATTAAGTAATATAAATAACTAAGACTTCGCTAAATATCATGAATAATTTGCCAAAAATCCATCCTAAGCTCTTGAACGAGCTAGCCAGATATAAATAAGTAAATATATAGCACTAGCTGGCCCGGCAAACGTTGTTTTGCCAAACCAAAAAAAAGTAAAAAAAAAATTAAAAAAAAATGAACTATAAACCTCACGGAGCCCGAGACCTTTCCAACAAATGCAAAACCGTGGAAATCGGTTCGTGCGTTCTGGTGTTATAGCGTCAGGAAGGAAAACCCGACTTATTTTTATATAGTAGATAGCTAATAATGGTGCCTATTCTATGTGCAGAACTAAACTTGACTTAACTAAAAAATGAAAACAGCTATTGCTGTATCTTAAATATTTGGCTATTTTGTTGTACACATTTATATTAATTAAAATCATTAGTCTATAATAAACCGTTTTTATAATATAAAAGTTTTGTTAACATTGCTGAATTGTGTTATTGAGGCTATCAATTTTCATTTTTTAGTTAAGATAAGTTTAGTTGTGTTCGTAGAATTGGTAACATTACCTCACAAACTTTACCTCATTTTAAGGTCATAGTAGCTAAAAGCACGCTGTATATTCTGTTATTGCGACAATGAAATGAAGTAGCGAAAATACTAGCAAATTTTATGTTTAATGCAAATTGAATTAAAGGACGCCATGGCCTGTGGCCATGACATAATACAACACACATATTAACCAGATTTACTATACTTATATGGTCTTATTCATAATAACTTATAGGAGGTTTAAACGAAGATTTTATCGGAGAGATAATAAACGTTTTAGCGTAAAAAGAAAATTTTCACAATTTTTGCAAACCTATTTTAGCGAACTTTTAAACCTCCGATAAGTCATTATGAATAATACCATATATAGTATAGGGCGACATCACTCAGTCGTCGTGAAGCCACTTACATATCTATGTGGGCATAAAAAGGTATCTATGTGTGTCTCTGTCTATTATACAGGCTATATGAAACGTCATGAAGTACAATTTAAGAATATTAGTACAATTTAAGGTTAAGCAAGGATTAAGTCTCTGGGTTAAAGTCACTTGTCCTCTATTTTAAACATCAACCCACCATCTGGTATATTTAAATAAAAAACCTAAATAGATAAATATTTTCGAACTCGATTAAAATAGAGCGTATTGAGCCGTAATTGAAAAAAAATTCTAATCACAATGACTATGTACTCATATTAAAATATAACCATAATATAGCCATAAGATTAATAATCATAGTTTAAACCAGTTAAACAAATGCTGATACATATTATATTACATTGTCGCAACTCGCAAGGTGTCATAGCGGTGTTATTTTTGGCGGGAGACGGTCTACGACTCTCACCTACTAACCTTTTAAAAGTGGACACAGAGTATAAATCTAATATCTACATGCTATTTCTAGTTTTCACCATAGACTTAGGATATAGATCTAGACGTAACACCCGGTACAACGAATCCGGCCCTTTGATTAGGGAGTATAGAGGATTCGCCCTTTTATAAGTTTGTACATTGAAAACATTTTGTCTGTCAAACAAAACTATGATTATCTCATTCTAACACGCTACTATTTTGCATTATGTTTTGAGAGAAGTCTATCATGTCAATAAACTTTTTTTTTCAAATAAAAGCCCGTCAGCCATTTTAGAACTCAAATTTTCGTAAGTAGATATCTTGTCAGTGAAGCTTTGCTCGGTTTGTTAATAATGTTATTTTAGTATTTAATTATGAATAAATGCATTTCCTTGAGCGTATTAGACACTAATTAAAACACTCATCATGACCAAGTGTTGTATATAGGGCTGTAAATAACAGCGTGTTAAAAATGTTGAGGGATTGTCATATATCAGGTTAGTTATATTATTTGATTTAGAAATATGTTTTACGTAGGTAATTTGTTGTGTTCAAACTAAGAATAGTTCTTATCGATGTCCACGGCTAATACTACATTAAAAGCTCATTGAGAACTTGAAATAAATGATTCATAATATTTCATTAGTGATGTGCACCGCATGCTGCACTTTTATCGAAAGATATATAATTTTTTTTAAGTCATTTATAATATACCTATTCTCGTAATATTTTACAAGATTAACAATATGAAATGGTAGTAATTAGGTAGTGTACACATCTTATTGAATATTATTTTAGGGCGCCAAAGAATGAAGCACTGAAGAAATTATGGCTTGATAGTATTGGCACTGAAAATTTGCTGTATACCCGAGTGATGAAGATATATTAAATTCCTAATCTATGTTACTTTATTGTCAAGACAATAAAATGATCAAGATCATTACTGATTGCGATGAAACAATAGCAAGCAATAATTTAGTATCAAATGATAGGCTAGAGGTTTACAATGTAACCTAAACGTGTTGAAAATCAAACAATCTGTTATAATGGTTTTAACATAAAGACTATGTACTTTTAATGAATATAACTAATATTTTATGTTTGTTTTTGTTGTGAATAGTATCACTTATTTATTTAAAATGTAAATTTAGATTATTATGCACTAAATAAAATTCTCTTCCAGATTCCTTCATCTTCAAAATTTGAAAATATGAATCACAATTTTCTTTTATTTATTTATTAACTCTTTTCAGATCTGTAATAATAAAATAAATAAAAATAAAATAAGCCTTTATTCAGACACAGATAAGTTTTTTTTTACAATTATGTAGGTACTTAAATTAGCTACTCTGGCGAGTCTGTGACACCGACAACCCGGTCTGTTTGCCCAGCTTTGGCATAGGCCTCCTCCATTTCGTTCCACTCCGTTCTATTTAATGCAGTCCTGGTCCATGTTTTCCCTGCCATTAACTTTATCTCGTCATCCCTCCTTTGGTATTGTCTACCTCGTTTCCTTTTTCTATTTCTTGGGTACCAAAATATTACGCTTCTATTCCATTTTTCTTTCCCTCTTACTATATGACCGGTCCATTCCCACTTTAATTTTCTTATTTTTATAGTTACGTCTTCAATTTTCGTGTGTTTTCTGATAGTTTTATTCTTTATTCTGTCTGACCTCTTTATGTTTAGCATGCTCCTCTCCATCGCTGTTTGGCAGGTGTTTAATCTCCTATGTTGTGATTTAGTGAGCGCCCAAGTTTGGCAGCCGTATGTTAAGACTGGGAGTATGCAGGTGTTATATAACTTTGCTTTTACTGTTATCTTAGGTTCTGTGTTCTTCATTACTTCCTTGAATCCCCAGTAGCGTTTCCATGCATTCCCGATTCTTGTATCTATTTCCTTTGCCATTATATCAGTGGTTGAAATTTGTTGACCTAGGTAGGTATATTCCTTCACATACTCTATAGGTTGATTATTTAATAAAATGGTGCCTTTCGAAGCGTTTGTCATAGCTTTGGTTTTGGAAGTGTTCATAGTTAAACCTACCCTGTGACTTTCTCTTTCTAAATCGATAAGCATGCTTTGTAGATGTTCTTTTCTTGTTGCGAAAACTATAATATCGTCAGCGAATCGTAGGTGTGTTAGCTGTTCTCCGTTTATATTTATGCCATACTGGTCCAGTCTAATTTTCGAAAAATTTCCTCCAGTACAGCTGTAAATAGTTTAGGTGACAGGGGAACACCTTGCCGAACACCTCTATTTATTTTTATTTCTTCTCCCTCTTTTTCTAATTTTATTCTGGCTGTGGTGCTATTGGTATACTTATATATTTTTAAGGATTCTAATGTATTTATGTTCTACTCCTTGGTTTTTAGGCAATGCCAGATATTTGCATGCACTATTGAGTCGAAGGCCTTATTGTAGTCAATAAAGCAGCAGTAGAATGGCACGTTGAATTCTTTGTTTTTCTAAAAGATTTGCCTGACAGTATGGATATGGTCTAATGTTGAATAGCCTGTTCTAAAACCAGCCTGCTCTTTAGGCTGGTTCTCGTCAAGAGTTCCTGTTATTCGTTTTAGAATTACTTTCGCAAAGATTTTGTATATATTGGACATTAAACTAATTGGTCTGTAGTTGTTAATTTCATCTCTGTTACCTTTTTTGTGAATTAAAATTATCGTTGATGTAGTCCATTGGGTTGGTATTATTTCTGTGTGTGTCGTTGAAAATATACTTTAATAACGGTGCAATGTGGTTTTTGCAACCTGAAAGCGTTTCATTGTCAAGTTGATCCCAACCGGGACCAGATTCAGACCGGGAGCTTTGTCTTTCTTTTGTGTTTCGATAGCCTTGATTATCTCTTAGTTCTATCATTACGGGTGGGACATCATCGTGGTTATTTAGCTCAGTATTGTCTATTTGGTTCTTACTTGAATACAGATTTCCGTAGAATTTTGATGCTATTGCATATAAGTATATCTGATCTTATGGTATTGGTTCTGCAAGACGTGTCTTTTATTGTAGGTATCCATTTTGTGTTATCTGATAAAAACTTTAGAGCCTATTTTATTCCTCCAGACTTGGATATATGCTTTTCGAAAAAATTTTCTATCTTTTCTCATTTGCGTATTTATTTCTTTGCTTATTTTTCCTATTTCCTTCCGGATATTCTTTGTTTTATTTGTTGTGTTAATTAATTTGAATCTTTCTTCTAGAAGTTTATTTGATTTTTCTGGTATTTCTTTTCTTGTGATTTATTTTTTGGTTTTCCTTTGATGTTAGTTTCATTTCTTCCTGTTAGTATATCATGTAACGTGTTGTACTTCTGTTGAGTATTTAGGGCTTGGAAAGAAAGCTCTGTTACCGAGTTAAGTGCTTCTTTGATGCTGGCCATTCTTGTGTTGCTGTTTGGAGTAGTATATTTAATTTTAAAAGGTCGACTTAACTTTAAACTAGAAGATGTGTTCAAACGTGCTCTGAGCATTCTATGATTGCTATTGAAATTGAGATTAGCGATAGTGCCGCAATCCTCGATCGAGTTAGGTTTATTGGTCAAAAAATAGTCTATTTCATTTTTATATTTACTGTCTGGTGATATCCACGTCCATCTTCTTGAAGCTCTTTTTTTGAACAGGCTATTCATTATTTTAGATTATTTTCAAATGCCATTTCCATCAGTTTCTGTCCGTTTCTTGCTCTCTTTCCACCGCTGTAAAGACCGTGCTATATCTTCTCCTTTCCGTGGAGTTCCAACTCTTGCGTTGAAATCGCCTATTACAATACAGTTTTTATTTGCACGTTCTTTTAAAGTAATATGCAGGGATGAATAAAATGAGTCTATTTCGGCAGTAGTGGATTTCTCAGTTGGTGAGTATACTTGCACTATAGACCATATTTCGTTTCTTGGTGTTTCGTTTCTTCGTTCAGAAAGCAAGGCTACTATTTACTATTTTACTTTTAAACCATAAACGGGGCGGCCCTGTCTTGGAACAAATCTATGTTCCCGAGTTGTTACTCCCTATTTATAACCTTCTTGGTTTTAACAGAGTAAAGTATTATTTAAAACAAAAAATAAAGTAAATTCTTGTTTCAAAAAGATATTACATATTTTGTTTTTTTCTGGCGTAATATAAACAAAAAATCAGTTTTTGTTTTAAATCCAAGTTAGGCGGAGGGTGTCCTTAAATTTTTAAATTCATTAATAATAATAATAAATATTTTGGACCTTTCACACAACGTCCTCTTGTCCCAAAGTAAGCTATATTTCTATGCTTGTGCTATGGATACCAGATACGGATATACTACATAATATATACTACTTTTCTTTTGTAAATACATACTTATAATACACAGAAAACACCCAGATGCAGAACAAACATTTGTATGACAAGTATAAACATCACACAAATGATTGTCCTGACCGGGAATCGAACCCGAGACCTCGTAATCGGCAGTCCGTTATATAAACCACTAGACCAAGAGGCCCGTCAATTGTTTGCAACTTGGGAACGTTGCAAGAATCCCAGTGCAAATATGATGCCTTTTCTTATCTAGCAGCTTGACGTAATTAGCTTAGTTCAAAAACTAAAACAACACGCACGAAAATCCTAAAAATGGTTTTTAATCATTGCATTGTCAACGCTTCTTAATGTGTGTAACATTATCAATGCGACTATCTGAAATCCATAAAATCACATTCAAAATTCCGTTACAAAAATTAATACATTGATAGATACGCACCGAACTAATAAAAGCGTGTTAAAAATGCCCGATACCAGTAAATCAAGTGGTGTCAAAATACGCCATAGTTGTTTTCACTTTTTAGATAAGTTTGTGCAGGTAGGATTGGTACCGAAGTGTTTTGTAAAGAATTTTAAAAATAGAAGACACTGCAAATTCGACACCAATTAAAAACTGCATTCTAGTGTGTACTAGGGTGAAACTTGTAGGTAATTGGATTACTATTACAGGCTACAGTAAGGTTTTCTGATCCAATTATCACTAAATACATCACATATCACGTTATTATAATCATTAGTCTGTACACAGCTGAGGAATCTAAGTAGACAACATCAGTGAATACATTGCCCCTTGAAGTAGAGTCATGAAGCAGAGTGGTCCAGTATACAACAGTTGGACTTTAACACGTTCATTGCGTTATGAGGTCGAAACGTCACATGCATGTCTTCCTACTAGGACATGCATGTGACGTGCGTTTTTTCACTCTGTGCGTGGGTCGATTACGATTACATTCCTATTAGTATGACAGAGACAAATAGGTATACAAAATCAATTCTCTTACAAAATCTAATCCAATGGTGTAGCTTATAAGACATGAGGCTGAATAGGTCTCATACGCACTGAATAGAAATTAATCAATAATTATATTTCCATCTAAACTAAAACAAGGAAACTGACCAAATTAAATCAAGACGACAAATTGTTCATAAGTCCTAGTACCGGTAAAGAATATAGTATCCTCGATAATACAGTAGAACCGACCCGGAAGTTTCAAGTAACCCAATTTTGCTCACATCGACTCAAAAATTAGTACGAAGCAATAACTACAATCACAGCCAGGCACAAATATCACTATTATATTATCGAAACTGCAACTTTCTTTTATTCCCATCACCACAGCCATCACTAATCGAGACAAAAATGTAACTTCCTTTCAGTGCGATGTGAGGCAGAACAGATATGCGGTGAAAACAATTAGAAGACTTACGGATGTAGATACGGCTAGAATGATTTACTTTAGTTATTTTCACAGTGTAATGTGCTATGGAATTCTTCTTTGGGGAAGCTGTGCGGACATTAATCGGATATTTGTGCTCCAGAAACGCGCTGTTAGAGCTATATATAACCTAGGTCCTCGGGATTCTCTAAGGGAGAAATTCAAAGACATAAATATTTTAACGGTCGCTTCGCAATATATATAATAATATGAAAATTTATTGTATGTTCATAAAAATATTCATAACTTTACAAAAAAAGCGACCACCATAATTTTAATACAAGGCATAAACACAATCTTGTAATGCATGTAACCCGTCTCCACAAAATATGTAACTCTTTCATGGGTCATTGTATACGATTTTATAATAAACTCCCTATTGATGTAAGAGAATTTTAATAATTCTAAGTTTAAAAAATTCATTAAAACTAAATTATGTAAAAAGGCGTATTATAAAATTTCTGATTATACTCAAGATGATAAAGCAACTTACTCCCAAGAGTAAGTTGCTCTGGAGCAAAACATATTCTATATTTTAAAGTTTTATTAGCATTGTAAGTATAATTGACATTTAATTAAGAAAATATTGATTTGATTAAAAGCTCTGCTGAGTTTCTTACGCCGGTTCTTCTCAGCAGATTGCGTCCTGAACCGGTGGTAGGGAAAAAAAATTTGGACATGTCATAAGCACATAATTTTTATGAAAAATTTTGTCTTTTTGATTAAATGATTTTTCATTTCATTTCAGATGTCATATATATTTTTTACATTTATTTAATACCGAAATGTCATAACTACTTGCGAAGCTATATTTAGCTAAACCAACTATTTAAGTTTGTTATGCCAAAGTTTCAAGCAAATATTGTCATTTTTTAACTACAATTAAGGTAGTTTTTAAAAACAGTGCTTTGTGAGGCTGATATAGCCTCATTCGCACTGTAAAGAAGTACAAACTTGCCTCGAATAGACCTCATTCGCATTAGCTGAAAGTCCATAAAAATTACTTAGCAGTGAAGGTGTTAATGGGCGGAGGAGAAGGAGAATAATGTTAAGAATATTCACTGAGTAGGTACGGAGTAAGGTCTATAGTAATTAAATAAATATAAATATACGAGAGCCTGAGCATGTGCCCAGTCGGGTAGTAGAAGCCGGGACTTATTGGTACGTATGTGCACAACTAAACATAACTAAGGAATGAAAACAACTATGGCGTATTTTGATTAATTGGCTAAGGCGTTGTGGACATTTTTATTAATTATAATAGTCTATAATATATTCTAATAATAAAGTTCAGTTAACATTAACGAATTGTGTTATATACAATTCGACTATCAGACTATAAATTTTCATTCATAGTTACTACAGATATTTACGTTTAGTTGTGCGAGTAGAATTGGTATGTAACATTAAGTAGGTACTTGGCCTCTTTCAAAAACTACGCTTATAGTCTAGTCCCAAAACCATTTTCAGCGATAAAAATCAACAGTCCGCCTGCAGCCATTCCACATTGTTATGCCTACGCTACTTTGTTCTTTATACGTTTGATTCATAAGCGGTAGCGATTTATCATGGTAGTTGTGAAATCTATATCTGCTAATGTTGTAAAGCTAAAGAGTTTGTTTGTTTAAACTGTGAACGTCAGGTTGTCTGGACCAACATAGAAATCCAGTGTTTGGTATATATTATAGGTATATACTAAAATTTTGTACCTTTTGGTACCTAACTTGAAATTTTTAGTATCGAGAAAATGCGAAAAAAGATTTTCTCCATATCTATCGAGGTACTAAAAATTTGAAGTTAGGTACCAAAAGGTACAAAATTTTAGTATATACCTACCAAACACTGGATTTCTATGTTGGTCCAGAAAACCTGACGTTCACGTTTAAACTCGCTAATCTCAGGAACCACTGGTCCGATTACGTACTTAATAATGTATGCGTGGAGCTTACGAAGTAGCTGTCAACAGCTAGTATTCAAATAATACTTCAAAAGAAAGGAAATGATTTAGAATAGTTACAAATTATTGGAAAGATTATTAAATACTTATTTTAAAAGTTAAAAACTAATAACAAATCTATATTATTAATAAATTTGTAAAGTTTATAATATGTATTATAAGTATGTAGGAGGAGAAGAATCGGTGAAACACAGATTACACATGCCAGATGATGGGTTGACGTTTAAAATTGAGAACAAGTAACTTTAAATCTGTGCTCTGAAAGTAATAGTAGGTATCATAATTATATTATTAATACCTATGAAATTACAGTCTCCATAAGTGCTGATAAATTAAAAATTATTTGGAAACTACCTACCACCATGGGAAAAGGTGTGATGGTATGACGGTATTTGTAAAATAAGAGCGACCAAATGTGTGGGTTGTTTGTAATGAAACTCGCTATCTCTTATTACTTTAAGCAGACGTGTTAGAAACATGAAATGTGCCCTTTTGTTAACGATCTCGTATCTACATCATGTCTAAGGATGGAAGTTGACAATAGCACCTTCTGTTCTTCATTATTCTACATCAAATGTATGTAGGTGACACATTTAGGTATGTTTTGTTTTACTAACAACATCGCTGTTTATAGCAATAGACTGAGATTCCAGGGATATATTTTTAAAATTTATTTTCAGGAATGCCCCGAAGGCGTTGTGCAAGAAGACTCCTTCAAGGATATCTACGCTAAATTTTTCCCACATGGCAGTGAGTATTTTCAATAATAAATATTTTCTTTTAGGGCAGCACTACTTTATACTTCCAGGATAATAAGTATTTGTTATTATAGCATCAACTGATATACATAAACTGTGATATTTTCAACTCTCTAGCTATCACTGTAGCAGAGATACAGCCTGGTGACAGACGGACGGACAGCAAAATCTCATAATATTATAATCGTAAATAGGCTCCCGTAATGTAATTTCAAGATGGCCGCTGCTACAAAATGGCGGGTAACAGGTTGTTTTTTTAAATTAATGGTGACTACATAATTTCAGATTCAGCCCTGTATGCTCATTACGTGTTCAAAGCCTTCGATGTCAACTGTAGCGGAGCCATCAGCTTCAGAGTAAGTAAACAAAAAAAATATATTTTTAATGCTAGCTGTTACCCGTGACTTCGTACGCGTAGAATTTAGACATTTCCCCCCGTTTTTGTAACATTTTACACTGGTGCTTCGCCTGTATTGGTCGCAGCGTAATGTTATATAGCCTAAAGCCTTCCTCGATAAACGTACTATATAACACGGAAAGAATTTTTCAAGTCGAACCAGTGGTTTCTAAAATTAGTGCGTAAAAACAAACTAACTCGAACAAGTATAGATGAATAAAAAATATTATGCAGTTTCTTAAAACCGGTCAAGTACGAATTGGACTCGCACAGAAAGGGTTCTGTACTGATATTATCATACTATATTTTGTATTCCCGATTCACAAATAACGAGGTAAGGACAGGAGACTAATGACGATGAGTATTAGTTCTTATAGCATCAATTATTAAACTTAAACTGTATAATATATGCTAAAATGTGTATAATACTAAAATGCATCACGACATCTATAAAACAAAATATATTGCATCGCGTAAAACACTATGTTGGTAAGAATTCAACTTAAAGTTTCAAAATTTATTGTTCAAACTATAAATTTTCAGACAGTAGGATGACTATGATTTCTTAAACTATTCGTAAAGACACATTATCGTTTAGTAATGAGATTTTTTTTTTTAAACGTATAACCGACTTCATATTCCTTTAAAATTTGAGTTTCCTTGATTTCTCAAGAGATTACCATCAGATCATGACCTGGTGCCAATGGGACCACACAGGAACCGACGGGAAATAAAAAAAGAATAATTAAAATCGCTTCGCCCATTCAAAAGTTATGAGGTAACAAACATAAAAAAACACAGACGAATTGAGAACCTCCTCCTTTTTTTTAAGTTGGTTAAAAAAAGAAATATTCTAATTGGTAGCAGTTAATGAAATTATATTCAGGTACTTGGCAAGTTTTATTTTTATTTATACAAAAACTCACTCGTTTTAACATAACATGAGATTCTATTTAAATAATTCCCCGTTTTTGAATCATTTTTCACTGATGCATCGCTTCTTCTGGTCACAGCGTAATGTTATGTAGCCTAAAACCTTCCTCGATAAATGTACTAAATACCAAAAAAAAATTTCAATTCAGAACAGCGCGGCGGTTTCTGAGATTAGAGCGTGCAAACAAAAAAGCAAACGAACTCTTCAGCTATGTATTAGTACAGATTATTAGACTATGAAGTACTAGTAAGCCAAGCTAATGCTAAAGCTTCAAAATTAAATGCGTACCCACTGTCTGCCTAATAAGATTTTCTGTCACAAATCATGGACACTACAACTTTTAAACTGCGACAAAACAGTTTTGAAGTTACCACAAATTTACAAATATTTTGGAGGACGTCCAAAATTGTTGAAAGTTTTCTATAGTACTAACTTTGTCCAAGATTTCCAATGATTATTATTTCACTGCTTCGCTCCTTGTTTTTGGCGTGATGATATATAGCCCATGTGTTATTTAGACCATAAAAATTAAAATCAATTCAGTAGTTGATTTCAGTAATGAGCAACAAACATCCTTACAACCATCCAGTGTTACATTCTTGCAAAGTTTCGCGTTCATAATATTAGGTACTGGTACTAGCAGTAGGATACTAGGACTGATAAGTAAGAAGAATTTCGCATTGTACCTAATATTAGTTGGAGAGGAAGTACGACAGCGAAGTCTCAGTAACGGGGTTCGTTTCATTTATCTTTTGGCTAGTTCAAAGGCTAGTTTTGTAAAAATTCATTTTATGTTAATTCCAGGAACTGTTAGTGACACTATCAACACTTCTCCGAGGGTCTGTATATGAGAGGCTTCGTTGGGCTTTCCGTCTGTACGATGTTGATGGTGACGGGGCTATATCTAGGCAAGAGTTAGCTGAAGTAGTAGTAGCTGTACATGAACTGCTCGGCAGAAGGGCTCCACCAGGATCGCCGGCTGCAAGACTTGATGATGCTAAGGCTAATGAACAGGTTAGTATCCTTATAGTCTTTCCATTCGTTCATCCATAAGCCTTTCTCCGGACATAGGGACATAGACCGACCCCATAAAGTACCACAATGCGTGGTCCTGTGCTATCTGCATCCAGCGGCTCCCCGTGACCTTAACAATATCATTGCTCCACCTTTGCGTGGGCCACCCAAAGTTGCGTCGTCCTGTACTTGGTCGTAGCTCGAGCATTTCCTGCCACTTCAGCGTGCTAACTCGGCTATGTCGTACACACCGGTCCTCTATACATTACTCTAATAAAACTGAATTCTAAACATTTGCCCAAATAACTTGCCTTACCCCTTGCCTGTGTCAAAAAGTGTTGAGAGGCCCAGAATGTAGTCAAATATTATCTTAGCAAAACTTTCACACGACTTAATTACGGGATCATTAATTTGGGTGATATCGACCTATTTCACCTTAAACTAACTAATAATATTAAATGCTTCCAGGTGGACCGTGTATTCAGAAAGCTGGACTTAAATCAAGACGGTGTGATCACCATTGAGGAGTTCTTGGAGTCGTGTCTCAAAGATGAGGTTATCACTCGGTCGCTGCAGATGTTTGACACAGGGCTATGACGTCAGAGTGATGCAGTGCAGCCGCGCACATCTGCCAGGTATGAAAACTCTTGGAGAAGACTAGAAGCCCCAAGTCCCTACTCCATTAAGAAATAAATACTGATAGTCTACGCATTGAGGTCTCAATACAATTTTGACAAGCCTCGTGGTCTAGTGGTTCATACAACGGACTGCCGACAACGAGGTCTCGGGTTCGATTCCCGGTCAGGACAATAATTTGTGTGATGTTTTTAATTGCCATACAAATGTTTGTACTGCGTCTGGGTGTTTCTATGTATTATAAGTATGTATTTACAAAAGAAAAGTAGTTTATTAGACCAGTGCCGATAATTATTAAAACAAAAAAAAATAATAGTAGGATGAAACCCATTAGAAATGGAGGAGAATATTATAAAAATGATAGGAAAAATATTTTACGGGCGATCTGAGGTCGGGAAGGGGATGGAGGGGGGGTTTTAAGGGTAAAAAATGATTTTTCTCGATTTCCGGCAAAACTAATAGTCCTATGGAAAAAAGTCGAAAGGCAAAGTTGTAGGTAATAAAAAGATCTAAAACTTTTGTATTCACACTTTATTCACATAACCTCAAATTTATGAGAAAAATTCAAAAAACCAAGTTTTTGGTTTTTTATTTTTATCTTTTACAAATTTTTTTTTTCTGTAACGAAATTTGGTGAAAACTTACCTTTTTATGTCCTAAATACGCTGTAATTTATTTGATTAGAAATATTTCTTTTTTCACCTTATTTTGAATTAATATCGAAAAAGCACCCTAATTTTCAATCGAAAATTCACCTGTCAAAAATCAGCGTTTTTAAAAAAAATTGTATGCTTCCTGTTTATTAAAATCTCTACTTTCCGATGGTAAAAAAAATATATATGTTACTATAGAAAATCTTTTCAGAAATTGCACTAAAATATCATTCAATTTTAATCTGACTGATTTGAATCGGACTCGCATTGGTTTTGTCGATCAGAGCAGACGTGTCCATATATTTATTCTAAAATATAAATTACGTGTTATTCTAAATCGAACTTAAAGTATTACTGCTAAGGCGTTTGTTTCGATACAGAAAAGTGTACAACTTGTGACGTTTAAGAAATTAACACCTGCTGTCGTTCGAGGTACGTTTTTTTTTCATACTAAGTAAGGATGAGTTCACAACAAGCAATGATCAGTAGTGGCGGAAGCGGTTCAGCACCTGATTTATCAACCATATCCCGTGAATGTGCTTTCGTATCTCAGAGAAAACGTAAACTGCCCAATACTGATATAGACGTGAAACAGGAATTTGAATTTTTTCGTGACGATATGATTTCATTATTTGAGAGGACGTCAGAAAAACAAAACCAACAATTAGCCCTGCTGATACGTGAAGAATTAAGCGAAGTTAAATCTGAAATAATGTCTATCAAAATTATAAATGAAAAATTGTTACAAGAAAACATTAACTTACGGACAGAAATATCAGAAATGAAGAAATCTCACACGACAATGCAGGAACAAATAAAAGGTTTAGAAACTGATTTTAGCTCATTGCGTTCGGCAAATATCAACAAAGCACCGAATATCCAATGCTACGAAGACACAGTTCACGAAGTACAGGAGCGCGCAGAGCGCCAAAAAAATATTCTGATTGCAGGAATACACGAGCTGGACAGTGACAACATTAACATGAAGCGGGAATATGACGAAAAGGAAGTAATCAAGACGATGAAATTAATATATCCAGATTGCCCATTACCAACTAAAGTTTTCAGATTGGGTAAAATCAATACAAAAAAACAGCGCTTGTTAAAGGTTTGTTTCAATGAACTGGAAACTGCTAAATGCTTATTGCGCAGACAACGTAACTTGCCAGATCACATACGGTTATATTCGGATCAGACTCCTACACAAAAATCCTACATGTTGCACCTTAAAGACGAGCTAGCACGTCTCGAAAATAATGGAGAACGAAACTTAACGATCAAATATGTCAAAAATACACCTAAGATTGTAAAAAACTATGCAAAAAACGACACCCAACCGCCAAAACTTTCGTCAATGAACCACTAAATAAAGTGGGAAACTCGCACACTTTTACCTACAGCTTTGACACTTTGCCTAACGCAAGAGCAACTTTAAATTTTTTCTATGCTAATGTACGTAGTATCTGTAAACCTGGAAAGTTTGATGAACTTCAAAGTATTCTTAAGTCAATAAAGTCTGTCACGCACTTGATTATATTAACAGAAACATGGATTTCAAATAAATTCGATGCGCAGTCCTTTAATATACCGAACTATACGCATATTTTTAACTATCGATCAAATAAAAGAGGTGGAGGTGTCTCTATATATGTGCATAATAGCCTCCAACACGATGTAATCGAAGACATTTGCGAGAACAATATACATTACCTATGGCTATATTTAAGAAAATATTCAATCCATATTGGTGCTATTTACAATCCAGATAAAACTAATATAGAAACATTCCTAGAAAAATATTCTACACAACTAGAAACTAAAAAGCGATGCATCGTGTTCGGCGATTTTAATATAGATCTTTTAAGTGAAAGTAAACTCACTACAACCTATAAAGAATTACTACAAGTGTCTGGACATGATATTTTGAACAGAATAGACATTGAGTACTGTACCCGTGAAACGAAGACCACCAAGACTATTCTAGATCACATCTCCACAAATCTTCACGACGATAGATTTCACCTAACCATAATCGATTCACCCTTGTCTGATCACAAACAATTATATTTGGAACTACTTAATTTTGAACATTCTACCCTACAACGTACTTCCTATGACGCTGTAGATTACGCGTTATTGTACAAAAGTGTGGCAGATAATAAATTTAATAACGAAGATCATGAATACCAAAATTTTGAAATATATATATTAGAACAAATAAAAAAAAGCAAAACTAAAAAAATTAAAATACTAAATCTACCAAAGAAAGATTGGATCAACAACAATATAATAAAAGAAATCAATAATAGAAACAGTCTGTGGAAGAAATTGAAAAAAGAACCCACTAATGAAGATTTGAAGCAACAATTTATGAAGGCAAGAAACAGTGTAAATAGACTAATCAAAATTACAAAACAAAACTTCTATAATATGTCGTTTAAAAATTGTAACAATGACTCAAAAAAGCTTTGGAATCTAATAAATACTTTAGCCAACAACAAAATAAAATCTGACGTTAACCCTCTTAAACTAGTTATATCTGAAAAAATCACCAATGACGGCAATGAAATATGTGAGCATTTTAATTTATTTTTCTCTTCAATCGGGATAGAACTAGCTAGTAAAATAGCGAAAAAACATCTAAACGAGATATTGTACACTATGTCATACATTAATGAGGAGCCCACAATCAAAACAAAACTTTTTGAACCATGTACACTTGATGAAATTACTGAAATTATAAATAGTTTAGATAAGGATTGTAGTACTGGCATCGACGGTATTAATACAAAATCAATCATTTGCGTATGTGATCTGGTATCACAAAACCTCACAGATTGCATAAACAAATGTATGGCAAGTGGCAGTTTCCCAGATAGCTTAAAAACAGCAAAAATAAGTCCAATATATAAATCTGGAGCCAAAACAGACCCTAGCAATTACCGCCCAATATCGGTTCTACCAGTGTTGTCAAAAATATTTGAAAGAGTTTTATACACACGTCTAGATACACACCTAAACAAACTTAACTTTTTGACTACACAACAATATGGTTTTAGGCAGAAATCGAACACTCTATCCGCAGTAATTGACCTAGTGACCAAAATTAATACAGAAATAGACAAAAAAAACTACTGCTTAGGGGTATTTATTGATCTCAAAAAGGCCTTTGACGTCGTAAGCCACTCACTATTGTTAGCAAAATTAAAAAATTTAGGACTACAAGAATCTGCATACACCATCTTTGAATCTTATCTGACTAATAGGTCACAAGTTGTGAGAATAGGTAAAGATACAAGCAGCCCTCTTATTGTAAACTGTGGTATACCGCAAGGCTCGATACTTGGCCCCCTATTATTCTTGATTTACGTTAATAATATTAGCAAAATTAACCTTACAGGACAAAAAACAATGTATGCTGACGATACGTGTCTTTTTTACTTTGGAAAAAATATAACTGACTTAATTGATCAGGCACAAAAAGACCTAGACCTTTATAGTACTTGGTGTCAGTGCAATTTATTGACTATTAATACAAAAAAGACTTCATATATGATCTTTGCCGCAAAAAACAAAATTATACCAAATAACATTACCTTGTCTATAAATAATGAAGTTTTACAAAGATCTCACCAAGAAAAGTATCTTGGGTTAATTTTAGACGACAAACTTAAATGGACATCTCATATAACACACGTAAAAACAAAAATTAATCAGCTCACTGGTGCACTACGCAGAATGTCCTTTTGCGTACCGAGTGAGACTCGGCTAATGCTGTACAACGCACTTGTAAAGTCAAATATTACATATTTAATAGAAGTATGGGGTTCTGCTGCAAAAACAAACTTAGTATCTTTACAACGCGCACAGAACAAAGCTATTAAAGCATTATTTCACTACCACAGACTTACTCCCACGGTTACATTGTACAAAAAAACTAATATCCTAAATTTAAATCAACTCTATACTCTAAATATTTGTATATTAATAAAGAAAATTCTTCTGGGTAAGATTCATAGTCATACTAGCATAAATAAAACTAAATTTACCCGTAACTTAAGAAATACTAACAAATTATCTTCTATAATTCCGAGAACAGAATATGGCAAGAGAAGCTTGCTGTATGATGGCATACAAATTTATAACAAATTTCCTAATGATTTAAAAGAATGCAAAACTATATCCATATTCAAAAAGAAGATAAAAGTGTTTATATCGGAAAAAACATAAGCATGTTATATTAATTAAACTACAAACTAAGTAACGATAATTTATTTACGAGTTAAAAAAACAAAACTTAAAATTACAAACTTCACGAATAAATTTTGTTTCAAATCTATAAAATACTATTCAATTAAATATAATAAAAAATAACAAAATTATAAGAAAATTAACCATAATCAAAATTATAACAAAATAACTTACATAACTAATAGTTAACCCTGAGGAAAAAATAATAAAACGATAAAATATTTTTAATATTTACTAAGACATTTACATTGCTTTAGCAATCAGTAAATAAGTTAAATAAAATAAAAGCATTAAAATTAATAATATAATAAAAGTAAACAAAATGAAAAATAAATAATAATAATAAATATATATATTTATATAAAACGACAAACATTTTTAAGATAATTTAATCGTCATTGTGACATAGGCCTTATGTTGGTGTTGTCTCTAGTCGGTTCGAGTTTTTTAAATCTACCCTCACTTTTAAATTCACCTACATATTTTTTAGAACGTAACAAATTGATTATTAAAACAATTTGTACCTACATTTGCTTCCTTGAGTCATTGAATCTAATAAAGAACCAATGCAAATTATTTATACTTATTCATATGAAACTATACTCTAAGTGGACTTAATGTTCTTGAGGTAATAATAAAGATCTATAAACATAATAAGGTGAAAAAACAAATATTTCTAATAAATTACAGCGTATTTAGGACATAAAAAGGTAAGTTTTCACCAAATTTCGTTAATGAAAAAACATTTTTGTAAAAGATAAAAATAAAAAACCAAAAAATTGGCTTTTTGAATTTTTCACTTAAATTTAAGGTTATGTGAATAAAGTGAGAATACAAAAGTTTTAGATCTTTTTATTACCTACAACTTTACCTTTCGACTTTTTTCCATAGGACTATTAGTTTTGGCGGAAATAAAGAAAAAACATTTTTTACCCTTAAAACCCCCCCTACATCCCCTTCCCGACCTCAGATCGCCCGTAAATTATTTTTCCTATCATTTTTATAACATTATCCTCCATTTCTAATGGGTTTCATCCTACTATTTTTTTTTTCACTTTTTATTATTTTTAAAGCTATCTGCACTAGCCTATATGTATTATATCCGTATTCTGGTACCCATAACACAAGCATATAAGCTTAGCTTGGGACCAGAGGACGTTGTGTGAAATGTCCATGCATATTAATATTAATACCCTAAAGTGTTTAGTTAGGCTCATAAAGGCTGATTACTAAATTGTTTTCCAGGACCGTAGAAAAGCGTGTCTCACCTCCACCTCTCTGCCGTTGCGAGGAAGGAATGCTACGTTCCGCAGCCGCCTGGCTCAGAGCACGACGTTACAACCAATACCTGGTGATGGTCGATGACTTCTACGCTCGTGTGGTCCGGCCTAGGATGAGAAGCGTACTGCTGCTGCATTTTTAATACATACTGTCTCCTTCATCAAAGGATCAACGGCGTAGCTTGCTTTAACACACGGGGACTTTGAACCGTCGCCTATGAGCTTAGACGCAAACCTCTTTGCAGTGCATTTCATAAAATATTGTTATCAAAAATCTCTGTAATTAGCTCAAAGCTATAGGGATGTTGACTATTTTTGGAATATTTTGGAATTGCTTTTATTTTGTAGATAGCTCTTACTTGAACACCATGACAATATATCTGCCGCCATCTGCTACGATCCAAACATACTTCCTTGGCTTCATCCACACTCATACATCTGGTCATACATGCCCGACGGTTGTAAGTGGCACGCACTTGCCCCTTTTGGAGTATCCCGGCAATGAAATCGGAGTATATTTTTCTCGGGCGTCCTTTCCCTGCATTTCCACTTACCTCCGCCGCCTTTCGTTAAGCGTCTCTTATTAATCCTCTCCACATGACCTAACCACCTAAGCATACTTTTCTCCACCTTAGTCACTACATCCTCTTTCAGACCGCAACGTTCTCTTATAATTTCATTTCTTAATCTATCTTTCAAAGCCACAAAACACCACACAAATATAAAAAATAATGCAATTTAAATTCATTTTTATTTAATTTTAACAAGATATTAAGTTCTCAAAACGATATTTTAGGTATCAGCATACAGTCTTCAATCTATAAAACATAACTTTACATGAATTTGTTACATGAGTCAACAACCCTATTACGCGACTCAGCTATAAAACCACTTTGGGGATTTAGACGCGTATATTTTGTTTTACTACTATTATGATATTTATAAAAAGGTCAATTTTAAATATCAATTATGGGTACACCCCGTAACAACTGCTCACAAAGAACACTTATAACTCACTCCTATCTACATAAGTGTCTAAACCCGAAAAAGGTGGTTTTATTTGTATTATAATTTCCGAATTAAAGGGATTTTGTAAGAAATCTTTGATACGTACATTCCTTCGGGTCCCTTTTAAGTTAAAGTCCTGTATCATAAAAATGACTAAAAATCCGCTAGCTACGCCAAGAATTCTGTTGGAGACTAAATTTTAGTGAAATTACGACATAATATTACGGATTTTGACGTTATTATTATTAAACGCATCATCTTTTAAGGTTGTTTGAAGAGGTTATCGAGTGTTTCAAATGAATTATGTATGATTTATGAAAAAAAATCACAATAAAATTTACTTAAACTACTTTCTTTATAAAAGTAAAGGAATCTCATCATAATGATTTGGTCATTCATAAAAGCGTTCCAAACTCAAAGAGACGCTCTAAAATTATTGTTTTTCATTGTTGAGTTCGTCCTTGACCATTGTTATATTGCAGTCAGATTAAGAGGATACCAAAATAGCTTCGTGCATTTTTCTACGTACGAAGTTTTCATTGTTTCTTTAGATTGAATGGCTAGAGCTCTAATTTTTAAGTATATGTTGTTTCAATATATGATCTAGGATCGCATAAACTCAGAAACGCGATTGAAAAAAGTTTTCTCGATAGAAAATCTTAGCGAAACCACCTCTCTCATTTTTAATTTTTTTCATTTGTCGGTCTATTATCGCGTATTAACTAATGAAATAACTTTAAAAACATAAGTAACTATTATATATAGAAACACGTAAATCAGAATTAAAATATATTTAGTAGATTTTGAGTAAACAAAAAAAATATCCTAATTCTTCATTTTCTATACCTACTAGCTGTGTTAATATGTAAATGTCGACGATAATATTGATGTAGGCCCTTAATCCGAAGTATTTAAGGGGGTGGAAGTCATGTTTAACGAATCCGCAAGATAAAAATTGATACGAACGAAGCGTATAAGACAGTAGGATCTAAAGATCAACTCGTTAATTATATTTTGTTATGCTACAGCTCGACCAGCGTCGTCGGTAGAAATAACGAACTATACGAAATTTATTGAAACTTAGCAACACAATTCTTGTTTTCGATAATATGCGCATTGACACTGCCTGCACTTAGCTGTACTACGTCGCCTACGTCTGTGCTGAATAAATTGACTACAGCAGATATGGCAATAAAAAAAACTAAGCAGTGATTTCAACGGCATCTGATTCATCTGTATTCGAGTTAATGATTTTCTAAATAATTTTATCCCTCGCAATTTAGTACGAGAGCCTGATCGAGACCTACTAATAAAAATTTATAGACTAAAGATACTAGCTGATTTTATTGACTTTGTATTGTTAAATTATAAAGACTGTATGAGAAAACAAGAATAAAAAAGGAAAATAAATAAAAAACAATACTTAGGTACCATATTAAATAAAAAAATGCGCTATTTATGAAAACTTTAAAAAATAATATGAAATACGGGCTTATTCTTCTACATTGAAACGAAAAACATTAAGTTACAATTTTTTTAAAAATTATAACAGGGTAAAAACGGCGGTCGACGGTCGGCGGTCCACGGTTGGTTCCATCGGCATAATTTTGACGAGTGTTTTAAAAAAAGAAAGAAAATTTTGGATGTGCTTACCACATATTTAAGAATATTTTTCAAATACAGTTTTTCCTTCCTTTATGAAATTATTTTGGCTTTACGGTCCAATTTTATCTATTTTATAATAAACTTTAATACTAATTCTTAATATGCTTCATAATGTTTTTGAGCAAACGATTTACAACGCCTCACCTCAACATAAATTCTATTTTTGAATTTATGATCATTGATCATTTTTGACAGCTATCACTCCATTGTCAAATTCGAAACTTAAAAAAAGCGCGGGAATTGAAGTAAGAGTTTTTGAGTAAAAAAAACATTAAACCAAAGTAACAATAAGTATAAACGTATGTACGAACCTTAAATAATCTTATTCAATAGTCAATACACATATTATGAATACGTCTATTAGAAATCATAGGACATAGATAAAACACCAAAATAATCTTAGGTTGTCTTTTTATGTCATTTTCATCGTGTTTTTTGTAACGTGTTTTCATCTAGTTACTTCGTATAGTCAAGTGTAATAAGCCCTCTTTAGATGTATACCCACAAAATAACAGAGTAATATTGATGTCACTCTAATCTATATACATTACTAATAGATTAAAGGTGTAGTTCCACTAAATAAAAAACTATAATTACAATAATCCTATGTAGCGTTTACAGATTTATTAGTGGCGTATATACAATTTTTAGTTCCATAAATGTCTAATATATGTAGGTGTTTCTCTAGAGTCAGTTAAAAAAAAATAGATTCTTTGCATGAACATTAATGTCAATGTAGGTTTAAACAATAGTCAATAGCTTTATACGAAAGAAGTATCATAGTGGATAATAAAGTGATCTTTATTCTGGTAGTGATGCGAAGAAATGAATGTAAGAAACAAAGTCTGATTACGGAATTTGTGTTACAAGGCTCCGAAACTATCGAGCAACAAAAAAGTTGAACTGTAACTTCTCTTTAAAGTAATTTACACAGTTACAAACTAAAGCTGCACAATTTTTTCAATGCACTAATACTGAATTGTGACTTGCGGCCATTTTCAATAATCAATCTATGATTACGGACGGATTACAAACTTTTTTCAGTTTGATATTTATATCACCTGTCAAATAATTAATAGAAAATACTGTCATCAGTAGTTTATTGAAATGTAAGTGAGGAAAAAAGTTTAGTCTGACTTTGACAGAATATATTGAGGATAGATAAAATATTGAAAACAGTTATTAGTCGGAAGATTTTTGGCACAAGACAAAAATCGTCGGTTTAAATCGCTTTTAACTAATAATAATAATAATAAACTTTATTTAAACTTCAACAAGCAAATTACAAAAGAAAATACAAAGAATTGACTTGTCAGAAATATAACAAAAAAGTAAATCTTCTGCCTCCCAAACTAGAATAATCTGTATTATGGGAGGCAGTGACCAGACAGTACGGCGTTGACATCAGCAATCGTAAGTAATTATAACAATTTATTTGTGTTAGTTATATACTTATAGTTAAGGTTAGTTATAAACTATGACTGTGTGTGTGTAATCCGAGTGAGCGTGTGTGTGAGAGTGAGTGTGTTTGTCAAGAAAGATTGATACCTTTTTATTATTTAAGTTAAGGTTATGGATACATTAAACAATGGTTAATTATTCATGCCTGTTTGCAATAATAATTCTGTTTCTGACTACTAGGTCTAACTAGGTCATAAGGTACGTCGTAAACCCTGGAGTAAAAAATATGACTTATGCACCTACCGCGTGCCAGAATACGAGAATTGGAGAAACCGACAAGGGTGGATAAATTAAATCTGTCATAGTGAAAACAAAAGAAATGGAAATAATGTATTAATTAGTACTATACAGTAAGCAATCATTTATCATATCACTAAATTCGTATTATATTTTCATAACTATTGTGTTGGTTAGAAATATTAACATAAAATCTGGCATTTATTTATTTAGTGTAGACTTTATTTATATAGATACAATAGTTAAACAAGTTTTAGTAATTTTATTTGTGTATTTAATGTAGTAAGTGTAACTATAACAGTTTTTAATAATTATATTGAAATGCCTCCTGATTAAATACCTACATATTTAAAAAATGGCACTATTTTCAAATTTAAATGTAACTTCTGTGTGTCAACACAACAATTATTGATTACAGCGTAAACTTTTGTAATTTTTTTTTGGATTTAATAAATTTAATTATGGTGTTAAAAGTGATCACCGCAAGCGGGACTTGAACCCACGACCTCGGAATACCGTTCCGAAGCTCTTCCGATTTTTTTTTGTATTGACACACATATTTTATTATAACTTTCTCAATCAAAATAGAAACTGCAAACGACATTTACATCTTTAAGTATTTTTTGTCCGTCTTTGTATAATTGATTTATATATTTGATTACTGTTTCTCGTCATGTCCAAACCATCAACATCCTAATGTTGGGCACGGGCCCCCTCCACATTGGGAGGGATTATGGTCTAGTTATCTAGTATGTCGTGCTGACTAGGCGTGTTGGCACAGGGTTTATTTTTATTTTCCGTCTTTCACAAAGGATGTTATCCGTATACAATATTCCTTAGATAGCTTTTACAGCAAACCTGCAATGAAAAGGGGTGCTGACACTTGAAGGTATTCTTAATTCGTCACCATACAGACAGCTGCTTACTTCTAATTAATTGTCCATGATTTATAACAAAATTATATCATTTTTTAAAAAGACGATTTAGAAAGAGAAACAGTTACTGCTAATAGTAAGTACTAAAACATTTTTATATCACATCTGTAGCAACATCAAATTTCAAAACGTGTTTATGGTTAGTGAAACAGACCTTTTATGTGACATAGATCACCCCCAATAGATTTAACATGAAAGACGATCAACGCTCTTCGAACATATGTGCTTCTCTCGCATGGGTACGTAGGTACGCGTGTACAACTCTGTGTGTGGTTTTGCTACAACCAATAAAAATTAATTATTTTAAAAACTGCAACCCGTACTTTTATTCGACGTTGATGCGTTAAGTCACTAACGAAAATCTCTTAATGCTATATTTATTGGAAGTGATCTATGGTGTGTGAATATTATTGGATTTACGAAGTTCTCATCACTTATGCGTGGCTACGCATAAGTGATGAGAACTTTGTAAATCCAAAGGAATGAAGGCGGTTTGTAGTTCAAATCAGAATCGTCAAAAAGAGTATTTTAGTGGGATATTTAGCTGTCACAGTTGTATCGGAAAAATAAAACCTTAGACATTTTAAGGTTTTATTTTTCTAGTTACCAGTATCTTAATGATCGTCATCAGAATATCAGAAATATTCAATATTGCATGTTAGTTACCTATAGTAATTTAGTATTTATTTAGAAACTAGTAACACCTACCACCACAGCCTACCACTAACTTACAGAACACATTGTAGATAAAATAATTTTGAACCACTACGATAAAACTAATTAAAATTCATAGATATTATACGCATTTCATAAATGACCAATGTGAAAAGCCAAACTAACATAAAATTGGGTTCTGCACGTGTAGATAGGCAAAAGCTTTGATAATATTGATTGTAGCGATTTGTACTCTAAAAGAACTCTTTTACTATAGTTATTTTGTACCAGAGTATAAAATGTATAAAAACAATTGTTAAATTGAACAAAACTTACATTGTATTCTTTCTCTTTCTATCGTGAAGAAAGAAATTCAAATGTTTACTGTCTTTTTTATAGCCAATCTATGGTTATGTATCAATAATGGGATCACACCTTAATACTTGTCATTTTGACACTTAATACAGACTAGTACAGATCACTACAGAGTAGTTACAGTAATTTTTTTTTTCAACGGATTATGCATGTGGCTAATTCTGCTAATTACCTAATTATTGTGTAGATTTATTATGTAGTAAAATATCTTATGAATCCTAGATGTTAATGTTATAAGATTGGCAGACATTTGTTATATTTGACTGATTTCTCTTTAAATTAAGATAAAAATTTAATTTCTTCACTTTTATTCAAGCTTCGACACCAGAAAACTTTTTTTATTGTGCTTGGCACTTTCAAGGTATCTATAGACTAGACATCAGTAAATTATTATGCTAGAACAAGATAGCGATAACGTTCCAAAAATTTACCTAAACTTTGTCCAAATAATTTATTATCTTTATACTTATTTAGTTTTTGAAAAAATCCTAAGACTGGACTTAGAGATGGACTTTGAATAGTGAGTGGCGAAATAAAATGAAATTAAATAAGTGAGCAAAAACGGGTTGTTAGCAACATAATTCTTTTTGTATATGAATATAATGTAACATTTTGACTGAAGTTGAAAAATAACAAGGGAAATAAAATCTTACAGCCTTTATGAGTAAACTCAACTAAAATTACTTTCTTATTAAGAAAGTTAACTGTCATTACTGAATTGTGTTATACTTATAAATAATAACTTTTATGATTTATTTTCTAACACTTGCGCGACTCATTTGCTTAAATAAAACTACTTTTTACGGATAAAAAGTAGTTTTATGATTTAGTTTAGCTGCGCAAACAGAATTGACACCATTAGTTATAATCAGAAGAGAAGACTTAAAATTTCTGATTTATAGAATTTCTAAAAGAACTTTCTAATATCTATGATTCCCTCCCATCGCTATAAAACATTTTAATATAACAATGCCAGTATTTCTGGCAATATACATGTCTTTCAATTGTAAATCTTGGAATTGAATAAAAAAAAGCAAACGTTGTGATAACGTTCTGTATTATTAAAAAAACAACTTTTCGATCTATGTCTAAATGTATATTTTATCTTGTGAAAAGAATTTGAATTGAATATTTTAATATCTTATATTCAATTTCAATTTTAATTTTTTTTGTATTTTCCAACGGTACTCACTTGTCTTATATTATCAAGTTCTGTGATCAAGTTATAATGTGCCTTTCGGGTATTGCTTCAAGAATTCCATTCACAGTACAGCTCATTAATAAAATTATTTACAGTGTTAAATAAATTCCTAAAAAAAGCTTCGAAAACTTACATCATTTGAATAGCACAATACTTGAATTTACTACATTGACAGTGAGAAATACAAAGTATAAATTTTAAAAAGTTCAAAAAATCTTTTAAACGAAAATTGAAATTGAATATACTCGTATGTAGGTATATACTTTCAAAATGAAAATTGTACCTTACGATGTTTATCAAAATGTGTAATAAATATTATAATTAATGTAAATAATAATTATTTTGTCGCTGTGTCAATACGTCCACGTTAAATCTGATAGTAAAATGGTTCTTCATGTTTTTATCTAGTTTTATTTATAAAAACCATGTTAATCGGAAATAAATAAATTGGACTTTCTCAACAAAGAGAATATTTACAATAATCTTATGAATTGTAAGCAGCTTTCAGACGCCTCTTACTTTTATTTTATTAAAGTTTGGTCTCTCGATAGGTTCGTCTCCACTTCTTTCGTAAGATGGAAGTCCCGTTAGTGATCTAACTCACACTTTTTTATTGCCAGTCTTCTTGTTCTTGTTTGATCGCTTCTTTAGAAGCTAGGTACTTATCGTAATGTTTAAGTCGCGACTCTGCCAGTCTATCAGTATTTTACATCTATGCTATTCTCAAGAAAAAACAATGTCATTCACGTCAAATATATGTCACAATTGTCAAATTAGTATTTTTCAAAGCAAAAAAAAAATTGGTTTTGTTTGACAGTTGACACTTGACAGCGTTTCGTCCTTGTCAGCTGGTCAAAGCAAAAAATATTAATTAAACATAGAAGTCGATCGATTGATAAAGTAAAAAATAAGTTCAAGTGGCCTTGCAGACTACCGTGATGTTTTATATACCAATATCAATTTGTAAAAGTACTGCTAGGCTTGCTAGTACTGTCTAAATATTCATCACCTTTGGACTTCAGTTACAAATGAAGATAATTCGAATAATTTAATTTAATGATTACCTACTTACATTCACAAAATCTACAAATCTATAATGTATTTAGCACCGGAAGTGTTATTATCAAATGCATCCCGTGAACAGTGCATTTCAAAAATAAAAAACTTACCTAAGTTTGTGGAACGCGGGAAAAAAATGAACGCTGCGGTCTTAGTGCCAATATGCGTGGTTGATAACGAAGTATGTCTTCTATATACTCTGAGATCTGCAAATTTATCTAGTCATAGTGGACAGGTGTCTTTTCCAGGTGGGAAAGCTGACGCAGGTGAAAATGCTTACGAAACTGCTGTACGGGAAACGGAAGAAGAAATAGGAGTTTTACCGCATCAAATTGACATTTGGACAAAAATGTGTAAAATTCCTGGACGCAATTCTAGTGTTGTAATAACTCCAGTTATTGGTGAATTGAAAAACATTAATGTTGACTCTTTGAAAGGCAATGAAAGTGAGGTGGCTGAAATATTTACTGTACCTATGCGAGTTTTATGTGATAAAAAAAATCACGCATCTTTTACTTACAATGAAATAGGGACACCTATTTTTATCTGTGGAAAACATAAAGTTTGGGGTATCACTGGCATCATAACGCACCTCTTTTTGCAATGTTTTTTACCTCCAAATGTCTATGATGTAGATTTTTCTAGAAAATCTTATGTGCTTGATGAATTAATGCCAGCTAAACTTTAACTTTTATGTAATTTAAATTAGTATATAGCTAATTTATGATTTGGAGTTCTGGAGGGTGGTTTAATCCTTAAAAATAGGCATTTTAATTTATTTATTATAGTTTTTAAAAGAAAATATATTTCAGATTCAACAATCTATGAGACTTGATTTTAACAAGAAATTCCATATCTTAGCATTACAGAGATTAATTAGCTCCATTTTGATAGAAAAAAAAAACAGTAAGTACCTATAGTTTTTTTTAATTACTGCAATTATCAAACATTGCAAATAATAAAAAAGTTGTAAAAAAATACAGATAAATCAGACATCTATAAGATGGCACAAATAGATACTAGGTACTGAAGTACCTATATGTATAAAGTTTAATTTTACACTAATTATATTATTGAAATAAGTATTTAATATTGTGATAATCTCTTAAAGATAGAAAATTGTACATTTAATTGTCAAAATGGAAAAAATATAAGAGAAAGGAGAAGCTCTGGTATATGGTTAGCTTAATTTGTAATTGTAAACTAAGATCTGAGGTATCTGTAGAAAATTATACCTATCCATTTTCATTTTTAAATTGTATTTCGTTATTATTTATTATTGTGGAAAATAAAATATAAATTTTATATTATTTATACTTTTTATTACAGAGTAAATGATACAGTTAACAAGCCATCACTCTCCAAAACAGTTACGCATGTCGTAAATATGTGTTCATTACTCAAACATCGGTGTTCATCACACAAATATCTATGTCTCTAACACAAATATCTGCACATTTGACACAAATATCAGTGTTATCACTTTAATATATTTGTTAATCACACAAATGTCGATACTCGTCAACAAATTTGTGTTTACATAAATATCACATCACTAAAATATGTGTTACTCATTCAAATGTTGGCGATTATTACATAGCTGTGCTGATGGCTCAAATACCCGTGTTCATCACTCAAATACCTGTGTTCATTGAGGTGTTTTAATAAATCATTACCTGTGTTCATCACTCAAATATCCATGAACGGCAATTTCACGATGTTACTATAATTTAGCTGGTACTAATTCATCTAGTTGATATAATTTTCTTTCAAAATCAACTTTATAAACATGCGAAGGTAAGAAACATTGTAAAAAGAAATGTGTAATAAATCCCGTGATACCCCAGATTCTATGTTTACCATAGATAGACAAAAATTGGGGTCGTCACATCACTATAGATACACGACGCATGATTTTTTTGATCACACAGTTCTCTAATCGGCACAGTAAATATTTCAGCCACTTCATTTGCATTCCTTTTTAAAGCATTCACATTAATATTTTTTATTTCGCCAACTATTGGGGTTACCAGCATACTAGTATCGATTCCGTTTATTCTTATCATATCCGTCCATATGTCAATTTGGTTACTTAATACACCTATTTCTTCCTCCGTTTCTCGCAGAGCCGTGTCAAATACATTTTCGCCAGAATCCACTTTTCCACCAGGAAATGATACTTGACCACTATGTTTTGATAAATTCATCGATCTCAATGTATATAAAATACATATTTCGTTATTTACTACACATAAAGGCACTAGAACAGCTGCTTTCGATGGTTTGTCGCTTTCTACGAATATTGGTAACCTTTTTAATTTTGATATACACTGTTCACGAGAGGCAGGCGAAAGCAATACTTCTGGAGCCAAGAACATTTTTTTTTTCTATTGTAATTATCGGATTACGGCGTAAAGTTAATTTTTTTTGTACAAATATGAAGTACCAATGATTATAATTTTAATGTTACTATAACAAATACATGCAACTGATTATTATATCTTTATGTTAGTTGCCAAGGCCGATTTAATTTTATCAGCTTACATCATTCAATTAACAAAAACGCCAAATCATTCTCATTTCATTAGCGCCGCTAGTCACTAAAAATAAAAGTTTGTTAAAGACATTCAAGGGTATGGCATCATAATATATATTATGTAAACGATTTCGTAACAATTCATATAAGAGCGTAATTTTTTTTTTATATATCTTTATTTCAATAAAAGAGGATTTTATCACCAATGATAATGTCACCCTCGAAAGGTCACTCACTTACAAATATCTAACTTACTACTAATTACATTGTCTTCGCCTTAAACCTAACTTAACTATTTCATATATCATTCTGGCTTCCCGGGACGAAGGATTAGCCAGAATGCTATTGAACAGACCAACTTCTAGAATATTAAAATTACATTGTATCAAAAATAAGTATCTCTCGGCTTCGTTTCGGACACATTCTGCTAATACATGTAACACATCCTCCACTTGGTTACATTCTGTACACACTGTAATCTCTGCTCTGCCCATTAAATGCATAAATTTATTTAAAGGAATGTGTCCGGAACGAAGCCTGAAGGCAGTTATTATTTGATCTCTATGCATATCAATACCCACAAACCAAGGAGAGCGAGAAAGACTGGGTTGTATGGTCCTGTACCATATTCCCTTGGCCTTGGACCTCTCGTCAAAATGTTCAGACCACAAATCTACACAACGCCTACGAATTATGGGAATAAGATCTGTAAAGTGAGGTAAACATTCAAAATTTTGTCCATTTGTAGTCGCTTCTTTGGCGAGGCGATCAGCTTCCTCATTTCCACTTAAACCTATATGGGAAGGAACCCACTGTAATGTAATATTTTTGTTATCTATTTTACTGACGGACTCCAAGATACTATATGCTATCGGTGTGCCTCTGAAATTCAAGGTGCAACGTGCGAGGTGCTGTAAAGCACTCTTGGAGTCTGTCAGTATCACATAGTTTTCTGCTGTACATGAGTTTTTAATATACGAAATGGCTTCCGCGATTGCCAGGAGTTCAATATACATAATAGACAATTTAACACTAGCATTAACTTTAACAGCTGTCCTGGTTTGTGGGTCGTATATGGCAAAACCCGACTTGCCCTCTTCCTGAGATCCATCTGTATATATACAAGAGCGTAAGTAATTAACTACCCAATTTCATATCCTAATATTTTCCTATAAAATATTTTTTAATATTTTATTATATTATCTGTGCTAATACATATTCACGTAATTCACGGTTGCCGTATGTTCCCGTGAGTATCGTAAAAGCGATTTAGGAAATGTGTAGAAGTGTACTTCTTCATCGTCAGATAGTTCCATCCATCTCTGTCCTTGGGGTAACGGACAAAAATAATACAAGTGTCACCTCCCCATGTCTTGCCCGCGTAACGTAAGAACCGACCGAGGGAACAATTCTTCTTTTTTTACACAACGTCCTCTGGTCTCAAGCTAAGCTTTTATGCTTGTGTTATGGGTACCAGAATATGGATATAATACATATTATAATAGTTTTCTTTTGTAAATTCATACTTATAATACATAGAAACACTCAGACGCAGAGCAAACATTTGTATGACAATTATAAATATCACATGATGACCTCGTGAACGGCCAGTCCGTTACATGAACCACTAGACCACGAAGCCCGTCGTAAATAAATAAATAACTATGACACAAATAATTGTCCCGTGCGGGAATCGAACCCGCGATCTCGTGAACGGCAGTCCGCTACATGAACCACTCGACCACGAGGCCCGTCAAATATGTCGTCCACCATGTCCAACTATGTCGCATAAACCCTTCTGGGGTAGGTATGTGCTCAGAATTTATGCGTCGTGGTTCCCTCGCTCGGTTACGACGCCCGCAGAGAAGACGTGTCGCAGTGACACTTGTATTCCTAATATTAGTAGATTTCTCATTTGTAATATTATTAGATTACTCACACTTTATCTAGGTGGTATTATCCATCGTCAAAGGAACTTATATATGACTAAACAACCCTAGAGATTATGATAACCTATCTGATAAATTCCAGACTACAAGCTGTTTCATTTCCCATAGCTAGGGTTGCCATCCGTACACATTTTTAGGGTTCCGTACCCAAAGGGTAAAAACGGGACCCTATTACTGAGACTTCGCTGTCCGTCCGTCCGTCCGTCCGTCTGTCACCAGGCTGTATCTCAAGAACGGTGATAGCTAGACAGTTGAAATTTTCACAGATGATCTATTGCCGCTATAATAACAAATACTAAAAATAAAATAAAATAAATATTTAAGGGGGGCTCCCATACAACAAACATGATTTTTTTACCGTTTGTTGCTCGATACTAATAACGTTGCCTTATGTTGCATAGATAATGGTACGGAACACTTCGTGCACGAGTCCGACTCGCACTTGACCAATTTTTTTCAAGAATTGTTCTAGTTAGAAAAGGGTTTTGAGATCGTTTGTGAAGGGTTTGTATCCAGATAAAGTACGGACAATGCTGTTGTCGGGTGACTTATTATTTCTTTCATTTCTGTAGCATACTTTTTTAATGATAATAATCGGTTCATATTCCATATTTCGCTATAATGGACGTTCCTTCTGGTTTAGCGGTTCGTTTAACGGACTGCCGTTCACGAGGTCGCGGGTTTGATTCCGGCACGGGACAAACATTTTGCGTGATATTATTAATTGAATTATTATACAAATGTTTGTACTTCGTCTGTATGTTTACTATGTATTAAATGTATGTATATATAAAAGTATTTATGTAGTATATCCGTATTTTGGTACAGTGGAATCCATAACACAAGCATATAAGCTTAGCTTGGGACCAGAGGACGTGGTCTGAAATGTCCATGAATATTTAGTGTTTTTTTTTAATAAATAAATATTCATGGACATTTCACACAACGTCCTCTGGTCCCAAGCTAAGCTTATATGCTTGTGTATATGTTGTGTTGCTTTATGGGTACCAGAATACGGATAGAATACATATACTACTTTTCTTTTGTAAATACATACTTATAATACATAGTAAACACCCAGACGCAGTACAAACATTTGTATGACAATTAAAAACATCACACAAATGATTCTCCTGACCGGGGATCGACCCTGAGACCTCGTGTACGGCAGTCCGTTATATGAACCACTACACTACGAGGCCCGTCTATTTATGTTTTTGTCTTATCTATCCGACATCGGGAATTAATATGATGGCAGTCCATAGTCTAAAAACCCAGACTAGAAGCTGTAATATTTCCCACGACTTCCATAATCTCCCCCCTTTAGTCTCGATACCGAGTGCTGACGTCATTCGATATTATCAATAGGACAGACTGTTCATATACTATCAAATGTTGTAATTATCTCAACAAATTCTGATGGCTTTCATATTTTTTGCCACTTATTTACTAGAGTGCCTACATCAATCACCACTTGAAGCTACATAAATATCTATGTGTGTGTGAAATACGACGTATGTCTCTGATACAGGCTCGTTGTATGAAATATTTTAGTCGAGCATATCCGATGGTCATCTTCAGCAGGAGGAGGAGGAAAACAAATTTTAGCCTTAGGAAAAGTATTTTTATTATTAACTTCTTGTAATTCTATCTAGGAACGAAATTACCAAAAATTTTGTTTGTGCTTACTGTTGCAGTGTTTTGTTTTTTCTTTTTCTGTTTGGTTAGAATATTATGACCTGGGTGGAAACCTGAAACCTTCGTTGTTACGGAAAACCTAAAAATAAAAAAAGAAACTAAACATTAACGGTCAAATGCATAGCAAATACAATCGTCATGTATGTATGACTAGATGTATGAGTGTAAATGAAGCCAATGATGTGTGTTAAGATCGTTCCAGATGACTCTCTATAGTCTCTGCTTACCCATATAGGAAAAAGGTGTAACGGTATGATGATGATGATTTATACATGTAAAGGAATAGCCGGGGAGGGAATTAGAGGTCGAAACCCTAAAGGGCATGAAAGGTTTCGTACTATATTTATATTCATAGTCATAATATCACACCAAGGGGCAAGTGCGTAGCACTTACAACCGTCGTATGACCAGATGTATGAGTGTGAGTGATGAATCCAAGGAAGTATGTTTGATCGTAGCAGATGGCGCTCTATAGTCTCTGCCTACCCCCATGAGAAAAAGGCGTTATGTTATGATGATGATGAATCGGGGCACTAAGAAATTGTTGTATGCCGTCTTTAATATCTATTGTATTCTGGTTTTTATTATTTGTTGTTATAGCGTCGAGAGATGCATCTTCTGTGAAGACTTCAACTGTCTAGGTATCACCGTTCCTGAGATACAGCCTGGTGACGGACGGAGAGTGAAGTCTCAGTAATAATGTTTCGTTTAACCTTTTGGTACGGACCCAAAAATGTATACGAAGCCACGGTATAAAGCTAGTTTCATTAAATATAACCTGTTTAATTTCTTGTTCGTCTCATCATCGACCTTACAACCATCTCGCCTAGGTGATGAACTTGAGATCGTCGTTATTGAAGCCTGTTCAGTTACAAGCTTCCTAGTGTATTTTTCATTTGTGATGGATTTTTGTTTACCATAGATATCTGTTAGGAAAAGAATAACACAGTAATAGATTCAGATTTTATGTCTGACTACACACATACAGGGTGTGGCGTAAATAGTGGTCCACCGTTCAGGGTTAGGTACATCAGGTAGGTACCTACACCATACCAAAATTTTAAACCGGTCCGCCGACTGGTTACGGAAAAAAAAATATTTTTAATTTTTTTCAAGAAATTCCCATTTTCATTACGAATTTGACCACAGTTTCAACAAAAAACATTATTTTTGATTTTCTATTCGTGTTTATTCATGTTGAATGTATGAGCTATCATAAAAAAATAAAGATTTGTATTGAAATTGTAGCCTTTACGAGAAAAAGTGATTTCTTCTCAATTCTTAACCTAAATTTTATCGCATCACTCATATTCAGGAGCGTTTTTTGAAAAAGAAATGTACTACACTGTTAGTGCCCATGCATTTAAAAATATGCTCATGATGTACTGATTATAAAATGGTATAATAGTACCGCTTTTCAAAAATAGAAAAAAAAATACTGCATTTGTAACTGAAAATAAGTAAGTCTTCCTGTTACCATTTTCGCAACATAATATTGAAACAAAAATTTCGTCTACCTTATTTATGTGCCCATTCTTACTGTAAACTTGGTCATAGTGACAACGACAATATTATTATTGTAATTGTATTGGCAAATGAGAACACAAAAGTTACTACAGACAGGGTATTAAAAAAAAACAACTTTGACATCATAATTATTTATTTATTGATTAATACAATCGGTGCTCAAAATGGCCCCCATTCGCAGCTATACACGCTCTGCACCGTCGAATAAAGGAGCGTTTAAGACGTCGAGCAAACCCGCTTTCATTGATTTTTCCAGCTGCTGTCAGAATCCTGGTCCTTAATTCTTCAATATTATTTATTGGTCCCTTGTATACGTCTTCCTTTAAGCATCCCCAATAAAAGAAATCCAAAGGATTAAGGTCTGGGGAGCGTGGTGGCCATAGTATTGGGCCTAACCGCCCTATCCATCTGTTTGGATAGGCCACATTAAGGTGCTCTCGTACCCTTACTGCATAGTGAGCGGGACAGCCATCATTTTGTAGCCACATGCTGTCTCGGATCTCTGTAGGGACACTTTCTAGAAGTACGGGTAAATCTGTCTGTAAGAACCCAAGATACCTTTCTGCGGTTAAGGTTTCTGGCAGTTCTAATGGACCAATTATTTGTCCGTTAATAATGCCGACCCAAAGGTTTATTTTAAATTGGTATTGCGATCGATCTTGTCTCATGACGTGCGGATTTTCTAACTGCCAGCTGTGCAAGTTGTGTAAATTTAAATATCCATCTTTTCTGCAAGATGATTCGTCACTCCAAAGTATTTTATTAAAAAATTGCTCGTCCTCTCGTATTCTACGCAGCATTTCTCTGCAAAATCTCACTCGCGGAGGATAGTCCCTTGGTAACAGAGTCTGTACCCTTGTATAATGGTAGGGATGTAGCTCGTGTCTTTTTAAAATGCGATGTACGGTTCTGGTAGATATCCCCGTTGTGCGAGATAAGACTCGGACTGAGGTTGTAGGATCTTGTTCTGCCAAATTCAGTACCTGATCATCGGCATGTCTCCGTGGGCGTCCTTCTCTTGCACCGCCTACGCCTGAGCCGGGTATCCTCCCTTCGGTGTATGCATTGTGGACTCGCCCAAACACCCTGTGGTCTGGATGTCTGCGATCGGGATATCTCTCCCTGTAAAGCCGAGCCGCCTCTCTGCCGACTCCTCCACATTCTCCGTAAATAAAATGCATGTCAGCATATTCGCGCGGTGTATACTGAGACATTTTTGTTATCACTGCACTGCACGTTTGTCCAAATCGTTATGCAAATCAGAGTACGGTAAACGTAAGCAAGATTATTAGATGTCACCAAAACGACAAGTCCAAATCACTGAGGCAATCAACCGGAGTCCAGGGGAATAGCAAGAAACAGCGGAGTTAAACACAAATGAAACGAAACGTATACGATGCACGGGAGCGTAGATCGTACTAATTGTTTATGTACCATTTCTTTCCGATCTCAATTGCTAGAAAGGAAAGGGACAACAACAACAAACTACATCCTTTCCTTATCACTATCCTATTGTTTAGTTACTCCAGCTACGTTACGCATTACAAGAGTGTGCGCACTTCAATAGGTCTTTTGTTATGGTTCAGGTACAGAGCGACCTTTTTTTATAGGACACGACATGATGTAGAATTATTTGGAGACGTGGAGTCAAATATCAGTTGTAAGATTGAGACTTTGTTTTATTTAATTCCATATTTAAATGGGTAAAAACAAAAAGACAACATTTTTGTTTAAATATTATGTTGCGAAAATAGTAACAGGAAGACTTATCCGTTTTTAATTACAATTGCAATAAAAAAAAAATCTATTTTTGAAAAGCGGTACTATTATACCATTTTATAATCAGTACATCATGAGCATATTTTTAAATGCATGGGCACTAACAGTGTAGTACATTTTTTTTTCAAAAACCGCTCCTGAACATGACTGATGCGATAAAATTTAGGTTAAGAATTGAGAAGAAATCACTTTTTCCCGTAAAGGCTACAATTTCAATACAAATCTTTTTTATTTTATGATAGCTCATACATTCAGCATGAATAAACACGAATAAAAAATCAAAAATAATGTTTTTTGTTGAAACTGTGATCAAATTCTTAATGAAAATGGGAATTTCTTAAAAAAAATTAAAAATATTTTTTTTTCTGGAACCAGTCGGCGGACCGGTTCCAAATTTTGGTATGGTGTAGGTACCTACCTGATGTATCCAACCTTGAACGGTGGACCACTATTTACGCCACACCCTGTATAGGTATTTTCAACATAATTGAGTTATGATTACACAAGGCGTTATGACTACAAAATGACATTATGACTACACAATGACTACTTTGTGTTATGACTACGAAATGATGTGAGTACACAAATATTGTATCATTGTAGTCAGTGGCGGATTTACCATAAGGCCCGGTAGGCCCAGGCCTAGAGCGGCCAGATTTAGGGGCGGCCCCAACGACGTAATTTCATTATGTAGTCTATGGTGGATGCTGAGAAAGGGGCGGCTAATAGCTTGGGGCCTAGGGCGGCCGAGAGTGCAAATCAGCCACTGTTTGTAGTCATGATGAATATTTGTGTGCAAAGCACGTTATTTGAAGTGACTGGAAGGTCTATATAAATAAATATGGCTTTCTGTAATATTACTTACACTTGTACGACTCATAAAAAAAACCACTTTGTACGGGTTTAGACGCGTATATTATTATTTGTGTCTTTCCAAAACGTCGGGCTAAACTTTAAAACCAATCTCTCTCTAGCCCATTAATTACTAATTGCTTTAGGAGGGATTAAGGTCTGCAGTACCTACTGCACGGCTTGGGGTAATCGAGTTATCGCTTTGCTGACTTGCACCGTGGCAGGCAAATAGAGTGGTAGCTTTTGTATTCTTAATCCGTCGCCACAAGTTCTTACATCAAATATTATACGCGTCAAAATCCATAAAAGTATGTAGGTATAATTATTTATTTTACCTATGTGTTGTATTATGTCCATGTTCCTACAGCGCTTATATTTTTCATATCGACTTCCATGATGGCCTGTGTTTTTAATGTTGTCTATTCCACAGGCCATAATTTTAAAGTAACATTTTAGAATTTCAACATTAATAATAATTTCATTTATAAGAATAAAAAGCGTAGTTCAAAACCTGTGTTCAAAACAAAACAAATAATTTTATGTTTGATACAATTTTCAAAATGGTGATGTGCCGGTGACAGCGCCAAAGAAATAAAAATTAAAATCATAGAGATTTGGTGAGAGATTTGAATGTTTTTAGAGTTCCGTACCGAAAAGTAAGACGGTAATTAATAAGATATACTCGTCCCTCTGTCCCTCAGTTGATGCTACAACAGCAAATCCAATTTCCTGGCCTCATCCCGTTATATGATGATCTCATCCTGTTATATGATGATCTCATCATTTAATAATAATAACGGTACGGAATCCTGCGTGTGCGAGTCTAACTGTACTTAGCCTTATATTTTTCACCTTTTAGTACGCAATCGTAGAAAACCAGTGTCATAATACTTGTTTTATAAGGAAAACCTTAGAGGTAAACCAATAATTAGTTTTTTATCTCATGAGGAAAAAAACCGGTCAAGTACGAGTTAGACTGCACACGAAATATGTTAAATCTAGGTACATACGAATTACGAATATTAAAAAGCTAATGACGCTAGCGCGACTCCGTACACGTGGAATTTAAAAAAAAAATCCTGTAATGGCAACATTTTTCACTGATGCTCCGCTCCTATTGATCGCAGCGTGATGTTATATAGCCCATAGCCTTCCTCAATAAATCTACTATCAAACACTGAAAAAATTTTTCAATTCGGATGTCAGGAATCATCTTGTTATTATCGCGCTCATTCAAACAAACAAATTCTTCAGCTTTTTAGGGTTCCGTACCCAAAGGGTAAAAACGGGACCCTATTACTGAGACTTCACTGTCCGTCCGTCCGTCCGTCCGTCCGTCCGTCCGTCCGTCCGTCCGTCCGTCCGTCCGTCCGTCCGTCCGTCCGTCCGTCTGTCACCAGGCTGTATCTCAAGAACGGTGATAGCTAGAGAGTTGAAATTTTCACAGATGATGTATTTCTACTGCCGCTATAACAACAAATACTAAAAATAAAAAAAAATAAATATTTAAGGGGGGCTCCCATACAACAAACATGATTTTTAGGGTTCCGTACCCAGTATCTCAAGAACGGTGATAGCTAGACAGTTGAAATTTTCACAGATGATGTATTTCTATTGCCGCTATAACAACAAATACTAAAAATAAAATAAAATAAATATTTAAGGGGGGCTCCCATACAACAAACATAATTTTTAGGGTTCCGTACCCAGTATCTCAAGAACGGTGATAGCTAGACAGTTGAAATTTTCACAGATGATGTATTTCTATTGCCGCTATAACAACAAATACTAAAAATAAAATAAAATAAATATTTAAGGGGGGCTCCCATACAACAAACATGATTTTTTTACCGTTTCTTGCTCTATACTAATAACGTTGCCTTATATTGCATAGATAATGGTACGGAACCCTTCGTGCGCGAGTCCGACTCGCACTTGACCAATTATTAATATTAGTATACAATACATTATTCTTTTTATACAAAAGGGATTATTTAATCTATTTTTATTATAAATAGAACAATAACCTAATAATATAAACCTCTTTAAAAATCATTGCGTTGTTCATGCGTTGTTTATATTATTCGTATATCATTGCTTGTGAAACGAGGACGTATTAAAATAATTGGTCAAGTGCGAGTCGGACTCGCGCACGAAGGGTTCCGTACCATTATCTATGCAACATAAGGCAACGTTATTAGTATCGAGCAAGAAACGGTAAAAAAATCATGTTTGTTGTATGGGAGCCCCCCTTAAATATTTATTTTATTTTATTTTTAGTATTTGTTGTTATAGCGGCAATAGAAATACATCATCTGTGAAAATTTCAACTGTCTAGCTATCACCGTTCTTGAGATACTGGGTGCGGAACCCTAAAAATCATGTTTGTTGTATGGGAGCCCCCCTTAAATATTTATTTTATTTTATTTTTAGTATTTGTTGTTATAGCGGCAATAGAAATACATCATCTGTGAAAATTTCAACTCTCTAGCTATCACCGTTCTTGAGATACAGCCTGGTGACAGACGGACGGACGGACGGACGGACGGATGTACGGACGGACGGACGGACGGACGGACGGACGGACGGACGGACGGACAGCGAAGTCTCAGTAATAGGGTCCCGTTTTTACCCTTTGGGTACGGAACCCTAAAAAAATGTGTTTTGCTTTTAATTTCTATTTTTTTTTGTCCATTTTTTTGACTTTGGCATGTTGTGAAGTGTTGAACAAAGACGAAGGTAAGTAGTTATTTTTGTCCTTGTGGTGACGGATTAAGAATAAAAGTGTCACCACCCCTTTTCCTCTTCAAGGTACTGTAAAAGCCAGGTAAGAGAGACTAGTTGTTGACTACTACCATAGATAAAATAATTGGTCTATGTTACTACTGACTGTTCAGGTGCTGATTGCGAATGGCAAGGTGTTAAAGGTCACTGTGTCGATTCCCGGGTATGTCTCACCACATTAGACAAACGAGGACTGAAACAACCAGTAAGTTACGACAAGTGAGAATTTTCTATGTATTATCTTATATATAAAATTCACGTGTCATAGTGTTAGTTGCCGTACTCCTCCGAAACGGCTTGACCGAGTTTTATGAAATTTTACATGCCTAATCAGTAGGTCTGAGAATCGGTCATCTATTTTTCAAACCTTTTTTTTAGTATGGCAAATCAATGTTTGCCGGGTCAGCTAGTAACTTATAATTTTTAAGTATGTATTTACAAAAATAATAGTTTATATATTATGTCGTTTATACGTATTCTAAGTATTCTGGTACCCATAACACAAGCATAGAAGCTTAGCTTGGGAACAGAGGACGTTGTGTGAAATGTCAAAAAATATTTCGAGGAAGGCTATGGGCTATAATAATATGATACCACGCTGCGACCAATAAGAGAGAATCATTAGAGAAAAGTGTTGGAAAATCGGGGATTTTTTTGGGAATTTACTAAATTCCAGGTGCACGAAGTCGCGGGCTACAGCTAGTATTCAAATAAAACCATTTTTTTCGGATTTAAACGGGTATATTTGTCTTAAAGTCAAACCTTTCGTTTGTAAAAACCCCCGTGACCGTGGTGACTGCAAAGTCTCCGAAACGTCGGGCTGAAATTTAAAACAAATATACACTCGTCTAAATCCGGAAAAACTGGTTTTATTTGAACGAATGAGTCACGCAAATGTTAGAGAATATTACGGTTTCAATTTTTATTGAAAGTCAGCTGTCGGTTGAAGATAAATTGATTAGGTATCGAAATTTGTTTTTACGTTACAGATTTGTTCATACAAGGGCGAGAAAACAATAGTGTGTTGTACAGATTGTGAGCTTGTCAATGATACTAGGTAATAGAATAATATTCTTTACTTTTAATAAGCAGGTAAAGTTTCTAATCAAATATTATTATATTGTGAAAATTAGAACTGAAATACAGAAACATAAAACAACGTCATCTATCGGAAGTATTCAAAAATATATTGGAACTCCAACTCATTTTCTCATGAAAATTTAACCTTAATTTCACACAGTATTATAAATAAAGAATACATCTATTCTTCTCTTATTTTCTTCTTTATAACACCTTACCAAGTGTGATAGACGCTGCAAATTCGTCTTAGGACAGCGGTAAAAATCTATATTTTTTACATGCCATGTTTCATAAGATGTTTTGGAAAAAAGAAAATAAGAGAAACTTAGATAGGTATAAGTCTTGTATTAGACCTAGATACTGTGATAAAAAAAATTGGTCAAGTGCGAGTCGGACTCGCGCACGAAGGGTTCCGTACCACTATCTATGCAACATAAGGCAACGTTATTAGTATCGAGCAAGAAACGGTAAAAAAATTATGTTTGTTGTATGGGAGCCCCCCTTAAATATTTATTTTATTTTATTTTTAGTATTTGTTGTTATAGCGGCAATAGAAATACATCATCTGTGAAAATTTCAACTGTCTAGCTATCACCGTTCTTGAGATACAGCCTGGTGACAGACGGACGGACGGACGGACGGACGGACAGCGAAGTCTCAGTAATAGGGTCCCGTTTTTACCCTTTGGGTACGGAACCCTAAAAACAATTGCTCTTGAGGCAATATCCACGAAGAATACAATACGATGTCCATATTTAAAACCCTCCATTAATTTAAGGATTTAAGTAGGTATTCTGTTTTTCAGTAATGTTGTGATCAGTTCATCCAATGGTATGTTTTGGAAAGATGGACGTGTACCCAGAGATCGTGAGTGGATTATTTTTACTTTTTATTACAAGTTTTATTATAGTTACTAAGCTTCTTTTGCCATATAAAGAAAAATAATCACATCTTACGGTTCTGCACCAAGATAAAAACGGGACTCTATTACTGAGACTTCACTGTCTGTCCGTCTGTTACCAGGTTGTGTCTCTGGAACGCCGATAGCTCTATTAACTAGATATAACTATATATAAAATTAGATTATATAGAAAATTTCAGCATAGGTATATCAGTTGATGCTACAACAACAATCACTCATCATCATCATTTCCAGCCCTTATCCCATTATTATGATAATAACGTTACGGAACCCTTTGTTTGCGAGACCAATTCGTACTTGATAGGTTTTTTTACTCCCAGATTGTCTACAATACCTCAAAGATCTACCACACAAATGCAAACAAGAGGGTTTTTATGGAGGTATGTCTAGAAGATTGGATGCTGAGAGGAATTGTCATAACTACACTTTGTGGGCAGTCGGGGGAGCCCCAGGGCCTGGTACAGAACCACCTTCAGAAAATCCTTACGAGGTATCTATAAGATTCTCTAACACATTCGCGGTTCATTTGAGAAAGAAACCCTTTTAGGATCACTTCGCAGTCTGTCTATCGTATAATATGGAGGCTGAGTTATGTAGACACTCTATTTGATAAATCTGCGTGTGGTTGATATTTTTCAGGCTCTGATGGGGTTTGGAGATGATCTGGCGACCGCTATTTGGATGACATCTGGCGCCATTATTAGCGAAAAATACATCGTGACAAGTGCACATGGCCATACCACGTAAGGATATTACTTCTCTCTCCAATCTATTAACGTCCCAATGTTGGACACAGACCTCCTCCATTTTGGGAGGAATTATGGTTTATGCCGCGCTGACGACGCGTTGACATAGGGTTAATTTCCAAATTTTCCGTCTCTCATAGAAGATGTTATATCTGTTTACAATATTCCTTAGCTTCTACAGCACCCTGGGTAGGATAAATGGTACACTTGTTTTCTTAATCCGTCACCACACTGACAGTGATACTTTAAAATATATTATGTTACAGTTTAACAGGAAAACTACCATTAAAATATGCAGCGATGGGTATAAGGAATCGTAAAGATGACATCCAGAGCTGGCAGATGCGTGTGGTCACAGCAATACATAAACATCCATTGTATGATGGAGGCGACACACAGTACAATGATTTAGCACTACTGGAACTTGATAAACCGTACGTATTTATTGTTGACTAATGGGACCCTTAAAGTTGACGAATGGAACCCTTTTTAACACACTTGTATTACTTCGGTACGCATCTTTCAATGTATATGGTCATAATTTATAATGGCTTATTGGAAGGTTTAAACAATAACTTCATCGGAGAGATAATAAACATTTTATCGTAAAAAGACTATTATGAATAACAATTTTTGACAATTTTAGCGACCCGATTTTAGCAAACTTTTAAACCAAGTCGTTATGAATAAGACCATTAATCTATGTAACGGCATCATTGAAAGTGATTTTGTGCAGCAATTGTATTGATCTAAAATTTTGCACGCATTTTGAACTGAAGACAATGCAATAATTTAAAAAATATTTACGATTTTGCTAACGTGATTTTTTTTTTAGTTTTTGAACTAAGCATATAAGTACATATAACGTATGTTTATAAATGGGTTTATATTCTTATCAAACGATAATCAAAGATACCCTTATCCAGACTACAGTTGATTAATGGGACCCTATTTCTAATTATAATTGATCAATGGGACCCTTTCATGCATGCTGTTTTGAGGGTACCAGAACCGTTTAAATAAGACTTTAATATTTATTTTCTAGTATACATTTCGATGAGAATGTATTGCCAGCGTGCCTTCCTGAACCAACAGAGCAATTCGACATAGATCGTGCCAAAATCACATCGTGGAAAGTGCCCAAAATGGACTTCGGAACATTTCTGGATACACCACAAATTGTAAGTAATGATAGTCACAGATTTACCAGATAGTGTCCATCTGCTTGAAGCCATAGAAAAATTTACGTGTGCGTGAAAAATGTATCTATGCGTGCTTCAGATGTAGGCTATACGTCATATGAAACGTTATTAGTCTATGAAGTACGATTTAGCGATTTTAGCCACTTATTACTGAAACTGCACTGTCCGCCTTTCTGTCACCAGGCTGTATCTTTAGTACATTGATAGCTAAAGAGCTGAAAACTTTACAGTTTGTGTATATCAGTTGAGGCTACAACAACAAATACTCATAATTATATTCCGCCTGCTCTTATCCCATTGTTTGGTGTTATTTAGGTCAGTTTGAAACGTAATGATCTCGTAATTTAAGGGCCTACATCAATATTATCGTATATCATCGCCGACACGTACATATTAACACAGCCAGTAGGCACAGAAAATGAAGAATTAGGGATACTTTTCCTATTTACTCCAAATCTACTAAATATATTTTAATTCTGATTTACGTGTTTCTATATATAATAGTTACTTATGTTTTTAAAGTTATTTCATTAGTTAATACGCAATAATAGACCGACAAATGAAAAAAATAAAAATTTTGAGAGGTTGTTTCGCCAAGATTTTCTATCGAGAAAACTTTTTTCAATCGTGTTTCTGCGTTGATGCGATCCTAGATCATATATTGAAAAAACATATACTTAAAAATTAGAGCTCTAGCCATTCAATCTAAACAAACAATGAAAACTTCGTACATAGAAAAATGCACGAAGCTATTTTGGTATCGTCTTAACAGTTTAAACTAGAAATCCACCCTGTTTAGTTGTTAAAAATGTATAGAAAAGCGACATCTATTGGAGATATATTTTATCTTTTTTAGTTGGAAGTGAAGAGATTGTCTGCTAAAGAGTGTGATGAGAAGATATTACAGAATGAAGCATCTGTCGCCATCTTCTATCACCACTTCTTGCCCAAAGGGATCGATGCCACAACACAGATATGCTATGGCAATAAGGATACTTGCATTGTAAGTAATGAGTACTAATTCTAAGTAGACAACTAAACATAACTACCAAATTAATCTAATATATAAAATTCACGTGTCACAGTGTTAGTTACCGTACTCCTCCGAAACGGCTTGACCGATTCTTCTCAAATTTTGCATACATATTCAGTAGGTCTGAGAATCAGCCAACATCTATTTTTCAAATCTTTAATTTTTTTTTTGGTTTGGCAAAACAACGTTTGCCGGGTCAGCTAGTTAATAATGTATTTTAATTAGTGTAAATGTACTTGTACTAGACCTGTTTCTTAACCTCGTTCTCGAAATTTTTTTTTATGTTTGTACTTCATAACTTTTAAATATGCAAAGCGATTTCACTTTCAGCATACGATTGGATCCCCGCTAGTAGTGACGACATACCTGACGAGATGCATGAACACATTGGTTGGAGTGAAGAGTTATGGAGACGTGTGTGGACCTGCGGTGTTTTCACTAGTATCTGCATATGTTCCATGGATACAATCAATTATTTATAACTAAGTCATACGCAGAACGAAACGTCTTTTATTCAAAGATTTCATAAAATACTAGCTGACCCGGCAAACGTTGTTTTGCCATATAAATGTTAGGGGTGAACACTCTTTATCACATAGGGGTATGAAAAATAGATAGTAGCCGATTCTCAGACTTACCTACTGAATATGCATATAAAATGTTTGTCTATATCCGTTGATGATACAACAACAGCTACTCGCCATCTTCATCATCCCCAAATGACGGGACCCTAATCAACGGGATATCCCGTTGATTAGGGTCCCGTCATTTGGGGTTGTTGTGATGGATATATTATAACAATAAATATAGAGAACGCTTCGCGAGCGTATCCAACCCGTACTTGGACGATTTTATTTTCTTTGGTTTTTAAAGTTCCGTTCCAAAAGGTAAAATGGAACCCTATTACTGAAACTTCCCGTAATATGATGAATAATTTCCGAAAAATCCGTTACACTTGGTCAACTATATATTTGAAATAAAACAACAAACGCTCAATAAATCTAATCTTAGAGCATTAAAACAACAGGACCAGTTAAAGACACTGTATTTTTTTTTTATCACTTAAAGAAGTAAAAAGAAAAGTGTCTATTAGTGTCAAAGGACACTTAACGTTATTTCATTGGTCACTACACACACCCCGCCCAATAACACGCACACTAAGAAACAACAGTGTCCGTACACTATGAGTATGAGCATTTCTTTTTATTTATTTGAATAGAACAAACAGTATCATAATAAAGTATATTATGATACTGCTTGATATTTTTCATGGACATCAGCATTATACACGACGTCCTCTGGTCCCAAGCTAAGCTTATATGCTTGTATTATGGGCACCAGATTACGGATAGACGGAATATACTACCTTTATTTTGTAAATACATACTTATAATTTACAGAAAACACCCAGACGCAGTACAAATATTTGTATAGCATTTATAAATGTCACATAAATAACTGTCCCGAGCAGGAATCGAGCCCGCGACCTCGTGAACGGCAGTCCGTTACATGAACCACTAGACCGTTGAGTAACACCCACTACGGTGGAAAAAAAATTGACAGCCACACCGTTTATCACAGATAAAACAACAAATAATTTTCTTGTTCGTTGCATTGTTAGAATAGGTAGTTAACTCCTGTAAGATTAATGCTCTAAGATTCTAATCCATATATTATGTTTCTAAATCTATGCAAATTTAGAGCATTGCTTCCTTAATGGAGGCGGTGGCATTCTCAGCGATGCGACTAGACTCTTCGTAGATGACAGCTCCTTCCTCAGACGAATAATGTCGAGCTCAGCCTGCCTCTTACGCTGGAAATACACTATTATTATTATTCAGAATAACTGTTAGTGTTTAGGAATAAATCTATTCTAACATTATAAAGCCGAAGAGTTTGTTTGTATGTTTGAACGCGCTAATCAAAGGAACCATAGTCCGGTTTGAAAAATTGTTTCAGTTTTACATAGTAAATTTATCGAGGAAGGCTACAAGGAAGGCTACAAGCATCATGCTGCGACTAATAAGAGCGACACATCAGTAAATAATGTTGTATAAACAAAAGATTTGTTTAATCTTGGCAAAATTGTACTTCAGGGTCTAATAAAATATCACAAAAGTACCAGAAGGTGGGTTGGCGTTTAAACTTGAGGACAAGTCAAGTTAGCCTGGGCTAACTTGAATTCATGGTCTAAAATTATATGGAACTATAATATAAGTGACATACCGTGATGACAGTAACTTTTGCCTAATTTTGCAATCTGCAAACGTCACTTCTGAACACACTGATACAAGTATGGGTTTTAAAATCAGACCTGTTTTAATACACCATATTTAATTGACACCATTGTCAGTTTGTAGTGTGAACGCCGCCACGAAGAATAAAATAAAAATAACGAAATGCGCAGTCTTTGGGTGTTCTAGTGCATTAGAATAATTAAAAATGCCACAACACAGGATTTCACAAGAAATTTTAACTCAAATAATTCATTTTCACATAAAAACACAATTTATGAATTTAATTTCAATCATGTTTTGACGGACGTCAATAATGTTGCCCCAGGCCCCAGGCAACCGGGCAACTTCACGTTGTACTTCACACATACATAAATATATTTTTGACCTCAAGCCGGGTCATTGATTTAGCCGTAGACGCACTGTCTTGTATATCTATGTAAAACATGATATTCATTTGACATGTAGTTTTTGCGAACTACAAACGTCACTTTTACAAACAAAAAAACAAATATTTCATAGAGAAAATAATACCTATTTGGTGGTTCAATTGAACCTGTGCCGCGTATAAACGTTTCTTTCTTTCTCTTTCTTAATATAGACACGTTGAACTTAATATAGTCCCGTGTTACTATTTGGTACAGAACCCCACAAACAAGATTTGAATTTTTACCTTAAGTTCATTAGCAAGTCTAGCTTCAACTTGTGCTACCCTAGACCTGAGTTCAGCAATATCACGCATCAGACGTGCTGCTGCTAACTTGTTGTCAGCCTGCAAAAAAAAAAACTGACCAACTCCTGTTGAATGGATGCTCTAAGGGTTCTGTCTGTTATTATTATATTATTCACTATGCATTCATCAACCTTTTCCCGTCCACTACAGGACATAGGCTCCCCTTTAAAATGCCACAACGCGCGGTCCTGCGCTAACTGTACTCAGCGGTCCCCGGCATATTTGACGATACCAGTCAGTCCACCCATCAAGGTAGACGGGACGCCCCACGCTGAGCGAAATCGAGGAAAACCCCAAATTTCAGAGGCACATGAATTCGGTTAAATTAAAAATAAAAATAAAACTCAATTATCCTACATTTCTTGATGGTGCATTCCTAGCAACACTTCTGCTGACAGCATTAGGCAGGTCTCCAATAGAACATGGAGTGAATATATTGTCTGGTGGTGGACACTTGGTCACTACTCCTTGAATCGCCTGGAAACATACAAAAACAAACTTTAATAATCATATAAAATAAATAAATAAATATTCATGGACATTTCACACAACGTCCTCTGGTCCCAAGCTAAGCTTATATGCTTGTGTTATGGGTACCAGAATACGGATAGAATACATATACTACTTTTTTTTTGTAAATACATACTTATAATACATAGAAACACCCAGACGCAGTACAAACATTTGTATGACAATTAGAAAAATCACACAAATGATTGTCCCGAGCGGGAATCGAACCCGCGACCTCTTGATCGGCAGTCCGTTACCAGAACCACTACACCACGAGGCCCGTCTAAACTAATATTTTAATGCCGAAGAGTTTGTTTGTTTAAACGCGCAAATCTCACAAACCACTCGTTCTAATTGAAAATAATTTTTGTGTTGGATAGTACATTTATCGATGAAGGCTGTAGGCTATACCATCACGCTGCGACCAATAGGAGCGAAGTATCATTGAAAGATGTTACAAAAACGGCTATAACTTAAAGACTCGTTTGAAAATACTGAATATTATTTTAAATTATTACATTGTCATCGGTGTATAATATGTGTGTAACATTTCAGAACAATCCGAGTACTGCAAGTGGGTAAAAATTACTTTCAAAGATTCCGTTACCTACATAGATTAATACATTGATAGATATGTACCGAGCTAATAAAAGCGTGTTAATAAAAATTTTTGGCTTAACATAAAGACATATTTTGTTAAAAAAAATTGTCTCTACGTGAATAAATGCTTTGCATTTTTAGAATTCCGTAGCAAAAGGTAAAAATATACCATAATATTGAGTCTTTGGTGTCCGTCAATCCTTCTGTCACTATGCTGTATCTCTAGAATGGTGATAGCTAGAGAGTTGTAATTTACACAGGTTATCAGGCCGAATCTGATGCGTCAAAAACTTAACCAAAATAAACACAACTATTCAGACAGCGAAGTTCCCGTTTCACCTTTTGTTAAGTAATACAACAATCACCTGTGCGACTGCTGTCCTCGCGTGCTGCATGTGATGAGCTTCCTCTCTCTCCAAGTGTCTCTTCAAGTGTTCCATTTCTGATAAAACATTGTACTTCTCTTTTTCAAGACGTTGGTTAGCTTGTTTCAATGACTGAAATGTTAAAAAAGGAGTATTATTGACTATTTTTAGGGTTTCGTACAACAAGATACCCTTACAGTCTCACTTCGGTGTTCGCGTCTGTATAACTATCTGTCTGTCAAACATTTTTATTCAGCACTACTCAAGGTAGCAATTTGAAACTCATACGATATGCATTGTCATCAGTCCTTATTATGTGTGTAACATTCCAGATGAATCCGACTACTGCATATAATCTTTGCAGTAGCAAAGATTATAGTATTATTTATATATTAGATTATAGTATATAAGTAGCAAGTGGGTGGTGGGTGAACGTGAAAGATTACGTTACATAGATTTATCCAAGTCTAATGAATTGTCACAATGGTGGTTCAATGACACCACTATATCCACAAAAAATTAACAGTAGACAACCAAACTTGAGAAAATTCGCTACTAAGCAGGCAGTTATTGCATAATAGCGAATTTTATTAAGTTTGGTTGTCTACTGTTAATTTTTTATCACAAATGATATCAATTACCATTTCACTGAACATTGAATTGACTTGATTGACTTGAGCCCCAGATAAGAGAGCGGCCAGTAATCAAGTATCAACAGAAGACAATTATACATACCTACTTAAATAAAACTAGCGGCGAAATAATAGCGCTAGTCATCAAAAATAAGAAATGTTATAGTAATATTTAGTGACCAGTATATATACTAGGTTTGATAGTAATATTTTCTTTAAAAAATAGTATGCTTATGGCAACATATAACCTTGATTATAATTGAATGATATTTTAGTGCATTTTCTGAAAAGGTTTTCTTTTCTATAGTAACATTTTTTTTTACCATCGGAAAGTAGAGATTTTAACGAACAGAAAGCATACCAACTTTTTGAAAAAAGCTGATATTTTGACGGGTGAATTTTCGATTGAAAATTAGGGTGCTTTTTCGATATTAATTCAAAATGTGGTGAAAAATAAATATTTCTAATCAAATAAATTACAACGTAATAAGGATATAAAAAGGTAAGTTTTCACCAACTTTCTTGAATGAAAAAACATTTTTGTAAAAGATAAAAATAAATAAAATTGGTCAAGTGCGAGTCGGACTCGCGCACGAAGGGTTCCGTACCATTATCTATGCAACATAAGGCAATGTTATTAGTATCGAGCAAGAAACGTTAAAAAAAACAGTTTTTTGTATGGGAGCCCCCCTTAAATATTTATTTTATTTTATTTTTAGTATTTGTTGTTATAGCGGCAATAGAAATACATCATCTGTGAAAATTTCAACTGTCTAGCTATCACCGTTCTTGAGATACAGCCTGGTGACAGACGGACGTCCGTCCGTCCGTCACGGTACTGAGACTTCGCTGTCCGTCCGTCCGTCCGTCTCAGTAACTGAGACTTCGCTGTCCGTCCGTCCGTCCGTCTGTCACCAGGCTGTATCTCAAGAACGGTGATAGCTAGACAGTTGAAATTTTCACAGATGATGTATTTCTATTGCCGCTATAACAACAAATACTAAAAATAAAATAAAATAAATATTTAAGGGGGGCTCCCATACAACAAACATGATTTTTTTACCGTTTCTTGCTCGATACTAATAACGTTGCCTTATGTTGCATAGTTAATGGTACGGAACCCTTCGTGCGCGAGTCCCACTCGCACTTGACCATTTTTTTTTTTTTTTACTTTTTTTGGTATGGCAAAACAACGTTTGCCGGGCCAGCTAGTTATAGTTATTTGTAACTAGCTGTAGCGCGCGACTTCGTCCGCCTGGAATTTAAAAATATTGCCCCTTTTTGCAACTTTTTTATTACTGCTTGACTCCTATTGTTTACAGCGTGATGTTACATAGCCTACCTAGAAAAATGTACTATCCAACATTGAAAGAATTTTTCATATCAAAGACCAGTGGTTCCTGAGATTAGCGCGTTCAAACAAACTGTTCAGCTTTAAAATCTAATTGTATAAAATTTCCATGTCACAATGTTAGTTACCGTACTCCTCTGAAACGGGTCGACCGATTTTCGTGGAATTTTGTCTACATATCCGTCTGAGAATCGGACAACATCTATTTTACATACCAACGTGTGGCATAACAACGTTTTCCGGGTCAGCTAGTATTACCATTCATGGTATTACTATAGATTACTATAGATAATAAATAAACCGGCTAAGTACAGATTGAACTTCCACACTCAGGATTTCAAATTGACTTCTGAAAAGATAACAAACTACAAGTTTCAGGATTTTTTCCCCTAATATTAGCACTATATAGGCTTGGTACATGACAAATTTCAAGTCTCTAGGCCAATGGGAATTTACCTGTAGGTTTTGATTCGGTAAAGGAAATTGAAAATGATAAAAAATGCTCGTAATTCAGTTAGGTATATCTTCTAATGGTCTTATTCAAAATGACTTATCAGAGGTTTAAAAGTTCGCTAAAATTGGTTCGCGAAAATTCTCAAAACTTGTTATATTTAATATTCTTTTTACACTATGACGTTTATTATCTCTCCGATAAAATCTTCGTTTAAACCTCCGATAAGCCATTATGAATAAGACCGTAAATGAATAGATTTAAAAGGTTGATTATATTTTTTGCAGTAAGGGACCGCATAGATCTACATACATATCGAATGAGTTTCAAGATGATACCTTCTTCAGCCTTTAGATAATCTTACTTTCATTTTTTCTTTCTTCTCATAATGACATTCATCTATTCTTCTTTTCAATTTTCTTTTTAGTTCATCTAGAAGACTGCTAAGAGTTACTCTGTTCGATTCCAGTTCAGCACGCTGTTGTACTATTTGATTTATTGATGTTAAAAGTTTGATTCCTGGTTGACAAAAATAAATATTAAGACCACAACTGAATAACTTATTTACCACTAGCTGTGCCCACAACTCCGTCCGTGCAGATCGATTTTTTTTCGATCGACCCAATAAATTTTTTGATTCTTTTTTTAGCCGCTAGATGGCGCTGCAAGTGTCCTAATTGAGATATTTCGTAATTTGTGATTTTTGATTGAGTGAACCGATTGCAATGAAACAAAGACTAAGTAATACCTTGAGTTGTATACAATTATTACGTATAACATTTATATTTACAAGTGTTGTACATTTTACGTGATGCGTGCACCGACAAACGTCTAAACAGAAAAAAATTCAAAAATGCTAGAAATGGGTTTTGTTGGTTATCCTTTAACCCATGCTTTAACCATCCGGCTATTTTTTTTGAAAATATATTCTATGTACAAAAATTTTTTTTTACAAGTTTATTATATATCAAATAAATAATACTAGTTGTTTTTTTTTTTTTTTTTTTTTTTTTTATCCGTCCCTCCTCCGCTTCCTCTGACAAACGTCAGAGACCTTTTTTATCTTTTTTTTATTTATTTTCATACAAAATTTATTTATTTAGTTTAACAAATTGTTTCCTTCTTAATAATTAAGACATTGTCAAGTAACGGCAATAAGCATGACACAGACGATGATCATTTATTCTTACATTCTAGTCATATATAATTTACGGTAGTATTATTAATAATAATATTAGAGTACAACAGTAGCAATTATAATTTAACAAGATACAACAACAACAACAGCGATAAAAATATCGATTCTTTAATAATCAAGATGTGATGACGACAGACAATAATATCAAAAAAAAACATTCTTGTTAATAAACAAGATAACGGCAACAATAAATAATCAACAATAATAATAAACAACAATAATAATGACACACAGCAACAACAACAGAGTCTAAATCTAGGGTTTCGACGACAACCAGTAAGTAAACAGGATCATTTGTTTTTGGCTATAGCTATTTTTGCTCTTTTTATACAGTATTTTAAGAAGTATTCTCGATAATTAATAATAATAATACTAGTAATAATACTAGTTGTTGCCAGCGACTCCGTCCGCGTGAAATTTAGAAAACTTTTCATTTTTTTTCGCAATAAAAGTTAGCCTATGTTCTTTCTCAGGGTCTAAAGATTGGCTGTGCCAAATTTCATCAATATCGGTAGAGCGGTTTAAGCGGGCATCGTAGCAGACAGACAGACAGAGTTACTTTCGCATTTATAATATTAGTAGGGATAAAATATTAGTTATATTTATATATTTTAACTAGCTGACCCGGCAAACGTAGTTTTGCCATACCAAAAAAAAGATTTCAAAAATAGATGTTGGCCGATTCTCAGACCTAGAGGATATGTACACAAAATTTCGGGAAAATCGGTCGAGCCGTTTCGGAGGAGTACCGTAACTAACACTGTGACACGGGAATTTTATATATTAGATATATATATTATACTAGCTGGCCCGGCAAACGTTATTTTGCCATACCAAAAAAAAGATTTAAAAAAAAAAAATTCTATAAACCTCACGGAGCCCGAGACCTTTCCAATGAATGCAAAACCGTGGAAATCGGTTCGTGCGTTCTGGAGTTATAGCGTCAGGAAGGAAAACCCGACTTATTTTTATATAGTAGATTATTATTACTAGCTGACCCGGCAAACGATGTTTAGCCAAACTAAAAAAAAGGTTTGAAAAATAGATGTTGTCCGATTCTCAGACCTACTGAATATGCATGTAAAATTTCATAAGAATCGGTCAAGCCGTTTCGGAGGAGTACGGTAACTAACACTGTGACACGTGAATTTTATATATTAGAAGAATATAGATTTATGATAATCAGAGAGTCGTTTTAATGAAGAGATCCATGACTGATACCTACGTTGTTCATTGATTCTGTATCTCTGCGCCGCTGGTTGGAAGGTGCAGGAGTCAGGACTTGGTGCTCCTGAGTCATGTCCAGGATATGCATTAGCTCCCGTATAGCTGATGATGCTATCTGGAGACTCCTGTGAAGAAGGCTGCCAGAGGATAGGAAATAATTACTATCGCATGAAAAAACAAATTGAAATTAACGACAAGTTTAATGAATATAGGTAACTAGCTATGGCCCGCGACGCCGTACGCGTGGAATTTAGAATTTTTTCCCCGTTTTTGGAACATTTTTCACTATTGCTTCGCTCCTTTTTGTCGCAGCGTGATGTTATATAGCTTATAGTCTTCCTCGATAAATGTAATGTACCTACTATTCAACACTGAACGAATTTTTCAAATCGGACCAGTGGTTCCTGAGATTAGCGCGTTTAAACAAACAAACAAATAAACAAACTCTTTACTTTTATAATATGTATTAGCATAGATATACTAGCTCGCCCGCTCGACTTCGTACGCATAAAATTTAGAAAACAAATGATACAAGAAGCCCTCCTCGATAAAGGAGTAATTGACACAAAAAGATTTTTCGATTGTATTGCTGTTCACGAAGTTGCGGGTTTGATTCACGCACGGAAAAATCATTAATTTTATTATAACTGTACAAATGTTTGTACTGCGTCTGATTGATTGATTTGTATTTACAAAAGAAAAGTAGTATATGTATTATATCCGTATTCTGGTACCCATAACACAAGCATATTATTATAAAGCTTATGGTCTCTGGTCTCAAGCTAAGCTAGCTTGAGACCAGATCTGGTGGTGAAATGTCCGTGAATGTTATTTATTATTTATTTACTTACTTGATTCTTATATTTGTTGATCTCATCATTGGAAAAACGGACGCTGTGACTTCTATGCATCTTCTGAGGTGAATGAGCAGTTTTTAATGACATTGTATATTTTAAAGTGTACTAGCTGTTGGCCTGTTACTTCTTACGGGTGGAATTTAGAAACTATGTAAACCCAAAAAAAATAAGTCTAAAAGACATCCTCTTGAACCACTATTTAAAGAAAATCTCATTAAAATCCGTTGCGTATTTTTGACATAAATACAAAAATAACGAGTTTGTTTTATTAACACGCTTGTATAAGTTCGGTATGTATCTATCAATGTATTAATCTATGTAACGGAATCTTTGAAAATGATTTTCACCCACTTACAGTAGTCGGATTGATCTGAAATTTTGTATACATATCAAGGACCGATGACAATGCAATTATTTAAAAATATATTCAGGATTTTCAAGTGTTTTTTAGTTTTTGAACTAAGAAAATATATTATGTAAGGATTTGACATCAACCTATGTATGTATGTATTTATAACTAGCTTCTTACTCGCGACATATTATATCTGTACATCGATTTTTAGGGTTCCCTACTATTAGATGAAACGGGAAAATACCTACTTACTATTACTGGGACTACACTGTCACATTGTCTTTGTCGTCTGTCACAGTCTGGTGACGGATGAACAGACGATGGACACCCAAGTCTCAGTAAAAGGATGATCTTTTCATACGAAACTCTAAAAAAATAGGATACTCGAAAGTTAAACAAAGAAATACATCTTTTTACATTTTCTATAAATATAATAAATCTGTAGCACTTTTTGCACAAAGACTATATTTTCAAAAAAATTAGTCAGATGGTTAAAGGACAACTAACAGAAACAATTGCCGCATTTTTTAAATTTTTGTCTGTGCACGCATCACGTAAAATCTACAACACTTAAAAGTAAAAATTTTAAACAACTCAAGGTATTACTTATTCTTTGTTACTTGCAACGCCATCTAGCGGCTAAAAAAAGAATAAAAAAAATTGTCAATTGAAAAAAAATCGATCCACGTGGACGGTGTCGTGGGCACAGCTAGTAGGTACATAAATATTTTCAAAAAAGCAGTATTTTAATATCTGAAATATTTGTGTCTTGATGAAATAAAAACATTTTTTTTACACCTTGTAGCAATTATTTTATAAACAAAAACATTAGGTACAATTAAACACCACTAACAATACGTTAGTATGTGAGCCACTTTTTTAGGGTTCCGTACCCAAAGGGTAAAAACGGGACCCTATTACTGAGACTTCGCTGTCCGTCTGTCACCAGGCTGTATCTCAAGAACGGTGATAGCTACACAGTTGAAATTTTCACAGATGATGTATTTCTATTGCCGCTATAACAACAAATACTAAAAATAAAATAAAATAAATATTTAAGGGGGGCTCCCATACAACAAACATGATTTTTTTACCGTTTCTTGCTGGATACTAATAACGTTACCTTATGTTGCATAGATAATGGTACGGAACCCTTCGTGCGCGAGTCCGACTCGCACTTGACCAATTTTTTATTAATAATATGCTCATAATAGCCCGTTACGTATTTTTCAATGTATTAATCTATGTAACGGAATCTTTAACAGTGATTTTCACACACTGGCCAGTATGTGAAAATCACTGTCGGATTGCTCTGAAATGTTACACATAATATGGACCGATGACAATGTAATAATATAAAATTATATTCAGGATTTTCAAGCGCGTTTTTTTAATTTTTGAACTAAGCTATTTTAATTTAACAAATTAAATATCAGAAGCACAGATCACAATTCCAAAGTCACGTTTGATCAGTACGAAATAATAGCATGTTGTAAGTAAAACCTTGCAATATTATTTGCTATCATAATCATATTTCTTTCTTAGATACAGGTTGATACAATTTTGAGCACCATTTTATATTTTATAATAATATTGTTATTGCTATTTTGTCTTTAATATTTTTTCATCTAGGTATTTATAATGGTGCTTATTCTACGTGTACAACTAAACTTAACTAAAAAAAACAAGCTTCAAAATTCTGAATATTTTATTTTATTATTGCATTGTCATCGGTCCTTGTTAGGTGTGCAAAATTTCAGATCAATCCGACTACTGCTAGTGGGTGAAAATCACTTTCAAAGATTCCGTTACATAGATTAATACATTGATAGATACCTACCGGATACCTACCGATAACAACTATTAGTGTATTTTGATTAATTGGCATTGTTCATAATTTTTGACCTGCTGTTTTTATATTTTTATTAGAAAATATAGACTATTTTAAGCAACTAATTTCAATATTATTGAAATATTCACTATATAGAATTTTTTTAAAATACTTAAAGATATTATTTTAAATGTTGTGACGTCATCGTTGTAATCAATCTGTTTATTGTCTTTTCCTGATAGACTTAAGATAGAATGCAATACATCTTTTCAAAGTTGCCAAGTTGATATAATTGACCAATTTCAACTCCACCAAGAGTAGTATATCCCTAAGAACGCCTTAATATTTTAAGTCCTTCATTTCAGGGGCAAATAGAGATCATTTGCTTTTTTGGAAAAATAATCGTTATTATAGCAAATTTTCCAAAAAAAATTATTATGTCATGATCAGAAACTCTATTCCCCGAAATGGTTTTCGAATTATGAGATTTAAAAAAAAATGAACAATGCCAATTGTCTATTTCGTTGTGCACATTTATGTTAACCTTTAGTCAATAATAAACAGTTTTTATGACAATAAAATTCAAATTACATTGCCCAATCGTGTTAGCGACATTATCAAAATAATTTTTTTATTTCGAAAATCCTACTATGTCAAAATATTCTGTTTACCGTCGTGGTTAAAATAAAAGTGAACACTCTGTATATTAACAAGCTCGTACTTGGTACGAGGAGGCAGGCATCGTAAAAAATATTATCATTTTGTATATAGGTATATGCTGAGCTTTAGCAATGATCTGACATTATGGATGGTTTTATACGACATGAATTAATATATTAAGTTCAAGACAGGCTTCGTGGTTGCGGGTTCCATTCCCGTTCGGGACATTGCATTTGTGTGATATTTATAAATATCATACAAATGTTTTTACAGTGTCTGGGTGTTTCTATGTATTATAAGTATGTATTTACTAAAGAAAAGTAGTTTATGTATCATATCCGTATTCTGGTACTCATAACACAAGCATATAAGCTTAGCTTGAGACCAGAGGACGTTGTGTGAAATGTTGCTTGATGTTGTGAATGTTGCTTGATAATTATTTATTTATAACTGTAACAATGCAACATTTTATTACTCTCAAGAAGCAACAACTTAGCGCTCCAACTATACTACCCACATCTACATAGAAGCGCGCACGCACACAGTGAGACGGCACTGTACACCTACACCGCCGGATCACTATATAAGACGACCGCAGGCGACGATTTATCAAAGAGTATAATAATATAGATATATTTATCCAGTCGTTAGCTAGACGGCAACGAGTGCGATAGCTCCCGCAGTCCACTCTGTTGTCTTGCGCTTACTCTGAGCGGTAGCTCCCGCAGCCCTCAGAAAAAGTGCTAAGTAAGCTAGGAGGTTAAGGAATGCGGTAGCTCCCGCAGCCCATTCCAGGAACCACGCACAGTATTCACGTACATTTACCTATAAGTACCTATTAATGGAGTCCAAAGAGTATAATAATAAGTATACTTAAAAATCATACGTGATCTGTGATAGAGTGGTTCAGAGGATGGTACTTTTTGTATAATTTAAGGTTTTTACTGTGGGTTTTTATCACAGATATAAGTTTTTTATTTTATAAATTTATTCTAATATGCTTTATTAAATTACTTCTAATATGCTTTGAATACCTACATACAACCATCCTTGTTTGACAAAACTTTAGCGAGCATAAATTTATTATTGGAAATCACGCGACACAGTCACGCACCACATCTGCCGTTCAATAATGGAAACCAATCATGACATCTGAATATAGCTATCTACAAAGATATACTAGACTAGCTGTTGCCCGCGACTACATACGCGTGGAATATAGAAAATTTTCCCCGTTTTTGCAACATTTATAAATCACTGATGCTTCGCTCCTATTGGTCTCAGCGTGATGTTATATAGCCTTCCTCGATAAACGTACTATCCAACACTGAATTTTTCAAATAGGACCGGTGGTTGTTGAGATTAGGGCGTTCAAACAAACTAACTATTCAGCTTTATAAGTATTACTAGCTGACCCGGCAAACATTGTTTTGCCATACAAATGTCACTTGTTTGAAAAATAGATGTTGTCCGATTCTCAGACCTACTGAATATGCATGTAAAATTTCATAAAAATCGGTCAAGCCGTTTCGTAGGAGTACGGCAACTAACACTGTGACACGTGAATTTTATATCGACGGGCCTCGTGGTCTAGTGGTTCATATAACGGACTGCCGTTCACGAGGTCTCGGGTTCGATTCCCGGTCAGGACAAATATTTGTGTGATGTATTTAATTGTCATACAAATGTTTGTACTGCGTCTGGGTGTTTACTATGTATAATAAGTATGTATTTACAAAAGAAAAGTAGTATATGTATTATATCCGTATTCTGGTACCCATAACACAAGCATATAAAGCTTAGCTTGGGACCAGAGGACGTTGTGTGAAATGTCCATGAATATTTATTTATTTAATCATTTATTTATTTAATAAGATAGTAGGTATACCTAGATACTTAGTAGGGATGCGTTCAATCTTGAAGACCCGTAACTTTAGCCTGGAAAAATCGTAGGTACTACATGATCTAATCAGATAATGGTAGGTATTCTTATTTCAAGTGACTTATTAGTTTTCGTAAACTAAAAAAGTTTGCCATTGTGAAGAGAAAACCCAGGTTTTACTAGTCTATCTTTCATATAACATATAGCCTGTCCTGTATCAGATATATGTATATACTTATATACATACCCAGGATTCAGGATACATATTTCACGCACACATAGATATTTAAGTGGCTTCAAGCCGGGTTAGTGATGTACCCATAGACAATGATTTGTAAATCTGTGCTAGAGGATGGCTAGAGGCAATACGGCGTGTTAATTTCAAGAAGGTTATAAATAGGGAGTAACAACTCGGGAACATAGATTTGTTCCAAGACAGGGCCGCCCTATTTATGTTTTAAAAGTAAAATAGTAAATAGTAGCCTTGATGTCTCTTTTACTCCCGTTCAAAAAGAAAGAGTTAGAAAGGCTACTAAATCATTTATTTTTCTTAATGTGTTCAAATAAAAAAGCAGCAGGCCGGATTCGTTGTACCGAGTGTTGAGTCTAGATCTATATCCTAAGTCAAGTTAATTTCGGATAAGAGGTGTCTCTGTCACTTGTAGTATGTACATTATTCCTTCCTTATTATGGCTATTGCAGCACCTTGGGAAGGAAAAAGGCGGTGACATTTATATTCTTAATCCGTCATCACACGTACAATCTATAATTATTATTAAAAAACTGAAGAGTTTGTTTGCTCTAATCACAGGAACTACTGGTCCGATTAAAAAAAAATCTTTCAGTGTTGGATAGTACATTTATTGAGGAAAACTATAACAAACATCTCGCTGCGACCAGTAAAAAATGTTGCAGAAAGACGATTTTTTTTTTCGAAATTCGACGCGTACGAGTTCGGGTACTACAACAGTTAGTTATAATATAGATAAATATATTTCAGAGGGATTCTAAAATAAAACAACCAATATATTTAATATATAACTATTTATGTATATAAACATGACATCAAATATTATAAGAAAATAATAATAATAATTAATTTAGCTAATTTACGAAAGGAAACAAAAAAAACAACCTGACACTACATTTTAAATTCTTACAATAAAAAAAAACAAAAATGATTTTAGCCTTAGCATATATTTTTTTTAAACTTGCATTGTTGAAATCAATTTTTTTTTGTGTGTATACACTAAATACTTACATTCTAATTAATTTAACGCAGTATATACAAATATTGAGTTCAATCGGTGTTGCCGGTGTAAAGAAGCCATAAAAAATTCATTCTCAAAAATTCATTTTATTTACATTCAACATTAATGTTACGGAAAAATTATTAAAAATTATTATTGGTTCGAGATTCGTTTGATACCTGAAATGAAATGTTGACAACACTGAATAAACTCAAAATTTGCATAGAGCTATGGACGGGGCGAAGCCCCATACAACTTATCAACTACCTCTCCGAAAAAATCTCTAATAAAATCTAATTTATACAGATTTCCACACACCCCAGGAAAGAAATACCTATACTACATGAAAAAAAAAATACCTCATTAAAAAAAAACTACAAGACATCACTATTTCACGGTATAAAATTTATCTGCATAAAATTATTTTCAGCTAGTCACGTCGCGAACTTATCGATATACCGATTCGATTCTGGTATTTATCGATATCTAAGCTCAAGTCCCAGCCCTATTACTAAACACAATTTCACGAGTCATTAGATCAGATATAATTGATTTAAACATGAATAAATGCCTGTTCCGTAGCGAGAGGAATTAACTAACACATACCAAAAGTGAAAAGAAAAATTCTATCGCGCTTCGGAACATAAAAAAATAACTGACGCGATCACGCGTTTGGCGCGAAAACTGACGTTAATTTTTTTTAGACAATGACATCAATTTTTTTTTCTCCCATGCATAGAGTAACAATATTCAGCATAGTGAAGAGATTTTTGTGATTATTTTAATAACATTCATTTATTTAATGTATAAAATACTGTTTTTCAAATTAAATCAGTCCCCGCCCAAACGCGTAACAGCCCGCACCGATGCACAAAGAGACAACTTGACACTTAAACTAAAAATACATTTCTAGGAACATTTAAACTTAAAACAAATACATCTAAATAATTTATTTTATTTACTTTTATTCAAAAAGAGGACATATCTCGTATTGTTATGAAAAAAATGTGTAACAATAATATGCTTTTCAGATGACAATGCGCATGATACTACCGCCATATTGCGACGTTAGCTGTGCAGTCGGCTAAATTGGTCCAATAGCATTGTTAGCAAAGAGTCTGTCTGTCACGGAAATGCTACAAAACCGATTAAAATATTAGTACACAGATAGGTTAGACTCGGAAAAGACCTAGGCTACTTTTAATGCTTATAATGGGTAATTTGAAAGCGTAGAAGTCGCAGGCTACAGGTAGTATATGTCCTCTATTTGAATCAATATGGAAGAATAATGTTACATAATTATGTATAGAAACGCACAAAATATAAAAAAATCAGTGCGCTATATGTATGTCATCATCTAAAAATGTGTAAAATAAAATAACGTGCGTTGTGGAGTATAAATGGTCAGTAGAATTTACAAACAAAAAGTACTGCAAAAAAACTTTTTTTTCGCTTATTATTCGAGATATTAATCATACTTGTTTTACAAAAATATGAGAGTAATATTTTACAGTGCACACGCTGAGCGTCTTAAGAAATCGGTTGAATACGAGTTGGACTTTCATAGACAGAATTTCGTACCGTTATCATCATAGTACATTTGTCATACTCCCGACTCCTAATAACGGGATTAGAGTAGGAGAATAATGATTATTAGTGTATATTGCTATAGTTTTAACAGTTATACACATATGGTGAAATTTTTCAGCTCTAGCTGTCACCGTTTCAGAGATACAACCTGCTGACTGCTGCTGGTCGGGCAGCAAAGTCTCAATAACAGTGTCCCGTTTTACTTTTTGGTACGGAACCTTCAAAACCGATACCCTAAAAAGTTTTATGTTTTTTATTTCTCGAAAAGTTAAATAAACGTTAAAAAAAATCCTACTGCCAGATATACCCCGCAAGTCAAAATAGTAAAAAAACCGCTTATATACTTAATAGTAAAAAAAATTATATTAAAAATAAAGAAATCCATTTAACTAATACATACATAATTATATTATTTAAAATAACAAAAAAAATCTAGATATACGCTAAGTAAATATCGATAATACATAGACACATCACTATTGGTACATTTTAACCACAGATTACTCACGCAAGGTGATCAACGCACACCGAACGTATGCGCTATTCTGGCATAGGTGATGTATGAGGACTCGGTGTGTAATTTTGCTACGACCAATGTAAATGCTTTACTCTATGCGCCGCTTACCGCGCCTTCCTACAACGTCGCCGTTTGTTCGTTTAGCTGTTAACAAACATCTTATAATGCTCTATCTATGTGAGATAATCTGTGGTTTAACTCACACATACAAGCAAGTGATATTTGTACCACAAATAACCTCACATATGAATGCAGAGGGTAATGTTACCATGGTCATTATACGTGAAAAAAAAAAGTTTACTAACTCGCGTTCGAAATTAAAATATATTTATACAAATCGGTAGCAGCCAAAAACTGAAAAAACAGTATTCGGTTCGTAATGAGGCTTTTTCCGGGAGCCAATTAAAAAAAAAATAGTTTAAAATAGGTTCAATAGATGTCGCTGTGTACTGTTAATGTACACCAAAGAGCAAGTAAAGTTTATGGTTTTATACATACACAACATAATACATACACAAAACAAAATGTATACAACACTCATACTGAATATAAATAAAATTGCATTGTAAAGTTTATGTAACGTTCCGTTTCACGTATTATGAAGAACTCGCTTGTACAGGGGGCAACATACAACGCCATCTGTTGAGCATTTTTTACACCATTTTTTATTTTTTTATTCAGCTGTCAGAAAAAGCCTCACTTAAAAAACATTACCTACTGAATTTCTTTTTTAATATAGATTTTAAAAAAGGTCACTATTTTTTTATTTTGGATGGATCTATGGTAATGGTTGAATACACAATATTTGTTTATTATTATTTATGCTGTCTTACATCAAGTATAAATTAAGTAGGCACAGAAATTCTCAAAGTTTAACGGGGGTCTATTCAAAATGACCCCCAACTTAACAGTTTTTAACTGCCACCAATTTACATTTAGCCATAATATTCTTTCGCTACTGTTGATTTTTTCCAATTATTTTTGACAATCTCATTTCAAGGCAGTAATTTTACTATTAAAATTACCTAAAATTACTATCAAATTCAGTAAAATACTTTAAAAGTATGTCGATTTGAAAAATTTAATATCATAATATGCTTATATAAAATTTCACGTATTTATTACCTAAAATAAGGTAAATATGTCCATCAAAACGTATCTTAAAATTAAAGTGACCTAACTAAAAAATACAGAAAAAACTGGACTTATCACAAGTTGGCTTGTCAAAAACATAAGATATTTATTACGCATTAAAACCCATCTTGCATGTACAATTTTGAGATACGTCACTTTACTTCTAAGCGTACGAATATGTCATCTCATCCTAAAATGGAATTGTCAAAATAAAATATTCTGGTTACAAAAAAAAACAAAATAAATAGCTGTGCAAAGAAACTGCTTTAAAAAATATCATTACAATACTGAATGGGCGACGATTTACCGAAAGTAAAAAAAATATATATTAATTAATTCCGAGATCATTAGAAGTTAATAGTTTCAATATAAATTATAAACAATATTTAGTAGACTGGTAACGTCGGGGAGAAAGACTGAGCGTGACACACTAGAAATTGCGATAAGTACTAAAGGAGACCATCCACTGTTGGGCAACAGTTTATTCGAACTACATTTAGGAAACTCACTTCTAAAAGAATTACTTTCAAGAACTATAAGCTCCATTCGCTTGGTGTGAATGGGTAAACGGATTGACAGCGGTCGGATAGTGAATGGTCTACTTTTACATCAAAATTTAACAGTACTAAGTAGTTTATTTTCTCAGCACTCCGCTACTAATTAAATTTTGGCTAAGCCTAAACTATAATATTATAGTAAATTAGTTAAATAAAGCCTCCGTGTGGTGACGGATTAAGAATACAAGTGTCACCACCCCATCTCCTCCCAAGGGTGCTGTAGAAATCAGCTAAGGGATATTGCATACAGATAACATCCTCTGTGAGAGACGGATAACTCGAAAATAAATCCTGTGCCAACACGTCTGGTCAGCGCGGCACAGTAGACCATTATCCCTCCAAAGTGGAGGAGGCCCGTGCCCAACAGTGGGACGTAAATGGGCTGGAGAGGAGAGGAGTTAAATAAAAACCATCTTCGAAATAACCGCCTAAAACACGACCCTTGACCCCGACCTATTTCATAGAAAACCGAGTTCATTAGGCTATTTTATAACTTGAAAAAAGTCTTTGTGAAATAAATAAATGTAGAAATTATACCAGTACATAATACAATAATAACTTCAGCTATAAAATGAGTTCTTAATATAAAAATGGACACTATTTCATTGCTGTATATTAATTGATTTAATTTTAATTCATAAATAAATGCAGATAATTTGATTATTTTAGTAGAAAATAAAATTGTAACAGTTAAAAAGCAGAATAGCAAACTAAAAAGTTAGCATACTATTATTTAATTATTGCATATGAAATTAAATTACGGATGAACGTGTTAAAATAGAGAGAGAATTGTATAGGGATTTATTTTAAAACTGTGATTTGAAAATAAGCCAAGTAAAAAAGACTAAGAAATCGCAAATAATGACAAGACCGCCTCTCGAAACTGTAAACACAAAGATATTTTGTCATACAATTTTAGTGTACAATAGGATAAATTTCCCTTTAATAGATAGGCGTTTTCTGTGTATTATAATTCCGTATTTACCAAAAAAAAATTATGTAATAAATCCGTATCTGGTACCGTTAACAAAAACGTAGAAACAAAGCTTACTTTCGGACCAGAGTAAATTGCGTGAAACGTAAATAAATATTAAAAAAAATGAAATACACAAATTGATCTAAAAACATTTCGATAAATCGTCGTCGCTGTTTAAAAAAAAACAATATTTCATTGCATAAAATAGTCCGGGTGTTCTGGGTCCTTTTCAAATCTCTTCGCCTCCTCTTGCATACTTTCCTTGATTTTCAATATCGCTGCTGATTCCGTTTGGTCATTCTGATCACCGCCTGGTCCACCAAAACCTTCACGAGAAAACTTCATTGTCAAAACTACTAGAACCCCTACTGAATACATTTGCAGTGACGGAAATATATCATTAATTTGCCAGTTAGAGTTAATGAAAGTAAAATTTAATCATTTTTTATAACAGCTGATGATGTTATGTTAGCAAAATATAATAAATATACCGAAAAAAGCACTTGTGATTCAAAAAGATGATGTATAATATTTAATTTCGTACCGCAAATATTAGTTTTAGCTATTAATTAATGTATAATGATAAAACCACACTTGAGAATTGAAGAAAACACGAATAAAGCTCAACATTAGCGAAAGCACAGCAGCCATTACTATAAATGATAATTCATAAACTCTAACCGAATGATTCATGTACATTTATAAGATTTTCTATAATTATTATAGTGGTAAAGTTTGTAGGCACAGATTTATCAGTTAGGATGTGCCAATTGCTAAATAACTAACCCGGCTTGAAGCCACATAAATATATATGTATGAAATACCTATCTATATGTGCCTCTAATACCACAGGCTCAATTAAACCATAGACTAACCAGGACTTCTCTTCCGAATATCATACTTGTTTTATAGCTAGAAAAAGTGACGTTACAAGTTTCCGAAAACTACTATGTCATTTGAATGGAGAATATCATGAGGTCTCATAGTAGGCATGGACGCACAGGGGTAGCAAAATCATTTCGTAAACAATACTTAAGTGGTGAAGCGCACTATGCGTTTGTTAAACTGAACGCATAGCTAAGTTTTGTCTATGAATACAAAGGCTCGATGAACGGAACGCACTGAGAAGTGTTACCCTTTGCACAGTGCATCAACACTTAAGTACTTACTTAAGTAAATATTGTTTGTGAATACGGGTGTTAGACTATAAAGTACGATTTTAAATTTGTGTCTCCTTAAGATTGAACACGTACATACTATCTGATAAATCTGCGTACGTAGGGAAATTTTTAAAAGTAATGACTCGATCATAGAAAAAGTCCATTAATAGGAAGCTAGTATCCGAGAGTTTATGGTCTATAAGTTATGTAGTGATTCAAAATTCCAAGTATGCAATGACGCGGTCGACAACTAGTGTAAAATGAATACAGAATATTTCCGTCAAATACTTAAGCTAATAATACCGTCACCCTAAATCCCATGCAGCATCCACCTAAGTATTATTTTAACTTACTGTAATGACCAAACATCTGCATATCGTGGACCTTTCTTTGGGAAAATCTCAGAATTGAAAAGGACCTGTAATTCAAATAATTAAAGAATAAAATAGATCCCAAATTCTATTTGAAATGGAGCCACTTGATTATTAATTTAACTATATAATTATTAAGTTTCCGAGCAATGATTTTAAAATATAGCCAATCTCTATTCGAAATCAGGCCGTTATGAATAACTTTTAATCATCTATCAGTCACGATTACTTTATAATTTTTTTAACCCCTAGAGAAAAATAGTTATTACTCTTACACTACATTTCCGTTTCTAAGTATACCCCTACCCCACCCAAATTTGAAATAAAATCTAGAATCTCAGTAACGTTATAGTTTTTAGTCTGTCTAAAAGTCTGCAGTCTGGGGGCAGTTTTAAACTTTGAGAACCGCTGGTCAAAACGGTCAGTATAGGTTTATTTTTTAAATGTACCCTCTTTTTGCGTATTTAGGCCTTCAAAATTCGTTTATATTATGAAGAATATTAATTACGGAATTTTCTGGTTGAAATATATTCGAAGTAATTATTGAATATTGTTAGAATACGAAAAAAAATAAACAAATCTATATTACATATTGACGATGAAGGTGGATGCTACATTAAAATTCAAAATACAGAAATAAATTTTCGATTGTGCGATAATATTTACAAATACCTAAAAAAATGCATTAAAATAAAAGAAATTCGACGCTATTAATTATAAACACTGTCTCATGAATCATAACCATATCTCTAATTTAAGATTTAAAGTTTTTGAAGACGACATCCTGAGGTAAAAAAAAACCGCCAAGCGGCAGCACTGAGGCGTCAGATCTGGAATCCTGTTAAGAAACAGTGTTCTAACGAAAACATAACATTTCTAAATACAATTATTAATAAAATTATAACCAATAGCAACGATTTTCCGTTATATAAGGTAAATTATGTACAAAGTAAAGATTTATTTTTTTCTGTCGGAAGAATGTGTTTCTGAGACAATTATATAAACACATTAACACGTTGACGGGTTTCGTGGTGGAGTGGTTTATGTAATGGACTGCCGTTCACGAGGTCTCGGGTTCGATTCCCACACGGAACAATCATTTATGTGATCTTACTAAATGTCACACAAATGTTTGTACTGCGCCTGGGTGTTGCTATGTATTATAAGTATTTACAAAAGAAAAGTAGTATATGTAGTATATTCGTATTCTGGTACACATAACACAAGCGTATAAGCTTAGCTTGGGACCAGAGGACGCAACGATTTTACGTTATAAAATAACTAGCTTAGTTCAAAAACAAAAAAACGCATAATAATCCTAAAAAAATATTTTATATTATTACATTGCCATCGGTCCTTAATATGTAATAACATTTCAGATGAATTCTATTCTAAATATTTTAATTATTATTAATACATAAATCTTTTTTTTATATATTAATAATAATATATAGAAAAAAGGTAGGTACACATTACCTATAAAAACTATCTTTTAAAGTTATTTGTAGTGATTAGAAATTATAAGCGTACGATATCTATCTAGAAACACATTCTTTCACCAGCTCTATTAAATACAACTATATATACTCACTTAGATTGTAGTCCCCCATTCCTGAACCTGAGTCTTCTCGTGGTGTACCTGGCCCTCCACCTCCCACACCTCCCGGCGACGATTTCATACCATCAACTCCTCCCAAACCTGAGACAATAGGGTAGCAGTGAGATTCTGTGTGGGGAATAATAATGCAAGTACCATTACCCCGTTTTAATCCCAGGGTGACAGAAATACTAAATATGAATACAACACTGTCTCATCAAAGTCAAATACAAAATTTTTATTTCAAGTTGGCATGTTTTACAAACTCTTTTGAAACGTCAGAAACTAGGTGTCTGTTCCAAACGCGTTTTTTTTTTCAATAATATTATACATAGTTGTCTGTCTCATCTCGAAATGCTTCAGGATGTACTCCGACGAGGTAGCAACAGACGGTGTAGTGAAGCCTATCTCTTTCTCCAGGTCACTAACGTCCCACTTTTGGGCAGAAGGCTCCTTCACTTTAGAAAGGATTATGGTCTACTATGCCGTGCTGACCAGTCGCATTGTCACATAGTATATTTTCGAATTTTCCATCTCTTACAGAGGATTTTATCCATGTACAAATTATACACGTCTTTAACTGGCTTTTACAGCACCCTGGGGACGGAAAAGAGTTGGTAATACTTGTATTCTTAATCTGTCACCACACGGACCGCGGTGGAGGCAACTGGGAGAGAAACCGACGAATTATTCGTATAGTTCTTTTCCTTCACTTTCTGCAACTGGGCCGTCACCAACTTGTTATTGACGCCAAGCCGTGTCGAGGCGTTCTGAGCGGCTCTTTCTAAACCGTTCACAGCGAAAACAGTTATGCGTTGAGTTGTTATGATCATCACCATGGTAACTTCACGACTTGTCTCCATTTGTGTAGGCAGAGACTATAGAGCGACATCTGCTACGATCTAAACATACTTCATTTACACTGATACATCTAATCATCAGACCACATTGTTATGTTAAACTATTGTTATCTTGAAAACGTTATGCTTACTTAAATTAGTACAAAAATTGTTATGCCACTAATTATAAAGCCCGTATTCACTTACCTTCGCCGTGTCTTACGTTATTATATAACTGGCATATATATTATAACCTATGTTATAACTGGCACGTTGGCGAGGTGCTGAAGGAAAGCAAACAAACTCTTAAACGTTATTTAACTGGTCGCTACGCACGCACTCTTTGTGTATGGACACTTAAGAGATAACAGTGTCCATATCCAATTAGTATGATTATTGCTTAAGTACTTTTTTCAGCAGGGACTATGGAAGAAAAAGATATGATGACGACCCAAATAGTGGGTATAAGGGCAGGAGAATGGAAATGGTGATACAACAGTATAGATAGATGATATCTATCAAAAACATAACTATACTTTATTGGCAGTTGGACAAATACTTACCAGAATTCGATGAATCTTGTGGACTTGGCATTATCGGTGTCGGGGGCCCTGGTGGTCCGTTAGAGCCAGGCGGGGCTCCGTAAGCGCCTGGCGATCCTCCGCTATAGTTGAGAGGGGCGGAACCCCCGCCCGTACCACCGCTAGACCCGGGCCAAGCACCCCTAGGACCCATACCCATTGGTGGCATACCTAAGAAAAATTACTTCATAAGTAGGTAGCAAATTAAATTTTTTTGTAATTTTCCCTATATCAGCACTATATAGGCTCGATTTATGCCAAATTTCAAGTCTCGGACAATGAGATGTAACCTATTGGTTTTGGTCCAAAATGGTTGTAATTATGTTATATCATCTAAATGGGTAGATCTAAAAAGTTGATTTTATTTTTTGCGGCAATAAACAGTATGGTTTTAGATATTGAATGACTTTCAAGTTGATACTATCAGCCCTTACTGTGTAAAAAATTATATGACAGGTGGACAGACAGACATCAAAATGTATCTTTAAGGGTTTCTTTTTGATACGGAACCCTAAAAGACGCTCTTTCAGGGAGGACATCTCTCATCGAAATAATAAAGAAATGGAAAGAATATAATTTTTTTTAGTCTTTATTTTATTATCGACATCTTGGTTTACAATTTGGACACCGATTTCACATTAACCATGAGACATACCTGGTCCTTGCGGTGGAGGGCCGCGCATCCCTGCAGCGTAGGCCCCAGGACTCATGGGCCCCATGCCCTGCGGCCGCGGCGGCGTCATGCGCGGCCCGCCCAGCAGACCACCCGCACCGCCGCCCCCACGCTCTAGGCTGTTGCCCATCATGCCTTGACCTGACAACAATGTACAACTTTATAGATACCACAAGCAAATAAGTTTACCAGATAACAAACAAGAAATACCCATCAACTAGCTTTTGCTCGCGATTTCTTACGCGTAGAATTTAGTAACCATAATATGATACATATGAACACCTGACGCAGAGCACGCAACGGAAGCCCTCAAATATAAATAATTGTACCGCATTTTTGCAATATTTTTCACTGATACCTCGCTTATAATGTTTACAGCGCGATGATAAATAGCCTAAAGCCATTCTCTATAAATGCACTATCCAACACAAAGAAGCGCGTTCAAACAAACAAACTCTTCTTTGATGATTTTGCTACTACCAATGTAAATGCATTACTCCATACAGCATAAAAATACCATGACATGATGTAAAAATACCATGCGATTGTCAATCACATCGTATTTTTAATACACAGATCACCATTTAATAGATAGAACATTACGAATTTTTTTTACAAACAAATGCACCAAAGTTGTGGTAAGGCGCATGTTGCGTTGTATAGATAGATAGATAGATAACACTTTATTTGCACATTAATGATTTACATTTCATAAAAATTAGATTACAATGACAAATGCACAAAGGGCGGCCTTATCGCGAAATGCAATCTCTTACAGGCAACCTTAGGATGGACAAATAATTGAAATATAGTAGTTGAAAGTGTTACATATGTTTACAAATACATAAAAACGAACATACGAATATAAATACACATACAGGAATATAAATAAACGTAAACAAATTCAAATACACATATACATAAATATACTAGATAGGAGATATTGACTTCAATAATAGAAGTCAATATCTCCTCTCATAATTATTATGCTATACCTGGGGGTCCATTGAAGTCACTGCCCATTCCCATCCTGACAGCTCCTCTCGGGCCACCTCCTGAGTACCAAGGTCCAATAAACGGTTGTCCAGTTCCCATAAGCTGAGGCTGCGGTCCGTGTGGTGAAGGCTGTGATCCTGGGTGCGGTGCTGGCGGCGACGGTCTGAGCGGAGAGTTAGGGAAGAAACCTGGTGGCATGCCTCCCCCACCCATTCCTGAAATGGTTGGATATTTGATTAATTGGATGTATTTAACACTTGAATTGAAATACGGAAGGTAAATAGGTACTAGAAACATACGGATCTAATAAATTCTGCATGCAAGGAGATCAATGCACACCATACAAACACTTTATTCTTGCATAGAGAGTGGAAGAGAACCCTCTGTGTTATTGTTATGGAAAATTAAAATACCAACAAAACAGCAGGGTAACATTTGAAACAAATTATCCAGCCCATTAAATGCCCACTGTTGTGTACATGCCTTCTTTATTTTAGCAGGGATTATGGTCTACTGTGTCGCACTAAGGTAGGAGTAGGGTTTCGAGTTTGCCTTTTCCCATAGGGGATGTTATCTTTTTTTTTTTTTTTTTTTTTTTATACCACTACGGTGGCAAACAAGCTTACGGCCTGCCTGATGGTAAGCAGTTACCGTAGCCTATGGACGCTTGCAACACCAGAGGTGTCACTCGCGCGTCGCCGACCCTGCAGAAATCTTTTAATCCCTTTTTTGAAGAGCCCAATGCTGTAGTCCAATGGAAAAACTTCGGCAGGTAGTTCATTCCACAACCTAATTGTACGTGGAATAAAATTTCTATTAAATCGTACGGTACGGGATGGTAATGGTTCCAAGGTGTGCGAATGAACTCGCTGCCGATGCCGAGAGGTGCGGTGATAAAAATTTGCCGTTGGCACCATTTCAAATAACTCATCAGAACACAGCCCATTATACAGGCGGTAGAACACACACAAGGAGGCGAAGTCTCTCCTCTGACTTAAGGACTCAATACCGCCTGTAATCACGGGATCGTCGACAATCCTCACAGCGCGTCTTTGGATCGAGTCAAAAGGCCCAAGTTGGTACTGAGGAGCGCCCGCCCAAAGATGGCAGCAGTACTCCATGTGCGGCCGGACTTGAGCCTTGTACAGGGTGAGTCTTTGCCGCGTAGAGAAGTACCGCTTAGCCTTGTTGAGCACACCGAGCTTTTTAGAGGCCAACTTGGCCTTTTCCTCTAGATGATAGCGAAATTGGACGTCACTGGAGATGTCAACTCCTAAGATCCCTATGTGATTCGAGATGGTCAGGGCTGTGTTTTCGAATTTTGGCGCTACAGCAAATGGGGCTTTCTTAGTGGTGAACGCGCATACTTGTGTCTTAGTAGGGTTAAATTGGACTATGTTTAGTCGTCCCCAATCGGATATTCTAGCTAGAATAGTCTCGATTTCTGACACAAGTTTGTTTCGACTTTCCTCAACATCGGAACGAGGGATATTTGCACGGCCAGTGTAGTATGTGTCCCCGGTACTGTCATCCGCATAACAATGAATACCGTCAATTGATAGCATGTCATTGATATGCAGAAGAAACAGAGTTGGGGACAGCACAGAGCCTTGTGGGACGCCAGCATTAATGTCAAAATTAACAGAGCAGCTCCCGTCAACAACGGCTTTAATGCTTCTTTTAAACAAAAAGCTGGCAATCCATTTGCACAATCCCTCGGGGAGTCCGTATGATGGCAACTTCGCAAGAAGACTCCGGTGCCAGACCCGATCGAACGCCTTCGCCATATCTAGGCTGACTGCCAATGCCTCACCTTGACTCTCGATGGCGGTTGCCCATCGATGTGTGAGGTACACCAAAAGGTCACCCGTTGACCGACTATGGCGGAAGCCGTACTGGTGGTCGCTGATTAGGTCATGACCTTCCAGGTGCATTAGGAGCTGATTGTTGATCACACGTTCCATTACCTTCGAGAGAAGGGAGGTTATGGCGATAGGCCTGTAATTCGATGGGTCTGATCTATCCCCCTTTTTAGGTACCGGATGCACGTTTGCAATCTTCCACGAAGACGGAACACGCCCACTGTTGTAGGAAAGTTCGAAAAGACGCGTTAATATCGGACACAGCTCAGGAGCACAGTGCTTAAGTACCACTGCAGGTATGCCATCTGGCCCACTCGATTTATTCATGTCTAAGAAACGCAGTTCCCGCCGGATTTTTCGTTGTGTGAAAGAGATCTCCGGCATTGTAATGTCACAGGACGCAATGGTAGGTGGTACTGCGTTTCCGTCGTCTAGTGTCGAGTTGGAGGCAAAGAGGGTACCCAGGAGATCTGCCTTCTCCTTTGCACTATGGGCCAAGTTACCATCTGGCTTCTGCAGTGGTGGTAAAGACGACTGACAGAAGTTTCCTTGGGCAGCCTTAGCAAGCGACCAAAAGGCACGACTCCCTGAGGGATAGCTGCATAGTCGCTTGCCAAATCTGCCAACAAATTCGTATTTAGCTCTGGCGATGGCTTTTTTGTTGGATCTCGAGGCAGCATTTAGTTTCCGTTTCGCATCAGAGACATTGGGATCCTGTTGAGTACGAGCCGTGGTCCAAGCCTTGTATGCAGCTTGCTTGTCTGCGCGAGCATTTCTGCAAGGCCCATTAAACCACGGTCGCTTTTTAACCCCCGTAACGGTCACTAACAGGTTGGGTATGTAACATTCCATTCCCGCGAGGATTCCTTCGGTTACGGCGGTTGTACAAGAATCAATATCCTCTGATGCGAAACAGAGCTGTCTCCACGGGTACGAAGCGTAAAATTCACGCAATCCATCCCAGTCTGCTGACTTATAGTGCCACACACGCCGTCGCTCAGATGTCTGTGATAGGTCGAATTTTGCATGCGGCACGTTGGTCCGGATAAGACAGTGGTCTGAGGATCCAAGGGGTGCTTCCACTGTGACGGTGTAATTATCCGGACGTGTAGTCAGCAGAAGATCCAGCAATGAGCTAGTATGGTTCTCAATGTCTGGTATTCTCGTTGGAGAACTTACCAGCTGTGAAAATCCATAGGCCAGAGCAAAATCGTAGGCTGACCTTCCCGCGAAGTCAGTGGACCGAGAATTGAGCCATTCAGTATGGTGAGCGTTGAAATCTCCTAATATCACTAGCTCCGCGGTAGGGTATTGTTCAGTAACTTCGTCAGTCGCCAATTGAAGGTGTTCGAAGAGCCTGGCTGTGTCCGAGTCACCACTGTGAGACCTGTAAAGACACGCGTAGATACGGGTGTGGCCGCCGTGATCCACGCGCACCCATATTATTGACAGGTCTCTGTCTTCAAGGCCATGGAGACGACGACAGCAGATGTCCTCCCGGACATACAAGCATACCCCGGCACGCCGTAGGAACATATGCTCTAGCTTATATCCAGGGTAGTGCAAGTAAGATGTGTCGGCCGGGCAAGAGATTTGCGTCTCCGTAAGGAAGAGCAGGGTCGGCTGGGCGGTCTCAAGGTGGTGGTGGACCTCATTAATATTGGAGTGCAATCCCCTGATATTGCAAAAGTCCACTTTAAATGTGGATGGAGATGCCGCTGTGATAGTCTTCCTCTTCTTGTTTTTAGCCATTAAAAATAGGGTTTTGTAGACCTCTAAAAGGGCAGGTGCTACACGAACAGCAAATAGAACATGATGCAGTGTGAGCTTGCCACCGATCGCTACAGGCTGCGCAGCTCGGTGGCGTGGTGAGCGGAAGGGCCCCCAGTCCCCCTCTAACGCAGTGATCGGGTCCACCCCGGTCTCCTTCACCGGCACGATCACTATGCCAGAGACTTTACACAGGCGGCGGTTCAGCCTCCCGGGGTGGAGATTAAGTGATCCCCGGGTTCGGGAACCCTACAACCTGCGGGCGGCCAGCGCTAACCGTTTCACTGGGTCTCCCTGACCACCACGCCCGCGCGCTGCACCCACAACAACCGATGCAACCCAGCATCCGCCGGTCCCATGCTGTCCGTATAGCTGCTCCCCTAATGAGCTCTGGCGACCTTACTCACTCGCAGAAACACAACTAATGTTATTTCACTGCGGTCTCCTGTAAGGTGGAGGTACTTCCCCAGGCGGGCAGCTCGATTCGAGCGAGAAGACTCGCAATGCCCTACCTCTCTTATCTATGTACAATATCCCTTAGCTGGCTTTTACAGCACCCTGGAGAAGAAAGGGGTTAGTGACACTTGTATTCCTAATTCGTAACCACACAGACAATGCCATGCAACATATTTTTCTACATAAATACAGATTATAAGAGTAACAATAATGATTACTTTGATTGTATATGAAGAAACAGATGCACAGTATAGCAATTCATAATTTTAAAAAGTAAAATCTCATTCACTTGTTGTAAGTGAAGACAATTACAGTTTTGAGGTCAATATATTTTTTAGAAAGTATTTTATAACTCTGTATTAGTATGTTAGTTTGCAAGTTTTTAGTATGATAAACATAATAAAACAATGTCAATAATGTAATCTATTTCAGTAGTTAGTTATTACATTAAACTAAATAGATATAAACATAAAAACTAATGTTTTAAAGCAATAATTAAATCAGAAACATAGTCGGACATGCTATAACAGCAGTTAACACTTAAAGAGTTCAATAATTGTGTAAATTAAACAAAGTACTGTTATTTAAAGAAACTAGAGCACCAAATGTAAAAATATGAATGGTATTTACATGAGCAGATAAGAAATTAACACGGCCTAAAAACAAACTGATTTTACGATTTAGTGTAAAACTATATGCGTAATTAGCACACGTACCGTCATTAGGCGGCGCCGGGCCGGCGTTGTGACCGATTCCATTGACTCCATATCCAGAATTGACAAATCCATAGTCGTGAAAAGCTTTCGCTTCTGAAGAGTGTTCACACGTATCACGTCTTTCAGGCGCTGCACAATATAGGTCCCAAAACACGCACCACCATGAATGCAAGAACCCAGGAGGCTCACCCAACGTTATATTCTTCTCCCATCGTATTTCTGATAAAAATGTTTGCGCGGCTTTGGTCGCACCGACGTGTAGAAGGTACTCGTACACATAGAGTGCTAGTTTTTCACGAGCTTGAGCGTCCGAAGGCACCGCAGAGCTCTTGCCCTTGGCATACATATCGACTGGAAGCCGACTTTAGTATTGATATTGTTTATTATTTACATTAACGCTTTATATCAATAAATTCAACTAGGTACACAAAATGTCATTGATCGATGGCGACATTTGGCGTCTGTGGCATAGAGAAATTATCGGTTTGTTCTCGGCGTGCAAGTAGCTGTCATAAAAATTTGTTTATAGGTTAGCACAGAGTAGTAAATGACGCCATAGACAATTTCATTCAATTTACTCCACTGAGCGAATAAACACGATAAAACTGGATCAAGTTCTCCAATCTCCAATAAACATACATACAAAGTTTTTATTTGCCATCACATAAGGCAGTAATTGTAAAAAGACTTCACTTAGAAAATCACTTCTTTAAGCACTCCCAGAATATTGCTGTTTTGATTGTAATTTTGTAATGAAGTATTATATTTTAATATAATATTCAGAAATACTCACTTTACGGAGAAAGGAAAATTTTTCTTTCCTTTGGGCTTGTCAACAAATTTATGTGTAAAAGCTATATACGTCAATGTTAGTTAAAGCAACTTTAAAAAGAAAAAAACTTATACGCGAGTTCCCACAATGCCTTTGACATTTTATTTATTCGATTTGATATTTATTTACTTACACAGTTTTTAAGAATTCAAATGTCTCCATCCCTTTTCCTTACCAGGATACTGTAAAAGCCAGTTATGGCACATACATGGCATACAGATAACATCTTCTGAGACAGTCAGAATACTCGAAAATAAATAAACCCTGTGAATAGTAGTCCTAGTACCAACACGATTGGTCTATTCAACACAAACACATTAGATCATAATCCCTCAATGGGCTGAAAAGACAGAGAAAGACATATAGAAATTGGATTATTTTTTATCCAGATAATTTTTATTTCTCTTTCTGCGTTCCCGCCAAATAATCAAAATTTAATGTCAAATAATATTGATTGTCAAACGAGAACCAAAGAGTAAAATAATATAGATATAACGACGAGAGATTTAATGACGAGAACATACCACCACTCTAGGTTGTCTATTCTTTCTTTCCTTTTTGTGCGGCCGTGTCACCGCGTGGTTTACAGCCGCATTTCATCAAGAAACATACAAAATGGCAATCAGACCTGTATACAGGCCTACAATCGTCAAAAAGAGGACGAAAAGATTTATCCGCCATCAATCGGATCGTTATGATAAACTTAAGAGGAATTGGCGTAAGCCCAGAGGTACGTACAGCGTGTTCCATGACTGCAATGTTACTGTGACTCTAACCTTATTTTTATATTTCGCTGTTATTTCAGTTTAATTGAGTGCGTATTAATATCTTGATGAATTACACTCTGACCAGTTTAATTAAATTTTATACCAATTGTCAAGTGGACAGGAATTAGGTTATATTTTGAGAAAGAAGAAACCGAACTCCAGTAGAAATTATTTTCCGTAATCAACAAATTGTGGACGTCTGAGAAAACTCAGTTTCAAAGGCGATGTTGATAATGAAGGTTAATATTAAAAAAAACATGCCCAGAGTACCTATATATATGTATACAGGGTGTCCCAGAACGTAACGTAGCTGGGAAGGGGGGTGATAGGGGGGGTCACAAGGGTCACCAGAAAAATAAAATAAAAATTCCCCTCTGGCTATTTAAAAAATAAATGGCATTTTTTTAAAAACTAAAAATTTTACACCTTGTGGGGCTATTTTGCTAACTGTACCTACAAATATAGCTGTTTAAAAAAAAAAAGATGTTATGTAATCCTCAATAACCCTTCATCAAATTGAATTAAAAAAATAATACATATCCAACCAAGATTTTAAAGAAAATTAAGTTCTTTTCCAGTCAAGGACTTAGTAATTACAATTTCACTCAACTTTCTCCAAGTGTACTGAAAAAAAAATGTACTATGCAGCTCCGGCGTGTAACTTAAAAAGATAGGTAATTTTATTGCAATTCCAAAATGCTATAACACTTATTTGAAAAAATCATACTTAGACATTTAAAAATAATTTTCGGGAACAATACCCCTGCAAAACAAAACATATCAATAAAACAATAGTCTCAAATTCCTAAGAAAATATATTTTTAAATGTCTCTTCTGTTCCTCTAATGTTACTGCCCGTTAATACTCAAGATTGGAGTACTGTACATACCTCAAACACTCAAGTACAGTCTAGGCCAGATAAAGCTTTACCATATTTTATGACAAGGAATTTAAATGAAACTCGGAAATAAAACATAATTCTAATTATTTATTCAAATAAAGTGCTCCAAATGTGCACCACCAACATATTATTGTTCATCCATTATTGTTTTATTGATATGTTTTGTTTTGCAGGGGTATTGTTCCCGAAAATTATTTTTAAATGTCTAAGTATGATTTTTTCAAATAAGTGTTATACCATTTTGGAATTGCAATAAAATTACCTATCTTTTTAAGTTACACGCCGGAGCTGCATAGTACATTTTTTTTTCAGTACACTTGGAGAAAGTTGAGTGAAATTGTAATTACTAAGTCCTTGACTGGAAAAGAACTTAATTTTCTTTAAAATCTTGGTTCGATATGTATTATTTTTTTAATTCAATTTGATGAAGGGTTATTGAGGATTACATAACATCTTTTTTTTTTTAAACAGCTATATTTGTAGGTACAGTTAGCAAAATAGCCCCACAAGGTGTAAAATTTTTAGTTTTTAAAAAAATGCCATTTATTTTTTAAATAGCCAGAGGGGAATTTTTATTTTATTTTTCTGGTGACCCTTGTGACCCCCCCTATCACCCCCCTTCCCAGCTACGTTACGTTCTGGGACACCCTGTATATATTAAAGCAAATTTGTCCTTCTGGTAAATATAATTAAACCTAATATTTTATGACACTACTAGCTTTTTGTGAATAAATAACTTAAAAGGTGTAATTTTTTTCATTTAATTTTAGTTTATGTGTGTACGTACAAGATGATGTCCCGTTTTGAGTCAAAGAAAAAATGGTCACGTTATCCATACTGTGTCGGAATTCCTCTGTCTTAAAACCTTAACGGCAGCTTGTTCCGTCTCACAGGGAGAGTATTTTGTATTTCGCAACGATTTCTATAATTTCTTATCTATATGATGTTTTTATAACAAAAATAAACAAAACCGCATAATATAAGATTTTCCGCATTTATAATATTTCTAAAGAGTATAACTTTTTTTTACTAATTTTTAATAGGCAAGGGCACTCTGTGTTATACATTCTATATGATAATTACAATTTGTTACCTTGCTAAAATAATTCTATCAAAACCTATTCCGAATGGATAAATATATCCATTTGGTCATAGTGATAGATACAATTACACCGACACATAAAACCTACGTCTACATATCACTAGTAATCACTTCATATGAAGAAGGCTTGCACATGATAAAAACCATAAGATATTGTGACGTGCTAAGTAATGACCTAATTGATACTTAAGAACTTAGGATCAGCAGGCGTTAAAGTTATGTTATTTACCAACTTCAAAAACAGGAGGTTCTCAATTTGTCTGTATTTTTTGTTTGTAACCTACCTGATAATTATCAATGATTTTTTTCTATTTCAAAGCTGATGGTTTCATGGTCTCATGAAGTTGCATTTTGTTTTTTAAATTCTCGTTTTTTATTCTAGGTATTGACAACAGAGTGCGTAGGAGGTTCAAGGGTCAATATTTGATGCCCAACATTGGTTACGGTTCAAACAAGAAGACCCGTCACATGCTACCCAATGGTTTCCGTAAAGTAAGCATATACTCTATATTATAACCAGCCGTGACTGTGACTTGTGGCATTTGGAAAAGAAATCCGTTTTTGCTACATTTTTCACTGGTGCTTCGCTCCTATTGGTCGCAGCGTGATGTTATATAACTTGCTTTGATAAATATACTATCCAAAATAAGAAGAATTTTTCAAATCAGATCAGTGGTTCCTGAGATTAGCGCGTACAAACAAAGACGTCATAATGGGGTTTACTTGTTCATATTGCAATGGGATTTGGCTAATTTTTTACCACCAGCCGCCTGCCTGGCCTGACGTCAATCCTTCTTGGATGTCACGCGACGTGGATTCCTCGGTCGGTACTTAAAACTTCGCGGCAAGGGCACTCTGTGTTATACATTTTTTATGATAATTACAATTTGTTACCTTGCTAGAATAATTCTATCAAAACCTATTCCAAATGGATTCATATATCCATTTGGTCATAGTGATAGATACAATTTAATTAACTTAAATACTTCCTGAATACGTCAATAACCAAAGAGAAAAAATGTTATATAACAACTAGCTGACCTGGCAAATGTTGTAGACAAATAATTTGCAATAGAATAATATTGTGACTATAAATTTTAATGTAAGCTATCCTATCTTTCAAGTTGCGTCGAATTGCACACAGTGTGCAAATCAAATTTAAAATCGGTTCAGTAGTATAAGGAGTCCATCGCGGACAAACATCGTGACAGGCGATTTATATATATAAAGATTTTATGATACTGGGGTCTAAGAAATCTGTCAAGTGGGAGTTGGACTATCACACGAAGGATTCAATACCGTTATTATCATAATATTCATCACATTCTCTAGCCCAAATAAAAGAGCGGGAAAATGATGATGAGTATTGGTTGTTATAGCATTTAATCATCAACATTTGCGCATAAACTGAAATTTTCAATTACGTTTATTGCTGTAATTACTTGTATTTCGAACCCTAAAAACCGCATCAAAATGTTACGTGGTTTTAAAGATATTATATGCTTTACATAGGGACATGCAGTAATAATGAATTTTTTTTTTATTTTTAGGTGCTGGTTCACAATGTACGTGAATTGGAGATCCTCATGATGCAAAACAGGAAATACTGCGCAGAAATTGCACATGGTGTATCTTCAAAGAAACGCAAGACCATTGTAGAGAGGGCCCAACAACTAAGCATTAGAGTTACTAATGCCGCAGCCCGCCTACGCACGCAAGAGAACGAATAAACTTAAGATTAAAAAAAATATATAAAATATTAAATGTTTTTTATTTTTGTCAGTCAAAGATTTTTATTTGAAGTTAGCATGTTTATATGCTCTTTTGAAACGTCAGCAGCTAGATGTCTGTTTCAAACGCGAATCCTATGGAGAAGAACAGACAAGAAACTTCTTTTAAGCTATTGCATAGCTTCTATCGAGGACCTTGAGCGCGGGGACCGAATAGAGAAATTTCGTTAAATCTTTTTTTGTTGGTTATTCTATTTATAGGGGAAGGCTATATAACATCACGCTGTGACCAATAGGAGCAAAGCAATAGTGAAAAATGTGCAAAAACCGGGAAAAAATTCTAAATTCAACGCGTACGGAGTAGTGATGTAACGAATGTTGGATTTTTCACATTCGCATGTTATTTTTTAAATTTAACTGATATTTAATGTATATTTCTCTACGCAATTATTATATTTTTCAAATTTAACTTTGGACTAATTATGACTTTTCTAACAAAATTGTTAATTTGTAACGAACCGCTAAAATATTAATAGGTGTTTTTGAATCAATAATTTGACGACATTTAAATGTAATTGCGGTTTGTAATTTAAAATAGAGAAACATTGCTACCGATTTTACGTGCACAAATTAACTAAAGATAAACGTAACTAAATATAAAAATTGGTCAAGTGCGAGTCGGACTCGCGCACGAAGGGTTCCGTACCATTATCTATGCAACATAAGGCAACGTTATTAGTATCGAGCAAGAAACGGTAAAAAAATCATGTTTGTTGTATGGGAGCCCCCCTTAAATATTTATTTTATTTTATTTTTAGTATTTGTTGTTATAGCGGCAATAGAAATACATCATCTGTGAAAATTTCAACTGTCTAGCTATCACCGTTCTTGAGATACTGGGTACGGAACCCTAAAAATCATGTTTGTTGTATGGGAGCCCCCCTTAAATATTTATTTTATTTTATTTTTAGTATTTGTTGTTATAGCGGCAATAGAAATACATCATCTGTGAAAATTTCAACTCTCTAGCTATCACCGTTCTTGAGATACAGCCTGGTGACAGACGGACGGACGGACGGACGGACGGACGGACGGACGGACGGACGGACAGCGAAGTCTCAGTAATAGGGTCCCGTTTTTACCCTTTGGGTACGGAACCCTAAAAATTGATAGTGTTAATGACACACACAATGCGGCAATGATAACTAAACAGAAGGTTCAGTTAGTATTAAAAGTTTTTTGAAAATGATTTCTATTGAGTTCAATTACAAAATATTTTATTAAATACACTTTGTTTTATTTTACATACACGGTAATATATATATATTGTTACATAAAAATAATTTCAGGATAATTTTACATAAAACGTTGTAAGTTTGCCCCGTTTTCCAATTACAGCATAAGAGCGCATTATGCGGCACAATGCTCAACGTTGAGTGTTCCAACTGCAGCAACGCGTCGGAGTTTTCTGGAAATAAAGTTAATTCAAGCTGTGTATAAAAAAAATTCATATAAGTATGAATGAAGGTACAAACAATGACTTTTTTAATATTCCACACTTATAATGTGAATACTTAAATTTAAATTTTATTTTAGTATTTTTTTTTAACACTGAACTTTGCGCACTCTGCTCGTGCATTTGAAAACTAATTCATGTTCCAATTAATACGTTCAGTGCGGCTAACGCTTATGCGCGTTTTTCTGATCTTCACCAAGTGCGGGCCGACGCGTATACGCGTCCATACAAAAAAAAATCTGTAGGCAAGCGGGGTGCGCCGCACCTGTGCGTTTATAGCGTGTATTCTGGGTGTCTATTGTTTCGAAGCGGTCGTAAAATGTGGGATTGTAAAGGAGACTACACACTAGTCAGGTTTCTGCTACGAATCTTGCAGGGGGGGGGGGCGGCGGCGGCGACGACAACAAGAACCTAATTTAGTACAATAGATTATTGAAATAATTTTATTATGACTCGCTCTTTTAACTAAAGTAATAGGTAGTTTTAGTCTATTTATAAATGGTGTCTATTACGAGGCGGGCGAAGAGTCGTAAATTAAAAAAAAATTAAGAATAAAAGGGCTTTCGGGAGAAGGTACCTTTACTATTACTGTTTTATTAAGGTATAACTTACTATTTTAACAAAACCGAACGAAGATATGTTATGGCGTAAACTTCACAAAATCTCTTACAAATAAACACTAGTGTGGAAGCACCTTTATCCATCCAACACCTTTATATGACCCGTAATTGTTATATGACAGTCATAAAACTCGAAAGTTACCGAACGCACATAAGCGTCGGCCGCACTGCGGGAAGGTAAAAGACAACGCGCTATAGCGTTCTTAGCACTACGCGAAAAATTTTTTGAACGCACATACGCGTTTTCAGCACTGGGCGAATGACTCTTTTCTTAGCATTGGCTATAAATTCGCAAATTATTCAGCATTGAACGCGTTAAGCGTCAGCATAGTTCAGCAGCATTGTGCGGCACTGACACTGAGTCGCATTATGCTCTGCAATGAGGCTTTTTCTGGGAGCCAATTAAAAAAAAATAGTTTAAAATAGGTTTAATAGATGTCACTGTATACTGTTAATGTACATCAAAGAGCAAGTAAAATTTATGGTTTTTGTTGTCTTTTCGTTGATGGTTGACATTTGTTTGACAACTACTACTACTCATACCATTTTTTATTTTTTAATTCGCTGTCAGAAAAAACCTCATTGGAAAACTATATAGCTTGGTCTTCAAACACAGTGGATTCAATTTATTTTCTGGTAACACTGGTCACTACGCACGTCATTATATTGCTGTCAAAATTGAAATTGACACCTTAGTTGAGCTTTTATTTGTTGTTTTCATTTCTTTTTGTGGTTTTTCGTATTATTTTGTGACCTTTGTGTATTTTATATACCCAAAATACCTATTTACTACAAAGTCAGTCGATTAAAATTGTGTTATTGTAGAAATATTTGAAGAAATATAACATTTACGCATAATCTCTTAATACGAAAGTTTTATCAAAAAATTACAAGATTTAGCCTAAAAATGGGTGGAAAAGCTGAAAAAGGTACACCTAAGTACATAGCAAATAAGATAAAAGCGAAAGGATTGCAGAAATTACGTTGGTATTGCCAAATGTGTCAAAAACAGTGTAGAGATGAGAATGGGTTTAAATGCCACACTATGTCTGAGTCCCATCAACGCCAGCTGCTGCTATTCGCTGATAACGCTAATAAATATATCGATGACTTCTCTAAGGAATTCGCTGATGGATATTTGGAACTCCTTCGAAGACAATTCGGTACAAAAAGAGTCAATGCTAATAAGGTGTATCAAGACTATATATCTAATAGGTTAGTACAAAGATTTAGTATTTTTTGTTTAGTAGACGTTGGACATTTTACACAACATCCTCTGATCCCAAGCTAAACTTATATGTCTGTATTATGGGTACCAGAATTTGGATAGAGTACATAAACTACTTTTCTTTTGTAAATATATACTTCTAATATATGTATTAGAAGTAGAAACACATAGACAGTACTAATATATATACTATGATAGTAACAAATATCACTTATACTTGTACTGTGGACAACAGTTCCACAAATATACCAGACAGTGTTGCACATAGTGACATTGGCATTCAATCTTGACGACACATAACTTTAGCCTGGCTAAATCATAAACTAAAAATGTTTCATATGACAAATAGCCTGTATCATAGGCACACATAGATACTAATTTCATGCATAGTTCACAATAATATGTAAGAGGCTGCAAGCCGGCTGAGTAATATAGCCATAGTCACTACATCTGGTATATTTGTGAATAGCACGTAACATGAACCAATGGACCATAAGGCATGTCAATTAATAAGATCTTATTATTTCAGAGACCATGCCCACATGAATGCTACGCAATGGGAGACACTTACAGAGTTTGTTAAGTGGTTAGGACGGGAAGGTAAATGTGTGGTAGATGAAACGGAAAAAGGATGGTTTGTAGCATATATAGATAGAGATCCGGCTGCGATTGCAGCTCAGGAGGCTAAAGCTAAGAAAGAGAAGATGGATAAAGATGATCAGGTAAGATTAACAGCCGTTTTCAGTAACCTATCTTAGATTACAGATAGATTAACCCCTCATGTAGCATCTAGAGTTGATCAAGAAACAATGTAGTAAAGAAATTAGTTACCACTGTCACAACCACAATAGCTCAGTTGGTAAAGCTACTTATAAGGTCGTAGGTATAAGTTACGATTGTGGTGATCACTTGTAGATGGCGCTAAAATTAATTTTGGCAACATAGTGCATGCAGTTGGCTGTGTTAAAGGAAATTATTTTTTAAAATTTTGGTATTTATTTTTACAATTATCTCACTGCTCTGGTTTTATTATACTCCGCACGCCGAATGATGATCCCTATGACAGTTCGTTAGCGCTTAACATTGTACTGACGTCCTATCACATCAAATCCTTTAGAGGTCCATTAAAAAGTCGAAAAAATCATAATTGTGTACAATTGTAAATTATAATAATTGGTCAAGTGCGAGTCGGACTCGCGCACGAAGGGTTCCGTACCATTATCTATGCGACATAAGGCAACGTTATTAGTATCGAGCAAGAAATGGTTAAAAAATCATGTTTGTTGTATGGGAGCCCCCCTTAAATATTTATTTTATTTTATTTTTAGTATTTGTTGTTATAGCGGCAATAGAAATACATCATCTGTGAAAATTTCAACTGTCTAGCTATCACCGTTCTTGAGATACTGGGTACGGAACCCTAAAAATCATGTTTGTTGTATGGGAGCCCCCCTTAAATATTTATTTTATTTTATTTTTAGTATTTGTTGTTATAGCGGCAATAGAAATACATCATCTGTGAAAATTTCAACTGTCTAGCTATCACCGTTCTTGAGATACTGGGTACGGAACCCTAAAAATCATGTTTGTTGTATGGGAGCCCCCCTTAAATATTTATTTTATTTTATTTTTAGTATTTGTTGTTATAGCGGCAATAGAAATACATCATCTGTGAAAATTTCAACTCTCTAGCTATCACCGTTCTTGAGATACAGCCTGGTGACAGACGGACGGGCGGACGGACGGACAGCGAAGTCTCAGTAATAGGGTCCCGTTTTTACCCTTTGGGTACGGAACCCTAAAAATGAATATTAAGAAATTATTACGTAATGTTCGGAAATAATAGAAAAAAACTTAATGCAAATGTACATGGTACGTGCTGCAAAAGTTATGTCGTCAAGCTGTTATCGACTAAGAAGGGACACATCGATAAACAAAATATCGATAATTTGTTGGAAAAATAAAACAAATTTTAATGCAATGAAAATCAACAAATAACACAAAATAACAGCGAAAACAGAAACAAAACTATTTTATTATTCTATTTTTTTATTAAAAGAATTTTAAATTCTTTAAATTATGCAATTTGAATAAAAATTAAAGTATAGTAAAATAAAATATAATAAGACTGTTACTTTTTTATCTAGTGTTTTATGTCCATCAATGCGCTTAGTCTTTTTTTCAAAATAAATAAATATTGCTTATTATGTTGAATGACATGGCTGAATGACATGACATTTGCCTAAAAAAACAGTATTTTATCGAAATTGTTTCGCATAACTAATACAACTGTCAGTTGAAACGTCATAGGGATCATCATTTGGCGTGGTAACTGTATCAAGTCAAAGTCAAAATTTTTTATTTCAAGTTGGCATGTTTTACAAGCTCTTTTGAAACGTCAGAAACTAGGTGTCTGTTCCAAACGCGAATCCTATGGAGAAGAACAGACAAGAAACTCCATGGTTTTATTTTTTTATTCTCTTCACATTTTTCATTTTTTTATTTCAATAATATGATACATTGTTGTATCAGGAGTGTGAGAATGATGCCCATCTGTACTATTACGACTAACTAAAACTAACTTAATAATAAAATAGCCTTGTTGGAGCAAATCGACCAGTATAACGCACACATCAGCCCTGCAACATTTTTATTTATTCCACTTTTATATTGTCAGTTGTATGGAAGTTTTCAAATTCAGTTTCAGTCATATCTTTATCTAATTTGATGATGAGGTGATGATGATGATAATAATTATGACATATGTATCACCCAGGAAAGAATGTTGTACTTCATTCAAAAGCAAGTGGAGCGTGGTAAGAAGGAGACAAAATCTTCAGTAGAAGAGCCTGCGTATTCAGAGTTTAAACGAGAGAGCAGCCAGGAAAAAGTTGTATTGAGCTTGAAAAAGAAAATAGACGGTAGATTTTTTTTCAATGCGTAAGCGTAATATGCTCGCACATTACGGTTCTGTGTGTAATATTATAAGCATAATAATCTACTTGAAAATATTTATGAACTTCTTACATAATGTCATCTGGTTCCATGCTAAGCTTAGAATTCAATATTTATTTATGACGTGCCTTATGGCCTACTAGTTCATGTAACATACTGTCGTTTACAAGGTCGCGGGTTCAATAATGGTACAGGACAATAATATATGTGATATTTGTAACATAAACAGCGTCTGGATGTTTTCTATACATCATAAGTATGTATTTGCAAAAGATTGTTATCTACATATAACAATCTTTTGTTCTAGTACCCATAACGCAATTAAATAAGCTTAGCCAGTTTACTATCTTAACTTTGCGCCATCTACCGTGATATAAATGTATAATATAAGTGAGAATAATATTTTCGTTAATCCTCGTTAGATGGCGCTAAACTAAGTTTCCGAATAATTCATATTAATTTGCTTTAGATAAACCCGACACATTACCATCATCTGCTTTACTAAAGAGTAAAGATGATAATAAGAAACATAAGATTGAAAGTAGAGAAGAACAGAGTAAGAGACAGAAATTAGAAGAGAACAGAAATAAACAGTCAGCGTTGGATGAAATAATGAAAATGGAAGAACGTGCGAAAGAGAAGGCTAATAGGTGAGTTATATTTCCTTTCCCTACCCATAAATGCCTTACTGTTAGACACCTCTACTCCACGGAGGGCTTTTAGTCTACTACGCCGCGTTGTTTAGGCATGAGGGCATAGGCTTTAGTTGCCAGTTTTCCTTCTCTTATGGTTATTGTTAATTGCTTGTAATTATTTCATATTAATTATTGTAATTATTAAATATTTAAATACGATATTATGGCAAATTGTTTTGTGTTAACCTTGTTAAGATTTAGTTTAAAAACCGCATCGAAATAAGTTGCGTCGTTTTTAACACGTTTATATTAGTTCAGTGTGTATCTATCAATGTATTAATCTATGTAACGGAATCTTTGAAAGTGATTTTAACCAACTTGCAGTAGTCGAGTTGAGAGTCTGAAATTTTGCTCATATATCATATATCTTTTTAGGGTTCCGTACCCAAAGGGTAAAAACGGGACCCTATTACTGAGACTTCGCTGTCCGTCCATCCGTCCGTCCGTCCGTCCGTCTGTCACCAGGCTGTATCTCAAGAACGGTGATAGCTAGAGAGTTGAAATTTTCACAGATGATGTATTTCTATTGCCGCTATAACAACAAATACTAAAAATAAAATAAATATTTAAGGGGGGCTCCCATATAACAAATATGATTTTTTTACCGTTTCTTGCTCGATACTAATAACGTTGCCTTATGTTGCATAGATAATGGTACGGAACCCTTCGTGCGCGAGTCCGACTCGCACTTGACCAATTTTTTAGTTTTTGAACTAAGTAGATTTTTAAAGGTTTAACACAGAGGTTTCACATAAAAACCTACAGAGAAAAAAAAAACACTTTTTATATAATATGTAAAGACAAAAAAAAAACTTTAAGTAATAAATTTCATTTGAAATTATACTTTTTTTTCACAGAAAAGACTATTGGCTCACAGAAGATATATTTGTGAAGATTACAACTAAATCTTTGGGTGACAAGTATTATAAACGTAAAGCTATCGTTGAGAAGGTAGTCGATACGTACTGCGCACACGTTAGACTTGTCGATGACAAAGTTAAAATTAAATTGGATCAAGTAGGTTCATAGCTTTTCATGAAATAGCTTTTAGAATTAATGATGATAATTCATTTATATTTATGTGGATGAATATTAATAGAAGACTTATCGGAGGTTTAAATGGAGATTTTATCGGAGAGATAACAACAAGTTTTGACAATTTTCGCGAACCTATTTTAGCGAACTTTTAAACCTCCGATAAGTCATTATAAATAAGGCCATAAGTCTTTCAGTGACAAGTATAACAATCGAAGTCTTTCGTCCGCGAGTAGGTCCAGTCCTTCACGTAGCGAAAAGCAGTTTGTTACATGAAGGACCTGTCTGTCTGGACCATGAGGCGCGTCAATAACAACTTGCTTGAGAAGTTATAGTAGATACAATATACTTCAGTTTTTGTTATTTATTATATGTTTTATTTTGTTGTAGAACCATGTAGAAACAGTAATACCAACATGCGGACGCCATGTTCGTTTCGTGAATGGAGCTTACAGAGGTGCCACCGGAGTGTTGAAGAATATTGATATTGATAATTATTGCTGTGATGTTGAGGTGAGAGTTGTTTTATTTATAATTCAGTTAATCCAGCATATGTTAAATACTACAAGCAGTGGCGTAGCTAGGTAACCAAGGACCCTGGGCAGTGGCGGATTTGCAGTCTCGGCCGCCCTAGGCCCCAAGCCCTCAGCTGCCCCTTTTTCAGCATCCACCATATAAACTACATAATGAAACTCTGGCCGCCCTAGGCCTGGGCCTACTGGGCCTTGGGGTAAATCCGCCACGGACCCTGGGGCAAATTAAAAAATGGGGCCCCACTGTTATGTAAACTGACTATGTTTTATTATTTTATTTATGCAAGAATCTAAATATGTACCATAAACTAAAATAAGATTACTAATCCTTATTTACTGATGCTTACATCTGTCCATTGTTTATGGTAATTATGATAAAATAGCCATTGTCAATCAAGTCAAGTCAATGTCAATAAAATAAAAACTAACGACAAAACTGACACGAGTCACCAGCTCGAACAGCGAAACGGCGTTACGTAGCGCCGTGTGTAGTATTTTTTAGTTACGCTATGTTTGTTACGGAATTTAAATTTCGAATTTTGTGCATTTAGTCTCCACGATCAAGGCCCGCGATAGAAGCTATGCAATAGCTTAAAACTAAAATCTATATCCATACTAATATCATGAAGATGAAGAGTTTGTTTGAATTCGAATTGAAAAATTATTTTTGTTTTGGATAGTCCATTTATCGAGGAAGGCTATAGGCTCCATAACCCCACGCTGCGACCAATAGGAGCAAACCATTAGTGAAAAATGTTGCAACCCGCGCCTTACTACAATGTTGGTGCGTTTAGTTGTTAAACAAAAACATCATAAAGCGACATCTATTGGAGGTTATCTGTAAGCAATGAGTATTGTGTTTGTTACAGATAAGTGAAGGTTTATTAACCGGACGTTTAGTGAAAGGAGTGCAATATGAAGATATCAGTAAATTGGCGACGTGACATTAATTTTATATATTTATGTTGTAAATAAATAGTTTTAATTAAAATAATAATATTTTTATTTATTTCTCAAAGAAAATAGCTCATCTTTGTTTCATACTCTAAGGGCCTCTTTCACCATTCTCAAGTAAAGCGCCAAGTAGACTAATCGCTAGTTAAAGTCACCAGTAACTACACGTGCGACGTTCACGACGTTCGAGTAGCAGTAATCTTAAGATTAAAAAATTGAAATTGACAGAAGATACTTGTAACTATTACTTGACAATTAACGCTAATCGATAAGTAACTAATCAACGCTTTACTTGAAGATGGTGAACGAGGCCCTAAGTATTATAAAAAATTGGTCAAGTGCGAGTCGGACTCGCGCACGAAGGGTTCCGTACCATTATCTATGCAACATAAGGCAACGTTATTAGTATCGAGCAAGAAACGTTAAAAACTCATGTTTGTTGTATGGGAGCCCCCCTTAAATATTTATTTTATTTTATTTTTAGTATTTGTTGTTATAGCGGCAATAGAAATACATCATCTGTGAAAATTTCAACTCTCTAGCTATCACCGTTCTTGAGATACAGCCTGGTGACAGACGGACGGACGGACGGACAGCGAAGTCTCAGTAATAGGGTCCCGTTTTTACCCTTTGGGTACGGAACCCTAATACGTAAACTTTCACATCTATGACGTCGCGGTACGACGGTCTGTGACGCAAGGTAAATAAAGAAAAAAAAACAAATTCTATAATATTAGTTTTATTCTCAAGTAAACATTAAAAATACAATGTAAATTGTTTAGAAGACTCAGGAAGCGTTTTTTTTAGTAATTAATTTAATATTTTTAGTATAAACTACATTTTTAATCAATATAAATACTTTGTGTCAAATACTAAGGGATTTTGAAATCGCTCTGTATTAATTATTTTAAATCATTACTACGAACAAGAATTGTAACATAAAATTATTAAAACTTTTTTTTTGTTATGTAGGTAATCAAAAAACTTATAACGATTTCAAAATCCTTTACATACAAAATACTGTAATGGGTTAATAATTTATTAATAAAAATATATATATTTGCCATGTACAGTAATCGATTCTAATAACAATAAGGCACGGAAGGTATCACTTTGATTAACAATTCAGTCAAAAAGGTAATTATAACACACATACTAAATAGAGGATACGTGATGATAAAGACAGGTCACTTTACCCTGGCTGGTACTACTAAGAAATAATACCTATAAAATTTAGTTTAGTTTATTTATTGCGTTCCAATCATTGCTTAAGGGCCTACATCAATATTAACGTCGACATGTACCTATTAAGACAGCTAATAGGCATAGAAAATGAAGAATTATTTTTTTTTTGTTTACTAAAAATCTACTAAATATATTTTAATTTCGGCTTACGTGTTTCTATATACAATAGTCACCTATGTTTTAAAAGTTATTTCATTAGTTAATACGTGATAATAGACCGACAAATGAAAAAAATAAAAAATTAGAGAGGTTGTTTCGCTATGATTTTCTATCGAGAAAACTTTTTTCAATCGCGTTTCTGAGTTTATGCGATCCTAGATTATATATTGAAAAAACATATACTTAAAAATTAGAGCTCTAGCCATTCAATCTAAAGAAAAAATGAAAACTTCGTACGTAGAAAAATGCAAGAAGCTATTTTGGTATCCTCTTAAATTGAATATTTAAAATACAATTATGGACCCTGTCGGGCACAGCAATTTAGATCAGAAGAGAGGAAGAGTGACAGCGCGACAACTTTATCATCTTTTAATGTATTTCTACAAATTGCAATTGTACATAACTTTATAGATTATTGATACATAATATGTCTGATTGATTAAATGTCTATTTTCTTTTATTTTTAATAGTAATTTGTGTACTTTTTTTACGCAAATAATGTTTTATAAACAAAAAGTAATAAACCCATGTGTTAATATTACTTATTTAGTATAAAATACAGGTTTATGTTATACAATATAAGGTAGAAAAACATTAAGCTCGATAAATTTCAAACATAAAATTGTAACGTAAGGAAGAGGAATTTAATTTTTCGTAAATCACCTATTTTTGCTTTTTACGGATTTAGACGCGTATATTTGTTTTAATTTTAGCCCGACGTTTCGGAGACTTTGCAGTCACCATGTCCCTGTTATACCAGTCTCACCCGTGACCATGGTGACTGCAAAGTCTCCGAAACGTCGGGCTAAATATATACCTATCAATATATCAATATAAATATCACCTATTTTTTTTACAATATTTAACTATTGTGGTAGATATATCTTTGTGGGATGTCTGTGTTAGTGTGTGTGTCTTTCAAAATGTTAAAAATTGTACGTAAATCTGAAAATTTGACGGTAATTACAATATTATTTAGTTTAGGGTTTCGTAAAAACCCTTATATTACTTCGCTGTCCCGGTCTTCAACAAAATCGAAACTAAGAATGGAACCTGTCTCCTAGATTTAACATTCTAGTTACGCCCACTTAACTACTTTGTAAGTATACAGGCATATAAAAAGGGCTATTACCATTTACATATCTAACAAGGTGACATAAATTACCTTTAAAAATCATAAAAAATTAACCCATTATAGCAATTAAACTAAGCTTCTAAATATATTTCACTTATACTATACATAATTGGTTTTAAATAATCAAAGAAAAAATTCATCAACAATAAACACTCGTTTCGCTTTAAACATACTACAACACTGCATTAACATTACTACAAAATCGCAATAAAATTATAAAAAACGACATTTTATTTATTTACTACAAAGTTTGTAAAAAACATATTACTACATAAAATGCGTATTACTACAATGCTGCATTAAAACTTCTACAAAATTGCATTATGGATACAACAAAATTGCAAGTAAGATATTACAAAATTATAGTAGTTGCTAAAAAATTGCTTTAATATTACCGTAGTAATATCATGTAGTAATATTAAAGCAATTTTGCATTGCAGTTAAATTACTATAAAACTCATTTATAGTTACTACAAAATCGCAACAATATTATTTCAGTTACAGTAAATTTACTAAAAAATTGCTTTAAAGTTACTACGAATTTGCATTTTCATTACTACAAAATTGCAGTTTTATTGCAGTATAATTACAAAATTTCAGTTGCATTACTATAAAATTACTACGAAATTGCATTAAAAATTACTATAAAATTGCAATTAATGAAAAAAAAATCTAAATACATAATTGTGTCTTCATTATTAAGTACCTTTCAATAAGTACTTTTTGAAGAGGTTTTCGTTCTTTCTAGAAGTCTTCTGCGACTTCTAGAAAAATGCGTTACTTCTTGAGAAGTCTTTCTTCTTCGGGATTGCTGGTTTTTTCCGATGGTCGGAAGGTAGCGTTTGTATGAGGACTTGCTGAACTGGGTGTTAGCTGGAAGGAAAAGTAGAAAATATTAATTTTTACAATCTTTTCTCTCTCTCCAACCCACAGCTAGACGCGGGCCTCCAGGAGTAGGCCATGCTGACAAGGCGTGTTGACTTTATTTTCGAGTTTTCATTTTTCACAGAAGTTGTTATTTGCTTAAATGATTCCTTAGCTGGTTTTTACAACTCCTTGGAGATAAATGGGATGATGACATTCGTATCACTTACCTATTAGTATAGAAGTAGGTATAAATTATAAGTAATGCGTTAAACAAGAGCTTGGAGAGTGAAAATGGAGTGGTGACACGTGGGTATCTTTACTTATTATAAAACAAAGTCGTTATTTTTGTATCTATCGCCGTTTTCCAATCAGCGCACAATAGCGCATTATGCGGCACAATGCTCAACGTTGAGTGTTCCAATTACAGCATCGCATCGCACATTCGAGCACTCTCAAAAGTGATGCGTGCAATCCATGCCAACTTCAGCGACAGAAAATTAACAAGTATTTTTTCTTTAAATTGGCATTGATTGAAATTTTATTTATATATTATCGTTAGTAATATTATTTATTGTTAAAAAAAATTTAAGGCTTTCTTTTCGTCAGAGTTTTCTGGAAATATTCAAAGTTAATTCAAGCTGTGTTAAAAAATAAATAAATATAAGTATGGATGAAGGTATAAACAATGACTTTTTTATATTCCACTCATATAATGTGAATACAATGTTTATTTTAGAATTTTTTTTTAACACTGAACTTAGCGCACTCTGCTGGCGAATTTTAAAACTAATTCACGTTCCAATTAAGCTTCAGCATTGTGCGGCACTGAGTCGCATTATGCTCTGCCATTGGAAAACGGGGTATGTCACTATGTGAGATTTTATTTTGAAAACTACGCAACGGATTTTGATGCGGTTTTTTTTTACTAGATAGAATGGTTCAAGAGGATGACTTTTTTATAATTTGTTAAGGGCTTACATCAATATTATCGTCGACATGTACCTACCTATTAACACAGCTAGTAGGCATAGAAAATGAAGAATTAGGGATATTTTTTTTGTTTACTCAAAATCTACTAAAAATATTTTAATTCCGGTTTACGTGTTTCTATATATAATAGTTACTTATGTTTTTAAAGTTATTTCATTGGTTAATAAGCGATAATAGACCGACAATTGAAAAAAATAAAAAATTAGAGAGGTTGTTTCGCTAAGATTTTCTATCGAGAAAACTTTTTTCAATCGCGTTTCTGAGTTTATGCGATCCTAGATTATATATTGAAAAAACATATACTTAAAAATTAGAGCTCTAGCCATTCAATCTAAAGAAAAAATGAAAACTTCGTACGTAGAAAAATGCACGAAGCTATTTTGGTATCCTCTTAAGGTTTGTTTTTTATATTTCACGCGTACGAAGCTGCGGGCAACATCTAGTGTTAATTATTATATGATATGAAATTATTACCAAAATGATTAGTATCTAGTTTTAGGCAATTCCTTTTCCTGGCAGCGTGAAAAAAAAATGTATATCATATTAAATCATAGTTTATTTAATCAATAATGGTACCAATTCTACATGCACAACTCTCTCTCCAGCCCATTTACATCCCACTGTTGGGCACGGGCCTCCTCCACTTTGGGAGGGATTATGGTCTACTGTGCCGCGCTGACCAGGCGTGTTGGCACAGGGGTTATCTGAGTGCAATATCCCTTAGCTGACTTTTACAGCACCCTTGGGAAGAGATGGCGTGGTGACACTTGTATTCTTAATCCGTCACCATACAGCCTTTAAGCACAACTAAACTTATCTAAAAAATGAAAATAACTATGGCGTATTTTGATTACTTGTCTATTTCGTAGTACACATTATTATTAATTAAAATCGTTAGTCTATAATAAACAGTATTTCTTATAAAAAAAGTTCTCATAACATTATCGACACTATCAATTTTAATTTTTAGTTAAGTTTAGCTGTGTGCGTAGAATCGGTACCAATATGAGTGTTTTCTATTTACACTAATAAAAATACCGGTCAAGTACGAGTTGGACTCGCCCATAAAGGGTTCCGTACCGTTTTTATCATAATATATTCGTCATATCAATCTGAATCCCAAATAACGCAAGAATAATAAGGGTAGAAGAATGATGTTGATTAGTATTTGTTGTTGTAGCATCAACTGATATACATAAACTGTGAAAATTTCATCTCTCTAGCTATCACAGTTCTAGAGATACAGCCTGGTGACAGACTAACAGTGAAGTCTCAGCGTACGGAGTTACGGGCTAGGGCTAGTAAAATAAAAAATATTTACCGTCTTCCCAGTTTCCAACGGGTTGTCCTCCCTTATCTCCTCAATTCTACCACTGCCGTCACCTTCGCGGAGAAGCTGCAACAAAGATGATTTATGTGAAATACGGCACTGTATATAGCCTGTAAAATACGGCAATATAGCCTGTGAATTACGGCAATATAGCCTGTGAATATTTTTTTTTTTTAATACGTCAATGTGGATTGTGAAATACGACCCACGGTGTTACAGACGTCTGTAGGCTTCGGTAACCGCTTTCCTTCAGTCGGGCCGTAGGTACGCTTATTCGCCACCTTAGTAGTTTATAATAATCTCCTTAGTTCAAAAACTTAAAAACACCCTTGATAACCCTAAATATCTTTTTAAATAATTGCATTGCCATCGGTCCTTGTTATGTATGCAAAATTTTAAATCAATCCAACTACTGTAAGTGGGTGAAAATCGCGTTGTAAGATTTAGTTACATAGATTAATACATTGATAGATACATACTGAACTTATAAAAGGGTGTTAAAGAAACGACAATCTAGAATGTGAGATACAAATATACAATTATTGTTTACCTTATCAACTTCTGGTTCAATTTGTTCGTTAGTGCCACCTCTGTTCAGTACACCTTTCTCCATTAATGTAGCGCGTTTAGCTGCCAAGTACATTGATCTGAAATGATAAATAAAAACGCATAAAAACTTATTGAAAAAAATTTGCTGTTGTCCGCGATTACGTACGCTATATGCGTACGTAATCGCGGACAACAGCAAATTTAGAAAGTTTTCTCCGTGTTTGCATCATTTTTCACTAATTAGTCCTATTTAGTCACAAAGTCTAAAGCCTTCCTCAATAAATGTACTATCCAACACTTAAAGAATTTTTGTAATCGGGCCAGTGGTTCCTGAGATTAGCGCGTACAAACAAACAAACTTTTCAGCTTCATAACATTAGTATAGACACCTACATATTTCCATTTCTTTTGAGTTTATACATATATACTAAATGTCACAGAAGGTGGGTAGCGTTTAAAATTGAGGACTAATAACTTTAGCCTAGCTAAATCATAGGTAAATCGTACTATAAAGAATAATCACGTTTCACATGACTTATAGCCTGTATACATAGACACACATAGATACATTTAGACGCACACATAGATATGTAAGTGGCTTCAAGCCGGCTTAGTGATGTAGCCATGGACACTACATAATTATGGTTTAACTGTGCTCAATCTACGATTACAGGTAGATTGTTGTTTATCAGTTAGAGAAAAGCTGAATTCTTACCTCTTAATAGTCAAGTAGTATAGTTCAGCGATGGCTCTGACGGAGTAGTCTGGTACGAAGGTATGACGCAGCATGGAGTCCATGTTCAGGTTCTGAAGAGAACCTAGAGAACTTGGAGCTGGAGCTTCCGCTAGAGAAATAAACACAATTTCTTAGTATAAAAACGAAATAAATACCGAATTATCATAATATAGTCGTCATATCGACGACATATAACGGGATAAGGGCAGGATAGTGATGATGATGAGTATTTGTTGATAAAGCATCAACTGATTTACACAAACTGTGAAATTTTATTTCCACCACTCTATTTCCTCCTCAGTGTGCTTTATGAGACGTCATTACTTATTTATTTAAAACTATCCGCACAGTTACAGCACAATTGGGATTGTTCATAATTTTTGACCTACTGTTTTTACTTATATTCTTTTAAGAAAATATAGACTATTTTAAACAACTAATTTCAATATAATTGAAATATTCACTATACAGAATTTTTAAAAAATTCTTGATTATATTACTTTAAATGTTGTGACGTCATCGCTTTACGCAATCTGTGTACTTATATACTTTTCTTGATAGACTTAATAGAGATTGCACTTTATCTTTTCAAAGTTAACAAGTTGACATAATAGACCAATTTCAACTCTACTTCAGAGTAGTATCCCTAAAAACGCCTTAATATTTTAAGTCCTTCATTTCAAGGGCAAATAGAGATCATTTGCTTTTTTGGAAAAATAATCGTATTATTTTTCCAATTTGCTATAAATTTTCCGAAAAAAACTAATGGATCATGATCAGAATCTCTATTCCCCGAAATGGTTTTCGAATTAAGAGTTTTAAAAAAACATGAACAATGCCCACAAATGTTTGTACTGCGTCTGGGTGTTTCTATGTATTATATGTATCTATTTACAAAAAAAAGTAGTATATGTAGTATATCCGTATTCTGGTACACATAACACAAGCATATAAGCTTAGCTTGGGATCAGAGGACGCTGTGTGAGATGTCCGTCAATATTTATTATTATTATTAAGTACCTACATAGGCGGACTTAATGCTAAAAGCATTATCTACCAGTTAACCTGGGGTGACGCAGAGACAATTTATTATAGTGGGTGCTTTAGTTAAGAGAAACATGCAATATCTTAAGTAGAGAACATCTTCTGTGAGAGACGGATAACTCGAAACTAGACTATGTCAAAACACTTGGTCAGCGGGGCATAGTAGACCACGAGGCTCTCCTCAATGGAGAAAGCTTATGCCCAACAATGGGATGTCAATGAGCTGGGAAGTTACTTACCAAGTCCAACATTCTGTGTAAGTGCTTGTACTCCGAAGTAAGTGAAGGGTCCAGCTTCGAATACTAAATTCTCCCTACCAACTGTCACTTCTACACGACCTTCTAGGATAAGTACGAAGTAATCCACCTGGATATTAAAAACATTATTAAAATATAAATAAAACAAGATCACTATTAAATAATCTTTTCTTAATATAAAACCAAGTGGTTATTATTGTATTAATATCCTTATGTGAACCTATCTATATCTATATCTGTGTATGATATATATCATCGTAAATACGCAAAGGACTTTGATGCGGATTTTTTTTCTGTATTAAAGTCTTATTCATAATGATTTATCGGAGGTTTAAACGGAGATTTTATCAAGTTTTCACAATTTTCGCGAACCGTTTTAAGCGAACTTTTAAACCTCCGATAAGTCATTATGAATAAGACCATTAGTACATACATATATAATATTACAAAGCTGAAGAATCTGTTTGAACGCGCTAATCTCAGGAATTGCTGATTAGAGATTTACATTTTTTTAAGTGTTGGATGTTACATTTATCGAGGAATATAACATCACGCTGCGACCAACAGGAGTAAAGAAAGCATTAGTGAAAAATGTTACAGAAACCGGTTTTTTTTTTTGTAATTTCACCCTTAGGTCGCCGACAACGGATTGTATTTACAAATTATAAAACAAAGTGGTCATTTTTATATGTATGTCCCTATGTGAGCTTAAATCTATAAAAGATCTACTTATAAAAGTTCGTAACGGATGTAGGGACAGTAGGTATGTATGGTTTTATTGTGTGCAATACGACACGTGTCAGCAGATTTACGAATGTATAGAGGCGATTGTTCTCGCCACCTATATAAGTTATTATTTTAATCAAATATAGAGTCTCAAATAAACGCCTTTCAAGTTCGTGTGGTGACGGATTAGGAATACAAGTGTCACCACCCCATCTCCTCCCAAGGGTGCTTTAAAAGTCAGCTAAGGGATATTGCACACAGATAACATCTTCTGTGAGAGACGGAAAACTCGAAAATAAACCCTGTACCTGGTCAGCGCGGCACAGTAGACGATAATCGCTCCCAAAGTGGAGGAGACCCGTGTCCAACAGTGGGACGTAAATGGGCTGGAGAAGAGAAGAAGTCCGGACGTATTTCATTTTATCCTCTAACCACGACACATTATACCTAAACGGATTTTTGCGGTTTTTTAATGGATAGAGTGGTTCAAGAGAATCGCTTTTTTGTTAAATTAGATAAGTTTTTGTTTCTAAATTCCTCGCGTAGGAAGTAGCAGCCAACAGCTAGTTACCTATAATTGTGTTTAGTTAACGATTCCTTACCGGTTTTCCTTCCTGAAAGACGTATCTCTTAGGATCCTTCTTGTCTTCATCACCTTTCAACTTGATATGTTGTATCACATCTTGTTTGAGTAGACGACGCAGTACTGTTTCCGATATCAGATCACAACGGAATGGATCCACACCTAGCAAATTAAATCATTACAAATGAATAGCTGATTAAGAATACAAGTGTCACCACCCCTTTTACTTCCCAGGGTTGCTGTAAAAGCCAGTTAAGGAATTTTGTACACAGATAACATCTCCTATGAGAGATGGAAAACTCTTAACTAAACCTATCGTCATCATCGTTCTCTTACCCTTATTCCGTTATTTGGGATCCCATTATTTGGTGTTATTTGGGGTCGGTGTGTTCAATATTGTATTATAATAACGGTACGTTGTGTGCGAGATTTTATATTTCAGTTCCTTCTGGCTCTCACCGGGTCATGGTATGTGATATGAGAGCTTTACCATGACTCGGCTAGGAGCATCATAGCACCCTGCGAAGGAATAGAAAACTGCCTTGTCTCGAAAGGCTTCAGGACCCAATCCGACAAGGTTGGCAACAGTCAGCCGGAGTGGTGGGAGAGAAACCGACGAACTATACGGGCATTGACTAGCAAAACTGCTTTCTACATATGAGCCGTCACCGTCTTGCTATTAGGTGGTTAATGGTATTAAATTAATATTCTGAATCCCTCATCATCGACAATACATACTAGTGTTGAGGAACTGGAATGCTGCTAATGTAAGCTGTGGTGAGACGTGTACACGCTGATGCTCATGATGTCCAGCGAACGCAGCCAGATCTTGGAACTTGTTCACAGGGCGAGTGAGACGTTTCTTTGTACGGTTGTCACCTGAAGGATAAATAATAATTATATTCATGGACATTTTACACAACACCTCTGGTCTCAAGCTATGCTTATATTCTTCTGTTATGGGTACCAGAATACGGATATAATACATATACTACTTTTCTTTTGTAAATACATATTTGCAATACATAGTAAACACACAGACGCAGTTACAAACATTTATGTCACAAATATATCACACGGATGATTGTTCTGTTTAGGAATCGAACTCGTGACCTATAATAAAAGTGCCCCTAATCCAATAGTGGTCTTAACTCCCGGTTATAAGCCAAAACAATAAATAAACACAATGTAAACTTTAATAGTGCGATTCAGAAACATCTCTTAATAGTTCCACAACTCATCACTAGATGGTGTTATTATACATTTTCACTTACTAAAAACATCAGTTTCGTCTACAATCTCAGCTTGTATCATTTCTTCGATAACATCTTCTAGTGTAACTAATCCGATTGTCTCGTAGACCGGGTCACCATCACCTTCCTCTATACGTTGGACAAACGCCATATGACCTTTGTGACCTGTGTAAACAAAAAAATATATTATAACCACTTTTCAGTTAACCTATCACGCTTTTATTAGTTCGGTACGTATCTATCAATGCATTAATCTATGTAACGGTATCTTTAAATGTGATTTTTACCCACTTACAGTGGTCGTATTGATCTGAAATTGTGTACCTACTTCACAAGTATTTACGATCTACAATCGTCTTTTTAGTTTTTGAACTAAGTAAGGAAATACTCTGAATATGCTGACTCGCGTGGATACTGGAAGGTTTCAGGACCAAAGTATATTGTTCCACTACATTAAGTAGGTTAATTAGCTCCCTTTTTTAACCACCTAATAACAAGAATAGAACATAAAACTATTACTATCCGGAAGTATCTCTCAAATAACATTAAAAACACACTAAACGTCCATGGAATTTAGCCAAGTTCGTAAAAATAGCGTTAAAAATAATATTTCGAGGTTGTTTATGAGTCAGCTAGACATATTATTTATTTAATTTTATTATTTATGGCTAGTTGAGACGTGACTAGAAACACGTGGATATTTTATAGGTTATCTGATGTGCTGATTAATGAAAAGGAATTGATGGAATTATTGGTAAATTAAAATAGATATCTAAAGGGAATGGAAAAGGAAAGACATTTTAATCTTCTTAGCTCATTATTGACCTAATATGGGGCACGGGTCTCTCCAGTCCTGATGACATTGGGTCTAGTTTCAAGTTGCGAAAGGTTTTCATTTCTTCGTTTCATTGCTCTTTGAGGCAAAAACTGGATTTTTGGTAAAATTTTCCGAATTCCCGGGAAGTCTCCACACCCGATATCTGTCCCAGACTTCGCTCATACTCTCACATAATATGTTTACTGGTTATTTCATCTCTTAACCGTCTCTTACAGCATTGGGTCGAAATTTGGTAATACTTGTATTCTCAATATTTTTAATCTTTCTCTTGTTCCACTTTTGGTCACAGGCCTCCTCCACTTTGGAAGGAATTATGATGTGACCAGGTGTGTTGACACAAGGTTTATTTTCGAGCTTCCGTCTCTCACAGAGGATGTTATCTTATCTGTGTACAATATTCTTTAGCTGGCTTTTACAGCGTCTTGGGGAGGAAAAGGGACGGTGATACTTGTATTGTTAATCCGTCACCATACGGATAGTGTATAAGTAACTTACCTTCTTTAAATTGCTTAAGCATAACATCCAGGGTGACATCCTCGAAGACAAAGTTGCAAGGGTTCTGGTAATACTGACAGAGGGTTCTGAGTGGAGTGTTGTCATCAGGGTCCACGAAGGCCAGGTCCTTGATAAACAACACCGTTACTATGTTGGTGCGGTTATCTTCGAATACAGGGATACGGGAGTAACCTGGAGAAATTGGAAATAGTTATTGAAAATAACCAAAAGTATGTAAAACAAAAGTATCGTTTTACAAAGGATATACCTATTAGGTACTAGTAAACTATCCCATCCCGATTTTGCACAGGTCGAATCCCGAATTGTATTCGTATCCATGCAGAAATTTTAGCATTTTGCTAAAAACTTAAATTTTGCAAAATCGTTTTGCTCATCAAATATCTCGTGCTTTGTTGAACTTTAAAATTGTAGAAAAACAAGGGCTACGTCTCACCTACTTTATGAGGCCCTGGGAACTTTAGGATAATAAGGTTCCGATGAAATAAAAGTCATTTACTAACTTAGACACAATTTAGCGCAAAATTATGTAGGTACATGTGACAAGTCCAGAATTTTTTTCCCCTACCACCTATTATGCGTAGACTATCGGCTATAATTCCGTAAAAGGACAAGAGGTCTTAATTACCGCTAGGCCCAGTGGAGAAGATAGGCCTGCACATCCACGATGTAAACTCACCAGATTTAACAATTTCAGACATAGTTTCGAAGTCAAGCACCGAGTTGATGGGCAGCATGAAGCAATCCTTTAGTTTAGTCATCACATCCGCGACCTTCTTTTTACGAAGATCCAGTGCACCAGATATTATGTTCACTTCCTCTTTATCTAGATCGTTTACGTGGTTTGTTACCTGGGGAAAAAATGACCGGTTAGCCTAAATATTTATGAGATTTTTAACACGCTTTTATTAACTCGGTACGTATCTATCAATGTATTAATGTATGTAAAGTAATCTTTGATTGTAATTTTCACCCACTTGCAGAAGTCGGATTGATCTGAAATTTTGCACACTTATTAAGGACCGATGTTATTGCATTAATGTAAAAACATATTCAGGATTTTGAAGCGTGTTTCTTAGTTTTTTAACTAAGTAAGCAAATTACTTTATTATTGGTTTGTTGCAAAGGATTTCCAACATAGGAATGGTGGTCGAGGTTTTATAATAAGCCGCTGAATGAATTTCCTTTAACAATAACTACTTAGGAACAATCAACAAACCACATCTATCCTGTCACGGCTTTTTCTATACCAACAATCACTATTTAAAGAGCGTAATTTACTTAGATCTGATATTATACTTTCTTGGCTAACAAGGAAACTGCTATAAATCTTAGTTTCTGATAGTTCCGTCTACTCCTCAGCATATCTCCGTCTACAGCTGAAGCGACGATACGATGCGACATACTTCTAAACGGAATCAATGAATCGAAAGTGTCTGTTTTTTGCTAGTTTAATGTGCTATTTCTTAGTTAGTTACAAGGTCCACATACAGCGACTGCATTTGTTTAAAAGCAATCTTATTTCACTTACTCTGACAAGTTCCTTTAGTCTTTCTCTATTATAATGTGTACCGATCTCTTCTCCTAAGAAGTAGTCCAGTAGTTTGCTTGTGGGCCAGGCGAGTGGAGCGCATATACCCATCACAATCTGGAAATTTAAAATAACATTATTCTAATGTTAACAATCATATAAATTAAAATATTTTTGGTAAAATTTTAGTTTCTCTTGTGGAAAATGTGTTTTGCTTTTCCTTAACTGACTCTTAGCACTCTCGGGACGTAATGTGGTATTGACATTTACATCCGTTACCACACGGAAAATAATATTGCGATTTTTATCCCTTTTAAATAAACAAATATTTCTCTATCTAATATCTCTTCTATAATTCTAATCTCTGTCAGGCAAACCATTTGTCAGATAAATAGAAGAATTTCTTTTCAAAACTAGTTTTAGACTAAGTACGTAAAATATCTTTATTTTAGACAATCAGAAAGCACTTACCTTCATAATCCAAATACTCTTAGCACCAATTAACAATCCATGTCTAGCGCAAATAGCTTGAGGTGTAATCTCAGCAATAAACACGATAGCCAGGGTGGAACCGATGACAGCTACCAGACCAGAAGTCAAATCATCCAGGATCACAGTAAAAGTACTGTTTACTGCCACATTACTGAGCAAAATGGTACATAGAAGGTAATTGCCGTGAGCTCTAACTGGCATGATAGCTCTGGCATACTTCCTTTCTTTCTCCGTCCCTGTATTGGCAATAATCTTTAATTCTGTCCGGTCTAAAGCCATCAGACCCAAGTTCAGACCAGAGAATAAAGAAGCAAGCATCAGAAGAATGACAATAAGGATTAGCGAAGCCCATAATGGAAGGAGTTTGTTGTGAGTGGCTAAAGTATTCCATTTATCAGAGCCCTGGTGGATGAAGTGCCCGTCTGGAGAGTTCTTGATGCATAGGTAGAATCTGTAATCTTCTAATGGTGCTGGAGCTTTCAGTTCTAGGAGTGCTGAGTCGTCGGTAACACTTGCTATCTGTGGGGGAAAGAAGCATATTAAATACAAAATTGGTAGCTTAGATATCTATCTTACTGGATAAATTATAGCTTTTTTTATCATTATCATGTCTCTTGCCCTTATCCCGTTATTTGTGCTCGGCTCAACATGTTTCCTTGTTACAAGGTTTTGTCTGATATTGACTCTCGGCCATCTGTCTGACGTCAACCCTCCTCGTGTATAAGTGCTGATATCATGTGATGTGGTTCCCGCGATCGATTCTTATGACGCCCGCGGGCAAGACACGAGGACTTTCAATTGTAGCTTCTATATTAGTTTGACATTTGTAATTTGGTACCACCCTGAGGGATATTTTGGAAGCTCAAAAGTGCTCAAAAGAAGTTACAGAACTTCTCCGCGATATTGGAAATAGTATCTAAACCTCTTAAACTTAACTGTCTATAATTAAGTATGTTTAACTTTCGATAGAACTTAAACAGACTCAAGTCGTGAGTTGTCAAATAAAAAAAAGAACAAAGCGATCTTTAGGGTTCTTTCAAATTTTTTTTAAATCCATTTTAATGCGGTATCCTAGAACCCGCTCGAAAACGAGTTGGACACAATAGATTCATTATCCCGACCCCAAGTGGCGGAATAAGGGCAGGAGAATGTTGTTTGTCGTTATAAGCATCAACTGATATATACATAAGTATAAACAAAATTTTCAGCTCTCTAGCTATCACCGTTCTAGAGATACAGCCCGGTGAGAGACGGGTGTTCGGCTGGAAGGTTAGACGGACAGCGAAGTCTCAGTAATAGGGTCCCGTTTCTCTTTTTGTCACGGAATCCTAAAAATACATACCTTATACTCCTCTTTCAAAAGATGGTCACAGGTAGAACCATATTGTCCTGGAGTATGTGTGAAGGCAATAGTTGTATTCTGCCAAAACCCTACTCCAAACAACCTCAAAGAAACCTTCGTGTCTCTGAGCACACTTATGATCAAATCATCAACATAATGAGGTTCCTTATCTGACTCTTCTACTCTTAAACCCATTAATTTGACCTCATCTCTTATAGTAATCGGTACATTATTGGGGATGACAGCTTCTGAAGTATTTTCAGGCTTTTCAGTGGTTACAGGCTCCCCGGAAGGTGGTTCTTCGGCTTGACGACGGTCTCTGATCTTTGATTCATCTTCAAAAGAAAATGGTTGGACAAAGTTTTCGAAATACGAATCCGATTCTAGCAATTCTGGGGTTTCGTTTTTGGATCTGAAACAAAATAAAAAATAAATATTTATGGACATTTCACACAACGTCATCTGGTCCCAAAGTATTCTATACAAGCCGATGCCCGCGACTTCGTTCGCGTTGAATTTAGAAAATTTTCACTGTTTTTGCAACATTTTTCACTGGTGATTTCAAATCGGACCAGAGTGGTTCCTGAGATTAGCGCGTTCAAACAAACAAACTGTTCAGCTTTGTAATATAGGTATATCAATAAGTTACTGATGACAACGGAGTCCGGCTGTTTGACCAAGTCATTTGGAAAAATTACACTTGACAAACAACGTTTGGCAAAACAATGGATTCGCCTATTGAACATTTCACTACTCTCTTTCTATCTTCTTCTTCTTTCTTTCTTTCTTTCTATACTTATTTCAATGCTGTTTTATGGGTACCAGATAATTTAAAACAAATATTCGCGTCTATACGTAAAAAGTGGTTTTATTTGAAGTTTCATTTCATTACATTTAAAGTAATTTATTAATTTTGCAATTGACTTGCTATGCTTTTACTTAATAAATTAAATTGTAGTGGAAAAAGTGATCTCCGCAAGCGGGACTTACTCGGAATACCGTTCCGTAGCTCTGCCAACTGAGCTTATTGGGGTCGTGCTAACAGTAACCAATTTTATCACTACAATGTTACTCGATATCGTTAATATTATATCATTACATTTAATAAGGCTGTATTTTTAGCATGAAAGCTCAGCATGAAAGAGTAACAAACACCATTTCTATCCGAATTTATAATATTAGTAACGATTTTTACACAACTAATTCGGCCAATTATTTAATTAAATAATTAGACTAAAATGAATTACAGAATTACACCATAAACTAAGATTTACGATATACCTAATATCGTAAAAACACCATAAACAGTTGGTTTCAATTAAGATTGTTAAGGAAAATACATACAACACATACATACATAAATACGTTACATAAACAGATGACTCATACCACAGAAGTACGACTATGACTATGACTCTTACATTACAAATGACAAACAAATAAATACACTGCAGCACATACATATTTATATACTACCTCAATTTCTTTATTAAATTATCTCTATGACAGATTTAATTTTACCATTCATTTATTCCTGGCTGTTTCCCGCATTTTTATGTTTTACAAGATTATATTTTATTTTGATTGTTATTTTAGATTTTTTATTTTAATTGTAAATTTTTATTGCCAATTTAATTTTAATACATGTTTGTAAATATGTTGTGATTTAGTTTGTAAGTTTATGTAGTAGCGACACTATCGTATTAGGATGTACCTTGTAAAGATAGCTGTTAATTTTTTAAAGAATAAATAAATAAATAAAATCTTCGTACAAGGACGCGGAATTTTAAAACCAAACCATAATAAATTATCTATACAAAAAGCCACCCTCTTGAACCACTCAATCTATTCTAATATTATAAAGCTGAAGAGTTTGTTTGTTTTTTTGAACGCGCTAATCTCAGGAACCACTGCTCCGAAATCAAAATTTCGTTCAGTGTTAGATAGGGCATTTATCGAGGAAGGCTTCAGGCCATATAACATCACGCTACGACCAGTAGAAGCGAAGCAGTAGTGAAAAATGTTGCATAAACGGGGAAAATTTTCTATTTTCCACGCGGACGGAGTCGCGGGCAACAGCTAGTCATTTAAATAAAAGCATTAAAATCCGATGCGTAGTTTTGAAGATATAAGCTCACATAGGGACCACAAATAACGACTTTGTATTATAATTGTTTAATAATTTGTTAAGGTTTAGTTAGTTCCACGCGTTCGAAGTTGCAGGCAACAGCTAGTCTCTTATAATTTTGTAATGGATTGGCCTTAGAGCATTAAGCCAACAGGAGCTGTTACACACGATGTTTTCTTCATGTCGGCGAGGTGTCGAGGTATATCACACAAACACTATAACGTAATTTGATTGTTCGACACCACCACGACCAGCATCACCTCACGCACACTAAGACACATCAGTGTCTGTACACAATGACTATGAGCATTGCTTTCGTACCTTCTTCAGAGGAAATCGCCTTATAATTTAAAAAAAATCAAATATCATGGACATTTCACACACTGTCCTCTGGTCCCAAGCTAAGCTTAAATGCTTGTGTTATGGGTACCAGAATACGGTACTTTTCTTTTTTTAAATACATACTCATAAGACATAAAAACACCCAGACGCAGAACAAACATTTGAATGACAATTGTACAAATCATACAAATGATTGTCTCGTGCAGGACTTGAACACGCGACCCAGAGAACGGCAGTCCCTTAGGTACATGAACCTTAATATCAACTCCTAGTGCATTAAAGCTTTAAGGTGTAGGCAGTAGGATTATTATATCCCATATAAATATTTAATGGATTGGCTATAAACCTAATGCCTATTTAATATACAGTCATATAAATAATTTATGATATATTATTAAAGCAAAATTAGGTCATTTAGTCTTGAAGTTTTGGTAGCATAGGGGCGGGGGTTCGAATACCGGGAAAGATAATTATATATACATACGATAATACATATATACGATGTATATCAGTTGATGCTACAACAATTAATTTCAATACTGTATCTGTCCTCGATTCTTGGTGTCAAAGTGAGACTAATTTATACTGTTGTTCTTAGTTGTATATCAATAAGTTACTGATGACAACGAAGTACGGCTGTTTGACCAATAGTCATTTGGCAAAATTACACTTGACAAACAAAGTTTGGCAAAACAATGGATTCGCCTATTGATCATTTCACTACTCTCTCTCTTCGATCATTTTACAAAACTTTCACTTTGTCGAATGATCAACACTTACCTATATTTACATTTGATAAATGATTACTTTACAAAACGAACATTTAGGTTACGTCAGGTTAGAACTTTAATCCCTTAAGCGACTTTAGAGCATTTCTCCCAGTACCTAGGACATTTTAATACATATTACATTGAACAAGTGTAGTGTTTGCTAATGGATCATTTGATAAGTAAGTTTTTTTAAGATGATGCTTTTGTCAAATGTATCTTTTGCCAAATGATAATTTGGTAAAACGTTTGTGGAATAATCATTTCTCAATAGTTTTTTGGTGTGTCATTAGGGAACCCATGACAGCATTATCTATTGAACATTTGACAGCATATAGAAATATTGATAAACGAGGACAACAATCTGACCGTAATCGTAGCTTGACTATTGAACATGACCGTGATTAGGCGAGTCTATTTCGCACTTAACTTTTATGTTGTTACAATATAATGTTCTCTAACACTTGCGAGACTCATTTGTATAAATAAAACTACACTGTAGTAGCGGCATTATCGTATTAGCATGTAGGTACCCTATAAAGATAGGTGGTTAACTTTTTAAAGAATAAATAAATCTATCTATACAAATAAAGCCGAAAAGTTTGTTTGTGTGTATGTTTAAGCGCGCTAATCTCAGGAACCACTGGTCCGATTTTAAAAATTCTTTCAGTGCTTGATAGTCTATTTCACGAGAAAGGCTATAGTCTATATAACATCACGCTGCGACTAATAGGAGAGAAGCAGTAGTGAAAAATGTTACAAAAACGGGGAACATTTTCCAAATTCTACGCGTACGAAGTCCCAGGCAACAGCTAGTAAATATATAAATACAGTTACAGGTAATTAGCTGATCGTAGAGGACACATTACAGCTCAGTATCACCCGTGGCCATGGTGACTGCAAATATTCTCTAAAACGTCGGGCCAAAAGTTAAAACAAATACACGCGTTTAAATCCGTAAAAATTGGTCAAGTGCGAGTCGGACACGCGCACGAAGGGTTCCGTACCATTATCTATGCAACATAAGGCAACGTTATTATTATCGAGCAAGAAACGGTAAAAAAATCATGATTGTTGTATGGGAGCCCCCCTTAAATATTTATTTTATTTTATTTTTAGTATTTGTTGTTATAGCGGCAATAGAAATATGTACATCATCTGTGAAAATTTCAACTCTCTAGCTATCACCGTTCTTGAGATACAGCCTGGTGACAGACGGACGGACGGACGGACAGCGAAGTCTCAGTAATAGGGTCCCGTTTTTACCCTTTGGGTACGGAACCCTAAAAAAGTAGTTTTATGTCGTTACATTATTTTTGTCCAACAGTGTACCCCACATCTGTCTGTTATCAGAGGAATGAGGTCACAGCTTGTCATTGTACTATGTCCGAATTGTTCCGAATTATAGCGGACAATATGAATTGTTGCAGACATTACAATAATATGATGTGCACACTAATGGTTTTGTTCATAATGACTTATCGGAGGTTTAAAAGTTCGCTAAAATAGGTTCGCGAAAATTGTCAAAACTTGTTATTCAAAATAGTCTTTTTACGCTAAAACGTTTATTATCTCTCCGATAAAATGCTCGTTTAAGCCTCCGATAAGTCATTATGAATAAGACCGTAAGAGACTAATATAAAACTTGCTCTTGTCCACAACTTTGTACGTTGTGAAAATTATACAATAAAGCCATCCCCTTCAACCACATTATCTTAATAAAAAATAGTTTAAAAAAACTAAAAAACACGCTTTATTTAATCGAATTATTGTATTGTCATCGGTCTTTGACAGGTGTGCAAAATTTGAATAGAATCTGACCGTCTAAAGTGGGTCAAAATAGCGTCCAAAGGAGTCGGTTACAAACATACAAACAAACAAACAAACATACAAACAAACATACAGGTGAAGCTAATATAAAGCGTGTAAAAAAGCATCAAAATTCGTTGCGTAGTTTTGAAGATATAAACTATTTCTCAGGAGATAACCATCAGATCCTGATCTGGTGCCAATGGGACCACACGGGAATCATTAGCTCTCATATAAAAAAATAATTATTAAAATCTGTTAAAAGTTATGAAGATATGTGGTATATAATTATAAAAAAAATAGTTTAAAAAAACTAAAACCACGCTTTAAATAGAAAACCCAACTATAAAATAGAAAAAAGAGTTTCTCTGGAAATGCGCGCATGCCTAGTTCGCGTACTAGCCCTCTCCCTTACTCTCATGCAAAGGATCCGGAAAGAGATTAATGAATCCTGGCGAATCTAACCAGGATAATCGGATATTTTAATCGAATTAATGCATTGTCCTCGGTCTTTGACAGGTGTGCAAAATTTGAATAGAATCTGACCGTTTAAAGTGGGTCAAAATAGCGTCCAAAGGAGTCGGTTACAAACATACAAACAAACATACAAGTGAAGCTAATATAAAGCGTGTAAAAAACATACAGACGAATTTTTTTGAAGTCGGTTATGAACGATATGAATTTCTTCGTATGGGAGTCCAATTTATTATACTTCTTAGGTATTTTGATCCAGGTACAAACTCAATAAGCTTTATACCTTAAACAAATATCTTTTAAGTGTTATACATACATACATTGTATCTATCATTATGTTTGTTTGACATCGATTATGAAGTATTAATTGTAGTTTAGATAACAACTTAGATAATTTATAACATAATTATGTCACATTATAGGTATTTACTATAGCTGGTGTTCGCGACTTCGTACGTCTAGAATGTAGATACCAAACCTTATCAAATTATACTAAAAAACCTTTCTCTTGAACCATTCTGTCTATTATGGCGGGTTCGATTCCCGCTTGGGACAATTATTTGTGTGATATCCATAAATGTCATACAAATGATTGTACTGCGTCTGGGTGTTTTCTATGTCTCATAAGTATGTATTTACAAAAGAAAAGTAGTTTATGTAGTCTATCCGTATCTGGTACCCATAATACAAGCATAGAAATATAGCTTACTTTGGGACCAGAGGGCGTTGTGTGAAATGTCCTGAATATTTATTTATTTATTTAATTTATTTATTAAAAAAACAGCATCACAATCCGTTGCGTAGTTTTCAAGATATAAGCTCACATAGGGACATACATACTAAAATAACGACGTAATAAAAAATTCATTATGGTCTTATTCATAATGACTTATCGGAGGTTTAAAAGTTCGCCAAAATCGGTTCGCGAAAATTGTCAAAACTTGTTATTCATCATAGTCTTTTTACACTAAAACGTTTATTATCTCTCCGATAAAATCTCCGTTTAAACCTCCGATAAGTCATTATGAATAAGACCATAGATGTTACTTTTTTAAGTATCACTTATTTTGCTGCGTTAGGAATATAGAAAACATACAGACGAATTAAAAACCTCCTCGTTTTTTTGAAGTCGGTCAAAACAGGGTCATGTAAGGGTTATACGTATAGTGCCGTGCCGTTATTATCATAACCTTAATAACGGGATCAAGGCAGGTGATTCGTGAGGTGAACGATGACGGTGAGCATTTAATTTTGTTCTTGTAGCATCAACTGATATTACACAAACATGTAAATTCCAGGGGCCCAAGTCTGCTATTACAAATAATTACAATGTTGTCACAATGTTTAGTCACTGCAGCATTTGTTGTGGGAATGTGTCAAGTACAAAGATAGAAGAGAGGAACTTTTTTCTAAATTAGCACTCAACAAATAGGTATAATATGGGATTATATCAGGCCATTCTCAGCGAACCTGAGACTGTAGTGGCTGCCCTGTTACAGAGTTTTCATATTGTGATGTTTTTTATACATATTCTGCAAACAAGGATTAGGATACGATGGGACTGTCATAACCAAAGGGTATAAGTTCCAAAAAAAAGAGATAAAAAAGAGATTTGTCACTGACGCCATTATGGCGTCATTTATACCTACTAGAGTAGACTATCAAACTTGATAAAATTCGCCATTATGTAATCAGTGACTGATCATTGTGACAACACTGTAAATAAATAAATAAATAAATATTCAGGACATTTCACACAACGTCCTCTGGTCCCAAAGTAAGCTATATTTCTATGCTTGTATTATGGGAACCAGAATACGGATAGACTACATATACTTACTACTTTTTCTTTTGTAAATACATACTTATAATACATAGAAAACACCCAGACGCAGGACAAACATTTATATGACATTTATGGATATCACACAAATGACTGTCCTAACCGGGAATTGAACCCGCGACCTCGTGATCGGCAGTCCATTACATAAAAAACCACTCCACCACGAAGCCCGTCGATAATGTAATAGCAGACTTGTCCCCCAGCTCTCTGGCTATCAATATTCCAGAGATACAGCCTAGTAACAGACAAACGATTAACGATGTCTCAGTAATAAAGTCCAGTTTGACCTTTCGGTACAGAACCCTAAAAATCAAAAGTTTATAGTAACCATTAAATTTAATTACAAAATATACAAATTCTAATAGTTAATTTGTAGTCAAAGTTATCTAATTTAGTCAAAATGTAGTCAATAATGTTCGTTCGTCACGCGAACCCATATTATTATGTATATCTCTTGTAAGTACTTATTATGAAACTTTTAAAGTACTTAATTGGATTCACAAGAAAAACATTTTTTTCTAGTAGCTTTTTTATTAATTATAATTATGAGGGGATTACAGCTCTAATTTAGGTATTTGCAATAGGTATTCCTATTTCCGAACGCCGCGCCGAAAGGGACAAATATAGTTCAGGCAGACCTACACTACTACTTTACCTACAGAATCTTTGAAAAAAGACGTTTCGTAATTCGTTGTTTTCTTCGTGAAAAATAAACAAATTTTTATTATTTAAACGCCATCTTATAGACGAAGAGTATTTCTATGCTTCTATTAATTTCTTTTTTGGAAAAACTATACCAAATTCGTGTGACAGAGGCTGCAAATTCATATTAAGACAACAGTTATGTTTCTTTTAGTTATAATATTTTGGAAAACAAAAAAGCAATTGAACGTAAGATGTATACTGTAAGAAAAATTCGATACTCCAGAGGCAATATCTTTGTAAAAAACAGCGGACTAAAAGTCCATATTTTTGTATGGAGCATTTTTTGCTATCGTGTCCTCTTAAACTCGGTCCCAAGTTCGACAAAATGAAGACACAAGAAAATTTATTAGGGTTCTGTGATGATGACGATGATGCCCTCGCAGCCGTTTTCGGCTAAAGCGGCCACTTCAAGGACCAGGTTATGAAGGTTGGTCTGAGCTAGGTTGGTCAGCTCTTTGGTGCGCTCTCCAGTGGCTAGTATAGCCAATCACGTGAGCACACCATTACACATATTATTATATGTAAGAGCAGCAGGTGGACGGGATTTACGGTCATCCCGCCTTCTATCTGACTCAGACTTTCTTGTCTCCTCGAACTCGTACACCTTTTGATGCACGAAGTGACGCCACTCTGTGCGTTTAGTTGGCCTTGTTTCCCAGTGTAAGGGCTCAATCTATTTATATAGGGTTCTGTATTAAAAAGGTAAAACGGGAGACAAATACTTAGACTTTTCTGTCCTTACGTTTGTCTGTCACCAGGTTGTATCTCTGGAGTGGCGATAGCTCTCACTCCCGTCTCCAGCTCATTAACGGGCCACTGTTGGGCTCCTCCACTTTAGAAGGGATTATGGTGTACTATGTCGCGCTGACTGATGTCTCTGCTTTATATTATTAGTATAGATGTGACAATTATAAATATCTCACAAATGATTGTCCCGAGAGCGGATCGAACCCGCGACCTCGTAAACGGCAGTCCGTTACATAAACCTATGGACCAAAGCCCGACAAATAGAGTATGACATTTTTAAAGTCAGTTAAAAACAAGCAGAAATATAGTAAAATGCTGAGCCAATTAACGTGTGCATTTGAGTGTGTTCAAGGTGAAGTTATTTTGGTTAACATCTGTATGACTAACTGTACGCTAAACTACGGAATGTGTCTATTAACTGATGTAATAATATCACGGTACACACTTTCAAGGGTAAGCAGACCTATTATTTTGCTAGAAAATTCACAATTTTGATTTATAACCGACTTCAAAAAAAGAGGAGATTCTCAATTCGTCGGTATATATTTTTTTTATTTATGTTTGTTACCTCATAAACTCATAACTTTTAACAGGGCGAAGCGATTTTAATGATTCTTTTTATTTATTTGAAAGCTGGTGGTTCCCGTGTGGTCCCATTGGCACCAGGTCAAGATCTGATGGTTATCTCCTGAGAAATCGAGGAAAACCCTCAAATTTATAAGGCTTTAACCTTTTTTTAAAAATACTCATTTTATGACATTTTGATAGTGAGTAATGGAATAAGTATTATAACACAAGTTTCTAAATAATATAACAGGACTTCTCTTCCCAATGACACACTTGTTTTATTACCTACTTGTAAAAGTGACGTCTGTAGTTTGCGACACCTACGTCACTAGAATTGCTGTCACAGATATACCAAATGGTGGGTTGACGTTTAAAATTGAGGACAAGTAACTTTAGCCTGGCTAAATCGGCTGTCCAAAACCAAAACCTAGAAAGTACATTTGAGTAAATTTTTCAGGAGAAGCTTTTTCATTTTGTAATCATCAAGTACGAAGTGCACTTGCTAGGTTTATAGGTACATGTTCATATCTCTGATTCTATTTAAAATAGAAATATAGTTGTTGTTGCATTAGACGCAGTAAAATAAATGGGTAATATTGGTTTAAGAAAACGAATTTAAATAAAAAATCGTTTGCTTGGTTTTGTTTTTGAACAGCCGAAATAGTGCTTTATAGAATGACCATGTTCCATATGACGTATAGCCTGTATCAGAGACACACATAAATGTAGCCATAAATGAGACACTACATCTGGAATATCTTTGGAGAATACCATAACTTATTACACCAGGTAGTACGATTTAGCCAGGCTAAAGTTACGTGTCGTCAAAGTTAACCACATACCCGATATCTGGTAAATCTGTAGGAATAATTATTTTGGAATTTAACAAACAAAATAAGCATTACTTAAACAAATACAACAAAAAAGAGCGTAAATTCATTTATCATGCTGTCACTCCGCACCCTGTATATTTATTTGACTAGGGTTGTCACCTAAATAAAAACCAGTCAAGTACGAGTTGGACTTGCACACGAAGGGTTCCGAACCGTTACTATCATAATATATTCATCACAAGACCAGGAATATCACCAAATAACGAAATAATGCCTTTATAATTAATAATTAAATTAAATAAATTTGATCAAACAAAAAACAATGGCTTGATTGGTTTCAACAGTTTTTGACGGTTAATTTATTAATTTCAGCAATTGACTTGCTATGCTTTTATTTAATAAACTAAATTATTGTGGAAAAAATTATCATGAGCAGAACTTGAACCCGCAACCTCGGTATACCATGACATTACAATTGTATTTGTGCAGGCACTTAACATCAGGTGTAGTGTAGTCATTTGCCAACCCTAGCTATAAAAAAAGCAAGCAAACATAATGTGCTAACTATGCATTACTAAAGTCACTTGAATTAAGAACTTAAGTATATCAAAATCTTATTAGACCAGATTATACTCTGAAAAACGGTTTAGCAAAGAGTATATCGAGAGTGGCAACCCTAGGAATAAACATCGGGTTGTTTACATTCGCGTGACGAGCCTTGACCTAAATCGCGAGCCAAATATTACAACTAATAGCTGGACATTGCTGGATTATTGGGATTGGGAGTGTAGTCATCATTACATAACATAGTTACTAGCAGCTGTCTCTGACTTCGTATGCTTGTGATTGAAAACGACAAACCCCGTGGTCTCTACCGTTCACGAGGTCGCGGGTTCGCTCCACACACAGTACAAAATTAAATTATTTGTATTTATGTCATACAAAATGTTTATACTGCGTCTGTATGTTATCTATATTTTTAAGTATGTATTTACAAAAAAGCGGAGATCCGTAGAAGGACCGGTGTGTACGATATAGCCCGAAGAGTTAGCACGCTGAAGTGGCAATGGGCAGGCCACATCGCTCGACGATCTGACTGACTGTTGGGGACGGAAGGTCCTCGAGTGGCGACCACGAACCGGACGACGACGCAGCGTGGGGCGTTCCCCAACAAAGTGGACTGACGATATCGTCAAATACGCCGGGGGCCGCTGGATGCAGTTAGCGCAGGACAGCGCGTTGTGGGGTTCTATGGGGGAGGCCTATGTCCAGCAGTGGACTGAGAAAGGTTGATGGATGGATTTAGAAAAAATAAGTATTTGTAAGTATATGCATGCAGTATATCCGTATTCTGGTACACATAACACAGGCATAGCTTGGGACCAGAAGACGTTCGTTGTATGAAATGTCCATTAATATGTATTACACAAATAATTATCCGGTGTGGAAATCGAACCCGTGCACGAAAGCGACTACGAAACGACTGTATGTTCCGTCAAAATAGGAGACAGAAGCTATTTCCTATAAATATAAGATTATATCTCATACATAACAGTAACTGTATTTTTACTAAATCGTACTTTGACCCGTTTCGTTTGTAATCCATTGTTTTACTAACTATGTACATCAATTTTATCTACGCACACCTTAGAGTATTAAACCAACAAGAGATGTTACACACGCTGTTTTCTTTAACAAATATGAATATACTGCCATGTCAGTGGGATGCCGAGGTACCTACACCATACAAACACTTAATTTCATTTCTACGCACGCCCCGCACAAAATCACCTCTTGCAAGCTAAGAATTGACACTGTCTGTAAGAAATGAGAATGATCATTGCTCTCGTAACTTTGTCTGGTCAAAATCAAAGTCAATTATTTTTATTTCAAATAGGCAAGATAAAAACGCCTTTTTAAAAAGTATGATGCTAGGTGTCTGTTTCAAAAGTGAATCCTATATGAACAAACACGAAACTCCATAAATTTTTTCTCATTGTTTTTTTTTTGTATTCAATATACATATTTTACAACAACGGCCTGACAATGCCGACTCCTATTGATCAATGCTCTAAGTACTATGTACATCAATTTATCAACGCACGCGGTTGTCTCGTGTTTGCGTTATGCCAAGGTCATATGTAATGAGAGAGCAATGGACGGAAAACGTCATAAACCTGTTTTTGAGGGTTCCGGACCACAAGGTAAAACGGGACCAAATAGGGTAATAACTGAGACTTCGCTGTCATCAGACTGTATGTGTATCTCATGAACGGTGATAGCTAGACAGCTGTAATGTTCACAGATGATGTATATCTGTTGTAGATATAACAACAAATAATAAAAACAACAATACAATAAATATTTAAGTGTACTCACATACAACAAACGTTTACAGTTTAACAAGATGATTATACTTAAATGATGTTATTATGATGATATGATATTATGATAAAGAATAGCTTTTTCGTATGGAACCCTTCGTATGCGAGTCCAACACATACTTGACAACTATTACTATTTTTTATTTAATGTATGTTTTTATTTTTAACTCTAGTTTACAGCAGAGAGATCGAAAAAGGCGTGGTATAACATTACTAATTTATTACAGTTATATAATGTTATATTAGATATTTTTTGCAAAATTAAATTTACAAGTCTACATTATATAAAATCCTAAAAAAAAAATACATAATACTAGGTTACATGTAGTATAAGCATTAACATTTTTTCAATCTATACTAATTTCTAAAGATAAAAAGTTTGTCTAAACGCTCCGCTCTAGTCTCAGGAACTACTGGTTCGATTTGGAAAATTATTATAGTAATATTTTCTAACACTTGCGCGACTCATTTGTTTAAGTAAAACTACTTTTTACGGATTTAAACGCGTATATTATGCGACGGGCTTCGTGGCGTAGTGGTTCATGTAATGGACTGCCGTTCACGAGGTCGCGGGTTCGATTCCCATACAAATGTTTGTACTACGTCTGGACGTAGTACAAACATTTGTATGACATTTATAGATATCACACAAATGATTGTCCCAAGCGGGAATCGAACCCGCGACCTCGTGAACGGCAGTCCATTACATGAACCACTACGCCACGAAGCCCGTCGTATAATATACGCGTTTAAATCCGTAAAAAGTAGATTTATATAAATTATTTCAGTGTTAGATAGTACATTTATCGAGAAAAGCTTGAGGCAATACAGGAACGCTAATGCAAAGCATTAGGTATTAATATTAAAAAAAAATTGCAAAAATGGGGAATTTTTTTTTCAATTTCACGCTTACAAAGTTGCGGGCTAAGACTCCCAAATAATGGGATAAGGGCAGAAGAATGATTTTTGTCGTAACATCAAGTTATGACATTAGCTTTCTAGCTATTACCGTTCCAGAGTCTTGTGGTTACCAATTAATTAATTTATAATCGCATCTTACCTTTTGGTATGGAACCATAAATAATGGTGTCGATTCTGTGTCCAAGAACGTAACTAAACTTAACTAAAAATTGATTTATTCCTGTCAAATCTCACTTTCTTATTCTGAAAGTCACAACTTCACTTAAATTAAGTTTGACAGGACCAAAATTAGTCAATCTATACAATTTAGTGATAATGCTATTCTGGTGTACATCATAAATGTCAAAAATTCACTTAATTTAGTGAGTTCTCGACTTATTTAGTCGGGATATGAGTAGGTGCCGACTTAAATTCACTAAATTTTATCATGGCTTTTTGAACATTAAAAATTGATTTTCTGATTAAATATTGAATAATAAATGTTTGTTAGCAAATAAAAAATATTTATAAATTAAAATTATACTTGATAAATTAAATATTGGCGCCAAAATTGAGGTTAAACAAAGCGCGAAAAACAGACGAATCACAGTCAAGTGCGGAGATTCGTAGAACTAATTATTTAGGTATTTCTTTGTTTACTTAATTTTTGTCGAAATAGTTTTGTAATTTACTTTAATTAATATAATACGTATTTTTACTTAGCCATAGAATTCTAAGACATCATATATTATGTAAGTATACAAGTTATCGTAAAAATATTATAAACATATATAATTTAATACAAAGTGAACGATTTTGAGGTTAATGGCGTCTAATGATAAATATAACTTTTTTCCAGGTCATGCAGGGGAAAATAAATATCCAGTTGGTGGCCTAATGGAAAATTGTGGTCCAGTACCTATAAATGCAGTTGCTACCAATTATATTAAGTGAACTACAGGAAAAATCTAGAAATCTTTGGAACCATAGTTTGGAACATTGAAACTAGTGATAAAAAATGTGTATTTGTGTGTGTCTGCCTAAAGTTATGTAAATATCATTTAATAGTAGAAATAATAATTGTAGCCAGTCTTAAAACTATACCTACCAAATGGTGCTACTTGATCTGTGATACTTAATAAGGTTTCTAACAGTTTGTCTCTAGAACAGTGAGCTATATTTTTTATCAGTAGGTTTCTAAATTTATTATTAAAAATAACTAATGAAGAAATGAATAGAATCAGCCAAGCCAAGCCAGAGAGTTCAGTGGACCAATATTTATTTATATGTACTTGGAAAACATTCAGATTTATTTAGTAAAACATGTATTTAAATAAATATTGCATTTTTATTTGTATAATAAGTAAGTATTAAGCCTCTTACTATATCAAAAAGTAATGTGTTATGCATATATGTAATTTATTGGAATTCTTAACATTCTAATAATCCATATAGATTGTTTGTAAGAATTCATAGATACATAAATACTGTTTTGTAGCTTATAGCTAGATCAGAATACATAACACATAGGCTATATTATAGTAACCACTAGCAGGCTTAGCTAAGTTAGAAATAAAGTATATAATTTATTGGAATTCTTAACATTCTATTAATCTAAATATGTTTGTAAGAATTCATGGATATATGTTGCCCTTAAGAAAAGACTATGATGAATTAATTACTGTTGTGTAGCTTATAGATCAGAATACTTAACATATACAACTACATACTGAACTTAACACACTTTTATAAGTTATAAATAAAAGTAGAAATAAATTATTAGGTTCATTTAATATCTCTTGCATAATTATACACCACATGATATCACAAATTTTTATAAATACAGATTTTCATGTTTCCATAAATACACTTTTTGGCTTTTGTCATTGTTATCTTGATAATTATGAGTTTCCGTCATCAGTTTATGGTAGATGAGAAGTAAATATTTGCTTATAAGCATATTTTTCCTTAGTTGCTGTAATTATTTACACTAAACACCTATTTAAATAAATAATTAACGAATTTAATTGTTTGTTTTTTGTATAAAGTAATCAAGGAAAGTAATATAGGCATACCACAGAGTAAAAGTAGTGCTAATCACTCCACAGATAACCTAAAAGATTTGATGCTCACTATGCTCATATCTAAGATGAGAAATAGACTGAAATAAGGCCGCCAACTAATTAAATTATTAATAAATGTTCATAACAATGATGCAGAAATAGTTGTAAATATTTATAAATACCTATATTGCTCAAATAACGTTTGAAAAGGAATTTTATATTAGTTATTTTTTTATTCATTCATTCATTCGTTCACTATAAAAGGCATTTTTGTCTGTTAGTGGGCAGCTTTAATGATTATGTCAAAATCAAATAAGTGCTGTCAACTAAAATTTTAAGTTTAATTTCTGTTTGAAACAGAATAGGTTTATCACTAAAACCAAACTAAAAATAGTTTATTTATGGTTAAGTTTAGTTTAGTTGGACTTGCACTGGAATCGACACCAAAGTGAACGATTTTGAGGTTAATGGCGTCTAATGATAAATATAACTTTTTTCCAGGTCATGCAGGGGAAAATAAATATCCAGTTGGTGGCCTAATGGAAAATTGTGGTCCAGTACCTATAAATGCAGTTGCTACCAATTATATTAAGTGAACTACAGGAAAAATCTAGAAATCTTTGGAACCATAGTTTGGAACATTGAAACTAGTGATAAAAAATGTGTATTTGTGTGTGTCTGCCTAAAGTTATGTAAATATCATTAAATAGTAGAAATAATAATTGTAGCCAGTCTTAAAACTATACCTACCAAATGGTGCTACTTGATCTGTGATACTTAATAAGGTTTCTAACAGTTTGTCTCTAGAACAGTGAGCTATATTTTTTATCAGTAGGTTTCTAAATTTATTATTAAAAATAACTAATGAAGAAATGAATAGAATCAGCCAAGCCAAGCCAGAGAGTTCAGTGGACCAACATTTATTTATATGTACTTGGAAAACATTCAGATTTATTTAGTAAAACATGTATTTAAACAAATATTGCATTTTTATTTGTATAATAAGTAAGTATTAAGCCTCTTACTATATCAAAAAGTAATGTGTTATGCATATATTATGTAATTTATTGGAATTCTTAACATTCTAATAATCCATATAGATTGTTTGTAAGAATTCATAGATACATAAATACTGTTTTGTAGCTTATAGCTAGATCAGAATACATAACACATAGGCTATATTATAGTAACCACTAGCAGGCTTAGCTAAGTTAGAAATAAAGTATATAATTTATTGGAATTCTTAACATTCTATTAATCTAAATATGTTTGTAAGAATTCATGGATATATGTTGCCCTTAAGAAAAGACTATGATGAATTAATTACTGTTGTGTAGCTTATAGATCAGAATACTTAACATATACAACTACATACTGAACTTAACACACTTTTATAAGTTATAAATAAAAGTAGAAATAAATTATTAGGTTCATTTAATATCTCTTGCATAATTATACACCACATGATATCACAAATTTTTATAAATACAGATTTTCATGTTTCCCTAAATACACTTTTTGGCTTTTGTCATTGTTATCTTGATAATTATGAGTTTCCGTCATCAGTTTATGGTAGATGAGAAGTAAATATTTGCTTATAAGCATATTTTTCCTTAGTTGCTGTAATTATTTACACTAAACACCTATTAAAATAAATAATTAACGAATTTAATTGTTTGTTTTTTGTATAAAGTAATCAAGGAAAGTAATATAGGCATACCACAGAGTAAAAGTAGTGCTAATCACTCCACAGATAACCTAAAAGATTTGATGCTCACTATGCTCATATCTAAGATGAGAAATACACTGAAATAAGGCCGCCAACTAATTAAATTATTAATAAATGTTCATAACAATGATGCAGAAATAGTTTTAAATATTTATAAATACCTATATTGCTCAAATAACGTTTGAAAAGGAATTTTATATTAGTTATTTTTTTATTCATTCATTCATTCGTTCACTATAAAAGGCATTTTTGTCTGTTAGTGGGCAGCTTTAATGATTATGTCAAAATCAAATAAGTGCTGTCAACTAAAATTTTAAGTTTAATTTCTGTTTGAAACAGAATAGGTATATCACTAAAACCAAACTAAAAATAGTTTATTTATGGTTAAGTTTAGTGAAGTTGGACTTGCACTGGAATCGACACCATTGTCAACTAAAATTTTAAGTTTAATTTCTGTTTGAAACAGAATAGGTTTATCACTAAAACCAAACTAAAAATAGTTTATTTATGGTTAAGTTTAGTCAAGTTGGACTTGCACTGGAATCGACACCAATAATAGTTTAAAAAAAAACTAAAAAGCACGCTTTATTTAATCGAATTATTGCATTGTCATCGGTCTTTGACAGCTGTGCAAAATTTGAATAGAATCTGACCGTTTAAAGTGGATCAAAATAGCGTCCAAAGGAGTCGGTTACAAACATACAAACATACAAACAAACATACAAGTGATGCTAATATAAAGCGTGTAAAAACACAATTTCAATAGAAATATAATCAAGTTAACACATACGATGACATAGCAACAATAAAAATAATTGGTCAAGTGCGAGTCGGACTCGAGCACGAAGGGTTCCATTATCTATGCAACATAAGGCAACGTTATTAGTATCGAGCAAGAAACGGTAAAAAAATCATGTTTGTTGTATGGGAGCCCCCCTTAAATATTTATTTTATTTTATTTTTAGTATTTGTTGTTATAGCGGCAATAGAAATACATCATCTGTGAAAATTTCAACTGTCTAGCTATCACCGTTCTTGAGATACAGCCTGGTGACAGACGGACGGACGGACGGACAGCGAAGTCTCAGTAATAGGGTCCCGTTTTTACCCTTTGGGTACGGAACCCTAATTATTAAAAAACGTACTTTGTCCCTATTAGCAGCAGGTGATATCATTGTTTCCATGTACCTACCTACTTATTACACTATGCTAAAATTATACTTTTAAGGGTTTACGATAAAAATTTTAACTTTACGCTTTGTTTTTTGAGCTAAGCAGAGTTAGTAGTACCTACAGCAAAGAGATCGAAAACATCCATCGTCCCATAGTGGAAATAAAAAGATTTTTTTCTTCTAGATAAATATATTATACCAAGTTACATAACGGCGGGCCTCGTGGTTGAGTAGTTCATGTAACGGACTGCCGATCAAGATTTCGATTCGGGTTCAATCCCGCTCGGGACAATCATTTGTGTGATTTTTGTAATTGTCATAGAAATGTTTGTACTGCGTCTGGTTGTTTCTATGTATTATAAGTATGTATTTACAAAAGAAAAGTAGTATAATATGTAGTATATTCGTTATTTATTTCTTTTAATTACTTATATATAATTTATTTATTTATGTTATTTTAAATTTACTTATATAAATAATGTAAATCGTGGGCGGTTGAAGTCTAATTAGTAATTAAAAAATATATGCCACCTGTGTGTGCCATCTCTGTGACCACCTCATTTTAATTTTTTCGTTTGGCGCCTGTCTGCCATGCACGAATAGCTCCAACCCCCACTGAGTACCAGTCTTATAGGAATTTAATCTAAAGGTTTGGTCAGCATGGTATAGTATTAAATAGACAACTTCTATGCCTAGCTATGGTACATTTTAGAGGCTAAGAAGTGATTAAAATATGTAGTAGGTAGTTATTCAAATAGTGTTCACTCCACGCCATCTGTTGGTCGACAAACTCAACTATTGTCAATGGCAATAAAAAAAATTAGACCAACAATAAATATAAAACTCAAATAATAAATTTCTCAAATAATAATAAACTTCTTCTTTAAACTCAAATTATAAAACTTAAAAAATAAATTTACCGCTTCTTTTGTATTTATGAATTTATGATCCCATAAAAATAAAATTCGCGCCGCTTCGGCCATCTTTGCTTTTACGTCAAATAAACAACGGGCATAGGCGATCGGGGCGTTCAGCCAACACGATTACGTAATGAGTTTGTATTTTAAGTAGACGTTATTTGTGTTCATGTGACATAATTTTGGTAGACAATTTAGATAAGTTTGTTACTCAATTGTAAAAGCTAGTGATAGCACTTGTGCTGTGTGTACATAAAAATCACGCCCGTATTTCATGGGCATAATTAATGAGAGAGTTTGTTCAAAATATTTTATGTATTTCTTCACAGGCTTACACCCACAGTTTACACAGTGGTAGTACACTACCCACGTGGAGCATTATCCAACAGGAGTTGGCATTGTCTTCTACTACGTTAAAAACAGATACGAGAGCATGGCTCATACTCATACTAGGTATATGGACGGTGTTCTCTCTTAGTGTGTGGGCGTGCTAATTTTGTGCGGTGCATGCATTGCAATCAATGGAGTTACCTACGTTAGTGTTAATAGAATGGCAACATATGTATAAACACGAACGACACACATACCAACATTTATTATTTACAACGGCTTCTAAATACGAATTTATTTTTTAAATTATCATAGCGGTAGCATGTCCAAAACGGGACGAGTATTGTCATTGCATAAATATCTTTATGTGTTTGTGATAAGAACGTAAATAGTTTATTTTTTAATGATGTTAGCAAATAGATGTGTTTCTATGTTGTTGACCCCGTGTCTGTATTTATAATAATTTGTAGTCTGTCCGTGGGCTATTGTCTGAGTTCGAAATGAGTGCGATAGGAGTTCTACATGTTCCAGAGAGTACAGACAGAGAGTTTCACCCTGTCATCAGCACCACCAATCTCCTATTCGTTTATTACTCAAATAACTCACAAAACAACACAATGGTACCGATTCTACGTGCACAACTTAATTTAAATAAAAAATGAAAATTGATAGTTTCAATTCAATAACATTATTCAGCAATGTTAACTGAACTTTTTTAATAGAAAATCTGTATATTGTATTGACTTACGATTTAAACTAACAAGAATGGGCACAACGAAATAGCCAATCATTCAAAATACAGCATAGGTGTTTTCATTTTTTAGTTAAGTTTAGTTGTGCACGTAGAGTTGGTACCACTGTTAGCACACAAACTAAGAGACCAAACTTTTCGTACACCATGAGTATGAGCTTTATTTGAGTAGGTACCTCTTACATGAGAAGTCAATGAGACAATGCCATTTCCAGTTGGGTACGTTTACGTACGGTTCAATTTACATGGTGGCGCTAATTAAGAAATTTACTTTTTTCAAGAAACTGTTTTTTCAGATACCTATGTATTTCAATTTCGAATGACTTTTTCATATTGGTTTTTACAAAATAAAACCGACACGAATACGTTGTTGAAAAAGTAGGAGATGCACATGCACACTTTAATCTGAAGTTAATTTTGGGATAAGCAAAAAAAAACTATTTATGAACATAAAATAAGAAAGAAAATTTTGTCGTTAGGCAGTCTCACGCATACCTTAGCCTAGTTATCCATTCGTAGTAAAAAACTATTTTTGTTTTAAATTTAGAAATTACGCGGTAAATGAAACATATTCCTCTGGCGTCATATGCAATTAAAATACTAGTCATAGATACGCTAGACGTATTTTGTCAACGTATTGACGTCATCAGTGACGTAAGCACTCTCATCTTTTGGCACCAGTTACATTAAGCAAGCTATATTTAATAGGTATTACTGGAATTCGGTCTCGCAGTCACCCGCGTTTAAAGATCGCAATTTTATTTAGTCACTGCTTATTCATACGAGCAAATATTTAATTGATTAAGATTCCTTTTACATAAATAAGTATTTATTATTTTTTTCGCTCCATAAAGGTCCTTCATGTGTCCTTTAATTAAACACAGGCCTCCGCTCCGGTAAAGGGTTAAGTTTTGTTCAGCTGCAGGCGTATTATGAGCTTTCAAAATATCATGCAAGTTCCAGGCGTTTCTGTTGACAGCGGCAACTTTTATTTCGTATTATGACATACATAAAACATGGAGACTGGAAGAAATGCTTTAAGTTTTTACACAAAACCTTACGTTTTTTAACTTTGACAATTTTAAAAATCGAAAATTAAAAAACAAACAAAAAATTTTAATCTTTACTTATAATAAATCTGTAGAGAGGTCAATTCTGTACATGAAATTGTATTTTCAAAATAACTATCAGGGGGTGATTAGTGATCGATACTGATGCCAAAAATGCAATCAGTAAAATTTTTGTCTGTCTGTCCGTCTGTATGTTCCTTATAGAAACAAAAACTACTCGACGGATTTTAACGAAACTTGGTACAATTATTCTTCATACTCCTGGGCAGGTTATAGTATACTTTTCATCACGCTACAATCAATAGGAGCAGAGTAGTGAAGGGAAATGTTGGGAAAACGGGAAAAGGTGCTCCATTTTTTAAGCTTCCGTCGCGTGTGCAGCCTTAATGGTTAAAGTTACATAGAAATCATGTATGACGGAAATATTCTACATAAAATTGTCTAAAAAATATCCCGAAACAGCACATATCTATATTTTATGGTTGACTCACAATAACACGTTATAGCTTAGCAGTTCGTTCATTCTTTTTATATTTGTTTACTCTTACGTTTATAATACTCTCACTCAAGAAGTAGTTAAAATTGTTGCAAAAACGGGGAAAATTTCCTAAATTCTACGCGGACGGAGTCGAGGGCAACAGCTAGTTTAGAATAATTTTCTACAAAATCGAACTCGTATAATTTTTTACTTTATTATGCATAGAAAGTATTTTTAAAATCAACGTTTAAATTACATAACACTACAATTTACCGGTTTTAGACTTTGTAACTTTAAAGATAAAGTACAAATTAGAACGATTGTATTTCTAATAATATAATCATTAATGTCGTATTGTCTGTAATGCGGTCGGGGTTGCCAATTAACTTTTATTTTTATAAAGCCACATGGCATAAGTTGTTTTAAAATAAACATAAAATCACAGATTTAACAAATAGTGGATACGTTTTCAATTTTGAACACACGTAACATCAGCCTGGGCAGGGCTGGGGCGTATTTACCCCAGGGCCATAGGGGACATGGCCCGGGGCGGCAAGTTTAAAATTTTGCTCTATTTCTATTAACTTATAGGGCGACTAGTTAAATTGGCCCTGGGCGCTAAATTTCAAAATACGTCTCTGAGCCTGGCTAAATTATTCATGGTCTCAAAACAATACATATGGCATTCTTATTTCAAGTGACATACCTAGTAGTTTTTACAAATTACAAACATCCCTATTACAAGTAATTTTCAAGTATTGGTTTTTAGGAGTTGGAAAGAAAAAAGGGGATACTACTACTGAGACTTTGCTATCGATCCTCCCCTGTCACCAGGCTGTATCTCTGGAACGGTGATAGATAGAGAGTTGAAAATTTCAGTTTGTGTATATCAGTTGATGTTACAACAACAAATACCTACTGATAATTATCATTCTTCAGCCCTCCCGCCCTCCAGCCCTCCCTATCCCGTTATTTGGTGTCATTGCTGGTCGGTATGACGAATATATTAATAACGATACGGAACACTTTATCTAAGAGTCCAACTCGTACCTGACCGGTCTTTTATAAGAGTAAACAAGTGAGTGTTTTAATTATTTCTCACAACTGTTAGATGCCTAATGCCTAGATGCCAGATGTGATTACGAAATGTCCGACAGTACTAAGTATCGGATTTCCCCACTTGTTAACATTTAGGCGAAATTGAAAGTAGCGTCATGCATGAATGAATTACAGTGTTGCCAGAATTTAATGGTACCTACCATGGAGACTAGAAGTAAGGAGGAATATCTTGTATGGGGGATCAGTCCAAAAAGTGTCCACTTGTAAACAGCAAATAACACTCACCGAAATAGCGCTAGTGTAGCAAGATGAATGATATGAATGTAGCAGTTTTAAGCAGAGTGAAGTGTGCTACTGTTGCGGTAATTCTTTAATACTATTTTCTATTTGCTATTTACAAATATTTGGGGTACTTAAAAACACCGTATAATTATAATAATAATTAATATAAATTTATTTCATAGTCATGTTTGTCTATTTATTATAATAATTTAAAAAACAGCGCTGTAACAAAGTGGAAGTTTTTCTTTTCTTTCTAATAATTTGTGGCGCTCTTTTTAAAATTCTTCCACTTGCTACTATGGCGCCACCTTAATTTGCTGCCTTTCAGCGGACACTTTTTAATATACTGAGATATTCCTCCTTACTTCTAGTCTCCATGGTACCTACATAGATCACCAAAGATTCGAAAAAAAAATAAAGAGTAACACGAAGTATAGATAGAAGGAGTCCGAACGGTATAGGCTTTTCCATAATATTTCGTGTACACAATAATAAACCCAGATCATAGTTCTATTTTCTGCCACTGGCTGCGCAAGTGTTCAGGGCGTACCGATGCTATTATTATTATTACATGTAAACACGCGCTGGCTCGTGAAAGTTGAATTTAATTTAATTATTATTATTAAATTAAATATTAATTTAATTAAATATTTTTTTCCACAGGTGTCAATAGCAATAAAATTTCCCGCGTAAGAATTCAAACGAGTACTCCTTTAAAAATGGCGCGCTCTACCGGCAAAAAATCTGTCCCTTAAATTGAGACCATTCGTTCAACATTACGTTCGGACTCCTTCTATCTATACTTCGTGAAGAGTAACAAAAATAAATAAAAACATTATCTGTACATTATACTATACAGTCTATTAATACTAATATTATAAAGCTGAAGAGTTTGTTTGTTTAAACGCGCTAATCGCAGGAACCACTCACTGGTTCGATTTGAAAAATTCTTTCAGTGTTGGATATTCCATTTATCAAGAAAGGCTCGCTATTTAACATCACGCTGCGACCAATAGGATCGAAGCATCAGTAAATAATGTTGCAAAAATAGGGTATTTTGTAAATTCCACGCGCACAAAGTCGCAGGCAACAGTAATCTAGTGGTACATATATTATTATTCTTGGAATAACAAAATAGCCTTTTGTCTGTATGTATAATAAAGTAATAAACAGAACAATGTATCATTAGGTATACGTCGACACATTAATACCATGGTAAACTTAAAGAGTTTTAAGAATTAAGATGCCAGAGAAATACATACTCCGATGTCTTCGCCTATGTTCTTCAAAATAGGGATGTAAAAAAATAATCGATTATAGAAAAAGTAGATATAACTCGATTATTTTAAAGAAAATATAGTCTACAATGTCACATCCCTACGTCAAAACAAAAGGGTCAAGTGCGTATGAGTGATAGTGGTGCCAATTCTATGTATACATCTATACTAAACTTAACTAAAAAATTAAAATCGGTAGACTCAATAACACAATTCGGCAATATTAGCTGAACTTTTTTATTTAAAAACCTGTATATTATATACTAACGATTTAAATTAATAAAAATGTGCACAGCCAAATAGTCAATTAATCAAAATACGCATAGTTAGTATTCATAGTATATATATATATGTATAGTATATAGTTATAGTACATAGTTGTTTTCAGAAGCGAAATAAGTGTGTTTAGATCGTAGCAGATGTCGCTCTATATTCTCTGCCTACACACATGGGAAAAAGGCGTGATGTTATGATGATGAATTAGGAATTAAATACACTCACCTGTACACGTTAACATTTACGTCCCACTGTTGGGCACGGGCCTCCTCCACTTTGGGAGGGATTCTAGTCTACTGCGCCGCGCTGACCAGGCGTATTGGCACAGGGTTTATTTTCGAGTTTTCCGTCTCTCACAGAGGATGTTATCTGTGTGCAATATCCCTTAGATGACTTTTACAGCACCCTTGGGAGGAGATGGGGTGGTGACACTTGTATTCTTAATCCGTCACCACACGGATACTCGGACTTCATTCAACACAACATAATCCCTCGCAAAGTGGAGGAGGCCCGTGCCCAACAGTGGGACGTAAATGGGCTGGAGAGAGAGAGAGAGAGAGAGAGAGGTGTTGCATAGATTAAGAAGGAATGTTGACAAAAACATAATATTTATAATGTTGCAGTCAGTACAAAGTACTAACGACCTTGTTGTTTATTTCAGCTGTGTCTGGCCTCCTGTCTGGTGTCGTGCCAAGTTTAATACTAACTGTATGTATGACATATTGTGGGTTTTAATATTAATCTCATGTGTGAGATAAGTGTATTTCTTTCCTACTCTTCTATACTAATCGATACTTCTATACTAATATTTTAAAGCTGAAGAGTTTGTTTGTTTGAACGCGCTAATCTCAGGAACCTCTGGTCCGATTTGAAAAATTCTTTCAGTGTTGGATAGTCCATTTAGCGAGGAAGGCTATAGGCTATATAACATCACGCTGCGACCACTAGGAGAGAAGCATCAGTGATAAATGATGCAAAAACAGGGAAAATTAACTAAATTCCATGCGCACGAAATTGTAGTAACTGTTAGATAATAATAAAAATCCGGCAACTACGAGTTCGAATAGCACACGAAGAGTTTTGTACGTTATTATCGAATAAACTTCATCATTTTTCTGCCCTTATCCTGCTATTCGGGGTTGGTGCTACTTGTTCATGTTGAGATGAGATTTGGCTTATTTTAACAACCGGTCGCTTACCTACCTGACGTCGACCTTCCTTGGGTACATGTGCGCAGGTGTCATGCGATGTGATTCCCTCGGTCGGTTCTTACGAACCCCCGCGAGCCAGATATGAAGAGGTAAGTTGTCTTTTTATTCTAATGGACATAATTGAACAACGATATAAGTATAATCATCATAAGAAAGGCATCATAAAGGCAGGACAATGATGATGATGAGTAATTGTTGCTATAGCAACAACTGATATACAGATATCAATTCTACGTGCACAACTAAACTTAACTATAAAATAATTTACTTAGTTCAAAAATTAAAAAACACGCTTGAAAATCCTGAATATTTTTTTAAATTATTGCATTGTCATCGGTCCTTGTTAGGTGTGCAAAATTTCAGATCAATCCGTCTACTGCAAGTGGGTTAAAATCACTTTCAAAGATTCCGTTAATTAGATTAATACATTGATAGATACGTACTGAACTTATAAAAGCGTGTTAATGAAAACAAATAAAGGCGTATTTTGATTAAATGAGTATTTTGTGGTGCACATATACATATATTAATCTTTACTTCTTATAAAACAAAGTCGTAATTTTTGTATGTATGTCCCTATGTGAGCTTATATCTTCAAAAATACGCAACGGATCTTGATGCGGTTTTTTTTTAATAGATAGAATGGTTCAAGAGGATAGCTTTTTTGCATAATTAGTTGGGGTTTGCTGTATATTGGATGGGATATGATTAAATTTGCCGAAAAACTCGGACGCGTGCGATTTATATATGAAAACGCTGCCTTATCTATGTAAGTTACACAAAATTAATGTATGGAGGAATTGTTTGTTACCTATAGTTCTACAAAAAGGTCCACTAAGGCATATGTCTATTTTTTAAGGGAAACCCGCTGCACCCATAATAATATCGCAAAAATTATCAAATTCAATAGGGTGCTTTCAAAAGCTATTTATGTGTATATAGTAATCTTTTTTATCAAATTAAATACCTTAGCTTACACGTTTAATATTCGTTTCCTCGGTCTTCTATCCATACTCTAATATTTGGATGTTTGACCCCATGTCATAAGACCATATCTCTGGAATCTGAAGACTGTGAATCAGCTCTCTTGCTATCATTGTTCCAGAGTTATGACCGTATGACATGAGGTGGTGACACTTGTATACTTAATCCAGTCACTACACGATAAAATAACTCATACCTGCATAAACTGTAAATCAGCTTTCTAGCTATCACTGTTCCATAGATATAGTCTTATGACATGAGGGTGGTGACACTATCGAGTACCTAGTATTTGCATGAAAGAGCAACAAACTGTCTTACATACAAACAACTTTCCATACATTCTTACAATAAGATAACATTTTTATGTTACTAGTACCTACGTACCTACATTGTACGTATTATCTATATCCTTCTGGTACCCATAAGACCATGCATATTAGCGAGGTAGGTACATTGAAGCACCTAGCCCTAACAAAATGATCTATATGTGTTACTTAAGGATTTTATGCGTGTTTTTTAGTTTTTAAACTAAATAGATTATTATAAATATGTTTTTATCTGATGGACTTTATGAAGTTAGTAGGTTTGTTTTTCACACATTATAACAATAATATTAGATTTTATATAGGTACAAGAAGTGTCTTTTGTCGGTATTTAGTGACATTGAAAAATTGCTATAGTTTGGAACGAAACCCTAAAGGCGTTAATAAAACCAAAATAATAAACAAAAGTACCAAAGAATTTAAAAATGAATCAAAAGATTATTATAAGTATATACAAAAATTTTTCATTAAAAAACCTTAAAAAATTACAAAAAGTAAACGTTATTTAGGATCAAACTCCGTGTCGTCTGTTAGGTTATTACGGTGCTCATAACAATTCTGCCATGCTGCCGTTACAGCTGGTAACGAAGTCTTATTCAATTTTTCAAACTTACGAATATGAATGAAATTTAAAGCCAAGTAACGTGCTGTTACGCGGGCCTTTGAGAATTGGTTTTTAAAAAAGATATTTTCTTTATTAACACTTTATTATATTTAAACACTTTTTAATACATAGAAATTAGGCCAAGCGCACGAGAGAGATTACTGCAGACTAACTCGAGAGAGCTTGTGGGCTCGTATATATGGTATTCATATATACGAGTCAGCAATTAATATTTGCTTACAGTTATTGGATTCTAGAACAAAGGCAGGGTTATAACACCTCCCCCGATAAGAATGAACTTTAGGGTTGATGACTCTAAAGTTCATTACTGCTTTCTGAGTCTGAATCATGAGAAGAGTTCTCATTTTCATTAGAAGTTTCTATTTGAAAAACATTAAGATTAGATACCGTGCGGCTGTGGGAAACTACGTAATCTTCTCGTTTACTTTCCGTTTTATGTTTATAAAATTTATATAATAAGAAAGAGATTACAATGATTAGAATACATAAACTTAAAATAGAGTAATGCGTCCCATATTTCACAATGTGAGGGGTTTCTATTATTTTATTAATCTCATCAATTGAATTTAAAAGTAAATCTTTATTTGTTTTAATTTCGTCTAAATCAAACTCTTGTAAGTGAACAGGGGGCGCATTTTCCTTAATTTTAGCAATCTTATCTATATTACAACAGGGGTCGTTAATTAGGCTGAAATCAGATGTTATTACTATTGTGGTTATATTAAGTAAATTGTTATGCGGAATGAGAATAGTACTTTTACAGAATCCTGTACAATCATCGGGCATGGTTAGTATCCCTGTACCTAATACATTAATTTCGGTGGTTTTGGAGCTCAAACAATCTAATGAAACTTTGCTAGGTTCGGATTGGACAAAGAGCCATCTATTGTTATTTAATGGTTTCCATATATCTAATTTTCCGTACACTGTTGTGGTTTTGCACTGTTTTGGCACTTCACTGATAATTTTAGAGATTATTTCACTTTCACATGTGGGTTTAGCTTCACTAGTAAAAACGTTTGTTATTTCACAGATGTATGATCCGGTTGTTATTATACGGCACTTATTTAGGTCTTGTAGGGTACAGTATTGTGTCTTGTCCTTGGTCATTGCTATATATTTAACATTTGGTATTATAAGACTAAATGAATCAGGTTTCTCAGGTGTGTGTGGGACTGGTAAGGCTAACACATGAAATAATGTAAATTCGTTTACAGATACTAACGGTATTTGCAGTACAAATGTAATCTTATTATCTAAATAATAACATACTAATTTTGAAACATTTAACAGGTTGTGCATGTTGCTTAATTCTAAAGGTACAGGTAATTCTAAATTACTAGATAAATGTCGATGGCTATCGGCAAGTTCACGATATAATTGTAAGGGTGTTATTATAGCTGGGTGTAGAATATTTTGACTACTAAACAAAATTGCATTAGTAATATCTTGTAGTTGTGCTGACAGGGTAAATATGGATGTAGAAAGTCTATCTAGAATAATACTAACATAAGTTGCTATACGGAGGTCATTAACTGAATCCGTCAAGTTTTTTAAGCTTGTCGAAAGGTTGTCGATGGCCATGAACATAGTATCTTCGTTACTTTGGATCTTCCGTAGCGTGTCGTTGTAGAAGGTAATAATAGATGTTGTTACTAAAATGTTTTCTTTCATAAGGGTAGCGAGTTTAATATGGTTATTTTGGAGTGAATCAATAGCTTCGTTATATTTAACGGCATCGTCTTCATCCAGGGTACCGAAAATTGTTTTCATTACAGTGCCTATTCCTCCAATCCAGGGACTACGCTTAGACCGGATTTCAAGCAGGTAAGAGATAGATGTAAATTCTTTTTTCAGATCTAGGTGTCGAGCGATTAGGGGTTCTAACATGTGTTGTGGGGCTGATTCATCTATTGCAGGTGTTTGTTCAAACAGTTGTTTGGATGTGGATAGAGCAATTTCAATGTTATTTATATGGGTATTAAATTTTGAAATATCTAATGGCATTAATACACTTAGTTGGCTACGATCTATTTTTAAGACCCCAAGATGGTCAAAATGTAGACCCGTGCTGGCGGTGATTGGTTGGACATGGTTTGCTTGGCTTTTTGTGGCAAAACTGTAAATAATTATAAAATTCATGAGTATCTAACCAACCTGTTGTTTTTTCTATTCTATTAATTAATTCTATACTTATTCTATGAATATATGATGACTTATCCTAAGTTATATCTATGCTAGCTAGCTTAACCTCGTCGTAGTGATGTCTCACGTGACGTCGGTTGACGAGTAAAGACAGGGTATTGTTACCGTGTATTTTTACCACCTTGTAGGGACCTTTCCATACAGGTGATAGAGCTTTGCGTAGTCTAAGGTGATTTTTTAAGTATACGTAATCTCCAACTTTGTATCGCGTTGCGCGAGTACGAGTGTCATAATAATTTTTTGAATTTACTTTTGATTGGTGTATATTTTCTAGAGCTTTATCACGTGAGTATTTGAGTCGATGTTGGAGCATTTTAACATATTCGGGATAAGTTACGTTGGCATTTTCATTGTAGACGGAATTTGGGAGATAGGGTTTATGTCCAAACATTAATTCGTACGGGGTGTACTTGGTGGTTGAATGGACTGAAGTATTATATGCTAACATAGCAGTGTATACGTAGCGGGGCCAGTTAGTTTGGTCTAAGTTTACGTAAGATTTGAGATATTCTTTTAGAGTGGAATGGCTTCTCTCTAACGCACCTTGGGTTTGAGGATGGTATGGTGAGGACCATAGCTGCTTAATTTTAAGGAATGAGCAAGTGCTCTTAAAGAGTTCTGCCGTAAAGTTTGTACCTTGATCGCTGAGTATCATTTGTGGAATTCCAAAAACGGATATGAAGTGTACTAAACACTCGCTAGTTTCTTCGGCAGTCGTACTCCTCAGGGGGTACGCCGTGGAAAACTTTGTGAGGTCATCTTGAATTGTTAATATATATTTTAATTTAGCTGGTCCGGCTTCCGGAAGGGGGCCGACCACATCTATAGAGATTCTTTGACAAGGTGCAGTTGATGTGCTAGTTATTTGCATAGGGCTACGGTTAACTTTCCTTAAGGCTTTATTTTCTTGGCATGATTGACACTTCTTCACATAGGTTTCGATGTCGTTTCTCATACCCTTCCAATAGTAGGATTCTTTTATTCTATGATACATTCGAGTAGAACCTAAATGACCTGCGATTGGGATATCGTGATTATCGTGTAGGACTTTTTTAACCTCAGTAGGTGAGGGATAAGAGATGTTATTGTGATATATATTAATTTTTATTAACGTGTTATGGAAAAGATAATCGAGAATATTGTAAATTTTGACAATCGAGAGTTTCTCAAAAGGATTTTTAAAATCAGAAATAGCTAATTCGTTAGCGTCTTCTGTCACAATAATTTCGTTTCTAACTTGTTTAAGGGTTTTGTATATTTCAGGGTAAGATGTTTCATCAAAGTGGTGTACTTTGGTAAACAGAAGATAGTATGTTTTATTATTTGAAACGATTTTCTGAAAGGAGTGTAGTTGCTTTTCCGTATTTAAGATATCGTCTTTATTTTGTTGATTGTCTAGGATTTCGTGAACATAGGGATTAGATTCGTCGAGGTCGATTGACGTCGGGATTAGGATGATTTTAGAGGAAGTTTTTAGGAGATGTTCGTTGTGTTCGATAATTACAGTATTGAACATTTTACTTTTATCTGCGGTTGACTTTAAGAACGAGCTGTAGTCGTCGTCGTTTTGTAAGTTATCTTCGACTTCAGGTACTTCTGAAGGTAAGTTAATTTCATTTGATTCTGGTATTGAATTTGAGTTTTCAGGATTGCTGGATGTTGGTGATGTCGTTGGATTTTCCACAGGGGCATTTTCAGGTTCGTTGGTTTCTGGAGGTGCAAGGTAAGTTTCATCTAAGTTAATGTCGTCCAGGTTAAAGGAAGGTGGTGAGATCAATAGATCCATTAGGTCTCTATCGTCATTATATACAAGATTGGGATCAGAGTTTACTTGATTTTGTAGAGTGTTGGATTCGACAGTGTTAGGGTTCTCTTCTGGTAGGATAGGATTTACAAGGAAGCGTGATAGGGCGTCGGCGTTGGCATTTATCTTTCCCTTTTTGTATTGGATATTATAATCGAATTCCTCGAGTTTCAGGCGCCAGCGGACGAGTCGCGAGCCTGGGTCTTTGCAGTTGAAGAGCCATTGTAACGGCTTATGGTCTGTTACAATAGTAAAACGACGCCCATAAATATATGGTCGGAATGTTTTGGTTCCAAAGATAATTGCTAGACATTCTTTTTCAGTGACGCTGTAATTAGACTCGGCTTTATTCAATGTTCGAGAAGCGTATGCGATTGGGCGGTCTTGCCCAATGATGCCTTGGGACAGAATGGCGGATATGGCGTAACTAGAGGCATCACAGGTGAGTAGGAATGGTAAGTTAAAATCAGGATAGGCGAGTACTGGTGCTTCGACCAATTTCTTTTTCAGCATTTCGAAACCGAGTTGCTGTTCGTTCGTCCAATCGAAAGGGGTATCTTTCTTTAGGAGCGAAGTTAGTGACTTAGCGAGTTTTGAGAAATCGGGGATGAAACGTCTATAATAAGATACCAGGCCTAAGAAGGATTTGATGTCTTTAGCAGATTTCGGGATAGGATACATGGTTACAGCTTTGACCTTTTCAGGATTAGGTTTAACGCCATCTTGTGTGATGATGTGGCCTAGGTAGGTGACTTCTTTACGAAGAAATTCGCATTTCTCTGGCTGGAGTTTGAGATTGAATTTCCTTATTCTTTCGAATACCTCTTTGAGGTTTCGTATGGCTATTTCAAGGTCAAATGCGTAAAGGACAATGTCATCTAAATAAACGAAGCAGCGAGAACCTGAGAGGCCTGTGAGACATGTATTCATTAATTTTTGGAAGGTGGAAGGCGCATTTTTGAGGCCGAACGGCATCCGGTTGAATTGGAAATGACCCTGCGGTACGGAAAATGCAGTTTTCTCTGCGTCAGCTTTAGAAATTTTCACTTGATGGAAACCGGATGCGAGGTCTAGCGTAGAGAAGTATTTGCTCTTGCCTAATTGATCTAGTATTTCGGATATTTGAGGAATGGGGTATACTTCCCCGATGCTGATATCATTTAGTTTACGGTAGTCGATTACGACTCTCCATTTCCGTTGACCGGACGCGTCTAATTTTTTAGGTACTATCCATATCGGTGATGACCAGGGAGAGACAGAGGGTTCTATGATACCTTCGTTTAACATCTTATTGATTTGGGATTCGACTTCTGTTTTATGGCATTCTGGGAATCGATAGGATTTAGTATGGATAGGTGCGGAAGGAATTGTCCGAATTTCATGTTGTATTGCGTCGGTGCACGTCAGGTTCTCGGTTGGAAGGTGAAAGATGTCTGAGTATTCGGAACAGGCTTGGAAGAGTTCTGATTTCTCTTCTTCGTTCAGGTGATCTACTCTTAGTAGTTTTAATACTTCCTCAGTTCTATTAGTAACATTATGTTCGTAATTTAATTTAACAGGGGTTGTTAGTACTTTTATATCAGTAGCTTCGAGTTTAAGTTTGAGGTTTGAGTTGATCGTGACTGGCTTTTCGGATGTATTTACGATAGTGATATTAATGCGATTATTCTTTTTTACTGACGCGATACAGTTGGCGATGAGAACTTCTTTGGAGATATGCTGATCAAGGATTAGTCCTTCTACTACTTCCGGATTTTCCACCGTCGATTCTATAACTGTCTCAGAACGGGGCGGAACCACGTAAAAAGGGTCTATGAATTGTAATTTAATTGAAATTTGGCCTATATTTAGCATATCTTTATTGTAATCGACATTACAGCCGAAGGTTGTTAGGAAATCAGAGCCGATTATACCGTCATAAGGTAAGTTGATACTTTGAATTACGTGAAATTTATGAGCTAGCGTAGGCTGATTACGAAATTTGAGATTTAACATAAAGTGTCCTACTGTTGGGGTCAGTTGATTCCCAGGATCTATTCCTTTTAGATTTACCGATTCTTTTATTAAAACTGGTTGTTTATCTATTGAGCTTTGTTTAAGCAGGCATATGGCAGAGCCGGAGTCGACGAGGAAACTTAATGGAGAATTGGATAGAGGCGTTTTTAAAACGATATATGGTAACGATCTTTTATTGGCATCAATATTTATTTCGAATACTGTGCGGATTTTTGATATTTTATCGGATTCAGTGATTTTAGGGTTAACAAGGGAATTTCCTATTTGGGGCTGGTTACCCTGGCGTGTAATTCTTCTTGTTACCGATTCAGTGGATACAGAGGATACAGCGATTCTTGGAGTAACGAGGGAATTTCCTATTTGGGGCTGGTTACCCTGTCGTGTAATTTGTCTCGTTTCAGATTCAGTGGATACAGAGGATACAGTGGTTCTTGGAGTAGCGAGGAAATTTCCTATTTGGGGCTGGTTACCCTGTCGTGTAATTTGCCTCGTTTCAGATTCAGTGGATACAGAGGATACAGTGGTTCTTGGAGTAGCGAGGAAATTTCCTATTTGGGGCTGGTTACCCTGTCGTGTAATTTGCCTCGTTTCAGATTCGGTGGATACAGAGGATACAGTGGTTATGGCGTCGTCTTTTGACGTGCGTCTCGTGCGACACCCCCTCGAGACGTGTGCTAGTTTAAATTTGTTTCAGATTCATCTACTTCATCATAGCCTCCATCATCGTCTGGAGATTCGGTCGCGAAAGTTACGTTGGTTGGTTTGGGAATCGAGTTAAAATTATTAGGTTTAGAATATGTATTTTTAGGATAGCGATTATTATTGTATTCGCGTTTCTTACAGTCTCGGATGTCGTGACCTGGAGTTTTGCAGTATCTGCAATAACTGTCCGTAGACTGATTTTGTTGTTGAGAGAATGTTGAGGAGGAAACGAGTGGTTTGCGCCAAGGTCTTGATTGGTTATCTCGGTTAATTGGTTTGGCCTTGGGCGGATGGGTCACTGGGCTCTGATTACGTTTATACATGCTTTCTTGTATACGCTCTTCTGATATGGCCATATTAACAGCTTCGTTAAGATTTTTGGGTGAGCGGCACCTGACGATATTCGAAATACGAGGAGTTAATCCCATAAGGAAATGATGGAGTGCTAAGTCTTCCATAGCTGCAGTACGACCAGGGAGTTCCTTTAATTTAGTGTTGGACAAAGAGATTTCTGTGAGGAGCTGAGATAAACAGGTTTCGATACGAAGCGCATATTGGGATACATTTTCCGCGTTTGATTGTTTGCTCTCTTGTAGTTCAGTAAGGAGATGAGAGTAGTGTTTCCTCTCACTAAATTGTGTTTTTAGGAATTCTTTTAATTGTTCCCATGAGTTAAAATCTTTTATAGCGCAAGCGGTTTCTGCTTTGCCTTCTAATTGACAAAGGATATATTTAAACAAAATAGGTTTTTGTATCTCGGTCGCGAGATCGTAAGCGTTGTTGCAATTTACGATGAACGAGTTGAGCGTTTCTCGGTTTCCGCTGTACGGTTTTATGAATTTTAAAAGAATATTAAGATCGAGTTGAGGAAAATCAATCGGAGTTAATTTTGATTTGTTTGGTTTCGAATCTGGTAACGAAACGGCGGGTGAAAGACATTTGTCGCTGACATTAGATCCTTCCACGTAGAGGTGGAGCTTTTCGTCATCTTTGACAGATTTAGGCATTTTGTTACTTTATTTATTTATAATTTATTTATGTATTAAACACAAACGACACGATAGGATGAAACAAAAAGTATTACAGGAACAATCACGATGGTTTACACTTAAAATTAGCTGGAATAAATTCAAAGTTGTTGATAGAACAATGTTATAACAGTATTAATAGTTCGTAATAGAATGACCAAGGACTTACAAAGTTAACAAGGCGATGGCGATAAGGCGAGGCTCGAGCGGAGATCGCATTCTTCGATGCGATAAGGCTGCTACAGGAAACGGCGCGACGCGACGCTGGTATAGATTCTTAGTAATCCGGCGTGTTATCAAGGCCGGGATTTGTAAGTTTGCTTCACTTGTTTCGAAGATTACGCAGCATAGAATATTCACTTAGCACGTAGGATATTAGGATTTCTTTCTAAGAGAAATAAGGATATGATTTTGGAACTTGATATCGAATACGATGCACTTTTTAGCACTTTGTGGATGAACACTTAAGGATGATGCACTTATGGTATTTCTTCACTTTTATTTTCTTGAAAATAATAGATTTAGTATAAGATCTCTCGTATATTATATTGAGTCTGCACTTCACGGTTTTTATTTTATTAAAAGCACTGGGGATTTTCGATCCCACCGCTGCCACCATTAATGTTACGCGGGCCTTTGAGAATTGGTTTTTAAAAAAGATATTTTCTTTATTAACACTTTATTATATTTAAACACTTTTTAATACATAGAAATTAGGCCAAGCGCACGAGAGAGATTACTGCAGACTAACTCGAGAGAGCTTGTGGGCTCGTATATATGGTATTCATATATACGAGTCAGCAATTAATATTTGCTTACAGTTATTGGATTCTAGAACAAAGGCAGGGTTATAACAGTGCGAGCAAACAGCCAATCGCATTCGTCCGCCGTGAGAGTACCGATAGCTATCGAGCGAGACCGACCGAAGAGAGAGAGAAGCGTCGCGGTCGTAGGCCACGCCCTATTACAAGTGCAAATTAATGAATTAATGATGCAGGCCCGTAATGTTGGATTGTATGAATTTATGGATGTTTGTTGTTCTTTCACGTAAAGACTACTGGATGGATTTTCATAAAACTTTCCTAAATTCCACGCGTACGAAGTCGCGGGCAACAGCTAGTTAGTCTATAAAACACAATTTTATATCAAGAAAGATTAGTTAACATTGCCGAATTGTGTTAACGACACTATCAAAATACATTTTTTAGTTAAGTTTAGTTTAGTTCTGGGCTTATAATTGGTACCATAATAATAATAATAAAATAATAAATACTTATAGACATTTCACACAACGTCCTCTGGTCCCAAGCTAAGCTTATATGCTTGTGTTATGGGTACCAGAATACGGATAGAATACATATACTACTTTTCTTTTGTAAATACATACTTATTATACATAGTAAACACCCAGACGCAGTACAAACATTTGTATGACAATTAAAAACATCACACAAATGATGGTCCTGACCGGGAATCGAACCCAAGAAGTGAAGTGTGAAGTTCTTTAGCTATTACCGTTCATGAGACAGGCTGTAGCCTCGTAGTGGAGACTCGGTAATAAAGAATTAGCTTATTGCAATTAAGGGCCTACATCAATATTATCGTCGACATGTACATAATATTAACACAGCTAGTAGGTATAGAAAATGAAGAATTAGGGATATTTTATTTGTTTACTCAAAATCTACTAAATATATTTTAATTCTGATTTACGTGTTTCTATAAATAATAGTTACTTATGTTTTTAAAGTTATTTCATTAGTTAATACGCGATAATAGACCGACAAATGAAAAAAATAAAAAATGAGAGAGGTTGTTTCGCTAAGATTTTCTATCGAGAAAACTTTTTTAATCGCGTTTCTGAGTTTATGCGATCCTAGATCATATATTGAAAAAACATATACTTAAAAATTAGAGCTCTAGCCATTCAATCTAAAGAAACAATGAAAACTTCGTACGTAGAAAAATGCACGAACCTATTTTGGTACCCTCTTAATAAACATGTCACTACTCAATTTTCTCCTACAAGTGGTGTAAGAACCAGAGGGATACTTGTAAGCAAATAACATTCAAACACATTGTCATCGATGACGTCATCACACAATATTTGGCAATCTACCGATACCGCGTGCCATGCGTCACTTTCTATGCAAATAACAATGTAAATTAAACTTATTTGTATTGTGGTTACGTCTCAATATACATTGTACGATTTACAAGTTTTTTTTTACTAATTAGTGATGATTTGAACCTTGTTCCTTATTCAAAAAGTTTGTTAAAAAAAGTTAATAATGGTACCGATTCCACGTGGACGACTAAAGTTAACTAAAAAATTAAAATTGTTAAGTGTTATATACAATTTGGCAATGGTGCCGATTCGGAGCGCACAACTAAACTTAACTTAACTAAAAAATTAAAAGTGATAGCGTCATTATCACAATTCGGCAATATTTACTGAAGTTTCTTATTATTAAAACTGTGTATTATAGACTAACGATTTTAATTAATATATACGTGTACATCGAAATAGCAGGTAATAGCTATATTGACACTACCAATTTTCATTTTTTAGTTAAGTTAAGTTTAGTTGTGTACGTAGAATTGGTACCAAATATTAACTGAACTTTCTAATTATAAAAGCTGTGTATTATTGACTAAAGTATTTAATTAATAAAAATGAGTACAACAAAATCTTTACATAATATAAAACAATGTCGTTATTTTTGTATGTATGTCCCTATGTGAGCTTATATCTTCAAAACTACGCAATGGATTTTGATGCGTTTTTCTTTGATAGATAGAGGATAGCTTTTTTGTATAATTTGTTTTGATTTCGTGTATGTTGAGGAAGAGTGGGCTATAAACGCGGCATATAAACGCAGGATTAGCTAGTAGCAAATAATAGATATTTTGACACTGGTGTCTATTCTATGTGCAGAACTAAACTTAACTTAACTAAAAAATGAAAACAACTATTACTGTATTTTAAATATTTGGCTATTTTGTTGTACACATTTATATTAATTAAAATCGTTAGTCTTTATTAAACAGTTTTTATACTAAGCAAGTTCAGTTTACATTTCCGAATTATGTTATTGACACTATCAATTTTCATTTTTTAGTTAAGTTAAGTTTAGTTGTGCACATAGAATTGGTACCACTATCAATTTTTATTTTTTAGATAAGTTTAGTTGTATATAGAATCATGGGCGTGCGCTCTATACAAGCAGAAATAGAATTTGTATGTATTTAGCATATAGAATGGGTACGTTATTAACTTTGTCTTAGCTAGTCCGTATGGTGACAGATTAACAATACAAGAATCGCCATCCCTTTTCTTTCCCAAGGTGCTGTAAAAGCCAGCTAAATAATTTTATACACAGATAAAATCTCATGTAAGAGGTGAAAACTCAAAAATAAACTCGATTATGGAGGAGTTTGATTTTGGAATACTAGATAGATACTTAAAATGTAAATAGCAGCCATGTTTGTTTTTATAGTATGATTACATTTTATTTGTTGACAAAATAATTGTACAACTAATAGTTGTAATTGTAATCGATTGTTGACTATTTTTATCGATTTCTGAGGTCAAATACTGACTTGATTCGACTTTACACGAGAGCAAGCAATATTTTGTCTTAGTGTTTAACGATTTTGTTAAAAAAACGTGTACCTATGTAACTACTCGTGTGTGTGTGTGTGTGTGTAACTACGTGTCTATTTAGACCGAGCTGGCGCTCTATAGTCTATAGTCTCTCCTACCCCCATGGGAAACGGTGTGATTTTATCATAATGATGTCACTACACTTGTTTGGCTGTTGGTTTAGTAAAAAATTGGTCAAGTGCGAGTCGGACTCGCGCACGAAAGGTTCCGTACCATTATCTATGCAACATAAGGCAACGTTATTAGTATCGAGCAAGAAACGGTAAAAAATCATGTTTGTTGTATGGGATATATTATTATATGTACATATATTAAGTGTACTTAAATATTTATTTTATTTTATTTTTAGTATTTGTTGTTATAGCGGCAATAGAAATACATCATCTGTGAAAATTTCAACTGTCTAGCTATCACCGTTCTTGAGATACAGCCTGGTGACAGACGGACGGACGGACGGACGAACAGCGAAGTCTCAGTAATAGGGTCCCGTTTTTACCCTTTGGGTACGGAACCCTAAAAAACCACAGATTAATCTGTGACTAAAACTTTGGCAATGATTTGTTCTGCAGTTCTTAAGGTTCTTCGATTTGATTCTCAATTTGGACAAATATTTGTGTGAGGAATAAACAAAAAAAAATTTTTGGGTAACATAATTTACTTTCACTCTCTCTCTCTGTCTAGCCCATTAACGTCCCACTGTTGGGCAAGGGCCTCCTGACCTCCTCCACTTTGGTGGGGATTATGGTCTAATAATGTGCCGCGTTGACCAGACGTGTTGGCATGAGTCTCAGCATAGAGTTTACTTTCGTGTTTTACTCTTTCACAGATGATATACCTATCTGTGTACAATATTCCTAATCTTGCTTTTACAGCACCCTAGGAAGGGAAAGGGGTGGTGACACTTTATTCTCAATCGGATCGGAATCACCATACGGACAATGGTACCAATTCAACGTGCACAACTAAACTTAACTCAAAAATAAAAACAACTACTTATAGTGTATTTTGATTTATTGGCTATTTTATTGCGCACATTTTTATTAATTTAAATAGTAAGTCTATATTACACAGAGTTCCTAATAAAATTGGTCAAGTGTGAGTCGGACTCGCGCACGAAGGGTTCCGTACCATTATCTATGCAACATAAGGCAACGTTATTAGTATCGAGCAAGAAACGGTAAAAAAAATCATGTTTGTTGTATGGGATATATATATTAAGTGTACTTAAATATTTATTTTATTTTATTTTTAGTATTTGTTGTTATAGCGGCAATAGAAATACATCATCTGTCAAAATTTCAACTGTCTAGCTATCACCGTTCTTGAGATACAGTCTGGTGACAGACGGACGGACGAACAGACGGAGAGCGAAGTCTCAGTAATAGGGTCCCGTTTTTACCCTTTGGGTACGGAACCCTAAAAACGTTCAGCTAACATTGCCGAATTGTTTTTCACGTAGAATCGGTACCATTATCATAATTTACTTATTCTAGATAAACTACTAGGCACACATTTTTGAATAAACCAACTGAATAAATAAAGATTTAAGTAAATACTTATCAAATATGTACCTACACATAAAGTGTGTATTAGGTTTAAAATTCTAACGAATAAAATGTCTATCGCATGTCTATATGTTGATTTTTCATAAAGATAACGAGATTAGATACGGTATAAATATACAGTACACTCCATAAATTATTTTTCGCGGCACAAAATTGTTACATGTAATTGTCGCCCATTTTGAATTTTGGCAAAAAAAAATAATTCCAGCGGATTGCCAGGTATCTGAAAAAATTACCCAAAAATCTACTTGTTTTTATTATACTACCCACATTCGCACAAAATATTAAAAACTCATTGCTAATAAAATAGAATTATGTTTTACAATGCAGTTTCAATTAAATTGTAACAAAAGTTAGTAAAAAAGATGTTATAGTTGTAAAAATTTCTAAAATTCTTAATTTAAAAATCAAGAGAAACTTTCTCTTAGATTAAAAAGTTGTTTACAATGACAATTAATGTTCTTACAAACTAATATTCAAATTACAAACAGTTCATACTTTTTAATTTATAATGGCCAGAGTACTCACATATCTGTGTCGGCTGGCGGGATGACGTCATTTGCATCCAAATATACACCCTCTCCTTGATGATGCCACGCACCATTGCTTTTAACACAAAAGTATACTTTTCTGCCATCATTATCAACTTGAACATTAACGTTCTCAAATAACTTACTCACAAAAACTTCATCACATTTTTGTTCCGAAGCCGGCTCATATGTTACCGACCACTCATCAACATTTGCCGCGTTCACATTTATATTATACACACAACTGTTTATATCACAATTTATAGTGTTTTGCTTCACGGAAAATATCCATGGCGGTGTTCCGGCGCATGTTTTTATAATTAAAAATAACAATAAAAATAATTCACTAGTCCGTAATCGCACAAGAGCCATGTCAACTTGATGAGTGAACGCGGCGAACTGAAGTTAACAAAAGTTAACTAAACACGAATCAACCGTGCGCGTTCGCGCGTCGAGTAGGGATGGGACGCGTCGTTGCGTTCACTTTTATATCTAATTCGAATGAATGAAGGTCATTCCTCGATAAGAAGAGTATTAGATAAAAATTATCTTTATATTGTTTAGTAACTTACAGCTTAATTTTATAAGTTTTGCCGTTTGATCGTTCAGATTATTAATACAATCAATCATCATTGAAAATGTTCTTATCTTATTAGAATTTGCTATAGTTTGATTAAATTCATTGATAAGTAAAACGTAACATACTTATTTATAAATTGAATCATGCTATTATACTAAATATAGATATGGCAATGTGGTGATGGATTAAGAAAACACGCGTCACGACTGCATTCTCTTCAAAGGTTACGGGAAAACTTAAAACTTATCCTTATGCTGACACGCCCAACCAACCAAATCCATTCCTGTTTAAGTTAAATACCAGCAAGAGTAACAAACGCTACAGGCTCCTTGACCGTCCGAGAACAATCAAAGAGGCTTATACTAATGTCTATTTCGTCTGTCAACCGACGATAACATTTCCTCACTGAAAATCATTATACAATAAAATTACCAAAACAAACCTACGTAGCTCAGATTCTATACAAAACAGAATGAACATGAATTTATGAACAAGACTTCAGCTTTGTAGCTCATGTTGGACACCATCCTTTTATTCATTTGCATGCAGGATATTCATATTTATTTAGTCTAGCATGCTTAGGTTTATTCATATCTCACAGATGTTATATTAATCTCTTACTTTGGCAGCAATATTTATTGTGAGCGCATGTAAGTGCACATATTTACTTTTCTTAAAATTTTACATACTGCTCATATATTCATAGTTGATTTTTACTAAAAAGAAAATTTTTATTTGATATAATAATATGTACAACTTGATTGTCAAAATTTACGAGTACCGTATTTAAATAGTGAGATAATTACATTTTATAATCCGCAGTGCGAAAAAAAAATGCCTCTATTCATACAAAACGTACTTAAGTTTCCCGTTTCCGAGTTTATAACAAAATTTTCTTTTTGATGGATAAAATCGATACGGGCAATAATCAACTCACATTACACGAATCTTTGACAAATTAGAGGTCAACTGTTAACGTCCTATCAAACGTCATATTTCCCATAATTAGGGGTAGAATTTTCCTTGTTGGAAACACCCAGGCGGATATTACAATACTTCTTTTTTAAATTAAAGAAATCAATGTTCTAAATTCAAACAAAAAAATTCTAAAATATATCTTTGATTATTTATCCATCTTTTATTTTTTTACCATGATTTTCATATGTATACGTGTTTCTTTATTAAATACGTAAGTATACACATTGTATTGTAGTGTGTGCAATGACAATTTTTTTGTCATTTTGCTTGCAAGTTTCTCAGACTTAATCATCAGAGAAGTACTAATTTTAAAATATATTGGTACCGATTCTAGGTGCACAACTAAACAACTCAAAAATGACAATTCTAATTTTTAGTTGTTTAGTTGTGCATGTAGAATTGGTACCATTAGCGATTTCTAGTTATGAGAGGAGACCATTAAATTATTTAACTTCTTCATTCTGTTTACGTTGCCGTTAGCCATCGTTGGGCAAAATTTTCTTAATTCAGAAACTAAAACACACACTTGAAAATCCTGAATATTTTTTATTATTATTGCATTGTCGTTGGTCCATAACAAGTGTGCAAAATTTCAGATCCATCGGACTATATATAGGTATCTGTATTTGTGTAAGTTTATTCATTTAGTCTATGTATGTATTTTATTGACCTTGTTTTATTGGTACTTTCTTGTTGTACACCTATCTATCCTTTAATATACCATTTCTCCATACACTCAAAGGTTTGCTGGTAGAAAACTCAATATGAGTTAAGCTGGCCTTTGTGCACGTTTGTAACAATATTGTTTATGTTGCCTTACTTGTGTACAATAAAGAATAAATGAAAATGACTACTGAAAGCGGGTAAAAATAACTTTTAAACATTCCGTTATTTTGAATAACACATGGATAGATACGCAACGTACCGACCTGATGAAAGCAGTATTACTTAAAACAAAAAAAAAATTCTTCCGAAGTGGACGCTAGAAGGATTTTTGGTCTACTAAGTGTGTACATAAGGTTAAGTATTGAGTTTTCCTTCTCTCAAAGAAGATTCAAGGAGTATCCACTCATGATAAGACTTAGCTGTCTCTTACAGCAACTTGTTGGAGGAAATGAGGTGGTGACGTTTATATTCTTAACCCCTCAAATAATTACTTCACCTTAAATTTACCAGATAAAGAATTACGATAAGTAGGTACTATATTATGTAAGTACAATCTATACTAATTATAAAGCGGCAGAGTTTGTTTGTTTGTTTAAACGCGCTAATCTAAGGAACCATTGGTCCGATTTAAAAAATTCTTTCAGTGTTAGATAGGGCATTTACCGAGGAAGGCTTTAGGCTATATAACATTACGCTACGCCGAATAGAAGCGAACCAGTAGTGAAAAATGTTGCAAAAACAAAAAAAAATCTAAATTCCAAGCGGACGCAGTCGCGGGCAACAGCTAGTAGACCATAAAGTACTATGTAACCAGGCTAAAGTTACCTAGATACGTCAAGATTAATTAAGTGTATTCACTATCTGCTATATCTGTGTACTACACATTCTATTTAACTATTTTTTGGACTCTCTTATTTTTTTTAGTATAAAATATCCATATTCTGTTACCCATAACACAAGTTTTAAGCTTAGAATGTGACCTGAAGATGTTGTGCGAAATATCCATGAATATTTTATAATTAATAAATATTATTTAATAAACTAAATTATAGTGGAAAAATGATCACCATGAGCGGGACTTGAACCCACGACCTCGGAATACCGTGTGCCAGTCCCATGATTTGGTTTTCCCAGATTAGGTTATCATGGATAACCAAATCTTCCACTACAAGGGTTCAAGTCCCGCTCATATTTTCCACTATAATTTAGTTTATTATGTAAAAGTCAATTATAAAAAAAATATATATTAATGTAAAATGTAAATATTAAGTAACTAACTAGGTATATAATTATTATATTATCTAAGTATATTATCGATATAAAAATACAATCAGTGCGTAAGTAGCTTATTCTCAATCAGTAAATATATGTATATCTATCAATAACTACTGTATCTATTTGATAAAAACCGTCTAAAGATAACCATGTATGACAAATTTACAAGTAAATAGCTATTGAGGAATTGAATAATACAAAAACTCACTAGCTATAGGTGCGCCTGCAATTTGGTATAAGCCACACAAATTGGTAATGCGCCTGGCGGCCATGTTGGTGACGTCATAGTGACGTATAGATGAGAATATTACATTTTATTAGCTGTACTTTTTCTTTGCTGATGACGTCACAAGGGCGTTAATTTGACAAGGTTCCAGCGCATTACCAATTTGCGTGGCTTATACGCAAGGAATTTAGTTCAAAAACTAAACAACACGCTAGAATATATTTACTTCTATACAGGGGCGTAGCTACCGCCGTATCAGCCGTATCAATTATACGGGGCCCCCGACGTGCGTAAGCAAAGAAAAGTAATTTCTTTTTTTCATAGTGTTCAAGTAAGAGCTACCTATCTACAAAATTAAAGCAATTCCAAAAAATAGTAGTCAACATCCCTACTATGATGAATAAATATTTTTTATCAATTTTATTGTACACATTTTTTTTTCTTTTTGTGAGAATTTTTTACTCTTCATAAGGGCCCCCAAATAAATTTTTATATGGGACCCCACCAAGGCACGCTACGCCACTGCTTCTATACTAATAATAACTGACCCGGCAAACTTTGTTTTGCAATACTAAAAAAAAAGGTTTGAAAAATAGATGTTGGCCGATTCTCAGACCTACTGAATATGTATGTAAAATTTCATAAAAATCGGTCAAGCCGTTTCGGAGGAGTACGGTAACTAACACTGTGACACGTGAATTTTATATATAAGACTAGCTGACCCGGCAAACGTTGATTTGCCTTATTAAAAAAAAAATTTTGATAAATAGATGTTGGCAGATTCTCAGACCTACTGAATATGCATGTAAAATTTCATAAAAATCGGTCAAGCCGTTTCGGAGGAGTACGGTAACTAACACTGTGACACGTGAATTTTATATATAAGACTAGCTGTCCCGGAAAACGTTGTTTTGCCATACGAAAAAAAAGGTTTGAAAAATAGATGTTGGCCGATTCTCAGACCTACTGAATACGCATGTAAAATTTCATAAAAATCGGTCTAGCCGGTTCGAAGGAGTACGGTAACTAACACTGTGACACGTGAATTTTATATATAAGACAACATTATAAAGCTGGTGTTTATTTGTTTTTACGTAACGCGCTAATCTCAGGAACCACTGATCCGATTTTAAAAATTCCCTCAGTGTTAGATAGTATATTTATCGAGGAAGGCTATAGGCGTTAATAATAGTATAGTGTCATTGTCACACCCCTGATACAACTATGTACAATATTATTGAAAAAGAAATTAAAAAAAATCCATGGAGTTTCTTGTATGTTCTTCTCCATAGGATTCGCGTTTGGAACAGACACCTAGTTTCTGACGTTTCAAAAGAGCTTGTAAAACATGCCAACTTTAATGACTGACGAATAAACAACGCGCTGCAACTAATAGATGCAAACAATCAGTGAAAAGTATTGCAAAAATGAGTAACATTTTATAATTTATAATAACACGTGGACCGACCTAACCACCCTTAACTATAACGTAATATATGGAAGAACCTCTAAAAGACTGAGAATGTGATAATTCCGGTGAAGGCTCTATGAGTAATAAAAGATCTAACTAAACTATGAAACATAAACAGTATAAATAACTACACAATCAACGTAACAACACAATAATGAGTCATATTAACTGTTTGTATAATGTTACGATTAAAAGCTGTGTCATTCCCGATGATACCACTATTTTTACCCGACTACTGTTAAAGAAGGAATATGTTTTTTCAGCGTATCTTGTATGTATGTATGTACATTAACCTCGTACCTTTTAAACTGATGGATTTCTACTACGACTCTACGCGAGCTTAAGTCTTTGGAACTAGGCAAATGATTTTAACGCAGTATTTTTTAATAGATATATGGTGAGAGAGGAGGGTTTTTATGTATAATTTGTATATAGTTACTCCGCCGTCACCTAGTATGCTCATGAGGTGAGGCTAAGGGGAAACCCAGCGGGAGCGTGAACGTTCTAGGGACACGTTGCCTCCCCGTAAGGCCACGGCTCGGGGCCACCGGCGGCGGGTAAATGCTCCCCGTTTTCCAATGGTAGAGCATAATGCGACTCAGTGTCGCACAATGCCACACAATGCTGACGCTTAATTGAAACGTGAATTAGTTTTAAAATGCGCCAGCAGAGTGCGCTAAGTTCAGTGTTGAAAAAAAAAATCTAAAATAAACATTTTATTCACATTATATGTGTGGTATATAAAAAAGTCATTGTTTATACCAGTTTATACCTTCATCCATACTTTAATTTATTTATTTTTTAACACAGCTTGAATTAACTTTGAATATTTCCAGAAAACTCCGACGAAAAGAACCCCTTAAATTTTTTTTAACAATAAATAATATTACTAACGATAATATATAAATTGTAGCGACACCTAGTGACCAATAGCCTGTCACTACATAGTACAGCACAATAACGATAGATGGCGTTAAATGTCAAAAATGTGGCGTCACAATGAATCCTACATTGCGAAAGCATGATTTGCATACGAGTTAAGATAGCTACAACATCTGAACATACAACAGGGGGGCGAAAGCCCTGGCCAGTGCTGAACACCTAGCCTGGTCGGAGAATTCTCCATTTTGTGGTTAGAGGAGCCCGATCACCCATGCTTCTCTAAAGTGGTGACCCCGACGTGATCCACATCCTTTCCTCATCACTCACAACACTCAGCCAGCCAGCTCGCACTTCAGTTCCGACTCACTGGAACTCGCACTTCCGTTCCGACTCACTGGGATCCACACTTCAGTTCCGACTCACTGGAACTACACAATTCCGACTCACTGGAATTCGCACTACTGATCCTGGCAAGAGCGCAACTACAATCGACCTCCGGTCTTGGAGGGGAGTGATGTAGCGACACCTAGTGACCAATAGCCTGTCACTACATAGTACAGCACAATAACGATAGATGGCGTTAAATGTCAAAAATGTGACGTCACAATGAATCCTACATTGCGAAAGCATGATTTGCATACGAGTTAAGATAGCTACAACATCTGAACATACAACAGGGGGGCGAAAGCCCTGGCCAGTGCTGAAGACCTAGCCTGGTCGGAGAATTCTCCATTTTGTGGTTAGAGGAGCCCGATCACCCATGCTTCTCTAAAGTGGTGACCCCGACGTGATCCACATCCTTTCCTCATCACTCACAACACTCAGCCAGCCGGCTCGCACTTCAGTTCCGACTCATTGGAACTCGCACTTCCGTTCCGACTCACTGGGATCCACACTTCAGTTCCGACTCACTAGTCACTGGAACTACACAATTCCGACTCACTGGAATTCGCACTACTGATCCTGGCAAGAGCGCAACTACAATCGACCTCCGGTCTTGGAGGGGAGTGATGTAGCGACACCTAGTGACCAATAGCCTGTCACTACATAGTACAGCACAATAACGATAGATGGCGTTAAATGTCAAAAATGTGACGTCACAATGAATTCTACATTGCGAAAGCATGATTTGCCTACGAGTTAAGATAGCTACAACATCTGAACATACAACAGGGGGGCGAAAGCCCTGGCCAGTGCTGAACACCTAGCCTGGTCGGAGAATTCTCCATTTTGTGGTTAGAGGAGACCGATCACCCATGCTTCTCTAAAAAATAAAATTTCAATCAATGCCAATTTAAAGAAAAAATACTTGTTAATTTTCTGTCGCTGAAGTTGGTATGGATTGCACGCATCACTTTTGAGAGTGCTCGATTGTGCGATGCGATGCTGTAATTGGAACACTCAACGTTGAGCATTGTGCCATTGTGCTATTGTGCGCTGATTGGAAAACGGGGGCTGACGCCCTGATCAAGAGAGGGGCCCAAGCTCTTTGGGCCCAAGCGCGGCGGGTTGCTGCTGTTGCCACGTCAAATGTGTCGGATGGCCTCTCCTCAAATGTTCCGGGGAGAGGTTACGCGCACGCGATCGGGCCTAATGTTCCCCCTACTGGGCTGAGCCGACGTTATGATGCCACCCCTTGCCAAGTCATGATCAGGCTTGCGGCACATACTATGCCCGGTTAGAGCGAAAAGAAAAAAAAATACATAGTAGTTACTGAACTTAAATAGTTACAAAACCTTATTAGTTTAACATAATAGTTTATATATCTCTTGACCACTTATCTATTAGTAATACACAACGTACAATTGTTTGTTTTTACAATAAAATAAGAATAAATGTCATATAATTATTCTGGGTTCGTGCTCAATCGTTGATATGTTGGCTATGTATTTTAAAGGACCTACCAAGACTCAGCTCGTCTATCACTAGACACAGTTAAAATTTCCACAGATAATGTTGTCAAACAACAAATATTTATAGCCAGAATACAATAGATATTAAATACGGCCTAATTTAATATTGTCTTTTATTTTGTAAATACATACTTACAATACATAGTAAACACACAGACGTAGCACAAATATTATAAATATCACACAAGTTGTCCTGAGCGAGAATCGAAACCGCGGCCTCGTGAACGTCAGTCCGTAATATAAACCACTAGAACACGACGCCCGATATTTTTTTACAAAATCAATATTCATTTTGAAAAAATGATCGTAGAAAACAAATATTCTATTAGATAATAAAGCTGTTGCCCGCGACTTCGTACACGTAGAATTTAGAAAATGTTCCCCGTTTTTGTAACATTTTTCACTACTGCTGAGAAGCAGTACTGAAAAATAAAGGAAGGCTGTAGGCTATATTCACAGAATAAGACTATATTGCCTGATGTTATATAGCCCATAGCCTTAGTCGCTTAATGGACTATCCAACACTGAAAGAATTTTTCAAATTGGACCAGAGGTTCCTGACATTAGCGCGTTTAAACAAACAAACAAACTCTTCAGCTTTATAATATTAGTATAGATATTGTTAGGCACATATAAATAGTTAATGGTACCAATTCTATGCGCAAAACTAAACTTAAATAAAAAATAAAAATTGATAGTTTCAATATATTATCTCTCTCTCTCTCTCTCTAGCCCATTAATGTCCCACTGTTGGGCACGGGCCTCCTCCGCCTTAGGAGGGATTATTGTCTACCTACTGTGCCGCGCTGATCAGCTGTGTTGTTACAAGGATTTTTTTCACGTTTTCCGTCTCTCACAGAGGGTGTAATCTGTGTACAGTATTCCTTAGTCGACTTTTACAGCACCCTGGGAAGGAAAAGGGGTGGTGACACTTGCAGTTAACATTAACGAATTGTGTTATTTGACACTAATATTATTATTCATTTTTTAGTTAAGTTTAGTAATCTGTACCAATATAAATAGATCTATCTGAGAAAGTGAAATCTAGTAAGACTACTTGTTACGTCCTAATAATATTTTTACTCGTTATCTACAATACTAAATTTTAATTGTTTTTTAATAAATAAATATAAATATTTACGGACATTTCACACAACGTCCTTTGGTCCCAAGCTAAGCTTATATGCTTGTGTTATGTGTACCAAAATACGAATAGAATACATATACTACTTTTCTTTTGTAAATACATACTTTAATACATAGAAACACCTAGACGCATTACAAACATTTGTATGACAATTAGAAAAATCACACAAATGATTGTCCCGAGCGAGAATCGAACCCGCAACCTCTTGATCGGCAGTCCGGAGGCTCGTCATATGGCAGTAACGTGAATGTGCTGCTGGTCTGTCTGAACGAGCGACAACTGTATATGAGCATTAAACTAGCCCTTCAGACAAGGGACAGTCAGCAGCACTGAATTACTATAAAAGCTCTATGAGGCTGGCATGGGCACCAGGGGTACTCCAAGCTTCAAAAAAATAAAGAAAAATAATTGTTTTTTTGTTGCCATAACATTAATTAGGAAATAAAGTTGATTTTGTACATTTGCGGTTGATTTTTCTTAAAAAATTTACATATTAATATGCAAGTGCATTGTCGCTCACTTATTTTGTACTGACGCCAAATTGTAATCCTACTACTATTTTCCATAACGACGAAGTCGGAGACTAAATTCAAATATTTATTGCATACTAAGTGTGTTACATGGTGGTACAATATAATATATAAAGTGTTTTAGACTTAGGCCTTTTACAGGCATAGCGATGTTAGTAGGTATATAATTATGTTAGTAGTTTGTTAGTAAGACTAATAATTATGTTAGTAGTTTCTTAGTAAGACTAATAATTATGTTAGTAGTTTGTTAGTAAGACTAATAATTATGTTAGTAGTTTGTTAGTAAGACTAATAATTATGTTAGTAGTTTGTTAGTAAGACTAATAATTATGTTAGTAGTTTGTTAATAAGACTAATAATTATGTTAGTAGTTTGTCACTAAGATCTATACTAATACTAGCTGACCCGGCAAACGCTGTTTTGCCATATGATTGTTAGGGGTGGACCACCCTTAACATTTAGGGGGATGAACAATAGATGTTGGCCGATTCTCAGACCTACTGAATACGCATGTAAAATTTCATAAAAATTGGTCAAGCCGTTTCGGAGGAGTACGGCAACTAACACTGTGACACGTGAATTTTATATATGTATAAGATAAGATAAGATTATAAAGCCGAGAAGTTTAATTGTTTGAACGCAATAATCTCAGGAACCACTGACTGGTCTGACTTGAAAAATTCTTTCAGTTTTAGAAACAGCAGTACATTTATCGAGGAAGGATATATAATATCACGCTGCGACTAATAGGAGTAAAGCATCCGTGAAAAATGTAAAAACAAGGAAAATTTTCTAAATTCCAGGAAGTCACGGGTAACAGCTAGTCAGTATTTTATAGATTAAATCAAATTGACAGTAAACAAATAATCTTATCTATTTATGATTTATAGAATTATATCTTTGAAATTGTTCTTGGAGTGGTGACGGAATCAAAATAAACGGTTTGCGTCAATACATTGTTGTGTAATTGATATATGAACGCATGGTCCGATGTGCACCGGTAGCACAGATCACTACCAATAGATTTCGCACGCAAAACGGTCAACGGACGCCGAACCACAGATCATATAATCATTCATCAATGGCTGAACATACTTAAGTACTTTACAGAGATATACCCACGGGATATACCAGATAATGTATTTACGTTCTATCTTGAAGACACGTAACTTTAGCCTGGCTAAACTAAATCGTAGAAGAGCAGTAAGTCAGTGGTGTACCGAGATATCGCACGTGAGTACTAACGTAATTGCATTGATCGTTATAAGCCACACAAATTGGTAATGCGCCTGGCGGCCATGTTGGTGACGTCAAAGTGACGTATAGATGAGAATATTACATTTTGATAACTGTACTTTTCCTTTGCTGATGACGTCACAAGGGCGTTAATTTGACAAGGTTCCAGCGCATTACCAATTTGCGTGGCTTATACACAATCGCTTCACACACTCTGAAGGATACGACATTGTACGTATACTATGAGTATAAACATTGCTCTCGTACCTTTTCTAGCAAGCGTCATTTTTGGCTATGCCCACTATTAATAGATTAATGCTCTGAGCACGATATTTTATCCTTTCTATCTCTGTTAGCTACCACAATCGAGATTTTGGAATAGAAAATTATTGGGCGTCTCGTCATAATAAAGCTACTCACGGAAAATCAGCTTGATAGTAATCAAGTGAAAAAAATGTACTACGGATCCCGTACTACTATATAAGATCACGCTGTGACTAATAGAAGCGAAGCATTAGTGAAAAATGTTGCAAAAACTGTGTAAAATTTTCTAAGATCTTAGAAGTCGCGTGGAACAGCTAGTAAAACACATAAAACAATTAAAAACCACATTTATATAATTACAATTACAAACAATTATGGAATATTCGCGAGATAATCTTTAACATGCGCTGGTTCCAATCTCCGGAACCCATTAGCATCACATATCCCCACTTCTATGTTGTCTGCTGTCATCTGACCTTCGAAGCCTTCTTTTAATGTCAAGATAGCTGTATGGACTGCATCATCTAACTCTAATTCCTCGGTATACCTGGAAAAAATTAAAATAATTGGTCAAGTGCGAGTCGGACTCGCGCACGAAGGGTTCCGTACCATTATCTATGCAACATAAGGCAACGTTATTAGTATCGAGCAAGAAACGGTAAAAAAATCATGTTTGTTGTATGGGAGCCCCCCTTAAATATTTATTTTATTTTATTTTTAGTATTTGTTGTTATAGAGGCAATAGAAATACATCATCTGTGAAAATTTCAACTGTCTAGCTATCACCGTTCTTGAGATACTGGGTACGGAACCCTAAAAATCATGTTTGTTGTATGGGAGCCCCCCTTAAATATTTATTTTATTTTATTTTTAGTATTTGTTGTTATAGCGGCAATAGAAATACATCATCTGTGAAAATTTCAACTCTCTAGCTATCACCGTTCTTGAGATACAGCCTGGTGACAGACGGACGGACGGACGGACAGCGAAGTCTCAGTAATAGGGTCCCGTTTTTACCCTTTGGGTACGGAACCCTAAAAACAGCTAATTACGAGTTGGATTGCACATGAAGGGCTCCGTACCTACTAGTTAGCACTATTCCACGTTAGATGGCGCTGTTCATAAATTATCCGCTATTCGCCGCAACGCTAAGTGCATGGCGCTATTAGTACTAACTTTATAATCACAAAAAGAAATGAACTGATGAATTGCAAGATTGTTCCCTATATCAGCACTATACAGGCTTGGTTCATGATAAATTTCAATTGACTAGGGCAACGGGAAATGGTTTTAGGTTTTGATTTCCTAGCGTAAATCGAAAAGGTTAAAAAATGGTCGTATTTTGAACATGTTTTACAAAACCGAGAAGGTTGATCCAATTTTTTGCAGTAAGGAACCGCATAGATCTACATATATTATGGTATGAGTTTTAAATTGCTGCTTACAAGCAGCTGTTACCAGCGACTACGAACGCTTGTAATTTTAAATGAACCTTAAAGCCAGTTTTCAAGAAGGATATAAATATTATCCTATACAATATACATCATATAGCCTACACTTTAAGTTAGATCTCTACCAAGATATCACTGAAAACGGTACACAATTCCATGCAGTAGTTTTTTTTTTTTTTTTTTTATAGCTTGGGTAGGCAAATGACCACACTCCACCTGATGTTAAGCGAAAGTGTAATCCAGACATGAGGACGGCTAGTACGTTGTCAGAGCACTAGCCGCCCCCACCTTGCCGGCCCACAAGATGCCTTTTCACGCCTCGCTTGAAAGACCCCATATTGTAGGAGTAGGGAAAAACGTGTGCAGGGAGCGAGTTCCATTTCTTCGAGCTGTTGCAAAGAAAGGAGTTACCAAACTTTTTTGTGCGAGATGGTATGGTGTCCACAGTATAGCGGTGGCATCTCAGACCTGCGCGTGTGGTGCGATTTAGAAAAGGAGAGGGAGGAATAAGGGAGAATAACTCTTCAGAACATTCTCCGTGGTATATTCTATAGAAAGCGCTAAGTGCCGCAATATCTCTGCGCATTTGTAGAGTTTCTAATTTGTTGGAAACATCAGCATCAGCGATAATGCGGACTGCACGTCGCTGCAGCCTATCCAGGGCATCTAAAAGGTACTGGGCGGATCCATCCCAGAGGTGCGAGCAGTATTCAACGCATGGCCGGATCTGTGTTTTATACAAAAGGCATAATTGTTGAGGCGTGAAAAACCGCCGCACTCTGTTCAGGATACCGAGTTTCCGCGATGCAGTCTTGATCACAGTCTCGATGTGAGCCCTGGGATTAAGGTCACAACGAACCTCTATACCGAGCATGGTGATGCTGTTCTGAAGAGCTAGGGAAGTATTATGAAGGGAGGGAAGAGGGAGGAAGGGCGATTTTTTTGTTGAGAACGCGCACACCTGGGTTTTCTTGGCGTTGAACTTAACCAGATTGGCAGTACCCCATTTAGCAACGAGATCCAAGACCTGGTTGAGTTCAGCAACAAGACTCCTGCGTTTCTCCACGGTGTCCACGAGTCCGTCAGTAGCGTGCCCCAGGTACCCAGCGTGCACCGTACTGTCATCCGCATAACAATGAATGCCTCCTAGTGGAAGCATATCATTGACATGCAGAAGAAAAAGTGTTGGCGACAACACAGAACCCTGAGGCACGCCAGCGTTCACTATGTGAGATTGTGAAGTGCAGCCATCTGATAGTACGCGGATTTTCCTCCTATGCAGGAAGCTGGCAATCCACGTGCGAAACTGGACTGGTAGACCGTATGCCGAAAGCTTAGAGAGAAGGCCTTTGTGCCAAACCCTGTCAAAGGCCTTGGCGATGTCGAGGCTAATAGCTAACGACTCGCCCCGCTTGTCGATCACCTCACCCCAGAGGTGCGTTACGTACGCTAGAAGATCACCGGTGGATCGCTTCGGGCGAAACCCGTACTGGCGGTCGTTTATAAGGCTGTGATCTTCTAGGTAACGGATCAGTTGGTTGTTAAGGATCCGTTCCATAACTTTGCAGAGCACTGAGGTGATGGCAATCGGCCTGTAATTTACAGGATCCGAGCGGTCTCCTCTCTTTGGAATGGGCTGGACTATAGCCTCTCGCCAAGCCTCCGGCACACAGCCCGTGTCAAAAGACAATTGGTATAGTTTTAGCGTGATACGCGTACAAACATACAGACAGACAGACAAAAATTCTTTAACCCATTTTTCTAAAACTTCAAAGTCTTTTTTAGATTTTTATTATTATGTATATAAGTAGATAATATATTACATACCTTTTTTCCAAGAAAGTCTTGCCATTATTAAAATTCTTGCCCATAGCAGTCGCCTTCCACGCGAAATATGCACCGGATGGATCACATTGGAACAGATACGGTCTGTCACTGTCCCAACCACAAATCAGTAGAGACACACCAAATGGACGTACACCACTGTCAAATTATATATAGATTATTATATAACAAAGTCTTTACATTTGTATGTAAATCCCTATGTGAGTTTATATCTTCAAAACTAAGCAACGGATTTTGATGCAGTTTTCTTTTTAATAAAGAGAGTGGTTCAAGATGTTGACCTTTTTGGTATATTTTTTTGCATTTTAAATTCCACATGTACCAATAAATTTCATGAATAGGAATCAATCATCATGAATAAATGTCACATAGGGACATACATAAATGAACACACAATAATGATGACTTTATTTTATAATAAGGATGGACAAGACAAGTATATACATTTAAAACCTTACCCAGACTGTGTATACTCCTGCATAACAGTAGCGACTCTCTGAACAAGCTGTGCAGTCGGTATTGGTTCATGATACATCAGGTAATACTGCTGAGCCATCTTACGAGCCTGAGTCACTAGTAGACGGTAGTCTGGACCCATACCAGAGTATACCATACCTGGAAAGTTATATCAGAAGTTGTTAATGTGTTTAGTAATCGAACTGCATGATTAACTTTATGTACCACCGTACATAAAGTGTTAATCTGTGTTAATCTGTCACCACAGATTAACAATATAAGTGTCACCATCTTTCTTTGTGTACCAAAATAAAAAAAAAAGATTTAAAAAGAATATCACTACCCTGTAGGGCACGGACCTCCTCCACTTTGGGAAGGATTGTGGTCTAATTTACAGCACTGAACAGGCTTGTTGGTACAGGGTTTAGTTTTATGTCTCTCAGAGAGAGTGTTATGTGTACAACTAAATGTTCCTACGACTCCGTCCGCGTGGATCAATTTTTTTATTCTCTTTTTAGCCACTGGATGGCATTGCAAGTAACCAAATTGAGAAAATTTGGATTATGTAAATATCTTTTGTAAATATTTTTTGTCTAGTGAGTGGACTGATTGCAACGAAACAAGGACCTTGTGTATAATTTTTACGTATAACATTTATGTTTATAAGTGTTGTACATTTTGCGTGATGCATGCACAGACAAACAGACACAAATTTCAAAAATGCTGGAAATGGGTTCTGTTGGTTATCCTTTAATCACCCGACTATTTTTTTTGAAAATGTAAAATCTACTGATTTTTTATATGTTTAGGTATCCCTTAGCTGGATTTTACAGCTCCCTGGGGAAGAAAAGTGGGTGATACTTGTATTCTTAACCCATCACCAAATGGACACCAAGCTATAATGATATATTTAGATGAAGCCTTACCAATATGTCCAGTAATCATCTCAACTTTATTAACGCTGTGCTCATCATACAGAATGCTCTTGTGTTTATTTTCTGTTGCAATCACTACTCCATTTGATGCTGAAATTAAAATAATATAAATTTAATTGAAATAAAACACGTAATAAATAAATTGCCAAGTCATAAAAGGTCAAATTGTGACTATTGAATGTTAAAAACAAGCTTCTTTTAATAAATAAATACAAGGTTTAAAATAAATGTTTTAATTCATATTAGAACCTTTCAAACAGATTATTTTTTTATATTTAGACTAATAACACAAAGAATTGTAATTATGTTGACACTAGTTTTCTATGCACAGAGGGTAGGCTTATTAGAAAAAATCTAGTTTGAATTCCATGTTTATAATTTGCACAATCATCTTGCGTGATAACTAGTACAAAAACAACACTGCAATTATTTAAATATGGCTTGTAATGTAAGTTTTTACTTAACTAACGTCGTGGTAGTCTTTCATTAAAGTAATTCATTCTACAAACAAAGTATCACTCACTGGATGCAAAACAATATAACCTGTAAATTAAATAAATATTACCTTTAATCCCGACGGAAGTGCCGCCTGCAGCTACAGCAGCTAAAGCATACTCAATTTGAACTAATTTCCCTGAAGGGCTGCGAAAAAACACAAAAAAGCATTAAAATTAGTTCACGCAGAGCTGGCTCAAACTTAATGTTCGATTAAGTCTTATATTTAAAGAGACCGTAACAATTCTGAACTGTTAATTATGTTAGCCTTTAATTATTAAATATATTTCTTAGTTTATTAGCACATAAAAACACGTAAATAAATTAATATTTTACCTAAAAGTTGTAAGGGAGAAACTATAACGCTCGGACGCCATGATTACAAAGCAAAATGTCAAAATTTAACATTGTCATATCGTCTACTGTCAAACTTCAAACGTTTTGTTCACGAAGTATAGATACAAGGAGTCCGAACGGTATAGGCTTTTCCATAATATTTCGTGTACACAATAATAAACCCAGATCATAGTTCTATTTTCTGCCACTGGCTGCGCAAGTGTTCAGGGCGTACCGATGCTATTATTATTATTACATGTAAACACGCGCTGGCTCGTGAATGTTGAATTTAATTTAATTAAATACATAATATTATTTTATTTATTTATTTATTTATAATTAGTTGTGGACACAGGTGTCAATAGCAATAAAATTTCCCGCGTAAGAATTCAAACGAGTACTCCTTGAAAAATGGCGCGCTCTACCGGCAAAAAATCTGTCCCTTAAATTGAGACCATTCGTTCAACATTACGTTCGGACTCCTTCTATCTATACTTCGTGGTTTTGTTATTTAGTTCTATCTTCGTTCCTTATCAGATAAATTTTAAGCTAAAGCTTAACAAAACAAGAGAAAAAGCTAAATAAAATATGAAAAGTTTTTTTATTGTATAAATCTCACCAATTCACTGTATTAAGTTATTTATTTTCTTGAATGGCTAAGAGACCTGGTATCAAACATTTAGATTACAAGCTATTGGTCTCTGATTGGTTGGAACTCCTAGAAATTCAACCAATCGGAGCTTTGCGAAATGCGCTCAATAATTTGATTGACATTTGTGTTTTGAGGAAATGGTCTATTTTTAATTTTATTATTCTCTAAATAAAAACCATCAGTAAATAATTTTGCAATATGTTAACCGGGCTTCGCAGTATTTCACCGTCTTCAGAAACAATGTCCGAGGGCATTTTGGAAAGAAACCGTGCTGAAAAAGCTCTTATAACACGAACACCGACGCACAGTCAAATCTTCAATAAAAATAATGGTGTTAAAAATTACTCGGATAAAAATGGGAATGATGTAACTAAAGTGGTAAAAAAGGGGAGAAAAACCTTCGCTTTCTGGACGCTTGTTTGTTTATTATTTATTCTTGCTATTGGAAATTTAATTCTCACTTTTACTATTCTCGCTGTTTTGAGACTTGGGCAAGGTAGGTTTACTGTTTGTATTTTTCTTTATTTGTAGTGTTCATGTATAAATCTAAGTAAATTGCTAAGAGGAACCTCAAATAAATTATAACACAGGCAAAAATATATTGCTTTTTATTTATTAAAAAACGTAAGTCATTATTTTTGTATGTATGTCTTATTTCTTCATAACTATGCAGGAGATTTTGATGCGGTTTTTTTAATAGATAGAGTGGTTCAAGAGGCAATTAAACAGCAATGAAGCATTAATAAAAACATGTATTTTCTTTGGATTTTTAAATAAACATTTTATTCTTTTTTTAAACCTGAACAAAATATTGAGGTACTTATAATTTCAGGTATGGAAAGCATGGAATTCTTACCAGAACACAATGCTATCAAGTTTTTTGGTGATGCAGACTTTGATCATGTGTACAAAAAGGATGGAATGATTGAGAGCTTCAGAGATACTCCGATGAGTATCACTAGTGATAATGGATCTGTTTTGTTGAATTTACAAATTAAGTAAGATATATAATTTACTCGCTTTTATTAGTCACTTGCAGTAGTTAGATTGATCTGAAATGTTACACACATATATAAAGGATTAAAGACAATGTAACAATCCTACTAATTGATGTAGATGTGAAATTTTGTGAGTATAGATGTTTGTTACTAAAACTACTGAATGGATTTTAATGAAACTTTACAATGAAGCAGAAGGCTACTTTTTATCCCAAAAGAATGCAATGTTCACGTGGGCGAATAAAAACGAAAAGATTTTTTATCCTTTTTACCGTGGAGCACAGCTAGTTTAATATAAAAATGAAAATAATAGAAAATCAGGAACTAAGCAAATGATTGAATAACGAAAATTTGTGATTATCTTAGAGTGTACTTGATGGTGACATCATCATCTTTCCCTTATCCCATCGCTTGGGGTCCCTGATGTGGTGTTATTTGGTGGTGTGTGTGGCCTACTCGCTCTTGACAGGTTTTTAATATTAGTAAGAATCCCTTTTTTGCAGGTCATCCCGTTACGAGAACAAGTTAACAATAAACAGTAGCGGAGTGTTCATCCGAGGTGTGAATGCCATGGAGCTGATAGACCCTGACTCCGGAGAAGTAGTGTTCAGTACAGCTTCACCTGATATGAATATACCTGATGGAGTTAATAATTTAAATGTTAAGGTAAATTATTATCATAAACATACCGTCGCGCCTTTTTTCTATGGAAGCAGGCAGACACTATAAAGTAGGGGATTTCAAACTTATTTTGAGAATAAAACCACTTTATACGGATTTAGACGTGTGTATTTCTTTTAAATTTTAACTTGACGTTTCGTACGTTACATAAACCACTACTATCATACTACTATGAAGTATGTTCAATAAATGTTATTTTTATTTAATCAATCTATTTTATTTTTACAGCAAATTTCAACAAAACGCATAACATCACCTGTTGATGAAGATTTAAAACTGCGTACAGAAAACTCAGCATACCTTCGAGGAGCTGAAGGTACCCATATGGAATCAAAGGAGCTGTTCTGGAGTGCAGATCAGGACATATACTTAAAATCAATCAATGGTTCCGTAGTTTTGAGCGGGAAAGATGGTGTTTACATTGATGTCAGGTATTTGCCAATTGCCATGTCGGTGAATAGAACTGACAAGTATAGCCAAGGTACCGGGCAATTCAAAGTATGTGTTTGTATGCCCCAAGGGAAATTGTTCAGAATAGCAGTACCTAACGGGCAAAAAGTAACTTGTTCACATGTTAACATGACTGGGGATTTGAATCCTTGTGTTTGAAGTAGCCTATAAACGTCCCACTGTTGGGCACGGACCTCCTTTACTTAGGGAGCGTTTCAAGTCTACTACACCGCGCTGACTAAGAGTATTGGTACTGTTTATTTTCGAGTTTTTTGTCTCTCTTGGGGAATGTTTTCTATGTAAAAATATTCCATTAGCTTTTACAGCACCCTAGGGAAGGAAAAGGGGTGGTGACACTCGTATTCTAATGGTCTTATTCGTAATGACTTATCGGAGGTTTAAACGGAGATTTTATCGAAGAGATAATAAACGTTTTAGCGAAAAAATACTATTATAAATAACAAGTTTCGACATTTTTCGCGGAACCAATTTTAGCGAACTTTTAAACCTCCTATAAGTAATTATGAATAAGGCCATTAATCTATCCCAACACGAACCTAAGTAGTTTTTAGGTTATGTTAATTGTATTAGAAGTTCACTGTTAGCAATAGGCTTAGTACAAGTAACCCTTTGGTATGGAACCCGAAAAATTTCGGTTACGTCGCTCTACCAACTAAGCTATCGTGGTGTCTGTATGTGATAATTAAATATTTAACGATATAATAATCACTTGTACCACTATTATTTAATTAATTAAGTTAATGCAATCAGAAATGTAGTTTCTTAATTCATGGCGAATAAACAGTCAGACAGGAGACTTTAGTTTCATAATGAGGCCAATTCTTATGCGTCGAAAAATCGTTATTATGTGCAGGCACCATGGTAGCTCAGTTGGAAGAGCAACGGAACGGTATTACGATAGATTATAATTTGATTTATTGTGTAAAAACATATCAAGTTAACTGCAACAATTAAAAAGTTAAATGTAATTATTGTTATTAAAATTATTATTTATTTATAAGCATTAATAAATAAATCTAGTCAAATTTATATATGTCTTTAAATACCCTCTCCCTCCAGTGCCCATCAACGTCCCACAGTTGGGCACGGGTCTCCTCCACTTTCGGAGTGATTATGGCCTACAATGCCGCGCTGACCAGGCTTGTTGGCACAGGGTTTATTTCCGAGTTTTCCGTCTCTCACAAAGGATACTCTCTGTGCACAATATTCCTTAGCTGGTTTTTACAGCACCCTGGGTAGGAAGAAAAATGAGTGGTGACAAATTGTATTCTTAATTCGTCACCACACAGATACGGAACTCTAAAAAGGAGGTAAAAAAATCCTATAATTTCTTAAAGTTTATTAACAAAAGGTTAAAATTAAACTAAAATTATTTAACTTTATATCAGCTTCTAAATGACACATACGCAGGTATCAAATTATATAACTAAATCATTTATATACACAAAAATATTATTAATCCACATCTGCTTAATAACGGCCCAGACCTATATTATATAAATGGGCATAACCAGGATTCCAAAATCTATGAAATGTCAAAAAAATACCTAAATATCATATTGAAATAAAAATTTTGCATTAAGCATTTTGTTAGAAGAAAATCTTATACTTCGCTTTATTATACAGGACTTATATTTGTACCTAAATACAATGTTTTTTGACAATCTAGCAGAATTAACTGTACTTCAGTATTGAAAATATCTCAAATTAAGTCCTGGCTACGTCCATTTTATAAATACAAAATACAAATCATTCACAATTTATATGATTACTACTTTGAACAAATTAACGAAGAAAAAATAGTCACAACGATAGCTCAGTTGGTCTGTACCATTCAGCTATCGTAAAAACCAATTTTGATTGTTTATTTGATCATTTTAAGGCGAAAATCTTTTATTATAAGGGTACATTCATAAATAAAGTCATTCTGGCATAACGTTCGCCCTTAAATCTGTTATCCCCTTGCCAGTAAGAACCAAAATATTATTACACAGATCACTTCTAATAGATGTCGCTATCAGATTTTAGTTAAAAACTATATATAATCCCTGTGCCAACACCTGGTGCCTGGTCACGTCACGTCAGCGCGGCACAGTAGACCACAGTTCCTTCCAAAGTGGTGGATCCCCGTGCCCCCCGTGGGACGTCAATGGGCTAGAAAGGATGTGAGGATTCTATAAGAGGTGATCTGTGTCAAAAATAACCTAATATTTTTAAATTATCATTCGCATCAAATTACTACCAGTCACATAATATCCCGATATATCATTATGAACACAATTATCACTATATATCACTTCATACAGCTCCACTGTTCTCACTGCTCACTATCTGATACGTTATCAGATATTCTGGATACGCCTGGAATTAAAAACATAACATTTAGTGTTTTCTCTCTCTGTACCTTCTCCTGCCCAGTGACGTCCCACTGTTGGGCACAGCAAAGTGGGTCTTGGGGCCAGTCATCTACGCTCTGGACTGACGTAAGTGAAATATGCAGTAGGAACTGGAATTTCGGAGTGCACCAGACAGTCCGACAATAGGGAGAGATGGCGGCAAATTGTGCCAAAAATCTTGTCCACTTCCACCAATGACACGGATGCCTTACCATGACCACGACCGCTCTGACAAGAGCGAGACGACAGAGAAGAAGAGTTGGGCACGGGCCTCTCCTTAGGGAGGGATAACGGTCTACTAAGCCGCGCTGACCTGGCGTGCTAGAGTTTATTTAAGAGCTTTCCTTCTCTTACAGAGGATGTTATTCCTTAGCTTTTACAGCACCCTGTGCCTTTACAGGGTGAAGGGGTGGTGACATTTGTATTCTTAATCCGTCACCAGACGGATAATATATAATAATAAATAAAACTTTATAGAAAAGTTTAATAATTATAATGACCTGTTCACCCCTATAAACCACGTACTCAGGGAAGCACAAACCACCCTGAGAAGGTCGACCAGCCACTGAATGATGTCCAGGCGGCGCGTGTGCCATCTTCATAGCAGACATCAACTGGAAGGCTCTGCCTAGTGTCACACGACATAGCAGCATTTGTCTGAAAAAAAGTGTATTTTAAATAGTACGTCCTATACAAAGGACATCATTGACTAAATATAGCAAAGTCCTTGCTTGGTCTTAGTACATGCTGTACTATATATAGGACATAAATTATTTATTGCTAGCCGTTGCCCGAACTTTCGAACCACAAGGAAACGGACTTTGAACATATAAGCTCACATAGGGACATACATACGAAAATAACGACTTGGTAAAGATGTACTGTATACAGGACATAATTTATTTACTATGTACTATATACAGTACATGATACGTACCTATGACAGAGGTAGCAGCTTCTATCTTTATGTGCTGGACATCCAGAACCACCTCCGAAGCCATACACATACTGGTTACTTTTGGAGGAGTGCTCCGCGAAGTATATACCAGCGCCGAACATACCACCTGTATAAACAACATATAAATATAATAATTAGCTCGGTACGTATCTCTCAATGTATCAATCTATGTAACAGAATCTTTAAAAGTGCTTTTCACACACCTGCAATAGTCGAATTGATTTGAAATATTGCACACTTAACGACTGATGAAAATGCAATTATGTAAAATTTTATTCAGGATATGTATGAGAGAAAAAGTTTATTTAGTATTTTTTTTTAAATATTAATAGGCATTTTATACAACATCATCTGGTCCCAATCAAAGCTGCTATTATAATTGAATTGTTTGTGTTATGTGTACCAGAATATGGATATAATACCTATGATACTATACTTTTGTAAATACATACTTATAAACACTAATGGTCTTATACATAATGACTTATCGGACGTTTAAAAGTTCGCTAAAATCGGTTCGCGAAAATTGTCAAAAGTTCATAATAGTCTTTTTACGCTAAAACGTTTATTATCTATCCAATAGACGCTGTACAAAGATTTGTATGACAATTGTAAATATCTATGCTCTTCTACTGTATAATTCAAAATATTTAATAAATATCTGAACAAGTATTACTTACCTATATAAGCGTGTCGTTCATCGAATCCCTTCTGTACGATAGCGTTAATGAACGGTGAACCGTGGAACAACATACGTTCATTAGGTGATCCCGCCTCACTCACTACTTCCTTACGACGATGTTGGTAACGTTCCCAGAGACGACCGTTCACTAACTTTTGTATCTGTAATATTATAATTTTAACTAGCTGACCCGGCAAACGTTGTTTTGCCATACAAATGTTAGGGGTAGACAAATAATTTGCAATAAAATAAAAGTTAATATAAAGTCTCAAGTTTGACCAGACTGCTCACGGTGTGCCAATTTAATTTAAAATCGGTTAAGTAGTTTAGGAATCCATCGCGGACAAACATCGTGACAGGAGATTTATATATATAAAGATAATATTATAACCAGCTGTTCGCTAATACTCGATACGTACGCCTAGTATTTAGAAAACAAACCTATATATTATATACTAATACTAGCTGACCCGGCAAACGTTGTTTTGCCATACAAATGTTAGGGGTGGACAACCCTTATCACTTAGAGATATGAAAAATAGATAGTAGCCAATTCTCAGACCTACTGAATATGCATAAAAAAAATTTCATAAGATGGTCAAGCCGAAGAATTTATTTGAAGGCGATTACGTAACAATAAGGTTTGCTGGAAGAAAATTCCATAGTGAATTAAGCTCGCCTGTGTACATTAGATTTAAATTTCAAACTCTGTAAATATATTTTATATGTACAATAAAGAATAAGAATAAGAAGGCGCTAATCACAGGAACTACCGGTTCGATTTGATTAGTTCGGTTTGATTGGTTCTTCAAAAGTTTAAACCGACCACGACTCTTCGAAAGTGATTTTCACTTCCTATGTGTGCGTTATACTCGTGAACGGGTGCCTTCTGCTGGGACTGGTCGACTTGCTCCAACAAGGCAATCTTGTCTCTAAATTAGTTATTAATTGTAGTCTAGATAGCATTAATCGGCATCATCCTCACAACCCTCCAACAATGTAAAATTATATTTAAAAAAAAAAGTATGAAGAGAATAGAAAAATAAAAACCATGGAGTTTCTTGTCTGTTCTTCTCCATAGGATCCGCGTTTGGAACAGACACCTAGTTTCTGACGTTTCAAAAGAGCATGTAAAACATGCAAACTTGAAATAAAAAATTTTGACTTTGACTTTGACTATCAATTGCCAGATTGTTATGAAATTTTGCATATTTACCAACGACTGATGACAATCAAATAATATAACAATATTCTAAGTAATATTTTCGGAAATAACTTACATATAATACCTGCGTATTTTTTTAATTCTCTCAGTGTTGCTATAGGCTATATAACATCACGCTACGACCAATAGGAGCGAAGCATTAGTGAAAAATGTTTCAAAACGGGGAAAATTTCTAAATTCCACACGTACGGAGTCGCGGGCATTAGCTATATATAATAAAATCTGTTGTGATATTTACCCTGACAACATTGTAATGTGTGAATGCACCACCAGCATGATCCCGGTGTGCTCTCACTGAGGCCTGCATCTCACGTTCTACTATACTGTACTCACTCTCAACACAACCTTCCTCGCTGGGAGGAGATACTTCCACCAGGGTTGTACCACCGTACCATTCTGGAAACAAACAATTTAAAATTATCATCATCATTGTAACATCACGCCTTGTCCATATGGGTTATAAATAAGCTTTATAAAAATTAATTATATTTAATCCACAAATTATAACAGTAAAAGCAGTTATTGTAAGTTATTCCTAGGAGATAAGCATATGCTATCGCAGACTTTTTACAGATTTTCATATTATGTTCTTTAATTTTGTAGTACCTACATTATTTTTTTATATCCTCAATAGTTATTACAGCGCACGTAATGAAAGCATTTTTTTTAATAAGTATATAAAATCTAGTGTAACTAAACCTGAGGCTGCCTGTAGACTATGTCTAGCCGCTTTAAGTAGTCTATGCCTATGTCCGTACGCAGCCACGCCCACAGCACGTAGATCTTCATGAGACATCTCCGACAAGATGTCCACTGTGATCTGTTCCCTCTCCAAAACTGGAGTCAGATTCTCTAGGCCGATACTGGAAATAACAATAATTATGCGTGGATTAAGAATACAAGTGTCACCACCCTATCTCCTTTCCAGGATGCTGTAAACACTAACTAAGGAATATTGTACACAGATAACATTTACCGTAAGAGATGGACAACAAAATAAACCTGGTGCCAACACACCTGATCAGCGTGGCATAATAGACAATAATCCCCCTCCCAAAGTGGAGAAGGCTCTGCCCAACAGTGGGACATTAATGGGTTGGAGAGATAACTTTTGCAATCCTAGAGATGTCACTTGCATGTTAAAAGGGCGTTAAAAGGTCGGCACTTTCTAAGAAAGAACCTTTTAACGCTCATAAAAGTTGGACTTGTATACAAAGGATTTCGTACTGCTTTTATCATAATATATTCGTCGTATTGCCAACCTAAAATAATGGAATAAGGGCAGAAGAATGATGATGATGAGTATTTGTTGTTATAGCATCAACTGATATACGCAAACTGTGAACTTTTTAACTCTCCAGCTATCACTGTTCCAGAGATACAGCCTGGTGACAGACAGGCAAGGAAGTGTCAGTTTCGGAGTCCCGTTTTGCCTTTTAGTGCGGAGCCCTAATCACTTACCTTGATAGGAATGTCTGCAATGATTCAGAAGTAGAGAGAGCAGACGCTGGTCTTCCGGCCGCGTCTTCTAAACTGCCTCGAGAACCTTCCGCCCAATAGTTACTTGGTACGACCTGAAACAAATATTTTGAAATGAAAACGGTAAGTGGAGCAGGTCCGTGCCCAACAGTGGGACGTTAATGGGCTGGGAACACAGATACTCTCCAATAGATAAAACGTTACTAGACTTTAGTCCTACGTGTGGTGACGGATTAAGAATACAAGTGTCACCACCCCATCTCACGGCCAAGGGTGCTGTAAAAGTCAGCTAAAGGATATTGCACACAGATAACATCCTCTGTGAGAGACGGAAAACTCGATGAGAGGGTATATCCATATTCTGGTACCCATAACACAAGCAAATAAAGCTTAGCTTGCTTACATTACTTATGCGAGAATAGCGGATGCATTTGGTATGAGTTAATAGCCTGTGTAATCCATTGGGGGGTGATCCATGGAAGAATAAAATATAAAGTCAACATACAGGCAGCGCCAAAGGCACAGTATCACCACTGGGCATCAGAATTGGTAAATGTGGCGGTGGTAATGGTGCTGGCATGGGGGCTGGTGCCTCCACCTCCCCGGCTGCTGACGTCATGGCATCTTGGAGTAAAGAACGGACGTCTTCTGCACCAGCCAGGTCGAGTGCGGTTTGACCTTCCTGGTTCTTGAGGTATGGGTCCGCTCCGTGGGCAAGCTGTGTAAAGTTTAAATATATAAATATTTATGGACATTTCAAAGCAAGTTCTCTGGTCTCAAGCTAAGCTTATATGTACACATAATACAACGGTGAGAGACATACAACTAAACTCTAACTCTAACTCCTGGGCCTAGGGCGGTCAGATTTAGGGGCGGTGTTTTACAAAAACGCTTCAAATTTTCTTGCGAAATAAAACTGAATTTTTCTTCTAAATTTCTAAATCTATTGAGATAGATAAAAGTTGGCAATGAAGTAATTTGATTATGTAGTCTATATGGTGGATGATGGGAAAGGGATGGCTGAGGGCTTGCGGCCTAGGGCGGCTCATGGCTTAGGGCCTAGGGCGGCCGAGACTGCAAATCCGCCACTGCAACTTACCATCTAAACTAAGCCCTATGCCACCACGTCTTGATCGAGATCCCGTGATTTTGAAAAGGTTCTTGGTCAATTGACGCTAACCAAAATCCCTCCTCGATATGGAGATCCATGCCTAGTGGGGATAGAACTTACCAATAAAGCACAAAGCTGTGTCCTAGCTTTATGCGCGGCTTCATGTAACGGTGTAAACCCCCATCTGTCAGCAGCATTAGGAGGTGTTCCAGCTCTTAATAATAAAGCTGCGAGTTCCACATGACCATATGATGCAGCATTGTGTAGAGGTACAAGACCACCTTTATCACGAGCTGAGACTGCTGCGCCTGCTTCTAGAAGTGCTTCTGCTACTTCCAGGTTGTTGTAACCAGCTGGGGAGTGAATGAATGAATGAGTGAATATTTATTTCTTCACATAAAATGGAGTACTTAGAAAAACGCTGTCAAAAATCTTGCCAGTTGAGAATGTTAATACACAGTGTGTTTTATTTTATTTATTATTAACCGTATTAAAAAAAGGAGGAGTTTCTCAATTCGTCTGTATGTTTTTTTTTTCATGTTTGCTACCTCATAACTTTCAACTGGGCGAAGCGATTTTAATGATTGTTTTTTCATTTGAAAGCTGATGGTTCCCGTATGGTCCCATTGGCACCACGTCAGGATTTGATGATTTTCTCCTGAGAATCGAGGAAAACCAACAAATTTCAAAGGCAGGCATGAAGTAGGTTAGACATTTTTATAAAAATAATCATATATTTCAAGTACACAAAGCGCATACATAGGCGAACTTAACGCCAAAGGCCAGTCTACCTTTGGGTAATGCAAAAAAATAGCTAAATAAGCAAACAGGCTGTTACAAAAAAGCTAAACAAAACCTTAACTGCTGATAGAGGTTTAAAACGAGCAAGAATATTTATTGGTTAATTGTTGTTGTTTTCGACTGTACGTTATTTCAGTGGGTAGTATCTTCTTCTTCTTCTTGCCCTTATCCCAAGCTACTTGAAGTCAGCGCAGCATGTTTTTTCCTCCCAAACTCTCCTATCAGTCGTCATACTCTCATCAAAACCTTTACTTTCATATCGTCTCTCACACAGTCCATCCATCTTTTCTTTGGTCTTCCTTTCCAGTTATCAACATTCACGGTAGTATATAAAGTATAATATTCTAATTATATATCTTACCAGCCAAGTGTAGAGGAGTGGAATTTCTCCCATGAGCATCCCTGCAGTTCACATTTTGTGGAGTTATTAATTTCCTGCACCAAGATATTTTGATATTAGGAAAACTCAAAATATATTACTCGAACACATCTATTTGTTCTTATTCTTCATTGAGATAAATATTTTCATATTAGGAAAACAAAAAATCTTTTAGGAAAAGTTGAAATATTTGAATATATTTACTTATACTTGATTAAGATTTATTTTTAGACTGTATTGTTAATCTATCACCACAACACCTTCACTTAGGTAATAATTATTATATTTAACTAAATATATTTACCTCCTCTCCTCTCCTCTCCAGCCCATTTACGTCCCACTGTTGGGCACGGGCCTCCTCCAACTTGGAGGGATTATGGTCTCCTGTGCCGCGCTGACCAGACGTGTTGGCACAGGGTTTATTTTCGAGTTTTCCGTCTCTCACAGAGGATGTTATTTGTGTGCAATATCCCTTATATGACTTTTACAGCACCCTGGGGAGGAGATGGGGTGCTGACACTTGTATTCTTAATCCGTCACCACACGGAGTATATTTACCTAGCTCTAGCTAAATCCCCACGTTTAGCAGCATCAAGTAACGCGGCGTCACCTCTCAACGCATCAGCTGTATCACAATCACCAGCTCTCACCAACTGCAGTGGGGTCAAACCGTCACGATTACGTCGGCTTGGATCTGCACCATGCTGTTTAATATAATTATAATTAGTAAAATATATCAAAACTAGCTGTTGGTGGTCACCACTCTAGGACCACGGACCGGACGACGCGACGTTGGGCGGCCCCTGACAAGCGACGAAATAGTCAAGATCGCGGGGAGACATTGGATGCAAGCGGCACAGGACTGCGCGTTGTGGCGTTCTATGGGAAGGCCTTTGTCCAACAGTGTACGGAGAAAGGCTGATGGATGGATAGCTGTTGACCGCATGGATTGATCGCGGCGTGATGTTATAATAGCCTTCCTCAATAAATGTTCAATCCAACACTAAAATAATTTTGCCAATCGAACTAGTAGTTCCTGAGATTAGCGCATTCAAATAAACAAACTCTCCTGCTTTAAAATATTAGTATGGGATTTAAGTAAGTAAAAGTAAAGTAAAATAAAAGTAAGTGTAAATATTATCTTAATTTTATTTTATTTATTAATTTATTTCAAATTGTACAAAAGCGGACTTAATGCCTGGGGCATTATCTACCAGTCGACCTTGGGAGGTGTAGAGAAGTTTTGTAGGTGTATTCAAAAGTTACAATTTAGAAAATAAAAATCCTAATAAAGTAACACTATCACGACATTATTATTCCTAAATAACTAAAATTTTATCGGAGAGATAATAAACGTTTTATCGTAAAAAGACTATTATGAATAACAAGTTTTGACAATTTTCGCGAACCGATTTTAGCGAACTTTTAAACCTCCGATAAGTCATTATGAATAAGACCATTAGTAACAAATAATATCACTAACATACCTTACCATATCTTTTAGTTTAGCATCAATTATGTAAAAGGAAGTAACACAATAAGAATTGAGAAAAAATGCATATTATTATTGGTCTAGAGTCGCAACTATATTTTCCACTTACCTTAAGCAATAACCGCACAATATCAGCCTTCCCCTTAGCGGCCGCCTCATGTAGGGGGGTGAACCTCCACAGGTCGTGAGCGTTCACCCCTGCGCCTGCGCACACCAGCAGTTCAGTCACTTCATAGTGACCGTAAGAACATGCGTTATGTAGAGGTACTAGACCACTGTGGAGAGAAAAATAAATATTTAATTTAATAATATAAAGCTGAAGTGTTTGTTTGTTTGAACGCACTAATCTCAGGAACGGCTGGTCCGATTAGAAAAGTTCTTGCAGTGTCTGATTGTATATTTATCTGCGAAGACTATATAATATCACGCTGCGACCAATAGGACCTAAGCAGCTGTGAAAAATGTTGCAAAAATAGGAAAAATTTTCTAAATACCACGCGTGCAAAGTCGCGGGCAGCAGCTAGTTATTAAATAAAACTAAAACTTAAGAAATTATATCAAAATGCCATTCTCTTGAACCACTTTATCTATTAAAAAAACCGCATCAAAATCCGTTGTACAGTTTTGAAGGTATCAGTTCACATGAGGACATACATACAGAAATAACGACATTGTTTTATAATAAGTATAAAGATTGTGCAATTTAACTCACCCTTTATCTTTGGCGTGAACATCAGCACCCCTCTGCAGCAACAGTTGAGCAAGTGGCAGTCTGTTGTAACTATAAATAAACAAAGCATTTATATAATTGTCACCATCATATAGGTGTTGTAAGAGCTATGGGATAATATTAAGCAAATAAAATTTATTGCGAGAGATGAAATTAAAAAAATACTACTGAAGTGGATAAGACTCGTGCCCAACAGTGGGACGTCAATGGGTTGGAGAGAAAAGAGTTTTTGACAGTTGCCACCAAACATTGTGAACAGTTTGCATGGGAAAATAACCAAAAGGTAAAACTGGACCCCATTACTGAAACTTTGCTATGCGTCCTTCTGTCACCAAGCTGTATCTCTGGGACGGTAATTTGAAATTTGCAACAGTTTTAACTGCTTTTCACTCCTACTCGCAGTGTGATGTTATATTGCCTATAGCCTTCCTCGATAAATATACTCATCATCCTACTGCCGTTATCCCATTATTTGGGGTCGGCGCAATATGTCTTTTTCTTCCACAGTCTTCTATTATCCGTCATGTCTGTGTCAACTCCTCTTTCTTTCATGTCCTCTTTCACACAGTCCATCCATCTTTTCTTAGGTCTTCCTCTAGACTTTTTTCCTTCCACATTTATACTCAGAACTCTCCTAACGACATTACTTTCCTCTCGTCTCATAACAGGGCATGTATACCAGGACATCCGCTCGTTCTTCAATTTTTCAGTCACTGGCAGACTCACAGAATCACTTTCAGACGTCCTCTAATATATTCATTCCTTATTTTATCCATTCGCGTGACGCCACACATCCATCTCAACATTCGCATCTCCGCAACGTGCATTCGTCTTTCATCCATCGCTTTTGTTGCCCAGCATGAGGCGCCACACACGACAGCAGGTCTTATCAGCGATTTATCGATAAATATACTATCCAACACAAAAATATTATTTCAATGCGAACCAGTAAAGAGATCCTGAGATTAACGCGTTTAAACAAACACTACAACTTTAAAATCCTGACTTACGAGGGGAGGTCCAAAAGTTCGTGTAATGAAAGGGTTTTAGTAAAAATGAAACAGTAAATTTATTTTTCCTTTTCAATATAATCACCCTTAAGCTGAATACATTTATTAGATCTATGAATTAATTTTTCTAAACCATCGTAAAAATATTTTTTATCTTTTCCCTCAAAATGAGCCAAAATTGCCTCCTTTACCTCATTGTCGTCGGAAAATTTCCTTCCCCTTAAGTCTTTTTTTAAATTGGGGAACAAATAAAAATCACTTGGGGCCAGATCTGGACTAAAGGGTGGGTGGACTAGTGATTCGAAGCCATGCGTGTGTAGAGCAGCCATTGCAACTTTGCTCTTGTGAACCGGCGCGTTGTCTTGCAAGAGCAACACGCCCTTGGTCAATTTTCCCCGACGTTTTTCTTTGATGGCATCCTTTAATTTTTCTAGTATTGTTGCGTAGTATTCTCCGGTTATGGTCCTGCCCTTTTCTTTATAATCAATCAGTATTATCCCCTCACAATCCCAAAAAACAGTAGCCATCAACTTTCCAGCCGACTCCGACACTTTGAATTTCTTTGGCGGTGGTGTCCCCTTTTTATGCCATTGCATGGACTCTTGTTTGGACTCAGGCTCAAAGTGATGAACCCATGTTTCATCGCCGGTAACAATTCGCTCCAAAATCGGTCCAGGATCGTCGCCACACAACCCCAAAAAATGTTTTGACGCTTCGACGCGCTGCTGTTTTTGAAGCGGCGTGAGCATTCTCGGTACCCATCTTGCACTGACTTTTGTCATACCCAGGTGGTCATGTAGGATTCGCAAAATGGTAGTATCTGATACTCCAACTAATGCAGATAACTGTTTTTTCTTCAAACGGGTGTCCTCCAGTACAATTTTTTCCACTTTTTCGACGATGTCTGATGTGGTGGCCTCAACTGGCCTTCCTGAGCGGGGGTCGTCTTCAATCGACTCCCGACCATGTTTAAAAAGACCATGCCACTTGTAAATCATTGATTTACTAGGGCACTGTTCCCCGTAAACAGTTTCCATTTCATTCAAAATGGTCTGAGCGTTCTTTCCTTGCTTGGTAAGGAATTTAATGACCGCACGGTGTTCAATTTTCTCCATAGTTTCAGTTTTCTTCCGGATTGACGTGTTTAGCAGGCGAGTGTTCGTAAACGAATGACGCAATAGGGCTGAAACTCCATTTATATACTAATTATGAGTCCCCAATTAGTATGACACTAAGCGAGCGCCCCTATCCCCACTCCATCCCCTCCATTCCACGAACTTTTGGACCTCCCCTCGTATATATAAAAGTGAAAGTAAGTTTGTTTGTTTGTTCGTTTGTGACGTTTTCACGCAAAATCTACCGAATGGAATTGCACGAAAATTGGTATAGACATAATTTATAGTCCTGGAAGTAACATCGGCTATATATTATTTCGCTAAAAACTCTGTCCAGATAATAAACGCAAATGTTTGTGAAATATGGTATGAAATAATAGTTCAGCCATATTGTTCATTTTACAGTTGTCATAGCAACACATAGAATCCGACGACTTATAGGTTTTTTTTTTAATTCGGCCAAGAAGGTTTTAATCCCAGACTGACACATGCGATTTACGCGGTTGTTAGGAATAGAAACTCCTTGTGTGGTACCTACTTAGCTCCAACTTTTTTTTTTAATTGAGGTCATTTAAGCATAGACTAACAGTCTTATTCATATTGAAACGCTTATGGAAGGCATATTCCTATATTAGTTAAAACGTCTTTTAGGCTTATCAGATGTCAGATAAAAATTCTTATTCATATTCGTCTATTATACTTCCGATAACTATAAAATGTCTTTGTTGCCATTTCGTAGAAAAATGGTGAAATATGAATGGTAGCATTTTTCTACCATTCAAATTTGTTATGAGTTTTATCCCTGGTTTTGATACAAGTTAACAAAATGCATCTTTGACGCTGTTTGTAAATTTAAAATAACTTATTTGTTAATAATCTTATTATTATAAACTATTATTAGTTTTGATTTTCATTCATTACATTAGTTTTTCTGCTTCTTATTTTTTTTTCTTGATTTATTTCTTTTTAGTATAATTTTTTATTTTCTCACTTAGTTATTTTAGTTTTATGAATCATTTTGGTGGTATGTTTCTTCCAAATTACAAAGCCATAAAAATTTCTCCGTGTAGTGAGTGGATTAAGATACAAGTGTCACCACCCCATCTCCTCCCAAGGGTGCTGTAAGAGTCAGCTAAGGGATATTGCACGCAGATAACATCTTCTGTGAGAGACGGAAAACTCGAAAATAAACCCTGTGCCAACACGCCTGGTCAGCGTGGCACAGTAGACCATAATTCCTCCCAAAGTGGAGGAGGCCCGTGCCCAACAGTGGGACGTAAATGGGCTGGACAGAGGGAAAGCCATAAAATAAGAAGAAGAATTTGTAGTTTCGTAAACGTAACGTTCACTTTTCTGCGCGGATTAAAAGCAAGACTTTCAATCACCGCAATTGGCATTGTTCATATTTTTTTAATACTCTTTATCCGAAAACCATTTTGGGGAATCGAGTTTCTGATCATGATACACAATTTTTTTTTCGGAAAATTTGCTATATTAGCTGTTATTTTTCCAAAAAAGGAAATGATCTCTATTTGCCCTCGAAATAAAGGACTTAAATTGTTAAGGCATTCTTAGGGATATACTACTCTGGGGTGGAGTTGAAATTGGTCTATTATTTCAACATGGCAACTTTGAAAAGATGTATTGCAATCTGTCTTAAGTGTATCAGGAAAAGGCAACACAAAGACTGCGTATAACGATGACGTCACAACATTTAAAATAATATCTTTATGCATTTAAAAAAAATCTATATAGCGAATATTTCAATAATATTGAAATTAGTTACTTAAAATAGTCTATATTTTCTAAAAAAAATATAAAAACAGCAGGTCAAAAATTATGAACAATCCCAATACTGTGTAGGATTTGTAAGGCTTGATATATAAGAATTATAATTGAATGTAACAATTTTAATGGCTTTTCTTTTCAACTTCTTTGCAAACATCAATAACTAGATGATGAAGATCAGCATAATCAAAAATTAAAGCATAATCCTATATTAGTTAAAAAGTCTTTTAAGCTTATCAGATGTCAGATAAAAATCCTAATTCATATTCGTTTAAAAAACTTCCGATAGCTAAAATGTCTCTAATTTACAGAATGTTACCATTTCGTAGAAACATGGTGAAATAAAGATGGTAGAAAAAAAAATCTTACTAGTTGTCAAACTTGACATAGCGTTTATAAACAAACATTGTAATCGTAGTATCTTCTATCTATTCTGTGATTGTAATTTACACAATATTCGAGAAGTGTTATTGTAGTAAATAAACTACAGCAGGAAAGTGAAAATCAGGTAATCTTTAATGTATGATACAGTAGAGGCACCAGCTCATCCAACACCTGCAGATTTGCTGGATCCACTAATGTCTTGAGATTCGCAAGCGCTGGGTCCAAAACCTACAAACATAATAGCTATGATGAGAATAAAAAATCTGAAAATTTTAAGTTGGAGCAAGAATCACTCAAATATAAAATAGAATATCTACACCCCAAGCCACTCACACCGGTGTTCTTCGATGTTCAAGTTACGGGCTATTTCTATTAAAGAATTTCTTCTTTAATAGAAATAGCCCGTAACTCGGTAAATGAAAAACAATAAATTTATTAAATTAATCATTTTATTTTGTTTTATTTACTTGCAAGTAGGGTGAACTTTGTTCATTACAAGGCCTTGCAATAAAAGTTTTCAAGATTGCGGCATTTCTACCTCTCATATGGTTTGCATTTACTTTAATTGGCTGTTACATTAGCTCTTCTATAATGGGCTCATTGTCCTCCATCGCATTGTAAACTACCACTTTCAGAATTCCTCATCTTCCAAAGAAAATATCTTACTTCTTTAGCGGTACACTTTTCTTCGCCGATTGTTAACAAGATTGTTAATGCCGCAATGCTTTGCAGGGTTCATAAGACATGTATAATCAAGCAAATTCCGTGTCGGATATTTATCGTGATTTATGCACGTATCACTATAATATAAAACCTCGTTAGTTTAATAACTTTTTGGTTAATTATCGTGACTCTATGAACAACACCTTTGCAAATGACGGGGCAAACGTCAATATAAATAATCAGCTGATGAACATATACGCCATTTTTTTCACTAATATAGGCTTAAAGTAGGGTCGGAGCCATGAAGGTATAGATAAAAAAAAGGAGGCCATACTTGGAACATCGGTTTGAGGCAAATACCTACGTATCTCTATCTCACTCTCTGTGGTCTGACCTCTCTTTTTAGTGTGGCCTTAGTACTGCTATCTCCTTATTAAAATCTCCTAGTAAATTCTTAAAAAGAGTCACCACACATATCAAATCACAAGTTAAACACTGTCATTTGATAGTGTTTAATCGTAACTATAAATAACTAGTTGAAATACGATGAATGAAATTAAAAATAATAAAATAGTAGATCACGGATGCTTTTCATGGTTGACGAATCAGTGAATTATTTTCCCCATTTCCTAAGGATTTCGTAATTTGGCAACATTGGTCACCATATGTCAAGTTGTCGACAAAATTGTGCCAATATGTCGGTTGTTTACTTTACGGTTCACAGCTTCGTTTCAAATTTTCGACTCTAATTATTTTTATAATTAAAGAAATGGTGCAAACTTGTGTAGTGCGTGGTTGCGGTAGTACGTGGTGTCCAGGAGGTGATATACAATTTCACGCGTAAGTGTTTAGATCGTGATTTCTGGCATTGAATAACTGCAAACATATTTCTTTGTATTTTCAATTAAATACTTCATAAAATGATTAAACAATGTTTTCAGCATACTTCTAACTAACTATACTGATAACGATGTAAAGATCTAATAGTCTTACATTGAATTTCATGGACTTAGTGCAATTTTATCTTTCTTGTTTACAAGAAGTAATTTTGAAATAGTGTGACCATACTGAGGACATATCTAGGACTTTCTGTGGGACCTGAACTAAATTATACATGTTTGCTTAGTCATTTAATTTTTATTTCACATTATTTACAACATTAATATACTTACCTACAATATTATTTTTTTAGATTTCCTAAAAATAGTACCCAGAGGAAATTATGGTTATCCATTGTACCATTGAAAATGAAATTTTATGAAAGTGCAAGGATTTTTTAAAACAAACAGCAGTTCCTACTATAATTACAAATCAAGAAGCAGTATCACCTTGCAAGGTAAAATTTCAAGTATCTATTTACAAACTCCTTTAATTGTCTCACATGTTATACAATGTTAAATATTTGAATTTATAAGGAATATAAAAACTAGTATGAAAAAAAATACCCCACCAGTATCAGGAACATTTTCCAAACTACCGGCGCTCAAGGCTCCAGAGATAATTGCTGCTTTCTGAACCAGCCCCCCCCCCCGATCCGACTGCCTAATGAGAGCCTTACATTATTATTATGTTTCAGAAATGTAGTAGTTCGAATATATGGCAAAAGGCTATATTTTGTAAAATATATTATAATTTTCAGATAGACAGTTCATTACAGGAAGAGTCTATGGGGCAAGTAGCTACTCTGGGTGTACCAAATCCTAGCTCTGGCATTTATGAAAGTAATCCTTCCTGATGGGCCAACTCAGAGAAAACAATATAGAAAACAAATTAATTAATGTTGTATCACAACATTTTACTCCTCTGTTGCAAGAAATGTTTAAGCATCCCATCACGGACTCAATTTATTGCAATGATTTGCATGAAAGCGTATTAATTAAGAAAATTGCAAATTCATTTTTTAACACTTAAAGAGTCATACAGAAAATATACTTAGTGATTTACGTGGTAAGAGACAGAAATTACACAAAACAATAATATTTAGTCATGTATAAAAGAAAAGTTATTAAATGATTTTAATTTGGAAAGTGCTGTTGTTTCTTTTTTGCCCTTTTTTTGTAACTTTATTATCGTTCCTATTATAGCCCCCTATGATATATGTCACAGTCAAAACTTATAACCACTCAATAGACTGTAAGCTCTCGACAGTAGTACTTTTGACTGAAATTATTGAAAACTAATTTTACCCAATATAGCTGTTTAAATGTAATTTTAACTGACTTGCCTAGTGCCAAGTAGTGGAACACAAGGCACAGGGAGCCAAGGGCAACCCGACAAGGGTGGGTTAGGTTTTTAGCTCCCGTCATGCCATTCATGATAGGTTCCTTTAAACGCTGTAGACAGAAATATACGTAAAAATTGATTTTGACTGATTCTCCGTTCTTCCGTCAGCCACTTTTAACCACATTCATATTGTCAGTTAAAATGACTATTAACTACAGATTTTCCGACAAACTAATTTTAATCAACGTAACGTATTTTTTTTTTCAGAAGTATTATTGACCGAATTTGCCCTTTAACTGACATTAATAAATAGAAATACATTGGCTAACCCAGAAATCTAGGAAAAACTATTGTCCAGTATGTATTCATAATGTTTAATTAATCTGCAAAATTAATGAAACATATATCTTTTGCGATTTCATGGTTGGTCCCTTAATAACAGTACATGTTTAAAAATATGAGTACAATAACCCTTTTTCGTTTTTACGCTACCTACACAAAAAGTTATGTTTCCACTTAGGTATGCCAAATAGATTTTATTGTGTAACTTGTTTTGTTTACTAAGAAATTACTAACACCTTGTTATTTTTAACCGGCTTCAAAAAAGGAGGTTCTCAATTCGTTGGAATCATTTTTCTGTATCTTTGTAACATGTATTTAGGTCTGAAATAAAGGTAAATTATCATTATTTTATCTCAAGCAGATCTCACAATCATTCATTAATTTCGTATTGCCGTAGGAACTACACCTTTGTTCTAGTAATTATCTATTTCCCACCAATATTCTATAGGTACATCGTACATACGAACTAGGAAATTTTACGTGTTTATAAATGTAAAAAGAATAATAAATTTAACAACCGAACCTCCAGTTACTGTTAAAAAACTAGAATTATCCAAACTTTCACGCGATAACAAACAGTTTGTTTTTTGAGTATTTTTTTTACGCACAGTACATAAAGTATCTCGACACATAAAATCTATACGGGCTAGGTCTTAGAAGTGAACATTTTGTTGACACTATATGGAACACAACTACTTGAAGTTTTGTCCTGGAAGAAATACAATAAAGGTTACCCTACTTAGAAAGAAAGGGTTTGACCACAGTGAGCGAGATAGCCATACATCATTTTTGCTTCAAGTAGGTATTCAGAGTCTGGACTCCACTTTTATCTGTACCTTCATGGTCGGAGCTTGTTTAAAATAATGTCACTTTATGGGATAGTTATAGAACGCTTTAGTGTAAAAAAGCTATTATGAATTACATTTTTGACAATCCGCTTATAGCTAACTTTTAAGCCTCTGATAAGTCATTACGAATAAGACCGTAGTCGGAATAATGTCACTTTATCGGATAGATATAGAAAGTTTTAGCGTAAATAACTATTATGAATTACAATTTTTGACAATCCGCTTTTAACGAAATTTTAAGCCTCCTATAAGTCATTATGAATTAGACCGTTAGGATATAGATCTAGACGTAACACTCGGTACAACGAAACCGGCCTGCTTCTTTTTTTAGTTGAACACATTAAGAAAAATAAATGACAAGGAGCCTATTTAGTAGCCCTTCTAACTCTTTCTTTTTGAACTGGAATAAAAGAGAAAGCAAGGCTACTATTTACTATTTTACTTTTAAACCATAAACGGGGCGGCCCTGCCTTGGAACAAATCTATGTTCCCGAGTTGTTACTCCCTATTTATTACCTTCTTGGATTTAAGAAGTTAGAATAGTTAAGTATTTATATTCTGTACTACGTCTTCACTTTTGTCTTACGATTTTTTTTTTATTTTGGCACAAAAAAAGAAGTTACAGTACTGAATTAATATTTTCTTGCAATTTTTTATAACAACTGAACTTAGTACTTGTTTTGGTTTTTTCAATTGTAGTTGTCATTTTAGTATCGTATTTAACTCTGATTTTAGTAGATATACATAGTATTTTGTAACGATTGTTGATTGAGGTAAATTTTGTTATACATTTTAGTAATGATTTTAGTTTCTATTAATTTCAGTTCAGATTTCAGTTTTTATTTTGTTTATTTTCAAATTCGATTCAGCCACTAATGCGTGCGAAGCCGCGGGCAGGAGCAAGTATTAGTAGATATTTACCCGGCAGCAAAATGTAAAGGTGTAGAATGTCTTCCATCGACGTCCCTACAATTGACAAGTCGTGGTCTCGCGTCCAATATTGAGCGTGCATTCTCCACGTCTCCAGTACGAGCTGCTTCCAGTAGACGGAGAGCTGCTGCGTTGGCGCATGCATCTGTTGAAACATATGTGATATTATTTTAGCTTCGTTGTCTAGTGGTTCATGTAATGCACCACTGTTAACGAGGTCGCGGGTTCGATTTCCACACCGGACAATCATTTGTGTCAATAATAATTGTCATACAAATGTTTGTACAGCGTCTGGATGTTTTTATGTATTATAAGTTTATATTTACAAAAGAAAAGTAGTATAATATGTAGTATACCCATAACACAAGCATATAAGCTTAGCTTGCGACCAGAGGACGTGTGTGAAGTGTCCATGAATATTTGTTTATTTTATTTTATTTAAAAAAAATCGATATATACGAATTGAACACGCATACGAAGAGCTCCGTACCGTTTTTCTCATATTATATACGTGACTAGTTTTTGCCCGCCACTTCGTCTGCGTGAAAGTTAGGAATCAAACCTTAACAAACAGAAGTTTACTATACCGCTCAATAGATGGCGTTGTACAGTTTTTAAATCGCACTATGGTTTCGTTACACACATTAACACTTAAGCTCGTCAAAATTTTTGGTTTTCATTCCATTTTTCGCATTTATAAATAAGTGAGGGTATCGTTATAATCATATCGTTTTAGTGTATCATTCATCAAGTTAAACTGTAAACGTTTGTTGTATGGGAGCACACTTAACAGTTGATGTTAGACAACAATTACTCAATATAATCAATCTCCTGCCCATATCCCGTTATTTGTGTTCAGCGACCCATCACCTGATATACACAAACTGTGAAATTGTAAGCTCTCTAGCTACTACCGTTCCAGAGATACAACCTGGTGACAGACAGCGAAGTCTCAGTAATAGGGTTTTACCTTTTGGTACAGAACCCTAAAAAGATTAACCAAAAAGGCAATAGAACTTTATATATATACTAGCTGACCCGGCAAACGTTGTTTTGCCATACAAATGTTAGGGGTACCCTTAACATTTAGAGGGATGAAAAATAGATGTTGTCCAATTCTCAGACCTAACTGATATGTACACAAAATTTCGCGAAAATCGGTCGAGCCATGTCGAAAGAGTATAATTACAAACACCGTGACAGGAGAATTTTATATATTAGATAGTAGTTGTTGCCTGCAACTTTGTATGGGTGGAATTTAGAAAAAAAAAACAAATTGTCCAAAAAACTATCCTCTTGAACCATTCTATCTATTAAAAAATACCGCATTAAAATCCGTTGCGTAGTTTTGAAGATATAAGCTTACATAGGGATATACATACAATAATAACGACTTGCTTTATAATAAGAGAGAGAGAGAGAGAGAGAGAGAAATCTCGATGATCATCATCAGCATATCATCAGGTCTTTCTCCCAAAGGAGTAGGCAGAGACTATCTCCAATATTATCCACTTTTGGTACGTTAACAGATTGCTTACCATCAGGTTGAGGATACAGTGCATCTGGAGTAGTATCAGCTCCACAGGCAAGCAGTAGCCTGCAGGCTGCGGCCGAATCTCTCCTGGCTGCCACCGCCAGAGCTGATGACCCTCGGCCATCACAGGCGTTCACTTTTGCACCTGAATATAACTTTGAAGTGTTACCTTCTAAGGAATTTGAATTTACATCATAGGGTATAAGAAGTAGGGTACATCTTAATGTGCATGTTTGCAAAACTTCGAGTAATTTTTTTTCTAAATTAGATTCTTCCTTTTCTACCCATTCTAGCCCCTTAATATCCTTAACTTCTCCAAATGTAGGCTGGAGAGAGATAGAGAGAGAGAGAACTACGCATTAACATGAGGTTTCACAAAGTAGAGCACGAACTTCAACGGGGTTTTCTAAGCATGAGTATGAATTTACACAGGGTTTCACAAAGAAAAGTTTAAATTTACACAGGGTTTCACAAAGAAAAGTTTAAATTTACACAGGGTTTCACAAAGAAAAGTTTAAATTTACACAGGGTTTCACAAAAGAAAGTATAAATTTACACAGGGTTTCACAAAAGAAAGTATAAACACAGGGTTTTACAAAGGGTTTTTACAGGTTTTCCAGTCAAAAGTACCAATTTACACAGAGTTTTATACAGAACTAGCTGACCCAGCAAACATAGTTTTGCCACACTAAAAAAAAGTTTGAAAAATAGATCTTGGCCGATTCTCAGACCTACTGAATATGTATGTAAAATTTGAGAAGAATCGGTCAAGCCATTTCGGAGGAGTACGGTAACTAACACTGTGACACGTGAATTTTATATATTAGAAGATAATCTTACCATGTCTAAGTAATAAGTCCATGGCATCTAAATGTGCGTGTTCTGTGGCCACATGCAGTGGAGTTTGACCTTCCTTGTTCTTCTCGTTGACTCTTGCACCTTTCCTTATCAGCATCTCCATGACCTGTGAATATTAATAACCAATTTAAGCATTACTTCTAGTATTTTTAAGTTCCTCCTCTCCAGCCCATTAATATCCCAGCTCTCCCTTTCCAGCCCATTAATATCCAACTGTTAAACACGAGCCTTCTGCACTATGGGAGGGATTATGGTCTACTACGACGCGTTGACTAAGCGTGTTGGCACGGATTTGGCAACAACTGAAGACGAAACCGTCTTAATAATATGCTAATAACCACCTAGTAGAAGATTTTTTTAATTTCTAATTGCTCACAACAGATGGCGTTGAACTGCACTTACCAACAATCCTGAATCACGCTATACAAATTGAACAAATAATTAAAACGAAAACAACGACCGAATATGTGAATCACCGCATCAATCAGAACATTGTTTGTATTTTCTCTACAAAAATGCAAATATTTTCATCCTTTATCCATCCTCACCTGTTTCCTTTTAGGATAAACGCTGGCAGCGGCGCAATGTAATGCTCTATCACCAGTGCCGACATGTTGAAAGTTAACTAATGATTCAACAGTGCACTCGCCGGGAAGTGAACCTGTACTACCACTTGTTGATGCTTGAGAACCCTGCAAATAAATATTAAGATATTGTAATGAAAAAAAATATACAAAAAATGCGTCAAGTACGAGTTGGACTCGCACAAGAGTTCTGTACCGTTATTATTATCTATACTAATATGAAAAGCTGAAGAGTTTCGTTTGTTTGTACGCGCTAATCTCAGGAACCACTGGTCCGATTTGAAAAATTCTTTTAGTTTTGAATAGTACATTTCTCCGTGTGGTGACGGAATAAGAATACAAGTGTCACCACCCCATCTCCTCCCAAGGGTGCTGTAAAAGTCAGCTAGGGGATATTGCACACAGATAACACCCTCTGTGAGTGACGGAAAACTCGAAAATAAATCCTGTGCCAACATGCCTGGTCGGCGCGGTACAGTTGACCATAATCCCTCCCAAAGTGGAGGACGCCTGTGCCCAACAGTGGGACGAAAATGGGCTGGAGAGAGAGTACATTTATCGAGGAAGGCTATAGGCTATATAACATTACGCTGCGGTCAATAGGAGCGAAGCACTAGTGAAAAATTGCAACATCGGGGAAAATTGTCTAAGTTCGTCCGTCACATTACCGACCGGATAAAAGCAGGAGAATGATGAGCAACTGATATAAATAAACTGTGACATATTTAGCTCTCTACCTATCACCGTTCCAGAGATACAGATGGATGGACAGACAGCAAAATCTCAGTAACAGGGTCTCATATAACTTTTTGATATAGAACCATATTAACGGTATATGGATTCCCCTAAGATGTATAATAGAATATTAACCTGATGTTGATGTCCAGAGACAGCTGACAGTTGTTTCTTGACCCTCGCCGGCTCTGATAGTCTGCAAGCTTCCAGAAGACAGTGGCCACGGTACTCGACTGAAACAATAGTATCAAAATCATTGTATAATAATAGAATCATTGCTATTAATACATACATTATAAGAACATTAGCACAAAATGAAAGAAAAACACGCTTGAAATCCTATTTTTTTTTAAATTATTTTATTGTCATCGGTCCTTAATATGTGTGTAAAATTTCAGATCAATCCGACTACTGCAAGTGGGTAAACATCACTTTCAAAGGTTCTGCTACATAGATTAATACATTGATAGATATGCAGCACGAACGGCAGTCCGTTACATAAACCACTAGACCACGAAGACGACATATAAATGAATTAAAAAAATTGGTCAAGTGCGAGTCGAACTCGCGCACGAAGGGTTCCGTACCATTATCTATGCAACTTAAGGCAACGTTATTAGTATCGAGCAAGAAACGGTAAAAAAATCATGTTTGTTGTATGGGAGCCCCCCTTAAATATTTATTTTATTTTATTTTTAGTATTTGTTGTTATAGCGGCAATAGAAATACATCATCTGTGAAAATTTCAACTCTCTAGCTATCACCGTTCTTGAGATACAGCCTGGTGACAGACGGACGGACGGACGGACGGACGGACAGCGAAGTCTCAGTAATAGGGTCCCGTTTTTACCCTTTGGGTACGGAACCCTAAAAATGCTTGTTAAATTATCAGTTCCTTAATCCATCATAGTTTAATGCAGATGAAGTTGCAGGTGACAACTTGTAATAAATAGTGTACTCACAAGCGAGCCTCTCCTGCAGTTCCCTGGTAGGAGCCACGTCGAGCGCTGACTTGCCGTGACAGTTCAGTAGAGTAGGATCAGCACCTTCACTTAGTAGAAGCGAACATACCTATGCAAACAATATTAAATTGAAGCTAATAAAGTGATTAGGTACATAAATATAGTTTAGTAACTGTAAAGTCACCACGATAGCTCAATTGATTGTAACTGAGCTACCGTGGTCACCACAGGTGTTTAATGGATTGTAATTCACGAGCCAAAGAATTCTATCACTGCGCACTGCAATTATAATACATTAATCACTGAGATTTTTTCCCCTTCGCTCTAACTGGGCCATGGTATGTGTCTAGAGCCTGACTACGAACCGGCAAGGGGTGGCCCCATTACGTGGGGTTCAACCCAGTGGGTAAAATTAAGCACCAAGGTAGCCAAATACACTTATACTTACTTATTATAAAACAAAGTCGTTATTTTTGTATATGTATGTGAATTTAAATCTTCAAGAGTACGTAACGGATTCTGCTGCGGTTTTTAAAAGATAGAGTGATGCAAGAGGATGGTTTAAATCCTCCTCCTCCTCTTTAGCCTATTTACGTCCCACTGTTGGGCACGTGCCTGCTCCACTTTGGAGAGATTATGGTTTAGTGTGCCGCGCTGACCAGGCGTGTTGGCACAAGGATGTTTTGGTTAGTTGGTTGCATGGTCCATAATTATAATATGTCAAACGTCTTGGTTATTATGTTCAACGCGTACGAAATTGCTGGCAACAGTTAGTAACCTATATACATTACCTCAAGCCTGGCCTTGCTGGCAGCTTCATGCAAAGGAGTGAAGGCCCAGAGATCAGTAGCGTTCACGTCAGCGCCAGCGCGCACCAGCAGTTCAGTCACCTCGTAGTGACCGTAAGAACATGCGTTATGTAGAGGTACTAGACCACTGCGGGTAGACATAAAAAAATTAAAGCATAGTTAAATTTGAAGTCAAAGAGTGGACTCGCTAACAAAGGGTTCCGTACCATTATTTATTTATTTTACAATACATGGAAAACTTACAGCTAAATACATAATTGTATAGAAAAACAAAATAGTAAAAATATGGCCAATTAAAAGTTTTCACAAATATATAGGTACAATTCTGCTTATTATTAAATTCATTCCAATTATTGTATTACAAAAATTATGTCAAAGGATATATATATAAAAATTATGAAAAAATAATAGTGATAAAATATAAATTAAAAAGAAACAAAATAACAACAATAACAAAAAATACAAACAAATCAATCGCGAATATCCTCAAAGAAAATACAGCTCAAAACTTTCTTAAGCCTTGCAACACTGGTGTTGAAAATATCGATGTCTACATCCCGGCACACCTCGTTAAACATACGACCAACTCTAATTAAATATGTGTTCTGGCGATAATTAGTACTTGCCGCAGGTACGTGTGAAATGTTATTCCTACGCCGGAAAATAGTCGGTGCGCACAATCTTATTTTGTTCACCATCTCTGTTACATCAATAGATCCGTTTATTAAATTGATCAAAAATGATATACAGGGTGTGGCGTAAATAGTGGTCCACCGTTCAGGGTTAGGTACATCAGGTAGGTACCTACACCATACCAAAATTTTAAACCGGTCCGCCGACTGGTTACGGAAAAAAAAATATTTTTAATTTTTTTCAAGAAATTCCCATTTTCATTACGAATTTGACCACAGTTTCAACAAAAAACATTATTTTTGATTTTCTATTCGTGTTTATTCATGTTGAATGTATGAGCTATCATAAAAAAATAAAGATTTGTATTGAAATTGTAGCCTTTACGAGAAAAAGTGATTTCTTCTCAATTCTTAACCTAAATTTTATCGCATCACTCATATTCAGGAGCGTTTTTTGAAAAAGAAATGTACTACACTGTTAGTGCCCATGCATTTAAAAATATGCTCATGATGTACTGATTATAAAATGGTATAATAGTACCGCTTTTCAAAAATAGAAAAAAAAATACTGCATTTGTAACTGAAAATAAGTAAGAAAATGCGAAAATGGTAACAGGAAGATGTTACCATTTTCGCAACATAATATTGAAACAAAAATTTCGTCTACCTTATTTATGTGCCCATTCTTACTGTAAACTTGGTCATAGTGACAACGACAATATTATTATTGTAATTGTATTGGCAAATGAGAACACAAAAGTTACTACAGACAGGGTATTAAAAAAAAAACAACTTTGACATCATAATTATTTATTTATTGATTAATACAATCGGTGCTCAAAATGGCCCCCATTCGCAGCTATACACGCTCTGCACCGTCGAATAAAGGAGCGTTTAAGACGTCGAGCAAACCCGCTTTCATTGATTTTTCCAGCTGCTGTCAGAATCCTGCTCCTTAATTCTTCAATATTATTTATTGGTCCCTTGTATACGTCTTCCTTTAAGCATCCCCAATAAAAGAAATCCAAAGGATTAAGGTCTGGGGAGCGTGGTGGCCATAGTATTGGGCCTAACCGCCCTATCCATCTGTTTGGATAGGCCACATTAAGGTGCTCTCGTACCCTTACTGCATAGTGAGCGGGACAGCCATCATTTTGTAGCCACATGCTGTCTCGGATCTCTGTAGGGACACTTTCTAGAAGTACGGGTAAATCTGTCTGTAAGAACCCAAGATACCTTTCTGCGGTTAAGGTTTCTGGCAGTTCTAATGGACCAATTATTTGTCCGTTAATAATGCCGACCCAAAGGTTTATTTTAAATTGGTATTGCGATCGATCTTGTCTCATGACGTGCGGATTTTCTAACTGCCAGCTGTGCAAGTTGTGTAAATTTAAATATCCATCTTTTCTGCAAGATGATTCGTCACTCCAAAGTATTTTATTAAAAAATTGCTCGTCCTCTCGTATTCTACGCAGCATTTCTCTGCAAAATCTCACTCGCGGAGGATAGTCCCTTGGTAACAGAGTCTGTACCCTTGTATAATGGTAGGGATGTAGCTCGTGTCTTTTTAAAATGCGATGTACGGTTCTGGTAGATATCCCCGTTGTGCGAGATAAGACTCGGACTGAGGTTGTAGGATCTTGTTCTGCCAAATTCAGTACCTGATCATCGGCATGTCTCCGTGGGCGTCTTTCTCTTGCACCGCCTACGCCTGAGCCGGGTATCCTCCCTTCGGTGTATGCATTGTGGACTCGCCCAAACACCCTGTGGTCTGGATGTCTGCGATCGGGATATCTCTCCCTGTAAAGCCGAGCCGCCTCTCTGCCGACTCCTCCACATTCTCCGTAAATAAAATGCATATCAGCATATTCGCGCGGTGTATACTGAGACATTTTTGTTATCACTGCACTGCACGTTTGTCCAAATCGTTATGCAAATCAGAGTCCGGTAAACGTAAGCAAGATTATTAGATGTCACCAAAACGACAAGTCCAAATCACTTAGGCAATCAACCGGAGTCCAGGGGAATAGCAAGAAACAGCGGAGTTAAACACAAATGAAACGAAACGTATACGATGCACGGGAGCGTAGATCGTACTAATTGTTTATGTACCATTTCTTTCCGATCTCAATTGCTAGAAAGGAAAGGGACAACAACAACAAACTACATCCTTTCCTTATCACTATCCTATTGTTTAGTTACTCCAGCTACGTTACGCATTACAAGAGTGTGCGCACTTCAATAGGTCTTTTGTTATGGTTCAGGTACAGAGCGACCTTTTTTTATAGGACACGACATGATGTAGAATTATTTGGAGACGTGGAGTCAAATATCAGTTGTAAGATTGAGACTTTGTTTTATTTAATTCCATATTTAAATGGGTAAAAACAAAAAGACAACATTTTTGTTTAAATATTATGTTGCGAAAATAGTAACAGGAAGACTTATCCGTTTTCAATTACAATTGCAATAAAAAAAAATCTATTTTTGAAAAGCGGTACTATTATACCATTTTATAATCAGTACATCATGAGCATATTTTTAAATGCATGGGCACTAACAGTGTAGTACATTTTTTTTTCAAAAACCGCTCCTGAACATGACTGATGCGATAAAATTTAGGTTAAGAATTGAGAAGAAATCACTTTTTCCCGTAAAGGCTACAATTTCAATACAAATCTTTTTTATTTTATGATAGCTCATACATTCAGCATGAATAAACACGAATAAAAAATCAAAAATAATGTTTTTTGTTGAAACTGTGATCAAATTCTTAATGAAAATGGGAATTTCTTAAAAAAAATTAAAAATATTTTTTTTTCTGGAACCAGTCGGCGGACCGGTTCCAAATTTTGGTATGGTGTAGGTACCTACCTGATGTATCCAACCTTGAACGGTGGACCACTATTTACGCCACACCCTGTATATCAGCAATTCTGAGTCTTTCATGCAGAGGAAGTAAGTGAAACTTCCTACATCGCGTTTCGTAGTTTGATAAGTAGATTATGAGTATGAGTGCAGAGCAGATTATACTCGTCACACCGATCCCAAGTAACATTAAATAACGCGATCCCAAATAATGGAATGAGGACAGGATAGTGATGATTTTTAGTATTTGTTGTTGTAGCATCAACTGATATACGCAAACGAATGCGATATAAGCAACGAAAATTTCAGCTCTCTAGCTATCACCATTCTGTTGATACAGCCTAGTGACAGAAAGACGGACGGACAGGAAGTCTCAGTAAAAGGGTCACTATTTACCTTTTGGTACGGAATCCTAAAAATTAAAGTAATGTATCAAATTATGTATCTTGTTTTTTCTTTGGTGTACAATAAAGAATTTTGTATTGTATTGTATTGTAATGTATTAATTTAAATAGGTTTTGAATTCTCTCCTTAATCGGCCACTACTATTAAAATAATTGTACGAAATAAGTTAACTGTTAACGCTAACACAAACTAACTGGATATCAATAGTAATTCTAGATTTTAACTGTTATGAAATCTTTGCTTTTTACATAAGTCGAATCTTTATCACTCTTTATCACACATCTTTAGAACTGCGCAACGGATTTTGATGCGGTTTTTGTAATAGATAGAATGGTTCAAAAGGATGGTTTTTATGTACAAATTTGTTAGATTTTGGTTAGTAAATTACACTCATACGAAGCCGCTAGCAACAGCTAGTAACTTAAAAATAACTAACATTTGCATTGAACCGCACGTTGTGACTTCAGAAGGGGAGGCCTTTGTCCAGTATTGGATATAACAAGTTTGATGTTATAGATAATACAATTACTAAAAATCCTTAAAAGCCAACACACATAATAAGTTTGCTCTGCGGCGAATTTAGTTTTGACGTTTTTAATTCCGTTTTATAAATATAATATTCTCTCTCTTACTTAGGCGAATGGTGACGATTCGTCTTTGCGTTGTCGTAAAATTATTGCCTATCAACCGATTAACGTTCCACTGTTGGGTACGGGATTTCTCTATTTTGGGAAAGCTTTTGGTCTAATATGCAGCCCTGACGAGTTGGCATAGGGTACAGTTTCGGATTTTGCCATGTTTTTTAGTTTCTTATGATGTTATTTGCTTATAATATCTCATAGATGGCTTTTACAGCACGATTGGGAAGAAATAGGGTTCTAAACACATGTATTTATAAACCTTCGCGACGTGGACAATACACCGAACCACATTTTCAGAGTTCGTTTTGTCTTATTACAATTGTATTTTTTCTCGCTTTAGCAATTTTAGTACTTTTCAGGAAAATCTACGGATATGACGCCAAATACAAAACGCGCGACAATTATTCTTGTGTGTCTACATTTTGTCACGGCACACAGAGCACATATATATCTTAGTAGATAACAGTGTCTGTTCTACACTAATAATTTTTTATGTTAAATAATTTTTATATTGCAATTAATTTGCACAAATTATAAACGTTACGAAATATAATTATGATTATAACATCGGAGTATAAAAACTTGTGGTTACTTCCGTTAGATCTGTAAGATATGGTTAAGTAACCGTCGCGGGGTGTTTAAAAGATGGGTGACCGTTACTTGAGTTTTAAATGCGATTTTTTTTAACATGGACGAAATAGCGCTTCAAAAAGTTATTTTAGTTTTCTTTAATTTTGGGTATTTGTACAATAGTCCCTAGTTTAAAACGAAAAAGTCCGGTAAACTACGAGATGAATTCACACACAAAATGTTCCGTAACGTGAGTCCGTCATAATAATATTCATTATCCTAATATCATACCGTCATAATTATGACATCATATTATATCATGCCGATTATGATATACCGTCATAATCATATCATCTAAGGGTAAAACGGAATCTTAATAGTGAGACTTCGCTTTGTCCGTCCGTCTATCTCTGGAATGATGATAGCTAGAATAGTGAAATTTACAGTAAGTTTATGTATACCAGTTGACACTACAACAACAAATACTCATCATCTTCATTATTATCCTGTTCTTATACCGTTATTTGGTGTTTTTCGAGGTCAGTATGACGAATATATTATGATAATAACAGTACGGAACCCATCGTGTGCGAATAAAAACGTTTAAATACCTCGCGAAATCTCGATTTACCGATATCGCTTCGAGATTAATGTTTAAACAAAACCACTTTTTACGGATTTAGACGCGTATATTTGTTTTAAATTCTTGCCCGACGTTTCGGATACTTTGCAGTCACCATGGTCACGATTGGTAAAACAAATACGCGCGTCTAAATCCGTAAAAATAGTTTTTTTGAACGAATGAGTCACACAAGTGTTAGAAAATATTATGTTTAAATTCTAAACTCACCCTTTATCCTTAGCATGTACATCAGCTCCCCTTTGCAGCAGTAACCTTACAGCCCTTGCCCTATTATAACCAGCTGCTAAATGAAGAGGTGTTGACCTTCTACCATCACTGGCGTGAACGTTGACGTTCAAGGGGGTAAGCAGAGAGGCTAGTCGGTCGTCTGCGCCAGATCGGGCCGCTTCTAGGACATCCGCTGCGCAGTATTCACCTAGTGATATTAAATATAAAAATAAAAAATTTGAATCTACTACATAGTGGCAGCGCTGCGTCGACGCAGGCCACCGTAGTTTTATATACTATGACTGTTAGTACATAAAACGTCGCAGCAACAACGCTACGTCAACGCAACGCGCCGTGTATACCGGTTCTAACTTTACTATAAAGTAAAAGAACACATGCTACTATGCCAGGAGGCACGCCTGAGAGACATAATTTGAGTGAATCCTTAGAAGCTGCTAGATAACAGTTCGGAAAAGATTTAGATATTATTATTATTAAATGAACATATCACCTGTAAGAACAGGTCTGGTAGCGGTGTCGGCTAAGTCGAGTGGTGTCTTGCCTTCGGTATTTCGTATATTTGGATCGGCGCCGTGTTGCAGCAGTGCTAAAACAAATTAAGACATTGTTATGCAGTTTTCTGCAGCAGAAAAATTATAATGAAACTTCTTTGTTTAAATCTATCCAATCAGAAAATAATTAGAAAATACGACCACACTATAAGGTTCTCGACATGTGCAAAAGAATCAAAACCTAAAGGCTACACTCCACTACTTTAAAAACTTAGCATCAAGGTTTTTAAATAGTTCTTATATCGTAAAAATTTAAAACCTCGCAATGGAAAAGGGAGTGAATAAAGAAGCGGGGAGAGACTTGTCATGAATAAATGAGAATATTTAGGACTTACCTATACAAACGTCAACTTTCCCTTTGGCAGCAGCTTCATGTAGCGGTGTATATCCCCAATTATCCCTCGCAGCGGGAGCCGCACCGGCCACTAGCAGAGCTCTGACCACATCAGCATGACCGAACGAACAAGCATTGTGTAAGGGTTGTAGACCACCATCATCCCTCGCTTGGAGAGCTGCTCCGGCTGCTATTAATATCTCCACTACTTCCCTGCGACCATAACCTGTAGAAGAAAAATATAAATTATTAATATTTATTTAGGACGGGCGTCGTAATCTAGTGGTTAATGTAATGGTCTGCCGTTTACGAAGTCGCGGGTTCAATTCCCGGTACAAGTATTTGTGTGATATTTAAAATTGTCATACAAATGTTTATACAGCGTCAGTGTTCTGTGCGGGGATCGAAACCTCGACCTCGTGAACGGCAGTTACATGAACCACTACACCAGGAGGCACGTCACAAAATCTACTTTATTACAATAAATGTCTTTGTTTTCGGAGTTTTACCTTCACCTTGAAATATTTAATAACAGTTGGCAATTAGTATTACAATAAAAATCTTGCTACAGTAACATGTGTGTGGAATTTAATTAGTTGTAAAACATATATATTACATTCTGATGTATTCATTATTCAATTAACTAAATGTAAAAATGCGATGCTGGAATTTAAAGACATTTTGTTAAAAAATGTGTTATTTGTACTCTGTGATTTCTTTCATACCAGCATAGAACTAATCATACATTCAAAATGGCCCTCCCTAGCGTAGGTGAGCGCGTTTCCCTCCCTGAGCGCCTGGGTTTACACCGTCATTTAATCTCGAACCACCCTATACACCCTTCGCTGACCCTGTTTCGGAGGGATTTAATGGAAAGAAATAAGTGTGGTAAGTGTAATATAGAGAGTATGGAACTGTGAAACCAACTAGATGCAGTATACTTGGTAGGGAGCCTGCAATTTGTACTTGCAGATAGGTGACGCTGTGGTATCGAATACAAATATTATTATGCAATTACATAAATCATTACACACAAAACAACATCGTCACACACTCGGTAAAAGACCACACTGCCCATACACTGTATATGAGTATAGCATATTAACTTTCTCAGCAGAATCACGTGACAATGTCACTTTATGTTTTCGATTTTTTAGGGTTCCATACCCAAAGGGTAAAAACGGGACCCTATTACTGAGACTTCGCTGTCTGTCCGTCCGTCCGTCTGTCACCAGGCTGTATCTCAAGAACGGTGATAGCTAGAGAGTTGAAATTTTCACACACGATGTATTTCTATTGCCGCTATAACAACAAATACTAAAAAAAAAAAAAATAAATATTTAAGGGGGGCTCCCATACAACAAACATGATTTTTTTACCGTTTCTTGCTCTCATACAACAAACGTGATTAATTAAGTATTGTGTGTGTTGTTTGCTCATTTATTAATAACGTGCCTTATAATATGTTGCATAGATAATGGTACGGAACCCTTCTTGCGCGAGTCCGACTCGCACTTGACCAATTTTTCCTTTAAAACAGACCTCGACATGTGGTTCACCTCGGCTTTTAAAAAAGCGCACTCATGACACATACCATATATTACAAACAATAAAAAATTTATATAATCTTTACTTATTTTAAAACAGTTGTTATTTTTGTATGTCCGTATGTGAGCTTAAATCTTTAAAACTATACAACAGACTAAAGCTATGTTTTTAATAGATAAAGTGGTTCAAAGGAAGGTTTCTATGTATAATGTGTTAAGTTTTGGTTTCTAAATTCCATACATACAAAGTCAGGGTTAACAGCAAGTAAAGTATATAAAGAAACATGTTGAAATGGACTTTGGTAATTATAAAATATACACAAAGAAAGAAACACCAGCCAACCGTACAATACCTTATAATATTATTATTTATAAAGAGGCATAAATTAACAGTAAACAAGAATTATTTATAAAAACTGGCGAGTTTGATTTGCATTAAGGATTCCATACCATTATTAACATTGAATAACAATATTATCAAATAATGGTAAGCTGAAGAATGATAGTGATGAGTACTTGTTGTTATAGCATCAACTGATATACATAAACTGTGATATTTTTAGCTCTCGCTATCACCGTTTTAGGCTTATTACTGAGACTTCCTACGCTCTCAGTAATAAGGCCTATACCTTTTGGTAAGGGCAATAGAAACCCTACATGTTTAGTTACAACACAATTTTAGTGATTTACAAAAACCTCATGTGAAGTTTAGAGCTTTTCTTCTCTCAGAGATGTTTTCTGCTTCTTTTATTCCTAAGCTGGCTTTTACAAAAACATGGTGATGACAGTATTCTCAATTAAGTACCACATCGACATTTAACATAGATATATATTCAACTAGCTGTTGCCTGCGACTTTATACACATGGCTTTTTAATTGGTATGGTATATATACAACTATTTATTTACTTATTTATTACACATAATTAATAATAATAATAATAAATATAATAATAATAATAATCTTTATTTCAGACACATGATCCATATGTTCCTATAGTTAATATAATAAAATTAGAATAATAATAAATACAAGTTAAAATGGTCAAAAAGAATAAAATTAAAATAAAATTTCATGACATTATATAAAATTGTAAAACAAATGTACAACATTACATTAAATGTACAACATTATAGTTTTAAGACAAATGCGTTATACATACAAAGATAAAAAAAAGAATACAAATGCGATCACCTTTAGACGGCTGCAAGCAAAAGCATTGACAAAGAGAATTGGATTAAGAAATTTAATTGATTTAAAAATTCTATCTATTAAAAATACCAGATGAATATCCATTATATGATTTTAAAGATGTACAGTCTTATTCATAATGAGTTATCTGAGGTTTAAACCGAGATTTTATAGGAGTGATAATAAACATTTTAGTGTAAAAAGACTATAATTAATAACAAGTTTTGACCTATTTTAGCGAACTTTTAAACCTCTGATAAGTAATTATGAATAAGACCGTTAAGCTCACATAGACATACAGAAATAAGGACTTTGTATTAAAGAATGATGACAACATATAGCAACAAACCAACCTCACAACGGATATGCCGTGATGATAAACAGGTAGAAAATAATCAGAGCATAACAATTTGTTACATGTAGCACAGAATTTGGGCGCTCTTGCAAAAGAACACTCACGATATACATAATTACGTCACAAAAACATTAATAAAACACAACAGAGCAGATAAAACACGAAACTCCAATCAAATGGCGTAACTAATTATGCAATTTTGAAAACATTAACTTCCTACTATGGTCAATCGTCCTTTCACTAAGATTTGTTTAAGTTTTATTATAAAAATATTAAGTTTATATATGTATTGAGTATATGAATACCTGCAGCGAAGTGTAGAGGAGTCGATTTGCGCCCGGCTGTGTCCCTGGCATTCACCGTTTGGGGTGTAATTAACTTTTTTACGCGAACTGCATCTCCAGTTTTGCACGCTTCAAACAATTCACGCAATGGGTCTGTGGGCGGTGGTAGTGCATCAAGCGCCGATCCGAGTATCGAACGACGGCTCGACATGGCTATTTCGCGTTTCACATTTATTTTTTGTGTACTAAACACACATTAATTCGTTTTTATTTATTAAAAACACGTATAGGCACAGCTGCTTGGTAGCATAAATTTGACAATCAATTACACAGGGTTGACACATCAAAAAATTTACCCCATAGTCCAGCAAGTGAGTCACATACAAAATTAAAAATTAAAAGCAAATAACCACGAGAAAAACATTGAAGTGGTTAGAGCAGGCTGTAATTTATGATTGTAATAAAGTAGTTAGCTTTAGAAACGGTATCCTAAAAGAGTACTAGGTATCAGATGTACGATGCATGTTTAAAATGTTCTGTACACAACAAAGTGACAATGATATTTTATAACTGTAAAAAATGTTATTTTGTTTTCCATTTAAGATAGGGTCTACTAATTCATTCCAACAAATTCACAACAGAATAAGATGTAAATAAAAAGTAACCCACGTAAGGTATAAAAAATAATATAATTAGTTTAAATTGCGCAGAATAATACATATGTTCAAAAAATATGCTGTACAATGATCTTGGAGTTAGTTAAATTACAGAAAAGTCCACAATTTAAGGTATTATATTTTGGTAATGGTATTACTATGCATCATAGACAATTTTGGCGTTCCGCTTGCGAATTTACGTTATACGTTTTTATTAAATAAACAACAATAAAAATTTGATGTTTGGTAAAATATATTTTGAAGGAAACTTATTTTGTGCAATAAGTTACTTAGACGATAAAAAGATCTTATAAAGTCTTATATTACTGTTACATAAAGTAAAGAAATAACTCACGACTCTTTTAATGTATAATGGAACGTTTTAAAAACATATGATGCGACGTTTAGTTATATGCTATTGATAGCATTACACATTTTTTCGATGTACTAAAGTTTACTAAAGCTACAACAAAAGTAAAGTTAACTTAGCTGATTATGTAAAATATTGTTTCTATTTATCTGGTATGTGTAACACATACATATTTGTTTAGTTTAATTAATTATTTTCATTTTTGACTGCCTGACAAAAATAACAATAAAACGTAGAAGTCTATATTGTCTTTTGCTGTTAGTTGACGAAATCAAAATGGCGTCTTTTACAGACTAAGCGCTTATCCGCCGCATACTGACTGAATACCGTTTGCGTTAATCGTGGGTGTAACTAAAAATTAGTGACCATAACATTTAGTGAACGACAATTCAGTGTTGTTGTGTTAAAGTTATCAAAACGGACTCTAAAGGAATTTGTTTTGATACATCGATACGAGTTTCCTCTACGGTGAGTTTCCTTTCACCTATCATGGATCAAATATTGATAATTTATAAATTATCTTAAAAATAATAGTATTTGGGTCGAATGTTTCTAGTAAATAAGATAATCTTGCGATTAGATGATAAATTATCGCGGACGGAAGTCTCGTTCTCTAGTTTACTAGGTGAGAGAGGAAACAGGTTTTTTTCTAGTAGACGCAAGACTCACCCGCGAGGTTGGGTCAAATCTTCACTTTTCTTGGTTCCTCATTCTTGTCGCGCGTCGCACCGTCTACAGGTTTACTTTAGGCGTCATATGTTCCAATATTTGTTGTTGCGTATGACGTATATCTCAATTAGAGGCCAGACACGGCCGCGAATACAATTTCTCCTATTCCACTTATTATGCGGACTTTGTGTGTATTTATCTGTTTGGATTTCAGTGTAGTGAGTTTTCTTAGTCCCTGTTTGTTTATCGAAAGTTTTACGAGATTCTATAAGAGGTAATTCTAGTTTTTTTAATATACCTATCGTGTGTGTGTAAGGCCTATATAAAAAACGAGAGTTTCAATTGAATATAAGCCTATTAGACTCAATTAGCTTGAATTACTGCGTCTGAGTATCATTAATACCTGTTTGGGACTACATAGATATAGATGTAATGAATATACCAATGCATAGTTATATATTACTGTAGAACATCGTCACTTTTACTTTTATTACTTCTAAATGTTCTATTTTCTTATATGTAGTTTAGTTAAATCTGTGTATGCTAATTAATTTTTGTAGCTGTTAAGATACTAATATAGGTTCTTATATATAAATTACACATACCAGAAGCCTTTTTACTCTATTTATAAATAACTCCATTTGTGATAAGTCCCTCTGATAAGTCATTATGAATAAGACCGTTAATATCTAGCTTATAGCACTATTGGACAGTAAATTACTATTATGATCAGACAGTTACTTTCTGTGATAACCTACTACAATATTACAAACTTTACATGTTACAAACTTTACTTCTTTATTAAATGCTTAGAAAAAAAAAATGTGACCTCATGTTTGGCTGTGTTGTTGAAAGTATGTGACTTTGTAACATATTTCTCTTAGGTAATTCCAAAAACAAATAATTACAAAGACATTTCATGCATTATGCTTAGTTTTAGAGGAGTCCTAAGCTTAACCTATAAATGTATGAAAAATTTCTGTGTGGTGACAGATTAAGAATACAAGTGTCACCTACCCTATTCTTCTCCAGGGTGCTGTAAAAGCCAGCTAAGGAATATTGCTGTACACAGATAAACATCCTCTATAAGAAATATAAAAATTTAAAGTAAACCCTATGCCCTATGCCAACATGCCGAGACAGTAGAGCGTAATCCCTCTCAAAGTGAAGGGCGCCCATGCTCTACAGTGGGATGTCTACAGGCTGGAGAGAGAGAGAGAGAAGTGATAGTTATCAATCATTATTTCATAACTACACATAACTGATGTCTTTATCCATTATTTTTTACAAATCCTTAATTACACAACTTCAATCACATAGTTCTAGGCTTCAAAGCACGCAGGATAGTATTACATATTTCTATAGACTTTAACTAAACAGTTTTGGAAAATCAAGACAGCCTTTTTCTGTATTATGCCATTTCCTGTCTAAATTATGGCAGGATAATGAATAACTGACATAATATATTATACTCATTGCATACTGTTAAAGGAATTATTAATACTATAGTCATATCCTGTTTGATATGATGATTCACTCTAAACCTGAGCACTAAATAAACTGGAGTTGTTAAATAATTTGTTTTCTTTGTCAAATATAATATAAGTTACTGTCAAGTTGGTGGTGTCATAGTGACACTCACAAACATTATAATTTCTTTGGTTGCTATGCACACCAATGCAGTAAGTGTATAAGAAACAGGCGCGCACAAACACACTCAGAGACAACACTGTCTGTAGACTATGAGTATTACGGTTGCTCTTGTATGTGCAGCAGGGGCGATTAGTACCAACTTCCGCTGAATTGATGACTTCAAAGTTTACTTGTCAGTTATATGCCTACCCCTACCCTGTGACGTATGATGATGATCATTTATTCTCCCACTTCCATCGCTTCATTCTGCTGCTTCCATCCCTTCATTCTCCTGCTTCCATCCCTTCATTCTCCTGCTGCAACCTTTCATTTGGGGGCGGCGCAACTTGACTACTTGTTCATGTTGCATTTGGGATTTGGTTGCTTTTTACTTTTGGCCGTTTGCCTGATGACGCAGTTGTTATGCGACGTGGTTCATGGTTGGTTCTTAAGATCCCTGCGGGCAAGATATGAGGAGGTGACACTTGTGTTCTTTTTGTTCGGTCACCCCCTAGATGACGATGTTGATTGAATATACTTATTACCTTTTTCATTAAAAATAGCTTCAATAAATATGTTTTTTAATAAAAAAACCTTACATAGACAAGGCCAAATATAAATAAGTTTTCAACAAAATATTTGAAAGTAGCAGAATTTTTTGATTTTATAAACATTTTTTTTATGAGATCGTTGATAATATTCTGTAATATTTGCGCGACTCAGTTATTTAATTAAAACGTCGGGTTGGTTTTAAAACAAAACATGTACACGCTTTTAAATTCATAAAAATAAAAATTGATTTGTATTTGGAGTAGCAGATGCCCGCAATTGCATATGTTAAAGGTTTGGTATATTTTTAATATACACCAAACCTTAACCACCAAATCTTTCAGAAAAGCATTATGTGTTATGGGGTTTTGTGTAATAATTTTATTTTATCCTTTGAAGGATTCTTTGGGCGTTGTCGATAAGTGGTCGGAATTCGGTGCATTTGCGTTACGAACAAATATTACGACTTCTTTTTATAACAACTAAATGCAATCTGCATTTGCCCTTCGCCCGCTCGGGCTTCGTCTGGGACTCCTGGCTTGAGGTGAGCTGGACTAACCACTAAAGCCATTTGTTCCTCTTCTGCCTACATGTAGGAAAAAGGCGTGATGGTATGATGATGATAAATAATTGAGTGCTTTTTGTAAAAGGTTCAACCGACTTCATATTATGCCTTTCAAATTTGAGGGTTTTCCTCGATTTCTCACGAGATAACGATCAGATCCGAACCCGGTACCAATGGGACCACACGGGAACCACCAGCTTTCAAATAAAAATAGAATCATTTAAATCTTTCGCTCAGTTAAAAGTTATGAAGTAACAAACATTAAAAAAACATACAGACGAATTGAGAACATCGTCCTTTTTTGAAGTCGGCTAAAAAGAAATGAAAGCATGTATACCGAGCGCTGACGTCCGTGTGGTGAGTTATTAAGAATAAAGTGTCGTCACCCTATTTTGCTCCCAGGATAGAAATCAGCTAAGGGATATTGAACAGATAACATATGACCATATCACTCTCAAAGTGGAGGAGACCTGTGCCCAGCAGTGGTACCGAGTGTATATCAAACCCTATTGGTTAGCTAGTTACATTGTTTTGAACAGAATCTTGTATTGTAGCGTTAGTATCTCATATGTTATCAGTTTATCTTTAGAGAGGCTGTGTTATCACGATCACTGTTATCATTTCATCTCAACAGTTGTAGATAATAGTGTTGTAGATTTTATAGTTGGATAGTTTAAAATTCTACTAATATCCATTACTAGCTGTTGCCCGCGTCTTCGTACGCTTGGAATTACAAAAACAAAAATGATAAATTAAACCACAAACGCAGCCCACACAACGGAACCCCTCAAATATGAAAAACTAGCCTTTGGGCGAATTTAGGAAATTTGCGTAAACAATTAGTAGTAGTAGTTTATGTATCAGCTGGTTTTACATCACCCTGGAAATGAAATGGGGTGGGTGACACCCGTATTCTTAATCCGTCCACACGTATTTATAAAATGTTATGATAGTTGTTGAAATGTCGATATTAAAGCCATAGAAACACTAATAATTTTATAAGCGCGGCTTTGACACAGCACTTGTATGGTTTCAACTGTTATACTGCACAAATCAACTGACTCTATTAGGGTACGGTACCAAGAGGAAGCTTAAAAGTGGCGCTAGTATTAGAAAAGTTGAAAGGGAACCGTCATGGTATGGGCACCTTATGTGGAGGGATGAAAGCGTTTAAGCAAAAAGATGATGACTATAAATAAATAAAGAAGATGATGACAAAACATATTACAGTGTCAAGGCATACTTGGATGACAAATTAACGTAAATAAAATTAAGAAAAAATATTAATTAAGAAAAAATGTTCTATGTATCTACAACCAATTGTATTAATAATGTTAAAATAATGATTATAATCTAATATATAAAATTCACGTGTCACAGTGTTAGTTACCGTACTCCTCCGAAACGGCTTGACCGATTTTTATTAAATTTTACATGCATATTCAGTAGGTCTGAGAATCGGCCAACATCTACGAGGGGAGGTCCAAAAGTTCGTGGAATGAAAGGGTTTTAGTAAAAATGAAACAGTAAATTTATTTTTCCTTTTCAATATAATCACCCTTAAGCTGAACACATTTATTAGATCTATGAATTAATTTTTCTAAACCATCGTAAAAATATTTTTTATCTTTTCCCTCAAAATGAGCCAAAATTGCCTCCTTTACCTCATTGTCGTCGGAAAATTTCCTTCCCCTTAAGTCTTTTTTTAAATTGGGGAACAAATAAAAATCACTTGGGGCCAGATCTGGACTATAGGGTGGGTGGACTAGTGATTCGAAGCCATGCGTGTGTAGAGCAGCCATTGCAACTTTGCTCTTGTGAACCGGCGCGTTGTCTTGCTAGAGCAACACGCCCTTGGTCAATTTTCCCCGACGTTTTTCTTTGATGGCATCCTTTAATTTTTCTAGTATTGTTGCGTAGTATTCTCCGGTTATGGTCCTGCCCTTTTCTTTATAATCAATCAGTATTATCCCCTCACAATCCCAAAAAACAGTAGCCATCAACTTTCCAGCCGACTCCGACACTTTGAATTTCTTTGGCGGTGGTGTCCCCTTTTTATGCCATTGCATGGACTCTTGTTTGGACTCAGGCTCAAAGTGATGAACCCATGTTTCATCGCCGGTAACAATTCGCTCCAAAATCGGTCCAGGATCGTCGCCACACAACTCCAAAAAATGTTTTGACGCTTCGACGCGCTGCTGTTTTTGAAGCGGCGTGAGCATTCTCGGTACCCATCTTGCACTGACTTTTGTCATACCCAGGTGGTCATGTAGGATTCGCAAAATGGTGGTATCTGATACTCCAACTAATGCAGATAACTGTTTTTTCTTCAAACGGGTGTCCTCCAGTACAATTTTTTCCACTTTTTCGACGATGTCTGATGTGGTGGCCTCAACTGGCCTTCCTGAGCGGGGGTCGTCTTCAATCGACTCCCGACCATGTTTAAAAAGACCATGCCACTTGTAAATCATTGATTTACTAGGGCACTGTTCCCCGTAAACAGTTTCCATTTCATTCAAAATGGTCTGAGCGTTCTTTCCTTGCTTGGTAAGGAATTTAATGACCGCACGGTGTTAAATTTTCTCCATAGTTTCAGTTTTCTTCCGGATTGACGTGTTTAGCAGGCGAGTGTTCGTAAACGAATGACGCAATAGGGCTGAAACTCCATTTATATACTAATTATGAGTCCCCAATTAGTATGACACTAAGCGAGCACCCCTATCCCCACTCCATCCCCTCCATTCCACGAACTTTTGGACCTCCCCTCGTATTTTTCAAACCATTTTTTTTTGGTATGGCAAAACAAAGTTTGCCGGGACAGCTAGTAATGTATAATAATAACCAATTATATTAATTATTAATGTCACAATTATGATGGGTAATCCAGTACGTAAAAAAACAAAAATTATCAGTGTCTATGTATATCCCAATTCCCCTTCTTTTCTTTTTAATTTTGACGCATGATATTTATATTTAGTATCTTAGAAATGTTATGTCGTGCTATTTAATTTATTCTATCTTTTGTTTTTAATTTTTTTTGTACACCACCTAAGTGGTCAAATGTAGCGGACGAATATAACACAAATTGTAACAACTTATATCCTATATGTACAAAAATAAAGTATTGATTGATTGATTGATAAATATTCATGGACACATCACACAACGTCCTCTGGTCCCAAGCTTAGCTTATTATGCGTGTGTTGTGGGTACCAGAATACGGATATAATACATAAATTACTTTTCTTTTGTAATAAATTAATACTACAAATTAATTAATACTTATAATACATAGTAAACACCCACACACAGGACAAACATTTGTATGACAATTATAAATATCTCAAATGATTGTCCCGAGCGGGAATCGAATCCGCGACCTCGTGAACGGCATTACCTGAACCACGAAGCCCGTCCGAATATGAATGTTGATGACCGTAAAAGGAGAGGGAGACCGAAGAAAAGATGGATAGACTGTGTAAAGAATGATATGGAAGGAAAAGTTGTGACAGGAGAGCTTAAAAGAGCACAGCAACAGCTAAGTTATACTAAATCTTGAAGAACTTTAGCATGGCTAAATCGTACTTCATACACTAATATTGTTTCATATGACGTATAGCCTGGATCATAGACACACATATATAATACACTAGCTGTTCCCCGCCACTTATCCGTCCGTGGATTTAACAAAAAATTCCCCGTTTTCGGAAAAGTTTTGACTGATGCTGCGCTCTTATTATTCGCAGCGTGATGTTATATAGTCTATAGCCATATTCGATAAATGTACTTTCCAGCACTGAAAGAATTTTACAAAACGGACCAGCGGATTCTGAAATTAGCGCGTTCAAACAAACTCTTCAGGTTTATATTATTAGTATATAGATATTTCACGCACATATATATTTATGTGGCTTCAAGCTGAGTAGCCATATACACTATCTGGTGAATCCTTGGCTAGTCATCCTGAGTACTATTTCATAGGCTCTATTAAGAAAATTTAAGTTTAAGCGAAGACGCAGGCAACTGCTGGTTTAAAAATAAAGAAAATATGCGTTGAACGGGAAGTTGTGTTGTAAAATATACGTGTGCGTCGCACTTGACCTAATACGCCACTGACATACTGAGCGAACAAGGTCGCGCGCATAACTTAACTTGCATTCATGCAGTTCACAGGTGTTCATGTGTTTTGTACGGGAATCGAACCTAATACATCGTTCATCTGTTGTAGGAATAAAACCGGTCAAGTTAGACTCGCACATAAAGGGTTTCTTACCGTTTTATTATCATAATATATTCAACCGTAGTAAGCCGTTACCTGTGACTCCGTACGCGTGGTATCTATTTAGAAACCAAACTTAAACAAATTTACAGAACAGCCATCCTCTTTTACCACTCTATCATTTAAAAAAAAACCGCATTAAACATTTTAGCACATTTAGATTAAGGATATACGTACAAAAAAACGCCTTTGTTTTATAATGAGTAAACATGATGCGCCTATCTCGTAATTTAAGATCGGTTCACACCGATCAAAATTTAGGTAGAAGAATAAGAATGATGTGTATATTGTTGTTGTAGCATCAACTGATATTGACTAACTGACATTTCAGCTCTCTAGCTATCACTGTTCCAGAGACTATATCTCTGGTGACAGACGGACGGACAGCGAAGCCTCAGTAATAGGGATGTCATATCATAATTTTGTATATGAACCCTAATAAAGTACGTATAGCGACTAAAATGGGATAAAAATGATTAAACGTAATAAAACTTACACTGCAATGATATATATATAAATACACAGTTAAAATCTACGTCATAGATAAAATACGTATATTATCTATAGAAAGAATGTGTTCTTATCATTTTCATGCCAGCCTATGATAGTCTTTATAGCTAGTAACTTGCTGTTGCCTGCCACTTCGTACGCGGTTTTCTCCGATTTTGCAACATTTTTCACTGATGCTTCACTCCTATTGGTCGCAGCGTGATGTTATAAAACTAAAACCTTATAAATATAAAGCCTTCTTCGATAAATGGACTCTTCAACACAAAATGAATTTTACAATTAGAACCAGTAGTTCCTGAAATTAGCGTGGGCAAACAAACAAAAAAGTTTTCAGCTTTATAATATTAAGTTATATACAGTGTTTAATTGTGGTAGAGATTTAAGATGATTTTGCGCCCATCCCTCACCAGGCTGTATCTCATGAACGGTGATAGCTAGACAGTTGTAATGTTTACAGATGATGTGTATATATTATTTATGTTGATGATATATTTTATACATACTCATACTCATGGAAATGGCCGCTCATACTAGATACGAGCTCCGCATTATTTATTTAGAAATAATTAATAAAAGTATTACCCAGCGCTGTAAATGAGTAGATTCTGTGAAATAAGTCCTAAACAACATGTACAAGTGTTATCCCATGGATGTTTTAAGTAATAATGGAAAAAAAACAGTGTTTAAAATTTAACAAATGCCGCGACATAAAAGTGTGTAAAAACCTACAGTAAATATCAAAAATCCGTAAAATTACTATAAACAGTGCCCAGATATTGTGCTGAAGTGCTATGAAGACTATTAAATTAAATAATAGTGCTTATTAAAAACAATAATTTTAAAAAGTTGTTTATAAGATATTTGAATATAGCGTCGGTGGCGGTCATTGACCTTACAACTTTTAACGACTTTTTGGCATGTGTTTTTATCGGAAGAAAACTAATAAATCTATACAGGGAATAACTCTTGATATGGCTATGCATTATATAGTGGAGGGCTAAGCAGTCATGAGTTCCTAACTGATTAAAATAAATACAATATTATAAATTTGGCTTATTGCAGAACATAAAGATCTATTTAACAAAATTTTGAAGAGGGCTCGGTGGTCCAGTGGGCTAGCTATGCCGCTATAGCTTAATGCGATCGTGTTGACCGCAGTTCAAACCTTAGTCAAGTTGCTTTTTTGTGCTTTTTTTAAAATTTGGCTAAGTGCTTTGGGAATGTTTACAACACGCAATTATATTAATACCAGAATTAACACAATTGTTATGAGATGTGGAAAAATAGCTGATTTATTGCATGCAGTACGTAATACTATTTGCTGAGGAGGAAGTTTACTTTTTTGTTGCAAGATAAGTGTCCACTTTATGAGTACCTGTGCTGTGTCCCGACTACTGTAACTACACAAACATTTATAGTACAAAATCTGACTTAAAATCTGTTATAAAGCTCGAAGAGAAGGAATCATCAAATCAATCATCTATTCTGTCAACATCATCATCATCATCATAACATCACGCCTTTTTCCCATGGGGGTAGGCAGAGACTATAGAGCGCCATCTGCCACGATCGAAGCACACTTCCTTGGCTTCATCCACACTCATACATCTGGTCATACATGCCCGACGGTTGTAAGTGCTACGCACTTGCCCCTTTTGGAGTATCCCAGCGATGACATCGGAGTATATTTTTCTCGGGCGTCCTCTCCCAGCATTTCCACTTACTTTCGCCGTGTATATGCCTTTCGTTAAGCGTCTCTCATCCATCCTCTCCACATGACCAAACCACCTAAGCATACTTTTCTCCACCTTAGTCACTACATCCTCTTTCAGACCACAACGTTCTCTTATAACTTCATTTCTTAATCTCTCTTTCAAAGTCACACCACACATACTTCTCAAAGAGCGCATCTCTACAGCATTTATTCTACTTTTGTGCTTCTCCTGCCACACCCAACATTCGCTTCCATACATAAGCGTAGGTAACAACACGCCATTGTGGATCGCCATTGTGGATCGCCATTCGAGCCTTCGAGCCTGCTGAAATAAACTGTTACTTAACCATCTACGAACTTGGATTATTGGATTACCATTTTATGTGTTAATAGAGGACGCTACCAGTATTTAATTAGTACAGAGAGTGTAACCTAAATAATAAGTATTAATAGTAGAATAATTAGAATAAGTATTTTAAGTGTATAAAAAATGGGTGCCTAGATACTTTATTTTTGGCTGTATTGTTTGTATTGTTAGTAGTAATTTTAATTAGTCCTTTTATTGTTTAAAATAGATGTATTAGATGATGTTGTGTGTAAACAAAACAAATGCTCATCAATATGCGGAGCTCTGTAGGGTTACAATGTGAAGTGGCCTTCCTAGATATACGCGGGAACAAAAAATGAGTCATAATACAAACCTACTCGGAGATGGCGATGTTGTTCGCCACACATCACGTCGTAAGTTCCCGCGGGGCGAAAAGCGGGCTATGGAGTGCCGCCTAGCTACGCTGAATGTTCAGGGAGGATTGAAAGATAAGATGGATGAAGTGTGTGATTTGGTGATAGACAAGAGAATAGATGTTTTGTGTGTGAACGAAACCAAGCGAAAGGGTGTAGACGTGACGCAGCACGGAGGTCTGACTGCTATCTGGTCTGGTGTCCCAGAGACACAAAGAGCTAGTCAGGGCGTGGGGATTGTCCTATCAGAAAGAATGAGAAACTGTATGAAAGACTATAGATGTATAAGTGGTAGAATAGTATGGGTGAGGGCTAAGGTGGGGCTTAACTCCCTCTTTATTGTAGGGGTATATGCCCCTGATATGGGAAGCTCGCTGCCAGAGAGAGAGGAATTCTGGGGTCAGTTATGGGATGTTGTGAATGAATGTAGGATGAATGAAAAAATAGTTATGCTTGGAGATTTTAACAGTTGGGTTGGAGTAAAAAGACAAGGATATGAGGGAGTATTGGGTGCTTTTGGAGATGATAGAGTGAATGAAAACGGTATGAACCTTCTGGATATTTGTGTGGAAAAGAAACTTTCTGTGATGAATACCATGTTTGATCACAGAAAGATTCACAGGTACACTTGGGAAAGGCAAGACAGTCGAAGTGTGATTGATTTTGTGATCTTGGATGAGAGGCTAAAGAGAAAGGTTACGGACGCAAGAGTATATCGGGGTGTCAATGTGGGGACAGATCATCATCTCGTCATGTGCAGAGTAAACGATATATTCAAGACTTGGCGCCATCGAGCTAGAGCGTCCGTAACCCCGCTAGAAAGAATTAGAGTAGAAAAATTAGAGGAACAGGATATCAAAAAGATGTATAAGGAAGAAGTGAAAGAGATGACTGATAAAGTATGGGATGGGGTGAAAGACTTTAGTTTAGAAGAAACTTGGGAGTTGGTTAGAGATAGTATGATACAAGTAAGTACAAAAGTATGTGGTGTTATGAAAAGGAATTGTGGGAATAGAATGAGCAGAGTTTGGGTAGATGATGAAGTAAAGGGTTTGGTAGGAAGGAAAAAGCAAGCATGGCTGGATCTATTAAATTGTAAAGCGCAAGTAAGAATGATGAGGAATGGAAATAACGCGCTAGATATAATGAAAGAGAAGTATAAAGAGCTAAAAATCAAAGTAAAAGAGCTTGTAAAATTGAAGAAGAATGCATGGGAAGAGAAAGAAAACATAAAGTTGTGTGATAATTTTCGTGAAAATATCAAACTATTTTGGAAGAAGGTAAAAGAAGCCCGTGGATCGACAGGAACGTTAAAGATGAATGCCATAAGAGGAGACGATGGATGCTTAGAAAGTGAAGAATGTAAGGTTTTGGAACGTTGGAAAGGTTATTTTGAAGGTTTATTTAGGTTGCAAGGTGATGTACAGGAAGTAGGAGAGCGGTTGCAAGCGAGAAGCGTGGAATCATATAGTGAGAGTATAGGTGAGGGCGACGAAAATCAGATTGAACTGGATGAAGTTCTGAAAGCATTGAAAGGAATGAAACTTGGAAAGGCAGCTGGATATGATAGAGTGTCCACAGAGATGCTGAAAGGCGGTGACGGGGTGGTAGCAAGTCTGTTGTGCCGGATCTTTAATATGTGTTGGAGACACGGCCGTGTACCAGACGACTGGTGCAAGGCTGTTATAGTTCCACTGTATAAGGGAAAAGGTTCACAGCAGGAATGCAAAAACTACCGCGGCATTAGCCTTTTAAGTGTTGTAGGCAAATTGTACGCTAAGGTATTAATTAATAGAGTGATGAGTATGACAGATCAAAAATTATGGGATGTACAAGCAGGATTCAGGAAGGGAATGGGATGTGTGGATCAGGTCTTCTCCCTAAGGTGTATAGCCGAAAAACACCTGGCTAAACACAAGAAAGTATACTGCGCTTTCATAGACTTGGAGAAGGCATATGATAGCGTGTGGAGGGACGAATTGTGGTCGACACTATCTATGTATGGAGTTGACGGGCGCTTGGTGCAGGCACTGAAATCTCTTTATAGGGATTCTAGAGCCTGTGTCAGGATAAATGGGGCATATACTGACTGGTTTAGTATCTCTAGGGGTGTGAGACAGGGATGTGTAGCGTCACCATGGCTGTTTAATCTATACATGGATAGTTGTCTGGTAGATTTGAGAGAGAGTGATGATGGATTGGTTATGGGTGAGCTGCCTATCAAGTGTCTTCTTTACGCGGATGATCAAGTTCTACTTGCACCATCTGCGGAAGAATTGCAAGATATGGTAACTAGAACGAATGAAGCATTTAGACTAAAAGGAATGAAAGTAAACGTAAACAAGACGAAAGTTATGGTGTTTGAAAAAGAGGAGTGTATGTCTGCATGTAATATTAAAATAGATGATGAAAGTGTGGAACAGGTACAAGAATTTGTTTATTTGGGAAGTGTTTTTACAAGAGATGGTAAGGTTGATGCTGATGTGGAAAGAAGGGTGTTAGCGGGAAATAAGCTGAATGGTGCCTTGCATGCTATTGTGGCTAACCAAGCGATTACTGAAAAGGCTCGAATGGCGATCCACAATGGCGTGTTGTTACCTACGCTTATGTATGGAAGCGAATGTTGGGTGTGGCAGGAGAAGCACAAAAGTAGAATAAATGCTGTAGAGATGCGCTCTTTGAGAAGTATGTGTGGTGTGACTTTGAAAGAGAGATTAAGAAATGAAGTTATAAGAGAACGTTGTGGTCTGAAAGAGGATGTAGTGACTAAGGTGGAGAAAAGTATGCTTAGGTGGTTTGGTCATGTGGAGAGGATGGATGAGAGACGCTTAACGAAAGGCATATACACGGCGAAAGTAAGTGGAAATGCTGGGAGAGGACGCCCGAGAAAAATATACTCCGATGTCATCGCTGGGATACTCCAAAAGGGGCAAGTGCGTAGCACTTACAACCGTCGGGCATGTATGACCAGATGTATGAGTGTGGATGAAGCCAAGGAAGTGTGCTTCGATCGTGGCAGATGGCGCTCTATAGTCTCTGCCTACCCCCATGGGAAAAAGGCGTGATGTTATGATGATGATGATGATATATGTAACCACAAATAATAAAAACAACAATACAATAATATTTAAGTGTATTCACATACAACAGTTTTAGTTTAAGTTAATGATACACTTAGACTACATGATGTTATGATGATGAATTTAACATGTAAATAATGGTACTAAACCCTTCGTGCGCTTCAGGGTTTCGTACAAAAAAGGAATCACCCTTTTTGTAAGTTTAATTCGACTACAAAATTAAGTTGGTGAATTGGTTTAAGCCTAATTAACTGTTTATTTGAATGTAATTATGTACTTATGTATTTTGGTTTAGTAGATACGAAACCCTATGTGTGCGAGTTTATCTCGCTCTTGACCGGATTTTTTTTTGTTTTATCATATTGTAAAGTCGTTATTTGGGTTAATATGATTTTTATTGTCGTAGGGAATTCCAGTTATGTTATAGGCGCGGTAACCGGATTCATGTGGATATCAGCATTTGTCAGTTAAACAATTTATTGTAAACACAGATTATAATAAGTTTTAATAAGTTTTTATTGATAACAGATTCCCTAGATAGTATGTCTCTCTACGGCTACATCACTCACCCAGCTTCATCATCATTCTCCTGCTCTTATCCCGTTATTCGGGGTCGGCGCAACATGCCATTTAGATCATGTTATAGTGGGTTTTGGCTGATTTTACTACCGGCCGCCTGCCTGACGTCAACCCTCCTTGGGTAGCATATGTGCAGGTGTTATGTGACATGGTTCCCTCGGTCGGTTTCTACGACCCCTGCGGGTAAGACATGGTGAGGTGATACTTGTATTCTTAATTCGTCACCACACGGACACTTAATCACTCGGGTGAGTGATTAAGTGTTCGTGAGCTTGAAGCCACATAAAATATCTGTATGCGTGAAATATTACCTATTTGTGTGATACAGGTTATAACGTCATAATGAAACATGATTAGTCTATGAAGTATGATTTAGCCAAGCCAAAAATTCTTTAAGATTAAACGCGTCCCACTATCTGGTGAATCTTTGATTGTTGAACTAATCAGAGAGCCTAGCCGGTCTAAGAACGACCTACACTTTTTGATAACCACATGCGACCTATATCAAATAAAATCCAGTAGAATTCTCGTCAAGTCTGTGCCTGCCTAACATAATTATCTATACTTCTATACTAATATTATAAAGCTGAAGAGTTTGTTTGTTTGAGCGCACTAACCTCCGAAACAGCTACTGGTCTAATTTAAAAATTATTTCAGTGTTGGATTTTACATTCATCAAGGAATGCTATAGGTTATAACTTATAATATGTATAACATCACGCTGCGACCAATAGGAGAGAAGCATCAGTAAAGATCTAATATATAAAATTCACGTGTCACAGTGTTAGTTACCGTACTCCTCCGAAACGGCTTGACCGATTTTTATGAAATTTTATATGCATATTCAGTAGGTCTGAGAATCGACTTAACATCTATTTTTCAAACCTTTTTTTTTTTAGTTTTGCAAAACAACGTTTGCTGGGACAGCTAGTTGTATATAAAAATAATATAAAATAATTTTTTTAATAGATAAGAGTCGTTCAAGATGATGGCGCTTTTGTAAAATTTGTTAAGGTTTGTTAGGGTTCCGTACCCAAAGGGTAAAAACGGGACCCTATTACTGAGACTTCGCTGTCCGTCCGTCCGTCCGTCCGTCCGTCTGTCACCAGGCTGTATCTCAAGAACGGTGATAGCTAGAGAGTTGAAATTTTCACAGATGATGTATTTCTATTGCCGCTATAACAACAAATACTAAAAATAAAATAAAATAAATATTTAAGGGGGGCTCCCATACAACAAACATGATTTTTAGGGTTCCGTACCCAGTATCTCAAGAACGGTGATAGCTAGACAGTTGAAATTTTCACAGATGATGTATTTCTATTGCCGCTATAACAACAAATACTAAAAATAAAATAAAATAAATATTTAAGGGGGGCTCCCATACAACAAACATGATTTTTTTACCGTTTCTTGCTCGATACTAATAACGTTGCATAGATAATGGTACGGAACCCTTCGTGCGCGAGTCCGACTCACACTTGACCAATTATTTTCTAAAATCCACGAGTATGAAGTTACGGGCAACATTTTATAAAAGCGTATAAACAGTTACAATTTTTATTAAAATAGTTATTGAATTTTTTATGCATTGTTAATGCTAATGTCGAAGGTTGGATTGGTGAATTTTTGTTTTATTTCGACATTTTGTTATATACCAACCTTGTGTACCGTCGGGTAAATAAGTAAACAAGGTTTTATATACTCGTATTATATTGTTAGACTAGTTGTTACGCGCGACCTCGTACGCGTTGAACTTAGAAAATGTTTCCCGTTTTTGCAACATTTTTCACTACTGCTTCGCTCCTATTGGTCGCACCGTGATGTTATATAACGTATAGCCTTCCTCGATAAATTTACTGCCCAACAGTAAAAGAATTTTTCAAATCGGGCGAGTAGTTAGCGCCTTCAAACAAACAAGATCAAGATATTCGTATTTGCTTTGAAATGAAAGTGCATGACGGGCTTCGTGGTGGAGTGGTTTATGTAATGGACTGCCGATCACGAGGTCTCGGGTTCGATTCCCGATTGTGTGATATCCATAAATGTCATACAAATGTTAGTCCTGCGTCTGGGTGTTTACTATGTATTATAAGTATGTATTTACAAAAGAAAAGTAGTTTACGTATTATATCCGTATTCTGGTACCCATAACACAAGCATATAAGCTTAGCTTAGGACCAGAGGACGCTGTGTAAAATGTCCATGAATATTTAAAAAAAAAAAATTTTAAAGAAATTACAAATAAACTACTTGTGAAAGAAAAGTCGTTTTTTTGTATGTATGTTGCATATGTAAGCTTAAATCTTTAAAAATACAAAATGGATTTTTATCCGTTTCTTAATGGATAAAGTTCAAGAGGAAGGCATGTGAGTAGGCAAGAGAAGGCAGAGATATGTATTTATATAGTTATAAGGTATATAATCCCTACTAATATTATAAATGCGAAAGTAACTCTGTCTGTCTGTCTGTTACGCTTTCCCGCTTAAACCTCTCAACCTGTTTTGATGAACTTTGGCACAGACAATCTTTAGACCCTGAGAAAGGACATAGGCCACCTTTTATTTTGAAAAAAAAAAAATCCATATTCCACGCGGACGGAGTCGCGGGCAACTTCAGGTTTGGTTTTTAGGGTTTCGTACCATAAGGTGAAATCAAAGACCCTATTATTACTGACACTTCGTTGCTCCTCCATCCGCCCGTCAGTCTCCAAGCTGTATCTCTGGAACGGTGATAGGAAGAGAGTTAACAATTTCACAGTTTGTGTATATCAGTTGCAGATGTTACAACAACAACCGATATTGTATCGTAAATTGATGATTGAAAATGGCCGTAATAACACTTGTATCTCTCTCTCTCCAGCCCATTTACGTCCCACTGTTGGGCACGGGCCTCTTCCACTTTGGGAGGGATTATGGTCTACTGTGCCGCGCTGACCAGGCGTATTGGCACAGGGTTTATTTTCGAGTTTTCCGTCTCTCATAGAGGATGTTATCTATGTGCAATATCCCTAAGCTGACTTTTACAGCACCCTTGGGAGGAGACGGAGTGGTGACACTTGTATTCTTAATCCGACACCACAGGGGGAGTATTTCCCTATGTAAGCCTAAATCTTGAAAACTAGACAACGTATTTTGTTCAGTTTTTTAAATATATAGAGGGTTTCAAGAGGATAGCTTTTTTATATTTTGGCGTATATGTACAAGGGGAGGTCCAAAAGTTCGTGGAATGGAGGGGATGGAGTGGGGATAGGGGCGCTCGCTTAGTGTCATACTAATTGGGGACTCATAATTAGTATATAAATGGAGTTTCAGCCCTATTGCGTCATTCGTTTACGAAAACTCGCCTGCTAAACACGTCAATCCGGAAGAAAACTGAAACTATGGAGAAAATTGAACACCGTGCGGTCATTAAATTCCTTACCAAGCAAGGAAAGAACGCTCAGACCATTTTGAATGAAATGGAAACTGTTTACGGGGAACAGTGCCCTAGTAAATCAATGATTTACAAGTGGCATGGTCTTTTTAAACATGGTCGGGAGTCGATTGAAGACGACCCCCGCTCAGGAAGGCCAGTTGAGGCCACCACATCAGACATCGTCGAAAAAGTGGAAAAAATTGTACTGGAGGACACCCGTTTGAAGAAAAAACAGTTATCTGCATTAGTTGGAGTATCAGATACCACCATTTTGCGAATCCTACATGACCACCTGGGTATGACAAAAGTCAGTGCAAGATGGGTACCGAGAATGCTCACGCCGCTTCAAAAACAGCAGCGCGTCGAAGCGTCAAAACATTTTTTGGAGTTGTGTGGCGACGATCCTGGACCGATTTTGGAGCGAATTGTTACCGGCGATGAAACATGGGTTCATCACTTTGAGCCTGAGTCCAAACAAGAGTCCATGCAATGGCATAAAAAGGGGACACCACCGCCAAAGAAATTCAAAGTGTCGGAGTCGGCTGGAAAGTTGATGGCTACTGTTTTTTGGGATTGTGAGGGGATAATACTGATTGATTATAAAGAAAAGGGCAGGACCATAACCGGAGAATACTACGCAACAATACTAGAAAAATTAAAGGATGCCATCAAAGAAAAACGTCGGGGAAAATTGACCAAGGGCGTGTTGCTCTTGCAAGACAACGCGCCGGTTCACAAGAGCAAAGTTGCAATGGCTGCTCTACACACGCATGGCTTCGAATCACTAGTCCACCCACCCTATAGTCCAGATCTGGCCCCAAGTGATTTTTATTTGTTCCCCAATTTAAAAAAAGACTTAAGGGGAAGGAAATTTTCCGACGACAATGAGGTAAAGGAGGCAATTTTGGCTCATTTTGAGGGAAAAGATAAAAAATATTTTTACGATGGTTTAGAAAAATTAATTCATAGATCTAATAAATGTATTCAGCTTAAGGCAGTGGCGTGCACAGGATTATGACACTGGGTATGCGGGGCAGTACTCAGTCACAAAAACTTTTTCTTTTATAGATTTTTAGCATAGCCACGCGACGGATCTCTAAGTCGGAAACCATTCCAACAGAACAAGTCTTAGATGTACTACTATTTATGTACATATTCTACGGCAACGCAGATAATTAATACGTAAAACTTACTCACCTAGTCAGCTTCAATTTATTTTAAACGTTCTGGTTCACATTCACAAAGTTCTGGTTACTGAAGATTACTATATCCCGATGTAAGATTTCGGCCACCTCAAATATCTTATCCAAGTGAGTGATAGTTACAGAACACGTCCCTTGCAAGATATCCGATGTGGCCTTTGAAAAGGCCGATTTTCATGTGATTCGCAAAATATATAAATAAACTTAAAAATAAAACTACGGGTTAGTAAAAAAAAAACAAACTACTCATTCATTTATAGATTAAATCTATGCGCCTATCCTTTTTTAAATATGATTTTAGGATATCGTCATAGAAAGTTGGATTGCGTTTTAATTCCATCATTAATGCCTTTTCTATAGAAATCATGGAAAGCTCTGTGAGTCGTTGTTGATTTTGTGTGTTTCTCAAATAAGTGTGGATACGTTTTAAACACGAAAATGAACGCTCTGTCGATGCGCTGCTTGCTGGGATAGTCACAATGAATTTCGCTAATCGTAACACTTCAGAAAAAACTGTATTTAAATTGTCCTTATACAAATTTTGAATAATACTAAATACACAACTATTTGTAAATTGAGGTGATCTGTAAATACAGCGCAATTCATTTTTCAATTTATCAAAATTAAAATTTGCTTGATAATTATTAGTGAACTCCCTGATTTCATTTTCAGGGAAACGTTCACTATATTTTTTAAAATTCTCACAAGAAAGTAGCTCAATAAACTTTAAATCTTTAATGTTTTTATAGCGATTTCTTAATTCACTGACTACATTATCAATTATTTCAACAAAAATTCGCCGATAATGTATTTTTACATCATCGACATTGCGCTTTCTTTTAGGTGGTCCGGTAATGTGAACGGCGGCATCATAATAGATCTCGAACTTCTCTCTGAAACGTTCTAAAAATGACTCCAACTCTTTTATCTTTCTTACACAATACGCGATGTCACTAGTTTTTTTTTGCAAAATATCGTACAGAATATCCGTTTCTGCAAAAATATCTGCGAAAGATTTCAAAAGAAAATTAAATTCAAAATCTTTCATAATAAATAAAAATGTACTGACCTGTGTCAGTGTTTCACCGTCCCAGTCCTGTGTATTTTCGTTCATATTTTCAAACAATTCCAGGAGGTGGGTGATATGTCCACCTTGTTTCCGCGACACGAGGCAGCTTTTTCATATTGGCAAAGTTGTTGTAATGGGCCATTCGCTTTGTACTGGTATGAAAAAAAGCCGCGATTGATTTTATAATACTAAAAAAGCGTTTTGTTTCAGCAACTCGTTCGAACGATTTCGATAAAACTAAATTTAATATATGTGCTGAACACCAAACGTACATAGCTTGTGGACATTTTTGTCTCACCAAAGCCTGCACGCCATTAATTTGTGAGGATAAAACTGCTGCCCCGTCGTAAGTTTGTGCAACTAATTTGGATACACAATCGAACTCCTCTAAAATTTCCAAAATTATAGAACTCAAGGTTACAGCGGTCCGATCCGCGCTGACATCAACATATTTGATAAATCGATCTACTACTTCAGAATCACGAAAGTATCTCAAAATTAATACTAATTGTTCACGGCCGCTAACATCAGGAGTCTCATCTACCATGACGGCGACAAAATCGGACTGTTTAATTTCGGTTTTAACGCGATCGATCATCACAGATGCAACGCTCGAGATCAAATCATTCTGCGTACGGTTCGACATGCCCGTGAATGAGGTACTTGCATTCTGTAAATGGGTTTCTAAAACTCCATCATACTTGGCTAATAAATCTACTATTTCTAAATAATTACCTCTATTCACCGATGATACTGACTCATCGTGACCGCGAAAAGCTAATTCTTGTTTTCCCAGAAAGCAAACAACATCGATCAGCCTTTGAAAAATGTTTCTATTGCGATCGACTTTAGAATTATGCCTCTCAATATCTAATCGTAACTGACTGTTGATACTCGTTTCGATACGAGATTTACCAAAAGTATTTAATTTTAAACAGGCCTCCAGATGTTTTTCTGTATGGTCATGCTTCTTTGTCGCGGAATGGAAATTATTTAAATCTGAATATCCCGAATCAGTCCACACTGTACTAGAATTACTAAACAATATGCAAGGGAAACAAAATAATTTATTCGTGTGTACACAACCACATAGCCAGTTATACGTTTCATAACTTTTAACATGAAATTTTCTAGTTACGTTACCCTTTTGTTGATTAAGTTGTAACTCGGGTATACATCTACCTATAGACACAATTTGAATTTTTTCACCGAACGACAATTGTGAGAACTTGTTATTTTTAATTTTTAACAAACACACACTATCAACACACATTTCACAATCAAATAACATTTTAAAATCAACAAACGAAAATCCATACAATTATTAAATTAAAGAAACTCAATATTAAACAGTTCAATGAATCGCACGAAAAATAAAATGGCTTCCGTCGAACCAAAATCAGTGTTGCCAGAGTGATTTGGTCGAAAGTTACGTTGGCATCCATGAAAAGTTACATTTTTAAACTAAAACTTACGTAGTGGTAATTTTATGAGTGTGAATGTAACAGCCATCAGCCAAATTTATAATTATTTACAAATAGAGTAAATAATTAATAAAAGATTTTTTTTAAATGCGCATTTAAAAAATTTTCAAATTAATAAATGCATTTTTTATAAATATTATTTTTTAAATTATTTACTCTATTTATTTGTAGTTTTAAATTTTTCTGATGTCTGCTACATTCACGCTCATGTAATTTTCAGCTCGCAGATCAAAAATTATTATTATTTTATTTTTTCTTGTACACAATAATTTAAAAAAAATTATATTTATCAATATAATTATAACCTTTTTAATTTTTTGCGGTAGTTTTTGTTTTCATTAAATAAATTTAGATAAGAATATTTTAATTTTTCAAGATTTTTTTTTCATTTTTACCTCTTTTGTAATTCTTGAGAAGTTACTTAAATCTAACTAAAATTGTTTCTTACATACATGTTACATGAACTGATCAAAAGTTACGTAAAATGTAAAAAATGTAACCTTCTGGCAACACTGCTTCCGACTATATTTAATCAGAATAAAAGTAACGAACGAACATTGCCGAATACTCGCGATAACATCCGATCGCGAAAGCAGACGGCAGGATTTTCAGTATAAATCGTCTTGGATATGTAAGCCTGTGTGCGTTTGGGAACTGTGCACGGACACCAAAATTTCTACACACATATGAACTCATGGCAGGCGGGCGGCGTGGAGCTTGGTCGCTACGCTAATATTATTCCTTCGCCAAACGCCTGGCAAAAAACAATTTGCAAGCACATATTGGTGCTATTTATGAATTATTAGGTAGGCGTTTTTAAGTTATAATATTTTGTTTAATTAATAGTAAATACATGAATAAAGTCATCTAAATCATACGAACGTTTTATTAAAATATCTGTGAATGGCAAGTAAAGCAGAGCCTGTCAGCTTGTATGGAGTGCACGCCCGTGGCTTAAGGGTGATTATATTGAAAAGGAAAAATAAATTTACTGTTTCATTTTTACTAAAACCCTTTCATTCCACGAACTTTTGGACCTCCCCTCGTATATGGGGAGGGTTACAGTCCTATAACTATAAACGCAGGTGACACTTGAATTCTTAATCCGTCATCACACGGAGCAACACTTGTCATATGAACAGTTAATAACAAATACTTCATCATCGATATTTTCCTGCCCTTATTCCCATTATTTGGGTTGACGATAATGATATGACGATAATAATATGATAATAAAAGTTCGGAAGCCTTTGTGTGCAAGTCCAATTCGTACTTAACCGGTTTTTACACGCTTTATATTAGCTTCACTTGTATGTTTGTTTGTATGTTTGTAACCGACTCCTTTGGACGCTATTTTGACCCACTTTAAACGGTCAGATTCTATTCAAATTTTGCACACCTGTCAAAGACCGATGACAATGCAATAATTCGATTAAATAAAGCGTGTTTTTTAGTTTTTTTAAACTATTATAGTTATTAATAGATTTGTTTAGTTTATTTTAGATATTTGTACGTATAATTTGGTTTGGTTTATAAATTCTACGTGTACGAAATCGCGGGCAACTTATAGTTTGTTATAAAACACGACACCGCATGTCCTAGATACTACACAACAACGGTATTACTGTGTTGTGTATACATTAGTGAAACTTGTCTTTTAGGCGAGAAGTTCCTCGTGGTCTAGTGGTGCATATAACGGACTGCCGTTCACGTGGATGCGGGTTTGACCGACCCTCAGTACATCTATTTGTGTGATTTTATAATTTTTTTACAAATGTTTGTACTACGTCCAGACGTAGTACAAACATTTGTAAAAAAATTAAAATACATACTTATAATACACATTAAACACCCAGGTGTTTAATGTGTATTATAAGTATGTATTTACAAAATAAAACACAAGCATAGAAATAGAGCTTACTTTGGAACCAAAGGAAGTTTTGTAAAATTACTGTAATTTTTTTTTTAAAGGAAGGGATTTGACTTTTTGAAACAATGCAAGTGAAGCAAAGGAATTTGGATTGTAGCAGATGACGCTCTAGTCTCTGCCTACCACCATGGGAAAAAGGCGTGATGATGACTCAATACACTTCCTTATTCTTAGTATAAAATAATGTCTAAAATGACTTAATATTTTAACTCATAACAATGACATCACGTAATGAATCATTTCAATAAGATATATACAACTGAAATTATTTACACTTTCATGGTATCATCACGCTTTTATAGGGCTAGCACTGAGGCTTCTTAAATCTATACTTCTATTCTAATGTAATGAAGCTGAAGAGTTTCGTTTATTTGAACGCGCTAATCTCAGGAACCGCTGGTCCGATTTGGAAAAATTCTTTCAGTGTTGGATAGTACATTTATCTAGGAAGGCTATATAACATCACGCTGCGACCAATATGAGCGAAGCATTAGTGAAAAATGTTGCAAAAACGGTAAATTTTCTAAATTATAAACGTACGTAGTCGCGGGCAATTGTTAGTAATATAGTAGTCGTTTTAGTGCGTAGAAACAACATTAGGTCATGACATAGCAGCATCTTAACGCAGACGCATTGATTAAGTAAATACATATATGTGTATATGGGTGACACAGAGAGGTGACATCATACTAGCGTATAGGGTATGGTACAAGTTATAAAAGATCGGTATTGCTATATGCGCGTTTTAAATGTAACTGGTCTTTATGGATTTACTAGCTATTGCCCACAACTTCAGACACGTAGAATTTAAAAAACAAACCCTAACAAATAATATATACCGTTTCACTTCCCATCCTGTTGCATAAGATGGAAGCAATTGGAATTCGTGGGATGGTTTTGAAACTCTATGAAGATTACCTCACTAATCGATCACAAAGGGTAAAAATAGATAATCAAATCAGTTCGAACGTCTCTGTCACTTATGGTGTGCCCCAAGGCAGCGTTCTCGGCCCAAGCCTTTTTCTTATATATGTAAACGAACTATGCGAGCTAAATATACCTCACTGCAAAATTTTTACATATGCTGACGACACTGCTCTCATATTTCATAGTAAAACGTGGGAAGAGGTAAGATGCGCTGCTGAATCTGGTCTCAGAATAGTTTCACAGTGGCTTCACGAAAATGTATTGTCTTTGAATGCCACAAAAAGCAAATATATGACTTTTGGAATTACGCAGCGACAGATATCGACCCTGACAAATTTCTCAATTCAGGTGCATAACTGTAACCTTAAATAACTTCTGGTTGTGACTGCAACTGTCCTTCATTGCAAAGAACCAATGTAGTCAAATATCTCGGTGTGCTCGTTGACGAAACTTTGTCATGGAAATCTCATATTGACCTTCTGTCAAAACGTTGCCGAAGACTTATTTATGTATTTAAAACTTTACGTGAAATAGCGGAACTAACTTTATTAAAAACAATCTATTTTGCATTAGTACAGTCAATTTTAACCTATTGCATTTCTGCGTGGGGTGGAGCTCATAAAACTCACATCATCAAGCTCGAGCGCGCCCAACGTGCACTCCTGAAAGTTATAATGTATAAACCATACCGTTACCCAACTAATAAACTATATTCAATCACAAACGTGCTGACAGTACGAAAAATCTTTGTGCTAGAAACTGTCCTTGCACAACATAGTAAAACTCCCGACTTGTTAACGCAAAATATATTGCGTCATAAATACAAGGTATTTTTGTTAAATCCAGTTAAGACAGAGTTTATGCGAAGGTTTCAGTGGTATTTAGGACCAATGCTTTACAACAGGCTAAATAAAGAGCTTAAACTGAACCATCTTACATCGGCCAAATGCAAACTCGCTATTACAAATTGGTTAAAAACCCAGAGCTATGACGATATTGAAGTGCTATTCAGGGTACTCCAGTAGCCGTGTATTTGCATGCGAGCGCATAATATATGCCTGTGTGGCTGTGTGTATGTATGGGGTGTCTGTTTTGTATGTGCGTGTGGTGTGAATGTGTGTATATGAATGTATGCGAGTGTGAGTGTGTACGTGAACGTGAATTTTGTGCATGTAAGTGAGTACATGCGCTGTGTGTATATGCAATTTTTTTTGTCATCTTATGCTTTTGTGTTTCTGGGGATGTGCTGGGGTACGCTTATCTATGTGTATACATTTCAATAAAAAAAAAAACATGATTTAACATTTTGTAATAAATTTTTAATAATAAAATATATACAACTATATCAGTAAAACTACATTATAAAATTCTAAAATCGTATTTTAATAATATATTTCTATTTATATATAATAATTACTTAATAGAAATAAGTATAGACTCTAAATTCAAATTTATTTTGGATCTTAATGTTAATAAATATAACATAATGAATTAAAATGTACCAAGTTTATAGTTTTAGTAGTGAGACCGCAGCAGCTGATCACTTGAACAAAAATTTGCGGGTATCTTCACATTTACTTTCTTGTAATACTCGTAAATGTTCCTAACAAGATTAATTTTTTGTATGAAGTAACAATATTTGCTTTTTAGTTCAAATCGTTAATGAAATATGTATGTGTGTTTTAAACAAATCAAATTGTTCGCGTGGATATCATATATTTGTAATTTTGTTAATATCATGAAATCATAAAAATCATAAACAGTCTACTATTTGTCACTTTCTGAAGTGCTTAAACTTTTTAATATGGTGGAGATCCGAATGTAACCAGTTAACAACATAACCTAATATTGGAAAACATACCTTGTATGTAAGTCTAATTTTAAATAACTATTAATATGTATAGAAAAATGTTCTTGCATGGGCTTGAGATTAAATTAATTAATTATCTTCGTTATAAATAAATTAGATTAGGGACTTGTAAAAATACTTTGTACTTTTAGCGTATGTAATTTTAGTCATTAGATGCACATAAGACTTGTTTCAAACCTAGGAGAAACTGGCATCTAAGATACAGGCTCGGCCTAGTTTAGATGCTAGTGGCTATGTTAAGTAATGTTTTTATCTTAGAGTTACATATTGTTAAATTGTTTTTGAGATGTTCATTGTATTTTATTCAATAAATTTATTATTATTATTATTATTATAATACAAAAAAATAAAAATAAGACAATAACAAAGTGTCTTTACTATAATAGAGACATTAAGATAGGTGTTAATGGACACATTCTTATAAAAAACTGTATTTAGCAATTTAAGTTAGATTAAAATTACTTATTAGCCTCAGCAGGCTAGATTGTAATATTGTAGATAAATAAATAAAATAAATTTATCGAATAAAAATAATAAATTATACAAAAAAAGATCTTCTTGAACCACTCCATCTATAAAAAAAAACTCGCATCAAAATCCGTTGCGTGGTTTGAAAGATATAAGCCATAAACAGTGGTCGTGCTCATCATTCATCACCTCGGCGTAGATTTGGGATCGTTATGCAACGCATGCACTAACTACCGCGTGCTCTTGTGCCTTCTACTTTTCTTTGGACCACGCGGATGTCTCCTCAAGTATCCTTAGGTACAAAACCACACAAAAGAACTATGAAACTATATAGCTTATACGTGAGAATTACACATAGAAACGGCGACTTAGGGAATATTAAAGTAAAATCGCTTCTCTCATGGCTTGTGTCACATTTCGCCCAATTGATCAATGCTTGTGAGTTTGATCACGCAATCAGTGGTTTAAGCTCGTTGTATGAATTCTTTCTTAACCGGGTTTTCTAGACGAACTATGTTGATGGCTGATTTTTATAAACGGTTTACATAACTTCTACGGTGTTATTTTACCTTCTATCTTTACTAATATTATAAAGCTGACGAGTTAGTTTGTTTGAACGCGCTAATCTAAGGAACCGCTGGTTCGATTTGAAAAAATCTATTTTCATGTTTGGATAGAACATTTATCGAGGAAGGCTATAGGCTATGTAATATTACGCAGTGACCAATAGGAGTGAAGCATCAGTAAAAATGTTGCAAAAACAGGGAACATTTTCTAAATGCCACGTGTACGAAGTCGCGGGCTACAGCTAGTATAGGTATACAATCAATTTTAAGACTAAAACCAATATAATATCCGAACGGGATGACATGTTCACTGTGTGATCAAACCTCATCCAAATTTAGAAATTAAAAATTCAAATTGATTAAATACTAGCGGTTTTTCACATTTTCACATTTTGCGTAAATAACAGTTTTATAGAGAAATATAATTGAGCCGTACCTCCTTGAATTTTAGCGAGACAAATGAACTGCTAATTTACATGAGCTATTTAGATTTTTTTTATTAGAGATCCAATTTTAATGGATATTACATAGTACAATCTCTGGTCCCCTAACTTAGCACTGTTTGTGCTATGATTTATCAAATTACGCATGATAATACATAAGTAAAAGTGTTTATTGTGATGAGTCAAATAACCTCGTAAACTGTTGTTTATTTTTTAATTTAAAATATCCACTAACTATGGAGTTATCTTGAAATATAAAACAATGACAAATTATTACATTGTTCCACCCACACGCTTCCGTTCAGCCGATGATAAGAGAAATGTGTGATATAGCATCAGACAGTTCGTTAATGGAAGTTATTTTATATTCACTAAAATAATTATTTAAAAAGAAACCGGCCAAGTGCGAGTTGGACTCGCACGCGAAAGATTCCATACCGTTGCACAGTGTACGGACGGGTGCTAAAAACGGAAATTTTTTATTCTGCTCAATTATGGACTGGCATAAAGATGTAAAAGGCGAGAGTAGAACACCCAGATGCCAATTCTGTCTAGTTTTGGTGCTATGTGATACCAAAGTTTGCGGTTCGAAAAAGAAAAAATGATATTTCTTTTAAATTATTTTTCTAATAACTAAATATTTGATAGTATCTGATAGCATATTTAATAATGTATATTTGATGATTTTTTCCTATGCAATAATGTCAATATTAGGGCTAAATAAAGTTAATTTTAGTTTATCAGATTTTATTTTTTTTCTTTAATGTTACACACTTTTGTCATCTAGTTTTTACTTTAAAATGAAGGTAAACAATCATTCTATGCACACAAAAAAAACTAGATGCCAAATCCGTGGAACTTTTGAGAAAATTGAGATAACGCAATTTACAAACTTAAGTGTCAACCTATCGAAATGAAAAATGCGAAAAAAGTTTTGACGATAATGGCCTGTTATGCTTTGTCCTAGGAGAACTAGACTAACTACTGATATGTAACTTTAACTTATAGTAACAATGTACTTAGTATGTATATGTATTAAAAATAAATAAAAAAATCATAGCTACTAGCCTGGTGAATGTGGCCATCTAAGGTGATTGAGAATTTTTCATCACATTTACACTTCCCTCATCGTTTCTAATAAAGATAAGAACAATTTAATACATTTTTTTTATTTTTATTACTTAGTTGGCAGGAGCTCACCACATCGCGCGTAGTGTCAACCCTAGTACAAATTTTCAAAATTGTATATCTCAAAAGTTCCACTCTTCCTGCACGTAATTTTTTTTCTGAAAAGAGTATAAAGCTAGATCATTGATTCTAAACGACGACTAGTTGCCATAATTTTGTACCTTTGGAGAACAAAAACATTATCTGAAAAGTAGAAAATGCCCGTTTGACGTAACAGCTTAGCAAAAAAGCCTAAAATATAGCTTATTATGTAAGTAATGTGATGCAATACAAGATTAAATTGTTAAACAGATAATTTCAAAGAAATATAACTTTTTCGTTATTAAGTCGCAGAAAAAAGCGCGAACTTTGGTACCGCATAGCACCAAAACTAGACGGAATTGGCATCTGGGTGTTCTACTCCCGCCTTTTACATCTTTATGCCAGTCCATAATTAAGCAGAACAAAAAATTTCCGATTTTATCCCGTCCGTACACTGTGCGTTGTTATCATATTAATATATTTATCAATCCCAAATATTTTTTAAAATTATTGCATCCTCATTGGTTTTTAATATGTGTGTAACATCTCAGATCAATCCGACTACTGCAAGTGGGTGAAAATTACTTTAAAAGGTTCCGTTTCATCGTTAATACTTTGACCGATAAATCGAACTAGTTAAAAAAATGTGTGTTAAAATAGTTATAATTTAATTAAAATACAAAAATAAGTGATATTAATTGTCAGATTAGCGTTCGTGTGTTATCAGTTGTGACTCCTAAAATAGCTGATGTTTAGTTTTAAAAATATTATTAGGTGTACACACCAACCGACCTTGGTTCTCGATAAGTGTTGGAAGTAACAGTTTACATTGTTGTGTAAGTGACATCTATGTGTGTAGTGTCGCTAATGTATGTACAAAAAGAAAAAATGCGATATATATAAATATTCACAGCCGAAAAACTTAGTGATGTTTTACCGTAATTTTATAACATTTTCGTCTGGGATTATCCAACAAAAATAAACTGTCTAGAGCGACTTGGACTCATACACCAAGGGTTCCGTACCGTTATTATATATTTGTCTCACCGACCCAACCCCAAATAAGACCAAAGATGATGAGTATTTGTTGTTGTAGCATCAACTGTTTGTTATACATAAACTTTAAAATAGCTCTCTGCCTTACTATCCTTATTTCCTTTCCAGAGATACAGCTTGACGGCAGACGGGCGGACAGCGAACTTTTAGTAATAGGCTCTCATTTTACCTTTGCGTACGAAAACCCTAACGAAAAACGTAAACCCTAAAAATGATTATAGATTTTATATAGTATATTAATTTGAATAACAATTTGTCCACAGATATACAATAAGGTGACAAGAGCGGGCATATAAACGAGATGTGCAAGTACGGGTGAGACGCGGTGGCGCGTCTACAAACGCGCACACATACAAATATGTCGTTCTTTAACAATCTGAAGAAGGTAAGACTAAAAAACTCTTGTTACATTGAGTTGAAAGCAGAATGGTAAATGGTACCGGCCTTGCGCATTTAGAGACCCTTGATAATTGATATGGTAGATCAATTACTATGCAGTTGTTAAAGAAGGCTATCAAATAGTGGGATAACATACCTGTAGGAGACAAATGATACTGAACGGTTCAAACACGTATCTTTCGCCTTTGAGTAAAGTTTACCCAAAGCTATTATTATTCTTGCTTAGTTCCTATTTAGATATACCTTAAGTTCCGCCATCCAATATCCAAATAATTCTGTAATACCAGGTGCTGCATTTGGGCAGCGGCAACGATGCCAAAAAGAAGAAAGTATTCAGCAACATCAAGGACAATGTGGACCCATCGGACAACTGGGACATGGTCGGAGAACTTGGAGACGGTGCATTCGGCAAGGTAATTGTGTACTTTTAAAGTAAGTTTTACGAAGATTCCTGCTTGAAGGTTAGTTATACCAATCAGCCTGTTTGTTAGAGCAGAGAATCCTCTATTCTCGAGCGCGACTCGCACTTCAAAGTGCTTATATACTTCGGAAGAAAGATGGAAAGTCTTCCAAAGACCTCCACTACAATTAGTCTCGGTTAGCCTATTAGTTATCCGTTATCCGGTTAGTTATTATAATGATTTTTAAGATAATAATTTCCATTGCATCAAAGATGTCTGTCGTCTATCTACGACCTAATTACGGTACTAGCTTACCATGTAGATCTGTCTTCAACACGGGACATAACTAACCCACATTTGATTAATGTTGAATACTAAATATCTTTTTCAATATTTCAGGTATACAAAGCCCAACACAAAGTCACTAGTCAGCTGGCGGCTGCCAAGATGTGTATGTTGGACAACGAGGATGACCTGGCCGACTTCACTGTTGAGATTGATATTTTAAGTGAAGTTCGACATCCCAATGTTGTTGAGTTGCATGAAGCATACTTTATTGATAATAAATTATGGGTGAGTTGTTCTACTGGTTGATAAAATATTGAGTTTCTTCTATGTAATTTACTAGTACCGGCATAGCTAGGTTTGCCAAATAGAAAGTCTGTAGCTACATCACTCACTCGGCTTAAAGTCAAGTAAATGACTATTGGTCTTATTCATAATGACTTAAGGGCCTACATCAATATTATCGTCGACATGTACATATTAACACAGCTAGTAGGTATAGAAAATGAAGAATTAGGTATATTATTTTTGTTTACTCAAAATCTACTAAATATATTTTAATTCTAATTTACGTGTTTCTATATATAATAGTTACTTATGTTTTGAAAGTTATTTCATTAGTTAATACGCGATAATAGACCGACAAATGACAAAAAATAAAAAATGAGAGAGGTTATTTCGCTAAGTTTTTCTATAGAGAAAACTTTTATCAATCGCGTTTCTGAGTTTATGCGATCCTAGATTATATATTGAAAAAACATATACTTAAAAATTAGAGCTCTAGCCATTCAATATAAAGAAAAAATGAAAACTTTGTACGTAGAAAAATGCACGATAATATTGATGCGATAACGGAGAGATAATAAACGTTTTAGCGTAAAAAGACTATTATGAATAACAAGTTTTGACAATTTTCGCGAACCGGTTTTAGCGAACTTTTAAAACCTCCGATAAGTAATTATGAATAAGACCATATGTGTGTAAGAAATACGTTCTGTGTCTATGATACACGCCATAGGTTTAGTTGTACCATAGCCCAATAAAACAGGTTTGCCCTTCCCAATAAAATACTTGTTCTACTGCTTGTAACAGTGACTTTTTTGTAGTTTGTGAAAACTATTATGTAACTAACTAACCATAGTATAGAATAACCGTATCTTATTTTACTATGAAGTGTGATTTAGCCAGGCTAAGGTTTCGAGTGTTCAAGATTGAACTCGAATCCACTATCTGGTAAATATGTGGCTTGAGGAATCTAAACCTTCTCAAAATGACCATTATCTCCCAATAAATCAAAATTTCACTCTACTTACATTTTTATTTTTTTATTTTGTGCTTTTTACTTGCTGCTGCTTGCTTTAACTAAGACTTCCCTGTTCGCCTGTCTATGTCGGTCTAGTCTGTCACTAGGCTATATCTCTGGAACGGTGATGGCTAGAGAGTTAAACATTTCACAGATTGTACGCCTCAGTTGATGTTATATCAACAGACACAGATCATGATTATTTTCCTGCCCTTATCTCATTATTTGCTGTCCCGTTATTTTGGATTATTTGGGAATTGGTATGACGCATTATGATAATAACGCTAGGGAACCCTTGAACTTTTTTTACGTTCACATAAATGTTTAATTGATGTCTTCAGATGCTGTTAGAATATTGCGATGGCGGAGCCCTGGATTCCGTGATGGCGGAATTGGAGAAGGGTTTGAGCGAAGTGCAAATAGCTTACGTCTGTCGGGAGATGTGTAAAGGATTACAGTTCTTGCACTCAAGGAAGGTCATACACAGGGATCTGAAGGCAGGGAATGTGCTGGCTACAATGCTGGGTGGGGTTAAGCTTGGTGAGTGCAGTCTTGCAATTTGACCTTTTTAGAGTTTCGTACAAAAAAACCTTAAGTCACGCTTCTTTCTTTGTTTGAAAGCTGTTGGTTCCCGTGTAATTCCATTGGCAACTGGTTAGGATCTAATGGTTTTGTTATGAGAAATCGAGGAAAGCCCTCAAATTTCAAAGGCACATGAAATCGGATGAACTTACTTTTTTTTAAATTACTCAATTATGACTTTGTGTAATTATGATTGCATATTATCAAATAATATTATTTCTCGTACATTTTCAGCTGATTTCGGTGTGTCTGCTAAGAACAAATCGACGTTACAGAAACATGATACATTCATTGGAACACCATATTGGATGGCGCCTGAAGTTGTGTTGTGTGAAACGTTCAGAGATAACCCCTATGATTTTAAGGTATGTTGCACTTTGTACATAGACTAACCCTTTTGGCCGCGACATTTTTCGCATATTTGCTAATATTATAAAACTGAAGAAACTTGTTCATTTCATGTAGTACTGTTTTAAATTGATATTTTTTTTGTGTTTGATAGTCCATTTGTCGAGGAAAGCTTTAAGCGATTTAAAATCAAGCTGCGATGGGAACGAACCATTCTAGAAAAATGTTGCAAAAAAAAAGGGAAAATTTTCTAAATTCCATAATTCTAAATACGAAGTCGCGGGCAACATCTAGCTCTCTCTCTCCAGCCCATTTACGTCCCACTGCTGGGCACGAGCCTCCTCCACTTTGGGGGGATTATGGTCTACTGTGCCGCGCTGACCAGGCGTGTTGGCACAGGGTGTATTTTCGAGTTTTCCGTCTCTGTCAAGATGTTAGCTGTGTGCAATATCCATTAGCTGACTTTTACACCACCATTGGGAGAAGATGGGGTGGTGGTGACACTTGTATTCTTACTCCGTCACCACACGGATCAACATCTAGCTAGTAAATGATAAATTACTATTATTTTGAAAAAGACTTGAGAGTTAGTATTGCGCTTAAGTTTAGACTAAAAGATGTAAGTCCATAAATGTCTATGTATTAAGTTTGTGGGTAGTTTTTAAAAATATATATTTGTCTTTACAGGTAGACATCTGGTCATTAGGTATCACGTTAATAGAGTTTGCTCAAATGGAGCCACCGAACCATGAGATGACTCCGATGAGGGTGTTACTCAAGATACAGAAGAGTGAACCACCTACCCTCGATCAACCTTCGAGGTGGAGTAAGGCGTTCAATGATTTTATATCAAAGGCTCTTGTTAAGGTAACTTGTCTATGTACTTTAAGATGTATTATGTTTTTGATGGGCTTGGTGGTTTATTTAACAGACTGCTGAGGTCGGAAGCTCGATCCAAGAACAGTGGTTTCAAAACTGATAGTGTCAATGACACAATTCGTCAAAGTTAACTGAAGTTTCTTAAAATAAAAACAGTATAATAGGCTAACGATTATCCCTACTAATATTGTAAATGCGAAAGTAACTTTGTCTGTCTGTTACGCTTTCCCGCTTAAACCTCTCAACCGATTTTGATGAAATTTGGCACAGACAATCTTTAGACCCTGAGAAAGGACATAGGCTACATTTTATTGCGAAAAAAGGGATGAAAAGTTTTCTAAATTTCACGCGGACGGAGTCGCGGGCAACAGCTAGTAATTAATATAAATGTGTACAACGATATAGACAATTAATCGAAATACATCATAGTTGTTTTCGTTTTTAGTTAAGTTTAGTTGTGGTTATAGAATTGGGACCAGTATGAGCATTTGTGTCATATTTATAATTGTTTTACAAAATGTTTGTACTGCGTCTGTGTGTTTACTATATATTATAAGTATGTATTTACAAAAGTGGTGTAGTATATCTGTATTCTGGTAACCATAACACAAGTATATAAGCTTAACTCCTAAGTTACCAACACAACATCCTCTAGTCCTAACTAGATAATGTTGTGTGAAATATCCATGAATACAATAGATATGGCTTTCTTCAGGATCCAGAGAAGAGGCCCACTGCGTTGGAACTGTTAAAACATGAGTTTGTGAACGGTGAACTAGACTCGAAGCCACTCAGGGACCTGCTGCTGGAGTATAGAGCTGAAGTGGTTGAAGAAGAGGTCCTGGATGATGATACCGAGGTTAGTCGCGCTAATTCTATGTTAGGGTATTTCTAGCTTCGTTCGTATCTCTCTATGTATTAATCTGTGTAACGTAATGGTTAGTGATTGTTCACTTACAATAGTGATATTGATCTGTAATGTTACACACATATTTAGGAACGATGATAATGTAATAATTACAACTAACTATATTAACAGGTGTGTTAAGTTTTTTAAACCAAGCAAGTGGGTATTTTAGGTCTAAATACCTTTTCAATTCATTAAAAAAAAAAAAAAGTACCCACATAAATTTTTAAAGGGCTTTCACCATTTAGATGTCACTATTTGAGACTTGCAAGCGATTTATGTGTTTGTTTAAATATGCTGTTATCATCGACTTTGTATGCGTGGGATTTGGAAACTAAATGGCTCTGTCTATGAAAAACATTAAAATCTGATTCATAGTTTTAAAGATATAGTTCACATATGGAGGTAAAGAAGACACTACTTTGTTTTGTAATAAGTAATGATACTAACAATCTGCTAACACGTGTGTACGCTTTGCACGCTTCCTAACCATGGAATAATGCTGACCTTTTTTCGATGGTAATTTATAAATTGTATAGTCAAAATCGAGGAAAGGCAAGCAAAAACCTAACAAGGAGCAGTATCAGAGAATTGGTTAGTATATAATCCTTATGTATGTATTAACATGTATTTTCTCTCCCTCTACATCCCATTTGTCAATCTCTGCACCACCCAAAGGTCGACTGGTAGAGAATGCCTTAGGCATTAAGTCCGCCTTTGTACCTACTATGTACATTAAGTGTTTAAATAAATAAATAAAAATAAATCCCACTGTTGGGCACGGGTCCCCTCCACTTTGGAAGGGATTATCGTCTACTGTGTCGTATCGTCAAGGTCGCGGGGTGGAAGCGGCAAAAGACAGCGCGTTGTGGCGTTTTATGGGGTAGGCCTATATCCAACAGTGGAAGGAGAAAGACTGAGGAATGGATGTCGTACTGACCAAGCGTGTGGGCACAGGGTTTATTTGCGAGTTCTCGGCGTCTCACAGAGGATGTTATCTGTGTACAATTTTCCTTAGCTGGCTTTTACAGCATCCTGGGGATGGTAATACTTGTCGGTCACCACACTGACAGATAAATGTATTATTTGTTTATATAATATTTCAATAACTGTATGTAAATAATATAAATATTGCTAACATACGTTAATGTGAGTATGTGAATGGTTTACATTGCAAACGATACGGTCTGCCAGCCGCCAGAATGTCCGCCTGCGTCGAAGGTACGTCACTTATAATATTGTTGTATAAGTAGTCACTTTGGGAACGAACCTGTCTGTCAGTCGTATGCTTATCCTGTTCACCGGTCGTTTGTGCCTGAGAGCATTAATCCAATAGCAGTTGAAACTGTAAGGCGAAGTTATTAGGCATTATGCACGTACGCTGTCGTCTCTTAGTGTGCGTGAGGCGATATTGTGCGAGGCGAGCGTCCTGTCCAATGAAATTACCTTATAGCGTTTGTGAGTTACTTCAGCGCACCGCCAAGGCGGCAATATATTTGTCAAGGAAAATTCTTTGACAAATATATTGTCCCGTATAAAATATGTACTATACTGTTATGAATCGGTCAATCGGTCGTATGAGTGTCTGCTTGCGTCTAAATAATTATAAGTGCCAATATATATTAATGTTATATGTAAAAATTTTGAAATGAATCGGTAAACCGCTTTCGGAGATTACATCTATCTACTTTATTATGTGTCTTTTTATTTAAATTGTACTTGTTGTTCTCTACCACTATACCAATTTTATTAAGTAAAAGCATTACAAATTACTGTAGTTCTATAATTACAATTATATTTTTTTGTTTATAGGAGCATCGCAGTCCTCATATACCAATGGAGGAAGATGACTCGACGTCTGTGCGTTCTGGGGAGACGCCCGATGTCAAGAGTAAGTATATCATATATAACTTTACCATAACAAAAGCTAGCATAAAACCAAAGTGCAAGTAAAAAATAAATATTTTTGGACATTTCGCACATCTACAATATATGTGAAAAATTGTTCTGCGCGGGAATCTATACACGAAAATAATCTTAGGTTTAGTACAGAGGACAGTGTGAAATAATCCATGAATATTTATAGTAGTCATTACTAATATATATCATGTTATTCGTGCAGTGTCGGAAGAGCCGGCGGTAGGTGTGGCGGCTGTGAGCCCCGCCCCCCGCACGCCTCCGTCCCCGCCTGTGGCTGCGCCCGCCCCCAAGAGGCCGCACGAAGACGAACACCCGCCCGCTGATAGGAAACCACCTGTATGTTATTATTATGTACCATTTTAAAAGTTCCGTGCCACTAGGTAAAACGGGATCCTATTATTTAAACTTCGTTGTCCGCCCATCACCAGGCTGTATCTCTGGTACGCGATAGTTAGGGAGTTAATAGTTTCACAGTTAGTGTAAATCAGTTGAAGCTACAACAATATAAACTCATTATCGATGATAACGGTTTCTGTGTGAAACCATTGACTGTATTTGACCGGTTGTTTTTAGATATTTTTTTGTATGATTTACTAAATAAATAAATTGATATCAACAGGCACCAAAAAAAGAAAAAGGTCCAGCGCCCCCGCCCCCATCATTGACCCCGCCTCCTCCAACACCTCCAACTATTGTGGCGACGCCCCCTTCAACAATATCCACGCCTTCTACAACAGTAGCTACACCTTCTACAATAGTAGCCACGCCCACATCAACAGCCACGCCCCCTGCCACAGGACCGCCTCCTACCCGCAAGCAACCCGCTCCCAGACCTCCCACCACCCCTACAACTCCTGTAGCCCCTCCTCCTCAGTCAGTTACCCCCAGCCCGGAGTCTCAGGGACCCAGGTCACCGACTCCGGCCAGTTCGTCTCCCTCTCCCGCGCCATCTACTCCAGTCACAAGAGAAACATCACCGACGCACACCGGGAAACTTATAGTCGACCAGGTAATAAATTGATTCCGATTGATTGCTTGACTGTCATGAAGGGATATATTTTGACGGGCATCGTGGTTTAAGGGTTCATATTACCGACTACTGTTCACATTGTTGCGGGTTCGATCTCAGCATAGATAGATAGATAGATAACTCTTTATTTGCACAAACACCAATTTTACACAGAATTTGAAAAGAAAATACAGTCTTAAAAACTATTGTACAAAGGGCGGCCTTATCACCAATTTGATTTCTTCCAGGCAACCGTAAAGCCAAAACCGCCGCAAAACCGTAAAGGCAGCATACTGATATCAATATATTAAGCATACTTTAAAACTAAAGAAAATTGTTGTAACAGTGGTCCCCAAAACTTATTTTGCTACTGCCACTTTGAATTAAAAAAAAATTCTTGTGCACAATAATGCATATTAATTTATTGTTTATATTATCCTTAGGTATGCAGAGACGCAGAAAAGGCAGTTGAAACCAAAACATCAAACGAAGAAACAAAACAAGAAATACAAAAACCAAAGCCACAAACAAATGAAATGAACAACGTCAAAGAAATGCAGAAGAACTTCAACAGAAGTAGTTCTGTAGAAGATAGACGAAAGAGTAGATCGAACTCTGTTGATGAGAAGAGAGAGACTAGTAGAGTTAGCGCAGAAGTTAGTAGATTGGAGAAGAGTTATTCAAGACAGAGTTCTGTAGATGATAGTAGAGTCGAAGACAAGAGGAAAGATGAGAAGAAGAATGATGTTAGGAAGCAGAACGCTGTTGAAATAAGACCTGTTACGGTGAGTTTTTAATAGATATTATGCTACTATTTTTTCCTGTCCATCTGGTGACATCAGGAATTGAAATATCATCCTTTTTACTTCCCGGGGTGCTGTAAAAGCCAGCTAAGGAATATTGTACACATATAATATCCTCTGAGAGTCAGACAGAAAACTTGAAATCAAACCTTGAGTAAACACGCCTGGTCAGCGCGGCATATAGATATAATCCATCCCAAAGTGGAGGAGGCCCTTGTCCAACAGTGGGACGTTAATAGGCTGGAGATAGAGTACAGAACTCTCCGTGTGCGATCCCACTCGTATCTCGCCGGTATTTTATACTAAAAATTCCAAATGTTTTAGATTTCTTGTGCGAATCATTTTAATTCAAGTAATATATTGTTTCAGCCACCACAACCCAAAGAACCCGAGCCTAAGGAACACAAGGAGTCATCCCCGAAACCTCGCGCGCCATCCCCCCCACAGACAGTAGTGGTGTCCCCCATAGTAGTGGCAGTGAACGAGAGTGTGGTGGTGGTGGAACCTAACAGTCTAGCTGCTACCCCCGCAGGTCTAGTTACTGTCACCACTACACATCCACCTGTCTTGAGTACTGCTGCTCAGGTAATTACCCTACTTTTGTAGTATTCAATAATTTTACAAGTGACTTGTTATGCTTTTACTTCAACATGCCTCTTGGTCTCGTCGTTCATGTAACGGTTTGTTCTAGAGGTTACGGGTTCGATCCACGCTCAGTACAAATATGTGTAATATTTACAATTGTAATATACATGGACGTTTCACACAACGTCCTCTGGTCCAAAGCTAAGCTTATATGCTTGTGTTATGGGTACCAGAAAATGAACATACTATCACAAAAATGATTGTAGTGTGGGGATCAAATCTGCGACCTTCTGAACAGCAGCCAATTACAAGAACCACTAGACCACGGAAGTCAGTACCAGTACTAGTCACGGAAAAGTGGGAAATCATAGGGCTGAAAAAGAAGTAATGTTATTTATATAAAGTAATCATTACCGTGCATGCAATTGTTAAAATGTACTCTTTGTGAAATTTCAATAAATAAATAAATAAAAAAAGAAAAAAATAATAATATTTATTTATATTCCACAGCTCCCACCAAACGCCGTGACGATATCTACGACTCCGCCAATCGCTGATGAAGTTGTGATCGTTGGTGCTGGTTCATCATCAGATGATGATTGCTTCGCACCGTCATCACTTGATTCGTTGGATTGTACTAACTCTTATAGCGGTATGTATATGAGTGCAATGTCAATGTCATGTGTGCAATATCCCTTAGCTTTGATAGTTTTTAATAGTCGCAAAAATAACGCATAATATGTCAAATGCTCGTGTCAAACAAAAATTTCCGTGTCCGATCCGAAATGTATTACGATTAAGAATACAAGTGTCACTAGCCCTGATCCATCCCAGGATGCTGTAAAAGCTAGCTATGTTGTACACAGATAACATCCTTTGTGAGAGACCTAAAAACTCTTAACCCTGTGTCAACACGCCTGGTCATTGACCATTATCCCGCCCAAAGTGAAAGGAGGCTCGTGGCCAACTGTGGGGCGTTAATAGGCTGGATAGATACGGGATTTGTAAGCGTGTTTATAGCTAATTTTATTATTTTGTACAAGTTTTTATAAATAAACATTTCTGCCGGCTGTATTTGGAGATAGCCATTATAATAATTATAATTAGATTATTATTTTTCAGAAAAAACTCGTGGTCGTCGTTTAGACAGCAGTGAAGTACTAATACTTAGTCCGACTGCCGCAGCCACCGACTCTGGAGTCTTCGACGATAGTGTCACTAATGGATTGAACTTGGTACATACTGAACTATTTAGTAACCGTTTAACTTTTCTATATTATGATACCTAAATCTCTTTTTTAGGGTTCCGTACCCAAAGGGTAAAAACGGGACCCTATTACTGAGACTTCGCTGTCCGTCCGTCCGTCCGTCCGTCCGTCCGTCCGTCTGTCACCAGGCTGTATCTCAAGAACGGTGATAGCTAGAGAGTTGAAATTTTCACAGATGATGTATTTCTATTGCCGCTATAACAACAAATACTAAAAATAAAATAAAATAAATATTTAAGGGGGGGCTCCCATACAACAAACATGATTTTTTTACCGTTTCTTGCTCGATACTAATAACATTGCCTTATGTTGCATAGATAATGGTACGGAACCCTTCGTGCGCGAGTCCGACTCGCACTTGACCAATTTTTACAATATTTGCTTCTATTGTTATTAGTTTTCTACAATATGGGCCACTGGGGAAAGTATAATGACTAAAGGTTTAAGATTGGAAACAGTGCTAGAACGCTGGCTGTGCCGCGCTGAACAGAAGTGTTGGCACAGGGTTTTATTATCGAGTTTTCCGTTTCTCAAAGAGGATGTTATTTGTGTACAATATCCCTAAGCTGACTTCTGCCTCCCTTAGCGCCCTTTTGGTTTCGCCTAGTGAATTTAAATTAATGTTGGTTTGTTCTCAGGATACATCACACGTGTCTGTGGTGACGGTCGGTAATGAAGAGGTCCGTGTTCGAGACTCGGCCGCGACACACATAGCGTTAGGCACAACTACTAGACTCAGTCCTGACAGCTTCGACAGGTATGTATTGTACTGTGTGTGGATCGTATCAGCGACCTCGTGAACGACAGTCCCTAATATGAACCACTAGATTAGTAGGCCTGTCAATTATTATATTGTCGTTTAAGTATTTGTTGTTATATCGACAACAAGAATATATTCTCTATCATAAACTGTCTAGCTATCGACATCCATGAGTAAAACCTGGTGACAGACAGGTTAACAGTGTAGTCTCAGCAATAATATGGTTTCCCTTTTAATACAAAGCTCTAAATTTCTCTCTAAAAATGAAATTATATTGTGTCCAGAAGGTCCCAATCGGACAGTGGTTCGGTAGCCTCTTCATCATCGAGGGTCGCTCAGGATGCTGACTCTCTAGCCACCAGTGCGACCAACGCTTCACATGATGATCAGTTACATCTTGCTCATCTTAATGGCGGTACCAGGTATGTGCGATGAATGAAATATGTATTTAAATAAATAGGCGCAATTTAGATAAATAAATAAATATAAAGAGCTAGGGAATGAAAAACCTTAATAGATTTAATAAAATATCGTTAACTATTACATAAAAAGCATGAAAATCCCTTGCGTATTTTTGAAGATATAAGCTCACATAGGGACATACAGAAATAACAACTTTGTTTTATAATAAGTAAGAAAGATGTATAAAAACAAAATGTTTGTGTACTTTCCGTATGGTGACAGACTATGAATACAAGTGTCACCACCCCATCTCCTCCTCATGGTGCTGTAAAAGTCAGCTGAGAAATATTTTACACAGATAACATCCACTGTGAGACACGGAATTCTTTCGAATAAATATAAACCCTGTACCAACACGCCTGGTCAGCGCGGCACAGTAGACCATGATCTCTTCCAAAGTGTAGGATGCCCGTGCTCAACAGTGGGACATCAATGGGCTGGAGATAGAGACGGCCGAGGTGGTCCAACTATTAAAAAAAAAAGTAAGTCAGTTCGACTATTTAAAAAAAAACCAATTATTTTTGTTTCAGAGTGAACACAGACAGTCAAAACTTAGATAATGGTGACCAGGTGGTACTCAGAAGGAAGCCGCAAGATGGACAACCCGTTAACAGGATACAAAGGTAATTTATACTAATAAAATGTTAAAGTATCAGTTATTAGGGTTCCATATCAAAAGGCAAAACGGGACCATATTACTGAGACTTCGCCGTCCTTCCATCCATCTATAACAGTTCTATCTCTGGAACAGTGGCAGAAAGTTGAAATATTCACAGATGATGTAAATCAGTTAATGTAACAACAACGAACATTTATCACAATTATTTGTGGTCGGCGCAGCACGTTTTATTTCAACCTCTTTTTATCAGTCGTCATATTCTCATGCTTCTTCTTTTATATTATTATGATCTCTAGGACAGACGATTTCCTTTAGGAAAAACAAAAATTCCAAAATAAAAATTTCGTTTATGATATTAATAGTGATATTATATTACAGGTCAAAAGAAGATATCCATATGGCCAACCTCAAGAAGAAGACTCGCAAAAGAACGAGGAAGTTCGAGATTGACGGTGTCATAGTCACCACCACTACATCCAAAGTTAGTGTTGCATCAGGCTACTTGTATATAAATAACATCTTCAACATACTTTCATACAAATGATGTCATGATATCTTCCATTCAAATCACATTATCAGCGCTCTTTCATACAAACCGCATCATTAGCTTCCTCCCCTTTCCAGCCCATTTACGTCCCACTGTTGGGCACGGGGCTCCTCCACTTTGGAGGGATTATGGTCTACTGCGCCGCGCTGACCAGGCGTGTTGGTACAGGGTTTATTTTCGAGATTTCCCTTTCTCACAGAGGATGTTTTCTGTGTGCAATATCCCTTAGCTGACTTTTAAAGCACCCTTGGGAGAGATGGGGTGGTGACACTTGTATTCTTAATCCGTCACCGCCCAGAGGGCAACATCATTAGCCTACTTTCATACAATTATCATCCTTAGAGTTCTTTCATACAAAACAAATTACGCACGTTCATACAAACCGCATTATGAGCGCATTTTCATACAAACACATCGTCGAAGCACGTAAATACAAATCATGTCATCACCAGACTTCATAAAAATAACGTTATAAGCACTTAACAAACCAAACCCTCAACATTTTTCAATGTAATTTCTTTTTTCTAGGTGATATGGGGTGATGAAGAAAGTGGTAGGACGTGGGATGACCACGCACTCCGTAAACAAGAGTTGAGAGAGATTAAGATGCTGCAGAAACAAGAGCAGAAGCAGTTCCAAGACTTGAACGCTAAGGAAGCGCAGCTCAGGGAACAGCAGGATAAGAGGTATACTATTTGCATTTCATTACGTTTCTCGTTGGCGGCTCTTGTTTTCCTTATATGAGCGTCTTTTTAGGATTTTGACAATTCACTGTCCTTTTATAAATGTTTATTAATTTATTCCCAGGTTCGAAGCCGAGCTAGTATCTCTAGGACGAGCGCATGAATCCGATCTAGAGGCATTAGCCAGAGCCCAACGAGCATCCGCGGAGAGAGCTGAACAACAATTAGAAGCAGAACTGAGACACGCCGCTAAGAGACTACGAGCTGATCATGAACGGGACTTGAAGCATTTCAGAGATACGCTCAAACAGGAGTTGAGACTTCTTAAACAGGTTAACATAATATTGATATTAGTAGTATTACGGTAGATATAATCAATTAATGTTCCACTGTTACATGCTAAATCTATTTATATATTTAGGAGGTGGAGCTTGTATCGAAAGATCGTCGTAAGGAAGCGTACCGTGTACGCCGTGCACGTCTCGACGCTGAGCAAGCTGAGAGGGAGAGAGCGTTCGTAGCGGCGCTGGCTGACGCGGGGGATGCTGTACTGAGGAGGATACATGACGCACATAGGGACAGACAAGCGCTGGCTGATAGACAGTACCTGCAACAGAGACATCAGGTATGTAGGTCTTTCACACGAGTGAAAAAAAGTCACTCGAGTACAGCTATCTCTAGTAAACTTGAAGGAGTATTGACAATTCTTTACGAAGCGCTGTAATTAGGATGCATGATGCGCATGGGCATAAGTAAAGCGGTAACTGATAGAGTAAGCACTTGATTTAAACATATCAGTTATGTTTACTCGTGTGAATATTATTTTTCACTTGAGTCAAGTTAAGAACTAGACACCATTTTATCATTTTCCTTGAGTGAAAACCACTCTTCACTCGAGGAAAATGGTATACAATCATATGAAGTCCAAGGAGTATAAACACTTATGGCCTTATTCATAATGTTTTATCGGAGTAAAAGTTCGCTAAAATCGGTTCGCGAAAATTGTCAAAACTTGTTATACATAATAGTCGTTTCGAAATTCTACTCTTTACGAAAATACGTTTTTTATCTATACGATAAAATCTCCGTTTAAATCGCCGATAAGTCATTATGAATAAGACCATTAAGCTATAGTTACTAAGTAACTAGAGTTAATTAAAAACGACACCTCAAGTAAGTTATAATTTGAATGGAAACATTAAATTATGCAGTATGTGTTCTTAGAAAATACTGTTTATTAACTCTTAATCTTTTTCTAAATAGATGTAATGTTTCTAGATAATGCGTACCCGCGAGGCCGCCCTCTGGGAGCTAGAAGAGAAACAGATACATGAAAGACATCAACTTGCCAAGAGACAGCTGAAGGATGAGTTCTTGTTGAGAAGACATCAGATGTTGGTGCGACATGATAAGGAGTTGGAGCAGATTAAGAGGTAATACCACTCATAATTCACTATCCCATTTTCTCCCCAGGGTGCTGTGGAAGCCAGCTAAGGAATATTATGCATAGATAACATTCTCGGTGAGAGATATACAACTCGTAACTAAACACTCTACCAACACGCCTGGTCAGCGCGTCACAGGAGACCATAATCCCTCCCAAAGTGGAGGAGGCCCGTGCCCAACAGTGGGACGCTAATAGTCTGCGGAGAGATTGATCTATACTTATTAAACGAAAGTCTTTATTTTAGTGTGTATGCCCCTATGCGAGCTTACATCTTTTAAATTACACTACATTTACGATTTTGATCTGATTTTTTTTAATAGGAAAAACACACGAAAAGAGGAAGAACTAGCGAAATGCCAAGCTTTAGAGAAGAGATCTCTGCCCAAACGTATCAGAGCTGAACAGAAGGCGAGAGAGATGATGTTCAGAGAATCACTCAGGATCAGTGCTACTAGTGCACCCAGCCATGAGGATGAGAGGGAGAGACTTAAGAAGGTATGTGTTTAATAGACTTGTTAGACCTAGTAGACTTTTGCTAGACTTAATAGAATTCTGTTAGACTTCGTAGACTTTTGTTGGACTTATGGTAGACTTTTCTTAGACTTAGTAGACTTTTGTTATACTTAGTACATTTTTTCAGACTTAGTGGACTTTTGTTAGACTCAGTAGACTTTTGTTGGACTTATGGTAGACTTTTCTTAGACTTGGTAGACTTTTCTTAGACTTAGTAGACTTTTGTTAGACTTAGTGGACTTATGGTAGACTTCCTAGACTTACTTGATTATTTATCGATTATTTTGTTACACTCGCAGGCCTTTCGTTAGACTTAGCAGACTTTTGTTCGAATACCTAGCTTCTTACTTGTACCATACTTAGGCTCAATTTAGTAGACTTACCAGACTTGCTTAACGTAGACTTTGTTAGACTTTCATCACTTTAGTTTGACATACCATACTTTTGCTTGACTTACTAGAATTTTATTCTTTTTCTTAGTGATCGTCTAAAATGTCAGGAATCGTCATCGTTCCTAGTTTTGTTCATTTTGACTGTGCGTTGATACGACACTCAGTTTATATAAATTAAGACTTATATTGTTTTTGTAATTAGTTCCAAGAGAATGAGAAGCGTCGCTACCGAGCTGAACAACAAAGATTAGCGACGAAGCACACCAAAGCGAGGGAGGAGCTTAAAGCGGCAGGGGAGGTCAGTATTACTTGAAGTTATAATGTAAACTAGGTCAGAATTGTTAGTTATACATTGACATTTCTCGTGTGTCATACAGTTATAATACATAGCTGTTGATTGCGACTTCATACGCGTGAAAAATAATATATTTTTGCAACATTTTTCACTAATCCCCTTGCCAGTTCATGGTCAGGCTCAGGGCACACACCATGGAACAGTTAGGGTGAGGAGACAATACAAAAAAATACCTTTTTCCCTGATGCTCCTATTGGTCACAGCGTGATGTTATATGAATTTTTCAAATCGGACCACTTGTTCCAGAGATTAGCATGTTCAAACAAACTCTTCAGTTTTATGTTATTAGTACAAATTTATCTTTACTTTTTATAAAACAATGTCGTTATTTTTGTATGTACGTCCCCCCCCCCTATCTCTCTCTCTCTCTCTCTCTCTCTCTCTCTCTCTCTCTCTCTCTCTCTCTCTCTCTCTCTCTCCAGCCCATTTACGTCCCACTGTTGGGCACGGGGCTCCTCCACTTTGGAGGGATTATGGTTTACTGTGCCGCGCTGACCAGGCGTGTTGGCACAGGGTTTATATTCGAGTTTTCCGTCTCTCACAGAAGATGTTACCTGTGTGCAATATCCCTTAGCTGACTTTTACAGCACCCTTGGGAGGAGATGGGGTGGTGACACTTGTATTCTTAATCCGTCACCACACGGGGAGTATGTCCCTATGTAAGCCTAAATCTTCAAAACTAGACAACGTATTTTGTTCAGTTTTTTAAATATATAGAGGGTTTCAAGAGGATAGCTTTTTTATATTTTGGCGTATACAGGGTGTCCCAAAAGTCAACGTCCAACCGAAAACCTAAGCTAGGCCTAGTTGTGGGGGCTCTCAAAAAAAAAGAAAAAAAAATCTATCTCATCTAGTTTCGAAATGACAGCCATTTTTCTTAAATTGACACCCTGTGACGAGTTTACGACTACTGGGGCTGCAAATGAGCTCTTTTGTAATTTTATTTTTGTGTGGAGCAGTCTTAAGTGATGCTCCTACAAATTCCAATTCATCATTTGCACACAACTTCATTGGAATTTCAGAAAATATCCGTTTTATACCGAACCATGACGTGAAAATGACTACATCACTAAACTTTGACAGTCTGTACTGAAAAAAAAATCTACTATGCAATTTCGGCAAGTGCCCTTAAAAGTTGGCGCATTTAATGGGCTTTCCAAAATGGTATAATACTTACTAAATTATTTCTTAGACGACGAGAAAAAAAAAAAATTAAGAAAGTCGATATTTAGCTTATTATTAGTTAGTCATAAAACTTTCTCAAAATTATTCTAATATCATCTAGGCGTTCTGTAAGGTGTAATTAAAGAAAGAGACGAAGAAAAGTTAGAGCGGGATAGTGACGCTACTAAAAGAAAGAGACGAAGAAATGTTAGAGCGGGACGGAGAGTGACGCTACTTGGTGTCAGTGAATCTTTCTACAATGTGTGAGCGAGACGAAATTGACATTTTGGCTAGTGTGGGTGAAACAGATAGCACGCTAATACAACAGCGTGGTATACGTACAATAATTCAGTACGTTTCGTGCCTTCGTTTACTGCGCATCTTTTTGTATTCGTTTGTATTTATTTCGTGCTTACAACCTTGGCTCTGTTTACTGGACTTGATTGCGTGTGACTTGGATTTGTTTTCGAACCGTTTCTGACGAACTTGGCTTTCTCCTGGACTGTTTTTGTAAGAAAATGCCTTTCTTGTACTCTGCAGAGGAATATGCAAACATGCACCTTATTTATGGGGAATGTAGGTGCAATGCTAGAGCTGCAGCTCGACTCTACCGTGAGAGATATCCGAATGCCGAGCGTCACCCAGATCATCGAGTTTTTGTAAATGTGCACCGTTTATTATCAGAAAATCAACTTCCTACTCGAGCTACTAGAGTGGGAAGAACCGTCGTGCCTTATGAAGAAGATGTCCTAAATGCAATTGCAGAGAACCGGAGTATCTCAGTACGTGGAATCGAGCAAAGTCTGGGGGTACCTAAAAGTACAGTACATCGGATACTGAAGAGAAACGAATTGCATCCGTACCACATGCAACGGGTACAAACTTTGCTACCCCGTGATTATCCTAGCAGGATTTTATTTTGTCAATCAATGCTCGAAAGGCACAGAGCAGATCCAGAATTCTTGCGTAAAATTCTTTGGACTGATGAATCGACCTTCAAAAAGACGGATACATGAATTTGCATAATTTGCACGAGTGGCACGTCGAAAATCCACATTTGATGCGCGAAGATAGGTCACAGTACCGCTTTAAAATAAACATGTGGACTGGGATCTTAAATGGATCCATTATTGGGCCTTTTGAACTGCCAGAAAACCTCGATGGGGCAGCTTATTTGGACTTTTTACAACATCAGTTACCCAATTTGTTAGAAGACGTGCCACTTAGCATTTATCGAGACATGTGGTTCCAGCAAGATGGCTGTCCGGCACACTATGCGCGCCCAGTGAGAGAATTCCTTAATCAAGAATATCCAAATAGGTGGATTGGTCGATCCGGTCAGATCACGTGGCCCCCCCGTTCCCCGGATTTAAATCCTATTGATTTTTTTTATTGGGGAACGGTCAAAGAAATTGTTTACCAAAAACCAATTGAAAATTTAGAGGAACTGCGTCAGAGAATTCAAGATGCCGCTGATCACATCAATTCCAGACGTTTCGCCCGCCAGATTACACGATCGTTTTTAAGAAGGTGTAGGGCGTGCATACGCGCTGATGGCAAGCAATTTGAACATTTGATATGATTTAAATAAACATTCGATTTTTAATAATTGACTTTTATTTAAACAATCCCAAAAATTCACTGACACCAAGTAGCGTCACTCTCCGTCCCGCTCTAACATTTCTTCGTCTCTTTCTTTTAGTAGCGTCACTATCCCGCTCTAACTTTTCTTCGTCTCTTTCTTTAATTACACCTTACAGAACGCCTAGATGATATTAGAATAATTTTGAGAAAGTTTTATGACTAACTAATAATAAGCTAAATATCGACTTTCTTAATTTTTTTTTTTTCTCGTCGTCTAAGAAATAATTTAGTAAGTATTATACCATTTTGGAAAGCCCATTAAATGCGCCAACTTTTAAGGGCACTTGCCGAAATTGCATAGTAGATTTTTTTTTCAGTACAGACTGTCAAAGTTTAGTGATGTAGTCATTTTCACGTCATGGTTCGGTATAAAACGGATATTTTCTGAAATTCCAATGAAGTTGTGTGCAAATGATGAATTGGAATTTGTAGGAGCATCACTTAAGACTACTCCACACAAAAATAAAATTATAAAAGAGCTCATTTGTAGCCCCAGTAGTCGTAAACTCGTCACAGGGTGTCAATTTAAGAAAAATGGCTGTCATTTCGAAACTACATGAGATAGATTTTTTTTTCTTTTTTTTTGAGAGCCCCCACAACTAGGCCTAGCTTGGGTTTTCGGTTGGACGTTGACTTTTGGGACACCCTGTATATGGGGAGGGTTACAGTCCCATAACTATAAACGCAGGTGAAATCGCGGGCATCAGCTAGTGTTTCATACATTTAAGGTATGTTTAGAAGCAGAACTACTACTCATAACACAAGCATGATAAGCTTAGCTTGGGACCAGAAGACGTTGTGTGAAATGTCCGTGAATAATTATTTAATTTACGTTTTGGGTATTCTATACCAGACTAATGATACATCCTCCATTTAACTATAACGTAAATAAAACAATATTGAATATATGTTGCAGGCGTTACTCAGAGAGCTGGAACAGTACCAGAATGAGAAGAGAAAGGCACTGATGAACCACGAGAGTAATAAAATGAAGACTGTCGAGGAGAGATACTCGCAAGAGTTGAAAGAGTGGAGGGCCACACTCGGGGATAGGAAATTGGTGAGTTTATGTACATTTTTACTGCAATTCTATAATTATATAGATATACCCTAAAAGCACTAATAACTTCGCGAGAATAGGTAGGTAACAAAGATGTGCATAGAGTGAAAAAAATTCATATGAAACATAAAGTATTGCTGTGAAAATTAATCAATAAATAAATCAATAATCTTAGTACAAATCTTGCTTATATTTCAATATTCTATCCATTCCCGGAAGTTGCTCTATTAAACATTTGACTGGAGATAGAAATATCTTACTGATAATGAGGATTACAATATATCCTTAATTGTAGAACTGAAAATGGCTGTATGTTGTTACCTACCTAGTCCTGAGAAGTAATTAGTATTTTTGGGATAAATCCTGTATATGGCGAGAGCAATTTTCGTTCTGCTCTCTGTAATTCTATCATACATTAATTTGTTATTTTTGTCATAGATATAAGAGTAAACAGATGGAATAAATATTGAAAAAAAAAACTATAAAGTAAACTGTTCTATGCTCAACTCATCTTGATACAAAAATATGTATTAAAAGATTGTAGTTAAGAATACTTTGTCCTTTCTCTCGCTCTCTCTCTCTCTCCAGCCTGTTAACTTCCCTACTATTGCGCACGGTCCTCTCCACTTTGGGAAGGACTATCCCAGAGTTTATTTTGGAGTTTACTGTTCCTCACATACATTTATATTCTTAACCTGTCATCACAATGATGGGCTAATGTTTCTAGTATTGAGTTATTTAAAATGATGTCATAAATAGAAAACTTGCCTGTGTTTAAAAAAAAAGTACGTATATGTATTATAGCTGTATTGTTACCCCATAACATAAACAAATAACGCTTATGGAAGTATTAAAATTTTATCTTTTGTACCAAGATTTGTTGAGCAGCGTATAATATTATAAGGCATGTGTTTCATAGCTTGCATAAGTTGGGTGAATGGTTTTGCATGTGAGTTTTATAAAGTTTATATACGACTATATATGTTTTATTTTTGAGTTATCTTGGCTAAAGTAATTGTAAGGTGGTCGCTAGTTGATTTGTTACCGAATGTCGGTTGCTATTGGAAAGTTTATGTAGATAGACAAAATAAGTTTAAGGATTATAAGAACACTATCTAATGTTCGCGGCTTAACCTCGCGTTTATAGTATTTGAAAGTTATTTTTACTGGTTTAGAACAGATATAGTCGTCTATAAATAAGCATGTATGTAGCTTGTATTAACTTACGTAAATATGTGGTGGTGGTTATATTATGTGTATGTACATATTAGGTCACAAATTTAAGTTCTGAAATACATAATATGTGTAAGCATTTGTATATAATGTTTTAGGAGTTTTTTTTTGTACAGACATTAACAATGCGACAGACTTTTGCCAGCTTTTTATTGCATCTTGAAATAGGCAACTTAAAATGTAAATATTAATTACGTGTATATAAATTATTATTTGGTATCCCATAGTGTACTACAGTTAGACAAAGTCCTCATTTCTTCGGTTTTTCGGTTCTTGGTAAGTCTTCGTCGCATGCATCTATCTCTTCGATATTTTACGATGAGGACTACATCATTGAAGTTAAAAGTAACAAAAATATATAATAATGACCGTTATAATGTACAATATGTGGTCATTTAGTCTGTGTTAGCTTATTTCAGCGCTGGAATTAAGGGTCTTCCAATTCGCGCTACTATACACAGTACTCGGTACTCTGCATTTAAATCCGAGCTATTTCTTAGTCGTTAATTCCCCTAGCTGGCGTTATTGTAATGTAAAAAATATATTTTATAAACTAGAATACTCGTGTTGCTTGTTCCTATAAATTGCCAGCTAGACTGTTAACACGTCCCCTAATAAAATATCCTCAAAAAATACTAAACTCCTAATACGTTATAACCAAAAGAATACATAACTATTTCAGGACTTAAATTAATATTTGTTCGTCCGTCCAAATTCGTTCCGAGATTAAAATATCGCGAAGTTACTAAAACAACGTATTCTTACAACAGAACATCATAAAAACATTCGAGAAGCATCTTGACGACCATGAGAAAAAGTTCAACCTACCTATACCTGACAGAGGAGTCTATCTTAATGCACCATGGCCAAAGAATGTACTACAACACGTCCTAAGCGCATACCATCAGCGTAACTCCTTCATTGGATCCTTATCCAGATCCAGAACATCTCTAAACTTCTTATCCGCAGCAAATACTCCAAGTATGGATCGCAGAAGATCCATAAGTCCAAACAGAATAACAAAATCAGCCGTAACTAGTGCCACAAGTACCACAAAACGTGGCAAATTAACTAAAGGACAGAGATATGCATCTACTTCCAATTTGAAACTTGTTTCTGATAAAATCTCTGGATTTTCAGTTTTCAATTCTAATGATGAATGGCATAGGGAACCTATTATGGCTTATGGTAACAACAAAATCATTACAGAAGAAAAACCAGATAAAGTTGATAAGAAACTGAATAGACAAAGTATGTCTGAGCATACTTTTAAACAAGAATCGTTGCAGCCCATGAAAAGATCGATTTCACAGCAGAGTTTGAAACAAGATCGGGCTTTAGAAGCTGTTATGATCGATTTGCCGTCTCTAGAAACTTCTTACGATACAGTTCGGAGTGGTAAAAGTGGAAGAAGTGATAGGAGTGACAGCACATATACTATTGATTCTAATGATGATTTGGAAACACATTTTAGTCGTTGGGGACCCGTTCGAGGATCCAATAGCTATTCCAATACGGAAGTTCCAGTTAGTCAATTGTCTACATTGAATTTGAGGCGATCTATTACACATGACAGAAACAAAGATCCGCCAGACTCTGTTGTCTAAATAGAAAGTGATCCAGCCGTTCGAGATAATATCTAAACACCTAGAATCAAAGACAAATAAGCGTATAGATATCACTTGTTGTTATTAACGATTGTCGATTTTGGTCAAGCGTTTGATCAACTTTACCAGTAAATTTATTGAAAATGACAGTGATATCAAAGGCTAAAATTAGTTATCTATATTTTCTATTACGATTGTTAATAATATGACTAGTGTTCTACTAGTTACAATATTTTTATGACTACTGCATGTATGGGAATGGGTTTTGCATTGTAATTACTGTATTATATCAGCGAATTTGCGACTTTATTATAAGCTTTGTCAGAAAATTATCTAACATTGTACTGAAAACTAATTTGCTTGCCTAAAAGCCTTCACTAATTGTATAATTGTTATTGTATAGATTTATCTAAAAATATGACATTGGATAATTTTTGTATACTGAGGCAGAAAAAAAATTCAGTCTTTTTCTTAGATGTGTATTTCACATTATGATAAGATAACTGCTTTTTTATGGCTTTTATCAAATTGTGTTACATGTGTAAGCATGGTTTATATAGAATGAAAACTAATGATTTACATTTTAAACAATTTAGTTTAAAATATTATTAAAAAAGTAACCCATTCTCCCGACTGGAACATTTTCGACATTCGAAATTTTTGGAAACGTAACATTTTAAACGGAAATATCTCGATAGGATGTTTTTCTTCCGATTAACTATATTATCGATCTGCATAATATAAAGATTTTACTTGGAATATACACCTCATTCAGCTTAGTACAATGGCTCCGGCTACCATCAAATTGAGATGATGACTATCTTTAATGCAATTCTGATTTTGTTGCTCCTCTTCTGTGCTCTTATCATTTCGTTCAGATATTTTTGGCATTTGTACTTTAGATTGGTTATTCTAAACTGCTGGTTCTTTTCTCGCTTTAAATAAATCGGTATACACGGATGATGTTTTTCTATCAAGTCGATAATTTAAAGGGCCAATTTTTACGGTTCTCTACAAAAATAGGAAAACTTTTTTAGTTCAAACAATTGTTCATCTCATATATTAACGAGTTGGCTATTTAGGACGCCATAGTCGTCTTACGAAAAACACCAAAAAATATATGATTAGTTACATAACTAAAATAAATATACTAGTATTAAATTGTTATGTCACAAAGTTTTATTGAATTAATACGCGTTAGGTCTGTTATTGGAGATCATTGATTCTATGCAGTATATTTACAAATATTTGTAAATTACTTTAAAATATCACAATTTATTGATTACAATCATTACAAAATGAAATAAATCTTATATTATAACTAGCTGACCCGGCAAACGTTGTTTTGCCATACTAAAAAAAAAGTTTTGAAAAATAGATGATGGCCGATTCTCAGACCTAGAGGATATGTACACAAAATTTCAGGAAAATCGGTCGAGCCGTTTCGGAGGAGTACGGTAACTAACACTGTGACACGTGAATTTTATATATAAGATAACACCAAAGCGCTTTTCTTCCTCTAAATTTTATTTTAAATTGTACTTATCTAAAATACGATAGAATAATTTCGATGAAGCACTTCTTACATACATCGCATAACCTGATTTGAGAAAATTCTTCGAAAATAAAATGTTGCTTTTGTCTTCCCATACTCTTCTATTCCTCGGTTCGACTTTAGAGTTTGGAATTCTTTTCAAGTAGCATCATAGTTAATACGTTTTTAAAGGGTTCTTAAAGACAATAATAATGATATTACATCAAGATCAACAAATAAATTAGTGTATATACGCGCGTATGAGGCAACGTCTGAAGCGGTAATGAAATAAACGCCATCCGTTTCGTTTCAAAGACAAGTATTGAGAACACAATACTCTTAAAATTAACAGATATTTTATTTTAACTAATGCCAAGTAAAATGATGGAATTCGTAGGTTATAAATATTTGCCAAGATATTTATGATGTAACTTGTCAAAGATATCCTAAACAGGAAACAATGGCCAAGACAATGTTTTTGAATTCACTTATAATATTAATTGCCAGGAAAAATACCACGACTTGAACTAAACCAAGTTAATTGTTAAATATGAGTAATGACTTCAATAAACTATTATGATGGTTAGAAAGTATTCTTTAAAAAAACGGACGTTAAGAGGTTCTTACAGGGTCGACAACACGCGAGTGATACCTCTGGTGGCGCAAAAGTTCGTAGGCTATGGTAATTGCATAAGCAATTCCCATAGCCTACGGACGTTTGCGCCACAAACATGTCTACAGTTCGCCTGATGATAACATCAGACGAACTGTAGACATGTTTTTCACTCCTGTAGGAAAGAAGAAATAAAATAATAGCCAAGATTACAGTCAGTTTATGGTAATATGCCAAAGAAAGTCAGTTTATGATAAAAACATTTGCCAAGATTTTGGTTAAATAAAGCCAAGATTTAGTCTTCGATATATTAACTTAAGTGTTTACTTCCAATAAATACCGGCTTAATATTTTAGTTTAGTAGTTTAGATTCGATGTGCCTAAACCCAATAATGTTAGGTTAGTTTAGATGTAGTTTATAAAATAAGCAAATAAAGTTTAGGAAATGGTTATCAAGAGTGAGATTTAAAGTTACGGCCTTCCATACCGTTCCATTAGCCAACCACCGAACTGTCGTGGCGTTCCCTTGAACTAACCAATTTCGGTTTAGTTTAAAATAAAAGGCATACCAAGTCGATTGCTAAAAATATAGTTTTAAAGTTGAATTTTGATATTTTGATTATGATTAAATATAATTATTTGATGTTTATGCAACGAAGTTTCGAAATTTGCCGCGTCTATTGATCAGTTTACGAGCGTAAATTGGGCAATAGCTTGTGTTACGATCGAATTATTATTAATAGTTAAATTAAATAACGAAAATTAGGGGTAGTTGTAGTTTTAATAATGGTCGTCCTATAATTGAGCGAGTTCCTTTTTTTTTGACGTTGCTGATTTATTTGCATCTCCAAGAAATTTCAACTTAAATAAACTTCATTATTTTGCTGACTTGGAATATTCAGAAGTCTCTTTAAGATAGTTAAACTGTCATTTTATATTTTTTTAATTCCAATATATTCTTCCTAAAAGAGTCCATTGTGATAATTTTGAGCGCTTTTGCTATTCCACATTTTTGCTAATTCGACTAGCATGTCAAGCATGCAAAGAAGGATCCTTCGGTGATCAGCAACAGGCTACAGATAACAGGCAAGATTTTTATGGCTAGTAACTTCTCTGCGCCTAATCCAAATGCAAAGATAGCTATTATAGTGTATAAGCCGTGCAAACGGATGTATGATGAGATTCTGTAACATCATTAGTTGATACTTACAAAACTGGATTCTCTTTTTCAAATGTTTTACGGCGTTCTATCTTCTCACTGTATGTGAATCCGTTAATGAGCATTCTGAAACAGGCTTTTTTCTACAATAATTTTATCTTGTTTCTATATCTGTGTCGCTGAATGGCCCTAGAGGCTCGACGTCAATATTAAGTCTGTGATGGCCCAGATGCAGAAAGCAGCAGATGACAATGTCCGTATAGTTCGTTGGTTTCAACGGTTTCTCTCCCATTAGGCTCCGAGCGTGCGAGCTACTGTTGCCAACCTCGTCGAAGTTTCTATCCAGTTTTATTTTCACGCTTTAATATGATGACCATTAAATAGAATCATAAGTAGAGTTAAAAGATTAGAACTATCATAATTATGTAATTTATTGCGTAGATACTTCATTTACTTTATAAATTATTAACTAACGTTTTCAATGGAAATTATTGTGTTGTACAAATAATAATTTTTGTATTTTGTAAATTTAATTGTATTTGTTTTTTTAAAATGTATATTCTAGTTTTAATTTTTAATTTTACGCATTTTAAACATTCCTATAGTGCTTATTTGAGTAGCTTGGATATATTTTGAGTTTTACAAACAAGTTTCGATGGATTTGGTTTAATGGGTGATATTTATTAATTTATCTTTAAGCTCCGATATATTTCAGATATTAACTTTCTAAGAAACACTGTAGTCTATTCCATAACATTCTGATAACTCTTATAAGATGTCCATATCGGTACCAAAATATTTATTTTATTCACTTTATAATATTTTTTTTATAAATATTGTGTATATCCCACCTGCCAATCAGTTTTGAAGTCTTGCCAAAAATCACACTAAAGCTAGAAGTCAAAATATTTCATCATCACTTAATAAGACATCTTCCGGTAGTAGCAGACTTTTCGTTTATGGTAGACAAATTTCCGACTTATAGAAGCATTTTGTGACGTCTTTGTAATCTAGTATAAAACAGGTTTTCAGTTCTCTTGCCAAAAAATTATTGCGCTGTAAGTTGATCTAAAAAAGAGATTAGTTGGAGTTTCCAAAATATCATTTTATTTTGTCTCTTTTTGGATGCCATTCTAGCTTCTCGTGCTTATGAAGAGCACAGCGTGCGTAGCGTGATGATTCATGTATTTAATATACTTTTTTTTAATAATACTGGTATTACCAGAATTTTTGCGCAATTTCTTGCGTCGTGGTGGATTGCATTCGCGCGCGATTTGTGCGACAACTCGTGAATGTTTATATGCATTTGTGATCTATCGCGCATATTTTTGATGCAATCCATAGCGTAAGGTTGCAGTCAATCACGCAAGGTTGCAATCTATAACGTGTGGTTGTGATCAACCGCGTTTAATTGCTTAAAAATGTACCAATTATATATAGTTATTTGATTCTTATTACATTCCAAATAAATTATTATTAATATTTAGGATATAGTAAACGTATCCCGATTAACGCGTAAATGTTATTAAAATCATATTTATATTATATAAAATTATCATGTAAATAAAGATGTTATGTTTTAATGTTTTATTTTTTTTATTGTATATCCTTTGTGGTGGTGGAATTAATTTTGACTAACTGTAGGATTGTTTGAGTTTCGAGTTTTTCGTCCCGTTTCTGCGTTACCTTCTCCTTATCGTATGGCGACTTATGTATTCTTACTATGTCACCAAATAGACAGACAGATTTGTGTAGATATTGATAGAATAGATGTATATTTTACACAATTTAAACTGCAAACTCGATAAACTTATTTTTATCAGGGTACTAGCTGGCCCGGCAAACGTTTTGCCATACCAAAAAAAAAGTAAAAAAAAAAAATAAAAAAAAAAAACTATAAGCCTCACGGAGCCCGAGACCTTTCCAACGAATGCAAAACCGTGGAAATCGGTCTGTGCGTTCTGGAGTTATAGCGTCAGCGAAAATCCGACTTATTTTTATATAGTAGATATCGAGTTTGCAGTTTAAATGACTCTTTGTATTGGCAAATTATATTGAAGGCAAACTGCACAAATGTCTAGAGACCTAGCGTTATTAAAGAGATTCCATGTTTGAAATTGATAAATAGCCTAATGCTTTTCGACTAATTGTTCTCTACTTTAAGACTAAGGCCGCCCTTTGTACATTTGTCACTGTAATTACTTAAATAAGTACTTAAGTGTTGATGCACTGTGCAAAGGGTAACACTTCTCAGTGCGTTCCGTTAATCGAGCCTTTGTATTCATAGACAAAACTTAGCTATGCGTTCAGTTTAACAAACGCATAGTGCACTTCACCACTTAAGTATTGTTTGTGAAATGATTTAGCTACCCCTGTGCGTCCATGCCTACTATGAGACCTCACAGTAACGTTTGTGAATACGGCTGTAAATAATTTTTATGAAATGTAAATCATTAATGCGCAAATAGTGTTATCTATCTATCTACTTTTAAAAGAATTTATATACCCAAGCTATCTCTCTCTTCTCTCTCTCTCTTCTCTCTCTCTCTCTCTCTCCAGCTTATTAGCGTCCCACTGTGAGGCACGGGCCTTCTTTACTTTGGGAGAGATTATGGGCTACTATGCCTCGTTGACCTAGCGTGTTGGCATAATGTTTAGTTTAGATTTCGTCACTCACAGAGAATGTTTATGTGTACAAGTATGTCTTAGCTGGCTTTTTACAGCACCCTGTGAAGGAATTGGGGTGCTGACAGTTGTATTCTTAACCTGTCATCACATAGACCTAACCTAAGTTAAAACTATTATTTTTAACACATAATGTACATAAAACGGATGACTTAACCACAGTACTGCTCGACTATTTCGCATTATAACTTAGCGGCTGGAAGTCGCTCGCATGTGTTTGCATGTGCTTCAACTGTGTATTACTGCTCCAGTGTGCGTCAACCTTTGTTTATTCAGTAGTTTGAATCAAATAAAGATTTTGGAATGTCTAATATTGGTATAGGTAAATGTAAGCGTTCATTGCAAAATGTACTTTGATTCCACTTCTGATAGTGTGGATTTATTCCAATGAATTATAAGAAGTATTTCCGCTTAGAATAAATAAAAAAAGTGTTAAATCCCTTTTAGTATACAATTGTTTTTAGTTGAGTCGCTTAAATTTTAAGTGCAGGATATGGCTCTTTTTGCATCTTTCATGACAGTTGTAATTTGCTATGATGCAATTCATTACTATCACTACGTGCATTAACTTGTTCTAAAACGTATGTAATTTTTTTGCATTGTTTATCCTATTTCTGAATAAAATTTCAATTAATTTTCTAAATTAAAATATTTGTAATTCGCAATCATTTTTCTTATTAAATACTTACATGGATTTATTACAAGAATTAAAAGACTAGGTACTTAAATAAACATCCTACTTCTGAGTAAATGAAGGTTTAAACGCACTCTTGAGTACTAATATCTAAGAATAATTAACCTGCCTGCAAGATGTCTAACAAGGAATGAAGCTGCATCGGAGCATGGTATGTAGTTTTTGCATATTTAATTAATTATTTAATATAGCAGCCTTTCTATGTCCACTGCTGGACACAGGCCTACCTATAGAATATAAGCCTATAGAATGACACAACCAACGCTCTTGCGCCGCTTGCGTCCAATCCATTAGAATTTGATATTTAACTATAACTTAATCAGTTTAATTATGAAATTTAAACTTTGTAAAGATAATTATTTTTAAAATTATGTAGAATTTTCAAAATGTTGGCATAAATTAAGTACAATTTAGACATTGGCATGAAAACCAGCTCATTTTAACGCTTTCATTATTTAAAATCCTGTAATATTTAGTGTAAATAGCAATTTATTATGCAAATTATTTTTCATCATTCCGAGGCCGAAAGTTTGAATTTCTTCTTTTGTTTGCGGGAAGAAAGATGCATATTTCAGACTGGTCACAATTAGTGACAGTTTAAAATTTAGTCTATTTTTGTTTTAATTTTCTTCCCGTTATCTATTTGAAATAACTCATTACCATGGTAACCGTGCAGTTGTTATTTCAAACCCATATTATTATTACTTATTTTATGTACATATTGTTATTTCCTATTCAATATTCAATGTTTTTGCGTTCGATAATAAATACTAATTTTCTCACTAAAAAAAATTCAATATTTAATCATCTCGAATATTATTAATAATATCTATTAAGTTTAAGATACTTAATTAAAACTTTTTTTTTTTTTTCGTCTGGGGGGCTTCGGCCCCGGACCCCATCGGGGCTTCGCCCCCTCAACCCCCCACCGGGGCTTCGCCTCGGACCCCATCGGGGCTTCGCCCCGAACCCCGTCGCTGCATAATTTGAACTACATTCGTTTTTCTTATATACAATGTCATTAAACTTTCGGTCCTGGTATGATGAAAAATAGTATACGCGCCACGGGAGGATAGCAGGACTTTTCAACCCACGCTTTTGTCACCCTCGCCTTCGGCTCGGGTGACAATATCGCGCGGGTTGAAATGTCCTGCTTTCCTCCCTTGGCACGTAATGTACTATTTAAAGGCACTCAAATTTATTTAAATAAAAATACTTATAATGAGTTATTTATTTAAATTATGTATGTATTGGTTTGAACAGGTCTTAACATGGAGTCTTCCTAACTTCTCAACGAAAAGGTTTAAATAAATGTCTATATTGCACGTTTCAAATGAAACTGACCTAACTCAAAATATGTACACAATAAAGCGTAATAATGTACAGTTCTTTACCTTTTGTTAAAACACTAAATATCAATGTTAGTCCAGAGGATCTAATGCCCTGAATTTTTGAGTTAAGTCATTGTCATTTTAAGCAAGCGATATGCAGTATATTTAACTAGTGATTGATTTAAAATTAAGGACATTATTTTAATGAATCAGATAAAGCATAACGTCGCGTGGGATTTGAACCCGCTACCTTAGTGTAGATTTCTATTTAACTATTACTTATTCTTTTAAAAATCAATTGTAAAATAATGTTGTCTCAGTCTTAATATGTAGGGCTATTATCTTTAAAGTTTTTTTAGTAGTTTTGAAAATGGCTTCTTATTTATTATCAATGATTATTGTATGTTTTTTTCGAATTTGATACTGTTTCACCAACCAACGAGCCATCAGTATTTTACCAATATTGCCGCCGCGCCGTTTCCTATCGTAAAATACGACGTGACATAGTTGAAATTCAAAAAGAAAATACTTATTTATAAAACTTTCTGTTTAGTTTATTTTTGACTAAATAACATTATTATTGTATTAATTGTGTAATTTTGTTCGAATAGGCACTTGAGGACGAATTCACAGTCCAACTAGATGAACAAGAAAGGCAAGCGGCGAATGCGAGACTACCCGCATCTACCTCTGGTATGCCACAACATAGTTCTACCCTACATTCTTCAAGAACGAGCCTGGCATCCAGTCACTATGATTAAGTGATTTAAAAAAGTCAAAAACAAAGAATTTTAAAGTTTTTTAATATAAAAATTTGGTGGCCGTGCCTCCAAAGGTTGACAACCAGTGGTTAGGGGTCTACCAATGCAATAAGAATTGAAAATCAAAGGCTGCCTATGTAAGTTTAAATTGGGATGTTTCTGATAGTCAAAGTATTATAGTCAGAAGTACGAAGGTTGTGTCGCTAGATGGCGTTGTGCTTAATATTTGCGGTTTAATGTGACCGTTGATATGTAAAAGTATATGGATTGTAAATTGAATAGAATGTTTAAATGGCCGACTATATAATCAATTTAAACACAGTTTGTATTTAAATTTCAATATTTTTAAACTATGTTCTTCTTTTAACTAAAAAAGTTTAGAATCGGACGTTTTTAAACGCTATTTAAGCACTTATTACACTTATAGCTAGGTATTGTCGTTATTTAAGGCTATGTTAAGTGCAATTCTGAGAAATAGTACAATCGCCTCGATTTTAAGAGAAAGCGATTGAATCGCACAATGTGTTATTGCTAGATACATTTTGCTTTTTGTGGCGTTTCTATGTTAATTCATAAGTGTAATAATTACCTAATCCATATATTTATACTTGTATCAATGTGACCGATGGAGATTATATCAGCTGATTAAGCCTTCTAGTAATGTAAGACTGATTATCGCCAGTCTTTTTCTAGTTTTTACTTTAGCTAGGTGGTTTGTGTGTTTGTACAAAAGTAATACCTGCAATTTCCCCTGCCGTCTCCTTAGAGCATTAATCCAACAGTTGTTGATGTCATAAGGCGACCCCGCTGAAAAACGTCCAAGAGCAATGCTCATACTCATTGTATACGGACATTGTCGTCCCTTAGTGTGCGTGAGGTGTAGCGACCAATGAAATTACGTTATAGATTTGTACCTCTGCACCTCTGCGATATGGCAGTATATTTGTCAAAGAAAACAGCGTGCTGTTGGTTTAATATTCTAAGGCCGTCTCTCTCTTATACTTGTAAAATAAATCTGGTCTAATTAGGGTCTTTTTAGGGGAACTAGACTAAAATTTTTACCTGTAAAAAAATATAATGCGTATACAATAAATTGTGTACTAAATAATTTCGAGTTTAAAGAGAGTTTTGATTTTTTCCTAAAAGATTTTTGTGTGCAAGGCAAAAATATATCATCATTGCCCTCTGTCCTTATTTCTTTATTATTAAATTAAAAATATCAACTACCTACTTACTAATACGTACAGAAAAAGAAAAAAAAATGTCCAGATATAAAAATTTGGACTAGAATTGGGCATATGCACATAATTTCTTATAATGTTGCTAATTCCTTCTGAAATATTTAAAAAAAATTATCAATAAATTTTGTATTTCACCCACTAAAAGCTTGAGCATCGCTGAATAGGTTGTAGGCGCTTCTCCAATCTTCTAAGTCAAGATGAACTTCGAAATTATTAAAAATTTATTATAAATTACTGCAGTAGATTATATTTATTAGATAGTATAGATCTTAGCGTATTAGAAAAAACTATCGACCTAAAAGTTTCTTGGCACTTAAAATACTATTTTACAATAACCAGAGAAGAGTTTCTAGTTAAAATAAAACCCCCTCATCTTCGAAATATAACCTAAATTTAAAGAAAAAAAAAATAATATTGTATTTTTCAATTTTATCTTCCACCCTACTTTTCTCCGTCCACTGCTGGACTTAGATCTTCTGAATGGAATGTTCGGTTGGTCCTTCAGTGCTTTTTTCTGCAATCTTCAAGTTTTCAAGGCGATAGCTCCCTGACCGCATGACCCCCAGACTCGACCCTGGCTAATTCCATGTAGTAAGCCTAATATTAAAATAACAATTATGTTAGATAGTATTTAAAATATCATTCACAGTAATAAATTGAATTTATTTATTTTTTTACTTAATATTGTAAATCTGTGAATAGAATATTTTAGATAGTATAGTATTAACGTATGCTCAAAGGGTGCATCCATTTACAATATAGAAAAATATCAAGGATGTGATTGATAATTGTTAGGGAAGGTATATTTTGAAGCTTGCGTCACGAAGTATGTGTATATGTAACTCAATATGCATTAAATGATTCATTTTTAACACCATTTTGCTCGATATTTTGTATTAAATGTTGCCGAGAATACGGACTGACATTACAAAACTAAAAATGACTTATAATTTGACTTAGTTACCACTCCATTTCCAATGTTATCTCAACCGTTAAGAAGCAAGTTATTCATTTAAAGACATTTCACACAACTTTCTATTGATTTCAAGATTTTAAAAGTAGTACATATTTATATATTGAATCGTAATGTAGACCTTCATGATCTGACGGCTGCCAATCCAACACCCAATCGGCTCGGCGTTTACAGCTTCTGTAAGAATTCTATTGGTGAATGAGTGAATGACTCATGAATGAAGTAAGAATGGGTAGACGTACAGCCGTGGGAGGGCGATACATTGGCTATTTTAATTCTAAAAACTACCCCCTGCGTCATCATATGATCATGCACTTTAATTACACTTCAAAATACTAGTCTCACCAGTCTTTTTACGAGGAAGCTGATCAAGATTATTTTAAGACAAACTTTATAAAACAAATTGTAACAACTGGGTTATTCCCGAAATCAAGTTATTATTTAAAATTAGTTAAATTCAAACGCGTTTATTCCAATTTTAATCGGCAATATTGCATTTTACGAATACTCTAAATAAAATTTGAGAATCACTGTTGTATATCAGACATTGTTTTGAAGATTGCATTTGACTATGAATTACTTTTAGAATAAAATGTAAGGAATTGAAAGATTCAGTTTTACACAGGCAAATGGCCTATTTTAATTATGTTTTAGGTTTTTTTTTGTATAGGTTGAATTAATTGTTAATTCTTACCGATTGTTAAAAGAAATGCTTTGTAAATATGGCATCGATACAATTAAAATAATCGAGGACAGTTTTTTTGAGTCGATTTGTAAATATTTTTTTAATATTAAAAAATGTACCTAAATTGAAAAAGTCATGATTTTTATTTTATTTGCTTGTAAGTAATAATTGTATGCTCAAATACTATGTGTTTTAGTTTTTACATTATTAATAACTACTTACAAGTATTGTAAAATTATAAGATTGAGAAACTGTGGAATTGTGATCGTGTAGGTATCCTTAGAATACGTTTGACAGGTGAAGTTTATGAATAGCCGCTAGGAGCGCTCTTGTCAATTATATAGGCAGTTAGAAAATCCCTTCTGCGTTTAAAAGCTAAGTAATGAAGAAAAAGAAAATCTTTTTTTTATTTCTGATTTTCTTACATTGGCATCATGGAGACTAGAAGAAAGGAGGAATATCTCAGTATATTAAAAAGTGTCCGCTGAAAGGCAGCAAATTAAGGTGGCGCCATTGTAGCAAGTGGAAGAATTTTAAAAAGAGCGCCACAAATTATTAGAAAGGAAAGAAAAACTTCCGCTGTGTTACAGCGCAGTTTTTTTAATTATTATATTATATAGACAAACATGATATGAAATAAATTTATATTAATTATTATTATAATTATACGGTGTTTGTAAGTACCCCAAATATTTGTAAATAGAAAATAGTATTAAAGAATTAGCGCAACAGTACTTCACTCTGCTTATAACTGCTACATTCATATCATTTCCACTTGCTACACTAGCGCTATTTCGGTGAGTGTTATTTGCTGTTTACAAGTGGACACTCTTTGGACTGATCCCCCATACAAGATATTCCTCCTTTCTTCTAGTCTCCATGATGGGCATGTACAGCGTGACGTAAAATCTTTTTTTTCATCTGCGCACAGTATAATAACATAAGGCAATATCATGCTGAATGGTAAAGAACTAAAGAAATACCTTTTATTTTCCAAGGCAATCCTATTTTACTTAATAAATCAAATTATTAAGATATTACTGTCGTAACGCAATCTTATTCTAAAGATACGCTATGTTTAAAATGACAATGGCCTAACTCAAAAAATACGTACATAACGCTGTTGAATGCTGAATGATTTATCCTATTATAATTATCTAACGATTAGATTACGTCACATAAGCAAGCTTGTTTCTACACTTATATAATTTTTTTATTAAGTAAGTCTTTGTCATTTTAAATGTGTTACAAGTAACTAGGCTTAGGTATGGGTGTAGTCAGGATTTAGGTTCCATGCGTTAAAAAATTTTGCCCATCATTTTCCCCATTTTTTGTGTAGGAGCAGGGCTTAAAACACTCCCCTGGCTACACTCATGTGCTTAGTGCTAAAATGTAATTTAATAAAGAACGTATTATCTGTATTATTTTCTTTATGCAACATATGAGGGTAGTTTATAATACAAAATGTTTTTGATACAAATTTAAAAAGTTACAAACCTACCTACATTAAAAAAACCGGTTAAGTACGAGTTGGACTTGGACTCGTTCACGGCGGATTCGTACCGTTATTATCATAATTTACCCAGATCCCAAATTAATAAGGGCAGGAGAATGACGGTTATAAGTGTTTGTTGCTGTAGCAGCATCAACCGATATACATAAACTGTGTTTTTCTTTAGCTTTATAGCTATCGCCGTTCCAGGGATACAGCCTGGTGACAGCAAAGTCTCAGTAATAGGGTCCCTTTTTAGTTTGTAGTAAAAAAGCCTAAAAAGGAAGAGGTTCTATGTTCGGCTGTGTATTTATATTATGTTCACCGATTTCTCTGTCAATTGTAGAACGATATTCAAAATTATTTTATTTATCATGTTGGTATCAAAAACATTTTTGTGATTTTAAAATCTAATTATTTTTGGAATGTTGTAGCATACAAAGTTAATTGTACAGGAAGATAATAATCACAATTATAGTGTGGTCGTTAAGAACAGTGTGTGTGTGTTTATAAGTTAAAGTTCTGTTGTCTACAATATCTACGTATGATGCCTTATACTTTCTATTTCTTTATTATCTCTATGACAGATCTAATTGATCCATTTATTTATTATTTACCTCATCCCTATCCGTTTCTCCGAATCTGGTATCATCTCGTACGTGTGTAAGCGTCATATTTATAATAAATTATGGATATATATAATAAATGAGACGATACAGTCTCTATTAGTGGGTCAGTCAGTCTTATTCCTAATATAATACTCATTCAAGCCAAACAAGAGCTGTTATCGAGAAAATAAGGAAATAAAAATAATATAATTTTACAATGATCATGTGCGTGCAAATTATAATCCAAAATGTTGAGTAACTTAAGTGTCATTGTTTTTGGGATGTTTTCGCTCATAATTTTTCTCTAAAGCAATCGTATTTTGGGTAGATATGAGAAGTAGAAAATTGTTGGAATGTGGGTAGGAATGGAAAATTACAGCAAGTTAATCTTACGACATACAAAACCCCCAATAGATTCCGCATATAAGGCGACTGCACACTGAATGTACGCACTATTCTCGAATGGTTATTGGTATGAGAACAGTGCCTCAAGTCCCGTATTTCAATGGTCTCACAATGGCATCACAATGACACATTATAACCTCAAAAAATTTACAATAGACTACCAAACTTGATAAAATTCGCCACTAAGCAATCAGTTATTGCATTTTTTTTGCAATTACACTAAATAACTAATTGTTTAGTGGCGAATTTTATCAAGTTTGGTAGTCTATTGTAAATTTTTTGAGGTTATAATGTGTCATTGTGATGCCATTGTGAGACCATTGAAATACGGGACTTGAGGCACTGAACGTGTAATTTTTCTACGACCAATGAGAATGCATTATTCTATACTACACAACTCACGCTTTACTCGCAACTTAAGTGCGTTTAGTTACATAAATCTCTTAATGCCGTGTCTATTGGATATGATCTATGTTACGACCACACTTATAGCTTAGAGAAGTCTTAGGCTATAAAATTATATATTAAGATACATATTAATTTGTAAATATTGAACATAATTTCACTACTTAACAAAGCATTTTTTTAAGAAAATACACGATGTTTGGTTAATCAATCACTTACTTTTGGGACATGACGGTATGTATATATTTTATTAATATTTATGGAAATTTCATACTACGCCCTCTGGTCCCAAGCTAAGCTTATTTGTTTGTGTAATGTACCAGAATACGGTTGTGTACATAAACTACTTTTCTTACAAATATTACCTCTTTATTTGTAGGGTTTTGATACTTCGTATGGTAGCTTAACGCTTCGTTACGTAACGCGTTACGTTGCCAGTCTAGCAATATTAAATAGTTCACCTTTCTTTAAGTTATTGCTTCTATCAGACTTATAAATACAGTTTATTGGAAAGAGTTTGTTTATTTAATTAATATGACGTAACTATATACCTACATCTTGTTCCATAAATATAGTGAATGTTTACTCAAACACTCTGCATATAAGCATTATTTTTTAAAAAGAGATTTACCACAGTATTGTGTAATATTTTATTATTATTGTATACTTACTTTAACAAAATAGCCATAACCATCTTTTTAATGTTAATATTTTTTTTGTCAAAGTGACTAAATTATTGTTACATTTTTTTTGAGATATAAACGAAAATACACTTTGTACTATTGTTTTATTATTTACTAGCCGTCGCCCGCGACTTCCTACGCGTGGAATTTAGAGAACTTTCCCCGTTTTTGCTATATAGCCATAGCTTTCCTCGATAAATGCACTATCCAACACTAAAAGAATTTTTCAATTCCAGCCAGTAGTTCCTGAGATTAGCGCTTTCAAACAAACAAACTCTTCAGCTTTATAATATACCTAAGTATAAAATTGGAATATTTAATCCGAAATCCCACTGTTGAGTCCCGTCGCCATAATAGAAATGTATTTTGTTTATGGCACAGACCGCAATAAATTTCGTACCTACCTACCCAAGGTGATCAACGCATATCGAACATATGCGCTAACGAGCATTATTATTATGCATAAAACTAGATGTATGAGTATAAACGAGAAAATTTGGTAAACAAGCTCTTGGTAACAACCGACATTTAATACTAGCCCTAGGCATGACAAAAGAATCGCCTGATTGCGCGCCACGCGGCCATTTTGGCTTCCTGTAGTTATAACAGATGGCGCCAGTCACTACTAGTGCTACTGCAACCCTGAAATTTGGGCTAAGATAAGATGGTAAGTGATTTAAAGCGATACTAGATGGTACTTATTCATTTAAGTTCCAACCATCGAAATTTACACTCGTTTACTGCTGTAGTTTTTTCATAATAGTTTTTATTTATCTTTCAGATGCGATTCTGCCAGTGTCGTGTAAATGGTATTTTTGAGTCCGGTGACCAATGGATACACCGTGGCAATTGTTAATTATAAAAATTGGTCAAGTGCGAGTCGGACTCGCGCACGAAGGGTTCCGTACCATTATCTATGCAACATAAGGCAACGCTATTAATATATGAGCAAACAACACACACTTAATTAATCACGTTTGTTGTATGAGAGCAAGAAACGGTAAAAAAATCATGTTTGTTGTATGGGAGCCCCCCTTAAATATTTATTCTATTTTATTTTTAGTATTTGTTGTTATAGCGGCAATAGAAATACATCATCTGTGAAAATTTCAACTCTCTAGCTATCACCGTTCTTGAGATAAAGACTGGTGACAGACGGACGGACGGACGGACAGCGAAGTCTCAGTAATAGGGTCCCGTTTTTAACCTTTGGGTACGGAACCCTAAAACTGTGTATTATAATTTATAGACACGATTTTAATTAACATAATTAAACACAATGAAATAACAAATAATTACACATATTTTATGTATTCACATTCCCCATTCTCCTTTTTTAGTTAAGTTTAGTTGTGCACGTAGAATTGGCACCATTATATTTTAAATTCATCACCCGATTCATCAAGAATACAAGTATCATCTACATGTTTCTTCCCGAAGGTGCTGTAAGGTATGTAGAGGTATTCTATATTATGACACTTCAATATTTGGTCGGTTTCCTGAGGAAACTTTCCTCTACCCTTAAGTTACATTTATACTTAAATATCTGCTTCTAAGAGTACACTATATATCAATTAAAAGTAAAAAAATTTCCCTATAAATCTACATGTATTGTATATCTTAATGTCGTCTAACACCTGCGCGACTTTAGGCGAGTGTGGTGAATGAAGTCTCTGAAACGTCAGGCTTTTATTAACTTTTACCAGTTTAATCTTTTTGTACGCAATGGGAATAGTTATTATTTTTTATTATTTTTATTTAAGTAAAATACATACAGTTGTTATTAAATGTAACTAAATATTAACAGTGTAGCATAAACCAAACATTGGTTTTTCCGCACACTGGTATTCGTCTTGACGTAAATTTATATATTGTATTGCCAAACAAAACAGTGTATGTATAACACCGCTTTGTCTAGCATCATGTAAGGTTAACATCTAAGTTACAAGTTTAGTTTGTGGGTAGGTACAATGTTATCTTATTGTTTTTATCTCACTGAATACCGCTTAAACGAATAAGGCGGCAGCTTGCACGGTGAAAACATACGGGTGCATAATATATTATGATGACTAATTTTATTAATTAATTTTAGTACATTTATTTTATATATTTTTTTTTTTATTTTTTTTTTACATGGATTTAGATAAGAAGTAGTTTTTTAACTTGTATTTTATATTGGTTTCTTTTATTTGTTTTTTTATGTTCTCAGGTAGGTCGTTAACTAACCTAGGTATTTGGTATTGAATACTCTGTTTGCCATAGGTATTTAGGCATTATCGTACTTTTATGCGTTTACTTCTTCGTAGGTGTAATTTTCTTAAAAATAGAGAAGTTTTTATTCCCAATGCCATATCGCAGTCGAAAAAACTTTTATTACTAGATGGCGTTTATCACTTTTAAATTCAGGCTATCGAAATTTATACACGTTAAAATATATTCAGGTAGTAACCATTTAGTTATGAATCGTCACGATATTTCTATAATTTTATTGTTATCAAGTCACGATTTAACACTACAGACTAGATTTTTGAATCCGGTAGCTCCGGTAATATTATTATAACTATTAATTACCATTAATTAAGAATTAACCATAATCGGTCGTACGAGATAGTTGTAGAGTAGAATGTAGATTGTACAAAAAAATCGATTTTTCAAAAACTTTGTCACGAATGACGAAAATCTTCCGAAATTGTCGTTTTAAAACACGAAGTTCTGAAATTCCTGTGTTTCATCATGGTTTCATTAACGTTTTCACAATAGTAAATCTACGTGCATCGCCAACAAATAATTTAATGAATGACATACATCATTCGTATAATTGGCTTTTGTAAAAGTCATAAACTCCATTTAGTGATGTTTGATTAAAATAATCTAACTTTCTAATTCTGTTTCAAAAGAGCGGAGAGAATCACATCATATATGCACAAACGGCGTTATTTTAATATTATCTTATAATAATATTAATGAATTTATTTTCTTCACAATATACAAAACAGGTTACATGTAGTTATAAAAGTGATAATGATTACAAATAATTGAACCAGTAAGAACATTGTGGGAGACTGGTGCCTAATTTAGGCTTGATGCCTGTGTTTCAGGTCACTAGGTTTCCCTCCTAGGTATAAATAACATAATATTGGTTACCGCATATTTTACCATTAAAGAAATTTCTACAATATTGCGGTGTGATCAAAAATTCTATTATGTTGTTGTGGTATGTACGTTTGTGTTTGCGTGTGTTAATGTATGTGTTTGTTTGAGAGTGTAAATGTGAGTAAATATATACCTTACATACAGTATTATGTCGCCATCACAAGGAGATAAACAGAAAAATAGACAAAGCACTCATAAACGAATAAAAAGGATTTGTTCAGTTTCACGGTAACTCTTAAACTAATTATGTAGATAGTGTTTATGTCGATGAACACTATCTAGACAGTTCCCGTCTCCAAAAACCAAACTTATTAGGTGGGGTTGTAGATGAAAAATAAGTAGAGTCCGTTTCACGAAAGAAGTCCCGCAGACGCGGCGCTGTATTCGCGTGACATAATGTTAACAAGCTTGTTTAAAGAAATACCTTACTTTGCAATAAATCCTTTACTGTGAGATAAATTACTTTGGAACAAACTACCTATAAAAATTAGACAAGCACAGTCTCTTTCTAATTTTAAGCTAAAACTATCAAATTATTATCTATCGTTTTATGTGCCTACATCAATATTATCGTCGACATGTACCTATTAACACAGCTAGTAGATATAGAAAATGAAGAATTAGGGATATTTTTTTTGTTTACTCAAAATCTACTAAATATATTTTAATTCCGGTTTACGTGTTTCAATATATAATAGTTACTTATGTTTTGAAAGTTATTTCATTAGTTAATACGCGATAATAGACCGACAAATGAAAAAAATAAAAAATATGAGAGGTTGTTTCGCTAAGATTTTCTATCGAGAAAATTTTTTTCAATCGCGTTTCTGAGTTTATGCGATCCTAGATTATATATTGAAAAAACATATACTTAAAAATTGGTCAAGTGCGAGTTGGACTCGCGCACGAAGGGTTCCGTACCATTATCTATGCAACATAAGGCAACGTTATTAGTATCGAGCAAGAAACGGTAAAAAAATCATGTTTGTTGTATGGGAGCCCCCCTTAAATATTTATTTTATTTTATTTTTAGTATTTGTTGTTATAGCGGCAATAGAAATACATCATCTGTGAAAATTTCAACTCTCTAGCTATCACCGTTCTTGAGATACAGCCTGGTGACAGACGGACGGACGGACGGACGGACGGACGGACGGACGGACGGACGGACAGCGAAGTCTCAGTAATAGGGTCCCGTTTTTACCCTTTGGGTACGGAACCCTAAAAAATTAGAGCTCTAGCCATTCAATCTATAGAAAAAATGAAAACTTCGTACGTAGAAAAATGCACGAAGCTATTTTTGTATCCTCTTAACAGTGTTTATATATAAATGATAGTATTTTTATAGAGTGTATGTATATTATATTCTGTAGTAGTTTTTACTTATTAGTGTATTTATGTATATATATGTTTATTGTTTATGTATATGTATGTTTATATTTAGGTATGCATTTATTCTTTTAATCAATTAATTTAAATGACGTTGAATACACCAACAACCACCGCGATGTATATTCTAGATTCTATCCATTATACGGTTGCCTGGAAGAAATCACATTAGTGATAAGGCCGCCCTTTGTACAATAACTTTTAAGACTGTATTTTATTTTCTTTTTGTTTTTAAATTCTGTGTAAAATTGGTGTTTGTGCAAATAAAGAGTTATCTATCTATTTACTTTTAAAGTTAGTTACTAAAAAAATTCCAAAATATTTAATACAAATTTAAAGTTCTAGACAGTTACGAAACAAATGCATTAATTTTAGGTAGGTAAGAGGTTTATGCGCATAATTTATCCAATGTTGGCAATTCGTTCCTCACAACACGAAAATTCTATATTTTTAGCCTTAATTAACAAATTAATATTTATATACATAATATTATGATTTAATTTAAGTTTAATATAATAATAATTACGTGTTAATCTAATATATACAATTTCCATTAGGCTAGTGCAGATAGCTTTAAAAATAATAAAAAGTGAAAAAAGAATTAAAATTGAATGATATTTTAGTGCAGTTTCTGAAAAGATTTTCTATAGTAACATATATATTTTTTTTTACCATCGGAAAGTAGAGATTTTAAAGAACAGGAAGCAAACATTTTTTTTTAAAAACGCTGATATTTTGTCAGGGGGATTTTCGATTGAAAATTAGGGTGCTTTTTCAATATTAATTCAAAATAAGCTGAAAAAACAAATATTTCTAATCAAATAAATTACAGCGTATTTAGGACATAAAAAGGTAAGTTTTGACCAAATTTTGTTACTTAATAAAAAAACATTTTTGTAAAAGATAAAAATAAAAAACCAAAAACTTGGTTTTTTGATTTTTTCACATAAATTTGAGGTTATGTAAATAAAGTGTGAATACAAAAGTTTTAGATCTTTTTATTACCTACAACTTTGCCTTTCGAGTTTTTTCCATAGGACTATTAGTTTTGCCGGAAATCGAGAAAAAACATTTTTTACCCTTAAAACCATCCCCTTCCCGACCTCAGATCGCCCGTAAATTATTTTTCCTTTCATTTTTAGGGTTCCGTACCCAAAGGGTAAAAACGGGACCCTATTACTGAGACTTCGCTGTCCGTCCGTCCGTCCGTCCGTCTGTCACCAGGCTGTATCTCAAGAACGGTGATAGCTAGAGAGTTGAAATTTTCACAGATGATGTATTTCTATTGCCGCTATAACAACAAATACTAAAAATAAAATAAAATAAATATTTAACGGGGGCTCCCATACAACAAACATGATTTTTTTACCGTTTCTTGCTCGATACTAACAACGTTGCCTTATGTTGCATAGATAATGGTACGGAACCCTTCGTGCGCGAGTCCGACTCGCACTTGACCAATTTTTTTATAATATTCTCCTTTTCTAATAGGCTTCATCCTACTATTATTTTTTTTTGTTTTAAAAATTATCGGCACTGGTCTACATGTCACAATGTTAGTTACGGTACTCCTCCGAAACGGCTTTACCGATTTTTACCAAATTTTATATGCGTAGATATTCAGTAGGTCTGAGAATCGGCTATCTATTTTTCAAACCCCTCCCCTCTCGCTGACATTTCTATGGCAAAACAACGTTTGCCGGGTCAGCTAGTTACATAATAAATATATGTATTAGGTATCTTAAAAAAAACGCTTAACAAAAATTTCCAGCTTAACGGCAAAAAATCTTCGTATAGCAACAATAAACCCTCGATAACATTGACAAACGACAAATGCCGATCTGTCAAACACACAAACACACATAACATAACTAAAGTGAAAACAACTACCTTGGTGTAACTGCAAAAGCTGCAAAGTTACATTAAAATACATTCAGTAGATTACATTCTTAGTATTCTTACAAGTTTATGGAGTAGGATAGGATGTATAAAATTAAAATATAAATGATCCGTCTCAACTACTGAGTTATATATGACAGTTCGCGTGTTCAAGATGCCAGGTGAGTAGTCACACAATTGTTAAACCAAAGTCTAGTAAATAATTGATTAAAGTACAGTCAACAAGAAAAGATAAATAAAACATTTAAAAAAAAAATGGTCAAGTGTGAGTCGGACTCGCGCACGAAGGGTTCCGTACCATTATCTATGCAACATAAGGCAACGTTATTAGTATCGAGCAAGAAACGGTAAAAAAATCATGTTTGTTGTATGGGAGCCCCCCTTAAATATTTGTTTTATTTTATTTTTAGTATTTGTTGTTATAGCGGCAATAGAAATACATCATCTGTGAAAATTTCAACTCTCTAGCTATCACCGTTCTTGAGATACAGCCTGGTGACAGACGGACGGACGGACAGCGAAGTCTCAGTAATAGGGTCCCGTTTTTACCCTTTGGGTACGGAACCCTAAAAATAGACCGCCTTGAAAGTAATCATACACTCTGTTGGCGATTATTATTGGGATTGTTCATACTTTATGACCTGCTATTTTTTTTTTATTTTTTTAGAAAATATAGACTATTTTAAGCAACTAATTTCAATATTATTGAAATATTTACTCTACATAGAATTTTTAAAAAATACTTAAAGATATTATTGTAAATGTTGTGACGTCATCGTTGTACGCAATCTGTGTATTGCCTTTTCCTGATAGATTTAAGACAATTGCCGAATTGTGTTTTTGACACTATCGATTTTTAATTTTAGAAGTTTGGTTTAGTTGTGCACGTATAATCGGTACCAATATCTGTATTCGGTCAAGCAAAAATAGTTAGCATTTTGACATTTCAAATTTGAGTAAAATTGGCTTCGCGCCAATTTTACATTGTCTTTGACAAATATAAGTACCTACTGAGGTGCCAAGGTAACGCACACAAACGTGATAACGTTAAACGTAATCTCATTGATCGCCCAATATCATCTCGCGCAGTATAAGCATTGCTCTCGTATTTCTTTTATTAAATTAACTACTGTTAAATTAATGCCTATAAAAATTCGCTAATAATTTCTTTTTAAAATGACCAAAAGTATAGCAAGTCACATGGAAAATAATCAAGCTAACGAAAGCTGAATTACATGTTTATAAGATTCTACAGATTTTAGTTATATCGGCGATATACTGAAACAAAAATAAATTGATAAAATTCTGTAAATAATTTTAAACTATAAATCTGTTTTATTTGTTTTTAAAATGACCAAAAGCGTAGCAAGCCAATTGGAAAATAATCAAGCTAACGAAAGCTGAATTACACGTTTATAAGATTCTACAGATTTTCATTATATCGGCGATATACTGAAACAAAAATAAATTCATAAAAATTCTGTAAATAATTTTAAACTAAAAATCGCTTAAAACATAATTTGAAAGTGTTTTGTATAACACTTTTGTACTCCACTGTCTTTAGTAGGAAATAGCATGTATCAGTACCTATATAATCCTTTGTTTGCCTTGCCTTCAAGATTTACCGTAATCATAAAGCATAAGTCTTATTCAAAATGATTATATATTAACTGATAGATGTAGAACATTGTTCGAAAATAACTTTAATGTAAACGTAACATCACAAAAACTATTCAAGTTCTTACAATCAAATCATTTGTCAATTGGACTTAATCATTACAACTTCAAAAACAAAGAAAAATTACAATATTTGCAATTCGTGTTTCTTTTTAAAATTTATTACGCGCCATTTATAAACACACCAATATTTGTTTTCATCAAAAGATTTTTTGAAATTGGTTTTGTTAGGCACTGGTAAAATTTATTCGGATGAAAATTACGTTTTAAAATGTATAAATGAGTAATGTGGGATAAATTAAGAATAATATTTTATGTCCTTTTAACTCTATTAATTCCATATTTACTTCAAGAATATATTTCTGCGATTTTAATTAATAAAATTAAAAATTGTAGTTGTGGTAGTTGCCGGTATTAAAATGGCAAACTATTTATTTCTGTTAATTTTGTTAATTAATTTGGGATGTGTCATTTCTGAATTGAGTTTAAGGTTTGGTAAGTAGCTATTTGAAATATTATAATGGCATATCTAGACATACATAATAAAACAAATAAATAAAATACATAGTACATAGATTTAGACAAAAAAAATTATTTGCTACACAATTTGGAGTTTATGGAGCTTAACTTGGGACCAGAGGATGTTGTATGAAATTTCTATTAATTTTATTGATTTTTTTTTTAAATTATGTGTAGGTATATCGATCCAAAATTCCAATACGAAATGGCTTATCTTGCCATAAATAATTTACTTTATTATTAAAAAAAGGTTTTTATTGAGATTCTTTTAGGGACCGAGTAACAGATATTTCTGCAATGCCTTAAATTAAAAAAAGGCCCGAGCTTGGTTTAAAAATATTTAGGTAGGTAAGTACTTATGATGTTTACTAATTCATTGCTTGTTTTTAGTATTCATAATCGAAAATAAAGAACAAGATTTGCCCCAACATATTGGTCGTGCTATGAAGTTAGCGGAAAGTAAGAGGCGTGATGTTAAATTAGATGACACTATCATACCTTTGGACAGAGAAAGAGAAGAAGAGAGTTACAGAATAGGTAAGACGTAATTTATACTTAAAAGGATTAAAAAGAATTTAACATTTATTAGCTTAAAGTAAATAAGTAAGTCTTAGATCGTAGCAGATGGCGCTCTATAGTCTCTGCTTACTGCAATGGGAAAAAGGCGTAAAGGTATAATAATGATGACAAAAAAATCTTTAAACAACTTCCGACGAAATCAAGGCTTTGATCCTCGCACAGAGAAATAACAGCTCATCTTGGGACTAGATCACGTCGTTTTAATGTTCATTTAACTACATAAAGAAAAATTTACTTCCAAATGTATACCTAAACACGCGCATAACTTCTGATCGATTGCTCCACTATGTAAGATTTTCCTTTATTGATAGAAGAAAAAACTCGAAATTAAACACAAATTAATTGGTCGGCGAGGCATCTTTGATCAAATACACGCCCTAAGTATAATGAAGGAGCCCAACAGTGTGACTTTAATGGACTGAGGAGGAGAACTACGCAGATCAGTTAAGTTTATGGCTAGACAACAGTGTACCAATTATGCTTAAATATTCAAATATTTTGCAGTATGCTCAGCCATATCAAAAGGAGTATCTCTAATCATCGATCTCTCCTGGTCTCCATGGAGTATGGTAGAGGAATTGTCAGCAAATACGGGAGTACCACTTATCAGGACTCTTCTAGGATCACAGCAGCTGATGAGAGCAATTGATGCTTATCTGGAGACAAGGAATGCGACTGATGCTGCTATTATAACGGAAAGTGAGAGTGGTAAGTCCACCAGTCTTTAAACGTCAACTTCTGCATATAAAACGCCGCAACCACACTTGAGTCAGCTCCTTGTAATTTTCATGATTTCTCAGTTGCAGTGCGCCATTGGATATGTACTATGTAGTTGCTAGAAGTGAACTTCGTTTACCCCAACGTAACGGTGTTAAGGTCCGCAAATTACTATTTTAGCATACTTTGTATTATGTCGGATTCCTACCCTTCCCATCCCTTTAACGTGTTTAGTAATAACCTTCTCTACTTTGGGAAGGTTTTTGATCTATTATGACATGCTTACCAGGCGTATTGGCCTAGAATTTAGAGATTTCCGTCTTCTACAGAGGATATCATCAGCTTACAATAGGCGTTAGCTGGCTCTTACAGTCCTTAGAGAGGAAATGAGGTAATTAGAAGTCTATGGAAATAGTATTCTAAATCAGCCTCCACACATGGACACATCCCCCACGCTGGTCGTATTCAGTCTACATACCATGCTAATCACTAGTATAAGTTCAGGAGTTCCATATCTTGCCAAAGAAGGTATCTGGTTCGTTTGTTCTCTTAGCTAAGTGACAGCTTATTTCTTGAATACTGTAATCTATGACTAGGTATTCAAGAAATAAGGAAGCATATACAGACCGTAGCAAATTGTGATCCTTACTCTGCTAACCCTTATGGAAAAAAACGGGTTAAGTATGAGTTAGGCTCGCACACCAAGAGTTCCGTACTATTATCACCATAAATTATATTCGTCATCATAAATAGGTCCTTTAAGATTTGTTGTATTGTTGTATTCTGGTTTTTATTTGCTGTTATAGCATCAACAGATATACATCAACTGTGATTATTTCAACTCTCTTAGTTGTCATCGTTTCTAGTGTACAGTCGAAAGATAGGTAGATTTGGTTTTTTTGTTATACCTATCGAAGTCTCAGTAATATCCCGTTTTATCTCTTGGTACGGACCGGTAAAAACCCTAACGGTATGATGACCATAATATTTTCTTTGTACAGATGTAGACAGAACCCTATACGAGCTACTAGGTGTCTCTAACACAAGAGTGTGGGTTCACGCCGGACTGACCAAGGACTCAGCCAAGTCACTGAAGTCTATGAGACCTGAACCCAGTTTCTATGTAGTGCTCGGACAGAATAGATTTGTTATGGATACATATAAACGGGTATTTATTATTTTGTAATTTTGTTGAGAAACTTTTGACAACGCAGCGTTGGGTTGCCGTCGACAAGGTGTAGCGACGATATCGTCAAACTCGCGGGGAACCATTGCAATGCAAGCGGCACAAGACCACGCGTTGTGGCATTCTATGGGGGAGGCCTATGTTTAACAGCGGACGTAGAAAGACTGATGGACGGATTAGCTTCATACGTATCTATTTATCTATGTAAGCATGTGTTGATATATTTAACGGAATCTTTGTAAGTCATTTTCACCCACTTGCAGTAGCCGAATTGATCTGAAATATTACACACATATTAAGGACCGATGACAATGCAATAATTTAAAATAATAGTCAGTATTTTCAAGCTTGTTTTTAGTTTTTGAACTAAGCCCAATTTTTAGCTAACTAAATATAATTTTTAGGCAGTCAAAGAGAAGTTAGTTCGTCGTAGTTACCGTTGGAACCTAATCTTGACTGACTACTCCACAATCGAAGTGTCGGAGTTGCAACTACCTACAGTTTTATTAAAAATTGATGATGGAGAATGTTGTAGGATTTTAAATACAGATGATTGCACTTGCCCGGAGGGTTTTAAGGTAATTAATTACCTGGGTATTTTGAGGGTACAATAATTGCCACTTCAGTGTGCTAACTCTTCGGTTTATGTCACGGCCCTTCTACCTTACCACCAGGGAATCAAAACCTATGGGCTATTTCCTATCATCCCAGAGGCTTAAAATTTGCAAACTACAAGCTTCTAACACCATACATTTCATCGTTAGGAAAATAAGATGGACTGCTTTGCTGTCAAATGTTTCTAAAGCGAGATTTTTTTCCGCGTTTAGCCCTTTTGGGATAAGAAATGTTATAAGTTTGCGTCACCGACATGCCAATGTTATTTTTATATCTATAGCACGTATACATATACCAGACTGGCTCGAAAAAGACCGGACGAAAAAGACGGAACAGAAACGTGGTCCTTGAATGACGGCCTCGTATTTAAGTTCAACGCTGCACAGAATGCTACGGAGAGGGCTATGCTCGGTATTTCCCTACGGGATAAAATTCGAAATACGGAGATCCGTAGGAGAACTGACGTATCCGACAAAGTCCGAGGGGTTAGCACGCCCAAGTGGCAATGGGCAGGCCACATCGCTCGTAGGACTGATGATCGTTGGGGAAGAAAAGTCCCCCGACAAGGTGGAGCGACGATATCGATTCGATTACGATTTTTACAGAAAAAGCAGCATTTAAATGCTTTAGTAAACTATATCTCAGAGGTATATTATAAACTAGAACGAGAACTACCAACCACAGCAGTGTCTGTGAAGTGCGATGAACCACAGAATATATTGAATAATACTAGAGATAGATTGTATAGACAGTTTGGAGAAGATACTGATTTAAGTAATGAGACTGTGTTCTATTGGGATGAGGACAGGTGAGTGATTAATATTTACATTTATTAACAAAATTTTATTAGTTCGGTACGTATATATCAATGCATGTGTAGCCTGCAACTTCGTAAGCGTGGAATTTATAAAAAAATCTCCATTTTTGAAACATTTTTCACTAAAGCTCTGTTACTATTGATGTCAGCGTGATGTTATATAGCCTAAAGTCTTCCTCGATAAATGTGCTATCCAACACAAAAAGAATTTTTCAATTCGAACTAGTAGTTCTTGAGATTAGCGCGTTCGTATGGAAGTATAAATAACGGTACGGAACTCTACAAGTGCGGGCGCGACTCGTACTTGACTCGTTACTTGTGTGTGTGTGCGTGTGTATAATTGTTATTTGGTTTACGCTTAAGATGATACAAAAAAAAGGCTTTGTGAATTTTTCTATGTACGAAGTTTTAATTTTTTCTTTAGATTGAATTTTTAGGTATATGTTTTATCAGTATATAATCTAGGATCACATATACTCAGAAACGCGATTGAAAAAAAGTTTTCTCGATAGAAAATCTTAGCGAAACAGCCTTTCGATTTTTAGTTAATTAAGCACCTTTTAGCACTATTATCGCGTATTAAGTAATGAAATAACTTTCAGAACATAAGTACCTAACTATTATATTATGTAGAAATACATAAACCGGCATTAACAATTATATTGAGTAGTTTAACGGCCTACCGTTAAGAAGAAATAAAAACATAGTACCTATACTATGATTTTATTTTCTTAGGCGGCAGATAGCCGATGACGCTCTATATTCTCTGCCTATTTATAATGGGAAAAGGCGTGATAGTATGATTTCTTAGATTTATTCCTTTCCCAATTCTTTGTAGATCAGGACTATTTCTTCGTTCACGTTTCATATTATCAATATACAACCCTGAGTCCGGTACACAGACTGTAGCCACCTGGTCCGCTAATGAGCAGTATAAGTTACTACCCGATGTGCAGCTGGAACCGTTGAAGATGTTCTTCAGGATCGGCACGGCTCCTGTAAGTCTATTTCAATGTTATACTTATTCGAGTGTGTTGAAGAAAAAGATAGATAAAAACAAATAGTGGTACCAATTCTGCGTGCACGTGCACAATTTAAACATAACAAATAAAAGTTAGTTAGTATTAACGTGCTAAAATAAGTAAAATAAAAAAAAAGTAATCCCTTTTTTTAAAGTTTATAAAAATTTAAAGTTAGTTCAATGTGACAAAATTTTTAGGCAGTACCATGGACATTACCCAAGTTAGACCCTCAGACAGGACAGCCGATGTATGACGAAGATGGACAACCATTGTTTGAAGGTTATTGTGTCGATCTTATACAGAAATTATCAGAGGTAAGAGAAACAACGTCATAATGACGAGACCACCTCCTCTAAAATATCTCTTGAAATTTTATGAGTTTACCTTTATTATTAATTAATTATTAACACGCGTTATTAGCTCGGTACGTATCTATCAATGTATTAATCTATGTAACGGATTCTTTGAAAGTGATTTTCACCCACTTACAGTAGCCGGATTGTTCTGAAATGTTACACACATATTAAGGACCGATGACAATGTAATAATGTGAAATAATATTCAAGATTTTCAAGCGTATTTTTTAGTTTTTAAACAAAACAAATTATTTTAAAAAGTTTAGGAAATTATAGAAATTCCTTACTAAATAGTAATGCTAATTCCTTACGAAATATAATATTGTCACTGCTTTCAGATAATGTCATTTGATTACGAAATAGTAAGTCCTAAATATGGTGATTTTGGTAAAAAACTACCAAATGGTTCTTGGGATGGAGTCGTCGGAGACCTCATGAGAGGAGTAAGTGATAATTTTCTTCCCACAACATTTATGGGTGACGTACCTCGTGTGAACATGAAGTCGGTTGGATTTCTTTTTCAAAAATACCTAATTATCATTACTAAAGTAATTTATTGATTTTGCAATTGACATGCAAGTCAAGAAAATACATTCAAATCCCGCTTGCGGCAATCACTTTTGCCACCATAATTTAATTTATTAAGTAAAGCATAGCATGTCAATTGCAAAATCAATAAATTACTTTAGAACGTCGCGTCATTATTTTCAACCCAATTGTATTCTGTAAAGAATACTAGGTGGTTGGTCTAGATGTTGCAAAGCAATCTTGCTAGATGGCGTTGTACGTAGAAATACGATATAAACTCAATCGAGTGACGATTGTGGTGGTAAATTTGAATGCTACAAGCACGACCGCAATAAGCTCAGTTGGAAAGAGCTTCGGAACGGTGTTCCGAGGTCGTGGGTTCAAGTCCCGCTTGCGGCAATCACTTTTTCCACCACAATTTAATTTATTAATTATCATTATTTAGCGTAAAACTTGCTATACAAAGTTTTTTAATTTTAGCTTGCAAATCGGTAATCATAATCGGTTTAGGTGTTAAATATCTGCATAGCATTCAACAATGTTTTATTTCTAGGAAACAGATATAGTGGTTGCAGCTTTGACCATGACAGCAGAGAGAGAAGAAGTTATTGATTTTGTAGCTCCTTACTTTGAACAGACTGGTATTTTTATTGGTAAGTTAATTTTGTGCTGTACTATGGAAAATATCAGTTGACCAAAAATGTTGCAAAAATATTGGTTAATGTATATCATTTGGTTTTTAACACGCGTTTAAGTCTTATTATAAAACAAAGTCGTTATTATGTATGTATCTCCTTATCACCTTAAGTAAGCTTAGGTATATTCAAAATAACACAAAGGATTTTAATGCGTTTTTTTAATGATAGAATGGTTTAAGAGAATGGTTTGATTCTATAATTTGTTAAGTTATGGTTTCTTAATTCCATGCGTATGAAGTTACACACAACAGCTGCTAGTATAATTTAATAGAAAAGTATATCTACTAAATAAAACTACTTTTTACGGATTTAGACGCGTATATTTGTTTTAAATTTTGGCCCGACGTTTCGGAGACTATGCAGTCACCATGGTCACGAGAAAGTATATCTACTATATAAAAATAAGTCGGATTTTCCTTCCTGACGCTATAACTCCAGAACGCACGAACCGATTTCCACGGTTTTGCATTCGTTGGAAAGGTATCTTTTGCCGTTTGCCGGGCCAGCTAGTTTTTTATGTATTTTCTTTCAGTTATGAGAAAACCAATTCGTAAAACATCATTATTTAAATTCATGACAGTATTACGTACAGAAGTATGGCTCAGTATAGTCGCCGCTCTCATTCTCACTGGTTTTATGATCTGGTTATTGGATAAATATTCTCCTTATTCTGCCAGAAATAATCCTGGAGCTTATCCTTATCCATGCAGGTATGAACAAGCTTGCTTCTTAATTTATATATTTTTGCAATTGAATTGCTTTCTTTAATAAAATAATAATACATAAATAATATATTATAATAACGGTAAATTGACGGGCTTCGTGGTGGAATGGTTCATGTAATGGACTGCCGATCACGAGGTCGCGGGTTCGATTCCCGCTTGGGACAATCATTTTGTGATATCCATAAATGTCATACAAATGTTTGTACTGCGTCTGGGTGTTTTCTATGTAATAAAAGTATGTATTTACAAAAGAAAAGTAGTTTATGTATTATATCCGTATTCTGGTACCCATAACACAAGCATGTAAGCTTAGCTTGGGACCAGAGGACGCTGTGTGAAATGTCCATGTATAAAAAAAAATTAATAAATACTTCATAAATTAATGTATAAATATGTACAGTCACTATCAATCTATCGATTGAGTCGATGCAAACCGCTCCATAGATGACGTTATACAAAAACATTGATGCGATGTATAACTCACATTGAGAAATATTGTAGTGGAAGATTTGGTAAACATGTGCATGTCTCATGGTAGCTCAGTCGGTAGAGCGACGGAACGATATTACGAGGTTTCAGGATTTAAGTCCCACTCATGTTGATAATTTTTTACACTTTATTTTGTCTTATCAATTTCCCTTCTTCTCACTCTAATGTACTATCGGGGACGGTTCTCTAACAACAACTAAGCTAGAAAAAATTTTGTATCAACATTTTATGCACAATTCGTCAATGTTAACTGAACTTTCTTATTATAAAAGTTGTTTATAGACTAATGGTCTTATTCATAATGATTTATCGGAGGTTTAAACGGAGATTTTATCGGAGAGATAATAAACGTTTTAGCGTAAAAAGACTATTATGAAGAACAATTTTTGTCAATTTTTGCGAACCGATTTTAGCGAACTTTTAAACTTCCGATAAGTCATTATGAATAAGACCGTTCCAATTTTAATTAATGTAAATGTGTACAACGAAATCGACAACTAAACAACATGTATACATTATAGTTGTTTTCATATTTGTTTAGATTAAGCTTTTGACGCGACAGAATTAACCCCCATTATGTTATCTTTGAAGTTCTTAAATTCCTGTTTATTTGACAGAGATTTCACTTTGAAAGAGAGTTTCTGGTTCGCTCTCACATCGTTTACTCCTCAAGGAGGTGGAGAGGCTCCTAAGGCCCTCTCTGGGAGGACTCTGGTTGCAGCCTACTGGTTGTTTGTGGTACTCATGTTGGCTACATTCACTGCTAACTTGGCGGCGTTCTTGACTGTTGAGAGGATGCAGGTAATTTTAATTTGCCATGCCTCCGTCTGTCACCAGGCTGTAATCTCTTGAACGGTGATAGCTAGAGAGCTGAAAACACAGTTTGTATAGTTGATGCTTTAACAACAAATATTCATCATCATCATTCTCCTGCCTCTATCCCGTTATTTGGGGTCGGTATGATAATAACGTTACGGAAACCTTCTTGTGCGGTTTTTAACATATATGTAACCCTTTTAATGAAATAAAACGCGTTAAAATCCGTAATCCACTTCAGAAGGGTATTTGATATTTTGTTTGAAGATGTTTTCTGTTTGTGATATCCCATAAATAGGTGTAACTAACAACTGATCGTAGATGTAGATAACACTTTACAGCTCAGTCTTACCCGTAACTATGGTGACTGGAAAGTCTCCGAAACATAGTGCTGAAATTTAAAACAAACACACGCGTCTAAATCCGTAAAAAGAGTTTTATTTATTTGATCGAATGAGTCGCGCAAGTGTTAGAGAATATTGTCCCTTAACTAGTTCATGGTGTTCTGGGAATAAACTTGGGCTTCTATAGAATATAATAAAACAAATTGTTTTAGACACCAGTGGCATCCTTAGAGCAGTTAGCTCGTCAGTCAAGGATCAATTACACGGTGGTGGAAGGTTCCTCAGTGCACCAGTACTTCATCAATATGAAGTTCGCTGAAGATACACTTTATAGAGTATGGAAAGAAATAACTCTAAATGCGACCTCAGACCAGGCGCAGTACAGAGTGTGGGACTACCCTATACGGGAGCAGTACGGACATATACTACTCGCTATTAATGCTTCAGGTAACTCCCGATAGATGGCGTTAATATATATTACTTAATTGTTGCAGGTAACAGTTAGAGAAATGAATGCTTCATATAACTCCCGATAGGTAGCGTTATTTATTTAAATTTCCACCTTTTTGCCCTGCCGGGCCATGATGGTGTCTTGAGCATTGCCATGACCCAGCGAGGGGTGGCCCCGCTACGTGTACACAACGAAAATACGCCATAGTTGTTTTCATTTTAGGGTTTAGTACAAACCCTTATAGGATCACTCCGTCGTCTGTCTGTCCGTCTGTCAAACTTTTTTTACTCAGCAACGGCTGCAGGTATCAACTTGAAACTCATACGATATGTAGATCTACGCGGTCCCTTGCTGCAAAAAATACAAACAACCTTTTACCTGTACGCATTTAAAAGATATAACCGAATTACGACCATTTTTAAGAATAGGGAATCAAAATTCACAGGTTACTTCCCGTTGCCCGTTGCAAATCAAGTCTATATAGTGCTGATATAGGGAAAAATCCAAAAACTTATAATTTGTCATCACATCACAAGAAAAAAGTGTTTATACTAATACCAACTTATGAAGTAGCTGAAATGTACGCGATTCCCTATATTTCAACTACAAAATTAATTTGGTGAGTTGTTTTGAGTTTAATTATCTGATTAATTGAATGCAGTTACTTATGTTTAAATGTCTAGTAGGTACGAAACCCTAAGGGTGCGAGTTTGCCTCGCTCTTGACAGGTTTTTATTTTTAGTTATGTTTTGTTGTGCACGTATAATTGATACCATTATCTAATTCAGGTCCAGTCGCAGATACAAAATCTGGCTTTGAACAAGTGAACGAACATACAGATGCTGATTTTGCATTTATACATGACGCGGCTGAAATCAAGTAAGTTGTATGTAGACAATGATCTACTTAGTTCAAAAACTAAATAATTGGTCAAGTGCGAGTCGGACTCGCGCACGAAGGGTTCCGTACCATTATCTATGCAACATAAGGCAACGTTATTAGTATCGAGCAAGAAACGGTAAAAAAATCATGTTTGTTGTATGGGAGCCCCCCTTAAATATTTATTTTATTTTATTTTTAGTATTTGTTGTTATAGCGGCAATAGAAATACATCATCTGTGAAAATTTCAACTGTCTAGCTATCACCGTTCTTGAGATACTGGGTACGGAACCCTAAAAATCATGTTTGTTGTATGGGAGCCCCCCTTAAATATTTATTTTATTTTATTTTTAGTATTTGTTGTTATAGCGGCAATAGAAATACATCATCTGTGAAAATTTCAACTCTCTAGCTATCACCGTTCTTGAGATACAGCCTGGTGACAGACGGACGGACGGACGGACGGACGGACGGACGGACGGACAGCGAAGTCTCAGTAATAGGGTCCCGTTTTTACCCTTTGGGTACGGAACCCTAAAAACACGCTCAAAATTCATAAATATTTTTTTAAAATTATTTCGTTGTCATCGGTAGTTAAAATGTTTGTGTGAAAAAATTTCAGTTCAATCCGACTAGGTGCAAGAGGGTTAAAATAACTTTCAAAGATTCCGTTACATAGATTAATACATTGATAGATACGTACCGAGCTAATATAAGTGGTCAAGATCGAGTAGGATTCGTACACGTAGGGTTCCGTACGGTTACTATCATATTTGTTATACCAACCACAAATAACGGGATAAGGGTAGGAGAATCAATCAATAGCATCAACTGATGTGCACAAACTGTAAACTTTACAACTCTCTAGATATCACCGTTCCAGAAATGCAGCCTGGTGACAGACGGACAGCGAAGTCTCAAGTAATAGGGTCCCTTTTAACCTTTTGGTATGGAACAAGCTTATCTTGGGACTAGAGGACCTTTTAAAAGTAAATATTTATTTATAGATACGAGTTAACCCGTAATTGTAACTTAACGGAAGTAGGAGAAGTGTTCGCAGAACAACCTTACGCAATTGCTGTACAGCAAGGGTCCAGGCTGCAGGAAGACCTATCTAGGGCACTCTTGGAGCTGCAGAAGGAAAGGGTTTTTGAACAACTTACCTCCAAGTAAGAAAATTACTTGACTGCGATTATGATGTTCACGAAAAAGTCCAATGTGAACATTATAAAAGCAAGTTACAGTGATGAAATTAGCATTATTTTTTTAGTTTTCCTAAAACTTCTTTTTAGGAAAACTTGAAAATCTAGGAAAACTAAAAAGATATACATTTTCAGATATTGGAACGAGAGTGCAAAGCAAGCTTGTCCTGATGCTGACGAGTCTGAAGGAATTACATTAGAAAGTTTAGGTATAGTACCTATACCTAATTTTGTTTTAACTCTACATGAAAACGAAAGCTTGTAAGGCCACTCCCAAGGAATAAATAAATATTCATGGACATTTCACACAACATCTTCTGGTCCCAAGTTAAGCTTATATGCTTGTGTTATGGGTACCAGAATACGGATATACTACATATTATAATAATATTTTTTGGGTTCCGTGCCAAAAGGTACTCGGAACTCTAAAACTGAGACTTGACTGTCCATCCGTCTGTCTGTCACCAGGCTGTATCTCTGAAACGGTGATAGTTAGAGAGCTGAAAATATCACAGTTTATGCATATCAGTTGATGTTATAACAACAAATACTCATCCTCATCATTCTCCTGCCCTTATCCTGTCATTTGACATTATTTGTGGTCGGTATAATGAATATATTATGATAATAACGGTACGGGACCCTTCGTGTGTAAGTCCAACTCGTACTTGACCGGTTTTTTTTCTCAGGTGGTGTGTTCATAGCAACTCTAGTCGGTCTAGGGTTGGCAATGATAACGTTAGCATGGGAAGTATTCTACTACAAACATAAAGAGAAGAAACTACAAAAACAACAACCCGACAACCCTAAAATAGAAAAAGTCGTAACTAAAAATACTTTAGAAACTAAAATAACGAAATCTTTAAATAAATTGAGGAAAAGAAATAAAATTGTTAAAAAAGGAGTTGGTACAAAAAATGTTACTTTTGGTGATAGTTTTAAACCCGTTCAAGATAAAGGGGTATCTTTTATTAGGGTATATCCTAAAGATTATGTGCCTTAGATATATATCATCACGCTTTTTTAACATAGGCATATGGAGTCTTTGAAAAACCGTTTCGTAGCTGTGCCAACTGAGCTATCGTAGTATTGTCCATGATATTATCGCTTGACCACCCGTGCAGTCACTTAGAAATTATTTATTTCAGCATGTGTAAGAGAATTTGATACCAATTCTCCTTCCACAACTAAACTTAATTTGAACAGCTTAACTAACTATATCAGATGGTGGGTTGACGTTTAAAATTGAGGATATATAACTTTAGCCTGGCTAAATCGTAATTCATAGAATAATAATGTTTCATATGACGTATAGCCTGTATCATAGACACACATAGATACATTTTCACGCACTCATAGATATGTAAGTGGCTTTAAGCCGACTGGAGTGATGTAGCCTTAGGTTATACATATGATAAATCTGTGCGTGTAACGTATAACGATTTTAATTACTATAAATCACTACAACGAAATAAGTTTTTAATGATTCAGAATTGGTATGATTGTTTTGATAGACCAAGATCCAAGAAGTGAATCCTTTTACTCATTTTCTCATTGATGAAATATGTTGGATAAGGTAGTCTATGTCCATACTATCGTTGTAAAAAACCTCGGATCTTAGTCTATGAAGTTGATAAATTGCTGCAATCACTCAACTAACAATTATTATAGACGGCATTTTTAGGTCGTCTGTTCAAATCCCACTTGTATTGATTGATATTTCTTCTATAATTTAATGAAAACTAAAAAATATTTTAAACTTTATACTGCACATTTATAGACAATTTTCACAATTCTATTGAGACGTACTTGTACAAAAATAGGCATATTTTCACTACTAATTTCATAATAACATTAATTATGTGTGCACAAAAATAATTGCATAAGTATAATTTAATAATTTGGGTTAATAGATCTTTGTTTAACGCTAGAGCAAATCCAATGTCCTTGTGGTGACGGATTAAGAATACAGGATGCTGTAAAAGCCAGCTAAGGGATATTGTACACAGATAACATCCTCTGTGAGAGATGGAAGACTCGAAAATAAACCCTGTGCCAATACGTCTGGTCAGCGCGGCACTGTAGACCATAGGCTGTAGGAAGAGGAGAGCAAATCCAAACTTGAGCAATTCAAAATTCGAGAATAGCAAAGTTGAGCAAAACAAATCATAAATTTTTTAAGTCTTTAGTCTATTCTTGAGCAACTATAAACGATTAGTCTAAACTTGAGCTACTAACGTAACTTGAGCAACTTTTAAAGTTGCACAATTCAATTACTGGTTAGGCCTACAAAAAATGGTTTAATAATATTTTGTACCTTTAAATTGTAATTTACTATTAAATAAAACACACAAATTAAATTTATAATAGTTTTATTTTATATTATAAAGTTTAATTACTGAAACCTTTTAGAACTATTTTTTTTTTGTTAAAAGGCCAACATTTACCATAAGACCGCGCGTTATGGCGTTCTATCGGGGAGGCATAGGTCCAACAGTGGATGGAGAAGGGCTAAGTAATGAATGGATAAAAATGTTAGTCAATAATAAAAAAAAAAATTGGGCTCAGTTTTTAAGACTGGACTGTCTATCTGTCACCAAGCTGTATCTCATAAATGGTGATAACTAGAATGTAATGTTCACAGATGATGTATATCTGTTGATGATATAACAACAAATAATAAAAACAACAATACAATAATTATTTAAGTGTACTCCTCACATACAACAGACGTTTACAGTTTAACAAGATGATATTATTATGACGGTATACGAATATATTATGGGATTACAGTACAGAACCCTTCGTATTCAGCTATTGCTTTGCATTGCATTTAAATTACACATTCTATCATCTAAATGTATTATTTTTAACAATAAATCCTACCAAAATGTTCGAGCAGTAGGTTTTTCAAGTAACATATTTCTACCATCAATTACCTTTTTACCAAATTCTACTGTAAACTTGTCCAAATTCAAATATTCCCCATCAATAATCTCTTTCATTAATTGTTTAACGATATATCTTGTTTTTTCTACGAAACACGCAGATAATTTCATTTCTTCTGAAGCGTTGCGTAAACCTATACAGTAAGACCTGTAAAAAAGATGCATTTAAAATCTCTTTCCCTCTCCAGCCTATTCACGTCCCACTTTGGGCACGGCCCTCATACTTTAGAAGGGATTATGGTATACTATGGTACCGATTCTACGCGCAAAATTATACTAAAAAATAAATAAATAAATATTCAGGACATTTCACACAACGTCCTCTGGTCCCAAAGTAAGCTATATTTCTATGCTTGTATTATGGGTACCAGATACGGATATACTACATATACTACTTTTCTTTTGTAAAAACATACTTATAATACGAGTACATAGAAAACACCCAGACGCAGTACAAACATTTGTATGACATTTATGGATATCACACAAATGATTGTCCCAAGCGGGAATCGAACCTGCGACGTCGTGATCGGCAGTCCGTTACATAAACCACTCCACTACGAAGCCCGTCAAAATGAATTTTGATAGTGTCGTTATCACAATCCGGCAACTTTACCCAATTTTTCTTGATGTAAAAACTGTTTATTATAGACTAACGGTCTTAATCATAATGATTTATCGAAGGTTTAAAAGTTCGCGAAAATTTTCAAAACTTGTTATTCATAATAGTCTTTTTACGATAAAACGTTTATTGTCTCTCCTATAAAATCTCCGTTTAAACCTCCGATAAGTCATTAGTCATTATAAATAAGACCACTAGTCTATGCTAATAAATATTATATTAAAGCTAAGAGTTTGTTTGTTTGTTTGAACGCGCTAATCTCAGTAACAACTGGTTCGAATTGAAAAATCCTTTTTGTGTTGGATAGTAAGTACATTTATCGAGGAAGGCTTTAGGCTATATAACATCAAGATGCGACCGATAGGAGCGACGCATTAGTTAAAAAATGTTTTCGTCTGTTAGTCTTTTTACGATAAAACGTTTATTATCTCTCCTATAAAATCTCATCTCCGTTTAAACCTTCGATAAGTCATTATGAATAAGACCATAAGTCTAAAAACAGCAATAGTTGTTTTCATTTTAGTTAAGATTAGTTCTGCATGTAGAATTGGCACCTATGTCGCGCTGATCAGGCATGTTGGCACAGCGTTTATTTTCAGGTTTCCCGTCACACAGGATGTTATCTGTGTACAATATCCCTCAGCTGGCTTTTACAGCACCCTGGGAGGGAAAAAGGGCGGTGACACTTGTATTTTTAATCCATTACCACACTGACTATAATTAATTTAAAATCTATTATTGGACATTTCTTACAACGTCCTCTGGTTCCAAAGTAAGCTATTTTTCTATGCTTTCTGTAAATACATATCATAATACATATAAAACTTACAGATGCAGTACAAACATTTCTATGACATTTATAAATAACACACAAATGATTGTCCCGAGCGGGAATCGAACTCGCGACCTCGTGAACGACATACCGGTACGTGAACCACTAGACCACAAAGTCAGTCAAGCTTTGTCGCCAGACTGACAGAGTAATATTATGGTATGGATGGTTCTTTCTTTGTAGGAAACTCTAAAACTACTTTCTCACCTGGAAGCTCTCGCTAATACAGTAGACATCACGTATATTTCAGTCGCTGCTTCAGCTAAACGACTCAGTTCACTGTTTAAGAAATATATAATTAAAATATTAGTTAGTTCTCTCTCTCCAGCCCATAAACGTCCCACTGTTGGGCACGAGACTCTTCCACTTTGAGAGGTGAATATAGTCTACTGAGCCGCGCTGACCAAGCGTGTTGGTACAGGGTTTATTTTCGAGATTTTCGTCTCCCACAGAGGATGTTATCTGTGTACAATATTCCTTAGCTGGCTTTTACAGCACCCTGGGAAGTAAAAGGGGTGGTGACACTTGTATTCTTAATCCGTCATCATATGAAGAGATACTTACGTATAAGCAGTGCCAATATCCTGTCCATGTCGAGCCATGAGTGTTTCACAGGCAAACTTCAAACGTAATACACAATATTCCAACTGTTCTGCTGGCGACTTCAACGAGGGATGAAGATGTTCCGCTAAGAATAATGTTAGCTTGGGATCGTCGCGTTCCTAAATTAAAAGAAAATGTGTTTGACAGACGGACAGACAGACAGACAAATAGCGAAGTGATCACAATAGAAAAGGGTTTTTATTTTTGTACGAAACGCTAAAATAAAATAAAAAGTTTATCAGAAATGGAATACACTACTATATTCCAGAGATACAGCCTGGTGACAGACAGACGGACAGACAGTCTTAGTAACAGGGTCCTGTTTTACCATTGGTACTGAATTCTAATAAAATATCACAGAACTTATTGTAATAAAGTGTCTTAACGACAGTAGCTACATCTAACTAAACTATGTATGTACCATTTTATATAAATATTACGTAATATACGTACAAAATCATACCAGAGTCGGAGAAACAGATAGGGATGAGGTAAATATTTACATTTTTTGTAAAACAGTCGTTATTTTTGTACGCATGGCCTTATGTGAGCTTATATTTTCAAAGCTACACAACTGATTTAGATCCGGTTTTTTTATATGATAGAGTGGCTCAATAGGTTAGTTTTTTGGATAATTTGTTAGGTTTTCGGTCCTAAATTCCACGCGTAAAAAGTGACGGGCAACCAACCAACGGCAAATAAAGAAAATATAAAAGTATAAATATTTATATATATACCTGATGTCTATCAGCTATAACCTTCTTAAATATGAACCCTGGATGAAAGAGAGGGTTCCGCATTTGTTTGACTTCTTGAGACATCATTTTACCAGCATGGTGGATACCGCTTAGTGCTAGAAATTATATTATACATATTGTAAAAAAAATATTACATTAAAAGGGGGAAAAATTGGTTAAATACGAATTAAGTTCACATCCCGATCACAAATAACGGGATAAGGGCAGGAGAATAATGATGATGAATATTTGTTGTTAAAGCATCAACTGATATAAATAAACTGTGAAATTTCCAGCTCTCTAGCTGTTCCAGAAATAAAGCCTGGTGACAGACGAACGGACAGAGAGCGAAGTCTTAGTAATAGAGTTCTGTTTTAACTTTTAGTACGGCATGTGAAATGTAGACTGCCAATAAGCATAAAAATTAGTTGTCTGTGGCACTATATTTTATTGTCTATGTTGTGTGTGTAGTCTGTGGTCATTGCGGTTACAAAATTAATAAAGAGAAGCACATATATAAATTTTCTCTACCGAGTTTTATTATATTACCAACAAACAATCCAGCATTCTACAAGCCATAATCAATCACAAGTTTACAAGGCACTCTAAAACTTAGAGGTTACAGAAGTACAGGTTACAGTATATAGCAAGTTCACAGGGTAATTTTATTTTGCAATTGACATGCTATGCTTTTACTTAATAAATCAAATTATGGTGGAAATTACTTTAGTAATGAACGTCGCGTCATTATTTCAACCTATTCGTATTCTGTAAAGAATACTAAGTGGTTCATCAAAAAAAGAAAAATTATTAGTAATTATAAAAATATCCAAATATACAATAATGAGGTGGTTTTTGATGTGCACGCCATCTCGCGTCATACTTAAAAATTACTATATAAGCGTCAAAACTAAATTATGCTTGTAAGCAGCTTAGACGTAGGTACTGACAATTGATTATTTATGGTGTTATTTATCTTCAATTAAAGGACTTGAATTATGGTGAATGTATTGTTTTGTTTCTTAAATGTACTAATTTTTATTTAAATCTCAATATTTCTACATAATATTGAGATATGATGATATTATCATCATATCTCAATATTTACATTTTATAATTTACAAACGTGCATGGTAATGCCACCTATTGATTATTCATCGTTCATATAATTCAATTACAAAATGTTCTAATTCGTACCCCATGGTATTATGTAAATATCTTTCGATTGAGTGGACCGATTGGGATGAAACAAAGACTAAGTAATACCTTGAACTATGTACAATTTTTACGTATAACATTTATACATATTTATAAGTGTTGTACATTTTACGTGATGCGTGCACAGACAAACATCTAAACAGACAAAAATTTCAAAAATGCTAGAAAAGGGTTCTGTTGTTTGTCCTTAAACCACCTGACTGTTATTTTTGTATAAATTTTGTACATATTCAATGTACAAAATTTTTTATAAAGATTTATTATATGTAATATAGATACACAAATTAAACTCACCAATAAACATATTTACACTATCAAGTGTCTCCCCTCTAGTGGCTAAGTGTCTCATCTCATCCAATAACTGTTTACATTCCACTTCCTTGTCCAGCGCTGGAATCTCTAAGAGTCGCAGCATTGATGTTAAACCGTGGTTTATCATGAAGTTTCTGGACATAACCAATTTTTTTTATTTACTACCTGTTATCCGCGATTTCAGTCGAGTGGAATTTGAAAACTAAATCTTAACAAATTATGCAAAAACAGCATCTTCTTGAACCAATCTATGTATTAAAAAACCGCATGAAAATCCGTTACGTAGTTTTGAAGATATAAGCTCACATAGAAGCATACAGAAATAACGACTTTGTTTTATAATATCTAAAGGCGTAGAGGTGTAAGCATGATGCAAATAAGTGCAATGTAAATTGTGTAAGAAATGGTGTCCGATTGTTTGACCAAAAGTCATATGGCGAAACTACACTTGACAAACAACGTTTGGCAAAACAATGAATCGCCTATTGATCATTTTACTACTGATCATTTTACAAATGTTTCATTTTGCCAAATGATCAACATTGCTAATAAGTTTTTGTAAGATGATAGGTACTTTTGTCAAGTGTATTGTTTGCCAAATGATCATTTGGTGAAACGTTGTTTGCTAAATAATCATTTGTCAAAAATTTTTTGGTCATACATTAGGGAACCAAATCTCGTAAAGCGACATCTCTTGGAGATTATTTGAGGCTAAATCTATAAACTATACCTGCACATAGCCATCTCCACTTCCGCTTCAGTTTCTTCATAACCATCGAGAAGTCCCGCTGTGAAATATTCACTACTCTCACTCGCATAGATCTTTAATAATGTATTACCTATACATGAACGGAGTGTTGACACTTCGGATAGGGGTTTACCTGAAATAGTTTAAACAATGCTTTAATCAAACTTACCAATTGAGCTACTGTGGGAACTACTAGTAACGTAATTGAAAAGTAAATAAATAACACTACCTCTAAGAAAAAAAAAGAAACCCTATTTTTTTCGAGTTCTTTAGCATTAGCACTTAGTTTATAAATACTAGGTGTCGCCCGCAAAATCATTCGCCTGGAATTTCAAAATTACAAATTCAATTGATCGGATCACTACTTTTGTAGTTCCTACATATATTATGTTAAAAACTTTACATCTTTATTTATTAATAAATAGTATTTATGAGAAAAGGCGAAATATTTTCATACCTGAAAATACTCTCGGACTAATATAATCGACTACTGTAGTTACAGCTTTAGTTAATCTTCCTCTACATAACGTAGCTGCATGTAGTCTAGATAAACCCAGGGTGTTGGCTAACTCTTGTTCATTGATCTGGTCTAGAGGTGTACCTAGAAATTAAAATATAAATTGTAGAATAACGCCATCTATCGGAAGTATAATATAAAAAGTTGCTTGCGACTTCGTAGCTGTGACATTTGAAATCACTAAAATATCTTTGAAATCACTATAACTGAGAGACAGAAAACCCGAAACTAAACCCTGGCCGACACGACCATAAACCCTCTTAATGTGGAGGAGACCCAACAGAGGAAAATGGGCTAGAAAGTAGTGGAGACAGATTTTAGGTCCTATGAAAAAAAAGGCGTGACAATATGATGATGATGAGAGATCTTACCAGGAGTATTATTGAACTGTACGAATCCTCCGCTAGCTCTAACACCGTGAGCATTAGGATGCACCAGGTATGCTCTCAGTCTAGAAGCTTCTAAAGAACATAGTACAAGGATATATCCATTCTGGTATTCACATACTTTCTCGCCTGTAATACGCCAGATACCTGAAAAGATTTATTTTTAAACACATTTTTTGCTCAGTATGTATCTATCTATGTATTAACTCTGAGTAACAGAGTCTTTGAAAGCAATTTTCGGATTCGTCTGATTGATCTGAATCTTTGCACACATATTAAAGACATATGAGAATACAATAATTTAAAATAATATTCATGATTTTCATGCATGTTTTTAGTTTATTAACTAAGTAAATTATTATTATGGGTATCAATTATATATAGACACAAATAATACCAATGGATTGTGAAAGGTGATAACCATTGCTATTTATTATTTTGGTTCCCATAACATCAAGCTAGGTTTATAGCATACTAGCTGTTGCCCGCAACTCCGTATGTGTAGAATTTAGAAAATTTCTCCATTTTTGCGACATTCTTAACTACTGCTTCGCTCCTATTGATCGCAGCGTGATGTTATAAAGCCTAAAGCCTTCCCCTGTAAATGGGACTAACCAACAAAAAAAAGAATTTTTCAAATCGGACCAGTACTTCCTGAGATTAGCGCGTTTAAACAAACAAACAAACTCTTCCGCTTTATAATATTTTATATTAATATAGATAAACTCAGCTTAGGACCAAAGGATGTTGTGTGAAATGTCTATCAATATTTATTTATTTGAATATGTACCTTGGTCATCTAAATCAGCAGCTGTGCTAAAGTCTGGCTGTGTAAGCCTCTCTGAAATTTTCTCTTTAATACCTAGTGAAATAAGATTATCTCCGGTGATTAAGTCATCGACTATCATAGAGTACTGCTCTGATGGCAAACCTTGTTGTAATGCTAATAAACCAACCCAATGGTCACTTAAATTTTGTCCCAAATGGAAATCAGCCCCTATAGCATCTAAATATAACAACATTTCAGTATTTGTAGCAGCCAAACCATTTTTAGTCAAGCTAACAGGCGTCGCAAACATATTTGTACTTTTTAGTACATCTATCCTATCATTTTCACTCTTTTCAGAGTCTAAAAACACTTTATTAATAGCTTCAACTCTCCTTTCTACGTTTTCAGTCTCTTCTTTATTTATAATTTCAGGATAAGCAAGTAATTCACGATCAAACACAGACACAAACATATTTTTAACAAATGGCTGAATCTTCGGTTTCCGACGAAAAGTACGCTCTAATACTTTTAAATCTTCAAAATCATATTTTTCTTCTTTTACTTGAGGCGATGAAGACGTTGCATCGTAATTTAAAGCAGAAATTCTGAATTGTCTGCACAAATTTCGGCTGACATAACCATGGTTTGTAACACAAAGCTTACGTGCTATATTCATTTTACGTTATCTTTTTCTGAGATCACTTAATTAGAACAGAAGTTTTTAATATTTATATAATTATTTCCTCAACTTTTTTATGTTTTCAAAATAAAATAATGCAGCCAAATGCAGCAGTTTTAGGTTATTCCATTTGACACTGACACTTGACAGATGACGCTTGACAGTGGTGACCATTTTTTTTTTATCGGATTGAGTATTGCCATTCCAAGTTCCAGTTGGTAGAATGGTACTTCTACCATTCTACCAACTGGAACTTGAAACGGCGTGTAACGTTCCGTGTAGAGTTGCACAGTGTACTTCTACACTGTGCAACTCTACACGGAACGAACGTTTAGCCTGCGTTGTGTCGACGCGAACGTAGTGAAAGTAGACGTAGTGAAGTTACTAATCTAACTCTGCACACGCTCTATTAAACACAGACACACACACACACACACTATGTATGAATAGACGGTACTCAGCCATACAGGTATTTTTTTTAAATATTAGATACTAACGGCCGTCTGTTACATGCTACTGGAGAATAAGTTAAAGGATTTCTGTAGACTTCAAGCCTTTTCTCGATTATCTCGACATTATCTCGCATTTTCTTAGCCTGAATTATTTGCACATAAATATCTGCTCATTCATACGTGTGATTATAACCTACTTAAATTTTATGTGTGTTATTTGTGTCTATCTATAATAAAGACAATATTCCAAAAAATGCTTTATCAAAATCGGTACAGCCGTTCTGCAGTTTCGATGTCATTTATTATAAAATATGTTGAATTCTGTTCTATTCATATTTAAACGCTGAAAGAAAAAGATATAAAAAGAAATTTAAGTAGAAGGTCACAATTTGAATAATGTTTGTAAAAAAATGTAAGTAAACTGGATTAACCATAAATCAAATTATTTTATACACAATAAATAATATCATTAGTAATGAATAAGTAGTCTGTGCTGGCAACATTTTAAGAGGGTGACATAGTGATGGGCCGGGTAAAAATAACAGATATAACGATGACGTTATTGCACTATTTATTGTTTAAAATAACTTGTTATCGCTAGTTTTGTAACCAGTTTCAGTCGCACATTTCATTTGTTGTTTAGAAATTAGTGAAGTAGTTAGTTCTCTATGCAAAATTATTTTAGAGATAACATTCGGAATGAGAGAGAAAAACATAGTCATATGCTGGCCTGGTGAAATGCGACGAATCAACGTGTACAAAATCGATGGAAGGGGTAGGACGGTAATAGGGACTTAAGCATGCCACTAAAGTAACGTTGGCCCGGCTGGCAAATGCGATTTTGAACGCATTCACGAGCAGTCGACGCTGTGCCTTTGCGTTATCCACGATTTTAACCGTAATGTACATAACAGTTATGAAAAAAATTGTGCAACCCTATTATTATGAAAAGGGATGGGGTGAAAATATCGTCATTGTGGTGGCCAGACGCAAACTAATACGTATCGTTGAAAAAGCAACTTTATTCAACGAGTTATTTAGATTAAAATCCCAGTATACATATAAAATGAAGTTGTTTTACATAACTATATATAGGTTTGGCCCCATGAAATAATCAGTAAGTTTCTTACACTGAAGACGTTAGCTTGTATCCATGTTCTACAAAATAAAGACAATAAATAAAAAAAATATGTTTTCGGCTACATTAACCGCGAAAAAATATGACATTTGATAAAAAAACAACGGAGTTATGGTTTTGTTTTCTACTTGTTTGTGAATTACTGCGATTTTATGATAAAAATTGTTGTGATCTGCGATAGAAATGGTTTCATGTTAGTGACTTGGTGGATATGTGATTTGATGGTATGTCTTTTTAAATAATAGTCGTTCTTTAGACGCCTTTGTCGATATTATTCTTTGCGAAACGCCTGCGTGTTTAGTAATAGCAATTACGGCCAACCTATTTTGTGATTATAATTCGACTAGGCGCTTTATTTTTATAATTTTTGTTGTGATTTTAAATTAAATTAGATTTTATTATAGATAATAAATACAATTATAACATTGAAAGTAATAAATCTAGCTCATGATACAATGTTATTATTAAAAGTAATTCGATAAATGCTGTCTTGATTCGTATTAATGTTTGTGTCTTGCTCCTAATTGAAGGTCTTATCAAATACGTGACGGATTATTCCAAGCGGTCTTGTGTCAGTGAAAATTATTATAACACAAAGTATGTTATCAAGAGTTCCCGAGTCGGTTGCTTTGATCTTTAATGATGAATAAATTCTCCTTATTATTTATGTTTTTCAAATTTGAAAAGAGCTCTTCAAAGATAATCCCACATACCTATGGTAGAATAATGTCGACGAATCGGTCTATCAACACTCGTCGGTTTTCATAACGCTTTTTGAGAATCTCTAGGGCTATTGTGTAATTTTCATTGGTTATTTTAAGGTGTGTGACCAGACTTAGGGCCTCACCGGTTAAAGAGCTTAAGAGATAGTGAAGTTTTACGGCGTCCGTCAGTGAAGTCATGTCATCAGTAAGGCTTTTAAAGATGTAGAGTATGCTGCAGAGTATCTCAGAACTTTGTAGTAGGTTAAATAACATAAACAAACTGTTGGTTATTGCTGTTAGTGCCGAAATAATTTTATCACTAAATCGTTCTGAAATTATGTGGTCGAATACAATGAATCACACACTGGTAAGCTGATCAATTTCTTTCGGAACAAAAATAAAATAAATATCGTAGGTAAGTGTTTTAGCGATAATGAATGAATGAATAAGGGCTCTTTATTTTAAGCCAGAATAAGATTACGAACTTAAATAAACAAATAATTTATTATTTAGGCAAGGTACAATACTTAGGCGTTCTTATCTTGAAAGCGATATTGTAAATAAGTATTATTATTACGGAATGAATGTTTCTTAGTGAAATTATTTTAATAATTTTGTCAGAGACGCCCTCTAGTTAGTAATCTGTCCGGTTACTATACAAATGGCGCGGGTATGCGACCCCGGCTTCTCGAGCCTCTATGTCACAAATCCCATCCTGTCCGTGGCATAGATGTCCTAAACCTTTCCTTTTTTATCCTTACAGGTGGTAGGGTATAGTATTGACTTTACATCTTCATCCAATGCTGTACCCGGACGGGTTGGTACCACCGTCCTGTTTGGCTTCTTAACCAACCGTGAAGCAGAAATGCGTTTCGGTCTGAACACCAGGATAGCCGTCCTTGTCTCCTATCCCTAAACCCAACGCGGTGATAGTTTTTGGTAACAGTTGGGACATGTGGTGTTAAAGCTCGCCTGATCTGGTTGAGCGTGAGAGGCTGGTGTGGGATATAGTGAGACCCGGTGGGAATGGTTACCGTCGGCCACCTGCCGGTCAGTAGGGGACCCGAACCCTGGGATATCCCACTCAGGGAGGCTGTCCCACCAACCGGCGAAAATCCCGTTTTGTGGTCGCCGTGCCGGGGCGGGAGACCGGAGTGGATCCCGGCGGCTGCTTGCGGGGGGGCACCGGGGGCCCTCTCATGCTTCGTACCAGCTTCTCACAACACTCACCTGTCATACTTGCTGCACACGCCTCAGCTTTTCTTATCTGTTACCAAAATATTGTCTTCCGTATTCTTTTCTCCCTACTCTGTTCAACAAAACCCTTATGAGAACCACAAGTAAAAAGAAAAGGCATTACACGGCGGACCCTCAATCCACATTTAAGGTGGACTTCTGTAACATCAGGGGCATTCACAGTAATCTCGACGCTATCCATCACCATCTGGAAACAGCGCAGCCTGCCTTACTCTTTTTAACCGAGACTCAGATATGCGCGCCTGAAGACATCTCGTACCTGAATTATCCTGGCTACGTCTTAGAGCACTCTTTTCTTCGTAAAGCCGGGGTGTGCGTGTATGTCCGTAGCGATATCTGCTGTCGTCGCATGCGGGGCCTCGAGCATAGGGACCTGTCCATTCTATGGCTGCGGGTTGACCACGGGGGACACTCCCGAATTTACGCATGCCTGTACAGGTCCCATGCCAGTGATCAAGGGTTAGTTCAACTTTTTGAGCATGTCCAATGTGGGATTGACCAAATATTAGAGCCATACCCGTCCTCGGAGGTGGTGGTCCTCGGTGATTTTAACGCTCACCACAAAGAGTGGCTGGGATCCCGGACCACTGACCCCCCCGGACGTAATCTCTTTAACATGGCCATGGCCTATGATCTCTCACAACTGGTGACACAGCCTACTCGCATCCCAGATATTGAGAATCATGAGCCTAGCTTGCTGGACCTTCTGCTGACCCCACATCCGCACGGTTACCATGTAGTGGTTGATGCTCCACTTGGATCATCCGACCACTGCTTGGTGCGTTGCAATGTCCCTGTTACGCGACCAGTCCGTGCACCTGCGACTGGATCACGTAGAGTCTGGAAATTTAAGTCAGCAGATTGGGATGGTCTTCGCGAATTCTTTTCGTCTTACCCATGGAGGCAGCTCTGTTTCTTGTCCGATGATCTTGATACTTGCGCAAACTGCGTCGCTGAAACAATTCTCACGGGGATGGAGCTATTCATACCCAGTGCAAAAATACCTGTTGGCGGTCGCAGTCGTCCTTGGTACAACAACACCTGCAGGGAAGCTGCTTACTTTAAGCAGAAGGCATATATTGAATGGAACACTGCTAGAAAGAATCGAGATCCGGATGTCAAGGAGAAGAAACGCGACTTCAATGCTGCTTCCAGGTTCAGCAAGAAGGCTATTGCCAAGGCCAAGGCAGAACATATTGCGAGAATTGGTGAGCGACTAAAGGGCTATCCCTCTGGGAGTCGCGCTTTTTGGTCGCTCGCCAAGGCGGCTCAAGGTAATTTCTGCTCGTCCAATCTCCCACCTTTGCGGAAATCTGATGGTAGTCTAGCCCATAGTGCTAAAGAGAAGGCCGACCTTTTAGGCGAACTCTTTGCCTCGAACTCTACTCTGGATGCTGGGAATGCCGTACCGCCAACCATCACGCCGTGTAATAGCTCAATGCCGGAAATCAATATCACGCAGCGTGCTGTTAGGCGGGAGCTGAGGCACCTGGATATCCGTAAGTCGAGCGGGCCTGACGCCATCCCCGCTGTGGTTCTGAAAACATGCGCCCCTGAACTAACCCCCGTTCTTACACGCCTCTACCGCCTTTCCTATGACTCAAGTAAAGTCCCATCTTCATGGAAAGTAGCTCAAGTTCACCCGATTCCAAAAAAGGGTGACCGGTCGGACCCATCAAATTATAGACCGATAGCTGTAACCTCCATGCTCTCCAAGGTTTTTGAGCACATAATCAACCGCAAACTACTTCGGTACCTTGAGGATTGCCAGTTGATTAATGACCGACAGTATGGTTTCCGTCATGGGCGTTCGGCTGGCGATCTCCTTGTGTACCTTACACATCGCTGGGCGGAGGTTTTGGAGGGCAAGGGTGAAGCTCTTGCCTTCAGCCTAGATATCACAAAGGCTTTTGATCGGGTCTGGCACAGAGCACTTCTTTCGAAGTTACGGTCATATGGCATCCCCGAGGGACTCTGTAAGTGGATCACTAGCTACCTTGATGGTCGGAACATTAGGGTTGTCGTTGATGGCTGCAGCTCCGACACCAAGACCATCAACGCTGGTGTCCCTCAAGGCTCGGTGCTCTCCCCTACACTATTCATCCTGCATATCAATGATTTGCTCTCTATAGAGGGCATTCATTGCTATGCGGATGATAGCACGGGTGATGCGTGTTACTCCGGCAACCAGAATATCCCTCGGCATACCTTAATGGAAAGGCGGTCACAACTTGTGTCCGAAATCGAGAGCTCTCTGGGGCGGGCCTCTGAATGGGGTGAACTTAACTTAGTCAAGTTTAACCCCACCAAGACGCAAGTTTGTGTATTCACTGCGAAGAGGGACACGTTTGTTTTAGCGCCTCAGTTCCAAGGAGTATCTCTCCCAATATCCGAAAGTATCGGAATCCTCGGCGTCGAAATTTCCAGCAAAGTCCAATTTGGGAGTCACTTGGAGAATAAAGCTAAACTAGCTAGTAAAAAATTGGGCGTCCTAAACAGAGCTAAGCGATATTTCACGTCTGGACAGAGACTGATGCTCTATAAAGCGCAAGTACGTCCACACGTGGAGTATTGCTCCCATCTCTGGGCTGGCGCACCAAAATATCAGCTTGACCCACTTGACTCCCTACAACGAAGAGCTGCGCGTATCGTCGACGACTCCGATATTACAGATGGTCTGGAATCGTTGGAACAGCGGAGAGACTTCGGGTCTCTCTGCGTATTATACCGACTTTTTCACGGGGAGTGCTCCGAGGAGCTGTTTGAACTGGTACCTTCGTCACCTTTCTATCAGCGTACCACTCGATACCGCAGCAAAGTTCATCCTTACTACCTGGGTACGTACACTTGTGGCACGGTACGTTTCCAGCGGTCGTTTCTCCCACGCACGTGCAATCTCTGGAACGAACTACCTGCTGCGGTATTTCCCAAGCGCTACGACATGTCCCTCTTCAAGCGAGGTTTGAAGAGAGTAATACTCCAAAGGTAGGCAGCGGCTCGGCTATGCCTCTGGTGTTGCCTAGTCCATGAGCAGCGGATACCACTTTCCATCAGGTGGGCCGTTGGCTCGTCTGCCGCCAAAGGCAATAAAAAAAAAAAAAAAAAAAAAAATAATAAAATTAAAACTACCAAGCAGAGAAAAATAATCGTATAATATGTGGAAATGAGATATATTTCTAATATTGTAGTTTTAAATATGTAGGTATTAATTAATTGAGCTGACTGAGCTGAAAAAAATGGTTAATGGATAAAATATGGGCTGAGCGGCGGGTGTAAATCTCCAATCAGGGCTGGTAGGCTGAATGATCGAAAGACCGGAAATGAATCCGGCTCGAAAGACCAGAAATGAATGCGCTGGGGGCGCATACGTGTGGGGCTGAAAGGTGGAGGTGAGTAGGTAAAGGTGTGAGCGGAGTCAGTTCAGCGAGCGGAATGGTCTTTCGTCCGAGGGGCGCGAGTACTGTGAGCGGAGTCTAGTGTTCAAGTGTCGAGTGATGTGGTCGATAACATATTACAAAGGTATTACAAAGGTCTCCATTGTTCTGTCGTCGTGCTGACTAATTAAGTCGCGCGAACAAGAACCGCCTCCTTTTTAAGTCGGTTAAAAGCGTGTAAAAGCATTTATCGTCTATCCTTTAATTAAAGAAAACGTAAAACGATCAAAGACTAAGAATTAATTAACCGATTTAGGATGAATATTTAAAATTGGAAGCTTAGAGCATCAATGAAACAGGAAAATTTTCCCCGTTTTGGCAACATTTTTAACTGATGCGTCGCTCATATTGGTCGCAGCGTGATGTTATATAGCCTAAGTCCTTCCTCGATAAATGTACTATCCAAAATGGGAATAATTTTTCAAATAGGGCTAGAGGTTTCTGAGATTAGCCCATTCAAACAAATAAACTCTTCAGCTTTAGAATATTAGTAATAGATTCATCCTTAATGGATTCGCTATACATAATATTATCATATTGAGTGTAACATCTAGGGGTTATATGACATCCTGTCACGACTCTGATCCGGATGTTAATGCTACGTGATGTGTAGGGAAAACTATAATAAAAATCTATACATCTTATAAACACGAAAACACAGAATTACCAGATAGTGGTAGGCGTTCAATCTTGAAGACAAGTAACTTCAGCTTAGCTCAATCGTGCTTCATAGACTAATAATGTTTCATTAAGACGTATAGCCTGGATCAAAGACACACATAGATATCTACGTGGCTTCAAGCTGGGTGAGTTATATAGTCATGGACATCTCTCCAGCCCATTAACGTCCAACAGTTGGGCACGGGCCTCCTTCACTTCGAAAGGGATTATGGCCCACTGTGCCGCGTTAACCAGGCGTGTCGGCACCTGGTTTATTTTCATGTTTTCTGTCTCTCACAGAGTATGTTATCTGTATAATATGAGCTGGCTTTTACAAAACCCTGTGGAGGAAATGGGGCGGTGGTTGTATTCCTAATCCGTCACCACACAAACTTATTATTATAAATAGAAAGCACACAGACGTTATTGATATCACACAAATAAATATCGTTTGCGGGAATGGAACCCGCGATCTTATGAACGACTGTCCATTATATAACTAGACTAGGGTCGTCGAGGTTCCCGAAGTATACTGCGGTAAGTGTGGTACCAATGATTTAACAGATAGTGTGTTTACACAGTGTGTTTATGGCTATATCGCTCACCCGGCTTGAAGCCACATAAATATATATGTGCGTGAAATGTCTATCTATGTGTGTCTCTGATACAGGCTAAACATCATAATGAAACATTATTAACGGGCCTCGTACCACGATGTGCTCGTGTGGTTCATGTAACGGACTGCCGTTCACGAGGTCACGGGTTCGATTTCCGCTCGGGACAATCATTTGTGTGATCTTTATAAATAAATGTCATACAAATGTTTGTACTGCGTCTGGGTGTTTACTATGTATTATAAGTATGTATTTACAATAGAAAAGTAGTATATGTATATTCTGCTACCAATAACACAAGCATAGAAATATAGCTTACTTTGAGACCAGAGGACGATGTGTGAAATGTCCATTAATATTTATTTATTATTATTTTAGTATGAAGTATTCAGCCATGTTAAAGTTATGTGTCTTCAAGATTAAACGCGTAAAGCCCTTTATCTGGTAAATCTTTGTGCGGTACAAAGCTAGTGACTAAGTACGCCCGTATGGGTAGGCACGACCGTACTTGAAATACGAATCCTTATTATTATTGTATCATATTTGCCTATAGTTTTGTACATCAAACGCACTCCTTCCGTTGTCCTTGTTAACTTCGAGTTGTAAGCATGTTAAAATCTTGATAGACATAACGAAAATTTATAATATAACTGTTTCCCGCTACTTTGTATGTGTGGAATTTAAAACCAAACATCAAACAATAACAAATTATACAAAAAAACGTCCTCTTGAACCACTTTAACTATTAAAATACCCATTGAAATCCGTTGTGTAGTCTTGAAGATGTAAGCTCACATCTCTCTCCGGCCCATTTACGTCCCACTGTTTGGGCACGGGCCTCCTCCATTTTGGGAGGGATTATGGTCTACTGTGCCGCGCTGAACAGGTGTATTGGCACAGGAAGCTCACATAGGATCATACAAAAATACCGACTTTGTTTTATAATAAGTAAAGATTGTCATACAAATGTTTGTACTGCGTCTGTGTGTTTACTATGTACTATATTTTATGTACGTATTTACAAAAGAAAAGTAATATAAATTGTAGTCTATCCTTATTCTGGTACACATAACACAAGCATAGAAGTTTATCTTGGGACCAGAGGGCATGGTGTGATATTTCCATGAATATTTATTTATTTTGTCATCCGATCTGGCTGTCTGTTAACAGATCTTAGTCTTTTCAAGCAAAAAGATAATTATAAAATTCTAAGAATTCTAATCCTATTAATATTATAAATGTGAAAGTTTGTGAGTATGTATATTTGGATGTTTGTTACTCTTTCACGCAAAAACTACTGAATGGAGTTTAATGAAACTTTACAATAATGTAGCTTATACATCAGAATAACATATAGGCTACTTTTTATCCCGAAAGAATGCAATGTTCCCGTGGGATATTAAAAAACGAACAGATTTTTTTTCCTTATTACGTGGCTAACGTGTGGAAATAAAAAGCGGAGCTAAAGTTTAAGTATTTATAGTTTAATTGAAATTATAAATTATTAAAAAAAAAAGTGTGTAACTAGTCAACGCGCTCGACGTAACTAGATGGCGCTACTTTGCTTGTGTTCAGTATATTTACTACATAACGCCGCGGGACACAGCTAGCTTAATATAATAATCACCAGAAATTGTAACGAAACGTTGTATCGTCAAGTTAATATAAAATAAATTCAAATTTCTCAGAACTTTCTCAACTTACTAATGTCACTTCAGTACTGAGATAATTATAAATCAGATCTGTTTGTATTTGAGTATAGCTATAGAAAATATATCCTTTTTAACCGACTTCAAAAAAAGGTGGAAGTTCTCAATTCGTCTGTATGTCATAATATTTTCTAACACTTGCGCGACTCATCTGTTTAAATAAAACTACTTTTTACGGATGGTGACTGCAAAGTCTCCGAAACGTCGGGTCGTCTGTATGTTTTTTCTTATAAATGTTTGTTACCTGGGCAAAGCGATTTAATGATTCTTTTTTTACATGAAAGCTGGTGGTTCTCGTGTGGTCCCATTAGCATCAGGTCTGGATCTGATGGTTATCTCCTGAGAAATCGAGGAAAACCATCAAAGGCACATCGAGCCGGTCTGTGTTATTTTTTAATTTTTACATATCAGGGTTCTGTACCAAAAGTTGAAACGAGACCTTATTTCGGAGACTTTGTCTGTGATCAGGCTGTATCTTTAGAACGGTGATACCAAGACACGCCAGGAGCCAAAGTTTTAAAACTTTTTAACAATAATTAACCTGATTATAGTCCCGGTAATATTAACAAAACTAGCTGTTACCCGCGACTTAGTACGCGTGGACTTTAGAAAATTTTCTCCGTTTTTTTACTACTTCTTCGCTTCTACTGGTCGTAGCGTGATGTTATATAGCCTTAAGCCTTCCTCGATAAATGCCCTGTCTAACACTGAAACATTTTTTCAAATCTGCCCAGCGGTTCCTGAGATTAGCGCGTTCAAACAAACAAACAAACTCTTCAGCTTAATAATATTAGTAGCAAAATACCTTTGTCTTGCTTCAAAATTCATGGTCCAACACTAATGGTCACATAATCTACTTAACGCTTGAGATATCTTCATGCCATCAAAATAAGAAACCCCTTAAGCAAAATAAATATTATAAGTAGAGTTCATAGCCGTATCTTTGAAGTACAAAGTTCGAATAAAAGATAATACTTTGCTATAAACATCAAAGTGTTAATACCGTTATACCGTACCATGGAGAATATAAATACTTCAAGTAACTGGAGTGAGTTCAAAATATTAAGAATTTTATTCAAAACTAGCTGTTGCCCGGGACGACTTGCTATTATTTTACTTATTAAAATCGTTAATCAAACAGTTTTTATAATAAGAAAGTTCAGTTAATATTGACGAATTGTGTTATTGTCACTAACAATCTTAATTTTTTAGTTCAGTTGCGCACGTAGAATTGGGTCCAATTAATGTCAGAAGTGATATAAAAATTGGTCAAGTGCGAGTCGGACTCGCGCACGAAGGGTTCCGTACCATTATCTATGCAACATAAGGCAACGTTATTAGTATCGAGCAAGAAACGGTAAAAAAATCATGTTTGTTGTATGGGAGCCCCCCTTAAATATTTATTTTATTTTATTTTTAGTATTTGTTGTTATAGCGGCAATAGAAATACATCATCTGTGAAAATTTCAACTCTCTAGCTATCACCGTTCTTGAGATACAGCCTGGTGACAGACGGACGGACGGACGGACAGCGAAGTCTCAGTAATAGGGTCCCGTTTTTACCCTTTGGGTACGGAACCCTAAAAAGGGTAAAATAAAGTTTTATTAATGAGTAAAGTTAAATTTTATAAAATTTACCAAGTACCTTGTTGGGCGTCATGATTCTATTTCCGATTCCCATGAAGTATTAAATCCTTTTTAGTATTCCTTACCAAAAGGTAAAACGGGGCCCTGTTACTAAGACTTCGCTGTCCGTCTATCTGTCTGTCACCTGGCTGGATCTTAGGAATGGTAATAGCTAGAGAGTTGAAATTTAGTTCACTAGATGTTTATGAGATAATAAATAAATAAAAATAAATATTCATGCACATTTCACACAACGTCCTCTGGTCCCAAGCTAAGCTTATATGCTTGTGTTATGGGCAGGGGCGTAGCTACCGCCGTATCAGCCGTATCAAAAATACGGGGCCCCCAGGCTACGGGGGCCCCCGACGTGCGTAAGATAGATAAATAATTTATGATGAATAAATATCCCTATCAATTTTATGCACAGATGTTTTTTTCTTTTGTGAGAAATCTTTACCCTTCCTATGGGCCCCCAAATAAATTTTTATACGGGGCTCCACCAAGGCACGCTACGCCCCTGGTTATGGGTACCAGAATACGGATAAAATACATATACTACTTTTCTTTTATAAATACGTACTTATAATACATAGAAACGCCCAGACGCAGTACAAACATTTGTACGACAATTAGATGAATGAAAATTTAGAAATTTCCTACCGTTCTTGCAACATTTTTCACTGATGCTTCGCTCTTATTGGTCGCGGTCATGTTATATAGCTTAAAGTCTTTCTTGATAAATGTATTATTTAACACTGAAAGTATCTTTTAAATCGGACCACTGGTTCCTGAGATTAGCGCGTTCAAACAAACAAGCTTTTCAGCTTTATAAGAAGATAAAGAAGATAAATATTAGTATTGATAATTATTGTACGGAATCCTTCATGCGCGAGGTCGACTCGTAATTTACATCACCATTTTGTAATTTAATTAAAAGTTTGTTATAACAACTGATTACTTTAAAGTATTGATTTTGTGGAAATTAATGTGTACTGTTCATGCCAAAGGGACGGTATTTTTGAAGAAAAAGGTCAATATTTTAACCACGAAAGTACTAGTACGGCGTATTTTAGAAATTGATCTACCTGCTATTCACTTTAATTAGACACTAGCTGTCCCGGTAAACGTTGTTTTGCCATACTAAAATATAGATGTTGGCCGATTCTCAGACCTACTGAATGTGCATGTTAAATTTTATAAAAATCGATCAAGCCGTTTCAGAGTAACTAACACTGTGACACGTGAATTTTATATATAAGAAGAAGAAGAAGATTAGCTAATACCCGCGCGGTTTCACCCACGTTTATAGTTATCGAGAAACGCCAATATACACCAAACCGCGTTGAAAGATTCCGTTACGTAGAATAATACATTGATAGATACATACCGAATTTATAAAAGCGTGTTAAAAAAAATTGGTCAAGTGCGAGTGGGACTCGCGCACGAAGGGTTCAGTACCATTATCTATGCAACATAAGGCAACATTCTTAGTATCGAGCAAGAAACGGTAAAAAAATCAGTTTTTTGTATGGGAGCCCCCCTTAAATTTTTATTTTATTTTATTTTTAGTATTTGTTGTTATAGCGGCAATAGAAATACATCATCTGTGAAAATTTCAACTGTCTAGCTATCACCGTTCTTGAGATACAGCCTGGTGACAGACGGACGGACGGACGGACGGACGGACAGCGAAGTCTCAGTAATAGGGTCCCGTTTTTACCCTTTAGGTACGGAACCCTAAAAAGGTAAATTAAATATATCGTAATAGCAACACTATAATATAGGTCGGTTAATATTTTAAGAGGTAACACTCCCGACATTATCAGGTCACAATTCACAACTCCGATGGGAAACCATCAAAGTGCTGTATTCGGTTACATCAGTTTTATGTTATTTTAAAAGTAACTAAATGTGTTTATAGCTTTCGTTGTATATACACATTTAATTAATCTATACTACAGTGAATATCTTTACTTATTATAAAACAAAGTTATTACTTTTGTAGATGTCCCTGTGTAAACTTATATCTTCAAAACTACGCAACGGATTATGAGGCGGTTTATTTTAATAGATAGAGTGGTTCAAGAGGAAGGCTTTCTTGTATAATTCTACGCGAACGAAGTTGCAGGCAGCACATAGTATTTATATAAAGCTGAAGAGTTTACTTATTTGTTTGTTTAAACGCGCTAATCTCAGAAAACGCTGATCCAATTTAAAAAAGCTCTTTTTGTGTTAGATAGTACATTTATCGAGGAAGGCTTTAGACATCACGCTGCAATATGACCGAAGCATCAGTGAAAAATGTTGCAAAAGTGGGGAAAGATGAGATAAGCGCAAAAATACGAGACAATAAATAAATTTTACATGATATGCGCGATATTTTTCGCGCGTATCATGTAAAATTTCTTTAATAACCCTTCCATTTCATGGCAATTAGGAAACAAGAGTCTATACTAAGCAGTCTAAAGTATAATAGTAAGCTAATTGCCTTCCTTTATGTCTCAAAGCTGTGAAGAGTAGTCTCGTCTTTATAATAGCCTCCTTATTTTTGCCTGAAGGTAGGGCTGCCACGCGTCTAGATTTTCTCGGTTTGTCCTAGTTTAAAGGCTGTCACCGTCCAGCCGGGGTTAGTATGAGTAACAGCCCAGTGACAGAAAGACGGATAGCGAAGTCTCAGTAATAAGATCCCATATTACCCTTTGGTACCTATGGAACCCTAAAAAATAGTTCGATAGTTTTATTCCATTAAACCACATTTTAAGGATTTGAATGCGTATACTTGTTTTAAATTTTATTTCGACATCAGCATTGTCCAACCCTTATCCCTATTATTGGTGATCGTCGTGAGGCATCTTATTCTTTCATGCTCTTCTGTGAGGCGTCATTTCTGTATTTACTCCTTATTCTTATCCTCTTTTACATAATGCATTCATCGTTCCTTCGGTTTTCCTCTACCTTTAGTTTTATCTCGACGTTTCGGAGATCTTTCATTCACCATGGTCACTTACTAGTGACCTAGTGACTAGTGATAAAAATACACTTTACAGCTTAGTCATTAGTCCTACTGGACTAAGCTGTAAAGTGTATTTTTATCACAAACTTCTGGAAAAATGCTCTTTCTGGCTGCCCAGCCTATTAAAATTCCACTGATGGGCACGGGCCATCTCCACTTTGGGAGGGCATTTGGTGTACTATGCCATATTAGTCGTGTTGGCATAGCATTTAGTACCGAAGTTTCCGTCTTTCAAAGACGATGTTATCTGTATGTTGATGTTAACTGTTTATACTTAACTAGCTGTTGTCCGCGACTCCGTCCGCGTGGAATTTAGAAAATTATCCCCGTTTTTGCAATATTTTTCACTACTGCTTCGCTTATATTGGTAGTAGCGTGATGTTATATAGCCTAAAGCCTTCCTCGATAAATGGACTATCTAACACTGAAAGAATTTTTCTATTCGGCCCAGTGGTTCCCGAGATTAGCGCGTTCAAACAAACAAACAAACAAACTCTTCAGCTTTATAATATTATTAGTAATTAGTATAGATATTCTTCAGCTGGCTCTTACAGCACCCTGGAAGAAACGAGGTGATACTTGTATACTTAATCTATATTTTACTAATACGGGATTTTTGTTATTTTTGTCCGGCCCTGGTAATGACAGCCCTACCCTGTAGCTATTATAAATCGTTCAGAAACAGACGACGACTCCTTTGTTTCACAGTAAAGTTATACGCATTGTGAAGTAAAACTACGCCTGAAAACGTTCATTTTATTATTTTAGCAATTCTATGCCAGTTTTAAACTTTTAATATTCTCTAACACTTGCGCTGCTCAATAATTCGCTTTTATTAATTAGCTCGGTATGTATCTATCAATGTATTAATTTAACTTTATTAATCTTTGTAACTGAATCTTTGAAAGTGATTTTCAGACATAGGTCTTAGCCTCAGCGTGATGTTATATCGCCTATAGCCGTCCTCGATAAATGTACTATCCAATACAAAAAGATTTTTTCACTTCGAACCAGTAGTTCCTGAGATTAGAGCGTTCAAACAAACAAACTACATATAGCTTAAACTATAAATAGCTTTATAATCTAATATATTATCTCTTCTTATATATAAAATTCACGTGTCACAGTGTTAGTTACCGTACTCCTCCGAAACGACTTGACCGATTTTTATGAAATTTTACATGCATATTCAGTAGGTCTGAGAATCGGCCAACATCTATTTTTCAAACATTTTTTTTTTAGTTTGGCAAAACAACGTTTGCCTGATCAGCTAGTAAATATATAAAATTCTCCTGTCACGGTGTTTGTAATTATACCCCTCCGAAACGGCTCGACCGATTTTCCGTTAGGTCTGAGAATTGGACAACATCTATTTTTCATCCTCCTAAGTGATAAGTTTTCCCCCCCTCCCTGACATTTGTATGGCAAAAGAACGTTTGTCACTCAATAGATTTTGCGTGAGAGAGCAACCAAAATCTTTACATTCATACTTTCTTGTTTACAGTACATAATATATTTACGTATGATAGATATAAATATCTTATCTATCTTTCCGTGTGGTGACGTATTAAGAATACAAGTGTCACCACCCCATCTCCTCCCTCCAAGGGTGTTGTAACAGTCAGCTAAGGGATATTACACACGGATAACATCCTCTGTGAGAGACGGAAAACTCGACAATAAACCCTGTGCCAATACGCCTGGTCAGCGCGGCACAGTAGACCATAATACTTCCCAAAGTGGAGGAGGCCCGTGCCCAACAGTGGGACGTAGATGGGCTGGAGAGAGAGATTTTTACTGCACTATGATCGAACCTGTGACCTCGTGAATGGCAATCCGTTACATAAACCAATAGGCCTTCAAATGATTTTAAAACTAGGTTACATTGGTCATGAAACTAGTCTGCACAATTGGCGCCCAACGTGGTATTAATTTTGTACATAAAAATATGCAATTCTGTTTTATTTTTAGGGTTCCGTACCAAAAGGTAAAACGGGATCATATTTTCAGACTTCGCTGTCCATCCGTTCGTTTGTCAGCAGGTATATAGGAAGGAGGTATCATAGGAACAGCGATAGCTAGAAAGTTTTAATGTTCACAGATGATGCATATCTGTTGGTGATATAACAACAAATAATAAAAACAACAATACAATAAATATTCAAGTGTACTCTCATTCAACAAAGGTTTAAAGTTTAACTTGATGATGCACTTATATAATATTATTATGATGATATGATGATAATAACTGTGGAATCCTTCGTGTACGAGTGGAACTCGTGCTTGCTCGGTTATTTTATAAACCAATGAAACTTTTCAAATGAAATGAATAGGTCTCTTGGTAATATAAAAATATTTTGTAACTTCCTCATAGAATAGGAAATATTTTTTATTGAGTGATAATTTTTATGAAAACTCGGAGGGGGAAATATTCAGTTGTAAAATGCAGAATTCGTTTAGTTATTATCTTTTCTTATTATAAAGCACAGTCGTTATTTTTGTATCTATCTTTTATTGTTCTATGTCAGGTTATATCTTCAAATCTACGCAATGGAATTTGATTCGGTTATTAGTAGATAGAGTGGTTTAAAACGGAAAATTCGAAAATAAACCCTGTGCCAACACGCTTGGTCAGCGCGGCACAGTAGACCATAATCCCTTCAAAGTGGAGGAGGCCCGTGCCCAAGAGTGGGACGTAAATGGGCTGGAGAGGAGAGTGGTTCAAGGGGATGGTTTTTTTGTATTTGTTAATGTTTGGTGTATATTGGGGGAGAATTTGCTCAATAACTACAAACGCGTATGAAATTGCGGAATTTAGCTGTGAGATATTGTTTAAAATGTTTCGAGGATAGCAAAGCGAGACTCTCTTTTTATCATTGACTAGGTTCAATTACATTTTCCTGTGAAGTTAAGTATATAATGTTTGCAGTTGGTGAAGATACCATCAAAGGCTGATGATGAAGCAGGATGTGGCGACGCTGGCGATGGATTGTCCTCATGCTGAACTGTGTGGCTGCACTCTCGCCTGTTATTAAAATTGGTAAGATCGTGGATACTAGCTTGGCTCTTTGGGTCCAAACTATTTAGTATACATACAGATACAATTATTAAGAAACTCTTGACGATCGACTTTCTATCAGCTAAGGATAACTTTAAATTATAAATCGCTGTTTTTATGTTGTTGATAATATCCATGTGGTAACGGATTAAGAATACAAGTGTCAGCACCCTTTTCCTCCCGCGGCTAATGACTCTGTAAGAACTAAGAGCCAGCTTTGTAAGCAGATAACATTCTCTATGACAGAAAAGAAACCTTGAAAATAAATCCTGTGCCAACACGTTAGCGTCTGGTTAGCGTGGCGTAGTAGACCATAATCTCTCCAAAAATTTCAGGTGCAGTTTTTACAGAGGATGCAAGGGGAGGGAGTACAGAATTAGCATTCAAGTACGCAGTGTATAGAATCAACAAGGAAAGAACACTATTACCTAACACTACGCTGGTTTATGATATACAGTACACACCGGCTAGAGACACCTTCAAGACTTATAAAAGAGGTACCTAGTGTTTATATCCTATTTTATTAATAGGTACTGCTTCCTTATTTACCGGTTACAGGTCAAGTATGAGTTGGACTCGCTTAACAAATAATGGAATAAGTACTGCATAATAATGATGATGGGTATTTGTGGTAACAGCATCAACTGATATACTGTAAAATTTTTAGCTTTCTAGCTATCGCCGTTCCAGAGATACAGCCTGGTGACAGTGAGGTGTAAGTAATAGGGCCCCGTTTTACCTTTAGGTACGGAACCCTAAAACGGATATTAGGATATTCCTGATTAAATAAAATTAAATAATATTCGAGAGTATATAAAATCTACCCAGAATGTGGAAATATTACATCATGGGTAAAAAAGTGAATTACTATTAATACAGTTTCATAAAAGCTTTTTTGCATACAATAGATTAATTTACCACAAATATCACCCCCAATAGATTCCACATGCAAGACAATTCTTAAACGAGAGTAATATCTATAAAACTATTCGTATAAGAACTTGACGTGTGATTTTGCTACAACGAATGAAAAGGCTTTCCATACGTTGCAACACGCGCCTTCCTACAACGATGCTGCGTTTGTGCGTTTAGTTGTTAACAAAAATCTTGTAATGCTCAATCTATTGGAGTTTATCTGTGATTTAAATATTCAGATAACCATAAATAACAAATATGTATATAAGTGTATTACAAGCAAACGCTATTAACAAAATAACCCACAACTTTTTGTCCACGATAAGTGTACGCAAGCTGAATTATTTGAAAAGTTACTTTGAAATACTAATATATAATACAAGCTAAATTTTACTCATTTAATTTTAGGGGTTCGTATAAAAAAGAAACCTTTTAGGAGCATACAATGAGTGGTATCAATTCTTCGAGCACAAGTAAGCTTAACAAAAAATGAAAATTGCTTGTTTGATACACAATAAATAAATAAAAATAAAAAAGCCTTATATTTCCTGCCATTACAGTAAATTACTTAAATAAAATAACTAGTTTTAAATAGTGCTTGCTGCAGGAACCCCTCTCCGGGTGAAGGCCTCCTCCAAACTATTCCAGTCTATCCTAAGTCTCAGTAACAGGGTCCAGTTATACCCTTTGCTATGAATCGTAAATATCACAATGAACCTTTAAATCCTTCAACATAAAAACTCCGCAACAATTTAACCGGAAGTCTAAATTATATCGGAAACGCAATATGGCAGGCGAATGAAGCCTGGATGTTGTGTCAAGGATACTTGCCGGGTAATATAAGCCGGATAACCGTAACTCTTTTCATTTAGACACTTTTTATTGTTCTTCACAAAAAAATGCTCGCGTATTTTTGCGTTGAAAAATTGTTTCGTATTTTTTGCAATGAATATTGGCTTACAGTCGACACGACTAACGACGGCGAAGGTGTTATGCGTTTCTCTCTCTCTCTAGCCCACTAGGGCACGGGTCTCCTTCACTTTGGGAGGGATTATCGTCTATCGTGTTCGCATAGGGATTATTTTCGAGTTTTCCATCTCTCACAGAGGATGTTATTTGTGTACACTATCCCTTTGCTGGTTTTTACTGTACCCCGGGAGGCGATGGGGTGGTGACACTAGATAAAATTAAGCAAATCCTTTATAAGATCGCTTCGTTGTCTGTAATTTTATATTTGTTTGCAGCGTGTACACAGATAAAGTCAGGTGCAGTGGCCTTGTTTAGTGGGGCCGGTCCCCAGCTGGCATCCACCTTAGACGCTATGACGAGAAGTCTACACATACCCCACGTTAGTGTTGGACCATACAATAATGATAACTGTAAGTAACTGTACAATATTATGTGGGGATAAGTGGGTTGGGTGGGGTTGAGTAAGGATGAGTGGTGTTGAGTAGAGTTGAGTGGAGTTGAGTGGAGTTGAGTGGAGTTGAGTGGAGTTGAGTGGAGTTGAGTGGAGTTGAGTGGAGTTGAGTGGAGTTGAGTGGAGTTGAGTGGAGTTGAGTGGAGTTGAGTGGAGTTGAGTGGAGTTGAGTGGAGTTGAGTGGAGTTGAGTGGAGTTAGTGGAGTTAACGGTTTAACTAATATTATTTGATTATTAAAGTTTATGTAAAATTTTCATAATGCTTATTTTCAGCCAATCACACTTTCACAGTAAGTATATACCCTCCTAGAGAGCTCATCACGAAGGCATTCTCAGAGTTCCTAAGTTATCTGAACTGGACCAGAATGGGGATTATTTATGAAGACTATGGCTATGGTGAGTCGTTTTATAGTATTGAACTATTTATCTTAGGACTTAAGATATAAATATTCCAAAGGCCCTCTGCGGTCTCCTGCTAGGTGGACTGTCGAGCTGAGGAAGGTTGCGGTGTGGATCTAGACGCAGAAGGCGGAATTAGGTGAGGCCTATGCCCAGCAGTGGACTATAAGAAGCTAATTTGATTGAGTGACTAAAATCGAGTGAATTTTCTGCAAAAAATTGTTTAGGCAAAGTAGAGAAGAAAGTAATGTCCATTAAATGCATTTTTTTAGGTGAACTAAATATCCTAGACATAGCGAAAGATGGCAGAGATATGTATGCTGTGCGATGTCATGACCCTAAGGAATACAGACGAGCTCTGGCACAGCTGAAGGCGCAACGTGTTGAACATATTATAGTCGATACTGACCCTAAGAGGATTAGACAGTTGGCTAGAGCGGTGAGTATATCACATCATATCGTAACACACATCACAATACACTATCACATCACATTAATATAGTATCACATCGTTACACTAACGTTTCACATTATCACACTACACTATCACATCCCATTAATATATTATCACATCATTACACTAACTTTTCACATTATCACACTACACTAACATATCACACTAACACATTACACTATCAAATCACTTAAAAGTAATACAGCATATGTTTGTGTGTATGTTGTTTCTCCTATTCAATATATTTTAAACGAATTTCAGATATTACAACTTCAGATGAATAATGAAGACTATCACTACGTTTTTACATCTTTTGTAAGTATATTTTTAAATACATAATTAAAAATTACTAAACTTTAAACAATGTCCGTAAAACAAAAATATTCAATAGCCTACATTTTTAAAATCGAATAGTTGGCATTTCCATCTATCCTTTCTCTGTCCACTGCCGGACATAGGCCCCCGCATAGAACGCCACAACGCGTCGTCTTACGCAACTTTTTCATATTGCTCCCCGCGACCTTTTCGATATCATCGACAAATTTTTGGTAATTATTAATGATTTGGTGAAGTGGATCGATATCGTTGAAATTTTGTGTGCGTGTTTCAGTCTATCCAAAAATGGTTAAAATTTACATTCGGACCCAATAGGTGGCACTGCAGTCTAATATAATTTTTTTCAGGATATGGAATTATTTGACTTAGAAGATTTCTACTATAATCGTGTAAATATGAGCGGATGGAGATTAGTGGATAGAGATTCGGATAAAGTGAAGGAGTCGTTACAAGTGATGGAGAAGTTTCATCCTATAGGAGCTTCTATTATTAGTGGGGGACATATTAAGGTATGTTATTATTTATGGGAGTTTCACTTGTATTAAGGTGACTTTCCGATGCCTGCAACTTAACATTTGGAAGTCCTACGATCGCGATAGGCGACCTTGACGCGCCACCCGTTAAATTTATGCCGATTTTCATGTTGCCAAAAAAGATAAGAATACTTAATGTCGGTCACAATGTGACAAAACTCTCGCAATGTGAAATATGAGCCGCGACCCTGTTGCGCCGCGAGCGTAGCCAATTCTGCGGTTACTTTTGTGTTTAGCCAAGCCTACTTCTCATACAATACCGTGAGAAGTTTGGAATAATAATAAATATTTAGGACATTTCACACAACGTCCTCTGGTCCCAAAGTAAGCTATATTTCTATGCTTGTATTATGGGTACCAGAATACGGATAGACTACATATACTACTTTTCTTTTGTAAACACATACTTATAATACATAGAAAACACCCAGACGCAGTACAAACATTTGTATGACATTTATGGATATCACACAAATGATTGTCCCAAGCGGGAATCGAACCCGCGACCTTGTGATCGGAAGTCCATTACATAAACCACTCCACCATGAAGCCCGTCAATGTAAGAATGGACGGAATGTAAGAACCAGACGATATATTCGATACGAAACAGTACAAACATTTATGTGAAAAATGCAAATATCATACAAATATTTGTACGTGGATTGAAACCGCGGACTCGTGAACAGCGTCACATGAACCACTAGACCACATGGTACGTCACAATCCTTCAGATTCTTATATTGCTACCAGTAGCAATATATCTAGGTGTTCTATATTGCAGACAGAACCAGCACTGCTATACGATGCTGTACAGGTGTTATCCCAAGCTTTGGCAGCCACGGAAAACTTGAAACAAGGGAACATTTCCTGTGAGAAGGAGACGCCATGGTCTCATGGGAGAGCTGTCTATGATAATATTAATAATGTAAGTGACTATTATACATAATATGGTAAATTAAGAATACATTAGGATTACAGGTGTCACCACAGCATGTTTTCCCCATAGTTTCATTATAAGAGCAAGCTAAGGAATATGAGAAACGGAAAATTTAAAAATAAACCGTATATACCAAAAAGTCTGGTCAGCGTGACATAGTAGACTATAATAGTTCCTAAAGTGGAGGAGGCCCGTGCCCAACTGTGGGGTGTCGATAGACTGGAGAGAGATATATAATAAAATAATATAAATTACTAACTTATTGCCTGTGGTTTTGCCTGCGTTTCCAGGCGTATAAAGTTGCGTGTAGGTAGCTGATAAAAATATTCTTCCACAGATCGAAGCCCACGGTCTAACAGGACCTATAGAATTGACCAACGGCATCAGAACCAACTTCCACCTCCAACTGATGAGACTTACTGGCGGAGAGACAGGTGGCATAGTAGTGTCTGGCACCTGGTCTCCTAATGATGGTCTGGCTATCACGGACCCTGCTGCCTATAGGAGGAACCCTCCTCCAAATGTTACTCTTACTGTGGTCACTGTTGAGGTATGTGTACTGTTGACGGGGTTCGTGGTGGAGTGGTTTATGTAATGGACTGCCGATCACGAGGTCGCGGGTTCGATTCCCGCTTGGGACAATCATTTGTGTGATATCCATAAATGTCATACAAATGTTTGTACTGCGTCTGGGTGTTTTCTATGTATTATGAATATGTATTTACAAAAGAAAATTAGTATATGTAGTCTATCCGTATCTGGTTCCCATAATACAAGCATATAAATATAGCTTACTTTGGGACCAGAGGACCTTGTGTGAAATGTCCTGAATATTTCTTTATTTATTTATGTATTTTAAAGCAAATAATAGCTATTCGAAATAAGGTCCCGCCATCAGTTTCCTGGCAAAGGATCCTCTTCTATATTATGATCTTTACATAGGTAACCTTAAATATAGGAATATACCGAGAATTTAGGAGTAAATATAGTTGGTACCTGATTTTGAAAATAAAGCCTCGATGATAATGATCCTGTTGCCTCCCCCTCTGTATATATAGCTTCTCTCCACCAAATCTGACCTTAACTGAATTTTGTAGTAAAACATGAACACACCTATTTTTTTAGGAAAAACCCTACGTAATGGTAAAAGAAGGATGGAATCTCCAAGGAAACGCTCGTTTCGAAGGTTTCTGTATAGACCTGCTGTCCAGGGTAGCTGCTAGAGCTGGGTTCCATTATAGATTGAGACTAGTGCCAGATAACATGTATGGTGCCAGAGACCCTGAGAGTGGACAGTGGAATGGAATTGTAAGAGAACTTATGGATAGGGTGAGTTAGCTTTTGATCTATTAGAGGTAGGAATAGCTGTCCCATATACATACCTTCCCACTTATTCCTTACGAGGGTAGGCTGAGATTATATATCGCCATCTGCTACAATCTAAAGCTAAACATTCTTCCTTCAGCCAGCATCAGTGAAAAATGGTGCGATAACTGGGAAAATTATTCAAAGTTGTGAGCTTCCGTTGCGTGCGAGGCTTCAGAGTTTTTACATGTGTCATTTTATTTCTAAACTCTACGCGTACGAAGTCGCGGGCAACAGCTAGTAAAAAGTAATATTTTCTAACACTGGCGTAACCCAATCATTAAAACAACCGCGTATGTTTATTTTAAATTTCAACCCAATGTTTTGAAGACTTCACCCGTGACATTGGTGGCAGAACAGTCTCTGATACGTCTATCTAAAAAGTAGTTTTTAGGAATTCATACCAATAGGTTAAATATGACCCTATTACTGAGACTTTGCTGTCCATGTGTCACCAAGCTGCATCTCTAAAATGGTGATAGCTAGAGGGTTGAAAATTTCTGTTTGTGTATATCAGTTGATGCTACAGTAACAAATACTCACCATCCTTCTCCTACTCTTATCCTATTGTTTGTGGTTCCTTTACTTAGTGTTATTTGCGGTTTATATGTCAAATAATATTTTATGTTAATAATGATACGGAACCCTTTGTGTGCGAGTCCAACTCCTACTTGACTGGTTTATTTATTAATTAGTTGTTATTTACAGAAAGCTGACATAGCTGTGGCATCAATGACCATCAACTACGCCAGGGAGGCTGTGATAGACTTCACTAAGCCTTTCATGAATCTAGGCATCGGTATACTGTTTAAGGTAAGCATACAATTTGACAGACTTCCAAAAGAGGAGAGGTTCTTATTTTATCAGAATCCTTTTTATGTCTGTTATTCGATTTCTCCCAGCTTATTAACGTTCCGCTGTTGGGCACGGGACTTCTTCACTTCGCAAAGGTCAACTATGCCGCGCGTACCAGGCGTGTTGGCATAGGGTTTAGTTTCGAGGTTTCCATCTCTCACAGAGTATGTTGTCTGCCTTTAATATCCTATAGCTGGGTCATACAGTAACTTGTAAGAGGAAGAAGGGTGGTTAGGGGTATACTACATATACTAAATAATAAATATTGCACAAATGATAGTACTATATGGAAATCGAACCCGTGACCTCGTGTACGACAGTCCGTTATATGAACCACGACACTATGAGGTACGCCTAAAGGTAGCTTTCCGAAATACGCGACGCGCGACTGTAACGTGCAACCCATCAAATTAAGTGAAATTTTACGTTGTAAAAAGAAGATAGGAGTACTTTTATGTCTGTCACACCACTGACACCGTGAACTCGGCGGTGTGGCAGTATATTTATCAAAGAAAACAGCGTGAATAACTGTTGCTACTTTAGTGTGTGTGTGTGCAAATCGATGGTTTCAGTACAAAATCAAAGCGGGTCGCGTGACCTGGTTGCGTACATCGGAAAGCCATCTTAATAAACTTATTTATTTATTCCAGGTACCCACATCTCAACCAACTCGTTTATTTAGTTTTTTAAACCCATTGGCTATTGAGATATGGTTGTATGTGCTGGCTGCTTATGTTCTTGTATCTTTCACATTATTTGTGATGGCCAGGTTCTCACCTTATGAATGGTAAGTTAAATAGAATAGCCATGAAAGAATAATGAACATAATTAGACTGAAGAATAAATTAATAAATATTCATGTACATTTCACACAATATTCTCTGGTCCAAAGCTAAGCTTATATACTTGTGTTATGAGTACCAGAATAAGGATATACTACATATACTACTTTTCTTTTGTAAATACATACTTATAATATATAGTAAACACCAAAGTACAAACATTTATGTGACAAATATAAATTTCACACAAATATTTGAACCCGCAACTTCAGGAACGATAGACCGTTATAGGAATCACTAATACACAAGGCACTTCGAAATTTATTGTTTATAAGATTAGGTATCCAAAAAGTAAAAAGGACCCTATTACTGACATAATCTTGTTTTGGGCGCCATTTTCTGCAGTGTTCATATCCAGGTTTGATTCCAGGTCAAGCAGTACACACGTATGTGGTCATGAGACCAAACTACTCACGAACCAGTTCAGTGTTTGCAACTCTTTCTGGTTTATCACTGGCACTTTTTTGAGACAAGGTTCCGGGTTGAATCCTAAGGTAAGAACTTGTTTTTAGGATTACGTACAAAAAGAATCCCTTAAAGGATCATTTTAGTGTTAGTGTGTCTGTGTGTCTGTCTGTCAAACTTTTTTTACTCAGCATTGACTGAAGGTATTAACTTAAAACTTATACCTCATGTAGATTTTTAAGAACACTTGCCGCATAAAATACAATCAACCTTATATATTTATTCATTTCAAAAATATGGTAATTTTCGAACATTTTTGAGTATTTACTAAATAAACTAAAAGTGGAAAAAAATGATAACCATGAACGGGACTTAAACCCACGACCTCGGAATACCGTTCCGTTGCTCTCTCATCTGAGCTGTCATGGTATATGTTTACCAAATCTTCCACTACAATGTGAGTTAAACATCGTGGGATGTTTTTTGAACAACGCCATCTATTGAGCGGTTTGCACCAACTATACAACACAACAGCAACGAGTTGGTGAAAACCGCTCAATAGATGGCGTTGTACAAAAACATCGCACGATGTTTAACTCACATTGAGAAGATTGTAGTGAAAGATTTTGTAGAATCATGATAGCTCAGATGGGAGAGCAACGCAACGGTATTCCAAGGTCGTGGGTTGAAGTCCCGCTCATGGTTATCATTTTTTTCACTATAATTTAGTTTATTTAGTAAAACCATAGCAAGTCCATTGCAAAAATAATAAATTAATTTTTGAGTATTTTCGAAATGTTCTATGGAATTACAACCTGACTAAAGGTTGCTTTCCAGTGCCTTAGAGACTTGAAATTTGCCGTGGATCAACCCTGAAATGTTGCACACGTATTAAGGATCACAGATTACAGATCACTCCTAATAAATTCCGCAAGGCAATTAACGCACACCGATCGTATGCGCTATTCTCGCATAGAATATATTTACAATACATTAACTTAATAAAACGCTTGGTGCGTTTTGTCGTTAACAAATCTCGTTATGAAGGATCTATTGTGGTTGATCGGCGTTCAGAATCGATGACAATGTAATCACAGATAAACTAGATGGTTGGTTGACGTTTCAAATGGATGAATAGTAATATTTCATTATCCTAGTACATAGATAATATGTATGTGGCTTCAAGCCGATTAACTCATTTAGCCATATACACTACATCTGGTATATTTGTGAATGTAGTAATGTCATTGCAATTTTAAAGGCTGTCTGTTAGATTTTAAATTAAAATAAATAATTTCACAAATTAAATTATGGTGAAAAAAGTGACGTAACACGCCATCTATCGAGAATGTTTTGCAACAATCTCGACTAGCCACCTACGTAAAAATACGATATAAACTCAATCGAGTGACGATTATGGTGGCCTAATTTGATTACTGAAAGCACGACCGCAATAAGCTCAGTTGGCAGAGCTACGGAACGGTATTCTCGGGTCGTGGGTTCAAGTCCCGCTTGCGGTAATCACTTTTTCCACCATAATTAAATTTATTAAATAAAAGCATAGTATGTCAATTGCAAAATTGATAAATTACTTTAATTTAACCAAAATGTTCCAGGCAACCTCAACTCGAATAGTTGGTGGTATTTGGTGGTTTTTTACGCTGATCATCCTATCCTCGTACACTGCTAACTTGGCAGCGTTCTTGACAGTTGAAAGGACTGTGTTACCTATACAGAGTGCAGCCGATTTAGCAGCACAGAACAGCATACAATATGGGACACTTAATGGCGGATCTACTATGTCTTTTTTCAGGGTAAGAAGGCAGTTATATTTGTCCGTCTCATCGCCATTCCCCTTACAACGGCTGGACCGATTCTAATGAAAATTCAGTAGCCTGAGAATAGAATGTAAACTAATTTATACTCCTATGTCCGTTAAGCTTCCTTAGGTCGTACAGTCACTCGTACCATCCTTCCATCCATCCATCAGCCTCCCTCCGTCCACAGTTGCACATAGGCCTCCCCTATAGAACGCCACTACGTGCGATCCTGTGCCGCTTGCATCCAATAGCTCCCCACGACCTTGACGATATCGTCGCTCCACCTTGTCGGGGGCCGCTCAACGCTGCGCCGACGTGGTCGCTACTCTAGAACTTTTCTTTCCCAACGATATTTATTTGTATCTGCTATTAATATTTTCACCTATTTTAGTATTTTTAGTACACCGAAAGTCGCCTATTCTGCCTCGGTCAAGTCCATCTTAAGGTTGTCTGGGAGAGATCGCAGCCCGCGATAAGACCGCCCTTTGTACCTATCATAAGTCTAGTTAAGTAAGATTTGTAAATCATTATGGTGTGCAATAAAGAATATTTTATTTATTTATTTATTATCAGTCCTACGAGCGTTGTGGTCTGCCCATTGCCACTTCAGCGTGCTAACCCTTCGGGCTATATCTATAATTTTAATAAAATAATCATTAAAATCGCTTCGCCCAGTTAAAAGTTATGGGGTAACAAACATAAAAATGGACATACAGACGAATTGAGAATCTCAGTCCTCCTTTTTTTGAAGTCCGTTAAAAACAATTATTTTTCCAGGAATCAAACATAGATATGTATCGTAAGATGTGGCTCCACATGTCAGCTGCGAACCCTCCAGCATTGGTGTCGTCCTACGAAGAGGGAGTGAGACGAGTGCTGTCAGGGAACTACGCCTTCCTCATGGAGTCCACCATGTTGGACCACAGGGTGCAGAGAGATTGTAACTTGACACAGATTGGAGGACTACTGGATTCTAAGGTAAGGGCTCTCGTTATGGTAACGTTTGATCAATCTATGTCATGATCTTAATGTCATAGCAGCAGTATTCTTTATTTTGCTTCAAAATTACATCTTTCTCTCCAGCCCATTGACGTCCCATTGTTGGGCACGGACCTTTTCCAATTTGGGAGGGTTTATGGTCTACAATGCCGCGCTGGCCATGCGTGTATCCCTTAGCTGGCTCTGAGAGCAACATGTTACATACCCCATTTAACGGGAAACGGATTAAAATTACATCTCTCTCTCTTACTTTTTCTCTCTATCCAGCCCATTAACGTCCCACAACAGCACTAAAACTTTGGGAGGGGTTTTGATATACTGTGCCGCGCTGACCAATCGTGTTGGTGCAAGATTTGTTTTCTAGATTTCCGTCTCTCTCGGAGGATTTTATCTCTTAGCAATATCTCTTAGCTCCCTCTTGCAGAACCATTGGGAAGAAAAGGGTTAGTGACACTTGTATTCTTAATCCGTCACCACGAGGACATTTTGATGTTTTTTATTTATGATATAAAATTACATAATTTGTGAAAATTTTAACCGTCTAGCTAAATTTAAACTATCACTGCAAATGAGATGCAGTCTGGTGACAAAAAAGCTGACATGGGAATCTCAGTATCAGTTCAGGTCTCGTTTTACTCTTTAGGACGGGGAAATACTGACTCTTGCTTTTATTCCCAGGGTTATGGTATAGCAACATGGAAAGGTAGTCCATGGAGAGACAAGATATCCCTCGCAATATTGGAGCTACAAGAGAAGGGGGTGATACAGATATTATATGATAAATGGTGGAAGAACACAGGGGATGTATGTAACAGGGATGGGAAGGATAGCAAGGCTAATCCACTGGGAGTACAAAATATTGGTAAGTTTTTTTATTTGTATGTAGTCTAATTTATCTTTCTTTTTCAACACACTTTTATAAGCTCAGTACTTATCTTTCAATGTGTTAATTTATTGAACAATCTTCGAAAGTGTTTTTAACCAACTTGCAGTAGTCAGATTGGTCTGAAATGTTAGTATGTAATAAATAAAAAAATTGGATCTTCAAGCGTGTTTTTTTTGTTTTTGAATTAAGAAAATTATTTTGTTTCGAAATTGTAATGAAATGTAGCATTCGAAGATCCGACTAATCTAATCTTTGAATGCTACATTTCATTACAATCTTAATCGGATTTTTAGTATATTTTTGTTCCAGGTGGTGTATTTGTAACGTTACTATGTGGTCTAGCTCTAGCCATAGTCGTGGCTATACTAGAGTTCTGTTGGAACACCAAGAAGAACGCCAACCAGGGTAGACAGTCGCTATGTAGTGAAATGGGACAAGTAAGATTTTTTTTTATATTCTTCTTTTTTTTTTCTTTGCCTCGTAACACTAAGTTTAAAAATAATTAACTGTAAAACATACTTTATTCTGAATTATATAGAATTTGTAACTGTGCAACTAGACCTAATAAAAAAAAAAATGAAAATTATTAGTGTCAAATAACACAATTCGTCAATGTTAACTGAACTTCCCTCCGAATTAATAATACAAGTGTCACCACCTCATCTTTTCCCAAGGGTGCTGTAAAAGTCAGCTAAGCGATATCACTCAGATAACATCTTCAGTGAGAGACGGAATACTCGACAAATAAACCCTGTGCCAACACGCCTGGTCAGCGCGCCACAGTAGACCATAATCCCTCCCAAAGTGAAGGAGGCCCGTGCCCAACAGTGGGACGTAAATGGGTTGGAGAAGAAGAAGAAGAACTGAACTTTCTTGTTATAAAAACTGTGTATTATAGACTAACGATTTTAATTAATATAAATGTGTATACTTTGGTACAGTCTGATGACAGACACACGGACAACTAAGTCTCTGAAAAAAGGGCCTGCTTTAGCATTTTGATATAGACAAATAAAATCAATATAGACAACAACGAAATTAGCCTTAATGTTTAATTAGTAGTGTAAAAATGGGGCAACTTAAAAGGATTTGGAATTCAGACACAGCGTTTACAGTTTAGAATAATCATTTATTGGAACATTCTTAAAGAATCAGAATTACAAAACAGGAGGGAACTTAACTTTAACGTACCTTTTGCTTTTTCGCTTGTTCCTGAATGACCACAGAATAGATAGAAGATACTACTGAATGACGGTCGACTTTTTTTATGGCTTGACAGATGTCAAAAATGAATAAGCGCCTATTATACAGTCTAGATGCTAAAGAGGTTGGTATATTATAATAAGAATAGTATTATACGCGAGTTAATGTAATTAATGTTACAGTAGGTAGACTAATATCAAATTTCTCTAGACAATATTCTGAACAATGAAAACCTTTTTGTATTACTGATATAAGTAGTTAAGTAAAATGTTTCGATTTATTTTTATTTTTTATTTTATTTAAAATCTTTTAGCACAAAATTGTACAATAGGCGGACTTAATGCTAAAAGCATTATCTACCAGTCAACCTAGGGTGAAGCAGAGACATTAGTGGTAGGTGCGTTATTTGCTTAAAAAGTAAACATCAAGGAATGAATAAACTAATTTACAGGAGCTAAGAACAGCAATGCGAGGTGGTTCATCCAGCAGAACAGTTCTAAGAGCTGGATGTTCCAGATGTTCTCCAGCTACACATGTACCACCATCTTCTAGATACGAAGTGAGTTGCACAAAATAATTAGATTTATACTTAGGTGCTTTTGCTTCAAAGGGTACTTTTTGCGACTGGTGTAAATATAAATGGGTACTATTAATAAAGCGGTAAGGTTTATAAGATGCATAAGTTAATCTATGAAAATAATAATGCGATCATAAACAGTTTTTCATTAATATTTAGTAAGCAACTGTCTCCGAGAGTGATATGAGCTATATATTATCGGTCTTATTCATAATGACTTATCGGAGGTTTAAACGGAGATTTTATCGGAGATTTTATCGGAGATATAATAAACGATTTAGCGTAAAAAGACTATTATGAATAACAAGTTTTGACAATTTTCGAGAACCAATTTTAGCGAACTTTTGAACCTCCGATAAGTCATTATGAATAAGACCGTTATGTCTATAAGCAGTGATTTGACATTACAGACGTGCAAAGTCGCGGGAAATTTTAGCTAGTTATAAATGTAGGTATTTATAGTAGAATAAAAATACACTTGAACCTTAAACACATATTAATCAAATACGACTACATTCAAATACACAATATATTTGTATCAGTCCCGCAGTAGCAGTGTAGAGCTGAAGGAGCTGCGCTGGTCGTAGCGCGGCCGCGGGCGGGGACACGCCTCCGCGCCCGCCTCGCCCGCCGCCAGGACCAGCTGTACCGCTCACAGCTCTACCAGAGCTCTACATAGTGAGTATCTATTATTAAAACGTGACCATTTTTCTTTTTCCTGGCCTGCTAATCCATATGTTAGGGAACTAAAACCATTTATTTTGAAGAGTTGGAAGGAACCGTTAGTTATTTTAAAATTCTATATGTAATAATATTAACAGAAACATCTAATTGTAGCGAGAGACAAAACTATAGAAGAAAATAAATATGGCGTCCGGATGCGAAAATATGAAACAAGGGTTTTTGTGCCATCCATGCTCCACAGTACAGTGTTTCTCGTATTTTCTTTTTATCGACAATTGAAAGCATTACTTACTACTACTATTGGCATTACGATTCTTTATGTTCAATATTTAATTTTTTACAGATTCCGTGGGATCTTTAAGAAGAACTACATCTTACGTATTAAAAGAGCCGAGAGAAAAGAAGCACGTGCAAATAGTCGCGTAGTCGTAACTGAAATAGTCTAGTTAAACACACACTGACTTTAGACTATCGACTATATGCAAATAGTCGCGTAGTCGTAACTGAAATAGTCTAGTTAAACACACACTGACTTTAGACTATCGACTATATGCAAATAGTCGGGTAGTCGTAACTATAATAGCCTAATTAGATAGATAAACACTGACTTTGATCTATCGACTATACACAAATAGTCGTATAGTCTTTACTGAAATAGTCTTGCTAGATACGCACTGATTTTATACTATCGACTATATGCAAATAGTCGTGTAGTCCCAACCGAAATGGTCTAGTTAAATACCCACTGAGATTGTTCTATCGACTGTTTGTAAATGGTTGCTTAGTCGTAACGGAAATAATCTAGATAGATTCAAATACACTTCGGGCAATCGACTATTTGCAAATAGTTGCACGGTCTGAACTCTAATAGTCTAGCTAGATACACTGACTTTCGACTTGCAATATCTAGTATAATTTTGACCTCAAGTCGTGAACTTAGATAGTCCTTCCATCCATAAGCAGTGTGGACGAAGGAAGCGTCCACTGCTGGGCATAGATCTTGTTGAGACTAAAAAGAAGTACATTTATCCTTTCATCCAACCCGCGACCTCGTGAACGGTAGTCTGTTACAAGAACCACGAGACCATATGTACGTCAAACCCCAATCTTCAAGGTAATCTTAGATGTAATAACTATGTCAGTCAGTCAGTTATTTCGCTTCTTCTAGATCTGCGTTCACGACTTATTTCATAATTAGCACTAATCACACATTGGTACCGATTCTACGTGTACAACTTACTAAAGCTAACAAAATAATGAAAACAACTACGGCGTATTTTGAATAATTGGCTATTTTTTGTGCACATTTTTATTAATTTAAATCGTTAGTCTATAACAGGAGTGGCCAACAAGTCGATCGTGATCGACCGGTCAATCACGAGACCAATTTTGGTCGATCACTCGCAAGTTCCATGAGGGGACGCATTCAATGCCAAATGTTTCTAGTACTTGATACAGAATGAACAGGAATGAAGATGTACGCAGCTCATGCTTCGAGTAGGGAGACGTTCAGCGTGACCACTTTTAGTAGTTTCTACTATTTTCTACTAAAATTGAGATTTGAGCATGGATTTTTAATTTTAATTCCCCTGTACAAAGTTTTTGAACCCATTAAATAAATATTCATGTATTTTGCTGAATCTCTCAAGAGTGCACGGCGGTATAAAAGCATATTGCATAAACGTCCCCCTTTTTACCTAAGAAATAGGTCGATCGCGACTCAATTTTAAAATAAAAAGTAGATCTTATGTGCATAAAAGTTGGCCACACCTGCTATATAATATACAGATTTTCTAATAAAAAAGTTCCGTTATCATTACCGAATTGTGTTATTCACACTATCAATTTTCATTTAGTTAGTTTTGTTGTGCATGTAGAATCGGTACCAATATTAGTTTACACAATTATTTTCACAATACTTAACATGGTGCGATTATTTTCGAACTTGCAACGAATTTAAATAAAACAAAAAGAAATACGACCCCATAGTTTTAATATTAATAATATAAGAAAAAATACAAAATAAAATTGTGTTCTTGTAAATAAATCTAAGAATATAATATTAATAATAAAATATTTTGGTACCAATTCTAAATGCATAACTAAACTTAACTAAAAAAATGAAAATTGTTAGCACCAATAACACAACTCTTCAATGTTAACTGAACTTTCTTATTATAAAAACTGTGTAATATTAACGATTTTAATTGATATAAATAATTACAACGAAATAGACAAATAAAATACACCATAGTTGTAAATAAATAAAATAATAAATAAAATACTCTTTATTGCACACCATATTAATTTACAGAACTTACTAGACTTAATAATAGGTACAAAGGGCGGTCTTATCGCGAGCTGCTGGTCTTATTGCTCTTCCAGACAACCTTAGAATGGACCTTAGTTGTTTTCATTTTTTAGTTGGGTTTAGTTGTGTACGTAGAATTGGGACCATTTGAATTTCTTTTATTATATAAAATTAATAAATAAATATTATGTTGATTAATTAAATTTTAAACTATTTGTGGTCTTTCAGTATGTAATTTATATGTTTATATACAACTAGCTAACTAACTATAACTAACTATCCCCGCGATGTTACACGCGATAAAAAGAATAAAAAATCTCGTACGTTTTTTACGTTTTACGTACAATAATGTAGCTTATACATAAATAAATAAATAATAAATAAATATTCATGGACATTTCACACAATATTCTCTGGTCCCAAGCTAAGCTTATATACTTGTGTTATGGGTACCAGAATACATAAACTACTTTTACATCTGAACTGTGATCAGAATAACAAATAGGCTACTTTTTATCCCGAAAGAATGCAATATTCCCGTGGGATAGTAAAAAGCACCTTTTAATATCCCACGGGAAAAGTAGTCTATGTGTTATTCTGATGTATAAGCTACATTACTGTAAAGTTTCATTAAAATCCATTCAGTCGTTTTTGCGTGAAAGAGTAACAAACATCCATACTCACAAACTTTCACATCTATCTATACTTATAATAAATCTGTAGAGAGGTCAGGTCAATTCTGTACATGAAATATATTTTCAAAATAACTATCAGGGGGTGATTAGTGATCAATACTGATGCCAAAAATGCAACCAGTAAAATTTTTATCTGTCTGTCTGTCTGTCAGTCTGTATGTTCCTTATAGAAACAAAAACTACTCAACGGATTTTAACGAAACTTGGTACAATTATTTTTCATACTCCTGGGCAGGTTATAGTATACTTTTCATCTACAATCAATTGGAGCAGAGTAGTGAAGGGAAATGTTGGGAAAACGGGAAAAGGTGCTCCATTTTTTAAGCTTCCATCGCGTGTGCAGCCTTAATGGTTAAAGTTATATAGAAATCATGTATGACGGAAATATTCAGATTCGGAATTATACAGCACATATCTATATTTTATGGTTGACTCACAATAACACGTGTAACTCCTGATAGCTTAGCAGTTCGTTCATTCTGATTTTATTTGTTTACTCTTACGTTTATAATACTCTCACTCAAGCAGTAGTTAAAAATGTTGCAAAAACGGGGAAAATTTCCTAAATTCTACGCGGACGGAGTCGAGGGCAACAGCTAGTTTATAATATTAGGATATAATTATAGAGCGCGTATATCCAAGTGAGAACTGTAACTAAAAGTGAGAACAATACATTGTTAGGGTTCCGTACCAAAAGTTACAACGGGACCCTGTTACTTAGACTTTGCAGCCCTTCCGTCCGTCTGTCATGAACGGTGATATCTAGACAGTTGTAATATTCACAGATGATGTATATCTGATGATGATATAACAACAAATAATAAAAACAACAATACAATAAATATTTAAGTGTACTCACATGCAACAAACGTTTAAAGTTTAACAAGATGATACACTTAGATGATATTATTATGATGATAATAACTGTATGGAACCCTTCATGTGGGAGTCCTATTCGTACTTGGCTGATTTTATTATTTTTTGTCTCGCCTGCCAAGAAGTGTTCCGGTTTTACAAACCCCTATCGGACGGCTCCCGGATACGCTACAAATTTGGAAACCCAGACGAATAGCCTTAATCTTTTTGTAATCCCTAATAATATTATAAATGCGAAAGTAACTCTGTCTGTCTGTCTTTTACGCTTTTTCGTTTAAACCTCTCAACCGATGTTAATGAAATTTGGCACAGACAATCTTTAAACCCTGAGAAAGGACATAGGCTACCTTTTATTGCGAAAAAAAGGGCTGAAAGTTTTCTAAATTTCACGCAAGCTAGTTTAGTATATTTAAGCCTATCTTAGCCATAGATGATATTGGTACCGATTGCACGTGCACAACTAAACTAAACTTAACTAAAAATGAAATTTGATAGTGGCAATTACACAATTCGGTGATGGTAACAAAATATAGTTATTATAGAATAAAGATTTTAGTTATTATAAATGTGCACATTTGTTGTGCACATTTATAATCATATTTATTATTAATAATATTACACCAATAGCATTTTTAGGGTTCCGTACCCAAAGGGTAAAAACTGGACCCTATTACTGAGACTTCGCTGTCCGTCCGTCTGTCACCAGGCTGTATCTCAAGAACGGTGATAGCTAGAGAGTTGAAATTTTCACAGATGATGTATTTCTATTGCCGCTATAACAACAAATACTAAAAATAAAATAAAATAAATATTTAAGGGGGGCTCCCATACAACAAACATGATTAATTAAGTATTGTGTGTGTTGTTTGCTCATTTATTAATAACGTGCTTTATGTTGCATAGATAATGGTACGGAACCCTTCGTGCGCGAGTCCGACTCGCACTTGACCAATTTTTCATTTTTAACACGCATATATAAGTTCGGTATGTATCTATCAATGTATTAATATGTAATATGTAACGTAATCTTTGAAAGTTCTTTTGTCTTTGACCCACTTGCAATAGTCCGATTGATTTGAAATTTTGCATACATATCAAGGACCGATGACAATGCAATTATTTAAAAATATATTCAGGATTTTCAAGCGTGTTTTTTAGTTTTTAAACTGAGCTAATTATTTAAATTAAGTTTAGTTGTGCACATAGAATTGGTACCATTATTTCCAAATACTCAAGTTTACCAGATAGTAGGTACAGGTTCAATCTTGAAGACATGTAACTTTAGCCTTGCTAAATCGTACATAATAATAAATAATAATAATAATAAATATTCATAGACATTTTATACAACGTCCTCTGGTCCCAAGCTAAGCTTATTATGCTTGTGTTATGGGTACCAGAATACGGATATAATACATAAACTACTTTTCTTTTGTAAATACATACTTATAATACATAGTAAACACCCAGACGCAGTACAAACATTTGTATGACAATTAAAAACATCACACAAATGATTGTCCTGACCAGGAATCGAACCCGAGACATCATCTATAGACTAATATAGCTGTTCTCTATAGCTTTGTACTCGTGGTATTTAGTAACTAAACCTAAACAAATTATACAAATAAGCCCCATCCTCTTGAACCACTCTAAGGTAAAAGCACCCATTACCGCGGTATGCAAAATCGGCATCAATTACCGATGTATGAGATATTTTCGTATTTTAATTTAATAACAGTAACATCGGCACAGTATTATTTCGGACAAGTTGTAACTTGTAGTATTTTACATCGTACCAACGGGCGCTAGGGAGTATACCAAAACCTGAACGGATCAAAAACGCTCTATTTGTGCGGCGGGAGCGCAGGAGCAGGTTCTGTCCATACAAGCACGGGCCAATTCATGCAAGTGCACTCACATTTTTGATACGAGATATTTAAAGCAATATACTTTATAATTGTCTACGGATACTGTTTACTTGTTTTTATGATTTTCTAGGAGTTTTATCTCATACTTTTCATGGCGAAATTTTGTAAAAATACAGAATAATATCGATAAAAAAAATTCGCCGTGATAGGTGCGTAAAATTAGGGGTAGCTTCTAATACCGAGGGTACCATCGGTAATGGATAATATTGAGGGTCGAGATATTTGCTTGTTATTTTCAAAATCACAATCTTATTAGAGAACTGTCCACTATATTTCTTTACTAATGTATTCTAAAAACGAAAAATATGTTTCCGATGTATGCAAATTCCAGTAAATTTCATCAAATTATAATAAAACGTAGTGTACTTGAAGTTTAGTTTTGTACTGCGAATCCAAAATGGCATAAAACATTTGCTATATTAATTTGACAAAATAATGATAATACGGCCTATTTACTAATTTGTAATACTGCTTTTCATTAGGATCGAAAACTCTTCCTGCGAATTGGCAACAAAAAATCATAAACTTTTGTAGTTTTTATGGGTCGGAATTACATTTTAAAATATATTATTCCAATCCCATTACCGCGGCATACCTCGGTAATAGATTATACCAGAATCTATTACCGAGTGTCAAGTACTCGGAAATAGAGTTTTCATATATCGAGAACAGAACCTATTACCGATACCGAGTGATAAGGCAATCAGTATCCGTATGTAGGGTACCGTTTCTGAATAGATATATTTACTTAGTAGGTAATTATTTTTTATGTTATTGAATACCTATTTAAAATAATTTCTGTGTGGTGCCGGCTACGAATAATACCAACAATCTTCTCGTGGGTGTCGTAAAAGACGACTAAGTCAATGAAAGAACACCATAGCACGGGCAGCAGCATATCAAGCTCAGTGTTGTGTGTATTTTATTTTGTACGGAACCATCAGGACAGCAGATATATTTTTTCTTCTATACTCGGTAATAGGAGACATATACCGCGGTAATAGATAAAAATAGTAAGGCATACCTCGGTAATAGATGAAGTAGTAACGCTGGCTAAAAATATTTTTTTTAAAAATAACGCTTTAAAGTAAATAAAAAGAAATGAGAGAAGTACGAAATTTAAAGTCTATAAAACGTTAAAAAAATCCTTATTTATCGAGGAAAGTCCTGATCCCCCAAATATTTTATTCTAAAGTCAAACTTCCTCGATTTACCTCGGTAATAGGTGCTTTTACCTTATCTATTAAAAATACCGTATCAAAATCCGTTGCGTAGTTTTAAAGATATGTTAGTCTCAATTTAAGTGACATTTCATTCTTTGCAAACTAAAAATGTCACTTTTAAGAACAATAAAACAAGTGTGGTATTGGGAAAAGAAGTTCTGTTTAGTCTATGGTTTTATTGAACCAGTGGCGTTTATCAGAGGCATACCTACATATATATTTCACGCACACATATATGTTTATGTGTCTTCAAGTCGGGTGAGTTATTTAGCCATTGACACACTAACTGGTAACTTTGGGTTTATATGTATATTAAATTTATATATTTTTCAAAAAAAATCTGTTAATTTTTGTTGTATTTTCACAGCTTCTAAATATATAAACCGATTAGTATACTAGAGTATTTTCTTGTCAAAATTTTATCAAAATTGGTACAGCCTAATATCATTTTTATACAATGTTGTAAGAAAACATTAATTGTACCTAGTCCAGAATTTAGCATACGCCGCCTTTTTGGATTTAGAATGACGTCAAAAAGTGAAATGAATATTGTTACCCAAACTGAATGTAAGTAGGTACTTGTACAAAATAAGTTAAAAATCGTTCGAAATTTAATACATAGAGGTCGGACAGTAAGACATAAGGTACTGTTTTACATGGTTCAGAATCCTAAAAAAAATAAACTTGTGATATGGGTCTAGAATCAAAATAATTAAGGCAAAAATCTGCGTTTTGTAATTATTCACGGGTGGACTTATATAAGTAAAATTTTATAAAAAGGTAGTTGATCTTGGATTAATAAGTTAAGTTATAGTGGAAAAAGTGATAACTACAAGCGGAACTTGAACCCATGACCTCGGAATACCGTTCTGTCGCTCTGCCATCTGAGCTATTGCGGCCGTGCTATCAGTAAACAATTTCTCCACTACATCTTAAATTAAGTTTTATTTTTCATTCTTTTAACTTCTTCTAGTGCTCATGTGGGATTATCTACGTAAAACCATAAGGCATAACTAGTATATGTTTTAAAATCTCATAAAAATCGCTAGATATAGGTAATATATTGTAACTTTTAAAATATTTTTTACTTAGTTCTAAGTATTAAAATGTATGTAAGATTTGTAAATCAGTTATTACTCGTATGTATGAATGAAATATGTTTTCAGTATTATATTTGCTTTTTTATTTATTGTCATAAACAACTCGGCTGTCCAAAATCAAAACCTAGCAAATACATTTGAGTAAATTTTTCAGGAGAAGCTTTTTCATTTTGTAATGAATAAGTACGAAAGTGCACTTGCTAGGTTTATACATTTTCCAGTGTTGCCAGAAGGTTACATTTTTTACATTTTACGTAACTTTTGATCAGTTCATGTAACATGTATGTAAGAAACAATTTTAGTTAAATTTAAGTAACTTCTCAAGAATTACAAAAGAGGTAAAAATGAAAAAAAAATCTTGAAAAAAACGAACAAACTGCAATATTTACGGCAGCATTCGAAAATTTAAAAAACCCGCTTAACTGTTTTCAACAATCTTTTAGTGATTTTCACATAATAGAGATGGCACTCCTGTTAACATATTGATTTATGTATATTTTTATGGGACTAAATCACATATTAGACCAGGGTAGAAGCCTTTAAAAATAATGAAAAGTAAAAAAAAATATAATAGAATGAAACCCATTAGAAAAGGAGGGAAATATGATAAAAATGAAAGGAAAAATAATTTACGGGCGATCGGAGGTTGGGAAGGGGATGGGGGTGAGTTTTAAGGGTAAAAAACGGTTTTTCTCGATTTCCGGCAAAACTAAAAGTCCTATCGAAAAAAGTCAAATGGAAAAGTTGTAGATAATAAAAAGATCTAAAACTTTTGTATCTACACTTTTTTCACATAACAAAAAAGAAAGAAAAGGCCAGTGGATAGGACGCAGGGGGCCAATCGAGTTTCCAGCACGCTCTCCAGACCTTACAACGCTGGATTTCTTCTTGTGGGGCACAGTAAAAGATGAGGTGTACAAACGTAAACCACGTAACCTAGACATTCTTTGGAATGAGATTCAAGCGGTGTGTAGAGAAATCTCATTGGACGTTTTGATACGATGTACAGAATCAGTGGTGACTCGTACTCAGAATTGTATTGATGCTGCAGGTCACCAATTTGAACAGTATTAACATTTGTTATTTATGTTTCATTTACATTGGACTTTCAGCTTTCTATTTTCCTGAAATTTAACTTTGTAGAACGGTAAATAAATTTTCTATGGAAGTTCAAAGTGTGTATACATTTTTTTGAAGCACCCGGTATTTATATGTCCCAAGTGAAAAGTTTCAAATTATAACCTGAAGAAATTCAGAAAAGATTTCAGGTTTTCATATAAATATTAATAGGGTTCATCCTAAGCTGTCCAAACAAAATGGAACCACAGGAATAATAATTTCTTATATTGTTTTAATCATTAAAATTTAAATAAAAATTAAATTTAATAAAAAGAAAAAGTAAACTAAAAGCTGATTTATTTACATTCTTTCATATTCTTATCTAAATTTATTTAATGAAAACAAAAACTACCGCAAAAAATTAAAAAAGTTATAATTATATTGATAAATATAATTTTTTTAAATTATTGTGTACAAGAAAATATAAAATAATAATAATTTTTGATCTGCGAGCTGAAAATTACATGAGCGTGAATGTAGCAGACATCAGAAAAATTTAAAACTATAAATAAATAGAGTAAATAATTTAAAAAATAATATTTATAAAAAATGCATTTATTAATTTGAAAATTTTTTAAAAGCGCATTTAAAAAAAATATATTTTATTAATTATTTACTCTATTTGTAAATAATTATAAATTTGGCTGATGGCTGCTACATTCACACTCATAAAATTACCACTACGTAAGTTTTAGTTTAAAAATGTAACTTTTCATGGATGCCACCGTAACTTTCGACCAAATCACTCTGGCAACACTGACATTTTCATCGTGACTGGAAAGGTGGATGGAAAAAGGCCTCGTGGACGCAGCCCGATCAGATCGCAGATCTAATCAGATCCGCACGGCTCTTAATTCAACCGTGCATAACGCCCTACGCCAGGGATAGAAACAAATAATGGCGAAACATCGTGAAAGCGAAGATCCTGCAGAAGGGTGGTCACGACCCTCAACCTTAAGGAACACGATGCGAGGAGGACATGTTCATATCTCCGATTCTAATACAGTTGTTTTTGTATTAGACGCAGTAAAAAATGTTGGAAATATTGGTTTAAGAAAACGAATTTTAAAAAAAATTTCCCTTGCTAGGTTTTGGTTTTGGACAGCCGAACTGTGCCCCGCAGTTTCACTTGCGTTTATTGTAAACCATACACACATTATCACCCGTATTCACAAACGTTACTGTGAGGTCTCATAGTAGGCATGGACGCACAGGGGTAGCAAAATCATTTCACAAACAATACTTAAGGGCCGACATCAATATAAACGTCAACATGTACCTAATTAACACAGCTAGTAGGTATAGAAAATGAAGAATTAGGGATATAAAACTACTTTTTACGGATTTAGACGCGTATATTTCTTTAAAATTTTTGGCCCGACGATTCACCCGTGACCATGGTGACTGCAAAGTCTCCGAAACGTCGGGCCAAAAATTTAAAACAAATATACGCGTCTAAATCCGTAAAAAGTAGTTTTATTTAAACAGATGAGTCGCGCAAGTGTTAGAAAATATTAAATTAGGGATATTTTTTTTGTTTACTCAAAATCTACTAAATATATTTTAATTCTGATTTACGTGTTTCTATATATAATAGTTACTTATGTTTTTAAAGTTATTTCATTAGTTAATACGCGATAATAGACCGACAAATGACAAAAAATAAAAAATGAGAGAGGTTATTTCGCTAAGTTTTTCTATCGAGAAAACTTTTTTCAATCGCGTTTCTGAGTTTATGCGATCCTAGATTATATATTGAAAAACCCTAAAAACATATACTTAAAAATTAGAGCTAGCCATTCAAAGAAAAAATGAAAACTTTGTACGTAGAAAAATGCACGATAATATTGATGCAGGCCCGCATAGCCAAATTTTGTCTATGAATACAAAGGCTCGATGAACGGAATGCACTGAGAAGTGTTACCCTTTGCACAGTGCATCAACACTTAAGTACTTACTTAAGTAAATATTGTTTGTGAATACGGGTGTATAAGGATCACTGGAATCCGATTTATCTACATATTATCTAACCTACAAATATTATAAAGCTGAAGAGTTTGTTTGTTTGAATGCGTTAAATTTAAGAACTATAGGTTTGAATAGAAAAATTCTTGTGGTGTTTGATAGTCCATTTATTGAGGAAGGCTAGATAATATCACACTGCGATCAATAGGAGCGAAGCATTAGTGAATAGTCGCTGGCAACAGCTGGTTTTTGATAAGGTTACGGTGACGACGATGATAAATACCACGTATACAAAATAAGCATTTTACATCAAATTACCAAAGATATTTCCTAATCCAATCTTAGCGGCGAGTCCTTTTAAGAAGTCAATGTTCTTCTGTCTTTTGTAATGTTGCAGCTCTGAAGGTATTAACTAAAATACAAAATAATTACCTATATTACTTATTGAGTAGGTATTTTATATTTTATGTTGTCGGAAGAACATTATTCTAATTTAAAGAAGAATGGAAATGAAATCTTACGTTATAAGTAGATTGCGTTTTATATTATGTACCTATTTGTCCACAATAAAAAATACTTTGACTTTGACTTTGAATTGCTAACACGTGTCACCGTGTAAGACATGTATCACCTCCCCAATGTGTGCTTAAAATAGCCAGTAAAAAGGCAAACAATGGTACCGATTCTACGTGCACAACTTAACTAAAAAATTAAAACTGATAGTGTCGTTAACACAATTCGGCAAATGTTAATTAAACTTTTCTGAAAATCTTTATAGACTGACGATTTTAATTAATAAAAATGTACAACGAAATTAAAAATAAATAATTAATATAGCCAATTAACCATAATTGTTTTAATTATAGAATAGCTCAATCATTGAAACACACCATAATTGTTTCAATTTTTAGGCAAGTTTAGTTGTGCACCAATATCTACAAGAGACTGAAGGCTCGAAAGTAAAGTCTTTTCGTCTTTATCGGAGGTTTAAACAAATGGTCTTATTCATAATGACTTATCGGAGGTACGGAGATTTTATCGGGGAGATAATAAACATTTTATCGTAAAAATACTATTATGAATAACAATTTTTGAAAAATTTAGCGAACTTTTAAAGCTCCGATAAGTCATTATGAATAAGACCAAATAACTTTATCGGAGAGACAATAAACATTTTATCGTAAAAAGACTATTATGAATAACAATTTTTGACAATTTCAGCGAACCGATTTTAGCGAACTTTTAAACCTCCGATAAGTCATTATGAATAAGAGAACCATTAATCAATTATCAACACTGCACACAGCTTTGAGATTGAGCGCGACTACTTTGAGTTGGCGGGAAATTGAATGGATGTGGGGTACCATTCAATGCCGCCATATAGCGCTATTCTAATTCATATAATTCCCCGACTGATCTCCAGGTATAGTAAAGATTATTATGATCAAACCTCTGCATCGTTCTTTTTCCATCTTCCGTCTGGTGCGTCCTGCAGTCTATCAGCTCTCGGAAGTTTCGGCTGAGGTCTCATAGAGTTAAAGTCATCATCATCAGAATCATCACCGTTATCAGTTCTACTTCTCAAATTGCTTTTGAAACACAATACATCTAAAAAAATATAATTATGTAAGCAGTTGTCAAGTTTTGTGTTTACGCATGAAGGTATAGATAAAAAAAAGGAGGCCATACTTGGAACATCGGTTTGAGGCAAATACCTACGTATCTCTATCTCACTCTCTGTGGTCTGACCTCTCTTTTTAGTGTGGCCTTAGTACTGCTATCTCCTTATTAAAATCTCCTAGTAAATTCTTAAAAAGAGTCACCACACATATCAAATCACAAGTTAAACACTGTCATTTGATAGTGTTTAATCGTAACTATAAATAACTAGTTGAAATACGATGAATGAAATTAAAAATAATAAAATAGTAGATCACGGATGCTTTTCATGGTTGACGAATCAGTGAATTATTTTCCCCATTTCCTAAGGATTTCGTAATTTGGCAACATTGGTCACCATATGTCAAGTTGTCGACAAAATTGTGCCAATATGTCGGTTGTTTACTTTACGGTTCACAGCTTCGTTTCAAATTTTCGACTCTAATTATTTTTATAATTAAAGAAATGGTGCATACTTGTGTAGTGCGTGGTTGCGGTAGTACGTGGTGTCCAGGAGGTGATATACAATTTCACGCGTAAGTGTTTAGATCGTGATTTCTGGCATTGAATAACTGCAAACATATTTCTTTGTATTTTCAATTAAATACTTCATAAAATGATTCAACAATGTTTTCAGCATACTTCTAACTAACTATACTGATAACGATGTAAAGATCTAATAGTCTTACATTGAATTTCATGGACTTAGTGCAATTTTATCTTTCTTGTTTACAAGAAGTAATTTTGAAATAGTGTGACCATACTGAGGACATATCTAGGACTTTCTGTGGGACCTGAACTAAATTATACATGTTTGCTTAGTCATTTAATTTTTATTTCACATTATTTACAACATTAATATACTTACCTACAATATTATTTTTTTAGATTTCCTAAAAATAGTACCCAGAGGAAATTATGGTTATCCATTGTACCATTGAAAATGAAATTTTATGAAAGTGCAAGGATTTTTTAAAACAAACAGCAGTTCCTACTATAATTACAAATCAAGAAGCAGTATCACCTTGCAAGGTAAAATTTCAAGTATCTATTTACAAACTCCTTTAATTGTCTCACATGTTATACAATGTTAAATATTTGAATTTATAAGGAATATAAAAACTAGTATGAAAAAAAATACCCCACCAGTATCAGGAACATTTTCCAAACTACCGGCGCTCAAGGCTCCAGAGATAATTGCTGCTTTCTGAACCAGCCCCCCCCCCCGATCCGACTGCCTAATGAGAGCCTTACATTATTATTATGTTTCAGAAATGTAGTAGTTCGAATATATGGCAAAAGGCTATATTTTGTAAAATATATTATAATTTTCAGATAGACAGTTCATTACAGGAAGAGTCTATGGGGCAAGTAGCTACTCTGGGTGTACCAAATCCTAGCTCTGGCATTTATGAAAGTAATCCTTCCTGATGGGCCAACTCAGAGAAAACAATATAGAAAACAATATAGAAAACAAATTAATTAATGTTGTATCACAACATTTTACTCCTCTGTTGCAAGAAATGTTTAAGCATCCCATCACGGACTCAATTTATTGCAATGATTTGCATGAAAGCGTATTAATTAAGAAAATTGCAAATTCATTTTTTAACACTTAAAGAGTCATACAGAAAATATACTTAGTGATTTACGTGGTAAGAGACAGAAATTACACAAAACAATAATATTTAGTCATGTATAAAAGAAAAGTTATTAAATGATTTTAATTTGGAAAGTGCTGTTGTTTCTTTTTTGCCCTTTTTTTGTAACTTTATTATCGTTCCTATTAACTTATAACCATTATAACCATTATAACCACTCAATAGACTGTAAGCTCTCGACAGTAGTACTTTTGACTGAAATTATTGAAAACTAATTTTACCCAATATAGCTGTTTAAATGTAATTTTAACTGACTTGCCTAGCGCCAAGTAGTGGAACACAAGGCACAGGGAGCCAAGGGCAACCCGACAAGGGTGGGTTAGGTTTTTAGCTCCCGTCATGCCATTCATGATAGGTTCCTTTATACGCTGTAGACAGAAATATACGTAAAAATTGATTTTGACTGATTCTCCGTTCTTCCGTCAGCCACTTTTAACCACATTCATATTGTAAAATGACTATTAACTACAGATTTTCCGACAAACTAATTTTAATCAACGTAACGTATTTTTTTTTTCAGAAGTATTATTGACCGAATTTGCCCTTTAACTGACATTAATAAATAGAAATACATTGGCTAACCCAGAAATCTAGGAAAAACTATTGTCCAGTATGTATTCATAATGTTTAATTAATCTGCAAAATTAATGAAACATATATCTTTTGCGATTTCATGGTTGGTCCCTTAATAACAGTACATGTTTAAAAATATGAGTACAATAACCCTTTTTCGTTTTTACGCTACCTACACAAAAAGTTATGTTTCCACTTAGGTATGCCAAATAGATTTTATTGTGTAACTTGTTTTGTTTACTAAGAAATTACTAACACCTTGTTATTTTTAACCGGCTTCAAAAAAGGAGGTTCTCAATTCGTTGGAATCATTTTTCTGTATCTTTGTAACATGTATTTAGGTCTGAAATAAAGGTAAATTATCATTATTTTATCTCAAGCAGATCTCACAATCATTCATTAATTTCGTATTGCCGTAGGAACTACACCTTTGTTCTAGTAATTATCTATTTCCCACCAATATTCTATAGGTACATCGTACATACGAACTAGGAAATTTTACGTGTTTATAAATGTAAAAAGAATAATAAATTTAACAACCGAACCTCCAGTTACTGTTAAAAAACTAGAATTATCCAAACTTTCACGCGATAACAAACAGTTTGTTTTTTGAGTATTTTTTTTACGCACAGTACATAAAGTATCTCGACACATAAAATCTATACGGGCTAGGTCTTAGAAGTGAACATTTTGTTGACACTATATGGAACACAACTACTTGAAGTTTTGTCCTGGAAGAAATACAATAAAGGTTACCCTACTTAGAAAGAAAGGGTTTGACCACAGTGAGCGAGATAGCCATACATCATTTTTGCTTCAAGTAGGTATTCAGAGTCTGGACTCCACTTTTATCTGTACCTTCATGTGTTTACGTACATTCATCATAATATTCACGAAGTATAGATAGAAGGAGTCCGAACGTAATGTTGAACGAATGGTCTCAATTTAAGGGACAGATTTTTTGCCGGTAGAGCGCGCCATTTTTCAAGGAGTACTCGTTTGAATTCTATTATATTTATAAATAATATTATGTATTTAATTAAATGTATTTAATTAAATTAAATTCAACATTCACGAGCCAGCGCGTGTTTACATGTAATAATAATAATAGCATCGGTACGCCCTGAACACTTGCGCAGCCAGTGGCAGAAAATAGAACTATGATCTGGGTTTATTATTGTGTACACGAAATATTATGGAAAAGCCTATACCGTTCGGACTCCTTCTATCTATACTTCGTGATAATATTATTATAATGTACTAATCGGTACAGGCAGCGCCACTATAAAAAACATCGCCATCTAATAGAATTACGATGCACTAAAATGTGTCCTCTTGAAAAATTTATGAACTAAACATAACACAGCGCCATCGGGCACATAATTAATAATTATGTAATGTACCATAACGAGTACAACACCGTCTAGTACAAAATTATTGAGCTAATAAACACAGCGTCATCTAGTACAGAAGATTTCAACTAAACAGCGCCATCTATGATCAACTTAAAGTACTACCATTAAGTGAACGATGGTGCCAATTCTACCTGCACAAGTAAACTTAACTAAAAAATTAAAACAATTAACTAAAAAATTTAAACAACTATTGCTGTATTTTGGTAATTTGGCTATTTTGTTGTGCACATATATATTAATTGAAATGTTTAGTCTATAATAAAGAAATGTTATGACAAGAAAGTTCAGTTAACATTGGTAAATTGTGTTATCGACACTTTTATTTTTTAGTTACGCTTAGTTGTGCGTATTGAATTGGTACCAATAACGATAAAATGACTTTAAAAAAATATATCTTACTAGCTGACCCGGCAAACGTTGTTTTGCCATACTAAAAAAAAAAATTTGAAAAATAGATGTTGGCCGATTCTCAGACCTACTGAATATGTATGTAAAATTTCATATATATCGGTCTAGCCGTTTCGGAGGAGTACGGTAACTAACACTGTGACACGTGAATTTTATATATTAGATATATAAAATTCACGTGTCACAGTGTTAGTTACCGTACTCCTCCGAAACGACTTGACCGATTTTTATGAAATTTTACATGCATATTCAGTAAGTCTGAGAATCGGCCAACATCTATTTTTCAAACCTTTTTTTTTTAATTATGGCAAAACAACGTTTGCCGGGGCAGCTAGTTTAATCAAATAATATTTTTACCTTTTTTGTCTGACAACTCGCGCCGATTCTTCTGCAAGAAAATATACATATTTTACTTTGTTTGTTATTGTACTCAGGTCCCAGAATTAGCTTTTAGTGGTACCAATTCTATGTGCACAACTAAACGTAACTTAACTAAAAAATGATTAGAGATCTAGACGAACGAGATTATATTAGAAAAATCTGTTTAATATAGTGTGCACAACGAAATAGCAAATTAATCAAAATACGCCGTATTTATTTCATTTTTAAGTTAGGGTTAGTTGTGCACGTTAAATTAGTACCAGTTTGCTTAGATAGATTATACTGGTTCTTTTAATATTTATCAAAAGCTAAATCATTTTCTTATCAATAGGCCGCCCTACGTTGCGTGGATACGTGGTCACCACTCAAAAACTTTTCTTTCCCAGCTCTCAGTTCTTCAATCGATTTGGCCTGTCCATTGTTACTTTCAGCTACAATCACGCCCCTTTTAATCTAGCTGAATCGTACTTAATAGGCTAATAACGTATAGTCTGTATTCATAAACACACATACAAACATACTAGCTATGCCCCGCGGTGATACCCACGTTAAAAAGGATATAAATCTGTTCGTTTTTTTATTGTCCCACTTGCATTCTTTTGGGATAAAAAGTAGCCTATGCCTATATGTTATTCTGATGTTTAAGCTACATTATTGTAAAGTTTTATTAAAATCCATTCAGTAGTTATTGCATGAAAGAGTAACAAACATCCAAACATACATACTCACAAACTTTCACAATTATAATATTAATAGGATTTCACGCACTCATAGATAATGTAAGTGGCTACAAGCTGGTGAGTGATGTAGCCATAGACACTCTATCTGTTAAATCTGTGCAAATAACTTACTTACCATTGATCATTATAATAATTACAACCAAATATACTATTATGTACCGCATTGTTTTAGGTCTGGTATATTAACAAACAAACATTTCATAATAATTGTAACAGAATATAAAATAGTTAATAATTTTGTTTGCTTGTTCGTGTTTTTTGTAAAATTATTTCGATGTGCATCTGTTTGTCACTCGAACTTTGTTATCTCAGAAACGTCTAAAGATACGTTGAAACCCAATATAGTCTATTACTTTGTGTTTCTAGGGTTCCGTGCCAAAATGTAAAACTGGACCCTAATATCATTATTTGGGTTCCGTTTCGCAAAATTCGCTGTCCGTATATTCGTTTGTTGGTCACCAGGTTGTTTCTCTTGAACTGTGATAGCTGGAGAGCTGAAAATTTCACAGTATAAGTACCTATACGAGTTAATGCTACTACAACATATACTCATTATCATCATTCTCCAGCCCATAATCCATTGTTTGGGGTCCTGTTATACGGTACAACGCCATCTATCGAGCAGTATAGTAAACTTCTGTTTGTTAAGATTTGGTTGCAAACTTTCACGCTTACGAAGTCGCGGACAACAGCTAATAGGCTAATATTTATAATAATCTATTTAGTTAAAAATTTAAAAAACACGCTTGAATATGCTGAATATTTTTTTTTATTAATCACACGTGTGCCAAATTTCTGGTCCATCCGAATACTGTAAGTGGGTGAAAATCACTCGCAAAGATTCCATTACATTGATAGATACGTTCCGAACTAATATAAGACAAATACTAAAAATAAAATAAAATAAATATTTATATAATAAATATTTCCCATACAACAAACATGATTTTTTTACCGTTTCTCGCTCGATACTAATAACGTTGCCTTATGTTGCATAGATAATGGTACGGAACCCTTCGTGCGCGAGTCCGACTCGCAGTTGACCAATTTTTTGGCTTTCGCATCCAAAATAAGTATAAAAGTATTGTATATGTGGTAACCAAAGACACAGACAACTACGAGTTCTCGACAACTCGAAAATAAACCTTATGCCAACACATCTGGGCCCCAAGTCCGGTAAATGAATTGTGTCTCACTCAATGGTAGCTCAATGGCACATTATAACCTCAAAAAATTAACAATAGACTACCAGATAAAATTCGCCACTAAGCAATCAATTATTGCATTTTTTGATTGTATAGTGGCGAATTTTGTCAAGTTTGGTAGTCTATTGTTAATTTTTTGTTACAAATGATACCATTCAATTGAACTTTTACTGAAATTTCACTGAACATTGAATAGCGGACTTGACCACCTGGTCATCGCGACACAGTAGAACATAATCCCTTCTAAAGTGATGCCGATGCCATGCCCAACAGTGGGACGTTAATGGGCTAAAGAAAGAGATAGATATACATATTTTTTTCAACTTTATATCGGCCTTGTACGATGCAACTTTAAGAAATTAAAGACAATTATAGACCAAATTATTAGGAGCTTCCGTTCTCCCTTTTTCTAAACTAAATGTTCTTAAAAAGGGGTTAATGTTATTGTTAAATAGGTCTTGTTAAATTGGTTGTAAACTAATGAGTCTTTTATTCAAAGGAGCAGAGGTCGATTGCCTTATCTACGCATTTTGATAACATTACTATGTGATAGGAGTGTAACTCAGAAAATTGCAAATTTTAGTGTAAAAATATACACGAACTTGAAGACAATTGTAGCGTGTATATTTATTAACAAAATGGGCTATTCCCGTTCGTCCACACCACAGGACGTGGTGGGAATAGTGTAGACGAAATTCTTGCGATATTGGAATGAAATCTGACTTAAGAATCCTATTAAATTAAACACACTATCGTACGCAAAGCCAAGCACACTTGAATTTCAGATTAATTTTTTCATTTATGACTTATGAAGTTAGGCATTTTCCTGTGGCGAGGGTTCAAGAATGAATAATAGATATATATAAATATTCATGGACATTCACACAACGTCCTCTAGTCCCAAGCTGAGCTTATATACTCGTGTTACGGATACCAGAATACGAATATACTACATAAACTAATTTTCTTTTGTAAATGTATACTTATAATAAAGTTATACTGAAACAGATAGTAATAAAATAATAAAATGTAATATATAGTGAACGCAATAAATAGGAAAAATAATAAATATGTTAAACATTGATGCCAGCTACGTTCTAGGTGTATAAATAATTAAAGTAAAAATTATACATAATACAAGTCTAAAATTGAATACAATTAATAAGACAAGGACGGGACTATAAAAATGAGGACAATATAGTTTTTTATCTTTCCTCATTGTAAAACAAAGTCATTATTTCTGTATGTCCATAAGTGAGCTTAAATTTTAAAACTACGCAACGGTTTTGATGCGGTTTTCTTTAATAAATATAGTGATTCAAGAGGATGGTTTTTGTGTATAATTTTCTTAGTTTGGTTCCTCAATTCGACGCGTACGAAGTTGCGGTCAACAGCTGGTGAATTCATAAATCAAATCATGAACCAAGGACTCCACAGTACAAAGACTAGTTATCGGTTTTTACAAGTTTTTAAGTTATACCACTACTCCCGCTCTACCCAATAGTTTCCATTTACTTAGTGGTGTCCAGCGACACGCCACAAGACGTGATAATACAAACTAAAAATAATTATTAATTATTATTAATAATATATAATAATTGTTGCTAAAAGCGAAAGTTATTATATAAAAATAACTATAAATAAGTTATTCCGTAAATAACCGACTGCATAAAAATAAAATAGTGATGCTTTCTATGTGTAATTGAATTTATATTTTTGTATGGTGTGATTTTTGGTAAGTTTGAAATTAATAAATAGTATTTTGGGGTTCCGTATTAAAAGGTTCATGACCCTATTACTCAGAGATCGCTGTTCATATGTCCGTCTGTCACCAGGCTGTATCTCTGGAATGGTGATAATTAGAGAGTTGAAATATTTATAGATGATGTATATCAGTTGATGCTTTAATAATAACTGTTTATCATCATCATTTTCCTGCCCTTATTTGGAATATTTGGAGCAATATTTGGAGTCAGGAATTTGATAAATGTGTTACGATAAGGTACGGAACCCTTTGTGTGCGAGTTCAACTCGTACTTGACAAGTTTTTTGTAAATAACCATTCGTTTGTCTTATTATATACCCACGTGTCGAAATTACGAAATCGTCTGTTGTTAGGATTCCGTAAAGAAAAAATCCCGGCTTAAGACAATGTTAGACTTGCGAGTTAGGGTTATCATCACAATAAATACATTATTAATAACATACCGTCATATGAGTCATCTACGATTTAAACATACTTCCTTGAATTCATATACATAATTTTATACTCATACATCTATTCATTCATCTATATATACACACACATACACAAGTGTGAACTTGTGTATGTGTGTGTATGTGTTCACACACATACACAAGTGCTAAATTTAACACTTTTTTTTAAATTTTTATTATAATTAATTTTCAGATTTAAACCACAATGTATTTGAAACTTCTGTTTGTATTTATCGGTAAGTAATAATCTATACTGATATTATAAAGCTGAAGAGTTTTTTTGTTTGATTGAACGCGCTAATCTCAAGAACCAATGGTTCGATTTGAAAATTCTTTCCGTGTTGGATAGTAAATTTATTGAAGAAGGATGTGGTAAACTTTTCTAAATTCGTTTGTAATAACTTTTAAAATAATAATTTGCTTAATTAAAAAACTAAAAAACAAGCTTGATAATCCTGAATATTATTCTAAATTATTACATTGTCATCGGTCCATAATATGTGTGTAACATTTCAGAACAATCCGACTACTGCAAGTGGGTGAAAATAAATATCAAAAATTACGTTACATAGAATATTTACCAGATTATTTTCTTTTCCAGCGATATCATCATGCACCAGCACTTCCCCAACTGGTCTTCGCCTGCTATTCCCACAGGAACACAGGATCTACATCTTCTCTTTGAAGAGTAACGTATCTACTGGGACCTGGACTCCAAGACAGAGCACCACTAGCTGGCAACTGGAAGCAACCCTTAATATCCAAGTGTATGATAACTTTACTAAAGCCAGGCTGTTCTTAGAAGGGTTGAAGGTAAGTGAAACACAAATATTTGTAGGGTTCCGTACCAAAAGGTAAAACTTTATTGCTCAGACTTCGCTGTCTTTCCTTCCGTCTGTCTGTCACCAGGCTGTATCTTTGGAACGGTGATAGCTAAACAGTTGTAATGTTCACAGATGATGTATATCTGTTGATGATATAACAACAAATAATAAAAACAACAATACAATAAATATTTAAGTGTACCTACGCCTATACAATAAACGTTTACAATTTAACTTGATTATACACTTGTGGTCTTATTCATAATGATTTATCGGAGGTTTAAACGGAGATTTTATCGGAGATATAATAAACGTTTTATCGTTAAGACTATTATGACTAACAAGTTTTGTCAATTTTCGAGAACCGATATTAGCGAAATTTTAAACCTCCGATAAGTCATTATGAATAAGACCATTAGACGATATGATAATGAAGGTGTGATGAATATTGCAATGTCAGTACAGAACCTCAGGTGTAGGAGTACAACTCGTAATAGCACGGTTTTAAGTTGAGTAAATATTTTTATTTCATAATTTTCCAGGATACTGTTCAAACTGGTAATTTCGATATATCAGGGCAAGACAATCCAGATGAGAAGTATTTAAAAGATTCTTGGGAACTGGAATACCAGGTAACTTATTTAGATATTTCTTAACTTATTTTTTGATGCTTCTCTCTTAGTCGTCGCAGCCTGATGTTGTATATAGCACTTGTTGAGAGAAAGTCATATCAGACCAGTGCAACAGTGGTTCCCGACATTAGCGCATTCAAACAAACAAACTCTTTAGCTTTATTAAATTTATATAGATTCAAATGAAAGTTTGACTCATAGGATGTCCAGAAGTCCAGTATGCAGGTATTAGTATATTACATACAGTTACTAAGTAGTATGTAATAATGTAAGTATAATTTTACAGGAGAATGGTTACATAAAGTCAATATATGTCGGTCACGAAGAACCAGTGTGGTCTGTCAACTTGAAGAGAGCTATATCTATCAACTTACAAGTGACTAAAGGTGATGGAACATATTCTATTAATGAGGTAAGACTATAGGTATAAGGTAAGAATATTTATACTGGCTGATACCCGTGACTTCGTATGCATGTAATTTATAATCTTCATTATAGTAAAAAAAACTGACTTTGAATCTTTGCCCCCAAAGCGGCTCATCCGATTTGAATATTTAGTGACTACTAAAAAGCATACATTCTAGATAAAGTAACATAATGGCTACTTTTAATCTCCGAAAAAACGGGCTGTACCGGCGATATTTTAGTTTGTTCAATAGATGGCATTGGCGTCGAATTAAAAGTCGAAACCTAAAACGAAAATATTGTAATTTTATATATTTTTATATCAAACTATTTTAGTAGTTGGTAATATAGAAGTAATTATGTTTGTTTGTCTTCTACGCGTTCACTTCTAAGCCAGCAAGTTGGTGAAATACCGTTAATATTTTTAAATTTTTCAACAGCCATGTTTAGACGAGATATGCGCCATGGTCTACTTATCCCAAGGTAATATCATCAAGAAGTATACCAGCGTCAGAGTACCAGCTGTGAACAGCAGAAGCAGTTGGAGTTCAGTACCTTGGTCTTTGGACTACGCTGGCAGAGCTATCGTAAGTATTTATAAATTCAACGTGCCTCGTGGTCTAGTGGTTCATGTAACGGACTGTCGTTCACGAGGGCGCAGGTTCAATTCTCGCGCGGAACAATCATTTGTGTGATATTTATAAATGATCATACAAATGTTTCTTCTGCGTATGTGTGTTTTATATACAGGGTGCTTCAAAAAAATGTATACACACTTTGAACTTCCATAGAAAATTTATTTACCGTTCTACAAAGTTAAATTTCAGGAAAATAGAAAGCTGAAAGTCCAATGTAAATGAAACATAAATAACAAATGTTAATACTGTTCAAATTGGTGACCTGCAGCATCAATACAATTCTGAGTACGAGTCACCACTGATTCTGTACATCGTATCAAAACGTCCAATGAGATTTCTCTACACACTGCTTGAATCTCATTCCAAAGAATGTCTAGGTTACGTGGTTTACGTTTGTACACCTCATCTTTTACTGTGCCCCACAAGAAAAGGCCAGTGGATAGGACGCAGGGGGCCAATCGAGTTTCCAGCACGCTCTCCAGACCTTACACCGCTGGATTTCTTCTTGTGGGGCACAGTAAAAGATGAGGTGTACAAACGTAAACCACGTAACCTAGACATTCTTTGGAATGAGATTCAAGCAGTGTGTAGAGAAATCTCATTAGACGTTTTGATACGATGTACAGAATCAGTGGTGACTCGTACTCAGAATTGTATTGATGCTGCAGGTCACCAATTTGAACAGTATTAACATTTGTTATTTATGTTTCATTTACATTGGACTTTCAGCTTTCTATTTTCCTGAAATTTAACTTTGTAGAACGGTAAATAAATTTTCTATGGAAGTTCAAAGTGTGTATACATTTTTTTGAAGCACCCGGTATATACTAATATCATAAAGCTGAAGAGTTTGTTTGATTGAACGTACTAAACTCAAAAAACCGCTGATCCGTTTAGAAAAATTCTTTCAGTGTTGGATAATACGCTTATCAAGGATGGCTTTAGGCAATAAAACATCACGCTGCAACCAATAGGAGTGAAGCATGAGTGAAAAATATTGCAAAAACGGGGATTGTTTTTTAAATTCCACGCGTACGGAGTCGTGGTCAGCAGCTAGTTTTAACTACTTATAATATGATTAATATATGGTCCATGTGGTGACGGATTAAGATTACAAGTGTCATCATTCCATTTCTTTCCCAGGGTAAGAGCCAGCTAAGTGACAATATAAGCAGTTATTGTCTACTGTGAGAGACGGGAAACGTTAAACTAAATTCTGTGCCAACACGCCTGGTTTGCACGGCACAGTAGATCGTAATGCATCCTGAAGTGGAGGAGGCCCTTGCCCAGCAGTGGGACTTTAATGGGCTGGAGAGAGAGAGAGAAAATAGTATGAATAAATTAATTTAATATTTCCAGATAGACTCAGTGAACTCAGCAGAACGTACCTACAATATAGACGATTATAAAGGGCTAAGTTCGTTACAGCTTCAGGCCAGTTATCAGTACAAAACTCATGAACACATATTAACTGTTAACACTGGGTAAGTAGAAGAAGTATTTCTTTCTTTTTAGGGATCTGTACCAAAAGGTAAAGCGGGACCCTATTACTGAGACTTCACTGTCCATCCATCACCAGGCTGTATCTCTGGAATGGTGATAGTTAGAGAGCTGAAAATTTCACAGTTTCTGCATATCAGTTGATGCTACAACAACAAATACTCACTATCATGATCAATGACTTGCCATTATCCCGTTATATGGGGTTATATGACGTATATATTATGATAATAACGGTACGTGGCCCTGCGTGTGAGAGTGCAACTCGTTAATCGGTTTTTTCTATGCTGACAGAATAACTTATGCTTGGTCACTTAGTAATTTGATTAGTACGAAAACTAAAAAGGCCTTTTTGGAAAACCAGAATATTTTTTTAATTATTGCATTGTCATCGGTCCTTAATATGTTGTGTGTAACATTTCAGATCAATCCGGCTACTGTAAGTGAGTGTAAACCACTTTCAAAGATTCCGTTACATAGATTTAATACATTGATAGATACGTACCGAAGTAATAAAAGCGTGTTAATTAAATAATAAATATTGTAATGATATATTTCAGGTTATCCTTAGCCTATGAGTACGACACTCCCGCAGAGAGTGTGGAGAAGTTAAACTTATATCAAACATCAATACAGTACTGGTCCAGCGACTATAGGAATCCATCGAATGGTATCAGGAATGTCACTCAAGAACATTTGAAGAACTCTACTTATGATGTAAGATCTTTTCTACTTTTTAGTACCTAAGAAGTCCACTATTAGGCATAGTTCTCTTTCGCATTTGGAGGGTATTTGGTCTGCTTATAACCTTGGAGTTTGAACCAACAGCAGCATAACATACTTGCTGTTTATAACCGACTTCAAAAAAGGAGGATGTTCTCAATTTTATTCGTCTTGAAATTCATACAATTTGTAGATCTATGCGGTCCCTTGCTGCAAAAAATACAATCAACCTTTTAAATCTGCGTATATATAAAATGTAACCAAATCACGATCGATATTTTAAATTTTTTGAATAAATTTTTGTTCTTTTTTAACTAATTTAGCTTTTTTTCCAGATGCTTCTAAGAATTGCTAAAAAGGGGATAGACGCGGACAATATCGTGAGGAATGCGTCTTTGATACATAGTGTTGATTTTATTGAGCTTTTAAAGTAAGTAGATTTTACAGTTAGCCCTTAAAACCTAGTTTTACAGTAAAACAACAGTTTAGTCAAGAAATGTTTAGCAACTTATTGTATGTGGACGTTGCGATATTGATCAAGCCAAGCCTGTCTCGTCCAGTGGCCACACTGGGCAAATGATTATCAGGGCCCGCACTCTATTCAAAAAGATAATGGATAGATTCTTCTATATTATTTATCTTTTCCGTTCATTGTATGCTCAGTTTAACATAACGTCACGCTTTTTGTCATGGGAGTAGGCAAACACTCAGTTAAGTACCTATGCCTTGCGTTGTAATAAGTACGAAACCCTCAGATTGCATTACTTCACAAACATTTTTATTATTTCCAGTACAATAGCTCGTCTAGACAAAGACACATTAGTCAGATTGTTTGATGATCTGGTCCTGGGTACCAGCTATGAGATGGAAACAGCCAGGAACATATTTCTGGAGGTGCTGCCTCACGCCAGGAGTCACAGTTCAGTCAGATTTATCAAGTATCTGGTGTTGGAAGAAAAGGTATATTCTATTTATTTTATTTACCTACACGTCCATGTGGAAGTAGCTGAGACCTGTGCCCAACATTGGACGTTAATAGGCTGGAGAGAGATGTGGCAATACCCACCATTCAAAACTTACCACTTATTTTAATACCAGCGTTACAAAATAAGTTAATTATGATATTTTTTCAGGAAAATTTAGAAGACGCTGCGTTGCTTTCTTTGATCCGTAAAATACCTTTCAACGTAGCTGGTCCAACACAGAAGCTTCTAGAAGAATTAGAAGTTATTAGTAAACTTGGGCTGGATTTCTCATCGGATATAAGACATGCTGGAATACTCAGCTTCGCTACTTTACTTCATAAAACTATGACTATATCTCAAGTGAAACAAGATTATTTTGACAATATAGTTGTCAAATATTTTAGAATGTACAGTGGTAAGTAAAATAAAACTTGTCAAGTACGAGTTGAACTCCACACGAAGGGTTCCGACTGACTGATACCGGACCCAAATAATAAAAAATAAAGCTGCCCCCAAATAATGGGATGGGGAGGGAGCAGCAGAATGATGCATTTGTGGTTGTAGCATCAATTAATATACCTACACAAACTGTAAAATTTTCAGCTCTCTAGCTATAATGGTGCCAGAGATACAGCCTGGCGACGGATGGACGGACAGGGAAATTTTAGTAATATGGTCCCGTTTCAGTTTCTGGTACGGAGCCCTAATTAGTTAATATACTTGAATTATAGAGACCTACGATTGGTGTTTCTTTGATAAGATCTCAAAATACATTGATTAGTAAAACGTGTTCAGACTGTGTCAGTGAATCCGACGTAAGAGACGCTCGAAGAGTTATAACACGCTGAAGTAGTATGGGCACTATGGTCAGACCACATTGCGCAATGAGTTGGCGATCGTTGAAGGGTAAAAGGGAATTAAGATTCTCGAGTCACTACTAGTTCCAGAGGCTAGGCATGCTCTACCTTATATAGCAAGCCGTCCGTGTGGGTATATATACATGGATAGATAACATTCCCTGTGAAGGAAATAATAGCACACGCCTGGTCAGCGCGGCACAGAATACAATAATCGCTCCCAAATTAGAAGAGGTGTCCAATAGTGGGAACAGCCCATTAGGCTGGAGAAAGAGGGAAAGTAGAACAAGCAAGAGGCGTAAGACTTTACTAAGTGCGTTTTTTTCGGATTAAGTCCAGCAATAGACAAAAAGGGCTGATGGACCTCTTTAGCTGACTGAACGGTATTCAGCCTTCCAGATCTATTAAACACCTAATATTTCTTTCAGACTGCCCACAATACCTGGACCGAATGATTTGGCTCCAGGGTCTGTGCAACATGGGTTACTCAGCAGAGTCTTACACCAAGATTATTCACACGGAGACCAGTAGAAGTAGACATGAGAGACTCTGGGCTGGGTTAGCAAGGAATCCGAGGATTGAAGATCCTTATGTGGTAAGTACTAAAGACAGTATTCTGTACAGTATTCTGAGAAATCTTGGTTTTCATGCAAGAACCGTTTATTGAGTCGCGATTTGAGAGCGACCTATGCCCAAATGGACTCTGATAGGCGGACATTTTGATGATCATGCTAGAAAAGAAAAAAGACAGTTTATAGTCTTTCTTGAAACCTCTGTAAATTTTTCCTTCAGCAGGTCTTCATGATATAAATAGAAATTCATACCAATTCCAAAAGAATACAGTCTTTATTTGCATAAAAGGTATGAAGCGTCTATGTTCTTCGCAAACAGAGAATACGACAGGAATGCGGTAATTTTTGGCATCCTCTTCCTCTCCAGCCCATTAACGTCCCACTGCTGGGCACGGGCCTCCGCCTCTTTAGGAGGGGTTATGGTCAACTATGCCGCGCTGACTAGGCGTGTTGGCACAGGCTCTAGTTTAGAGTTTTCCCATCTCTCACAGTAGACGTTAACTGCTTATATTGTCCCTTAGCAGACTTTTACAGCACCCTGGGAAAGAGATGGGGTGAGACAATGGTCCTTGTTGTGACGGATTAGGAATATTTATGTCCATTGCCTAAAAATACTTAATATTTTCCAGATAATAGAGACGACCTTACCAATAATCACAAACTCATCAGAGCACATACAACTCCGTGTTACTGCTTTACACATGTTCTTGAGTTCTTCAAATGTAAGAGAATCAGACTTTTTGTCTGTCCATAACTATATAATACGTTGTGACAACAATCAGTTGAAAAGATTCTGGTATGCCACCATCAGAAACTTAGAAGCAAATAAATATTTTTCTGGTTATAAAGTCACGTAAGTATTCTTAATTTTCTAACCTTGGTAGAGTAAACATGCAGTACCGGATAAAGGCAGCACCGGGCCCGTAGCAAAGTTGGTAAGCGGGCCTTTTCGTGGCTGTACCCGAGGGGGACAGCCCAATGTTGTAGTAATTGGGAAGGGTTTGAGGAGGGGTAATTTATTTTCTGAGCGAGACGCCCCTATTGGACGCAGCGTAAAAATTTTAATAGCCAATAGCCTTCCCCGATAATTGTACCAGTCAACACTGTAAGAATTTTTGAAATCGGAATAGCTGTTCTTCAGATTATCGCGTTTAAACAAACAAACAGACTAATAAACTCTTCTTGTTATTGGCACTGAATGTAAGTTGGTATATTCCAGATCATACTATGTACCATTTGTCATAAACCAAATATCGAACCCAGACCCTCTGTATTGGGCCACAAACAACTACATAATAAGTGCTCAGGAAGAAGATGGAGCACCCTCACTCCAGGTGTTAAGTATTGGTGATGCTGAAGGGGTTCTGCCTACTTTTATTGGAGCTAAGTTGTGTACTGGTGGCAGAAGACCGTATAGGGCTGATGTAAGTCACTTTAGTTATTTTTTGCAGCTTCGAAGGTCTGTTGTCCATAATATTGTTTTATTTGGTCTACTTTGATTTTCAAGTCATGTGCCTCCTAAAAGCTCAGCCAAGCACGAGTTAGATTCAAGTACAGGGCCGTCTATTACCTATTAATGGTCCTGGGCATACCAGTAGCCCTGGGTGTGCCCAGATGTTCTAGTATGCCCAGGATATACGTAAGCGTGATATACGTAAGTGTAGCGGCCCAATAGGATATATACGTCCCGCTCTGAACTATTAGATATAGGTAGGTAGAAAAATACGATGAAGTCCTCTCCATTATTGTGACCCTGAGTGATCTGTGGAGAAGAGGGACCAACTCAATCAAGTACGAGTTGGACTCATGCACGAAGGGTTCCATACCATCATTATCATAATATAATCAAATGAATTAAACCAACAAATTAAACCGTCATAATCATGTCGTATATTGCATTCAATTTAATAATTGAATGCCTTAAAAAAATAATTGAAATAATTAATTTAAATTAATTAATTAATTTATTAATATTAATTAATTAGTAATTAATATTAATAAATTAATTTAATTATTTTTTTAAGGCATTCATATACTTTTTTTAAATTATTAATTAATTGTCATTTCATTGTTCAAGTGACACTGAAAACTTTTATTATTTTTCTAGATTTATCTCTTAGTAGAAGGAGTAGCTATGAGCATATTCAAAAGGTTCCACCATTTTAACTCTGAGGATATGAAAGTTGAAGATCTGGTGGAGATTCTGAAGAAATTAAAAGCCTGGTCTGCAAAAGTACCTGATAAGGTGAGATTATCGATCCATTTTCCTTACACTCTGCTTCCCTCATTAATGTCTCACAACTGGACACAGGGTTTATTTTCACGTTTTAACATCTCTTACAGAGGCCATTGTCTGTATACAATATTTCTTAGCTGGCTTTTACAGTATCCTGGGGAGGAAAAGGGGTGGAGACACTTGTATTCCTAATCCGTGATCACGCAGATAGAATTTAGAGGCGTTTAATAATATTTGTTTAATAGTCACCACGTCTTTTAAAATGTCTATAAGGAAATAAATATTTTAGATACACATCGATATGATAGCTAAAATTCATGGCAAGACCGTGTTCGCTTCACATATGAATCAATCGAGGTTTGAGAGCTGGAATGGAGAAGACTGTGAGTATAATTATGTATTTGTGGACATTTTACACAATGTCCCATAATTCCAATGTAAGCTATATTTTATTGCTACGCTTGTGTTAAGGATACCAGGTAAACTACTACATAGTTTTCTTTTGTAAATACATACTTATAATACATAGAAAACACCCAGATGCAGTACAAACTTTTGTATGACAATTATAAATATCACACAATTGATTGTCCACTCCAGCCCATTAAGGGCCCACGACTGGGCACGGGCCTCCTCCACTGTGGACGGGATTATGGTGTACTGTGCCGCGTTGACCAAGCATATTGGCACATGAGTTATTTTCGAGTTTTCTGTCTCTCACAGTGTATGTTATCTGTGTATATCCCTTGCTAGCTGCAGTGGTATTCAGTAAGAAAAAGTGAAGTGAATTCAAGTGATCACGTGACAGCGCTCCTCCAATAAAAATAGAGGAGCGCTGTCACGTGATCAAGATTCATCGAAAACTGCCTTCACTTTTTGTTACTGAATACCACTAATGTTGTCCGCGTTGAATTTAAAAAAAAATTCCGCGTTTTTGTAAAATTTTTCACTAACACTTCACTTCTTTTGGTCGCACCGTGATGTTTATAGCCTTTCTCGATAAATAGACCAACACTAAAAGAATTTTTCAATTCGAACCAGTTGTTCCTGAGACTAGGGCGTTCAATGAAACAAACCCTTCAGCTTTATAATACTAGTATAGATCTGGCTTCTACAGCATCCTGGGATTGAAATAGTGACGCCTGTATTTTTAACACGTTTTTATAAGTTCGGTATGTATCTATCAATGTATTAATCTATGTAACGGAATCTTTCAGCGCGATTTTCACCCACTTGCGATAGTCGGATTGATTTGAAATTTGGCATAACTACATATCAAGGACCGATGGAGGAGATTATAAAAAAAGATATTCAGGATTTTCAAGCGTGTTTTTTAGTTTTTGAACTAAGCAAATGATTAAATCGATCGTCTATTTTAATGTTACAGTGGCATATGTTGAAGATTTCCTACGTTTTGGTAGCCACATCAATCAACAAATTGTATATTACCCATTCCAGACAGACGTTCACATACCTAGTGAAATGGGTAAGGATATTTTAGAAGTCTAAGAATTTTTACTAAAAGCTCTTTTTTCCTTTTAGGTCCATTTTATGTGGTTAAATTACGTTTTTAGTGAAAACTAATGACAACAATATCTTTACTATTTAATTCATATATATTTAATTCATAATATTAATCTTGAGAAAATGAATAAATTTTGCCTGATTTGGCCAAAAATTACGGAGTTTAAAGAAGTTGAAAATGCGTAAAATATTTCTCTAACACATGTATCTATTTTCACAAAAAAAGTGTGGGTTATAACTTGATATATATCACTTAACACGAATTCAAAAACACAAAATTTAGTGTAAACTAATACAATTTAACGTAATGGTGTCAGTAGAAGACTAATACGTAAAAAAATATAATCTTTAAAGTAATAGTTACAACTTTTGTAAGAACGACACTAGAAAAATACAGTAATGAGTTATTACAATTTGTAAATCGATGTATATCCATTTACAGGAAGACAATTTATGCTGGTGTAATATGATATAAGTGTAGTAGTATCGTTTAACACGTATTTCACGAAATTTATAACATAGCAAAAGGTATTTATTACTCATGATTTTTCAGGAATTACTTCAAAACTATAACGTATAAAAGAACAATTTAAACACACAACGAAAGCTAATGCTTTTATCTACAAAAGTTGGTGCTCAACTTCAACCTAGCCCGCGTATCTAATGAACCAGCTTTTTTTAAACTTCTTTATGCTCTCCTGAAAAGTAGTGATTTTTGAGTTTTATCACTTAGCATAGGAGCCACAGATTTCTATCCTTGTGTTATTGTTACCGGATTACGGATATAATACATAAACTACTTTTCTTTTGTAAATAGATACTTATAATATATAGTAAACACACAGACTCAGTACAAACATTTGTACGACAATTAAAATATCACACAAATGGTTGTTCGGAGCGGGAATCGAACCTGCGACCTTGTGAATGGCAGTCCGTTACATATACCACGAGACCACGAGGCCGGTCTATCTCCGTCTAAGTCTTAGTTTAATTAAATATTACTTTCAACAGGAACCCCAATCCGTCTTCAATCAACCATATTGTCCTTTACATCAATTCGAGGGAATCTAACAGCGCCATCTACTCAGGACTTGACTTGGAAGAACGATCTGCATATTAGGTAACTAAATCCATTAATAGTCACGGATATAGTCGATATGGCTACATCACTTGCCCGACTTGAAGCTACATAAAATTCTATGTGTGCGTGAAATATGTATCTATGTCTGTCTATGATACAGGCTATACGTCATTTAAAATATTATTAGTCTTTAAGATATTATTAGTCTTTAAGATTGAACGTGTAGGTACCTATTATCTGGTGAATTGTGTTTTTGACATTATCAATTCTCAAGTTAAGTTTAGTTGTGCAAATAGAATTGGTACCAATGTCACACGTAAATATTTATTGTATTTTTGTTTTTATTATTTGTTGTTATATTATCATCTGTGAACATTACAACTGTCTAGATGTCACTGCTCATGAAATACATCCTGGTGACAGACGGGTGATCTTAGTAACAGTGCTCGTTTTAACATTGATACAGAACCCTAATAATTTTAATTAAATCCCCACAGGTATCAAGGTACATCGGTAACAACAATATCAACAAATGGACCACTATCACAATCCCTGCACTCCGCTCGCATACAACAGTCCATTGTTGGACATGTGCCCATGAAATTTAATGTGTCTTTCTCAATTAAAGACCAGTTTTTAGAGTAAGTACTTTTTGTAAGCTTTTTTAAACTTGAATCCTTGTAACGGGTTAAAAATAGAAGGGTCTTGGAGATTTTTATGGAAATCGAAATCAGAAATGCAAGGATCAATAAGAGAACAGGTATTTCCGACACAAGCCAGGGTCAACATGCTAGGGAGGAAATGGGCATGTCACATCAAACTGACAACTGACGTTGAATGAAAGTTCTGATGTGGCGGCCAGGAACCGTATGTTGAAGTGTGCGATGACCCTACGCAGCAGCGAGATTATTTAACTATTAATCATGTGTTTTTTGGGGGAGCCTTTGGTCGGGTTCCTCATACCATAAATGGAGAATTCTCCGAACAAGCTAGGTGACCAGCACTGACAAACTCTTGGGGTCTCGACCTACGATTGCATGTTTAGATGTTGTATGTTGTAACTATCTTATTTGGTGTGCAAATTTCCCAAGTGCGATGTAGGATTCTGTGACGTCATTGTTGTTGCACGCCATGTGTCGTCATCGTGTTGTATATAGTGACAACTATCGTTCACTAGATGTCGTTATTCTTTATCATAATGATAAATATTAAACTTGCAGATTAACATGGCCAAATCCAGGAGCTCAGCAGGGTGGTATAGCAATGCATTCTAGGGCCCAGATAGCTGTGGAAACTCCAAACAACAAATCTTCTTACACTGTTACAGTTGGAGAAAGGAAATCTACGGTATTGCTGCTAAAATATTTTTGAAGTTTCATACAAAAATAGGACTTCAGTTACTTTTTACCTTAATTATCTAAGTGGTTCCCAAAAGTCTGACGGGGATTTGCCGGGACAGAAATGAGGGCCTTCATTATCGTGATACGAATGGGGGTCCAGGGTCAGATTGAGCTAGAACGAGTGGGTGTATCATAGTCAGGATTCCGAGATTAAATAATAGTGTATATCTATATACCCACGGGATCAGGGCAATCCCACGTTCACCTGCGCTAGTGGGGCCGGCTGGCAAATGCCATTTTGGATGTTTGATGAGGCCAATGCTGTGGGGTCCACAATTTGTAGGTTACTGTGGAAAGCAAATAAATTTTCGTGGATCCCCGTTATAAAAAGTACAAAAATGCCCCCACTTTTAGTGTTTTTTTGACATTTTGCATGGAAGGGAATCAGTATACATAAATAGTGCTGATTAAAGATTAATTATTTCTTCCTTTATAATTCTTTCAAAGCAGTTAATTTGCTTAGCGTTCTAGTATGTACGGAACCTTTAGTTTACGAATCTATCTTAAGTTTAACGGGTTTTCTTTCGTAAACAGAATGTGGAAGAGACAGGTGTATTCTTCGACTGCGAGAGACCGATAACTGGAGCTGAAGTGTTGGACAAGCTGTTCACATCGAAGACCAATAATTACGAGTAAACAATTTATTTCTTCTTTACTCAACTATATGATACAAAACTGCAAAGTGTCATACAAACTTTTAGTCACCTTTTCATTACTTATGAAGAATTTCGCTGTTTGTCCGTATGTCCGTGTGGTGTCACCAAAGAGTGGACTAGATTCCTATTAATTAAGCTAGGGGATATTATTCTACTCAGATAATATACTGAGACAGACGGAAATCTCAAAAACAAACCCTGTGTCAACACCCTGTGTCTGGTTAGCGCGGCATAGTGGATAATCCTTCTAGACTACAAGACGGAAGACCTCAGGGGCTAATCGTAAAAATCATCCAATACTCACTGCTACACACAGACATGTTGCGCCGACCCAAATAACGGGATAGCGGCAGGAAAATAATGATGGTGCTGTTCTGATGATGGAACTGAAAGGTGGTCACAGCAACTCTGCATGCAGCCCTACCAAAGTTTATTTCACTTGATTATTTATTTAACACCATATATTTATTTTTACACCATCGTATTTACACTCGCACACATGTGCGAGTGTAAATACGGACAAGGGAGTATGTTTGGTGAAAATTCTTTATCTTTGGTCTTAAATTTATTTATTTTTCACAGTTTCATAACATCTATTCAGCCTTCTTTGATTATCCTAAACAGCATCCTTCTATTCACATCCCCTCCATCAGGATCCTGTGGCCTAATTCTCCCACCACAACACTTAATGAAGACACATAAAGATGTACTGTCTTTGAAAATACAAGTGAACCATATTAATGTAAATGAAGATACCAGCAAATTTGATTTGAATCTTGCACTGAGCTATTTCAGGTAAAATTATTAATTTATTGCTAATAAAGAAATAATAACTAGATAAATATTTATGGACATTTCACACAACATCCTCTGATCCCAAGCTAAGCTCATATGCTTGTGTTATGGATACCAGAATACATTGTATGTACCTACTGTTTTCTTTTTAAATTTTATACTTCTAATACATAGAGAACACCCAGATGAAGTACAAACGTTTTTGTATGACAATTATAAATATCACACAAATGATTGTCCCGAGTGGGAATCGAACCTCGTGAACGGTAGTCCGTTACCTGAACCAATCGACCACCCGGGCCGTCTATATGTACGTTACAAAAGTACGTTTTTAAGAGCGCAGGATGTTGTTAGAGTAATTTGTATCAAATATTTAGAAATCAAAGCTGTATAACTAGCTGTTGCCAGCATAGTCGTTCGCGTGAAATTATGGATGGCAGGCCAATAAGAAAGTATCTAAGACGACTACTTTGTCACACAAATAAATCATTATTATTTCATATCGAAATAAAAAATCGATTTTTTAAAGTATATTTTTTCTACTTTGATTTACAAACACCAACCGGACGACCCTCGGATTTCCTTCAAGCTAGTAAAAAATAAGGAAAACCCTCTGGGTTTTCCTTTTTGGTGTGGCAGCTCTTATTTAGCAGCTTCATTCTTTAAACGCCAAAAAAATATTTCCAGCGAAGTATATTCTGTATTACAGCGAGAATCCGAAGCGTGTTTTCTTCGAGATGGAAGCACTGACTAAGGTTGAGAACGAAGGTGGTAATATAAATCTACAGCTCACCATACACGGGTTACAACCAAGCATTGATAATAATACCACTAGAAAAGAATGGACGGTTAGTACAATTTGTTACGCGGGCCTTTTAAAAAGAACTTTAAATCAAAACAATGGTACCAATTCTACGCGCACAACTAAACTTCATTAAAAATAAAAATTAATGCTATTAATATCACAATGCGGCATATACTCGTATAACAGAACTTTTTTATTAACAAAATTGTATATTATAGACTAACGATTTTAATTAATCAAAATGTGCCCAACGAAATAGCCAATTACTTCAAATACACCATTAGTTGTTTTAGTTTTTTAGTCAAGTTTAGTTGTGCATCTACATGCATAACTAAACTTAACTAAAAATTTAAGTTTAGTTGTGCCGTTAGTAATAAATTGGTGCCAATTCTACAATTGGCACTAATTTATTTAGAAACGTATTTATTTAGTTACAGAGAAATTAGGCCCAAGCGCAGGAGTGTGATTTTGAGAGCAGACTAATCTGAGAGAGCTTGTGGACTCTGTGTTGTTAATATAATAATATACGAATCAGTATTTAATACTGTTTAACAGATAACAGATATTTTACACAGATAACGTCCTCTGTGAGAGACTGAAACCTTAAAACTAAACCTTGTGCCAACACGTCTGGTTGGCGCGGCATAGTAGACCGTAATTCCTCTTAAAGTGAATGACGTCTATGCCCAACGGTGGAATAATAATGGGCTGGAGAGAGAGGAAGGATGGTAACGGATGGACAGAGCATCTACAGCAAAAAATATCGTAAACATTGCAGGGAGCTACTGAATTAAGGTAGCTCCGCAGTCTATTCTATGCGGAAGCCTTATGTCCGACAGTAAGCAGGATTATGTAGTACATTTAAGTCATAAAGTCAAACAGCTCAGCTGGCATATCTTTTTAGGGATCCGTAGCTAAAGGTAAAATAGGACCCTATTACTGAGACTTCGCTGTCCGTCCGCCCGTCTGTCTGTGACCAGGTTGTATCTCTGGAACCATTAGGCAAGAGAGTCTAGAGAGCTAAAAGCTTTACGGTTTATGTATATCAGTGAATGAAATACTCATCATCATAATCATCCTACTGCCCTTATCCCATTATTTGGAGTACTATTATTTGATGTTATTTCTGCTCGGTATGACGAATATATTATGATAATAACGGTACAGAACCCTTCCTGTCCAACTCGTATTTGACCGGTATTTATATCAGGTATGTCTCCGAGAACAAGATATAAGCCATGCAGCATCAGATCAGGATATTTCCATCCATCCAGCATCTCATGAAGGGCATTTAACTCTGACATATTCTGGCCATAAGAGTGATTGCTTCGAATCCGGACCAGCGAGTGAATTAACTCTTAAATACAAAAGAGCACCACAGAACTTGTATGGAAAATTGGAGAGATACTTCGAAGTAAAGATATTTGGAAGTAATGTAAGTAAATAATAATAAGTGATTGTTTCTATTCTTCTATTTTTTTTTTGTACATACATACTTATAATACATATCACACAAATAATTTTCCCGTGCGGGAATCAAATCTGCGACCTCTACCACGAGGCACATCGTATTTTCCGTCTATCATATTAAATGGAAATAAATTAAACTACTTTATTTACTTTTACATTAAAATTAAACTACTTTCCTTGTTTGTATAAAACATACTTTGTGGTGGAATTAAAGACCTTTTTCTTGGCAGCTTTCAGAAATGGGCATTTTGGAGTCAGAACTAGTAACGCAGACGGCTCTTGGACAATTAGTCAGGAGTTATAGCAAAGGACCTCTTAACATGACTGCAATTATTAAGGTAACGTACATAACAACACTCTTTTTGTCCTATTCCAATAAAGTCCCACTGTTGGGCACGAGCCTCCTCCGTTTAAGTAGGGTTAATGGTCTATTAAGCCGCGTTAAGCAGGCGTGTCGGCATAGGGTTAATTTTCGAGTATTCTGTTTCTAACGGGGATCTTATCTTTGTGTACAATATCCTTTAACTGGCTTTCACAACACCCTAGGAAACCCCACCCCTTTTCCTTCCCAGGGTACTGTAAAAGCCAGCTAAGGAATATTGTATACAGATAACATCCTCTGTGAGAGATGGAAAACTCGAAACAAAACCGTGGGCCAACACGCCTTGTCAGCGCGGTTTGGTAGGCCCTTTCCAAAGTGGAGGAGGGTTATGCCCAACATTGGGACGTTAATGGGCTGCAGAGAGATTACAATCTTGGCAATTTTGCATCTGATGATGATTTCAGGAAAATAATGGTTTTGCATCAGTGAGTGTCAATAAAGGCGCTGAGATGCAGTTTAAATCTGATAACTTCGCATGGTTGCTGGACAGCTGGACTGAAATGCGGATTATGAAGACTTTGGGACTGTATCGTAAGTGTGATTCTTAGAGCAATATGTGTTGTTATTGTTATAATCTATATCTAATCTATGTCTATAAATATAAAAAAATATAAAAAGTTCGATGTACTTTGAAGATTTTGAAAAACAAAAGGTCTTTATTGGTGAAGTAGGAGCCAAAACAATGGTTTATAGAATTTTTGTCTATCAGTCTATATGAATCAGTGGTCCGATTTAAAAAATTCTTTCAGCGTTGGATAGCACATTTATCGAGGAAGGCTATTTAACATTACGCTGTGACCAATAGGAGCGAAGCATCAGTGAAAACTGTTGCAAAAAGGGGAAAATTTTCTAAATTCCAGACGTGCGAAATCGCGGTCGACGGCTAGTGTACTCATATCTATTAGAGATCCGATCAAATAATTTTCTTAGTTCAAAAGACCTGCTTGAAAATCCTGAATGTTATTTTACATTATTACATTGTTATCTAACGCCAAATTTCTTTTTATTTTTAATATATTTTTATAGTCATGTAAATGGTCATTGTAGCGTAGTACATCGCGTTATCGCGGCTGCCTACCCCCATTATATATGCACAACGCTAACTGACCATACAGCTTCATTAACTTAAAAAGGCTTTTACCCTTATTTGAACTTTCAAGGACTTAATATCAACTGACCTATTTTTCCACCCCTTTTGTTTCAAGTCAAAGCTATTTATGTTGTACCTACTAGCTATGTGATGTCCGTGAAGTGACGGCTTAAGAATACAATGGATACCAGGGATAATGTATACTGATAACAATTTCTGTCAGAGACGGGAAATTCCAAAATAAATTCTATGCCAACACGCCTGGTCAGCGCGACGTAGTATTATGTATTACATTTTTTATTCTGATACCCATAAAACAAGCATATAAGCTTAACTTAGAACCAGAGGATGTTGCGTGAATCGCCATAAATAAATAAAAAGAAAAAACTGGATGTGAGGTACCTACTTACAAAAAATGTCATATGACTACTTACAAAAAATAATTCCTTCATAGCACATTGCGTTATAGACTTATATTTCTACATATCCTCCTAAGTTAGGGGTGACAAACTAAGTTTCAAGGCGACATTTTCCGCAACCTTTTTAGTTGCTTTGAAAATAGTTCATAGGGTATATCAATAGACGGCGCGTTTTTAAAAAATGTACATTCTTGAATTCAACAATCATAGAGGTCTCATATCGTTTAGAATGTAAGCTAACAGTATTTTACATGGAGAGGCAATAAAAAATCTTGTGTGTTTATCTTCTACGAACAGCATAGATAGGTTAATCGATCAAATAATAGTAGCATGTGTAACAGTGTATTGCTACAAATTTTTGAGATGGATCCGTTGTTGTATTCATTGTTATAAAGGTCCATTAATTGTGAATTATATTCGAATTATGCTCACAGATTGTGCTAAATGAGCTATACCTACTATACTAGGTGCACTGGTGCACAACTAACTAACTAACATATTAGATTTTCTCACACTACTTTAATTTTATTTATGTATGTATTATTTATATATTAGTCCGGTCAATTTAGACATTCGAAGTTACCTAAATTCCCACCAAGCTGAAAATTGGTAAGATTGTTTAAAATATCATTAAAAATAAAATTTGAAAGTTCCCGATCTTTCCCCTGTAAGGAAAAATTTTTATTCAAGGTCAAAGGTAAATAAAATGAGTTTTTCGCGATTTTCAGCAAAACCGTAAGTTTTATCATAAAAATACCTGAAACAAAATTGTAGATCATAAAATTATCTACAAAAAATTAACACATACTTTTTCTCTACGAGCCACCGTTTTTGAGATATAACCATTCAAAAAGTTGTAAAAGTTGTAATCGTCGTATGCACACGTTTCCTCGCCACCTTCATAGGTGCTAGTTTAATAAATAAACTTAAGAGGGTACTGTACTCCTAATTTAGGTATTTATTTTAGGTATTGCGATCCCTATTCCCGAGCATCGTGCTGAAAGGGACAAATATAGCTGAAGCAGATTTTACGATTTCAAATAATATAAATGTACACAACTGAATAGCCAAACAGTCAAAACACAGCAATATTTATTTTCATTTTTTAGTTAAGATAAATTTATTTGTGTACGTAGAATTGGTGCCTTCTCCAGCCCATTTACGTCCCACTGTTGGGCACGAGCCTCTTCCACTTTGGGAGGGATTATGGTCTACTGTACCACGCTGACCAGGCGTGTTGTCACAGGGTTTATTTTCGAGTTTTCCGTCTCTCACAGAAGATGTTATCTCTGTGCAATAATATCCCTTAGCTGGCTTTTACAGCACCCTTGGAAGGAGATGGGGTGGTGACATTTGTATTCTTAATCTGTCACCACATGGAGAGAATTTGAATTGGTGCCATTCCCTATTATTTCCATAATCTTAATTTTTTCGATGATAGCTCTTGTTTTCTTCAAAGGAGAATTTTTTTAGGCTTCATATTAGTAACTTGCTTAGTACATAAACTAAAAAACACGCCTGAAAATCTTTTTAAAATTATTACATACATCGTCATTCGGTCCTAAAAATGTGTAACAATTGAAATCAATCCAATTACTGCAAGTGGATAAAAATCACTTTCAAAGATTCCGTTATATATATACATTGATACATAATTACCCAGTTAAAAAAAGCGTGTTAAAAACACGGCACTGGCTAGCCTATAAATGTATTATAATGATTTTTTTATAACGTCCAGGTGAATGTCGTCTCCAAGAAGGTGTGGTCAACATGTTATTTGGTGAAACCCAAACATTAACAGCATCTAAGTGTACCGAGGCGGTAGTTTTAGCTGATTGTAGTAAAACACCAAGGTAAACACATTTACAATATCATGGGCGCAGTCAGGGGGGTTGAGTTGTTAAAATCTCTTCCAAAATACTAATAATTTCGCCTAAAAACCAAAGAATTAAGTTTCTCTAGCGCATTAAGGTGTCTACAGGGTGGGTCCCTGTAGACACCTTAATGGGCTAGAGAAACTGAAAAGGATTATGGTCTACTGTGCCGCGCTGACCTGGCCTGTTGGCACAGGGTTTATGTCAAAATTTTCCATCTCTCACAGAGGATGTTATCTGTGTACAATATTCCTTAGCTGGCTTGTGACGTAATTGGGTTCAATTTTAAAACAAATATTTGTGTCAAAATTCGTAAAAAGTGATCATATTTGAACAAATGTGTTAGAAAATATGATTTATTTTACCAGATTTGCTGTTATACGCCAGAAAGACGGTATTAGGATCTACTCAGGTGGTTACCATGTCCTGGTGAAGATACATGAGGATCTGAAACCTGTTGTGGACAGTACACATGCTGGGAATAATTTCTGGTTAATATTTTCTCTAGTAGTTTCTATCTATCCGTTGGGCGATGGATACAAAGAATACAAGCGTCACCTCCCTATATTTTGCCCTCGGGGGTCCTAAGAACCGACCGAGGAGGGGACCACCGCACATGTCACCCTATGCATTGCAATATGAACAAATAATCATGTTGCGCTGACCTCGAATATTGGGCTAAAGGCAGGGGAATGATAACTTTCTCTAGTAATATGCCATTAACCAACCAGGTGGTTCATGTAATAATCCAATCTAATTTATTATAGCCTGTTGCTAAAGGATAATGTATCATTCTAATGGTGAAAGAATTATTCAAAATTCACATCAGACTTCGTACGCGTGGAATTTAGAAAATTTTCCCCGTTTATGAAAAATTTTTGACCTACGCTTCGCTCCTTGAAGTTAAGTTAAAATAAGCAAGAGTTAAACTTAAAGATTCTTGTTAATTCTTTGTTTTCCAGGATCTCACAGTTCCGTAGCACAGTGAGGATTATTTCGCGTTCAACTGATCTGCAAGTGTACTACAATCATGAACAATTAGTTATTTTAGTACCACACGTATATCTAAATACTGTGTGTGGAATATGTACCGACAAAACTTACAATTTATGTTAACAGATAACCATGAAAGTAATTTAACATTCTCTAATACTTGTGCGTCTCATTCATTTAAATAAATCCACTTTATAAGGATTTAGACGCGTATACTTATTTGTTATAAATTTTAGCTCGACGATTCGGTGACGTTTATGTCGCTTTTCAGTCACCATGGTCAGTCCCACCCGTGATCGTTAAAAGTATCACAATCGTCGGACTAAATATTTATAGGCAAGTATTGTTATCCCTATTCCCGAGTGCAGAGCCGAAAAACAGTTACAATTCAACCAGATTTTGCCTATAAAATCTTTGGAAAAAGACGTTTCGTAATCTGCTATTTTCTTCGTGACAATAAAGCCAATTTTAATTTTGGTTAAGCCATAGTATAGATGAAGAGTATATCTATGCTTATATAACTTTCTTTTTTGGTAAAACTGTAACAAATTTGTCTAATAGACGCTGCAGGTTCATCTAAAGACAAGCGTAAAAACCGGAATTTTGGATGGTCATATTTCTTTTAGTTATTTTAAATAGCAAGTAATAGAAGCATAGATATGTAAGACTTGGATACTGTAAGAAAAATTCGTTGCTTTGGAGGCAATATCAACGAAGAAACCAGCGGACTACAACTCACGTCCATATTTTTGTATTGAGCATAGTTTGGTGTCGTGCCTTCTTAAAATATACGCGTATTTGCATATTACTTATTTATAGTTATATCACGTTATATTAATAAAGTATTTTATTAATAATAAATATTTAGTTTTTATTTGCTATCTCTTCTCAGCCTTTACTGTCCCACTGTTGGGCACGTATCTCCTGTAAAGGAGAAACAGATACTGCCTGCGTTTCGTACGCGTGAATTTAGAAAAATTTCCCCATTTTTGCACAGGTATAGCATAAGAAAATATATTACCAATTTAAAAAAAAAATACTTAGCTGTTGATTTCTCATGCCTGTTTAAGTTTACGAAACAATAAACTTTTTATGCATCACAAAAATCAATAACCAAAACCAAATAGGACGGAAATTCAACGTGAGTAACCTAGAGAAGCTAACAGTTTTATTATGAGGACATCTTTTTATAAATTTTTTAATAGAGCGAGTAATTTTTACTTTGATCAAGAGCGTGTGACTCCGGCAAGAGACGACGCTCGAATGGCCAGCTTTGTGTTGTAATTTTAAATAAAGAACACACAAGCTCGAACGGTGATTGGTCAAATGAGCGACCATAGACTAATCGGCTTATACTTTCCGTGAAGCATAGACAAGTCTTTGATCGTCTTTCCAGTTGAGTAATTTTTTAATTTTACAAAGGCACAGGTATTTTAATATGTGACTTAAATAGAAAGTAAGTTCTAGAGAACCACTACTGGTATTTCTTTAGTTCTTTATTACCTTACAGCAGCTTTTAGGACTTTATATAGAAAGGTAAAACGAAACCCTATGACACTTCGCTGTCCGCCGATCACTAGGTTGTATCTCTAAAACGGTGATAGCTAGAGCTGAAAATTATACGGTTTATGTAGGTATATCTGTTGTTGTAGCATACAACGACAAATAAATATAAATTAAATAAATATACCTAAATATTCACGGACATTTCACACAACGTCCTCTGGTTCCAAGCTAAGTTTAAATGCTTGTGTTAAATAATAATCATAATAATTTTTCTACCCTTATCTCCTTATTTAGGGATCGAACATACTATTCTACCCCCCCTACCCTCCCTTTCCGACTTTGATCCCATTGCTTGAGACTCCAAATTGTAATAGACTAGATTTTTTAAATTTCATTACCAAGATGTATAATTTAGTAAAAGGTTGTAACATATTATAAAATAACTGTTGCCCGGAACTTCGTACGCTTATAATTTTAAAAATAAAAGAAAACCTTAATCAATTACAAAAAAATTGGTCAAGTGCGAGTCGGACTCGTGCACGAAGGGTTCCGTACCATTATCTATGCAACATAAGGCAACGTTATTAGTATCGAGCAAGAAACGGTAAAAAAATCATGTTTGTTGTATGGGAGCCCCCCTTAAATCTTTATTTTATTTTTAGTATTTGTTGTTATAGCGGCAATAGAAATACATCATCTGTGAAAATATCAACTGTCTAGCTATCACCGTTCTTGAGATACAGCCTGGTGACAGACGGACGGACGGACGGACGGACGGATGGACGGACGGACAGCGAAGTCTCAGTAATAGGGTCCCGTTTTTACCCTTTAGGTACGGAACCCTAAAAAAACAAACTCTTTAACCACTCAATCTATTAAAAAATTAGCATCAAAATCCGTTGCGTACGTAGTTTTGAAGATATTAGCTCACCTAAGGACTTTACAAAAATAATGAGTTTTTATAATAAGTAAAGATGTATTGTATTGTTGTTATTAGGTATTTACTTCCTATTCTCAGCCCTTTTATTTCCCACTGTTGGGCACGAAATTTGGCCTACTACGCCTCGCTGACCAGGCGTGTTGAAATGTTTAGTTTAGGTTTTTCCTTTATCACAGAGGATGTAATCTGTGTGCAATATCCTTAGCTGACTTTTACAGCACTCTTGGGAGGAGATGGGGTGGTGACACTTGTATTCTAAATCCGTCACCACACGGTTAACTGCTTATTTATAGTATCAGATATACAGCTCTTTGAGATAAAAATGGGGTGGTGAACTGGAATTCTTAAGCTGTCACCGCGTTAATATACTTTTTTAATTACGGATTATTATCGAAATTCATCCAAACAAATTGATATCGCATTAAATATTTCCATATGAATGATCTTGCGTGTTAAATGTTAAATACACGGGAACCGAACCAGGGACATGGTTCATGATCAAAGACTTCAAAAGGTTTAGTTCAATGAATACGCGTTACACGCTCGCTGAACCCTTTGGGTGTTAGGGCTTATAGAGTGACGATTCTGTTACGCACATTACTAAACTACACTAATCTGAGTCTTGCAAGTTTTAGAGTATGTTAACGAAACTGAAAACGTTTAGAACATGTACAAGGTTATACCAGAGTCGGAGATACAGATAGGGATGAGGCAAATTTAATAAAACTAATTTTATAAAACTGAAGATATTGTTTGTTGGAACACGCCACTGCACTGGTCCAATTTGAAAAAAAAAAATCAGTATTGGATAGTATATATTTATAAAGGTCGGTTGTAGGTAAAATCACGCTGCGACCAATAGAAGCGAATCATCAGTGAAAAATGTTACAAAAACGGAGATTTTTTTTTTAATTGCACCCTACGAATTGGCTGGCAAAAGCTATAATAAATAAATGGATCAATGAGATCTCTATAAAGAGAAAATAACGAAATCGAAATAGTTTATCTTATATATAAAAATCAATAGCTGTTCGTTAGTCTCGCTAAAACTCGAGAACGGCTGGGCCGATTTTTGTGATTTTGGTCTTGAAATATTCGTGAAAGTCCAGGAAAGGTTTAAACGGTGACAAAATATAATGGGGATCTAAAATTCCACGCATACGGAGTAGCGGGCATCAGCTAGTCTTATATATAAAAATTAATTGCTGTTTGTTAGTCTCGCCAAAACTCGAGAACGGCTGGGCCGAATTTTGTAATTTTGGTCTTCAAATATTTTTAAACCTATTTTTCAACTATTTTATAATACGTTCAATAGGTTATGCAAAAGTGTGTCGCTCTCTCTCCGACCCATATACGTCCTACTGATGTACACGGGTCTTTTACGCTTAGGAAGGGTGTATGATCTACTATGACGTGCTGATCAGGTTTATTAGTATAGGGTTTATAGAACGAGTGTTCAGACTCTGACTGAGTATACTGAGTATTTTATTTGCGTATTTTATCCCTTAGCTGGCTTCGACAGTTCTCTGAGGTAGGAAATGGGGTGGTAACACTTGTATTCTTAATCCGAAAACACGCAGACTTACTTGCGTCTATTGCCCTGTTATTTATCCATCCACCAGCCTTTCTTCATTCACTGTTCATAACGCGTGATCCTACGCTGCCTGCATGCAGCGGCTCCCTGCGAACGTTTGTGCTATTCTCGCATCTAGGTATACTAATATTATAAAGCTGAAGAGTTTGTTTGTTTGAACGCGCTAATCTCAGAAACCACTACTCCGATTAGAAAAATTACGCGCTAAATTCAGGAGCTACTTATTCGATGTGAAAGTTTCTTTTTGTGTTGGATAGTCCATCTATCGAGGAAGGCTTCAGGCTATATAACATCACGCTGCGACCATTAGGAGCAAAGCATTAGTGAAAAATGTTGTAAAAATGAGGAAAATTTTCTAAATTCCACGCGTATAATGCGGCGGGCAACAGCTAGTAGCTAATATATGAGAACTCGTTGTGTGATTTTGCTACGACCAATTAAAATGCATTATTCTATACCATACAACACGCGTCTTCCTACAACTTAGGTGCGTTTAATGGAGGTGGTATATCTATTAGAAGTGATCTGTGAAGCCGCCGGACGATGCGAATCTATTTTTTACTATTACCAATTATCTAAATCTCAACAAAATATTTGTACAGGGTAATACAATCTTGTCATATTTTTAATTAATTTAAAAGAGACTGAAAGGCCATTCTACTTTTTGTGACGGGATAAATATTTGCTTAAAACTCGATAGAGCTCTAGAAAAGGCGATTTCTTTAAAAAAATAAAGAACGTAAAGCAGTATAGAACTAAAAATCGGCATTGTGGCCAATAACAATAAATAATAACTGATAATAACTATCGACATTTCCATATAATACAAGGTATAAACACAATCTTGTAATGCATGTAACCCGTCTCCACAAAATATGTAACTCTTTCATGGGTCATTGTATACGATTTTAATATAAACTCCCTATTGATGTAAGAGAATTAAATAATTCTAAATTAAAAAAATTCATTAAAACCAAATTATGTAAAAAAGCGTATTATAAAATTTCTGATTATAAAGATGATAAAGCTTGGGAGTAAGTTGCTCTGGAGCAATACATATTCTATATTGTAACGTTTTATTAGCATTGTAAGTATGATTAACATTTAATTTAAAAAAAATTGATTTAATCAAAAGCTCTGCCGAGTTTCTTACGCCGGTTCTTCTCAGCAGATTGCGTCCTGAACCGGTGGTAGGGAAAAAAATTGGACCTGTCATAAGCACATAATTTTTCTAAAAAATTGTGTCTACTTGATTAAATGATTTTTCATTTCATTTCATTTCCATGAACGTTTTCTGGAAGAGATCGCTGATAGCGATAAGACTGCTGTTTGTACATTACTAATTGTTTGGTGTGCAATTAAGTATATATTATTGTATTGTAGATTAGTGATGTGCCTATTTCCACGCGGTTTTTTTGTATTCTTTGTTGTGCATTTTTTTCTCTCTTTTGTTATTTATAATTGTGTGCTTACTATTTTTAGTGAAAATAAATATCTTTTCTTTCTTCTTTCTTTCTTTCTAAAAACGTGGTATTCGAAAACAAACCCAACGCCAACAGCCTGGTTAGCGCGACATAATATAGTAGACTAAAAACGCGCTCAATGCGGCGTTAGTTCGTGCTCAGTAGTGGAATAGTAATAATATGGAAAGGAGATATTTTATTTTGAAGCAAAATTTAAAACAAATGTGTACGTCTAAATTCGTTGTCATTTAAATAAAACTACTTTTTAACATTTTTAGCCCAACGTTTGACTGACTGACTTTGACTGCAAAGTTTCCGAAATGTCGGGCTAAGAATTTAAAACGAATACAGGCGTCTAAATTCGTTAAAAGTAGTTTTATTTAAATAAATGATTCGCGCAATTGTTAGATAATATTCGCCGTCATTTTCATGGCCCCACACATCTAAACTCCCACGCTTAACATTTTTCGACATTCTCTATTTACTTGTAGACATTCTGTTAAAGAAGCTAAAATGTAAAAGTACAACATTTTATCTGTGTACCTCGGGTTCACAAAGGTTTTTAGGGTTCTGTAAAGGTATAACGGGACTCTCTTAATAGATGAGACTTTGTTATCTGAATGTCAGTCCCCAGGCTGTATCTCTAGAACGGTGATAGCTAGAGAGCTAAAAATTTTACAGTTTATGTATAAATATACAAAAACCGGTCAAATACTGATGAACTCACACACACCATGGGTATTATACCGTTAACATCTGTACTAATATTATATCTATATTTTAGTATTGGATAGCACATTTATCGAGGAAGGCTACAACAAGCTATATAGCATCACGCTGCGACTAATAGGAGCGAAGCATTAGCAAAGAATCACAATAAAATTTCAGAATAAGGATCCTTTTTCACCTTTTGATGGAAATCATGTATGACCAGATGTATGAGTGTGAAGTCAAAGAAGTGTGTTTTGATCGTAACAGATGACGTTCTATTGTCTCTGTATACCGCCATAAGAAAAAGGAATGGCTTGATGACGATGAGGCGTTAGAAATGGACAAATGTATGACTATATGTATGTATTTAAAGTAAATAACGTGTATGTAAAAGAAAACATTAGTATTTTGGCCTCCGTGTGATTTTAACGAGACCTCACACAGTTCTCTGTTGACCCAAAAACCTTCGACTGGAGGCTTGTTTGAATTAGCAAATTACTGGCGCTAGTAGATGTATTAAGTAAAGTAAACTTATCTAAAACACTAAACACTAACGGTCCTATTCATAATGACTTATCGGAGGTTTATACGGAGATTTTATCGGAGATATAATAAACGTTTTAGCGTAAAAAGACCATCATGAATAACAAGTTTTGACAATTTCGCGAACCTATTTTAGCGAACTTTTAAACCTCCGATAAGTCATTATAATAGGGCGGTAAGAATACAGCTTTCTGTAAATGCCAGCTGAGGATATTATATGTGGATAACATTCTCCTAGAAACATGGAAAACAAGAAAATAAACCGTATGCCAACACGCCTTGTCAGCGTGACACAGTAGACCAAATAACTTTCCTAAGTGGAGAAAGCCTACGTCCAAAGTGAGACGTTTCGGATGAAGAGAAAAACGATTCCCTATTTATTGAAATCAATTTAGCTCTTTAGAAGATACGAGGTAATAAATTTTATAAATTTACATAAACAGAATAATTATTGGTACCATACATATAGACAAGTAAGACACAATCCTTTCTTTACAGTTTTACAAAAAGAGTTTATATTTTTAATTGTTATATCAGTCCAGTAGTTTCAGAGCTTTTCTTTGAGCATTTTAATTAAGAAACAAATCTTTATAATATTAAGAAAAGATGAATAATCAAGGGTTATATACCTTTATACGATTTCATAAAAATTGGTATGTAGGGGTTACAGGGCCAATCTAGCTAGGTTTCATATTAAAAAAAGGAATCTGTCGGTGTTTTTAGCAATGAAAAATAGCCATTAGAATGCGTAGGTACATTTCACCGCTTGCTTTCAAGTTACGATAACCTGTCTAAAAAAGCGAAGAGCACCAATAGACCCGAGTTCGAAATTCGGTGGTTTTTTTTTTTCCATTTTGTCTATTTTTTTAGGTTTTTTCAAATTTAATTAACTATAACACGATTAATCTAAAAGCAAAATCGAGCTAAGTTCGAATAACTAGATATTTTGATGTTAAGAGTAATTCTACTAAACACTGTAAAAATAATGTTTGACTTGCCCGTTCAAACACAGCATAAGCTAGATATACGAGTAATTCTCGCGAAGGCCCAAGTTATATTCCAATAATTACATTTTAAGCATCATTCTGGGGTGTTCGATAAATCGATGTTAAAGTGATTTACTGGTGTCAGTTTGATTCCTGTTCAAGGTAATTTGTTTTTAAAATGTACCTACGTATTTCGTAGAAAATGTAGACGGTTTTTTGTCTGTGTGGTGACGGATTAAGAATACAAGTGTCACCATCCCTTTTCTCTACTAGGGTATTATTGAAAGCCAGTTATGGGATATTGTACATAGATAAATACACAAAAATTTCTTTCTTCTTCTTTCTGATTATATCCTCTGTAAGAGACGAAAAACTCGAAGCTACACTGTATTCTACAGACACGAAATAATTCCCCCATCTCCATTCCTTCAACGCACTACCAGACGAACGGGACGCATGCATCCTTATATTATGGATATACCTCCTTCCCAAACTAAACGTTTTGCGTCGTCCTTTATTTTGCGGACAGCTAAAGACTGGAACAATCTGCCAGCGTCTGTGTTCCCGGACAGTTACAAGGTGGAATCATTTAAAAGAAGGGTGAATAGGCTTCTAACATAGTTGTTGCGCTTTACCATCCAAGGCTGCATTACCGCTTACCATCAGGTGGAATGTAGTCAAGCATCAACATGTATTATGTAAAAAAAAAAATGCTAACATGCCTGGTCAGCGCGGTACAATACACCATCCCAAAATAAAGAAGACCCGTGCCCAACAGTGGGACGTTAATTGGCTGGGATGGATCGGAAACAGAACGTAGCTTTTACACTTGTATTCCTAATCCGTCACAACACGGAAAAAATCAAGCACTGAAATGTTTTATTTAAAAATAATTTTTAAATAGTACAAGCTGCTACCGCGACTTGGAACACGTAGAGTTCAGAAATGATATGTTATAAAATTATACACAGAACTCTTCCTTTTAAACCACTATATTTATAGACAGTTTCCATATAAGTAGTCTGGAAGAGATTGCTACCAGCGATAAGACTGCCGCTGAACTATATCAAAACTGTAAGTTTTATTTTCTTTGGTGTACAAATAAAGAATTTTGTATTGTATTGTGTTGCTTATTTATTTATTTATTATTTATTTATGTATCTTATTTGTTTATTGCTTAGTTCAAAAACTAAAAAACACGCTTGTAAGTCCTGAATATTGCTTTACATTATTGCACTGTCATCGGTCCTTAATATGTGTGCAAATTTCAAAGCAAATTGACTACTGTAAGTGGGTGATTATACAACTGATAGATACAAACCGAGCTAATAAAAGCGTGTTAAAAAAAGTATCGAGAACCGTTGCGTAGTTTTAAAGATTTAGGCTTATACAAGTTTAAATATTGACGTCATCCTACTAATATTATAAATGTGAAAGTTTGTCAGTATGGATGTTTTTTCTCTTTCACACAAAAATAAGTAAATAGATTTTAATGAAACTTTAATATAGCTTTAATGACGGGCCTCGTGGTGTAGTGGTTCTGGTAACGGACTGCCGATCAAGAGGTCGCGGGTTCGATTCCCGGTCGGTACAATCATTTGTGTGATTTTTCTAATTGTCATACAAATGTTTGTCCTGCGTCTGGGTGTTTCTATGTATTATAAGTATGTATTTACAAAAAAAAAAGTAGTATATGTATTCTATCCGTATTCTGGTACCCATAACACAAGCATAATAAGCTTAGCTTGGGACCAGAGGACGTTGTGTGAAATGTCCATGAATATTTATTTATTTATTATTATTATTAATGATGTAGCTTATACATCAGAACAACACATAGGCTAAAATTTATAAAGATATTGTGTGAATTGTACAAAATGTGACGATAAGTGTCAAGTAAATAGGAATTCCACGCGTACGAAGTCGCTCTCAACAGCTAGTTTTAAATAAAACAACTTCATTTTATAATAAGTAAAGATATTAAATGACGTGTTCTATCATTACTGCTCACCCTTTTAAGGTAAGCATGCTTAAAGGTCTGTATCCTGCATCCATTAGTTGAACAGACTGTTCAACTAACTTATAATGTATATATGTCTAAATATGTATGTGGGTCTCACACGAAAAGGGGATAACTACAAATTGCGAAATGTAATTTTTTTTTTATATAAATTAATAAATAGATATTCATGGACATTTCACACTACCTCCTCTGGTCCCAAGCTAAGCTTATATGCTTGTGTTATGGGTACCAGAATACGGATAGAATACATATAATAGTTTTTTTTTTGTAAATACATACTTATAATACATAGAACCACCCAGACGCTGACGATTTTTTGACATTAAACCTCAAAGTTAAACTGCTCAAAAAATATACTTTCTCTACCTCCAGCCCATTAACGTCTTACTATTGGGAACGTGCTTCCTACACTTTAGGAGGAATTTTGGCCAACTGCGCATCGCTAACCAGGCGTGTTGGCATGGGTTTTAAATTTGCGAGATTTTTCGAGTTTTCCGTCTCTCACAGAGGAAAAGTCTACAAAACGTGAGGCTAGATCTAAAATAAAATATATGCGTGTAAATCCGTAAAAAAGGTGTTTTCTTTATTTAAATACGTTTCAGTTGAGTCTCGCAAGTGTTAAAGCACGCGCACACATTTCAAAAGGTCAAGCTTTTTAGATAATGTATGTAGAAAACCTCATATTATCTTTATCACACAGTTAAGTTTGATTCAGTCCTGCGATTAAGTTGCACATAAAAGTACATTTTATAATTAGCTCTGCCTACGACTCTGTCCGCATGGATCGATTTTTTCGATCGACCCAATCAATTTTTTGATTCTTTTTTTTAGCCGCTAGATGGCGTTGCAAGTAACCAAATTGAGAAATTTCGTATTATGTAAATATCTCTTGATTGCAATGAAACAAAGACTAAGTAATACGTTGAGTTATGTACAATTTTTACGAATAACATTTATATTTATAAGTGTTGTACATTTTACGTGATGCGTGCACCGACAAACATCTAAACAGACAAACAGACAAAAATTTCAAAAATGCTGGAAGTGGGTTCTATTGGTTGTTCTTTAACCCTCTGACTATTTTTTCTGAATATATAGTTAATAAACAAAATTTTTTTTCTATAGTTTTATTATAATGTAATAGATATAAAATTACACTACTACGAGAGTCTACGAATCCTCTACGAAAAATATTGACAACAAAAATTTGCGAATAAAACTTAAATTCCTGACTTATTATCTTTTGCTACGTAGCTGCCTATTGTACCTTCCCGCCTATACATATACCGTGGAAAGCCTTATGCCTTTCAGTCGATGCGAACGTTCCGCCGAGGACGGTCGTAGCGCGCTCCGTAGCGCCAACAAAATGAGAAAACGATAATTTTTGTTAAAAAAATATCAAAATTATTACTTATATACTTTTAATAGTGTGTGTTAGTGTTTTTAGTGATTTTGTTTAATACGGTAAGGTGTTTTTTACATAGATATAAGGTTTATTTTCGTATATATATTGTTATAATGTTTTTGAAGGCTTTCGAGATAATGTGATTTTGACTGTTGGATTTTTAAAAGTTTAAATTTATTTATTTTTAAGCTTTGATTAATATTTTTTAGATTTTTATTTCGTTAATATTTTTATTATTAGGAATAAATATTACTGTACGTATTTTTATTTTATTTATTAATTCAGTTTAGGATTATTTTTAAATTTTTTGTAGGTATTTGTGTTAAATTGTTTTTCTAAATTTAGTATTTATAGCGTTATATATATGAAAGCAGAAAAAATATATTTTTTTTTACGATGAGATATTAAATGTTGATTGCGGTGTAATATTTAATTTTAAGATTAGACTACTTGTGCCGGCCCTTTGTACACAAGGAATTTAGAAATCAAACCTTAACCAATTATACAAAAAAGCCATTCTCTTGAACCACTCTATCATTTAAAAAAAATATATTCAAAATCCGTTGCGTAGTTTTGAAGATTATTATACTCATATAGGGACATACGTACAAAAATAACGACTAGTTTTATAATAAGTAAAGAACCACCCAAACAACAGTACAGCAGTACAAAAAAATTCTTCTGGAGCAATACATATTCTATATTGTAAAGTTTTATTAGCATTGTAAGTATAATTGACATTTAATTAAACTCATTGATATAATATTGTGTTGAATATTGAATGAATATTGATTTGATTAAAAAATCTCTGCTGAGTTTCTTACGCCGGTTCTTCTCAGCAGATTGCATCCTGAACCGTTGGTAGGGAATAAAAATTGGACATGTCATAAGCACATAATTTTTCTAAAAAATTGTGTAAATTGATTAAATGATTTTTCATTTCATTTCGTTTCTCCTCTCCTCTCCAGCCCGTTTACGTCCCACTGTTGGGCACGGGCCTCCTCCAGGATTATGGTCTACTGTGCCGCGCTGACCAGGCGTGTTGGCTATAATAAAATAATATCACTTAATATCTTTGTTTATTATAAAACAAAGTCATTATTTTTGTATGTGTGTCCCTATGTGAGCTTATATCTTCCAAAGTACGCAACGCGTTTTGATGCGGTTTTTTTAATAGATAGAGTGGTTCAAGAGGATATTTTTTTTGTTGTGTAATTTATTGAGGTGTATTTCATAAACTCCTACAAAGTGGCGGACAACAGCTAGTACCTACATAGATTTCAGTATAATATAATTTGAAATATATTTTTAGCACAGTCCTTCATATATACCTACATATTATCAATTTTCCAGACTACACTGAGTCGCGTTAATTTGAAAAGGGCTCCAATAATTTTCTACAATATTTTATATCAATTATATTTCAAAAAATTTTGTAACTTAAATTAAAACTAACATATTATAAGCGCTTTTTAGGGTTCCGTACCCAAAGGGTAAAAACGGGACCCTATTACTGAGACTTCGCTGTCCATCCGTCCGTCCGTCTGTCACCAGGCTGTATCTCAAGAACGGTGATAGCTAGACAGTTGAAATTTTCACAGATGATGTATTTCTATTGCCGCTATAACAACAAATACTAAAAATAAAATAAAATAAATATTTAAGGGGGGCTCCCATACAACAAACATGATTTTCTTACCGTTTCTTGCTCGATACTAATAACGTTGCCTTATGTTGCATAGATAATGGTACGGAACCCTTCGTGCGCGAGTCCGACTCGCACTTGACCAAATTTTTTATTCACACGGCTTTTATTATTTGGGTATATATTTTAAAATGTAGTATTCTATGTAACGGAATCTTTGAAAGTGATTATCACCTACTTGCACTTGTTGGATTGATCTAAAATGTTACACACATATTAAGGGCCAATGACAATGTAATAATGTAAAAATAATATTCGGGATATTAAAGCGTGTTCTATACTTTTTGGAATAAGCAAATTATTCAAAAACGCTTCACTATGCACATAAAAATAAATGTATAACGAAACAGATATTAATTAAAAGTACCTCGTATTTATTTTCAGCTAGGTTAACTTCTGTTATCAGTTAGGTTTCTGACGCATCAGAATTGTAGTCTGAGTCGATCCATCAAAAGTTTAAAGCTTTCCTTTGTTCAATGGAATACGTAATTTTAACACTTTCAAGTAAGATTTATCTCAATGATTCAGGCAAGACGATTATTGTACTACTTAGCTTCTGATACATTTTCACAGATGCATCGCTCCTATCGGTTGCGGCGCGATGTTATATAGCTTCCTCGGTAAATGTACTATCCAACACTGAAAGCATTTTTCAAATTGTAGCAGCAGTTTCAGAGATTAGCGCGATCAAATAAATAAACTGTTCAGCTTTATAATATTACAAGTATAGATTATAATCAAGGTTAAAGCTAAGGAGCGAGGCAGTAACAATGAATACATGTAAATCCGTAGTTATAACCTAGTTTTTTGATTTCCACCAAAAGATAAAATGAGACTATTATTGAGACTTTACTGTCCGTTTGTCTATCACTAGACTGTATCTTCGGAACGGTGATAGCTAGAGAGCTGATAATTTCAGTTTATGTATATCAGTTGATGCTATAATGATAAATACGCATCATTATCATTTTTTTGCCATTATTCCGTTATTTGGGGTCGGTATAAAAATAAATTATGATAATAATGGAACGGAACCCTTTGTATGCGAGTCCAATTCTCAAGTTAAGTCATAACTGCCAATAACAGAAATTGTCGCGAAAATATTTAGTGGAACCTCTGTAATTATTCCCAGAGCTATCGTAAGACAGAATTGTGTGATTTTCTCAATGATTTATAATATCACATAAAATAATGTTTTTTGGGGTTCCGTTAAAACGGAACCCTATGGCTGAAACTTCGCTGTCCGTCCGTCACCAGGCTGTATCTCATGAATAGTGACCGCTAAAGAGCTGAAATTTTGGACAAATGTTGTAATTATCTCTCTCTCTATCTCTCTCTCTCTCCAGCCAATTAGCGTTCCACTGTTGGGCACGTGTCTCCATCACTTTGGGAAAAAAATCGACAAATTTTATGACAAATCAAATTTGAAGATTCAAATAGTTACGAACGCGGGGTGTTGAAGAACGCAGGGTGTTGTTGAGTGTTGAAAATGATGAATATTATTATACACTAGCTGTTATCCGCAACTTCGTATGTGTGGAATTTAGAAAACTAACGTTAATAAAATAAACAAAAAAACCATCATTTTAAGCCACTCCATCAATTAAAAAAACCGCATCAGAACCTGTTGCGTAGTTATGAAGGTATAAGAAAATATACAGAATATGTGAAATACACATACATAGTAAATATACAGAAATATTAACTAGGTTTTATACTTTACGTGTGCGGAAGTGTGGAATTTAGAAATTTTTCCCCGTTTTTGCAACATTTTTCGCTAATGCTTTGCTCCTACTAATCGTAGCGACATGATATAATATAGCCTTTCTCGATACGTGTAGTATCCAACGCTGCAACAATTTTTCAAATCGGAACAACAGTTCCTGAGATTAGTGCGTTCAAACAAACAAACTCGTCAGATTTATAATTAAACATCATTGGAGTATTTGGTTATTTATGTGTGTAACATTTAAGATAAAATCACAGATTCCGTTACATAGATTAATACATAGATACGTACCGAGCTAATAATAGCGTCTTAAAAGTATTTTATTGTAATGATTTACAAACCTGTTAAAAGAGTATTGTACAAATAAAATATAAGAAGAGTTAAATCATTTGAATTGAGACATATTTCAATGTGAAGCTTGCGGGAAAGGGTCCGTGATTAATGTCTCGATATTTCGAAGGCTGTTTGATAACACGGATTTGAGTTGGGTGCTTATTTGTCAACATAAACATTCACAGACATCTATACCAGTAGACGAGCCTCGTGGTTGAGTGGTTTATGTAAAGGACTGCCGATCAAGAGGTCGCGGATTCGATTCCCGCTCGGGACAATCATTTGTGTGATTTTTCTAATTGTCATACAAATGTTTGTACTGCGTCTGAGTGTTTCTATGTATTATAAGTATGTATTTACAAAAGAAAACTAGTATATGTATTCTATCCGTATTCTGGTACCCATGACACAAGCATATAAGCTTAGCTTGGGACCAGAGGACGTTGTGTGAAATGTCCGTGAATATTTATTTATTTAAATAGCTGAATAGTTTGTTAGATTTTAGGTAAAAACGTCACAAACGAACAAACAAACTAACTCTCACTTTTATATGTAAGTAAGGATAAAGCTGAAGACTTTGGTTGCTTTAACGCGTTAATCTCAGAAACTACCGGTCCTATAGAAAAATTATTTCAGTGTTAGATAGTACATTTAATGAAGAAAGCTATAGGCTAAATAACATTACGCTGCGACTAATAGGAGTGAAGTAGCAGTGAAAAATATGCAAAAACCAAATAACAAGAAATAATGACTCCCCAAACGATGAGATAAGGGCCGGAAAATGAAAATTATGAGTATTTATTGTTATAGTATCAACTGATATATATAAACAATGAAATTTTCAGCTCTCTAGCTATCACCGTTCCCGAAATACATCCTGATAACAGACAGACCGACAGTGAATTCTCAGTAATTGTGTCCAGTTGTACATTTCGGTACGGAAACCTAAAAAATGTTAGTTTAATTATCTTTGTATAACTTATATAGTACAATTATTGTTGTTTAACTTAAACGTAATTATAAACTTAGTCTATTTAAGTCTTAACTAATGTGCTACGTGTCGTAGCTAGGTGCTACGCCGTAGACATATCGTAGCAAACTTCATTAGTTAAGGGTAGGTACCTACATAATATGTTACGTCTAAATTATTCGAAACTAGCCTAAGCATGTGACTTCATACGTCTGGAATTTTAAACCACTATAAATAGACATAAACTTTACTTATTATAAAAAAGTCGTTATTTTTGTATGTACTTCCCCACGTTTTCTTCAAAACTACACAACGGATTTTGATGCAGTTTTTTTTAAAGTTAAAAAGGCTTAAGAGGATGGCTTTTCGTATGATTTACACGCGTATAGAGTTGCGGGCAACAGCTAGTATTATTATATAGCCTATAGCACTATCGGAGGCTGTACTTACTGTTAGGGATATAATTATTTTTTTGATCTTATCATTACTTTTAATTTAATTACATTCAACTCCCCAAATACCCCGCATTATTTATGAACCTTTTTCAATTTTCATACTGCTAGTTACAACAGAAATCTTCGCCCTTCAAGAAACCTTCTACTTCTTTGTCCCTCATATTCATCGGGATTTGTTCATTCTTCGAATACAGACTGCCCTTCTTTAGAATGCACTTCCGCCTTTGTACCTACTATGTACATTAAGTGTTTAAATAAATAAATAAAAAATTATAAAATTTAAATTAAAATTGTATTTATTTAAAAGGAAAAGTGTTTTCGAGATCTGTTTATGTTTTCATATATTATGTATGCTATATAAAAGCGGCATGTTAGTATATTGTATGCGATTTTTGTTCTAGTTTTAACTTTATTTTTTTGTATTTCAGTCATTGTTGGCGTTTATTTTATGGGCAGGTGTTGGAATGTCAAACGAAACGTAACATTGAGTAGTCTATTATCCAGTAACGTCAAAGTCAAAATTAGATATAATAAATATCTACTGTTTCCTCTGCAATCTTGGTTTCTTTTTGACCCTAACCCATCATAAATACTTTACATAGTTTACCTCCTACATACATATTACAAACTTTACATATTTATTAGTATAGTAACTAGTATTTCTCAGCGACATTATACGCGTGAAATTAGAAAACAAATGATACATATAAACCACTAAAGCATCACCCAAAAGTAGACTGGTAGAAAATGCCTTAGGCTTTAAGTCCGCCTATGTATCTGTTTTGTGTGTATGAAGTATAAAAATAAATAAATAAAGCACCGCATACAATGGAAGCTCTCAAATATGGAAATTTTTCCCATTTTTGCAACATTTTTCACTGATACTTCGCTCCTCTTGGTCTCAGCGTGATGGTATATAACTTGAAGCCTTCCGCGGTAAATAGACTTTCTAACACAAAAAGATTTTTTTTTATTAGAACTAGTTCCTGAGATAGCGCGTTCAAACAAACAAACTCTTCAGCTTTATAATATTAAAATAGATAAATTGCTCATATTTTTGTATTTTTACTTATATATAAAAGTAGAAGTGAGTTTGTTTGTTTGTTCGTTAGTGACGTTTTCACGCAAAATGTACCGAAAGGAATTTGATATCAATCGTAGTTGTTATTTTGGTATCGTATTCAACTTTGATTTCAGTAGATATACATAGTATTTTGCTGACTGATATAAATTTTGCTATGGATTTCAGTAGCGATTTTAGTATCTATCAATTTCAGTTCAGACTTCAGCTTTTATTTTAGATTTCAAATACGATTCAGCCACTAATGGGTGCGAAGCCGCGGGCAGTAGCTAGTAAGTTATAAGTTGCGGTGTATATCTCTCTCTCCAACCCATTATCGTCCCACTGTTGGGCATGAGCCTCCTCCACTTTGAGAGGAATTATGGTCTTCTATGCTGCGCTGACCAGGCTTTTACCATGGTTTATTTGCGAGTTTTCCTCTCACAAATACGTTATCTGTTTACAATATCCCTTAGCTGGTTTTAAAAGCATCCTGGGGAGGAAATGGGGTGATAACACTTGTGTTCTTAATCCGTCACCACACGGACATTGCGGTGTATGTGATATATAAAAATATCTATCCGGCTTTACGGTACCACGTAGCTGTAAGAGGCTGAAGGGTTGAAACTCATAAAAACAACCCAATCTGTTAGTGAACGCTATTCAACTAGAAAAAAAACAGTGAAGTGCGATTGAATGTCGTAATTTATTGGTTCAGTATCTTAAATCATAACTATTCAGTATTTTTTTGCGGGCATGACTAGAAAAGGTTTTTTCATCAATACATACATTTTTACAAATTTTGCGTTTATGGCCCTTGCTCAACAGTGGAACGTAAATGAGAGAGAGAGAGAGAGAGGAAATAAATTATTTCTTATATATTATTATTATTTTTTAATTATTTTTTAATAATAATAAATAATAATAATAATTAATATTCGTGGACATTTCACACCACGTCCTCTGGTCCCAAGCTAAGCTTATATGCTAGTGTTATGGGTACCAGATTACGGATATAATACATATACTACTTTTCTTTTGTAAATACCTACTTATAATACATAGAAACACCCAGACGCAGTACAAACACTTGTATGACAATTGGAAAAATCACACAAATGTATATCCCGAGCGGGAATCGAACCCGCGACCTCTTGATCGGCAGTCCGTTACACCACTCAACCACGAGGCTCGCCAAATAAAAGCTTAGATTAAAATAATTGAGTATTTTTAAAAAAAAGTTCAACTGACTATGTGCTTTTGAAATTTGAGGGTTTTCCTTGATTTTTATTTATTATTTATTTATATTATTATTTATTTATTTCTCAGGAGATAACCACCAGATCCTTTACCTTGTGCCAAAGGGACCAGACGAAAATCACCAGCTCTCAAATAAAAAACGAATTATTAAAATCGCTTTACCCAGTTATAAGTTATGAGGTAACTAAAAAAAAAGTTAAAAAAACGTACAGACAAATTGAGAAGCTCCTCTTTTTTTTGAAGGCGGTTGAATATACTGAAAGTACTAAACGACAGCGGGAAACGAGACTGTAAAAGTTTCATATTGAACGGAACCCTAAATATAGATGATCACACACAGATGTGTCGTACTTTTCTTTTATTAGTTTTCTCTGCACTGACCTCCTATACCTTAATAACAAGACAAGACCTTTGTGAAGTTTGTATTTTTTTTTTCTTTTGATGTAAATTGGCTATGACCAGTAGCAGACCGTGTGGTGACAGAATAAAAATACAAGTATCACCCTATTTTCTTCCCAGTGTACTGTGAAAGCACAATTACACACATAACATTTTCATTTCATTAATTGTACGCGCAGAACTAAACAAAACCTAACTAAAAAATTTGCTGAGTTTAAAAACTATAAAACACGCTTGTAAATCTTGAATACCTTTTTAAATAATTTCATTGTCATCGTTCCTTGATATGTATGCAAAATTTCAAATCAATCCGACTATCGCAAGTGGGTGAAAATCGCGTTAAAAGATTCCGTTACATAGATTAATACATTGATAGATACATACCGAACTTATAAAAGCGTGTTAATGAATTTTGATAGTGTCGATAACACAATCTGGCAATGTTTCCTGAATTTTCTTGATAAAAAACCTGTTTATAAAGATTTAATTAATATAAATGTGCACAACAAAATAGCCAATTAGTGTAAATACACAAATAGTTATTTTCCTTTTTTTAGTTAAGTTTAGCCGTGCACGTAGAATTGATACCAATAAACCTTTTTAAAGTAAAGGGAGCCTGTACCCAACAGTGGGACGTTAATGGGCAGAAGAGAGAGAAGAATATGCAGAACATTCAGTTTAGAATTTGGTCGGTAAATTACATGTACAATGAGAAAACCAAAGCTATTTTGGCCCCAAAGGTCTCTTTGGAATTATTAAGGGAAATTAAATATGCTTATTTTTATCTCTTTAGAAATCAAGCAGAGTTGATATGTTAAAATCTTGTTTGAGATATTTGAGCTATAATAAGGTTACTTCTGATTTTAGTATATTGAGGACAATTCTGATGTATCAAAAACTTAACTAAAATGAAACTAACTAGCCTGCTTCCTATATTTTGGAGGATATTAGGTCTACTTATGCTGTCCTATATATAGAAAGAAAGAAGTAGTTTTGTTGTTTAAAGTAGACTTTTAGTTGTTTAAAGTAGACAATTATTTGTTTGATATTTATATTTGTCATTCTGTCTGTGTGTTCTTGTCCGTGTGGTGATGGACTAAGAGTACAAGTGTCATCACCCCTTTTCCTTCTCAGGGTGCTGTAAAAGCCAGCTAAGGGATATTTTATCATCATCCTCCTGCCCTTATCCCATTATTTGGGGTCGGCGCAACATGTCTTTTTCTTCCATAGTCTTCTATTAGCCGTCATGTCAGTGTCAACTCCTCTTTCTTTCATGTCCTCTTTCACACAGTCCATCCATCTTTTCTTAGGTCTTCCTGTAGACTTTTTTCCGTCCACATTTATGGAAGGAAAAAAAGTCTAAAGGAATACCTAGATATTTTACACAGATAATATGTGAGAGACGGAAAACTCGAAAATAAACCCTGTGCCAACACGCCTGGTCATTTCGACACAGTATCTTATTAATAATCATAATCAATCCCTCCTAAAGTGGAGGACGCCCGTGCCCAACAGTGAGAAGTTAATGGGTTGGAGAGTGAGAGAGAAGTATTTTCTATTTATTATAAGCATGTAATTATAACAACCGTATAAGCTTAGCTTAGGACCAGAGGACGTCGTGTTAAATAAATAATAAATAAATAAATAAATATTCATGGACATTTCACACAACGTCCTCTGGTCCCAAGCTAAGCTTATATTGCTTGTGTTATGGGTACCAGAATACGGATATAAATGTTGAATATTGGAAAATGTCCATGAATATCTAATTATTTCAATGATATTTACTCATTATGATACGTTTATCTTCCATCGTGGCTTTTTGTAAAACCGGAAGTAGAATATTTGTCATTTTATCCGGAAGCATCACATTTCCGGTTGCAAAAGCGTAGTTGTTTTACAACTCTATAATGTATGTAGACATAACCAATATTATTATTGTCCTGGCCTTATCGCTTTTTTATGCTGGTCGCTGCAACATGCCTTTTTCTTTCATGCATTTCTGTCAGGCGTCATTTTTGTAGTTATTCTTCTTTCTTCCATAATATCTTCTTTTACACAATCCATTTTGAATATTCTTTTACACTACTGCATTGTCATCAGTCCTTAATATGTATGCGAAATTTCGGATATATCCAACTACTGAAAGTGGGTGAAAATTCCTTTCAAAGATACCGGGCTAGTAAAAGCGTTAAAGTAAACTGCTCGAGAGATGGCGTTGTACTAAAACATCGAGCGATGTTTAACTCATATTGAGAAATGTTGTAGTGGAAAATTTGGTTATCATGTGGAGATCCCATGGTAGCGCAGTAGGAAGAGCAACGGAACGGTATTCCTAGATCGTGGTTTCAAATCTCGCTCGTTGTGATCTGTTTACCACTATAATTTGATATATTAAGTAAAAGCATAGCAAGTCAATTGCCTTTAATAAATTAATCTATCCTAGTATTTCAATACTAATATGAAAATCTGAAGAGTTTGTTTGTTTGTTTGAATACGCTTATCTCAAGAACTACTGGTTCGAATTGAAAAATTCTTTTTGTGTTTGATAGTCCATTTATAAAGGAAGGCTATAGGCTATAATAATGTAGGAATAAAAGCGTGTTAAAATAGCAAAATGTTTCGTCAATTTCAACATGAGATTTTCTGATAAGCTTACATGGGTTGCTGATTCGATTCTGATTGGTGATTAGCTGATAATATAACGTCATTACTCACATCAAGGGCTACATAACCCTTTTAGTACATTGACGTATTAATGCGTACAATTTTACTGTTTAAAATAGGTCAAGTATGTATTTGACCCGCGGTTATGGGTTCCGTATACAAATTAACTCAAATAGATAGAGAATTAACTAATTTGTTACCAACTATCCGTGTGGTCATACATTAAGAATAAAAGTGTCACCACGCCATTTTTAACCAGGGTGTTTTAAGAGCTAGCTGCAGGATAGCAGTAAACTAATAATTTTAGATTGTAATTTAACTATTATTTAACTTATTATTAAACTTAGATAAGCAGTTAACATGCCCTGTGAAAGACGGAAAGCTCGAAACTAAACCCACAAGCCTGGTCAGTGCGGTATAGTAGCCGTGCCAGCAGTGTTAATGGAAAGAAGAGAGGGAGTGAGAGAAACGCATGAATGTTGTACTAGGAGGGAGGTACTTAGGAGGTTGCGTGGTATAGAATAATGCATTTTCATTTAACGTAGCAAAATCACACGACGAGTTCTCTTACATAAGCGAGAATAGCACATACTTTTAGCCAACGATCGCCTTGTGTGCGGAATCTACAAGGGATGATCTGTGGTTCCGTACTTTTAAACAACAGACGTTGACAACAATATGACGTTGCTCATGGTAACAATAATTTAATAAATAACTACATACAGTCCTAGTTAACTATTGTACCAAATTACCTGTAATTTTCTATCAAATCGATTTTATTCGTCGAACTTCATCAATTATTTAAGTACAGTGACCTCTTATACATCCATATAGTGGCGGATTAAGAACACTTGTGTCATCACCCCTTTTTCTTCCCAGCTTGCTGTAAAAGCCAGCTAAGGTATATGGTACACAGATGACATTCTCTATGAGAGACGGAAACGTCGAAACGAAACGAATAGTAGACCACAAAAACTCTCGTAGCGGAGGATGCCCGTGCCCAGCAGTGGGACCTTATTGTGCTGGAGAGCGAGAGAGACAGACCTATTTTCAATATTCATTTTTACCCCTGGATGCTGTAAAAGACAGCTAAGAGATTTTGTTTGCAGTGAAAATCAACTGTGAGGGACAAAAAATTTTAAATTAAGCTCCGCCAACACGCCTGGTCAGCGTAGCTTAGAAGACAAAAAATCCTTCGCAAAGAGGAATAGGCCCGTGCCCAACAGTGGGACGTCAATCATTATTTCCGGTGGACATAGGTTATATATTTTCAGGTTTCTGTAGGTAAAATGGGACCACGTATCGAACACAATTAAAAAAAATCATATACAGATAATTCAAACAATATTTTCTGGTCCTTAATTAAGCTTGACGCTTCTGCTATGTAATTGTATTCTGCATCTCACTTTTATTTCACGTAGTATGTTGGCTATACTAAACTATACAGATGTTTGTTCATTTGTTTACCAAACAGTGAGGTCATCAGGTTTCAAACCGCTTTCAATACATACAGATGATGTCATAGGCTTTGGAATAATAGATAGGACACGTGATATGTCAACTAAAGGCTCTGTGGTCTAGTGGTTCATGTAATGGACTGCTGTTCACGAGGTCACAAGTTCGATTCCCGTACGGCACTATCATATATGTGATATTTCCTTTCGCTACTCTTGAATTTGTAAATACATACTTAAAATGCATAAAATACACCCAGACGCGGTACAAAACATTTATATTATAGTTATAATTTTCACAAAAATGATTGTTCTGAGCCGAGATGGAACCCGCGACCTCGAGAATCCGTTACACGAACCATTACACCACAAGACCTGCTAATAAATGTACGTATTACTTCAAACAGACCTGCAAACGTACCTATAACTTCAAACCTATTAAAGTATTGCAAATAGCAAGTCAAGAAAAACAAAGTTAGACAAAGTTATTTTGTTTAAAAACGGCTACAAACTTTTCTATTTCAAAAGCCTTGCGAAATGGGATCACGTAGACGCTATTTCGTAGTACCGCTACGAAACAGCTACGTGATAGCTACGGGTTACAGAATTTGTGACCTACAAGCGAATATTTGCTAAAAAATCTGTCAATATGTTACAAATTCCATTCTTATATCAGCCTTTTTTCGTCTACTGATAGATAAAGTGTTCCCTCATATACATAATGCTAATAGACATAGTCCTTGCATGCAGTGGCTCTCTGCGAACTCGACAATATCATCGCTCCACATTTTACATTTTTGAGGGCCAGCTAAATCTTTTATTATATAAAATTCTTGTATCACAGGGTTAGTCACCATATTCCTCCGAAGCGGCTTGACCAATTTTTATGAAATTTTATATGCGTATTCAGTAGATTTGAGAATCGGCTACTATTTATTTTTCATACCCCTAAGTGATAAGGGTTGTCCACCTTTAATATTTGTATGGCAAACAACGTTTGCCGGGTCAGCTAGTAAATAAATATTAATAAATGGAATAAATAATACGGATATACTACATCTACTAATTTTCTGTTGTAAATACATGCATATATTATATATTAACAACAGACAAAGTACAAACATTTGTATGACAAATTTTATTTGCAATTTCCAGTCCGTACTGGGTAACATAATATTTTCTAACACTTGCGCGACTCATTTGTTTAAATAAAACCACTTTTTACGGATTTAGACGTGTGTATTTGTTTTAAATTTTAGCCCGACGTTTCGGAGACTTTGCAGTCACCATAGTCACGGGTAAGACTGAGCTGTAGTGTTAAAAATTTTAAACAAATACACGTGTCTAAATCCGTAAAAAGTGGTTTTATTTAAATAAATGACTCGCGCAAGTTGTAGAAAATATTTGTATGACAATTATAAATATCACACAAATGATTGTCCCTTAAGGGGATCGAACCTGCGACTTCGTAATCATTCGTCCGTTACATGAACCACTAGATTACGAGACACGTCGAATATACGTCGACATATTTCTAACCTCCTGTGTAATAACAACTTTAGCACTTGCAAAATGGTGGGTTTAATTTGTTTTTAATTGTAATTTCATTAAATTATCTCGTCTTCCATTTGGCCGTTTAATTATTAATATTAAAATGTCCAGAGGAAAATTTATCGCGACATTATTCCATTGAAGATAAATAAAAAACATTTTGGTGGAATATTTATAAGTTAACTGGTTGTGCAACGCAGTTTCACTTGCTAACTTACTAAAATTAGAGATTCTTTATGACTTAAAGATATTAATTCTGTATGCTTAGAATGTTATATTTTTTAGAGTTTCGTACCAAAAGAATCCAGTTTCAGAGACCTCGCTGCAAATACGTCTGTCAAATGGCTATATTTCTGGAACGGTGATAGCTAGAGAGCTGAATATTAAGCATTTATTATAAAAAAAAAAACAAAAAAAAAATCGTCATACAATCACAAAATAAAGCTGAAATTGCCAGTTTTAGTGAAACAGTCCACAATCCAGCCTCTTTCCGTTACAAAGCACTAAGTCACAAGCTTTGTTATACGCCGAGTGATGTTGAGACTAGAAAGTTTCTAGGTCATGTTTAAAGCAATATCTGAGTGAAAAAGATACATTTTTCTTAAAATAGATTTTTTTTTGTATAATATTTTCTAAAACTAACGCGACTAATAAATACAACCAACAGACTTATAAAAAAAAAAGGTTCTCAATTCGTCTGATAATTTTTTTTTTATGTTAGTTACCTCATAACTTTTAGCTGGGCGTAGCGATTGTGTGGTCCCATTGACACCAGGTCTGCAGTGGTATTCAGTAAGAAAAAGTGAAGTGAATTTTCGGTGAATCTTGATCACGTGACAGCGCTTCTCTATTTTTATTGGAGGAGCGCTGTCACGTGATCAAGATTCACCGAAAATTCACTTCACTTTTTCTTACTGAATACCACTGATGGATCTGATAGTTGTCTTCTAACAAATCGAGGAAAAGCCTCAAATTTCAAAGGTGCACACATTGTTTTGACATATTAATTATGTATCTAAATAATCAAAGAGTAGACTACTGAGGTGGTCTCATGAAGTCAGTTCAATTATTTTTTATTATAGCTGATTATTACGTTACACGTATATCTCTTTTTTAGCCCGACGTTTCAGAGACTTTTCTAGATGGACACGAGTGGGACCGTGTGACTGAAAAGTCCCAGAAACATCGGGATATTTTAATCATGTGTATCTACTGTACTCTCTTGGGGAAAAATAATACTTTCTTTCTTTCAAAAACCTAATTAGAATCGCTTTATTAATTTAACAGCTACAATGACAAAACAGATACAAAATTAAATGCGGTAGGCATATAAAATGACACTTCTTGCAATTTTAAAGCAACCAAAACAAGAGTAAGGAATGTCATGTTGAGTGGTTCATGTAAAGGACTGCCGATCACGAGGTCGCGGTTTGGATTCCCGCTCGGCGCAATAATTTATTATGTATTATTTATAATTGTCATACAAATGTTTGTACTACGTCTGGGTGTTTCTATGTATTATAAGTATGTATTTACAAAAGAAAAATAGTATATGTATTCTATCCGTATTCTGGTACCCATAACACAAGCATATTAAGCTTATATGCTTGTGTATGTGCTTGGGACCAGGGGACGTTGTGTGAAATGTGAAATGTCTATAGTCAAATATTAGTGTTAATAAATACTAGAACCTTTCTAGGTCATGTTTAAATAGGAACAATCGATTCAAAGTTTTAAGAGTCGAGCTCTCTTTCGTTAGCTGTGTTCAGATTTTAGCTTCAAAAACCGGTCAAGTACGAGTTGGACTCGTACACAAAGGGTTCCGTTCTGTTATTATCATAATATATTCATCATATGAACCCTTAATAACAGGGTAAAGTTTAAATAAGACATGTTATTTAATATGTGTAAGACGTTTGTATAAGATGTGGTTGCCTTTAAGAATTGGACACCAGAAATGTAACCGTGACTGTACTCTGTTTGAATTGTTATGTGTATCATTTGTTGGCATCCCTAACAATAAATGAATAAATAAATAAAGACAGGGGAATGATGATGATGCGTATTTCTTGTTGTAGCTTCGCTCCTATTGGGCGCAGCGTGATGTTCGGGTCTCGTGGGCTAGTGGTTCAGGTAATGGACTGCAGTTCACGAGGTCGGAGGTTCGATTCGGCTCGGGACAATCATTTGTGTGATATTTGTCATACAAATGTTTGTACTGCGTCTGGGTGTTTACTATGTATTATAAGTATATTTACAAAAAGAAAAGTAGTTTATGTATTATATCCGTATTCTGTTACCCATAACACAAGCATAATAAGCTTAGCTTGGAACCAGAAGACGTTGTGTAAAATGTCCATGAATATATTTATTATATAGCCTTCCACGATAAATGGACTATCCAAAACAAAAGATTTGTTCAATTCGAACCAGTAGTTTCTGAGATTACGCCGTTTAAACAAAAAACTTTTCAGCCTTATGATTTTACTAGCTGTTGCCCGCAACTACATACGCGTGGAATTTAAAAACGACAAATGGTACAAAAAGATATCATCCACTTTAACCAATCTATCTATTAAAAAAAACGCATCAAAATCCGTTGCGTAGTTCTTAAGATATAAGATCACACTCACATACAAAAATAACGACTTTGTTTTATGATAAGTAAAGATAGTATTACTAATGAATAAAACATTTGTTACAGATTCTGAGACACGGCATTGTGGTAAGTGTAATTCTATTATTTTTATTATGTATAAGCAAACTCGGCCTTAGAGTATTAAACCAATCGGAGTAGTAACACATACTGTCGAGGTAAGGCAAACAAACAATATTTCATAATAACATAGGTCACTACGATCACCCCGTCCAAAATCGCCTCACGCTTGCCAAAATAAAAAAAATATATTAAATAATAAAATCATTATATGTATTCCCTGTTTACATTTTAAACGGACCTATCTAATTTTAAGTCCCTCTCCTTTTATTTTATTTTATATTAAGTATGTAATTATGTATTATAAAAATAAACAAGAATTTAAAATATTAACTTGCAAAATAAAATAAAAGCACTATGATCGGACCTATTAAGCAAAGCATTTTAGATGAGATCTCTTAAACAGTTGGTAGGGTTCCATACTAAAGAGTAAAAAGTCTAAGTGTATCATCTTGTTAAACTGTAAACGTTGTTTGTATGTGAGTACACTTAAATATTTATTGTATTATTGTTTTTATTATTTGTTGTCATCAATTGGTTCGTGTGGTGGTGGATTAAGAATACAAGTGTCACCACCCCATTTCTTTCCCAGGTTGCTGTAAGAGACAGCTAAGGGATCAATATAAGCAGTTAACGTCTACTGTGAGAAACGGAAAACTCAAAACAAAACCCTGTGCTAACACGCCTGTTCGGCCGTAATCCTAGCCAAAGTAAAGGAGGCCTGTGCCCAACAGTGGGATGTTAAGGGGCTGGATAGAAAGAAAGAAGGATAGCATAAACAGGTTTATATCATCTGTAAACATTTCAAATCTCCAGTTATAATAGTTTATGAGATACAGCCTGATGACAATCAGTTGAACTAAAAATACTAATCATCATCATTGTTCTGTCCTTATCCCATAAATTAGGACAGAGACTAACTCGTACCAGACTAGTTTATTCAATTATTATGAACAGTATTTTAAAAATATAACGTAAAGCCAATTGTGTTAATCCCTAGAGTATAAACGAATGTAATAAAACATAGCATGACACAACTACATTTGAATTAATTAAATAAAAAATAGTTATTTTCGAACGCCATTTTAACTCACTGAGGGACAGTCATTTATATTTTATAATAGACTTTTAAGGTGGCCTTCCGATGGTCCGCGACTTGGTAGCGCGACCGCTTTGATTTTGCACTAAAACACCGTGAGATTGTTTATATTTCTCAGTACTTTATATGAGAAATGGGAGTGGATAAACGCAATAGTGGCTGTATAATGGGCAATGCCCACGGCGCATAGGGTCCTGACATCAGGTCCGGCGAACCATATTACGAGAGTGGTGTGTAACGTAAAAAATTACTTTAATTTGATAGGCCACGCCATACAGCCGCACGTCGCGTGTCGCTTGCATCCAAAGACCACCTTTAAAACATTTTTTACAGCTTACGTCTTATGTTAGGCGCGTGCTTATTCACAACCGACTTCCAAAAAAGGATATTTTTATTTCATCAAAATGATTTTAAGAATTACACACTCAAACGTGCTTATTCACACCTTATACCTATCGCGGTGGTCTTCCAATGTACGTGACGTGTGACCGGTCCCAGATCTCGGAACTCGATGCGGAGCGGTGCCAATTGTGCGGTCACATTTGCGTTTAGCCACGTCGACATCTCATACAAGATAAAACTTAACTATAACAATCCGACAGTATTTTCAGCTCAAAATAGGAGTATGTTGCGCGATCCGTTTGCGGAACATCGGAAACTTTACTCAGTTATCCGTCTGACCATCTGTCACCAGGCCGTATTTCATGAACGGTGATATCTAGCCAATTGACGTGAAATGTGGAATCACCTTGTTCGCGTAAAAGCCTTCTCGGTTTCTGGACTATCTGTGTACTAAATTTCTTTTAAATCAGTGTAGTAGTTACTTTCACATTTGTAATATTAGTTAATATTTTTAATTTACTTACAAATACTTGCGTCGCCGACTGCAATAGTTTTAAAATAAACACATAACTACTACTTTGTAGTAGGTAAATAAATATATTTGAACATCCATCTAATGTATTTTTATATTACGCTTTAAACATTTTATTTAACAATTAAATATTTTATTATTTATTACATGAAAGTAGTTGTACCTCGTCGTTTTACTCGCGTACTTTCAGAAGAGAATAGCGAGGGACTCGCGCACCAAGAATTTTCTGGGCGTCATAGAGTCTAGAATGGAACTTATGGCTCTCCAGGGATACGTGGAGAGCGCCGCGCTTCCTTCACTTTAGAAGGGATTAAGGTCTACTGTACTGCGCATGGTCGCGTCTAGGCACAGGGTTCAGGGAATGTTATCTATGCACGTCCTTATCCAGCACCCTGGAAAGGAAAAGGGATGATAACACTTGTATTCTTAATCCTTCACCACTTGGACGAGGCACAGTAATAGGGGGACCCTATTATTGTGAACCTACTGTCCTGTTTACTTTTTTAGTAATTTTAGATTACTCTTTGGTACGGGATTCCACAAAAGATACATTATGCAGACTTTAAGCAGTAGGGTAAAGGGCAGGGCAATGTACAAGAATACATACAACTTTTATCTACTTTAATTAATATCTAATTCACTTTGTTACTTAGATATTTCTAAAGTTTTTCAATATAAAACAAAATCGATACGTTAATGATAATTGGATGCTTCGAATGCTTGAGAATATCATCTCAGTGTATTGAACTATTACTTGAAGTTGTTAGGGATCCGTGAATGTATTCTGAACTGATTTCTCCTTTTATTTATAGGATGTAGTGACTTAAGTGAAGAAAAGTATTATATATAACATTAGATTGTTCTGTCATGTGGAGAAGAAGGATGATAGACGATTTACGAAAGGCATATACACGGCGGAGGTAAGTGGGAACACTGGGACTTCTCCGAGTGTAACCACTTACGTACGCAAAAGAAAAACATATTCCGATGATGTTGCCAGAGGCGTATTTTGAAAATTAGCGCCCCGGGCCATTTGATTTGACGCCCCGGGCCAATTATATTAGCCGCCCTATAAATTAATAGAGATAGAGCTAAATTTTAAGCTTGAAGGCTTTCGCCGCCCTTCTCTGGCTGGCCGCCCCAGGCCATGGCCCCTATGGCGCTAGGATAAATACGCCTCTGGATGTCGCTCACTTACAACCGTCTGGCATGTGTCACTAGATAGATATTTATAAATGAAGACTAGGAAGTGTGTTTTGAATCGTTGCAGAGTACTACTATTATCTGTGTCTACCTCTATATACGTACTACGTATGAACAGTGCTATGGGGGTAAAAAAGATACTAAGAATCTGCAAAGCGTTTATTTAAAAATTTCTACAGATATGTTTATATAACCTTAATTTATAGTATAAAATACGAAGCAGACTGACTAATATCAACGCATGGTTTGAAAACGTTTTTTGACTGACTCTATTTTAGCCTTAAAATTGTAAAAACTTCAACGAACGGAACCATCTCCTGTCCTTATGGCTCTGGCTATGATAGTTTCTCTATCAACAACCTGTCTATCATAAGCTTGACCTATAGAAGCACAAAAATCTATAAATTTCGTCGTAGTATTAAAAAATCCCAGTTCATCTGATCGATAATCCCATGGAAATACGTGGTGATAGTTATGGCATCCTTCACCCGACGTTAAATAAAATACAGCCCTGTTTTGTGTAGCCTTAATATCTTTATCATAAGGTTTATATCCCCATATATGGGCGACGCTATTGATCATAAAAGTTGTGTTTAATATTATAATATATCTTAACATGTTTAAATTCCAAGCGTTTGTGAGCGTTTCTGACCAGAAATAAGTGGGAATGAATGTCGGGATCACAAAAGCCAGAAGGGGCACGAACCATAGATTATGCCTGAAACAAAAACAGCACAAATTAGTCACGTAATACTTAGAAAAAAGTTCTCAAATATTCTCTTATGATTTCTTCAAGCCATGGCCCATACAAAATATGGTCATATTACTTCGCTGTTTTCTTCGTGGATATTGATGGAACAATGAACTTTTCTCACGGTATCTGGGTTTTCTATATTCACTAGCCGTTGCCCGCAACTTCGTACGCGTGGAATTAAGAAAGCGAACCCCTGTGGTGAACACAAACTAATTATACAAAAAAGCCATCCTCTTGAACCACTCTATCTATAAAAAAACCGCATCCTAATCTGTAGCACAGGTTTCAAAATATAAGCTTACGTAGGGACATACATACCAAAATAACGATTTCGTTTTATAATAACTAAAGATACTTCTCTTACTTCCTTATGTCTATTTTTGGGTAAGCCTTCTCTACCTCAGAGATTTTTTGGTCTATGATGCCGCGTTCACCAGGCGTAGTGACATAGGGTTTAGTTTCAATTATTCATTCACTAACAGAGAACATTATCCGCTTGAAATACCCCTTGACTACAGTACTTACTGTAGTTTAGCAAGGAAATGGTTTGATAATACTTGTATTTCTAGACCGTCACCACTTGGAAGACACATATTAAATCTACTACTTACTTATGTTGAAAATTAAGATAAGGATTGCTCAGAAGGTCCGAAATGTCAATGAGTTTTCCTCTTTTTTTGACTTCTGGATGCTTTTTTACTAACAGCCATCCAACGTGTGAGAAAAAGAAGCCTCTGGAAGCATTATGAGGGTCAGCGTCTGTGTCGGAATATTTATGATGCAGACGGTGATCTCTTGCCCAGTGGACCACGCTATGTTGGTTGGCAATTGAGTGACATATCATGAGAAAGAATTGAAGAGGTTTCTTCGCTTTGTAACTCCGATGAGTCCAAAGTCTATGAGCACCAGCAACTACACCATATCCGGATAAACAAAATGTTAGGATATCTGAAAATAATCAAGAAATAAAAAGTAAAATAACGACTTGATACGAATTCAACTGCATGAAGGATTCATATTTTTGTTCCTGAGATACAACTTGGTGATAGACAGATGGATGGGCAGTGCAATCTTAGTTAGGCTTTTGAATTTTAAGACGGAACCTAAAAAAACGAATCGAAGTCAGTGCGGGTCTAAGGTTGTATCATACACTCACGGTTCCTATGTCCACTTTCAACTCCATCATCAGATTAGCTCCAGTTCATTATAATATTGCATCATTATGCGATGGACATCATCATTATACCATCATGCCTTCTTCCCATGCGCATAGGTAGAGTATATACTGCGTAATCTACTACGATCTGAATAAGTAGGATCTCAGCGTAGAATTTAGTTATAATTTCCCCGTTTTTGTAACATTTTTCACTGATGCTTTGCCCCTATTAGTTGTAGCGTGATGTTATATAGCCTATAACCTTCTTCGATAAATTTACTATTCAACACTGAAAGATTTTTTCAAATCAGACCAGCGGTGAGATTAGCGTGTTCAAACAAACAGTCTCTTTAGCTTTTTAATATTAAATCAACTTACTGAACACAATAGTGGTCCAAGCTGTACTAGTCAAACCTAGATATAGTCCATAAACCGCAGCTATATGATAATATATAAAGACTAGAACATTCCAATAAACAATTTGATATTTGCGAGGTTCTGCTTTTGTGATTGGTTGAAACAAATCTTTCTCTTGAGGTTGCTTCATTTTCTGTTTATTGTAAAAAGAAAAAAAAAACAGTCAAGTTATTATCTTTATACGTCATACCGCCACCGTAAATAACGGAATAAGGGTAAGAGAATAATGTTGATGAGTATTTGTTGTTGTAGCATCAACTGTTATCCCGTTTCAGAGATAGAGCCTGGTGATAGACGGATGGACAGCGATGACTCAATAATAGGGTCCCGTTCAACTGAACATGTACCTTATATACATATACTAGTTGACCCGACAAACGTTGTTTTGCCATACTAAAAAAAAATGTTTGAAGAATAGATGTTGGCCGATTCTCAGACCTACTGAATATGTATGCAAAATTTCATAAAAATCGGTCAAGCCGTTTCGGAGGAGTACGGTAACTAACACTGTGACACGTGAATTTTATATATTAGAGAATTTGTGGTCTACTATGCTGTGCTATGTCTGTGTGGCGACGGATTAAAATTACAAGTGTCACCACCCCTTATCCTTCCTAAGGTGGCTAAGGTATATTGTACAAAGTTAACATCCTCTGTGAGAGATGGAAACCTCGAAAATAAACCCTGTGCCATAATCCCTCCCAAAGTGAAGGCTAGTGTCAGACCTTGGGACTTTAATAGGGTGAAGAGAGAGAGAGAGAGAAGGAAAATACATAGAAAAATATACTTACTTGTATTAACTAGTTCTGATTCAGATCAACTGATGAAAATTATGTTGCACTCATATTATTTATACAAATATTTGTGTTGAGGTCAAATTTTAAATAAGGATAATGACATAACGTCTAGCTGTATAGAAAACTTAATAATAATCTGAAATGTTACAGACATAATTATTGAGGAGCGGTGGCAATGTAATAATCACAACAAAATGTAAAGGATTTTTTTTTTAAAGTTAAATGGGTATCTATTAATGAGACTTCGCTGTCTGTCCGCCTGTCTATCACTGAGCTGTATCTCTAAAACTTAGATAGCTAGAGAGCTAAGATTTTTACAACTTATAAATAAATTTATATTTAAGGACGTTTCACACAACGTCTTGAAGTAAGCTATAATTCTATGCTTGTGTTATGGGTAACAAATACGGATATACTACACAAATACTTTTTTATTTTCTTTTGTGAATGGATAACATATAATACAAAGAAAACTCCCAGATGCAGTTCAAAAATTAGTAAGACACATATAAATATCGCATAAATAATAAAATTGTACCGTGCGGGAATCGAATCCACAACCTCGTAAATGGTTGGATGAACCATTAGACCACGATACTCGTGAAAATTTAATTGTAGCTAGTTTAGCTACAACATAAGATACAGTCGTGGTCACCGATCTGTCTCAGTTTTGAAACAAAATCGCTTGCAAAATATTATATTAATTCTGTGCAAGCTTATTAATCTAGTTTTAAAACAAAACTCAATCACTATTATTTATCACTAGCGACATAATTCTTTTTTTATTTTTTTATTCTGTCTCTTCTTTTTATTAGTAATAATGTATTGTACCTATATATTTGTATTATATTATTATATATTGCGTATTGTGTACTTATATATTTGTAGGTATATATATAACATGTATCTATATTTTATTAATGTACTTTATTTTGTATTTATTTACTTATTATAATTTTTCTCTATCGTATAACAATTTTAACTTCGTTACGATTTTATGTATTTATTGTCCATCCCAAGGTGCCTGTAAGAGATTGCATTTTGCGATAAGGCCGCCCTTTGTACATTTGTTATAATATTTATAATTTTTCAAATTGTGATTTTAGAATTGTAATTATGTACAAATAATGTGTTATCTATCTATCTATCTATCTAATAGGAAAACGGTTAATAGCGGTGTCTTTCTATCTCTCCAGCCCATTAACTTCCCACTGTTGGGCACCGGCCTCTTACATTTTGGGGGATTATGGTCTTCTGTGCCGCGCTGATCTAACATATTGTTATAGGGTTTATTTTCGAGTTTTCCATCTTTAACAGAGGTTGTATATTATAAATAGAATTATAAGTATATTTTTACGAAAGAAAACATTTATTATGTAGTAAATACGTATTCTGTTAACCATAACACAAGCATATAAACTTAGCTTGGGACCAGAGTTAGTATGAAATGTTTATGATTATTTATTTGTTTCAATTATTTTTCTTTTAACCAACTTTAAAAAGGAGGAGGTTCTCAATACGTCTGTGTGTTTTTTTAATTTCTTTCTATGTTTGCTATGTTTGTTACCTCATATATTTTAACGGAGTGAAGCGACTTTAATGATTATTTTTTTATTTGAATAATAGTGGCTCCCGTATAGTCCCATTCGTACCAGATCTGGCTCTGATGGTCATCTACTGAAAAATCGAAGAAAACCCTAAAATCTCAAAGGCACATGAAGTCTGTCGAACTTGGTCGGTTTTTTCTTCACCTTTTAAAATGTTTAAGCGATGGTGTCTTCGACTGTAGATGCATGTCCTAACATAAGAAATACCTTTATATAACTCTTAAGTCTATTGTTATGCAAATATTTTTCTAAATTCTATTTATATATAAATAATAGACTGACATTTATTTCTAGTGATAAATCAACTTTTTTCGATGTGACGCAAATGTGAGATTTAAGATCATTTCAGTATGCAATTTTATTATTAGCAACTATTATACAACATTCATTTGCTTAGCTGAATAAAATTAATTATTTCATTAAGTAAATAACTATTTACACTATCTTCTTTACGTCTCACTTTATCTTCTTTACTTCTTATAAAACAAAGTCGTAATTTTTGTATGTATGTCCCTATGTGAGCATATATCTTCAAAAATACGCAACGCATCTTGATACGTTTTTTTTTAATAGATAGAATGGTTCAAAAGGATGGCTTTTTTTGCATAATTTTTTGGGGTTTGCTGTTAATGTTAAATTTGCCGAGAAACTCGGACGGCGTGCGATCTATAAATGAAAACGCTGCCTTATCTATGTGAGGTACAACAAACTAATTTATGAAGGAATTGTTTGTTACCAATAGTTCTTCAAAAAAGTCCGCGATATATCTATCTTATAAGGGAAACCCGCTGTACCCATAATAATGTCGAAAAAATTATCTAATTCAATAGGGTGTTTTCAAAAGCTATTTATGTATATATAGTAATATTTTTTATCAAATTAAATAGCTTAGTTAGCTTACGCAATCAATATAGATTATAACTGCTCTTTACAGCATGCAATTTAAATAAATATCTTAGGAGATATGACGAAAAAAGAATTACGCGCTATAAAATAAAACACTTACACTGTTGACTGAGCAACGCGAACGTTTCCTCGGTCTTCTATACATACTCCAATGTTTGGATATGTAAGGATGTTTGTTTGTTCTGCTTTCACGTAAAGACTACTAGATGGATTTTCATGAATCTTTCCGATGGAAAATGGAATAGAAAATGAACTTATTTTTTATCCTTTTAACCGCGTGTAGCACCGCGGGGCACAGCTAGTTACTTATAAAACAAAGTCGTTATTTTTGAACTAAGCAACTTATTCATCTCTAATAAAGTCTAAAATAAAAAATCTAATAAAAAAATACTTATACATATACTTACAATATTATAAAGCTGAAGAGTTTGTTTGTTTGTTTGAACGCGATAATCTCAGGAACTACTGGGCCGATTTAAAAAATTCTTTCAGTATTAGATAGGGCTATATAATATATTTATCGAGGAAGGCTTTAGACTATATAACATCACGCTACGACCAGTAGAAGCGAAGCAGTAGTGAAAAATGTTGCTCAAACAGGGAAAATTTTCTAAATTCCACGCTGACGGAGTCGCGGGCAACAGCTAGTTAGTTAAACGCTTTTTTTTCTGTCATGTATTAAGTATATTTTGTTTCTAACTCAGATTACGTTTATATAGTAAGTAAGAAAGAAAGAACTTTATTGACACCAGTGTAAGTTTATAACATATTATTATAAGTATTTAATAATTTACAACATGCTACGTAAATTATGTATATACAAATTTAAATATGAATTTAAGCTATATAGAAATTTTTACAACAAGTGCCAAAGGGCAGGCAACTCAGCATATAGTTAGATGGCAGCACATTGTCATGTGTTGCCATCTAACTATATGCTGAGTAATCTTAATATAACTGAAAATCAGCGTTGGGTGTCCCCAACGCTGATTTTCAGTTGCAACCCGCTAGTGCTATGCGCTCAAAAGTAAACATATAACAATAATTCGTGAACCAAAACAGAACCTTCACTTATATTAAGATTATGCAATCATAAAAAAGACAATCAAATAATAGTAACATATTACACAGTATTTTACACCACCTAATCATGCTCCCATGCTAACCCGAAGTCTAAAGAGAAAAACACTTTTATAGTACAACTTTGTGTACTATAAAAGTGTTAGTAAAAGCCTTTACTGGTCCGACTATAAACATAATAGCACTCTAGAGTTACCTCAATTTCACTTCTCACTACTCCATTCCCTTGGTAAATACAAACAAAATCTTAGTCTAAAACTAAAAAAGACGCTTGAAAATCCTGATTTTATTATATTTTTGCATAGGTCATAAAGAGGGCACGACACCAAACTACTTATAATACATAGAAACACCCAGACGCGGTACAAACATTTGTATAACATTTATAAAGATTACACACACAAGACAAACCAAACAGACAAGGTTTTACTCCGAGTTGCATTTTTTAAGTAAATGTAACAAGTACCTTATCTACTAAAGATCTAAGCCTTGGAGATAATCTTATAAATGATTTAAGGCTTCATTAACCTTACCCTTGGTTGTATAGCCTTGGAGTCTTGTACATCATAATTAGAAGGCCTCGGAGAGTTATAACTATATCATATGATGATAAGACTATATTAACTATATCTTAGGTTTTAGAGTTTGTTCCATCTAACCGTGTGGTGACGGATTAAGAATACAAGTGTCACCACCCCATAATCCCCTAGAGTGCTGTCAAAGTCAGCTAAGGGATAATATAAAGTTAACATCTACTGTGAGAGATAGAAAACTCGAAACTAAACCCTGTGCCAACACGCCCGGTCAGCGCGGCATTGTAAACCATAAATCCCTGCCAAAGTGGAGGAGGCCTGAGCCCAACAGTGGGACTTTAATGGGCTGGAGAAAGAGAGAGAGAGTTTTTAGGGTTCCGTACCAAAAGATAAAACGGGACTTTATTACTGAGTCTTTACTGTCCATCCGTGTGTCACCAGGCTGAGCTGATTTGAAAATTTCTCAGTATATGTATATCAGTTGATGCTACAACATATACTCATGGTTATCATCACACTCCTGCCCTTATCCCATTGTTGTTACGTGTTACTTGGGGTTATTTGGGGTCCGTATGAAGAATATATAATGATAATCAAGACACGGAACCCAGTCCGAGTCCAATTCGTACTTAACCTGTTTTTACTATTGGCCGCTAGCTTGACGTCAAGACTCTTTGGGTATATGTGTAGGTGTCATGCGATGCAGTTCCATACGACATGGGAAAAGGTGACACTTGTATTATATTTTTTCGTCACAACACTGCGATATCATACACAGTACTATAATCGATATTTTATGCTTATCAATATGATAACGTTATCATTCAATGGTTTAAGGGCCTACATCAATATTATCGTCGACATGTACATATTAACACAGCTAGTAGGTATAGAAAATGAAGAATTAGGGCAATTTTTTTTGTTTACTCAAAATCTACTAAATATATTTTAATTCTGATTTACGTGTTTCTATATATAATAGTTACTTATGTTTTTAAAGTTATTTCATTAGTTAATACGCGATAATAGACCGACAAATGAAAAAAATAAAAAAAGAGAGAGGTTGTTTCGCTAAGATTTTCTATCGAGAAAACTTTTTTCAATCGCGTTTCTGAGTTTATGCGAACCTAGATTATATATTGAAAAAACATATACTTAAAAATTAGAGCTCTAGCTATTCAATCTAAAGAAACAATGAAAACTTCGTACGTAGAAAAATGCACGAAGAATTTTGGTATCCTCTTAAAAGGTTATAATGTTTCTAACTTTTGTTATAACTGGGTTCTGTATAAAATAATGTTTACCTAACAGCCTCAAACACATACGCGACTTATATAATAAATACTAATATTATAAAGCTGAAGAGTTTGTTTGTTTGAACGCGCTAATCTCAGAAACCACTGCTCCGATTTGATAAATTCTTTCAGTGTTGGATAGTACATTTATCGAGAAAGGCTAATAACATCACGGTGCGACTAATAGGAGCGAAGCATTAGTGAAAAATGGTGAAAAATTTGGACTCGCGCACGAAGGGATCCGTACCGTTACAATCATAATATATTCGTCATATCGATCCCAAATAACAAAACCCTGAACAATGGGCTAAGGCCTGGATGATGATGATGATGAGTATTTGTTTGCTATAACACAAACGGCCTCGTGGTCTAGTGGTTCATATAGCGGACTGCCGTTCACGAGGTCTCGGGTTCGATTCCTGGTCAGGACAATCATTTGTGTGATGTTTTTAATTGTCATACAAATGTTTGTACTGCGTCTGGGTGTTTACTATGTATTATAAGTTTGTATTTACAAAAGAAAAGTAGTTTATGTATTATATCCGTATTCTGGTACCCATAACACAAGCATATAATCTTAGCCTGGGACCAGAGGACGTTGTGTAAAATGTCCATGAATATTTATTATTTATTTATTATTAAACTGTGTTTTCAGCTCTCTAGCTAGCTCACCGTTCCAGATATAAAGCCTGGTGACTGGTGACAGATAGACGGACAGTCAGTCTCAGAAATAGTTTTCCGTTTTACCTTTTGAACCCTTCGTATGCGAGTACAACTGTTACTTGACTGGTTTTTTATATTCCTCTAGCGTCTTTAGATAATCAAAATACAAATTTTACATCAATCTTGAAAGCAAGTCACATTTCTATCTAAAATATAATTCAGACGTCGGTTCGTTAAAAGAAAATGTCAATCAATACACCCCTCTTACCCCTAAGGGGGAAACGAGAGTATAACTTAGTTAAAAGTTACTGTAAAGTCAACTTTTAAAATATATTCAGTCGAATGATTAACTAAATTTTTTAACTTATGTGCTTTTTTTAATAAAGAAAAGATTAGTTTTGATTTAAAAAGTTGTATTAAATACTAGCTGTTGCCCGCGACTCCGTACGCGTGGAATTCAGGGGAGTTTGATGAAAATCCATCCAGTAGTCTTTACGTGGAAGAACAACAAACATCCTTATATTCATACAATCCAACATTAACCAAACATCCAAATATATGGATAGAAGACCGAGGAAACGTTCGTGTTGCTCGACCAACAGTTTAGGTATTTTATTTTGTCGCGCGTAATTCTTTTTTCGTCATATCTCACAAGGTATTCATTTAAATTGCATGCTGTAAAAGCAGTCATAATCTATATTATAAAACGTGTAAGCCAACTAAGGTATTTGATTTGATAAAAAATATTACTATATACACATAAATAGCTTTTGAAAACACCCTATGGAATTTGATAATTTTTGCGACATTATTATGGGTACAGCGGGTTTCCCTTAAAAGATAGACATATTTTATGCCCTCGCGGACTTTTTTGAAGAACTATAGGTAACAAACAATTCCTTCATACATTAGTTTGTTGTACCTCACATTGATAAGGCAGCGTTTTCATTTATAGCTCGCACGCGTGCGACTTTCTCGGCAAATTTAATCATATCACAGATGTAGTTGGGAGAGCGCCTCTCCAAAGACTGATTAGAGTTTACAACGATCACTTTGCTGGTATAGACATATTTTTCTTAAGTCGCTATGCATTTAAAACAACTGTAGTTAAAATTCTTAGTTCTTAACTAGTCCATTAAGATAACTATTCGTAAACATATGTTTAAATTATTTTTTAAATTTATGCTAGTTTTAACCTACTGTACCTTTCTTAGTAATAAGTGGAAACGTAGTGGATTGTACTCTTGATTGTTCGCTGTTGTAATTCTAGTTTTAAGATAAATAATATGGTACAATTGCTTGTTTTCCCAAATAAAGTAAAATATAATAAAATAAAATATCTCATCCAATATACAGCAAACCCCAAGAAATTATGCAAAGAAAGCCATCCTCTTGCACCATTCTATCTATTAAAAAACCGCATCAAGATCCGTTGCGTATTTTTGAAGATATAAGTTCACATAGGGACATACATACAAAAATTACGACTTTGTTTTATAAGAAGTAAAGTTTACTTAGTTTAAAAAAAAATGAAAAATACGCTTGGAAATCTTGGACATTTTTGGGATACCTGGCCAAAAGGTAAAACAGGACGCTATTACCGGAACTTCACTATTTGTCCGTCTGTTACCAGGCTGTATCTATGGAACGGTGATAGCTAGAAAAGAAAATTTTCACAGATCATAATATGTATTACCGTCGACGCGATAGCAACATACTAAAAACAACAATACAATAAATATTTAAGTGTGCTCCCATATAATAAACGTTTACAGTTTAGCAAGATGATACACATATTATGGTCTTATTCATAATGACTTATCGGACGTTTAAAAGTTCGCGAAAATTGTCAAAACTTGTTATTCATAATAGTCTTTTTACGCTAAAATTATCTCTCCGATAAAATCTCCGTTTAAACCTCCGATAAGTCATTATGAATAAGACCATTAGACGATATGATTAAGATATGACGCACATGATGGTTTTCTTTTCTTTTTCCGTCACCTGCCCATTATGGTGCCTTGAGCTTTACCATGACGCGGCGAGGGGTGGCCCCGCTAATAGGGGCCCGATCCCACGGGGAGAGCCCTAGATCCCCCTGTCGCGTTGCCGTGGCCGACAGCCACATTAACCGCGGGGGGTCTTTGAATACCGATCTGCCGCCCGCGACCACCTTGTCGGGGGACGCACATGACGGACTGCCGTTCACGAGGTCGCGGGTTCAATTCCCGCCTCGGACATTCATTTGTGTGATGTTTATAATTGTCATACAAAAGTGTTTCTTCTGCGTCTGGGTGTTTACTATGTTTAATAGATATGTATTTACAAAAGAAAAGTGACTGGGTCGACATCTTCGATCCCAAAACTGTGAGTGTTAGCCGGTAATATAGTATTTGTAAAAGAAAAGTAGTTTATGTATTCTATCCGTATTCTGGTACCCATAACACAAGCATAATAAGCTTAGCTTGGGACCAGAGGACATTGTGTGAAATGTCCATAAATATTTATTTATTTATTAAATTATGGCGATTAGAATACTGAACCCTTCGGGCGCGTGCCTAACCCAATGCCCATCCTTAGCTGGCTATTTTTAAATTACATTCTAAATCTAATCGCGTGTAGAAACTCATGATAGTAGCAATTGCAAAACACCCACAACTAAACTAAACTTAACTAAAAATGAATTTTGATAGTATCATCACAATCCGGCAATGTTAACTGAAATTTCTTGATAAAAAAATCTGTTTAATATAGTATAAAGAATTTAATTAACATAAATGTGAACAACAAAAATGCTAGTTAATCTAAATACACCAACAGTTGTTTTCATTTTTTCGTTACCTAAGTTTATTTGTGCATGTAGAATTGTTACCAATATTTCTCTTTTAAAATTAACGGTTAAAACAATAACATGGCGTGTACACTTGTACAGTAATGATCGCCTATTTCATAGTAATTAGGTCAAGATACATAAAATTTGTATTACACTATCGATCCGTTACTACGTAATTACGTATTCGATTCCGGCCATGTCAATTGTGTGTCACAGTTTTTAAAGTACATACTAATGTCATTGATAAAAAAAAATTTTTGTTTTGTAAATACCTCATAATGTAAATACTACTAATTAAGTAAATACATATCTCAAAGTCAAAGTCAAACTTTTGCTAAATAAAATAACAAATAATTTTATTGAAAATGTCAATGACAAAATACGGCAAAGTTAACAGAACTTTTTTATTTGAAAATCTGTTTATTATATTGTATTTTACTACAGATTTTATTTAATAAAAATATGCACAACAAAATAGCCAATTTATCAAAATAATAGTTATTTTCATTATTAACACGCTTTTATAAGTTATACCGAACTTGTAAAAGCGTTATACAGGTTTCTTATTTGTACGAGACCGTAAAAATATAATTGAGTTATTGGGGCCAATTCTAAGTACTAAGTAACTACGTCAGTAACTAAATAATTTGATAATTATATTATAATTTATTTAATAAAATAATTACATTATTTTTAAAAAAAATTAAAATAGACAAAAATATACAAAGCTAAAAAATTGGTCAAGTGCGAGTTGGACTCGCGCACGAAGTGTTCCGTACCATTATCTATGCAACATAAGGCAACGTTATTAGTATCGAGCAAGAAACGATAAAAAAATCATGTTTGTTGTATGGGAGCCCCCCTTAAATATTTATTTTATTTTATTTTTAGTATTTGTTGTTATAGCGGCAATAGAAATACATCATCTGTGAAAATTTCAACTCTCTAGCTATCACCGTTTTTGAGATACAGCCTGGTGACAGACGGACGGACGGACGGACGGACGGACGGACGGACGGACGGACGGACGGACGGACGGACGGACGGACGGACGGACGGACGGACAGCGAAGTCTCAGTAATAGGGTCCCGTTTTTACCCTTTGGGTACGGAACCCTAAAAACAACAAAATAAATAAAATATATTATATAAATAATATATAATTTTTTCTTTTTTTTCTTTTGGTTATTTTTTAGGGTTCCGTACCCAAAGGGTAAAAACGGGACCCTATTACTGAGACTTCGCTGTCCGTCCGTCCGTCCGTCTGTCACCACGCTGTATCTCAAGAACGGTGATAGCTAGACAGTTGAAATTTTCACAGATGATGTATTTCTATTGCCGCTATAACAACAAATACTAAAAATAAAATAAAATAAATATCTAAGGGGGGCTCCCATACAACAAACATGATTTTTTTACCGTTTCTTGCTCGATACTAATAACGTTGACAGGTAGACGCTTTAACTATATGCCTTATGTTGCATAGATAATGGTACGGGACCCTTCGTGCGCGAGTCCGACTCGCACTTGACCAATTTTTTTTTTAATTATTTTATAAATATTTATTTATTTTATTATTTTAATAATTTGCTTAGTTCAAAAACTAAAAAACACGCTTGAAAATCCTGAATATCTTTTTAAATAATTTCATTGTCGTCGGTCCTTGATATGTATGCAAAATTTCAAATCAATCCGACTATCGCAAGGGGGCGACAATCGCGTTGAAAGATTCCGTTACATAGATTAATACATTAATAGATACATACCGAACTATCAATGTATTAATCTATGTAACATATAAATAAGGCGTGTTAAAAATACGGCTAAAATTATACTTTAACTATAATATATTTTGCTACAATGTTTTCAATCTACCTACATCTAGTTAGTTCACAAATGATGTTACTACCGGAAGCTGTATGGAAGCACTAATGTACCTATATTGATCAGAAGCGAAGTATCTAAGTCAATTACGATACCGTACTCTGATATCGTTGTTTGACTATATAGTCTAAGAGCTTTTGACTTAATGTGTACCTATAGTTCAAGAGCTTATTAGTGTTCTACCTCTATACTATTATAAACAGATGAAATACGAGTTAGATTCTGTACTGTTAATATTGAAATAACCCATCATCCATCACCCAAGAATCATAATGATGAGTATTTGTTGTTGTAGCATCAACTGATATACATAATATATACTGTGAAATTTTCAGCACTCTCTTTCTGTTTTCTCTCCTCCAAATAATGGAATAAGGGATGGAATTAAGGAATTTTTCCCCGTTTTTTTACAACGCTTATTACTGATGCTTCACTTCTATTAGTCACAGCGTGATATATGTATAAATCTTCTGTACGTGTGTTTGTAATTGAACTCCTCCTAAACGGCTGGACCGATTTTGATGAAATTTGTTGTGTGTATTCAAGGGGGTTTGAGGATGGTTTAGATTCACAAATGGCTGGACCGATTTTGATGAAAATTTTTGTTTTTGATTTTTACACAGAATTGTATGGCAAAACAACGTTTGCCGGGGCAGCTAGTAGGTTATAATAATATAGCCTTCCTCGATAAATTTACTATGCAAAACTGAAAGAAATTTTCAAACTGGACCAAGAGTTCCTGAGATTAGCGCGTTCAAACAAACAAACTCTTCAGCTTTGTAATATTACTAGCTGTTGCCCACGACTCTGACTGTGTCTGGAATTTAGAAAATTTTCCCTGTTTTTGCAACATTTGTCACTACTGCTTCGCTTCTACTGGTCGTAGCGTGATGTTATATATCCTAAAGCCTTCCTCGATAAATGCCCTATCTAGCACTGAAAGAATTTTTCAAATCGGACCTGAGGTTCCTGAGATTAGCGCGTTTGAAGAAACAAACAAACAAACAAACAAACAAACAAACAAACAAACTCTTCAGCTTTATAATATTAGAATAGATTTTCTTTTCAAAATTATAACATCACTCTCCTTAGTAGTTTGAAAATATGCGTCCGTGTACTAAAAGTTAATAAAATTGAAATATTTCGGAACAATGTGAATTTCATTACAAAACTTTGTGAAATACAAACATACAAATTTGATTGGCATAACATTTTGTAATTTAGATTCTTATACATAGATAAAGAACCTGTCAAGAGCAAGGTAAACTCGCACACTTAGGGTTCCGTACCTACCAGACCGAAAAATATAATTATCTGCAGTCAAATAAACCGTTAAGAGGGTACTGTACTCCTAATTTTTCTTCACGGAAGTTAAACCAATTTTGATTGTTTTTACGCTACATTATAGACGAAGAGTATATCTATGTTTCTATCACTTTCTTTTTTAGTAAAACCTTAGCAAATATGTGTATTAGTCGCTGCAACTTTATCTAAAGAAAACATAAAAAAAAACGGGATTTTCGGATGGTCATACTTCTTTTAGTTATTATGTTTTGAAAAAAAAAAGAAAGTGATAGAAGCATAGATATACTCTTCTTCTATAATATAGCGTAAAAACAATTAAAATCGGTTTAATTTTCACAAAGAAAAAAGGGGACTACGGTGCCCATATTTTGGTATGGAGCATAATTTGGTATCGTGCCTTCTTAATTATGCTTTAACCAAACCACAAACTGAACTTTGTAGTTGAAATATAGGGAATCGCCTACATTTCAGCTACGTCATAAGTTGGTATTAGTAAAAACAACTCTTTCGTATAATGTGACTAGCTGTTGCCCGCAACTCCGTCCACTTTAGAAAATTTTACCCGTTTATGCAACATTTTTCACTACTGCTTCGCTTCTACTGGTAGTAGCGTGATGTTAAATAGCCTAAAGCTTTTCTCGATAAATGCCTTATCTAACACTGAAAAAATTTTTAAAATAGGCCCCTTGGTATCTGAGATTTGCGCGTTCAAACAAACAAACAAACCAACTCTTCAGCTTTATAATATTGGTATGGATTAACAAACTACAAGTTTTTGCATTTTTTCCTATATCAACACTATGTAGGCTTGTTTCATCACTCCCTTTCCTTCCCATGATGCTCTAAAAGCCAGAGTCATATTGCACACACATAACATCCTCTGTGAGAGACGGAAAACTTGAAATTTAACCCTGTGTAAACACGCCTGATTAGAACAAAACTACTGAATGGATTTCAATGAAACTTTACAATAATGTATAATAATGTGTAATATAATAATATGTAATGTAATAGCTTATACATCAGAATAAATTATAAGCTACTTTTTATCCCAAAACATTTTGAAATAAGTAAAACAAAAATGGCAAAAAGTAAAGATTTGTTGCAACACGAAGGTAAAAACTGTTACAGGCTGTACATTTTCCCGAATAAAATGATTTTTGCTATAATTTTAAATATACCAGACATAAAATTTTTTTTTTTTCTGATAACAGTTATGACCATCATGCGATTTCGGTTTGACGTCGACTTTTGGGACACCCTGTATATATTATTACTTATTCTTTAAATAAGTAATAATATATATGTATATGAAATGTATAATGTAAATGAAATAGCGATTCCCGCTCGGGACAATCATTTGTGTGATTTTTTTAATTGTCATACAAATGTTTGTACTGCGTCTGGGTGTTTCTATGTATTATAAGTATGTATTTACAAAAGAAAAGTAGTATATGTAGTCTATCCGTGTTCTGGTACCCATAACACAAGCATAATAAGCTTAGCTTAGGACCAGAGAACGTTGTGTAAAATGTCCATGAATATTTATTTAATTATTTATCCTTTTTAGGGTTCCGTACCAAAAGGGTAAAAACGGGACCCTATTACTGAGACTTCACTGTCCGTCCGTCCGTCCGTCTGTCCGTCCGTCCGTCCGTCCGTCCGTCTGTCACCAGGCTGTATCTCAAGAACGGTGATAGCTAGAGAGTTGAAATTTTCACAGATGATGTATTTCTATTGCCGCTATAACAACAAATATTAAAAATAAAATAAAATAAATATTTAAGGGGGGCTCCCATACAACAAACATGATTTTTTTACCGTTTCTTGCTCGATACTAATAACGTTGCCTTATGTTGCATAGATAATGGTACGGAACCCTTCGTGCGCGAGTCCGACTCGCACTTGACCGATTTTTTATTACCACGGCTAACACTGCGGAGCACAGCTAGTAGAATAATAAATCTTAATCCGAATATTAAAATCTATGTATCTTTTGAATTCTATTCATTATTATCTATTGTTATTGCTAAGAATAGATCTATTTAATTAAGTTTTTGCTTTAATAAGCGACAAGTGAAATAAAATTTACATAGAATGCTCATTATTCAACAATAATTAATTTTCTTATATATAAAATTCACGCGTCACAGTGTTAGTTACCGTACTCCTCCGAAACGGCTAGACCGATTTTTATGAAATTTTACATGCGTATTCAGTAGGTCTGAGAATCGGCTAACATCTATTTTTCAATTTTTTTTTGTATGGCAATACAACCTTTCCCGGGACAGCTAGTAAGTATACTATAACAATTTATAATAAATGTTAACAATTTATATTAAACGTTAACAATTTATATTAAATAACTAGCCGTTGCCCCCGACTTCGTTTGCGTGAAGTTTTAGATAACTGTGTAATAAGATACTTAAAGCAGTTTTTCTCAAAGAAATTACATATTGGTATCAATTCTACGTGCAAAATTAAACTTAACTAAACTAAAAAATGAAAATTGATAGTGTCAATTTATCTATTGCTTACTTTTTTATAGTACACATCATCATCATCATAATATTCCCCCTTTTTTCCCATGGAGGTAGGCAGAGACTATAGAGCGCCATCTGCTACAATCCAAACATACTTGCTTGGCTTCATTCACACTCATACATCTGATCATAATGCTCGACGGTTGTAAGTGCTACGACTTGTCCCTTTTGGAGTATCCCGGCGATGACGTCGTATATTTTTCTTATGCGTCCTCTCCCACCATTTCCACTTACCTCCGCCGTGTATATGCCTTTCGTTAATCGTCTCTCATCCATCCTCTCCACACATTTATATTAATTAAATTCGTTAATCTAAAATGCACAGTTTTCACAATAAGAAAGTTCAGTTAATATTGCCAAATTGTTATATTTACACAATCAATGTTCAAATTTTAGCTAAATTTAGTTATGTACGTAGAATCGGTACCATTGTCTCGGGATAAATTGTTGCTAACTTTAAGTTAGATCTCTGTTACTGACACCGGTATTCAAACTGTTAACAAATAATCTATAGACCATTGTTTTGGCTATATAAAGACGTCTATAACGCTAATAAAGACGAATTCTATAACGCTAATAAAGACTGCCTACAAGTGTCACGTGTCAAGAGGGGCCTTTTTCCTTCCCACGGTGCTGTAAAAACAAACTAAGGGATATTGTACACAGATCTAACTAACCGAAATAACCTCTGTGAGAGACGCTAAACTCTTAAATAAACCCTGTGCCAACACACCTGGTTATTACGGCATAGTAGACTTTAACCTCTCCCAAAGTGGAGGAGGCCCGTGCCCAATAGTGGAACGTTAATGGGTTGGAGAGAGAGAGAGAGAGAGAGAGAGAGAGAGAGAGAGAGAGCACACTCGGATACTGTTCTTCTCTCTTCTCTAGCCCATTTACGTCCCACTGTTGGGCACGGGCCTCCTCCACGTTGGGAGGGATTATGGTCTACTGTGCCGCGCTGACCAGGCGTGTTGACACAGGGTTTATTTTCGAGTTTTCCGTCTCTCACAGATGTTATCTGTGTGGCGTCAGAACACCGAGTAGAATTTGTACGGTTTTCTGTCCCTCACCAGACTGTATCTCTGAAACGGTGATAGCTAGAGAGCTGAAATTTCACAGTTTAAGTATATCAGTTGATGGTACAACAACAAATAGGTACCTACTCATCATCTTTATCTTACCATTATATTTTTTTAAACTTGTTCTTAGTTCGTTTTTGGTAGTTTAGAAAAACGCAGATAAAACCGCGGCTATTAGCTGGTAAAAAATAAATTACAAAGATGGCGGCGGCGGCGGTCAACTGATATTCTTTTTATTTTTTTAATCAAATACAAATATTGTAACTTTCATTTGCAGTCAAAGTAAAGAAAAAATCATCAATCATTTTTTAAAGACGATATCCGGTCACCCCTCCCCCCAATGTTTCCGGTTGCCACAGAAACTGACGAGGGAAAGATCACTAGATGGTGCTAATGAGTACAAAAATGTTTTTAGAAATAATAAAATACCGCACGAGTTGAACTTGCCCACAGAGGTTCTATAGGTCTAATTTAAAACCATACATTTATCGAGGTACGCTTTAGGTTAATATAACATCACGCTGCGAACAAAAGGAGCGAAGTTTTAGTGAAAAATGTTGCAAGAACGGGGAAACGGTTAGTATTTTATAGTTTGCAGGTGTCTATACCATATGTATTATCTATGCACTCATTACATAAACCATACACGTGTATGTTATCTATATGATAAAAAAACTTTTATGGTAATCCTATTCCTAGCGTATTATGTTAATAATCTCGTTAAACGACTTCGTAAAATTGTAAATTTTCATATACATATATATTATTACTTATTTAAAGAATAAGTAATAATATAATGAAAATTTTATTCATTAATTTTATTCTGTCCGCTACTCCATACGAGTGGAATTTTTGATTCTCATATATTTTGTCACCGTTCAAACCTTCCTTGGACTTTTACGAATATTTCAAGACCAAAAACACTAAAATCGGCCCAGCCGTTCTCGAGTTTTAGCGTGACTAAAGAACAGAAATAGATTTTTATAAATAAGATTATTCTACTAGCAGTTGCGACTATGTACGCGTGGAATTCGAAAAAATTTCCCCAATTTTGCAATATTTTTCACTGATACTTTGCTCCTATTTGCCACAGCGTGGGGTTATATAGCCTATAGCCTTCCTCATTAAATATACTACCCAACACTGAAAGAATTTTTAAAATCCGAGCCGTTCCTGAGATTAGCGCGTTCAAACAAACAAACAAACTCTTCAGCTTTATAATACATATTAGAATAGATTAGTATAGGAGTATAGATTAACTTATCGTTTTAAAATTCAGCCAAAACTCACTGTAACATAGAGGCTTGTTACGCTAACTACAAGTGATGGGGTAAGGACAGGAGAGTTATGATGATCACGAAGTCAGGGAAAGCTTTCCTATGAAATATCAAAATACTATTATCATATTAAAACACATCTGATTCGTCACAGCTAATCTAAGTTAGTTTTATGTATCGGTGTCACAAGCCCGTAGGGAAATTCAACGGTGCGATACATACTACATATTAAATAGGTCAGTTTGTACCAACAAAGTAATACTAGTATTAGGTATTTGATAATGTCTTACTCCGGACCATTGGCGTCTCACTGTTGGGCACGGGCCTCCGCCACTGTGATAGGGAATATAACAATAATAAACATACACTGTATTACAAATTTTTCGGCATTTCGAATCAACGTCTCCATACTGCAGGAAGTCCAAATAACATCACGATTGTCATCCGAATGCCTACGCAAAGACTGGAATATTTCTCACACAGCCACATTGCTAGAAAAGATGGCAATAACCTTGAGAGACTCATCGTGACCGGAAAGGTGGATGGAAAAAGAACTCGTGGACGCAGCCCGATACGGTGGTCTGACCAGATCCGCACGGCTCTCAACTCAACCGTGCACAACGCCCTACACACCGTCAGGGATAGAAACAGATGGCGAAACATCGTGAAAGCGAAGATCTTGCAGAAGGGTGGTCACGACCCTCAAACTTGGGGAACACGTTGCGAGGAGGAGGTATTACAAATAGGTACTCACCTTTGCCAGTACTAGAAAATTTATACACCGTATATAACAATAGACCAACTTTAGTAGATAAAACCAATAAACATACATACATAATTGACATTGCGGTACCTAATACAAACAATATACAGACAACAATTAAATAAGTGAAAAGATTAGGAAATAAAAAGATACAGAGAAACTACAAGAAGAATTAAATAGAATTCGGAAAATGGAGCAAGTCACAATTGTTTCTATAGTATATATTCTCCGCGTTCTCTTAATAATACCGGGAAAACCGAGAAACTGTAGTTTAAATTAGAACATGCATTACAATTTTTCTTATTATATAAATCTCTTCTTAGTCGTTTATTCTTGGCAGAATGGGCGTGGTTGATGTTGCATTTTCGTTAGCCAATACAGCCCGAGCGATGCGCCTCCACTTGTTACGGTCTTTGGCATCTCGAGAACTCTGGACCAGGCTTGTTCTCGTTGCACCTTTGATGAGGTCTTAGGATTATTAAATAAATAAGATGATTAAGAAATAAAATGGTATTTTTTACTAATTTAAACTAATTTAAACTAGCGTAAACTCAAATCAAAAGGAAAATAACCCGTATTTTAATTTTAGTTAAGTCGGTGACATGTGTGCCTGCTGTCGTTCCTCTGTCAACAGGCTGTATCTTTTTTACATTCTACTATGCCACGTTGTTGAGTACGGTGTTTATTTTAGAATTTTCCATCTCTCACATAGTATGTTATCTGTGTAAAATATACCTTAGCTGACTTTTACAGCACCCGTGGGAGGAAAAGGGGTGCTGACACTTGTATTCCTTATCCGTCATTACACGTACAAGACAATCTAGTTATTATAACTATATATTTGAGAAAGATTCGATAATGTCCGCGTGGTGACGGATTAAGAATAAAACTGGTCCGACCTGCTGGTATTATCACTATAATCGTCATATTTTCGACTCCGGATAACGAGATATTTAACGCATGTTTTTAAGTTTTTTAAACGGAACGGTATTCCGAGGTCGTGGGTGCAAGTCCCGCTTGCGGTGATCAGTTTTCCGACTATAATTATTTAATTTATTAATTAAAAGCATAGCAAGTCAATTGCAAAATAATAAATAAATTACTATGGAGTATAGTTTTATTCCCAAAATCAATCATTAAATAAGTCGAACACTTAAGGTGCTCCCTCACCCAGAGCATTCACGTGTAATGTAACATATAGATTCAACTTTGAGCATTACATTACAATAATACCTCCCTGACTTAAGTAAATTTAAATGTTTTTAAGAATATCTTCTTCGGATTTTGAACACTTAATAAATCTCATTACAAGGTGCGCATTGTAATGCTCGGTTCTTCTCCTTCACTGATGTAATGCTCAAATCTGTAACGTTACATTACACGCGAATGCTCCCGGTGAGGGAGCATCTTTAGAGAAACTAAATTTTAATGTTATACATTCACAAGCCCTTATACAATAACCGTCCGTGTTCAGCATTAGCATAATATAAATAGTACGTAACAATTACGTATAAAGCTACCCATTCATTATCTTACATCCAGCGCAGCGTGGAGGACTGTGATATTGGTTATTAGATTTGAGATATATAAATGCAAATTGTACTACTATATTATAATGCATTCGAGGCGGAGAGCTTTCTTGATGCAGTGGTTAGAACAGGACTGCCCCGTGCCGAAGTCGGGTGTTCAATTTCCGCACCGGATAATTTTATTATATATCTAAGAGTTTACTGCCCATGGGTCCCACCTTCCACTCGTCTGTCACCAGGCTGTATCTCATTACCCGTGGTGCAAATTTACTTATTGACGTTTATTTATTTAGATAGAAAGAAAGAAAGAAAAGAAATTTATTAGCGATAAGACAATACACACTATAAGAGTAAAAAAAAAATATTAACAGATAAAACAAAATAAAAATAATTAAATGTAGAAATAATAATAAAAATTTAAGTGTATTCTAGTTACGTTAAGTGTATTCTAGATAGTTGAAGATTTTTGTATGGATCTCTAAATGTTTTTTGATATTATGAGATTATCCCCCTTGTTTTGTAAATTAATTCAATAAATAAAACAACTTCGTCACAAGGTCATCGCAGACGTCATAAAAATTAAAAAAAAGGTCCCCACGGTTGCAATATTTTTCACGCTTCAATCCTATTAGTCGCAGCGTGATATTATATATCCTATAGCCTTCCTTATTAAACGTACTATGTAAAACTGAAAAAAATATCAAATCGAACCAGTGGTTCCTGAGATTAACGCGTTTAAACAAACAAACTCTTCAGCTTTATAATCTTAAATATAAAATTCACGTGTCACAGTGTTAGTTACCGTACTCCTCCGAAACGGCTTGACCGATTTTTATGAAATTTTACATGCATATTCAGTGTAGGTCTGAGAATCGGCAAACATCTATTTTTCAAACATTTTTTTTGTACGGCAAAACAACGTTTGCCGGGTTAGCTAGTATTAGTATAGATTTAAATGACAGTTCATCTTGCAGGCCTGCCGTGAATGGTAATCTTAAATCAGATCAAGTTCTCACGCGATTATTTCAAAAATAGACGGTATATTATATGTGGGGACATTATTTGTGGTGTAATACAATGAAAACTAAGTTTATTGATGGCGATTATAGTACGATAACGTTTATAGATAAAGAGCTAGTGACCAACTATAGTTGTCCGTGTTTTGACGGCTTAAGAAATTAAGTGTCACCATCCTATTTCCTCCCCAGTATACTTTTTACTTGCTGTTGGGTTTTAAGCCAGCTAAGGTATATTATGTGAACAGATAACATCTTCTGTGAGAGACAGTAAACTCGAAACTAATGTGCCAAGTTATTTTTGTACTAGCTGTGCCCCACGGTGTTAGGTTAGGATAAAAAATCTGTTAGTTCTTTATTATCCCGCGGGAACATTGCATTCGTTCGGGATAAAAAGTAGCCTATATGTTATTCTGAGGTATAAGCTACATTATTGTAAAGTTTCATTAAAATCCATTCAGTAGTTCTTGCGTGAAAGAGTAACAAACATCCAAACATTCTCAGAAATTTGCGCATTTATAATATTAATAGAAAGAAAGAAAGAAAGATTTTTTTTTATTATTTCTTCAGCAACGACACATACAACAGAACATTCAATAAGTGACGAAATTAACGTGTCCGTAACGTAATCAGGATTATGTATGTATGTACGTGAGCTTATATTTTCAAAACAACGGATTATATTTTTTGTATAATCTGTCAGGGTAATTTTTCTAAATTCAACACATACGAAGTTACGGGCTACGGCTAGTTTTCAACAAAAACATTATAAAACAATTATGTGAACCAATAAAATTGTGGCAACACAGCCTCTCATTTTAACAACAAAGTGAAGCCTTAAGGCTCCGCTTTGTAATTCAACGAGATAGATATCCGCTATGATAACGAGGGTTTGTGAAGAAAACATGTAATTGTTTATTTTATACAGTGTTGCTCAAAGTTTTTATGGTTTGAGCTTATTTTGTGACCCTCTATTAGACTTTACATCATGGAAGTAACCAGGGGTCCAAGTCTGCTATTACAATGTTGTCACAATGATCAGTAACTGACGCCATAATGGCGTCATTTGTGACAAAAAATTAAGAGTAGACTACCAAACTTGATAAAATTCGCCATTATGCAATCAGTGACTGATTATTGTAGCAACATTGTAATCGCAGATTTGGCCCCCAGGGGTCGAGGGATTTGAATGTACAATTGATATCAAAATCTTACAATCTGTAATAGGGTCCTATTTTATTACTGAAACTTCGCTGTCTATCACCATGTTGTATCTCTGGAACGGTGATAGCTAGAGACCAACAAATAATAAAAACAACAATACAATATTTAATAAATAAATAAATATTCATGAAAATTTCACACAACGTCCTCTGGTCCCAAGCTAAGCTTATATGCTTGTGTTATGGGTACCAGAATACGGATATAATACATAAACTACTTTTCTTTTGTGAATACATACTTATGACAATTAAAAACATCACACAAATGATTGTCCTGACCGGGAATCGAACCCGAGACCTCGTGATCGGCAGTCCGGTATATAAACCACTCCACCACGAGGTCCGTCATATATATTTATATGTGCTCCCATACAAAAAACGTTTACAGTTTAACTTATTACATTATTATGTCGGTACGATGGCTATGTTAAGCTATTAGCGGTACATAACCCTTCATGTTCAATGTCATGTGTATATACATTGTGTAAAATGTCCATGAATATTTATTATTAATTTATTGGTAATCAAAATCCCACTCCCAACAGTCCAGATTGACAATCGCTACCATTTTACACAAGGCTGTATAAATGGCGTTGTGGCTTACATAGCCCTGTGATAATAGGAATATTTTAAATTTTAATTAAATTATATTATCTTTGATTAGGTATCAGCAACGGTTGTTCATGAGGTTGCGGGTTCGATTCCAACACAAGAAAATCATTTTCAAATATTCGAAAGGAATTCTGTCTATCTGTCCTTTTTTCAGGCCAAAACTACTGAATGAGTTTTAATTAAATATGGTACATTCGTTAGACTATGAAAACCTGAAACCTGAAGAAAGACATGGACTATTTATAACTCGAAAAATAGTGAAACCAAATTCCAAGTAAACAAAGTAGAAGGCAAAAGCTAGCAGAGAATAAATCCAATTTATGGAAATGGTTTGACATTTCAACACAATATATTTCGTAGCCACAGACAGACACTTCAATTCTGTCTCTTTGTTGAGATAAAACGATGTGGTTTAAGAGACAGTTTAACATAGAACTTCACCTATCTGATAACCCGATGAAATTCAAAATTAGCATTGCCCCAGTTTTACTTACGTACTTGCTAGAAACCGGGAGCTTCCCTCTTCCGGACAAAATTTCATAAATTAAATTCACAAATAATTTAAATTTTACATATGCATAATATGTTTGTACTGCGTCTGGGTGTTTCTATGTATTATAAGTATGTATTTATAAAAGAAAAGTAGTTTATGTATTCTATCCGTATTCTGGTACCCATAACACAAGCACATAAGCTTAGCTTGGGACCAGAGAACGTTGTGTGAAATGTCCATGACTATTTATTTATTTACCTATTTATGTATTGTTAGTAATGTTAATAAATCAGTTATCTTTAAAGCTATGTTAGTTAATGTCTATAGTAATGTTATAAAGCTGAAGAGTTTGTTTGTTTGACCGTGCTAATCTCAAGAACCACTGGTCCGATTTCAAAAATCCTTTAAGTTTTAGATAGTACATTTATCGAGGATAGCTATAGGTTATATAACATCACGCTGCAACCAATAGGAGCTAGTAAATACTGTACCAACACGTTTGGTCAGGGCGGCAAATTAGACTAAAATATCTCCGAAGCGGATGAGGCTTGTGTCCAACAGTGGGATGTCAATGGGAAGAAGACGATGTCTGTTGGATGCTACATGGTTCAAATGTTTAATACCGTAGGCTACTAGGTGTTTATATCGTTGAATCACGGCGGCGTCCGGCAACTTCCGGCCGGATATCCACTACTTCCGGTGAACGTTAAACCGGATACAACTTGATATATCTTGTTAAAACAAGATTAATATTGATGAACATGAATTCTTAAGTATTTTGGGCGTCGAACAAAATGAACACTTATAGAGCGCCAGGTTGTCCAAGAACAGGTGGAAGGCAAGTGATACAGAGTACACCTTAGACATACCTCATCAAAACTGGAAAAAGAACAAGCCTGGTCCAGAGTTCACGAGATACCATAGACCACAACAAGTGGAGGCGGATTGGCGGATATCAGGGGCTGCATTGGTTAATGTAAAGTAAAGGTAAAGACAAGTAAAGATTTATTCATAAATTTACAGCACAGATAATTGTTATACTTAAAACTAATGGCCTTATTCATAATGACATATCGGAGGTTTAATAGTTCACTAAAATCGGTTCGCGAAAATTATCAAAACTTGTTATTCATAATAGTCTTTTTACGATAAAACGTTTATTATCTCTCCGATAAAATCTCCGTTAAAACCTCCGATAAGTCATTATGAATGTGTAAGTGGTTTATACAACTTCAATGTAATAATTAACAATCTGAACTTAAACCACGGTTGAACCTCTTAAACTAAGATTTCCTGTATCATAAGAGGCAGTGTTCGGCAAGATGTCTATTAACATTTAGTTTACATTAAGTAAATGTTTTCGTTTATTGTAATTAGATTTTCTTTTTTTTATTTATTTACTTTGTTTGCCTTAGAACAGAATAAATAAAATAATTCAGTTTTTTTTTAATTAATGATAATGCAACGTCACCTGTCACGCCCATTCTGCCAAGAAGACTAAGAAGAAGAATATTGATGACTAACATGACATTATCTTAATAGTGTGTTTAAAGTTAAACAGTTGAGCAGATTTAATTAAAATTTTATGCCTAAATACAGACGTACCAGACAGTGTATTGGCGTTCAATCTTGAAGACTCGTAACTTTAGCTTGGCTTAATCGTACTTCCTATACTGAAAATCCTGAAAAGTTTGTTTGTTTATTTCGACTCGCAAATCTCAGTAATTACTGGTTCCTGGTTCGAATGAAAAATTATTTTTGTGTTTTTAGTCCATTTATCGAGCTATATAGCTCTCGATAAATGGATGCCTTTATCCCATCATTTGTAGTTAGCGTAACAAGCCTCTATGTTACAGTGAGTTTTGGCTGAATTTTAAAACAATAAGTTAATCTATACTCCTATACTAATCTATTCTAATATTATAAAGCTAAAGAGTTAGTTTGTTTGTTTGAACGCGCTAATCTCAGGAACCATGGGTCGGATTTGAAAAATTCTTACAGTGTTGGATAGTACATTTAATGAGGAAGGCTATAGGCTATATAACATCACGCTGTGATCAATCAGAGCGAAGTATTAGCGAAAATGTTGAAAAAACTGGGAAAATTTTCCAAATTCCACGCGTAAGGAGTCGCGGACAACGGCTAGTAATCTTATTACAATTAAATATACAAGAATTTTTAAAAGCCTTTTTATTTGTAAAGTAAATTATTTCTATTGATATAAAATAAGTTCAACGAGGTTTTTTAGTACGGTACACAAAAAGGTGTAATTTAAAAGTGAAACTCACCTTTAAAATACAAATACATTTAATTTAAAACACAAAGGGATATCATTGTATAGAATTATACAAAAACGTAAATTACATAGGGTTAATCTCATAAAGGTTGATGTTGTATTACGCAAAAATATATGGGATGTTTTAGACTAAAGAAAAAAAAATTATCTAAAGCTATTTAACTGTGTGGTGACGGATAAAGAATACAAGTGACACCTCTCCTTTTCCTTCTCAATGCGCTGTTAAAGCTAAGGGATAGTCATAGATAACAATATTATCTCTTAGAGACGGAAAACTCGAAAATATACCCTATGCCAACAATCCTGGTATGTGCGGCACAGTAGACCGTAACCCCTTTAACGTGGAGGAGGCCCGTGCCCTGCAGTATGCCCTTAATGGGCTGTAGAGAAAAAGATATGATAGGCCCTTATGCAATCTTCTATATTTACTTAATTATGTCATCGCCGGCATACTCCAAAAGGGGCAAGTGCGTAGCACTTACAACCGTCGGGCATGTATGACCAGATGTATGAGTGTAGATGAAGCCAAGGAAGTATGTTTGGATCGTAGCAGATGGCGCTCTATAGTCTCTGCCTACCCCCATGGGGAAAAGGCGTGATGTTATGATGATGATGATGAATAATTAGAAAATACGTTACACTGAATATTAAATAAAAATCAGGTTTTATTAAAAAACTAGCCGGTGCACGCAATTCCATACGTGTGGTGTTCAAAAAATATATATATCTTGAACCACTCTACTTATTAAAAAAAAAACCACACCGATATCCGTTGCTTAGTTTTGAAGATATAATCTCACGTAGGACACACATACAGAAATAACGACTTTGTTTTATATAATAATAGCTTTTGCCCGCGACTTCGTCTGCGTGAAATTTAGAAATCAAACCTTAATAAACTAAAGTTTACTATACCACTCGATAGGTGGCGTTAAACAGTTTTTTTTAATTTGCGCTATGATATTCGCATTTATTAAACAGTAAGGATAAGTAAAAATTAGTCTCTGCAGAAAGGTTTTATTTATGCTTCTTAGAGTCCACTAGTTTATGGCCGAAACTTTGTACGCGAGTAATTTAAAAACCAAAGCCCAACTCCCAACAAATTATACCAAAAAGCCATACTCTTGTACCACTCTATACATTAAAAATACTACATCAAAATCTATTGGGTAGTTTTAAAGATATAAGCACATACAAAAATAACAACCTTTTTTTAAAAAGTACTTCATGTAAACAAAACTATTACAATAAATATTGTTATAGAAATGTAAATCTAAAGTAAGTGATGCGACAAACAACTCAGCTTGGACGAACTACCGACATAATCTGCTCTGCGATTCGCTCTACACTAGTGCTGTACTGCAATTTTGATGAAAATATCGATATTTATTTTTACATGCTTTGTACTCAATTTCACACTAATAAACGTTATGATTATTATGATTATAATTATGATTCATCAAATATCTGTTTGGTCATGGATTAAGATAACAAGGAATCGAGGGAGCCAATTTGCCTGACACCTGCGCTTATGCCCGAGGAAGGTTGATGTCACATTTATAAACGGTAATAATCAGACCAAACACATTATAAAATGAACAAAAAGTTATATTGCGCTGACCCCAAATAACAGCATAAGGGCACGAGAAATATATGAAATTACATAGACAAAATATCCTACACGTTTCATTCCCAGTGTACTCTCAATGGCTAATGGATTATTATAAGTAACTAACGTTGATTAACTGGGAGATACAGAAACCTTTAAACTAAATCCTATGCCAAAACGCCTGGTCAGCGCAGTGTTGTAGACCAAAGTCTTTCCGAAGTTGAGTTTCCCACCATTAGGACGTTAAAGGACTAGAGCGAGAAAGAAAGAGATATCCCGATGTCAAAGTGTTATGTGCAATAGCTAGACATTAAGGAGCTGGGAGAAAAATCGCGTAATTGTTACAGAATAATCGAAAGAAATACTATTGATATAATATCGATAAAAAATGCCCATCACTAAAACACCATATGGTACACGACTGTTACGAAAGTTTTGAGGTCATGTTTAAGTAAAAGTTATAATAGCGAACATACATCAACTAATTGGGATGAGGGGAGCTTTTAGATAAAAAACATTATAGCTCATAATAGCCAATTAGTTTTACTGTTACTCTCTTAAAACAGACTAAAACCCATTAACATCACGCAATTTGAGCCTCCTCCATTTTGAGAGGTATTATGACATGTAAAATGTATTAGCACTGGATTTTTTCCAGATTTCCGTCGCTCATAGAGAATGTTATTTGTGTGTAATATCTCATAACTGACTTTTACAGCACCATAGCTCTCACTACAAATTAAGCTAACGTAGTAACGCTCTCCGTGTAGTGACGGATTAAGAATACAAGTGTCATCACCTCTTTTCTTTCCTAGAGTGATGTAAAAGCATAATATGGAATATTGTACACAGATAACATCCTCTATGAAACAGAAACTTTGAATACACTCGTAAACACTATGCAAACACGCCAGAGGCCCGACACAATGATCAGTAACTGACGCCATAATGGCGTTAAGAGTAGACTACCAAAGTTGACAAAATTCGCCATTAAGCAATCAGTGGCTCTTGTGACAAAATTGTAATAGCAGACTTGGCCCCCTGGTAAGAGGGCACAGGAAACCGTTATCCCTTCCAAAGTGAAGGAGACTCGTTCCCAACGTTAATGGGTTGGAGAGAGTGAGAGAGAGAATATTCAAATTCCCATAAACATCTTTATCTTTACTTACTTCTTATAAAACAAAGTCGTAATTTTTGTATGTATGTCCCTATGTGAGCTTATATCTTCAGAAATACGCAACGGAGCTTGATGCGGTTTTTTTTAATAGATAGAATGGTTCAAGAGTATGGCTTTTTTTGCATAATTTATTGGGGTTTACTGTATATTGGATGAGATATGATTAAATTTGCCGAGAAATTCGGACGCGCGCGAGTTATAAATGAAAACGCTGCCTTATCTATGTAAGGTACAACAAACTAATGTATGGAGGAATTATTTGTTAGCTATAATTCTTCAAAAAAGTCCGTCATATGTCTATCTTTAAAGGGAAACCCGTTGTACCCATAATAATGTCAAAAAAATTATCTAATTCAATAGGGTGTTTTCAAAAGCTATTTATGTGTATACTATATACACATATATATTTTTATCAAATTAAATAGCTTAGTTAGCTTACGCAATTAATATAGATTATAACTGCTCTTTACAGCATGCAATTTAAATGAATATCTTAGGAGATATGACGAAAAAAGATTTACGCGCTATAAAATAAAATACTTAAACTGTTGGTTAAGTAGCGCGAACGTTTGCTCGGTCTTCTCCAATGTTTGGATATGTAAGGATGTTTATTGTGCTTTCACGGAAAGACTACTGGATGGATTTTCATAAAACTTTTCAGTGAAAAATGGAATAGAAAATAAACTTATTTTTTATCCTTTTTACCGCGGGTTACACCGCGGGGCACAGCTTAATATATAACACAAGATTTAGAAATGAACTTATCCCATCTTTCAACTTTGGTAACACGATTTACACCAATTTTGCAATATTATATTCTACGTAAAAGCTAAGGCGGAGGCTTTGTAAGTGAATTTAAGGCTGTGCCGCTTAATTTATGATATATTTCGAGTATTTCATGAAATGGCAAAAATCAAGTACACTTACTTACAAAATTCTTGAGGAGAATAAAAATATGTTTGTATTATCGATATATTATTATTTTGTACCGCGCACTAGTTCACAATCTAAACTATAATATATTTCTAAGCTTGTGTTACGGATACCAAAACATGAATATGTAATAAGTAGCCCTCTCCAAAGCAATCATATCCACCCTAAGGTTGTCTGGAAGAGATCGCAAACTGCGATAAGACCGCCTATTGTACTTACTATGTTCTTGTAATCCTTAAACTTCTGTATAACTTTATGGTGTGCAATAAAGAGTATTCTATTCTATTCTATGAATATACTACATGAAGTACTTTTCTTTTGTAAATAAATACTTCTAATAAATAGAAAACACACAGACACAGTGCAAACATTTGTTTAACAATAGTCTGTACTAATATTATAGATTTGAAGGTTAGTTTGTTTGAAAGCGTTCATAGGATCTTTCGAATTAAAAGACGAATTCAAACTGGTCTGAATTTATAAACTCTGTCTTGTATTCAATAGTCCAGAAAGGCTTTAGAATATATAACGTAGGGTTGCAACCAATAGGAGCGAAGGATCAATGAAAAATGTTGCCAAAACGGGGAAAATTTTCTAAATTGCAGGCGTACTAAGTCGCGGGCAACAGCTAGAAAATAATCCTTATCCTTACTAATTTATAAGTGCGAAATCCGGATGATAACACATTAATAATTTTGACGAGCTTAAGTGTTAATGTGTAGAACGAAACGATAGCGTGATTTAAAAAACGTACAACGCCATCTATTGAGTAGAAGAGTAAACTTCTGTTTGTTAAGGATTGAATATGAACTAAATTTCACGCGTACGAAGTCGCGGGCAACAGATAGTATTATGATAATAATGGTAAGAAATCATTATCCGTGTAGTGACGGATTAAGAATTCAAGTGTCACTACCCCATATCCTCCCCAGGGTGCTGTAAAAACCAGCTAAGGGATATTGTACACATTCTCTGTGAGAGACGGAAAGCTCGGAAGTAATCCCTGTGCCAACACGCCTAGTCAGCGCGGCACAGTTGACCATAATCCCTCCCAAAGGGGAGGATGCCCGTGCCCAGCAAGTGGGACGTTAATGGGCTGGAGGAGGAGGTAAGGAATCCAATGTGCGCGAGTTCCACTCGTATTTAGGAGATTTTTAATTTTTAGTTTATCGCGCACAATCGGACAGACCGCAGACTTTTTATAATATCTAAATAGATTTAAAGTAAATAAAATACCTTTAGTTAGCTATAAGAAAGTAAATAAAAATAGGAAGATATTTTTATTTATGTTAAAAGTAAATTGTTGTGAATTTCTTGCGTAACAGAATTCCTAACGAAGCGTGGAGTGAGCCTGCGTAAAGCGTTCTCGAGTGCGAAACCTTTTTGTAACATGTTTATGGTTTCAGAAACGTTATTGATAACGTTTTTATAAATAAAACTTGATATTTATGCATCGTTTTGTATTTTGTCCGTGAATAGGATGTTAACTAGTTTTTATACATTGAAAAACTGGCCAAGTACGAGTTGAAATCATACAAGAAAAGTTCCGTCCTGTTATTATCATAATAATATATTATGTACGTCTTACGTCATACAACTCAAAATAATGGGATTAGATATACCCAAAATTTTAGAATTTCACTTTTCAGTGATCCAGCCTGGTCACATAAGCACAGACAGAACAGAGGACTTTTTATACTTGATTGTTATTGTAGCCGTAACTGTGAAATTTTCAATTTACTAGATATCACTGTACCAGAGATAACGGGATAAGAGCAAGAAAATGATAATGATGATTATTTGATATTGTAGCATCAACTGATATACACAAACTGTTAAAGTTTCAACTCTCTAGCTATCACCGTTTTAGAGAAACAGTCTTGTGACAGACAGACGGATGGAACAGACGACTTTTGGTACTGAACCCTTTAAATAATAAACACACAAAATTAAATATTGTCTTTAAAACGATCTCAGTAGAAATTAAATTTAAAAAGTGTTTACGTAATTGTGTAAATTAAACGGGCGTAAGGGCATTCAAGAGGTTTTTATTTATTAAGAATACCTTTTCGCCTCAGGTCTGGGCCCTATTTGTTTGTCTCAAGGGCCCTTTTTAACGTCATCATGACATTTTGAAGGTTTATTAAAGAGAATCTGACACTGGTGTTTTGGTAATAATAAGGTTTTGTTTACGACTAAATTAAAAGTTCATGTCTACATTTTAATACTTGCCCCAATTTTTCTAAGAACTACATACAGATTTCTTGTTGTGCTTGTTGACGGGCCTCAAAGTCGAGGGGTTCAAGTAACTTGCCGTTCACGAGGTCGCGAGGTTTGATTCCCGTTAAGGACAATCATTTGTGTGATATTAATTATTGTCATACAAATGTTTGTATTGCGTCTGGGTGTTTCTATGTATTATAAGTGTGTATTTACATAAGAAAAGTAGTTTATGTATTGTATCCGTATTCTGGTACCCATAACACAAGCATAATAAGCTTAGCTTGGGACCAGAGGACGTCGTGTGAAATGTCCATGAATATTTATTTATTTATTTATTATGTTACTTCATTGACCACCCCTATTTTTCCATCAGCTGTGTGACAGCCTATCGATGCTGTACATTTACTAAATCGCAAAGTTTCATTGCGTAATAACTAATTCAGTAAGTTTGTATGAAAATATATAGAATTAGTTTCCCGCTCTCTGATTAGCAATCTATCAATTATGACAAGTAGGTCAGCTAATTATAACCCGCTAACGCAGAGAACTTCCGATAGATGGCGCACTGTACGTATTGTGACGGATTAAGAATTCGTCACCACCCCTTTACCTTCCCAGGGTACTGTAACAGACAGCTAAGGATTATTGTACACAGATAAAAACCTCTGTGAGAGACGACTCGAAAATAAACCTGTGCCTGTGCCAACACGTCTGGTCAACGTGGCATAGTGGACCATAATTCCTCCCAAAGTGGATGAGGGCATTGAGGGAGGTGTCCAAATTGGGGTCGTTAATGAGCTTGAGAGACAGAAAGAGATTAGTTAATTATAGCCTCCTAACATACCTCCAACAGATGTCGCTTTAAAGATTTTGTTAACAACGAAAGTAGAATAATGCATTATCATTGGTCGTAGTAAAATCACACGCAGTGTTCTCATACATCAACTATGCGAGAATAGCGTAAACGATGTTGAGTTGATCACTTTGTGTGCGGAATCTATTATGAGTGATCTGTACCCCCTAATTAATAAGCTTGTCAAGTGATATGGGTTGACTTACTTGGTTTGTATAAAACACTGGAATTCCTCTCACGAATAATAGTTGCTGTTTCTTAGTCTCTAGCACCACTTATGAGCTATAATCTGGTGACAGATGAACGAAAGAATGAACAGCGAAGTCATAGAGAAGTCCTTTTTACCCTTTTGGTACGATATCCTAAAATAGAACTGTATAGGTACCTACATTTCGACGCGCTACAAAAATTAAGACACGCTTCAAAAAGCTAATAGCGTATGTGTGATTCAGTCACTATCTTTCTCTGTCGTAGCGTCTTGTCTCTTTCATACATATTCGATAATAGTAGGGAACATTCACCTAATACATCTAGAATCGATGTAATAAGCACTTTAATAGAAAACAAAAGTTAATGTCAGCTTTTTTTTGTTTCAGATTTCATCAATCAACACAAAAAATGAGAAAACATCAAAAGTTGTTGAATTCGCTCAATAGATAGCACTGTTTTTAAATCAACATAACATCAATAGATGGCGCCAAACACAACAATTTCCTAGTGCAATTTAGATGTGATTAATTTGTATTATTGTTTTGTTATATAATTTTATGTTTAATTTGTGAGATGCGAGAAAGCAGACCGAAGCCTAGTGGCTCAGGAACTAGCCAGAGTATTGACGATGAAGGTAAGATTTGATTTTTTAAAGTTCCGTAATAAAAGATTAAACGGGACCCTATTACTGAGACATCGCTGTCTGTCTGTCACCTGGCTGTATCTCTGGAACGATGATAGCTAGAGAGCTGAAAATTTCACAGTTTGTGTATATTAGTTGATGCTACAACAACAAATACTCATCATCATCTACCGCCCTTTCTTTTTCCCGTCAATTGTGGTCAGGAATATGAAGAATATATAAAAATTCTAGATATGTACATATATATAGACCTGATCAAGTTTTCGCTTACAGGGTTTTCATTTCGCGATGAGAGTAATGAGGAAGAACTGGAGTCATTGAGGTGTCTCCTCCGGTTCCCTGAAGAAGTGGCACTCAGACTGACTGACAGTGAATATCAGCTGTTTTATCAGGTATTATATTATTATAAATATTTCATCCATTTATGTCAGTCACACCGCTCTCGCACGATGTCAAGTGTGGGTTGCACATCCTGACGCTACCCTGTCACGGCATAAGCGGTGTAAACTCAAAATTCAAAAATTTATTTTATTTGATACTAGCTATTGCCCGCAACTCCATCCGAGTGTAATTTGGAAATATTTCTTTTCGCAATAAAAGGTAGCCTATGTCCTTTCTCGGGGTCTAAAGATTGTCTGTGTCAAATTTAATTAAAATCGGTTGAGAGGTTCAAGCGGGAAAGCGTAACAGACAGACAGACAGAGTTACTTTCGCATTTATAATATTAGTAGGGATTGCGGCCACTTTTGGTTTAGCCACGCCCTCTTTCGAACGGCATTTTCAATACAAAATCAAGACCGCGATTGGTCGCGCGTATGCAACTGTGTCGCGGGACTTCCGAATGCCTTCTTTAAGGCTTAACCTCTTTATTAAAAGTATAGATTTCACCAACGCCGTTCCGTAAATTTTGCGTGAAAACTTTCTTATTACTTATCTCATTACTTTACGGTCTATATTTCACAATCTTTCACACGTAAGTCATTAATGTTAACAAACTATGTTTAAGGAGCCATCATCTATCACAATAACTTGAACGAAATATCTAACTATAAGTAGTTTGTAATTGATGTAATATAATCCATTAAGTGAATAGTTCGCACTTTAAGTACATTGAGGTTTTGAGGGTTGTTACTCAAAACTTGTCACAGAGTAGATTTTAATCTAAAAGTAGTGCAATAGGGCCAGGTTTTTGAAAAGCTGCATATTTTTGGGCTGCCTAAGCCGCGCTGACCATTTAAAAATCTGCTTATAGCTTTTCCTCTCATAATTATTACCCTGCCCTTATCCCTTTATTTGGGATCGATATAGCATGTCTTTTTCTTCCATATTCTTTTATCAGACATCAAGTCTGTGTTTACTCTTCTTTCTGTCGCATCCGCTTTGCTTAATTTTTTAGGATTCCGTATATAAAGTTAAAACATAATATTAACAAATCATCAAATAATAATACTGGTAAACTTCGAGTTACATTCAGAAGCCTATTTTGAAAATTAGTGCTCCGGACCATATTTGATTTTGACGCCCCGGGCCAATTCAATTAGCCGCCCTATAATTTAAAAGGAATAGAGCAAAATTTTAAGCATGAAGGCTTTTGCCGCCCTTCTCAGCTTGCCACCCTGGGTCATGGCCCCTATGGCCCTAGGGTAAATACGCCACTGGTTTCATTCTGTACATTTAATATCAAAAATATATAAATCATGAATAATGATGGCTAAATGCTTTTAGAAAATCCGTTACACGACAATTATCAACCAATCATTTTTCAATAAAATCTGAATAGTTTGTTTGTTTGTTTGATCGCGCTAATCTCAGGAACCAGTGGTCCTAATTAAAAAATCTTTCAGTGTTGAATAAATAATAAACAATAATAAACATTCAAGACATTTCACACAACGTCCTCTGGTCCCAAAGTAAGTTATATTTCTATGCTTGTATTATGGGAACCAGATACGGATAGACTACATAATTATACTACTTTTCTTTTGTAAATACATACTTATAATACATAGAATAGTACATCTGTCGTGAAAGGCTATACAACATCACGCTGCAATCTATAGAAGCGAAGCATCAGATTTTGTACATAAAAATAAATAAATAAATAAATCAGTGAAAATGTGGTAAAAACGGGGAATATGTTCTAAATTCCACGCGTACGAAATCATGGGCTATAGCTAGTTAGTAAATAATTGTCATACTGAACAATTTTATACTCTGTGGTATATTAATCCTATTTCCTCTAGGTTAGGGGTCGACTATTGAGAATCGATTTGACGTTACTCGATAAATGGAGGCTTAACCTCTGAAAGGAAAAAGGAAATAAGGAGCACAAATGAAATGTTTTATACCCCTGACATTACTTGCATTCTGAATAGCTGTGTAATGTAACGAGTAGACAGAGATCACCCCTTATAAATTCCGCACTGTAAGCGATTTATTAAATTTGCGAGTGAATTTAATAAAAGATTATTATTCTATATGATGATACTATATACTACTAGACTATATGAATTTAAAGTCGTGGAAAAAAAGTCATATTGCGCCGACCCCGAATAACAAGATAAAGGCAGGGGAATGTAACCCGCAACTTCGTATGGAGTTTAAAAACCAAACCTTAACTAATTATACAATAAAGCCATCCATTAAAACCAATCTTTAAATTGAAAAACCGCATCAAAATCCGTTGCGTAGTTTTGAAGATATAAGCACACATAGGGACATAAATACGAATATAATGACTTTGTTTTATAATAAGTCATCATTATTCTCCTACCCTTATCTCGTTATTAGGAGTCGGCGCAATATAACTATATATTTGTTCATGTTGCAATGGGATTTTGCTGATTTTAACGACTGGCCGCCTACCTGACGTAAAAATAAATAAAATAATTGAGTATTTAAAAAAAAAGTCAGTCTTCAAAGTAAAATTTTTCAGGAGATAACCATAGATCCTGACATGGTGCCAATGAGACCACGCGGGAACCACCAACTTACAAATAAAAAAAGAATCATTAAAATCGCTTCGGCCAGTTAAAAGTTATGAGGTAACAAACATAAAAAAGAGCATACAGACAAATTGAGAAGAATTTTTTGAAGTTGGTTAAAATATCAGTCACATTACACTACAGCCGGCGTATTATGAGCTTTTTAAAATCATTCAAGTTCCAGGCAGACCGTAAACTGCATGGCTAAATTAGGTATTATGGCAAAAATAAAACTATTAGTTGAAAATTTTTAGTTAGTACTTTAACTTTTAGTTGTACCTTCTCCTTAAACACATTAATGTATGACTGGTTTAGAGAACTGACTGACTAATAATTTGTTCATAATACGAATTTGCCAGACAGTTCAATTCACGGCGTAAACTGCCTGTAAATAAAAGCTCATAATACGGCCGCTGTAATCATCTACTCTGTGTCTCCCCATAATTTTATTTCCTCTTTAACGCAAAAGATCGATTGTAGCGCTTCTTATAAATGAGTCTTAATTTGCCCACAGTCTGTATAAAAGGAAAATCTTTTACGGTTATAAACGTAAGATTCAACGCGCTCATTAATCTAACTTACACAACTATTTGTAAATAGTTTTTATCCTGTTACAAAAAGAATATGGAGGCAAGGAATGACGATAGATAATTAACGATTATATTGCTGGAATGACGCTGTCCATCCGTCTGTCTGTCAGCAAGCTGTATCTCTGGAACTATGCTAGAGAGCTGAAAATGTTAACAGTTTATGTATATCAGTTGATGCTATAACAACAAATATTCATCATAGTCATTATCCTGCCCTAATTTCGTAATTTGGTGATATTTTAAACGGGTATGACGAATATATAGTTTTATTTATTTATTAAAACTCCGTTCTGTAAATTAGTTACAGTATTATAAAATAAATAATAAATAATAATAAATATTTATGGACATTTCACACAACGTCCTCTGGTCCCAAGCTAAGCTTATATGCTTGTGTTATGGGTACCAGAATACGGATAGAATACATATACTTACTACTTTTTTTTTGTAAATACATACTTGTTTATGTTTATGTTTAGATCATTTATTCTCATAAAAGATTACAAGAAATCGCTTACATGAGAAACCATTATATCACGTATAAACATTAGTGAGCATGCAATTCGCTAATATAGATAAAATACAAAACAGTACCAGTACACAGAAGCAAAATAATATGGGTAGTTACATTTCTTTATTCAACTACGGTGGCAACTCCGTCGCGCCGAGTACGAAATCCGACTAAAATAAGATGCAACAAACTTGTCTCTGTTTCTATTGTAAAATTATTGTTGTTCTGTTTAGTTTTATTTAATACATTTTACTTTATTACAAACACAGAATAAAATTACAAAAATACTTTTATTTTTATTTTATTATTATGATTCCTTTTTTAATTTCATTTTGAACATAATATTTATCTATTGGTAGATCAATATTAATAATATAGAATAAGATAGTCTGCACAAACGGAATCGCCACCGAGCATAATGCACACCTGTAGGTAAATAGAAATTATTGCAATATGGGGCTAGTGACACCGCTAATCTATAGTTAACAATCATACTGTACTCAACCTATAGAATAATCAAAGAAATAACTTGTTTATTTTTTATAAAGTTTTAGTTATGTATTTATAATATGGTCGAATTTAAAATATTTTTAATAAAGAATATAAGATAATAAAGAAATACAAACATAAATACAAATTACAGATAAATGCACTTTAACATTATCTACAGATTAGTTTTTTTTTAAGACATAAAATTTCAGTAATCTTTTGAAAGTCACAAAAGATTTTGCACCCTTAATTTCTGCTGGTAATTTATTATACATTAATGCTCCTTCGTGTAATATATTTTTTTTGCCATAGTTAGTCCTAGGTGAGTGTAATATTAGATTATTTGCCTGTCTCGTTATTCTTTTTGAAACTTGAATTTTTTTTGTGAATGTTAGTTGTGTATGTATGTCCCTATTAATTATTTTTCGAATAAGGATACAAGTTTTATACATATATATTTGTCCTATATTTAACAGTTTTGTGTTTTTGTATAATTCAAGAGTAGGTGTAAGGTATTTATAGTTAAATAATACTTTAATAAGTTTATTTTGTGAAGTTTGTAGCTTCCTTAAATTGCTTTTGGAAGCAGTACCCCAAATCTCAATTAAATAATCAAGATGTGGTTTTACTAGTGCATTGTAAATTAGATAGCGTATTCTAACAGGAAAACATCGTACCGATCCTCTAAGCATACCGGTAAGTGAAGACATTTTTGATCGCAATTTAGCAATATGTGCATTCCATGACAAGTGACCATCCAAGATGAGACCCAAGTACCTTTCTTCATTTTTCCGGTTTATTATCTCATTATTTACAGTTAACGGAGTACAATGCTGAAGCTTTTTATTTTTAGCCGCTATTATTATATAATTTGTTTTGGTAGTATTTATAGTTAAAAGATTACTTAGGAACCATTGTTCCAAGATCTTTAAATCCATTTGGGCCTGTGCCATTGCGGTTGCAAGTGCATGTGCTGTGTAAAAAAGGCACGTGTCATCTGCATATAGCATCACATGACCCCGCAATCCAATTTCGTGAATACTATTGACATAAATGAGAAAGAGGAGCGGCCCAAGGACTGAGCCCTGCGGCACACCACAAGTCATCAATTTAGCACTACTTAAACTTTTGCCTACTTTAGAAATCAGTTGTCGACCACTGAGATAGCACTGAAGTAACCCAAAGGCCGAACCCGCAACTCCAATGTCTCTTAATTTATTTAACAATAATTCATGACTAACGGTGTCAAAAGCCTTTTTCAAATCTATAAATACTCCTAAAGCGACATTTTTGCCATCAATATTTAGTTTTATTTTAGTAATTAAGTCTATGGTTGCCGAGAGTGTACCCGACTTTGTACGAAATCCATATTGCAATTCCGATAGGAAATTAATGCTATCCAGATATGCTGTTAGCTGCATATGTAATATCTTCTCAAGAACTTTAGCAAATACGTTAAGTACAGATACAGGGCGGTAATTACCTGAGTCTGATTCAGAACCTGCCTTTAGTATAGGGCTTATTTTTGCTATCTTTAAAGAATCCGGAAACGTACCTTGTTTTAAGCAGTGATTTATGCACTCTGTGAGATCTTTAACTATTAAAGTTTGTAGAGATTTAATGATTTTAGTACTAATGCCATCAATTCCTGTGGCCGTGTTAGTGTTCAACCCATCAATGATTTTACTAACATCTTCCGTAGTAACAGGCTCAAATTCACACAAAGTATGATTTAGATGGATTTGATTTTTTTGAGTCCTGGTCGGACTTGGTTGTGATCTGGACGATATCTCACTTGCTAAAGATAATCCTATTTCTGCAAAATAATTGTTAAAATATTCAGAAATCTCCTGTTCATCAGTTATTATTCCTCCTTCAGGTGTCTGCAACTTTGATATAGATTTAGAGCTCTTAATTTTGTTACTTGATAGGCTGTTTATTAAACTCCACATCTTCATTGGTTTCTTTTCTACCGCCGCAAATTCCTTAAAATAGTATTTGGCCTTCGTTTTCTGAATCATTTTCTGTACCTTCTTTCTTTCTTCTATAAAAGCTTCTCTAAGTTGTAAGTCTTCTGGTCTCTTTCTTACATTTGACCACATAATATTTCTGTTATTGATTGCAGAAATAACTTCACCATTAATCCAGTCACTTTTTGGCGGATTAAGTTTCTTTATTTTCTTAGTCTTACTTCTGTTAACATAACTTTTTATAGTATTCTGTAATTTGTTGAAGTCGCCATTAATTTTCAGTTTGTCAATGTTACACTCAATTTTTCTATATAGCTCTTCGTAATCTATGGCTTCGTAACTGAAATTATTTATTTGTCTTGGTTGGTAGTTTTTAATTTCAAGGTATAACTGTTTGTGGTCAGACATACTATTTTCTATCACTGCTAGTTGAAAATCATGATTTTTTAAATTTGATGAGACGTGATCTAATATAGACTTTGTTTTCCCACTTTCTCTGGTACAATATTCTTCTGATATATTATTCAGTATCACACATCCATGTTCTTTAAGCGTTCTTTTATACTCTGTATTTGTAGGAGTTTTTTTCAATAAGTTATAGTTAAAGTCTCCAAATACCACAATTCGCTTTCGATTCTGCAATTGTGTCGAAAAAGTTTCCAGAAATTCTTTATGCTCGGTGCGTTCTGGTTTATAAATAATACCTATATCTAAGGACATTTTTTCTATGTGTATCCAGAGATAGTGATTGTCCTGTTCACATTTAGATTCAATTAAGCTATGACTAATATCGTCATGTACATAAACCGATACACCACCTCCTCTACTGTGGGTTCTAAAATTATAATAGTGAGTATAATATGAGAGCTTTAGTGATTTGGCTTCTACCTCATTCTTTATCCAAGTTTCCGTAAATACTAGTACATGTACTTTAGGCATTGTTTGTAAAATAATTTTGACTTCATCCAGCTTTCCTGGTTTGACTAAGCTTCGCACATTGGCATATAAAAATTTTAGTGATTTACTGTGAGTAGTTAATGAATTGTGATTTGTCACTATTTGGTAGGATATCTTGTACTCCTCTTTAAGACGTAAGGAACTAAATTCAGGAATCAGTTTTTTGACAGCGATACTATTTTAGGAGTTCCGTTCCGATATTTTATTGTAATATTATCTTCGCCATTCTTTTTGCGATCCTCTAGCTCCTCTTTCAAGTTTTGAAATAGCTTTTGTTGTTGTGGAGTTTTATCTGAGAATAAGTTCATATCATCATATTTAACTTGTTTCTTGTTGCGTAAAATGGAAACCACTGTATTTTTGCTTTCAAAAATTGCTTTTATAGGACGATAATGACCCGGTCTATATTTTCCCAGACGTATTACTTGCAAAGGGTGATCGCAATTAGGCACAGCTGTTTTAATTATTTTTAAAACTTCAATATTGTCATGTTCCTGTCTTTCGTCTTTTTTTGGAGAGTGCACCTCTTGAACTCCTGTAATAATTAAGTTTTTTTCTCTAACCTCTCGGTCTTTAATTTCTGATATAATTTCTTCTTGCGGAATGGTAATGTTCATTGAAGAGTTCTTTATTTTTAGTTTCTTAATATCATCATCTAGGGATTTCATTTTCTGCATTACACTCTCATTAGCTCCTCTCAAATTTGATATCTCTTGCTTCATTAGGTTTTGTTCAACAGCTATTAAATCCATTTTAGCATGTATATCATTAATTTGGCTTTTCATTGTAGAGATGTCTTCTGTAATTTTTTGTGTATTTGCATTTTGTTGGTTAGTGGATTCTAATAGCTTAGCTAAAATTTCCTTTTGAAATTCCTGTAGATTGCCCCTTATTTCCCCAATTATGTAGTCATCTTCTGGTTGTTTCCGTTTGCGACATAACATCGTCTTTGGGGAGCCAGACTCCTGCAGAAGCCATTTAGAAAGGTCTGGCTGCGATCCTGTAGCAGAATGTTGTTTATCACTCATTATTAAACGGCCGTTAACAATTTGGTGCAACCGTCGATTGAAAATAATAGAATGTGGGTAGCAGGTAACACTTCTAGAGTTTGTTTTAAATGTGGAGCCCGTCTCACTCGTTTGAAGAGGGCGGGGGGCGCTTAAGCACGACTACACTTCACTTTCACTAGTTAGATTTATACACTAGGCATTAATCGAAATTCGACTGTACCTTTATATTACTAAGATTGAAAATTCTCTATTTACTACTGTATTTTTTATATAATTTAGATTAAAATATTGTCAACACGACTGCTCTGTATGCTTGCTCACGCGTATAATAACAAATATTCATCATAGTCATTATCCTGCCCTAATTTCGTAATTTGGTGATATTTTAAACGGGTATGACGAATATATAGTTTTATTTATTTATTAAAACTCCGTTCTGTAAATTAGTTACAGTATTATAAAATAAATAATAAATAATAATAAATATTTATGGACATTTCACACAACGTCCTCTGGTCCCAAGCTAAGCTTATATGCTTGTGTTATGGGTACCAGAATACGGATAGAATACATATACTTACTACTTTTTTTTTGTAAATACATACTTGTAATACATAGAAACACCCAGACGCACTACAAACATTTGTATGACAATTAGAAAAATCACACAAATGATTGTACCGACCGGGAATCGAACCCGCGACCTCTTGATCGGCAGTCCGTTACCAGAACCACTACACCGCGAGGCCCGTCGAAAAATAGCAACAAAATAAAAAAATATCGCACAAGAAACACAATAAAACCAGTTTTACTTCAAACTAAATCTATAGTAATACTAGTCGTTGCTTTGTATGCGAGGAATTTAGAAAATGTTCCCCTCTTATGTAACATTTTTCACTACTGCTTCGCTCCTATTGGTTGCAGCGTGATATTAAATAGCTATCCTACCAGTTCCTGAGATAAGCGCGTTCAAACAAACAAACTCTACAGCTTTATTATATTAGAATAGATATTAATATGAGTATAATTTATAAAGCTGAAGAATTTATTTGTATGTATGAACGCGATAATCTCAGTTCTAAATCTCACTGCCTGGTCATATTTAAAACAATCTTTTAAATATAAAGATTATTTTAATGTTGAATCTTTACTAATTTATAAATGCGAAACAGTGTTGCCAACTGTTTGAAAACTTTCCCTCTTAAGCAATTTCAAAAACCACTAAAAAGTCTAAAAACACTAAATTTAAAACAAATACAAAACTCCCCAAAAGACAGATCAAAGTTCAGAAAATTTAAAAATTTCACCCCCTAAAAAAACCCTGTATAGATTTTTTTCCCCTAAATTTGGGGGCAAAACCCCGGAGTTGGCACTTGGCTTGGCAGCAATGATGCGAAAATCGGAATTAAAAACTAAAAATCTTGACGAGCTTGAAAATGTTAATGTGTGTAACCAAACCATAGTGCGATTTAAAAGAACTATACAACACCATCTATGGAGTGATATGGTAAACTTCTGTTTGTTAAGGTTTAACTTCGAAATTTCACGCGTACAAAGTAGCGGGCAACAGCTAGTAGTACATAAGTATAACGTGAAAGGCATATAATTTCACGCTACAACCAATAAGAGCGAAAGCATGAGTGAAAAATATAACAAAAGCGGCAAAAATTAGTAAAATAAAGTAAAATTAGTAAAATAGTTCAAATAGTGAATACTGTAATACCATAAAATATTCGATTGTAAACTGATACAACCACAATAAATTATTGTTACCAATTTATTTATAGCACTGTTGTTTTTATGCGAAACAAACGATACTACATCGAATAATAAGAAATAATAATGTAATAATACTTGGGACTGATATGCATGAATATTTTAAAATTTTAAATTTAAACTTAAATTCTTCTCTGTTTGTATTGTATGTTGAAACTTTTTACCCTTAAATTTATTTAATATTTAAAGTCAACTGATGGTTGTATTACTTGTTATTGAATCTTGTTTTATGAGCTTGCATGCTTTTATCATTTTTATCCACCTAAATTTTGTTATGTTCTTGTTAGTAAGAATAAGTCAGCAACCTAGCACTAAGAAAAGAGCAATGTATTGTCTCCTGGAACACAGGTTTAAACCTAGTCTGGGAGGCAAAGAAATAAACGAATAATGTATCTAACAATTGTATAACAAAGAAATAAAAAAAATAAAAAAAAAATCTCTAAATTCGAGGCGTACGAAGTTGCGGGCAACTGCTAGTATAAAGTAAATTGTTATGTCCCAATTCAATCCGTTATCGAACCCAACACCTTAAGACATGAATATTTAAACAGACAAATACGTAAACTGTAATGTTTTATAGCGACAAAACGTTCTCTTTGAATAAATTACACTACTGGAATTATTTAGACTGTAGTCTTGATACAATGAAATTTATTTTCTTTTGTAAATATAATAGGAAGTTATAATTATACTTAAATATATCGTATCAATGTCCGTAATGTGACGGATTACGAATACAAGTGATACCTTAGCTTGGGACCAGAAGACGTTGTGTGAAATTTCCATGAATATTTTTTGAAGTGATGTTGCCATAGACACACTGGTAAATCTATGCCGCTTGCATCCAACGGCTCTCTGTCATGGTTCACCACACATATTAAAAAATAAAATGTGTTATTTTATTGCAGGTGCCTCCAATAGACTATCTACGCCAAGTGACCCTGGATTTAGGTGGAGAAGGTGCCTTAGGTACAGTAACTGAACGTCATATGATCAGAAGAGCGCCACCTACACACACACAGCAAACTAAAAGTACAGTTAGAGCTCTGATTAGAAGATTTAACGAGGTAAGTGTACTTTGTTATTGATTTATTTATTTAACACGCTTATATTAGTTCGGTACGTATCTATCAATGTATTCATCTATGTAATAGAAACTTTAAAAGTGAATTTCACCCACTTGCAGTAGTTGGATTGATCAGAAATTTTGCACATATTAAAATGCAATAGTATAAAATATTATTCAGGATTTTCAAGCGTGTTTTTTAGTTTTTGAACTAAACAAATTAACTCAGTTAGGTTCAATATCGTATTAAAAGCCGAAAAAACGTGTGTGTATGTTTGTAACTCTTTCACGCTGAAACTATGCGATGGCATGTTGGCATAGACGGAAGACGGACGGACCACGTACCGGAAGAGGCAGCATGGGGCAGCCCCCAACAAGGTGAACTGACAATACCGTCAAATATGTCGGGGCCCGCTGGATGCAGTTTGTGCAAGACCGCGCGTTGTGGGGTTCTATGGGGGAAACCTATCTGCAGTAATGGACTGAGAAAGGTTGATAGATGGATGGATGGTGTTATCATAGGGTTTACTTTCTTGTTTCCCCATCTCTCACAGTGGATGTTATCTGTGTACAATATCCCTCAGCTTTTACAGCTCCTTGGGAAGGATAATAGGTGGGGACACTTGTATTCTTAATCCGTCACCACACGGAGGGAATTCTATTACCTACAAATAACACGTCATGCTGGTCATATCTCTTGCCAATTTTCTATCATCTATGTTTCTATAATAATATATCTTCACAGAATATTATTTATTATAAAAATAGGTCAATAGGTTATCTATTATGATATTTTTAGAGTTCAGTATCTAAGCAGGAGTTTATTTATCTCACTATAACTTCTCTCTCAAACTAAGCCGTGTATTCAGGCTGTATCTCATAAACGGTGATATGTAGACAGTTGTAATGTTCACAGATGATGTATATCTGTTGATGATATAACAACAAATAATAAAAACAACAATACAATAAATATTTAAGTGTACTCACATACAACAAACGTTTACAGTTTAACAAGATTTCATCACATCCATTTTAAACATTAAATTAGAAAGATAGAAAAATTCAAACATTTCTCCTTACTTGTATATCAATAAGTTACTGATGACAACATTCACTATTGTACTTTTGACAGGAGATAGAAATACTGATAAACAAGGATTATAATGTATACGTAATTGTAGATTGATTATTTGAAACATAACATGATTATAATAAATATATTATTACAGGCCTCGTGGTGAGTAGTGGTTTATATAACGGATTGCCGTTCACGAGGTCGCGAGTTCGATTTCTGCACGGGACTATCATTTGAGTAATATTTATAAATGTCCTACAAATGTTTGTACTGCGTCTGGGTGTTTTCTATGTATTATAAGTATGTATTTACAAAAGAAAAGTAGTTTAATATGTAGACTATCCGTATCTGATACCCATAATACAAGCATAGAAATATAGCTTACTTTGGGACTAGAGGACGTTGTGTGAAATGTCCTGATAATTTATTATTTATACTTAGATACTCAAAGAACTGCGTTGCGTTGAAATAACAAAGTGAAAATATAAAAGAAAATATTTATAGATTTAGCTATTCGGATTCCGACAGACAGACTATAATATGATGAATGATTCATAGATAGATATTGGCAGATAATCAAAGAATTATTTTCAAAACTGATAAATATTGCTCTAGTAAGCAATGGTGCCAATTCTTCTTGCCTAACTAAACTAATGGTAAAATGGTACCTATAACGCAAGCAAATAAGCTCAGCTAAGGACTAGAGGACTTAATGTAAAATGTCTTTGAATATATTATTATCTTTATAATGTTCTTATTTTTGTTTGTATGTCTCTATGTGAGCTTATATCTTTAAAACTACGAGACGGATTTTGATACGTTTTTTTATGAAGTGAATTAAGAGGATGTTTTAAGGGTTCTGTACCAAAAGGTAATACGGGACCTTAATACTGAGACTATACTGTCCTTCCGCCTGTCACGAGGCTGTATCTCTGAAACGAGCTAAAAATTTCACAGTTTATGTTTATCTATATATTTTGATGCTATAGAAACAAATACTTCATAGCTATAACATCATCATCATCCTGCACAAATTCCATTGTTGGAACGAAGTTCCTTATGGCAGGCTTGCCGTGGAAAAAGGCCGTGGAAAAAAGTCCGTGAAATAAAACCATTAAATGAGACGTGCGCAGGCGCGACAGCCGTATACACAAGATTCTACATTAGCCGAAGGAACTTCGTTCCTACCTGGTGTCCCACGACACCACATCTGGTTTTTTGGATTCTGTTATTTGATGATATTTAAGGACGGTATGATGAATATATTATGATAATGACTGTACGGAACCCTTTGTGTGCGAGTCCAACTCGTAGGTACTTGTTTTTTGTTATAATTTGTTAGGGTTTGCTTTTTAAATTTCACGCGTACGAAGTGACATGCAATAGCTAGTTTGTTTAAATGAGAACACTTAAATAAAACTACTTTTTACGGATTTAGACGCGTATATTTATTTTTTATTTTGGCCCGACGTTTCGAAGACTTTGCAGTCACCATGGTCACGGGTGAGACTGAGCTGTAATCTTACCCTTAAGTCTCACCCGTGACCATGGTGACTTAATTAAACAAATGAGTCGCGCAAGTGTTAGAGAACGCTCAAGTTACGGTACTAGGTATAATATTGATTTATTTACTAAAACAACTTACTTATTATTTAATCATAAATAGGCAGTTAGTTTATAATTAAAACATCAACTGACCGTAGTGCCGGAACTTGTCCAGACAGGGTACATAATTAATAACCTAGGTTGTACCAAAAATATGTTATTAACATGCTTTTGTTAATTCAGTACGTATCTATCATTGTAGTAATCTATGTAACACAATTTTTTAAAGTGTAATTCACCCACTAACACACAAAAATATTCAAGATTTTTAAGTTTTTGTATTTAATATTTTTTTTTTGATGAATCCAGTCTTTGGAGACCACATTCATCAAACTATTAAAATCTAGCCAACCAAGGCTAATAGGTAATTTTAGTCGAACTTAAATTACTAAATAGAATAATATCTAAGAATGTGTCCATCAACACTTTTCTTATTGTCTCTATTTAAGGCGATGGCACTTAATTTTTGTGTTCCTTAAAGTTAGCACTCACTGCACCAATTAACACTATCACTATTAAAGAACTAGTTCGAACGGTTTTGTTCTTTTAAATCTCCTAACTAGATCCGTATTGTCAAGGAGCTGGATAGCCTCGACGTTAACGTGATGATGAAGCCTCCGTTCATGGGCTTTCAATATTTTGAACTCTTTATCACGTGACACGTGTTCTAGCGGTTCATGTTATGTCCAGTAGTGGGACGCTAATGAGCTAAAGAGAGAGCTAATCCATAAAATTCTACCAAACTGTGGGTAAAAATAAATGGATAAAAATATTTTGGTGTTCCCGTTTTTAGTAGTTAGTCGTTAAACATATAACAAGTTGGTGTGAATTTAATGAATATTCTCACCAATCATATTTGCATAACTAAACTATACTAAAACATAAATAAATTAAGTACAAAATAATTGCATTGCCATTCAAGTGACGGGCGTAGTGTTCTAGTGATTAATGTTACGGACTGCCATTCGTCGCTAGTTTGATCCACGCACAAGACAAATATTTTTCTTTTAATTGTATTTGTCACATAAATGTTTGTACTGCGTTTTGGTGTTTACTATATACTATACTAGCTTAAATAAAAAAATAAAAACATATAAGATATAAACTCACATAGGGACATACAAACAAAAATAACATTTTTTTTTATAATAAGGACTGAAGACAATGCAATAACGTAAAATGATATTCTGGATTTTCAAGCATGTTTATTAGTTTTTGAACTTAATCTAGATGTTGCCGTGACTTCGTATGCGTGGAATTTAAAAACATTTCTAGGTTTTTGCAACGTTTTTCACTGCTGCTTCGCTCCTATTGGCCCCAGCGTAATGTTATACAGCCTTCCTCGATAAATATACTATCCAACACAAAAATAATTTTTAAATCCCAACCAGTTAGTTTCTGAGAATAGCGCGTTCAAACAAACAAACTCTTCAACTTTATAATATTATAGCTGTGATCCGTGACTGAATTTAGATAATTTTCTCCGATTTTTTTTTGCAATTTTTTACACTACTGCTTCGCTTCTATTGGTCGCAGCGTGATGTTATACAGCCTATAGCCTTCCTCGATAAATGCCCTATCTAATGATGAACGAATTTTTCAAATCGGTCTAGTGGTTCCTGAGATTAGCGTGTTCAAACAAACAAACTCTTCAGCTTTACAATATTTAATATAGATTTATTTTTCTAAGTAACCTTAAAGATTAAAAAAAACGCGCCTAATTAAATAAAGTCCAAACTTTTTAAGTGAACTTCTGTAGAACAGCATTGAATTGTATTTAAACAAAAGTTACTGTTTGTTTTACGGCCTTTTTGTTAGAAACAAAACATTTAATATTTAAATGAATTATTAAGTTTAACTAACTTTCTTATAAGTAAACGTTTTGAGGCATTCTGAGAGTTTCACCGTAAATTAAGACTTAAGAGGGCACGACACTAAACTATGTTGCATACAAAAATATGGGTATCGTAGTCTCCTGTTTTCTTCGTAGATATTGCCTCCAGAGAAACGATGTTTTTACATTATAAAGGTCTTAAATATATCTATGCTTCTATAACTTTCTTTTTTCAAAAACATAATAACTAAAAGAAATATGACCATCCAAAAATCCCCCTTTTTCGGTTTTCTTAAGATTAAGTTGTAGCATCATTATATCACACAAATTTGGTAAGGTTTTACCAATGGAAGCATAGATACTCTACATCTATATAATAGCGTAAAAAATATTAAAATCGGTTTAGTTTTCAGAAAGAAAACAGCGAACTATGAAACGTCTTTTTTCAAAGAATTGTTAGGTAAAATCTGCCTCAACTATATTTGTCCCTTTCAACATGGCGCTTGGGAATAGGGATAGCAATACGTAAGGCAAATATCTAAATTAGGGCTATTGTCCCCTCTTAAGGTGACGAACATGAAGTGTTTCATACTGTTATTATTGTGTAAAATGTCCATTAATTATCGTAATATATTAGTCATATTTCCGACCTAAAATAAGGGGATGAGGGCAGGAGAGTGATAATGATGAGTGTTTGTCGCCATAGCATCAACTGATATAAAAAACTATGGAAATTTCAGTTCTCTAGCTATCACCGTTACAGAGATACAGCCTGGTGACAGACGAATGGACGGACAGAATATCTTACTAATATTATAAATGTGAAAGTTTGTGAGTATGTATGTTTGGATGCTTGTTAATCTTTCACACAAAAACTACTGAATGGATTTTAATGAAACTTTACACTAATGTAGCTTATACATCAGAATAAGTTATAGCCTACTTTTTATCCCGAAAGAATGAAATGTTCCCGTGGGATAATAAAAACAAACAGACTTTTTATTCTTTTAACCGCAGGTAACACCGCGGGGCACAGCTAGTAATATATATATTCATCATCATAATATTTCATATCATCATAATAATATCATCTATGTATATCATCAAGTTAAACTGTAAACGTTTGTTGTACACAGGGAGGGAGTACACTTTTATTGTATTGTTGTTTTTATTATTTGCTGTTATAGCGACAATAGGAATACGGGCTTCGTGGTGGAGTGGTTTATGTAATGGACAGCCGATCACGAGGTCGCGGGTTCGATTCCCGCTTGGGACAATCATTTGTGTGATATCCATAAATGTCATACAAATGTTTGTACTGCGTCTGGGTGTTTTCTATGTATTATAAGTATGTATTTACAAAAGAAAAGTAGTATATGTATAAAAGCTCAAATGGTTACCAATAAGATTTCGCCGGAATACTCATATTGTTTCTTTACTTTATAGCATACTCTTTAATCCCTCAACTCCCTCCTATCTTAAAAGACGCTTTGAGTATGTCCATGATACTCTCAACAGGTATCTGAGGTCATCGGAGACTCTAAAACTTAAAATGCCGCAACATACCACAAATTATTACGCTAAATCTTTTACGATTACTGCTATACGCTTATGGAATTCTCTACCGGAAGAAATTCGGCGATCAAAATCATTGCCTACCTTTAAAATTAAAGTGAAAAACCACTACCTAGACATGCAGTCATAACTGTCGCTTATTACTGTTAATATAATATATGTACTGTATGTGTGTATATATAATATGTATGTATATGTGTATGTATATATGTGTATATATGTAAGTGCGTGTGTATCTTGTATGTATGTGTATTTGTAATTTTATAGATAGGTTATAAATTCATTAATAATTAATTAATTGAGTACACCCACAACTACCGCTCTATCCATATCATGTATCCATCCAAAGGTTGCCTGGTAGAAATCGCTTTAAGCGATAAGGCCGCCCATTGTACTAGATTATTTTAAGAACATCCTGTAATGTAAAACTAAATGGTGTACAATAAAGAATATAATAAATAAATAAATAAATAAATATATGTAGTCTATCCGTATCTGGTACCCATAATATAAGCATAGAAATATAGCTTACTTTGGGACCAGAGGACGTTGTGTAAAATGTCCTGAATATTTATTTATTTATTTATTTAACTCTCCACCTATCATCATTCATAAGATAAGGCGTAATAACAAACTGATGGAATGACGGACTTAGAAGTTTTAGTAACAGGGTAACAGCATCCCGTTTTACCTTTTTGTACCAAACTCTAAAAATATTTAAATTTAGAACAAAATTTAAATTTGGAATATAATAATTATCGTTCACAAAAAGACGTAGCAGTAGACGAAATAGGACCTCGTAGCACTTAGTCTACGGCGTGTAGCATCACCGGATTACGTACAGCTTTTATAGCTATGGCCTACGTGCTACGAATGCTACGAAAATAAAATGATTCTTGCGAGTGTCCTTACGAAGTACCTACTTTAGTTTTGACCCACCTATGTTATAAGGTTAAAGGTCAAAGGTTACATAAGGGTCACAAATGTTGTTGGCATAGAGTATTTATTATGAATACAAAGCCTGTATGTTAGTTTATTAAATAATCACATAATTTTATAATTGACGGATTAATTAATAAAGTTGGGTTATAGTTTCGGTCTTATAAGACTTAATTAAATTATATTATAAGCCTATACTATTATTAAAAAGCTGAAGAGTTTGTTTGTTTGAACGTGCTCAGGAGCTACTTGTTCGATTTGAAAAATTATTTTTGAGTTTGTGTTTGAGTATCAATTTATCGAGGAAGGCTTTCAGCTAACGTCACGCTGCAACCGAAGCAAAGCGTAAGTGAAAAATAAATAAATAGATATAAATATTTATGGAGGTTTCACACAACGTCCTTTGGTCACACGCTACGCCTATATGCTTCAGTTATGGGTACCAGAATAAGGATAGAATACATATACTACTTTTCTTTTGTACATACATACTTATAATATATAGAAACAACCAGACGCAGTACAAACATTTGTATGACATTTATAAATATCACACAAATGATTGTTCCATGCGGAAATCGAACCCGCGACCTCGTGAATGGCAGTCCGTAAATGTAGTGATTTACGGACTGCCATTCACGAGGTCGCGGGCACCACGAAGCCTGGCAAAATCTTACAAAAACTGGAAAAGTTATCCATATTTGAGGGCCTCCGTTGCGTTCGCTGCGTTTGGTAGTTTATATGTAGGTATTATGTATCACTTGTCATATAAATAACACACGAAGTAACAGGCAACAGATAGTGATTTGACGGGCTTCGTGGTGTAGTGGTTTATATTGCGGACCACAAAACACCCAGACGCAGGACAAACATTTGTATGACATTTATAAACAGCACACAAATGATTGTCCGTGGCGGGAATCGAACCCGCGACCTCGTGATCGGCAGTCCGCAATATAAACCACTACACCACGAAGCCCGTCAAATCACTATCTGTTGCCTGTTACTTCGTGTGTAATTTGATAATAATATTATTTTTATATTTTTTTCTAATAATAATATTATTTTGTGTAAATATCCTGTAAAATGCGTCGGAAAGGAGTTATTATCAAAAAGCTGATTTTGGGCGCCATTTTTTCAATATGGCGGCGCAAACGTGCAACATGGTGGCAAACGAGGTGGCAAAGTTAAAATTTGGAAAGAGCACATCAAAATCTATAAAATTACCAATTTTCAAAACTTTCGGAAAACTTTCCACGTGACCCTTTATTTATTCCACCAAATGACTGAATCAAAAGTTCAGTTAACATTGATGAATTGTGTTAGTGGTACCAATTCTAAGTGCACAACTAATCTTAACTAAAATTCTAATTTATATTGTCAATAACACAATTGGCCAATGATAACTGAACTTTCTTATTATAAAAACTGTGTATTATAGACCAACGATTTCAATTAATATGAAAGTACACAACTAAATAGTCAAATTAATCAAAATAAATCATAGTTGTTTTAATTTTTTAGTTAGGTTAAGTTTAGTTGTGCACTTGGAATTGGTACCATTGACACTAACTTTAGTTTTTAGTTGAGTTGTGCACGTGTAATCGATACCATTAAATCATAATAATCTAATGCAAGACCGCTAATATAATATATCATAATAATGTAAGGTTTTCAACATCCAAGGTATATATTTCATCTTTGAAGGCATTGTACTACGCAATTTATTTCATAATAAGGCTTTTAAAAAAGCCTTATTCTCGCGGGTCTTAAGAACGTACTTATACAAACCATCTCTTAGATATTACGAAAAACACAAAAGGAATTTCTCCTTTATGGAATAGGGTTGTCAAAAAATTATTTTTAGGATTCCGTACCAGAAGATAAAAACGATCTAGTATGATTTGGACTTGCAGACTTGCACACAAAGGAATGCTGTTATTATCATAATAATAATCGTCATAAAAACCCCAACTATACACAAATAACAGGTCCCTAAATAATGGGTTAAGGGCAAGCGAATGATGATAAATATTTGTCATCAACTGATATACATAAACTGTGAAATTTTCAGCTGTATCTCTGGAACAATGATAGTTAGAGCTATCATTGTTCCAGAGATACAGCCTGTTGACATACGGACAGCGAAATCTCAGTTATAAGGCCCCATTTTATCTTTTGGTACGGATCTTTACAAAGGAGTAATTACTGAGACTTCGCTGTTCGGCCCTAAGAGCTAAACAGTGCAAATTTTGTATGAAATTTTGATGTTTTTTTCGACTGTCCCGTTCCACCATTTGGTACAGAACCTTTCAAACACTAGTCTTATTGGTACTTGGCAGGTTTTTTGTGTAATTTTTGTTTATCATGAAATAATTATAATGAAAAGATTTTAAATATTTGAGCGAAAAATAGACCTTTGATTTTGATATTAAAATTATTTAACCTAGCGAGAAAAAAAATGGTGAAAGAAATTTAATGAAAATTACGGTTTTTAGCGGTTTTTAGACAAAATCGGGACTTTATTAACTTTGAATTTCAATCACTTTTTATAATATACTTGCTGACACAGCAAACGTTGTTTTGCCATACAAATGTCAGGGGTAGACATTTATCACTTAGGGGGATGAAAAATAGATAGTAGCCGATTCTCAGACCTACTGAATATGCATATAAAATTTCATAAGATTCGGTCAAGCCGTTTCGGAGGAGTACGGGAACGAACATTGTGACACAAGAATTTTACATATTACTAGCTGACCCGGCAAACGTTGTTTTGCCATACCAAAAAAAAAGTTTTAAAAATAGATGTTAGCCGATTCTCAGGCCTACTGAATGTGCGTACAAAATTTCATAAGAATCGGTCTAGCCGTTTCGGAGAAGTACGGTAACTAACACTGTGACACGTGAATTTTATATATTAGATAGAGAAGAAATAAATGTCATCATCTTACCTTCACGCCTTTTTACTGTGGGAGTAAGCATAGACTATAGAGCACAATTTGCGACAATCCATACATACTTTTTTGTCTTCATTTATACTTATACATCTATCTAGAGTCATACATGCCCGACGGTTGCAAGCGATATGCGCTTGACCCTTTTGAAGCATGTCAGACATCATCGAAGTACTTATGTTTATCTTATGCGTCCTCTCCCAGCGTTTTCACCTACCTCCGCCGTGTATATGCCTTTCGTTAATCGTCTATCATCCGTCCTCTCCACATGACCAAACCACCTAAGCATACTTTTCTTCACCTAAGTCACTACATCCTATAAATAAAAGGAGAAATCAGTTCAGAATTCATTCACGGATCCCTAAAAACTTCAAGTAATAGTTCAATACACTGAGATGATATTTTCAATACTGTAGCATTCGAAGCATCCAATTATCATTAACGTATCGATTTCGTTTTATATTGAAAAACTTTAGAAATATCTAAGTAATAAAGTGAATCCTAATAATATTAAAAATGTTTGCATATTTGTTAGTCTTTCACACAAAAACTACTGAATGGATTTTAATGAAAGTTTACAATAATGTAGCCCTTACTAATGTAAGTAATGTTTGTACTGCGTCTAGGTTTGTATCATAAGTATGTATTTACAAAAGAAAAGTGATATAATATGTACTCTATCTGTATTTTGGCACACATAACACAAGCATATAAGCTTAACACAACTCTTGTCTAATTTATTTTTAACTAGCTATAGTGGTGTTTCCCGCGGTAAAAAGAGTAAAAAAACTGTTATTTTTTATTATCGCACGGGAACATTGCAATGTTCCCGTGTGATAATAAAAAACGAACAGATTTATATCCTTTTTAACGTGGGTATCACCGCGGGGCACAGTTAGTTAAAAAGCTTATATGCTTGTGTTATTTGTGCCAAAATACATATAGAGTACATATTATATCACTTTTCTTTTGTAAATACATACTTATGATACAAACCTAGACGCAGTACAAACATTTGTATGACAATTATAAATATCACACAAATGATTGTCCCGAGCGGAAATCGAACCCTCGTGAACGGCAGTCCGTGGCATGAACCACTCGTCCACGCTCTAATTAATAGATTATTTTACCTCTTTAATTGCCTCACTCAGAAATTGAATTCAGTTCAGCCAGTTTTAGTTTTTTTAAACTAAGTGATTATAAAAATAGATATTTCCCTTAAATCCCTATTGTCCTCAAAATATTATGTAAATAACAAAATATTTACCCGAGTACATTGTCTATCCGCTTTTATTATAATAGGACAGGTTTGAAACCGTGTGCTACTAAGACCATGAATTAGGAAAAGTATGGGACATTCTCGTTTATGTCATTTTTGTATTTATTTGCTTTATTAAATTTTTTGATTCAGATTACAAGTGTCACCGAGTGCTACAAACAAATAAGCTTAACTTCCAAAAAGTCCGTAAATATAATAAAAAATTATGACAGAGAAATCCATTAAAACTATTAATAAATCTCTTTCTCACTCCAGTCCATTAACATCCCATCGTAGAGCACGCGCCTCCTCCACTTCGGGAAGGCTTATGGTATACTGTGCCATACTGACCTGGCGTGTTGGTTCAGGGTTTAGTTACGACCGGGGCGGCGGTTAGTCGGATCGGGGACATCAGTCTGACTATCCGCAATAGAGCCCACCGCGTACAGGTGACGTCCCGGTGTGCCCGGACGTCACCCGTGAGAGGCTCTCTGAGCAACCACTGGGTGGGCAACTGATGGCGGAATCACCGCAGTACCAGTGACCGATCCCCAGCTGAGTTAGGCACACGGTGGGGGTTTTAGTGGGTGAGGGCCCCACACTACCCTTCTGTTATCCCCTAACAGTGGGGTGTGCGGTCAGAGATTTCCCCGCCTCAACAAAAAAAAAGGGTTTAGTTACGAGATTTTCGTTTCTCACAGATATTATTTTTTATGTGTCTTAAATCTTGATTCTTACAGGATTATGCGTAGAAGCTTTGGTTTTGGCAGTTATATTTATTACTTACTAGCTGTTGCCCGTGACGGATTAAGAATACAAGTGTCACAACCCCATCTCCTCCCAAGAGTGCTGTAAAAGTCAGCTAAGGGATGTTGTACACAGATACCATCCTCTGTGAGAGACGGAAATCTCGAAAATAAATTTTATTCAATGAATTTTAACAAACGAAAATTTTATTTGTTCCACCGTTTAAAAAAAACCGCATCAATATCCGTTTTGTAGTTTTGAAGATATAAGCTTACATAGGGCTATAAGCTTACATACATATAAAAATAACGACTTTGTTTTATAATAAGTATATATTTTACTTATTTTTCCAGATTTATCTCAAAATATTCCAAAACAATATGCACCCTACACGGGTAGGCTTATTTCGGCCATGTTTGAATACTGATTATCATTCTCATCGCTATATTATTTAACGATACGCTATAAATTTAGCTTGGATTCGAGATTTTCATCAGAACGCATCACTGAATGTTAGAGGTGAAATTATTCAATGAATTTTAACAAACGAAAATATTATTTGTAATTACTTTTCCGTTACTTTAATCTGCACTTTATTTAAACAGAACTTCTCTTCCCAATGGAATACTTGTTTTTTTGTTTGTAAAATTGACATTTGTAGTTAGCGAAAACTACATGTCTACTGAAGAACGATTTAGCCAAGCTTAATTTACGTGTTTTTAGTTTGACCGCGTATGCACTATTCTGCAAATCTGTGTACCCTATATTTGAGACACTGCTTAAGAGAAATACTATAATAAGTGTGACTTTGCTGGTCCTGTATCATTTAACCAAGTTTCACAGTACATTATTATAGAGGAGGCCCGTAGCTATATATTACTACTAGCTATTGCCCGCGACTTCGTACGCGTGGAATTTAGAAAAATTTCTCCGTTTTTGCAACATTTTTCACTGATGCTTCTCTTCTATTGGTCGCAGCGTTGTGCTATATAGCCTTCCTAGATAAATGTACTATCCAACACTGAAAGAATTTTACAAATCGGTTCAAGGATTCCTGAGATTAGCGCGTTTAACTAACAAAGAAACTCTTTGGCTTTTTAATATGAATCTGTGGCGTGTATCATAGATATACAAATTATACAAGTTGATTTAAGCTTGCATTTAGAGAGGGTTTTATTTATAAGAGTTCACATAAGAGGTATTTTCAGTGAAAGAGGTGCGATTATGCGGTACAAATAATATAACGTGTTTTGTCTCAGTTAAAGAGGTATTTAAAATCTATATAATACTATATATATTTGTATTCAGGTATCAGCGTGGGTGACAGAATTGGTACTCGCACAATCGTCACTTGAGGAGAGGAAGGCGGCCTTAGCCTGTATACTACGAGTTGCTTTGACTTGCTGGAATATTGGCAACTTTAACGGCGCTATGGAAATTGTGGCGGGATTAAAGTAAGTAAATTTTAGGTATTTCATACGCAAAAATAACTATTATTATTATACAATAATCGGGTCTTTAATATCAATCAAAATTGAACAACGAACACTTTCTGTGTTCGTTGTTCAAAAATTATATTTTAGTATTTATTATTATATACTAGCAAATGCCCACGATTTCACCGCGTTTATTGTTAATTAAGCCCACCTTCAATATACACCAAACCCTAAGTAATTATACAAAAAAGGCATTTTCTTAAACAACTTTATCATTAAAAAAAAACCGCATCAAAATTCATTGCGCAGTTTTGAAGATGTAAGCTCACTTAGGGACATACAAAAATAACGACGTTGTTTTATAATAAGCTATATATAGAAGAACTAAGAAGAATACAGCAAGAGAAGAAGAGAGTAGAAGATGCACACATTCGTCAGGGGTTTCTTTCGGCCTTCAGCTGTTAACTGTAGACTGTAGGCCGGCGGAAACTACTTGCTGAATGTGTTGTAATACTACAAAAGAAGAAAGAAGAAGGAAAAAGAAGACAGACGAATGGTGTTTTAAAAGACTTCTAGAAGTCCTTCCAATTATTATTTAGTTTGAATAATAATCATATCATCTAAGTGTATCATCTTGTTAAACTGTAAACGTTTGTTGTATGTGAGTACACTTAAATATTTATTGTATTGTTGTTTTTATTATTTGTTGTTATATCATCAACAGATATACATCATCTGTGAACATTACAACTGTCTAGATATCACCGTTCCAGAGACGTACAGAATGGACAGTGGAGTAACCTAAAGATTATTTCTTTCTGACTAATGTTGCTTAGAAGTCAATCACTTTTTAACCATTTTTAAGCTATTGCATAGCTTCTATCGCGGGCCTTGAGCGTGGAGACTAAATCCACAAAATTCGAAATTTAAATTACGTAGGTAACGAAAAAACCTTACATTATCGGCGATACTGCGCATGCGTAATACCCTCTTCGCCCCGCAATTTATTTCATACTGTTGATACCAAGGGTAAACGTCTTCCTCAAATTAAACAACGTAGGTATTAAAATAAGGATTTTGAATCGACAACATATTTCCTAAATGTTCAGATAACAGTGTATTTTAGGTTTTAATAATGTAAAATAATGTCAAAACTAAAATTGTATACCAACAGATTGACATTTGACATTTAATTAAAAATAGATTGACATTTGACTGACAATCGCTATTTTATCATAATTACCATATACAATGGACAGATGTAAGCATCAGTAAATAAGGAATATTAATCTTATTTTAGTTTATGGTATGTAGATTCTTGCATAAATAAAATAAATAAATAATTATAAATACATAAGTTGATAAAAAAATGCTATGCAATAGCTTTACCGTGGCAGTCCCCGAGTGCCACACATCTTTTTTATGTATTTCTGTCGCGTTGTCACTGAACCCGTTGTATTCTGACACTAAAAAGGGTTATTGACACAAACTCATCACTTATGTTATGTTTATCTAATTAATTAACAAGCGTTAGTATAATGACAATTCAATTAACTTAATTAATTTAAAGTGTAAATTACATTCAGATTAAAAATTTCAAAATATTTACGTTGTCTAGATGTTTTCTATGTATTATTAACCCGCTTTTATAATCTCGGTACGTATTTATTAATAAATATTTAAACCCTGCGAGTGGTGTAGCCATAGACGCCATCCCTCTCTCTCTCCTCTCCAGCCCTTTAACGTCCCACCGCTGGACACTGGCCTCCTCTACTTTGGGGAGGGATCGTGGTCTACTGAGCAGCGCTGACCACGAGTTATGGCACATGGTTTAGTTTCGAGTTTACCGTTTCTAACAATAAACGTTAACTGCTTATATTGTCCCTTAGGTAGCTCTTACAGCACCTGGGAAAAGAAATGGGGTGGTGGCACTTGCATTCTTAATCCGTCACCACACGTACAATATACACACGCCAAAGACACACTATCTGGTATATTATCCATGCCACCATATTATAATTTCTATTTATAACATAACTTCTGAAATATTTCCCTACAAACCACAGACCATTCTCTCTGTATAAAACCTTTATAAAACCGCAAACGTTTTTATGAATACATTACAGAGAACCCACATTCGTTATTTAGGGTTCCGTACCAAAAAGGTAGAACAAGACCCTATTACTGAGACATCGCTGTCGCTCTGACCGTCTATCAGCAGACATCTGGAACAGTGATAGCTAAAGAGCTGACAATGGTACCGATTCTACGTGCACAACTAAACTTAACTAAAACATGAAAATTGATAGTGTCAATAACACAATTCGGCAATGTTAATAGAACTGTTTTATTAGAAAATCTGTGTATAGACTAACGATTTTAATTAATAAAAATGTATGACAAAGCTCTCTCTCTCTCTTCAGCCCATTTACGTCCCACTGTTGGGCACGGGCCTCCTCCACTTTAGGAGGGATTATGGTCTACTGTGCCGCGCTGACCAGGCGTATTGGCACAGGGTTTATTTTCGAGGTTTCCGTCTCTCACAGAGAATGTTATCTGTGTGCAATATCTCTGAGCTGATTCTTACAGCACCCTTGGGAGGAGTTGAGGTGGTGACACTTGTATTCTTAATCCGTCACCACACGGAAAGCTAATAAATCAAAACACGGCATAGTTGTTAAAAAAATTTTGTTAAGTTTAGTTATACACGTAGAATTGGTACCATTTTCACAGTATATGTATATCAGTTGATGCTACAACAACAAATACTCATCATCATCATCCTCCAGCCCTTATACTTTTGGGGTCGCGTTATTTGGTGCTATATGGCAGGAGTGGCCAACAAGACGATCGCGCGACCAATTTTAGTCGATCACTCGCAAGTTCCATGAGGGGACGCATTCAATGCCAAATGTTTCTAGTACTTAATACAGGAATGAACATGAATGAAGATGTACGCAGCTCATGCTTCGAGTAGGGAGACGTTCAGCTTGACCAATTTTAGTAGTTTTCAAGAGTGCACAGCGGTATGAAAGCACATTCCATACACGTCCCCGTTCTTACCTAAGAAATAGGTCGATCGCGAATCAATTTTAAAATAAAAAGTAGATCTTATGTGCACCAAAGTTGGCCACATATGGAGTCGATATGACGAATATAATAGAATAACTAGCTGTTGCCCGCGACTCCGTCCGCGTGGAATTTAGAAAATTCCCCTATTTTTGCAACATTTTTCATTACTGCTTCGCTTTTACTGGTGCTCAAGTCCACTATTTTGGAACAATTGTCATACCGGCACAATACCGGCACGATACCGTTGCAATTGAAGTCAAATATCCGTAGTCTGCTATATGCCGTCATAACGGTCTTTCAATGGTAATAGAATTGTCGATCTCTTTTATCTATGCATTGAATTTTCGGTCTCTTTTATCTATGGATTGTGTTAGAATGGTATGTATGTGTTGTCGTTTTTAAAAAATGCGTTAGTTGAAGTGCTTTTCGAAAAACTACTAATAAATTTAAACATTTAATCATGCTAGACTTCGTTTAAATATATTTGTACATACTATTTATTGGTATAAAAAGCAATGTGAAGTTTAGGAAATTAGTAAATTGCAATAAATTACAAAGAACAATTTCTAATATTTCTATCTATCTATTTTTTATTTATGGCAATCTGTCGACACAGGACAATTTAAAAATATTACTGTCAAATTCAAAATAGCAGACTACCGAAACATTTCAGTCATTGAATTGCAATTCTGGGTGTGTCTATGTATTATAAGTATGTATTTACAAAAAAAAAGTAGTATATGTATTCTATCCGTATTCTAGTACCCATAACACAAGCATATAAGCTTAGCTTGGGACGTTGTGTGAAATGTCCAAATTGTGAAGCAGTTGTGTACGAGACTAGCAATTTATGTCACTTTGACAATTGTAAGACAATGATGAAGTCGTTATGACGACACATTAATAGTAGACTACCAAAAACTTTACTATTGCACCATAATGGTACAATAATGGTACAGTTGTGACACCGTTGAAATACCCGACTCAGGGCCCTGGTCGTAGCGCGATGTCATATAGCCTAAAGCCTTGCTCGATAAATGCCCTATCTAACTTTCAAAGAATTTTTCAATTCGGCCCAGTGGTTCCTGAGATTAGCGCGTTCAAACAAACAAACAAACTTACAAATAAAGTATAGATAGCTAATGCTTGTGATTTCACCCACGTATATTGTGCCCTCCCTCCCCCAATATACACCAAAACTTAACAAAATATACAAAAAAGTTATTTTATTAAACCACAATTAAAAATACCGCATCAAAATCCGTTGCGCTGATTTGAAGATTTAAGCTCACATAGGGACATACATACAAAAACAAGCACTTTGTTTTATAACAAGTAAAGATAAGCATGTTACAGAACCCTTGGTCTGCAAATCCAACTCATGCTTGACTGTTTTTTTATGAATATATTACAGAGAACCCACATTCATTATTAGTTCGTTGTAAGAGGTCACTGGCTCTCAAACTTTAAGTAAATTAGAAGGGTTCTCACTTTATATAATTCAATTATTTTAAGCACAAAAACACTTGTTTTGAACATCTGTTTTTGATTATTAGAAAATAAGAGTTATAATTTTTCAAAATTAAAATCAAGATGGATTTCGAGGTTCGATTCCAGCACGAGACAATTATTTGTGTGATATTTATAATGTTTATAGGAAACTCATTATTATAGCACAAAAAAGTTGTTAAAAACTAAAATTTAAAAACAAAATATGTACAGTACCTTTAAAATAAATTAAATTAAAATTACATATATACTTAAAAACTAGGCATCAAAATACTCCTCCCCATCGCTGTCGACCGGAAGTGTGCCCAGAAGGCTGGCGGCATTGCCACGTTGGATGGCAATGCTTATTTTTTGAACGAAATAAAGGCCAGCCTTCTGGTCACGAGAGGCGTCGATCAGTCGGCTCGCTAAATCTTTATAAAGATTCCGGGCACTGGGGCCCCACGACCCTAATGTTTCGACCCCAAACGGCGCAAATATATAATCCCCTATGAGATTATTATACTTGCGCCGTTTGAGAATCTCCGCGGAGGCAGCAGCAGCACCGACCGCACACCTGGTGCTTGGAAGATGTGATGGCGCAAGGGTGTCGACGCAAGTGGCGTCCCACACCAAAGGCCTACCCATCTTCCAAGGCAACAGGGACATACCATCTGGTCTCTTCCCATCGTCACGTCATAATTGTCATACTCATACAAATGTTTGTACTGCGTCTGTGTGTTTTCTATATATAATAAGTAGGTACGAGTATGTACTTACAAAAGAAAAGTAGTTTATGTAGTATGTCAGTATGTTAGTAACCATAACATAAGTATACATATATAAGCTTAACTTGGGAACGGAGGATGTTGTGTGAAATGTCTGTGAATATAAAAAACAAATTTTTATTTTAAAACACTAAGTTTTTTTTTGACACTTGCGCGACTCATTCGTTCGCACTATGGTCAGTCTCACCCGTGACCATGGTGACTTCAAAGTCTCCGAAACGTCGGGCCAAAGTTTGAAACAAATATACGCGTCTAAATCCGTAAAAAATAGTTTTATTTACATTAAGTACTAGTTTTGGTCTTACTTAATGATAAAACGAGACCCTTTTACTGAGTCTTCGCTCTCTGTCACCAGACTGCATTTCATGAAAGGTGACGTGTATCAGTTGATGCTACAACAACAATAACCTATAACGGGATAAGGACAGGAGAATGATGATGATGAGAATTTCTTGTTATAGCATCAGCTGATATAATATTTTGGACATTTCACACAACGTCCTCTGGTCCCAACGTAAGTTATATTTCTATGCTTGTGTTATGGGTACCAGATGCGAATATACTACATATACTACTTTTCTTTTGTAAATACGAGTACATACTTAAAATACATAGAAACACCCAGACGCCGTATAAACATTTGTATGACATTTATAAACATCACACAAATGATTGTCCCAAGCGGGAATCGAACCCGCCACCTCGTGAATGGCAGTCCGTTACATGAACCACTAGACCAAAAGGCCTGGCGGATATACATAAACTATGTAATTTTCAGCTCTCTAGCTATCACCGTTATAGAGATTCAGCCTGGTTACTTTAAAATCGTACCAATTCTACTCTACATTCTGAAAGTATGAACACTGCTTATACCCTAGAGGCTTTATAGTGATATATATTTTTGATAAAACATAACAGCGCTATATTTTGTTGTTGAGTTACAGTAATGCTACATCTGGGATCAATTTATATATTGAATTTTCGTATTTCGCTCATAGATGTTGTCTGGGAGATTGCTTTTAGTGATAAGGTCGCTTTGTGTATACATATTATCTATCTTATTTACTTACTAGCTGCTGCCCGTGACTTCGTACGCGTGGAGTTTAAAACATTATCCCCGTTTTTAGGGTTCCGCACCCAAAGGGTAAAAACGGGACCCTATTACTGAGACTTCGCTGTCCGTCCGTCCGTCCGTCCGTCCGTCCGTCCGTCCGTCCGTCCGTCCGTCCGTCCGTCCGTCCGTCCGTCCGTCCGTCTGTCACCAGGCTGTATCTCAAGAACGGTGATAGCTAGAGAGTTGAAATTTTCACAGATGATGTATTTCTATTGCCGCTATAACAACAAATACTAAAAATAAAATAAAATAAATATTTAAGGGGGGCTCCCATACAACAAACATGATTTTTTTACCGTTTCTTGCTCGATACTAATAACGTTGCCTTATGTTGCATAGATAATGGTACGGAACCCTTCGTGCGCGAGTCCGACTCGCACTTGACCAATTTTTTTATTATTATATATTTAAATTCTTACTATTTTCTTATAATTATGATGTATTTTTTGCTTTTTGTTAATATTTTGTTATTAGTATCTTATTTCTGTTTTTTATGTATTCTTGTTTTATTTTTTTATTTTTGGTTTTCATTCTATATAATGTGACAGTTGAAGCCGTGGTAACTACCAACAACAAAAACGGCTAGACGGAAGACCAGCGCTTGTTTTAAACTAGCATAACGCTGAGTCTAGTCGTATTTGTAACTTTATTTGAAATGTGCTTCATCAAATCTTACTTTTTACTTTCTTTTTCGTTTGCTCTTGATTGTAAATGTTTGAGATAAGTTACAAATAAACTTTCATTCTTTCTTTCTTTCTTAATTCTTCACTCCTATTAGTCGCAGCGTGATGTTATAACGCCTTTCTCGATTTATGGACTATCCAACACAAAAAGATTTTTTCAATTCGAAACAGTAGTTCCTGAGATTTGCTAAACTCTTCAGCTATAAAATAATAAAGATATGAATATTGTCTATTTTAATACGATATAATGAAAAAGTTTGTCCGTGTGGTGACAGATTAATAAATAAATAAATATTCATGGACATTTCACACAACGTCTTCTGGTCCCAAGTTAAGCTTATATGCTTGTGTTATGGGTACCAGAATACGGATATACTACATATACTACTTTTCTTTTGTAAATACATACTTATAATACATAGAAACACCCAAACGCAGTACAAACATTTGTATGACAATTAGAAAAATAACACAAATGATTGTCCCGAGCGGGAATCCAACCCGGCAGCCCTCTTGATCGGCAGTCCGTTACATAAACCACTCAACCACGAGGCTCGAGGATTAAGAATATATGTGTTACCAGCCCTTGGCCACCACCAGGAAATGGGGTAGTGACACTTGTATTCTTAATCCGTCACCACACGGATAGCTTACATTAAATATTATAGCACTATAGTAAATCCAGACATATATTAAATATCTATCTTAAAACTGAGATCATCTTACCGTATAATATCTGTCAGTAACCATTCGTACCCACGTCAAGAAAGAATGGCAGGTCTGCCTGTGATATCTGCTTACCCACGTAATATACGCGAGATGTTATGAGTGACAGCGATGATGGAGCAGTTCTCTTTGCTCCTTATCAAAACTTTATAATCTAAAATACTAGCTGACCCGGCAAACGTTGTTTTGCCAGACAAAAAAAAAGGTTTGAAAAATAGATGTTGGCCGATTCTCAGACCTACTGAATACGTATGCAAAATTTGAGAAGAATCGGTCAAGCCGTTTCGGAGGAGTACGGTAACTAACACTGTGACACGTGAATTTTATATATTAGAGAAGATTAGCTGACGACTGCGATTTCGTATGGAAATCGTAGAATTTAAAAATCAAACCCTAACAAATTATACAAAAAAAAAACATCCTCTTGAACCATTCTATTTATTAAAAAACACCGCATCAAATTCCGTTTCGTAGTTTTAAAGATATATGCTCACGGAGTGACATACAAAAATAACGAAATCCTCCCCTCAGCTTTGCCCCGATAACATCTTTACATAATATTTTCTAACACTTGCGCGACTCATTTGTTTAAATAAAACCACTTTTTACGGATTTAGACGCGTGTATTTGTTTTAAATTTTAGTCCGACGTTTCGGAGACTTTGCAGTCACCATGGTCACGGGTGAGACTCACCTCACAAATATTTACATAACATAAAACATAGGCATTATTAGGAATTTGTAAAAGGTAAAACCCACCTGTTACTGAGACTTTGCTGTCCGTCTGTCACCAGACTGTATCTCTGGAACTATAATAGCTAGAAAGCAAAAAAATTCACGGTTTATTTATATCAATCAGTTGATGCTATAACAACAAATATTCATCATAATAAGTCTCTTGTCCTTATTATATTTTCTGTGACTTCATAATTTGGTGTATTACGAATACCTATATTATGATAATAGTAGTACGGAACCCTTTGTGTGCGAGTCCAACTTGTACTTGTCTGTATTTTTTTTAAAGGACTTATTACAATGCGTCTTTTGATCCCAATCTAAGCTCGCGCTAATTTGCTCGCGTGCTAAATACAAATTTCGCACAAACAATTACTGTCCTGCTTAGGGATCGAACTTGCGGTTCAATATACTATCATGCACCACGAGGCTTGCCCATGGTATACTTATACTATTCTTAAATGTATTTCAATTTACGTCTAATCCCATTATAAGCTTATTCTATTAAAACTGAACGATGCGTAAATACTTGTGGTAAATTATTGTATAAATCTTACCTCAGATTAATCTCACTTCACTGATCTTACCTTCGGTTCAGAAATTTCAAATGAAAACATATATGTATGTTATGTGACGGATTAAGAATACAAGTGTCACCACCCCTTTTCCTTCCCAGGGTGCTGTAAACGCCAGTGAAGGGATATTGTACACAAATAACATCCTTTGTGAGAGATGGAAAACTCTAAAATAAACCCTGTACCAACACGAATGGTCAGCGCGATATAGTAGGCTATAATTACTCTGAAAGTGGAAGAGGAGGCTCAGCGGTATGCGGTTAGTGGGCTGAAGAGAGAGAGAGAGAGAGCGATGTGACGGAGTGATAAATGGCAGCTTGAAAACTTGAGTTGGACATTTAACATACCTACGTAGATTTCAATCAATATCCGTATACTCGGCACGGGCACTATTTCTTTTTCAAAATAGTACAAAATGATTTCATCATCATAACATCACGCTTTTTTCACATAGGGGTAAGCAGAGACTATAGAACGCCATCTGCTTGTATCCAAACACAATTCCTTGTCTTTATTTATACTCATACATCTGGTCATACATGTAGGACGATTATAAGTGCTTATAGTAGAGTTTACAAATACAATTTCATTCCTTTACAACAATTAATTTATATAACATTCGTAAATAAGTTTCTCATAAAGTTTCAACCACGCAATCTAGTTTTATTTCTAGAAAATGTATTTGTAAAAGCCATTTATTTCTTTTACTAGTTTTTATTGTTACTATAAATTGACTATAAAATGTAACACGACGTACATTTGACCGTATTTTAGTACGATTTTAAATCTTTACACGATTTTGTTTAATTTTAGAACTGAATTAGTCAAATTTATTTCAAAATAGGAAATAATTTCAAAATCCTAAATATTATTTTTAATTACTGCATTGTCATTGGTCCCGGTAAGTGGACAAAAATCAATGTTAAAGATTCTGTTATATAGATTGAAACATTGATAGATACATACCGAAGTAAAAATATTGACTTAATGAAATTAAATTTCAATCTACATGGCTCGTGATCTAATGGTTTACACAACGATATGCTGTTCACAACATCGCGGGTTCGATGCCCCATAGTGCTATCATATTCATTATTTTTCGTTATACAAATGTTTGTGCTGCATCTGTGTGTTTTCTGTATATGTATGTATTTACAAAAGCAAATAGTACTTAGTTACTTATATGTATCTGTATTCTGGAACCAACACAAGCACAAGACAAACAGACAGACAGCAAAGTCTCCGGAATACGGTCTCTTTTTCCCCTGTGGGGCGAAACCCTAGTAAAATTACATCACGTAATTTATAGATGAGCCTTTATTTATGTATAAAGTAATGCAAACATTCCTTAAACTTTGAACAAAAAGCTGTTACGTGTTGTTTCGTGAAAAATTGCCTAAACTTTACCAATAAAACTGAATAGCCAGCGGTGCTCAAAGTTTTTACACCCCCCAATTTAGGGTTACCACACAGATAACCTCCGATACTGGATTACGAGATTTTTGTTAACGACTAGCGGGCTGATGGACATTTTACACAACATATTCTGGTCCCAAAGTAAGCTATATTTCTATGCTTGTATTATAGGTACCAGATACGGATATACATAAAACACATAGATGCAGTACAAAGATTTGTATAACATAATGAATATCACACAAATGATTGTCCGGTGCGGGAAACGAACCCGCAGGCTCGTAGTCATACACACATAGGGACATACATTCAAAAATACCGACTTTGTTTTATAATAAGTAAAGATTTGTACATTTCCTAATAACTCTCAGACATATTTTAACCAATTCACACAAATCGTTCAATCATGTTCTTAAAAGTTCATGTCATCAAATATATTACAAATCGTCGGATATCACAGACAAACTGGGTCGAACGTTTCAAACATATTATAGGTTATGTTAAACATCGTGAATTTCATTTGCTGCTGAGAAATTTTGTATGTATGGTGACGTATTAAGAGGGCACGATACCAAATTATGCTCCATACAAAAATATGGGCATCGTAGTCCCTGTTTTCTTCGCTAAAGTTATACCGATTTTTCTCCTCCACTTTGGAAGGGATTATGGTCTACTGACCGCCGCGATGACCAGGCGTGTTGGCACTGGGATTATTTTCGAGATTTCTATCTCTCACAGAGGATCTTATCTATGTACAAATATTCCTTAGCTGGCTTTTACAGCATCATGGGAAGGATTGGTGACAATTGTATTCTTAGTTCGTCACCACACGGATGGAACCCTATAAGTCTCTTATTCAAGGAAAACTGAAGCTGTCATAGAGAAAATAAAGAAACGAAATAGTCACAATTGGCACTGTTAATTTTTTTTTAAACTCATATTTCGAAAACCATTTTGGGGAATAGGGTTTCTAATCATAATCTATAAGTTTATATTAGTAAATTTGCTATAAGTACTTAAGATTATTTTTCAAAAAAAGCAAATGACCTTTGTTTGCCCTCGAAATGAGGGATTTAAAAGTTTATTAGGCAAAGGCAATACACAGTCTGCATAAAACGATGACGTCACAACATTTGAAGAAAATATTTCCTTAAAGGATTTTTTTCAAAATTCAATTTAATGTATATTTCGATAATACTAGTTGTTTGCGAGACGCATGGAATTATTAATTAGATACCGAATCTGCACAAAAATGATTAGACGGGCTTCGTGATCTAGTGTGGTGCATGTAACGGACTGCCGCCCCACCCGGTTGGATTTCCGCACGGAACAATCATTTGTATGATGTTCATAATTGTCATACAAATATTTGTACTGCGTCTGTGTCTTTTCCATATATTATAAGTATGTATTTACAAGAGAAAAGTAGTATATGTAGTATATCCGTATTCTGGTACACATAACACAAGCATATTTATATGCTTAGATTAGGACTATAAGACGTTATGTGAAATGTCGATAAAAAATTGAATCAAAAAAGTAACCATCCTCTGGAGAAAAACCGCATCTAATCCGTTGTGTAATTATAAAGATCAGCTCACATATGGACATACATACAAAGCTAACGACTTTGTTTTATAAGTAAGTATAAGTACTTGTTATAAGACTCTGGTATATAATTAAGTTGTCTAAGGAAACTCGAAACTTATTGAGATAAAGATTAGTCTTTATTTTCTTTGTTAGTCACTTAGCTGGTCTTTCAGAAATGGGATAATGACATTTAGCTATCCGTACCAAAAGGTAAAAGAGACATTGGCGCCAATTTAAGGTGCACAACTAAACTAAACTAAAAAATGAAAACAACTGTTGCTGTATTTTGATTATTTGGCTATCTTATCGTGAACATTTATATTAATTAAAATCGTTATGGTCTTATTCATGACTTATCGGAGGTTTACAAGTTTGCTAAAATCGTTCGCGTAAATTGTCAAAACTTGTTATTCATAATAGTCTTTTTACGCTAGAACATTTATTATCTCTCCGATAAAATCTCCGTTTAAACATCCGATAAGTCATTATGAATAAGACCATTAGTCTCTATATAATACACAGCTTTTATAAAAAGAAAGTTGAGTTAACGTTGCCGAATTGTGTTATCGACACTTACAAAATTCATTTTTTAATTAAGTTAATTTACTCGTAGTTGTGGGTGTAGAATTGTTACCTATTACTGAGAATTCGCTGTCTGTTACCAGGCTGTACTCGTATCTCTGGAACGGTCATAGCTCTCTCCAACCCATTTACGTCCCACTGTTGGGCACGGGCCTCCTCCATTTTGGGACGGATTATGGTCTACTGTGCCGCGCTGACCAGGCGTATTAGCACAGAGTTTATTTTCGAGTTTTCCATCTCTCACAGAGGATGTTATCTGTGTGCAATATCCCTTAGCTGATTTTTACAGCACCCTGGGAGGACATGGGGTGGTGACACTTGTATTCTTAATCCGACACCACACGGAGAACTGGAATGGTGATAGCTACAGTGGCGAAATGTTCACAGATGATGTATATCAGTTGATTTTATAACAAAAAACACTTATTATCATCATTTTCCTGCCCTTCTCCCGTTATTTGGGGATCTGTTAAAATGCAGAATACAAAAAATATTTAAGTGTGCTCCCATACAATGACGAATATATTACCTATATAGTGCGAGTCTATCAAAATCTTGACCTCAAATAAGGGCAGAATAATGATGATGATGAGTATTCGTTGTTATATCATCAACTGATATACATCATCTGTGAATATTTCAAATATCTAGCTATCACCATTCCAGAGATACAGCCTGGTGACAGACAGCGAACTCACAGTAATAAAGTCTCTGTTTACCTTTTGGTAAGGAACCCTAAAAACTAAATTTCCTATGAGTATCAACATTTCAACAAAATGTAAGAAGATTTATTATCGAGTATAATTTGGTATATATCGTTTGAATGACGACGTAAATGTAACTGGGGCTTAACTAAATGTTTTATGTGTATATTAACTTAAATATACTAGAAGTGACATCAAAAAGTATCACGAAATAAACTCAAAATAATCTTAAAGATATTATGTGTAAGAATTGTTAATAGAAATAATTGAGTATTTAAAAAAAAAATTCAGCCGACTTCATGCGCCTTTTAAATTTCAGGGTTTTCTTCGATTTCTCAGTAGGTAACTATCATGTCTTGACCTGGTGACAATGGAACCAAACGGAAACTACTACTGCCTTCAAATAAAAATGGAATCATTGAAATCACTTCGCCCAGTTAAAATTATTAGGTTCGTCCAGTTAAAAAACAAACAGAAAAATAAAAATAAAAACAAGATCCATTTTTAGACAACCAATCTAATTTCTCAATACTTATTTATTTATGAGCCAGCCTTTATCGTTATCTTATCTATAATAATCTACTTAGTTTAAGAACTAAAAAACACGCTTAAATATCCTGAATATTTTTTAATTGATTGCATTGTCATCAATACTCAATTCTATGTTACCTACTTACAAAACGTTGACAGTTTATGTTGTCAAAGACATAAGTTTCTGTTGTCACATGTTGTGACAATCGTAGTAAACACATGTAAACAATTATGATATTTTTACCTGATTCTATAAACAAAGCGTTTTTATGTGAAATTATCTGATTGTATATGAAAGGCATACGTAGAAATACAATAGGCTGTTGATAATCGCACGACAATCGTATGAATAAAGAATTGGTCAATTGCGAGTCGGACTCGCGCACGAAGGGTTCCGTACCATTATCTATGCAACATAAGGCAACGTTATTGGTATCGAGCAAGAAACGGTAAAAAAATCATGTTTGTTGTATGGGAGCCCCCCTTAAATCTTTATTTTATTTTATTTTTAGTATTTGTTGTTATAGCGGCAATAGAAATACATCATCTGTGAAAATTTCAACTGTCTAGCTATCACTGTTCTTGAGATACAGCCTGGTGACAGACGGACGGACGGACGAACGGACAGCGAAGTCTCAGTAATAGGGTCCCGTTGTTACCCTTTGGGTACGGAACCCTAAAAATAATTATTTATACGACTACTTTATTATTTGTACTAATTACGTTTCATATAACTTTAGAAATGAAATAAAATAAGGTATTCGAAAAAAAAAAACCCTAACCTAACCTTCACTCGGTTAGCTTCGAGATCTAATAACTCCGCAATTTTTTCCTTTTGCTCCTTAGTTAATCTTTTGCTCCGTGGACAGTGTCGAAAAAGATTTTCACTTTTTTCACGAAAAAAATTCTTAGTAAGAAATTTAATAATAAAAAAATAATAATATCCGTATGAATATACTCATTCAAAAAAAAGCCGTACAAATAGTCACATCCACGATGGTCGGATTAATAAAAAATAATTAATTATACGATAATCGTATTAATAGACACTTCCAATACAATAATCTTGGTGAGTCTACTCATATACAATTAAACTATTACGTGTATAATTAAAAATACAAGTGTGGTCATAGTGATACTTCAACATGCTATTCTAGTAATTTTGATCAAGGAATTGGGATTATTCTTTTGAATTATTGCATTGTCATCGGACCTTGTTAGGTGTGCAAAATTTCAGATCAAACCGTCTACTGCAAGTGCCTGAAAATCGCTTTCAAAGATTCCGTTACACAGATTAATACATTGATAGATACATACGCTGACCGTCTTGTTCAGCATATGGATGAAGTGGGACCGGGACTGTCAGGAGCACAGTATGGATTCAGGGCTGGCCGTTCCACCATGGACGCATTAGCCGCCCTGAAGGCCATCTCGAAAGAGGCCGTGGACGAGGGAGACGTGCTCCTGGCAGTCTCGCTCGATATTGAAAACGCCTTCGGCAGTCTTCCTTACGAGACGCTCAGGGAGGCGCTCCGTTACCACAGAATGCCCCTGTACCTCCGAAGGCTGCTGGAGGCGTACCTTGAAAATAGATTTTTTCTGTGGAACATCGGCTTCGACTGGTTGCTGCGTGGCAGGCTTCTACCCGGAATGGGGGTGCTGTGCTACGCTGATGACACCCTCATTACGGCGAGGGGGAGCAACTACGGGGTATCGGCTCGTCTGGCCGAGGTCGGGACTGAGCTCGTCGTTGATAGGATCGGAATGTTGGGCTCTGTACACAAAACAGAGGCCCTCTTATTTCATGGAGCGCGACGCGGAGTTCCGCGAGGTGCAAAACTCCGCGCCAAGGATGCGGAGGTGCCGGTGCGTAGCACCATTAAGTATTTAGGGCTGCATCTGGACAGTAGATTGGGCTTTGGGCAACATTTCGCTCAACTCGCCCCGAAACTAATCAAAGTGGCTGCATCGCTGGTAAGACTCCTGCCAAACACAGGAGGTCCAAATTCAACTTGCCGGAGATTATACAGCGCAGTTGTCCGATCTATGGCCCTGTACGGGGCCCCGATCTGGGTCGACACCCTTAACGCGCGTAATAAGGCTCTGCTGAGGAAAGCTCAGAGAGTCATCGCGTCAAGGGCAATCAGGGGGTACCGTACTGTGTCATGGACAGCTGCTACTGTCCTGGCAAGTGATCCTCCTTGGGAGCTCGAGGCGGATGTGTTGGCAGAAGTCTTCACACACCGTGTGGACGCAAGGTCAAGAGGCGAGCTACCATCTGCTGCCTAGGTGCGAAAAGAAGCACAGGCCACACTCCATCGACGGTGGAGAGCCGAACTGGAATCTCCCGCCGCCAGGGTTGAAATTGTGGAGGCCATTAGGCCAATACTTAAAAAATGGTTGAAGCGAAGGCACGGCCCGCTAACGTACAGGCTGACGCAGGTACTTACCGGACACGGCTGTTTCGGTAAGTACCTGCACAAGATTGCAAGGAGGGAGTCCTCGCCCCCCTGCAAATCGTGTGGTGCGCACGAGGATACAGCGCGCCACACCTTGGAGAGTTGCGCTGCTTGGCAGGCACATCGTACGGCCCTCATCCAGGAGATAGGCGGGGACCTGTCGCTGAAAGCAGTAGTCAGTGCCATGCTTAACAGTGACAGGTGCTGGCAAGCGGTCGCCGACTTCAGCGAAGCCGTCATGCTCCTGAAGGAGGCTGCGGAGCGGGAGCGTGAGGCAGATGCTAACGCAGACCTTCTCCGCCGAGCACGGCCAGGGAGGAGGCGACGTGAGTACGCTCGCCACCTCCCCCCGCCTTAATGTGTTGCGACACCGGGTGTTGTGCCGCCAGGCCAACGTCGGGGCGTCAGAGAGAGTCCAGAACAGGGTATCCCTGGCGCTCCAGGAAGACGTGGAGAGCGCCGCAGTTAGGTTTAGTCGGTATTCCGTTGTCCGGTTCACCCGGTTCTATGTATTATAAGTATGTATTTACAAAAAAAAAGTAGTATATGTATTCTATCCGTATTCTGGTACCCATAACACAAGCATATAAGCTTAGCTTGGGACCAGAGGACGTTGTGTGAAATGTCCATGAATATTTATTTATTTCCTTACCCAGGCATCGGTGAGTCCGACACTACCCACTCCTACCATGACGGTGATGACGGCAATGACAGGAGTGCGTAAATGCATTCCCCTGCGAAAAAAAAACAAAAAAAGCGGTAACATAATATTTCTAATATGATTCCAACTCACGAAAATTTTCAAATTAATAAAAGTGTTTTAAAATTGTCACATCTAGTTTAATATTATCTTTGTAAATTGTATCGATCACGTTAAAGTTGAGTGCACGTGTCGCCACCCTTCACTACACACATTGCAGAACATTCTATTGTATTTTACAGACGTACGTTGTTAGCGGGGTTCGATTCACAGCATAGAACGTTTAGTTTCTCGAAATATATTACCGTCAAACCTTACAACTTTGCCATTTCCATAAAATTTTGCGCAGCCCTTCAGTTTTTATAAACATTGAAAATTAAGGCAAACTTCATTGATTACGTGAGGTAGATTTTTTTTAATATTTTTAGATTTATATTGTAACTAGCTGATGCCCGCGACTTCGTACGCGTGAAATTTAGAAATTAAACCTTAACAAACATTATTTATGGTAAATAATGTACATCAATCACTCGATAGATGGCGCTGTACAGTTTTTTATATCGCACTATGGTTTGGTTACACGTTAACATTTTAAGCTCGTCGTTAAGATTTTCAGTTCTTAATTCCGATTTTCGCATTTACAAATAGTCAGGATAATATTAAGTATGTATAACGTACGTACCAACTTTTATCCTGTCGGATAAAGATAAATGGTTACACTTACAATACAACCCTAACTCATCGATTTTTGCTATAAAAGGTCGCAAAATAATAGTTTTATAGTTCTAACTTTTGTCTACTCAATTTTTACAGACATTATTGAACTTTAAGATTAAAGATATGATCCTAGGCTAGATTGAAAATCTTTTTAAAATGACCCCTAAGTTAAGAATAAAAAAATAAAAAATATATTCATGGACATTTCACACAACGTCCTCTGGTCCCAAGCTAAACTTATATGCTTGTGTTATGGGTACCCGAATACGGGTAGAATACATATACTATTTTTCTTTTGAAGAAATAATTATTTTATTATTATTTTATTGTAAGAAATAATTGTAATGTTAAAAAAAAACAAAGTTATGAGAGATTCTGCAAAATGGGCATTGACATTTTATTTTTGCAAATACATACTTTATAATAACACATAAAAAATACCCACTCACCCAGGCGCAGTACAAACATTTGTATGACAATTATAAACATCACACAAATTTTAATAATTAGACGTAGTTATGCAAAATGGATCCAATCCACAATAACCGTTTTCTGAGGTCACTGTCGCTATAGTCATCTACCGATCCATTTAGATATATGCAAAAAATATCCAAGCCGCAAAGTACCTATTTTCTAATAAAAAACACACAGACATTCAAAAGAAACTATGGTCTTGTTATTTTAATATATCAATTTTACTTAAACTCCTACTTTCTCAAAAGGAAGTTTTTGTGGATGGATCCATTTTGCATAACTACGTCCAATTGTCCTGTGCTGGAATTGAACCCGCTACCTCGTGGAGAACAATCTGTTATATGAACCACTGAACCACGAGGTCATCATCACCTTATCATGCGTCATCTCCCAGTATCAACTTAATCATTTCTTGTTACAGGTCCAACAAATTAAAATCCTTCTGGTACAGCATATCTGATGAGCATCTCCCAGCGTTGGACTTACTCTCAGCTGCTCTCCTCTCAGCAGAGTACGAGAGGGCATTGGGCAGAGCGCTGGCGATGCCTGAATGTAGACTAATACCTTTCTTTGGTGCTTTTCTTAGAGAACTTAGGTAAGATAATTTAATATAATCCTAATAACCAATATTATAAATGTGAAAGTTTGTGAGTATGGATGTGTGGCCATTTGTTACACTTTCACGCAAAAACTACTGAATGGATTTTAATGAAACTTTACAACAATCTAGCAGAATAACATAAACTAGGCTACTTTTTATGCCGAAAAAAATGCAACGTGAGATAATAAAATACGAAGTGATTTTTTATCCCTTTTTCCGCGGGTAACACCGCGGGGCACAGCCTGTAATATAATATAGGATAAGACTAGCTGACCCGGTAAACGTTTTGTTAGGGGTGGACCACCCTTAACATTTAGGTGGATGAAAAATAGATGTTGTCCGATTTTCAGACCTAACGGATATGTACCTACACAAAATTTCACGAAAATCCGTCGAGCCATTTCGGAGGAGTATAATTACAAACATCGTGACAGGAGAATTTTATATAATAATGTATTAGGTTTATTTAAAATTTACTTCTTTTTATGTGTTGGGGAAAAATTTCAGGGTAAATTTTTGCAATGCGTGTGCATATAAAAAAATTGGTCAAGTGCGAGTCGGACTCGCGCACGAAGGGTTCCGTACCATTATCTATGCAACATAAGGCAACGTTATTAGTATCGAGCAAGAAACGGTAAAAAAATCATGTTTGTTGTATGGGAGCCCCCCTTAAATATTTATTTTATTTTATTTTTAGTATTTGTTGTTATAGCGGCAATAGAAATACATCATCTGTGAAAATTTCAACTGTCTAGCTATCACCGTTCTTGAGATACTGGGTACGGAACCCTAAAAATCATGTTTGTTGTATGGGAGCCCCCCTTAAATATTTATTTTATTTTATTTTTAGTATTTGTTGTTATAGCGGCAATAGAAATACATCATCTGTGAAAATTTCAACTCTCTAGCTATCACCGTTCTTGAGATACAGCCTGGTGACAGACGGACGGACGGACGGACGGACGGACGGACGGACGGACGGACGGACGGACGGACGGACGGACGGACGGACGGACGGACAGCGAAGTCTCAGTAATAGGGTCCCGTTTTTACCCTTTGGGTACGGAACCCTAAAAACCGAGGAAGCACGAGCTGCACTCGTACACGTAGGATTCCGTACAGTAATTATCATCATAATAATATCATATAAGTGCATCATCAAGTTAAACTGTACATGTTTGTTGTATGAGAGTACACTTAAGAGGATACCAAAATAGCTTCATGCATTTTTCTATGTACGAAGTTTTCATTTTTTATTTAGATTGAATGGCTAGAGCTCTAATTTTTAAGTATATGTTTTTTCAATATATAATCTAGGATCGCATAAACTCAGAAACGCAATTGAAAAAAGTTTTCTCGATAGAAAATCTTGGCGAAACAACATCTCTCATTTTTTATTTTTTTCATTTGTCGGTCTATTACGCGTATTAACTAATGAAATAACTTTAAAAACATAGGTAACTATATATAGAAACACGTAAGCCGGAATTAAAATATATTTAGTAGATTTTGAGTAAACAAAAAAATATCCCTAATTCTTCATTTTCTATGCCTACTAGCTGTGTTAATAGGTACATGTCGACGATAATATTGATGTAGGCCCTTAAATATTTATTGTATTGTTGTTTTTATTATTTGTTGTTATATCACCAACAGATATACATCATCTGTACACATATTTTGCGAGTTTGTGTCTTTATTGACTGCCCGTGTGGTGGATTAAGAATACAAGTGCCACCACCCCTTTTCCTTCCCAGGGTACTCTAAAAGCCAGTTATGTGATATTTTACACAATAATATTTCATGATAATATAATGATATTTTACATAATAATAACAATTATTACATCCTCTGTGAGAGACGGAAAACTCGAAACTAAAGCATGTGCCAACACACCAGGTCAGCGCGGCACAGATAGCACAATTCCTCCCGAAGTGGAAGAGGCCCGTGTCCAACAGTGGGACGATAAAGGGCTGGAGAGAAAAAGTGTAAAAATACATTCTTTAGAAGCTTAAAAGAAAATATATTTACTTAAATATTGATATCTCAATTGTTGTATTCAATTGAGCAACCAATATCCTGTCATTATATTAACTTCCGGTCATCATATCAACTTCCGGTTCTTTATAATGAACTGAAACTGAAAATCTTCATATATTTCGAACAAAGTGAATTTTCAGAAAATATCTATATAGAGCGGATGATACCACGGAAACAATTATATTAATACTAGCTGTGCCCCGCGGTGTTACATGCAGAAAAAAGGAGAAAAAAAAGTCTGTTAGTCTTTTATTATCCCACGGGAACATTGCATTCTTTCGGGATAAACAGTAGTGGTAAGACTATATGTTATTCTGATGTATAACCTACATTATTGTATAGTTTCATTAAACTCCATTTAAAGTTTTGCGTGAAAGAGTAACAAACATCCAAACATTCATACTCACAAACTTTCCCATTTATAATAATTTATTAAGATTACTTGGGATGATCTTTACTGGAATTGGTATTTTAAATATAAATTATAGTATTTTATTATGGTATTTTAAATATATAATTTATATTATAAATATAAATATAATTATAGAATTTTGGTAATAGCCAATTGTTTATGTAGAATGTTTACATCAAAATTTTATTGAGTTCGTTGTCGGAAGCCTTGCTGTGTATGGGAGCCCCTTAAATACCTATGGTATTTTAGTTTTTAGTATCTGTTGTTCTAGAATCAACAGAAAATGTTGAGTCAATCATCATAATATCATATATCATCCTGAGATATTAGTCTGATACCAGAAAGACGGACAGCAAAGTGTCAGTATTCGGGTACCGTTAAACTTTTTGGTACTAAACCCTAAGAATAGAAACTTTCGTCTTTTATAATTTTAGCTATGTTTCTGACGTGCCAGCCGTATATAGCGCTGCATGCGCCGCCGTTGCCTTTTTCTCTGTGGATTGCAAATCCTGAATCGGTTGTAGCGAAATAAATTGAACTTATCATAAGCTTAGCATAATTTTGTTACAAAATTGTGTCTACGTAATTTAATGATTTTTATTTCTCTTCAAAATTTTCTAAATTTAACTGTAAATAAATTATTGGACGTCAAAGACAAAGTCAAATATTTTTATTTCAAATAGCCAATATATATAAATATGCTCTTTTAAAAATTTAGAAGCTAGGCGTCAGTTACAAAAAGGAATTCTATGGAGAAAAACACACAAGAAACTCTATTTATTTTTTCATTGTTTTTTTTTATAATAATATATTTTTCTACGAAAAAGGGGTGTGTGAATGATGCAGGGTTTTGCAATGTAAACCAGTATATGACGAATATAAGTCCTACCCCAACAGAGCAAATCGACCAGTCCCAGCAGAAGGCACCCGTTCACAAGTATAACGCACACATCAGCCCCGCACAGCTTGACCATTACCCGACCCATTACTTGACCCGACGGTATTATCAACTCTATATATATATCAATCATCCATACATATTCGCATCACTGGCTTACCACGTGTGTTGTTTTTCAATTAATGGTCCCAAAATGGCTGAGTTACATACATTTCGTTATAACAATCAAAAAAGAAATAATATCGTATTTGTGCTTAATGCTGAAAAACGCTTTTAAATTTATAAAAATCTATACTTACTAATAAATCATAAAGCTAAAGAGTTTGTTTGAACGAAATATCCAATTATTCAAAATACATCATAGTTGTTTTAATTTTTTAGTCAGGTTTAGTTGTGGACGTAGAATTGGTATTGTCCTTTGTTCAAAATATCAAAACATCCAGACGTCCCCTGAATACTAAACCAAGATAACCCAGAGAAACAGACTTTTGTTGACAGACAAATTAGTGTTACCTAAATCAACAAAATGTCTCAACTACAACCACTTAACATTCTAAACGTTGGGTCAAAACGTGTGAGGTTGTTAAAGTTTATATAGAACCGTGTTAGCTAGAAAAGTTCTGAGTAAAGTGGCTATTAGCTCGGTACGTATCTATCAATGTATTAATGTACTAGCTGTTGCCCGAGACTCCGTCCGCGTGGAATTTAGAAAAATTTCCCCGTTTTTGCAAAATTTTTCACTACTGCTTCGTTTCTACTGGTCGTAGCGTGATGATTTATAGCCTGAAGCCTTCCTCGGTAAATCCCCTAACACTGAAAGAATTTTTCTAATCGGCCCAGTCGTTCCTGAGATTAGCGCGTAGTAACAAACAAACAAACTCTTCAGTTTTATTATATTAGTATAGATTAATGGTCTTATTCATAATGACTTATCGAAGGTTTAAAATTTCGCTAAAATAGGTTCGCAAAAATTGTCAAAAATTGTTCTTCATAATAGTCTTTTTACGCTAAAACGTTTATTAGCTCTTCGATAAAATCTCCGTTTAAACCTCCGATAAGTAATTATGAATAAGAGCATAAAACTAAGCTTATCTAATGTCATAGATTAGGGATTGTATAATTTCGTTGTTTGCTTATAAAAAGTTTACATAATTATCTATGTGTAAATTAGTCAAGTTGAAACTTCTGTTGTAAAATAAACTAAAACTCAAGAGTAGGTAACTAAAGTTTTGTAATAAGAACCTACACTTTTAATTTGTTTCGTAACTTTAGACTAAGGTAATAAATAACGATGGCGTAAGGAGAAATTTTAGAAAACAAAATAACCTTCTCAGTTTATTACGTCCCACTGTTGATCACGTGACGCTTCCATTTCGGTAGTCTATCTACAACTTTGACCATACTCTGATTATGCCTGTCCAGTGGCGAATTTACCCTAAGGCCCAGTAGGCCCAGGCCGAGGGCAACCAGATTTAGGGGCGGCTCCAATCGTGTCAAAAAACTTATTACAACGTACCTATGGCGGGCGGGCGGACTGCACTGCATGGTGCGTCGCACTGTTAGGGACGGGCCTCCTTAATTTTAGGAAGGGATTATGGTCTACTGCTCCGCGCTGACCAGGCGTGTCGGTTCATGATTTATTTTTGAGTATCCGTCTCTCACAGAGGATGTTATCTGTGTACAATTACCTTAGCTGGTTAGTAACGAAAACTAGAGATGGAAAACTCAAAACTAAACCCTATGAGAACATGCCTAATCAGCGGGATATAAGTAGGACGTCAATGGACCGGGGGGAGAGAGAGAGAAAGAAAGAGAGATATGTCGAAAATACATAATTATAAGCTTATAATAAAATAATTCTATTTTCATTATAAGCTTTGAATTATTTTAAACATGTTTGATTTTTGTACAAACCCCTAAAAAATTAAAAAGTAAGTTGCCACCCTCATTGTTAAAGGGAAATCTTGGCAGCAACTCCATCATTAACTGCATCTCATTCAGCCGGAGGGACTCCCACACATCGAAGAGAGTTCAAAAGAGAATCTCTCAAAGATGACAGGTAAGAGAACTCTAGTTTAAATTGATTTAATAAGTACAAAAATACAATATAACAATACATCACAATTTAAAAAATTTAAATTTAAGTAAACATCTGTGTAACGGAATTTGTGAAAGCGACTTTCACCCACTCGCTGTCAGATTTTTTCCACTATAATTAGATCTGTTAAATCAGTAGTTTTAAATCAGTTTTTTTTTAAATTACAGAGAATCACCTAAACGTGACACAAGAAGAGAGAGCGCTAAGAGAATGGACCAAGGTACCACTAGCATCCCGTTAAGAGACAGCTGTAAGAGAGATAGTAGACTCAGTGATTCTAATAAACAAGTGGTGAGTATAGATAGATAGATAGAAAACACTTTATTTGTACATCACAAAGATACATTTTACTTCTGGTCTGGTCTGGGGCCACTCATGGACAGCAAATACTGATATATTTGTTATGCATTTCAAAATCTTAATTATATCAGATATCTGAAAAACATATTTAAAATGCCACCATTACTTTAAAATAAGTAGAAAATAAAAAAAGTTTTAGGTTTAATAATGTGGCTATTATATATTATTTTTATGCTTGTTAAGTAAAACATGGTAAGAAATGTGTTTTCATAATCTTTTATTTAATTATATATTTTAAAATTCATATGATTAAATAACAAAATTAAGGTACTATATCTTTTCTTGCTAAAGTGGTGTTTACAGGTGGCCTAAAGTTGGCTATGCCCTTTTTAAAGTAAGGTATTGTACAAAGGGCGGCATTATCACTAGTGTGATTTTTCCCAGGCAACCTTAGGATGAATAAAATATCTAGGATAGATAGCGCGGTAGTTTGTGAAGTAGTAGAAGAAGCCACACAGAGGGACATTAATGGACTGGAAAGAGAGAAAGAGTATTACAGTGGTGGCAGATTAAAGGTACAAGTGTCACCACCAGTTTTAATCTCCAGGGTGCTGTAAAGGATAGCCAAGGGTTTCTATGTAAGCAACATCTTTTGCAAGGCGAAAATCTGGGAACTGACCCCTATTCTGGTGAATTTGAAATAAGTAAATCAAATACTTTCCTGAAATAGAGGAGACCTTTGCCCAACACTGGTACTTTAATGGGCTGGACTGAGAATGCCCGCAATATTGGGGAATAGCAGACCAAAAATTTATCCAAATAGGAGTAAAGTAAGAAAAAAAAAGTAAAAGATGAGTAAAATCCTATTTCTCCTAAAGTATGTCCTCTGAATATTAGCAATGCTGCAATCTGCTATATTTATTTTCAGTATATAGCATCATTTGACGAAGAAGGAGAACAAGCTCCTGGATGGAAACGTGTTGGACCCGAAGGCCTTGTCAATCTAGAGAAAGTATACAGAACACAAGCCGTAATGGATCATATAGCTAGCTTCCATCAACATCATCATGCATTAGCTAGAAGTAATGCACCCATTTTTGGTGATTATTTAAGGTACAGTACTTAGGAATAGTTAGTTTTAAAATAAATTATTTTGTAGGCACACAACTATTAAAGAAAAGTCCCTCTGGTAAAGATCTTTAAATATTACTTATTTATTTACCTGGATGATTTGATAGTTTATTTCAGTAATTGATAGTTGCAAAATGGATTGTAAACGAAAGATCTTTCTTTCGTTCTATTTTTTTAGATGAACAAGTAATTTAGAAAGAATATGCTTTAAAATAAAGTTAGCAAAATCTTTAATTTTTCGTTTTCCTCTCAGAGCAGCAATGTCTTCATGTGAGCAACCAGTCTTTGCACAGCAGACGCAGAAGACCAATGGTGATTTTGAAAACGAAGCCTTATACGAATTTGAAGGTACAGGATACTGTCCTGTACAGCCGTTACCACACGATCATGGAGTCACCATGTTTCCTTTAGCACCGCAAAATGGTGAAAGAATGGATAGGCATGTACTACAGGTAATAAGATAATATATACCCTATTTTCCTCCGCAGATTACTGTTATTTCTTATATGTTTAGGCCTAATTACTTCACTCCATTTGATGTTAAGTGAAAGTGTAATCCAAATGCGAAGACAGCTAGTATAAATGCTAGCTGCGGGCGTATTATGAGCTTTTTAAAAATCATGCAAATTCCAAGCAGGCCGTACACTGCCTGACTAAATTATGTATTATGGTAAACATAAAACATTTAGTTGGAAAATTTTAGTTAGTACTTAAAGTTTTAGTTGTACCTTCACTATAAACATATTAATCTATGACTGTTTTAGCGAACTGGATGGCTGGGAGATAAGTTCATATTACGAATTTGCCGGGCAGTTCCATTCACGGCGTAAACGGCCTGGGAATAAGAGCTCATAATACGGCCGCTGATCCCACCTTGCTGACCCGCAAGGTGCCTCTATACGCATTAAAACATCCCACGTTATAAGAGGAAGAGAACGCGTCTGCAAGTAACGATTTCCATTTTTGGGACGTTTGCAAATAAAACTGTCCCTATCCAGTGCGACGTAGTAGTCCAGATACATACTTTGCCCATTATTACATATGCCAAATTCACCATGTCCTTTAAAATAACATGTTACTTTCAGATAATGCATCATGGTACTGCTTGTGTGGTATCAGAACCAGAATGGGGAGGAACGTTAGCACAGCTTAGATTAGAACGAGCTTGCGCTTTGTTAGCTTGGTGTAGAACAGCTCATACTCCTCACACACAACATGGTAAGTTGCTGAACCACTAACAAAAAATAGTACCATCTGAGGCTCAAGGAAAGCACCTTAATGGCACTGGATAGGGAAGATGGAGGACTTGGAAGAAATCTATGTTGAGCAGGGGATTGGCAGTGGCAAATTTATAGTTTAACTTAAAATTGAATCATATACCAAAATGCACGTACACGTAAACGTGACTAACAGTGAGATATTTATTATTTTTGAAAGAAATAAAAGAACATGTGCCATGTGGATTTCCATTCCATTTACGTGAATTGACAAATATTATAACTTTTCAGGAGAGACCCCATCAGAAAATGTACAGCAACCGGAAGTAAGTCTCTCTTATAACCCTGAAGAGGTCATACCATTGAAATACACGGCTAATTTAGCACATGAAAATGAAGCGGGAATCGTTGGAGACGAGGGGTGAGTAATTAATTGCAACTACGAAATCAAGTTAGCTCAGTGTTTGAAGCGTAATGAACAGGTTATATGAAAGCATTAATTGTGCTTTTTGGCTTAAGAATGAACGAAACCCTATATGTCTATCTCACTCTGGACATTTTTTTTTATGCCAGTGTTTAGACAGTGGTGAATACTTTCAATTTGTCTCAGTATATTTACATTTTTTTAGCTTCATCGATCTACAATGCGTCAAAGATATGAGGGTAGGCAGCAAACTCTTAGAACCAAGAGATCTTGCAGAACTAACGGCTAATGCAAAAAGACATGGACTAGAAACATGTACTCAAGGTCTACATATCATCTCTTTAGTGTATGGAAGAACACTGAGTGATAACAGAACAGTACATTTTGTTTTACCGGCATATTCCTATAGGTAAGATTAATATTCTAGGTTATTTTATAGTATTTATTGCTATTTACTTGCTATGCTTTTTACTTTTTAAGAATTGAATAAAGCAGAAAACGTGATCAACTAGTGGACAAGATAGATGGCGTTAATATAAATTACATAAAATTCGTTAACAAGATTTAGCAAAAAAATTTATTAGTAAAATATTTTCCACGATAGCTCGATTGACACAAGCGTCCTAAGGTCCTGGTTTCAAATCCTACTGGTGATAATTACTTTTTGTGTATATATAATTGACTACACTTTCAAAAGGCTCAAAGGATTTTATTGAAATTTAACACCAATAAAACTTACATTTTAGATTAAAATCTAATTAACCCAGGGGAAATTCTCCGCAAGAGACCTTCGAATAACTCAAATAAATGAGGTTGTTAGTTTGACTATTAAAACTAGATGGCGTTGGTATCAAATAAAAAATTGCTATAGTTTTATAGTCCCTTCTTTTTACCCTTTTTTCCAATCTTTAGCTAGTAAACAATTTGTTCCCAGGGTATGGTCTGTTGGTCTTCACTCTGTGATCCGAGCCCTAATGAGTCAGGCTAAGTTGGCAGACAGGAGTCTGGCCTGGTTAAAGAACAAGTATACCGCGTTGTATTATGAAGATGGGTGCTGCTGTGAGCCGCTGGTGTCTGATGCTATTCGTGTAAGTAATATATACAAAAGTAGTATATACAAAATGTGTTGTAGTATAATATACAAAATTCTCGTCACACTGTTAGTACCTAACACTTCAGACTTCTTTAAAATGGCGGGATCGATTTTTGATCAAATCTAGGACTGATGGATCTGGCAGGTCTCAGAATAGATTTATTTATTTATTAAAACATATACACCAATGATATTTACACAAAATACATAAAAATAAAATAACAATTGATTCCTTAGTCTATGTGCAACAACTTTAAAGGTGTATACAGCATTTACAGAAATATAATAAGAAATGGTTTAATTTTTTTTTATACAGATAATAAGAATAGATAAGAGAATAGAGAATAGAATAGAGAAGATCAATAAATAAGATTGAAATTTATTTAAAATTATGCCTAGCTAAATAAAATATGGTCCGTGTGGTGTCGGATTAAGAATACAAGTGTCACCACTACTTCTTCTACTTCTTCAGTTAACGTCTACTGTGAGAGACGAAAACTCGAAACTAAACCCGTACCAACACGTCTGGTCAAATAAATTAATGTAATTTTATAAAATATCACAGTTCCAAATAATTTCTTCGTCCAGGTATTCGGCGGAAGAGAATCAACATGTGGTAGTTCATCTCACTCGACTCCAGTCAAAGGTTATACAGACTCACATTCAGACTCTATTAGAAGTTCTGGAATTAAATTCAAGGTCAGTATACTTAAATAATTCAAGATCGAAAAATTACTTTTATTCCGAAAAAAAGTTGTAAGTTAGGCGTACAAGGTCGCAGGGTGCAGCGATAAGTATAATCTCTTCTAGACCGAAATCCGAGTGATAACAAGAGGTGAATCGTTTAACACATTTTCTCAGCAATGGTATTAGATAAATTTTTGAGTACCTCAAATTAAAATATAAAAATGCAACGTAGATTAAGTAGGTATATTTTGTTTGTAGAAAAACAAATCTACGTCAGAATTAAAGACAAGTTCACCGAAAAGTTTCCACTCATCACATACATCTGGTACTCGGAGTGAAGATGAAGTGATGCAAGGATCTCCAAGACATAGGTAAGGATATTTGTACCCTGATTTAACAGATAGTGAATATGCGTTCAATCTTGAAGACACGTAACTTTAGCCTGGCTAAATCGTGATTCAGAGTCTAATAAAATATGATATTCATGTGAGATGTAGTTTTGAAAACACTAAAAATGTCGCTTTTACAAGCAATAAAACAAGTATTCATTATGAAAAAATTACCTGTCTATGATTCAAATTACAGCAGGGAACTGAGCATAAATATTTTCAAATATAACCATTTTTTACGGATTTAGACGCGTATTTTTGATTCAAATATAAGCTCGACGTTTCGGAGACTTTGCAGTCATCATGGTCACGGGTGGGTGAGAAGTTTAATTTGAACGAATGAGTAGCAAAAGTGTTAGAGAATAATATTATAATATTTTTTGGTCCAGTTCTTATACATCGTCGGTTGGTCACCATCATTCATATGGCCCTAGACACAGTAGCTTAACTGCAACAGCAACAAGCATCATGGCAGGATCACCCAACAGAAGTAGGTTAGTAACAGTCTCCAGCCAAATAACGTCCCTCTGTTGGGCACGGACCTTCTACACTTTAAAAGAGATTTATGGTGTACTATGCCGCGCTGACGAGGGGCGTTAGCACAAGGTTTATTTTCGACTATTCCGTCTCTAACATAGGATGTTATTTGTGCATAATATACCTTAGCTGGCTTTTACAACACCCTGGGAAGGAAAAAAGGTTGTAACACAAAACAAATACCAGTGTTAGAAATAAAATTATCCTGTACGGTATTCAAACCCACGATCACATGTACGCCAACCTACTACAGCAAATAGGCCAGACATAGTTACTTTAAAATTGAAGGATAAGCCCTCTACCTACAAAATTAAGTTAATTAATGTTATTTAAAGGTAAAGGTAAACAAAACAAAACAAAATCAAAAAATTGGTCAAGTGCGAGTCGGACTCGCGCACGAAGGGTTCCGTACCATTATCTATGCAACATAAGGCAACGTTATTAGTATCGAGCAAGAAACGGTAAAAAAATCATGTTTGTTGTATGGGAGCCCCCCTTAAATATTTATTTTATTTTATTTTTAGTATTTGTTGTTATAGCGGCAATAGAAATACATCATCTGTGAAAATTTCAACTCTCTAGCTATCACCGTTCTTGAGATACAGGCTGGTGACAGACGGACGGACGGACGGACGGACAGCGAAGTCTCAGTAATAGGGTCCGTTTTTACCCTTTGGGTACGGAACCCTAATAATTATACGTAAAAAAATATAAGTTACTACCTAGATGTTAATTGCATAAATAAGTGTGTAATCACGTAAAGTTCCAATAAGATTATCATAACTGATGGATAGAACAGGGAGAACTTTTGCTATTTTTGTGCGGAACCCCAAAAATATACGATATATTTTTATGTTTTTTTTTAATTTTACCCTTACCAATAATAGCATGACCTTGACCTATTTACGCTCGATTAATTAACGATTTTTAGAAAGGGGGAATCCCCCTTTGTGAAGGTCAATGAAGGGTGACATTTTAATTGGTGCGCACTTTCTAGGATACCCTTACAGTAAACAAACCCTACGTTAAAATATACTAGAAGGGCTGATCTAGTGAACTTAACAGTAACTTATTTTTTTTTTGCTTACTTTCTTACATGCGTCTTGTAGTTTTGAAGATATTGGTACCAATTCTACGCGCACAACTAAACTTAACTTAACTAAAAAATGAAATTTGATTGTGTCAATAACACAATTCCGTAATGTTAACGATTCTTTCTTGTTAGCAAATCTGTTTATTATAGATTAACGATTGTAATTAATATAAAATTACACAACAAAACAACCAAATAATCAATATACAGCAATAGTTGTTTTCATTTTTTAGTTAAGTTAAGTTTAGTTGTGGACGTAGAATCGACACCATAAACTTGTTTTATAATAAGTAAAGATGATGGTTAGGTACATAATATAACATAGACGCTCATTTAAGGATAACAAAATCTGTCATAGAGATAAAAACGATTTGGAAATAGTACCGTATTGTTTATTTTCTTTTAGCTTACGAAGACTGGAAACCAGTGAACGTTTTTGGGAGAACTTGAAGCATCTACGAACGGGTTCCGTAGGATATGATACACAATTGGATTTTATGGACTTTGTGACGTTATTTAGGAGTTTTAGGCAAGTACAATCTTCACTAAGTTTGATGGTAGATTTTTCTGTATTGCACCTCCAGAACCAATAGTAGAAATAAATCTTTTAGTTAACTTCATTTTTAGGGTTTCGTATAAAAAAGAAAGCCTTTTTAGATTACTTCGGTGTCCATCTGTCCAACTTTTTCCACTTAGCAATGGCTGCAAGTATCCACTTGAAACACATAATATAGACAGAGATCCGAGAGGTGAATCCTTTTACTTATTTTCTCAGCAATGTATTGGATAAGATAGTCTTCATACTTATTATTATTGTAAAAACACCCCCAAGTCTGTCCTGTCAGCCATCGTTTAGCAATTTGATGCCAAAGTCTGGTAAAATTTTCGCTCACTATTTACACTATTTGTAAGCGCTCTAATTTACTTAGTTTGCCCGAGAATATTAGAAATGAGGATAATGCAAGGGTTTTCAAAAAGAAACTATTTAAATATTACTTATATAAATGTTAAATTTGCAAGTAGGTACACCTAAAAAGCTATATCTGTACGGAGACTCGATCCCACAGTCAAACCCATCACACAACGATCACACGGTTTTGTGGGGCTATGTATTAATTATAAGTAAATTTCAATGTATAATAATTTAATCTATACTTATAATAAATCTGTAGAGAGGTCAGGTCAATTCTGTACATGAAATATATTTTCAAAATAACTATCAGGGGGTGATTAGTGATCGATACTGATGCCAAAAATGCAATCAGTAAAATTTTTGTCTGTCTGTCTGTCTGTCTGTCTGTCTGTCCGTCTGTATGTTCCTTATAGAAACAAAAACTACTCGACGGATTTTAACGAAACTTGGTACAATTATTCTTCATACTCCTGGGCAGGTTATAGTATACTTTTCATCACGCTACAATCAATAGGAGCAGAGTAGTGAAGGGAAATGTTGGGGACACGGGAGAAGTTACTCCATTTTTTAAGCTTCCGTCGCGTGTGCAGCCTTAATGGTTAAAGTTACATAGAAATCATGTATGACGGAAATATTCTACATAAAATTGTCTAAAAATATCTCGGAACAGCACATATCTATTTTTTATGGTTGACTCACAATAACACGTGTGACTCCTGATAGCTTAGCAGTTCGGAGCATTCTGATTATATTGGTTTACTCTTACGTTTATAATACTCTCACTCAAGCAGTAGTTAAAAATGTTGTAAAAACGGGGAAAATTTCCTAAATTTTACGCGGACGAAGTCGAGGGCAACAGCTATTAGGGAATAAGCGTGATATTGTTCTAATCATAGACCAATAGGTATTATATCCTTGATCAATGGTTTTAATAATATAAATGCGAAACTAATTCTCGCTGTCCGTCTACCTGTAGCTCTTTCACAACAAAATTATTGCAACGATTTCGATAAAATTTTGTAAACATAAAGTCTGGAGCTTAGAATGAACAAGAATTACGAATATAGGATGTGTACTATGTGTAGTTGTGTAGTGATATCAAATTCCACGTGGTCCACGCCTACGAAGTCTCGGCCATCAATTACTTTTTCAATATCTATACTAACATTATAAAGCTGAAGAGTTTGTTTGTTTGATCGTGCTAATCTCAGGAACTACTGGTTCGATTTTAAAAATTATTTTTGTGTTAATTAGGCAATCTATCGAGGAAGGCTATATAACATCACGCTGCGAGCAATAGGAAAGAAGCATTAGTGCAAAATGTTACGAAAACGGTAGCAACAGGCAACAGCTAGTAAATAAATAAATTACTATAAGTCCTAGAAAATACTCCTAATAATTTATTGTGACTATTATCCAGCTAATATCAGACCTTTTTGCCATGGTGGTAGGCAGAGACTATAGAGCGCCATTTGCTACGATCCAAAAATACTTCCTTGGCTTCATCCACACTCGTACATCGGTCGTACATGCCCGACAGTTGTAAGTGCTATGCACTTGACCATTGCCATGCAGAAATTTATTATATATATCTTTTTAGAATAATGAATATAATTCTGTTTGTATCAAGCGCCAAAGACACAATAAGGGACGTAATAGTACGTTTTTCGTTCTCAGTTTGGTGATGCGTTCAGAGCTACGTGACATTTTCGAGCAGTTGGCTGTACCGCGGAATCGCTCACCATTGTTAGGTGCTGAGAAAAGTAGAAGTTCACCAGAGCTCTTCCGAAGTAGAGGCATCTTTAGAACAGGTAAGAGATACGACTGAGTCTCTGTTTACTACTCTACCTCGTATCATTATTATAGTTTATTCGTCATATTCCTGACACCAAATAACGGTATAAGGGCAGGAGAAAAATAATGATGAGTATTCGTTTTTATATCATCAATTGATATACATATACATAATCCGAGAAATGTTTAGCTCTCTAACTATAACCGTTCCATAGATACAGCCTGGTGACAAGACGGACGGATACCGAAGTCTCAATAATAGGGCCCCATTTTACCTTAAAAACTGTTAGAAACTAAGGTTCTTGACTGGTAGCCACGAGCCAAGCGATAAAAAATTTGCCGAATGCCTCTATCAGTAGCTGATTTCGCTACAAATGACTCAAGATCAACCGTGTATAGGTTTTAGAGGAGCTTCAGAAAAAAAAACCTGTCAAGAGCGAGGTAAACTCGCACACTTAGGGTTTCGTACCTACTAGACATATAAACATAAGTAACTGCATTCAAATAATCATTTAATTAAACTCAAAACAACTCACCAAACTTAATTTTGTAGTTGAAATATAGGCATTCATAAGTTGGTATTAGAATAAACGCTTTTTTACTTGTGATGAGATGACAAATTATAAGATTTTGGATTTTTCCCTATATAAGCACTATATACTCGTAGACTTGATCTATGCCAAATTTCAAGGCTCTAGGGCAACGGGAAGTAACCTGTGAATTTTGATTCCCTAGCATAAGTCGAAAAATTCTTTAAAAATGGTCTTAATTCGGTTATATCTTGTAAATGCGTAGAGGTGAAAGGTTGACTGTATTTTTGCAGCAAGGGACCGCATAGATCTACATATCGTATGAGATTCAAGTTGATACCTTCAGCAGTTGCTGAGTAAAAAAAGTTTGACAGACGGACAGACAGACACCGGAGTGATCCTATAAGGGTTTGTACGAAACCCTAAAAACCCTGGTGTATGATAAACAAACCTAATGCCAACACCCCTCGTTAGCGCGGTATAGTAGAACATAATCTCTTCTAAAGTGGAGTAGGCACGTGCTCAACAGTGGGGCATTAAATGGACTGAAGAGAGAAAAGAGAAAGAGACAGAATTTTGACCAAAATATTTCCAACAGGTCTCCTAACGAGAAACGGATCATTAGATTTGGAACCTCCGAGTGATAAAATTGGGAGGAAGAAGACGTTTGATCTGCTCGCTGCTGCCGCATTACCAGGTAGTCTATACATATTTACAATAAAAATCTGAAAGTTCATGTCTATTACTTTGAAGGCGTTGTAAAAAAATGGGATATGCATATTTATTGTCATAATAGAAGCCAAAAGAATAGTTTTTAGAATTTTTGACTGTTTATCTGTTGTTTGTAATGACGGAATTCGCCAACTGAAACCCTGTGCGAACACGCCAGGTCAGTGCGGCATAGTACAGTAAAAGCTGTCACAAAGTAGAAGAGACCTGTGCCCAACGTTCGTAGTCGAACGTTAATGGGCTAGAAAGAGGGGGATAAATCACTAGTATACTGCTTTAGTCCCAAAATAAACTAATTTAAAACATTTGCTTGATAGGTGCATGCCCAGATATGAGTGGTCGTGTGTTATCACTCCCAACGCTAGGAAAGTTCTGTGAGACCAGACAATGTGAACCAAAGACTGAACAACAACTTAAAGATGTTATACAGGTAATATCATTAATGGGTAGGCAGAAGTCAGTGTGCGAGGGAGGCAGAATTAGGAAATACAGCGCCAGGTGGTAGCCATTTTTGAATCGGGAGCAAAATTTTTAAAATAGGTGTCATTTTTTTAAATTGTATCGTTTTAGTATTTTGTTATAAAAATTGGCTGAAATTTGAGTGTTAAATTTTTGAATTCGGTAACAGGGTACAAATTTTTGATGTTTGATAGACCAAATGTATGACGTATGAGAGTAAATGAGCCAAAGAAGTATGTTTATATCGTAATAATTGGCGCTCTATAGTCTCTGCCTACCCACAGGGGAGAAAAAGTCGTGATGATGACGTTTCATATTAATAGTAAAAATTATGATTCTGAATAAATGATATTCTATTTCTAATGTAGAGACACGAACCGGACCCGACACTTCGAGCTGATAACTGCCTCTCCTTCGAAGGATTCGTAAGGTTCCTTGCTGATAAAGACAATTACGCCTTTGTACCCGAACAAATGAGAATACAAAACTATAGCAGGTAACTATTTTGTACGCTTATTTTGGGACTAGCTGATAGTTGTACCAAAATCCTACTATCCTACTAATATTATAAAGGCGAAAGTTTGTATGTATGGATGTTTGTTACTCTTTCACGTAAAAACTACTGAATGGATTTGAATGAAACTTTACCACAATATAGCTTATACATCAGAATAACACATAGGCTACAAATTGGCTGGACCGATTTTGATGAAATTTTATTTTATACAGAATTGTATGGCAAAACAACGTTTGCCGGGGCAGCTAGTATGAAGAATAATTTGCTTAGTACAGCTTCTTTTTTGTTTAAAATATTCATAGACATTTCACACAACGTCCTCTAGTCCCAAGCTAACCTTGTATGCTTGTGTTATGTGTACCAGAATACGGATAGAATACATATACTACCTTTCTTTTGTAAATACAATACATACATACTTTATACATAGAAACAGAAAGACAAACATTATGACAATTAGAAATATTACACAAATGATTGCCCCGAGCGGGAATCGAACCCGCGATCTCGTGATCGGCAGTCCGTTACATGAACCACTCAACCACGAAGCTCGTCAAATATATCGCTTTATAATATTAGTATACCTAGATTCCAATTTCTTGTTAACAGTAAGTCAAGTTCTGAGGAAGATATGCAAAAACCCTTAGCTAAGGATATGGGCGGCCCTTTGAGTCAGTACTACATAGCCAGTTCACACAATACCTACCTTACTGGACATCAACTAAAGGGAGAATCTTCAGTGGAATTGTATAGTCAGGTAAGTGGGTATTTTGAAATACAATATTATGGTACCAACTCTACGTACACAACTAAACTTAACTAAAAATGACTGCGACCGTAACACAATTCGGCAATGTTAACAGAACTTTTTTAATACAATATTTGTATATTAAAGACTTACAAATTTAATTAATAAAAATGATATAACGAAATGGCCAATTAATCAAAATACGCCAAAGCTGTTTTCATTGTTTAATTTAGTTGTGGACGTAGAATTGGTACCAATGTTATTAATAATAGGGGGCATTTCATCTTATAGACGTTTTACATTAGGGTCGTTTCCTCTTAGTGTTTTGTGCCGTAGAAGATGTCATCGAGACGTTACTAACCTCACTTCTTCTCAGCCCATTAACGTCCCACTGTTGGGCACAGGTCTCCTCTTTATTTTTATTTCTCACTTTGAAAAGGATTATGATCTACTATGCCAGGACTATTTCCCAGGAAGCTGTAAAAGCCAGCTACAGGATATTACACAGATTCCATCCTCTGTGAGAGACAGAAATCTCGAAAATAAACCCTGTGTCAACACGCCCGATCAGCATAGTAAATCATAACCCCTCCCAAGGTGGACGAGGTCCGTGCCCAACAGTGGAATATTGATGGGCTGGAGAAAGAGAAATAATATTTAGTTCAAAAACTAAAAAACACGCTGGGAAATCCCGTTTTTTTTTTAAATTATGCATTGTCATTGGTCCTTGATATTATGAGCAAAATTTCAGATCAATCAGACTACTGCAAGTTGGTTAAAATCACTTTCAAAGATTCCGTTACATAGATTAATACATTGATAGATACGTACTGAACTAATATATAAGCGTGTTAAAAAACCAATATACGTATAGAATATTTTTATTATTTATTTCGACACTTAACTTAAAGACAAACATTATTTATTAACTATAAAAACTACAATTAAATATCTAATGTGTATTACGCCTATACCAAAATCTAGCACGATAATCATCACTGCATGTGAGGAAAGCCGGGGCGGTACCAGAGTGTACTATATGCCTGAAATAAATAACAAAATATTATTGCCTGAAATAATTTATAAATAAATATTCACGGACATTTCACACAACGTCCTCTGGTCCCAAGCTAAGCTTATATGCTTGTGTTATGGGTACCAGAATACGGATAGAATACAAAATAATTATGCTACTTTTCTTTTGTAAATACAAATTTATAATAGACTAGCTGTTGCCCGTGACTACGTACGCGTAAAATTAAGAAATCAAACCTTAACAAACAGAAGTTTACTATTCTACTCGATAGATGGCTGCTGTACAGTTTCTTTAAATCGCGCTATGGTTTTGTTACACACATTAACACTTAAGCTCGTCAATATTTTTATTATGTCATGGTCCCGTTTTCATATTTATAAATTAGTAAGGATAGAAACACCCAATTAAGATGAAAAGATAGTAATATTATGTATGTAAGAGCACAGATTCAGCAGATTACTATTTTTTTTTTTTATTATTTTTTTATAATATAGAAAAACTATTTTACAATCATTTTTCAACATCCTCTCTTCATGTCCTTTTTTCATGCCCCTCAATTCTTTTCTTTTTTTTTTTTAATTTTAAATTTTTTATTCCTTTTTTAAAAATAAATCTTAAGTGGCCTGTATCATTGTATAGGTTATATTCAATGATCACAACCTTTACAGTATTCTTAATTCAACTAACACAGTATAATTATATATTATAGTATAGTTTATAACTATGTATTTACAAAAGAAAAGTAGTTTATGTATTATATCCGTATTCTGGTACCCATAACACAAGCATATAAGCTTAGCTTGGGACCAGAGGACGTTGTGTGAAATGTCCATAAATATTTATTATTATTATAGTAGTTTTCGTAAACTACAAATATCACTTTTACAAACAACAAAACAAGTATACTATTGGAAGGAAAATACCTGTTTTATTAGTCTATAGTTAAATTACCCTGTGGCGTGTATCAGAGGCACACACAGAACGTATTACACGCACACATAGATATTTATGTGCCCTCTAGTCGGGTGAGTTATTTAGATAGTGTGTCAATACAATCTATCTGGTAAATCTGTGCTTATTATACATAGTAAACACACAGACGAAGAACAAACATTTGTATGACATTTATAAATATCACACAAATGCTTGTACTGTGCGTGAATCGAACCCGTAACCTCGTGAACGACAGTACGTTACACGAACCACTTCAAGGCACGTCAATTAATATGAACTAACCTGACAGCCCCATTATGTCCCAAAGACATAAGTTGGCACCGAGAAGCAGATCTTGAGTGCCATGTGCACAATGAGGTGGTGGCCTCATCAGGGAACATCACGTAATCCTCAGTATGATTGAACACCGCCTGAGCGTGGTGGTCTTGTTTACCTGTTAGAAAAGTTTAAAAAAAATATTAAATTGTTTAGGCAAACTTGCGTGGAGCATCCGCTAATTTGCAGGAAAAGGCGAAAATGTTATAACATTCAGCGAGCGTTTTAATAAACCTTTTAGCGTTCAGGACAAGTCAAAAAATTGTTAAGAATGTTTAGGCCAACTTGAAAATCAATTGGAATTAATCAGAATTTTTTCACATTTCTGAAGAATGAAGTTTTCTAAGAAAAGGTTTTTTAGGGTTTACTACAATGCAGGGTTGTACCTGTTGTACCAGCTCCTGTATACTGAATCAAACATCTGCTGCTTGCTAACTCCCAAAGCTTGATAGAAGAGTCCATTCCTGATGTTAGGAGATACTGAAAATAATAAAATTAGAGTTTAGAGATAGATCCTGCTAAGAATGTTGCCCTTGTTTTATTTTGTAGGACCTGTTTTATTCTATAGGGGCATTTCATCTTAGCATTTCATATAGTGGAGGCGTTTCATTTTGCGATGGGCTATATTTTATGGAACGTTTCGTTTTATGGGGGGCGTATTATTAAGTTTGTGCATTGTTTTATAAGGGTCATTCAGACATTCGGCACTTGATAATTGATTACTCTATAGAATTTAAATTCATAGGGCATTAAATCTTATGGGGGCATTTTATTCTAGGATTGGTTAGATGTTGTGAGGCTTTTTATCATGCGAACAGTAAAAGTAGGCATTTAATTTAATAGTGAATTCCATGGGAGTATTTCATCATATGGGCGTTTTATTAAAGGGGCGTTTCATCTTAGTGTTTTATCCCGAAGTGGGAATAACGTGACAGCACTCACCTTACTATTCCTAGTAAAAGCAACAGAGCACACTTCAGATCCATCGTGTGCGTTTATGAACGTATTGAAACATCTGTTGGACACTGTATCCCAGAGTTTAACACTGCCATCAGCGCTGCCACTTGCAAAATACTTGCCGTTGGGGGAGAACCTGGATTAAACGTACAATTAAAACAATCTAGTGACTATCTATCTGTGGCTGTCACAATATATCCAGTAGTTTTGCGTAATAGAGCAACATACAATTCATCCATTTATCTATACATTCTTACAAACTTTCACTTTTATAATAATCTACTTAGTTTAAAAACTAAAAAACATGCTTAAATATCCTGAATATTTTTTAAATGATTGCATTGTCATAAATACTCAATTCTATGCTACCTACTTACAAAACGTTGACAGTTTATGTTGTCAGAGACATAAGTTTCTGTTGACACATGCTGTCACAATCGTAGTAAAAACAAGTAAACAATTTATGTGAAATTGAAAGCGTTTTTATGTGAAATTATCTGATTGTATATGAAAGGCATACGTAGAAATACAATAATCTTGGTGAGTCTACTCATATACAATTAAACTATTACGTGTATAATTTAAAATATAAGTGTGGTCATAGTGATACTTCAACATGCTATTCTAGTAATTCTGATCAAGGAATTGGGATTATTCTTTTAAATTATTGCATTGTCATCGGTCCTTGTTAGGTGTGCAAAATTTCAGATCAATCCGTCTACTGCAAGTGGCTGAAAATCGCTTCCGTTACACAGATTAATACATTGATAGATACATACCAAACTTATAAAAGCGTGTTAATATTAGTTCTTACTACTAGAATTAACTTGTTTTTTATGATGTTTTGACGTAATAACAATTTAATTACAATTTATATGTGGCAAAGTAATTAAAATTTATTCTTCTGATTCCTGCCTTTACCCCAAATTATATGGGATCGGCGCAGCACGTTTTTATCCCTTTTTTTAGCCTCTCCTGTTAGGCGTTATATTCTCATCAACTTCTTTTTCTTTCATGTCGTCTCCCATCAAATTATAATGACATTAAAGAAAGAAAAAAAAAGAATGGACTGTGCCGTCTTTTTTTCATTCTTTAATGTTATAATTCATAGGGGGCAAATGAACAAAAATTTTTTGGGGCAATTCACCTACAAATTATAGGGGCATTTTTTACAATCTAAGTTCAATATTACTTACCTAATTTCAACTTTTTTGTAAGATATATCTCAGTAAATATTAAAAAGTACTTACTTAATAGAATTAACTTGTTTCTTATGATGGTGTGATGGTATAGGACACACGAAACATTGGCTAGTTGTGACGTCATACAGTCTAATCACTGGGTGAGTAGTAGATGCTATTATATGATCACCGAGCGGGTGAAATGATACACATAATACTTGCTCCGCGTCCTAGAAGAACAAGATTGTTTTTTTTTATCTTTTTTCTTGTGAATTATAATTTTTTGTTTTGTGAAAAAATAGATTTTTTTTCTACATTATTTCTTTCTTTTTCTCTTTTAAAAAACACTAAGATGGGAAATCTTAGTGTCTTTTTTTGCGTTAAAGATAAAAAACGTTAATTGGTTTTTCTTAATTCTCCATAAATTGTATTAAAAATAGAAATTCTTTGCTTTTTATAGAAATAGAAAAGATTGGAATATTTTTTAATACTTTAAAAAGTGATTATGTTTAAAGATTAATAAATGCAGGTACTACTTTTAAAATTAATTCTAAAAATCATATTGTAAATATTACAAATAAGTTTTTGTATCTAAATGAGGCCATAAATTCTGTTATTTTTTGTACATTTTGTGAGGCAAATTGATAGAATAAATATATCAGAACGCTTCACATAATTAATTAATGATGTCTCTCTCTCTCTCTGTTCAGCCCATTACCGTACCACTGTTGGGAACGCGCCAGACATGTTATCACAAGGTTTACTTTCGAGTGTTCCGACTTTCACAGAGTATGTTATCTATGTACAATATTCCTTAGCTGGCTTATACAGTACTTTGGGATGGAAGAGCTGTGCTGACACTTGTATTCTTAATCCGTCACCACACGTACATATCAAAACACGATCATGATCTTTCATAACTCACCGTAATACTCTTATACGCCTTCTTAGCTGAAGCTTTAGTGATGTCAAACAATTTGATACAACAATCCCGGGATGCTGACACCAAGATCTGCTCCCGGGGATGGAAATCCAATGCTGTTATTTCATCTGTGTGGTCATACCTATAAAATAAGGAGTCCATTATAGTAAAACGTTTTACTTGCATTTTAACACTCTTTAATTAGCTCGCTATACATCTAATAATGTATTACAGACAAAGCATAGATAAAAAAAAAATTCAATAAAATCATATTAAAAGACAGACTTACAAAGTCCTAATAACTGGATGTCCTTGTTGCTCTCTCCCAGGGTCCACTTCTTCAGGAGCAGACTTAGCTAACATACGCTCCACGTCTAAAATCTAAAATAGAATTAAAGGTATACATATAGTTAAAAAATTGGTCAAGTGCGAGTCGGACTCGCGCACGAAGGGTCCCGTACCATTATCTATGTAACATAAGGCAACGTTATTAGTATCGAGCAAGAAACGGTAAAAAAATCATGTTTGTTGTATGGGAGCCCCCCTTAAATATTTATTTTATTTTATTTTTAGTATTTGTTGTTATAGCGGCAATAGAAATACATCATCTGTGAAAATTTCAACTCTCTAGCTATCACCGTTCTTGAGATACAGCCTGGTGACAGACAGACGGACGGACGGACGGACAGCGGAGTCTCAGTAATAGGGTCCCGTTTTTACCCTTTGGGTACGGAACCCTAAAAACCAGTCAAGTAAGAGGTCGACTTGCACACATAGGGCTCCGTACTAATGATATATTAGTCATACCGAACCTATACTGAGTACTTGTTGTAATAGCATCGATCGATATACATAAACTGTAAAATTTTCAGCTCTCTAGCTGTCATTGTTCCAGAGATACAGCCTGGTGATGGACAACGAAATCTCAGTGATAGGGTCCCGTCTTATCTTTTGGTACAAAATATATTCTTTCTCTGACAGTCAGGCAAAACCTGCTTTATCCCTAATTTATTATGAAGCTGAAATACAAAATCCTTACAGCTATAAATACTCGTGTTAATACGTGCAACGAAACTATAGTGCGATAGCCGGGCAGTACAACCCCATCTATCGATGCGTATAACAAACTTATAGCTACAAGCCATAATTTGTAAGGTTTGATTTCTGAATTCTACTTCTGCGAAAACACAGGCAACACGTAACGTAAAAATATATAAACTCAGTCGAGTGACAAATGTGGTTGTTAAATTGAATGTTGCTAGCACGACCGCAATAAGCTCAGTTGGAAAAAGCTTCGGAACGGTATTCCGAGGTCGTGGGTTCAAGTCCCGCTTGCGGCAGTAAATTTTTTCCACCATAATTTGATTTGTTAACAATATGGTATGTTACAAAACCCTACCTTTATACTAGCATCAACAGAACCCGTAGCAACCAACTGTCCACAAGCACTGAACGCTCCAGCACGACACGACATCTTGTGTGACGTCACATACGCTGTCTCATAAGTAGCTGGCTCCGGGGCTAGAGATGACGCATCCATCTCATACTCCAAGTCTAGGAATTAATTAAAATGTAATAATAAAAGCAAGTGTCACAGGGTAACTGTGGTTAACTGACTGTCAATTCAATACCATCCATCGATCAGCCTCTCTCCGTCCAATTTTGGACAGGCCTCCCCCATAGAACGCCACAACGCGCGGTCCTGTGCCACTTGCGTCCAATGTCAAAGCTCTTAGCAAAACTAAACTAGACTGAATATTACATTTTTACATAATTTTTTAAAATTGAATAAAAATTTTAAATGCACTTATGGGAAAAAAAATTTAACTGGCCAACTACGAGTTGTATTTGCACATGAGTAAAAAACTCTTTCTCCTTCCTTAGTCCATTACCGCCCCACCATTGGGCACGGGCCTCCTCCCCTTTGAGAGGGAAAACTCAAAAATAAACCCTATGTCAACATGCCCGGTCAGCGCAGCACAGTAGATCATAAATTCTCCCAAAGTGGAGTAGGCCCGTGTCTAACAGTGGGACATTAATATGCTGGAAAGGGAGAGGATGTTTCAGAATCATTCATGTGCAAGCACAACTCTTACTTAGCCAGTTTATTTTTTTTTACGTAACTGCATATTTCAGTACATAAGTTTCTTAAAATATACTTGAATTACTAATTAAAAAGTATTTATCTTACCAAAACCAGTAGTTCCGAGCAAATGTTCCGCCCCACTGGAAGCAGCTAAACGATCTTTACGATCAGGCTCATGTTGTAGACCGACCATCATCAGATTTATAAGCCTGTACAAAGAAATTATTTAAACTAAATAAAGGAAGATCATTTAAGTCCTTAAAAAAATAATTATAACAGAGTAGGTAATTTCACACAGTAAAAAAAGAATATTAAATGACACATTTGAAAAGAAAATTAAAAAATATGTTGACATCAGGAGCTATAGGAATTTTTTTTTCTCCCTTCGTCCATACAAGAGTTGGCTTCTCTTTGGATTTGCCAGCAACAAAGTCAGTAGCTATAGACATTCTATATTTCCTCAATGGTGAGAATCATAAACTAGACCCAATAAACAACATTCTAATGAAGTAAAGTGCCTGTTAGATTGGAAAAGATCATATTAAAACAATATAAGGGAGGGATTGTCTCATTTAAGTATACAGAAAGTCTAGGATATGTCTATTTATTTATAAGAAAAATTTCATCTATATATCATATAATTTCATTCTAAGTTTCGGCAGAACAGTGTTTGGCCAAATCATATTTTATGATAAATTTATTTAAAAAAATTACCTGTCACTAGGTGGGCAAGGAGGATCTGCATGGACAGCCCCTGCTAGTGTTGTAGCAATTGCTTGAAATCCATCATAGTACAACTGGCTGTAAATAAAATACCATTGAATAAATTATGAAGAGGAAAAAAAAAACAAACAAAATATAACCTCAAATGATCAATCTTCGATTTTAACAAAAAAGCAAGAACAGAATATTGGGGCTGTTACTTGTTGATTAATTTAAATAATATATAATAATACAACATGAAAATTTCAACAGGAAAGTAAGATAAAATAGTAAAATGTTGGAAAAACAAACGAACAGATTAAACGTAAACTAACCTGATAATCATGCGATATAACAATTCTCGGTTCTTCACAACATTTCTGCTGTCAACATCGGGCACGTTTTCTTTCATTTTGAACAATTTATTTCGTGGAAAGTGAATAAAATAATAAATTTCCCACCGGCAAAACAAAACAGAACAAGCGATAGCGTCTATTTTGACACTCTTGACATTTATTTGCCAGAAATAATTCCTTTGTCTATGGTTTAGCGAGGCACTATTAAATCTATTTAAAAGGATCTATATAACTTAGAGAAAAATTGATTAAAATTTGAAATAATATACACTGAGATAAATACGGGATGATTAGAGCGTGTTAACTAACAATTTTAGATTAAAGCCCTGACATAGAAGCGGGGCTATTTTAATCAATACATAGCATACGCATGCGCAATGCCTTTTATACTTATATACTTACTAAGTAGGTAACTATCGCATTTATTTACTAACTGTCTCAAATATTAAAGTAGAACGGAAACATGTTCACTGCCAGTCCCTCTGCTGGTGAGCGTTATGTTTATAGGTAGTCCTATAGCATTGATTATAGTCGTTGAACAATTTATCTGATTATAGCAACTTTTGTAGACAATGTTTCAATTTAAATATTCTGTAAATATATAAAAATAGGATAACAGAATCAGTTTCAACATTTTTAACCGACTTCAAAAAATGTAGGAGGTCTTAATTCGTCTGTATTTTTTTTAATGTTTGTTACCTCATAACTTTCTACTGGGCGAAGCGATTTTCATGATTCTTTTTTCATTTGAAAGCAGAAAGGTCAGGATGTATAGGTTATTTTCTGAGAGATCGAGGAAAATCCTCAAATTTCAAAGGTACATGAAGACGGTTGAACTTTTTTTAGAGCTATTTATTTATTTGACGTAAACTTTCGTGTTTCGATTGTAACCGAGTTATTTATTTCGCGCAGGTACTTTTGACAGGCTGCCGATGCGTGGAACTTGACTGTTGGGATGGTGACGATGGCAGTCCAGTTATATACCATGGTCATACCTTTACTACAAAAATACCATTTAGAAGAGTGGTGGAAACGATTGCGAGGTGAGAATTTTTAATCGAGTTTTAGAGCTGACCCACGATAACGATTTTTTTAATTTTATTGTCTATGGTTCTATTACACAGCACCCTCTGGCCCTAAATTAAGCTTAATGCTTATGCTGTAGGTAGCTTAACTACTAACATACCTATGTCTATTTTTTAAGTGTATCAATACTTAAATAGAAAAACTATGAAACACCCATACGCAGTAAAATTGCATGCACCTCAATTGAAAAAAAATGTCAGTACATAATTAACAACTTTTTTTTAGATTTTCAACAGGGCTATTTTGTTTCAGGAGTGCTTTTATTGCGTCTCCTTACCCCCTGATCTTGAGTATAGAGAATCACTGCAGTTTACCACAGCAACAAGTCATGGCGAGCACTTTTGAGGTCAGTTATGTGGTACGGCTAACCTATAGGGTCTATAAAGTGATGCACTAATAAAACAATTAGGTAGGTAACAAAATAGGCATGCATGGCTATGGAGTTTTGGGCCTATATAATCGCCCCACTAAATGTCAAAAAACGTTCTTTAAAAATTCTCTGCCTACCCACATAAAAAACGACGTGACGATATATTATATTTCTAGTTGTAGTGAGAGAAAAGGAGATAGTACGTCCCACTATTGAGCACAGGCTTCCCCCACTCCGTGAGGTATTATAGTCTGGGTAGTATGACGCGCTGACTAGACGTGTTGGCACAGGGTTTCGTTTCAGGTTTTCCGTCTCTCACAACAGATGTTAAATGCGTATAATATCCCTTAGCTGGCTCTTACAGCAGCCTGGGAAGGAAAAAGTGTCGTTACACTTGTATTTCTAATCGGTCGCCACAGGAACTACTTTACTAATTTGGTACTCTATTGATGTTGTATTCATCCAGGCAGTGTTCGGAGATAAGCTGGTTACATCATTCCTGTTCGAAGTTGACTATACCGACGAACCGAGGCTGCCGAGTCCTGATCAACTCAAGTATAAAGTAAGTTGATCCCACTTCTGATTTCGATATACCATATTCCAGGTAGCCAACTTAATTAGACCCAAGATCTCCTGTTAAATAACGATACTTTTTGCGATCTACCAAAATGTGAAAATTATAGTCTTATATTCGTAATGTTTTTTAATTTCGACTGCAGGTACTGATCAAAAATAAGAAACTCTTACCTATAGAGGCCAGCCCCACTATTGGACTTACTGGAGCCAGTTCTGCTCAAGGCTATGGAGGAGTACTCTCTACTGCGTTTAGGTATGCTCTCGTAATAAAACTTTAGAAGTTAGAATGATACCTGTGGTCGTGGGTGTAGCCAAGGGGTGCGTTTGAGGGATTCGACGAGCCTCATGGTTGAGTGGTTTATGTAACGGACTGCCGATCAAGAGGTCGCGGGTTCGATTCCCGCACGGGACAATCATTTGTGTGATTTTTCTAATTGTCATACAAATGTTTGTACTGCGTCTGGGTGTTTCTATCCTATGTATTCTATCCGTGTTCTGGTACCCATAACACAAGCCTAATAAGCTTAGCTTGGGACCAGAGGACGTTGTGTTAATGTCCATGAATATTTATTATTATTATGTTGTTATTTCTTTTTATCTCGGCTAACCGGAAAGAAACTAATGGCACGGGCCTAAGCCAAGTGTACACTAGTTGAGTAACTCGGAAGTAGTCACATTATTTGTCGGATGAATTAGTGATGTATTTAATCGATTATTAGCTACTATTATTATTATTCAACCCAAGAAATAACAAAATAGTAAACCTAAATCCCCCGAAAGCTGTAGAAATCATATTCCGGCTCATGCATTAAGGAACTGGAATTGATAAGTACCTATTATAGCTAGGATATAGGTAACTATTATTTTATAACTAGACTAGATATATCAATAACGTTGCGAACAGTTATAAAGGCAAACCTTACAGTCACGTAAAACGTCGACCAGTCTCATAAACAAATCTTTTTAGTAAAACTGCACTCGGGCTCCATGATCAAAGCGTCTGCGTCTCGACTCCAAATGGCTCATGTTTCACATAAATTTTTGTATTTATTTTATAGATCGAACGGTCTACGTCATACAAGCACATCTCTGCCAGAACAGAGCAACAGAACAAGTTCTATCATGTCCAACCAGTCCGCTGGCAGTTCTCTCACAGAGTACTTCAGTGATGAAGATTATGATGAAGACGATGAGGACTTAGATGGTAAGATTGTAGTTTTCTTCCCAGCTCATTAACGTTCCACTATTGGAAAAGTTCTTAGTCCACTTTGGGCAGCTATCTGGTCTTCATATGCCGCACCAACTAGGCGTGTTGGCACAGGGTTTCGTTTTGAATTTTTCCGTGTCTCACAGAGGATGCTATTTCCTTATGTTATCCCTAACCTAGCTCTTAAGCCTGGTCCACAAGGCAGCCTTAGGTAGAGAGGCTCCATAGTCGTGCAAGTGGAGACGCTGTCTCATAATACCCTGGGGAGCAAAATGGATAATGTTCAAATTCGTCACCACACAGACAGTTTTAAACCCGTCTATTTAATTTTCAGAGAAAGAACTCCACAAAATTCTCAGCTCAATGGAAGATAAATGTGGTCGTACATCTCTTTCTATCTATCAGAGCTTTAGAAGGAGTGAGGGAGATACAGAAACAACTTCAGGCAGTGTGAAACAGACCACTAATAGAAAGAGAAATAACCAGATAGCCAGGGAATTGAGCGACATGGTCACTTATGTTCAGGTAAACCTATCTTTCTTTTGATTTTTTGAAAGCGCATACACCTTTCTAAAATTTTATCATTGTACGATATTTTCATGCCAAATTTCTAAGTTTGCATTCCTCAGTTATTGTCTAATCTATATATTCAACAGGCCATCAAATTCCGTGAACTGAACCCAGTATCACCACGCAGCTCCATCAAACAGCCAAGCAACGTCACCAAGGAAAGTGCTCCTTGCTCCAGCTTCGAGTCCTCAGAGAGCAGTGATAGCACGAGCACAGTAAGTAACTATGAAGGTCATTACAATATTATTTGTGAATTAAAGTAGCTACATTTTGCTCGTATACTACAATACTTTGGGAGTCCCTCCCGGATGTTTGTCGGTTTTTTAATGCCAATTGAAGTGGTGTTCAAAGGCTCCCAAATAGTGTATAAAGGCACGGAAATTCGGACAAAGTATAATGTGCTTCATATTTTTTCCCCAGCAAATAGCTCAACAGCCTCGACCTCGTTGCCTAAACGCTCCAGCGGTCCACCATCCTTGCTACCGCTGTTCTTCTGTTAACGAAGCTATTGGCAAGAAGATATGCAGGAAGCACCCTCTAGCGTTAATAGCGCATACTGAAACACAACTTGTACGCACTTATCCTGCTGGGTATGTAAGTTTAAGAATATTAACTATTTTAGAATATAAGCAACTAGCTGTTGCCCGCGACTCTCTCTGCCTCTATCTCTCTCTCTCTCTCTCCAGCCTTTTAATGTCCCAAATGTCCCATTGTTGGCCATGAGCCTCTTCCACTTCGGAAGGATTTTTGGTTTGCTAGGGTCTACTATTGGTATACGGTTTAGTTTCAAGATTTCCGACTCTCACAAAGAATGTTTTTGCAGCACATTGGACATCAATCCAATCAAGGTAGAGGTAGACTCACACACTAAGAGTCTCGTACTTACTATACAGACTACTAGTAGAACGATCAAGCTTCCCTGTACTGTCGATTATTGCTAACTTAGAAGTGCGCCTTTGGAGACAAAGCAATATTCTATCCAAAGTAATCGCGCGTAAATAGTAAATTTTATTAATACAAACATATTTATGCAGTTAAAATGTATGCAGCTCCATACTTTTCAACTGCAAAATTAAGTTTGCAAATTTTTTACATAAATTTTTTGCAATCTATTAGATACAGACCCCTTCGTCTACGAATCCAATTACTATTTAGCAATTGTTTTTCTTCCAGCCTAAGAATAGATTCATCAAATTTCGATCCAGTAACATTCTGGAGCTGTGGAGTACAGTTAGTTGCACTGAACTATCAAACTGAAGATGCAGCGATGGCTGTGAACGCTGCAATGTTCGAAAGCAATGGTTCTGCAGGTTATGTTAGAAAACCACGTGTTATGTGGGACCTCGGACATATAGCTTATAGAAGGTAAGAACATTTTATAAGTCAAATTATAGTAGAACAATGATTAGTATGAGCGGGATTCGAACCCATGACCGCGGAATACCACGGAATAAAAATCAAGTTCAATCATCTTGATTTTTATTCCGTGCGGAATACCGTTACGTTTCTCTGCCGACTGAGCTATAATGGTTCTTGCATTATAAGTTAACCAAATCTTTCACTGCAATGTTTCTCAATTAAGCTATACACTGATACGATGTAACTCTATAACGCCATATGTCGAGCGTTTGCGCAGCTAATACTCAAATGTTGTATAATAAATTGTACGGTTCTATAAATTTATCCGCAGATTCAATCCAATGGAGAAAGAATTCGATGGTATACATGCAGCTCACCTGACTTTAGCCGTTATTTCCGGACAATATGTGGCAGAAAATGTCTATTCATTTTATAATGCATTTGTCGAAGTAGAAATCCTTGGTGTACCGGCTGACTGTAAGAAAATTAGGACTAAAGTCGCAAGAAAAAATGCTCTAAATCCAATATGGAATGAGACTTTTAGTTTTAAGGTGAGTTTTAAAGATATTGTACAGAAAAAGTCTTTAATAGCGTTTTATCATCCAAGCAGAACAAATTTGATTTAGCGCCATCTACTGTGGAATAGCTGAACTAGAGTTTTGACGACTGAGCGATAGTTGGCGTTTTATGGGATTAGTCAAATTATGCTTTGTTTTAATAGGCACCTAATATCCGTGTGGTGTCGAATTAGGAATTCAAAAGATAATGGATATTATAATCAGATAGGTAGGTACTATGTGGGAAGGAAAATTCTAAACTGAACCGTATACATAGAGATAGACATTTGTATTCATTTTGTCCGTCAACCCACGGACAAAGAAATATTATTTCTATTTATTACAGCTATTTTCGCTTTCAGATAAACTTTCCCGAGCTGGCATTCCTTCGTTTTGACATTTACGATGCTGATACCAACTATATGCTATCACAAAGAGTTATACCATTACAGTGTCTAAGACCAGGATATAGACATGTTAGATTACGGTAAGTTTATTATTATCATTCATCCAACGCCAACCAGCAGCCTTTCATCTCAGTCCGTCCACTGTTAAAAAAGGCTTCCTACTTTACTTAGAATGCCACAACGCGCGATCGATGATATACGGAACAGAAACGTGGTCTTATATGATCATATTACTGCCATTATCCCATTTAACTTAAAACTAGATACATATTATGACTATCAAAATGCAGATAAAGATAACACAGACAAGTTCTATTTTTTTTTAAATTAAAATGTATAATCTTAATTGTAATTTATATGTTCACCAGTAAATTTATTATTCTGTTTGTACCAGTTAAAATGGAAACAACCAAATACAGTAAAAATATTTGTACACAAATAATTATTCTCTGTCGGATTCGCTACACTAGGACCATTAATTTATATCTTCTTTTACGTTTTCCAGATCACCAACAAACCAATCACTAAACATGGCATCATTACTGATTTTCTCTCGCTGTATTGAGGAGCAGGCTGGTGAGAGTTGTAGAGAAGACCTGGAGCCATCATCTCCTCATGAAAGAAGGAAGATACACTTCTTAGTGGTATATGCTGTCGCTAGACACGAACCATATTCTATATTAAAAGTTACACAGGACACTACTGCTAATGAGGTTAGTTTGAAGTATTAGACGTCCGTGTGGTGATGGATTAAGTATACAAGTTTCACCGCCTCTATTCCTTCCTAGAGTGCTGTAAAAACCCGCTTAAGAATATTATACAGATAACACTCATAAAATCATTCACTCGAAAATAAACTCTTACCGCCTTATTACAACACGTGGACTAAGTTTAAGCCACAGTTTAAGCCTGGCTTTTTAAACACTTCAATTGCGCATTTCAAGCAGATTTTTCTCAAATCCTAGATCTAACAACGACCTGAGTCTTAAACCGACGCCAAACTAGTGTCAGAGCGGGTCTAACTATCCAATTCCTCGTAAATAAATTTTGTTAAATATGGGTTTAACGTTGAGCCGCGTTTTGTAATAAGGGGGTATGGCAATACGCTTTGTTAGCGCGGCATAGTAGACCATTATCTCTTCCAAGGTGGAGAAGGCCTGTGCTTAATAGTGAGACATGACATTAATAGACTGAAGAGAGAGAGAGAGAAAGAATAGACGGATAGAAGCATGGTAATACCCATAGGGTCTTGAAAACTGCCCATAAAACTACCTATTACTTGGGCTCAGTATGACGAATATGATGTTAATCACGGAACTGAACCCTTCACATGCAATGCAAGTCCAACTCGTACTTAACCGATTTTTTTTAAATAAGGTTTTTTTAATATTGGACACTGTTTATTACTAAAAATACTTTTCCTATTGACTTCAATATCTGAATATAACTTAAGAGGATACCAAAATAGCTTCGTGCATTTTTCTATGTACGAAGTTTTCATTGTTTCTTTAGATTGAATGGCTAGAGTTCTAATTTTTAAGTATATGTTTTTTCAATATATGATCTAGGATCGCATGAACTCAGAAACGCGATTGAAAAAAGTTTTCTCGATAGAAAATCTTGGCGAAACAACCTCTCAAATTTTTTATTTTTTTCATTTGTCGGTCTATTATCGCGTATTAACTAATGAAATAACTTTAAAAACATAAGTAACTATTATATATAGAAACACGTAAATCAGAATTAAAATATATTTAGTAGATTTTGAGTAAATAGGAAAAGTATCCCTAATTCTTCATTTTCTGTGCCTACTGGCTGTGTTAAGAGGATACCAAAATAGCTTCGTGCATTTTTCTACGTACGAAGTTTTCATTGTTTCTTTAGATTGAATGGCTAGAGCTCTAATTTTTAAGTATATGTTTTTTCAATATATAATCTAGGATCGCATAAACTCAGAAACGCGATTGAAAAAAGTTTTCTCGATAGAAAATCTTAGCGAAACCACCTCTCTAATTTTTTATTTTTTTCATTTGTCGGTCTATTATCGCGTATTAACTAATGAAATAACTTTAAAAACATAAGTAACTATTATATATAGAAACACGTAAATCAGAATTAAAATATATTTAGTAGATTTTGAGTAAATAGGAAAAGTATTCCTAATTCTTCATTTTCTGTGCCTACTGGCTGTGTTAATATGTACGTGTCGGCGATGATATACGATAATATTGATGTAGGCCCTTAATATGTACGTGTCGGCGATGATATACGATAATATTGATGTAGGCCCTTAATATATAACAAATATTAAATTTATTGTAGGGGTATATGCCCCTGATATGGGAAGCTCGCTGCCAGAGAGAGAGGAATTCTGGGGTCAGTTATGGGATGTTGTGAATGAATGTAGGATGAATGAAAAAATAGTTATGCTTGGAGATTTTAACAGTTGGGTTGGAGTAAAAAGACAAGGATATGAGGGAGTATTGGGTGCTTTTGGAGATGATAGAGTGAATGAAAACGGTATGAACCTTCTGGATATTTGTGTGGAAAAGAAACTTTCTGTGATGAATACCATGTTTGATCACAGAAAGATTCACAGGTACACTTGGGAAAGGCAAGACAGTCGAAGTGTGATTGATTTTGTGATCTTGGATGAGAGACTAAAGAGAAAGGTTACGGACGCAAGAGTATATCGGGGTGTCAATGTGGGGACAGATCATCATCTCGTCATGTGCAGAGTAAACGATATATTCAAGACTTGGCGCCATCGAGCTCGAGCGTCCGTAACCCCGCTAGAAAGAATTAGAGTAGAAAAATTAGAGGAACAGGATATCAAAAAGATGTATAAGGAAGAAGTGAAAGAGATGACTGATAAAGTATGGGATGGGGTGAAAGACTTTAGTTTAGAAGAAACTTGGGAGTTGGTTAGAGATAGTATGATACAAGTAAGTACAAAAGTATGTGGTGTTATGAAAAGGAAATGTGGGAATAGAATGAGCAGAGTTTGGGTAGATGATGAAGTAAAGGGTTTGGTAGGAAGGAAAAAGCAAGCATGGCTGGATCTATTAAGTTGTAAAGCGCAAGTAAGAATGATGAGGAATGGAAATAACGCGCTAGATATAATGAAAGATAAGTATAAAGAGCTAAAAATCAAAGTAAAAGAGCTTGTAAAATTGAAGAAGAATGCATGGGAAGAGAAAGAAAACATAAAGTTGTGTGATAATTTTCGTGAAAATATCAAACTATTTTGGAAGAAGGTAAAAGAAGCCCGTGGATCGACAGGAACGTTAAAGATGAATACCATAAGAGGAGACGATGGATGCTTAGAAAGTGAAGAATGTAAGGTTTTGGAACGTTGGAAAGGTTATTTTGAAGGTTTATTTAGGTTGCAAGGTGATGTACAGGAAGTAGGAGAGCGGTTGCAAGCGAGAAGCGTGGAATCATATAGTGAGAGTATAGGTGAGGGCGACGAAAATCAGATTGAACTGGATGAGGTTCTGAAAGCATTGAAAGGAATGAAACTTGGAAAGGCAGCTGGATATGATAGAGTGTCCACAGAGATGCTGAAAGGCGGTGACGGGGTGGTAGCAAGTCTGTTGTGCCGGATCTTTAATATGTGTTGGAGACACGGCCGTGTACCAGACGACTGGTGCAAGGCTGTTATAGTTCCACTGTATAAGGGAAAAGGTTCACAGCAGGAATGCAAAAACTACCGCGGCATTAGCCTTTTAAGTGTTGTAGGCAAATTGTACGCTAAGGTCTTAATTAATAGAGTGATGAGTATGACAGATCAAAAATTATGGGATGTACAAGCAGGATTCAGGAAGGGAATGGGATGTGTGGATCAGGTCTTCTCCCTAAGGTGTATAGCCGAAAAACACCTGGCTAAACACAAGAAAGTATACTGCGCTTTCATAGACTTGGAGAAGGCATATGATAGCGTGTGGAGGGACGAATTGTGGTCGACACTATCTATGTATGGAGTTGACGGGCGCTTGGTGCAGGCACTGAAATCTCTTTATAGGGATTCTAGAGCCTGTGTCAGGATAAATGGGGCATATACTGACTGGTTTAGTATCTCTAGGGGTGTGAGACAGGGATGTGTAGCGTCACCATGGCTGTTTAATCTATACATGGATAGTTGTCTGGTAGATTTGAGAGAGAGTGATGATGGATTGGTTATGGGTGAGCTGCCTATCAAGTGTCTTCTTTACGCGGATGATCAAGTTCTACTTGCACCATCTGCGGAAGAATTGCAAGATATGGTAACTAGAACGAATGAAGCATTTAGACTAAAAGGAATGAAAGTAAACGTAAACAAGACGAAAGTTATGGTGTTTGAAAAAGAGGAGTGTATGTCTGCATGTAATATTAAAATAGATGATGAAAGTGTGGAACAGGTACAAGAATTTGTTTATTTGGGAAGTGTTTTTACAAGAGATGGTAAGGTTGATGCTGATGTGGAAAGAAGGGTGTTAGCGGGAAATAAGCTGAATGGTGCCTTGCATGCTATTGTGGCTAACCAAGCGATTACTGAAAAGGCTCGAATGGCGATCCACAATGGCGTGTTGTTACCTACGCTTATGTATGGAAGCGAATGTTGGGTGTGGCAGGAGAAGCACAAAAGTAGAATAAATGCTGTAGAGATGCGCTCTTTGAGAAGTATGTGTGGTGTGACTTTGAAAGAGAGATTAAGAAATGAAGTTATAAGAGAACGTTGTGGTCTGAAAGAGGATGTAGTGACTAAGGTGGAGAAAAGTATGCTTAGGTGGTTTGGTCATGTGGAGAGGATGGATGAGAGACGCTTAACGAAAGGCATATACACGGCGAAAGTAAGTGGAAATGCTGGGAGAGGACGCCCGAGAAAAATATACTCCGATGTCATCGCCGGGATACTCCAAAAGGGGCAAGTGCGTAGCACTTACAACCGTCGGGCATGTATGACCAGATGTATGAGTGTGGATGAAGCCAAGGAAGTGTGCTTCGATCGTGGCAGATGGCGCTCTATAGTCTCTGCCTACCCCCATGGGAAAAAGGCGTGATGTTATGATGATGATGATGATGATGATATTAAATTTTCCAGGCTATAGCCCAATGTCTAACAAAAGCTGGTGTATGTCGAACATCTAGAGGTAGTTACGTGTTGGTAGAAGAAGTTCCTTCCAGAACACCAACTCAAAGAGTCCTGGGTCCTCATGAAAGAGTCTTAAGAGCTGCATCAGCTAGACCTGGAGCTAGACTATTGCTGAAGAGGGTTGGAGATGATCCTAGCAGTAGAGCTTGGCTGACTAGCATACGGTAAGGTTTTTTGATTTATATTGAGGGAGGTTTTGGAGGTTTGGCTTAAAATATAAACCTGTTTGGTTGCCTGTGGCACTCTGTAGCCTTTGATAACATCGGAAAAAATTAATCGTAAAAAAATATATAGCAGGGACCACACACGGGGCTCAAACTTATAATCTCTGAAATATTTCATTGTTCTAACCGCTAACCTTTTGTGATTTTCACTGGTACGTGCTGGTACTATATTATATGCTGCCAACTTTTACTTTTGACATTTATGTAATTTGTATTCACGCCATCTATTGGAGCATACGACTTGTATTAATTGAATATTTGATAGGGATATTTGGGATATTTGATAGATAATCTAAACACACATCCTCGGCTTCATTCACACTCTACTCTTCATTTATACTTAATGTTTTTAAAAATTCAACATTTCCTAACAGATCAGCGTCATCAGACCGTGGTAGAGATCGTTCAGTACCTTCAGATGAAGAGTCCAGTACTCAGGATGAGGAACCAAGAAGACCTGACAGCTTCTTGGTCTGCGTGCATAATGTATCTCATGAAATACCATATGCAATACTGAAGGTTAGTTTGAAAGAAAATGTTATTTATAGGTATTATCCTTCACTTTACGTTTTAGCGTGACTCTATAAGCCTACGTATTATCTTTATCTATCTCTCTCTCCCGCCCATTAACGTGCCACCGTTGGGCTCAGGCCACCTCCACTTTGTGAAAAATTATGCCCTACTGCGCAGCACTGACCACGCATACTGGCCTAAGGTTTATTTTCGAGGTTTTCATCTCTCACAGAGGATGTTATCTATCAGAAATTGAAGAAAATGGAGTGGCGACACTTGTATTCTTAATCTGTGACCACACTGATGGCCATATACTTACTATATAGGTACATATTTTGAAACAAAGTAGTTTGGTGATAGCTGGAGAGGAGAAAATTTCACAGTTTTTGTATATCAGTTGATGCTCTATCTACAGATACTCATCATCTCATTGATTTCATCTCATTTTCCTGCCCCTATCCCGTTGTTTGTTTCCACACCCTCATTGGTGTTATTTGGGTCAGTATGACCAATATATTATTACGATAATAACGGTACGGAACCCCGCGCATGTTCAACTGGTACGTGACCAGTTCCATTTTTGGTTTCAGGTGCCTCTTGGTGCGACGGCATCATTCGTTGTTTACCAAGCGTTGACAAAGGCCAGATGTCACGATGATCCTAAAAGGTATATTATAACACCATAGTTATTGCCCGCGAATTTGTAGACATTTATATAGTTATAGCGCCATCTATCGCGGTTTTATATTATATTATTTATACGATTATACAAATTAAATGTCTTCTGCTGATAGATGAAAACAACATTATTAACTATGGTAATTTCAGGTTTGTCCTGGTAGAGGAACTGGAATGGGGTGGCAGAGCTGGTACAGGTCCTCAACAAAGAGCATTGTCTGATGATGAAGTGGTTTACGCCGCACAGGTAAATATATGTGCTTTATTTAGGTATCTAGTGGTTCATGTAAGAGACTGTCGTTCACAAGACGGGTTACATGCTTTCATATTTCCGCTTAAGGGCCTACATCAATATTATCGTCGACATGTACCTATTAACACAGCTAGTACCTAGGTATAGAAAATGAAGAATTAGGGATATTTTTTTTGTTTACTCAAAATCTACTTAATATATTTTAATTCGGGCTTACGTGTTTCTATATATAATAGTTACTTATGTTTTTAAAGTTATTTCATTAGTTAATACGCGATAATAGACCGACAAATGAAAAAAATAAAAAATATGGAGAGTTGTTGTTTCGCTAAGATTTTCTATCGAGAAAACTTTTTTCAATCGCGTTTCTAACTTTATGCGATCCTAGATTATATATTGAAAAAACATATACTTAGAAATTAGAGCTCTAGCCAATTAATCTAAAGAAAAAATTAAAACTTCGTACGTAGAAAAATGCACAAAGCTATTTTGGTATCCTCTTAATTATTTGTTGATTGTTATCTTATACCACTTGTTGCCCGCGATTTCGTACCCGTGCAACATTTTTTTCTGGTGCTTCGCTCCTATTGGATACAGGGTGGTGTTATGTAGCCTATAGTCTTCCTTGATAAATGGACTAACCAACAAAAAAATAATTTTACAATTCGAACCTGTAATTCCTGAGAGTAGCGCGTTCAAACAAACAAACTCTTTATAATATTAGTATAGATATACTACGTCTGTGTATTAGCTATGTTCTTACGAAATGAAAATAGTTTGTACTCATAACCATAGATCATCCCTAATAGATACTCCATTACAATATTTTTGTTAAGGGCCTACATCAATATTATCGTATATCATCGCCGACACGTACATATTAACACAGCCAGTAGGCACAGAAAATGAAGAATTAAGGATACTTTTCCTATTTACTCAAAATCTACTAAATATATTTTAATTCTGATTTACGTGTTTCTATATATGATAGTTGCTTATGTTTTTAAAGTTATTTCATTAGTTAATACGCGATAATAGACCGACAAATGAAAAAAATAAAAAATTTGAGAGGTTGTTTCGCCAAGATTTTCTATCGAGAAAACTTTTTTCAATCGCGTTTCTGAGTTTATGCGATCCTAGATAATATATTGAAAAAATATATACTTAAAAATTAGAGCTCTAGCCATTCAATCTAAAGAAACAATGAAAACTTCGTACGTAGAAAAATGCACGAAGCTATTTTGGTATCCTCTTAACGACGGATGCACCAACGTTGTAGCAAGGCGCGTGTTGTGTCCTATAGAATAATACATTTTCATTGCACGTAGTACAACCACACGACGAGTTCTCATACATTTCTCACATCCTTGATACAACTATGTATAATATTATTGAAAAAAAAAATGAATGGAAATGAAAAAAAAAAGAAATCCATGGAGTTTCTTGTCTGTTCTTCTCCATATAATTCGCGTTTCGAATTTTGAACAGACTAGTTTCTGAAGTTTCAAAAGAGCTTGTAAAACATGCCAACTTGAAATAAAAAAAATTGACTTTGACTTTGATTAATTTTGTGAGAATATCGGATGTTCGGTATGTCGAATGTCTTGCGCGTACCAATAACAGATAAACAGATAAACATTTTATTAATAATTAAATAATTACAGGTCAACATAATATACAGGTGTCACCTTTGTGAAAATATTATATTTATAACATTAACACCAGTAAATAAGCTTATCTTGGGGCCAGAGGACGTTCCAATATCCAACGATAGGGCTTACCATGAGGGGGTGACGTCCCAGTGTGCCCGAACGTCGCTCATGGAGCAGCCGCTGGACGAACAACTGAATGGCGTATGTACGGTGCGCACCTGGCTGGCAGTAGGTGTACTTACAGCGGGTCATTTTAGTGGTTGATGGCCGTATAGTAGTATCCCACTTTTCCTCCCCGAAACCAAAAAACGGACTAGAGTATGTTGTGTAATGTAACTAATATTTATGTTCCAGGCCGGTTGGAAGACTCTAGGCAGGTTTGTATTACAAGAGAAAGGTAGTACAGCTCCGATTCCTCGTCATAGAGCTGCTATTGCAAGGATACAACGAGGATTGAGCATGACTAGAGGTGCTTTTACAGGTAACTAACTATATTTATAAGAATTTGCTGCCATTTGCTTCTCAGGGTGCTGTAAAAGCCAGCTAAAATATTGTATAGATTTATTCTCGAGGTATTCTCCTCTCATAGAAGATGTTATCTGTGTAAAATATTCCTATGCTGGCTTTTACGGCACCCTGGGAAGGAAAAGGGGGCGGGGTGATAATTGCGTTTTTAATCCCCACACGGACTGAACTTACTAATCGAAAATTTTTTTTTTGTATGGTCATGTTTACTTTAGTTGTCATGTTTTGAAAAGAAAGTAATAGAAGCAGAAATACATACCTAAGACCTACACACTGTAAGAAAAATTCGTTAAGGTAATATCCACAAAGAAAACAGCTCAGTACCATGTCCATATTTTTAAATGGAGCATAGTTTGCTGTCGAGCCCTCCTAATGTGGGTATTTTGTTATTCAGGTTCCACAGGATTCCCTCTTGGTGGTTTCAGTATGGCTGAGACAATAGCTGAGGTCAAGACACCGGTACAGCCAGTTAGCGAAGTGATGCATTGCAGGTATGAATATCAATAAACTGTGATTATACTATGATGTATGACTATGATATGTCTAAATGTAGTCGAGGAAGTATGTTTAAATTGTAGCAGTGACGACCAGATATAGTCTCTACCAACACATTTAGGAATTTCCCATTTCTAAGTCTTTCTGAGTCTTTAATAGATAATAAACGATCCTGACAGCTTCAGACCCTTCTACTTTTTAGGGTTCCGTGCCAAAGGGTAAAACGGGACGGCGCCCTATAAATATAAATAATGATGATTTGGTGCGGCCTGTCCAATTCATTCTTAGTCTGTTTTTTAAAAGTCGATTACGGTCTCTATCTCTCTCTCTAGCCCATTAACGTCTCACTGTTGGTACGGGCCGTCTCCATATTGGAAAAGATTATGATCTACTGTGCCGCACTGACCAGGCGTGTTGGCAGAGTTAATTTTCGAATTTGCCGTATCTCATAGAAGATGCTGTTATCTGTATAAAATATCGCTTAGCTGGCTTTCACAGCACCCTAGAGAGGAAATGGGGTGGTGATACTTGTATTCTTAATTCGTCACCATACGGGCAATTAATTAATTGTAATTAAACTTGTGTTTTGCAGAAGGGCTTCAACAGCACCACTTGGGAAGGGCATTGGCAGAGCAAAAGGTCATTCTGACAAAGATATGAGAAGCTACATGCAGAAGAGAACTAACACTAGAGAAGTAAGTTTTAATTTAATAGTGACTGGACATCAAAGATGTCATAGAATAGTAAATTACAGCGTGATGTGACGTGATGCATCAGGAAACTATCGTTTCCATACATTTACTCTAGCCACAGGAACTCAGATTCAGGGAATGCACAGAGCATACAACCTTATCAAATGTATGAATCGGTTTCTCGTCTGATGGAACACGGCCCGTCACGTCAGAAAAATGTTAACCTGGCTAAATCCACTTTAAAGGAATAAAAATGATTTGTTTAGTTTCAGAACTAAAAGGAATCTGTTCCATAGATTAATGAGTAGATATGAATGAAGCTAATAAAAACGTAGGTAAATAGATGAAACACGACAGAATATATATATAATAATAAAATATTGTATTTGCTAAGTTCGCCACTTAGCAAATACAATATTTATTAGAATATTGTGTTTTTAAATAAAACTACTTTTAACGGATTTACCGGACATCATGGTTACAGGTGAGACTCACCCGTGACTATGGTGAAAGCAAAGTTTCGGAACGTCGGGCAAAGAATGTTAAACAAATACACGCGTCTAAATCCGTTAAAAGTAGTTTTATTTAAACAAATGAATCGCGCAAGTGTTAGAGAATATTGGAACGAAGTTCCTTATCGCGCGTTACGAAAGAGGGCTAGACGGAAAAAATGAAAACCAAAACTGTTGTAACGACCCTTTTTGCTAATTTTTTGTAAAAGTATCCTTTTCTTATTACAAAATCAATAAACTCGAAAGCTTACATCAAGAATATTTTTATATAAAGGTACATTCTGAGGGTGAGACTAACAACGCTGGAGTGTCAGCTGGTGCCGAAGCTTTGGCTGCACAAGTAGCACGTTTCAAGAGACTCTCGTTACGAAAACTCAGGGCATGGCGCTCCTGAGTGTGGCAGGTAAGAAATAACCTTTCTTTCTTAACCCATAATGACTCACTATTGAGCATTGGCCTCCTATACGGCGGGGGTATATCTAGTCCAAGTAGTAGTGCTAGCATTTTAAATAGATAAAATAATTTATATAGAAGAGATGTTTGGAGTTTCGGACTACTCCAAACATCTAGCCTACATATAGCCTGAAAAAAAAAGAAATAAATTCATTCTTGTAAATTAAACCAATTTATAGACACTATAGACAGCTTTCAAGTTGAAAGCGGCAAATCCTGAAACAAATCCTAGGTATAATGATTGTTTCTTCTTTTATTATTACTAATAATTTTTTTTTTTAAATCTTTCATTATCAAGCAATGTTCAAATATAATTCAGTATCTGTCTCATATTGAACAAATACTTTCAGGTATTTCGCCGGCTGGGCACTCGTCTAGCCAACCACAGGGCCTCACTATCCTCAGAACTAGGTTCCCTGTGGGATTTCATCAGGATAGACCGTGACCGCAGGCGATCTGCCCCAGCAGGCAGTGCTGTTTATGAACCAATACACACAGACACTAGATCCCCAGTAAGATTAGCAAGAGATCTCTTACAAGTGATCCAAGATACAGTCTTTTCAAAGAAACTTGAAGACATGCCTAAACGCTGCCCTTTGGTTAAAGAAGAATCAGATTTAAGTTCAGATGTAGAAGAAGGCACAGAAAGAAGAATTGCTAATCTAATAGATTTCTTCTTTACTATAGTAAAAAGTCAAAGAGGAGAAAGGAAAGGTAGTACTGGCAGTTGTTTCAAAAGTGAAGTGACGCCTGAAGAAACCCAACAATTTATACCAAGTAAAGCTAATACAGAATTAGAAGCTAAAATGGAGACACTAATGGAGTTTCTAGCTACATCAGGTTGTATGGAAGCGGAAAATGAAGTATGTGACAATAAAATTACTCTTATGGAATTCTTATTCGGTCCAGAAGATATGAAGCCTAGTATTGAAGTTGAAAATTCAGATTCTGGTCTCACAGAATCTAATATAAATATTAAGAATCTTTCATATATCGATGATACGCCTGAAGAAGATGCTGAAACGCTTGTAGAAATGTTAATCAAATATATGGAAAACTATAGTACTAAAGAGAAGTTTAATTCTAAATCACTGACCCTATCTTTATCTGAGAAATCAAAGTCTGACGTCACAATTAGTAAGTTGGAAACTTTTAGTGACATTAGTAAAACTAAATCTGACTCTACTCTAACACATACACCAAATACTGTAATAGACAGAGGTGAAGAGTCTGCAGAAAGAAGAATATCAGAAACTGTAGTTGACTTAAGTAACGTAAAAAATGATCTAGAAAGTATATTCCAGGAAGCCATCATAAAAGCTATTGCACTAAGAAAAACAGAAGATGATACAATGTCAGAACAAGAAGATAGTGAAAATTTCGAATCTTATACAAAACCACCATCTTTTTCTTATTGCTTACCGTATAGCATAGAATTATCGGATATAATTGAAGAAGATGAACCATCTACACGTGAGGCTGAAAGAAAAATGTCACAAGACCATTACACACAAGTAAGACAAGTAGCTGAAGACTTAGTACGTTACATAGAAGACAAAGTAACAAGGCATTTTGATGATGATGATGATGATGATTCCGACGATGAATTTGATATAAGCAGTAGTTTAAAACGTTCCTCAATAAGTTTGATTGATTTAAGAAACATCCCAGATTTACCACCTAGCATGATAATCAAACCTAGGGTCGTAAGAGTTGATAAATCAACATCTACAACTGAAATCTCGGACTCGTTATCTGATATGTCAAAAAGGATTGATTCAGCGTGTATGACTGATGATACAACTTTAACATCAAGCTCAGAAAGAAGTGAAAGGGCTTTAGAGAAATTAGAATCGATAACAAAGTTTTTCTCTAGATCTAGATTGGAAATCATAGATGAAAGTGAGGAACATGTTGATAAAGTTAAAAGCCCTAAAGATAAAAAGAACTCTACCACTGATAGTAATGTAACAGACCATAAAGTAGGACAAGCAAGTTTAGATGATATAGAGGATTTACAAGATGATGATAAAGTAGATAAACAATGTGGTAATGATGATAGCGATGATAGAACTAAAAATGGGGAAAATATTATAGATGACGCTGAAGCAATTGAAATTGAAGATGATTTAAGTACAGATGTTGAAATGATAGCTGAAGACTACATTGATAATGAAGACACTAAAAATCTAAAGAGACGAACAAAATCTGCTGATTATATAAGAGAAATTAAAGCGGAAACTAGTAAAAATTTAACAGTATCTGAATTTACTACTAAGCCAAATAATGAAATTAAACCTATTGAAAATAAAGTGGATTCCAATTCACAATCTAAACCCACTGAAACAGCAATTTCTAAGGCTGGTGTATTAAAAGATACTTATATTTAGGAAATTTACTTGATTTATATACGCGTGGTTGGTCATAAATGATATAACAAATGAATTAATAAAGTTTATGTACCATTTTTTTCGAAGGAGTGCAAATTTGATTGTAATATAAGCAAAAGAGAATAGGCTACAAAGGCTAGTGCAATAAAATACCTAATAGAATAAATGGCACTCACCATTTCGTGGGTAGTTGTTTAGTTAAATTGGATTACGCCTAAGACGATACTTAATTAACTTGAAAATGGTTATGCAAACTGTGACAGCAATTCTGATTGCACGAAAATTAAGCTGAACTATTTAGATAGCGTCTCACTCACGATTTGGTCCTAAAACTTCATTAAAAAAATATTTAAACAGTATATTTCTAAATTAAAGTAAAATACGTAAAAAGAGGTGTTTTTGGTTTTTGACACAATTGACACTATGACCATAATTGTGGCATTGTGATCAACCGAAAATACAGGACATTACACAGAGCAAATATTTTTGATAATAAGTTTCTTTCATTTGTAATAGAAAGATTTTCAGTTAAAAATTCCACTCTAGATAAACCTTAAGGATTCTTTCAGTTTAAAATAGTTCATAATAATTTTCTGAATTATCTTTACTTATGAGTTTAACAAGTTATAACACATCATTTGTTGAAAAAGAAAATCATTTTAACTAGGTACCTTAGTTTTTATTTTTATATGTATACCTATTAAAAACTTAAATATAAAGAAAACATTATTAGTTTACCTGGATGACATAATAGTTTTCTGTTCCTACTCACAAGGTCTGCTCTTCCCATGACATTTTTTTTTATAGCTGGGATAAGTGACATTTGAAGTATGCGTAAAACTATTATGTCACTTGAATTCATAATACTTACCATATAATTTTATAACATGTTTTATTGCAGCTATAGTTTTATAACGACATCAATAACTCTATTAATTAATGGAAAAGTAATAGGTGTGACTCAAAAATTATATACGTACCTACTAGTTGTTGCCCGTGACACCGTACGTGCGGTATTTAGAGTAACATAATTAATAAAAAATAGCCTATTTCCTTTATCAGGCTCTTTACTGGCTGTGTATCTATGTGTGTAATTTCTTTTAAATTCGTTCAGTAGCTAAGCGTATAATGGTTATAATCACAAATTTACCAGATAGTGTGTCAATGGCTACGTAACTCATTAGGGCTGACATATTATGTAGGTAATAATTATAAGCCCCCATTAAAAATAAAGAAAAAATAACTTATACGGCTTGAAACCACATAAATATCTATGTGTGCGTCAAATATGTTCTACATGTGTCTTTGATACATGCCACAGGTTCAATTAAACCATAGACTAATAGAACAGGTCTTCTCTTCCCAATAACAAACTTGTGTTAAAGCTTATAAAAGTGACGTTTGTAGTTCGCGAAAACTACTATGTCACTTGAATTGAGTAAACCATATTTTATTTGACCATGAAGTACGCTGTTAGCCAAGCTAAGGTTACGTGTCTTCAAGATTGAACGCGTATCCACTATTTGGTACATATGTGGCTATAAGATCGCTATTTAACACGCTTATATTAGTTCGGAACATATTATCAGCGTCATAATATATGTAACGGAATCTTTGAAAGTGATTTTCACCCACTTACAGTTGTCGGATCGATCTGAAATTTTGCACATATAATATGTACCGATGACATTGCAATAATTTTAAAACATATTCAAGATTTTCAAACGCGTTTTTTAGTTTTTAAACTAAGTAGATTATTATTTAAAATCGTGTGTCTCTCTCTCTCTCAATCATTAAAGTTGATAATAACATTTGTCTGTATACACAGGGCCGTCTTTTACCTCCTACAGGCTCTAGGCATACTAGAGGCTCTGGGCACACTAGAGACCCTGAGCACATTAGAATATACGCCCCAACTGCACCCATTAGATTTAAGCAAACAAATATGAGGAAGTGAGCGATTAAGGGGCACCCAAGAAACGGGCGGCCCAGTGCGCCCAGAGGAGAAGACGGGCCTGAGAACACACATAGGCTATGATATTACAATAAAAATCACAGAGTAGTCATAAAATTACTAGAAAATATACTATATATATATATATATATATATTAAGCTAATGATAAAATAAGTGTGTCATTAATTTCAAAAATCAATGTTCTAAAACTATATGTTTATATAAGAAAATGTATATCAAAAGTTGAATTTATATCGCTAAAAAACTAATTGTAAAATTTTATACATATATGTGGTCTCTTTTCATAAGTTAGGAGTATCTTTAAGATGGCGTCTAAAAGTAAAGGTTATGGAGCTCTAAACACATTTTCGTGACATCTTTTCGATTATCTGTCTCTTTCCAGCCCATTAACTTCCCACTACTGGGCTCGGACCTCCTCCACTTTGGTAGTGATTAATGGTATACTATTTAAAATTCCGCGCGCTATAGCGATGGATATTTGCGTTTTTGCCTAAAACGCAAATATCCATCATGCTAAGGATATTTTTAGTCTAAAGCCACATTTATAATTGTTTGAGTCACGTGACTTGTCGCATCAGAAAGGTATCGTTTTCATACGTTTATTTAAGCAGCCGCAAAACAATGCATCAGAAAAATCTCATTCCGGATCCGCATCAACGCACGCCAGACAAATTAAAATATTGTTCTGACGTCTTATCTGATAATCTTAATATCACGAAAATGTGTGGGATACTACAAATTTTAAAAAAAGTAAAAGAGTTTGGTATAATGACTTATGAATAAGAGTAATTACTTAACGTTTATTAAGAAAATATATTATGAATTTTCTAGTTAAATTAATAACCAGGAATCGTACAGATTCTAATAAATATAGAGTTATATATATGTTCCGTAGTTTTAAGAAGAAACTTATGAAAATATATATCTAAAATAGTTATTGCTTATTTATTTTTACGAAATGGAATATACATAGACCAATTTATATTGTTATTTGCTTCAAATATTTAATAATTATTTAGATAATAATCCTAAGTTGCTATTCAATCCACAGATTTATATTTATACTATAAAGTAAAGATTAGCCAGATCACTTAAACCATAGACTAACAAAACATTTCTTTTCCCTACGACTTGTTTTATTGCTAGCAAAAGTGACGTTTGTAGTTTGAGGAATCTACTATGTCATTTGAATTGAGAATAACATTATGTTTAGACAATGAAGTACAATCTCTGGTTTCCCTAAAAAGGGCATAGTCCATTAATTATGTGACCAGTCGTCCCGTTTTAACCGGGATTGTCCCTTTTTACAACTACGAGTCCCGGTGTCCCCGAAATTACCTCTGTGACGCAAAATTGTCCCGTTTTCAGAAACCGAACTCCAGTAGAAACAGTATTTTCCGTAATGAACATATTGTGGACGTATGAGAAAACTCCGTTACAGGTATCAGTTTTAAAGGATAATGAAGGTTAATTTAACAAAAACATGCCTAGAGTATCCTGTATAGTATATATATGCCTATTTGAAATCTTCACCAGTATATCTATAATTAAACCTAATAATTTATGACACTACTAGCTTTTTGTGAATAAGTAACGTAAAAAGTGTTATTTTTTCATTTAATTTTAGTTTAAGTATATATAAACCGATCGATGGCCCGTTTTGAGTCTCAGAAAAAATGATCACATATCTATAAAGTATCTAGCCATCTTTATCGATTAAGCCAGGCTAAATTTACTTTTCATTAGGATTGAACTCGTATCTACTATCTGGAAAATCTGCGCTTTAAGGTCTATTTTCAAGTATTTGCCATCTAAATGTTAAACATAGGATTCGTTTTTGGTGTGCACCTATCTCTAGTAGGCTCGTGATTTAAATATAAAGATTGCCTTCCGATGTACGCAACGCGTGACCCGTCAAATAGAATCCATTTTTTACGTCGCCGCCAAAATTATTGTGAGTGGTGCCGATAGTGCCAAATCTGTGGCCGCTTTTTCATTTAGCGACGCCCATTTTCCATACAATGTAATAAGGGCTACGGTCGCTGGGCGCGCGCATATAAGCTAAGAACGGTATTTTCGATACAAAATCAGAGTTGATCGCACAAAGCTCGCAGACATCGGAAGGCCACTTTAAATAAAAAAATGCGCATGTAAATGTTGTTGTTTTTCTTTTTCTGATGTATGTCTTGATGTACCTATGTATAAACACAATATCACACAAATCTATGTAATTATTAAGTTTATATCAATTTGTTTAAACAATATTTTAAAATACAATGTTTATATTTTATTAAAACAAATATAATTTTATTTTATTGCTTATCATGTTTTATTTCTCATAAATAAATATATCCGGCCAAATACCTATATTCTGAATTCTGTTGACCCAAGTGGCGAGAGAAACGCCCAATTTCATTAATCAATCTACGGTTACCGATAGATTGGCATCGTCGTATATCGGTAAAATTTTAAATAGAGAATACTTAAGGGCCTCTTTCACCATTCTCAAGTAAAGCGCCAAGTAGACTAATCGCTAGTTAAAGTCACCAGTAACTACACGTTTAATTTGATTTAATTTATAATTTTTTTATTTTTTAAAAAATTTTTATTTAAAAAATTGAAATTGACAGAAGATACTCGTAACTATTACTTGACAAATAAGAGGATACCAAAATAGCTTCGTGCATTTTTCTATGTACGAAGTTTTCATTGTTTCTTTAGATTGAATGGCTAGAGCTCTAATTTTTAAGTATATGTTTTTTCAATATATGATCTAGGATCGCATAAACTCAGAAACGCGATTGAAAAAAGTTTTCTCGATAGAAAATCTAGGCGAAACAACCTCTGTAATTTTTTATTTTTTTCATTTGTCGGTCTATTATCGCGTATTAACTAATGAAATAACTTTAAAAACATAGGTAACTACCTATAGGTATAGGTAATTAATTTTTTTAACGGGAAACAACTACATAACTAACAGAATTTGAAATAAAATGCCATAAAATTCATATACTCGACAAGGCACACTAACAACAAAATGGCGGTGGGCAATTCAACTTAATACGTTCAGTGCGGCTAACGCTTATGCGCGTTTTTCTGATCTTCACCAAGTGCGGGCCGAAGCGTATACGCGTCCATACAAAAAAAAATCTGTAGGCAAGCGGGGTGCGCCGCACCTGTGCGTTTATAGCGTGTATTCTGGGTGTCTATTGTTTCGAAGCGGTCGTAAAATGTGGAATTGTAAAGGAGACTACACACTAGTCAGGTTTCTGCTACGAATCTTGCAGGGGGGGTGGGGACGGCGGCGGCGACGACAACAATAACCTAATTTAGTACAATAGATTATTGAAATAATTTTATTATGACTCGCTCTTTTAACTAAACTAATAGGTAGTTTTAGTCTATTTATAAATGGTGTCGATTACGAGGCGGGCGAAAAGTCGTAAATTAAAAAAAAATAAGAATAAAAGGGCTTTCGGGAGAATGTACCTTTACTATTACTGTTTTATTAAGATATAACTTACTATTTTAACAAAACCGAACGAAGATATATTATGGCGTAAACATCACAAAATCTCTTACAAATAAACACTAGTGTGGAAGCACCTTTATCCATCGAACACCTTTATATGACCCGTAATTGTTATATCACAGTCATAAAACTCGAAAGTTACCGAACGCACATAAGCGTCGGCCGCACTGCGAGAAGGTAAAAGACAACGCGCTATAGCGTCCAGCCGCACTACGCGAGTTTTCTTTGAACGCATATAAGCGTTCTTAGCACTACGCGAAAAAATTTTTGAACGAACATACGCGTTTTCAGCACTGGGCGAATGACTCTTTTTTTAGCATTGGCTATAAATTCGCAAATTATTCAGCATTGAACGCGTTAATATCATAGTATCGAACAACGAAATTATTGAAAGAAAATAGTATTTCTTTTTTAATAATATTATAACTATTATTACTAAATAATTTAAGACGTTTTTCCCAGCAAATTACTGAGTTTAGGTAAAAGAAAAAAATATTATTGATACGCAAATAAAGTTACGTTGCTGACATTACTTTTCTAATCACTTTTGACAACTAAAGGTCATTGCCAATCCTATTCTCAGTTGAAACGTGTAATACTATGCCGCATTTGTTTAAGGTAAACTGATTACAAGATTAATTGACCAACTGGACTATCGTGGAGTTATTTAGTTTTAGTAAAAATAAAAACCATAAATATATCTAACATTTTTTATTACGACATTCATCTTACAAAGTGTATAGACAATATAATATTTTAGTTTTTAAAAAAGAAGCGCATGCGACGCCACCTTGCGTTTGATTAAGCAACACATTTTAATAGGTACATTACTAAGCCTATCAGAAATCTACCAAGATTTATGTATCTATTTTTTTCGTCATAACGGCTAACGGTTTAACGTCAAAAAATATATATTTCATAATACAAATTGGAGATTATCAAGGATTCCGTAGAAAAATAATCTACTATTTTAGTAGATTTATACATATAGCTGGCAATATTTTGGCTTAGTAGAAAATGTTTTAATTCTTCTCTTGGTAGATATCTCTCACAACTATAATTGTTTTGTTAATTTAATACTGCTGTTATCAATTAGGTCGTAAATGCGTTGATAAGAGTTACCATTTAATAAATTTTCTACCAGTATGGTAGGAAATAAATAAGGAATGCTTTAAATTACTTTTCTTTTTAATTCTAAAACTAAATAGAGGTTTATCTTTTAAATGTTATGTTATAAAATAAATATATGTCTATTTTGTAACTGAATTTGGATATTTTACAAAATAAAATCATTTATTTATTTATAAATACTTGTAATACCGTTTGTAATATTTAAAATCTTACCATCTAAACTTTACAAGCTGACTTAGCAACGTAATTCATAATAAATATTAATTTTATAAATATATTTTACAAAAAAGATATGATGCTCCAACCTTTATTTGTAGGGATGAATTTTTTTATCTTTTTAAATATTATGTATGTTTATTTCAGGTATTTCAGGTTTTTTGTAAACACTTATTTAAAAAATGCAGCAGAAATATTGGTAATCCATTTTGTTGAGCTACCCACTGAGCTATCGTGAGGATTAATCCTGTCACAATAACTCAATGGTTATAGTATCGCATCATCAAGGATCCACAACACAATTAAGATCTATAAATGTGCTTAAAGTCAACCTTTTAGAAAATGGTTTAAATTTCATAAATAAAATAAATACTATTTCATTCATCCCTACTCTCAGTGTTGCTCGCTTAAAGCTACAATTATTAAACTAAGTATTACATTATTATTAATTGGCAAGAATTAAAATTAAGAAAATGCTGAATTTCTGTAAAAATAAAATTTGCCAGCTTTATGACAATCATATTTTTATTCCATACACCTTCACAGAACTATAACTAATTAAAACATCTTCCGTTTGGACAGTGGAAAAAAAAGGGACGTTTAGTAGAAAATTAAAAATAGGTATGGCAATACTAAAACATTATTAACCTTAAAGTTTAATATCTTAACTAAACTGAATTATTTATTTGAAAACGATACATGTTATTAGTTAATACTTAACAGCTAGCTATTAAAAAATAAACAACATACAAAATAATATCAATAAATAGTTTTAATTACATTGAAATGAACACATCGTTTCTTTAATTAAAAAAATGCGTTATTTACTAACGCCGCCATTTTGATAACAGTTGCATTCGAAATTCAAAATGTAACTACACGCAATTGAATGTTTGCGCTGCCATTTTGTTATAAACTGCTTTGTTTGATATTAAATGATTTTTATTTAGTATTTTATCAAAGTTACGTCTTTATTTATTAATTAAATTTAAGTAGGTTTTAAAATATGAAGACAATATTATACTAATACCTATATAATTTCATCAATAGCTAAAATTATATGCGTTAAAAGATATTATGTATTTAAGTGTTAAACATTGTGACGTGAAAAATGCTTTCTAATTCGCACTATACGATATCTTTGAATGAGTGAGCGAATAAGCAATATTTGCTTTGTGGTTTTAAAAAATAAAGCCCAAGCAATATTATGATACCAACATAATTAATGTTATTTAAGTTTTCCTTTCATTTAAATTGATGTAAATATCTATCTGTCTTTTGGGATACTATTACGTCATAATAAATTAAATTGAAGCGCTAAGCCGACTATCTTTATGAGAATCACAATTAAAGATTACATACATGAATCTTACTTTACGAGTAGTATTAATCTAATTTAAGAAATGGTTTTATCTAGAATGTTAGTTTACAGTAAATTACTTTTTTTTATGATGTGAAGGTTGGTTTACGCGGGAAAACTGTCAATAATATGACATTTAAAGATATGAACGCTTGGGAATCCTGAATATTTTTTTTTATTACTGCATTGTCATCGGTCCTTGTTAGGTGTGCGGGTGTGTGGATGAAAATTACTTTCAAAGATTCCGTTACATAGAATGAATAAGGGTTACATTGATAGATACATAACGAATATATTAAAGCGTGTTTGATATAATTATATACCCATGAAGGAAAAAAGCGTAATGAAAAAAATGAATACAGTATCAGTAACAACCAACAAATAAACAGTGAAACATTGCATGCTAACGGCTTAGATCCGTACGTTTTAACATCTTGTTAATCTTGTGCAAAAACGTTCAATAAAAATTTTACACAACTTTATCGTCACGTTGACAGTTTCCCGCGACTAATTAGTCTATATTAACGATTTATAAAACGACTACTCTACATGGTATTAGGCCTTTTCTACTTGTTTTGTAAATATTATAACTCTGTGCTCAAAAATATTCGAATTTCTTTTTTCGACGGTTTCGCACACAGCTATAAAGTTCTTCGAAAATGGGGCATAAATTCGTTAAATCGTGTCTTTATATATTACAAAAAAAAGTCCACATTATTGTCTATTGTTTGGAAATATAGCTCGATATCTAGTTATTTCAATAATAGAAGATTTCAAACAACCAAACATTAAAAAAAATGTGAACTGTTGCATTAACTAATTATTCATAATTAAGCATTGCAATGTTGCAATAATTAATTAAGAATAATTAATGTAACAGTTTGATATCGTGACAGACAGTTCTGATATTCATTGAAGCTAATATGGACCAAATGTATTATGAATAATTTTAAATAATTAGTCTCCTCGTGGCTTAATAAGTAAATTAACACAATTTTAGCTTCATACATGTTTAAGAGCTGCGGCCGTATTATGAGCTTTTATTTACAGGCAGTTTACGCCGTGAATTGAACTGTCTGGCAAATTCGTATTATGATCAAATTATTAGTCAGTCAGTTCGCTAAACCAGTCATACATTAATATGTTTAAGGAGAAGGTACAACTAAAAGTTAAAGTACTAACTAAAAATTTTCAACTAAAAGTTTTATTTTTGCCATAATACCTAATTTAGCCATGCAGTTTACGGCCTGCCTGGAAATTGAATGATTTTAAAAAGCTCATAATACGCCGGCTGATCTAATGTCGGTATCATTTAAAAAAAATATCAATACTATACGTAATTCTTAATTTTGAAAAACAAATTCTATATCTGAGAATGTTGAATAATCAATTTAAAAATAATTAATTATGAATAAAATTATTCACAAATTTTTTTTTTTTTAATTATAAAAATTAGAGGTTAAATTATAATTCTTATGTGAATTTATTGTATTCCTGTTTTAATTCATTATTATGTGTTCATCTAATATATAAAATTCACGTGTCACAGTGTTAGTTACCGTACTCCTCCGAAACGGCTTGACCGATTCTTCTCAAATTTTACATACATATTCAGTAGGTCTGAGAATCGGCCAACATCTATTTTTCAAACCTTTTTTTTCTTTTTTTTTAGTATGGCAAAACAACGTTTGCCGGGTCAGCTAGTATTCTATATATTTCAAGTAGTTCTGTTTATTTATTTCTTATTTATTTTTATAATACCTAGAGCCTTCTTAAATAGGCAAATGAATAATTTTAAGGATGTATTATGCTTAAAATGGGACTGCGTCTTCGTGGCTAATTTATGATTGCTATAATTATTATAATTTTTTATACACTTAGGCCATCTTTTACAGAGATATTTACCGATAAATAGAAATAATACAGAATATACCTTTTCGATGTGCATTGCAAAGATGTTTTAGGATATTCAGGGATAATCGAGATTTAGAGATTATCCAAGGATAATTCGGATTAATCGGGATGTTATGATATCTAACGATATTATAGGGATGGTTAGGGTTAGGTTAAATATAAATTTAGGGGATAATTAAGGATAATTAGTGATAATTGGGGCATATGATGTTTTGATGCATGTTAGGTCAGTCTTGGTTTAGTGGAACGGGTTATTTCGTGGGCACTTCTTGCCACATGCGCATTTTCTTACAATTTCGATGTCTTTGGTGTATCTTGTACCATCTGTGCACACAAGCCTTATCTGAAATGTAAATAAATTATACATTTACGGGAAAATGTCCTCTGGTCCAAATATCAAGCAGTATTTCTCTGCTCATGTTTTGGGTTTTAGATGATGCTATGCTTTTAGATGATGGGCTATGATTTCTTGAATTACCTAAATAAATTGTTTAGGTAATTTTAATTAAGAAATCGTTATTACTTAAAAACTTTTCTTCTTTAAGTTCCTTCATATTTTATTCTCTTTTCTTAGTTTTCCTGGGAGCAGAACAATGTCCATTAAAGTAAATGGTAAATAATGATACTTTTACATTTCATTTATCTTTTCTAAATATCCCAATAGCCCAACATAGTTAATTGCGGCAAAATAATAAATTTTATTAATAAAATAATCAATTTGAGTTTACCTTTCTCTTCTTAGTTTTCCTAGGTGCACAACAATGTCCATTAGGACAAGAGGGTCTACTGCCTCGCCAGACACAATGAGCACCTCTTACTGCCCGTCTACTGCGACAAGAACCTTCGGTGATAATTTCACGTGTAGCTTCCTGTTGAATGATAGATAGATAGATAGATTAAGTAATGGATACAATAAAGAAGAAAAAATTGGTCAAGTGCGAGTCGGACTCGCGCACGAAGGGTTCCGTACCATTATCTATGCAACATAAGGCAACGTTATTAGTATCGAGCAAGAAACGGTAAAAAAATCATGTTTGTTGTATGCGAGCCCCCCTTACATATTTATTTTATTTTATTTTTAGTATTTGTTGTTAAAGCGTCAATAGAAATACATCATCTGTGAAAATTTCAACTCTCTAGCTATCACCGTTCTTGAAATACAGCCTGGTGACAGACGGACGGACGGACGGACGGACGGACGGACAGCGAAGTCTCAGTAATAGGGTCCCGTTTTTACCCTTTGGGTACGGAACCCTAAAAATGGGCAATGAAATCCTTATTTATCACTAATTATCCCTAAATATTAACCCCTATTTACCCTGAATTATCGTCAAATATCATATACCCTGTATATCCTCATTTATCCTTACTTATTCCTTAATTATAATTAGTCAGATGTTTTCGTCAGCTGGCTTTCAAAGATTCGTGATATAGATAGATAATACATTACACACGTTTTTATTTAGCTCGGTAAGTAACAATACATACAGAGCTAATAAAAACGGTTTTGAACAAGCCTATAGGTACCTTTCTGCAAGCTCCTGTGGCAGGTACAGGTTGTGATGGTGCATGTTCTGATGGCATCTGTTGTTTATGAGATGGAGCGGCTGTTAAAATAATAAAATATTACACAAATTAAAATCTTTCTAATTATGAACTAATAAAAAAAAATCATCTTGTCCTACTGTTGGGCACAGACCACTTCTACTTACAGATTTATACCTACTATACCATGCTGACACTGTCATGGTCGCGGAAAGCCATTGGATGCAAGTGGCACAAGACCGCATATTGTGGTGTTCTATACGGGAAGTCTATATCCAATAATGGACGGAGAAAAGCTGATTGATGGATGGATACCACGCTGATCCTGACACTTTCCGTGTGGTGACGATTTAAGAATATAAATTTCACCAACCCATGTCATCCCAGGGTGCTGTAAAAGCCAGCTAAGGGATATAGTACAGGTAACATCTTCTGTGGGAGAGAGAAAACTCAAAAATAAACCCTACGCCAACATGCCTGGTCATTGTAACAGAAGAGACCAAAGAACGTCCCAAAGTGGAGAAGTCCTGTGATTGGTCACGGGACTTCTCCACTTTGGTAGTGGAACGTTAATGGGCTGTAGGATAAGATAGGGTATGATTAAAAATAAGGATATTTTTGAAATACCTGGAGATGCTTGCACGTTACTGAAAGTCTGTTTTCGTTGTGGTATTTTGCTTCCTTGAGTTATAACTGGGGCGCCACCTGCACACAATAAAACATATTTTAGAAATCTTTTTTAAAGTACCCTCAAAAATATTGGTTGATTTGAGAAAAATATATAATATTTTCTGTATTGAATAGTCCATATGTCGACGAATATTATAGGTTATACACAGATTTACGTGTGTCTGATGCCACATCACTCACTCGGCTTGAAGCCCAGTAAATGTCTATGTGTGTGTATGTATCTATCTTATTTATTGAGCTTAATTTAGACCCAGATAGGTCAACATACCTATAGAAGCTCTAAGTTCACACTGCGGTCCTGCAGTACCAGCGCGACATCTGCAAGTATAATCTGATGGAGAACCTTCTTCTCTGACGCATTTTCCTCCACGAGCACAAGGGTTAGGTACACATGGGTCCTGTAAATAAATAATATATTAAATTATGTAAAATGGATGCCAGCCGTTTTGTAAATGGGTTTTCAGAAGTGGGATTAGAAATTTTAGAAGTTAACACTGGTTTCCGTATTTTGTTTATAAGCAAACAGAAAATATGGCCAAAATAATATTACCGTTTACGGATGGAGGCAGAAACTAAATTCTCTCTCTCCAGCCCATTAACGTCCCATGCACGGGCCTCCACCACATTGAAAGGGATTATGGTCTACTGTGCTGCATTGACCGGGCGTGTTGGCACATGGTTAATTTTCGAAGTTTCCGTGTCTTACAAAGGATACTATGTGAAACTAAATTGAAACCTGATTATGTCTCCCTGCATCTTCTTGAATAAAGACAGTAGCTGATGATGGAGTGGCCGGCTCATCTTCTCCACAACCAGCTGAAGTTCTTTGTACTCTCACAGCATTCACGTAGTCTACTCGCTTGTGATTGATCCATGCCTCTTTTAAACACCCTAAGAAATAAAAGGAAATAATTAAGAACAATGTTAAACATACGAGCTTTTTGTTTGACAAGGTTCTTTGCTCATTGAGCAATTTTGCTCATTGTGAAATTTTACTCATTGAGGCATTTTCTCCTTGATGAGTTTAACTAACTGAAAAGATTTGCTCATTGAGGTTCTGTTATCATTGAGGAATTGAGCTTACTAAGCAGCTTTGCTTTTTAATTTTGATCATGGAGGGATTTAGTTCAGTGAACAAAATCCCCCTGAGCTTGTAAAGCTTTTTAAAAGCATGCTGTAAAGCATCCACGTAGTCTAACCATTTATAATAGACGTGGGCTTCTTTTAGACACCCGAATAGAATAAACGGTAAACACAGAGGTTATTTGCTTATTGAGGTAAATTGCTCATATAGGTAATTTACTCACAGAGGCAATTTGCTCAAGTTGCGGAAACTTCCATTCTCAACAGAGTACCACCTACTCTGTTGAAAATGGAAGTTTCTTCCTTTCCTTGATTCCTTAAGGAAGTAATTTGTTAATCGATTGAGATGGTTTACGCATTGAGATGATTGAATCCATGAGGTCATTTGCTCAAAGAGGTCCTTTAGTCTTTAAGTAGACTTGCATGACTTGTTTTAATCTATAAACTTACAAATGAGTACCTAACGTTGAAACAAGTAATATTCATGCATTTTACCTTTAAAACTCGTTATATTTCTCAAATGCCATTTAGTGAAAGCCTCCTTAGCTATGTCTTCAGGCACTCCTCCGAGATACATTGGTCTTTCTAATCTGAGATATTCTTTAGAACCTAGAAATAAAAAATATTACTGAGTAAATTTAATGGTAAAAATTTTGGTACTCTGTCTTACCTTTTCAGTTCATTAAGCTTAATTTCAGACATTGTATAAAAGTATCATAAGTATAGTAATCTTCAGTTGCGTTGTTTTAGCTTATTTTGGGATTAGAGGACATTGTATAAAATATCATGAGTATAGTAGTCTTAACTTGTGTAATTTGAGCTTAATTTGGTACCCGAGGCCTTACCCGAGGCCTTTCTATAAACATAACCGTGAATATTACAATTTTTCATTCTTTGGGGGGAGGTTAATGTGGACATTAACCTCCCCCCAAAGAATGAAAAATACATCTACATTACATTTACATTTAGATCTTTATTTACGTTTCGGACAACGTAACTAAAGATGCATTGCTGGAAGGATGCATGGATGAAATCTTACCTTCATTTATTATAGATCTGGCTGGACCATCATCTACCTTCAAAGTGAAGTTCTTCTTAATCGCAATTAATTCAGCTTTGTGGTAGTTACCGTCAGATACCATTTCGAAACTGAAAATATAATTTGGTTTAATTAAAAAGCTAATGATTTTACAGTAGAAAGAGAGAGAGAGAGGTAGTTTTCCAATTACAGCACAAGAGCGCATTATGCGGCACAATGCTCAACGTTGAATGTTTCAACTACAGCAACGCTTCGCACAATCGAGCACTCTCAAAAGTGATGCGTGCAATCGATACCAACACAGTGACAGAAAATTAACAAGTATTTTTTCTTTAAGTTGGCATTGATTGAAATTTTATTTATGTATTATCGTTAGTAATATTATTTATTGTTGTTAAAAAATTTTTAAGGCTTTCGTTTCGTCGGAGTTTTCTGGAAATAATCAAATGTTAATTCAAGCTGTGTTAAAAAAATAAATATAAGTATGGAGTATTCCACACCTATAATTTGATTACAATTTTATTTTAGTATTCTTTTTTTCAACACTGAACTTAGCGCACTCTGCTGGTGCATTTGAAAACTAATTCACGTTCTAATTAAGCGTCAGCATAATTCAGCATTGTGCGCCACTGAGTCGCATTATGCTTTGTAATTGGAAAACTACCAGAGAGAGAGAGAGAGTTTAGGAACTGAAGTTTACAAAGTTTTCAATTTATTAAAAAATACGTAAACTTCGGTTTGTGCACCCACCCACCACCATCGCTCATAGAGGTCATAATTCCAAATACGACGACAAGTACGAAGTCATAGGATAAGACTAGGTCGAAGATGAGTGCGAACACGAGATCGAAGAGTAGGACAAAGACAAAAATGAGGACGAATATGAGGACGAAGACGAGGACAGAAGATGTTAATTCGTAATTACAATTTTTTTTAAATATTTCTTACATATTCAGACTTAGCAGCCACCATGGTCACGTACGTTTTTGGGACGGGCGAGAATTTTATCTTTTACCGTTATATCTCATTGTTCGTTTTGTTATACATACCTATACATTGTAGATGTTGGATGATTGCCTATATCATAACTGATGCGAATTCTACCGTTGAATAGTTCCACAGCAAGATGTTCGTTCTCACCGAAATACATTAATACACCGTGGAGCTGCGTCGTACTGAAAACTGGAAAAATAATACCGCTTAAGTGCGAGCTAGACTCATGCACAAAAGGTCCCATACCATTATTATCATAATAATATCATCTAAGTGTATCATCTTGTTAAACTGTAAACGTTTGTTGTATGTGAGTACACTTAAATATTTATTGTATTGTTGTTTTTATTATTTGTTGATATATCATCAACAGATATACATCATCTGTGAACATTACAACTGTCTAGATATCACCGTTCATGAGATACAGCCTGGTGACAGATGGAAGGATATCGAAATACCGTTTTACCGTTTGGTACGGAGCTCTATAAATACAATACCTAGTGCTAGGATAACTTACCTAGAGTGACGTTGGCTTGAGGAGCTGTCCTCAAAGGTTCTAATTCGACCAGGGAGTCATTATGACTGAAGGTCAAAGAAGTCAAATATTCACACAAACGACCTGCAAAAAGAAACACACTTGTTAATCCTGTACTGTTGTTGTAATTATTACATTATCATCGTTCCTTAATAATTATGTGTGTAACATTACAGATCAATATCACTATTGTAAGTGAACAGCCTTTACTAAGATTACGTTACATAGACTAATTAATAAATGCGAACAAAACTAAAAAAACGGTCAAGAGCGAGGCAAATTCGCACACTCAGGGTTCCGTTCCTAAACCGACTACATTCAAATAATCAGCTAATTAAACTTAAACCAACTCATCAACTTAATTTTGTAGTTGAAATAAAGGGAATCGCCTACATTTCAACTACTTCATAAATTGGTATTAGTATAAACACTTTTTCTTGTGATGTGATGACAAATTACAAGTTTTTGGATTTTTCCCTATATCAGCACTATATAGACTTGATTTGCAACGGGCAACGGGAAGTAACCTGTGAATTTTGATTCCCTAGCTTAAGTCGAAAATTCTTAAAAATGGTCGTAATTCGGTTATATCTTTTAAATGCGTAGAGGTAAAAGGTTGATTGTATTTTTTGCAGCAAGGGACCGCGTAGATCTACATATCGTATAAGTTTCAAGTTGATACCTTCAGCCGTTGCTGGGTAAAAAAAGTTTGACGGACGGACAGACATACAGACGGACACCGTAGTGAGACTATAAGGGTTTGTACGAAACCCTAAAAAGCGTTATAACAAAGTAATTAAGTAATTTAAAATGTATGAGTATAAATAAAACCAAAGATTTAGATCGTTAAAGTTATCCTTTTACTTAATAAATAAAATTATAGTGGAATAAAATGGTAACTAGAAGCGAGCCTTGAATCCAAGGCCTCGGAATACAGTTCCATTCCTCTGCCAACTGAGCTATAATGGTTCATGCACATATTAACCAAACCTTACAATACAATGTTCCTTAATTGCGTAATGCATCGATACGATGCAACTGTACAACGCCATCTATCGAGCAGTTTGCACAACTCCGTCAATCGATAAATTAAGAGTTCTTATAGAACCCAATTGGAGCGGAATAATGCTGTCATAATTCCGGTCCAATAATTTCCGGTTTTTTTCTTCTTCTTTATATAATCATGTAATCCTACAGTAATTTTGCAATTGACTTGCTATTGACGTTAGGCAAGTGGCTGGTCGTAAAAATCAGCCAAATTCCATTGCACCGACCCCGAATAATGGGATAGGGTCAGGGTGAATGATGATGACTTGCCAGCATTTACTTACTAAATATTTTATTGATTTAATTACCTGAGTATCCTGGTGCACATTTGCATAGGTAGTCAGTGGCAGTGCTTAATAACGGCCTCTCCATTATAATGTCATCCTGTACACAAATATAATATAATGTATAATAATTCTATTGTCGCAGTTTTAGTTATAAAATCCTACGAAATAGCTTAACAGATTTCGATGAAATTTCAAATTTTAGATATACAAGGTGTCCCAACATTCAACGATAAGATTCAACCAGAAGTTAGACCTACTCATGACTATTCAAGAAAAAATTTAAAAAAAAAACATCTGAATTTATTTTAGAGATATCAAAAAAGTATTAAAACCTTTGAAAATTGACACCCCCTAAGGTATTTTAACTTTAATTACCACAATTTTCCAAATATTTCCGATTTTTTTTTTGTATCGGAAACCGTATTATTACCGCTGTCTACCACAATACTTAAAATGCCCACAGTACATAAAGTTTTTACGCAATAAGCAATCAAAGTTGATATTTTTCCTAAAATTTTGAAGGTTTTTTTACTCTCAGTTCATTTTCACTCAGCGTGGTGTAAAAAAAATGTACTGACACTAATATGGCAAGTATTTTTAAAAGTTGACCCAACTAAAGAAGTTTCTGAAATGGTATAATACTTTAGAAAATTGGTCAAGTGCGAGTCGGACTCGCGCACGAAGGGTTCCGTACTATTATCTATGCAACATAAGGCAACGTTATTAGTATCGAGCAAGAAACGGTAAAAAAATCATTTTTGTTGTATGGGAGCCCCCCTTAAATATTTATTTTATTTTATTTTTAGTATTTGTTGTTATAGCGGCAATAGAAATACATCATCTGTGAAAATTTCAACTCTCTAGCTATCACCGTTCTTGAGATACAGCCTGGTGACAGACGGACGGACGGACGGACAGCGAAGTCTCAGTAATAGGGTCCCGTTTTTACCCTTTGGGTACGGAACCCTAAAAAACTAGCCATAAAAAAAAGTTGTGAACAATTTTTAAACAGGCACGAAATTCATAAATTGTTGTTTTTAGGGTTCCGTACCCAAAGGGTAAAAACGGAAACCCTATTACTGAGACTTCGCTGTCCGTCCGTCCGTCCATCCGTCCGTCTGTCACCAGGCTGTATCTCAAGAACGGTGATAGCTAGACACACGATGATGTATTTCTATTGCCGCTATAACAACAAATACTAAAAATAAAATAAAAATTTAAGGGGGGCTCCCATACAAAAAGCTGATTTTTTTTACCGTTTCTTGCTCGATACTAATAACGTTGCCTTATGTTGCATAGATAATGGTACGGAACCCTTCGTGCGCGAGTCCCACTCGCACTTGACCAATTTTTATTTATATTATTAGCGTTTATTAGTCCAGAATTGGTCTTTTATTGCCAATTCTTCGAATTAAATGGCACGTGTGCGTGGGCAATTAACTATACAAGTAAGAAAGAGATAGATATAAGGAAATTATACGTTAGAAAAAGATAGAGCATAAGAGCTGTCGGGCAACAATAGGGCAAGTAGTTTGAACAGGGGCGGATATGTGGTAAGATGATCTCTTTATTGTTAATTTGTCAGTATACTCGTATAATATCTTTCGTTGAATTTTGGGACATCTTGTATAATAATTTTAGAATAGAGTTTCGGATCATAATCCATTATAGTTTTTTTCAGAAAATTTGCTATATTAACGATTATTTTTCCAAAAAAGCAAATGATCTCTATTTGCCCTTGAAATGAAGGACTTAAAATATTAAGGCATTCTGAGGGATATACTACTCTGTGGTGTAACAGATTGAAACAGAGATACAAATAATAATAATAATAAGGTGTTTTGTTGAATGTACCTGTAATGCTCTAGCAGGTTGTGGCAGGTAGCAGACTCCATGTACACAGTCATGATGAGCGCAGGGCGAAGTGCCGAGCGCAGCGTGGGGCGCAGCCTCGCAGTACCGGCCCGCGTACCCGGCCGCGCACGCACATCTGTACTCGTCTAGACCATCCACACAACGAGCTCCGTTCTGTAATAAAAACAATTAAATAAATAAATACGAGTATTCATGGACATTTCAAACAACCTCCTCTGGTCCCAAGATAAACGTATATGCTTGTGTTATGGGTACCAGAATACGGATAGACGAAATAAATTACTTTTCTCATGGTCTAGTGGCTTAAGTAAAGGAAGTCACGACATCGCGGGTACGATTCCCGCACGGCACAAGTATTTGTGTGATATTTATAATTGTTATACAAAGGTTTGTACTGCGTCTATGTGTTTATTATAATAAGTATGTATTTACAAAGGAAAACTGCGTAGTATATTCGTATTCTGGTACCCATCGACGAGGCGTGCAAACTCTTCGAGCGCGTGCTTGCGGCGCGCCTTGTCGAGCATTTGGACGCTGTGGGCCCCAACCTCTGTGACTGTCAGTTTGGCTTTCACCGCGGGAGGTCAACGCTGGATGCAATTTCCCGACTGAGGGACGGCGTGGAGTCTGCTATCTCCCGGGGGGAGGTGTTGCTGGCGGTGTCGCTTGACATTGCGAACGCCTTCAACACCATCCCTTGGGCTACGATTGCGGAGGCGCTGAGGTACCACAACGTTCCGTGGTATCTGGCATCCTGGCGGACTATTTCACGGACCGGGGTATTATCTATCCGACCCGGGACCGCGTGGTCCGCCGGGATATGGCATGCGGTGTTCCACAGGGGTCGGTTCTAGGCCCACTCCTGTGGAACATTGGATTCGATTGGGCTCTGCGCGGTGCCAATCTCCCGGGCGTCAGCGTTATCTGCTATGCTGACGATACCCTGGTGACCACGTGGAGCCCCACTTTTCGTGATGCGGGCGTGCTTGCCACTGCGGGTACGGCTCATGTCGTCAGTCGCATCAGGGCCCTTGGCCTGGAGGTTGCCCTAGAGAAGTCCGAGGCCATATTCTTGGTCCTCGGACAAGGCCCCCCCTTGGGCACTCGATTATGGTGGGTGGCACCTCCATCGCTGTCGGGCGCACGATGAAATACCTCGGACTCATGCTCGACAGCCGATGGAGGTTCAGCGAGCATTTCCGCGCTCTGGCTCCTAAACTGCTGGGGTGTGCGGGAATGCTTGCGAGGTTGCTCCCAAATTGTAGGGGGGCTGGCCGAGTAGGTCGCCGCCTCTGTGACGGCGTGGTGCGCTCCATGGCACTTTGGCGACACATCTGGGCGAGAGAGGCCATCAGTGCCAAGAACATGACCCTTTTGCGACGCCCACAGCGGGTCATGGCGCAGAGGGCTTCCAGAGCGTACTGCAACGTTTCTTACGAGGCGGCCTGTGTTATCGCGGGCAGCCTCCCGTGGGACCTCGAAGAGCCCTGATGCGGCAGTCAGGAATGGAGCCCCTCGCGGAAGAGATCGTTCGCTGGAGGAGCGAGTTGCGCGACGCTCTCTTCCGGCGATGGGCCGAGAGGTTGGCGGACCCCACTGCGAGCAGACGGCTCACCGAGGCGGTCCACCCAGTCTTAAGAGACTGGGTTGAGGCGAGGCACCGGGATCCGATGTATCACCTTACCCAGCTCCTCACAGGTCACGGCTGTTTCGCCAAGTACCTGTGGGAGGTGGTTGGTATCGAGTCGGATCCCGTTTGCCGCAATTGTGGAAGTGGGGCTGTGGATACGGCGGAACACACCCTCGCCGTATGCACGGCCTGGGACGCCCAGCGCGCTGAACTCGTCAGCGTGCTGGGTCGGGACTGGTCGCTCGCGGTCGTCGTCTCATCCATGGCCGAGAGCGAACAGTGTTGGGCCGCCGTCGCCTCCTTTGCTCGGGAGGTGATGGCGGCAGGGGCCGTCGGCGCGCAGTGGCCGCCCCCCCCCCGACAAGGCGGTCGCGCGCGGCTGGTCGGTATTCAGAGACCCGCCGCGGTAAATGTGGCTACTGGCCACGCGACAGGGGGACCCAGTGCTTCCTCTGTTGGATCGGGCCCCGATTAAAGGGACCACCCCTCGCTGGGTCATGGTAAAGCTCAAGGCACCATCATGGCCCGGCAGGGTAGAAGGCGGAGAGTTAAAAAAAAACCTATAATAAATAATAAAATATAATTTATTTCATAACCAAGTAACACTTATCCTTATGCTATGTACAAACAAAAAATTCCAAAATATTATAAGCTTACTTTAGGACCACAGGACGATGTGTGAAATGCCCACGAATATTTATAATTATGTTTAGGAGGTACGAGCTCCTAAACTTATCTGCCCTTATACATAAACATACCTGACACATATGATTGATGCAATCATCAGCATTGACAGTACAGTTCTGTCCTGAATATCCCTTAGGACAAGAACAAGTGTAATGACTACGATGATCGGTACAAGTTGCTCCGTTCTCACATGGGTTGAAATCTTTCGTACAAAAAGGTATTTTCTTTTCGCAGTATTCACCTAAAAGAGATACGAAATAGGTTAGAAGTATAATATTATTCTCTCTCTCTCTCTTTCTCATTCTCTCTCTCTCTCTCTCTCTCTCTCTATAGTCCATTAACGTCGCACTGTTCAGGATGAGCCTCCTCCACTTAGGAAGAGATTATGGTCTACTGAAACGAACTAAAAATAAGCCCTGTGCTAACACGCCTGGTCAGCGCACAGTAGACTATCCATATATAATATCCATAAGCCCGTGCCTAACGTGGGATGTTTATAGGCTGGGGAAAAAGTGAGAGAAAGTGAAAGAAAGACAGAGAGAGAGAGAGGGGGGGAGAGAGCGAGAGAGAGAATTTAACAGCCTGTATCTAAATGGAGTAAAGTGGAAGAGGAATTGTTATTTCTTCACAAATTTTTATTTATTGGTTTGTTTGTTTGTTTGATAATATTTTGTTATTGTTTGTTAATCTGTTTGTTGTAAATTCCAGAAGAGTATTTGAATTAATATTTTAATGACACGGTTATAATCACAATAGTTATACATACCCATGAACCCAGGCGCACATTTACAAGAGTACCCTTCTAAATGATCAATGCATGTCGCGTTATTCTGACATTTATTAGCGACACAGTCGTCTATATTCTCTTCACAGCGAGCTCCTGTGTAACCAGCTTGACACGAACATCTACAAAATTAGAACTAATATGGTTTCTATTCTACGTACACAACTAAACTTAACTAAAATCAAAATATTGATAGTATCAATAACATAATCTGGCAACGGTACCAATTCTTCGCGCACAAATAAACTTGATTTGATGAAAAAATTGGTCAAGTGCGAGTCGGACTCGCGCACGAAGGGTTCCGTACCATTATCTATGCAACATAAGGCAACGTTATTAGTATCAAGCAAGAAACGGTAAAAAATTCATGTTTGTTGTATGGGAGCCCCCCTTAAATATTTATTTTATTTTATTTTTAGTATTTGTTGTTATGGCGGCAATAGAAATACATCATCTGTGAAAATTTCAACTGTCTAGCTATCACCGTTCTTGAGATACAGCCTGGTGACAGACGGACGGACGGACGGACGGACGGACGGACGGACGGACGGACAGCGAAGTCTCAGTAATAGGGTCCCGTTCTTACCCTTTGGGTACGGAACCCTAAAAAATTAAAGTTATACAGTCAATAACATAATTCCGCAATGTTAGCTGAACTTTCTTATTGTAAAACTATATATTTAAAACCCGCATGTATTTATATGAAAAACCCACTTATAAATAAAATCTACATGTATTTTGGGGCGACGATGAAATGTCAAAATGAATTAGTTTCACATTACATTCGATAAATAGAAATGAAATGTATGAATAATTAACAAACATGACCTTTTAAGCAAAAACTGTTACTAAGATAATATGGACTGAGTTCGAAATAAATGATCAAATAAATAAAAAACCCACTTTTAAATAAAAACCCGAATATATTTACCTGAATCTCCCTTCTTCCAAAACATGACATAATCCATTCGCGCATGGAGAACCATAGCATGCATCTATTTCGTATTGGCATGATTCTCCATGATAACCTCTGGCACATAGACATTCATGACCACCGGCTCCTCTAGCTCGACATGAACCTCCATTGCTACACGGATTGCTGTAGCAACTGTCGCATTTTGATATTATTTCGGCTGGAGGTTTACCTAGATAAAAAAATGCGTTACTAGCGTCTGCTGTGCAACTGATCAAAAAGCAAATTATAGTAAAAAAACGATCCTCTTGAACCACTCTATACATTAGAAAACACCGCATCGAAATCCGTTGCGCGGTTTTAAAGATATAATCTCACATATCAAATCAAAATCAAATCAAATAAACTTTTATTTCAGACGATGGATCCATATTATTATTAGTGATCGGAATAGGTAGAGCTATTTTATGTACTAGTCGTATTTTACAATAATATGGATATGCCCAAAATCCCGGGATTTACTTTTGAAGTAGTAAATTAATAAAAAGCTATTTACCTAATACGGATTAAGGAGTAACGACAGCATAAACAATAGCAAATAAGCAAGAGCACTCTACGAGTGAGTCTGTATTGGACATGGACAACAAGTCAATAGTCGACGAGAAGTAGAAAAGAGACAAAAGCAGGTCCGTAAAAGTTGAATTTTAGTAAGAAAGAGACAGAAACAGGTGTGCACCCCGCACCCCGTAGCAACAGAGACACCCCGCTATTGTTTTCTTTTGTTTCCTAAGGGCGGCGATATCACAAGTACGGCAACGTTGCAACCGTTTGACAACGTGTAAAATTTACAACGTCTCTCGTGCGCTCTTTGGCTTATTTGGCGTACATAAACCATTTTTAAGTAAATATGTACTTAATACCAAATAAACCGCGATAAAATCCGTTAAAAGTAGTTTTATCCCATGGAATGTCATATTTGTATATATAATGTCATATTAACATCAATGTTTGTGATCAATGAACCTAAATAGCTCTACCTACTCCGAGCATTGATTATTATACTTACATAAATTTGTTAGTAAAAACTTAAAATTACCGAAGTAGTGTTAGAAAATAAATATTAATCATTAAAATATAATAATAAACAATAAATATAATAATAATATTACTAACAATAAAATAAAATAGCACAATAATAATAAATATAATAATATAAACAAGCATGGCACTAGGATCTTAGTCCATTTGTTTAAAAATGGACTATCTATTTTATCTGCAAGTGTGGCTAATATGCTGTTAGGGCATCCCCGGAGGCGCTTTAACATAGAGGCAGATCGTTTTCTTATAATAGCATAGAAGTCGTCGACATATGGACTTAATACAAAAATAACTATTTTATTTATTTAATAAGTACTAGCGGTTAAACGCATCTCCGTACACGTGGAATTTAAGGTCCCAATATATTTTGTCACCGTTTAAACCTTCCCTTGACTTTCACAAATATTTCAAGTCCAAAATCACGAAATCGGCCCCAGCATTTCTCGAGTTTTAGCGAGACTAACGAATAGCAATTAAATTATTTTTATATAGGTATAAGGAGACGATAGATACAAAGGAAGCTAGACTAGATGTATGAGTGTGGATGAAGCCAAGGAAGTATGTTTGGATCGTAGCAGATGGCGCTCTATAGTCTCTGCCTATCCCCATGGGAAAAAGGCGTGATGTTATAATGAGGATGATGATGACAAAGAATGCTAATATAATCACATTAAACTTACCTTTACATATAAAAGCGCTTGATTGTGTACTCAATATAAGTTTGTCTCTCATAGCGAGTGGTTCCGTGCACCTTGCTATACCAGGCTCAACATACTCGCCCGCTGACTTCACCCATTCAGACAACCAACGGGCATTGCAATCGCAATATAGTGGATTCGATCCCAATGCACTAAAATTTAAAAAAAAGTCTTCATTAGGCTGTTGCCCCCAACTATCGTGTATGACACGAGGAATTTATAAACCAAACTAAAATTTAGAAACATATTATAGAAACCACAAAAACCCCTTGAACCACACTATCTATTTAAAAAACTGCATCATATTCCATTGCGTAGTTTTGAAGATATAATCTTACTTAAGGACATACATACAAAATAACGACTTTGTTTTATATTAAGTAAACATAAAGATATCCGTTTTTAACATAAAGCATTAATCCAACAGGAGTTAATATAATAAGGCGTAAAGAAAAAGGTACGAGAGCAATGCTCCTACTCATTGTATACGGATAAAGTCAATCCCTTGTACGGGTGAGGTGACTTTACGACGTAAACGACTTTAATGGTCTATGAAGAAGACTTACACATGTGATATAGACTCCAAGTCTCTAAACACTCCATCAGCCAACATTGATATGTTGTTACCATGTAATGATAACACTCTTAGTTGAGTCAAACCTTTGAGAGCGTCACGCTGAAAATATATACAAAAATATATTATTAGATGAAGTAAATAGGTTATTAGTATAATTTTAGGTATCAGTATTAGGTATTAATATTAGGTTAAAGTATTAGAATCAGGTTTAAATATCATATTACTTTTAAAATTTCGCGATTAGAGATCATAATTTTGTTAATTTTAATGGTCTTATTCATAATGACTTATCGGAGGCTTATACGGAGATTTTATCGGAGGGATAATAAACGTTTTAGCGTAAAAAGACCATTATGAATAACAAGTTTTGACAATTTTAGCGAACTTTTAAACCTCCGATAAGTCATTATGAATAAGGTGGTAAGACTTTAACACGTTATCTAATATTTAAAAGGGTTCAATATATTAACTCGTAACTACCATCGAAACGTTTCGATGGTATGGTAGTTACGAGTTGACTCTAGTAGTCAACGTCCGTAACTACGATTGATGCAATTCCGATTCACTCTCTCGCTCTACAGCCCATTAACGTCCCACTGTTGGGAACGGGCCTCCTCCACTTTGGGAGGGATAATGGTCTACTATGCTGACCAGGTGTATTGGTACAGTGTTTATTTTCGAATATTCCGTCTTTCACAGAGGATTTTATCTGTGTACAGCTAAAAAATATTGTCTTTAGCTGGCCCTTGCATCACCCTGGGGAGGAAAAGGTGTTGACACGGGTGACGGTATTACATATCGATATTAAATATCTATCAGTATTAGATAATATAAGCATTAGATATCATTACTAGGTATCAGCATTAGATATAAATATTAGGTATCAGTATTTGGTATTAGTATTAGATACTAATTAATAGTAAGTATCTCACCTGTACACATCTCAATCTATTATAACTAACAATCAAAGTAGATAATTTATCAAGTCCTTGGAAAGTATTATTAGTAATAACACTAATAACATTGTTGGACAGATCCAGGCGTGTTAGTTGTGTTAAATGACGTATCTGTTCCGGTAGTATTGTAGATATTAGGTTCGATTCTAGATATCTGAAATTAGAAAAAAAATATTTGATATATTTTAGTGTCTTCTGCATAAGTGGTAACTATTATCATACGGTCCCGGTTTTTATTTTGGAACGGATCCCTAAAACAAACAGGAAGGATTTATACCTATTGCTGGTACTAGTGGATAGACGGATGGATAGCGAAATTTCAGTAATAGGCGCCCGTTTTACCTTTTTTTTTACATTATACATGTTGGCACTTGATCCCATGCCACCTGATGGTAAGCGACAATGGAATCTTTGATGGTAAAACGTACCAACGATGTGAGAAGCCTATTTACCCTTATTTTTTAACGTGTCTACATTGTAACTCATGGGGAACACAGACATCGGTAAGTTTTTCCAGTCCTTGGCAATTTGTGGCAAGAAGGACAACCCAAAAAGTACGAGTATGTATAGTATGTACGGACGACCTTGTTGAATGAATGAACGAATTAATGATTTTTAACAGATTTATACTTACAACTCAGTAGTCTGTTTAGGTATATTCTGTGGTACATTAGTTAGTTGAGCTCTGGAACATCTCACCACTGTACCAGTACATACACATTGTGATGGACAGTAATCTGATGCAAGGCATCCACGGTCTTCAGCTGTCAAATTTAAAAGATAAAAAAATATTACGAGGTTCATGTATGACCAATTGTATGGGTAAGTATGACTGGTTATATGAGTATACCTACAGAGGCGGTTGTTAGAAAATTCCCTGAAAAATTAACAGTATTTTCCACAATCATCATCATCCTCCTGCCCTTATTTCTTTGTTTGGGGTCGGCGCAACATGTCTTTTTCTTCCATAGTCTTCTATTAGCCGCCATGTCTGTGTCAACTCTTCTTTCTTTCATGTCCTCTTTCACACACTCTATCCATCTTTTCTTAGGTCTTCCTCTAGACAGTATTTTCCACAAATTATCAACAAAAACATACTTACACGTGCATTTAAAATCCGACACTTCTAAATGCTGTAAGTTGGCATCTCTCAATGCTGCTGGGGTTCTGCACGTTGCTAATGGCGACAGTCTCCTTGTACGAAGCCAGTTAGGAAGCCATGATATATGACATGTACAATCCAGGCTGTTTGACTCCAAGTTTCTAGACAAAAAGAAGGGAAAATAAAAAAAACAGAACTGCAAAATATAATACAAAAACTACTAAACTATCTGGCTTGAAGGACCACAATTTAGCGGTAAAAATCCGGCTCGAAGGACCACAATGTTATTTTGGAACGTCATAATGATCCGGACAGCTTTCTCAAATATCAGATGAAATAGGTTTTTGTACCGTAACTGTACTATTACCTTGTATGATACTAAACTCGGTGTGGTGACAGATTAAGAATATTTATTTATTTATTTATTTTTAAACTTTTTGCACAAAATACATCGTACAATGGCGGACTTAATGCTAAAAGCATTCTCTACCAGTCAACCATTATATCAGTTGAATATGAGTATCAACAGCACATTTCTCCCCAAGAGTGCTGTAAAACTCAGTTAAGGGATATCAAAAGTAAAATACATATTTTATGAGAGATTAAAAATTGGAAACAATACCGAAAAGTGAAGGAGGCCTGTGCTCATTCGTAGGACGCTAATGGTTTAAGAAGGCGACTAATGTTGGCCTAAAAGTTTAAAAGTTCAGGTAATAGAATAAATACTTACAAAGTCGATAACATAGTGAGATGATCGAAGGCGCCGGGAGTTATGCATTTAATCTTATTGTCTGTAAGGGACCTGAAAATAAACAGAATATTATTAATGTTTAACGATATGGTATGTTACGTAGTTTTGAAGATTTAACCTAACATAGGAACGTACAGAAATAACGAATACTTACTTTACTTTATAATAAAACATAACTAATACTTACAAAATACTCAAACTATGAAGTCCAAAGAACATTTTATCTGTCACGGTTTGCAGTAGGTTGGCATCAAGAAGTAATTCTTGAATGTTGGCAGCACCATCAAATGCGTTATCTTCTATTATTGTTATACCTGGAAAAATGGTAGTAAGTAGTTGACCAATTGCAGGACATATTCTTTGCAGGTCTTGCAATTCGTTATTTCTTCTCATACTAGACGACTAGTATATTTTTCTTTATGCAACAAGCAATGTTTTATTTTACATAGGAAATGCATTTACGCACTTCGACTAACCGGTTGCGGGAGCCACTTAAGCGTGGATGCCTGATATGAACTATCCGGCTCAAAGGACCATATTTGCCGATTATAGTAAAATTAAGTAGATACATAAAAGTATTGTCAATCATGACAATAAATAAATAAACTTTACTACGGCTTTATTATTCCAAGCACGAAAAAAACGCAATATCTTAACATACCGTTATTCCTAAGGTCAAGCTTCGTAAGGTCCGGCAGCCTTCCGAATAGACCATCAGATTTTATCTGACCCAAACTGTTATCTGACATTAATCTGTAAAAAGGTAATGTTATAATCAATATATACTACATATACGCCCATAATATATATACGCCCATTGTACAATCTTGTATTTTATTATTAAGTTATATGCTTCTGTATGGTGTACAATTAAGAATAAAATAAATAAATAAATAAATAAATATACCAAGTTGTCTAGTCCCAAACTAAGGTGAATGTTTGGATTTTAGTATTCAACTAGCTTTTGTCCGCAATTTTAAATTTTACAAAAAAGCTATCCTCTTGAACCACTTCATCATTTGAAAAAACCGTATCAAAATCCGTTGCGTACTTTGTAAGGTATATAATTAAGCTAACATAGGGACATACATACAAAAACAACGACTTTGTTTTATAATATTATGTAACGATGAAAATTTACTTAGTTTCTGATTGCTTAAATTGAAGAATTTATCGATTTTAGATTTAGTATAAGTGTTAATCGTATTATTGGACGGAGTTAAATTTTTTTTTTAATACACAATATTAAAAAATTTTTGAACTAACCATATGTACAAAGTTTTTTTCTTCTCTAGTTTCATTTTTAGATTTTTAACTAGAGATTTTAGTGTCAGTTAGTATTAGTTTGAATATCGATTTAAAATGTCAATTTTAATATTTATTCATTTAACAGTATCGATTTTAGATTTGTAATAGTAGCAATTTTAGTGTCATCGTTTCTGTGTAATAAAAGATTCATTTAAGAATCAAATTATAGTTTCGATTATTTTGGTATTAATCTTACAAAAAACCTAATACTAAACAATAACAACTCACAAAGCATCAGTATTAACAGGCAGATCTCTCGGTACTTCAGATAGCATTGCTCGTTCACAGAGCACGCTGACAGCACGAGCACTCCATGAGCATGAACATGCTGATGGACAGGAGGACATCGCACCACATGCGTTCAGGGTTTCTTCACCGGCTAAAACATAATATTAACTAGTTTATTATCTACTTTTAATAAAAGCCGACCAAATATGAGTTGGACTCGCAAACAAAGGATTCCGTACCGATATTAACTTGATATATTTGTCATAAAATAATCATTATGTCTAAGTGTATCATCTTGTTAAACTGTAAACGTTTGTTGTATGTGAGTACACTTGAATATTTATTGTATTGTTGTTTTTATTATTTGTTGTTATATCATCAACATCATCTGTGAACATTACAACGTTTTAGCTATCATCGTTCCTGAGATACAGCCTGTTGTTAGGATGGATGGCCGGTCAGCGAAGTCTCAGTAATGGAGTCCCGTTTTATTTTTTGTTACGTAACCCTAAAAATGGATTTTGTTTCAACAAACACAACTAGATGGCGTTGATGTTAAATTAGAAGTCTCTATAGTTTTGTTGGCACGTTTTTCTTCTTCTTATTGTCTGACCGCGGTTAACACTACGCTCCTAGTAAAAAAAATTGCTTAGGAATCAAACCTAAAGCTCTCTCTACCTACCTATACATTTAAAATTCTCTTCTCTCAACGCATCTATCCGTTTCCTGTTCATCCGTTTAGGAGAGTCACACTTCGCTCCTGAAGTCTCTATAGGGTTCTTGCGAAGGTATACAGCCAGCCAGCGTAAAGAACAGTCACAGGCGAAGGGATTTCTACCTAGATGTCTGGAATATATAGAGAATTTTAGGACCTTTCACACAACGGCCCCCGGTCTCAAATTAAGCTGTATTTCTATACTTGTGTGATGTGTACCAGAATACGGATATGCAACATAAACTATTTTTTCTTTTGTAAATACATACTTATAATACATAGTAAACACATTACAAACATTTGTATGACATTTATAAATATCACACAAATGATTGTACCGTGTGGGAATCGAACCCGCGACCTCTTGAACGGCAGTCCGATAAATGAACCACTAGACCACGAGCCCCGTCTTAGTATAGATATTAAAAGATACTTCATCATCATTATAATGTCATCACCACACCTTTCTCCCATGGGGGGTAGACAGAGACTATAGAGCGCCATCTGTTACGATCTAAGATACTTACAATGTTTGTATTCCAGTTAACGCATCAAAAGTACCGTTCGGTAGCGATCTGATATTATTATCATACAGAGATCTGAAAAATTATACAAATAAGTAAGTAAGTAAGTAAGAAACTATGTCCTAAGCAAAACTAAATTGTTGTTTTTTTTCATAATATTTTCTAACACTTACACACGACTTATTTATTCAAATTAAAAAAACTTTATACAGATCCAGACGCGTATATTTCTTTTAAATTTATCCCGACGTTTCGTTAACTTTTCAGTCAGTGTTAGAGAATATTCCTTTTTATTCTTTCTTATCTATGTAGACGATAGTTTGTCTATCTTTCCATATAAAACTACCGAATACAGCTAGTAGAAAAATAAAACTTACAATAATTTTAAATTTTGTAGATCTCGAAATGTATCTTTTCGGACGCATGTGATTTCATTTGAATTAAGTAACCTGAAAATAATAAAAATCATAAATTTTTATTTTATTATTCACCGCTGGTAACACTTCGGAGTGCAAGGAATAAAAAAACAGGTTTAAAAAAATAATCTCTATCTCTCTCTCTCTCTCTCCAGCCCATTAACGTCCTATAGCTAGGCAAGGGCTTCCTCCACTTTGGGAGGGATTATAGTCTACTATACCGTGCTGACCAGGCATGTTGGCACACGTTTTATTTTATTACCAAATCTTCCACTACATTCTTCTCAATGTGAGTTAAACATCGTGCGATGTTTTGTGTACAACGCCATCTATTGAGCGGTTTGCACCAACTCGATCAATCGATCACTTAGTGTTCTTTACAGAACACAATTAGACCGAAATAATGACGGTACATGTATTTCTACATTAATTTATTAATTTTTGCAATTGACTTGCTATGCTTTTACTAAATAAACTAAATTATAGTAGAAAAAATGATATTCAGATCATTTTTTCCACTATAATGTAGTTTATTCAATCACATACCTATTTATTATTATCATATTTGATTGTTTATTTTACTAAAACCAAAATATTTTTATATTATTTACTTACAATAACTGCAAAGACGACAACCCATGGAATATTCCTGACGGTAGATCTTTAATTTTATTGCCATATAACACTCTGAAAAATAAAAAAAAATTAACATGCGTTACTAAAAATTATTAAATATTAACGACATTCGTCTTTCCCTTAAATAATTTGGCCCAAATTGTCCTCCGTTTAAATATTTATGACTCAAGCTATTTTATATTTAAACCGTTATGACGCGATCTAGCATCCATTTAATTAAATCTGTTCTTTATTCAACTATTTATAGTCAAATCTCTCTTCCATTTATATTTTTAATACTTAATCTGTTCTTTATTTAAACGAATCTGTAATAAATTAAGGCCATAGACTTATGATATACTTAGATCTAGACGTAACACTCGGTACAACGAATCTGGCCTGCTGCTTTTTTTAGTTGAACACATTAAGAGGATACCAAAATAGCTTCGTGCATTTTTCTACGTACGAAGTTTTCATTTTTTCTTTAGATTGAATGGCTAGAGCTCTTATTTTTAAGTATATGTTTTTTCAATATATAATCTAGGATCGCATAAACTCAGAAACACGATTGAAAAAAGTTTTCTCGATAGAAAATCTTAGCGAAACAACCTCTCTCATTTTTTATTTTTTTCATTTGTCGGTCTATTATCGCGTATTAACTAATGAAATAACTTTCAAAACATAAGTAACTATTATATATAGAAACACGTAAACCGGAATTAAAATATATTTAGTAGATTATGAGTAAACAAAAAAAATATCCCTAATTCTTCATTTTCTATACCTACTTGCTGTGTTAATAGGTACATGTCGACGATAATATTGATGTAGGCCCTTAAGAAAAATAAATGATTTAGTAGCTTTTCTAACTCTTTCTTTTTGAGCGGGAGTAAAAGAGAAAGCAAGGCTACTATTTACTATTTTACTTTTAAACCATAAACAGGGCGGCCCTGCCTTGGAACAAATCTATGTTCCCGAGTTGTTACTCCCTATTTATAACCTTCTTGATTGAAGCTACTTACAAAGAAGTTAAATGAACCAATCCGCTGAAAGCATCTGCGGCTAACTTCGTTATCTTGTTATTTGACAGGTCTATCCTGGCTACACGCTTCAGTGACGAAAAAGCGCCACTAGGTACCTCGGTTATCTCGTTCTGTTCCAAGCGGCTGGGAAGAGATAGACATATATATTACTATTAACAATTGAAAAATATTTCACCAAGTACAAGCTGACTTATAAAACTGGTAAACGCTAAATTATTCTGGCAAAACTTTGAATTGTTTCTGCTTTCCTTAAAAGATAAACAATATATTATCTGTTCATTATCTATTATCTGCTTAATTTTTTTTTTTCAAACGAGTAACGCAACTTTTGCGTTAAATACACCAAAGCCTATTGATTTGCTTCGATATCGTCAGCCATAATTACAATATCTCGCCCAATACACATAAAACCTTCACAAATCGTACTGTTAATTAATAAAAGCTATGGGATTTGCTTAATACTAATAATGTCTATTCTGTGCTTAGACAGACGACTGACGAGTTGTAGGACTTTGTTAATGTGTAAAACATGCATAAACAAATAAATGAATTGAATTGAATTGAAACTTACATTTCTGTAGCTCTATGAGGAATGGTGACAGGCAGTTCTGACAGTAGCTTCTCTCTGCAGTCAACTGTGCCCTCAGGAGTACAGCGGCATGGCGGAGGACAGCGGGGTTCCGCTGAGCATTCCACTGGTAATGTTGTTGTAGGACCTTCAATTATAAATAAATTGCCTATTAGCCTCAATAAAGGACATGCTGCAAATTATACCAAAAACGAGATAAAAATATGCTTTTTTTTTTACTCAAACCACACGAATGGAACGTAGAAATCTTAGCTAAAATCATGGGTTTTAGCGTTCCACGAGGGAGGGCTATGTCCAGCTATGGATGGTAAAGAATTGATAGATGGCCATCCATCTATATCTATCATACACTGAAGCCACAAGTAATCTCCTTGTTTCTAGTCGCTTCACTGATCAAATCATGGATCTCTTCGTAAGTTTCTCCCTCTACTCTCTGTTCTTAGCGAACGAGAATCCAGAATTCGGCTTATTACGGCGAACCAGCGATAGTTACAGGTAAATGAACGTTTTTGTAAAGGCAAAGCGCAAATTATTAAAAATTAAAAATAAGGCGCAGTTCAATGTATTTGCATTTTCAAAACATTCAGAGCATTATTCAGCACATTGATGACGAATAACCTTCATAGAATCGATTCATTTTGTCACTTACCATTGCAGATCAGCTCGTGTGACTCCAAATCAGTCAATAAAGCTCCTCTCAAAGCAGCTGGTGCCTGACATCTGTAAACATACATCAATTAGTTCCTTCCCTTATTTTCAGCCAACGAATATCTCACTGTTGGGCATGAGTTTCATTTATTTCGGGATCATTTATTTCGGGAGTCTATCAGATCTCTATATGCCATGCTGATTGTCGATTTCAAATTTTACATCTCTCACTCACAGAGGATGTCATCTGCTTAAAATATCTTAACTGGCTCTCATAAGCTCTTATGAGATTGTGAAACTTGTATTCTTAAACGATCAACATACGGAAAATCTGTACCGATAGGTACTAATAAAGAAGATGTAAGGTTTGTAATAATATATGTATTTGGCATTCTTTCAAAGTAATGGTCCATTTAATCCATCGGAAAGTTGCAGTCTCCAACATTTTATAGTAATTGGAAATTCCATTCGTACAAAGCCACAGGCAACAGTCAAACAGTCCAGATATCAGTCTTACCTAGCTCCAACGCCAAGGATTCCAGCAGCACGTACGGCAGTAGAAAGTCTTGCTACTCTACAGTCGCAGACTACCGGATTATCGCTCAGCCGTAATGTGTTCAGTCGTGTTATAGCAGCCGGCTCGACAGACAAATATGTCAGATTATTATTGTTTAGAGTTCTGAAAATAAATAAAATTCAATATATATAAGGTGTAAATAAATCAACTTGTCAAATTTTGTGAGGATAGTTGGTAATGAAAAATAAACACGCTAAAAATAAAATAAAAATTTTTTGAGCAATTTCATTTTTTCACGAAATAAAAGGATTTCATCAAATATTTTTATGCGTATCTTACCTACAAAATAATGTAGGTACTATGCCGTTCAGTCTCACTCGTCGGCACGCAGTCGCTTGCGCCGACCGCGAGTGTATTGTGGTACAGTGCGCATAACATTTACGCGTAATGTAAATCATTACAAATCTTCAAAACGGTAACGTTTTTCTTAACTTTTTAACCGCGATTATTCATGATATATTATTCAAAACAACTCCTAAAAATATGACAAGTTCATTTTTTGACACCTTGTATAGTATAAAACACCTCAATTTAATGAATTCCTCGATTGAACAAATTGTTTGTATTGTACCCATAAATTGTCGATAATATTCAGTACTAAATAACACCCTTACATTACGAATGGTTTTTTACGAAAGCCCTCTTCATAACGAATTTTCAACTATCATAAAGTGTGTAACATTCGCGAACCCGAACCATCTACAATAAAAAACCTTTTTTCATCGCCATTGCACATGGTTATAGCATAGACACAGTATAATAAAGACATATAACCTCCCAACAAATTGTGAAACTCAATTATCATTACACTCTGAATCTACAGATGGCACTAAGCGTATCAAATCACATAATTTATCGTAATCAATAATCATTCATAATCTTACTACGTCACGTTGTATAGCGGTAGTACTAAAAAAAATGGCAGATGGCACTATTTCATAATCTTGATAAATCAATTACGTAACTAGTTTTAAATTTACCTCAGATAATCTGAAAAATTGAAATGAACACAATTTTGTTTATCATAGAATAGTTTAATATGTTTATCATAGAATTTACAATTTTTTTATCATAAAAAGTAAAGATACGCTTTTGCGGCTTAGAATACACATATAAATTTCGAACGATTTTTTAAGAGTGCCGTGGCGTATCGGGTAAAGCATATACAGGGTGTCCCAGAACTCAACGTCAAGCCGAAACGGGGTGACAGGATAGATCATAACCATCACGAGAAAAATCAGAAAAAAAATCTATCCCATGCAGTTTGGAAATTATGGGCATTTTAAGAAAAACCTAGAAATTTGGTCTAACTGTACCATTTTTCGGTTATTGTGGTTAATTTTTATTATTTTTGGTCATTTAAACTTTGGAACCGTAACCCTAAATAACATCTCGAGAATCACAGTCTAAAATAATGACACAATTACCCCAAGTTTCCTAGAATTTAGACTATTTGTTAAACTATGAATTTAAAATTTTCAAACTTTGTCGACTTTGAAACACCCTCCTTTAAAAAAAATGTACTAGAGTGCCTTGGCAAGTGCCATTAAGAGTTGGCGCATTTAATCAGGATTGTAAAATGGTACAATACTTGTAAGTTTCGTACTAAAAAAAACGAGTAAAAAATAAAAACCTCAAGTAACCCGATTTTTGCTAACCCATTTTACTCAGTTAAAATGTTTTTTATTCGCACAAGCCCTTGGTAGGTTCTTTATTTTACGGTAAAATGATGAGAGATATGGATAGTGGACATGTTTGCCATGAGCGAGCGAGACAGATAGTGACGCCACTTTTACCAAAGCAACAAAATACTAATAAAATAATGAAAAATGTTGACCTTGTTTTGTTTAGGTTTATTGGAATAAAAGTCAGATTTGAAAATAACATTTTTTATTAAAACAAATGTTCAAATTGTTTACCATCAGCTTCAACACACGCCCTACATCTTCTTAAAAAAGATCTACTTATTAGCCGGGCATATCCTCGAGAGTTGATGTCCTCAGCAGCTTGAGAAATTCGTTCACGCAGCTCGGCTACGCTCTCAATGGGCTTAGAATAAACTTTTTCTTTGAGAACGCCCCAATAAAAAAAATCCAGGGGATTTAAATCTGGGGAACGGGCTGGCCACGAGATAGTGCCTGAACGTCCAATCCACCTTCCCGGATATTCTTGGTCAAGGAAATCTCTTACTTGCACTGCGTAATGCGCTGGGCAGCCATCTTGTTGATACCACATGTGGCAACGATCTGTTAGTGGTACGTCCTCTAACAAACTTGGTAAATTTTCTCGTAAAAAATTTAGGTAATTCGTGCCATTCAAATTCTCAGGCAGCTCAAAAGGCCCAACTATTTTGCCGTTTAAAATTCCTGTCCACAGGTTAACTTTAAAGCGATATTGGGATCGGTCTTCTCGCATTAAATGTGGATTCTCCACATGCCACTCATGAAAATTGTGTAAGTTTATGTAGCCATCTTTTTTAAATGTAGATTCATCTGACCAGAGAATTTTTTGGATGAATTGGGGATTTTCATTATGCCTCTGTAGCATTGTTCTACAAAATGAAATCCTTTCAGGATAATCTCGAGGGAGAAGACTTTGAACTCGTTGTACGTGAAATGGATGCATTTCAGCTCTTTGTAAAATACGATGTGCTGTGCTTTTGGGTATTCCCGTTCTTTCTTCAATTCCACGAACGGAAATACTTGGGTCATCTGCGACCTCTTCCAACACTTCTTCTTCGTAAGGAAAGCGAGGTCTACCTCCAGCCCGTATTTGATTCGGGAAATGGCCGTCCTCTGTGAGTGAATGGTGCACATTAACAAACACGCGGTGATCCGGATAGCGCTCTAAATTTGGATATCTTTCACGATAAAGTCTAGCGGCGGCACTTGCGTTGCATCTGCATTCCCCATAAATGAGATGCATGTTCGCATATTCTTGTGAAGTGTAGCGCGTAGGCATAGTGATGAGAAGGATGTCAACACAAAAGTCCAATTCCAAAAGAGAGAAGCCAAAGTTGCCGGTATGTAATCAACAAGTCCAATTCACAAAAATCCAAGTCCAAAAAGAAAAGCCAAAGTTGTCAGTACTAAATTAACACAAGCGAATACGGAAAGGTGCGCAGTAGACGAATGAGCGAAATGTACTAACTGGTGTCAGACTGGCAGCGTAGCTATTTGCTTGGTATGGCGTCTGTATCTGTTTCATTCGCACTCGTTTAAACGATGCATCTCCGTCTCACTGCGTGGCGTCACTATCTGTCTCGCTCGCTCATGGCAAACATGTCCACTATCCATCTCTCTCATCATTTTGCCGTAAAATAAAGAACCTACCAAGGGCTTGTGCGAATAAAAAACATTTTTCCTGAGTAAAATGGGTTAGCAAAAATCGGGTTACTTGAGGTTTTTATTTTTTACTCGTTTTTTTTAGTACGAAACTTACAAGTATTGTACCATTTTACAATCCTGATTAAATGCGCCAACTCTTAATGGCACTTGCCAAGGCACTCTAGTACATTTTTTTTAAAGGAGGGTGTTTCAAAGTCGACAAAGTTTGAAAATTTTAAATTCATAGTTTAACAAATAGTCTAAATTCTAGGAAACTTGGGGTAATTGTGTCATTATTTTAGACTGTGATTCTCGAGATGTTATTTAGGGTTACGGTTCCAAAGTTTAAATGACCAAAAATAATAAAAATTAACCACAATAACCGAAAAATGGTACAGTTAGACCAAATTTCTAGGTTTTTCTTAAAATGCCCATAATTTTCAAACTGCATGGGATAGATTTTTTTTCTGATTTTTCTCGTGATGGTTATGATCTATCCTGTCACCCCGTTTCGGCTTGACGTTGAGTTCTGGGACACCCTGTATATAGCAGGGCCACGAATGTTAATAGGTCTGGCGTTCAAATTAAAGTGGATTTTTGATAATGCGGTTTCACTTTTTGTATTTTTAAACACTTATATAAAGGCAATTTAGTTACTACAGTATATAGATTTATATCTTAGTTAATTAGTAAATACATTTATATCTTTCGCAAACTACAAACTTCATTTTTTTAAGCTTCTTATCAAGTACCAAGTTTGTCAAACTGGCAACGTTGCGCGTTACGTTACCGCGTTGTGTTTCATTCAATTCCTTATCCTATCGCATCGTGAGGTTCTTGTACCTACATTTGTAGTTGATTGTAGTATTGCCATCGCGACTAGCGACAGCACGATACATCGTACATACCTATGCGGCTTGTAATATTTTACATGTTTCGTGATTTTACTTTATATGTATAACGTATATTAAATACCTGTGTTTAAATAAATGGGATTTTGGATTTATGTATACTTATAAAATTTCTTTTTGTCGGTGTTTTCGTACTATGAAAATTTTCTATTTAGCTAGAGAGCTGAAATTTTCAGTTTGCTTAGATCAGATGATACTACAACCACAAATACCTACTCAGACTCACCATCATCATCATCCTGCCCTTATCCCATTGTTTGGGGGTCCGCTATATGGTGTTATTTGTGGTTGGTGTCACGAATATATCATCATAATAACCGCACGGAACCGTTCGCGTGCATGTCCAACACGTACTTGACCGTACCAAAAGGTAAAATGGAACCCTATTACTGAGACTTACCTTATTAAGAATAATTTCACAAAAATCCATCGAGAGTTACGCTCGGTCAAGCAGATATTGGTACCAATTCTATGTGCACAACTAAACTTAACCAAAAATAAAAAAGCAACTATGCTGTATTTTGATTAATTGACTATTTTCTTATACACATTCACAGTAACTTAAATTGTTATTATATAATACACCGTTTTTATAATAAGAAAGTGTAGTTAACAGTACCGAATTGCGGAATTGTGTTATTGAAATAATCAATATTTATTTTTTAGTTAAGTTTAGTTTACTTGTGCATGTAGAATTGGTACCATTATATATTATTTTTATGTATGCCCAGCCACTTATAGATCAACTCATGGTAGACATTTTAACATTTTGTTTTTGCCTAACATTTCGCTCTCACACTTGTATCGATATTAGTTAAGAATTTATTGCTGTTAATGACATAGGTTTGACAACTTCAAGTAGCGCGTCCCTTGAACATAACGGGATCGTTACCTTTCCTGCAGAATGTAAGATTAGACATATGTTAGTCTTAGTTTGGTCTTAGTCGTGAATAAACAGTGTTTACGTGAACACGCAATATCTCTTACTTCTAAATATACCCAAGGTACCACACCTAAAAATACGTTTCACTTTCTTTTTTTCAAAACATAATAACTAAAAGAAATATGACGATCCGGAAAACTTTTTTTTTCGGTTTTCTTTAGATAAAATTGCAGCGTCTATCACACAAATTTGGTAAAGTTTTACCACAAAAGAAAGTGATAGAAGCATAGATATATTCTTTATCTATAATATGACGCAAAAACTATTAAAATCGGTTTAACTTTCGCGAAAAAAAAACGGAAGTACCTACGAAACGTCTTTTTTCAAAGAATTTGTAGGTAAAATCCGCTTCATCTATATTTGTCCCTTTCAGCGCGGCGCTCGGAAATAGGGATAGCAATACCTAAGGCAAATACCTAAATGAGGAGTACAGTACCCTCTTAAAGACGATTGAAGACGAAACAATAAAACACGCAAAGCTGCTTTTGCTATGAACGTCGAACGGAACAACAACATTTAAAAATATACTTTCTTTATTGAGGCATAAGGTTGCTTTCATTCTGTTTGTTAACATTCTCAAAAACACCGATCACCGCGAAGGCGGCTTGTGTCAAAGGCCTCGACAATATCATATATCAACCATAACAACATACTTTATAGTCTAAGATCCGAACCTAAATCGACCTTCACCGAGCTGATAATAGAATAAAACTTATTTTATAATAAATTTAGTATCATAATATAACAACCTGTTAATAAATATTAAAGTACTTTGTTTCTTTTGATATTGTGAGTGACGTCAATAATCCTTTTTACTTTTCATCACAACAAAATATCTCATTCAATTATTACGCTTACTTGTTACATGATACTGAAAATATTTAACAAAGCGGTAGGCTTTGTTAAATATTTTCAGTAGATACGATGACGACCTATACATTGAGGATGTACTGAAAGAGACAGTTCATTAGGGTTCCGTACCCAAAGGGTAAAAACGGGACCCTATTACTGAGACTTCGCTGTCCGTCCGTCCGTCCGTCCTCCGTCTGTCACCAGGTTGTATCTCAAGAACGGTGATAGCTAGACAGTTGAAATTTTCACAGATGATGTATTTCTATTGCCGCTCTAGCAACAAATACTAAAAATAAAATAATATAAATATTTAAGGGGGGCTCCCATACAACAAACGTGATTTTTTTACCGTTTCTTGCTCAATAATAATAACGTTGACAGGTAGACGCTTTAACTATTCACAGAATATTTGGTTCTATAACGTGCCTAATGTTGCATAGATAATGGTACGGAACCCTTCGTGCGCGAGTCCGACTCGCACTTGACCAATTTTTTTACATACATACATCGCCCAAAGCTAATATACTATTTGCGCACACGCACACACAGCCACATACACGCACGTACGCACACACACACGCTCACACACACGACAAATGTAATTTCTAAGAATACACTCGCTATTTGAACGTCATAACAAGCAACATCGTTTTTAGGGTTCCGTACCCAAAGGGTAAAAACGGGACCCTATTACTGAGACTTCGCTGTCCGTCCGTCCGTCCGTCCGTCCGTCCGTCCGTCCGTCCGTCTGTCACCAGGCTGTATCTCAAGAACGGTGATAGCTAGAGAGTTGAAATTTTCACAGATGATGTATTTCTATTGCCGCTATAACAACAAATACTAAAAATAAAATAAAATAAATATTTAAGGGGGGCTCCCATACAACAAACATGATTTTTTTACCGTTTCTTGCTCGATACTAATAACGTTGCCTTATGTTGCATAGATAATGGTACGGAACCCTTCGTGCGCGAGTCCGACTCGCACTTGACCAATTTTTTTGACGGACGGACAGCGAAGTCTCAGTAATAGGGTCCCGTTTTTACCCTTTGGGTACGGAACCCTAAAAACGTCGAAATCAAGTGGCGCATCACTATTTGTTTTAACAAGCTTGACCTTGAACCCAAATAAATACTACCTGTTTTTTAATAAACCAATTTGATGATTTTTAGGGTTCCGTACCCAAAGGGTAAAAACGGGACCCTATTACTGAGACTTCGCTGTCCGTCCGTCCGTCCGTCCGTCCGTCCGTCCGTCCGTCCGTCCGTCCGTCCGTCCGTCCGTCCGTCCGTCCGTCCGTCCGTCTGTCACCAGGCTGTATCTCAAGAACGGTGATAGCTAGAGAGTTGAAATTTTCACAGATGATGTATTTCTATTGCCGCTATAACAACAAATACTAAAAATAAAATAAAATAAATATTTAAGGGGGGCTCCCATACAACAAACATGATTTTTAGGGTTCCGTACCCAGTATCTCAAGAACGGTGATAGCTAGACAGTTGAAATTTTCACAGATGATGTATTTCTATTGCCGCTATAACAACAAATACTAAAAATAAAATAAAATAAATATTTAAGGGGGGCTCCCATACAACAAACATGATTTTTTTACCGTTTCTTGCTCGATACTAATAACGTTGCCTTATGTTGCATAGATAATGGTACGGAACCCTTCGTGCGCGAGTCCGACTCGCACTTGACCAATTATTATGAGATAATTTAGTTTGTAACTTTTTATCTTTTCAACCTTTTTTTGTTTTTTTTATAAAACTATAAATATATTATTGTTCTTAAAACTTACTAATATTTAATACCCTAAAATAATAATAATAGTTTTTGTAACACCAATCAATGATTTAAATATATTAAAATGCCATCTAGTTAAAAACTGTGTTAAAAATAACAAAGCGATCATTGAAGCGAATCATCTGCCATCTATCGCAAGAGGTTATTTTATCGTAAGAGGTTATTTGCATGTACTAATCAGTGGAAAATAATTATTATTGTATTTTTTCGTTGAATGTAACATATTAAATATGTATTAGACTTTTAATTTAAGTTAATTTTTTTCTGTCTAAACGTATCTTATTGCAACGTCCGTTTTATACAAGTTGTTACGCTAGTGAACAGCGCCACCTAGATTTAGCGTGCATTTTATGGCGAACATGCCAAAGTATGGGAATTGATAATCTTTATTAGTACTGTGTCTATGGTTATAGCGATGAGGCCCGCTTCTTTTGCTTTTTCCAAGTAAATTAATTTACGCAAAAAGAGCAGAAGATTAGAGAGAGGGCTTGTGGCTCGCAGGCTATGATTCTAGGGGGACAACTTAGGGGTCCTTATAATTACTGGTCAATTTCGTTGACCTGTTAGTTATTATTCAATTGAACTCACGACCTCTCAAGTATCGATTTGACCCTAAGACTTAGTATTGATTTGACGCTTTGGTCATTATTACAAATAATTGAATGTTGTTAATGTATTGTTTGGCCTAATTCACATACGCATTGTTTTTAGGGTTCCGTTCCAAAATATGAAACGGGACCCTATTTTTGCTCTGCTTAAAACTTAGAATTCGTGGTCTGTCACCAGGCTGTATCTCTGGAACGATGGTAGATAGACAGTTGTAATGTTCACATATGATGTATAACTGTTGATGATATAAAAACAAATAATAAAAACACGTTACGTTTTCAGTGTAACTTGATGATACGCTTAGATTATTACGTCGATATGACGAATAAGATACGTAATACCGGCACGGAACCCTTCATGTGGGATTTACTCGGTCTTAGACCAGGAAAGCTGCAGCTGAAAAACGTACGAGAGCAGTGATCATACTCATTGTGTACTTAGTGTGCTTAGTGTGCGGGTGGCGATTTAGAGCGCGGCGTGCGCATCTGCGCAGCGACCAACTAAATTGCGTTAAGTGTCACTGTGTGTTACTTCGGCAACCTGCCGACTGAGCAGTATATTTGTCAGACAAAACAGCATGTAACTGCTGCTTTTGGTTTAATAATCTAAGATATATACTTACAACACTTCCAAACTCTTCAAATTCTCAAGCGCCTTCTCATCAATACACTTGAGGTGGTTACCATCTAAATGAAGACTTTTCAAAGCTGTTAGTCCTCGAAAAGTTCGTCTGCTGATAGCTGTCAACTCATTCCGACTAAGATCTCTAAAAGAAAACATTAATTAGGGGTTTTTGATACTGTTGTTAAACCCTGACAGTCTACAATAAAAAACCTGTTTTTATCGCTTTATATGTGCAATGGCGACAAAAAGAGATATTTCATAAAAAGAACTATTTAGGGTTTTATAGATAAAGAGCTAATTATAACCAAGTTATATCCACGGTTAAACCAGAACCATCTACAATTAAAAACCTTTTTTCATCGCATAAATATATGAAATGGAGATGAAAATATGTTTTCTATTTAATAATTCTTGTTTGGAAGAAAAGGAAACAAAATTAATATAAGGAACCACAAAGTTTTGTACCAAAAGGCAGAGACTTTGCTATCATTTTGTCACATGGCTGTATCTCTAGAACCATTACGGCTAGAGAGCTAAAAATTTCACAGTTTATGTACATATCAGTTGACGCTCATATCATCCTCCTGACTTATCCCTTTGTTTAGGATTCCCTTAATTTGGTGTTATTTTGGTTTGGTATAACGAATATATTATGATAGAAACGGTAGGTATTGTCCTTCGTCTGCGAGTTTAACTCGTACTTGATCGGTCTTTTCCACTACAATTCGGTTTATTAAGTAAAAGCATAGGAAGTCCATTGCAAAGTTAATAAAATTACTGTAGATGTATTAATTTAGCAAAGTTTGTTAATATTTTATTCTCATTAGGTTCTGTCAACACCATTATCAATCAAGGCGTGAAGATATTAATTAGGGGTGCAATCAAATAGTTTCAGAGTACAAAGCATTTCATTTCAGCGAGATACGGGATATTAAATATTAAAGTTTAATGTGGCAACCCTAACAGCGGGTAGATATAATATGGATAATCTTAACATATTACACTATTTCTATATCTTTATTATCTCTATTATTCATTTATTTATTATTTGCCTCATCCTTATCTGTATCTCCGAATCATAACCTTGTACGAGTGTAAGCATCATATTTTTACAAAATGATACATACATACATAATGTAAAATGATACTTATTCAAGGAAAACAGCTCCTGCTTTCCTTGAATAAGCATCATCGTTATAATAAAGAAATAAAAAGAGTATTAAGTGCAAGTATTAAGTGTATTAAGATTATGGGACAGATTAATAGTACCAGTGTCACAACCCCTTTTCCTTCCCAGGGTGCTGTAAAAGCCAGCTAAGGAATATTTGTACACAGATAACATCCTCTGTGAGAGATGGAAAACTCTAAACTAAGCCCTGTGCCAACATGCCTGGTCAACGTGGCACTGCAGTGGTATTCAGTAAGAAAAAGTGAAGTGAATTTTCGATGAATCTTGATCACGTGACAGCGCTCCTCTATTTTTATTGGAGGAGCGCTGTCACGTGATCAAGATACACCGAAAATTCACTTCACTTTTTCTTACTGAATACCAGTGCAGTAGAGTTTAATCTCCATGTTATTGAAAGTCGTATCCTCTCTATGCTAACGTTCAAAAACCAAGGCTGTTACAAATTCCTGTATATCACTTACAATTGAATTATTGATAGCGCTCTCAAATTGCTTTGATGCACGCTCTAGGCGGAGGCTTTCGTTAGGTTAACGTTAGATACAAGTATAGCTAATGATAAACTGCATTTGGAACGTTACGAAAGATTCATTCAATATAGATACTCAAATAAATTAAAAACGTCTATTTGTCTAATATCTTATAAGAAGTAATTTTTAGAGTGCCATACCGCATTCACATAACATCCACTGATTCTAATCTAAGCTTATTTGCTTGTGGGTGTATCATACGTATATAGGTAGCATGTAATCCTTTTTATTTTTTGTAAATATTAATTACAGGATTGCCTTATCAGAGCAAGACGACCAGTCGTAGTGGAATACACCTCACACACAGTACACATAATATGTGAGTCACAAATACAAGTATCCACAGATTCACCATGTGGTTATGGATACATCACTCACCCGGCTGAAAGCCCCATAAATATATATGTGTGCGTGAAATATGTATCTATGTGTGTCTTACATACAGGCTATACGTTATATGAAACATTATTAGTCTTTAAAGTATGATTAAAGTAAAAGGCTAAAGTTACGTGTCTTCAAGATTGAATGCGTATGCACTCTCTAGTAACCCTGCTCAAATGCCATCCTGTGCGGGAATCGAACCTGCGACCTCGTGAACGGCAGTCTGCTGTGGTAACCCCGGCACCACAGGGCGTAGGAACTCGTCATACATTTGGGTTTTTATCACACTAATACATATCTGTGTCACGCAAATAATATAGGTACCTATTATGTTCTTATACTCTATACAATAGAACTTTACTAAAACTAAAAGCATTCGCTAAACGTCAGCAAAATGTACCGGAACACGAGCACAAAGTCTCGAGAGCTCATTAAGCAGTTCTTACTTCCGGTGGTAGCAAGATGGCGGCGGTGTTATTTCCGTTTGAACTCAGTCGACGTCTGAAAGCCATCCGGAGCGCACGTGCCATTTTGAAATTATTTGACTTTATAGATCAATCATTAAATATATTATTTATTAAATTGCTATTTTATATGCATGATAAATCTATAGTAACACTAGCTGACCCGCTGACCCGGATAACGTTGTTTTGCCATACAAATGTCAGGGGGGGAGGCAACCCTTATCACTTAGGGGTATGAAAAATAGATAGTAGCTGATTCTCAGACATACTGATTATGCATAAAAAATTTCATAAGAATCGGTCAAGCCGTTTCGGAGGAGTATGGGAACGAACATTGTGACACAAGAATTTTATATATATTAGATTATAAAGCTGAAGAGTTTGTTTGTTTCAACGTGCTAATCTCAGGAACCACTAGACTAGACACTAAAAGAATTTTTTAAATCAGTCTGATTTGAAAAATTCTTTTAGTGTGGAGAAGTGCATTTATTGAGGAAGGATAGGCTAAAAAACATCATGCTGCGACCAATAGGAGCGAAGCATAAGTGAAAAATGTTGCAAACACGGGGAAAATTTTCTACATTTCACGTTTACGAAGTCGCGGGAAACAACAGAGCTAGTAGTTTAATACATCTATACCACTCTCAGTGACATCATAACGATACATTGTTTTGTAATTACATCTAAGACTGCGGAAGGAGCGCCATCTTGTGGAGGTGTTTGAAATCGGAAGTGTTTATTAAATTGAAATTATTTGAATGCTGTAGTATTAGTATCTGTTAATTTTACTTCAGATTTCAGTTTTCATTTTAGGTTTGATTTCAAATTCGATTCGGTCACTAATGCGTGCAAAGCCGCGGGCGAAAGCTAGTTATTTTATATTATAAAAACATGTTGGTGTAGTAACAATATATGTTTGTATGGGTGTTTACTATATATTTATTTAAAGTTAGTATTTACAAAATAAGAGTAGTTTATGTAGTCTATCCGTATTCTGGTACACATAACACAAGCATATAAGCTCAGCTTAGGACGAGAGGACGTTGTGTGATAGATCCTTTAAAAAACTGTGGTGCGACTTTACTTATCCTACCCTTTTAGTCGAGATTTCTCTCCAAATGCCTTATTAGCCCTTATTTCACTTCTTCAGCTGAAAAGATAGGGTTGTCAAACAACATTATTGAAACTCAAAAAGGTAAGTACGTAGCACTTACAACCGCCGAAAATGTGTGACCAGGTGTATGAGTGTGAATAAAGCCAAAGAAGTATGTTCGGATCATAGCAGTTGGTGCTCTATAGTCTCTGCTTACACACATGAGAAAAAGGCGTGACGGTATGATGAATTGATGACCGTGATTATTGAAAAAAAAAACTAAAAGCGAAATGCATAAAATTTCGACTAGGCATCGTTTGTTAAAACTTATTTTAGTAAAAAGTTCTGAGTGACAACCCTACAAAATCCTTGAAGAAAATGAAATGCCTTAATAAATTATACGAAACGTCGGGTCTCAAGCCACATGGGGGTTATTTTGGGGTAGCAAGCGACACTTTGTGTGGTAAACGATACTTGCAAGTAATTGGGTGTACTTACTCGCCTTACAACCGATTGCAAAAATACAAGAGGTTGTGAGTTTTTAAATGTGTATAATTATGTATAGTTTGATGCTTGATGATTAAAAATACAAGTGTCACCACACCATTACTTATTGGTGTTATAAAAGAATCTCTTTGTTGGAACTTTGTGCACTTACAGTATCAGAGTCGAAATCATTCATAGAAAATAGGGTGATGACGAGAGAATTACATTACAGCGCAATCTGTAACTTAACTTATTCTATAACAACCCAGAATAGTCCAAACACAGATTTATCAGGTGGTGTTTCCATGGCTACATCATTCACCCGGCTTAAAGTCACAGAAATATCTATGTGTGTGTGAAATATGTATCTATGTGTGTCTGTTACAGGCTATACCTACGTCACATGAAACAATGGTACCAATTCTATGTGCACCATTATTAGTCTAAGTCTTAGACTAATAATGGTACCGGTTCTTGCGCACACTAAAGTTACGTGGTTAATGGTAACGTTACGTGTAAGTTACGTGGCTCTAAGATTGAATGCGTACCATCTGGTATATCCGTGATTCCAAACATTTTGTTACACAATAACATCGCAGTATTTTTACAAAAACATCAAAAGGTTATATAATAAAAACACCATGAGTAGGTACCATAACAAAACAATGTCATTTTCACAACCCTATAACCGTTTGCTGCTCCCATAACACAAAAATCCTTTTAGTAAAGACATCTTACTGCCTACCTCAGTGCTATTAAGTGACCGTGAATGTTATAGAACATAAGTTCTGATATTTTTTTATTTTAGGAGGAAAATATATAAAGAAAAAGACGGTCAAGTACGAATTGGACTCGAAAACTAAAGGTTCTGTACTGTTATTTTTACATAAAATAAAACAAAGTCGATATTTTTGTATGTATGTCCCTTTGTAAGTTTATATCTTAAAAACTATGAAATTAATTTTGCTGCGGTTTTTTTTAATAGATAGAGTGGTTCAAGTTAGTTAGGCTTTTTTGTATAATTTCTTAGGTTTTTAATTAAGTAAACAAAATCTCTCGCGTACGAACTTGCGGGCAACAGCTAGTTATTGTAATATATTCGTCATATTCCTGATTCCAAATATTGGGATGAGGGCAGGAGAATAATGATTGTGAGTATTTTTAGCATCAACTGATGTACACAACCTGTGAAAATTTCAGCTCTCTAACTATCACCGTTTCAGAGATACAGTCTAGTGACAGATGAACGGAGAGGGAAAACTCAGTAGAGGATCCCGTTTTACCTTTTGGTACGGAACCCTAACTACATTCTTAAAACACTAGATGAGACATTAGTCTGTCATTCGTTTAACTTTCACTAATTCTTTAATAAAAATATATAGTTATATTTCATGCGAACATCGAATCGATTAGCGGACTTTGACCCAAACAAATCGATTTATTATTCGATTCTAAATGGCATTATTATTGTTTTGTCGTGCTGTTAATACGTAAGTTTTTATTCACATACTAGCAAGCATCCCTGGCTTTGCACATATAGATTTATTGGCAATTCACATTTCATCCTCTAGTCCCAAATTACGCTATATTTCTGGGAGGCACGTCAAATATAGCTGTTGCCCGCGATTACAAACGCGTGGAATTTAGAAAATGTTTCCCATTTTTGCAACATTTTTCACTGATGCTTCGCTCCTGTTGGTCACAGCGTAATGTTATATGGCCTATAGGCCATATAACATAACATTTGATAAAGTTACTATTCAACACTGATAGAATTTGCAAATCGGTCCAGCGGTTCTTGAGACTAGCGCGTTCAAACAAACAAACTCTTCAGCTTTATAATATTAGTTTAGATTATGAGAATGGTATGGCCACCATCAATTCAAACTAACATTTCACGAAATGGGTAGACGACACATTTATTCTTAATCCATCACCACATTACTTCTCAACTATTTAATCATTTAAAAGATTTTAAACCGGATGCATTCCTAACACTTAACAGATCAACAATAGTACATCCCTATATACGTGTCATTACAACTAGTGAAGGGATTATATCGATATTTATATCGATAAATAGAACGATTACTTTATGTTTAGTCACGATTATTTTCATTGTATGTATTGTGGCTATTCAGATGAAATTAATGGTGTTTTCGTGCTCATGTCGCTTCTGGAAGGATTTTTAGTTTTGTTGTAACTATGTGTACTATGCTAGACAGCTTCTGTTCGAAGTATAAGGTTCAATATACGAGTAAGTTGTTCTCAGGATTCTCCGTGACACAAATTTACCGGGTAGTGGGTACGCGTTCAATCTTTAAGATACATTATTTAACAACGCCATCTATTAAGCAGTTTGCACCAACTGGATCGAGCGATCACTTTACAGAACACAATTGGACCGAAATAATGACTGTGTATATATATCTACATAAATTTATTAATACTTTTGTTACTTTTAATAAATATTATTGCACAATAATTTAATTTTGAGATTGATTTTAAGTAAAAGCAATGACGGAAAACTCGAAAATAAACCCTGTGCTAATACGCTTGGTCATCGCGACACAGTAGACCATAATCCCTCCAAAGTGGAGGAGGCCCGTGCCCAACAGTTGGACGTAAATGGGCTGGAGAGAGAGAGAGAAGTAAAAGTATAGCAAGAGAATTACAAAAGTAATTGCACGATTAGATTTTTAGCATAAAATCTAGATACAAATTTACCAACTAAGTTTTCTCCAGTATCTAGATCATAACGTATCATTACTGTTATTATTCGCATTGCAAACGTGATTGCAATTAGTTAAGGTTATAATATTAGATACACTACATAGCTTAGATTTAATAACTCAATTATTAAACGACTGGCTGTCAACCGCGGCTTCATATGCGTGGAATTAGTAAATTTTCCACGTTTTTGCAACATTTTTCACTGATGTTCACTCTTATTTATCGCAGAGTGACAGTGTATAGCCTATAACGTTCCTCGATAAATGTACTATCTAAAATTGAAGGAATTTTTCAAAATGGAAAACTGTTCCTGATTTTAACGCGTTCGAACAAACAAACAAACTCTTCAGCTTTATAATATTAGTATAGGTTTCACATAAAGAATTTCTGAACGTAACTCACAACTTTAAGATAGATTAACCAAATGACAGAAAACTAAAAAATGTTTAGGTACGAGTTGCATTTGCATGCGAAGGGTTTCGCACCATTATTGTCAAATACATTTATCATACTGATATGACCAAGTCGTACCATTTAAAAAAAAAAGTTGTATGGGAGCCTCTTTGAATATAGCTCTATATAGCTGTTGCCCCTGACTTCGCACGAGTGACATTTAGGACCTTAACAAACTATACATATAAATCTTCCTCTCGAACCACTCCTATCTATAAAAAAACGCATCAGGATCCGTTGCGTATTTTTAAAGTTCTCAACTAACAGCTCAATAAGCGACTTGGATTTAAGGATTTTGTGACAAAAGGTAAAACGGAGCCCTATTACCGAGACTTCCCTTTCCGTCTGTCCGTTTCCAGGCTGTATCTCTGGAACGGTGATAAAGAGCTAAAATTCTCTCAGTTTACATTTATAACTGTTCATGTTAAAACAAATAATACTTATCATCATCATTTCCTTTCTTTTATCCCATTAATATGATAATCAAGATACGGCACATGTAGTGTCTGTCTACTCTAAAAGTCTACTCTACTACTTGATCGGTTTTTTAATAATGTAATTTTAAATAAAACTACTTTTTACGGATTTAGACGCGTGTATTTGTTTTAAATTCTAGCCCGACGTTTCGGAGAATTTGCAGTCACCATAGTCACGGGTGAGACTGCAAAGTGACACCCGTGTAGTTTTATTTAAAGAACAGACTCGCGTAAGTGTTAGAGAATATAATTAAATTTTATTTAAATTAAAATTAATCGATAGAACCACATTGTTTTGTCCCATCACTAGTGTCTAGTACACGTTTCTTATACATCTGACAGCGTATGATTTATATGTATGTGACCGTACAACGGATATGATTATCGAATTTTTTCATTAGATAGCACTGCCCTAGTTATGGCCCTTCTACGATTACTATTAAGTAATTTATAGCTTAAACACGCTACATTCTTTAAAGGGCAAGCAGAAATCATATATCAGTGCGAGAATTCCATACAATGTGAAAATCCAATCAAAATTGTCCAGTCCATCCAGAGATAGGTATAGGTACTTATGTAAAAATCCAGTCAAGTACGACTTGGACTTGCCCACAAAGGATTCCGTACCGGCATTATTAAAATATATTATGATGAATAGCATTTGTTGTTGTAGCATCAACTGATATACACAAAACTGTGATTTTTTCAGTTCTCTAGCTCTATCACTTGTCTTGAGATACAGCCTGGTGACAGACGGACGAACGAACAGCGAAGTATCCGGGTCACATTTTACCTTTTGGTTTTTGAAACGGCTTCACAGTAAGTACCTTTACGTACCTAGACGTCACAAAGTCAAAAACATATACACAATCACAAATACATTCAAAACTTTGACTTTAAGTATTAAAAACTTAATCAGATTATATTTTTAAAACATAATTTCGGATTTATTTGACACAAACAAATTCTTAAGAAATGGCTTCTTTTGTCGCAGAACTAAAGAAACCATATAATGTACGTGCACAGTTCAGTTCAAAGACGTCTTTGTGTTCGTACACTGCCGGTGCAAAATACTGATCCAACATTATAAATTGTACTAGCGGTTGCCCGGAAATTCATATGCCTGGAATTTCGAATCATTACTCTCTCTTTCTCTCTCTCTCTTTCCATTAACTTCCCACTATTGGGCACGGGCCTCCTCCACTTTGGGAGGTAGGTATTATAAATAAATAAATATTCATAGAAATTTCACACAACGTCCTCTGGACCCAAGCTAAGCTTATAATATGCTTGTGTTATGGGTACCAGAATACGGACAAAATATATATACTACTTTTCTTTTCCTAATACGTACTTATAATACATAGAAAACACATTATAAACAAACAAACACATTACAAATGACTGTCCCGAGCGGGAATAGAATCCGTGACCTCGTGAACGGCAGTCCGTTACATGAACCACTCGACCATGAGGCCCATCAAATTATAGTCTACTAATACGCACTGACCGGACGCGTCTGGGCACTGGCTTTATTATCAAGTTTTCCATCTCTAACTGAGAATGTTATCTGTGTCCAATAGCCCTTAGTTTAGTTGATTTTTACAGTACCCTGGTATTTGAAAAGGGTGCTGATACTTGCATTTTTGCTACGTCACCACACAAACAGCATATCTTTTGGTACGAAACCTTAAAAAACAAGTATACAAAAATGCACGCAATGAGTCGCAGAGAGGGAATAACAAAAGGGTTTTAATAGCTGTCTGATTGTAAATAAAAGAAGAAGAAGTTTGTCCGTATTACTTTTTAACACGATTTTATAAGTTTGGTATGTATCTATCGATGTATTAATCTGTGTAACGGAATCTTTGAAAGCGATTTTCAGCCACTGGCAGTAGACGGGTTGATCTGAAATTTGGCACACCTAAAAAGGACCGATGATAATGCAACAATTTAAAAGAATAATCCCAATTCCTTGATCAGTATTACTAGAATGGCATGTTGAAGTATCACTATGACCACACTTGTATTTTTAATTATACACGTAATAGTTTAATTGTGTATGAGTAGACTCACCAAGATTATGGTGTTTCTACGTATGCCTTTCATATACATCCAGGTGATTTCACATAAAAACGCTTTTATTATAGAATCAGGTAAAAATATCATAATTGTTTACTTGCGTTTACTACGATTGTGACAACATGTGACAACAGAAACTTATGTCTCTGACAACATAAACTGTCAACGTTTTGTAAGTAGGTAGCATAGAATTGAGTATTGATGACAATGCAATCATTTAAAAAATATTCAGGATATTTAAGCGTGTTTTTTAGTTTTTAAACTAAGTAGATTATTCTTTTTATATTGATTTGTAATGACAGTTTGTTTTTCTGAACAATAAATAAATTCTATATTGTTGTATCAATATTTGGGCCCGACAGTGTAGATTTGAATCTTTTATCGTTGCTACAGTTCAGTACACTTCTGAGCTATACAAAGTTGCTCTTTTCATACGGAACCTTTATCTTAACGGTTGACGTGAACCAAGTGTGGACGGAATTATCTTAGCGGAAAATCAAAGTGAACAAATTATTGTACAGATTTTCTTGACTGAAAATGTAGTTTGTGCAATATTTTAGCAATTACTGTTATTATAATATCACTATCTGTTGCCCGCAATTTCGTACGCGTGGAACTTAAGAAATAAACCTAACAAATTATACAAAAAAGCCATCCACTTGAATCATTCACTCATCACCATTCTATCTATTAAAAAAATGCATTAAAATCCGATGTGTAGCTTTCAAAATAGTTACGAGCTCACATAGGGACACACATATAAAAAATAACGACTTTTTTATTATAGGTAAAGATATTAATATAATATATAATAGAAAAAACAACCATAGAATTAAAAATTAACACTTGAGGCAGCAAATTCTTTTATCTAACAGTAACATTCATAAATACATAATGTCATCCATGCGAAGCCGGGAACGGATTGCTAGTTAAGCTACATAAAGCCTCTTTTATATTAACCAACTATAATAAAACATGTTCTTAATTAATTCTTAACCACGCGCAAGGTCGTTCCCGAGCATAAATCTAATTTTCCTACATTTTGGCGCGCCGGAAGTCAGCCATCTTGTACAACTAATAACGTTTAATTGGCGCCCTAAATTACTAAATACTTCCGCATTTTGAATTAAAATGTCGTCGGAATACGACAACTATTGAGTATCTATTGTCACAAAAAAAATCTTATTTAATATTTTTAATATTCATCATAATATTCCTGCCCTTATCCCATCTATACAACATGCTTCCTGTTACATTGGGATTTGGCTAATTAACCTACGCATGTGTGAATCCATGCTAACGTTACGTTTTGTACAGATTAATGTGAAATTTTTCACGCTCGTCTTGGATCACACACACTACTTCCAAAAATATGAGATTTTTAGAACCAATTTATATTTAAGCATGTTTTTTGTAATTTATAAACTAGGTAAGTAATTATTTAACATTTTTATTAAGTTCGTACACAAGTAGGAGTTAGTTCAGACATTAATAAGCCGTCAACCTTTTCTGTAAGAGGCAAAAATCGCTAATCCAAACTTATGTTGTTGGTCAGCGCGCATGGATATAATTCTCTCCCAAAATGGAAGAGGCATACTTGCTCATGGGCTCGGAAGAAAGAAGAAATCTTTGTAAGTTAGAAGAATAAGTTTTACTTATTTGATTAAGAATACAATTATCACCGCCATTTTTTTTCTTCCCAGAGAGCTATAAAAGCCAGCTAAAGGATATTAAAAACAAGGAAAAAATGCTTTATGAGAGACGAAAATCTCGAATTTAACCCTGTGTTATCACGCCTGGTCAGCGTGGTATAGTTGACCATAATCCCTCCCAAATTCTGACCCACGCCCAACAGTTGGACGTAAAATGACTGAAGAGAGTTTGTGTTTTTAATTATGTTTTTTCAATTTATTTTCTTGCTTCCAATGTAGATTCTTAGATTTAATAATTTTTATTAGACATTGTATATTATATTAACAACAAAAGCACTTGTTACGGGGTAGCTTAGCCTAAGTTTGGAGGCACCCTAGGCAGCTTAAGCCCTTGAAGTGAAGGGAAGCAATACTGTTAAGGGTATGTGGGTATATCGTGAACAAAATAAGTTATTTTTGTGGGAAATAAAATATTGAAAAAAGAATATCTGTGAGTATACCATCATAATTCCTGCCATAGTATCAAAAAATTTATAGGAAAACCCGAAATAAATGCTTAAAGTTATCAAATCTCCTAGTCAGTGTCGTTTAGTAAGACCCATGAAATCAAACTTTCACAAAATAGTTTGTAAAAAGCAATGGAGCTGCACATTCAAAGTTGGTTCTACAAATATATATTTCCCACAAAAATTAAAAAAGAAAAATTGTCACGATTGTTTTTGTAAGACGGTTACAAGCTAGCGGATGGATGGAAAATTAAATTATAAACAAAAGACATTGAAGAACCCGTTTTTAGGCGCAAGCTTGTGGTTGACGGATGGAGATGACGTCATACGGTTATGCTGTGTATTGTTTACTTACCTTTATACCAAACTCTCAAATTCTAGATCAATTTTGTCATAACGAAAAAATAAGATCAATAACAACGCAATGGATTTGCTATTTTTATTATAGTGGGTAAATTAATTATTTTTATAATTCTGTTAAGTTAGGTTTATATTAAACTACCTCCAATAATTAACGGAAAGTACAAAACCATAAACTTCGTACGCGTGGAATTTAGAAAATGTAACCCTATTTTTACACGCTTTATATTAGCTTCACTTGTATGTTTGTTTGTATGTTTGTTTGTTTGTATGTTTGTAACCGACTCCTTTGGACGCTATTTTGACCCACTTTAAACGGTCAGATTCTATTCAAATTTTGCACACCTGTCAAAGACCGATGACAATACAATAATTCGATTAAATAAAGCGTGTTTTTTAGTTTTTTTGAACTATTTTTAATTATTATAACATTTTTCACGAATGCTTTGCTCCTTTTATTCGTAGCGTGATGTTATATAGCCTTCCTCGATAAATGTCATATCCAAAACTGAAAGAATTTTTCAAATCGGATTAGCGATTGCTGAAATTGGCGCGTTCAAATCAACAAACTCTTTAGCTTTATAATCTTCTTCTAATATATAAAATTCACGTGTCACAGTGTTAGTTACCGTACTCCTCCGAAACGGCTTGACCGATTTTTATGAAATTTTACATGCGTATTCAGTAGGTCTGAGAATTGGCCAACATCTATTTTTCAAGCCTTTTTTTTTAGTATTGCAACAACGTTTGCCGGGACAGCTAGTATTAGTATATAAGTATAGACAATAAAGATAGCAAATCCATAGAGTCGATATTAATAAGTATTTTTTTCTAATACATTTTCTTTAGTTAATGTATTTGATATGACTCATAATTAGAATTAATTGTTTGTTTATGCTATTTACCTACGTAGTTTCTTTTTAACTAATTAATTAGAAAATTTATCTTTACTGTTATCTATTACCTATGCACCATTTTTTTCTGTATTGTATTTTAAATATTAACCAATAATTCCTTCTTTAAACAATTATTTATTCTTAGGTTACGATATTTTATTTTATTTATTCATAGAAATAGTTGTTTGGTAAGTTTTATCGCGAATTTTAAGATTGCCTTTGCTTTAACTTTTTTTTTTAAGTTATGAAACTTTATTTTTTTATTTTTTGTCACCAGCATACCGTATAACATCCATCCATCCCGGATGGGTAAGTGAACACCACCGAAGGTACTATAGGGTCCACACCAGCCCTGGTCAAACCAGGGCGTTACTCACAATCTTTGTAGATGCCTCAATCTCAAAAACAGACCGTCGGGTAAGTGACTCAATCGGTTATTGTTGAGTCTCCTGTAATTATTTAAATTGTTTTATTATCCAGCGTTTCTTAAACTTTATAAGTTTTTTTTTAATTTATGGATTGTTCACACAACGTCCTCTGACCCCAAAGTGAGCTATATTTCTATGCTTGTGTTATGGGTACCAGATACGGATATACTACATATAACTGCCGAAGTTGATCCACTAAAAACAATTATTACAGTGCTTTATAGTTTAAACATCATTGGAACAATTACTTCTTTGATTAGACTACAAAATATATTTTTATTATTATTCCAAAAAAACTAACAAATTAACTGCATATAAAATGCATAATTCTATTTTAAGCACTACATAAATATTAACTTAATTTATAAACACCTAAAAAACAAGAATAAGAAACGCTGAATACCACATAACAAAGTCACAGCTAGCAGATTTCAAAATTCAGCGAACTGCGATTAGCTGTTTCGAATTTAGAATCAGATAAAATGCGGTTCGACATAACATTGTAAATGACGTGAAAGATATTGTAATAGTTTAATGTATACTTACAGTCTTTCTAGTGTGTTTAGTTCTAAGAAAGCATCCCTTTCAATTGTGTGGATAAGATTTTCAGATAGTTGTCTGAAAAGAAAAAGATACCAAGATATATTTGCAATATCAATATTTTCCAATTTAAGCATGCAGTGTAAAACATTGTTGTCTATACTAATATTATAAAGCGCTAATCTCAGGAACTACTGATTAGAATTGAAAAGCTCTTTTTTTGTTTACTTTCTCTTTGGTGTCTACTTTGACAATGAAATGAATACTTTTTCATTCTTCTTGCTTTCTTTGCTAGTCTTTAAAAAAGTTAATTAATTTTTTTATTTCTTTTTACTCAATAATCCAAAATTATTGCAGCCAAAACATAAAGTTAACAAGTATCTCACGTTTAATTAGGTTAACCTTCCTATACCCGCATCAAATGTATCAACACCTATACCCGCGCACGGTGTGACAGGCTTTAACTTTGGTTCCTATTATCTGGTTATTTTTCTATGAAACCATTTTATATTATTTTTTATTTTACAGAAACTATAGGATGTAACAAAACGAAAAATAATAATTGTTTGCATAAACTATTTATTGCTTCAATGACTATCAGTCTTTCCACAACGGCCTTAAAAAGTCACATTTTTATCTTATAGTTAGGAAAACGAACATAGTTTTTTTATTTTTTAAACCAACATAAAATATCTTTTAATTCTTAAAAATCACATATCTTGAGACCTTAAGTAAGTTGAGACCATTGTAACATAATTTTAGTTACCCTTAGTATCTGCAAGTAAAAATCATACTGCGATCGTATACCCGGACCGAACCTAAAGCGAAACCCAAATAATGCAGCTACCAGAACGCGCGAAGTCTAGAAGTTCTTAAAAAAAATATTTACGAAAACTGTTTAGTCGGTCTGACAGACCAATACGCGGGTATTAAGGTTAAGGAAAATCTTACGAAATCTCACTAAAGTAAGTAGAGTATCGAAAAATTTTTGGAAATGCAACACTTATTTCATGGACGCGGTCCCTTGGAGCTTATTTAATTATTATTTTTATTTAGCTTATTCCACGACTTCGTATGCGTGGAATGTGGAATATAGGAAAATTTCCCGTCTTAGCAACATTTTTCACTAGTGCTTCGCTTCGCTATTGGTCGCAGCGTGATGTTAAATAGCCTCTAGCCTTTTCGATAAATGCACTATCATCTTATATGAATTTTTTAATCCGAACCAGTAATTCCTGAGATTAGCGCGTTCAAACACACAAACTGTTCAGCTTTATAATATTAGTAATTGGTATACATAGGTAGATAATTATACTTACAATGTTTTAAGTTCTTTTAAATTCTGAAAATCACTCTGGAATACAATTGTTATGTTGTTGCCTTGTAAGTCTCTGAAACAAAGAAAAAAATTTATGAGCATAACTAGCTGACCCGGCAAACGTTGTTTTGCCATATAAATAAATGTCGATAAAAAAATGTATGTATAGATGTTGTCCGATTCTCAGACCTAACGGATATGTACACAAAATTTCACGATAATCGCCATTCGCCATTTCGGAGGAGTATTACACCGTACACACCGAGTACAAACACCGTCACCGGAGAATTTTATATATTAGATTCTCTCTCTCCAACCCATTAACGTCCAACTGCTGGGCACGGGCTATTTCTACTTTGGGAGGGAATCTAGTCTACTGTGCCGCGCTGTGCCCAGGCGCAAACAAAACCTGTGCCAATCACAGGTTTTGTTTCCAGTTTTCTGTCCCTCACAGAGAATGTTATCTATGTACATTATTAGGTACTAAGCTGGCTTTTGGCTGGAAAGGAAAACGGGTGGTGACACTTGTATTCTTAACCCGTCATCCTACGGACAGGTACTTGCTAAAAGCTATTCACAACTAATTCATAGAATTCATACGCATCAATAAATACAAAAAGGGTTACCTAAGTGTCCATTAAATAGGACACAGGCCCTTACATCGTGGGAAAGTGTACTATATAAAGGACATCTTAACTAGCACTTAAAGTACTCGTGTGGTGGCCCACATTAGGACCTAATTAGAGGCACTTTAGTGGCACAATTTAAATGCGACCACGGCTCTTTAATGTTTATTAAAGCTGTTAGCGTACATGTCTCTTATAGGCTACATTAACTTCAACATGTCTCCTATATGATACATTAACTGCTGGAGTGTGAAAATTTAATTAGAAAGTATTTTACTAAAGTTAATTTTGACATGATTCAAATATGGTTTCCATCTATCTATTAGTCTTTTTCCGCTCACTAATAAAATGAATAAGCATTTCATGTTACGAGAAAGAAGGAAATAAAAATTGAATATAAAAAAAAAAAGTTTCACCGATTTCATGTGCCTTTGAAATTTGAGGGTTTTCCTCGATTACTCAAGAGATAACCGTCAGATCCTGACCTGATTGACTTTTACAGCACCCTGGGAAGAGATGGGGTGGTCACACATGTATTCTTAAACTCTCACCACGTCGTCGATGTCTTAGTTTTCTAAAAAGGGAAGTATAAAATTTACGATGCAAAGATACTAGAATTCTCACACTTTGAGAAACACAGACTAAATGAATTAAATATTGAACTCCCAGCACGCTGTGAGATTTCTAATACATTTTTATAGTTATATAATTGTGTCCAATAAAAAAAAACTAATCTCTTCAAATCAAATCTTTTATATGGTCATAAATATCTTTTACTATTGAAGTTATCTTAAATTATGTGTTTAAAGGCAAACTGAGCGCCATTTAGACTAAACTAGCTGTTGCCCGCTACTTCGTATGCATGGAATTTAGAAACAAACCTTATCAAATTACACTTGAACCCCTCTAACTATTAAAAAAAATGCATCAAAATACGTTGCGTAGTTTTAAAGATAGAAGCTTACATAGGGACTTACATACAAAATGACGTAAGGACTAGCCCGCGGTTTCACCCGCGTCTACAGCTGTTATTAAGGCCCCTCCTCCAATATACATGAAACCTTAAAAAATTATACAAAAAAAACAATCTTCAATAATCATTCTATCTATTAAAAAATCCACATCAAAGTCCGTTGCGTAGTTTTGAAGATATAAGCTCATAATACAATCATAATTTTTTTTTTTTTTAAATAAACATTAAACCGTTTGATCTGTAACGTGAATGGTAAACTTTAAATGAACAAAACATATCATATTATTATTCATAATAACCTTAGAGCATTAATCCATCAGTAGTTGACATTATAAGGTAATGCCCACTGAAAAAGTATGCGTGAGGCGTGTGTAACGACCAATGCAATAACGTTATAGTGTTTGTGTGCGTTACCTCAGCATCCCGCCAACAAACCAAAAGTATAATGGTGTTATTCATAATGATTTATCGGAGGTTTAAAAGTTCGCTGAAATAGGTTTGCTAAAATTGTCAAAAATTGTTATTCATAATAGCCTTATTACCCTAAAAAGTTTATTATCTCTCCGATAAAGTTTTATTGTTTAAACCTCCGATAAGTCATTATAAATCCCTACTAATATTATAAATGCGAAACTAACTGTCTGTCTGTTACGCTTTCCCGGTTAAAACTCTCAACCGATTTTGATGAAATTTGGCACAGACAATCTTTAGACCCTGAAAAAGGACATAGGCTACCTTTTATTGCGAAAAAAAAAATTTCCAAATTCCACGCGGACGACCATAATATAAGACCATAATTGTTTTAGAAAACATCGTATGTAACTGCTCCTGTTGGTTAAATGCTTTAAGGTAATAACATTTTATATTTTGATTAATTTTATTAAACATGCCATCTGCTTCTCTTTAAAGCGAATCAAAGTGAAGTATTTTTAACTTGGTTTTTAGGGTTCCGTAACAAAAGGTAAAACGGGACCTTATTACTGAGACTTCACCGTCTGTCTGTCACCAGGCTGTATCTCTGGAACCGTGATTATCTAGAGAGTTAAAAATATCACGGTTTATGTACCTATATCAGTTGATGCTATAACAACATAATATACTCATCATCATCATTCTCTTGCCCTTATACCATGTTTTGAGTAGCATATTTACCCTAGGGTCATAGGGGCCATGGTCCAGGTCGGCCAGCCTGAGAAGAGTGGCGAAAGCCTTCAAGTTTAAAATTGCGCTCGATCTCTATTGTTTTATAAGGCGGCTAATTAGATTGGCCCGGGCGGTCAAATCAAATGGCCCAGGGCGCCAATTTTCAAAATACGCCTCTGGATTTTGGGTTATTTGGGGTCGGTGTGACGAATATATAATAATAATAAAAGTCGATAATAACGCAGTGTTGGGCGGCTGCCAACAAGGAGAAGCGTCAATATCGTCAAGGTCACGGGGAGCCATTGGATGCAAGCGGCACATGACCAACAATGGACGGGGAAAGGCTGATAGAATAACTGTACGGAACCCATCGTGTGCGAGTGCGACTCGTACCTACTTGACTGGTTTTTATACTAGCGTTCTTATAATCCTACTAATATAATAAATGTGAAAGTTTGTGCGTATGTATGTTTGGATGTTTGTTACTCTTTCACACAAACTACTGAATGGATTTTAATAAAACTTTACAATAATGTAAGTATACATTAGAATAACGCATAGGCTACCATTTACAAAGATATTGTGTGAATTGTCCAAAATGTGACGATAAGTGTCAAGTAAATAGGAATTCCACGCGTACGATGTCGAGAGCAACAACACTAACCAAAAAAATTGCTAAGACGAAGCACAAAGGATTTTAGAAAATAGTTTGTAATTACTACAGTGATTGTTTTAGTGAACTAAACTAAAGTGATTGTTTTAAGTTAAATTAATTGCTGATAGTTGGAGAGAACTTAAAGTGCAGTTGCGAAGATACTCGTAAGTATTAAGGGGCGCGTACATCGTACATAGCTGTTTTTAACCGACTTCAAAAAAAGGAGGAAGTTCTCAATTCTTCTGTATGTTTCTTTTTTTATTTTTTTTTGTATATGTTTGTTACCTCATAACTAACAACCGGGCGAAGCGATTTTAATCATTTTTAATTGAACGATGGTGGTTCCCGTGTGGTCTCATTGGCACCAGGTCAGGATCTGATGGTTATCTCCTGAGAAATCTGAGGAAAATCCTCAAATTTCAAAGCCACATGAAGTCGGTTAAACTTTTTTTTTAATACTCAATTATCTTCGTAGATATTAGCTCTAGAAAATCGAATTTTTCTCACAGTGTCTTAAAGCTTATGTATCTATGCTTCTATTACTTTCTTCTTTCAACATACCACAACGATTTTCTAAGACGAATTGATATCCTTCTCCTTCGGTTAAAAAGAAAAGAAAGAAGGAAGACCAGATTTAACTAGATTATTGATAAAATTCTTACGTTATTATGAAAGAATTTTGTTATCGTCTGTACTTCTTCAGACACAAATTATTCAATTAGTTAATCGTTAGTTTTCAATTAAAAGTTGGTCTTTGTATTCTTATTTAGACGTATTCACTAGCTGTTACGAGAGAATAGATTTCGATGTCAATTCTAGAAGTTTTAAGTTCTACATATAACTAACTATTCGGATCTATTCGGAGATACTAGACGGGCCTCGTGGTGTAGTGGTTCATATAACGGACTACCGATCATGAGGTCTCGGGTTCGATTCCCGGTCAGGACAATCATTTGTGTGATGTTTTTAATTGTCATACAAATGTTTGTACTGCGTCTGGGTGTTTACTATGTATTATAAGTATGTATTTACAAAAGAAAAGTAGTATATGTATTATATCCGTATTCTGGTACCCATAACACAAGCATATAAACTTAGCTTGGGACCAGAGGACGTTGTGTGAAATGTCCATGAATGAATGAATATTTATTATATTGTATAATCTTAGTATATGATACATAATCCTCTTATAAAACACATACACACGTATCTATCTGCAGTATTAAGTCTGTGCTACTTGAGAATATATTTATGGGATGCGATTAAACAGACAGACGGACAGATTAACATAATATTTGTGTTGCTTCTTGATTGGATCTGTTTGTAATATGATTGACATATAGAATATATATGACATCACCCTAATGTTGAAACGAAAACTTCCAATTTTGGTAAGTACAAGAAAATCTTATCGATTCGTATCACAGTAACATAATACAGTAAAAGCTCCTTATTCGCGCTTCCTTTATTCGCGTTTTCACTATTCGCGGATTAAAAAAATGCGACCCAATTTCTATATTAGCGGCAAAAAACTTTTTTATTTGCGAATCTAATAAGTACATACATAATAATAAAATACTAGTTGCTAGTATACTAATACTAGCTGACCCGGTAAACGTTATTTTGCCATACTAAAGAAAAAAGAAAAGAGGTTTGAAAAATAGATGTTAGCCGATTCCCAGACCTACTGAATGTGCATTTTATATATTAGAGAAGAATATATAAAATTCATGTGTCACAGTGTTAGTTACCGTACTCCTCCGAAACGGCTAGACCGATTTTTATGAAATTTTACATGCACATTCAGTAGGTCTGAGAATCGGCCAACATCAATTTTTCAATTTTTTTTTTTAGTTAGGCATAACAACGTTTGCCGGGACAGCTAGTAAGATTATAAAGCTGAAGAGTTTGTTTGTTGGTTTGTTTGTTTTAACGCGTTAATCTCAGCAACCACAGTACATTTGTCGAGGAAGGCTAAAGGCTAAACCTATAACATCACACTGTGACCAATAGGACCGAAGCAGCAGAGAAAAATGTTGCAAAAACGGGGGAAAAATTTCTAAACTCCACGCGTACGGAGTCGCAGGCAACAGTTAGTTATAAAACAAAGTTGTTATTTTTGTATGTATCTCCATATGCGAGCTTATATTATGAAAAGTACGGAACGGATTCTGATGCGGTTTTTTAGGGTTCCGTACCCAAAGGGTAAAAACGGGACCCTATTACTGAGACTTCGCTGTACGTCCGTCCGTCCGTCCGTCTGTCACCAGGCTGTATCTCAAGAACGGTGATAGCTAGACAGTTGAAATTTTCACAGATGATGTATTTCTATTCCCGTTATAACAACAAATACCAAAAAAAAAAAAAAAAAAATATTTAAGGGGGGCTCCCATACAACAAACATGATTTTTTTACCGTTTCTTGCTCGATACTAATAACGTTGACAGGTAGACGCTTTAACTATGTGCCTTATGTTGCATAGATAATGGTACGAAACCCTTCGTGCGCGAGTCCAACTCGCACTTGACCAATTTTTTAGTTTAAGCTATTGCATAGCTTCTATCGCGGGCCTTGAGCGAGGAGACTAAATCCACAAAATTCGAAATTTAAATTCCGTAACAAAGATAGCGTAACTAAAAAATACTACACACGCTTTTTAAAATAGATAGAGCGGTTCAAGAGGACAGTTTTTTGTATAATTAGTTTTTTGTATTGTTAGGTTTTGTTTCTAAATAGCACGCGAACAAAGTTGTGGGCTAAAGCTAGTACCTGAGTTATAAATCAAGCTTTCAATAAATTTGATGAATGGGTTCTGCATAGAGTATTTGGAGTACTGCCAAGCCCGCAGCGCAGTAGGTACGCAGCCGTGATACATTAATTTGATAACAATGAACTTGCGAAATGCAGTTGATTTTCAACTATTTTCAATATTTCTTCCCATTCCCTTGTAAGAATCAAGAGAGTCATGTGATACTGTAATTAGGGGCCTCCTTATTGTATTACCGAAGAGATTTATTTATCGCCGAGGTTTCTTAACTCTTTATTTTTTTTAAGAATAAAAAAAATTTAAAAGCCATCTCCTTGAACTATTAAAAAAGGCTTGTATCTATTAAAAAAAAGCATCAAAATCCGTTGCGTAGTTTGAAGATATAAGCTCACATAGGGACATTCATACAAAAATAACGACTTTGTTTTAGAATAAGTCTTCGTGCGCGATTCTATTTCGCTCTTAACTATCTGTATATTTTAACCATTTTCCTCATTTAAGGTATTTTGGTAAACCCGAAGGAAAATCTACGCAGCAGTTTATATCAATGTTCCAGATAATTGCTTCTGCCTACCCCCTATTTGATAAATAGCGTAATAATATAGCTTTAGAAGACGTTCGCGTGTTGTTAATATTGATATTTATTGTTAAGGGGAATACGGATAGACGTTAATGGAGTTTTAAATCATTTTGAAAATTATTTTATTCCTGATTATATAGCTTGTATTGATGACGGATTAATGGTCTTATTCATAATGTCTTATCCGAGGTTCAAACGGAGATTTTATCGAAGAGATAATAAACGTTTTAGCGTAAAAATACTATTACGAAATTGCCAAAACTTAGGTTTTGACAATTTTCGCGAACCGATTTTAGCGAACTTTTAAACCTCCAATAAGTCATTATGAATGAGACCATTAGAATATAACTGTCACCACCATATTTCCTCTCACAAGGAACTCTAAAAATATGTCTCTCTCTTTCCCACTCATTATCACACTGTTGGGCACGGGCCTCCTTCACTTCGGGAGGGATATAGTCTACTGTGCCGCCCCACCAGACGTGTTGGCACAAGGTTTATTTTCGAGTTTTCCGTCTCTCACTAAGGTTTATAACTGTGTAATATCCCTTAGCTGGCTTTTACAGCACCCTGGGAAGGAAATAGGATGGTAACACTTGTCATCTGTTACCACACAGACGAACAAACTCCAGTAATAATTAATCCATTTGAGTACATTTATTAAATAGTCTGTGTTTTGTTCCGTTTTATTACGAACTGTGGAGTTATTGAGCGGAAGTGTTCATAGACAGGTACGGAAGCTCTGGGGAATACTATAGGGTGACTATTACTTGCAGGAAAAATTTGGGACAGTCCGAATATACGTATATTTACACAGCATAAACCAAAATTTTAATTTTAACCTGATTCATTTTATAATTTTCCGTTCGGTGACGGATTAGGAAGGAAAGGAATGTAACCATCCCGTTTCCTTCCCAGAGTGCTGAAAAAACCAGCAGAACCAGCAACATATATACCATCCTCTGTTAGAGAGAGGGAAAACTGGAAAATAAGCCCTGAGCCAACACACCTGGCCCGCGCAGCACAAAAGACAATAATCCCTCATAAAGTGGAGGAGGCCCGTGCCCAAAAGTGGGACGTTAAGAGGGATAGAGAGTATTTTTTATTACTATATTTATATTCATATTATATATTCCTGGAATTACACACAACGTCCTCTGGTCCCAAGCTAAGCTTATATGCTTGTGTTGTGTACCAGAATACGGATAAAATATATACATACTACTTTTGTTTTATAAATACAATGAATGAATGAATGAAAAATCATTTAATCAAGTAGACACAATTTTTCAGAAAAATTGTGTGCTTATGACTGTCCAAATTTTTTTCCTACTACCGGTTCAGGACGCAATCTGCTGAGAAGAACCGGCGTAAGAAACTCAGCAGAGCTTTTAATCAAATCAATATTTTTTTAATTAAATGTCAATTTTACTTACAATGCTAATAAAACTTTACAATATAGAATATGTATTGCTCCAGAGCAAATTACTTCCAAGCTTTATCATCTTTAATAATTATAATCTGAAATTTTATAATACGCCTTTTTACATAATTTTGTTTTAATGAATTTTTTAAATTTAGAATTATGAAATTCTCTTACATCAATAGGGAGTTTATTATAAAATCGTATACAATGAGTACAATACATACATACCCATGAAAGAGTTACATATTTTGTGGAGACGGGTTACATGCATTACAAGATTGTGTTTATGCCTTGTATTAACATTATGGTGGTCGCTTTTTTTTGTAAACTTATGAATATTTTTATGAACATACAATAAATTCTCATATATATATTGCGAAGCGACCGTTAAAATATTTATGTCTTTGAATTTCTCCCTTAGAGAATCCCGAGTACCTAGGTTATATATAACAGCGCGTTTCTGGAGCACAAATATCCGATTAATGTCCGCACAGCTTCCCCAAAGAAGAATTCCATAGCACATTACACTGTGAAAATAACTAAAGTAAACCATTCTAGCCGTATCTACATCCGTAAGTCTTTTAATTGTTTTCACCGCACTTATAATACATAGAAAAAATCCAACGCAGTACAAACATCTTCTGTATGACACTTAAAAATATCACACAAATGATTGTCACGAGTGGCAATCGAACCCGAGACCTCTTATGTGGCAGTCCGTACTATTAACAACTAACTGTACCTGAACAACAATCTATTTAATTTATTCGTCACATGTCGAAATATTTTAGCTTCATAAAAATAGTGTGAAATATCAAATAAACTTCGCGGCTACCTTAAAAATATTTTGATGTTGTACAACTATCGACTAATTGATTATTGACTATGACAGCATTGATTTATTGTTAATTTATTATTTTTATTGTGTCAACACTTATTTATATTCTTTGGAAATTTTATTGAGTAATTTATCTATGAACTAATAAAAATTTATAAATTGGTTTTGACAAGTCTCATGGCACAGCGCTAGTAAAGATGGCTGTTTTTAGGGTTCCGTACCGAAAGGTAAAACATCCTAATTACTGAGATATCGTGGTCAGCTCATCTGTCACCGGGCCGCATTTCTGGAACTGTGATAGCTAGAGAGTTGTAAAAATGGGGAAAATCTTCTTCAAGCTATGCGTACGAAGTCGCAGGCAACATCACTAGTACCTAGACATTTAAGAGACTATCCACAAAACTCCTAAGTACAGTGTCACTCTACATTAAGCCCGAGGCACCCCACTTTATAAAATGTCTTGAGACAAAATCTCTGCGAGTCTTTCGTTTGCACTTGAACAATGTACATATTAAATACCTACTTATTATATGTATATAGATAGATACTAGCTACTGCCCGCGACATCGTACGCGTGTAATTTAGGAAATGTTCCCGTTTTTGCAACATTTTTCACTGATGCTTCGCTCCTATTGGTCGCAGCGTGATGTTATATAGACTATAGCCTTCCTTGATAAACGTACCTACTATTCAACACTAAAGAATTTTTCAAATCTGTCACTATTCAGTCACCGTTCTTAAGATACAGCCTCATCATCCTCCTGCCCTTATCCCATTATTTAGGGTCGGCGCAACATGTGTTTTTCTTCCATAGTCTTCTATCAGCCGTCATGTCTGTGTTAACTCCTCTTTCATATCCTTTTTCACACAGTCCATCCATCTTTTCTTAGGTCTTCCTTTATACTTTTATCCTTCCACCGTTATACGCAGAATATACAGCCTGGTGACAGATTAACGGACAGCCAAGTCTCGGTAATACGGTAATGTTTTATCTTTGGTATGGAACCCTAAAAAGCTTGATAAGAAATAGCCATTTTAAATAATAAAAACAAACTTATCGACTTTTCCCACAGGGACACAAAAATATCTGCATATTTATAAAAAAGCACTTTCGTTAAATTACACAGAGGGCGCCACAACAACTTCCGTTTGTAGATAAAGAGGAAAAATTTACATTTCCGTTTCCATTGCAATGAATATGTAAATCCGATTTAGAACTATATATTATTATTAAACTTATTTCTAGTAAAAGGAGTCCATTCCATATTAAGGAAGGCTTTAGGCTATATAACATCACGCTACGACCAATAGGAGCGAAGCATCAGTGAAAAATGTTGCAAAAACGGGGAAAATTTTCTGAATTCCACACTTACAGAGTCACGGGTGTTTTATAAAACACAACACAACAGTTTCTGTAAATCAGTTGATGCTACAACAACAAATACTCATTATCATCATTCTCCTGCCCTTATACCATTGTATGAGATCGCGACAAATAATAATCCTAATCCTACTAATGTCATAAATGTGAAAATTTGTGGCTGTGTGTTTGTAAAGAGGGACAAGTGCGTAGGACTAACAACCGTCCGTCATGTAAGACCAGATGTATGAATGTGGATGAAGCCAAGGAAGCGTGTTTGGATCGTAGCAGATGGCGCTCTATAGTCTCTGCCTACCCCCATGGGTAAAGACGTGATGTTATGATGATCATGAAAGTTTGTGAGTATGGATGTTTGGATGTTTGTTACTCTTTCACGCAAAAACTACTTACGGAATAGATTTTAATGTAACTTTACAATAATGTAGCTTATACATCGGAATAAGTTATAGCCTACTTTTTATCCCGAAAGAATGCAATGTTCCCGTGGGATGATAAAAAACGAAGAGATTTTTATCCTTTTTACCGCGGGTAACACCGCCGGGCACAGCTAGTATATTATAATGTTAACGATACAGAAGCCTTTGTGTGCGAATCTAACTCAACATGATAAGTTTTCTATTAATTTACTTTTACGTGTATTATTGGTTGACATTTCGACAATATTAAGAGGATACCAAAATAGCTTCGTGCATTTTGTCTACGTACGAAGTTTTCATTGTTTCTTTAGATTGAATGGCTAGAGCTCTAATTTTTAAGTATATGTTTTTTCAATATATGATCTAGGATCGCATCAACTCAGAAACGCGATTGAAAAAAGTTTTCTCGATAGAAAATCTTAGCGAAACAACTTCTCGAATTTTTTATTTTTCTCATTTGTCGGTCTGTTATCGCGTATTAACTAATGAAATAACTTTAAAAACTATTATAATTAAATAGTAACTATTATATATAGAAACACGTAAATCAGAATTAAAATATATTTAGTAGATTTTGAGTAAACAAAAAAATATCCCTAATTCTTCATTTTCTATACCTACTAGCTGTGTTAATATTTACATGTCGACGATAATATTGATGTAGGCCCTTAACAACAAATTCTGTAGACATATTGAATGTGCACATGTCAATACAATATGATGCTAATATGAACGAACCCTAATGTACAGTTGTAAACAAAATACTATTAACGTAGAAAAAAAACCGGTTAAGTACGAGTTGGAGTTCCGTACCTTTATTTACAATATTATTCACAGCGACCAGAAATAACACAAAGTAATTGGACCTCAAATAAAGGGATAAGGGCAGAAGTATGATGATGATGAGATTTTATTATAGCATCGACAGATATACATAAACTATGAAATTTTCATCTCTCTAGCTATCACCGTTCCAGAGACACAGCCTGGTGACAAACAGACAGCGAAGTCTCAGTAATAAGGTCCCGTTTTATCTCTTGGTACGGAACCTTAAAGTATAGTGACTGACTGAGTTTACGACTATACGAATACTTAACGACCACACATGACATACTATTTTTGTGCAAATATAAAGTTATCTATTTATCTACTAAGCAGCCTTTTTAAAGGAATATGTAAAACCAAGCAATCATTAAGATTTTCAAAGCAATGTAATCACTCAATTACGGAAAAGTTTTAAAAAAGGCCAAAAGAGGGCATTGTCCTTTATTATAAAAAAAAACTCTCTCATTTCCCTCAACGTAGACAATTCAAATAACAGCTTAGTGGCCGTTACCATTCGCTGGTAGCTTTCATAACACAAATATTTAATCCCCTCTCATCTTTCAAGATGTTTATAAATATCTTAACACTTGTGTTGCTCTCTGTACTATAGCAAGGTAATACTGTGATAGACTTATGAAGATATTAGATCAGGCTTGCAGTTTTATCGACGTTTATAGTTCGGCATATTATTCCTTCCTTCAGGGACTGGATGCGGAAGGCGGAAGATCTTGTATTAAATAAATAAATAAATATTCATGGACATTTCACACAACTATAGCTAAGCTATATTTCTATGCTTGTGTAATGGTTACCAGAATACGGATACTCTAAATAAACTACTTTTCTTTTGTAAGTACATGCTTATAATACATAGTAAATACACAGACGTAGTACAAACATTTCTATGACGATATTTATAATATCCCACAAATGATTGAACCACTCGACCACGAGGCCCGTCTGTATGTTCCTGTATTGTGGCGCAAATTGTGATTGGCCTATCCTACGTCCAGCAGTTAACTGCACGTGATAATGATGTTACTCTGCTTTTAAAGTTCTGTATTAAAAGGTAAAACCAGACACTGTTACTGAGACCTCGCTGTCCGTCCGTGCGTCTGTCACTGGGCTGTATTTCTACAACGGTGACAGTTAGAGAGCAGAAAATTGCACAGTTTGTGTATATCAGTTGACGCTACAACAACAAATACTCATAATCATTTTCCTGCCATTATACCATTATTTTCTGATATCGTTATTCAATGATAATAAGAATAACCGTAGGGAACCCCATACCAACTCTTTATTGGCCGTTTAATTAGTACAATGTAAGAAAAATAATTATGTCCAACAAAATTTATCATTACGGGGGTGACATAGTCACTGTGACGAAACCCCTACTCAAAAATAAAGCTTGTAAAGTTAATAATATGTGGTTTAAGAACTTTATTTTCTCTAAAGAATTTACAAATTCACTTATTGAGAAACATTTTTACAATAAATAATGTGATAAGCGTACAAATAACAAAAATATCGCTTAAACAAAAAAATAATAATAATAAACGTGGGTATTTGTACATTGATTATAAAATTTATAAAGTAAACGACCAAGCAAACACAGAGTTAATGTTACATTCATACTAGATGTGGCCAATATAATATATATATATATATATATATATTTTTTATAATCTTTAATAAGTATGAAGTAGTATTTTATTTTAATTATATTTTGTTTATTAATCTTCATGTAAGCAAGTTATTTTAATTAAATACAATTTTTTATTTTTTTTTATTTAATTTAACTTATTTATTTTATTTTTTAACAATTTGTCTGTTACTTTCTATTAATATTGATGAAATGTGAAAAAATGAAAGTATTTTTTTTTAATTTTTTTATTGAAAACTTTTTTTTATTTTTTTTTTTATTATTATTATAACATTTTTAATGTGTTATTTATTTATTGTTAGATATTAAGTTAGCTACTTAGGTTTTTATTTTAAAATGTATTTAGTATATAAGTTTTTAGAACTTTTTTAAAACTCGTTATACTTTTGGCTTCTTTAACATTTGTTGGCAATTCATTGTATATTTTAACACCTTCAAAAGAAATATTTTTTAGCCCATAATTTGTTCTTGGAGGGCGTGCTACTAAATCATTCGCATTCCGTAATGTTCTTTTTTGTACTTGATGTTTTTTTATAAACGTGATGTTACTATGAATGTCCTTGTTCAATATTTTACGTATTAGTATGCATGTATAGTAAATATATGATTGAGAAATATTCATTATCTTTGTGTCATTGTATATCTTGTTAGTAGGTGTTAGATATTTATAGTTAAAAAGAATCTTTATTAACCTATTCTGTGCCCTACGCAGTGGTTCTAAATTAGTTTTAGCAGCCGTTCCCCATATTTCGATTAGGTAGTCAATATGTGGTTTAACCAAAGAATTATAGATTATGTATCGAACTTCTTGAGGGAGACATTTCGAAATACCGTGAAGAGCCCCTGTAAGTGACAACAACTTTGATCGAGTTTTTTCAATATGGGGTTTCCACGTCAGATGATTGTCCAATATGAGACCTAAGTACCTCTGTTGAGTTTCTCTTTGAATTATTTGGTTATTTAATCTAAGTTGAATACTATTACTTATTTTTTTATTTTTAGGTGCAAAAATCACATAGCTTGTTTTTTTTGTATTAATAGATAGCAAGTTTCTTTGAAACCATTTATTCAGCAAAAACAAATCATTTTCAGCCTCATTTATAATTGCTTCAACAGAATGTCCAAAATAAAATAGACTTGTATCGTCAGCATATAACGATATATCACCTTTTAGACCTATTTGACTAATATCATTGATATAAATTAAGAATAACAAAGGACCTAAAATAGATCCTTGGGGTACTCCGTATTTCATAACACTAGGTCTACTCTGACAGTTACCAATCTTTACAACTTGTTTACGATTCTGAAAATATGATTGAATGATTTCAAGAGCTTTTTGTGAGACACCAAGACTCGCGATTTTCATTATTAGTATATCGGGGCTAATAGTATCAAATGCTTTTCTTAGGTCTATAAAAATGCCTAATGCTACTTGTTTTTGATCAATTCTGTTCTTAATTTTAGTGACAAGATCAATTGTAGCCGAGAGACTGTTTGATTGAGCTCTAAATCCATATTGCTTTTCATAGAAGAAATTTATTGATTTTAAATATTTATCCAAACGGTTGTAAAGAACTTTTTCGTATATCTTTGAGAGTACAGGCAGTACAGATATCGGACGATAATTATTAGGATCAGACTTACTTCCAGATTTATGTAATGGTATGACTTTAGCTACTTTCAGTCTATCTGGAAAGATCCCTTGCCTAAGACTATAGTTAATACATGCAGTTAGTTCACTAGTAATTAAGTTATTTAAGGATTTTACGGATTTAGTTGTAATACAATCAATGCCAGAGGCAGTATTTTGATCCAAGTTATTTATTAATTTACTAATTTCGTCCGTGGTTGCTTGTTCGAAAGATGTTAATTCAACAGAATTGCTAACTTTTTGTATCCGTGATAAAATTGGCCTTTCTCCTGACACTCCAATAATATCTTTTACAACAGAAGCACCCACTGAAGAGAAATACGAGTTAAAGTATTCACATATCTCTCCCTGGTCTGTGATTGTGCCACTATCAGTTTCTAGTTGAGTTGGTCCGCCATTATCTCTTATTTTATTCTTCGATAAATCAGTTATGAGTTTCCACATTTTTTTAGGTTTGGTCATATTGCCCTTGAAACATTTAAAATAGTAAGCATTTTTAGTTTTTTGTATTTTATCAGCAGTCTTCACCTTGGCCCTTTCAAAATCTGTCTTTGATTTTAGGTCAAATATATTTGATTTATATTTACTCCACAAATTGTTTCTAGTTTTAATGTCCTTAATGATATCTCTGTTGATCCAATCCTGTTTAGGAGCATTTAGGACCTTAGTTTTCTTAACTTTGCTGTTTCTTAAGCAAGACTGCAATTTGTCATCAAGTATTTCAAATAATGGTTGCTCACCAGCTACTGTATACTTTTCAAAATATTGGTACAGTTTTGTGTAATTAAGAGCTTCATAATTAACTTTCTTGATTGTTGGAGTTTGATATGGTTTAATTTCTAACATTAATTGTTTATGATCAGACAGTGGAGATTCAAACATAAAAAAATTATAACTATTTTCTTTAAGGTTAGATGACACATGATCTAGTATCGTTTTAGTTGTTGTGGTTTCACGAGTACAGTATTTTTGATTAGTATTATTTAGTATAACATAGTTGTTCTCTTTCAGTAAGTCTTTGTAATTACGAGTCGCTCTGTCAGGCCTTAAAAGATCCAAATTGAAGTCGCCAAAAACTACGGCTCTTTTAATTTTTTGCAGTTGTTGTGAATATGTTTCGAGAAACTCAGCTATATTGGTCTTGTCAGGTTTATATATACCACCAATATTCAAACAGAACTTTTTTAAATAGATCCAAAGATAATGAGTGTTATTTAAGCAATGCTCTTCAACAAGACTGTGTTTCAGGTTATTATGAACGAAAATTGAGACTCCTCCTCCTTTTTTGTTTTCTCTGTAGTTATAATAGTGCGTGTAGCATGGGATTTGAAATCTGTTTGCTTCGCTAGCATTCTTAATCCATGTCTCGGTAAGAATGACAACATGTACAACTGATTGAAATGACGCAATAATACATTTAAGTTCGTCGAATTTGCCTTTTCTAACAATACTTCGAATATTAGTGTAAAAAATCTTCAGAGAACCTTTCGAAAAAGACAAATCAGTATAATCACTAGTAATTTGGTATGTTGTTTTATTTTTGAAATCCATTAGTTTTTTGATTCATTCGATTCAGTAGTAAGTTTTTCATTAGATAGTGAAATAATTCTAGGTAATCCCTTAATATACTTTATTTTGAGACCCGTTTCACCATTTTCTCTACGTTTTTGAAGTTCTTCTTTTAGGTTTTGCATTTGTTTTCGTTGCTGTGGTGTCTGATCGGAGTAAATTTTTATATTGGTCATATTTAAATTATTTTTATTTCGCAAAATTGTTTTTACTATTTGATCTGAAGTAAAACAAACTTTGATTCCTCGTGTATGTTGAGATTTATATTTACCAAGGCGCATTATTCTTTCGGGTTGGGGACATTCAGTGTACACAAGTTTAATAATTTTCATAACTTCTGTCATTTGGTATTCGTGTCGTTCTGATGCAGAAGCAGTTTCAACCTCAGGGATGCCCGTTATTACAATATTTTTAGATCGCATATTACGTTCGTGGATTTCAATCATAATGTCATCCAACCCTGTTAATGGTACCAATGCTGATGAAGATTCCGTTTTAAGACTTTTGACATCAACCTCTAAAAGTTTTACCTTCTTTTCAGTATTTGATGTTAAAGTCGCAAGGGCCGCAATCTCCGATTTTAAGTTTTTATTTTCTGTAATAATGTGCTCCATCGTAGTGCTTATATTGCCAACTTCATTTTTTATAGTGGCAATATCTTCGCAAATTTTGTTAATGGTTTTCTGTTGGTCAATTTTATCTGTTGTTAAAATAGCCGTGAGTTCTGACACTTGTTTCCTTAATTCTGACAATTCTGTTTTAATAACTTCATTGTCATCGACCATTTTTCGTTTAGGTCGCAATGGAGACTGAGAAACATTGTCTCTATTTAATTCACTACACAAATTGGGTTGAGAGCCGCCAAATATCACATCTGTGTCACTTCCAGTAGTTGAGCGTAGTAAACTCATTGTATATCTTTGTACGGTAGGTGATCACGTGAACAGTGTATACCCGGCAAATGTGAGTGATACAAAAATTATGAACCTGTCCTTGTTATTCCAGGGGGTGAAGAGGGCGAGGTCGTGTAGATGATCTCGTTCTGTACTAAACACTCAATTGATTTACGACGTAACTCACTCACAATAGTTTTTGTAAATTAAACTGTTAGTACACTATTGGCAAGGTCGACAATTTATTGGTAATAATTTAATAATATTTAAGCAAAATCAACAACACGTCTACTCCGTACGCTCGTCAGTCGCTAAATTCTTATATTTAAATAGATACCGTTTTTTAGGGCTAAATATAAAATCCTTATTATAAATCTATACATTCAATTATAAAGCAGAAGAGTTTGTTTGTTTGGATCTCGGGAACTACTGGTTTGAATTGAAAAGTTATTTTAGTGTCGGATAGTTTCATTTATCGAGGAAAGCTATAGGCTATATAACAACACGCTACGACCAAAAGGAGCGAAGCATTAGTGAAAAATCTTGCAAAAATGGAGAAAATTTTCTAAATTCAACGCCTACGAAGTCGCGGGCAACAGCTGGTCTTTAATATGTAGTAACTTTTACGTATATTAAACTCGAACGCGTTAAAATTCAAATAAAAAAATAAATGTCACGTCTATATATTTTAAGTCTACATAAAAAGTAATAGGGGTGTTACTCCCCAAGGAATGCGTAGAAAAGGCACCGTTTTTATAATATTAGGGGTACATTTCTATGGGTTTCCTTACCTCCATAAAATAAGCTATACCGTGTTCGTAAAGAATTGGAAGTTCTATAGAATTGACCATCGATATGTAAGAAAATAGGAAAATGTAAAGTTTTATGTTATAGGTAATACTTTGACACAGATCACCTGCAATTGATTCAGCATTTATATGGAGTTTCTTGTCTGTTCTTCTCCATAGGATTCCCTTTAGGAACAGACACCTAGCTTCTGACTTTTAAAATACTAAAATAGCATGTTAATGTTGCCTATTTGAAATAAAAATATTTGACTTTGACTTTCACAGCATTACGAGATTTTAACACGCTTTTGTTATCTCGCTACGTATCTAACACTGTATTAATCTATGTAATGGAATCTTTGAATATGATTTTTATACACTAGCAGTAGTCAGATTGATCTTAAATGTTACACACATATAAGGATCGATGCCAATGTAATAATTAAGAAAAATATTCAGCATTTCCAAGCGAGTTTTTTAGTTATTGAACTAACTTTTACAGTTTAACAACTTAATGCACTAACATTGTAGAAAGACGCGAGTTGTGTGGTACAGAATAATGCATTTTCATTGATGGTAGTAACATCACACGACGAGTTCTCATACATTAGGTAACTATGCGAGAACAATATACCGTTGATCGTCTTGCGAGCGGAATCTATTAGGGGTGATCTATGTACTTTACACTTAGGCACTTACACTGGGGTGAAAAATTGACAGCAGATATTTTTGCCCAACTATCATAGGAAGAAATATTCTTTAATATTACCTTTCAAAGGAATGGATAGATACAATTTTGGTATCGATAGATTCGTCTATATCAATCGAGTGTTCTTATCTCTTTTTCTTCAGCTCAGCAATGTCCCACTGTTGGGCACGGGTCTCGTCTACTTTGTAAGGGATCTTGGTCTATTTTACTGCGCTGACCTGTGTTGGCACGGCTTTTATTTTCGAGGTTTCGCTTTTACAGCACCCTGGGAAGAAAATGGAGTGGCTCTTGACAGGGTTTTTCTCATCTTCAAGTGACGAGAGGCATAGCTGGTTTAAAAATAACATAATTATTTCTCCTGCCGCCTGCCTGAAATCAACCCTTATACCGTATATTATATGTGCATTGTGCAGGTTGGTTCCTTCGATCTTGAGACCTCTGTAGGTGAGACAGTTGGACGTGACACTTGCATTCTTTATGTCCGTCACCCCACGGACTAGTTTTAAATTAACACAGTAAAACTTACAATCGATGGGAATCTGTAGGTAGTTTCTTAGGTACATGCAGTAGTCCTCTGTGAGCGCAATCAGCTGTCGCAGATCTACAGCTGCAAGCCCACGGACAGGTGACAGATGAAGCCACGTGTATAGCTAGTAGCAGCACGCTACACACGTTGAACACACGTAGCAACATTGTGGATATACCACGCGGTGTTTATATGTAGTTAGGTCATTGCTTTACTCTGAAACAAAAATATTTACTTCAAAAATAGTTCAATAACTAAAAAATTGGTCAAGTGCGAGTCGGACTCACGCACGAAGGGTTCCGTACCATTATCTAAGCAACATAAGGCAACGTTTTTAGTATCGAGCAAGAAACGGTAAAAAAATCATGTTTGTTGTATGGGAGCCCCCCTTAAATATTTATTTTATTTTATTTTTAGTATTTGTTGTTATAGCGGCAATAGAAATACATCATCTGTGAAAATTTCAACTCTCTAGCTATCACCGTTCTTGAGATACAGCCTGGTGACAGACGGACGGACGGACGGACGGACAGCGAAGTCTCAGTAATAGGATCCCGTTTTTACCCTTTGGGTACGGAACCCTAAAAACACCCTTGAAAAGGCTAAATTCTTTTTTAAATTATTCACAATAAATGGAGATTTCACACAACGTCCACCGGTCCCAAGTTAAGCTTATATGCTTGTGCTATGTGTATCAGAATACGGATATACTACATATACGACTTTTCTTTTGTTGACATTTGTGTGACAATTGAATGGGCTTCTGTTTTTTGAATGGGCTTCTGTACCTACTTATATCTCTTTCTTTTTAATTTTTCTGATGTGTTGAAGTTTTAACTATAATTATCATAACCAACAATGATGATTCTTTGTTAAATGGCTTTTTGGCTGTACATAGTTATATGAATTGAACTGTTATTTCTGTATTACACAGTTATTGATTACACAGTGATTCGATTGACATTTTTGTTAAGTTGTGTATTGACGCTGTAATTGTTTCAGACTTAGTAAATATCTCCTCTGAATATCTGAACTTATACACTTGTTATACTCTTTATTAATGTCTTAGATTTATTTATCTGGAGTCAGAGGCTGGTAATCTGTAACACAGGTTTTACCTAGTACAGACACCAGTCTCTCACACAGAGTAACTTTGTTTAAATATTGTATTCTTTAGTACCTATTAAGTAACATGCCTGTAAACTGTGTGAGAGAAGAAAAATAAAGGTTTATTTATTTATAATTATAAATATCACACAAATGATTTTTTGATGATTATTCCCGAGTGGGAATCGAACCAGTCAGTCCGTTACATGAACCACTAGACCACGAAGCCCGTACTACATTGTCTGTCACCAGGCTATATCTCTGGAACAGATATGGCTTGACGGTTGTATATCAGTTGATGTTATAACAACAAAGAGTCATTATCATCATTATCTTGCCCTTATTCCGTTATTTGGGATCTGAAATATAACGAATATATTCTGATAATAACTATAGGGAACCGTTCGTATGCGAGTACAAGTTGTACTTGAGGTTTTAATTTAAATCGAAATGAATTAAAGCTGACGGTATTGTCCCAACCGGGGTATTGAACCCATAAATATAATTCCGAAGTAAACAATTGATCCAACGCAGTTACGGGTCGTTTGTCGTAATGGCTCAGAGGTTTAATTGATGCAAGTTATTGTTAAGGTCGTACATGTATATAAATGTAGTCAAGGAAGTATGTTTAGATCGTAGCAGATGACGCTCTATAGTCACTGCCTATAATCACAGTCTGTGTAGTGACGGATTAAGAATACAAGGGTCACCACCCCTAAAGGGTGAACACAGAAAACATCGTCTGTGGTCTGTGAGAGACGGGAAACTCGAAACTAAACCTGTGCCAACACGCCTGGACAGCGCGGCACGCAGACCATAATTTTATTGTATTGTTGTTTTTATTATTTGTTGTTATATCGTCAACAGATATATATCATCTGTGAACATTACAACTGTCTAGATATCACAGTTCATGAGATACAGCCTGGTGACAGATAGAGGAGTCTCAGTAATAAGGTTCCTATCTTTTAATGTACGGAATCCTAAAAACTACAATATACGCATTTATTTTAAAAGGTGCGTTGTAAAGTGTATTTGAAATTCAATTCATACTTTAGTTTAAGACAATAGATAGAAGGGTTACTCGTTCGATTCCCATTCAGTGAAGTGTGAATATAGCACCCTCACTGGGCTTATAATTCAGTTTTAATTGTCTAACTATTAATGATGGAATTGTTTAGTGGATGAATAGCGCTCATAGTGGGTTCGAATTTGAATAACAACGAAAAAACGGTCAAGTACAAGTTGGTCTCGCAGACGAAGGGTTTCGTATAGTTATTATCATAATAATCATACCGACCCCTAATAACAGGACTGCAAATAACAGGATAAGCGCAGCAGGATGATGATGATGGGTATTTGTTGTTGTAGCATCAAGTGATTAAACATAAACTGTAAAAATTTTAACTTTCTAGCTATTACCGGTGATAGCCTGGTGACAGACAAAGGGAAAAACAATTCTCAGAAATAGAGTGCTATTTTACCTTTTGGTACGGAGCCCAAAAAATCCGCATTTAAATCCATTGTGTAGTTTTGAAGATATAAGCTCACATAGGGACAAACATACAAAAATAACGACTTTGTTTTATAATAAGTAAAGATGACTAGACGTGAGGCTTATTCTATGGATTGATTGCTGTAGCTACCCATGTAAAGCCGGGATAATTCACTAGTTATCTATAATACAACATAAAAGATGCGAACATACATACTAACACTCATAATGATAAAAAACACTACAGTCCTAAGATGTTATATGCATTGATATAGGGTTGTCACGCAAATGAAAAATAAATCTTTACTTAATATTATTCTAACGCTTGTTCTTTTAAATAAAACCACTTTTTGCGGATTTAGCGCGTGTATTTAGTTTTTTTTTTTTAATGGCTTCAATTTTGCAATTGCACCACAAAGAATACCGATTAAAAGAAAAGGAAAGCAGATATATTTACGTTACATAAAACAAAGTCGTTATTTTTATGAGAGGACATACAAAAATAATGACTTTGTTTCTCCCCCTAGCTCTCTCTCTCTCTCTCTCACTCTCTCTCTCTCTCACTCTCTCTCTCTCTTTCCAGTCAATTAACGTCTTACTTTGAGCACGGAGCAATTGTTGGGAGGGATTATGGTTTACTGTGCCGTGTTGATCAGGCGTGTTGGCATGGGGTTAATTTTCTAACTGTCAGTTTCTCTCGAGGATGTTATCTACTATGTTGTACAATATTTCTTAGTTAGCTTTTATAACATTCTTTGAAGAAATAGAAAGAAGGAAAGAAGATAAATTTATTTGCAAAAATAAGTTTACGACTGATGATATTTGTATTCTTAATCCGTCACCATACGCACAATCTTTACTTATTATAAAACAAAGTCGAGATTTTTATATGTATGTCACTATGTTCCTATGTGAGGAAATATCTTCGAAACCACTCAATGGATTTTGATGTGATTTTTTCAATAGATATATTGGCTCAAAGGGATGACTTTTTTGTATAATTAGTTATGGTTTGGTTTTTAAATTCCACGCGTAACAAGTTGCAGGTAACAGCTAGTATATTAATATTTTTGATATTGACAACCCTATATTCGGTATGCACTTAATATTATCATTACGCTTCACTAATGGAGGTCTGGCACATGGCGTGCACCTCTCTTATACGTAATAATATGAACTTTGTATCTTTTCGAACTAATTCAGTAGCTTTTTATTGCATTAAGTGAAAATACTTAAATTTATATAGATTGATCTCATGGTGCAGTGGTTAATGTAACAGACAACTGTTTATGAGGTCACGGTTCGATCACATATGACATTTGTGTATAAATGTTTGGAGTCATTTTTAGGGTTCCGTACCCAAAGGTTAAAAACAGGACCCTATTACTGAGACTTCACTGTCCCTCCGTCCGTCTGTCCGTCCGTCTGTCACCAGGCTGTATCTCAAGAACGGTGATAGCTAGACAGTTGAAATTTTCACAGATGATGTATTTCTATTGCCGCTATAACAATAAATACTAAAAATAAAATAAAATAAATATTTAAAGGGGGCTCCCATACAACAAACATGATTTTTTTACCGTTTCTTGCTCGCTACTAATAACGTTGCCTTATGTTGCATAGATAATGGTACGGAACCCTTCGTGCGCGAGTCCGACTCGCACTTGACCAATTTTTTTAATCTACATCAATTTTTTTAATCTAAATCATCTGCTTACAAAATCTTTATCTTTACTCTTCTTTATCTTTACTTCTTATAAAACAAAGTCGTAATTTTTGTATGTATGTCCCTATGTGAGCTTGTATCTTCAAAAATACGCAACGGATCTTGATGTGGTTTCTTTTAGTAGATAGAATGGTTCAAGAGGATGGCTTTTTTTGCATAATTTGTTGGGGTTTGCTGTATATTGGATGAGATATGATTAAATTTGCCGAGAAATTCGGACGCGCGCGAGCTATAAATGAAAACGCTGCCTTATCTATGTGAGGTACAATCAACTAATGTATAGAGGGATTGTTTGTTACCTATAGTTCTTCAAAAAAGTCCGCGAGGGCATATGTCTATCTTTAAAGGGAAACCCGCTGTACCCTTAATAATGTCAAAAAAATTATCAAATTCCATAGGGTGTTTTCAAAAGCTATTTATATATATATTAATATTTTTTATCAAATTAAATAGCTTAGTTAGCTTATGCAATTAATATAGATTATAACTGCTCTTTACAGCATGCAATTTAAATGAATATATTAGGAGATATGACGATAAAACTATTACGCGCCAAAGAATAAAATACTTAAATTGTTGGCTAAGCAACGCGAACGTTTCCTCGGTCTTCTGTCCATACATCCATACTCCAATGTTATTTGTGCTTTTACGTAAAGACTACTGGATGGATTTTCATGAAACTTTCCAATGTAAAATGGAATCGAAAATGAACTTATTTTTTATCCTTTTTACCGCGGGTAACACCGCGGGGCACAGCTAGTATAATATATTATACTAATATTATAAAGCTGAAGAGTTTGCTTGTTTGTTTGAAAGCGCTTATCTCAGGAACTACTGGTTCTCATTGCAAATTTCTTTTTCTGTTTTTCAGTCCATCTATCGAGGAAGACTATCGGCTATATAACATCACGCTGCGACCAATGGGAGCGAATCATTAGTGAACAATTTTGCAAATACATTATTATATTTTTATTAAATTCCACGCGTACGAAATCGCAGGCTAAAACTAATATCTATACTAATACTGTCCGTCTAGGAGCATCACAACCCCTTTTTCTTCCCAGGATGCTGTAAAAGACAGCTAAATGAAGGATTGTATACAGATAACAACCTCCGTGGGAGACACTCCACCGTTGGGCATGGAACTCCTCTCACTTTGGGAGGAATTATAGTCTACTTTCGACTACCGTACCGCTCTGACCAGGTGTGTTGGCACAGAGTTTGCTTTCCAGTTTTCCGTCTACAGACGATGTTCGTTCTTATCTGGCTTTTACAACACCCTGGGAAGAAAATGGGATGGTGATACTTGTATTCTTAACCGTCACCACGCGTACATTAAACAATGTTATTGTGCCCTAAATAAGCATAATACTATCTATGAACAAAACAGTAGCTTTCACCAAGTAGCCATCTAAAACTGGTATACATTCCACTATTGTTAACAAACAAACAGACAAAACTTATAGTTTTAAATTAAAACGTCACTTTGACAGCTCCCCGCTGTGCACTTAGGGTTCTTTGGGAAAATGTACAAAAAGGTACCAATTCTACGAGCTCAACTAAACTTAACTAAAAAAATGAATTTTGATAGTGTCTATAACACAATTCGGCAATGATAACTGAACTTTCTTGGTATAAAAATTGTTAATTATAGACGAAGGGCCTATTTATAATGACTTATCGGAGGTTTAAACGGAGATTTTATCGGAGAGATAATAAACGTTTTATCATAAAAAGACTATTATGAATAACAAGTTTTGACAATTTTCGCGAACCTATTTTAGCGAATTTTTAAACCTCCGATAAGTCATTATGAATAAGACCATAAAGATTTCAAATAATAGAAATGTGTACAACAAAATAGCCAAATAATCATTGTTATTTTCATTTTTTAGTTAAGTTTAGTTGCGCACGTGGAATTGCCACCATTGTCACTGCAATCTGTGTGGTACTCTATTCGTGTGGTGACGGGTTAAGAATACAAGTGTTACCACTGCATTTCATCCCCAGGGTGCTGTAAAACCCAGCTAATTGATATTGTAGACAGATAACATTTATTAAATCAATGCATCCATCCATCTATCAGCCTTTCTCTGTCCAATGTTGGACATAGGCCTCCCCCTTAGAAAGCAACAACGCGTGGTCTTGTGCATCGACGCTTCACCTTCGGAGGGCGTCATTTGTTTAAGTATTAAAGAAACCCTTACAATTCTCCTAAAATTGGTTTAAGTCTCATACAGAACCCATTCATAAAATTCTAAAAATAATCTTATCAAAAGAATCTAAGGCGCGAAGTTTTGACAATAGACTTTTGACAGCTCAATTGTGTTTTTTTTACAAACACACGCACCTTGTCTTTCAGCCATTTTAATTAGTGGTGAAAATAAAATGATTTATGATATTGTGTTTCCAACACAAAATAGAATTCGCAGGTGATTGATACGTAATTGTATGCACTTTAATAGCAAATGTAATGTATGAGAACTGGACGTGTGATTTAACTGCGACCAATGAAAATGTATTATTCTATACCACACAAGCCGCGCCTTACTACAAATAAATTACGAAATAAATAAATAAATTAATATTCATGGACATTTCCCACAACGTCCTCTGGTCCCAAGCTAAGCGTATATGCTTGTGTTATGTGTACCAGAATACGGATAGACTACATAATACTAATTTTCTTTTGTAAATTACATACTTATAATACATAGAAAGACTCAGACGCAGTACAAACATTTGTATGACAATCATATAACCATCACACAAATGGTTGTCCCGAGCGGGAATCGAACCCGAGACCTCATGAACAGCAGTCCGTTATTTGAACCACTAGACCACGAGGCCATAATGCAGTGAGGACACATATATTCTTAATGCATCATCCCCTTAGACAAACCCAGTATAAAACCCAACAGTACCTAACTAAATATCTAAGTATTATAATGTAAGAGATTCGACAGCCGCACGTATTTGTAACACAATGAGAGTTAAGGGTCCCTTTCTATACCACTTAACTGTACTGTCGTCCACACAAGTGTAGTAGGAATAGTAGAGATGGTAGAAAAAGGTATGAGCTTTAGTCTAATGGCCGTATACAATATTGTATCTATCCTCGATACCTGTTAGCAAAGTCAGACTAATCTAAACATATTTGTTCTTTGTTGTATATCAATAAGTTCCTGATGACAACATTCATTATTGAACATTTGACTGGAGATGGAAATATCTTACTGATAAACGAGGATTACAATTTATAAGAAGTGGCGGGTAAGATCTCTCTCCTCTCTCCAGCCCATTAACGTCCCACTGTTGGGCACGGGCCTTCTCCACTTTGGGAGGGATTATGGTCTACTATGCCGCGCTTACCAGGCGTGTTGGTACAGGGTTTATTTTCGAGTTTTGCGTCTCTCACAGGATATTATCTGTGTGTTCCTTAGCTGGCTTTTACAGCACCCTTGGAAGGAGATGGGGTGGTGACACTTGTATTCTTAATCCGTCACCACAGGGACAAGTGTAAGATCTAGTACGCTTTAAATAACAAATAACAAATAAATAAATAAATAACATAACATAATAATAAAATACAATAAATAAATAACAGATATAAACTATTGAGTTTTGTACGCATATGTACATGAATGGCGCGTGTATCCTGTCCATCATAGTTAAACCACTTGGAGTTGTTCAGACGTACTGTGTCCATCCGTACCAACGAGTACATCTTGGATATAAATGATTTATTACTATACCTACTGTGTTGGAAGAAGAACGTCTTAAGAGTAGATTTATAAATAAACTAGCTGACCCGGCAAACGTTGTTTTGCCATACTATAAAAAAAAGGTTCGAAAAATTGATGTTGGCCGATTCTCAGACCTACTGAATAAGCATGTAAAATTTCATAAAAATCCGTGAAAAAAAAATACCGTGCAGCTCGTATAACTTCTATCCCGATTAAAAAACCAAAATTTCGATTTTATCCTTCCTTATCTAAATTAGACACAGTGCACACTGTTGATAATACCTCCATATCAGAAGATAGTTTGATGGATTGACTTGTCAAAGATAACTAGGTATTTGACCTTATAATGAGTATGGGAATTAACATTATTATATTACTGTATTAAGCTAGTCAGAATTATATAATAATGACTCGAGTTTCACTCAATATAAAGTTACTAACTGTTTTTATGGTAAAAATTTTGGCACCTTGCATTCATCAAAAATACCTGAAGATTCTGGCTACGAACACGTTTTTATGTGATGATTTTACATACCTATGTTTAAATTGTAGTTACTTAGAACCGTCACTTTACGCGATAGATAGTTTTTAGTAAAGCGTTTGATACGTACGAGTATTAAATATTTACTGAATAAAATATTTGACATATATAGAAATCTATAAAGGAAATTTTTTGTACAAACTTTAATAAATGGAATGCCACAGGGCAGTAACTTAAGGCCGTAACTTTACCCGATAGTTTTGAGTTAAGCGTTTGATTAGACCTAAGCTGACAGCTACAGTCGTCACTCAACCGTTAACATACTTCGTATACGATACAGTTTTTTAGTTAAATAATATACAGGATTAGAAGTGTGGAATGTTATGGACATGACATTAAATAAAGAATTTAAGTATGACTTCTGACAAAGTAGGAAAAAACACATTTACCGAATATCAGACCATGATATGGAGAAGAACAGCCAAAAAACTCCATGGAATTGTTTTCAATTTTTTTATCATTTTCACGTCAAGTCGTGTGTTAAAAGACTAGTACACAGATCACCTCTAATAGATAGGTACCTAGTGTATTACAAGATTTTTGTTAACGACTAAATGCATGAAAGTTTGAGGATAGCGCGGGTTGCGGGATGTTGAATAACACATTTTACATTTGTCGTAGCAAAATCACACGGCACGTTCTCATACATTACATATGCGAAAATAGCACATATACGATCGATGAGCGCTGATTGCCTTAAGCGCGACTTCTTGCGTGTAATCTTCTCTCTCTAGCCCATTAACGTCCCACAGTTAGGCCCACTTGAGATCATGGTCTACTGTGCCGCATTGACCAGGCGTGTTTACACAGAGTCTTTTTTCAAGTTTTTCATCTTTCACAGAGGATGTTATCTGTGTGCAATATTACTTAGCTGGCTTTTAAAGCACCCAGGGGAGGAAAAGGAGTGAGGACACTTGTATTCTTAATCCGTCACGACACGGACAACTGGACACCACACTGTGAGGCTAGTTTAACAATAATATACATATCCACATTAATCCTTACATAAAATATTTTTCCATGTCCCTGTCCTCCACTTATCTCGTAACGTGACTTGACATGTTTGAACAAGCCTGTCATACATACGTGTACAGGTGGATACACAAGGGTTTAATTAAAAATATTCAGAGTATACTATTAGTGGAGCGGTTGTCGTTTTTAGGTTTCCAAAAAGTAAAACGGGGCGTAATTACTGAGAGTTCGCTGTCCGTCTGTCTGTTATCAGGCTGTATCTCAAGAACGGTAATAGCTAGAGGGTTGACAATATTACAGTTTATGTCATATCTATAGATGCTATAACAACCAATACTATAAACTATATTATTTTATCTATATTTACAGTAAATATTTCAGTGTACTAGTAGTTTCCATACAACAAACGTTTACGGTTTAACTTGATAATATGATTATGATGACATGATATTATGATGATGTAAAAACCGGTCAAGTACGAGTAGTACTCGCGGCGTTGGACGGACGGCGGAGTAGGAAACGACTTGGCGCTCGGTAATAGCCACCTCACGCAAATAGCTAAATTGTAGTCCGCCTTTAAGGGGTTGAAGCACTTGTGTTAATAACTGTACAGGAATGATTAACAAGAATTAACCCAATTCTTTAGCACAAATATTATGAAATATTATGATCAAATATCCGTTTGAGAACATCCTCATACACATCTGACTGACTGACTGACGTAGTAAAGCATAGTCTAAAATACTGAAGTCAGGGACATGACAGTTAGCCCACTACTTAATTTTTAGGGTCTGGTCCCAAAAGGTAAAACGGGAGCGTATTAATGTTGATAAATGTTATAAATGTGACGGGCTTCGTGGTGTACTAGTTCATATAATGGACTGCCGTTCACAAAGTCGCGAGTTCGACTCACGCCTGGGACAATCATTTGTGTGATATTCATAAATGTCATACAAATGTTTGTACTACGTCTGGGTGTTTTCTATGTATTATAAGTATGTAGTTACAAAAGAAAAGTAGTTTATGTATTATATCCGTATTCTGGTACCCATAACACAAGCATAATAAGCTTAGCTTGGGGCAATGAAATGTCCATGAATATTTTTTTATTATTTAATAATAGATGACAATTTCTGAAAAGATTTTTTTAAATTTTAATTTGGTAGTATTTTATTTGGATCGTCAGTTTTTATAGTTACGTTCCAAAAGGTAAACCGGTACTTTAGATATCGCTATGTATCCATCCTTCCGCCTGTCACCAGGCTGTATGTCTGAAATGGTGATATCTAGGGAGTTTGTGTATATTAGTTGGTGTTACAACAACATGTACTCATCATCATCATCATCCTGCCCTCATTCCATTGTTTGGGATCCCGTTATTTACTGTTTTTTGGGGTTGGTATAACAAATATTTATAATGATAATAACTGTACGGAACCTTACGTATTGCGAGTTCAAATCAAACTAAACCGGTTTTTTTTTTCGTTTTTGAGCCAAGTAAATTAATTATTATGCCCAAATGAAGATCAAACATCGTACTAAGTAGTAAATACTTAACATTATATGTCACAATTGCGACAGAAGTTACCATATTTATACCACTATACCATCTACGTGGTATAACTGAGCTCCCAGTGGTCCATCTTAATGTTCTAAACTAACGAAGCAAAGATTTTATCTGTTTGGAACAGAGATCGACAACATTTTGTGACATTTTACAGATCTCGAATAAGACAAGACGTGTATGTGATCTAAGAGCGTTTACGAGGTCGCGGGTTTGGTTTCTGTTGTGAAGACAAATAAATAATATAAATCTGATGACTTGCAATTCACGAAAAAAGCCTTAAAATGAAAAGAATATCTACAATCAAATATCACGGTCCTCGTGGTCTAGTAGTCCATGTAAAGGACTGTCGTTCACGAAGTCGCGGGTTCGAACCACGGACAGAATACCTAATCATTTGCGTGATATTTATAAACGTCATACAAACGTTGTAGTTTTGTACTGCGTTGGAGTGCTTTTGATGCATTATAATGATTTACAAACGAAAAGTAGTTTATGTAGTATATCCGTATTGTAGTACCCATAACACAAGCATATTATTATAAGCTTAGCTTAGCCTGGGAGGAGAGGACGTTGTGTGAAATGTCCGTAAACATTTTTTAGCTATTGCATAGCTTCTATCGCGGGCCTTGAGCGTGGAGACCGAATCCACAAAATTCGAAATTTAAATTCCGTAAGTAACGGAAATAGCGTAAAAAACCTTACACATTGGCGCCGTTTCGCTGTTCGCGCTGGCGACTCATGTCAGTTTTGGCGTTAGTTTTTGTTTTATTGACATTTGATTAACAATCGCTATTTTATCATAATTACCATCAACAATGGACAGGTGTAAGCATCAGTAAATAAGGATTATTATTCTTATTTTAGTATATGGTATTTAGATTCTTGCATAAATAAAATAAATAAATAATTGTAATTGCATAAGTTGATAAAAAATACTATGCAATAGCTTTACCGCGGCAGTCCCCGAGTGACACACGTCTTTCTTTTTATTTCATTATCATTTTAAATAAAATGTTGCATACTCCTGACAGTAACTCGATCACATTTGATCATATCTATGATCACGTCGGCAGTTAGTTCACATTGGGCTTTGTTATAGGGACAGGCCGCATTCGTAGTACTTACATTATATCGAAATAATATGGTGAGAGGCGGCCACGAACCCAGAGACACCAGGACAACTAATTTGTGATGTATGTAAAGAGTCATTATATGTGTAGGGACATCTAGCGTATAATAGCAATAAGCCACTACGTAAATACACCACGATGACGACAGATGGCGTGCAACAAGTATTTCATCACACAATCCTGCATCGCACTTGCGAAGTACGCAGAGGAGTAAAGACAGAACAATATCTAAATATGCTATCAGGGGAATATTTTTAGGTATTGGGTTACTCCAAATGGGTCATATCCCACCCCAAGTGGTTTGAGGCACCTAGGACCGCCAAATCTTCTCCACTGGTGAGTGTCCGTGATGCAAGACCTTCTACGAGGGTAACGGAGATCTCAACCCACTCGCATCGACTACCAAGAGGAAGCGAAGTGCCATTCTCACACGATCAATTACAGCAGCACCTTATTTTCTCATATTTGTGCCAACCAATCTTGGTCTTTCCCATTTTATTATCTACTTACTAAAATAAGAATCTCCTTTTGGGCATTAGCCACACCCAAAGTCCCACCCCTAAGTTTAGGAGTGGCGATAGACACTTCTTGTCCGTGTGGTGACGATGTCGATGATGATGTTATGACCAGCTAAGGAACATTGTACACAGTTAACATCCTATGTGAAACAAAAAGTCAAGAATAAACCATGTGCCAGCACGCCTGGTCAGCGCGGCGTAGACCATAATCCCTCCCACAATGAAGAAGGCTCGTGCCCAACAGTGGGACGACAATGGGCTGGAGAGAGAGACTAAAACTCGCGGTTTTATGTCAGTGTTTAGTTACTGTTACTTAAAGCAAAAATTTTAATATTTCTGCTACAAATATTCTTCTTGCATTAATTTTGCAATTTCCTTCTTGCATCTAACATAAACAATGCTTACTTTATTTAAACTAACAAAGGAAATTTAAAATAACTCGATATAATTTATATCGATAAACGCCCAACACTAGCTGTTAACTGATTTATCGTCATTCGTCGCATTCCAACGCATATAGCCGTACTTGTCACACATATAGTAATTGTTTATGAAGGAAAGAGATAGATGTACCATTGCATTTTTGTAATACTTTCAGCTTAATGGATTTTAGAGAAAATGTTTACAACTAGCTGATGCCCGTGAGTTGGTTCGCGTGGAATTTAGAACATTTTCCCCATGTTTGTAATATTTTTCACTAATGCATGACCCCTATTAGTCGCAGCGTGATGTTATATAGCCTATAGCCTTCCTCGATAAATGTACTATCCAACACTAAAAGAATTTTTCAAATCGGACTAGAAGTTCCTGAGATTAGCGCGTTCAAACAAACAAACAAACTCTATCTTTATATATAATATTAGTAGGTAGAACCTATAGATTGCGCGAGATCTTATATGGAAGGCAGATGCCTAAAGAATATAAATGTCATCATTCCATTTTAACACTGTGCACATGGTTTAGTGGTTATTGTAATGGACTGTGGTTCACAAGGTCACAGGTTCGATTCCTAACTACTTATTACCTATCTCCTAAATCTACTATCACCTAAATTGCTGAAACCGTATTAACACGCTACAAATCCCGGATATTTGGGAGAAACATATAACTTTTCCGGACATGTGTAAAAAAACCAGTCGAGTACGAGTTGGGCTCGTAACTTTGTGACACCGACTAGAAATATTAATAAATAACGGATCCCCAAGGGGATAAGGGTAGGATCATGATCCTACCCTTATCCCCAACTTATACAACTTATACTCATCGTCATCATGATGACGATGAGTATAAGTTGTTGTATCATCATTTGATATACACAAACTGTGAAACTTTCAGATCTCTAGCTATCACCGTTCCAGAGATACAGCCTAGTGATAGATGGACGGACAGCTAAGTCTCAGTAATAGGGTCCCGTTTTACCTTTTTGTACGGAACCCTTACAATTTACAAAAGCCATTTATGGTCTTATTTGTTATGACTTATCGGAGGTTTAAACAATAAAATAATCGGAGAGTTAAACATTTTAGTGTAAAAAGACTACTATGAATAAAATTTTTGACAATTTTAGCGACCGATTTTAACGAACTTTCAAACCTCCGATAAATCATTATGAATAAGACCATTAGATACAAACTTAATAATATACAGTAATTTAAATAAAAACGCGAATAAAACCACGGGTGTCAACTAGTCATGAATATTATAATTAAAAATTTTATTTTAAATATTTCAGTATCATTTTATAAGTAACCCGAACTACCTGGGGGTCTCAGGTTCAATCCCTGGGCGCCATTGATGGATGACGTCCTTAGAGTATGAAACCAACAGGAGTGGGTCCACGCGATGTTTTTACGGTTCCGTACAAAAAGCAATAAAGGACCTATTACTGAGGCTTCGTTATCTGTCAGCAGGCTGTATCTCTGGAACGGTAATCAGTTGATGCTATAACAACGAATACTTATCATCATTTTTCTGCCCTTATCTTGATCATTCAACATCAGTATTTGCAAATATGACGATTATATTATGATAATACAAATACGGAACCCTTTGTGTGAGACTCCTACTCGCACTTTACCGGTTTTTACCAAATACCAGCTGTTGCCCGCAACTTCGTCCTCGTGAAATTTTGAAACAAAACTAACAAAATCTACAATAATGCCACCTTTTTGAACCACTCTAGTTATATATGTAAACTATTCTCTTGAACCACTCTATCCAGAGGCGTATTTACTCTAGGGCCATAAGGGCCATGGCCCGGGGCGGCCAGCCTAAGAAGGGCGGAGAAAGCATTCAATTTTAAAATGGTGATCTATGTCTATTAATTTATAGGATGGCTAATTAAATTGTCGGGCGCTAATTTTCAAAATACCCCTCTAATTTTATCCATTAAAATAACCGCATCGGGATTGCGTTACGTAGTTTTAAAGATAAGCTCAAGTTGGGACATTATACAAAAATAACGATTTTACGACGATATTAAACCTTTAGTACCTAACAAGACGGTCAATAACAAAGAAAGTGTCATATTCGGTGGAGAAAACGTACAGTAAAGTAACCTACACTACAATACCAACTCCTGTTGGAAAAATACTCTATTATGACATCTGATACCATCTCTGCGGTCATGTCAATGTTTTTATAAACCAGACCCTTTTTTTGTTCAGAATTTTATTGTTAATCTACAACAAAATTTACAAACTATGTTTCGCAAGTTCTCTTGTCTAAAGAAACAATTTAGATACTTACTTAGTTAGTTTTACCGCACTGCAACTAAACTGAACTACAAATGGTCTTATTCATAATGACTTATCGGAGGTTTAAAAGTTCGCTAAAATCAGTTCGCGAAAATTGTCAAAACTTGTTATTCATAATAGTCTTTTTACGCTAAAACGTTTATTATCTCTCCGATAAAATCTCCGTTTAAACCTCCGATAAGTCATTATGAATAAGACCGTTATAAATCGTTATTGTCAATAACACAATTCATCAATGTTAACTGAACTTTCTTATTATAAAAGCTGTGTACGTGTAAGAAAGTTGTTCTTATTTTAGTTAAGCTAGATTAAAGTTAAGCTTAGATTATATTATCACTTAGTTTTTACAGCACACCTGTGGCTAATGGGTCGGTGACACTTGTATTCTTAATCCGTCACCACACAGACAAGACTTAATATCCATGGGATTAAATTCCATCTAAATATCGTCTCATTCACTCCCAATAAGATGAAATACATTCCCAAGAGAGTCAATCGTTCCTTCCCCAAGTCAATTTCAATTATTAATTTTATTAAAATGGGTTCATCGAACTTTTAACTGAATTACATCTGTACTAATATTAAAAAGCTGAAGAGTTTGTTTGTTTGAACGCGCTAATCTCCGGAACTACTGGTCGAATTGGAAAAATTATTTCATTGTTGGATTATCCGTTATCGAGGAAGGGAGGGGATTATGGTCTACTATCGAACTGACCAGGTGTGTTGGCACAGGGGATTTTCGACGTTTTCTGTCTCTCACAGAGGATGTTATCTGTGTATATATCCTTTAGCTGGCTTTTACAGAACCTTAGGAAGGAAACGGGGTGGAGACACTTGTATTCTTAATCCGTCACCACACGGACAACACACAGTTGTTTTATTTTGGGTGAGGGTGGAACCCAACACATACTTGACCGTTATTTCGTCTAAAATCTAGCAGTGGTTTTAAGATATCTACTATATAAAAATAAGTCGGAATTTCCTTCCTGACGCTATAACTCCAGAACGCACGAACCAATTTCCACGGTTTTGCATTCGTTGGAAAGGTCTCGGGCTCCGTGAGGTTTATAGTAATTTTTTTTTTTTTTTTACTTTTGTATGGCAAAACAACGTTTGCAGGGCCAGCTAGTATTTCATAGAAATTGGTCCGGCCGTTTTGCTAACAACGCTTGGGGGAAATAAAATGCACAATTAAATAATTTTAAACTCCACTAGGTACATTACATTACAGTTCTGCCTACCCCTTCAATAGCTACTGATATGTACAAAAGTACTTAATACTAAACATCAGATGTCTCTGTTCATTCCACTTTAAACAATAGCGTGAATTTACACGTGTTGTGTTATGTATATGATTTAGTGTAATTTGCGGACAATCTGAAAAAATAAATGAATAATTTGCTTGATTACTAAAGTAATTTATTAATTTTGCAATTGACATGCTATGCTTTTACTTAATAAATTAAGTTACGGTGGAAAAGGTGATTACCGCGATTATAGTGATTAGCGGTAATCACCTTTTCCACCGTAATTTATTTTATCAAAATTACTTGATTGACATAAAAATCCCGTATTGTTGTTGTAATAATTATTACATTGTCATCGTTCTTGTAATATTACAGATCAATACAACTATTGTAAGTGAACAATCACTAACAAATATTACGTTACATAGATAGATAACTACATAATACAAAGCTAATAAAAGTTTTGTTAATATTTTGCGCGCTATTGCGTGTAAAAATAACAAAACGGCTTGTAACACGTTAAAAAAATAATAAGGGCGCAATCTGAGCCAAAATTTTTTTTGGTAAATTGATTTTATCCCTTTCGTGAACGAAGACTAGCGCATGTCACCACAATAATTTTTATATTATAATGTATTAAGTTCCGTTGAAAATCGTAGTACAAACAGTTATTGATTATGTACCTCCTACCTAGAACTGCGAAGTTGTTAGTGTTTTTATTATAACCATCAATATCAAAAATGATATTGGTGGTTATTATTAAAATTATCATTGGTAAAAACCAATGATAATTTTCTACCTAAAGATCATGTCATAGGCTTGAGTTCAAATTAGCATAAAATGTGATTGCGTTTAGAAGTTAAAAATAATAATTTCCAGACTATCCTACAAAATACTTAAAGTAGGGTCACCCTATTTGAACTATAATCCTCTCAAATGAGGGTCGTAAAACTACGGGTCAATCTACACAAGTACGGCCCCCGGATTCGCTTATTTTTATTATTAACAAGCGACACGTGCCTTTAAAATTTAAACGAGTCTTACGCGCTTTTAAATTTACTTTTAATACAAAAAGAAATGTTTATCAGTTTGTCTGTCTAACATTTTATACCTACACTTTTTAGGGTTCCATACCAAAAGATAAAACGGAACCCTATTATAGAAATTACGCCGACCGTCCGTACCGTCCGTCTGTCACCAAGCTATATCTCTGGAACGGTGATAGCTAGAGAGCTAAAATTTTACAGTTTGTATAGTTATGATCCTTTCTACTGCGCTAAATAAATAAATAATAAATACTCATGGACATTTCACACAACGTCCTCTGGTCCCAAGCTAAGCTTATATGCTTGTGTTATGGGTACCAGAATACGGATAGAATACATATACTACTTTTCTTTTGTAAATACATACTTATTATACATACTGAACACCCAGACGCAGTACAAACATTTGTATGACAATTAAAAACATCACACAAATGATTGTCCTGACCGGGAATCGAACCCGAGACCTCGTGATCGGCAGTCCGTTATGTGAACCACTACACCACGAGGCCCTTCGTGTTGACAGGTGTTTTTTATTATATTATCACAACGAAAACTTGAAATGGTTAGTTTCTTGTCCACGACCGTACTATAATAATTCCTAGGTATGCATCCCCTTCTAAATTCCATCACGCAATCACCCCCCGTGCTACATATTTGCATTAACTCTTATAAGGGAGCTACCCCCCAGGGGCACTTCAAAATAGTAATGTAATTATAGCAGACTATGCTTTGCCCTGCAATGTTGCTCGTAGTGAAAGTCATGCGTCTGTCAACAGGCTGTATCTCATGAACGGTGATATCTAGACAGTTGTAATGTTCACAGATGATGTATATCTGTTGATGATATAACAACAAATAATAAAAACAACAATGCAATAAATATTTAAGTGTACTCACATACAACAAACGTTTACAGTTTAACAAGATGATACACTAAGATGATATTATTATGACGGTATATTATGACGATGGTGAATGACCACCCATCATTATTTTGACCTCTTTTACATAACCTTACTATTTAAATGAGCATTACGCATAAATTCCCACGCTTTAAGAGGTAAGCAGTGTCTAACAAGATTAACATACATTTGTTAATTACTACTTATTAGTAGGTATTACTCAATAACGAGTTTGATTCCCGTTTCGGATTAAGCAAAATACTATTGAAACACAGATCACTCCTAATAGACTCCGCACGGTGATAAACGCACACCAAATGTAAGCGCTATTCTCGCATAAGAGTAATTTATGAGAACTTATCGCGTGATTTTGCTACGACCAATGAAAATGTATTATTACATACCACACAGCACGCACCTTCCTACAACATTTGTGCGTTTCTCTCAATCCAATTCCTTACTTTAACGTCCCACTGTTGGGCACGAGTCTCCTCCATTTATTGAGGGGTTATGGTCTACTGTGCCACTCTGACCAGGTGTTTATACAGGGTTTTTTTTACGAGGGTTCCGTCTCTCTTAGGGGCAGAGCCGTCTTAAACTAAGCTGGGGCCCATGGGCACACAAGAATTTGAGGCCCTTTTAAAAAGTAAAAAACGTGGGACAGATTTGACATACAAGCGTTAATAGAATAGTACTTTTCTGATTTACGTTCTTTGACAATGGTTTTCAAAACTTGCTATCCCATTAAAAGAATGTATTCTTTTTTCTCTTCATCTTTCTAATACCTTCTGATAAGATCACTGATTTGTGAAAATAAAATTTTTGGATGTGTGAGAAAAAAATTTTGGACATTCTGGGCCCCCTAAGAATGGGGGCCCTGGGTACTGGCCCCGTGTGCCCTGTTATGGTAAAGACGGTATTGCTTAGAGGATATTATCTGTGTTAAATATTCTTAGCTGGCTATTACAGAACCCTGGGAAGGAAAAGGGGTGGTGACACTTGTATTATTAATCCGTCCCCAGACGAACATAATTGTAGTAATACGGATGAACATAACTGTACCTTTTTGGCTTGCGGGTAAGCAGAGGCTATAGAACGTCTTCTAGACATACTTCCTAAGCTTTATTTATACTCATTCATCAAGTCATACATTCACAATTTTAACTTTAGTATAGGCAGAAACGATAGCGTTTCATTTATTACAATCTAAACATACTTCCTTAACTGCATTTAAACTCATACATTAGGTCATACATCTTACCCATGTGTGTAGAATGTAGATAGACTATTATATAGAGCGTCACATGCTACGATCTGAACATACTTCTTTGTTCTTGACTACATTTATACTCATACATTTAGTCACACATTTTCCTCATGTATGAAGATAGAGACTATACAGGCTAGTAACGGTTGGACAGCAAAGTCTCAAAGTCAAAGTCAATTTTTTTTATTTAAAGTTGGCATGTTTTACAAGCTCTTTTTTTTTTTATTTTTTTTTATCGTTGGGGTTGGCAAATGACTACACTTCACCTGATGTTAAGTGAGAGTGCAATCCATATGCAGGGACGGCTGGTACATTGTCAGAGCACTAGCCGCCCCCACCTTGCCCACCTTTTGAAACGTCAGAAACTAGGTGTCTGTTCCAAACGCGAATCCTATGGAGAAGAACAGACAAGAAACTTCATGGATTTTTTTTTCATTTCTTTTCATTTTTTTGTCATTAATTGTATATTTTTAATTATTGTATGTATAATTACATAGTTGTATCAGGGGTGTGAGACGGTCTCAGTAAGACACTCCCGTTTTACCTTTTGGTACAAAAAAGTCGTATCCGTCGTCCATCTTGCAGCGTCCACGAAGAAGATATAGGTTGGTGACACCAGTATTCTTAACACATTTTTATTAAATAATAAATCTCATAAGTCATTTGGTCTTGCAAAGAATTGTATAGAATTGCATACATATTACATTTAATACTGTTCTAAAAGTATGTGATCAAAATATATAAGTAATAAAGCTTTGTAGTAACAAAATTGTCATCAATACCACGAGTTTGAAGTTTCTTTTAAAGTACGAGTTGGACTCGCACACCAAGAGTTCCGCACAGATATTATCTCAACTATTTACTAATCATATGTCATCATATCTCTTATAATATACTTGTACACTACAGTCCCACTTTATTTTAGTCTCATTGCCTGGAAGAGATCACTTTATGTGATAAGGCCGCCATTAGTGCCTAGTCTTAAGCTTAATTTCTGTTTTCTCTTTCTTGTAAAGTGTACAGTAAAGAGTTATGTATACATCTTTCTATCTATCAAATCACTTCGTTTAAATGTATCATCTTTTTAAACTGTAAACGTTTGTTGTATGTGAGCACACTTAAATATTTATTGTATTGTTGTTTTTATTATTTGTTGTTATATCATCAACAGATATACATCATCTGTGAACATTACAATTCTCTAACTAACACCGTACATGAGATACAGCCTGGTGACAGACGAACGGACAGTAAATTCTCAACAAGAGGCTCCCGTTTTACTTTTTGGTACGGAACCCTAAAAAGCTTGTAATAAAGATCAGACAGTACTGATCAGTTACTTATGGAACAGTGTATAAAATGCAATACATGGTCTTACAATGAACGAACACATCACAACATTGTTTAGTAGTTGCGTAGGCGTAAACGGACAAACGTGTCTCTTAAGGCGAATAATATGTTAATATTTGTTATTACAAAACAGAATTACCAACTTTTTAACACGTTAACACGCTTTTATTAGCTCGGTACGTATCTATCAATGTATTAATCTATGTAACGGAACGTTTGAAAGTAATTTTCACCCACTTGCAGTAGTCGGATTGATCGACCTCGTGGTCTAGTGATTCATCCTAATGTACTGCCGTTCACGAGGTCCCAGAATTGAATTCCGCACAGTACAATCATTTGTATTATATTTATAACTAGCTGGCCCGGCAAACGTTGTTTTGCCATACCAAAAAAAAGTAAAAAGAAAAAAAAAGAACTATAAACCTCACGGAGCCCGAGACCTTTCCAACGAATGCAAAACCGTGGAAATCGGTTCGTGCGTTCTGGAGTTATAGCGTCAGGAAGGAAAATCCGACTTATTTTATATAGTAGATTGTTACTAGCTGTCCCGGCAAACGTTGTTTTGCCATACAAAAAAAAAGGTTTGAAAAATAGATGTTGGCAGATTCTCAGACCTACTGAATATGCATGTAAAATTTCATAAAAATCAGTCTAGCCGTTTCGGAGGAGTACGGTAACTAACACTGTGACACGTGAATTTTATATATAAGAAGATAGAAATGGTTGTACTGTGTCAGTGTGTTTACCATGTATTATAAGTATATATGTATTTATAAAAGAAAAGTAGTATAAGTAGTATATATGCGTATTCTGGTACACATAACACAAGATTTTAAGCTTAGATTGGGTTCAGACGATGCGGTGTGATATGTCCATAACTATCCCTCTCTCTCTCTCCAGCCCATTTACGTCCCACTACTGGACACGGGCGTCCTCCACTTTGAGAGGGATCATGGTCTACTGCGGCACGCTGACGAGGTGTGTTGGCACAGGTTTTAGTTTCGAATTTTCCGTCTCTCACAATAGACGTTAACTGCTTATATTGTCCCTTAGCTGGCTTTTACAGCACCCTGGGAAAGAAATGGGGTGGTGACAATTGTATTCTTAATCCGTCACCACACGGAAAAAATATATTATTTCTATTTGGGATAGTATCTTCGCCTTAATATAACAATCTGGTAACATGTTCTACATTGAAATATTTACGTTCATTTAATCTTCGCGAAGTTTTAACGACTGCATTTATTGTGCTAATTTTATCACTTTATTTAACATCATACTTTGACATTGCAGGGATAGGCAGAGGATAATAATACATATTTCGCAATGAAGTTCACAAGTCAGAATCTTAAAAGTGTAAGTGAGTACATCGCATACTAATTGGCACCATACCATTTCATACCCAAGGGTCCTTTAAGAGCCAAAGAAAAATTAAATCTTATGCAAATAAACTAAATTATAGTGGAAAAAATGATAACCATGAGCGGGACTTGATCGAGTTGGTGCAAACCGCTCAATAGATGGCGTTGTACACAAAACATCGCACGATGTTTAACTCACATTGAGAAGGTTGTAGTGGAAGATTTGGTAAACATATGCGGGAACCATGATAGCTCAGATGGGAGAGCAACGGAACGGTATTCCGAGGTCGTGGGTTCAAGTCCCGCTCACGGTTATCATTTTTCCACTATAATTTAGTTTATTTAGTAAAAGCATAGCAAGTCAATTGCAAAAATTCATAAATTAATGTTAATCTTATGCAGATAAATACTTGTGAGAGATGGAAAACTCTACTTAACCCTGTACCAACATGCCTGGTCAGGGCAGCGTAGTAAACCATAAACTCTCTCAAAGTGGAGAAAGAAGAATCGCACGCGGAGGGTTCCGTACTGTTATTATCATAATATATTCGTCATATTTACGATCCTAAATAATGGGATAAGGACAGGAGAATGATGACTATGAGTATTTGTTGTTGTAGCCTCAACTAATAAACATATACTGTGATTATTAGAACTCTCTATAAAGCTATCACAGTTCCAGAGATACAACCTGAACCATGAAGTCTCAGTAAGAGATTGACAGTTTTTTTTTTTAGGGTTCCGTACCCAAAGGGTAAAAACGGGACCCTATTACTGAGACTTCGCTGTCCGTCCGTCCGTCCGTCCGTCCGTCCGTCCGTCTGTCACCAGGCTGTATCTCAAGAACGGTGATAGCTAGAGAGTTGAAATTTTCACAGATGATGTATTTCTATTGCCGCTATAACAACAAATACTAAAAATAAAATAAAATAAATATTTAAGGGGGGCTCCCATACAACAAACATGATTATTTTACCGTTTCTTGCTCGATACTAATAACGTTGCCTTATGTTGCATAGATAATGGTACGGAACCCTTCGTGCGCGAGTCCGACTCGCACTTGACCAATTATTTCTTTTCTCGCCTCCTACCCTGCCGGGTCATGATGGTGCCTTGAGCTTTACCATGACCCGGCGAGGGGTGGCCCCTTTAATCGGGGCTCGACCCGACTGGGGGAGCATTAGGTCCTCCTGTCGCGTTGCCGTGACCGACAACCACATTTGCCGCGGCGGGTCTCGGAATACCGACCCGCCGCGCACGACCACCTCGTCGGGAGGGGCCGCGGCTGGCTACTGCGCGCCGACGACCCCTGCCCGGGGCCCTGCGGGGGGGGGCAAAGTGCCACCAGAGTGTTCACTCTCCCGCTGGGCCTCCCTCTTTGCCACCATCACCTCCCGTAGGTTGACTGGTAGAGAATGCCTCAGGCATTAAGGCTGCCTTTATACAAATCTGTGTATATGAAGCTTAAAAGAAATAAATAAATAAATAATAGGGTCCTGTTTTACCTTTTGGTACGGAACCCTAAAAACGGTCGTTAATCTGTGCAAGTAGAAATTGATACCAATGTCTCTTGTAATTAATAGTAATTAAGAATCGTTAATAAAATATTTAATGAGTTTTTAATTTATACTATATTCGATATTCTATCAAAATCAATTGAAATGACATTAATGTAATGAAAAGGGAAAACCTTTTCCATAATTAATTACTTTTTAGGGTTCAGTAAAGGTAGAGCGTCAACGACTATCTTCGTTGTAGGATATCTCGAAATTTTGTGGAAGTCATATTTTAAAGAAAAATACGAAATAGTATGTATACTGCACTATATTCGTGTAGTGTAATCTGTTAATCACAAAAGATGGCGAATTACCCCGTTAAAGAGTTCGACAATAAGGAATCCTAACAAATTCACGTTTAACAAAATCAAAGACCAAATTGCCTTACTTTTTGTTTCTAACATAAAAGCTTGTATACCTATCCTTTAAAAATATATCATCTGTACAAATAAAATCTAGTTAAGTAAAAAACAGACACGCAAAGTAAGGGTTCCTTACCTACTAGATATAACTATTACATTAGAAAAGTTAAATAATCGGTAAAGTAGGTACGAGTTGGACTTGCACACGAAGGGTTCCGTGTCATTCTTATTATATATTCGTGATATTACCGACCACAAATAAGGACAATGATGATGAGACGGATTGAACCGTAAAAAAAGCCAAAAGTTTTTAAATATTATATGGTTATGGACATTTTACACAACGTCCTCTGGTCCTAAATTAAGCTTTATCTACCCATAACACAAGTCTAGCTAATAAGCTAGACTTGTGTTATGGGTACTAGAATGCGGACTTTCTGCTACATACCTACATAGAAATTACTCTTTTTGTAATACATAGAAAACACTCAGATGTAATACAAACATTTTTGTGACAAGTACAAATAATGTACCACGCGTGGATCGAACCGGCGACTATGTGAATAAAAACCATTAGACCTTGCGATGCATGTGCAAGTCCGTTAAAATTTTATCGAAACCACAAAATATTTAGACTGTTTAACTTAAAAAAAATTCTTTCTACGGATTTAGACGCGTTCTTTACTATAGTCGTATGCGAAATCCTAAAAACTTACAGACAGTTGTTATAAAACGTGGTTCTCTCATACTCTGCCTAATATCACGACTATGTGTTAATCGGTCGCGCAGTCGTGTGAATTGTAAACATATTAAAATATGCATTTTGTTTATATAATACATACAAACTGACTTACTCATCACTAATAAATACTAGCTGTTGCACGCGACTTCGTACGCGTGGAATTTAAAAAAAAAATGTTTAATGATACATATAAAATTATAAACCAGTAACGCAGCGCACGCAACGACAGCTCAAATATTTTTCCCGCTTTTGCCACTTTTTTTACTGATGCTTCGCTCCTATTGGTCGTAGCGTGATGTTGTATAGCCTATAGCCTTCCTTGATAAATGGACTATCCAACACAATAAGAATTTTTCAATTTGAACCAGTAGTTCTTGAGATTAACGCGTTCAAACAAACAAACTCTTCAGCTTTATAATATTAGTATAGACTAGCTGTTGCTTGTGGCTTCACACAAGTTGATAGCTACTACCGCGCTTCTTGCGTTTAAGCGTAATGTTTATAGTATTAGAACATGCGACCTCGTAAACAACAGTCCGTTACATAAGCCACTGAACAACAAGCCACGTCCGAATAATAAATTTTTGTCATAATTAAATTAAACTACCGATATATTTTATCGATATTTGTCCCATCCCTAATAACAAATATTGACAATATCGAGTGTCATAACGTAGCGTGGAGCACATAAACTGGTTCTCACAAATTACCTAGCTATGTATACAATACGTTGTCCGTGTGGTGACGGATTAATAATACAAGTGTCACCACCCCTTTTCCTTCCCAGGGTACTGTAATAGCCACCTAAGGAATATTGTTCGCAGATAACCTCACCTGTGAGAGACGGAAATCTCGAATATAAGCCTTGTGCTACCACGCCTGGGCCCCAAGTTTGCTAATACACAATGTCACAATGACAGTTCAATGGCGCCATTATGGTGCCATTGTGACAAAAAATCAAGTTTGGTGTCATAATGACGCCATAATGGTGTCATAATGGCGAAATTTTACCAAATTTGGTAGGCTACTATTATTTTTTTTGTCGTAATGACTCCATTATGGCACCATAATGGCGTCAGTGACTGACCATTGTAACATCATTGTAATATGATTGTAACAGCAGAATTAGCAGACTTGGCCCCCTGGTCAGCGCGGCACAGTAGACCATAGTCTCTACTAAGTACTAAGTAGAGAAGGCTTGGGCCCAACAGTGGGACGTTAACGGGCTGGAGAGAGAGAAAGAGAGTATACAACACTATTATAAATAGTTTCGAAGACTCTGGTTTGAGGCTTAGTCTTGAAAAAGAACTACTTATATATAACTATGAACTATATGTTGCCCGCAAATTCATACGCTTGGAATTTAATAACAAAACCTTAACAAATTACACAAAAAAGCCATCCTCTTGAACCACTCTATCAAATAAAAAAAACTGCAACAAAATCCGTTGCGTAGTTTTACGATATATAAGCTCACATAAAGACAAACATACAAAAATAACTTCTTTGTACGTATCGTAATAATATCGTGTTCACACAGACACAAGTTGGAGACCCGCAAAATAAATACATTTTCATGGTCATTTCACATAAATCCCCTAGTCCCAAAATAAGCTATGTTTTTATTTCTATATTTAAACCATTTTCTGCTATCAGCTGTACCGGCAAACGTAGTTTTGCCATACAAAAAAAAAAGTTTGAAAAATAGATGTTGGCCGATTCTCAGACCTACTGAATATGTATGTAAAATTTGAGAAGAATCGGTCAAGCCGTTTCGGAGGAGTACGGTAACTAACACTGTGACACGTGAATTTTATATATTAGATAATCTATCTAACTAAATTAACTTTCTACTCAATATGTAATGTGGAAATTATCCGTGAGCACGATCGATATGTCAACATTTGTATTGATAGTGATGGGTCGTTTGATTATCGATAGCTAAGTTTTTATATTATCGATACATATTTTTTTAATATTCGCTTATCTATCAATTTCTATGTATCTCCTTCTTAATATCTAATGGGAGAGTTTGACTGAATGACTGGCTAAAGCAAGGCATAATATTAGGGTTTAAGATATTTATTTCTTAACAGGAGTACAACTTACTTAGCTTAAGAAATACGGTAAGGTAAACTTAAAAATTTTAAAATACTTATTAACGAACATTGAGCATCCAGATGACAGTAGATTGCATAAAAAGCGCAAGACAGTCGTTAAAGTGTCCAATTAATTATCATACTAATTTAATTAAAACAGGTAAAATAAGAAATCTGAAACTATATCCTAATTTCTGCAAAAGGGGGAATTTCCTCTAAAAGAAGAAGTAGGAAAGAAGTTTTTTTAATAAGTTTATAAATTATAAGAACTAGCTAGGTAAGAGTTGGACTCGCACATGAAGGGTTCCGCTTCCGTACCGTTATTGCCATGCCATATTTGTTAAATTCCCGACCCCAAATAACAGGATAATGCTTATAATGACTGTTTGTTGTTATAGCATCAACTGATAAACATATTATAAACTGTGAAATTCACAGTTATCTAACTGTCATTGTTCCAGAGATACAGTGACAGACGGACGAACGTAGAGGGAAGTCATTAAAATGGTTGATCTATATGCATTTACAAAAAAGATAAATTATATCAGACGCAAATTAATTAATCTTTATTTTCGATCAGAGAACATTGTATGAAAATTCCATAAAAAATAGCTTTAAGTTAGATATATGACGTGACTCAATTTGCAAATCCTTGCCCCAGGCATTTAATTTATCTACTGTAAATTGATTTTTAAACGAGTTTATAGAATATTGATTTATTTGTTTATATATTCGAACAGTTATTTACAGATAACAATAATTTATATGGTATTTATATACTCGTATTTGTAAAGTTAATCTGTATGTACTTTCTCTAACCAGCTCATTAACGTCCCAGTGTTGAGCATGTGCCTCCTCTGTTTTGTGAGGGATTATAGTCCAATTTGCCGCGCTGACCATGAGTTTACTTTCAAGTTTTCCGTCTCTCACAGATGTTGTCTGAAAACAATATCCCTTAGCTGGCTTTTACAGCAACCTCGGGAGGAAATGGGGTGGTGACACATGTATTCTTAATCCGTCACTACACGAACACCATACAGAATACAATACATATTGTCGACGGAAAGGCAATATTACTTAAGCGCCAACAAAAAGTTGTATATTATACTACTTTTCTTTTGTAAATACAAACTTATAAGCACTAATTTTTGTGTGACAATTATAAATATCACAAAAAATGATTTTCCCGAACGGGAATCGAGCCAGCGACCTCATGAGCGGCTCGTTGATACAAATATATATGTAAATGTTTATTTTCAGTTTCTCACGGGAATTCAAATGGGTGTAACCACGAGTGTTAACTAGTTAATTAATAAATCAAAAACAAGAGTTGTCCAATAAAATAATTAATAATTCATTGATCGGTCGCTCGTCTAGTTAATCAAATATTTAAATGAATGGGTTATTAACGTCAAACATCCTGCTTTTAATTATGTATCAAGTACATTTTTAAGGTTCCGTGTCAATAGGTACGGGCCCCTATTACTAAGACTCTCTCTCTAATCACCAGGCTGTGTCTCAGGTGATCATATCTAGACAGTTGTAATGTTCACAGATGATGTATATCTGTTGATGATATAACAACAAATAATAAAAACAACAATACAATAAATATTTAAGTATACTCACATGCAACAAACGTTTACAGTTTAACTTGATGAAACTTTTACATTTTCTCGGTATGACGGAATAACGAAACCCGTCGTGTGCCAACCCAACTCGCACTTGACCGGTTTTTTATAACTTGTTTCGAGAGATTTATATCGTGTGTATTGATACTAAAATAAATGAATGTAAAGAGTGTGAAGTGAATGAATTTGTAAATCTTAGAGACTTAAGACTAAATAAATTCTCGTTTTCTATGGAACTTAAAATACGAGTACATTTATCCCTAAAGTCAAATAGATCACGTATTAGACGCGTCTTTAAAATAAATTGCATTTAAAAAGCTTTGCTTTACGACAGACAAACCACAAAAAATCAATACAATTTAGGTACTACGACAATTAAGGAAATTCTGATGCGTTAAAAACTTAACCTAACTTGAGTAAAATGAAAACCACTGTGGTGTATTTTAATTAGTTAGTTTTCGATTTCTTTGTACACATTTATATTGATTAAAATCGATAGTCTATAATACACAGGTTTTATTATAAGAAAATTCAGTTAACATTGACGAATTGTGCTATTATCACAATCAATATTCATTTTTAGGGTTCCGTACCCAAAGGGTAAAAACGGGACCCTATTACTGAGACTTCGCTGTCCGTCCGTCCGTCCGTCCGTCCGTCCGTCTGTCACCAGGATGTATCTCAAGAACGGTGATAGCTAGAGAGTTGAAATTTTCACAGATGATGTATTTCTATTGCCGCTATAACAACAAATACTAAAAATAAAATAAAATAAATATTTAAGGGGGGCTCCCATATAACAAACATGATTTTTTGATAATGGTACGGAACCCTTCGTGCGCGAGTCCGACTCGCACTTGACCAATTTTTTAGTTATGTCTAGTTGTGCAATAGTGAAATTATTTGTGAAATTAATAGTTTTCTTGCTGTTTCCGAATCGGCCTGTTATTCTGTTACTTTTATGTAATGAGGTCTAGCTGAATAACAGAATTATCGATATCACCTTTTGCCATCACTAATAACAAGAGGCAATACAAACCGTGACACACACATTAACGCCACACGACACTACAACTGTCAAAGTTTTTTTTTAAACTCTCCTTAGGCAAAGGCAACACAATATGCAGTCTAATTCTGTTTGAAGGAAAATAGGAAACGATTTCCGAACGTTCTTTTTTTTTATTTTTACTTTTTAAATGGTCGTAGACATAAGTATTTGTGGAATGTTAAAATGAGAAATGTGGTTAGTGAGTGGAAAACAAAAGTTTTGGATAAGAATTTAATTTAAGTTCGTTGAACTGGCTTGCTTGCTTGTGTATGCTGTTCAAAGGTCTTGTGTTCAGTCCCAGGGAAAGTATGTTTTTAGAATTTTCCTATTAGAATTCAGAATATAGTTCAAATGCTAGGTTGGTCTAGTTACCAGGAATATATATAAAACAATATAAAATTAAGAATTTATAGCTTCGTATTGTTAAGTAAAACGGTTCGTTACGTAACGCGTTACACCTTACGACACTAGTATATCTGGTAATACTAACATAGACCAACTTACATAAGTTAAGTTCAACTTAGGTTAGTTTAAATAATTACGTCTAACAGGCGTCTCGAAATACACACGTTTTTTATGGATCCGTACCAAAAGGTAAAACAGGCAGCATTTATTAGTTCGGTACGTATCTATCAAAGTATTCATCTAAATAACGGAGTATTTAAAAGTAATTTTCACTCACTTGTAGTAGTCGGATTGATCTGAAATGTTCCACACATATTAAGTACCGATGACAATGTAATAATTTAAAAAAATATTTAGTATTTTCAAGCGTGTATTTTTTTCGTTTTTGAATCATAATCATCATAACATCACGCCTTTTTCCCGTGGAGGTAGGCAGCGACTATAAAGCGGCATCTGCTACGACCCAAACACTAGTTTTTGAGCTAATTATTTTTCTGCGGAACCCTAATAGCTAAGATAATATCACAATCAAGATAATATAATGTATAGTCAATATTACGCCTAAATCTGACACAAATACCACCATAAAGATAGGTATTTATTAAAATATTTAAATTTGATGTTTATTGACGCTTAACAGTCTTAGAAAAAAGTCAATAATGTAGTTAGTTAACTATAATTTATTATAAAAACAAACACATTGATTGCTTTTTTGGTGCAGTGGTTAAAAAGCTATGTAGATGTGTCTGGTTTAATTTCTATGTGATTGAATTGAAAATTTTCTTTGTATAATTCTCGTATCGTTTTTCCAGTTGCCAAAATATTTTTCAAAAAAAAACTCGTTCGATTATAATTATTACTTTTATTGTTATCATTTGATAAGAAAAAGTTTTAAGTCTCGGGCTTTCTCCACTTTGGAAGAATTTCAGTCGTCGATACCGCGAAATATACCGCGAAATATACCGCGTCTTTCATCGATATATCATGCCGACCAGGTGTTTTGGCATAGGGTTTATATTCGAGTTTTCGGTGTCTCACATGCGTCGTCCTCAAGTCTCGTCTATACCGAGGCATTTAGTCATAAAGCTCAACATATTCGTATGCATAAATAAATATTAATCAAAGACATACAAACATGTACTGCGTGTTAGTAGATAGTGCCTAATTATTCCAATCTACGGGCCAGTGATGTACACATGTCGATAATATTATATCGATAAAAGAAAACAAAAATTCCTTGTCTGTTCTTCTCAATTGTACGTTCAATAGTTGTTGTTCAATGATGTTATTTGTTAGCGTTGTGTTATTATGTAACTTAACTAACTGAAAATTTTAACGTTAGTATCTATAAATGCGCGAGCCGCCAAACGCTTGGTTTTTTCTAGTTAATAAAACTGCTTACTATATTACATAAATACTTAAAAGAATTGAAAGAGAATATATAAAATAGTTTGATTGACCGCGTAGTGACGGATGAAATGTCACCAACCCATTTCCTTCCCCGGGTGCTGTAAAAGCAGCTAAAGAAATTTGTACACTGGAAACATCATCAGCTGTAAGAGACTGCAAATTAAAAAATCCCTGTACCACAGTAGACCATAATCTCTCCGAAAGTAGAGGAGGCCCGTGCCCAATAGTGATACGTTAATGTGCTGAGGAGAGAGAGAGAGAGGAAGAGAATTTAAATCTGACAATAATTATTCTAGCAGCCATAAATAGAAAAGTAATTAGTAAAATATCGATAGCCATGTCCCATCCCTAGTAGTAGCAACACTGCGGAGTGCCGATAACTTGTTCAAATAGTGGTGCGCGTCCAATCTGCATACATATACATTCACGGTTTAGCTGTGGGATACAGCAGATATATGTTTCATTATATTATATGTGGATTATTTATTAGTTACGTACTGTTGTAAGTGACTTCGGTAAATGATACCTTAAATATATAATGGTTTTATGGAATTCGGTCAAGCCTTTTTGACATTCAATAGAACCAATACTACGTAAACAATTAAACTTAATTAAAAATAAGAATTTTATTGATAGTGTCAATAACACAATTCAGAAACGTTAAGGGCCTACATCAATATTATCGTCGACATGTACCAATTAACACAGCTAGTAGGTATAGAAAATGAAGAATTAGGGATATTTTTTTTGTTTACTCAAAATCTACTAAATATATTTTAATTCCGGTTTACGTGTTTCTATAGATAATAGTTACTTATGTTTTGAAAGTTATTTTATTAGTTAATACGCGATAATAGACCGACAAATGAAAAAAATAAAAAATAAGAGAGGTTGTTTCGCTAAGATTTTCTATCGAGAAAACGTTTTTCAATCGCGTTTCTGAGTTTATGCGATCCTAGATTATATATTGAAAAAACATATACTTACAAATTAGAGCTCTAGCCATTCAATCTAAAGAAAAAATGAAAACTTCGTACGTAGAAAAATGCACGAAGCTATTTTAGTATCCTCTTAACTGAACTTTCCTATCAATACTAATATTATAAAGCTGAAGAGTTTGTTTGTTTGAACGCGCTAAACGCAGGACCCAATTTGAAAAACTCTTTCCGTGTTGAATAGTACAATTATTGAGGATGGCTATAATCTATATAACATCACGCCACTTCTAATAGAAACAAAACATCAAAAAAAAGAAATGAAATACGTTGCAAAAATGGGGAAAATTTTCTATAATATGTATATGTAAATATTCACAAAGAAGTAGCAATTTATATACTGCCTAGTTGTTTTCATTTTAGTTATGTTTTTGACGCATCAGAATTGACCTCAACGAATACAAACTTAGTATAAAATACATCCTTTTTGTTAATATGTAAGTACATAACTAATTATTTGCAATTATTAGAAAACTCACAGATCAAGTGAAAATATCTGCGTCCACAGATTTACCAGATGTATAGCCTATGTCTACATCAGTCAGTGAGGCATTTTTGAGAATTTTGCGATTTTCCTCATCTGATATTACCGTAATTTATCACATAATTTTACACCATTTTCTGCTAGAAAAAAAATTACGCGATATTTGCTAAGATCCCCCCTCGCCCCTAACTGAGATTTGGAAAGATTTCGCTTGACCCTCCCCTCCTAGAACACCTCACGTAATTAATGGACACTCCCTTACATATCTATGTATGATCTATGTGTGCTTGAAAATGTATCTATGCGTGTGTTTACGACACAGGCTATTCGTCAAATGAAACGTCAATATTCTATGATGAAGTACGATTTAGCCAGGCTAAAGTTACTTGTCCTCAATTTTAAACATCAACCCACATCTGGTATGACTGTGTCTGTGTCACAATTCCACACTCAAAAATTATGCTATGAAATCGAACCCGTTGCTTTTTGAACGGCAGTCCATTCCATTACCAAAGAGTCATGTCAAGATATGTCATATTATGTATTATATCATGAATATTGATATGATGTATATTTATTTATGATAACGATATACATTATGTACATATTTACATAATCAATATATCTGTGTTTAAGTTCCCACGATACGAAAATATTCAATGAATTTCTTCAAAATCAACTGTTAAGTTTAATACAAACATACATACAGATATATCTTAAAGGTGTGCTTATCTTATAGGTAACGATGACAGTCAAGAGTGAGTTTGACTCACGCTCAAAGAGTTCCGTACCATGATCATCATAATATCAATCATACCATCATAATAATATTATCTAAGTGTATCATCTTGTTAAACTGTAAACGTTGTTGTATGTGAGTACACTTAAATATTTATTGTATTGTTGTTTTTATTATTTTTCGTTATATCATTATCGGTTAAACATCATCTGTGAACATTACAACTGTCTACATATACCATCACCGTTCATGAGATACAGTCTGAGTAAACTAATAATACAGACTTAAAAACCAGTCTAGACAAGAAATGAACAAATTTCCTCTAGAAATAACTTTCAGTTTAGTGAAATAATGTAGAACTGTATGTATGAAATAAAAATGTTAGACAGACAGACAGACCGATACCGAAACTATCGTATAGAGGGTCTTTTTATGTACAAAACGTTAAAATGTAAAAATATTTTTTTAAAGTCTTTGAAGCAACTAACTGTACTTATTAATCTGGTTCTTCTCATTTTCTTTCTCAAGGTGCTGTAACAGCCAGCTAAGGAACAATATAAGCAGTTAACGTCTACTGTGAGAGACTGAAAACTAAATCCTGCGCCAACAGCGAGGTACAGTAGACCATAATCCCTCCCAGAGTGGAGGAGGCTCGTGCCCAACAGTGGGACGTTAAAAGGCTGGAGGAGGTGAAGGAGAAAAAGAAGTTATTGATACTTTAAGATTTGTAAGCCTCATCGTCCATGTGGTGACTGATCAAGAATACAAATGACACCACCATATTTCCTCTGGCCAGTGCCTAACAGTGGAAAAACCTAAGCCTAACAAAAACCGGTCAAGCACGAGTTGGACTCGAACACGAAGGGTTCCATACCGTTATTAACGAGATAGGGGAAAAAATGATGATGATGATTTCTACATTAATTTATAAATTTTTGCAATTAAACTGCTATGATTTTTGGTGATGATTATTTGATGTTAAATAGCATCGACTGAGATACATAAACTGTGAAACTTTCAGCTCTCTAGCTATCACCGTTCATGAGATACAGTCTGGTGATAAACGAATGGACAGCGAAGTTTCAGCAATAGGGACCCGTTTTTCCTTTTGGTACTGCATCTCAAACCTCTTCCGTTTTTAACCAACACCAAAATAAAGAAACAGGTATAATGTTCGCTTGTAAGTAATTGTTTTTTTTATGTATTCAAAATCTCATGTCATGTTGTTTGTTGATAAAATACTCGAAAACAACTTGACAATTCTTCGTTATTTCTGTACTGCCAATAAAATGTCCATGCATTTAAATTGAAAGTAATGAGTTGATGACAATTGATTGCGTCACCACACTGGTTATAACAATTATTGTTTAATTTATACTTGTACTCGACCTGGTGTACGAAATACGATCGTAATTTATACAAGTCAAGTAAGAACATAATTAATAATGAAGGTTCCGTATCAAAACTTAAAACAATACCCTACTGGTACCCATAACACAAGCATATAAGCTTAGCTTGGGACTTAAGGACGTTGTGTGAAATGTCCAAGAATTTATTAATAAGATAAAAAACAGAGATTTTGCGTGCATCTTTCTGTCACCAGACTGTATCTTAAAAACGGTGATATCCTGACAGTTGTAATGTTCACAGATGTTGTATTCTGTTGATGATATATATATACTCGTACACTCCCGAGGTTTGACGACATGATACTATGGTTCATCTTCTCACAGAGGATGTTATCTGTGTACATATAACTTAGCTGACTTGCTGAAGAGAAGAAGAAATAAGCTGACGATAATAATAATTGTTTTTTTTAAACAGTACGGTCGGTTCTTTATACAGACATCTACTACTAAAATCTTTCGTTACTTAACATATACCTAACTATGTGGTGAACTGGTGACGGATTAAGATACCAGTGTCACCATCCCATTTCCTCCCCAGGGTGCCGTAAAAGCTAAGAGATATTGTAACAGATAACATCATTATGAGAAATTGAAAATTAACTGTTTGCCAACACGCCAGGTCAACGCGGCACAGTAGACCATAGTCCCTCCCAAAGTAAAGAAGGTCCGTGCCCAACGGTGGGATGATAATGGGCTGGAGAGAGCGAGAGAGATATGATATATTTGTTTAAGTAAATATTCTCAGAACTGATATTGAATGATATTCTAAGAATAAACGCAAGCGCATTCCTATAAGCAGTATAAGCTTTATCTAATATTATAAAATTCCCGTGTCACAGTGTTAGTTACCGTACTCCTCCGAAACGGCTTGACCGATTTTCCTGAAATTTTGTGTACATATCCTCTAGGTCTGAGAATCGGCCAACATCTATTTTTCAAACCTTTTTTTTTAGTATGGCAAAACAACGTTTGCCGGGTCAGCTAGTAATATATACTAGCTGACCCGGGAAACGTTGTTTTGCCATACAAATGTCAGGTGTGGACAACCCTTATCACTTAGGGGTATGAAAAATAGATAGTAGCCGATTTTCAGACCTACTGAATATGCATATAAAATTTCATAAGAATCGGTCAAGCCGTTTCGGAGGAGTACGGTAACTAACACTGTGACACGTGAATTTTATATATAAGAGATATTATTATACTAGGTGTTGCCCGCGAATTCGTACGCGTAGAATTTAGAAAACAAATCTATACTTAATATTATAAAGCTGAATAATTTGTTTGTTTGAACGTACTAATCTCCGAAACTACTGGTTCGATTTGAAAAATACATTTTTTGTTGGATAGTATATATTGAGGAAGGCTTTAGGTTACATAACATCACGCTGCGACCAATAGGAGCGAAGCACTAGTGAAAAATGTTGCAAAAAAAAAAAAGAATATTTTTTAAAAGTTCACGCGCACCGAATCGCCTGCAACAGCTACATAAATATAAAATCACTAACAAAGCTCACGAAACGAAAGCCCTCAAATAAGGATGACTTTCCGTTTTTACAACATTTTTCACTAATGCTTCGCTCCTGTTGGTCGCACCGTGATGTTATATGTATAAATATTCATGTACATTTCAAACAATGTCTTCTGTTCCCAAGGACCTTACATTCTTTATGGGTACCAGAATACGGATAGACTACATAAATTATTTTTCTTTTGTTAATACATATACATATATACTCGTACTAATATTACAAAGCTGAAGAGTTTGTTTGTTTGTTTGTTTGAACGCGCTAATCTCAGAAACCACTCTTCCGATTTGAAAAATTCTTTCAGTGTTGGATAGTACATTTATCGAGGAAGGCTATGGGCTATATAACATCACGCGGGGAGCCAATATCACCAATAGGAGCGAAGCAGTAGTGAAAAATGATGCAAAAATGTTTTTTTTTAAATTCCACGCGTATGGAGTCGCGGGCAACAGCTAGTACATACATAAAATACATAAGAAAACACCCAAACGCAGAACAAACAATTTTGTAACAATTATAAATATCACACAAATATTAGTCCCGTGCGGGAATCGAGCCCACGACCTTGTGAACGGCAGTCCATTACATGAACCACGAGACTACGCGGCGCGTCAATATAATTTTTGTTCAATGTTTGTTCATGCTAATCTCAGGAACTACTGGTCGGAGTTATAAGAAAATTCTTTGTGTATTGGATAGTACATTTATCGAGGAAGGTTATAAACTTTGTAATATCATGCCACGATCAATAGAAGCGGAGTAGAAATGAAAATGCCATGTGATTTATTACATATAGAAAAATTGGGTACCTAGATGCTAATTATAATTGTTATTCCAGGGTGTTATCTGTCGATAAACAAAATTTCATTAAAATAAGTCCAGCAGTTCATGCTGTTATTTTACCAAACACAAATCTACACTTAAACAAACATTTATAAATAAATAACTAGAAATATAATTTTAGTAATTCATTTAGTAATAATTAATTAAAATACATAAATCTACATAAAACAGTTTATGGTACCTACTTACTTATTCTATTACAAGTTTGCAGCTTAGTTTGAGACCAGATGACGTTGTATATTTTATTTGTAAATATTGTGGTAATATGTAATATAACGATATAATCACAAACCTTAATAACTGATTAAGGTTAAAATAAAATCGGGATAGACTGATAATACATTGAAATCGTTCAAAGTAGGCTTTAATACAAACTTCAATAATATTTAAACAAGCTTACATTACATCGTATATAAACGAAAACAGAACCAGAATCGAGGAACAATCGAATCAAAAATTATGTTCAAAGATCCATAATGAATAAAAAAAAATTAAAAAAATGTACCAACCTCGTTTAAAAACAGCCAAAAACATACACAGGTACACACAAAAATACACAAAGTACACACCGTAGTATACACAATAATACACAGTAAGCACAATACACGATGTAACAGCCCGAAGGGTGAACCGAAACTGAATATTCGTTCGAGTATTTTAGTGTTGCAAGCGTCAAACAAAAGCTCCCATATTTGGGTTACTTGGGTACTTTATTAGGGTAATCTCCCTCAATGTTTTTAGTATTTCTGTTTAACAACACTTACAATCAGTTCAAAAAAAATTCTTAACTGTACGTGTTATGATAATGACGTTAGGTTTATAATATAAAACAATGGAAAAGCTCCTGCTCTATTCCACTTAAGTATTACCTAACTATAGATAGAAACGGAGGAGCCGTACGTTTACTATTAAGAAAAGTTTTCTTTAAAATAATGATAACTTAGTTTTATTCTAACCTCGTTATTACAAAATATTGATTTAACTTGAGATTAAAGCAATTTTTGGTATTTGTATATATTATAAGTATGTATTTGCAAAAAAAATAAGTATTTTGGTACCCATAACACAAGCATAATTATAAGCTTAGCTTGGGACACGAATGTGTGTGAAATGTCCTACTAACGATAAGTAAAAAACTTGTTTGAAGAAAAGTTATGCTTACACAGCAAAAGATTAAATATATTATATGGAATCGAAAACGGTGACGGATTAAACTTTAACTTTCTATTTTTGTCAATAGTGTCATGTTTCTTAATAACGCTCTGAAAATAATATCGAAGTTAAAAAGAAGACGTCCCTAAAAAAAAATCTTCCATGTTGTAAAAAGTTAACATAAATTCATTCTACTTGTAAAACAGTATACAGTAGAATACTTTTTAAAACACACAAACAGACAAAAGCTACTTTTATAAATTCAAAATATTTCCCAAAAACTAGGGTAAATTATTTCAATAGCCTCACCATATCACCTACCTGTCTAACGCACACATAACCAAAGCTTTCACACGCTCCTGTCCATACATAGTAGGGCGTCACTCACACTAATATAGGTAATTTAGAAAGGGACAGAAATACAGGATTTGAATGCCTTCGTTTGGGGGTGAATGGTGTGTTGTATGGGACCCGTAGTGCAGTGGTTAGCGTAGATCACAACTTGCGTCGCGGTTTCAATTCCAGCATAGAATAATAATTTTCACTTTTTTTATTTTTTGTGATATTAAATATTTGTGTATGAAAATAATGTATATCGTTACTAATATTATAAATATAAAATGTTGTATTTTTGTATGTTTGTAACGGATAAACTCAAAAACTACTAGATTGTTTTCGTTATTTCTTTCACCATTATAACTCTACATTCAATTGGTACAACTAAACTTAACTAAAAATTGAAAATTGTTTGTGTCAATACCGCAATTCAGCAATGATTCACTTTTCACACAATTCAGAACTTTTTTATTAGAAAACTAGCTGTTGCCCGCGACTTCGTACGCGTAGAATTTAGAAAATGTTCTCCGTTTTTGTAACATTTTTCACTACTGCTTCTCTCCTAATAGTCGCAGCGTGATGTTATATAGCCTTCCTCGCTAAATGGACTATCCAACGCTGAAAGAATTTTTTAAATCGGACTAGCGGTTCCTGAGATTAGCGCGTTCAAACAAACAAACTCTTCAGCTTTATAATATTATTATAGATCTGTATATCGATTTTATTTATAAAAATGTGCACAATTAAATAGCCAATTATTGGAAATACGCCATAGTTGTTTTCATTTTTTAGTTAAGTTTAGTTGTGAACCTAGAATCGGTACCATTATCGCTGCGTAACATGGCTATATTTTTGACTAAAATAGAATAGAGATCCCTACTAAAATTACAATAATAATATCTAAGGTATGAAAAATCTCGTCAAGAAATTTATTTACAACGATAAATAGACATTTTATTTAAGTTTGAATGTGCCAATGGAATAAGTGGTATCCAAAATACAGGCTATGCCTAGTTTGGATGATTTGCATATGATGGATAGTACTATCTTTTATGCAGCTTTTAGACAGCGAAGTCTCAATAATATGGTCCCGTTTTACCCTTCGTTACGGAACCTTACTTCGATCCGAGCGAAGCCAGAATGAATCATTAGTATTCAATAAAACAAAGCATGGTTAATGTAAATTCATTTATTTTATAAAATTATTCATTCTTCTTAAGCTCATTCTATTAGTTAGTATAATATAACATTGCATTATTTTAGTTTAGTTTATTTCTCTAATCAGAATTGGTACCAACATTTCACTTGATACCTGAAATTTTTACCGGCCGTTTTCAATATTGTATTTATCCTCGATTTTTGCTATCAAAGTCAGACTAATATAAACTTTTCTCCTTACTTGTATATCAATAAGTTACTGATGACAACATTCACTATTGAACATTTGCCTGGAGATAGAAATATCTTACTGATAAACGAGGATTATAATCTATCCGTAATCTTAGATTGGTTATTGAAAATGACCGTACGGCGTAATAAGCTAAGGTTCTGAAGTATCTAATATTATTTCATATCAATATTTTTAATCTAGTTTAGTTGTGCGAGTACAATTGGCACAAACATTGCATTTGATTTTCAAATTCACTTTAGTTTCAATATTAACTTGAGACTCAAGGCAATTAGCCTAAGATCAATAATATTAAAGAAGACTATCGTTTGTTGGAAATCTGTAAAAAACATAGTTTTAGTTACTTTTCTCTTCTTAATTAAAACAAAGTCAGTTTTTAGGGTTCCGTACCTAAACGGGACCCTAAAAACTACTACTAACGTGCCCAAGGTCTCTCGCGCACCCAGTACCTCTGCTAGGTAATAGACGTCCCGAGAACTAAACCCTATTCCAATATACCAACGTAGTATAAGTAGACCAAATACCCTCCCAAAGTAGAGGAGGCCTGTGCCCAAGAGTGGACGTTAATGGGCTGGACATATTTAGAATACTCACTTCTTTTCAACAAAGTCCGCCATTTCTACAGCACCATCTATCGTAAAGTTACCAAACACGAAACCTTCAATATGTACATTTTTCTGCACGTTGTATACGAACTCATTCAGCAGTTCTACAGTTATATCTGAAATAAACATACAAACAGTCACGACTTTATCCGTTTGTGTAAGCAGAGACTATAGAGCGTCATCTGTTACGGTCTAAATATACTACCTCCATAAATATATCAATCCATTATTCTTTCTCCGTCCATTGTTGGACATAGGTCTGCCACATAAAAATATTTGTTGTTTTTCCTTCTATAATACACAGTTTTTATAATAAGAAAGTTCAGTTAAAGTTGACGAATTCCGATACAATCAATATACATGTTTTAGTTAAGTCTAGTTGCGTCATCAGTAGCGGAACCATTGCATGGTAATCTTAGTGACGTCATACCTTTGGCAGTTTCCAGAAGTTGATCAGCACTCCAACGTGTGTTTGCAACACTAAGTACCATTTCATATTTAGTTATGTCCAAAGCATTTGACTCCAATAGTTGGTACTTGCTCCAAGACATATTTTCGATACATGATGCTATCTTGTAACTTGTTACCTATAAAATCATCAATAAAGTTACGGAACAATATTTCGAGTTTGTGCGTTCAAGTTCCGTTAGCGGTGATCACTTTTTCCACTCTAATTTAATTTATTAAGTAGAAGCATAGCCGTCAATTGCAAAATTAATAAATTACTTTATAAATAAAGTTTTAAGACGTCTTGACTGGTTAAGAATACGAGTGTCACTACTTTATTTCTTCTCCAGGGTGTTGTAAACCCCAGTAGAGGGATATTGTATGTAAAGAACATCTCTTTGTTAGAAAAGGAATGCTCTAAAATAAACCCTATGGAAACACAGCTGTTCAGCATGGCAAAAATCCTCCTAAAATGGAGAAGGCCCGTTCGCAACAGTGAGACGTCAATGGGCTGAATAGGAAGAGGGAGACATTTCCACCGATATCTTCACAAATCTTCTTCTGGCCCCAAGCTAAGTTTATATGACGGGCCTCGTGGTCTAGTGGTTCATGCAACGGACTGCAGTTCATGAGGTCTCGGGTTCGATTCCCGCACGGATCAATTATTTGTGTGATATTTATTTCATTTCATTTCATTTCATTTCATTTCATTTCATTTCATTTCATTTCATTTCATTTCATTTCATTTCATTTCATTTCATTTCATTTAATTTCATTTCATTTCATTTCATTTTATTTTATTTTATTTATTAAGTTTACCAACAGTTGTTTACAAAACACAATATAATTGAATTAAAATGTATATGTGTTTATATATGTCATACAAATGTTTGTTCTGTGTCTGGGTGTTTTCAACAAATACTTATTATCATCACTTTCCTGCCCTCATACCGTTATTTGAGGTCAGGAATATGACTAATATATTATGATAATAAATAATAACAGTACGGAACCCTGCGTGTACAAGTTTAAGTGGTACTTGACTGGTTTTTAGGGTTCCGTACCCAAAGGGTAAAAACGGGACCCTATTACTGAGACTTCGCTGTCCGTCCGTCCGTCCGTCCGTCCGTCCGTCCGTCCGTCTGTCACCAGGCTGTATCTCAAGAACGGTGATAGCTAGAGAGTTGAAATTTTCACAGATGATGTATTTCTATTGCCGCTATAACAACAAATACTAAAAATAAAATAAAATAAATATTTAAGGGGGGCTCCCATACAACAAACATGATTTTTAGGGTTCCGTACGCAGTATCTCAAGAACGGTGATAGCTAGACAGTTGAAATTTTCACAGATGATGTATTTCTATTGCCGCTATAACAACAAATACTAAAAATAAAATAAAATAAATATTTAAGGGGGGCTCCCATACAACAAACATGATTTTTAGGGTTCCGTACCCAGTATCTCAAGAACGGTGATAGCTAGACAGTTGAAATTTTCACAGATGATGTATTTCTATTGCCGCTATAACAACAAATACTAAAAATAAAATAAAATAAATATTTAAGGGGGGCTCCCATACAACAAACATGATTTTTAGGGTTCCGTACGCAGTATCTCAAGAACGGTGATAGCTAGACAGTTGAAATTTTCACAGATGATGTATTTCTATTGCCGCTATAACAACAAATACTAAAAATAAAATAAAATAAATATTTAAGGGGGGCTCCCATACAACAAACATGATTTTTTTACCGTTTCTTGCTCGATACTAATAACGTTGCCTTATGTTGCATAGATAATGGTACGGAACCCTTCGTGCGCGAGTCCGACTCGCACTTGACCAATTTTTAATATACAAAGCGCTACTTACATCAAGTGATTGATCATTTTGCATACAATTAAGTACAGTAATGTAGTTCTGTTTGATGATTTGTAACCGCTTGATCTCCGCTCTGAAGTTCACAATATAGTCCATGATCTTGTTCAATAATGCTGGCTGCTTGTCGTTAAAACCTTCAATTGTCACCTGAATCACAAAGTTATTGATTTTGTTCTTAGGGTACAAACCCAAATGGTAAAATAAGACCCTATTACTAAAACTTCGCGGTCCATCCATCCGTCTCTCACCAGGCTGTATCTCTGGAACGCTGAGAGTTAGCTGAAAACTTCACAATTTATGTATATCAGTTGATGCTACAACAACAAATACTTATCATTATTCTCCTGTCCTTATCCCGTTATTTGGGGTTGGTACGACGAATATATTATGATAATAACAGTACCTAGCGTATATGACCTGTTTTTATACTTACAGTAAGCCCATGCTCAATATAATCAATCTTCCACAAGATCCCAGCGGCATGTGATGTGTAAGCTAACTGCTGGAGACTGTCTTTCAACAGATACACCCACATTATAGTTAGGTTGCAGCTCAACGCATCAGCATTTGGTAGTGGACTGCTGGGATTAAATGTTGTTTTAAAATTTATAATTTTTGAGGTCCTAAAGGGACCCTTCTTACTTCCAAAGTTGTTAGTACTGTACCTGAATGGCTTTTCTCTCAGCAAGGGTAAGGTTTCAATTTAGAACTTATATATCTCTGTCACCAGCCCATGAAGGACCCAAGGGCATGGTCCTTTTTATTTTCGATGGATATTTTCTATTAGCAGGCCATACTTTCATAATAGTTAATTATGGACCGACAATTAACAGATTTAGAACTTGCGAAGACTATAATATAATTCGTAAATGAAAACTAGCCAAGTAATATTGTTTTATTAAAACTTTACCTGAGTATATCGAAGGTGATCCAAGCTTTAGGCAACAGAAACTCAGTGTCCTGTTTATACCAAAGCGTCATTAGAGGTGTGTCCTGAAATATGTATTAACCATTTCTATAATCTGGCCGTAAGTGGAAATATTGACTTGGGCTACGTGGTCGAGTGGTTCATGTAACGGACTGGTCGTGGCTTCGATTCCCGCTCGGGACAAACATTTTGTGTGATGTTTATAAATGTCAAACAAATGCCTGTTCTGCGTCTGGATGTTTACTGTATTATAAGTATGTATTTACAAAAGAAAAGTAATAGTAGATACATAAGTAAATCCGTATTCTCGTACCCAGATCACAAGCATGATCTGGGTACGAGATCGTTCTCTGGTCGTTGTGTGAATTATCCATGAATATTTATTTATTTTTATTTTTGGAGAGGACACCTGACCAGCTCACAGAATATGTTATTTGCTTATTTCCCCCCATTGATTACAGCACCCTTTGGGAGGAAATATCGAAAATACATTAGTCTTATTCATTATGACTTATCATAATAGAAAATTGTTATTCATAATGGTCTTATTACCATAAAATGTTTATTATCTCTCCGATAAAGTTATTGTTTAAACCTCCGATAAGTCATTATAAATAAGACCATATAAAGGACAAACGATTTTAATACCTTAATAAGAATTGGTACAACGACCTCACTGGTAGCCTCTATTCCATTGACCAGTGCCAGGCTAGAGGGTATGAACTCATTGGGAGGTGGTAGGTGAAACTCCTCGCTCACCGTCACGTTGCTCCACTCCTGGAATGATACATAGTTTACAAGTCTTCTGAATCACTAAGAACAATCGTTAAGAAGCCAAAAAAGATCTTTAATCTAAAAAGTCAAACCACATACGCCTCGCCTAATTCTTCTGTATGCTATCTTACTCAGCAAACTTTTTACGACATCCACTTAATCACCATTAGCCGTCACATCTTCAACATGGCAAATCTACTGCCACCTCAGCGAGCTATAAGTATCATCTAATTTTGATTCTTGGACAGCTATATTAATGTCAAAATTTATTCCACAAATAAACTCCGTAGCAAAAAATCTTTAAAAAATCTTACGTTGAGCAAGTTCTCGCTGATATCCTCCTGCCAGTATTTGGTTCCATACCAAGGCTCTGTCAAGGTACACTTGTCAGCAAATTCCCTAAAATAAGAAGATATTAAGAAATTAAGTACCTTCTAGATTTTCTTCTTCTACCAGTCTACTTGTACTAGTACATCAATTACTTTAGTGTCATTCCGGTGTAGATGCTCATTAACACAGATTTACCAGATGGTGAGGACGCGCTCAATATCGAAGATACGACAAGCTTGGCTAAATCGTACTTCATAGATAATAATGTGTCATATGACGTATATCCTGTATCAAAAACACGCATAGATACATTTTTCATTCTCAATATTTATGTGGCTTCAAGCTGGGTAAATCTGTGCTCATTAATTTGACACCTATTTTGAATAACTTCGCTAATGACATCAGATTAAAATATTTTAAATTCCATGCCGAAGTGGCGGTCAACAGCTAGTCTAGTGGTTCATACATACTTGGATGTAACCACGATCCGCATGTTCCTAGGCGTCAATAAAGATAGCAGTTCCGCTATTAAGTTTGGATTCCATTCTGCCATTAAGTAGTGAGAACTTAACACATCTTCCATAGGAAAATCCTGCAAATGAAATTACTAATTTTTGCGATTGTGATGGCGATATTAAATAAAGTCAACGGTAAAGTACCGTAAGCAAGACATGCAGGGTCTGAGTTGTGATAAAATAAAAATCCCTTCAGTACTATTAAGATTGTTGTCAACCAATAGGAAGACGTGGTTGAGGATTTGGTTTTGGAAGGAGAAAGCAAGAAGATAAAATTTAAGTAGCTTCTGGGTATGGGTTTCTTTGGGCAGATAAAGTATAGCACTTTATCTGCCCAAAGAATCCGTGAGATATAAATGTCAAAATTTGATATTTATCGACATTCTCTCTCTCTCTCTCTCCAGTCCTTTACCGTTGGAAACGGTCTCCTCCACTTCAAGAGGATTTGTGGTCTACTATGCCACGCTGACCAGGCGTGTTGCCATTGGGTTTAGTTATCACTTTGCCATCTCTCACAATGGATGTCAACTGCTTATAATATTCCTTGGCTGGCTTTTACAGCACCCTAGGAAGAAATGGAGTAATGACCCTTGTATTCTTAATCCACAACATGAATATACTGACATGCAGGGGGTACAAACCCCCAAAACCTCCAGCTGGCTATTGTTATGCATAGGAGTAAATGATTTCTTACTTGTAGAAGTCGTACATGATTCTTGACAAAATTCCTTGGATCCTCTACATCCTTGAATCTGAACTGTAGTGTCTTAAGGTCTCTGAGCTCCTCCCATGCCCAGCACTGGGGTCCCTTGGCTCTCAGCATCGATAAGTACTGGGGGAGTTAAAGTAATGAATAAGTATTAACTGATTTTAGATAGTAGATAGCTATTCTAAAAAAAAATAAGACTCAAATGTTAAAATATTAAATGCTTACTTGAAATACTAAGCTTATAATATCATCCGTATGAGAAAGCCCTTCCTCTGTCAGCTCTATCTGTATTCTGAAGAAACTGAACCCTCGGACTCCTTCAATTCTGTCTTCGAAACTGAAAGAGCGATATTATTTTATTCGTTTGATTTTAAAAGGACCAAGAATATAAACTGTTCTCCGTCTATTTCCTCCCCAGGGTAAGGAACTAAGGGAGAATCTCTACTAATATTGTAAAGCTGGAGAGTTTGTTTGTTTGAACACGCTTATTTCGGGAACCACTGATCCGATTTGAAAAATTCTTTTAGTGTTGGATAGTACATTTATTGAGGAAGGCTATATAACATCACACTGCGTGTAATAGGAGGGAAGCATCACTGAAAAATGTTGCAAAAACAGGAAAAATATTCAAAAATTCAAACTTCTACGCGTACGATGCTTACCTGGTACACCAGTTCGTTGTTCTCAACGCAGCAAGAAGACCACCAGATCCTGTATGGCTTAGAAGATATGATATGTACTGTCCCGGCTGTGAAATAATAGTTAAGCACTTAATTAGTTCGTATTAGGGATCCGTACCAAAGGCATAAAATGGGACCCTATTAATGCTATTACCTGTTCTATTACTGAGACTTCGCTGTCCATGCGTTAGGCTGTCACCAGGCTATCTTTATATATATAAATCTTCTGTACGTGTGTTTGTAATTGAACTCCTCCTAAACGGCTGGACCGATTTTGATGAAATTTGTTGTGTGTATTCAAGGGGGTTTGAGGATGGTTTAGATTCACAATTGGCTGGACCGATTATGATGAAATTTTTTGTTGTTGATTTTTACACAGAATTGTATGGCAAAACAACGTTTGCCGGGACAGCTAGTATCTTATAAACGATGATAGTGAGAAATTTTCAAAGATTATGATCTGTTGTTGATATAACAACAAATAATAAAAACAACAATACAATAAATATTTATGTGTACTCACATACAACAAACGTTTACAGTTTAACTTTAGATGACGTGATTATGTCCTTATACTCGTAACATATCGTATGCGAATTCATCGCGTATATATTTCATTATTGCGATTTAACTTTAACAACTATGATGACACAATATAACATGTGGAACATGCACCTTTTTATTTGGAAAGCATAGTATTCCTTAATGTCCGTGTGGTGACGGATTAAGAATACAAGTGTCACCACCCCATTTCTTTCCCAAGACGTTGTAAGAACTAGCTAAGGGACAATATAAGCAATTAACGCTTCCTGTTAGAGACAGAAAACTCGAAACTAAACCCTGTGCTAACACGCCTGGTCAGCGCGGCACAGTAGACCATAATCCCTCCCAAAGTGAAGGAGGCCCGTTCCCAGCGGTGGGACCTTGATGGGCTGGAGAGGAGTATTGTTAATACTTACCGCAGTCTTATAGTACTTTGTAACATCAGGTAAAGGAAACTCAATGGTCAATATTCTGACACTGCTCACAGGAATGCTATATATCTTTTTGCTTCGCAGTTGTGGTGGAACTGGGTGTTCAGACCACATTGGTGATATCACTGATTTGTCTTCGATGGTAGAGACAGAAGTTAAGACTATAGCTTCCAGTTCATCCAACGATTCTGTAATTTAATCATTATTGCATATAAGCTGTTGCCCGCAACTTCGTACGCGTGGCATTTAGAAACCAAACTCTAACAAATTACAAAAAGCCATCCTCTTGAACAACTCCATATAAAAAAAGACCACATTAAAATCCGTTGCGTAGTATTGAACATATTATAAGCTTACATAGAGATAGACATACAAAAATAACGACCATAACGAGATAAAGACGGTCAAGTAGGAGTTGCTTATTATTGTAATTTATTCATACGACATCTTGATAAGTTAAACTAAAAACTAGTATCTTTACTTATTTTTTCTTTATTTATTAAGCACTTTGAACTACTACTATTCTTAAACTTACGTTTCCCGAGTACGACGAGCGTCATGATGTTGGACGAGTACCACTTCTTGTGAAACTGAAGCAGTTCATCACGTACATTCATGTTCTTAGACTTGGGGATTGTCTCCAGGGTGTCTCTGTTACCTGGGGACGGAAATAAGTTTGAGTTACCTATACTTCTTTACTAATTAGTTTAAAAACCAGTCATTTACGACATGGACTCGCACACGAAGGTGAAAAAATTCCATGTGGTTTACTAGGATGGTAGTTTCTTGTCTGCAGTGGTATTCAGTAAGAAAAAGTGAAGTGAATTTTCGGTGAATCTTGATCACGTGACAGCGCTCCTCCAATAAAAATAGAGGAGCGCTGTCACGTGATCAAGATTCACCGAAAATTCACTTCACTTTTTCTTACTGAATACCAGTGCTGTTTTTCCCCATAGGATTCGGAACAGACTTGAGCTGAATTCTGACGTTATAAAAAGCTTGTTAATCTTGCCTAGGTCTAGGTACTTAAAATAAAGATCTTTGACTTACCATTTCCAAATTTTCTATAAGGATGTGTATGTAATGATGCAGTTCTCAATAATTGTCTTAATCTACTAATATCTGAACACAGTTCGCTTTTATAAGTAGAGTCAATGTTCATGACTTGAGAAGATATCACACACTCCGATAATATAGGCGATTTGATTTGATGAACAAAACTGTCAAAGAAAAATATAATTACATTAATTTACTAGCTGTTGCCTTCGTCTCCGTCCGCATAAAATTTAGGAAATTTTCCCCGTTTTTGCAACATTTTTAACTACTGCTTAAGTGAGATTATCATAAACGTAAGAGTAAACAAATATAATCAGAATGAACGAACTGCTAAGTTGTCAGGAGTTACACGTGTTATTGTGAGTCAACCATAAAATATAGATATGTGCTGTTGCGGGATATTTTTTAGACAATTTTATGTAGAATATTTCCGTCATACATGATTTCTATGTAACTTTAACCATTAAGGCTGCACACGCGACGGAAGCTTAAAAAATGGAGTAACTTCTCCCGTTTTCCCAACATTTCCCTTCACTACTCTGCTCCTATTGATTATAGCGTGATGAAAAGTATACTATAACCTGCCCAGGAGTATGAATAATAATTGTACCAAGTTACGTTAAAATCCGTCGAGTAGTTTTTGTTTCTATAAGGAACATACAAACGGACAGACAGACAGACAAAAATTTTACTGATTGCATTTTTGGCATCAGTATCGATCACTAATCACCCCCTGATAGTTATTTTGAAAATATATTTCATGTACAGAATTGACCTCTCTACAGATTTACTAAAAGTATAGATAAATTTTTGCAATTGACTTGTTATGCTTTCAGTTCCGAGATGAGCGAGATTTGAACGGTGGCTGGGTTCAAACATTTGTTCATGGTGTTTATTAAGAGAAATATATTTTTAGTAGGTATTTAAAGATTCTGAATTATTTTTTACACTGTCATCGGTCCTTAGTATGTGTGTAACATTTCAGATCAAAAAGAACTACTGCAAGTGGGTGAAAATTACTTTCAAAGATTCCGTTACATAGACTAATACATTGATAGATACGTACTGAGGTAATAAAAGGGATGTTCAAATAGAAATATTTATGGCCCTTTCACACAATGTCCTCTGGTCCCAAGCTAAGCTTATCTGCTTGTGATATGTGTAAATACCTGCTTATAATAAGTAAACACCCAGAGGCTGTACACATTTGTATGATAATAAATATCACATAAATTATTGTTCCGTGTGGGAATCGAACTCACCACCTCTTAAACGTCAGGGCCGTTACATGAACCACTAAACGTGGTCAAGGCCCGTCATATATATTTTAATCTAATTTTTGTTTCATTTTTGTGATGAAAAAGTATAATTTCAAAATGGTACTTACTGCAGTAAAGTTTCGTTCAATTGCGCGGACGTTACGTTGAAATTATAAGTGGTATGATTTGAGGTTGTGGTGGTGACGTCACAACTCTCATGGTGATCTAATAGAACCTTGTCGCATTTACTTTCCTGTAACAATTTTAATTCATTCAGATGCTAGGTACTTATGTGATTTTTTTTTTTAATTATATATGCCTAACTATTCCTAGTCTGTGTAAGGTTAGTAATACATTTAGCTAGAACATAGATCATCCTTCAGATTTAGTATATCATATTAGTATATTCGTATAGATGTGTACACAATAATATGCTTCTTAGCGCATTATGTTCGGTGTGCATTGATCGCCTTGCATACTGTATCTATTGCGGCTGATCTATGGTAGACAGGTACGTTGTCGTTATAGCTGTTAAACATGGAAATAAAATCCTAATATTAGGTGTATTGTCTATGTAAATTGGTACCTCAAGATCAGTCTTCGAGCCCAACATCAGCACATGTTGACAAAGATTCGCCAATCCTGGTAGTTCATCTGGATCACTCATATATCCTGAAAACAGAGTTACCTATCTTTACTTCTATACTAATATTATAGCTATATATAGCTAAAGTGTTTGTTTGTTTGAACGCGCTAATCTCAGGAACTACATGCTCGATTTGAAAAATTATTTTTGTGTTGGATAGTAGGTACATTTATCAAGGAAGGCAATAGGTTATAAAACATCACCGAAGCATTAGTGAAAAATATTGCAAAAAATGGGGAAATTTTCTAAATTCCACGCGTACGAAGTCGACAGTCTGGCGACAGCTAGTTTAATATACAAATACTTGTGTCTTGCATGAGAATCAAGACCGCAACTTCGTAAACACTCATACTCGTATACTCTCTCTCTCTCTCCAGCCCATTAACGTCCCACTGGGGTCATTGCTGGGCACGGGCGTCCTCCACTTTGGGAGGAGTTGTGGTCTAATGTGCCGCGCTGAATCAGGCGTGTTAGTGCATAGGATTTATTCCGGAGTTTTCTGTCTTACAGAGGATGATATCTGTGTGCAGCTCTCTCGGGAGGAAAAGGAGTGGTGACTCTTGTATTCTTAATCTGTCACCACACGTATCTATTTCACTAACAGTAAGCTACGGTCTCCAAGATTGATATAAGATACTAGCTGTTGCCAGCGGCTTCGTACGTGTAGAATTTAGAAAATATTCCTCGTTTTTTTCCATGGTGCTTTGCTCCTATAAGTCGCAGCGTGATTTTATATAGCCTATAGCCTTCCTCGATAAATTTACTATCCAACAGCGAAATCGGACCAGTGGTTTCTGTGATTAGCTCGTTCAAACAAACAAACTCTTCAGCTTTGTAATATTAGAACCCATACAAGTATTGATTAGAAATACTAACCAACGCCGACATCCAATGCTACAGCCGCTATTTCAGTTCTTATATCACTCACTAATAAAACCTTCATTCTATTACCCAGCAATAGACCTCTGAAAATATAAATAAAGTATATTTAGTAGGTATACGTATACTTAATACATAGATAATGAGTAGTTACAATTCGAGCGACCTAGCAGTTTTTGTAAACCACAAACTTCACTTTTACAAGTTATAAATCAAGTATGTCATTGGGAAGAAAACTTTTCATGTAACGGACTCCCGTTCATGAGATCGCGGATTCGATTCTTGCTCAGTACAATCAATTAATTATTTGTGTGATATCTATATTTTTAGGTGCGACATGTCATAAAAATGTTTCTATTGCGTCTGTGTTTTTCTTTGTTCATCTTTAAAAAAGAAACGTAGTACATATATGTATTTTATCCGTATTCTGGTACCCATAACACAAGCATATAAGCTTAGGGTGGGACCAGAGGACGTTGTGTGAAATGTCCATGAATATTTATTTTATTTATTAATTTTATTTATAAGTTGTATTTAGGTACGTAGTATATCCGTATTCTGGTACTCATAATACAAGCGTTTATGCATAGCTTGGAATCAGAGGACGTTGACTGAAATGTAAAAAAAATAAAACAAAACTAACCTGTACTGTCTCTTATCTTCCTGAGCCTTAATTAAATTGTCGTAACGTTTTATCATTTCTGATGCAGTCGTAACACAAGTTAGTGATCCTGTTACCATACTCTTCACAGCTGTTGTAGTGGATTGGTCCATAGCAATTTTCGAAGACATTTTGAAGAGAATTGTTAGAATCTGCTAAAATGTACGCCTAAATTAAAGTTAACCCCGTACGTAAGTTCTCACTCCAGCACGGATTATGGTCTACTATACCGCACTGACCGAGCTTGTGATCACAGGGTTTGTTTTCGAGTTTTCCGTCTCTCACAGAGGATGTTATCTGATAACAATATCCCTTAGCTGGCTTTTAGAACACCCTGGGAAGGAAAATGGGTGGTGAAGAAGAGATAAGAAGCGACTTTTTATTTTTCATTTGCATTTTTCACTGATACTTCGCTCCTATTGGTCGCAGCGTGTAATCGTGATGTTATATCGGACCAGCAATTCCTGAGATTTGCGCGTTCAAAAAAAACAAACTCCTTAGCTTTAATAAATTAAGAATAGATTATTTACTTATTATTTGTATAAGGTAAATATAAAATTTAATTATTATAGGTATATTTTAATAAGTAACTGTCAATATATTTGTCACGTATTGTGCAGGAAACTATTGTTATTTTTGTTTTTATTATTTTCCTTAATGCAGTAAAACAATTTTGTCCTTAAAGAATTTAACTTCTTCAATATATTTTCGTTTATTTTCAGTTCTGTTAAATAAAAAAGATTGTTTTGCCCTTTTTATGGAATAAAAAGGGCAAAACAATCTTTTTGCTCTTATTGCTATTACTGAGACTTCGCTGTACGTCCGTCAGTCTGTCAGCCGGCTGTAACTCAGTGATAGTTGGACAAATGAATTTATTTTTGTTTCCGCTTTATGTACTTATAAGTAAAGTACGAGTTGGACTCGCAAACGAAGGGTTCTGTACCGTTAACAATATAATATATTCGTCATACCGACCCAAAATAACTAACTAACTAAATAACGGGATAAGGGCTGGAAAATGATAATGATGAATATTTGTTGCTATACCGTTGTTATATCGTCCCAGAGATCCTGGTGACAGACCGATGGATAGACGGACGGACGGACAGCGAAGTCTCGATAATAGGGCCTCGTTTTACCTTTTGATACGGAACTCTAAAAACTAATAAATATATTATTAATTGTACAATGAACAAAAGAGTAAAACAAAAATTTTTTTGTGTACGACATGATGGTAATACATGATGATATATGATGAATAACATTATGTAATAGGGATATGTAATGGCACTCTCATTTATATACTTACTCTCATTTCGCTGGTTTACATTTTACTAATGGAGCCCATAGCCCATGTTGGAAAATCCGTACTTATTTGAGTAAAACCTCAGTTTTAAGTTTTAGGATTTTGTTCTAGGCCTGTGCCCATGAATGAAAGTCTTAAGCGCAATCATTATTAAATTAAAAAACATAATAATAATAAGTATAATCTAGGTATACTAATATTATAAAGCTGAAGAGTTTGGTTGGTTTTTTGAACGCCCTAATCTCAGGAACCGTAGGTTTTATTTCAAAATTCTTATAATGTTGAATAGTACATTTATCGAGGAAGGTTATAGGCTTTATAACATCACGCTGCGACCAATAGGAGCGAAGCATTAGTAAAAAATGTTGCAAATACGGGAATTTTTTCTCAATTCCACGCGTAGGTACGAAGTTGCAGTCAATATTTTTACTAGCTGTAGTAAAAATATTTGATAATAAAAAATAATCACTTAGTAACAGAATAGAAAAATCTGTCCAGAGCGAGGTAAACTCGTAAACTTGGGGTTCCGTACCTGTAGGTATGATTCCCTCTAGTGTAAGTCGGAAATGCATAAAAATTGGTCAAGTGCGAGTCGGACTCGCGCACGAAGGGTTCCGTACCATTATCTATGCAACACAAGGCAACGTTATTAGTATCGAGCAAGAAACGGTAAAAAAATCATGTTTGTTGTATGGGGTACGGAACCCTAAAAATGGTCGTAATTCCGTTATATCTTGTAAATGCCTAGATGTTGATTTTATTTTTTTGCATCAAGGGACTGCATAGATTTACATTTGGTATGAGTTTCAAGTTCATACCTTCAGCCGTTGCTAAGTAAAAAAAATGGTCAAGTGCGAGTCGGACTCGCGCACGAAGGGTTCCGTACCATTATCTATGCAACATAAGGCAACGTTATTAGTATCCAGCAAAAAACGGTAAAAAAATCATGTTTGTTGTATGGGAGCCCCCCTTAAATATTTATTTTATTTTATTTTTGGTATTTGTTGTTATAGCGGCAATAGAAATACATCATCTGTGAAAATTTCAACTCTCTAGCTATCACCGTTCTTGAGATACAGCCTGGTGACAGACGGACGGACGGACGGACGGACAGCGAAGTCTCAGTAATAGGGTCCCGTTTTTACCCTTTGGGTACGGAACCCTAAAAGGTTTGACGGATGGACAGACAGACCGACGGACAGACGGACACCGTAATGACACTATAAGTGTTTCTTTTTTGTATGGAACCCTAAATTAAAAAATAATGCTGATCGATTAACGTATGGACACTTATAGAAACCCGCAGCTACATTTTGTAGGCGGTTAAATAATACATACCTGCTAAATACACGGATAGATACACAAGGATAAACTTGCTTATTGCTTAGTGAATCAACAAGGAATACTAAACTTACTACTAACCACTACTAACATAAGAAACAAGTAGTATTTACTACACGTACAGCGAAGTACAAAGTTGTTAAATAAAATTGAATATGCGTTTTTATGGCTCTGACTGTACTATATTGATGTTTCAAACGCAGTGGCAAAATTAAAATCGACAAGAATAAAATGGGTTGGTAATGCTTGTATTCCCAATTGTAATAATATATTAGTTGATGCCTGTAATTTCGTACTCGTCAAATTTAGAAAAAAATACATAAAAAAGCCATCTTCTTGAACCACTTTATCTATTAAAAAAAACCACATCGAAATTTAATAAAATAATATGTGTGAGGATGTGAATCTTGGTGCTTTATTTTATTACTCACAGCATAGAACTAATATAATAATAAATGTTTATCAAAATCAAATTCACTTATCGCCTCATTTTTTGCTTTACTTTAATCTGTGGCTGTTTTTGGTAGTCTGTGGAAATCTGATTGTTTGTCAATAAAAATTCAAAAAACAGAGGTTAAGTTTTGAATTTTTAATCTTTTTTATGCTTTTTGTGATTTAAAGTAACAATTATTTGTATTAATTTACTGTGATTTAATAAGTATAAGTGAGGAGCTTCGAAGATTCTTCCCCAGTGTTGTAAAAAGACAAATAAATGTATTAGCCTTGATAAACTTTTGTAAGTAGTTTTTTGCTTTAAAACATTCTTAAACTTTATAAGTACCCATCTGCCATAATTTAATATCGATATTATTTAATTCATATAACTACCTACCAAATAGTGCATAAAGAATTTCGTATAGCTTAATTATATCTTAACATAATCAAAGTTTGTTTTAAGCCGGTAAATATTTATTGTATTCTGTTAATAGTACATACAATACATACAATAATCTATTACTGAGACTTCGCTGTTCGTTCGTCCGTCTGTTACCAGGCTGTATCTCTAGATTGGTGATATAGAGCTGAAAATGTTAGTTTACGTATATCAGTTGATGCTATAGCAACAAATACTTATCATCATCTTTCTCCTCTCCTTATCGTGATGTTTAGAGTTGAGAATATAATGAATATATTACGGTAATAATAGTACACAACCCTTTGTGTGTCAGTTCAACTCGCACTTGACTGGTTTTTAATAATAGATTGACTTACCTTTTTAGGTTACAATGGACGGCTGGTGTGAGCTGGTCTCCTCCTACCCAGGAAGTCCTGAACCTAAACATTTAATTAAAGCTCTACGTACTGCTGATACACTTATTGTGGCAGATTTAGCACCATTTGAAATAGGTATGTTAATGTTTGACTAGATGTATGAGTATAAATGTAGTCAAGAAAGTGTGTTTAGATGGCAGCAGATAAGCAGATAACTCCTCATATATTCTCCTCTCTTCTCCAGCTCATTAACGTCCCACTGTTGGGCACAGGCCTCCTCTACTTTGGGAGGGATTATGGTCTATTGTGCCGCACTGACCAAGCATGTTGGCACAGGGTTCTGTTTCGAGTAGTCTGTCTCTCACCATAGACGTTAACTAGTCATATTGCTCCTTAACTGGCTCTTACAGCATCCAGGGATCTTACCCAGAGTGCTGTAAGAGCCAGGTATTAAAGAGTCACCACCCCATTTCTTAACGGGGTGGTGACACTTGTATTCTTAATCTGTCACAATACGGATCACAGTTTATCTATATACACAAGGAAAATGTATGACTAGATGTATGAACATAAATGTAGTCAAGAAAGTATTCTTACATCATAGCAGATGACAATCTATAGTCTCTGCCTACATATAATTGTAATCAATGTTTGTATGTCATGTATGTATTTTTATTATATTTTCAGAATGGCTAATACAAACATTACTATATAAACCAATGGATATCATCAATATAATTATATCGAAGCGTACCAAAGAAGAGTGGCACAAGATCATAGCAGATTCATTTAAAATTATATCTAAAATTGTTGGAAAGTATTGGAGTTATGTTCAAAAGGATAATGAAAAACTTGTTCAGGTATTTATAGTTCTGTATATTTAAAATGTATGCTGAATAGCAATGGGCAGTCCACATCGCTTAATGAGCTATGTAATTTAGTAATTATGATGTTGAGCATTTTTCACTGCTCTACCTCAAATCAAATCACATAGCTCATTGAAAAGGAAATACATAACTCATAGGACTGTAAATGCTTTATACACATAGACTGCTCTATACACTTCTAATCCTGCTGAAAAAGATCGTAAAATCTAAATAAGCGGGAAAAGAACAATTTTCCACTGTGCAGATAAACAACATTTTCCACTGTGCAGTTCCATTTCAGAATCATATTTCTTTTATAATACCATTAACAATAATTCACTTGTAAATCATAGTATAGCGTGGGTTTTGATCGGCCCCACGCCACAACCGACTTCCTTCGAAGCCATGGACTCCCCACTGTGCAGATAAACAACATTTTCCACTGTGCAGATAAACAACATTTTCCACTGTGCAGATAAACAACATTTTCCACTCTCTGCCAAAAAGAGCATTTCTCCAAACCCTGCTAAAAAGAGCCTTTTTCCAAACCTTGCTAAAAAGAGCATTTTTCTACCCCACTAAAAAGAGCATAATTCTACACCCACTGAAGAAAAAAAACATTCTTTACCACAGTGGGAAAGAGCATTTTTTCACTCCTGCTAACAAGGAGCATTTTTTCATCAGTGCTGAAAAATATTCGAGAGATGCCCATACTCATAGTGTACAGACAGTTTCTCTTAAAGGTTGTATTTAAACTGAATCCAAAATTATTTCAGCTCTGTCAGTTACCTTTCGACCCTCAAACTAGAAAAGAAGCCTTATATTGTCTGATCAACATCTTGAAGAACCCTGGCGCGGAAGTCGGGGATGCTCTTAGTATGATCAACGCTTTGGAGAGTGATAATACATGTAAAGCTCCCCTGGCTTTACTTGTTGGTAAGTAATAGCTTAACTATTTTATCATCTACTGGCCCTTTCTAGCCTTCGACTTCGCATGGATTTTACGAATATTTTCTCGTTTTCGTAACATTTATCATCTGTGCTACTGTCCTATTCCTTCCTCAATAAATATACCAACACTAAAGGAATTTTTTAATTCGGACCAGTAGTTCCTGATATTAGCGCATTCAAACAAACAAACTCTTCACCTTTATCATATTACTAGCTGACCCGGCAAACGTTGTTTTGCCATACCAATAAAAAAAAAAGATTTGAAAAATAGATGTTGGCCGATTCTCAGACCTGCTGAATATGCATGCAAAATTTCATAAAGATCGGTCAAGCCTATCGGAGGAGTACGGTAACTAACACTGTGACACGTGAATTTTATATATAAGATAAAACTGAAGAGTTTGTTTATACTAGTCGGATTTGAAAAATTCTTTCAGTGTTGGATAGGAAATTTATCCAGGAAATCTATAGGCTATACAACATCACGCTGCGAAGAATAGGAGCAAAGCATTAGTGAAAAATTTTATACAACCAGAGAAAATTCCACACACACCTACAGCGTCATGGGCAACAGCTAGTAGATACTAACGGTACAGAACCCTTCATGTCCGAATTCAACTCTTACTTGGCCCATATTTTCTGTATTGTTTGTTATTATGTATGTAAATAAAACATCGAATTAGGTAACCGAGTTTATTGTTAAGAGCTAGGTAGCAACAACTAACTATGGTAACAATGTGACAGATACAGGTATTTCGATATACTTCTTAAGAACAAGAAGTTTAACAACTACCCGCATGTTTGATATATAACATTTGTATATATTGTATTTATCTAATTTCAGGTTCCCTCTGCAGATATTGCCCGGAGAGTGTTGATCAGAATTATAATAGAATATGGAGGATATACTTAAATATTTTACAATCACAGAATAAAACTGTAAGTATATCTATTTATCTCTATTTCCAGCCCATTAAATTCCCATATTAGCGCGTTCAAACAAACAAACTCTTCAGCTTTATATATATATATTATAGTATAGATTAGGCAGCACTGACCAGGCATATTGGCACAAGGTTTATTTTCAAGTTTTCTGTTTTTCACAGAGACATACATCAAACGTTTTACAGTGTATTGATGATTGGTTGTGTCTTGATGATACACTTAGACGACATGATTGTGACTAATATATTATCATCATAACGGTACAGAACCCTTCGCGTGCGAGGCCAACTCATACCTAACCGTTTTTTTATATTTATAGGATACAATAATGAGTGCAGTACTTCAAGGTATCGATGGTCTACTAGAAAACTTCGGTCGTGATATTTCGATACAAGAATTACAATATTTTTACAAAGATTTCTCCAGGAAATGTGCGAAAATATCTAAGTGTATTGAACGTGAGTATTTTTTTAATTTATTTTTTCCTTTTAAATCTGCAATCAGCTTCAAATTAGCTATAGGCAAATGCGTTGGCAAAGAGAATGGCGGTTCGAGTGTGCTCTCCATTGAGAACATCTCATCTTTACAAGGCCAATGTGCTTATTTACATGGCCAGTATGTCCTTGCGTGTCAGACGCTTTTTATAGCTTAGAGTTCTAAGCGTGGCAGCCAGCTCTTATATAATGCTGTGGATTTAGCAATCTCCTCCTTCATCGTGTTCATGCTTAGATAGTGGTGTATTTCCGTGTTGGTGATAAACCATGGCACACTACATATAATCCTGAGTGTCATATTCTGCATTTTCTGTATGATTGAAATATTGGAATCACTAGCACTACCCCAGAGGTGGACACCATACATCCAGACAGAACGTGAGTATTTAAATGTAATTTTTTACAATAAGTGTCTACGATAGCTCACTTGGTTGAAGGAATGGAACCGTTCTCTGTGTGGTCACGTCCATTGTTTGTGTGGTGACGGATTAAGAAGATAAGTGTCTCCACTCCATTTCTAACCCCCAGGCGTGTTGGCATAGAGTTTTCCGTCTCTCACAGAGGATTTTATTTGTGTGCAATATCCCTTAGCTGACTTTTACAGCACCCTTGGGAGGGGATGGTGTGGTGACACTTGTATTCTTAATCCGTCACCACACGGACAATGTGTCTGTCTGTCTAACTATTTTTATTATATTTCAGCTCTATTATCTATCCTCAAGTCCCACAGTGGTCTATTCAGAGAGAAGTTATTAGAAGACAAAGTACTACGTTTGTATGTGTGGGGACTCAATAGTACTAACATTAAGGACGCCTTGTTAGCTATATATACTGTCATTTTTGCTGATGTGCCTAAAGAAAGAATCGAAGTGAGTATAAACACGCTTTTTTAGCTTTTAAGGGTTTCATACGAAGAGGTAAAACTGGAATCTTTTACTGAGAGTCAAGTACGAGTGGAACTTTCACACGAAGCGTTCTGTACCGTCATTATCATAATATTCTGGTCATATCAACAAGAAACTTCTCCAAATAATGGGACCCCAAATAACGGGATAAGTGCAGGAGAATGATGATAATGAGTATTTGTTTTTGTAGCATCAATCGATATACATAAACTGAGAAATTTTCAGCTTTCTACCTATCACCATTTTAGAGATACAGCATGGTGATGGACGGACTGCAATGTCTCAGTAATAGGGTCCCGTTTCACCTTTTGATATGGAACCCTTCGTGTGGGAGTCCAACTTGTACTTAGCAGAAAAAAATATCCATCAACATTTACAGCACTCTGGGGGAGAAAGTGGGGTGGCGATACTTGTTATCTTAATCCGTCACCACCATGCCTGAACTAGTAATCAAATTAAAATAAACAATTTTATTTCAGCTTCTTATAAAATCGGAAATATATCCATATACAAATTCTGAATCGAATCTTGTACAACACACAGCATATAGGATAATTATAAATGCTAAAATATACTACGGTATAAGTGCGGGTTTGATACCTAGGCCAGATTATTTGGAGTTTCAGATGAGGTATAGAAAAATATCGTATCAAGAGACTGATTTGGTAAGAAGTTTTATTTTTGTATTGTTAACTAGATGGTGCTTACCCCTTAGGGCATCTCGACAAGACCACGCGCGATGAAGAAATTCTGGTACCTGGCGCGCATAATTAATTCTAACTTTTGGTTCCTGAGATTAACGCGCTCAAACAAACAATCTCTTCCGCTTTTTAATCTTCTTATATATAAAATTCACGTGTCACAGTGTTAGTTACCGTACTCCGAAACGGTTTGACCGATTTTTATAAAATTTTACATGCGTATTCAGTAGGTCTCAGAATCGGACATCTATTTTTCAAACACCTCCCCCCCCCCCCACTGACATTGGTATGGCAAAACAACATTTGCCGGGACAGCTAGTATTAATATAGATTGTACAAAAAGAACTCCTTAAGGCTTACCCTTATACGAAAAAGGTGTGACGATATGATATATAGAGGTCTAGTTGTCGAATGGTACTTTACATAATACAATGCTCTGCTTTTAATAAACCTATTTGTTCTTCATGCTTTCAGGTTTCATTATGTCTAGAATCACAAGAGACCTATGTTAAATCATTATTAATGAGTGCTATCATGTACTACGATAATTTGCCTGTTGGTTTAAGAAAAGATCTGGTTGTCAAAGGGATACAGGACTCCAGCACAGATGTTAGGAAGGTATGTGTAAGAAGTTTTTAAAATTAAGGGCCATTAACTAGGTGGCAGCACTGGATTATTAAGTCAAGATATTACTCTCTCCAGCCCTTTAATGTACTACTGTTAAGCATGGGCTTCCTCCATCCTTTTCCATCTCTCAGATGTTATCTGTGTACAACATTCCTTAGCTGACTTTTACAGGACTTAGATTTTTATTCCGTTGGAATAAAAACCTCTATCCTATCATAAATAGGCAGTAGCATTTGAATGAAAAGTCCAAATTATAAGTAATTTATATTAGCGCCATCTAGTTGAACCAAAAATTACTTTAACTGCTGAAGATTATCTTGTGCTATTTGCAGCCAATAATTTAATAATTAGTAGGAGTCAAAATCGTACCTAAACGGTTTTTATTGTATCTCCAGGTGGCATTAATATTGTTAATAGAACTATGCAAGCAAAATGGCTGCCTAGAGAAATACGCTGATGTCTGGAGAGATTTATTGGACACTGAGAATAAAGGCGATATAATTTTGAAAGAAACATTACAATATATGACAATGCTATTTAAGAATATTATTGAAAAACAAAAGGTAAGATATTCAAAGTGCTTTTGAATAGAAACTCCATCGCAAAAGAAATTGATATGAACGCCATCTAGTTGAATGTGGACGAAGCCAAGGTAGTATGTTGTGATCGTAGCAGAAGGCGCTCTATAGAGCGTCTATGCCTACCCCCATAGTAAAAGTTGTGATGTTATGATGATGATGATGATGAAAAAAAATTTTTTTTTCTTTCTCTCTAATCCTTTTCAAGTCGTACTTGGCTAACAAGTTAGTAATTTTAATTTATTCTTTCAGAATATGGAAGAAATACTGTCTCTTTCTACGGTTTTAAGTTTTACACTAAGTGCGAGCGAGACATATGATCCGACTCAATACATTGATTTAATAAAATCATGTATAGAAGATTTGTCTGTTTGTCTGTGTGTCTGTCCATCTGTCATTCTCTCCAGTAAGGTAAGAAAATATAAATTTACTTATTTAAACCTAGTCTAACTGTAACCTGTAACTTCGTTTGCATAAAGTTAAAATTAGTATGAAAGACTAGCCGTCGGTTAAAAGATTTATTTTTTGCCCGGTAACGTCCCACTGTTGGCCATGAACCTCCTCCACTTTAGGAGAGATTATGGCATACTATAGCGCGCTGACCCGGCGTATTGTCACAGTGTTTATTTTGAAGATTTTCGTCTCTCACAGAGGATGTTATTTAATAATAGTATCCCTTAACTGGCTCTTATAGCGCCCCCGAAAGAAAAAGGGGTCACCATATTTTGTAAATATATATGACGTTTCAAACCATATTTGGATAGATAAATGGATAATCTATATCAAAACTATTGAAAATATCGACACGTGTTTCTACCACGATAGCTCAGTTGGTCGACTACTGAATAATTCTGAAGTGGATTTGATTTTTATTGTTTTAATTTATAATTATTTTGTATTTTGATTATTTGCAGTATTTATGTACAGAAATGTTTAAATCGAAGAGTATTTTGAGAGAGCTGCTGTCTACCCTCAAAAACAATAAGGATGATGATACGCTATCTAATGTACAGGCAAGATTGTTTTTGGAAATTTTCACACAGTGTCTTCTAGTTCCAATCTAAGCTTATTTGCTTTTTTAAGAATTCCGCATCAGTACTGTTCGCTGTCACCAGGCTGTATCTCTGGAACGGTGATAGATAGAGAGTTGGAAATATCACTGTTTATGTATATCAGTTAATGTTATAACAACAAATACTCATTATCATCATTCTCCAGCCTTTATACTGTTATTTGGGGTCGATATGACGAACATCCTACTAATATTAATAAATGTGAAAGTTTATGAGTATGTATGTTGGGATGTTTGTTACTCTTTCACGCAAAAAACTACTGAATTGATTTTAATACAACTTTACAATAATGTAGCTTATACATCAGAATAACATATAGGCTACTTTTTATCCCGAAATAATGCAATTTTACCGTGGGATAATAAAAAACGAAGAGATTTTTTCTCCTTTTTACCGCGGGAAACACCGCGGAGCACAGCTGGTATTATGAGAATAACGGTTACGGAACCCTTCGTATGCGAACCCATCTTGTATTTTTGCCATTAATATATTTACCAATTTCATATTTCAGAAGGTATTCAATAATTATAATGTAGAAACTAAATTACTAGTGATGGCTGTGTCAGAAATGAGCAAATTATTGAAATTTGGATACAACCTGGATTATAGACAAGTAAATGATGTGAGTTTGTCTGTACCTTTTATTTTATTAACACAGGTATGCCGGAAAGTGTGTTCGCATTCTATATTGATATATAGAATGCGAGTCTATACTATATTAATATTATAAAGCTGAAGAGATTGTTAGTTCGTTTATTTGAACGCGCTAATCTCAGGAACCACTGGAGCGATTTGAAAAATTCTTTCAGTCCTAGATAGGGCATTTATCGAGGAAGGCTTTAGACTATATAACATCACGCTACGACCAGTAGAAGCGAAGCAGTAGTGAAAAATGTTGCAAAAACGGATAAAATTTTCTAAATTCTACGCAGATGGAGTCGGGGCAACACCTAGTTGATATATAAATTCTTATAATCTATATCTGTCAGTGTGATGACAGATTAAGATTACAAGTGTCACCACCCCATCTCCTCCCAAGAATGCTGTAAGAGACAGCTAAGGGATATTTTTTTTAAGATAACAGAGACGGAAAAATCGAAAATGAACCCTGTGCTAACACCCCTGGTAAGCGCGGCACAGTAGACCATAATCCTTCCCAATGTGGAAGAAGCCTGTGCCCAACAGTGGGGCTCAATGGGCTGGAGAGAGAGATTCTATATTGAAGACGTGTAACTTTAGCCTGGCTAAAACGTACTTTATAGACTAATAATGTTTCATATGACGTATAGCCTGTATGTAAGACACACATAGATACATATTTCACGAACACATCCATATTTATGTGACTGTTTTTTAGGGTTCCGTACCCAAAGGGTAAAAACGGGACCCTAGTACTGAGACTTCGCTGTCCGTCCGTCCGTCCGTCTGTCACCAGGCTGTATCTCAAGAACGGTGATAGCTAGAGAGTTGAAATTTTCACAGATGATGTATTTCTATTGCCGCTATAAAAACAAATACTAAAAATAAAATAAAATAAATATTTAAGGGGGGCTCCCATACAACAAACATGATTTTTTTACCGTTTCTTGCTCGATACTAATAACGTTGCCTTATGTTGCATAGATAATGGTACGGAACCCTTCGTGCGCGAGTCCGACTCGCACTTGACCAATTTTTTTGTATAATTTGTTAAGATTTGGTTTTTAAATTCCACGCGCACCAACTTGCGGGCAACAGCTAGTTTTATTTAGTATCTTAATTTTCAGATTATGAATAAAGTTGTAAAGTTGAAGACTAAAAAGACTGAGTCTTCTGGTGACGGCAGAATATTACAAAGAGAATTAACTGTTTTTATTGGTAAGTTGGTTTTTATTTTGATCGTCGACTTACGACCGTTTTTATTGTACCTCACCTCAATTCTTGCTGTTAAATAAATAAATATTTATGGATATTTCATACAAAGTCCTCTGGTTCCAAGCTAAGCTTATATGCTTGTGTTATGTGTACCAGAATACGGATATACTACATATACTACTTTTCTTTTGGAAAAACATACATAGTAAACACCTGTTAAAGTCTAGACAAATCAAAGATCAATGAAATCATCAATGAAAATTGGTCCAGCTGATTCGAGAATTGCGTCAAATAGATGGAGAGATAGATAGACGGAGATACATACAAACACACACAAGTTTTAAGTATAATTCCAGTAAATAGGCTGGTAATAATGCGGGCCACAGCTTGTGTTTAATCCTATATTATACATTCTCGATACATAGATGGCGTTGTACTCAAATAAATTAGTGACAGTTTATGGTAAACTTACATGACTCTCGATAGATGGCGTTGTACGCAAATATAATATGTTGAGGTCGTGGGTTCAAGTCCCACTTATGGTAATCATTTTTCTACTATAATTTAGTTTATTTAGTAAAAGCATAGCAAGTCAATTGCAAAAATTTATAAATTAATGTAAGATGATGATATTATAAGCAAGCATATAAGCTTAGCTTGGGACCAGAGGGCGTTGTGTGAAATGTCTATGAATATTTTTTCTAATATATAAAATTCACGTGTCACAGTGTTAGTTACCGTACTCCTCCGAAACGGCTTGACCGATTTTTATGAAATTTTACATGCATATTCAGTAGGTCTGAGAATCGGACAGCATCTACTTTTCAAACCCCTCCCCCCACGGACATTTGTATGGGATAACAACGTTTGCCGGGTCAGCTAGTATTTATATAATAATACTAGCTGACCCGGAAAACATTGTTTTGCCATACTAAAAAAAAAGGTTTGAAAAATAGATGTTGGCCGATTCTCAGACCTACTGAATATGCATGTAAAATTTTCATGGAATTACATCAGCTTTACGAGCAAGGGTGTTAAAAAAATGTACCTTCTTTCAGGTGAACACGGCAAATTAATAGAAAAGGAACATTTTACTACTGAAATGTATACTTTTGAGCTAAAAAATAAAATTATATTCGACATACCCAATGTTATAGAAGGAATTAATTATAAGGTATGTGTTTAGAATAGAATAGAATAGTCATTTATTTCCAAGAATATGGTACAATACATTCTTATAAATAGGTGCATATTGCAGTCACACATATTCTACCGTAAGCCGGCGTAGAAATATAATTAAACTTATAATAGTCAGCATAAACTTAGTTAGCATATTGTCATCATCAGTTACTATAAATTAATACATATATATAACACATTTATTTTGTTTATAATTAGGTTGTTTTTTTAAGATTCTGTTTTTTTTTTCTTTATTTATTTGGGACTTCGAACTACTATGGGGTCATGTCATTATGGGCTTCGTGGCGTAGTGGTTCATGTACTGGACTGCCGTTCACAAGGTCGGGGGTTCGATTCCCGCTTGGAACAATCATTTGTGTGATATTCATAAATGTCATACAAATGTTTGTACTACGTCTGGGTGTTTTCTATGTATTATAAGTATGTATTTACAAAAGGTATTATATCCGTATTCTGGTACCCATAACACAAGCTTAATAAGCTTAGCTTGGGACTAGAGGACGAAATGTCCATAAATATTTATTTATTTATATTTATGTCAGCCCCGTAAATGGTATTAAATACCTAATTACAATTTTAATTTTTTTAAAGTATTGTATTATAAACTAACTTACATTTAGCACTGGTAGCAGCAGGCAATACAGCTTGAAATACACCTACATCTATAAGTTTCTACAAAAACGAACGGACAGACTATGTCGTTATGATAATGTTAGAAACACATGATATTTAGGTTTTTTTTTTACCTTTCCGCCTTCTACCCTGCTGGGTCATGATGGTGCCTTGAGCTTTACCATAACCCAGCGAGGGGTGGCCCCGTTAATCGGGGCCCGACCCAACAGGGGAAAGGTTACAAATGATATTTTTTTGGTTCCGTACCGGAAGGTGAAACGACACCCTATTACTGAAATTTCGCTGTTCGTTCGTCCGCCTGTCACCAGGCTGTACCTCTGGAACAGTGATAGCTAGAGAGCTGAAAATTTCACAGTTTGTATCAGTTGAATGCCTATGGGCCAAAATGCCTAATATATGAAATAGAAACGGTACGGAACCCTTTGTGTATCAGCCATCTCGTAGTTGACCGGCTTTGTATGTTCCCAGTTGGATCTACTCAGAATGGTTCAGTTATGTCTCCGTAGTGCTGCCCAGGAAATGCAATACTGTCTTCTTGTTGTTATATCTGCTAATTGTGAGTTTTTTTAATAATATAATAAAATTCCATGTGTGACGTGACGCCTTAAGGTGTCACTACCCCTTTTCCTTCCCAGGGTGATGTAAAAGCTAGATAAGTAATATTGTACACAGATAACATCCTCTGTGAGAGACGGAAACCTTGATAATAAACCCTGTGCCAACACGCCTGGTCAGCGCTGCACAGTAGACCATAATCCCTAGAAAAGTGGAGAAGGCCTGTGCCTGCCTAGCAGTGGCACGTTAATGGACTGGAGAAAGTAATAAAGTTTTTCACTTTAATACTCGTGATTGACCTAGTAATCGAAACCATGAATTTTTGGATTATAAAGATTATCTTAAAATTAAGAGCACCACTAATGGCATATTAATATTATATTAATATAGCTAGAAAGAGACAGATGTATATAGAAAAAAGACGAGGCGAGAAAGAGACAGATATATATTAAATAAATAAAATAAAATACTCTTTATTGCACACCATATTAATTTACAGAACTTACTAGACTTAATAATAGGTACAAAGGGCGGTCTTATCGCGAGCTGCGATCTCTTCCAGACAACCTTAGAATGGACTTGACCGAGAATGAATAGGTAACTTGTGGTGTACTAATATGCTAAATATATGCCAAAAGTAAGCGAAAGTACTAATAGCTAATACAATATAAATACATACACTACACACACAATTTTACTTATATACATATATAAACATACTCTCTTCTCTCTCTTACAACTCTCTTCCACATACTATTCGCGCTAGCACTTCTCTGGATATCTTTAAGAAAAGAATCAAAAAGCATTTCCTATCTCAGCATTAAGTGTATGTATATAGCTATGTATGTATGTGTGTATATGTATTGTTTATGTGTTATAACATTTTATTTGTGTAAATATCTATATATCTGTATTTGTGTAAGTTTATTTATTTAGTCTATGTATGTATTTTATTGATCTTGTTTTATTGGTACTTTCTTGTTGTACACCTATCTTTCCTATAATATACCATTTCTCCATACACTCAAGGGTTTGCTGGTAGAAAACTCAATATGAGTTAAGCTCGCCTTTGTGCACGTTTGTAACAATATTGTTTATGTTGCCTTACTTGTATGAGTGTACAATAAAGAATAAATGAAATGAATGAATGAATGAAACATATACATACATATAATATACATACACATACAATAAATACATATTTATAGTAAATACATAAATACTAATACTTAGCAAGATTCATATGAAAGTAGATCAGTTAATCGGTAGTGATAAGTAGTGGTCCTTAACAAGTCGCGAAAGTTAAACCGATTTTAATTGTTTTTACGCTATATTATAGATGAAGAGTATATCTATGCTTCTATCACTTTCTTTTTTTGGTAAATCGTTACCAAATATGTGTGATAGACGCTGCAACTTTACCAAATGAAAACCGAAATAAACGGGATTTTCGGATGGTCATATTTCTTTTAGTTATTATGTTTTGAAAAAAAAGAAAGTGATACAAGCATAGATATACTCTTCATCTATAATATAGCGTAGAAACAATTAAAATCGGTTTAACTTTCGCAAAGAAAAAAGGGAAGTACGATACCCATATTTTTGTATGGAGCATAATTTGGTATCGTGCCCTCTTAATATACCGAGATGACGTCACCGAAAGATATACCTGTCTCTTTCTCGCTATCGCGTCGCGTTTGTGACGCCCTTTAAAAGCAATTATCAATTACAGTGCAAGATCGGCCAGACACAGCTCTTCAAACTGTCGCGTGGAAATGCGTACATGCTTTTTATTCTAGCGGCGGATGTGCGGATGTGACGTCAGTATTGCGGATGTGCGTCACTACACAATGTATTCAATTAGCTATACAAGTAAGAAAATATGGCTCTTTTTAGATATTTAATGTCCCACTGTTAGGCACGGATCTTTTTATTAATGTAAAATTGTCATTATCATTATAAACATGTCCAAAACTAAACTAAATAATAATAAATATTCATGTACATTTCACACAACGTCCTCTGGTCCCAAGCTAAGCTTATTATGCATCTGTTACGTGTACCAAAACACGGATATACTACATATTTACTACTTTTTTTGTATATACATTTTTATAATACATAGTAAACACACAGACGCAGTACAAACATTTGTATGACAATAAATAGCAAACAAATAATTGTCCCGAGCGGGAACCCGCGACCTCGTGAATGGCAGTCCGTCACCTGAACCACTAGACCACGAAGCCCGTCAAACTGTCATTATATACGTGCTCAAAACAGTCGTTACAAATATGCGCAGAACATTTTATTGAAATAAAATATGAACCAATTTTTTTTTATCAAGAAACACAAGCTCAACTCATGTCTGAGTTAAGCTCGCCTTTGTACATTAATTATGAATTTTCTGTCTTAAATTTTATTTTTATCAGTAACTGTAGGCTGAGATGTTGATCAATGAGCCACAAAAAGTTTTCAACGTCATATCTACGGTCCTATGAGCACCATTACCGTAATTTTGATATTTATCAAGAGGAAATTTACTCAAGATTGAAATGTAGTACCTGGATTTTGATTATCATTTCATTTAAAAGCTTCATGAAGGTTTTTTTTAGAAAACGGGAATTGACCCATAGTGGTGTGGTACACAACGAGCATAGGGGTTGGTATACTATTAGCCGTATTGTACACATTGGGTCAGGGTTATGAGAAAAAATAAATACCATGTATTTTATTATATTTTTTCAAATAGAAACCCAGTGCGCATTGTTCTCAATTATTGTCTCAAATACCTATGTTTATTGTACAATAGAGAATGAATGAGTGAAGATTGATCTATAGTCTATAGTACCTACTACCATTATAAACGTGCTGAAAACTGATACTTATGAAATTAAATAGGAATTAATTATTCCAGTCAATTAAAGAAGAAAGAAATCCTGAAGTAAGACAGAAGTTATGTGAATGTCTTCAAGTGATGCTCCTGCAAGATCCAGGGTCTGAAGACAGTGCACAGTACCTGACAGTGGTCGGTGATGAACTGCTTACTATGATGAAGAGCATTCAAGGTATTATTTCATCAAAAGGTAAAACGAAACGAAGCTGCAGCGAAGTCTCTGTAATAGGGTCCATTAATAAAAGTTTGCTGTACGTCCGTTCGTCTGTCATTAGGCTGTATCTCTGAAATGGTGATAGCTAGAGAACTGAAATATTTCACAGTCTTTGTATATATATATATTTTTTTTATTACATTAAACACGTTGACACTTGATCCCATGTCACCTGATGGTAAGCGACAATGGAATCTTTGATGGTAAAACGTACCAACTATATATATCAGTTGATGCTACAGTAACATATATTTGTCATCATCATTATCCTGTCCTTATCCATTGTTTGGTGTCTCGTTATTCGGTGTTGTTTAGGGCTCAGGAATATCACGAATATATTATGATAATAACGATACGGAACCCTTCGTACTTAACTCAACTTGAGTTCAACTCGTACTTAACCGGTTTTTTTATTCATATCTCTATCTTTTTCAGATTTATCATATCAGAGCGGGATAGATATAGCTAAGATATTTCTACACACACTACATAACCATGATAACTTAACTATAAAATATTTACCTAAAATATTGATGAAATCTTATGGAAAAATAGACAAAGAACTTTATAAAATATCTACCGATATATTTATAGAGAAAATAGATATATTTGATGATAATATTAACGATATTTTAAGTGATATGTATAAATGTATGCTTCAAAATCATAATCGTATTGATTTAGAATATATACTGAAGTTTTTAAAAAGAATTTTCGAATTGAAATTCTATGAAGTAGATTATTTTATTAATGAAATAATTCAAGATTTGGATTCTTTGTGTGATGTAAGTATTTCTAATATGCTTTTATTAGCTCAGTACGTATCTATCAATGTATATATCTATGTAACGGAATCTTTGAAAGTGATTTTCACCCACTTACAGTAGTCTGAATGATTTCAAATTTCGCACACATATTAAGGACCGATGACAATGCATACTAACTAACACATATAAAAAAATGTGTTACTAAAATTAACATTTAAATCTAAGAATTATAAGTTTGATTACCTCCGAGAGATGGCGTGATACATTAAACTTTAATATTGTTTCCACGATAGCTCAATAGCATGAGCGTAGTCGTTAGTTTTAAACGCACAGATCGCCTACAATAAACGGCGCATTTCGTCATTTTTGTTAACAATAAACGCACCTACATTGTAGAATGGTGCGTGTTGTAGGGTATCGCATAAAACATTTTCATTGGTCGTAGTAAATTATACGACGAGTTCTCATACATTAACTATGAGAGAATCTATCTGTACTAATATTATTTTGACGGGCCTCGTGGTCTAGTGGTTCATATAACGGACTGCCATCCACGAGGTCTCGGGTTCGATTCCTGGTCAGGACAATCATTTGTGTGATGTTTTTAACTGTCATACAAATGTTTGTACTGCTTCTGGGTGTTTACAATGTATTATAAGTATATATTTACAAAAAAAAATACAAAAAAAAAACGTAGTATATGTATTATATCCGTATTCTGGTACCCATAACACAAGCATAATAAGCTTAGCTTGGGACCAGAGGCGTTGTGTGAAATGTCCATGAATATTTATTTATTTCTTTATTTATTATTAAAGCTGAAGAGTTTGTTTGTGTGAACGCGCTATCTCAGGAATCACTGCTCTTAACCCACTTGCAGTAGTCAGATTGATCTGAAATTTTGCACACTTGACAAGGACCTATGACAATCCAATAATTAAATTAACACGCATAAATAAGTTCATTATGTACCTACCTATCTGTCAATGTATTAATATATGTAACGGAATCTTTAAAAGTGATTTTCATCTACTTGCAATAGTCGATTGATCTGAAATTTTGTACACTTAACAAGGACCAATAAATAAACAAATAATTTTGAAGCGTGTTTTTTAGTTTTTAAACTAAATAAATTATTTAAATTCCACGTGTACTATGTCAATCGCGGGCACCATTTAGTGGTGCATACGTTTTGTGTACATTGATCGTCTGGCGTGCGTGTATCTTTAAGGTGAACTGTGGCATCAAACTTTTTTCCATCCATCCATCAGTCTCTCTCCGTCCACTGTTGAACATAGGCCTCCCCCATAGAACACCACAATGCGTCGTCCGGTACGTGGTCGCCACTCTAAAACTATTCTTCCCCAACGATCATCAGTCCTAAGAGCGATGTGGCCTGCCCATTGCCACTTCAGCTGCCACAAAAACTTTTTTAATAATAGTTTATTTTTTTCTATTTTAGGTTGTTACAGATCCGAACAATATAAACAATGTCGATATATTTTCCAATCTACTTCAAGTTTTGTCATTATGTAACGAAATTTTTAATATGAATGAAAATGATAGGAAATTAATGATAGAAGTGAATGATTATGTTTTAATTGACAAAATTAATGTTATGTTGGATAATGATATTAATATTAACATGTTAAAGAATATTTTGAAGTTTAACATAGAGTATTTTGGTGAAATAATGGATTTAAGAAAAGAGGTTAGTATGGCTTTTCATGGTTTCGTACTAAAAGGTAAAACGGTACCCTGTTACTGAGAATTCGTTGTCTGTCTGTCACCAGACTGTATCTCATGAACAGTGATATCTATACAGTTGTAATGTTCACTGATGATGTATATCTGTTGATGATATAACAACAAATAATAAAAACAACAATACAATAAATATTTAAGTGTACTCACATACAACAAACGTTTACAGTTTCACTTAGATGATGTGATTATGATGATATGATATTACCATAGTATGGAACTTTTTCTATAAGTTTAGCTTGGGAGGCTTGGCTTAGAGGACGATTAGATTATTTATTTGTATAAAATGAAATACACAAATAAAATCCTGTGTGAGAGACGAAAAACTCGTAACTAAACCCTGTGCCAACTGCCAACACGCCTGGTCAGTGCGACACAGTAGACCATAATCCCTCCCAAAGTGTAGGAGGCCCGTGGCACGTTAATGGGCTGGATCACAGAGATTATTAAATATTTAAAAATTTTCTTTCAGCAAACTATCGATAGTTTAAGCAAGTTAATAAAAAGTACAACACCGGACAATTTATATTTGTTAAAAAAAGAATTTATTTCTATATCAATATGTCTTCGTACAAATAATTCAGTGTTGCCACAACAAATTATTAACGCTTGTCTAAAATGGTGTGAAAAAACTAATTTGAAAGAAATCTCTAGCAGTTTTTCTAATGATGATATTTTTGCAATTTCCGACACTTTAAAAAAATATTCCGACACCTTACAGTCTATGTCTCTGCTGTCGAAATTATTTGACTGTCAAATTTCCGACAGTCATGATTGGGCGCAGTTACTAATAAAAGATGCTGACAAAATCCGACCGTCTATGGTTTTAAATATGTTAGTTATTTCGGAAAACTGTCTAACATTGTCGGAATTTGGAATTGTGATGGAAAATAATTTGGAATTTGTACAAAAGTATATAGAAGTGTATTTTAAAAAGATATTGGAATATTCCAAAAATGGAATAATTGATAGTTCTTTATTTGTGTGCGCTGTTAAATATTTTGCTGATAATTATAAAACTTATGAAGAACATTATGAAGACGTGGTCGGGTTATTTGATAAGGTATGTATTTTCGAAATATGTGTCGCAGGAACGTTTCGGTGTCTGTATGTTTGTCTGTCTGTCCGTCTGTCAAACAGTTTTACTCAGCGACGGTTCGTGAAGCTTGTGAAGTTATGGCTAATAATGTTTTATAGCGATTTAGTAGGTACGGAACCCTAAGAGAGTGTGAATCTCTATTGCACTTATTTGTTTTTTGACGCGCTTTAATATAATCCGTCCCAGAATTCGAAATGTTATTTGAGTTTGACAGATGCTAATGTCAAACTTGAAATTAATGCTGCCACATTGTTGGCAATAGCGTTGGCCAAGCGTAATTTTTGAATCCCGGTTAGTACCGATTATTCAAACCGACCAGAAATGTCGTAGTAGCTATTGCCTGCGAAGTCGTACGCGTTGAATTAGGAATCACTGCGTTATATTAAAACATAAAGTAAAATAAACATGTCTTCAAAAACAAACAAGGTTAAAAATTCGCCATTTTACGGTCAGTCATTATTTGATTCTCGTTGTATCTATGATTCTGGCGAGCATAGCACCATGCTGATCTCTGGTAAGATGATTACTTATTTGTTCGTGTGAGTGAGTTTGTACGCGCATATCTCAGAAATAAAGTAATACACAGAGTTGCACTGGTCGTATGAATCCGTAAAAATAGTCAACTTTAATTAACTTACAAAATTATATAAATCTGCTAAAGATTTACGTATACTTAGTTTTTAGGGTTCCGTACCCAAAGGGTAAAAACGGGACCCTATTACTGAGACTTCGCTGTCCGTCCGTCCGTCCGTCCGTCCGTCCGTCTGTCACCAGGCTGTATCTCAAGAACGGTGATAGCTAGAGAGTTGAAATTTTCACAGATGATGTATTTCTATTGCCGCTATAACAACAAATACTAAAAATAAAATAAAATAAATATTTAAGGGGGGCTCCCATACAACAAACATGATTTTTTTACCGTTTCTTGCTCGATACTAATAACGTTGCCTTATGTTGCATAGATAATAGTACGAAACCCTTCGTGCGCGAGTCCGACTCGCACTTGTTTGTTTAATAACGGTAGGACATAACTATTTTAAAATTGTAATTACCTAGCAACACAGTAAACGTCAAATAACATTTCGAACTCTGGGATAAGCTATAGCTTTGTAACGGATTTTTTAAATGTAATTTTCATTCCTCTTTCAATAGTTGGATTAATCTGAAATCAAGAAACCATATTTGATTATAGCCATTATCCTTAAATACATAGATACGAACGATATTAATAATAGCGTATTAAGAATACTTGATATTTCAGATAATTCCAAAATTTGAATTATTGGATTTTAAAAAGCAACTATCAGTTGCATCAGATATGTGGAAAATACCTAGAAAACATGTTATTCCACTTCTGAGTAATTGGGCTAAAACTATGATCAGTTCTGATGATATCGATTTGGATAAGAAATTACAGATTATTGCAGTACTACCTGGTGGACAAGAATATAGGTATGATGAGTGTGTATTTAGAGTACCGTATTTAATGAGAACCCTTATTTGATTAATTATATTGAACTGTTATGGAATTGTTATTTTTTTGCGTTTGCTTCGTTTAAATTTGGTTTTTGTACAAAAAATGAACTCTTATAGGATAATTTCGTTATCCATCAACGTGTCTGTCCATGAAAATCATTATACTTATCAATGGCCAAAGTCCCATGTCCAAAAAAGTATAATCGACTTTTTTTAAATCTATGAATTAAAGATGTGACCAAATTTCGACAATTTTAGAGCCATTTCGACTTATACTGGGGAATCAAAACCTAAAGCTTGATTTATTTTTAGTGGAACCCTCAAAATGATCCTCCTGACTGCGCCAATTTTTTATTTCATTGTTAGGTTTACAAAATTGTTACCGTATCTAGATGGCGTTGTTATCAATATATTGTTTCTATAATTTCACAGTGTTTGCTATCGCTATATGGCAGGACGTCTGCCTGTCCGTCTGTCAGAGTTACAAGGGAATTATTCAGCTACATTCAGATGTTTGTTGGACTGTCTAGCGAGCTGTGGCGACCTCACCTTGTTGGATATTGTTGTGACTTTAGCTGCAGGTTAGTAAATAAATGTTCATGTACATTCTCCACAACGTTCTTTGGTCCCAAACTAAGCTTATATGTTAGTGTTATGGCTACCAGAATACGGATAGACTTAATAAAATATAATAAAGATCTATAAACACAAAATACTTTTCTTTTGTAAATATATACTTTTATTACCCATTAAAACCCAGATGCAGAGCAAATATTTGTGTGATGTTTATAGTTTTATTGTCATATGTATCGTATCATTATTTATTGTATAAGTATGTATTTAAATAACAAAAGTAGGTTATGTAGTATATACGTATTCTGGTACACTTAACAAGCATATAAACTGAGCTTGAGACCAGATGACGTTGTGTAAAATCTTATATATAAAATTCACGTGTCACAGTGTTAGTTACCGTACTCCTCCGAAACGGCTTGACCGATTTTTATGAAATTTTACATACATATTCAGTAGGTCTGAGAATCGGCCAACATCTATTTTTCATTTTTTTTTTTTAGTATGGCAAAACAACGTTGGCTGGGTCAGCTAGTATGTTATATTATTATGAGTATTATGTCTTCTCCAGGTGATGACAGTAAAGGTTGGTATGATGATGCTATAGATGCTTGTATGGCATCTCTTGCAGACAGGCGTGATGACGCCATATTTGATGCGGCATATAACGCTTGTATGAAAATAACTGATATTGGTGGATGTAGCAGAGTGTTTGTACCTTTATTGAAGTAAGTGACTCCTTTTTAGTCCCTTGGGTTCCGTATGAAAAGGTATATCCGTGTGGTGACGGATTAAGTATACAAATGTCGCTACCTCCTCCCCAGGATGTCGTAAAAGCTAGCTAAAGAATATTTTAAAAGAAAATACAGGGTTTATTTTCGAATTTTCTGTCACTCACAGAGGATGTTATCTGTGTACAATATTCCTTAGATGGCTTTTACAGCACGCTACTTTTAGAAGCTTAAAGAAATGGAGTGGTGACACTTGTATTTTTAATCCGTCACCACACAGATATAATGTATCTAATAAATCAATTTTTATGTGGAAAAAGTGATCACAGCGGGACTCGAACCCACGACCTCGGAATACCGTTCCGTTTTTCTCCCAACTAAGCTACCATGGACCATGATAACCAAATTTTCCACTACAATGGTACCAATTCTACGCGCACAACTAAACTTAACTTAACTAAAAAATGAAATTTGATTGTGTCAATAACACAATTCCGTAATGTTAACGATTCTTTCTTGTTAGCAAATCTGTTTATTATAGATTAACGATTGTAATTAATATAAAATTACACAACAAAACAACCAAATAATCAATGTACAGCAATAGTTGTTTTCATTTTTTAGTTAAGTTAAGTTTAGTTGTGGACGTACAATCGACACCATTATTTCTCAATGTGAGTTAAACATCGTGCGATGTTTCAATGCCATCTATCGAGCAGTTTGCACCACCTTTTTTTTTCACTGTAATCTGATTTATTAAGTATAAACATAGCAAGTCAATTGCAAAAATTAATGTAAAATGTAATTACTTGTTTTTTTTTATTTTCAGACATTCCTCTCGTAGTTATTGTGAAGAATACGCTTGTAAAATAATAGTAAATGTATTAGATACATTTAAGAAAGGGTTCATAGCACCTTCTAATACGGAACTCTATAGAGAACGGGTTCTGTCGTACGCTAAGGCGTTCTCTATACTACAAGTTATTGTCGATAAGGTGAGTATAATTGAAGTTGAAATAAAATCTTGATAAATTTTGGCTTCCGTGAAAAAAAAAAACAACGCATAGCGAAATAAAAATAATTAATTGCTTTAAAATAAGACTTAAACCATTTCACTAACTCAATTTAGTGTCATCTACCGCGCGTTAGCTAAAATTCTTGTTTAGATAATCTCCGGTAGATGGCGTGTTTTTGTATATTTATGACCATTTTACAATCCTCCTCTGATCTCAAGATGAGCTATATTTTGTGTGCTTGTGTTATGTGTACCACGATACGCATATACTTCATATAATAATTGTCTTTTGTAAATACATACTTATAATATACATAGTAAACATTCAGACAGGTTTGGCATTATTCTCACACCTTTTCCCTATATGTGTAGATAGGAACTATAGAGCGCCATCGAAATCGAAACATACTTCCTTAGCATAAATTTAGCAAATTTGTCGGTTTTTAAATCAAGTTTATTATTATTCTAGGTTCCAGCAAAAAATTTAGAATCAGGTATAATAAACATGAGTGCCGGGTATCAAGACCCATGGCATATTATTAAAGATATCTGTATATATAGTGTTACGCTGAGGGACAAGGTTCGATGCCCGGATAATGCTACTGATGCTATTAAAGAAGCTTGTCTGTAAGTTTTTATATTAATACTCTTTTATTAACTTCATCCATATCTATCAATGTATTAATCTATGTAACAGAATCTTTGAAAGAGATTTTGACCCACTTATAATGGTCAGATTGATCTGAAATTGGCTCAGCCCATTTATGTTCCACTGTTCGTCACGCTCCTCCTCCAGTTAGGGGGGGGGGTATCTAATCGCATTAAGCCAGGCTGACCAGGCGTGTTGGCATAGGTATTCGTTTTTTTTTTTCTCACAAAAGATTTTTTCTGCATATTTTATCCCTTGGTTGGCTATTTCAGCGCGCTAGTATAGAAATGGAATGATGGCACTTGTATTTTTATCCAGAACCTCACGGACATTGAACATTGAATTGATTGACTAATGTTAACGTAATCCATCTATCCATCCATCAGCCTCTTTCCGTCCACTGTTGGACACAGGCCTCCCCCATAGAACGCCACAACGCGGTCTTGTGCTGCTTGCATCCACTGATAACGTAACAATTATAACAAAATATACAAGATATTCAAACGAGTTTTATAACAACATATTTATATATAATATTGCAGTCGTTTACAATGTGCAGCATACAATTGTTTGACCTCGTCCATTTGTAAGCGCAGACCTTCACAGAAGCAGTATACTGCGGTCTTCAACCATACTGCCTGGACTAATATAGTGGATATACACGCCCTGTATAACTTCACACCTAGAGCTTTTTGGGTAAGAGTTTTATTATTACTATGTATTACTTGGTTTAAAAATGTACTTATTGCGTTACTTTTGTCAATTCTCAAAAAAGCTAAGAAATAGTAAACCCCCCGGTAGATGGCGTTTTTATCAATAAAGGAGTTTGTTGAAATCTTTTTTTATACTTTCAGAACGATAATAGAATTAAAAGAAACTCGGATACGAGTACAGCAAGTTCATCTACTTTTACTGGGACTGTTAGAACCAGGTAATTATCTTGTTTACTGTGTATTACCCATTCAAAGTAAGTGTATGACTAGGTGTATGAGTATAAATGTAGCATTTATTTGTCTCTTACATCACCCTGTACGAGGGAACTAGGTGGTTACTCTTGTATTCTTTATTCCATACATCCATCTATCAACCTTTCTCAGTCCACTGCTGAACATAGGCCTCCCACATAGATAGTCATCATCATCATCATCATCATAACATCACGCCTTTTTCAGATGGGGGTAGGCAGAGACTATAGTCCATAGATAGTTTTAGTTAGTTTTAGATTCTTAATTATACTAATATAATAAATTTCATAAAGTTATAAGAATGTATGGATCAATGTAAGGATGTTTGTTGCTCTATCACGCAAAAGCTACTCAATTGATTTTAATGAAATTGTGTAGTTGTATATCTCTAATTATCTTTACTAATATTAAAAAGCTGAAGAGTTTATTTGTTAGTTTGTCCGATTCCGATTTTATAAATTCTTTCAGTGTTGAATAGTGCATTTATAGAGAAGGACTATAGGCTTTGTAACATCACGCTGCGACCAATAGGAACGAAGCATTCGTGAAAAATGTTGCAAAAATAGAGTTTTTTTTTAAATCCACACGTACGGAGTCACAGTCAACAGCTAGTCTTATATATGATAATACTTCATTGGATATATATTATATCACGATGATTAAAGACAAGGAGCGGAGCAAAATATTAAAATTTTATTTAATTTCAGATTATTCATGGCAACTTTATCTGAAAATCCTCTACAGTACGACATGATACCCAACTACGAAGATGAGGAGGTAAGTACTAATTTCAAGGAGAGGCCGACTCGCACATAGCCTGCCAGGTGCAAGTCTGTTCACGCAAAATTGGCTAAAATTTTGCGTTAACAGACTTGCACCTGGCAGATTATTTGCCCGTGGCCGAATGTCAACTCCGGTTTTTAGGGGGTGAAATTTTAAAATTTTCCTAACTTTGATTCGTCGTTTGGGGAGTTTTGTTTCGAATTTAGTGGTTTTTAGTGGTTTTTGAAATTGCTTTAGGGGGAAAGTTTTCAAACAGTTGGTAACACTGTGTCAACTCATCCTTAGCCGACTCGCACTTAATCCTTACGTAAAGCTCGCACTAGGCCGTTTCTTTATGACTTCTTCTTACTCACGCTTGACTGATTTTTTTCGCTAGGCTCACACACGTAGCGGATATTTTTTGCTCCGCGGTCGAATTACACTTGATCGATATTTTTACGCGAGACCCACGCTTTACCGATTTTTTTTGTAATATTATATAAAGATTTTTTTCCCAGGAGACTGAAGAAGAAAGACCAGAGCCTTATGAGAACCATCCGTTAAATGTCCACGGTGTACTGTCTACTATAACTGAACTATTAGTGCATGCCACCACACTACATCATACAGAATGGGTTGATACCTTGATTATTGGTGTTAATACATTAGCTGTTAATGTTAAATGGACTTTGGCACAGGTAAATATATATTTTTATGATTATTGAGATACTGTGAAAGCCAAGGTACTCCGGAACCCTCCGTGTGGTGATGGATTAAGAATACAAGTGTCACCACCTCATCTCCTCCCAAGGATGCTGTAAAAGTCAGCTAAGGGATATTGCACACAGATAACATCCTCTGTGAGAGACGGAAAATTCGAAAATAAACCTTGTGCCAAAACGCCTGGTCAGCGCGGCGCTGTAGACCATAATCCCTCCAAAGTGAAGGAGGCCCGTGCCCAACAGTAGGACGTAAATGGGCTGGAGAGAGGAGGTGAAGGCTAAGGAATATTGTACACAGATAACATCCTGTGTGAGATAAGGAAAACTTGAAAATAGATGTTTTTGTACAAAATGTCAACACGATCATAGTCCCTCCCGAAGTGGAGGAGGCCCGTGCCCAACAGTGGAATGTTAATCGACTAAAGAGATAGAAATTATTGGGGATTTTTTTTATATTAAAACATATGTTGGTCCTTGATCCCATTTTGATGGCAAATCATACTATGTAAGAAGCCATGGCCATGGCCAACTATGTAAGAAGACTACCCTTTTTTAACGTGAAATTATAATTATTAGATACTAGCTGTGCCCCACGGTGTTACCCGCGGTAAAGAAGATAAAAAATCTGTTCATTTTTATTATCCCACTGGAACATTGCATTCTTTTGGGATAAAAAGTATCCTATATGTTATTCTGATGTATAATTTACATTATTGTAAAGTTTCATTAAAATCCATTCAGTAGTTTTTGCGTGAAAGAGTAACAAACATCCAAACATACATACTCACAAACTTTCACAGTTATAATATTAGTAGGACATAGATACGAACGAAGCTAATAAGCACATGTTAATATTTTTACCAACTTTTATTTCAGGCTATTTGCAATGCGGAGTTAGCTTTAAAGCCGCACGCTAGTGTATTGGTCCCGGCTTTACTTGAGTTGATAGCCACCACGCCTAATGAGGTCGGTGGTAAGCAGACATTAAATAATCTTCATATTGATATTGTAAGTATTATTTTATCTATACTTAGTATTATAAAGCTGAATAGTTTGTTTGTTCGCGTTAATCTCAGGAATTACGGGCTCGAATTAAAACATTCTTTCTGTGTTAGATAGTACATTTATTGAGGAAGACTATAGACTATATATAACATCACGCTGCGACCAATAGGAATAGGAGCGAAGTATCAGTGAAAGATGTTGCAAAAACAATTAATATAATAATAAAGTTTATTATAACTATACAGTTGTATATCTTATATATCAGAATAACATATAGGCTTTGTGTATTTAAGTTCCGTGCTAAAAGGAACCACAAGACCCTGATACTGAGATTTCGCTGTCCGTCTGATCGTCTATCAACAGGCTGTATCTCTGGCCCGCTGATAGCTAGTGAGCTGAAAATTTCTTAGTTTATGTATATGTATCAGTAAGTGCTACAACAGAAAATACTCGTCATCATCATTCTCTATGTATATAGTAAGCTTATATGCTTGTGTTATGGGTGTGTGTATACCAGAATACGGACATACTACATATACTACTTTTCTTTTGTAAATACATACATATAATAAATACATAGAAACACCCAGACGCAGTACAAACATTTGTATGACAATCGAACCCGCGACCTCTTGAACAGCAGTCCATTACGTGAACCACTCGACCACGAGGCTTGTCAATTTGACCTGTTTTTTTTAACTAATTATAGCTATGGACTATAATGCGATGGGAAATCAAAGAGTTATCAAACTTTGAACATTTAAATATATGTATACAATATACTATATCTAGTTGCATCGAATATAGATCAAAAGATGGATTATATAAAAGATTGTTAAGCACACTCAATAGTTTACTACAAATGTATGGAAATTATGTTGAAATTAAATGGAGTTTTTTACAAAATTATTGTAATGGTAAGTTTTAAGTTTTTATGGGTAAAAAATTAAAAACAGTTCTAGCGCCTCCTTCATAAGCAGAAAGTTCTTGGGCCCCCTTCAAAAGCATAAAAGTTTTTGCGCCCCCTTCAAAAGTAAATGAGTTTTACCGCCCCCTACAAAAGTAATAACTTCTAGTATCGCCCTACAAAAGTTCATAATAATATAAGAGTTCTACTACCTCTTTCTAAAGTAAAAACTTGTTATAAGTACTACAATTTCTACCGCTCTCTTAAAAATAAATAAAAATCTGATGTCCCCAAGTACAAAAATGATTTTTGTTAGTTGCGCCTTCTATAAAATCTCGTTTCTTTTTTCAGATTTGCCTAGCAACGCCTTTTATTTGCTACCAATTTTACAAAAAATCTTAAAAAACAATATACCATTACCCGGTTTGTTGTCATTATGTGACAAATTTGATTCCCGGCAGTGGATTAGTACTTCTAAGTTACCAGAGGTATTTGCTTTAGCGTTGTCCCTGGAGAGTAACAAAATACCTCATTTGGCAAGATTTAGACAAGTATTGAGTAATGTAAAGGGTATAAATATTGGAGGTTATGTTAAATTAATAATGTATACTCAGAGAGTTTGTTGGCAATGCTGTGATTTGACGAATTTGAAGTAAGTTCTATCTATGTAACGTAATCCTTGTTAATGATTGTTCACTTGATCTGAAATGTTACACACCTAAAGGAATGATGATAATGTAATAATTACAACTAAATGTGACTTTTAAGTGTTTTTTCATTATTTTTATTAAGGATTACACAACGTATTCTCGTTCAGAGCTAAGCTTAAGTTACGTGTACCAGAATAGGTATTTAATGTCCTTTTTTCTGCAAATTTATACTTAAAATAAATTGACAGCACACAGTTGTATGACAATTATAAATATCACACATATACTTGTACTCTGTGGAAATCAAACGCGTGACCGCGTGAACGGCATTCCATTAGTTGAACCGCTAGATCACGAGGCACATGAACACTTATTGCCATACCAGGCATTGTAATCCCGAGTAAGGTAAAAATGTGAAATACAGACAATTGTTTATATTTTAGAGTTATAGCCGATTTAGCACCAAAAATAGAGAAATCTAAATGTTTGTCAATAATAGCGATTTATTTGGAGCATATGGGGCAGGATGATGATGATGGATTCTGTTGCGAGATGTTTCATATAATTGGATTGAAGGAATTACTGGACAGTGATTGTGTGATTGAAGCTTTGAGAGTAAGTAATTTGTAATTTTGAAGGTAGTTTTATTGTAGGTAGGCTCTAAATGTGTGGTTTCGGTCTCAACCCCTCTTTTCTCTCTCTCTGTCTTCAGCCAATTAACGTCCCATTGCTGGGCAACGGCCTCCACCACTTTAGGAAGTATTATGGTCTACTGTCTACAGACCAGGGTGTTGGCACAGGATTTATTTTCCAGTTTTTCGCAGAGGATGTTATCTGTGTACAATATTCCTTAGCTGGCTTTTACAGCATCCTGGGAAGGGAAAAGGGTGGTTTCAATTGTATTCTTAATCACCACACGGAAAACGCACTTTTGACAATAATAAATTTACCTTTGAATAGGATAATGTGCCCCTTTTAAAAGAAAAAATACCCGACGCCCCTTTTAAAGCAATTCTACTGTCGACTCCTGTTAGGTTAATGCTTTAAACCAAAATCACACAAAATTATTTTTATTTATAGGTGGTTCATGGTGGAATTAAACTAATGGACGCCACATTGAGAAGTGACGTCATATCCGATGTTAAGATCAACTGTAGGAACTGCTCAGTGAAGATCAGGAAGGAGGCTTATAGAGTTATGTTGAAAGTATTTCAAGGTAAGAATAAAATGTATGTGTTATATTACGTCAATGTATGACTATATGTATGAGTATAAATGTAGTCAAGGTAGGTTAAGATTGTAGAAGAAGGCGCTCTATAGTCTCTACACACATGGGCAAACGTATGACCAAATGTTTAAGAATAAATGTATCTGACTCTATGACTGTATGACTCTCTATAATCAACACACAAAAGGGGAAAATGTATGACTAAGTGTATGTGTATAAATTTAAAAGTAATCAATGAAGAATGTTGAAATCATAGCAAATGACACTATAATCTTTATCTATACACATCTGGAAAATGTACGACCAAATGTATGAGTATAGTTGTATCCAAAGAAGGTTTAGATGGTAAAAGATGACGCTCTATAGTCTCGACACCCATAGAGAAATGTATTACTAAATGTATAAGTTGAAATCTTTCAGATATAGCCCTCATCAAGCCTTCTCATTCTGCTAAAAGGCAAGCATTAGAAAATACTCCCATATTGAATATATACTTAACTAATGATGATGATGGTATCATGAGTATTATATCTGATGGTATATTTGATGGTAATGATGATATAGCTGTGATGATGAGGGATGGGGTGGAGGAATGTCTTTCTAAAGATATGGCTGTGAGGTAAGTAGTTCCATATTTATGGTGATATTTTTGTCTTGCTATATCGTCTAGTGGTTCATGTAACGGACTGCCGTTTACGAGGACATGAGTTCGATCCACGCACAGTACAATTATTTCTGTGATATTTATTATTAACATACAAATGTTTGTACTGCGTCTGGTTGTTTCTATGTATTATAAGTATGTATTTACAAAAGAAAAGTAGTATATGTAGTATATCAGTATTCTGGTACCCATAACACAAGCATATACGCTTAGATTGGAACCAGAGGACGTTGTGTGAAATGTACATGAATCCTGAGAGAATCGAACCCGCGGCCTCTTGATCGGCAGTCCATTGTCTGAACGTCTCGACCCACGGCCTGACAATATTTTTTTTTATTTCCTTAATTAACTTTACTTAAATTATTTTTAATAAATTCACTTTTACCACCATAATTTTATTTATTCAATAAGTTATGTATTTATTTTCAGATTTGCCGAATTATTTTATATAATATTTTATTTTGGTAAAGATGATTATCAGGAATTGTCAAACTATGGTTATGTGTTTATGGAGTTACTGTTCAGAGATTTGCAACGACAAGATAGTTTCAAAGACAAAAGATTGAGTGATCAACCGTTACCTAGGTGAGTATTATACTACTAGTTGCACTACAAAGATAATCTTTATTAATATTGTACAGAATATGTTTGTTTGAACGCGCTAATCTCAGGAACCACTACTCCCATTTGAAAAATTCTTTCAGTGTTGGATAGTACATTTATCGAGGAAGGCTATAGGCTATATAACAAGATAGATAGCTAGCTATCTATCTAGATAGATTATCGAGAGTGTTATCTACCTAGATAGATAACACTTTATTTGTACATAATTACAATTCTAAAATCACAATTTGTAAAATTATAAATATTATAACAAATGTACAAAGGGCGGCCTTATCGCAAAAAATGCAATCTCTTACAGGCAACCTTAGGATGGAAAATAAATACATAAAATCGTAACGTAATTTTTTTTTATATAAATATTCATGGACATTTCACACAACGTCCTCTGGTCCCAAGCTAAGCTTATTATTCTTGTGTTATGTGTACCAGAATACGGATATAATACAAATACCTAAACACACAGACGCAGAACAAACATTTGTATGACAATTAGAAAAATCACACAAATGATTGTCCCGAGCGGGAAAAGAACCAGCGACCTCTATATCGACAGTCTGTTACATGAACCACTCAACCACGAGGCTCGTCAAGTTTAATATATAATATTAATATTAATATTGTAAAGAATATGTTTGTTTGAACGCGCTAATCTCAAGAACTACTGATTTGATTTGAAAAATTTATTCAATGTTGGATAGTACATTTATCGAGGAAGGCTATAGGCTATATAACATTACGGTGCAATCGAAAAATGAAATAAGACATGATGTTATAATGATGGTTGTGATTTTTTTTCAGTGATAATGACATTGGCTTAACTACTCAGACAGCAGGTAAGTACGATAAATTTAAATTTGTTTATGCATAAACTAGGTTCGATTTAAGTGGTATATTTCAGGAGTGGCCAACAAGTCGATCGCGCGACCAATTTTGGTCGATCACTCGCAAGTTCCATGAGGGGACGCATTCAATGCCAAATGATTCTAGTACTTGATACAGAATGAACAGGAATGAACATGTACGCAGCTCATACTTGGAGTAGGGAGACGTTCAGCGTGCACGGCGGTATAAAAGCATATTGCATAAACGTCCCCCTTCTTAACTAAGAAATAAGTCGACCGCGACTCAATTTTAAAATAAAAAGTAGATCTTATGTGCACAAAATTTAGCCACACCTGCTATATTTGTTACTACGGTCTTCCATTAACCATTAGATTTAACCTTTAAATTTGTCCATTAACTTCTCTGGGGCACGAAGTTTTGTTATTTTTGTCCTAGGAATATTGCAGAACATCTTGTTAAAGGGTTGTAGTAGTGTCTTCTCTTTCACACAATTAAACACAATATATATTTTTATAGTAGTTTTTTAAATTTTGCAATTGTGTTGCTAATGATTTTATTGCATTGAGCAAGCTCAAACGAAAACTATTGCAGTGGACAAGTTACAAAGGTATATCGATAGCCTACAACGTTTTAAGAATCATAAGGAGTATTTGCTCCTCTCACAAAACTTTAAGATTGCAATGGATTCCATCATATGTGGCTACGTGGAAGCTGACCGACTTGCAAAGCTTGCTGTAAAATATGGCACAAGTACACACATCAATCCTCATTACTCAGAGGTTCTTAGTATAATAAAAAACATCTGTTATGAAAAGTGGAAAGAACACTTTGAAGAACTATCACAAACAAAGGGAATTTGGTATAGAACTATGCAAGGCCAGCCTCCTCGAATGCCCTGGTTTAATAGTGATGTGTCTAGATTGCATGTAGTTACAGCTCATAGACTTCGTTCTGGACATTTTCCATCAAAAAAGTTTGCCTATCTTATGGGCAAATCAAATTTATGTAAGTTTAGGGCACGATGGGACCAGGATGTTTTTAAAATAAAAGTCCCAAAAAAAAGATAAAAAACAAAAAAATTTCACTGGCATGACCACGATCGCGCAGTTGGTAAAGTGATAGAATTGTATTCCGATGTCGTGAGTTCAAGTACCGCTTGCGGTGATCACTTTATTCTTACTTTTATGTGATTTAATAAATATATTTTTTTGTGTTTATTTTCAGAAAACATTCGTAGTATAGACGTACAGATGCCTATATCTGATATTTTTCAAGTTTTCCTAGAGTCTGCTAAGGTAAGTTGAAGAATGTATTTAATGGCGACCTGACGATTGTTGGGACGGAAGGTGCTCGAGTGGCGACCACTTACCGGGCGACGCAGCAAGAGGCGGCCTCTAAACATGGTGGACTGATGACATCGTCAAATGCGCCGGCCGTTGGATGCAGTACAAATATTTGGCCTATGTCCAGCAGTGGACGGAGAAGGGCTGAAGGATGGATGGATGGTACTGCGTCTGTGTGTTTACTATGTAGTACATAAAATTATTTCCAAAAAAAAAATATTATCCGTGTTCTGGTACATATAACAGAAGCATAGAAATATAGCTTATTTTATGACCAGAGGACGTTATGTCAAATGTCTATAAATATTTATTTATCAATGTCATTTTTTAGTCAAACTCTCAAATATGTGAAGAATTATTATTAGAAATATTAAAAAGATTACGAGGTACGAGTCGCAGGTTCGAATTCGATGATACAATCGCCAAGATATTAGCCGATGTTATGAAAAAAGAACCAAATTGTATGACGCCATTGTTTATAGAAATTTCCAGAATGTTCTTGAATAATATCAGTTCTATTGATGGGTAAGTACATCTCTCTATCCAGCCCAATAATTAACTTCCCACTGCTGGGAACGGGCCTTCCCCACTTTGGGAGGAAACATGGTCTACAGTGCCGAGCCGATCAGATGTATTATGGGCACGGGGTTTATTTTCAAGTTTCCCGTCTCTCACGGCGGATGTTATCTATGTACAATATTCCTTAGCTGGTTCTTATTGCACCCTAGGGAGTACAAGAGGTGGTGACACTTGTATTCTTAATCCGTCAACACACTAAGAAACTGAATAAATGGATGGATATAAATATTTTTTGGCTTTGTAGTGATGGATTAAGAAAACAAGTGTCAACACCCCATTTCAAAAGTCAAATAAGAAATTCTAAACATCGAAAAATGTTTCTTTAATAAGTTAAATTATGGTGGAAAAAGTGATTGCCGCAAGCGGGACTTGAAGCCACGACCTCGGAATACCTCTTTCCAACTGAGCTTATTGCGGTCGGGCTTGTAGCATTTAAATTTTCCGCTTTCGGCTTTTCCCACCATAATTTAATTTATTAAGTAAAGCATAGCATGTCAATAAAAACTTTAGTAAATATTTCTGTTTAGAATTTCTTATTTGACTTTATATATCACTACTAGCTGATCCGGCAAACGTTGTTTTGCCATACAAATGTCAGGGGTGGACAACCCTTATCACTTAGCGGTACAAAAATAGAGAGTAGCCGATTCTCAGACCTACTGCATATAAAATTTCATAAGAATTGGTCAAGCCGTTTCGTAGGAGTAAGGGAACGAACATTGTGACACGAGAATTTTATATATTAGAAGATATATATCAGTAAGTGACTGAACTATCGAAACTGCGCAGTAGACCATAATCCCTCCCGAAGTGGAGGAGTCCCGTGCCCAACAGTGGGACGTAAATAGATTGTAAAGTTAAATTGTGGTTATAATTAATGTATTCTTTTCAGTTACAAAAACACATTAAATATTTTAAAATCAAAATTACACAACAGTAATAGTTCAACACATTTTAATATATTGTATGAAGATTTAATGTTAAAATGTGAAGGAAGAAATCTATTTAAATTTAGGTATGAATTTTAAGCAATTATATCATAATTTACTAGCTAGAATTCGTACGCGTGGGATTTAGAAAATGTTTCCCGTTTTTGCAACACTTTTCACTGCTGATTCGGCCCTATTAGTCGCAGCGTGATGTTATGTAGCCTTCCTCAATAAATGTACTATCCAACATTAAAAGAACTTTTCAAATCGGAAGAGTGGTTCCTGAGATTAGCGCGTTCAAACAAATAAACAAACTCTTCAGCTTTATAATATTTATATGTATTGCAATTACACCATAATTTAACGCAATTATATCATAATTTAATTAATAAGCTCAAAATTTAATTCAATAATTTAGGTGGTTAATTCAATTATCTCGGTAGTTTTAATGCAATGATCTGTTAGTTTTAAATAAATTATCTAGTAGATTTTAATATCTTTTATGTTCTTGGAATTCAATTATTTCGAATCTTCTAATTAATTCTAAAAATTTTAATCTCACATCTCTAACATTTAATTGAATTTTCTCAGTTTTACAATTTTTTTCTTGCTATGTGATGAAAAATAAATTCTTTTCAGTTTTGAAGAAGACGATATTGATATGTTGAATTATAATCAAGAGTTTTCTATCGAAGGTATGTATTAAGTCGACAGAGATTTAATTATGCTTATATTGGGACCAGAGGATTTATGTAAATTGTTGTTTGATTCTCATGAATCATTTGTTTGATATTTATAATTGTCATACAAATGTTTGTACTGCGTCTGGGTGTTTACTATGTATTATAAGTATGTATTTACAATAGAAAAATAATTTATGTAGTATATCCGTATTCTGATATACATAAGACAAGTATATAAGCTTAGCATGGGACCAGAGGACGTTGAGTGAAATGTCCATGAAATTATTTATTATTTATTTTTTCTATCTCACTTACATATTACATTCCGTCTTACGCTTTGGCGCTCTATAGTCTCTGCCTACCCCCATGGGAAAAAGGCGTGATGTTATTATGATGATGATGATGTTATACTACTTAGATAGATTATGAGATTTAAAGTATTTCCAGCATTTTAAATTAAAACTATCAATATAAATCCTCCAGCATTTTAAATTAAAAATATCAATATAAATCCTACATTTATCAGTATTATATATTATTTATGCTTAATTTGTGACCAGATGATTATATTCGCAGGTGTTACAGAAGTATTTGGTAGTTTATCAAATTGGGATGACTTAAGGATACAAGATAGAAGACGTGTTGAACAATCATTACCTCCGTTGTTTATTGAAATAACAGAGTTTGAATATTGTTTGAAAGAATATTATGATGACAAACAGACATTAGGTAAGTAATCTTTACTTATTATAAAACAAAATCGTTATTTTTGTATGTAGGTTCTTATGTGCGCTTATAACTTTAAAACTACACAACGGATTTTAATGCGGTTTTTAAGCTATTGCATAGCTTCTATCGCGGGCTTTGAGCGTGGACACTGAATGCAGAAATTTCGTAACATAAATAATGTAATGAAAAAACCTTACATTATCGACGCTACTGCGCATGCGTAATCCCCTCTTCGCTCCGCAATTTATTTCATCCTGTTGATACCAAGGGTAAGCGCCTTCCTCAAATTAAACAGCGTATTAAAATAAGGATTTTGAATCGACAACATATATCCTAAATGTTCAGATAACAGCGTATTTTAGATTTTAATAATTTAAAATAATGTTTATTTTATTTTATTGACATTTGATTGACAATCGCTATTTTATCATAATTACCATAAACAATGGACAGATGTAAGCATCAGTAAATAAGGAATATTAATTTTATTTTAGTTTATGGTACATATTTAGAATCTTGCATAAATAAAATAAATAATTATAATTGCATAAGTTGATAAAAAATGCTATGCAATAGCTTTACCGCGGCAGTCCCCGAGTGACACACGTCTTTCTTAATAGATCTATAGTAGACCATAATCCCTCCCAAAGTGGACGAAACCCGTGCCCTACAGTTGATGGGTTGGAAAAAGAGAGATTATAAAACAAAAGTCGTAGATAATTTTAATTAAAAATAATCTACTTACTTAATTAAAAAATTGGTCAAGTGCGAGTCGGACTCGCGCACGAAGGGTTCCGTACCATTATCTATGCAACATAAGGCAACGTTATTAGTATCGAGCAAGAAACGGTGAAAAAATCATGTTTATTGTATGGGAGCCCCCCTTAAATCTTTATTTTATTTTATTTTTAGTATTTGTTGTTATAGCGGCAATAGAAATACATCATCTGTGAAAATTTCAACTGTCTAGCTATCACCGTTCTTGAGATACAGCCTGGTGACAGACGGACGGACGGACAGCGAAGTCTCAGTAATAGGGTCCCGTTTTTCCCTTTGGGTACGGAACCCTAAAAAACTAAAAAACACTTGAAAATCCTTAATTTTTTTAAAAATTGTTGTATTGTCATCGGTCCTTGATATAATAATATGTGCAATCTGACTACTGCAAGTGGGTGAAAATCACTTTCAAAGATTCCGTTACATAGATTAATACATTGATAGATACATACCGAACTTATATAAGCGTGTTAAAAATAAATTACGCAACGGATTTTAATGAGTTTTTTTAATAGATAGACGGTTCAAGACATATTATATGTACAATTGGTTAAGTTTTCGTTTATAATCATCACGCGTACAAATTCGCGGTCTACAACTAGTAACATAAATATAATTTCGAAGGTAATTACCCTACAATTATTGTCAACAGATTACAGCAAATGGTTTAATAAATTGGTTGGCGCCTATTGTTCTACTAAATTATGTAAACCAATGGTACAATATAAGGAACATTGGTTAAAAGATGCTGAAAAATGGCCCACCAGAGATTACGTCACTTCCGCTGTAAGTAACACAAAAATAACAGTAAATTATTAATATATGAAATTATAGCGAAAAAAAAAATTAACATGAGCGATATTGGAACCTGCGATCTCGGAATACCGTTGCTTTACATGACAACTGAGCTATCATGGTCCCTACACATATCAGCTAAATTTTCTTTTGTTTTTATGCGTCTGTCTGTCACCAGGCTGTATCTCTGGGATGGTGATAGCTGGAAAGCTAAAAATTTCACAGAAATATTTATTATCATTCTTCTGCTCTTATCCCTATTTTGGGTCGATATGATGAATCACCAATATAATATTATGAAAGTAATGGTACGAAACCCTTCTTGGGCGAGTCCAACTCGTACACTAACGGTTTTGTTTTTAATTATTGTTAGCAAATTTTTCAATTATAATTTAGCAGCGGTAAAAAGGATAATTTTTTTTTAGCTTTTTATCATCCCACGGGAACATTGGATTATTTCTGTATAAAAAGTAGCGTTATTGTGATGTATAATTTACATTATTGTAAAGTTTCATTAAAATCCATTCAGTAGTATTTGCGTGAAAGAGTAACAAACATACATACTCACAAACTTGCACATTTATAATATGAGTAGGTTTCAAATACACTTTTTGAAATTGCCAGGTACTTGAGTCTATCAATTTCTTGTCAAATGATGGTGAATACAGATTTTTTGAGATAACACCATCGGATTGTTTAGCTGAATGGGCTGCCAGGCTGATGATAAGGTAATTAATAAATAAATATGTACATTTCACACAACCTCCTCTGGTCCCAAGTTAAGCTTATACACTTGTGTTATGGGTACCAGAATACGGATAGAATACATTTACTACTTTTCTTTTGTAAATACATACTTATAATAAATACATAGAAACACCCAGACGCAGTACAAACATTTGTATGAAAATTATAAATATCACACAAAAGATTGTCCTGAGTAGAAATCGAAACCGCCATCTCGTGAACGGTAGTTTTGACTAAAATAAATTAATATTTATTTATGTGAAAATTGTGTATATTTTGGTGTTCTAATCGCCTTGCATCTTGCATGCGAAATCCATGGGGGGGTCATCAGTGATGATGTAACTTTTGTTCCGCGCCATCTGTCATCATCATGCTGCATTATACAGGGTGTGGCGTAATTAATGGATAAGCCTGTGCCTGTGGATAAGCCTCCTACTGCGCTATACGAATATGTATATTTTTAATTAATCCTATGTATGGTCTTGAAAAAAATGGCATAAGTCATGTTTTTCATAAAATGACTACTTTCACTAACCAATTATGCTACTGTTGCCACAATTTTCAAAAATTTTGCATTCTGTTTTTTTTATAAAACAGCTTAAGAGGTGAGCTATTGAAAGCAATAAAGAATTCCCTATTCGTAATACAAATTTTGGGAAAAAATACATGAGATATCAAAAAAGTGTTATTGATTATTCAATTTGTTGACTTTGTACATCGTCTAGCTTAAAAAATCTTTATGGGAGTTGATTTGCCCAATATCTTAAAAACATGCTTGTTTTATGCAGTTTCCGAAATGGTATAATACTTATTACATTTCACGAGGTTTTAAAAAAAAACGACAGTTGTAAAAAAATACCCTAATTTTCTTTAACAGAATTATTAATTTATCTTAAACATGTCTTTGTAAACAGTTTGAATGGACCCTTTTTTGTGTGCTCCGGAGCAGGTAGTCATTCACAATGGACCCTTTTTTGGGTGCTCGGGAGCAGGTAGTCATCCACCATGAATAGGGTAAGCAGATAACGACTCTAAGTCAACTACTTGTGGTTGTTTATCGCACGGCAAATCCAGACGGTTAGTCTTATCATAAGACAGAGACAAAGCATTTTGATGTCAGGTAAATAACAGTTGTGCGACAGAGATAGATTTTTATTATTCTCACAAACAACAAAACAGCTTTTAACTTGTTTAACAAAGTTAGTGCTCTTTTGACTATCGTCTCTTGCGCACATATCGTTTGCTCTATCGTGTTTGTTATTGTGACGTGAATTTGGCTTATGTACTATGGACTCTGTTTTTGCTATACGAATTGGACAATTGTGATATTATCGACGACTTCTACATATCCCTGGACTACTGATCATGCCGCGTCATACGTACACTCCTCAAGAGTATGCAAATATGCATCTTATTTACGGCCTGTGTAACTGCAATGCAAATGAAGCTGCACGCGAATATCGTCGAAGATACCCCGATTTGCGACACCCAGACTACCGGGTGTTTACACGTGTGCACATCGCTTTTAGCGAAGGGCGAATGCCTGGTACCGGTGTTGGTGGTGCTTCGGAAGGCAGACCTCGACGACATCGTGATGACGAAGTTCTAGAAGCTGTGCGTGCTAATCCAGAGTTATCAATTCGTGAGTTAAGTAGAGGAACCGGTGTAGATACGCGTACTGTGGGCAGAATTCTGCACAGGCATGAGCTTCACCCGTATCACTATCAAAGGGTGCAAACACTAATGACACGAGACTATGAGCCTAGAGTCCAATTTTGTCGCGTCATGTTGCGAAAAATACGCGAAGATTCGGCGTTTTTTGACAAAATACTGTGGAGCGATGAGTCATCATGTAAAAGAAATGGCTACGTCAACATGCACAATCTTCATAGTTGGCAGGCAACCAATCCGAGAAACATAAGGCAAGACCGAGCTCAAGTCCAGTTTAAAGTGAACCTTTGGACAGGAATTTTAAATGGACAAATAGTTGGGCCCGTCGAACTATCCGAGACACTAACAGGTCCCAATTATTTAAATTTTCTGCAAAATACGTTGCCGGAACTATTACAAAGTTTAAATGTGCCAGAAAACTACTGGTTACAAAATGATGGTTGTCCCGCTCACTACGCACGAATTGTACGGAACTACCTCAATGATGAGTACAATGAGAGGTGGATAGGTCGTTTGGGTCCCATTTTGTGGCCACCAAGGTCCCCTGATTTGAACCCTCTAGACTTTTTTTACTGGGGGTGTTTAAAAGAAAAAGTGTATAAAAAAGAAATAGCATCCCTGGAACAACTAAAGGCCCTGATTTTTGAAGCCGCTGATGAAATCAAGAGCTCCGGCTTCATCCGACGCCTAAAGCGGTCATTTATCCGTCGATGCAGGGCCTGCATAGCCGCAGGTGGCCGCCATTTCGAACATTTTTTGTAAAATAAAATTTATGTAGTGTTTGCATCTTTAGAATAAAAAAAATAAAATAAGTTGTTATTTTTTTTCAACGACTAACATTCCCACTGGTAAACTCAGACAGATAAGTTAAAATACCACTGACAGTTTGTTTAAGTTAACAGTATTAATTTGATTAATTAAATCACAATAAGAACATTTTTTTACGAGTGTCATTTGGTTCTTTAATATCACATCAAACTTAATAAGTATTATAATAAGTATTATACCATTTCGGAAACTGCATAAAACAAGCATGTTTTTAAGATATTGGGCAAATCAACTCCCATAAAGATTTTTTAAGCTAGACGATGTACAAAGTCAACAAATTGAATAATCAATAACCCTTTTTTGATATTTCATGCATAATTTTCAAAAAAATTGTATTACGAATAGGGAATTCTTTATTGCTTGCAATAATTCAACTCTTAAGCTGTATTATAAAAAAAACAGAATGCAAAACTTTTGAAAATTGTGGCAACAGTAGCAGAATTGGTTAGTGAAAGTAGTCATTTTATGAAAAACATGACTTATGCCATTTTTTTCAAGACCATACATAGGATTAATTAAAAATATACATATTCGTATAGCGCAGTAGGAGGCTTATCCACAGGCACAGGCTTATCCATTAATTACGCCACACCCTGTATAGCTATAGCTATTCTCCGCTAGATGTCGCTATTTCATAAATACTTGTACTTTGCGTCATAGCATCAACTGAATATAGATCATATGTGAAAATTTCGATTGCCTATATAGCACCGTTTCAGCGATGCAGCCTGACCTACAAACGAAGTCTAAGTTTTAGGGTCCTGTTCTACCTATTTGTACGGAACCCTAAAAACCATCAGCCTCCTAAACGATGGGTGACAAATAAACCTGAATTACTTATTTTCAGATCATGTTACTATAGCGATGATCCTGGTTTGTCTAGAAAATGTCGGAATGATGAACTACAGTTCTGTCGTGAAGCTAATATAAGATGTTTGCCGAAAGTTGCTCTACAATGTATTAATAGGAATAAAGAGTAAGTTATCTCTATCTCTGTCTCAAGCCCACTAACGTCCCACTGTTGGGCACGGGCTTCCTCTACGTTGGAAGAGATTATGGTCTGCTATTCCGAACTGACCAGAAGTATTGGTACAGGGTTTATTTTAGATTTTTCCGTCTCTCACAGAGGATTTTATGTGTGTACAATATTCCTTAGATGATTTCCTTGACTGTATGGTGACAGTTTAAGGATATAAGTGTCACCACCCTATTTCCTTAAAGTGCTGTAATAGTTAAGGTATATAAGAAGATAGAATTTACTGTAAGGGACGGAAATCTCGAAACGGTGCCAACACGCCTGGTCAGCATAGTATATATATAGTAGAACAAATACCCTCCGGAAGTGGGTGCATGCCCAACAGTGGGACGTTAGCAGACTGGGATGAAAAACAAGTGGTACCCTACCATCGATATCACAATATCACTGCTTATTTCAGGTATTTATTAGAAGACGAGGCACTATCCTGGTTCCATGAGAAGGTGGTAGCTCACAGGACCTTGGCTTTGAGGAGTAACGACCAAGGAATGATGCAGAAAGCGTTGGATGTTATAGGTATGCGTTATTTTGCTTAGTAGCAGATGTCGCTCTATAGTCTCTGCCTAATTTCATGGGAAAAGGGTATGATGATATGATTAATATAAAAACTAAACTGGATGCAAGCGGTATGCATTTCTATAGCCTATGTCCAGCAGTGGACAAGCTGATGGATGGATGGATGGAGAAAACAAAACAGCAATTTGTCACAGCACATGTCTCACCCGTGACCATGGTGGCTGCGAAATCTCCGAAACGTCGGGCTTAAATTTAAAACAAATACACGCGTCTAAATCCGTAAAAAGTGGTTTTATTTGCACATATATTTCCGAATTCATTTATTTATTTTTGGAATTGACTTGCTATGCTTTTACTTATTGTTGCTATGCTTTTATTAAAGTTGAGAGGGCAACGGAACGATATTCCGAAGTCGTGGGTTCAAGTCCCGCTTATGGTAATCATTTTTTCCACTACAATTTGATTTATCCTACTAATATTATAAAGGCGAAAGTTTGTAAGTATGGATGTATGTATGGATGTTTGTTACTCTTTCACGTAAAAACTACTGAATGGATTTGAATGAAACTTTACCACAATATAGCTTATACATCAGAATAACACATAGGCTACAAATTCGCTGGACCGATTTTGATGAAATTTTATTTTATACAGAATTGTATGGCAAAACAACGTTTGCCGGGGCAGCTAGTTAACTCATATTTGTTTATTTATTTTAGATCGACAAGATATTAGTACAAATGTATGTCTACAAAAGTTAATGTTACAATTACACAATGATTTGGAAAGTAAGTATAAACATATTATGTTTTTAACTTTTTGAAGTTCTACTTCTTTTAACATGTTACAGAAAAAATATTGAGTAAATTTTTATACCATTTGTCATAAAGGAAACCGGTTAAGTGCGAGTTGGACTAATGCATGAAGAGTTCCGTACAGTTATTATCATGTTGTTCTCGACTTCGTACGCGTCGAATTCCTACTTCCTCCTCCAGCTCATTTGCGTCCCACTGTTGGGCACGGGCCTCCTCAGCTTTGGAGGGATTATGGTCTACTGTGTCCAGTGTGTGTGTGTGTGTGCACTGACCAGGCGTGTTGGCACAGAATTTATTTTCGAATTTTCCGTCTCTCCCGGGGGAAGTTATCTGTGTACAATATCTCTTAGCTGACTTTTACAGCACCCTTGTGAGGAGATGGGGTGGTGACACTTGTATTTTTAATCCGTCACCACATGGACAAATTCCTACTTACCTGACACTTATCGTCACATTTTGTTCAATTCACACAATATCTTGTTAAATTGTAGCCTATGTGTAATTCAGATGTATAAGCTATATTATTGTAAAGTTACATTAAAATCTATTCCGTAAGTAGTTTTTGCGTGAAAGAGTAACAAACATCCAAACGTTCACACTCGCAAACTTTCACATTTATAATATCTAATATATAAAATTTCCATGTCACAATGTTAGTTACCGTACTCCTCTGAAACGGCTTTACCGATTTTACCAAATTTTATATGCGTATTCAGTAGGTCTGAGAATCGGCCAACATCTATTTTTCAAACCTTTTTTTTAGTAAGTATGGCAAAACAACGTTTGCCGGGACAGCTAGTTTTAGTATATATTCAGCATCATAATAATATCATCTTGTTAGACTGTAAACGTTTGTTGTATTTGAGTACACTTAAATATTTATTGTATTGTTGTTTTTATTATTTGTTGTTATATCATCAACAGATATACATCATCTGTGAACATTACAACTGTCTAGATATCACCGTTCATGAGATACAGCCTGGTGACAGCTAAGTCTCAATAATATGGTCCCGTTTTAAATCTGGTACGAAACCCTTACTATATTTTATTGTTATTTTCAGTATTAACAGAACCAAAATTAAATGAAATATTAACAAATATGAATAACAATGTTGAAGTTGATAATGGAGTAACAATTTCTAGTACAAATAATGAATGTATGAAGTCTGCTTATGACTTAGCTATGGACTATTATGATGGACTATGGGAGACTAATGGTAATATATTATTTTTAATGTTAAGCACTGTCTCGGCTTCTGAACAAAGCTTATTTCAAAAGCTATTTGTTTGTTATCACATTATTGACGGGCTTCGTGGTGTAGTGGTTTATATTGCCGACTGCCGATCACGAGGTCGCGGGTTCGATTCCCGCCTCGGACAATCATTTGTGTGATTAATTTATTAATTTATTAATATTTTTGCGATTGACTCGCTATGCTTTTTATAATTTAGTTTATTTAGTTTATTCATTTGTGTGATGTTTATAAATGTCATACAAATGTTTGTACTGCGTCTGGGTGTTTCTATGTATTTATTATAAGTATGTATTTACAAAAGAAAAATAGTTTATGTATTATATCCGTATTCTGGTACCCATAACACAAGCATAATAAGCTTAGCTTGGGGCCAGAGGACGTTGTGTGAAATGTCTGTGAAGATTTATTTATTTATTTATATTTATTATATCTAGAATAAAAATTAACGAACACAAATTTAAGTATATTAATAAATACCAACTTCATTTTGCGCCATCTACCGAGAAACACAAGAGTTTAAACTATTTTGCGGTAGATGGCGTTAAATTTATTAATTTTGTATTGCGTTCTATTTCATATATTTCTTTGAATCGTAAAAGTAGTTTTACTTTAAACTAGCTGTTCCCCGCAACTTACAAATTATACAAATAAACAATTCTCTTGGAGCACTTTTGTAATTTTGAAGATATAAGCTCACATACGAACATACATACAAAAATAACGACTTTGTTTTGTAATAAGTAAAGATAAATGTTATTATTTTAGAGACATCAATTCAAGAAGATATTATACGTAATATGGTGAATGTAATTCAAAAGAAAGTTGATTATAATCTATTCAATGATTATAATATATTGGTAGCTATGTTGTGGAATAGATTGACACAATTTGATGGAATTTTAAATGAGGATTTGGCACAAAAACTTATGGATTTGGTAAGTATTTATTATGTGATGATGGATGAAAAATGCAAGTGACACCAACCTCTTTCTTCCTGTAAATAAATCATAGTTTCCTCTGTGACAGACGGAAAACTCGAAACTAAACCCTATGCCATCACGCCTGGTCAGCGCGGCATAATTGTCTAGTAGTTTTTTTACATGAGGAATGCTTTACACACTTAGCCTATCCAACTGCGGGGGCAACCTTCGGGCTTCATATGGAACTCCCGGCGGTGGCCAGGCTACCCACTAAACTCCTTGGTGTTTTTACGCGTCCAGAAACTGGGCTATGATTTGCTCTGAGCACCACGACCTGGCTAAAGGGGTGGCCCTGCAGATGGGGCCCGACTCGATAGGGGAGGACATTAGGCGAGAGAGAGAGACAGATGCAAATGGCAATACTTAGGCTAAATTATACATATGTATTTTTAAATCTACCATACCTTACCGTTAAAATTCTACTAAATGGTACATTTAATTTACAGATAGCAATACTTGAACCAAAATTAGATGCGTATAGCAAGCAAATCATAAAAAATAATATTAACATATTCCCTGTAAGCATTCGCCATAAATTTGGGGTTGAAAATGGGGATGAACCCCTTAATATATGTAAACAATATTTATATATGATACGGGACCCGCAGTATGCGTTGTTGCATTATTGTGACAAGTTATTTTATGCTAAAGGTGAGATTATTAGTTCATCATTTTCCTGCCCTTATCCAGTTATTTGTGGTCGGCGCAACATCTTTCTCTTCGAGTGTCTGCTGTCAGACTTCATAGCTATGTTAACTCCTCTTTGTTTTATATCCTCATTCACACATAGATAAAAGGAAAGTTTATAAGTTGATTGAATATTTTTTTTAAAAAAGTTCAACTTACTTGAAGTGCCTTTGGAATTTGAGGGTTTTCCTCGATTTCTCAGAAGATAACCATAAGATCATGATCTGGTGCCAATGGGACCAAACGGAAACCACAAGCTTCCAAAAAAAAAAGTATCATTAAAATCGATACGCCCATTTCAAAGTTATGAGGTAACAAACATAACAAAAAAATTAAAAAAAAAAACCTACAGAAGAATTGAGAACATCCTCCTTTTTTGAAGTCCGTTAAAAGATGTGATAAAGGCTTAATTTTAAAACTTTTAATTAATATTTTCAGATCAAGACACTTATAAATCTATATTTAATGATATGAAGAAATCTCTATTCACAAACAAATATGGCGGCACTGAATACAGATCATTAAATACTATTAAAAATAAACTGTTTACTGTTGAAAATGTTGATAATATTGGTGAGTTTTTATTATACATATCAACAGATTATACACAACGTCCTCTAGTCCCAAACTAAGCTTATAATACTTGTGTATTGGTTATTACAATTCGGATATACTACATAAACTAATTTTCTTTTGTAAATACATACTTATAATACATAGTAAACACACAAACGCAGTACAAACATTTGTAGGAACTATCGTACTGTGCAGGAATCGAAACCGCGATCGTGAATGGCAGTCCGTTGCTTGAACCACTAGTGTAAAAAATCGGTAAATACGGAATTAGAATGAAACTGTGTTATGAGAATTTTACGTGAATCCCTTTAACGTACACTGGTCCGAAACTGAGCTTGTCAATTTGTTTGAAGGGGAAAAATTGAACTCAGTTTGGCACCAAATAACTTTGTTTTAAACTGTCTATGACTATAAAGATTAAGCTCAATTTGGGACCACAGGACGTTATGTGAAATTGCTTAGGAATATATATATTTTTTTTAATAATATGTTTTTTCAGTTGCAAGACACAGAGTGTTAAAATCAATTATGGATGAATTAAAATCAAAGGTACAACGTTCGATTCTACGTTTGTCACAATTATCACCGGAGTTAACTAAACCCGCAGTTCTTGAGATACAAAAGACAAACATACAGACACTTTTAGCGCTACCTTCAAACGTGTTTGTTGTGAAATTCTTGGAACAAGTAAGTTTTATATTGTATAGTAACTAGCTTTGGCCCCCGACTTTGTTCACGTTGAATTAAAAAACCAATGATATATATGTATAAACCTCTAACGCAGCGCACGCAATGGAAGAACTCTAATTAGAATATTTTTTTCCGTTTGCAACATTTTTCACTAATGCTTCGCTCCTATTAGTCGCAGCGTGATGTTATATAGCCTAAAGCGTTCCTCCATAAATGTACTATCCAACACTGAAAGAATTTTTCATTTAGAATCAGTAGTTCCTGAGATTAGCGCGCTTAAACAAACAAACTTCATGTTAAAAATCGCCAATTAAAAGGTGGATTCACACATTCAGGGTTCAGTACCATCAATAAAACATATTTATCATAATAATATCATCTTAGTGTATCATCTTGTTAAACTGTAAACGTTTGTTGTATTTGAGTACACTTAAATATTTATTGTATTGTTGTTTTTATTATTTGTTGTTATATCATCAACAGATATACATCATCTGTGAACATTACAACTGTCTATGGTTGCTTTCCATTTAGTTAACACAGAGGGACTCTGCGTTACATTGTGATAAACTGCCAAACACTGTGTAAAAGTTTAAATGAAACAGCTAGTTGTCTCAAAATAACACTAGAGTGCATCAATATGGCAAAATAATGGGCGTTTTTTTACCTAAATGCAAGTTCCTTGACAAAGTCTTGGCTCAATAATTTATAAACATACAATTCACAATACTGCTTTTAGACTTAAAAAACTTATTATTACCGTCGTAGAAGAAATTGTTACCATCATCTATGAATATCTCACTTTTATTTATAAAGCAAGCATGTTTCGCCACATTGTCAGGGCTCACTTCAATAGTGCGATATTTACATTTGAACATTTTTATTAAATTTTAATTAGCAGTAACAGACAAGCTCAATTTAATAATCTCAAATAATACTACTAGAATCTACCGTAAATCGAATCGAATCTACTAATCTAAATAATTAAAACTCATAAGTGGAGAAAAGAATTCTTCTCTTATTTGTTGGTAATTCTTGCTAAGCATCTGACAAACACCACTTTTTCGAGTGTCGAACAATGTACGGCTGTGTTCCACAGTGTCGTTGATGGAAAGCACTTTATCGAGCACTGCGTTACACTGCGTCACTTTTTGTATTAATTGGAAAGCAACCAATATATCACTTAGGAGACACGTGCCTAACTGTGAGATGTTTATGACTTACAAAATAATTTCAACTTTACTTTTATTTTCCTCAGATTCAAGTTTTCCGTGACGCAATCCGACGTCCCTGTATACTAACAGCGATCCTCTCAAACGGCTGTACCAAAAGATATATAATTAAGAGTGGTGAACCTTTATACAATGATGCTTCCGTACAGAGAGCTGTCAATATACTACCTATGTTGTGTAGAAAGGATGTCAGAGGATATAATGTAAGTAAAAATATTGAAATCACGTTTAGTACCAAAAACCTCCGATAGATGGCGCGATTATACATTACATAAATGTTAAAAGTAAAATATTGGTTTTCACACAACGTCTTCTGGTCTTGAGCTAAATTTATTTTTGTTATTTGAGTTAATAAATTGCTATAAAAAGTTAAAATTTTTCTTTATTTTGTTATTATGATGTAATGTCTGTTTGTCTACTTCTTCTGTGTAACAATATGCTTTTAAAGTATTGTGAATAAATGATTTTCTTTCTTTCTTTCTTTCTATACCTCTGGTAGATGGCGCTAAGAATCGTTACGTATATGTATAAAATGATAAATGTTAACGTACATACAACGTCTTCTGGTCTTAAATTTAGCTTATTATGATGTAGTTGTGGGTACCCACAATATGTACATAGTTCGTATTTCTATTATATTGTAGGTGACAGCGCTAGCAGAAGACGCGGCCATTATCGAATATTTAGAAGACCATGAAAGACTCAGAGAATTAATGGGGGATGCCGTTAATAGTAAGTATATATACTTACTAGCTGTTGCCCGCGACTTCTTACGCGTGGAACTTAGAAAATTTTCAGTTATGCTTCGCTCCTATTAGTCGCAGCGTGATGTTATATATCCAATGCTTTCCTCGATAAATGTACAATCCAACAGTGAAATAATTTTTCAATTCGGACAATTAGTTCCTGAGATTGCGTTCAAACAAACAGTTTCTTCTGCTTTATAATATTTGTATAGATTATCATACGAACTTATACCTGCGTTTCAATTGCTTTTCTGGTATATAGCCTGCTCCATAGAGATGACAATAACACCAAATTTCCGTAACAAGAGGTTAAACAGGAATTACCGAGACTACGCTGTCCGTCCGTGCATCACCAGACTGTATCTCTGGAACGGTGATATCTAGAGAGATGAAGATTTCACAGTTTATGCATATCAGTTGATGCTATAACAACAAATACTTCATCATCATCATCCTGCACTTATCCTATTATTTAGGGTCGGTAGGAATATATTATGATAATAATTGCACGGAACCCTTCGTGTGAGAGTCCAACTCGTACTTGACCGGATTTATCAAGTGCAAACTAACCACATTCTCCCGACTCTACCCATGAACCCGTATAAACAAATTCCATCAATATTTGTTTTTCATTTCAGTACCATTGATTCAACGTCTCGCTGATGATAAATTAGTTCTATCACCATCATTAGCGTTAGAGCAGTTTAGAGAGATGTGCAACAAAGTGCCTATACATACACTTAGGTAAGTATTACAACATCGCGCTTATCTTCCCTTACCCACTGTTGGGCACGGGCCTCCTCCACTTTGGAAGGGATTATGGTCTACTGCGCCGCGCTGACCAGGCGTGTCGCCACAGGGTTTACTTTCGAGTTTTCCGTCTCTCACAGAGGATGTCATCTGTGTAAAATATCCCTTAGCTGACTTTTACAGCACCCTGGGGAGTAGATGGGGTAGTGACACTTGTATTCTTAGTCTGTCACCACACGCTACATTAACGCTCATCTATACTTAAAATGGGTAAACAGAACTAAATACAAATTAAAGAATGTTAGCTAACCAGTCCAGAATGTACGAACAAGTTCCATAGATGGCGACTACGCTAGTCGACTCTAAGAAATATTGTAGTGGTCATAATACCTTAGTTAATCGCTAATGTCAATTATCAACCGCCTTCAAAAAATAGAAGGTTCTATGTTCGTCTGTATATTTTTTGCCATTATTATCTGAAAATATTAGTATTTATTTTAATTAACGTGTCTAGTGGTTCATATAACGGACTGCCGTTCATGAGGTCGCGGGTTCAATCATTTGTGTGATATTTATATCATTAAATGTTGTAATTACAAGTGTAATTGTTTGCAGGTATGCTATAGAACAGCGGTGCTCATCAGTTCAACAATTCATATATAAGAAACATACATTCATGGAGACGCTGTGCACTATGACTATTACTAACTGGTTGTTTGGTAAGATTAATACATATCTATCTCTTCTCAATAGATCTCACAGATAGAGAAAACTCTATCTGTGATAGTGGGACCCTAAGATATGTATTAACACTGTGCTGGTATACTGAATGGCTAATACTAATTTACTGAATCACTGATGCAAATTTTCAGTAATGTCTCATTATATTTTAGGAATATATGTCAACTGTAATACATGAAAATGGCGCCTTATAGGTTTTACCAACACTTAAAATACAAAGTTTCGCAAAATATCTTCATGTATTACGTCCCTGTGAAGATGAGTAATATTGACAGGGTCTGGGATCTTGTGCTATTACAACTTTCACAAATTATTCTCATCTATTCTTCAGGAGTAGGAGATAGACATCTTCACAATATACTGATATACAAGCAAGATGGAGGACTGTGTGGAGTGGACTGGGCGTCTACCTTTCAGTATGGACTTAGAGAGTTCGTTCCAGCCAGACTTACAGCCAACTTTCTTGCTGTGTGTGACGTTACAGGTTAGTTTTTAAGGGTTACCTGTTAGAATAACAGATAGCAGTATTACCAATTGTATACATGATGCCAGTATATTTCTTATAGATAGCTGTGATGTCGATTCCATATTTGATGCCATTACATTCTTAACAGATGGCGCTGATATTAATTTTGTAATTAATTGTCATTAACACTAGACAGCGTTAATATCAATTATTACAAGCAAAGTCTGCGAAACGTCGGGCCAAAATTTAAAACAAATATACGTGTCTAAATGCGTAAAAAGTAGTTTTATTGAAACAAATGAGTCGCGCAAGTGTTAGAAAATATTATCAATTATTACTTTTGATATGTAAGTACCTACTGGAGTACTGCATATGATAGATAAAGCTGTTATAGATTTTTGATACCTCTAGTTAAGAACTTAAAAGAGCCATCTATTATCGAAATCTGTTAAATATCTTTAATTATATATTGTATCTTAGTTTCTTACACAGAATATATATTATAACATATTATTGTCTTAAAATTATATATTTCAGTTCTTGAAAGTCGTCTACAGGGCATGTTATTGTGTTTGAGAGAAAAACGCAAAACATATGAAGCATTCGTTAATATATCATTCCATTGGAAAGGAAGACATTTCAGTGAGGTAATTTAACATACAGCAATTTTATCTTTGCGCCATCTATTGGACAGCTGCTAAACTAGAGGTTTTCTTACTATGTGGTAGATGTTGCAAAATTAAGTTGATGAAATAGTTTAAACTCAATTTTAAAGCTTTTTTTTGCTTTTCTATGTATAGAAAGAAACCTCAGAGTTCGAGTTTACTTCGTTCTTGCCTGGCATTTTCGTGTTTTTTTTTTACTTTCAGATGAAATACATTAGCGATATACTCCGCGGTTCAGCCTTATCTCATGAAATAACTAGAAATGTTCTAGAACAATCTAATGTGAAGCTGAAAGATGAATATATCAAAATGATTGACTTAGTTTTCGAGGATTGCCCTAAACAACATACATACAGTGTTGAAAAACAGGTAAATATAATATTAGTCAAGACCCGTTGTTGTGTATTATTATTTTGGATAGGAAACGGGTTTACCGATATGATCAAATTTTTACGCAATTAACCAATTTAATCTAGTATCTCATATGTCCTTAACTGTACTATACTCCTAATTTAGATATTTACCTTAGGTATTGCTAGATTATGAATTTATAAGACCTAAATAATACTACGATGATACCTATATGTTTGTATGGAGCATAATTTCGTATCATGTCCTCTTGAAATGTTAATTTCATTTCAAAAATTTTACTTATTTGGCATTAAAGTAGCATCAAACACAAACACAGCTTGACCAATTTTAATAAAATTTTCTCTTGTAGGTCTCTCTTCTAGGTATGGAAATAAAAATTATTTCTTTTTATTTCAGATAAAATGTTTGTTAAAACATTGTACTGATGAGAGACTATTATCGATAACCCCTCAAGGGTGGGAGGCCTGGATCTAATAGAAGCACATGAGAATTAAATCATTATTTTCATGTATTGCATTTTTATATAATAAATAATAAATTTCATTTCATTTTCATTTATTCTTTATTGTACACTCATACAAGTAAGGCAACATAAACAATATTGTTACAAACGTGCACAAAGGCGAGCTTAACTCATATTGAGTTTTCTACCAGCAAACCCTTGAGTGTATGGAGAAATGGTATATTATAGGATAGATAGGTGTACAACAAGAAAGTACCAATAAAACAAGATCAATAAAATACATACATAGACTAAATAAATAAACTTACACAAATACAGATATATAGATATTTACACAAATAAAATGTTATAACACATAAACAATACATATAAATAAATATTCATGGACATTTCACACAACGTCCTCTAGTCCCAAGCTAAGCTTATATGCTTGTGTTATGGGTACCAGAATACGGATATAATACATAAACTACTTTTCTTTTGTAAATACATACTTATAATACATAGTAAACACCCAGACGCAGTACAAAAACATTTGTATGACAATTAAAAACATCACACAAATGATTATCCTGACCGGGAATCGAACCTGAGACCTCATGATCGGTAGTCCGTTATATGAACCACTACACCACGAGGCCCGTCGATATAATAAAGAAAATTCATTTAAATTAAGTTTGATTTAATTATGTGTGTTGGGACCGATTGATGTAAGTAGCATGTCCAGCAGTGGATGTTAGAGGTCTTAAAGGTCGCCCCTAAATGCGGTCTTTAGGACCGTAGAGTGAAATATTATGACGAATAAATTGGATATTACAAGTACGATAATAAATTTCGTTGACCTTTTTTACTATCGACATTTTTGTAATTTGTTTCCACGCCATCTATCAGAGCGCACGATGAACAGCAACTAATATAATAATATTATTATGTATCTTTTCAAAGAACAGATTTATTGATTTATTAAAAATAAGGGACAAACAATATAAAATACTTAATTAAATTAGCTAAACACATAATCGTCCATATTTTCTTCAATAAGTAAATAAAAAAAAACACTTTTAAAAATGTTTTTATTATTGCTATAAAAATTTAGTACGACTAAATTAGATTATTTTGTTCATTCATCCATCCAACCATCCATCAACCTTTCAGTTTCTAGTTTGCCTATATCTTTAATGCTCATTCTTATGCCGTTTGCACTTTGCATCCATGATCCTCGCTTTCATTACAATTGCATAGTAAATACTATTGGTTAAATATAACATTTTCGAGATTTCCTGAGACAGGGACACCCATAAAATTCCTGACTATATTTAGAATTATAATTTTTAATGCAGTAAAATACTCTCAATTTTAGTTTAAATAGGACTTTTAGTACTATTTTTGGCTTTTCCTGATCCCTTAGAGATACTATAAAATAATTTACGCGGTAAGGTTCATAACCCTAATGTTCTGCGCACAATTCACCTGTGTGTGCCGGATGAGTGCGTTGGAAGGAGGCGACGACCGCCACTACTGCTGGTGCCCCACGCTCGCACCAACTTGCTGCAGAGAGCACCACTTACGCGCGCGCTGCGTGCGCTCAATGCGGTATCTCATACAATAAATATATTCTCATGCACTCTGAACGAATTCGTAAGGACTACTTATAAATATTGTAGTTATTAGTTTTATTTTGTGTTGTTTGTTTAATTTAAATGTAAAATTTACTACTCTATTGCATTAGGCACATATCCTGTAAAAATAGATGTATGTGTGGTAATTAATAAATAAATAAATAAATCTATTTAGTACAAGTTGCTACTAACACTTAAGTAGTTAAAATAACGGCTTTCAGTATCATTTCCAAATTTTCCTGCTAATTAGTTTCCTGCTAATTCCTCTATAAAGAAATACATTTTAGTGTATCTAAATATAGATTAATAAACTACTTTCGACTATTCCTGATCTTAAAAGGTTTAGGAAAAGTCGAAAGACCCTTACTACGCTTAGAACTAAGTTAAGGCCACACTATACTCTCAATCCAAGGCACATAATATGCCACTCTAGTATATATTGCGGGTTCTCCTGGGAAACCACAACCCTTGCCGAATGACGTCACGCCGACTATTGTGTACATGCAGTTGATTTTATTATTTTTAATTTGTAGTGGACCACCGCTATCACCCTGCAAGAAGACAATAAATTGTATACTTTATTCTTCTTCCCAGCAGGTTAACGTGCCACTGTTGGGCACAGACCTCTTCCATTTCGAGAAGATATTTCTATGTCGCACTGACCAGGCGTGTTGGCACAGTTTTTATTTTCGAGTTTTCCTTCTCTCACAATTGATGTTAAATGCTACATCTTAGCAGTCTCATACAGCACTCTCACGAAAAAAATATTCTAGAAGACTTGTAAGTTCTCCTCTCCGTCCCACTGTTGGACACTTGCCTCCTTCACAGGAGAGAATATAGTTTACTATTCCGCGTTGACCAGGCGTGTTGACATAGGGTTTATTTTCGAGTTTTCCGTTTCTCACAGAAGATGTTGTGTGTCTACAATATCCTAGCTGGCTTTTACAGCACCCTGGGTAGGAAATGGGTTGGAACTTAGAGCATTAATCCTACAGGAAGTGACATTAAGCAACCCCCGCTGAAAAAAGTGTGAGAGCATTGCTCATACTCATTGTGTACGGACACTGTCGTCTCTAAGTGTGCGTGAGGCGATTTTGTGCAGGGCGTGCTTAGCAATAAATGAAATGACAATACAGTGTTTCGTCAAAGAAAACAGCTCCTCTTGATTTAATAATCTAAGGGGTGGAAGTAGCAGGGCCCTAATAATCGCGGGGCCCTGAGGAGAAGAGCCCCTCGATCATCGTCCTGTTACTTACTTGACATGTATCCTTAGATTGTGTTCTATCACCATAGCAACTCTGTGTCTGTGGGTCTAAACCTTGCTTCATGAGTCTATTCACTGGATACTTCTCGGAGCACTCCTCACTTGAAAACTTTTGAAGAACCACCTGAAAGTATTCAATGAGGCGTTTTCTAATACAATACATATTTATGGTTCTAAAAAACCATAATTTTAATGTTTTTTTTTATACACAAACAAGTCTCGCAAGCTAGTAAAAGCAAGTCTTGCCTAAATAAAACAAATTATATTGGAAATAATTATTACCTTGATCGGGACTTGAACCCACGACCTCGAGATACCTTTCCGTTGCTCTGCCAGTTGAGCTATCATGGTTCTTACAAATGTTAACCACACTACAATGTTTCTCAGTTGAGTTATACATCAATACGATGAAACTGTACAACGCCATCTATCGAGCGTTTGCACAACTCGTGCAGGTACATTTGGCAGAGCAACAGAATGGTATTCCGAGGTTGTGGGTTCTAGTCCCGCTTGCGGCGATTACTTTTTCCACTATAATCTGATTTAATATGTAAAATATTGTAATGAAGTGTTACCTTCTGCATAATCTCTGAAGACTTCCCTTTGTACTCAGTGAGTCCCCAGCCCGTCGCCAACACTCTATCATCATTAACTGTATCTCCGACATGGAGACACGCCGGGACCACAGTGTGACTCAGATTTATCCTGGCAACAACGACAAATGATAGAACTACACTTAAAAATTAATATCATAATATACAAATAATGGGATAAGTGCAGGAGAATAATGATGATTATACAAATAATCATCAGTAAGGCTAAGTTGATGCTGTAACCACAAGGTTACAGCATCAACTTAGCCTTACTTAGGGTAGCCGAGACAAACTTGTTAAAGTTTTTGTGGCTACCTGTTCCTATATTATTATGTTTGTGTTGTAATTGAAATAAGTTAAAAAAAGAAAAAAACTGTTAGACTCTCTAGCTATCACAGTTCATAAGATACAGCCTAGAGACAGACGTACATGCTTTGAGTAATATCGCCCCGTTTTGATAGAATAAGAACACGTGCCACATCCCATTTCATCAAAGTGCTGTAAAAGTCAGCTAAGGGATATTGTACACAGATAACATCCTCTGTGAGAGACGGAATCAAAACCCAGTACCAACACGTCTGGTCACCAGGGATAGTAGAATAAAAACCCCTTCCAAAGTGAAGAGAGTATGTAAACAGATATATCAGATAGTATATAGACGTTCAATCTTGAAGACACAACTTTAGCCGGGCTAAAGTTAGTTCAGGATCTAATAAAAAGTGGTTTTCTGTATACATACGACGTAGTTTTTGCTAACTACAAATGACACTTTTATAAGCAACTAGCTGTGCCCCGCGGTAAAAGGGATAAAAAATCTGTTCGTTTTTTATTATCCTCCGGGAACATTGCATTCTTTCGGGATAAAAAGTAGCCTTTAAGTTATTCTGATATACAGGATGTGGCGTAAATGGTGGTCCAACGCTAAGGTGGTTATAGTTCAAGTATTCACCTATCATATAAAAAAAAATTAACCAATTTTAGCCATTGGTTTCGGAAATATGATTTTTTTGTAAAAAGTCTATAAATCTTATATATAAAATTCACGTGTCACAGTGTTAGTTACCGTACTCCTCCGAAACGGCTTGACCGATTCTTCTCAAATTTTGCATACATATTCAGTAGGTCTGAGAATCGGCCAACATCTACTTTTCAAATTTTTTTTTAGTATGGCAAAACAACGTTTGCCGGGTCAGCTAGTATTTTATAAAAGAGAATGTAACTTCGACAAATATGACATTATTTTTTGAGTGTGTTTTTTGTGTTGTACGAGCGAGTACTAGCACTAGCACATGCATTTTCGTTTTTTCATGTAAACCCAAAAAATAAACCAATAAATAAAAAAAACTGAAAATTAATTTCTCGTTTTTAACAAATCATGCATTTTGGATGTGAGTAGTGTAAAAAAAAATGGCTAAAAAAGGTTTTTTTTTTTATAGACAGGTGAATACTTGAACTATAACCACCTTAGCGTTGGACCACCATTTACGCCACACCCTGTATAAGCTACATTATTGTAAAGTTTCATTTAAAATCCATTCAGTAGTATTTGCGTGAAAGAGTAACAAACATCCATACTCACAAACTTGCACATTTATTCACTAGGATTTATTGAATAACCAGTACCAGTAACGAGTACCTATCTATTGGGTAGAGACATTGACATTAAACATTACCTAAGGCATGTATCATAGACACCACTTGGTATATATGTGTACGTATATATATAACTCACGTATTCTCAGTTTCCAGTAACGCAATATCATGATATTTGGAAGGTGGCTGGTACTCAGGATATTTGATGATTGTCTTAACTTTATATCTGTTAGACTCCACTTGGGCATCTTTACGAGTATGGGCACCTGCCAATATGTAGGTCACTTCTCCTCTGTAAATTAAACATGTTTATAGTTTAGGAATTTAGAAATCAAACCCTAACAAATTATACAAAAAAGTCATCATCTTTATCCAATCTATCTATTATAATAAACAGCATCAAAATCCGTTACGTACTTTTAAAGATATAAGCTCACATAGAGACATATAATATACAAAAATAACGACTTAATTTTATAATAGTAATTAAATACATACATATTCATGGACATTTCACACCACATAAATACGACGCTTACATACGCATAAAGTCATACTCGTAGCAGAGTCGGAGAAACATGTATCATCTTGTTAAACTGTAAACGTTTGTTGTATGGGAGTGTAGGTACACTTAAAAAATGGACAATTCACACAAATATTTTTTTTTTTTAATTCATTTTTCAAATATTTATTGTATTGTTTTTATTATTTGTTGTTATATCATCGACAGATATACATCATCTGTGAACATTAAAATTGTCTATCTATCACCGTTACAGAGATACAGGCTGGTGACAAACGGACGGACAGCAAAGTCTCAGTAATATGTGTAACATTACAGATCAATACCACTATTGTAAGTAAACAATCACTAACAAAGATTACATAGATTAATACATAGATAAGTACGCAGCTAATACAATAGTGTTAAAAAGCAACTCACAGTTCCCTGCTGAATGTGCAGTGACCAGCAGTAAGGATATATCGGTTACTGATAATGGCACCACCGCATAACCACGACAGGGTTTGTGGGTTGTCACCATAACCAAGCATTACCTAGAATAGATATTACAATGAGATACAGCCTGATGGCAGACAATGAAGTCTATGTAACAAGTTCCAGTTTTACTTTATGGTACGGATCCCTAAAAAACTAAACTAATACTTACCATATGTGGGAACTCATTCTTAGTAGTGTCAGCGCCTCCTATGATGAGACCATCACCTTTATGATGACAATGATTCTGTCTACTCATCTCTCCTGTAAGAGAGACACTCTTCTCGCACGAGTACACCAGTTGCTCTTGATAATCAATACATTCTGTAATTGTAGGAGATTATGACTATAATGTGATATACGGGCCTCGAGATGTGTTTACGGACTGCCGTCCATGAGTTTGCGGGTTCGAATCCCGTCCGGGACAATTATTTGTGTGATATTTATAATAGTCATACCTGTGGTCGTACAAATATTTGTCATGCGTCTGGGTGTTTACTTACTATGTATTATAAGTATGTATTTACAAAAAGAAAAGTAGTTTATGTATTCTTTTCGTATTCCGGTATTTTTTTTTCACCTTTTTGCCCTGCCGGGCCATGCCATCATGGCCCGGCATGGCAAAAAGCCTTGCCTTGAGCCGAACAATGACCCGGCGAGGGGTGGCCCCGCTAACCGGAGCCCGACTCAGCGGGTTCGTATTCCAGTACCCATAATACATTAATACACACAACGTCTTCTGGTCCCAAGCCAAGCTTATTATGCTTGTGTTATGGGTATCAGATTTATTAGAATATTAACGGAACCTTTCAGAACCCAGTCTGTATTTTACATAGTTATACATAATATCATACTGTCGAAGGCTTTTCGTCCAGTTTTCTTGGATGTGAGGGTGGGGTCGATGTCTTTACATGGACTGGAGTTTCCTGACACATCCTTGTATTCATAATCTGGTGGTATATACTCCGTAGTTGAAGACTGGATAGGTCTATAACAAAAAATAATTATATCTAAGCATACTATAGGTAACTATTTCTTTGTTATCTCTAAGACAGATCTAAATAATCCATTTATTTATTTATTACTAACTAGCTGTGGCCCGCGACTCCGTCCGCGTGGAATTTGGAAATTTTTTTTCGTTATTAGGAAGCCTATGTTCTTTCTAAGGGTCTAAAGATTGTCTGTGCCAAATTTCATCAAAATCGGTTGAGCGGTTTAAGCGGGAAAGCGTAACAGACAGACAGACAAAGTTACTTTCGCATTTATAATATTAGTAGGGATTGTTTTTAGGGATTGCTTGATTAGGAATAATTTCCATGTGGAGACGGATTGAAAATACAAGTGTATGAGACAGCTAAGAAATACGTAAATATGATTCGAAGAATCCTACTTAACAGCTAACAGCTGTATCCCGCGACTTCTTACACAAAAACAGAAAAAGAATTATCAATTTGTTTATGTGTTTCCGAAATTAGCGCGTTCAAACAAACAAACTGTTGAGCTTTACAATATTAGCATATATTCAGCATCATAATAATATCATCTTGTTAAACTGTAAACGTTTGTTGTATGTGAGTACACTTAAATATTTATTGTATTGTTGTTATACATTACAACTGTCTAGATATCACTGTTTGTTAGAATATTACTATTCACTGACGTCAACAATATACCTACATAATTTTTTTTATTTCTCTCACCTTTTTGTAGTTGTAGCTACTGGTGGCAATGGGGTGGTGACAGAAGGTACACTACCACCAGAGTTGTCAAAACAACAAACTATAGGCTCTGACCTATCGAAACCGCATATCTGAAAATACGCACAAATAAGCTTATTCACGACGAGCCTCGTGTTGGACTGGTTGATGTAACGGACTGTCGTTCACGAGGGTTCGATTCCCGCTCGGGACAATCATTTGTGTGATGTTTATAATTGTTATACAAATGTTTGTACTACGGGTGTTTCTATATATTATTATAAGAATGAATTTACAAAAACAAAGTAGTATATGTAGTCTATCCGTATTCTGGTACCCATAACAAAAGCATAGAAATATAGCTTACCTTGGGACCAGAGGACATTGTGTAATGTCCATGAATATTTATTTGGGACTAGAGGACGTTGTGTGAAGTGTCCATGAATATTTATTTATTTATTTATTCTTAAAACCAGATCTTTCATTATCCTCAATCATAAAAATTCTTGTTGTTATAAACTCTTGGTTTCCTTGAATATAATGAAATGACTACCTACTTAATTATATTTTATACTTAGTTATAATTATTATCTAAATTTCCTCTTAGTGAGTGACTAAGTTATCTCCGTGTGGTGACGGATTAAGAATACAAGTGTCACCACCCCGTCTCCTTCCAAGGGTGCTAGAAAAGTCAGCTAAGGGATATTTTTGATATTGCACACAGATAACATCCTACGTGAGAAACGGAAATCTAGAAAATAAACACTGTGCCAACACACCTGGTCAGCGCGGCAGTAGACCCTAATCCTTCATAAAGTGGAGGAGCCCCGGGGCCAGCAGTGGGACGTAAATGGGCTAGAGGAGGAGTGACTAAGGTATTCCGTAAGGGGTCATCCATAAGCCACGAGATACCTACTTTTAGGTGACAGACGGATTGACAGCGATGTTCCAATGACAGGTTATTAGGGTCCCTTTCGTACAGAACCTTGCAAATTGACCGGAAAAATCTTTGCTGTCAAATATCAACATTTTCGTGTGTCCAGGTAGATAACCATGTTTTACTGTAACATTCGGGTATAAATTTAAGGTAATTACCTGAGGACGTAATCTGTTCTTTATTTCTTCAATAGCAGACTTGCACTTTCCAATGATTACACAAGTACCACTTCTACCATCTTTCGAGCAGGGATCACCTACAAATATATAACAAACATTTTTGTATGTATAAATAAATAATAAATATTCATGGACATTTCACACAACGTCCTCTGGTCCCAAGCTAAGTTTATTATGCTTCTGTTATGTGTACCAGAATATGGATATAATAGATAAACTACTTTTGTAAATACGTACTTATAATACATGGTAAACACACAGACGCAGAACAAACATTTGTATGACAATTACATATTATAAATATCACACAAATGATTGTCCCAAGTGGGAATCGAACCCGTGAACGGTAGCCCGTTTCCTGAACCGCTAGACCACGAGGGCCGTCGATATGTATGTATGTCCATAAGTGAGCTTATATCTTTAAAACTGCGCAACGGATTTTGATTCGGTTTTCTTTAATAGATAGAGTGGTTCAAGATAATAAATAATAAATAAATTAATATTCATGGACATTTCACACAGCGTCCTCTGGCCCCAAGCTAAGCTTATATGCTTGTGTTATGGGTACCAGAATACGGATAGAATACATATACTGCTTTTCTTTTGTAAATACATACTTATAATACATAGAAACACCCAGACGCAGTACAAGCATTTGTATCACAATTAGAAAAATCACACAAATGATTGTCCCAAGCAGGAATCGACCCCGCGACCTCTTGATCGGCAGTCCGCTACATAAACCACTCAACCACGAGGCTCGTCGATAGAGTAGATAAAGGTTTATAAATCTGCATAATTCGTTAAGTTTCGTTTTCTGAAATCCACGTATACGAAGTTGCGGGTTTAAGCTCCTAGTATTATAAAAACCATAAACATTAACATAAATATACAAATATTACAAAGCTGAACAGTTTGTTTGTTTGAACACGCTAATCTCAAGAACCACTAGTCCCATTTGAAAAATTATTTCAGTGTTGGATAGTTCATTTATCGAGGAAGGCTATAGGCTATATAACATCACGCTGCGACCAATAGGAGCGAAGTATCAAAGAAAAATGTTGGAAAAACAGGGGAAATTTTGTATATTCCACGCGTACGAAGTCGCGGGGAACACAGCTAGTGCATCTTGAACTAGAACTTAGCTAGAAACTTGTTTATATTCATTTCCAGTTTTCCTGTTATTCTGCAGACAATCTTGATATCACAAGAATGTGCAGACTTAGGTCAATGAACATAATATTATTACTAACTAACTTGCCCGCAATGTTGTATGTCTGTACTGTACTATACCGTTCAAATGAGAATAGGATTGACCCCGCGTCATTTTGAGACGTCATAGTTGTCATTTTGAACAATTTTGGTAGGATCAACAAAACAAGATATTTTATATAATAATTTATCTATCACTTTATCGTTAACGTTTCCTAATTTTCGAGCACTTAGCGAGACAAATACAATTAAAAACAATATCAAATAACGACAACTTCAAAATAACAATACTAACATACAAAAACAATGAGAAATAACAACATATTTATTTTTTTAACGGGAAACAGCCATATAACTAGCACATTTTAAAATAAAACTCCTTATAATTCATATTCTCGACAAGGCACACCAACAACAACAAAATAGAGTTTGGCAACTCAACTTAATGTCATTGTTTACAACAACGAAATTATTGAAAGAAAGTATTATTTATTTTTAAATAATATTATAACTATTATTACTAAATAATTTAAGACGTTGTTCACTTCACATTACGGAGATTACGTAAAAGAAAAAGAATTATTAATGATACGTAAATAAAGTTACGTTGCTGACAGTACTTTTCTAATCACTTTTGACAACTAAAGGTCATTGCCAATCCTATTCTCAGTTGAAACGTGTAATACATTCTAATCGCTACATAACGACCTCTATACTAACTTTTTATAGAGCTGAGGAGTTCATTCGTTCTCCGTGTGGTGATGTACATAAAAATACAAGTATCACCACCCCATCTCCTCCCAAGGGTGCTGTAAAAGTCAGCTAAAGGATATTACACACAGATAACATCCTCTGTGAGAGACGGAAATCTCTAAAATAAACCCTGTGCCAACACGCTTCAGCGCGGCACAGTAGACTCCAATCCCTCCAAAGTGGAGGAGACCCGTGCCCAACAGCGGGACGTAAATGGGCTGGAGCGGAGAAGTATGTTTGTTTGTTTGAAAGCGCTAATCTCGGGAACAACTAGTTCGAATTGAAAAATTCTTTTTGTTTTTGATAGTACTTTTTTTGAGGAAGGCTATATAAGATTACGCTCTGTGGTAAATAAGAGTGAAATATCACTAAAATGTTGCAAAAAAAGGGGTAAATTTTCTAAAATCCACGCTTTAGAAGTCGCGGACAATACATATACACATTACAATACATATCGTAGGTATATCACTCTGTGTGACCGCATCTTACTATAGTGAAAATAGTTTTATAATTTTACCATTATACTTTCATAAATCACAAACAACATACATATTATATTACATACTTCACATTATTTATTATAACGCTTAGGACGCTCTCAGGGTAATGGGGTGATGTCATACTACTCAGTACTCTTTGTCCTAAACACTTGTAATATGTGTCATCATGATGACTACAATAATAATATTATTGTACTAATCATAATTTTTGTTTAACTCATAACTCATTTAATCATAAGGGATTCATATATTATGTCATTCATACATTAAACATTTCATAAATCAAATTTCACAATACAATGTCATACTCAAATACATATTATATTAATAAATATAATTGATAACAATCAGCATAATAAAATAATAATAAATAAATAAATAATCGGTATGTTGAAGAAATAATCAAATAAAAAAAAATCATTTAATAAATGTCGGTATAAATTTGTCGACTCTATAGAATGTCTGCTTGACAAGCCAACGCTTTAACCGCAGTTTAAAAGATTTCGTAGATGGTGCAGTAATTATATTTTGTGGCAGTTTGTTATATACAGAGGGGCCCATAACATGAGTTGTCTTGCTTAAGTTGTCTTGCTTGCATAACATGAGTTGTTTTAGAATTAGTTCCTTTTAACTTACATTAGGGGAATCCCAGTGATCTAATCTAAAGGTGACTGTCCGATGCACACATCGCGTTGCATTCACGTTACACCGACACAGCGTGGTCACATTGGTACCAATTCTAAATGCAGAACCAAACTTAACTAAACTAAAAAAATTAAATTGATAGTGTCAATAACATAATTTGGCAACGTTAACTAAACTTTCTTATGTTATTTATAATCTTTAGTCGAAAATACACAGTTTTTATATAAAAGATTTTTTAGTTAAGTTTAGTTTTAGTTGGTTGTTAACTCAGAATTGGTACTATTGTCTTTTTAAATTGCTTCGTAGCAACATAGATATATTATAACGTACTAGCTGTAGCTCGCGACATCGTACGCGTGGAATTTAGAAAATTTTCCCCGTTTTTGCATAATTTTTCAGTAGTGCTTCGCTCCTATTGGCCGCAGCGTAATGTTATATATCATAAAGCCTTCCTCGATAAATGGACTATCCAACACAAAAATATTTTTTCAATTCGAACCTGTAGTTCCTGAGAGTTGTGAGAAGAGTTTGTTTGTTAGTTCAACGCACTAAGCGTTGAACTAACAAACAAACACTTCAGCTTTATAATATCAGTATAGGTAACAGGTCCAACGAGCACTGCGCCGTCGCAGCAAGATTACATTCCAGCGTAAAAACCCCGCTTCTTCTCTGGTACTGAAGTTCAGGTGGCCAAGTCTGGTAATTCTGCTATTACAATCATATTACAATATTGTTATAATGGTCAGTCACTGACGCCATTGTGGCGTCATTATGACAAAAAAGTAATAGTAGACTACCAAATTTGATAAAATTCCGCCATTATGGCACCATTATGGTGTCATAATGACACCAAACTTGATTTTTTGTCAAGATGATGCCACTATGGCGCCATAATGGTGCCATGGAGCTGGCATTGTGACACAATTCATTTACCGGACTTGGAGCCCAGTCGTAAGTGTGTTGCACCCACTTGCGTTGACAAATAACATCGTGTGAACACTATGATTGTGGGTGAAATGAAGCAGTGGTACCAATTCTACGCGTACAACTAAATAACACTTAACTTAAAAGTGACTTTCGATAGTGTTGATAACACAATTCGGCAATGTAAACTTAACTTTCTTGTTATAAAAACTGTTCATTATAGATAGACTAAAGACTTTAATAAATATAAATGTGCACAACAAAATATCCAAATCTATATACTACTAGCTGACCCGGCAAACGTCGATTTGCCAAACGAAAAAAAAAAAGATTTGAGATGGATGATGATGAATGACAAGACGATGAAGATGTTGGCCGATTCTCAGACCTACTGAATACGCATGTAAAATTTCATAAAAATCGGTCAAGCCGTTTCGGAGGAGTACGGTAACTAACACTGTGACACGTGAATTTTATATATAAGATAATATTATAATAAAGCTGAAGAGTTTGTGTGTTTGTTTGAACGCGCTAATCTCGCGAACACTGGTCTGATTTTAAAAATTCTTTCAGCGTTGGATAGCACATTTATCGAAGAAGGCTATAGGTTATGTAACATCACGCTGCGATCAATAGGAGCGAAGCAGTAGTGAAAAATGTTGCAAAAACGGGAAAAGTTATCTAAATTCTACGCGTACGGAGTTGCGGGCAACAGTTAGTAATAAATATATAATAAGCAATTGTGCGCGTAGAATTGGTACCATTGACAGCGCTATGTCAACGTCGTAACATGAACGTGATGTGCCATTTAAACTGGCCTTTAATATCAATTTTTTCGTTGCCTAAAAAAGGCAAGAACACATATATGTCGGTCGCGTTGCTCTTGCAAAGGCAAGCGGTGCGACCGCATTGCCAATACCACTTTTGTATTAAGCCACGCCTACTTCTCATAAAACGCGCACCGCAAGCTATTAAAAAATCAGAAAGTATTTTTAATTCAACATCAGAGTGGGTCTTGCGACCCGGTCGCAAACATTGGAATCTCACCTTAAGAGCGCTACTGACATCAATTGGTATCAATTCTACCTTCTACCGATCCTCGTAGGCCAATGATTCATGTAACGAACTGCCGTTCACGAGGTCGTGTGTTCGATTCCCAATTATTTGTGTGATATTTACTTTATTAATTTTTGTTATACAAATGTTTGTAACTGCATCTAACTGTTTTTTTATGAAAACACACAGACGCAGTACAAGTATTTATGTGACAAATATAAAATTAAATATAACACAAATAATTGTCCCATGCGGGAATCGAACCCGCGACCTTGTAACTACAGTCCGTTACATGAACTACTAGGCCACGAGGAACGTCGATAATAATTATTGTAACTGTTTCCTGAAGATGCAACACAATATTTTCGATATCATCATTCAGCTGCCCTTATCCCGTTTTTTCGGTGATTACTTGTTCAAGTTGCTATGGGATTTGGCTTATTTTTACGACAGACACGACAGCCTGCTTAGCATCAATCATTTTAGTTAATATTACGGAATATTATAAAAGGAAATGGGAAGGTGACGTGTACATACATTCTTATTATTATATTATCAAACGGAAATATATATCTACTAATGAAATAAAAGCATACATTTTAGTAACTGTCTAATTAAAAAAAAAATACAGATTATTTAGAATTAGGTACCTACTTATCCTTAGAATATACTAGCTACATACATATATGTAAGGCGTATTATTATTATCTTTATCTTTCCTTTTTTTTATAAAGAAAGTTGTTATTTTTGTATGTAGGTCCTTACGTGAGCTCAAGTCTTCAAAACTACGCAACGGATTATGATGCGTTTTTTTATTATAGTGGTTCAAGAGTATGGCTTTTTTGTTTATTTTGTTAAGTTTTTTTATTTTATTTTCTACATTCTTCGCGTATGAAGTCGCGGGCAACAGCTATGAGCAATAAGAATTACAGCTGTAAGGTTTATGTATGTAGTTTTTGCGTGACAAACAACAAACATCCTTTCTTCTCCTTTCTTATGAACTTTCTCCAGCTAGCCACTATGATGCAACCAAATGTCATTTAAATCGGTTCAGTAGTTTTAGCGCTACAAACGGACTGACAAACATAATTTCGAATTTTTATGGTATATTTTTAAATGATCCTTGAATTTACTTTCTCGAGACCTTTATTATCGACCGGGTTATCGTCCGATACCTATTTCCTTTATATGATCCTTGATTTTACTTTCTCGAGACCTTTACCTAATATCGACCGGGTTATCGACCGATACCTATTTCCTTTCCGTTTCAAAAACACGACCTTTCATTCAATTTTGTACAGCCGTTTTAGCGTAACAAACATCAAAATTAATAATAATTAATTACCTTCATAAGCAGCTTCATTAAAATTGGACAAACACAAAATAAACATGATAAAAATCATTGTTTTTGTTAGAGTCATGTTACGAATAAAAAACAATATGGCCGCTACGACAATACCGCCATTCACTGGCTGCGCGGAACAACTGACTGTGACTTGGTAAGTAAATATGTAATTATATTTTTACATTGGACCGGCTTTGAGATCATTTATGAGTCATTGTTAAGGCTATTTCACAACAACGTGCTAATTATTAATTCATTCATTCATTCAACGCAACTTCATACGCGTGGAATATAAAAACCAAACCGAAACAAAAAGCCACTTTAAAAAACCGCATCAAAATCCGTTGCGTAGTTTGGAAGATATAGACTCACATAAGGACATACATACATAAAATAATAACAACTTTAATTCATAATAACTAATCTTTAATTATACATATAAATCTGTCACGATGTTTGTCCGCGATGGATTCCTAAACTACTTAACCATTTTAAATTAAATTGGCACACCGTGAGCAGTCTGGTCTAACTTGAGAGATAGGATAGCTTAGATGTTTAATTATAGTCGTAATTTTATTTTATTGCAAATTATTTGTCTACCCCTGTCATTTGTATGGCAAAACAACGCAACGTTTGCCGGGTCAGCTATATGTAAAGATTAATCATATTAAATTCTATCTCTCTCTCTTGAGCGCGGGTCTCCTGAAATCTCCTTCATTTTAAGAGGTATTATGGTCTACTCACTGCGTATTATAAGTATGTATTTAAAAAAGTAAATTATATATAGTATATCCGTGTTCTGGTAACCATAATACCATGAATACTCACAAATAAGCTCGATCAAACCGGTGATCTCGTGAACAGCAGTCCGTCATATGAACCACTAAGGCCCGCCTAATATTTAATGTTTACACATACTCAATAGATGGCTCTGCTCTTTTAGAAATCAAGCTATCATTGTTTTTAATAAAAGTAATACAATTTTAATGTAACTTTCGTAAATAACTTCCTGGAAGTGAAGTTCTATCATTATTATACAATTTTTGAAATCATTCCTCGATAGGAGTGATATGATAATCTAATATATAAAATTCACGTGTCACAGTGTTCGTTACCGTACTCCGGTACTCCTCCGAAACGGCTTGGCCGATTTTTATGAAATTTTACATGCGTATTCAGTAGGTCTGAGAATCGGTCAACATCTATTTTTCAAACTTTTTTTTTAGTATGGCAAAACAACGTTTGCCGGGACAGCTAGTAAATTTGACGGGCCTCGTGGTGTAGTGGTTCTGGTAACGGACTGCCGATCCAGAGGTCGCGGGTTCGATTCCCGCTCGGGACAATCGTTTGTGTTCTTTTTCTAATTGTCATACAAATGTTTGTACTGCGTCTGGGTGTTTCTATGTATTATACGTATGTATTTACAAAAAAAAAGTAGTTTATGTATTCTATCCGTATTCTGGTACCCATAACACAAGCATATAAGCTTAGCTTGGGACCAGAGGACGTTGTGTGAAATGTCCATGAATATTTATTTATTATTTATTTATAATAATATTATTCTAATTGATAATGGTGCCAATTCTATATGATCGACACGACTAAGGTTATCTAAAATATGAAAACAAATATCAGATTGGCGTATTTTGAATTTTTGATTACTTAACTAGCTACTTTGTTGTTCGCATTTATATCAATTAAAATTAATATAAATCTTTATTATATTATCTGTGGTCTTTATTAAATAGTTTTTATAGCAAGAAAGATCAGTCAGTTAACACAGCCGGATTGTGTTATCGACACTATCAAAATTCGTTTTTAGGGTTCCGTACCCAAAGGGTAAAAACGGGACCCTATTACTGAGACTTCGCTGTCCGTCCGTCCGTCCGTCTGTCACCAGGCTGTATCTCAAGAACGGTGATAGCTAGAGAGTTGAAATTTTCACAGATGATTTATTTCTATTGCCGCTATAACAACAAATACTAAAAATAAAATAAAATAAATATTTAAGGGGGGCTCCCATACAACAAACATGATTTTTTTACCGTTTCTTGCTCGATACTAATAACGTTGACAGGTAGACGCTTTAACTATGTGCCTTATGTTGCATAGATAATGGTACGGAACCCTTCGTGCGCGAGTCCGACTCGCACTTGACCAATTTTTTATGTTTAGTTGTGCGCGCAGAATTGCTACCATTATATTAATGATAGAACTATCTGTTGCCCGCAACTCCGTACGCGTGGAATTTAGAAAACTTTTCCCGTGTTTGTAAAATTTCCACTAATTCGCTTCGCTCCTATTGGTCGCAGCGTGATGTTATATAGCCTATACCCTTCCTCGATAAATGTACTATCCAACACTGAAAGAATTGTTCAAATCGGCCCAGTGGTTCCTGAGATTAGCGCGTTCAAACAAACAAACTCTTCAGCTATATAATATTATATTAAATTAATACTAGCTGACCCGGCAAACGTTGTATTGCCATACTAAAAAAAATGTTTGAAAAATAGATATTGGCCGATTCTCAGACCTACTGAATATGCATGCAAAAATTCATAAAAATCGGTCTAGCCGTTTCGGAGGAGTACGGTAACTAACACTGTGACACGTGAATTTTATATATAAGATAAGAATATAGATATGAATGAGGGATCTACATTGATTTTATACAATGTACATATGTATAACCGCTAAAAATCTAAAATTCGATATCTGTACTTTTAAGATATCGAAAACAAATTGGATAGTCTGATCTTTATTCGCGTAATAGAAGCCAAAATAATGGTTTATAGAATTTTTGTTTGTCGGTCTGTATGTTTGTACGCGCATCACGTCAAAACTACTGCATAGATATAAATACCGTTTTCAGTGATATGTTGATAGAGGTCTAGTTTAAAGTAGCCTACAATTTATCCTGGGATAGTATCTAATTCCTTTTGGAAAATCCGCCCAGCCTTTGAAAATTTCATACAAATGTTCGTACTGCGTCTGTGTCATCATCATCCTCCTGCCCTTATCCCATTCGGTTGGCACTACATGTCTTTTTCTTCCATAGTCTTCTATTAGTATAACTAGCTGACCCGTTAAACGTTGTTTTTCCATACAAATGTCAGGCGGTCAGGGGTGGACAACCCTTATCACTTACAGGTTTGAAAAATAAATAGTAGTCGATTCTCAGACCTACTAAATGCGCATTTAAAATTTCATAAAAATCAGTCAAGCCGTTTCGGAGGAGTACGGTAACTAACACTGTGACACGTAAATCTAATATATAAAATTCACGTGTCACAGTGTTAGTTACCGTACTCCTCCGAAACGGCTCGACCGATTTTCCTCAAATTTTGTGTACATATCCTCTAGGTCTGAGAATCGGCCAACATCTATTTTTCAATTTTTTTTTTTTTTAGTATGGCAAAACAACGTTTGCCGGGTAAGACTAGCTGACCTGGCAAACGTTGTTTTGCCATATATATTTGTTAGGGGCGGAGCACCCTTAACATTTAGGGGGATGAAAAATAGATGTTGTCCGATTCTCAAACCTAACGGATATGTACACAAAATTTCACGAAAATCGGTCGAGCCATTTCGGAGGAGTATAATTGTAAACACCGTGACAGGAGAATTTTATATATTAGAAGATAAATAATTGTTTTTCATCAAAAAGCAGTTTCCAACAGTTCATACTATCGATATTTTAGTTATTATCTAAAATAGTATCGATACACTATACAGTAGTATTACCATAATTTATAGTATAAATCTATAAGACTGTCGATAGTATAAATTTTATACTATCGACAGTCTTATCGATGTCCTAATTGATTTTCGAGGTCAAAGTTTCTAATTTGTTTAAAATAGTGATGTTGCTCGATAGGTTACTATCGATGGTCTATCGACAGCGTAACAATTGGGATTGATTTATATAAAATAATGCATATAATCAGGGGCGTAGCTACCGCCTTATCAATTATACGGGGCCCCCGGACCACGGGGGCCCAAACGTGCGAAAGCAAAAATAAATAAAAGGTTTCCAAAGACGCTCACTCAACGATTACAGGAGCTGTCATCGACATAAAAAAGAAATGGTACAGCCAAATAAAACAATACTACTTTAAAACTTTATTTATTTGATTCTTATATTAATACATAACAAAATAAGAGTACAGAACCAACAGGAGTAGTTCCACACGATGTTTTCTTTGTACAATAATTATCTGTCAGTTAAAAGAGTTCGTTTGTTTGAACGCGCTAATCTCAAGAACTACTGGTTCGAATTGAAAAATTCTTTTTGTTTCGGATAGTCCATTTATCGAGGAAGGCTATAGGCTATGTAATATCACACTGCGATTATTAGGAGCGAAGCAATGGTAAAAATTTAACAGAAACGGGGAAAATTCTTATAATGTTAGAGAACATTATAAGAATTTTCCCCGTTTCTGTACACAATTTTTATAATAAAAAAATTCAATTAACATTGGCGATATGTGTTATTGCCACTATCAATTTACATTTTTCAGTCAAGTTTAGTTATTCACATAAAATAAGTACTATTGCTCAGGTACCTTCTTCAGCCGTGGTCGCTTTACATGTCCACTCCTGTTGGAATTATGCTCAAAGCATAATAATAAAAGTATTCGATACTTGTACATAAATATAAAAATAAATAAAAAAAATACAAGAAACTAGACCAATAATGGCGTGTTTAGACAATGGTAGCGATTCTATGGCGACCAATACTTAACAAATTTTTAAAACATGATTGAAATCTATTATGTACTAACTGACCCGGCAAACGTTGTTTTGCCATATAAACGTCAAGGGTGGACAACCCTTATCACTTAGGGGTATCAAATGTAGATAGCAGCTGAATATGCATGTTAAATTTCATAAGAATCGGTCAAGCCGTTTTAGCCTGAGAATGGGAACGAACATTATGACACGAGGATTTTATATATTAGAAGATGCCGTGTGTGACACCCTTTATGTGACTTCAAGCTGGGTGGGTTGTGTATAGAAACACAATCTGGTAAATCTGTGTTATCAATAGTTAAAACTTGATGAAAGATGAAAAATTCTAATTAAATTGAGATGCCTCGTGTTATTGGTTCATGTAACGGACTGCCGCGCCGTTCACGAGGTCGCAGGTGCGATTCTCACACGGGACAATCATTTGTGTGATATTTATAAATGTCATACATATATTTGTACTGCATCTGGGTGTTTAATATGTATTATAAGCAGGGGCATAGCATACCTTGGTGGGAGAAACATTTATATTAATGCCCATAAGAAGGGTAAAGATTTCTCATAAAAGAAAAAGGGGGCCCCTGTGACCCAGGGGTCCAGTATGATTGATACGGCGGGAGCTACGCCCCTAATTGGACGTAGTTTAGCTGAAAGGACTCAACCCACACTATGGTCAAAAATGAGATAAATATGCCAAAAAAGTCCTAAAGGTTGGTTCTTTCACTCAGCAAAATAGATCCATGAAACTATAAACATACTCATGATTTTTTTATGACGCGTACCAACCCACATGGGGACGGGTATTTTTCTACAAACTACTGTAACAACCCAAATTCCTTGGGTCGTTTTTACTAAATCCAACTTGAAAGAAGCAGGTCTTTATATAATATAACAGAATTGTTTCAGTGTTTTTATTCAACTAACATCATTACAGCAATACACACCCAAACTTAAAACCTCAATAAGTCAAAAATTACATATTGTGGGTTGAGTCCTTACTGCTAAACTACGTCCAATTATAACTAAGTATATATTTACAAAAGTAGTTTATGTATTATACGATTGATTGGGACCAGGGCATCGAGTCCGGTAAATGAATGGTGTCACAATCGCATCACAATGACACATTATAACCTCAAAAAATTAACAATAGACTACCTAACTTGATAAAATTCGCCACTAAACAATTAGTTATTTAGTGTTATTGCAAACAAATGCAATAACTAATATTATTTAGTGGCGAATTTTATCAAGTTTGGTAGTCTATTGTTAATTTTTTCACGTTATAATGTGTCATTGTGACACCATTCATTTACCGGGCTCAGGGCCCAGAGTATAATATTAGTGATTATTATGTTAAGTAGTTTCCGTCGCCCGACGTTTAGAGTTTACAGTGCGCTCCTTTTCTTGGTACATTGGTGTAAGGCAGAGGGTGTGGGTACAGACTTCTTCTACACTTGAATTCAACCAGATCTGTTATTTTTTGCGGCTGCAACAAACAAACAAACATAATTATTTTCTTAAATGTTGTTCACGGGTTAGCTAAATATACTGTTTTTAACCGACTTCAAAAAAGGAGGAGGTTCTATTTGTCTGTATGATTTTTTTTATAATTTTTTTTTGAGGCCCGTGCCCAACAGTGTGACGGAAATGGGCTGGAGAGAGAGATATACACAACGTAGGTAAGCGAAAACGCTGAAAGAGGACCTAAGACTAGGTGTGTTGCCCACAACTTCGTAAAGGTGAAATTTAGAAAACATTCCCCGTGTGTCCAACATTTCTCACTGATACTTTGCTCCTATTAGTCGCAGCGTGATGTTATATAGCCCATAGCCTTCCTCGATAAATGTACTAACACTGAAAGAATTTTTCAATTTAAACCAATAGTTTCTGAGATTAGCGCGTTCAAACAAACAAACTCCTCAGCTTTATAATATTAAACATATATTATAAAATACCTTAGTTATTTTCATTAAGTTTTTATCTTCACGTGGACAATTACATTCATTTATTGATTTTAACTTTACTTTGATCCATTCTATCAACTTGTTAATAACACTTGAATTAACCTAAACATGTTAAAAATTTAAAATGTATGACTAAATGTATGGGTTTAAATATTGCTAAAAAATGTGTGTTCGGAATGTAGATGATTGTATTTTCGAGTCACTCTACACAGGTGGCGGAATGTATGATTAAATGTATGAGCATAAATGGAGTCAAGGATGTATATTTTGATCGTAGCAAATCATACTGTTTGTCTCTATCTACACAAGGAGATAATGTATGACTAGATGTATGAATTAAAATCAAGTCAATAAAGTATGTTTCGATCAAAGTAGATGACGTTCTATACTCTCTATGCACACCCAGTAAAATGTATGACCAAATGTACGAGTATAAAAATAGTGCAAAAATTATGATCAGATTTTGACGAGCCTCGGAGTTGAGTGGTTTATGTAATGGACTACCGATCATAAATAAGGGCACGGGTTCAATTCCCGCTCGGTACAATCATTTGTGTGATATTCATAATTGTCATACAAATGTTTGTACTGCGTCTGGGTGTTTCTATGTATTATAAGTATGTATTTACAAATGAAAAGTAGTTTATGTGTTATATCCGTATTCTGGTACCCATAACACTAGCATATAAGCTTAGATTATAAATAAATATTAATTAATGGACATTTCACACAACGTCCTCTGGTCCCAAGCTAAGCTTATATGCTTTTGTTATGGGTACTAGAATACGGATAGAATACATAAACTACTTTTTTTTTATAAATACATACTTATAATATATAGAAACACCCAGACGCAGTACAAACATTTGTATGACAATTAGAAAAATCACACAAATGATTGTCCCGAGCGGGAATCGAACCCGCGACCTCTTGATCGGCAGTCCGTTACCAGAACCACTACACCACGAGGCCCGTCAAAGATTGGAACCAGAGGACATTGTGTGAAATATCCGTGAATACCTATCTATTTATTTATTGCCGACTTCAAATAACGGGATAAGGGCAAGAAAATGATGCTGATGAATATTTATTGTTATAGCATCAACTGATATACATAAACTGTGAATTTCTCAGCTTTCTAGCTATCACCGTTACAGAGATACAGCCTGGTGACAGATAGATGGACAGCATAGCCTCAGGAATGGTTCCATAATCGATCAACTAGAAAATTTGTTTTAAGGGCCTACATCAATATTATTCAATATCATCGCCGACACGTACATATTAACACAGCCAGTAGGCACAAAAAATGAAGAATTAGGGATACTTTTCCTATTTACTCAAAATCTACTAAATATATTTTAATTCTGATTTACGTGTTTCTATATATAATAGTTACTTATGTTTTTAAAGTTATTTCATTAGTTAATACGCGATAACAGACCGACAAACGAAAAAAATAAAAAATTAGAGAGGTTGTTTCGCTAAGATTTCCTATCGAGAAAACTTTTTTCAATCGCGTTTCTGAGTTTATGCGATCCTAGATTATATATTGAAAAAACATATACTTAAAAATTAGAGCTCTAGCCATTCAATCTAAAGAAACAATGAAAACTTCGTACGTAGAAAAATGCACGAAGCTATTTTGGTATCGTCTTAATATCGATAAACTGGTATTAACGGTAGCTTGTGTTTAACATGCATATTAATTTGTTACAGAAATTAAATCATATGTGTTTTTTAAGTATTTTCTCACCTCGTGTTCCACATTGTTCGTTTGTTTGTGTTCCTGTTCCTCCTTGTTGTCTTCATGTCCAGCGCCACCTTCAGCAGTGGACACAATATACACGGACAACTTCCTTCTCTCTGAAGAACATTGACTTATATGTTTCTGTAAATAATTAAACGAGTATTTTAAAAAGAAGTTCTACAGACCTCATGCGCCTTTGAAATTCGAAGGTTTTCTTCGATTTCTCAGGAGAAATCTATCAGATCCTGAGCCAATAGGACCACACGTGAACCATCAGCTTTCAAATGAAAAAAGAATCATTAAAATATCATCGCCGAGTTAAAAGTTATGATGTAACAAACAAAAAAAAACATACAGACGAATTGAGAACCTCCTCCTTTTTAAATCAATATTCACGGGCATTTCACACAACATCCTCCGGTCCAAAGCTAAGCTTATATGCTTGTGTTATGGGTACCAGAATACGGATATATCACATATACTACTTTTCTTTTGTAAATACATACTTATAATACATAGAAACAACCAGACGCAGTACAAATATTTGTATGACATTTATAAATATCGAACAAATAATTGTACCGTGTGCGAAGTCCACCCGAATAGTATACATAGTAAAAACAAATAGGGTGGTGACACTTGTATTCTTAATCCGTCACCACACGGAGATAATAACATCTATTATATTTTTTCAATATTGTTTTTAAGTAGTAGGTACTTTACCCCAGTTCCATATCAACTGAGTCCATCCAAAGGTTGTCTGGTTAGAGATCACAATATGCGATATGACCGCCAATTGTACATGTTTTATTTTCGTTACATAAGTGACATGTAATATGTTATGGTGTACAATAAAGTGTATTCATTCTATTTGCAATCATTTACCTCAATCAAAGTTGTCACATTACCTTATAGAATTGTATGAGGTCTTCTTTAGATATTGTATTTAATTGTTCCACTTCGACACGAGCTCGATCGAAGTTATATACCTAAAAATAATTCAATAGTACATTACGATATTAGTGCGTAAAGATGGTTATAACATGCGAGGCGGAATTTCAGCCCGAGCCGAAGGCGAGGGCGTATTTGAGCCGAGCATGTTATAACCAATACGCACGTATAGCGTACGACGTTTTTTAACACATTTGCGAGGAAACAGAAAAAAAAACATTAAATAAACTCAATCTGTGAATGCGCACTGTTGCTTTCCCGCCATTTTACGCTAGCGCTGCCTACTGACTGGCGCCGCGCGGCGACTAGTTCGAAATTTGAATAGCAACAGCGCGCTGCTCGAGTCGTTCGGCGGCGATCAGTTCCATATTTGAAATGGCAAATAATACTGTTATAAAATTTGTATGGACTACTAGCTGACCCGGCAAACGTTGTTTTGCCATACCAAAAAAAAAGGAAAAAAAAAAATTTACTATAAACCTCACGGAGCCCGAGACCTTTCCAACGAATGCAAAACCGTGGAAATCGGTTCATGCGTTCTGGAGTTATAGCGTCAGGAAGGAAAATCCGACTTATTTTTATATAGTAGATAACTTAACTATTTGCTTTGGTAACACACGCGTTTTTAATGACCCGCTTTACATATTGAAAACCGGTGTTAAAAAATATTTATTGTATTGTTGTTTTTATTATTAGTTGTTATATCAACAACAGATATACATCATCTGTGAACATTACAACTGTCTAGATATCACTATTCATGAGATATTGAGAGTTACAGAACTACAGACCTATATCTAAATTATGTATATTTGCAAAAATCCTAGAGAGAATTATACACAATCAGGTGTGCACTTCACTTAGGGCCGTTTTTGGTGAATTTCAGCACGGATTTATCTCTGGACGTTCCACCACCACTAATTTAGTCCTTTGTAGCGACTACTTATCGAAGTATATGGCTGACGGCACGCAGGTGAACGTTGTCTACACCGACTATAGTAAGTGTTTCGATCGTATACACCATGAAACGCTGCTCGGGAAATTGAGGCTAATGGGAGTAGACGGCAACCTCTACAGATGGTTCGCATCGTACGTCGACAATAGATGTCAGGTTGTGGTGCTGAATGGGTACATGTCAAGGTCATATAGGGTGCCTTCCGGGGTTCCCCAGGGTTCATTGTTGGGACCTCTATTATTCAACATCTTCATCAATGATATCAGCTCTTGCTTTCTGTACTCAAAAATACTTCTGTACGCAGACGATTTAAAAATTATGAGGCCAGTAGGGGGCGTGGATGATATGCATCTGCTGCAGGAAGATCTCGATCGTTTTTGGGACTACTGTCTACTAAACAGGCTAGACCTGAATGTTTCAAAGTGCCATGTCTGCTCCTACACCTGTCCCTATCCTGCATACGTATACTCTCAATAATTCTCCTATATCCAGAGTCACCCAAATGAAAGATTTGGGTGTTGTCTTCGATGTTAAGCTGCTTTTTGAAGCTCATATTAATTATATAGTTAAAAGAGCCGCAAGGGCACTTGGCTTCATTTGTAGAGTAGCGTCTGATTTTAGAAGCGTGAAGACTATCAAAATATTATACTGTGCCTTGGTGCGTAGTCATCTTGAGTATGCCTCTCAAGTATGGAACCCCCGCTACGATGTGTATATAAACCGCATTGAGGGCATACAAAGAAAGTTCGTAAGGTATATACAATATCGATCTAGCTGCTATTTGTCTAGCTATAAGCGTAGGTGTAAGAAATTTCATTTATTACCCCTGTATGAGAGACGCGGAGCTGCCGATTTATCGTTTCTGATTAATGTATTGAACGGGTCAATTGACGTGACGGAGTTCGTGAGCGGAGTAGGATTGTGCGTACCAACTACACTGAGACGTAGGCATAATCTTCTGCATGTGCCTGCTGCAAGAACTAACTACCGCCAAAACAGTTACCTAATTAGAGTTAACCGTGCTTATAACGAGATGTGCCGGGATGTAGACATCGATATATTCAATATCAGTGCTGCTAGGTTAAAAAAAAAATAGCCTGTAAATTCTTTGGACATAGTCGTGATTGATGCTTCACGACACAAATTTTAATCTCATAAAATCTTTAATGTACTGTTCAATTCAATTATTTATTTGTGAAAACTTTTAATTGGCCATTTGACTACTATTCTGTATTTTAATTATTCATGTAAATTTAGCTGTAAGTTTTCCTTGACTGACAAAATAAAATAAAAATAAAATATGACTCTGTATATCACCAGGCTGTGATAGACAAAGTCTCAATAATTAAATCCCGTTTTACCTTTTAGTACAGAACCCTAAAATCCCTCTTGCTTCTCTAGAGAAGGCCAGAGCCCAACAGTAATGGGCTAAAAAAAATATTTAAGTGTAACTAACCTGTGCAGATATCTCAGACCACAGCTGGGATGCTCTGCTGGACATACGCTTGGGTTTCTCCAACATCTGTGCGGCCAGAGCCGTTCTGTGCTTCAAGAATTCCTCCTCTGACATGCTTTCTAGTTGTTCCTGAACAAAATATATTATTTGTTACGCAACCTAATAAGTAAATATTTGTAAGGCAGCCTACTGAAGTAATATTTGTTTAACATGTCACAGGTATAAATAAGTAAAATAAATAAATATTCATGGACATTTCACACAACGTCATCTGGTCCCGAACTAAGCTTATATGCTTGTGTTATGTGTACCAGAATACGGATATACTACATTTATACTACTTTTTTGGTAAATATATTCTTATAATGCATAGAAACACACAGACGCAGGACAAACACAATTTGTATGACAATTATAAATATCACATAAATGTTTGTCCCGAGCGGGAATCGAACCCGCGACCTCGTCCGCAGTCCGTTACATGAACCTCTAGACCACGAAGCCTGGCATCGGGTATCACACTAAATAAATTATTTGTGAGGCATCCTACTAAATACATAATTTGTTAAATGACCCACTGAAACATTGCAGGGGTTTTTCTAGTATATTAATGTATAAAAAAAATGTACTTACCAAAAACCCTTGTATAAATGATTCTATCCTCTGTTCTAAGTATTCAGGGTGTCTGTTACTCTGTACTATCACTCTAAGTCCTTGTACACCATTAGCTCGTCTAGAACCACTGAATACTATGTATCCTAATTGTTCCTGCAAATATTAACGTGTTATATTAGAGAATTACCCCAATTAACATGCTTTTATAAGTTCAGTATGTATCTATCAATGTATTAATCTATGTATCTTTGAAAGTGATTTTAACCAACTTGCAGTAGTCGGATTGATCTGAAATATTGCATAAATATCAAGGACTGATGACAATGCAATAATTTAGTAAATTAAATAAAATTGTAGTGGAAAAAGTAATCATGTCCCACTTGTGGTGATCACTTTTTCCACTACAATTTAATTTATTAAGTAAAAGCAGAGCAAGTCAATTGCAAAAATTAATAAATTACTTTAATGCAATAATTATTTAAAAATACATTCAGGATTTACAAGCGTGTATTTTAATTTTTTGAACTAAAAAATTAATGAATTAAATTATGGTGGAAAAAGTGATTACCGCAAGCGGGACATGAATCCACGACCTCGGAACACCGTTCCGTAGCTCTGCCAACTGAGCTTATTTACGGATATATTATGAATACGGATATATAACGGATTAAGAATACAAGTGTCCCGGTAATCACTTTTTCCACCATGATTTAATTTATTAAGTAAAGCACAGCATGTCAATTGCATAATTAATAAATTTTACTAAAAAATTATTTATCCATCCTAGGTTGCCTGTAAGAAATTGCACTAGTGATAAGGCCGCCATTTTGTACTAGCACGTAATGACTTAATCCTAATGTAATTTATGATTATGTAAAAAGGTGTACAAATAAAGAGTTATCTATCTATCTATTTAATAAACTAAATTATTGTGGAAAAAACGATCACCGTGACACTTGTATTCTTAATCCATCACCACACGTAGAAAAGGTGCCTAAGGTATGTATATGATGGCTGTGTTACCTTAGTCCTGAGTGTATTGAAGCAAGGTTCAGCGAGTACATGCGCCAGCAGCTCCAGGGTCACGTTATGAGCAGTAGCCCTCACTCCACACGCGTAGTAGACAGACGCACACGATGAACGGTGTACCTTGTTCACTGTCTCACGAACATGCCACGCACCTATACAATATAATCTTATATATAAAATTCACGTGTCACAGTGTTAGTTACCGTACTCCTCCGAAACGGCTAGACCGATTTTTATGAAATATTACATGCGTGTTCAGTAGGTCTGAGAATCGGACAACATCTATTTTTCAAACCTTTTTTTTTAGTTTTTTTTTTAGTAAACAACTTTTGCCGGGTCAGCTAGTAACATGTAACCTATAAATAATATTAAATATTCACGGACATTTCACACATCGTCCTCTGATCCCAAGCTAAGCTTATATACTTGTGTTATGGGTACCAGAATACGGATAGAATACATATAATTTATTTTTTTTTGTAAATACATACTTATAATACATAGTAAACACACAGACGCAGGACAAACATTTGTATGACAATTAGAAAATCACACAAATGATTGTCCCGAGCGGGAATCGAACCCGTGACCTCTTGATCACTAGACCACGAAGAATGTCTTATATCATTTACCTTTCTCTATTTCAACTTCTCTTGTTAACAACAACTGTTGGGCCAACAGTGGACTCCCATCTTTGGGTAATCTGAAATTATAAATAATAAAATTATTGATTTTATTAAAAAGATATCAATCGAATAATTTAGATGAATGAGTGAAAATTAATTCAATAAAGAATAGTAGATGATGTTCTATAGTCTTTCGGTCTTATCCATAGTGACTTATCGGAAGTTTAAACGGAGATTTTATCGGAGAGATAATAAACGTTTTAACCTAAAAAGACTATTATGAATAACAAGTTTTGACTATTATCGCGAACCTATTTTTATCACCGCACCTCTCGGCATCGGCAGCGAGTTCATTCGCACACCTTGGAACCATTACCATCCAGTACCGTACGATTTAATAGAAATTTTATACCACGTACAATTAGGTTGTGGAATGAACTACCTGCCGAAGTTTTTCCATTGGACTACAGCATGGGGCTCTTCAAAAAAGGGATTAAAAGATTTCTGCAGGGTCGGCGACGCGCGAGTGACACCTCTGGTGTTGCAAGCGTCCATAGGCTACGGTAACTGCTTACCATCAGGCAGGCCGTAAGCTTGTTTGCCACCGCACCGTAGTGGTATAAAAAATAAAAAATAAAAAACCTATTGTAGCGAACTTTTAAACCTCCGATAAGTCGTTATGAATAAGACCTCAAATCATCATCTCAAATGTATGACTAAATGTATGATTACAAATAAAGTTCAAATCGCAATAGATTAAGTTATTTAGTCTCTATTTGTATGACTAAATGTATGACAATAAACGAAGGCGAAGTAGTATGTTTAGATCATAACAGACGACGCTCTACAGTCTCTACATACATACATGTGAATTTATGTAAATGTATGAGATAGTGTATGACACTTACTTATTCTCTACATCATCAGCTATCTTGACTGCCCTTTCTTTAGTGATGTTACCGAACATTAGCGCCTCAATGTGTATCTTCCTAATCATACGAGATGTGAACTCATCTAGTTTCTCAGGAGTCATGTCTATAAAACAATAAATAAACAATGAGAACCCGACAACTACGGTTTGAACTCATACATTGTGAGAGATACAGCCTGGTGACAGGCAGATAAATCTCAATAATAAGGTTCCTTTGGTAAGAAACTTTAAAAATAATAAAAAGAAAACTATACCTTCTGCGGCCTCTTGTAGCTGACATCTGGTCCAGACCACATCAGATAGACATAATGCTTGTTGATATATCGCATGCTAGAACAAAAATTATAAATTAAATGTATAAGTAAATCCAATAAGTGAAATAATATTGAGGTTGACAAAAAGTTTTTGAGGTCAATAGTGAGTGGAATATTTAAATTGAGGTTAATGATAAGAGTAATATGAGGCTTGGGGTGGAGGGGGTGGGGGTACGCCTTGTTTAGCGGTGCTAGGCTAACGACCCTTACTCCCAGTCCTGCATATACGTCCCTGTCGTCCACCCTGGAAATGCAGCAGATCAGAACAGGAACCGCAATCAACATCACCATCACCACCTAGATCTACATAGCAGCCGAATATGCAGGACGTCGTCAAATCCAATCCAAGGTGTTATTCGAACCGTGCCGAGGGATGCGTGGCTGAGGGAGAGCTCAGTCGTGAACGGTGGCTCTGCGCGCCCAGGGCGAGGCGTGGAGTATTTAGCCCTTCAGGCAGTAAGGCGGGGCAATGCTGCTTGTGACTAATTAGTTCCCTTGCTACTCGTGGGATTTGTATGGATAAAAATATTAGTACACAATCAAAACAAAACACCATTTCGCCCGTTCTGAATATTATTCAGGACGGATCGAAGATAGATGAGGCGATGAGTTCTGAAAAGAACTCTAACACGCCCTTACAGTCCTCTTCGGACCTAGAGATGGAGATCGTGGTCGACGGAGACGCTGAATGCGTCACCGGTTCGCCCGATGCACCTCTCCAGGACGAAGGGGTTCAGAAAAGGAAAAGACTGTCGGGAGCTGCTAGGAAGCGCTTCCGGAAGCTGGTGGCATCAGGGGAGGCTGTAGAACAGGCCCTCGACAAATGCCGCCTGCCATGGAAGCTACTGCCTGGGATGGCACCGGCCTCGGCAAACACCCCTGTAAAACGGGGTAGATCCGAGGACGAGTCTCCAGGACAGACGAAGAAGGCTCCGAGGCTCACCTCTGACAAAGAGGTAGGGGTCAGCCAAAGACCCCTTACCTTCAGAGATGCGGTGGGGTCTTCGCGAGTAGGGATCCGAAATACGGAACCTATGAGCGAAGACCAGATGAGAATGGTCCATGTCCACCTGAATTCGGTGATTGCCGAATTCGTAGGAGGTGAGGGACCAGAGTTTTGTGGTTTTGCTCACAAAACCGGCTGGATACTGGTAACATGCACCAACCAGCGCAGCCAAGAATGGCTGGTGGGCGAAACCCCAAAGTTGAAACCCTGGCCGGAGGCGCAACTCTCAATTATTCCTGAGAGCGAGCTGCCTAAACCGGCCACGGCCATCACCTTTATCCCCGAGACAGAGGCGACCTCAGTCGCCGCTGCCAAAAAGCTACTCGGGGCACAAAACAGAGGCCTTAACACAGACCTTTGGAGGGTCCTCAACGAGAAGGTCGAAAAGGGAGGAAGGGTTGTTACCTTCTCCCTCGACGAACCTTCGGTTGAGGCTCTTAAAGAGAAAAACTGTGAGCCGACGTTAGGCTTCAAAAAAGTCTACTTCAAACTCAGAGGAGGCCCCAACGCCCCAGCTGAGACTCGAAACCCACCTCCTATTCCAGAGCCTAGCAGTAACACCTCTGGCAACATCCCGCATAAACCCCCAGGCTCAACCAGCCGCGGTGGCAGAGGGCATGCGGCCAGAGGCAACGCAGGCAGAGGAGGTAGAAAACCGTTCGGTAGGGCTGAACCTCCAGCAACCGCAGCTAGGGGAAGTAATCCTCAAGCGGCGAAGGCTGGAGGTGGAACCCTACCGATTTCAAAAAGGGGGAAATAAATGACCTCCTATCAATTTGAAGCGAGGCTCCTGCAAGCCAACATCCACCACGCGAAAGACGCCACTGCCATCATTGAAGACCAGCTTGCAGGACATGTGGACCTTGCACTAATTCAAGAACCATGGGTGCGTAACTCAACTGTACTTGGTCTAGGCTCTGCCGGTAAGGTCTTATATAACTTTAATGGTATAAAACCTAGAGCCTGTATTGTATTTCATAAAAATGTTGAATTCCTACCTGTTTCAGAGTTATGTACTGATGACCTAGTAGCAGCGTATGTGAACCTGAAAGGTTGGACTGGCTCAAGAGTAATCTTGTGTTCAGCCTACCTACCTAGTGATAAAGCGAACCCTTGCGCGGATCTGATTCCAGTGGTCGAATATGCCCGGAAGCAGAACGCAGAACTGTTGGTAGGATGTGATGCTAACGCTCACCATACCAACTGGGGAAGCACAAACATCAACGATAGAGGTGAGTTACTACATGATTACCTTCTAATGAATTATCTCCAAATCTTAAATGTAGGGTGTAAACCAACCTTCATTACAAAAGCAAGAGAAGAAGTTTTGGACATAACCTTTGCCACATTGAAACTCTCGAGACACATCCTAAACTGGAGGGTAAGTGATGTGGAATCCATGTCGGACCATAGGCATATATGCTTTAACTTGACAACCACTCTGACCAAACAGACAATTACTATAAGAAACCCTAGATGTACCGACTGGGAAGGCTACTGCACTGCCCTGAATCGGAATCTAGAGGGAATGGCTAAAAGTATTAAAACGCAAGAAGGCCTTGATCTTGCAGTAGAGACGGTATCCAAAGGTGTAATTCAAGCCTTTGAAGAGAACTGTCCTCTGAAGATCAGGACCACTAGGCGTTCAGTTCCATGGTGGAACTCTAAGCTGAAAAAACTTAGAGACAAAGCACGGAAACTTTTCAACAGGGCCAAGAGATTGAATGAATGGGAGATATATCGAAAGGCACTGAATGAATACAGCAAGCAAATCAGGAAGGCAAAGCGTGAGTCGTGGAGGAAGTTCTGTGAGGAGGTTGATAACACTTCCCATGGAGCAAGACTCCACAAAGTTCTCGCCAAAGCGGCACCTAATCAAATAGGGTTGCTTAGACAACCCAACGGTTCTTTTACAACTAATGAATTAGAAACTTTGGAGTTACTGGCCCACACTCACTTCCCGGGAGCTGCAGAGTCACACGGTAACAACTTCGAGGATGTGCCGAATAGGCCGCGCTCTGAAGACTGGAGACGAGCAGCCATAATGGTAAGACCGGGTATAGTGAAGTGGGCGATAGACTCTTTCAAACCGTATAAAAGTGCAGGAGTGGACGGTATACGCCCGGTTATGATCCAACAAGGCGCAAACGTCCTAATCCCTCACCTAATAAACATTTTCAGGGCAAGCCTTGCCCTAGGACATATACCAGAACCTTGGACAAAGGTAAAGGTTTTATTCATACCCAAGGCTGGGAAAAAGGACTATTCGATGCCGAAATCCTTTAGGCCCATCAGCCTAACATCATTCTTATTGAAAACGATGGAAAAGGTAATAGATAAATATATAAGGGGGGTCTATTTAATAGAAAACCCCATTCACTGCACTCAACATGCATACCGTAGAGGAAGATCAACTGAAACTGCCCTACTGGAGCTTGTTGACAAGGTAGAGAAAGCGCTGGAAGATAAAGAAATAGCTCTCTCGGCCTTTCTCGATGTTGAAGGCGCCTTTGACAACACGCCCACTCACACATTGGTAGGAGGTCTAGTCTCGAAAGACGTAGACTGCACCACTGTGAGATGGATACAGAGGATGCTCAACTGTAGAATAGTGAAACTAGAACTGCATAGCAGCATACTAGAATTAAGTACAGACAGAGGTTGTCCACAAGGGGGAGTTTTATCGCCACTGCTCTGGACTCTTGCTGTAGATGGACTCTTGCATAAGATGGCAGAACTTAGCATAGACACCCAAGGTTATGCAGATGATCTAGTGGTGACAGTGCGGGGTGACTGCCAAAGTACCATATCGTACCTAATGCAAAAGGCCTTAAACACAATAAATGCCTGGTGTAGAGAAAATGAACTCTCCATAAATGCGGATAAAACTGTTATAGTACCCTTCACAAAGAAGAGAAATCTTGAAGTTTTAAGACCGCCAACCATGAATGGAAAAATCATTCCGTTCTCCTCCAAAGTTAAGTATTTGGGAATCACTCTGGACCAAAAACTTACCTGGAACATCCATGTGAATGGCATCTTACAGAAAGCAAAAATAGCACTGGCTGTCTGTTGTCGGCTAGCGGGAAATAGATGGGGCCTAAAACCCAAAATAACCCTCTGGCTCTACACAGCCATAGTGAGGCCGATGGTATCATACGCCTCAGTGGTATGGTGCAGGAAAACGACACAGAAAACTATTATTACGAAACTCAGCAGTCTACAAAGAACTGCTTGTATTATCGCTACTGGAGCCATGTCAACCTCTCCAACAAGCGCCCTAGAAGCTCTACTGAACATGCCGCCCTTGCACCTTCATTTAAGGATGGAGGCGAAAGCCAGTATGTATAGAATCTTGGGCGATAGGAAAGGAAACTGGCTCTCAAAATCCCTTAAATTACTAGAGGATTCAGTAAACGATATCTATGTACTAGGGCTGCCCACTGATGCCCTACCCCCTACACACTGTTCGCAGAAGTTGTACTCAGTCGAAATACCCACAAGGGAAGACTGGTTAAACAGTCTAATAAAATGGAAACCAGGAAGCCTAAAGTGGTACACTGATGGCTCCAAATCCGGAATAGAGGTAGGATGCGGGATATATGGTGAGGCTCCTAAGAGAGCACTTAGTGTAAACTTAGGAATATACTCATCTATATTCCAAGCAGAGGTGTACGCCATCATAGAATGTGCAGTAGCTAATCTGCAAAGCAACTACCTCAATCATACAATCTACATACATTCGGATAGTCAGGCAGCTCTCCTGGCCTTATCTTCTGAAGTTTGTAGCTCGAAGTTGGTCATGAACTGCAGACAACTATTAAATACTCTGGGTGCAAAAAACAGAGTAATTTTACGGTGGGTCCCAGGACATGTTGGGATCGAAGGCAATGAAAAAGCCGACGAGCTAGCACGGGTAGGAGCTAAAAGCGTACAGTCTGGTCCTGAACCCTTTTGTGGAATACCCAAAAGTCTGGCCAGGCTGACCCTTAAAGCAGACTGCCTTCGCTCAACTATTCAACTCTGGAGACAGTACTCCGGAATGAAACACTCCAAGGCTCTTATAAGACCCTTTAACTTAAAGGCTGCTTCAGAAGCCCTGGCATTAAGCAGGAACAATCTGCGAATGCTAGTAAGAATACTTACTGGACACTGTTGTTTAAACAAGCATGCGCGGACAGTGGGGCTAGGTGACAATGGGATGTGCAGACTCTGCCAAACGGAGGAGGAAACACCTATTCACATTCTCACTGACTGCCCCGCAGTGATGCGCACACGATGCTCCCTTCTGGGGAAGCATGTCATGCACCCGGAAGAGATCAAACTTCTTGGAGCCAAAACAATCCTAGAGTTCTTCATGGCAACGGGCTTGGACCAAGAACTATAGAAAGTGGCGATCACAATAGATCAATCTGGTCGCAGTGATACTAGGCGGGCAGAGCCTGATTAGCCACAACTCAAAAAAAAAAAAAAAAAAAAAAAAATATGAGGCTTATAGTGAATCGAATGTTAAAATACATATGACTTAAGAGGAAGTGAAAGACTTAACTTGATTGAAGTAAAGTAATATAATTGAGGTAAATGAAAAGGTCCGTGATGCTGTATGAGCCAATAAGGAGACAATATAAGTAGTTAATGTCTGCTGCGAGAGACTGAAAACTCGAACGAAATCCCCTGTGCCAGTACGCCCATAATCCCCCCCAAAGTGGACGAGGCCCGTGCTCAGCAGTGGGACGTTAATGGGCTGGAGAGAGAGAGAAAATGACAAGAGTCAAGAGAGAAGAATAGTAAGTGAAAGAAAACCAATGATGAAGTAACTGACAAGATCTAATTGATGTGAATATAAATGTTGAGGTAAATGAAAAGATTAAATTGAGGTAAACAGAAAGGCTTTTTAACATGTTATTTTTAAACTTACCCTATAAGGCTGTTCTGCCTCGAAGTTCTTGAGTGCTCTGATGTGGTTCTCTTTCATGATGTGGAACCTCTTGGGGTCAGTCTTGAAGTTAACAATGTGGTCTATGATCTTGTCTAATAACACATGTTGTTTATCATCGTAGCCTTCAATGGTTATCTAAATAATACAATGTATTTATAAGTAAGAAGGAAAGCAAGAAAGCTGAAAGTTCGTGGCTCGTGAATCGGCCAGATCCTGACCATTTAGAAAAACTAATAGTGTGGGAAACGTTGAAGACAAGAGGAGTCGAGGCAGATCGCCAATGAGATGGTCTGATACCGTCAAACAGGCCACGAACACCGACATCCCTGCTGGTATCAGACACGCTGAAAGCCGCGACATCTGGTGGGAGTTTGGTTCAGTTTTGAACATGGTGGTCACGAAATAAAAATTTCATAAATATTGGTCAAGCCGTTTCGGAGGAGTACGGTAACTAACACTGTGACACGTGAATTTTATATATTAGATATATATTGGTGCCAATTCTACCAGCACAACCGTAAAGTTTATTAACTATTCTGTTCTGAAAATTTATAATAATTAAAATCTATAATTCTATAGTAAACAGTTTTTATAACAAGAAAGTTCAGTTAACATTGCCGAAATGTATTATCAACACTAACAAAATTCATTCTTTACTTAAGTTTAGTTTAGTCGTGCGCGTGGAATTAGTACCATCATCATTATACTTACACTAATACCATATTTAGCATTTCCTATACTCCATCTAAGTCCAGCCAGTTCTGCAGCATATGCGAACTGCTGTAGACTGTCTCTGAGGAGCAGGACCCAAAGCGAAGTCAGGTTACAACTCAATGGATCCGCATACGCTAATGGACTGCAAATATTATGAAAAAAAGGTCAAATACGAGTTAAATTGGCACGCGAAGGGTTCCGCACCATTATATAATCGTCATATCATCTAAGTATAACATCTTGTTAAACTGTAAACGTACACTTAAATATTTATTGTATTTATGTTTTTATTATTTGTTGTTATATCATCAACAGATACACATCATCTGTGAACATTACAACTGTCTAGATAGCAACGTTCATAAGATACAGCCTGGTGACAGACGGGCAGTTCTCAGTAATAGGGTCCATTTTACCTTTTGGTACAGAACTCTAAATATTTATTTATTTATTTATTACACATAATTAGATGTACGGTAATTACCTGACCATCTCGTAGTTGATCCAAGCCTTGGGTAGTAAGAACTCTGTGTCTTTTTTATACCAAAGTCTCATCAACGGAGTGTCCTGTGGAATTGATGCAATATAAAAAATTATTTTATGCCTTGTTTACTGGCACTGCAACAGATGGCACTGTTACAAGTTTTAACTACTACTGCAACTAGGTAGTTCACGGTTATTATAAAGATGGCTCTGTTATAATCTATGAATTGGAATGATACAACTACATAGTTTGCTTTTATTATGGTAGATGGCGGTGTTATTAATTATGAAATTAAATGATGTAACTACGTCTCACATTCACAGATAGGTATTATAAGATACCTATCTGTGAATGTGAAGATGGTGCCGTTATAAAATGATGTAAATAATTCCTTTGAAGGACAAAACTACTTAGTTCAAGGACATTGCATAAGATGGCGCTGTTTCAAATTACTTCTCGTTTTACAATAAAAAATGTTGTAGTTACCTTAACGATAGTAGGTGCTATGACGTCACAGGTGGTCTCCTCCCCCGCGACCAGCGACAGATTCGAGGGGATGAACTCATTGGGAGGAGGGAGGTGGAACTCCTCACTCACCTTCACCTCGCTCCAATCCTGGAAGGAACCATGTGTTACAGAATTAGAAAACTCTCTCTAATAAAGATGACAGTGGGTCTACTATGGCTAAGAGTGGCAACAGACAGGGCAAAGTGGAAATCGTTGGAGGAGGCCTTTGACGTAAGGCACACCGAAAAGAGGGATATACTGTAACATCTAGTACTTATTCAGGACATTTAACACAACGTACTCTGGTCCCAAAGTAAGCTATATTTCTATGCTTGTATTATGGGTACCAGATACGGATAGACTACATATACTACTTTTCTTTTGTAAATACATACTTATAATACATAGAAAACACCCAGACGCAGTACAAACATTTGTATGACATTTATGGATATCAAACATATGATTGTCCCAAGCGGGAATCGAACCTGCGACCTCGTAATCGGCAGTCCATTACATAAACCACTCCACCACGAAGCCCGTCTTATTAGAAATATTCTAGTACTAGACTAAGTATTGTGTAGTACTTAAGTTAAAATTGTAATAAGTCTCAGAATAAATGGCTTTATTATATTAGATGTATGAGTATAGATGTAGTCAATGTAGTATGTTTAAATCGCAGAAGATGGCGCTCTATAGTCTCTACAAACTATCTACATGTATAAGAAAAGTTATACAGTCTTATTCATAATGACTTATCGGAGGTTTAAACGGAGATTTTATGGGAGAGATAATAAAAGTTTTAGCGTAAAAAGACTATTATGAATAACAAGTTTTGACAATTTTCGCGAACCTATTTTAGCGAACTTTGTAACCTCCGATAAGTCATTATGAATAAGACGGGTACCTACACTACATAAAGACGAAAAACTTTATTCCGAAAGTCACAAATACGAATTATATTAAAATAATTATAATAAAAATAATAATTAATATAAGTATATTAAAATACCTTTAGCAAATTATCATTAAGGTCCTCTTGTAAATATTTTGTTCCGTACCAGGGTTCTGTCATCACACACTTATCACCAAATGCCCTGAAAAAACCAACAACATAACAACGGGCAAGTACAAGTTGAACCCGTATTCGTATACAGGTTCCGGGGAGGGTTCCGTGCCGTTATTATCATTTTACTCTTTGGTACGAAACCCTAAAATCAACAGTATACTGAATAGTCCAAAATTCGGGGCTATAACGTAATTTTATAGAAAAAATATTCGTCGCCATTCTCTTACGAAACGGCTTGACCGATTCTTATAAAATTTTCCGTTGATCGAACCCATGACCTCGTGAACGACCGTCCGTTAAACACGTGGTGTGTGAAAATGATTTTAAATAATAATTTTAAAATGATTTTAAAAGCTGAAGAATTTGTTTGTTTGAACGCGCTAATCTCAGGAGCTGGTCCGATTTCAAAAATTCTTTTTGTGTTGGATAGTACATTTATCGAGGAAGGTTATAGGCTATATAACATCACGCTGCGACCAATAGGAGCGAAGCATAAGTGAAAATGTTGCAAAAAAGAAGAAAAGGGTTGATTTCTAAATTCAACGCGTACGAAGTCGCGGGCAACAGCTTGTTTTATATAAAATCCACTTACTTAGCCACTATCCCGACTCTCACATTCTCGGGGGAAAGCAGAGATAGTAACTCCGTAATCAACTCTGGTTTCCATTCAGTCATCAAATAATAAGCGCTTAAGATATCCTCCATGGGGAACTCCTGAAAATAAAATAAAACATAAGTTGGAGCCACATGCGAAGGGTTCCGTACAGTTATTATCATCATAATATCTATCCAATCATCCATCAACCTCTCTCCGTTCACTGCTGCACATAGGCCTCCCCCATAGAACACCACATCGCGCGGTCCTGTGCCGCCTGCATCCAGTGGCCCCCAGCATATTGACGATATCGTCAGTCCACCTTGTTAAAGGCCACCCCATGCTGCGTCATCCGGTGCGTGGTCGCCACTCCTTCCGTCCCTAACGGTCATCATATCGTCGAGAGATGTGGTCCCATTGTCACTTCAACGTCCTAATCTTCAGACTTTATCATAATATTTTCACTTAATAATAATATCATCCAAGTGTATCATCTTGTTAAACTGTAAACGTTTGTTACAGAACATTAAAAATTACTAATTTACCTGCAACAAGTGTACATGGCTTTCAACCATACTCCTAGGATCCTGTGCATCCTTGAAACGGAATTCCAAAGCGAGGATATCTCTCTGTTCTTCCCACACCCAGAGTTGAGGATCTTGTGATTTCAACATGGCAATGTACTGGAAAAATCACATAATTATTTCTCTCACTCTCTGTAGCATATTTAAGTCCCACTGTTGGGCACGGGCCTCCTTCACATTTACGGTCTACTGTGCCGCACTGACCATACGTGTTGGTACAGGGTTTATTTTCGAGTATTCCGTCTCTCACAGATGTTTCCTGTCTCAAATATTCCTTAGCTGAATTTTACAGTGAAGGGAAGGAAAAGGTGTGGTGAAACTTATATTCTTAATCCGTCACCACACGAATATAAATTTAGCTTAATTATTACTATTTTTTATGCTAAATATTTTGCTTTGCTTTGTAAATAGTAAATTACAATACATATATAAAAATAAGTCGGGTTTTCCTTCCTGACGCTATAACTCCAGAACGCACGGACCGATTTCCACGGTTTTGCATTCGTTGGAAAGGTCTCGGGCCCCGTGAGGTTTATAGTTCATTTTTTATTTAATTTTTTTTTTCTTTTTTTTGGTATGGCAAAACAACGTTTGCCGGGCCAGCTAGTTACATTTATATTACTTATAGATTACTAGCTTGTTGAATGGTCTGATTTGAATGATTCTTTCAATGTTGGATAGTATATTTATCGAGGAAGGCTATAGACTATATAACATCACGCTGCGACCAATAGGAGCGAAGCATTCGTCATTGGTCTTTAATATGTGTGCATAATTTCAGATCAATCAGACAACTGCAAGTGGGTGAAAATCATTTTCAAAGATAACATAGATAGAGTAGTACATTGATAGATACATACCGAGCTAATAAAAGCGTGTTAATAATAAAAATACTTACTTGAAACATCAAGTTGATAATGTCATCTATATGTTTAAGCCCCTCCTCTGTGAGGTCCACTTGTACTCCGAAGAAACCGAATCCACGGGCACCGATACGAGTTCCTCCCATTAAACTGTTAATACAAACATTAAAATAAGCTTAACAAATACGACACAAACAATTTCCTTCCAAGAGTGCTGTAAAAGCCAGTTAAGCTATATTTAATTTTTTATCATCATCATAACATCACGCCTTTTTTCAATGGGGGTAGGCAGAGACTATAGAGCGCCATCTGCTACGATCCAAACATACTTCCTTAGCTTCATCCACGTCATACATGCCCGACGGTTACAAGTGATCATGTTCTGTTCTATACATAAAACTATAAAGTAACCCTTATAAAAACATCATCTGTGAACATTACAACTGTTTAGCTATCGCCGTACATGAGATATAATCTGGTGATAGTGAAATCTCAATAATCATAGAAATGCATACTTACCTATTACACCATCCTCTCCTTTTGAATGCCGATAAAAGACTCCCGGGTCCTTCATGTCCTAAAAGATGTGACAGATAATGCCCGGGCTGTGAAAAAAAGTTAAAAAAAATGCAAACACAGTCTTTTAGTATTACGAGTTGATCCCCGCAACTTTGTACGCGTGGAATTTAGAAAAACATCTTAGCAAAATATATAAAGAAAGCTATTCTCTTGAATCACTCCTGACAATCTTCAGCCTTAATGAAGTCATAACGGCTGACTTCATTTTTATCTCATATACTATCTATAGCAAAAATTACCACATAGATGGTGATAGACTGTACTCACCCCACTCTTATAATACTGTCGAGTATCCGGTATGGGGAAATCGATAGACAAAGATCTGATATCTTTGACAGGAAGACAATAGGCCCTCTTTCTTCGTAGTTCTGGAGGTATTGGATGTTCAGGCCATGTTGGAGCCGTCACTGATTTATCTTCAACCGCAGAAAAGAGAGGAACTACCATGGTTTCCAATTCATCCAATGATTCTGAAATAAATAAAACATCAAGTTAAAAGGAAAATATAAAAAAATACTAGCTGGTACTTCTGTCTACTGGCTGTAACTTCGTACGTGTGGAATTTAGAAAAGAAACTCAAATAAATTGTACAAAAAACCATCCTCTTGAACCACTCTATCTATTAAAAAAACCCATCAAAATCCGTTGTGTAGTTTTAAAGATATAAGCTCACATAGGGACATACATACAAAAATAACGATTCTGTTTTATATTAAGTAGAAATAAAGATGGTCAAGTACAAGATGCTTATAATTATAATATGTTAGTCATGTCGCATTCCGGATCCTAAATAACGGCATAAGGGCAGGAGAAGGAACGATGATGATGGTCTTATGGTGATCTTAAAAGATGCTAGTTTAGTTACAAAATCTTAGCGACTTCTAATTTGACCTTAACGCCATAAAACTTACGTTTCCCGAGTACGACGAGCGTCATGATGTTGGACGAGTACCACTTCTTGTGAAACTGAAGCAGTTCATCACGTACATTCATGTTCTTAGACTTGGGGATTGTCTCCAGGGTGTCTCTGTTACCTGGGGAGGAGAAAACATGTTATTTTTGTATCTGATGCGAGTTAACGAAATCCTGTATTCTGGTAACACAAGCATATAAGCTTAGCTTGTGATCAGAAAACGTTGTGTAAAATGGCCATAAATATAAAAAAAAATTATGTACATGGAATACATAGACAGAAAAATTGATAGATACATACATAGGTTGATAAATAGAATGATATACTGCTACCACTACTATTGATAGATACACAGATTGATAGACAAAGTGATTGGTAGATAAATTGATAGGTAGATTTATAATAAAAATGGCAGATATTTCGATGAATAGATTGAATAGTAAATAGAATGATTGACAGATAGATTGATTAATAGATAAGTAGATTGATAGACAAAGTGATTGATAGATAAATGGATAGGTAGATTGATAAAAAGAATAGTAGATATTTCGATGAATAGATTTAATAGTAGATGGAATGATTGACAGATAGATTGATTGATACTTTGTTTGATGGCAAGGTCTGATAGATATATTGATTAATAGCAATCTATCATCTTAATTCAATAATGATAGATAGCATGTTACCAATATTGGATTGATAGATAGTATGAGCGATAAATATATTGATACCAACAAAGTCAATAACTTCCACTGACCGGTTCCAAACTTATGGAATGGATGTGTAGGTGATGCTGTACTCTTGTTCAGCTGGTCCAGTCTCCAGCTGTCTGAAGACATGTTCTTGTCATGTTCAGAGTTGACAGCGCTCAGTTCACGACCTGTCGCTGATTCAGTGAATAGTGGCGCTATGAAGAACTGGGCGAAACTGGAGACAAGTACATAGATATAATAACACTAACACAAATAACTTTATTAGGGTCCTGTACCAACAGGTAAAAGTGAACCTAATTACAGGGACTTTGCTGTCTATCCGTCTGGTGATACCAGGCTCTGTCTCATGAACGGTGATAGCTAGAAAGTTGTAATGTACACAGAAGATGTATTTCTGTTGATGATATAACAAAAAATACCCATCAAAATCATCCTCCTACCCTCGTCCCGTTATTTGTAGTTGTCATCCCTAGTAAAAAAAAAACGGTCAAGTACGAGTTGGACTCGTATACGAAGGGTGCCGTATCTTTATTATATTATATTTGTTATATTAATGACCCCAAATAAACCAGAATAAGGGGAAGCAAATGATGATGATGAGTATTTGTTGTTATAGAATTGATTGTCATACAAAAATGTAAAATATTCAACTCTTTAGCTATTGACGTTCATGAGATGCTGACAGACAAACGGACGGACAGCAAAATTTCCGCAATAGTGTCCCGTTTTATCCTTAAAAAACTAATGACAAAGACAAGCTCGAACTTTGATACTAATAACAATGAACTATTGTAACTTACATATCGAGAGCTTTGTCCAAATGTGCGGGTAGTACATCAAAATGATAAGTGGTATGATCTGAAGATGTTGATGCATTCGAACTACCACCGTGTTCAGAAAGAAACTTGGTGTATTCATTCTCCTAAAAAAAATAACAGTTACAACTTACAAGTCAAATGTATGACCCGATGTATGAGTATAAATGTAATTAAGGAAGCAAGCACAAAGCACTATAGTATCTGCTTCTCTCTCACCAGGCCAATAATGTCCCACTGTTACACACGGACCTCCACTTTGCGAGGGTTTATGGTCTACAATGCTGCACAGACCAGGTGTGTTAGCATAATCGAGTTTTCCATCTCTCACAGACGATATTATAAGTGTATAATATCCCTTAACTTGCTTTTACAGTACCCTGGAAAGGAGACGGGGTAGTGACAATTGTATTCTTAATCCATCACCGCACATATTCTACTTGCCTGCTTACTTAATACAAAAATTCGCTGAAGAAAAATCCATAGAACTAAGAATCCCAATCTATAAGTGTAATCTATAAATGTGAAAACTTGCCTCTGGATATTTCTCCGTTCCAAGGAACAGCATGTGTTCACAAAAATGTGCCAACCCAGGTAACTCATCTGGATCACTTAAGTAACCTAGAAATTGTCTTAAGTTATGAAGTGTCCTTAATGATAACAATCTGTTACATAGACCTAGCATGAGACCAGCTCTCATGCTAGGTCTATGTAACAGTTTTGAGGATAAAACAATATAACCCACGAATTGTCGAAGAAAGCACCAAATTTTGCAAAAACTGAGAGAATTTGATGTATATTTGTATTAAAATCCTCCCCAAAATAGAAATCTTACAAGTCTAACAAGTAAGTCTTATAAATCTTACAAGTAAAATACATATCAATCATTATCGCTAAAGCGAACCACAAAAAATATTGCTTGGTAACTCTCATAAAATAAAGTCAAAGTTATGAGAAAATCTTTAGATATTGTGAACATCATGTAATATTAAACTAATACATTATTTTGTTATTCATTCAGACCAGAACCATAAAGAAACTTAACATTACGTCAAAATAATCAATATTGACACAAGGAAAACTTACTTTACGTGTAAATAAAATAATTAAATTATAGGAGTCCCTCAAGGGCAAACACTAGGCCTAACATTTTATCTATTCCTAGGCAATACAAATTAACTTTATAACCAATAAAAAGATAACCCAGTAAGTGCAATTATCTGACTCCATCACACAAACAATGCCCTATAATAGAGATCAAAAACCACGATTTAGTAAACATTTCCACTCACCAACATTGACGTCTAAAGCGGCCGCTGCCTTGTCCGTTTTAGGATCACTAACCAATAATACTTTTAATCTATTTGTCAACACTAAACCTCTGAAAATTAACAATACAAACATATTTTACATTGGGGTTGAGTTGAATCATGACAGTTCCTTAGCCACCTTCTACCTGCATCATTAGACTAGCTCCATGTCATTAGTTTACATTGTTGTGAGATTTTCATAATAATATATTATTATACAAGTATCACATAAATAAACAGGTACTTGAATTGTGTGTGAATCGAACCCATGTGTTCATTTCATGACCACTAGACTCCGAGGCACATTAAATTTCTTTAAGTTGTGGGCAAAAGGTTAGTCATTTGATTAACTTACCTATACTGTCTTTTATCTTCTTGTGACTTGACAATGTCGTCATATCTCTTAACCACTCCAGACACAGGTGTGAAGATACCAGGAGGTCCTGCACCCTGGCCTGGGGAGCCCATGTGGGAGCTTGGTGACCCAGGGGACCCGGGAGACCCAGCAGGGTCCCTTGGGGCATACTTCAATGACATACCAGAAAAATGTCGCAAAGTTACACTGAAAACATAAAATATTGCTGTGAAATAGAGAGAGATAAATTGCGTAAAATAGTAATTAATTGTCAAAGTGGGTAGTAGAAGTTACACAAATAAAGTTTGGGAACCTCTAATCTAGAGTAAGTACATATTGTAATTTTAGAAACAGATCTTTTTTATTAAATTTTATTTTATTTAACATAAACTACAAAATATAATCTAAAATTTTATTCTTTTAATAGCAATAAAATCTTATTAATATTTTAACAAGAGAAAATAACAATTGCACCTTGGCAACTTTTTAAATAATGTAGAGCACTATGTAGTAACTAAAAGCACTTAATACTAAGAAACTTATATCGTCACCAGAAAGGCAAAATTACTTAAGCGCCAAAACTGCATTGCTGGGAAATGAATTTTAAAGGTTTATTTTTTTTTTTAATTATACAATTTTATGTTCAGTATAACATACGGAATACAAAATTTTATAAGATTTTTTTTCCGAAAAATATAACTTTAAAATCTATTGGGAAATAGATTGGCGCTTAAGTAATGCAGTTTTGGAGCTTAAGTAATTTTGCCTTACCGATGACGATATAGATTTTATAATTATATATACTACAAAAACACCTTTGCCAGGCAACCATAGTCACAACAAAAAAAATACAAGGTCAAATCTAATTATACAGTTTAATACATAACATAAAACAATGTTCGTCATGTCTGTTTATTCATGACTAGCATTTTTCTTATGACTTTGTCTGCTTAAACTTAGATTTTCCTAATCATATATAGCCTATATCACTCAGGAAGAATGTAGCTTCAAAGATTATCTCCTACATACATATTACATACTTTACTTTTTTTTCTACTGCCTTGCCCTGTCGGACCATGATGGTGCCTTAAGCTTTACCATGACCCAGAAACTTTACATGTTTATAATATTAGTACAAAAAGGTATCTAAAAGCATAAGTAAGTCTATTTTCTAAGAAAAATCTACTATAACCTTAGTAATTTTTAAAAAACTAACATTTGGATTTTTAACTACACTTTAGGTACCTACAAATAATTTTTAAGGTACAAGGTCAAATATATGTCATATTTATTATTTATACATGAATAATGTTACATGTGTTGGAATGATAAATACCTAATTCATGTGTATGATTTATTACATATGTTTTCTACTATATGTAGTTAGAAAAAAATAGTATCTATTATTTAATGAACTAAAGCTTAATTCAAATACAAAATCAATTTTTATAGAGGGAATTATTTTGATAAATGAGAACAATTTAATACTAAATAATAAATTATGTTTAAAAAGATTTCTTTGTATTGGTAGAAATTTGTATTGTATCCTCTAAAATTGATGACTGTGCCAATAGTACGTTTTAAAAAAGAAGTTCTTTTTTTCAATGTTGGCCATTTATTTTATCGCAAATAATTATGTTCATTTAGTTGTTTAGACCCTTCTCTGAGTCTACAAATAAATATTGTTAAATATTGATTATAAAACAAAGTAATTCTAACCTCTGATATGGTCCTTGATATAAAAGTGGAGAATAATAGTGGATGCCCACAACAATAGATCTTCGAGATGCCAGTTTGAACTATTCAATTTGCTTTATAAATGTTTATCACAGATGTTTTAGTAATTATTTTACAATTTACAGAAAATATTAGAATACCAATTTCAGCAATCGTTGACAGATATTTTTAGTGTGACAAGCCTAAAATTATTTATGAATTGTTTGGTAGTTTTTTGCATTACGTATTTTTAAAGTTTACTATTCGTAGGCTACAGAATTAGTTCAATTAAAGCAAAAAACATAGTAGTTTAAAAATCCCTATGACACACGTAGATATGTAAGTAAAAAATACTAAAAATGTACACGCTTTTATTAGCTCAGTACGTATCAATCAGTGTAGGATTAATTAATGTATGCACAGAATGTATATAATAATGTAGGTAACGGAATCTTTGATTGCGTCTTTTATCCACTTTTTGGCACAGGTTCTGTAAACTTTTTTTGACTTTGTTAATATTCTTCATCTGTAGATATACCTATATCCATGTTATTCTTCCCTATAAACGTTTACTTCATTTATGACCGGCAAAATTCTATAACGACAAAAACTAAACTAAAATAAAATGAATCCTGTGGCAATGATCCAATGTGATGATATGTCCAATCATCAGGCTCGTTATCACTCGTTCACTTTAACATGCCCGTTCCAGTTATGTTGTTAGTATGAATAATTAGATTAATTTACTTAAAATCTCTTTCTGTTTTACTCAACCTATTTTTCAATTGAATGAAATGGAATTGGTTATTCCGAATTCTAATTACTGAGTAAGTAGAGATAAACAAATAGAATTGCACCACTGTTTATTTCTAATTGACATTTTAAAAACGTGATTCAGAGTGACAGAACAAAAATAAATTGTTAATATTTTTAATGGCTTTTTAAATTATTCAATGTGATTGACGTAATTTTAGTAACTTTATTGTTATTTATAATATTAAGGTTTATGTTCCGAGGGTGCCAGTATGAAGGAACAACGGATAGGAACTAAAGAAGTAAAAGTAAGTATGTACTAAGAACAGTAATCAGCAGTACACCATCCAATTAAGAATCTCCATGACCGATAGAAATAGCAACCTGAAACTCCTACTCAACTTTCGAAATGGAGTATAATTTTTTGACTTTACCAACTAAGCTGTTCTGATAACCGCAAAATTTTAACAGATTTTTCAATTACGACCACTACGTACAGAAGACCACAGTTGTACATTACGACTCGACATTATTTTTTCATTCATTGTCATGTTGCGATGTAGACTTACATCGCATTGTAATATAACGCCATCTATCGAAATTATTTTCAGTCTGCGGTGGTTATTTTTTCTACTATAATTTATTTTATAGATTATATAAAAACGTAGCTACTTAGTAAATTGTAAAATTATTAAATTACAGACACAATATTAGTAACTAAAAATATTTTTATTAAGCATGTATCTTCTCTTTGAAAGCTCGTTTTTGCATTTCATGTTTGTAATCTAGTTTAGCTAGTGCGCGGTAGATGGCGCAATTTTTTTTTAATGGAAAGTTGAAGTTTTTTTTAATTTCTTACACCGATACTTCTCAGTGGATTGCATATCCTAAACCGGTGTTAAGACGAAAAATTTTTCCAATCGTAAATAAACTAAACTCTTTTTACAGGTTTAATAGAAAAAAAAGAGAACCAAACTGTACCTAATGCTGTCTACAATTCAAGTATGCTTAACTATTGATCGACATAAAATCAAAGACTAGCTGTAATTCGCAGTTTCACTTGCGACCTTTTTTAATGATTTTCTTTTAAATTTTCTCCGTAAAAACCAATCTTCAAAGAAAATTCTAGTATCAGAATCTGTTCAGCTGTTCTCGAGCTTTTTTCCTGGCAACGCATTTAGCGTTTTATTTTTGTTTAAAAAATAATCAACCCATTAAATTTATTTCTATTCTTTTTTCTACTTTCTCATTCTTGTTTTCTTTCACAATTTTATGATGACGAAGATAGTAATCTGGATCCTTTCTTACATTTTATTTTATTGTCAATTTATTTGTTTATAATATTGATATACTTCGACAAAGAATGATATGAGTATAAGAAGGGGATTAAATAAAGGATAAATATATTTACGAAAATAAACAAGTTTCAGTGTTTTATTTCGAGGATATCACTAGCTAATGTCGGCGGATTCATTCGCGTTCAAGCATTGTTGAGCCTCCACTCCCCAAATTATACAAAAAAGCCATCCTCTTGAACCACTTTATCTATTAATAAACTCCATTAAAATTCGTTGCGTAGTTTGAAAGGTATAAGCTCACATAGGGACATACATATATACAAAAATGACGACTTTGTTATAAAATAACACAGATAATAAGTAAAGATTACATACTTGTGACGATGCCCAGAATCTCTACTTTTGAACCACTCTATCTATAAAAAAACACCACACCAAAATCCGTTGCGTAGTTTTGAATATATAAGACTAGCTGTTGCCCGCGACTTCGTACGCGTAGAATTAAGAAAATGTTTCCCGTTTTTGTAACATTTTTCACAACTGCTTGTCCTCTATTAGTCGCAGCTTATTGTTATATAACCTGAAACACACACACACCTGAACACTGAAAGAATTTTTTTAATCGGACCAGAGGTTCCTGAGATTAGAGTGTTTAAACAAACAAACAAACAAAAAACAAACAAACGAACTCTTCTCTTCTTCTTCTTCTCACTCTTTAGCTTTATAATATTAGTATAGATCACATAGGGACATACAAAAATAACGACTTTGTTTATAATAAGCTGTGTTAATAAGGAACGAAAAATAAATGACCAAACCTATCGATCTCTGTTAGGTTTCTTACATGGTTTCTTACGACGCGACGGTTCTTCTAAGCGTTAAGCCACAGATAATATAAATTGAACGTCGTGAACTGGTGGTAGAGAAAAATATTTGGACGTGTTATTGGAGCACATTTTTATGGGCAAAAATTTTGTACCTATCATGATTAAATGATTTTCATTTCATTTCATATACAGCCGAATGGAGTCTTTTGTACATTTAGGCACATCATTTAGGTATCATTACATCTTTTAGGTGTTTCTTGTTAAAGAAATGAGGTGATGACGTATTAAAAGATTAATAGAGTTATAATCTTCGATACACTTAAATAACAAAGTGCTTCGAACTATATTATATGAAGTTAATGCAAAAACTATGTAAGTGTTTGCACTGAATGTGCTTAGATGGCTTATGATAGTGGCGCACTTAACTTAGCTAAATTGTTATTGTTACTAAGTTTAGAATTACATTAGGGTTACGTAACAAAAAAACCATTTAATGCGCTTTTAATGGCTTCTTTCATATCTGTTACGAAATCTAAGAACAGATTATATTTCAGATTGATCTGAATTTCTACGCGCTTATCACATTCCTATACCTATACTTGTTACCCGCGACTTCGTACGCGTGGAATTTAGAAAAGAATTTGTACATATTAACCGCTAAAGCAGCGCACGCAACCTAAGAATAATTATGTTCAAGAGAAGAATAAGTCCTGCTAGCGGTGATAACTTTTTCTAGCGTATCTGAGACCTGGTGGCCTTAGAGCATTGAGACTTAGACCTTAGGTTGATGACGTAACCTTCCTGTTCGTGACGGATAGACAGTGAAGTCTCAGTTATATGGAACTCTATAAAATATCATAATCAAGCTGCAACTATTGAACAATCACTACGCTCCCGTTTCCCCTACAATTTTCTATTAAATGTTGTTAAACAATGGAGTCGATCTTGCGGTTATTGGAACAGACATTTTAATAAAGGATTATTATGAAAATGCTTCTAGTTCTTATTAAATTGATTTACTATAAAATTAGTTAACTAGCCCTATGCCGGCGAGTTTGTTCATGTACCTAAACTCTTGCTAATATAAAACAGGCGTTATTTCTGTATGTATGTCTCCTGTGTATGTCTCTCTAAATGAATATATATCTTCAAATCTACGCAACTGATTTTGATATGGTTTTCAAAGACATGGTTCATTGCTTTTTTGTATCCTTACTAATTTATAAATGCAAAAAGCAGTAAGTATAGTAAACCATAGCGCGATTTAAAAAAATCTGTACATCGCCATCTATTGAGCGGCATAATAAGCTTCTGTTTGTTAAGGTTTTATTTCTAAATTTAACGCCGACGAAGTCGCGGGAAACAGCTAGTAGGTAATAAGTCAAGGTTAGTTAAATTCCACGCACTCTTGAAGCACGTTACATCCCAATATGAAAATATTTTTTGGGATTCGGAATTGTCTCACCATCCTTTCTGAGTGACAGAAAACTCGAAAAATAAACCCTGTTCTAATAGTCAGTGCGACACAGTAGGCCATATTAATCCCTCCCAAAGTGGACGAGGGACATGCCCAACAGTGGGAAGTTAATGGGCTGGAGATGACAGGATTTGTTATCACGAAGCGGGGACTATATGACAAGAAATACTCATCATCATACGTGCCCATATCACGAGTATAGAAATACAAACTAATTTGGGACCAAAGAACGTTGTGCCAAAATATAATATTGTATTCATAATCCGTCACCACGCAGACAATGATACTGTAACAATCATCCAATTATGATATACATATAAGTACATTATACTTACGTAGCAATTTTATTTATTTTTATGTCCAAAATGGCCGATGAAATGAAAACCCGGGCAGCTGTACAACTTTTTACAAAAGTATTGAATTATTTTTGCTCTTTTTATTTATCTGGCTTCTCTAGGCTTCACATTACATTTATAAATGATTTCTCGAAATAATATTAGCCTTGTGTAGTAGTTATGCTTCCTGATGTTAATAAAGTCTTGGGTTCGATATAAACCTTGTTAAATTTTACTCATACTTAATTATCTGTTGCTCGCAAACTCGTACGCAAGGAATTTAGAAACCAAACCCTAATTAATTATACAAAAAACCATCCTCTTAAACCATTTTATCTATAAAAAAACCGCATCAAAATCCGTTGCATAGTTTTAATGATATGAGCTGACATAGGGACATACATACAAAGTAACGACTACCATTGATAAAGGAATATTAATCTGCGTTACTACGCCAGACAATGTAGCAATGGCAACAATTCTAGATTGTATCAATAACACAATTCGGGAATGAAAACGGATTAAGAATACAAGTGTCACCACCCCATTTCCTGCCCATGATGCTGTTAAAGCCAGCTAAGGGATATTGTACACAGATAACATCCTTTGTGAGAGACGGAAAGCTCAAAAAACCCTCTACCAAAATGCCTGGCCTGCGCAGCAAAATGGAGGAGACTGGTGCCCAACAATGGGATTTGACAGGCTAAAGAGAAATAGTTATTTGTCTACATGATAGCAATCACCAATAATAACCAAATGACATAAAACAACAAACAATTTACTTACAAATTGTTAAATTTAGCGCCAAATTATGTATTCAGCTCATTTTTATGTTATTTATTGTTTTGTCCTTGACTTCACACTTGTGAAGGCAAATCTATCAACTCTTTAGATAAATAAGCGACATATATTATTGCCTATGTATAGGCTTAAAATTGTAAGAGAAGTTAAAAAGACGTAATTACTTAACGTAAGTATTTAAGAAATTAAATAAAACCGCTTACGTAGCGCTTTGAATCTCACAAAAAGGGTTCCGGAATACTAGCTATTCCTTGTGTCAGCGCGGCACAGTAGAACATAATACCTCCCAAACGTGAACCGGTGCCCAACAGTGGGACGTTAATGGGCTGGAGAGAGAGATATTGCCCGCTACTTCATACGCGTGGAATTCAAACAATATTACCCGTTTTTGCAATTCATTGATGTTTCACTCCTATTTGGACAATTCACACAATATCTTTATAAATTGTAGCCTATATTATGTTATTCTAATGTATTATAAGCTACATTATTGTAAAGAATAATTAAAATCCATTTTTGCGTGTCAGAGTAACAATCATCCAAACATCCATAGTCACAAACATTCACATTTATAATGTTAAAAGGATTTTTATCATAGCGCTTACAATCGTCGGGCATGTATGACCAGATGTATGAGTGTGAATGAAGCCAAAGAAGTGTGTTTGTATTGTTACTACAATGGCGCTCTATAGTCTCTCCCTACTCCCATGGGAAAAAGGCGTGATGTTATGATGCCCGACACTGAAATAATGAGATAAGGGCAGAAGAATATTGATGATGAGTACTTGTTGTTGTAGCATCAACTGATAAACATAAACTGTGGTATTGTCAGCTCTCTAGCTATCACCGTTCCAGAGATACAGCCTGAAGACAGACAGATGGACGGATAGCGGAGTCTGTTTTACCCTTTGATACGGAACCCTAAAAACAAGCTAACTACCTACTTAATATTATGTCAAAAATTGGATATGAAAGATACCCATTAATATTTTCAAATCGTCAAAAAACTAATACATTAATGATAAAAAGCTAAAAGTTGACAGACAATGATAGATTATCATGATATCATTGCGTAGTTGAATGGAAAAAATAGTTAAAGTGCCCTGAAGTCTAGTGGTTTATGTTACGAACTGTCGTTCACGAGGACGCGGGTTCGATCACCGCACAGGACAAGTCATTGTATTGTAACATAAATATTTGTACTACGTCTGAACGTTTTCTATGTAATATGAATACATAATAATATTATGTATTTGTCCCAATTGGATGCAAGCGGCACAACCATGTGCGTTGTGGCGTTCTATGCGGGAGGCCTGTGTCCAACAGTGGTCAGAGAAAGGCTGATGTTCTGTATTTAGAATGAATGATGATAAAATACTTAGTTTATCCGTATTCTGGTGCTCTGAAAACAAGCAAATAAGCTTAGATTGGGACCAAGGGACGTTGTGTTTCTTAAAAAATCTTAAAATTAATTTTATGTACTTATTTAGAGAAAATCTAAAAGACTTTTCTTTAGAATGCTTCCCAGATAAAGTAGCTCAATATTATAACAAAAATATTACCTATCATTGCGATCTATTTGTGCGTTTGCCTAAGTTTTAAACTGTTTTACACAGTTTTACAAGATCCCACATCGTTACTAACATAAATGTAGAATCACAGATATTATCTAGTAAATCTGTTCTACCAATTCTAAGAGCACAACTAAACTTAACTTAACTAAAAAATGAAAATTGAAAGTGTAACACAATTCCGTAATGTTAGCTGAAATTTCTTGTTATAAAAACTTATTACATATTATTATACAAGTGCACAACAAAATATCCAAATAAACAAGAAAAAGTAATACCTAGTTGTTTTAATTTTTTAGTTAAAATTGTTTAGTCGTGCACGTAGAGTAGGCAGTGGCACCAATGTCAATGGCTACATTCGGCTTCAACTTGTCTCCATGGGCTTGAAGCCAAGTAAGTGTATGTGTGCGTGAAACACGTCCTATATGTGTCTATGATCTTAATAAAACAGGGCCCAAGTCTGCAATTACTCTGTTGTTATAATGATCAGTCACTAATTGCACAATGGCGAATTTGATCAAGTTTGGTGTATACGCGTATATGGCGTCATTATGACAAAAAATTAATAGTAGACTATCAAACTTGATGAAATTCGCCATTATGCAATCAGTGACTAATCATTGTGACAAAATTGTTATTGCAGACTTGGGCCCCAGGTCTTTCCTTCCCAAAGTAACACTTGTTTTATTGTTTTTATGAGTGACGTTTGCATATACGTATGCAATATCTACGAAGAAAACAGCAGACTACGATGTCTCTATTTTGGAATGGAGATTGGTTTGATATGGTACCCTCCTAAAGAGATTTTCAATTCCCAGAACTATCGAAAATATTATGCATATCAATAAAATTATATTTATTTCCCACGTTCTATGTAAAGAATCCTGGCAACAACGCAATATTCGAATCTCTCTTTAAATTACTCTTAAGCTCTATCTAGGTGGTATTTAAACTAAATCTATGGTCTCGATTCCGTAAATAGATACTTAGTAGTTAGTTAACAGTCTTGTTTGTCAAACGAAACTTTTTAACATCAAACCTAAGTATTTAGTTAAATGTAGTTTCATAGTTTCAACATTTAATGCATAGATAACCCTTGTATACGATGTTTGTGATGACTCTTTCTCTCTCTAGTCCATTTACGTCCCACTGTTGGGCCTCCTTCTCCATTTTGGGAGGGATTATGGTCTACTAAGCCATGCTGACCAGGCGGGTTGGTAAAGGGTTTATTTTCGTCACAGAGATGTTTTTTTTTATATTTTGGACATTTCAAGCAACGTCCCCTGGTCCCAAGGTAAGCTATATTTCTATTCTTGTTTTATGGGTACTAGATACGGATATACTACATATACCTACTACGTACTTTTCTTTTGTAAATACATGTTTATAATACAGAAACACACAGATGTAGTACAAATATTTGTATGACAATTATAAATAACACACAAATGATTGTCTCGTGCTGGAATCGAATCCGTGAACTCCGTTACCACTAGACCACGAAGCCCGTTATCTGTGTGTTGCCAGATTATCTGTGTAATATCCCATAACTGTCTTTTACAGCAGCCTGGGGAAGTAATGGCATGGTGACACTTGTATTCTTAATCGGACATCTGATTGCACATATGATTATTATAGTAGGTGTGTCATATACATCCTAATCCTAAAACTATATGATTATTATAATAATAAGGATGTAATCATAATTATCATTTATTTTATTGTAATATACACCAAAATGATGTTGTGAGTGCTCCCCACGTTTAGACAATGGGCGGTCCGTGCGAGAACAATAATATATAGAGACTGTTGTTACTTTATTTTTTTAAATCCAAGGAAAATGTGACATGTTATTTTCTTCAAACAAAATATAAATAAAGTCAAATATGAGTTTCACTCGTACTTAAAACAACAAACACTCATCAAAACCATTCTCCTGCCCTTATCCCATTATTTGGTGTTATTTGGGGACTGTCTGTCTGTATGGTGAATATATTCATGTTATGTGAATAACGGTACGGAAACTTTCGTGCGCGAATCCAACTCGAACGTGACCGGTTTTTCTTTCTTTAAAAAGACCTCGTGAAGGGCCTCGCGATCTAGTGGTTCATGTAACGGAATGTCGTTCAGTCGAGGTCGCTGGTTCGATCCTCACACGGAACTAGTATTTGTGTGATATTTATAATTGTCATACAAATGTTTGTACTGTGTCTGTGTGTTTGTGTTTACTACGTATTATAAGTATTTATTTACAAAAGAAAATTATTATATGTAGTATATCCGTATTCTGGTACACATAACACAAGTAAATGAGCTTAGCTTGGGACCTGAAGACGTTGTGTGAAATGTCCATAAAGATAAAAAATAATATCACGACAATAACAACTCCATAGTATTTCTTTATTCCCGCCCGCCCGCCTTACGATCTGGTATATAAAGGCGAACATTCTTTAAGTTGCATTCACTTGTTGAAGAACTTCAGGTAAGTACTATTTACTTATTAAGTTATAATCTGATATCCCAACGTTGGGCGTGGGACTCAATGATAATCATATAAATAACTTACAATTTTCACTTCATTTGTGTTAATAAGTAGTAACATCTTTGGATAAAGTTAATTATTTAAAAAAAAAATATTTCGAACGTAAAACCGGTCAAGTACGTGTTGGACTCGCATACGAGGGGTTCTGTACCGTTATCCAGTGGCGGATTTGCAGTCTCGGCCGCCCTAGGCCCCAAGCCATGAGCCGCCCTAGGCCCCAAGCCATTAGCCACCCTAGGCCCCAAGCCATTAGCCGCCCTAGGCCCCAAGCCATTAGCCGCCCTAGGCCCAAGGGTGGCTAACACACCCTTTTCTCAGCATCCACGACCTTATAAAACAGCAGCTACACTAGCCAAAGTTATCCATTGTAGTGACGGAGTAGAATACAAGTTTCATCGTTTCCTTCCCCGGGTGCTGTTAAATACAGATAAATTTTTATAATAAGACGCCTGGTCAGCGCTGTACAGTAGACCATAATACCTTCCAGTTAATTGGCTGAGATGAGAATTAACCACTAAAAGGCGCGTCATTTTTAAGCAGTTAATTTATTAATTAGGGATCCGTACCATAAGATAATATGGGACCCTATTACTGGACTTCGCTGTCCACCTGCTAGCCGTTATCAGGCTGTATCTCTGGAACGGTGATAACTAAAAGGATAATGCTATAACAAAAAACATCATCGTCATTTTCCTACCCTTATCCCGTTATTTTTGCGAATATAATTATTATGATAATATCGGTACGGAACCTTTCATTATAATTAAGGTTCCTTACCAAAAGGTAAAACGGGACCCTATTACTGAAACTTCGCTGTGAGTCCGTCCCTTTAGCACCAGGCTGTATCTCTAGAAAGGTGATGAATAGAGAGCTGAAAATCTTACAATTTATGTTATTTGATGTTATAAGAACAAATACTCAACATTATAATTTTCTTGTCCTTATACCATTTTTAGGGTTCCGTACCTAAAGGGTAAAAACGGGACCCTATTACTGAGACTTCGCTGTCCGTCCGTCCGTCCGTCCGTCCGTCCGTCCGTCCGTCTGTCACCAGGCTGTATCTCAAGAACGGTGATAGCTAGAGAGTTGAAATTTTCACAGATGATGTATTTCTATTGCCGCTATAACAACAAATACTAAAAATAAAATAAAATAAATATTTAAGGGGGGCTCCCATACAACAAACATGATTTTTAGGGTTCCGTACCCAGTATCTCAAGAACGATGATAGCTAGACAGTTGAAATTTTCACAGATGATGTATTTCTATTGCCGCTATAACAACAAATACTAAAAATAAAATAAAATAATTTTTTAAGGGGGGCTCCCATACAACAAACATGACTTTTTTACGGTTTCTTGCTCGATATTAATAACGTTGCCTTATATTGCATAGATAATGGTACGGATCCCTTGGTGCGCGAGTCCGACTCGCACTTGACCAATTATTTATGATATCGTTACGTTATCCCGTAATTTTGGGTGGGTAATATGCCAAATATATTATGATAGTAAAAGTGCGGAAACCCTGGTGAGCAAGTTCAACTCGTACTTGACCTGTTTTATGTTTTTAACGGATTTCAAAAAAAGAAGGTTCTCAATTCGTCTGCATATTTTTTTTTTATGTTTGTTGTTTTATAATAATATGTATGTTGTAACTTTAAAGTGGGCGAAGATTAATGATTTTAATGATTCTTTTTTATTTGAAAGCTGGTGGTTCCCGTTGGCACCAGGTCTGAATCTGATGGTTATCTCCTGATAAATCGAGGAAAACTCTCAAATTTCAAAAGCACACGAAGTCGGCTGAACTTTTTTTTTAATGCTCAATTATTGTTGACTTTAGGAGATAGGGAACCACCGGCATACGAGTATATTCCCCCTTGACTGTTATTGTTACATAGACGACGGACGACGGTAACGGTGTACATTTTAAATATTATGTTAACACAAATTTGTTCTGTATAATGTAATGTCTACATTCCTCTATGCGAGTTTTATTATTTTTTAATTTAAATTACATGTTTTTAATCTTACACATTTCTTGTATGTTGTATTCCGGTTATTTCGTAGTTATTAACCAGCTGTAAATAAAGAGGGATTTTAAACGTAATTTTATTAAGTTTATAATAATTTGGATACAATTTCCTAATTCATATATAAAGGTGGGTTTATGTAGCCATATTTTACGGACATACAATAATTAATTACAGAATTACTAAGTATTAAATGTTGCAAAAACTATTGGTCGCATTGTGATTTTATATAGCCTTCCTCGATAAGTGTAATAGTCTAACATGGAAAGAAATTTTTGAAAAACATACCAGTGATTTCTGAGATTAGCGCGTTCAAACAAACAAAGAAACAAACAAACTTTTTAGCTTTTCAGCCATATATTAGTATCTATAGATAATATTATAATATTAGTATTGCCACGCGATATACCTTTAAGCACAGCTTTTAAGCAAAAGTTTAGTTGTAACCGGGATTGTATTGTCTTTAGCGAGCAATATTTTATTACAGATAAATTGGAACAAGTGAAATGGCATTGGCTAATCCAAAAGCAAGCCAACCCTGTTGTAGGGACAGGAAAACAAAAAAAAACGGATGTAATAAAAAAAAGATTTTTTTTTTCTAATGTCGAAAGAAACTAAAGACATCGTTTAAACTGCCAATAGCTCTAAATCAAATATAAACTTCTTTATAAACTTGTAAATAATTTATTACTTAGTTAATTGTCGTTAAACATGTTAAAAGTTATCTAACTTACAAGTTAATTGGCTTGTCAATACTTGTTAGTTTTGTAACTGACAAGACTGAGAAGTTGCTAACTTTTTTATTTTACTGTTTTTTTCTTTTTTATTTCTCGTAAAAACATGACGGCCTGGATACATTTTTTTTTTGTTTAGGTAGTTTTTTTAGTATTAAGTTTTATCATATTTAATATTTGCTTATTAAAGTTACAACAAAGTCGCTATTTTGCACGTCCATGTCCCTATGTAAGTTTGGATGGATGGATAGATGGGATGTGAGCATAAAAGTTCAAAAAGACGCAACGGATCTTAGTACAGTTTTTATTAACTAGAGTGGTTCATGAGGAAACCTTTTCTGTGTAATTTAATCATTTGTTGCGGATTATTGCCTAGAATTTTTAGCCATAATTTTATTTTATATAAAGAACTACTTCCACGTAAGCTATAGAGCAGAAAATTAACAAATAATTGTCGTCTCTCACAGATGTTTTTACTATTTTCTTTTATGGTCCCTTAGCTGGCTTTTACAGCTCCCTGAGAAGGCATTGGAATAACACCATTCTTAATCTGCCACCGCACAGAAGTATATTTAATACGCCAGTCTATATTAGACGGTATAGACTACTGGCGTATTATGCATCTATTAGATAATATATATTATTATCTATTAGATGGTATTACATATTTTTCAATCAGTTAAAAGTTCAATGAATGAGAAAACAAAGCTTATTTAATTTTAGTTCCCGCAGCGTGCAGAAATGCTGTGAGCTCCCGCTGTGCATTACATTTTACAACACGTAAACGTTTCATAGTTAAACCCTGTGATTAAAAATTAATTTAACGTTTTTAAAATCTTGCAATTCATTGTAGCTTTTAGGCACATTATTGATAGCATTTGTTGTAATTTCATCGTAACTTTTAGGCACAGATTTACCAGATAGAGTGACTCTGGCTACATCACTTACTCGGCTTGAAGCCATATAAAGATAAATGTGTACGTGAAATATGTATCTGTGTCTCCATGATACACATCCAGACACGACATATAAAACACTAGCTGTTGTCCGCGACACCGTCCACGTGAGATTTAGAAAACTCTTCATCCCTTTTTTCGCAATAAAAGGTAGCCTATGTCCTTTCTCAGGGTCTAAAGATTGTCTGTGCCAATTTTCATCAAAATCTGTTGAGAGGTTTAAGCGGAAAAGCGTAACAGACAGACAGACAGAGTTACTTTCGCATTTATAATATTAGTAGGGATTATTAGTCTATGAAGTCTTGGTAATAGTTTAGCCAAGCGCAACGTGTCTTCAAGATTGAACGCATACCCATTTTCTAGTAAAACCGGGCTTAGAGCATCCGGTGGCTGTCCGGCAGAGTTTATACAAAGAGCTCCAGAAGAAACCTGGACACGACAAAAAAGTCGGTCTAATTATTCTACGTGTCCGAAGACAAACCCATATTTCGCCCATATCTCCTTTCTTCTTGTCCTCTTATATTTCTTCAGCTTCCCAGGGCGTCGTTACTGTCGAGTGCCAGCCAGTATCAATCTTATTAGAGATCTAAGCGCAGCAGGCGGACCCTCTCGGAACATCTCGTCCTTTGCTGTGCTGTTAACCAGATGAGACCAATAGTTTATAAAATCCTACACACCTTTGGCAACTTACTAATCGAAAAATATTCATGGGAATCTACTAAGCATAAATAGAAATCTAATCTACTAAGAAGAATAAATTTTGAAAATTTTTTTTTTTTTATTTTCTTTACAGACGCGGCCATCTTGTAACATAAAATTTTCCCGCTATGTCGGTGTCACGTGTTTGTTTATGCTTCGTCATGGCTCTTCTGTTCATGGAATGCTGCTATTCAGCCTCCGTAAGTTGAAGAATAATCTTTTTAATAATTTTCAAGTCTTTTGGATTTTACAATGCACAGTTAACTGCGTCACGTCATTCTAGGAAGAATCACCGAGAAGGTTACGAATTTGAATGTATGTGTACGTTTTGTGAGGGATTTGCTTTGAATCCGAAACATTTCTGATTCTAAACTTTGAAAGAGATTTACTTACCTAGTTTCATTTAAATATGAAATGAAGTTAAAAAAGAAACACTTTTTACACATTTATACACGTAGGTTAGTTTATTTATTATTTTGTTTTTAAATCAGCCCGACGTTTCGGAGAGATTTTTAAGGAAATATACGCAGCTAAATCCGTAAAAAGTGGTTTTATTTTATTTAATAGAGTTAATGAAATTTTCTAATGAGGTTTTTTTCATTATGTTTTTCTTTTCTCAGATTCCACGAAGCTTCGATCCTCGATTGTCAGATGAAATGGTATTGACACCTAAGAAACGACCATTCTGCAACGCTTTTACCGGTACGTAGGCACTAGGTACCTTTAACAATTTGAATTAACTAAAAAAATAATAACTATCAGAAAATAAATTACATATTATGTACACTCAAATAGGTTTCACTAGGTGAATTGTGAAATTGACAAAACTATGAATTTTGTTAACCGTATTCCTACCTCGTTTAGTTATTTAAATTGCAATTATTGTTTATAATATACAATTTGCTTTACGTATTTCAGGTTGTGGTCGCAAGAGGTCTCAGAATCCGCCTGGAATGCCATCACAGGAACTTTTGAGACAAAAGCAGGTAACTAACTAAGTTGACCCATGTTGTACTAGCAGCGCCCTGCCTCGGTAGATGGCGATAGCACTTTTACTTAAACGTGTCATTAACGCCATCTAGATGTGTTCGTTAAACTAAAAACTACGTGTTATTTTAATAAGCTAGAACAGCGCATTTTCCCAACTTCAAAAGTTGCCAATAAGTAAATCCCTTAAGACAGTTCCGTGAAAAGCTATGATGATTTTCAAAGTTTATAACAAAATAAGCATACCCATTTCTTTCAGTATATGGACGATGAAACTCTCGGCTCAATCTTAGATTCGGAAACCGCTATCGATGAGCTATCCCGCCAAATACTTTCTGAAGCAAAGCTCTGGGAAGCTATTCAAGAAGCCAGCGCAGAAATAGCAAGACGAAAACAAAAAGAAACCTCTTATTAAACCTCGGACGACTTGATACCGTAGCGTTTCATATTAAAAAAAAACTTGTAGTCTCAGACTGTTCACAAAGATACTAGGCACTTAAATAATCTGAGATTACATTATGATAATAATGGCACTGTAGTCTATGTTTAAACTTTTTGAATAAAAAAAAATAGGCTGTGTGTGAAATAATGTGGTAAAATACTGTTGCCGTTTTGTAAAGCGCGTGCCAAATCCCGCCAAAAATGTCGTCAGATTGTTAAGCTTTTAATGCTCAAATATTAAATTAATGATTTTCTAGATTCTAATCTGTTAATGACTATTTTCATGTGGAGAAAGTGCAATATTTTTATTATTTTCTTAGAAAAATATTATATTTTTAAACTGTTTACCTATTAATGGCAAATGGTAAGAATTTTATCCATTTCCATATCGTTTCTTTGTTGTTGTAATGTAGTTAATTAACTGTAGGTAATTCAATTTTAATTTTGATACTCTTTTAAAGTTATTCCAAGTTTTTTTATGTTTTTCGGCACTATTATTTTAAATTAATTTGCGTAACATTAACTTTTAGTCTGTACATTTAGTTATGATTCCAAAAATTCCGCGTTATTGTTTTTATTTAAATAAGTGTAGGTATCTACTACTAGGAGGTGACTTAGTTATAATAGTAGGGGAGCCGAAGAGGGGATTTCGGGATTTACTAAAGCGCGTCAGATTAATATATAGGAGGATACCTTGTACCCGGTTAAGTACCTCCACAAAACATGAGACCCATATATAAGGCCGCCCGTGAAGGATACAGGATCAGATTAGTAAAAAAAAATTGACCATCAGAAATTCTCGAGCGCGTCAGATTAAGGTAGGGTGAGTTAATTACATCATAAAAAGTGTATATTCCACTAATCTGACAATTTGAGAGTGACGCAAAAAAAGGGTAGGGCAACAAAGTTGTAAAAAAAAAACGTCATCTCGACATTCTCGAGCGTAGCTAAATTTTTTTTATTTTGAAGGTAATAATTCAAGAATAATGAAAAATATATAATCTGACAATTTCCGCAAGCCGAAATAACAAAAATTCGTCGATAAGGTTAAATGCGTGCAGCTGCGTGATGCCTACATTTGGGTTTGTTTGAGTTGGACTTCTAAATGTTTAATTAGGACTGTTTATGAGATATTAAGCCATCAAAATATATCGTAAAAAAAGTTGCAAAGTTACACTGTCGGCTTTTAAATTGTTAGATTTACCAGCTGCTCTGTGTCTAGCCAACCGGAGTCGCCGATAAGATATAACAATAGATAAATCATACAAATTTTTAGACAAGTATAAAATATTATTTCTATTACAGCGTGATCATTTATAATTTACAAGAATTAAAAAGAAAGTAAATATTATGATCTAAGATAATTTGTATCACAGAATAGTTTTATCACATAATGGACAATAATTTGAAAGTGTAAATACTTTCGTTAATGTTTTCGTTCTTCAAACTATTTACTTTTGAGGTGTAAGTATTTGGTACACAAGGAAACGTTGAAGTTACTAACTTTCTTTTAGTATTGAATATAGTCGCTTCAATTTTATTTTTCTCAAATCACGCTGTAATAGAAATAATATTTTATACTTGTCTAAAAATTTGTATGATTTATCTTTACAACATACTCATAAATATTCCTAAGAGCTTTTTAATTGTGCTTCTTGTCTAGCTATGATTCAATGGAGATGAGATTTTACGACTCTGTTGTCCTTAAAATCTATTGTTATCTCTTATCGGCGACTCCGGTTGGCTAGACACAGAGCAGCTGGTAAATCTAACAATTTAAAAGCCGACAGTATAACTTTGCAACTTTTTTTACGATATATTTTGATGGCTTAATATCTCATAAACAGTCCTAATTAAACATTTAGAAGTCCAACTCATCTTTTTAAAATTTAACTTTTTCTAGTGTCGGCTCCTGCACTATAGTGTGGAGGACTGGGAATAAACGGCACCTTTCCCTCCTCACCCTTTTTATTCCCATTCGTCCACACTATTCCCATACCTCCACACTGTGGACGACGGGGTGTGGAGGACTGGGAATGACCCGCTGAGTTCAAAATATAGTTCAAAGTACAATTTTAAGCGCCCAGGAATGGAATTAGCGGGAAGTTGCAGGGATGGCCTTTAAGGTGAACCGTTTTTCGAATTTTTTTTTGTCAGATTAGGCGAATCCCTCTAGATAATCGTCAGATTATGAGACAGTACGTTTAGAACATAAAGATGAACCATATATATCTTAATCTGACGCGCTTGAGTATTTCAAAATGGCGAATTTTTTTTGCACATTATGAAACTGGCCGTGAGTTTGCGTCCCATCGAAATCGTCAGATTAGTGAATGAGAGCTTTTTTTTGGTGCACTTAACACTCCCTTAGAAAATCTGACGCGCTCGACAAAATTTTTTTTTTTTTCATTTTCAACCCTTAAATACAACCACCCGCATCATGCAAACGATCAGATTAACATACGTACATTATTAAAAATACGTAGGGCATTGATGCTATCAATATCTGACGCGCTCGAGGATGTCCATGCAACAGTTTTTTTTTACATATTTAAAAATCTATAGCCGCTTTCCCCACCGATAAAAGTGAAAAATCACATAACATTTTTTTCTTCTTATCATCTAAGCTTTGCAACTCAATAGGTCTCTATGACGCTCGAGTAAATCCCCATTTAGCATCGTGGGCTCCCCTACCATAAAGATTGTTAGAATTTGATGCAAATAAATTTGTGGGTATCAAAATACCTAATTGAAAACGAAATGGTTTTATTTATTTAAGAATTCTATTGAATATTCAAAACAAATGTTGCAATTTATAAGTCTGTTGACGTGTTATTGAAAATCAATCACAACTTATTTTGACTGGTAAGTTCTATAATGAGATACCATAGTTGACTAAAATAAAAAAGACATGTGGCACTCCGGGACTGCCGCGGTAAAGCTATTGCATAGCATCCATTGTTTTTTTTTTGGATATTAATTCAAGTTACACTTTTTGAGCGTGGTGACCGTTAAGAAAACATTTTTTTTTTTCTTATAAAAATATTGTTCAAAATATCTTTATTATCTTACAATAAATGTAGGTTATTCAGGAATATTTATCATTGAAACTATAGGTTTATGGTAACTGGCACGAAGTATAGATACAAGGAGTCCGAACGGTATAGGCTTTTCCATAATATTTCGTGTACACAATAATCAACCCAGATCATAGTTCTATTTTCTGCCACTGGCTGCGCAAGTATTCAGGACGTACCGATGCTAGTATAGAATATCAGAATATCTCTTGACCTTCTCTGTATTGTTGGGTTTAAAGCACTCGAAAAATTTCCTAAAACTTATATTTATATCCACGTTTCTCAGAATATTTTTTTCCACAAGTGACAATAGTTCAAACGAGTACTTCTTGAAAAATGGCGCGCTCTACCGGCAAAAATCTGTCCCTTAAATTGAGACCATTCGTTCAACATTACGTTCGGACTCCTTGTATCTATACTTCGTGGTAACTGGAATCAGAAACATAAGTTTGAGACTTGATATCTTCTAAATAGCTGGAAAATACAACCAATGCCACCTAGAGACAAGCGTGATATTTCAAAACGTTCTGCTATTCATCGATAGATGGCACAACGAAAAAGTATCACCATTGATAAGGTATCACCGCTGTGCCGGTCGGAGTGGGGGGGGTGATAAGTTATTTTCGTTACGGAATTTCTGGATTCGATCTCCACGCTCAAGGCCCGCGATAGTAGCTATGCAATAGCTTAATAAAACTATTAAAACCTGGATATCAACTCTTTATTTAATTAGTTTACAATGCAGATATTTATGTCTAAGTCTCCAGCCGAAATAGACATAAAAATTTTTTTTTTCGTTTAACGTCATTTTTTTTATCTACATTTTAGGGTTGCCAGCAATTAAATTGTATATTATTTTAATACATTTCCTTATAGCTACAATATTCTAGACTTATTTAAATTGACAGGGGGTCTGGAAATACAATCGCACAATTTTTATTGGAATTGTGTCAGTGTCAACTTTTTAAAAGTAATTAAATAGTTATAATTATTTTGTTAAACTTTGCTTGTTAAACTGTTTTTAAAAGAAAATATCAAAACATAGTAATTCTAGGGCACTTGTTCATTTTTCTATTTCTCTTTAATTTCAATTTTAAAAATATTTTATGCGACATAATTTCAAACCAGTATGGCACTGAATTCGAAGCATTTTAAGCTTCATACAAATGATTGTCAGCCATGTCATTAGACCAATATGGATGGTTTTCATTTGATAAGATGTTGGCAAGCCATTGGTCGGGCACTGGAATATTCTCCACAACGAACATGGGTAACTTTGATTTCGGCTGGGTTTCTTTGTCATCTTGTGTTGGAGCATAGAACTGGAAAACATAGACATTACTTTTACTTTCTATTTTTCAAGAGTTCTTTTTTTTGTAATTTAGGTAACTATATAAAAAAAGTTGTCTGGAAATCTCTTAATTCAAACTAAACCAAACAAAACATAAATATTAATAGTGGACACAATACTGACATATAGTTTTAACACAACAGAATTGGAAAGATTAGCTTTTAGCGATTAGCTTGACACTTCTAAAAACTATAGAAATATGTAGTTATTGAGATCAGAACAGATAATCAACCATCTTACCTTAATGGCCTCGGGTCCCCTCTTCTTCCTCAAATAGTTGAAACAGCAAGATCTAAAATGTCTAGTTCCGCAAGCAGACGCACATTCGCTGCCGCATGACTCACAGGACAAACTAGCAGCCCAGAGTGTGCTTCCTATACGCAACACAAAAAGAAGTCTATATTATTATTAGTAAAAAAAAATAACCATATGAAGGAGTAATAATAAATAGGCGGCTCACTTCCGGCAATTTAATTGAGCAACAGAAAATTTGAAACTTAAACCTATGCTAATTTGTCTGAACAGTGTACCTTCTGTAACCTACCTTACCTTGTGTAACCTTCTGGACTAAAAAAAGCTAGTGACAAGATAATGGACTCTAAAGAAGTTTGCTTCTTTATTAGTACTACGGCGATATTATATCAAGATGTACTTTATTTTGGAGGAAGCTTCTAAATGCAAACGTCATAACAATGAGCAAAGAGATAACTATTGTTCCTAGATGGTAACGCGTGCCTCGTCGTTTTATGTAGGCCTATGTTAATAAGTCGATAGAGAAAAGAAAGGATTATTATGGATACAACTAATTTTCAAAACATCAACATGCATTAAACTATGGGTATTTACCTATATCTTAACAATCATTCACATACCTAATTCTATTTAATTTAAATACCTCTATATAGAAATTTCTACTAAACTATAAACGTCTACTACTACGTTCAACATTTTCTACTGCTACAACACTAAAAGTGACAACTATATTTTGACAGCTGTCATCTGTCATTAATGTCACTTCAGTATACAGTTTAAAAAATTTTATCTACCCTAAAGCAGTACGGAAACAACACCTTGTTTTACACATTACTGCGTTTCCATACTGCTCATGCTCTACTATGGCCTGACCTGGGGGAAAATCATTCGATGCTGTAGCTTCCTTTTTAAGACGTTTAGAGTCAGCTTGTGACCAAGAAGCTAACAAAAAATAATAAATTAATTTAAATTTGCATAGCTTAAACTTTTGTTTCACCTATTCGTTAAAGAAACAACTAATAATAAAATTATAATTTAATTTCCTTTAATTCTATTTTGCGAGGTTTATTTTTCTTGTCAGTCTTAGGCAGGACTGACTTGACCTTCAAGTGTGTACTTGTTTCGAACCGGTAACCATAGTGACTGAAAGATCTCCGAAACGTCGGGATTTATTTTAAACAAACGAGTCTTTTTTTATTTTATCCAAAGTTAATATTTAAAAAGATGTAATTTAGTTTTTAAACAATATTATCGTCGACATGTACCTATTAACACAGCTAGTAGGCATAGAAAATGAAGAATTAGGGAATATTATCGTCGACATGTACCTATTAACACAGCTAGTAGGCATAGAAAATGAAGAATTAGGGATATTTTTTGTTTACTCAAAATCTACTAAATATATTTTAATTCCGGCTTACGTGTTTCTATATATAATAGATACATATGTTTTTAAAGTTATTTCATTAGTTAATACGCGATAATAGACCGACTAATGAAAAAAATAAAATATTAGAGAGGTTGTTTCGCTAAGATTTTCTATCGAGAAAACATTTTTCAATCGCGTTTCTGAGTTTATGCGATCCTAGATTATATATTGTCAAAACATATACTTAAAAATTAGAGCTCTAGCTATTCAATCTAAAGAAAAAACGAAAACTTCGTATGTAGGAAAATGCACGAAGCTATTTTGGTATCCTCTTAATTATTAATAATGAGTTTATCAGATTAAGAATATAATAATAATTTATTAATTCAAGTAGACTTATTACGAGTATTGTAGATTAATTAATGATTATAAGTCACGATTTTTATTTTGTTGTCCTATTTTACTGTAAACCAAATTAAAACAATATTTATTATTAATTCATAATTGCGAGTTAGGATTTTGTTCCAGAATAATTTATTACATTTTATAAAAAACTAGCTGACCCGGCAAACGTTGTTTTCCCATACAAAAAAAAAGGTTTGAAAAATAGATGTTGGCTGATTCTCAGACCTACTGAATATGCATGTAAAATTTCATAAAAATCGGTCAAGCCGTTTCGGAGGAGTACGGTAACTAACACTGTGACACGTGAATTGTATATATTAGACTAGCTGACCCGGCAAACGTTGTTTTACCATACTAAAAAAAAAAAGTTTGAAAAATAGATGTTGGCCGATTCTCAGACCTACTGAATGTGCATGTAAAATTTCATAAAAATCGGTCAAGCCGTTCCGGAGGAGTACGGTAACTAACACTGTGACACGTGAATTTTATATATAAGAGATAAGAAGATGATCCATTCACTAAGATGTCGTAAACAATTGGCAATATTTAGTGTACCTATTTATAACAAAAATTTTAATCGAGCAAAAATAAAAACAAAAGAAAAACAATTTTGCTTCAAGTAAATTAATTAATTAAATAATCATTCGATTAAAGAAATCAGTTATGTTTGAATAAAAAATTTTAACCTTCATAACAAAAATAATTTTAGCCTTAATAGCTCTTCCTAACCCAAACAAATATGTCGTGGTGTTTAATTAAATATAAATATAATAAAAATAAAATCTTACCGATAAGCATGAGTGAAACAATTGCCGTAATCTTCAACATTTTTAAAAGAGTAATTTTAATAAAATAGGTCTAAATATACAAAAGAGATGGCGCTGTGATCAATTCTTGTGATTGAATGACTTACAGCATCGAGTTCCCGCTTATATATGGACCAAAGTTTACTTAAGTTTCAAGGCGTAGGTGCTTCGTGATAAAAATACAAGGCGTTTTCAATATACATTCAAATTAATGTTGTTTTTACTTATAGATATAGTAATTAAATTATATCATAGATATAATATTTATTTACCCACTGAATTAAGTTTATCACTTTATTTAATTTCGTTTATTTAGTTTAAACAAATAAAGAAAATAATATTTTGAAACCAATATGTTAATAATTTGTATGGTGATAGATACAGGTGTCACTACCCCATTTCCTCCCCATTGTTAAACGAATGAACCTAATAAAAGCGTGTTAATGAGGTGATGACACGAGTAAAGAAGAGCATACTATCATTACATAATATAAAACAATGGTATCGATTCTACGTGCACAACTATACATATCTGAACTAAAAAATAAAAACAACTGCGGTGTATTTTGATTAGTTGGCTATTTCGTTGTATACATTTATAATATGTAAAATCTTCAGATAACATTTCCAAATTGTATTATTGAGACTATTAATTTTCATTTCTTAGTTAAGATTCATTTAGTGGTACACGTAGAATTGGTACCACTGTAATCATTTTTGTATATACCTACGTAGGTATATACAAAAATCTCACAATCACACTCACAAGCTGACGTAGGGACGTCCCTATTTGAGCTTAAGTCTTCAAAACTACACAACGGATTTTGATGCGAATTTTTTTAAGAGGATGGTTCTTTTTGCTTTATTTTCCAAACGCCACACGTGTGAAATTTTGGCCAACGGCTTTTATTTATAATTTTCACTCAAATATTGTCCCAGTGAGTCCCAGACTCAGTAGAAAATATAATATGTTTTCATTCTATTATAAGTATGTATTTACAAAAAATAATTGTCAGTCTTATGTGTCCATAATCTGGCACTCTTTGCTGGTACTCATGTCACAAGCAAATATGCTTAGTTTAGGACCAGAGGCTATCATGTGAAATGTCCATTAATATTTAAGTTATAAGGTGATAAATAAGTAATCATTATTAGAAAATCTAAATATAAACAAACTCATCGAAGTTTACGTGAAAAATATAAAGTTTTCTTATAAAAATGCTAAAGTGGCGCACGGATTGAATAATAAAAATGTTTTTTTTTCTATTTGACCATAGATTAATAATCAAAGAGTTAGACATTTTTATTAGAAACATTTATATTGTTTGATGCATAGATCATTTTTATCTACATTTTTAGGGTCTTGGACAAAAGAAATAATTTAAAAGTTTACTTCAGTGTCCGTCTGTCTATTAAGCTTTTACTCACCAACGGCTGAAAATATTAAGTTTAAAAATATTACTAAAACTCGAATCAGACGTCCCATTTTAAGTTTTATTAACGTATGCAAGGGCTATGCAATGACTATTTAATGAATTATGTTGCGTCAAAATTTAAACTTAACTAAATAAAATTAAATGAACGCGCTAATCTCAGGAACTACCAGTCGGATTTGAAAAATTCTTTCAGGTGTTGGATATACTTAGGTACATTTATCGGGGAAGGATTTATAACACGCTGTAACTAATAAGAGCAATTTATCAGTGAAAAATTTTGGAAGAACAAGAATTTTTATCTAAATTCCACGCATACGTAGTCGCGGCCAACACCTAGGTAAAGATATTATTGTATTGTTTAGGTATAATAACATAAATTGCTTATTCTACTATATTCTGTGACTGTACTACTGTTTTCAGCCGACTTCAAGAAAAGGATGAGGTTCTCAATTCGTCTATATGCTTTTTATCTGTCTGTCCAAACTTTTTTTACTCAGCAACGGCTGAAGGTATTAACTTGAAACTCATACTAAATGTAGATCTACGCGGTCCCTTGCTTCAAAAAATACAATCAACCTTTTACCTCTACGCATTTAAAAGATATAACCGAATTACGACCATTTTTAAGAATTTTCGACTTATGTTAGAAAATCAAAATTCACAGGGTACTTCCCGTTGCCCTAGAGCCTTGAAATTTGGCATAGATCAAGTCTATATAGTGCTGATATAGGAAAAAATCCAAAAACTTATAATTTGTTATCACATCACAAGAAAAAAGTGTTTATACTAATACCAACTTATAAAGTAACTGAAATGTAGGCGATTCCCTACATTTCAACTACAAAATTAAGTTGGTGAGTTGTTTTGAGTTCAATTAACTGATTATATGAATGCAGTTACTTATGTTTATATATGTCTAGTAGGTACGAAACCCTAAGTGTGCGAGTTTACCTCGCAATTGACAGGTTTTTATTTTTACGTTGTGCCAACAGAATTGGTATCAATGTCTCTGCTGATACCTATTTTATTCAGCGTGATAGTATTTTCTAGGTCAATATATGTAAACAATATGATTATGTGAAACATGATATTACTTTGAAATAAAAGCGAATACATGTATCTGTAGACGCACTCCTCATCAAGTGGCTATCACTCAAACATGACTCAAACTATTTACTAAACTATATGACGTTCAAATCTTAATAGTAAGGGAGGGACGGTCGCCAATTAACACGCTTTCATTAGTTCGGTATGTATTTATTGTACTGTCCGTGTCGTGACGGATTAAGAATACAAGTGTCACCACCCCATTTCTTTCCCTGGGTGCTATAAAAGCCAGAGGAACAATATAAGCAGTTATCATCTACTGTGAGAGACGGAAAGCTCAAAACTAAACCCTGTGCCAACGCGCCTGGTCAGCGCGGCACAGTAGACTATAATCCGTCCCAAAGTGGAGGAGGCCTGTTCCCAGAAGTGGGTGTTAATGGGCTGGAGAGAGAAAGAGAGAGAGTATCTATTAATTATATCTATTAATTTATATAACGGAATCATTGAAAGTTATTTTCACATGCTGTAGTCGGATTGATCTGAAATGTTACACACCTAAAGGACCCATGACAATGCAACAATTTAAAATAGTTTTTGCTGTTTGGAATCGAGACGCTGGACTCATGGGGTCAACGTGCTAAGTCTAAGGAATTTTCTTAAAAGATTAGTCATCAGAAGGCTACTCCTTTCCTAGCACACATAATAGCTATTGCTATCCAAAGTGGCAATGCAGCCTTCTGAGCAAATTGCACATAGATATCGATGCGAATTTCATATCCGAGAAGACGGATAAAGAATACCAGTGTCACCACCCCAATTCTCATTATTTTACGCAGATAACATAAACTGTGTGGACGGAGAACTCCAAACACGCCTGGTGAGAATAGCATAGTAGATAATAAACCCTCCCAATGTAGAGGAGGTTCGTCACCAATAGTGAGAGGTTAATGAGCTGGAGAGAGCGAACATATATTTCAGACGGGCTTAAGAGCGCACAGCTACAGTCCTAATTAAGGTATTTGCCTTAGGTATTGCTATCCCTATTCCCGAGCGCCGCGTTGAAAGGGACACGGCTCCCTAACTAACATGCCTAAACGTAAAATAGGTTAGTTTCGTGTCTATTTTTAACTCAGTCTGAAGAGGATTGATTTAGTATTTAATCCTGTCTAGTTCCAGAATTAGATTAGAGTTTAGGGATCAGTCACTCATTATGTTTTACAATAAATCAGTAGTTTGTAATAGAGTAATAGTCTATGAAAGTAATGGTCTCATTATAAAAACGTTTTCACTAAAATACTGATCCTGTGTAAGGATCGAACCCACGACTTCATTCGGTTACTTTCGTTGTATTTAACTCAACCACGGTCATACTAATAAACGAATTTCTATTTATATATTTCCATGCTTGTGTTTTCGTTGTCATACTTAGACATAGTTTTAATATATAGAAAACAACTAGACGCAGTACAAATATTTATGTGACGATAATAAATATCACACAAATATTGTCGTGTTAATTAAAGTATTCCGTATCCCGTGTATATTCGTATTTCCGTGTGGTGACGGATTAAGAATACAAGTGCCACCACCCCATCTCCTTCCAACGGTGCTGTAAAAGTCAGCTAAGGGATATTGCACACAGATAACATCCTCTGTGAGAGACGGAAAAATCGAAAATAAACCCTGTGTCAACACGCCTGGTCAGCGCGGCACAGTAGACCATAATCCCTCCCAAAGTGGAGGAGGCCCGTGCCCAACAGTGGGACGTAAATGGGCTGGAGAGAGAGAGAATTAAAGTATTAATCAAACAGGAGGTACGAGAACAAATTCTCATACTCATTATACACACCGACAGTCTTCTCTTAGTACCTAACCTATGCACGAGGCGATATTGTGAAGTGCGTTAGAGTATTAATTGTTTGCTTTACCTCGACACCTCGCCGACATAACAGGGCCCTGAGTCGGGTATTTCAACGGTGTCACAACTGTACCATTATTGTACCATTATGGTGCAATAGTAAAGTTTTTGGTAGTCTACTATTATTGTGTCGTCATAACGACTTCATCATCGACTTACAATTGTCAAAGTGACATAAATTGCTAGTCTCGTACACAACTGCTTCACAATTGCAATTCAATGACTGAAATGTTTCGGTAGTCTGCTATTTTGAATTTGACAGTAATATTTTGAAATTGTCCTGTGTCGACAGATTGCCATAAATAAAAAATAGATAGATAGAAATATTAGAAATTGTTCTTTGTAATTTATTGCAATTTACTAATCTCCTAAACTTCACATTGCTTTTTATACTAGTAAATAGTATGTACAAATACGAGGGGAGGTCCAAAAGTTCGTGGAATGAAAGGGTTTTAGTAAAAATGAAACAGTAAATTTATTTTTCCTTTTCAATATCACTCTTAAATATCTTCTATACTCTTAAATCACCCTTAAGCTGAATACATTTATTAGATCTATGAATAAATTTTTCTAAACCATCGTAAAAATATTTTTTATCTTTTCCCTCAAAATGAGCCAAAATTGCCTCCTTTACCTCATTGTCGTCGGAAAATTTCCTTCCCCTTAAGTCTTTTTTTAAATTGGGGAACAAATAAAAATCACTTGGGGCCAGATCTGGACTATAGGGTGGGTGGACTAGTGATTCGAAGCCATGCGTGTGTAGAGCAGCCATTGCAACTTTGCTCTTGTGAACCGGCGCGTTGTCTTGCAAGAGCAACACGCCCTTGGTCAATTTTCCCCGACGTTTTTCTTTGATGGCATCCTTTAATTTTTCTAGTATTGTTGCGTAGTATTCTCCGGTTATGGTCCTGCCCTTTTCTTTATAATCAATCAGTATTATCCCCTCACAATCCCAAAAAACAGTAGCCATCAACTTTCCAGCCGACTCCGACACTTTGAATTTCTTTGGCGGTGGTGTCCCCTTTTTATGCCATTGCATGGACTCTTGTTTGGACTCAGGCTCAAAGTGATGAACCCATGTTTCATCGCCGGTAACAATTCGCTCCAAAATCGGTCCAGGATCGTCGCCACACAACTCCAAAAAATGTTTTGACGCTTCGACGCGCTGCTGTTTTTGAAGCGGCGTGAGCATTCTCGGTACCCATCTTGCACTGACTTTTGTCATACCCAGGTGGTCATGTAGGATTCGCAAAATGGTGGTATCTGATACTCCAACTAATGCAGATAACTGTTTTTTCTTCAAACGGGTGTCCTCCAGTACAATTTTTTCCACTTTTTCGACGATGTCTGATGTGGTGGCCTCAACTGGCCTTCCTGAGCGGGGGTCGTCTTCAATCGACTCCCGACCATGTTTAAAAAGACCATGCCACTTGTAAATCATTGATTTACTAGGGCACTGTTCCCCGTAAACAGTTTCCATTTCATTCAAAATGGTCTGAGCGTTCTTTCCTTGCTTGGTAAGGAATTTAATGACCGCACGGTGTTCAATTTTCTCCATAGTTTCAGTTTTCTTCCGGATTGACGTGTTTAGCAGGCGAGTGTTCGTAAACGAATGACGCAATAGGGCTGAAACTCCATTTATATACTAATTATGAGTCCCCAATTAGTATGACACTAAGCGAGCGCCCCTATCCCCACTCCATCCCCTCCATTCCACGAACTTTTGGACCTCCCCTCGTATATCTAAACGAAGTCTAGCATGATTAAACGTTTAAATTTATTAGTAGTTTTTCGAAAATCACGTCAACTAACGCAATTTTTAAAAACGGCAACACATACATACCATTCTAACACAATCCATAGATAAAAAAGACCGAAAATTCAATGCATAGATAAAAGAGATCGACAATTCTATTACCATTGAAAGACCGTTATGACGGCATATAGCAGACTACGGATATTTGACTTCAATTGCAACGGTATCGTGCCGGTATTGTGCCGGTATGACAATTGTTCCAAAATAGTAGACTTGAGCACCAGTATGTCTGTCAAAGAGAACCTGTCTCCGGTCTAATACTCTAACGGCCGATTCAAAACGCTTATTTAAAAATTTTAGCAATATTTTTACGAGGGTGTATTTTTTCTGCGTCTGACTGTTTTCTATGTATTATAACTATGTATTTGATGGGCTTCGTGGTGGAGTGGTTTATGTAATGGACTGCCGATCACGAGGTCACGGATTCGATTCCCGCTTAGGACAATCATTTGTGTGATATCCTCAATAATGTATCTATCCTCGATTCTTGCCGTCAAAGTCAGACTAATCTAAACTTCTCTGTTCCTCCTTGTATATCAATAAACTACTAATGACAACATTCAGTATTGCACATTTGACAGGAGATAGAAATATCTTACTGATAAACGAGGATATCTATCCGTAAACGTATATTGGTTATTGAAAATGTCCGTTAGGCGGGAATCCAACCCGCGGCGGGAACTCGTGAACAGCAGTTTGTTACATGAACCACTAGAACAAAACTAACTATAGCTTCGCAATACGGCTGTCCTTTTGGACAGCCGTATTGCGAAGCTATAGTTAGTTTACCTAGCAAGCACATGTGAGTAAATTTTTCAGGAGAAGCTTTTTCATTTTGTAATCAATGTTCATATATCTGATTATATTATTTAAGATAGAAATAGTTGTTTTTCCATTAGACGCATTAAAAAAATGGGAAATATTGGTTTAAGAAAACGAATTAAAAAAAAACGTCTTTTGCTAGGTTTTGGTTTTGGACAGCCGAATACCTCATAGGATATATGCTATCACGCTAATAGCCAAGGAGCAGGACAGGGAATTAAATAAAAAACTTATATTCATAGAAAAAGATTTATATTAAGACAACGACATAAAACAATGTTTACACTTTAATATAATCATTTCTTTATTATCTCTATGATAGCTCCTGTTATCCTTAAATGAGCGTCTTTTTAAAATTATGTTTGCATCTATACTTCTTATATTATAAAGCTAAAGAGTTTGTTTGTTTGAACGCGCTAATATCAGGAACTATTTGTTTAAATTGAAAAATTCTTTCAGTGTTGGATAGTACAATTATCGAGGAAGGCTATATAAATAAATAAATATAAAAAAATATTCACGGACATTTCACATAACTTCCTTTGATCCCAAGCTAAGCTTATTATGCTTGTGGTATGGGTACCAGAATACGGATAGAATACATATACTACTTTTCTATTATAAATACAATACATACATACTTTATACATAGAAACACCCAGACGCAGTACAAACATTTGTATGACAATTATAAATATCACACGAATAATTGTCCCGAGCGGGAATCGAACCCGATCGGCAGTCCGTTACATAAACCACTCGACCACGAAGCTTGTCTATATGTATGTATAACACCAGGATTAGTGAAAAATGTTGTAAGAACGAGTAAAATCATCTATATTTGAGAGCTTTCGTTGCGTACACTGCATTAGTAGTTTAAAGGCCTACGCATACCGGGGCGGCATGGCAATGGATTTTGCCGTGAGTCAGCGCACACTGGCCGCTTAGATACCGCGGCATTCCAGCACTTTCCGGCACGACAAAGCAGCATCAGCGACTCCTGCTGCCTGATACACTTTTAGTCTTCAGTTGCGTTTGATCGAGTGTTGGTGTGCCTCAGTTTTAAAATGGTAGATTGGGATTAGGTTTTGATATCGATTATTGCAGATGAAGAAGGTGCACAGGCAAATAATAGGGGTAGAAGATTTTGGGTTGATAATTTATGGAAAGAAAGGGAATCAAAGGGTGAATTCAATAATTTATTCAATGACTTAAAATACGACGTGCAAATATTTTATGACTATCATAGAATGGATCATGAGAATTTTCAAGCACCGCCGGAGTCCGTGGCATACCGTTGCTTACTGCAGTATGCCACGGCATCCCGCCACAGGAGCCTGTGGCGCGTCTTTTAATCCCGTGCGATAAAATCCCTTTCAATGCCACGGCATCATTTTAAAGCATAGCAATTTATGTCGTATTTCGGTAACGGTACGGTTGACAGTCCAGTAGTAAAAATTAAAATCCCTTGCCATGCCATCCCGGTCTGCGTAGGCCTTGAATGTCTCATTTTGTTTTCTAAAGTCCACGCGTACGAAGTCGCGGGCAACAGCTTGTGATAAATAAATGGATCAATTAGATCTATCGTAGAGTAAATAAAGAAATAGAACTAGTATAATGTAATGTCTAAATTATTTACATAAAATAAAATTAAGTACCCCATTGCTATAACATTATATTTAATTTTAATTAAAATTAATAATTTACTATCCTAGAAGATCGTCGCAATAAATTCACTTACTTTAAGGATTTAGACGCGTCTATTTTGTTGTAAATTTTTAGCCCTTTCAGAGACTTCAGTCACCGTAGTCTAGTCACGAAGAGACCTGTGCCCAACAGTGCAGAGAGATGGGCTTGATAAAGCAAGAAAGAAAACAGTCACGACTAGCTACCAACATATTTATTTTAAATTTTAGCCCAACGTATCGGAAACTTCGGTAACCATGGTTACGGGTGGGACCAGTCCTGCCGCTTCCAACGGTAATCATGATAACTAAATAGCCTTGCAAACGTCGGGTTGTCGGTTTAAAACAAATGTACACCTATAAATCCGTAGTATCAAATTATAGTGATTTATTAAAATAAAAGTATTTTTCATTATTAATTAATGATCACCATGAGCGGCACTTGAACCTACTACTTCGGAATATCGTTCCATTGGTGTGGCAACTGACCTATCATGGGACCTAAACATGATAACTAAATTTTCCACGAAAATGTTACTGATTTGATTTATTAAGTAAAAGTATAGCAAGGTAATTACAAAAAAGAAATGTTCTTTCTGAAATTAAGATTTTTTTGTTGTATGTAACCAATTAAATGGAATTCCCAGACATATACGTCACACACGAAATTTGTCAGAAATAGTGTAAAAAAGAAAATTTTAGAAAATTTTCGGTATTTCGGTACGAAACCTTTAGAAACTTAATTCTATATTTAACAATATTTGGAACCGCCTTAAACTTACTTAACATAATTCTATTAATATATTTATTTACAATAACTAGATTAACAACAAGTTTATCAAATTAATCCATATTATTAATTACATCTAATTCAGATTTAACCTTTTTAGTTTTCTCATGTCTTTTAGCGTGCAGCATAAGTTTACTTCTTGTCATAAAACGCTTATTACAAACTAGACATTCATGCGCTCTGTCACCTACATGCATTTTAAGATGCATAACCAAATTATTCTTTTGAGTAAAACCCTTATTACAAATATTGCAAACATGGGGTTTAACCCCTGTGTGAATTTTTTCATGACGATCTAAATCAGCTTTCCTGTAAAACGCTGAACCGCATTCCATGCAGTTGAAATTTTTTATACCTGTGGATGTTATAAATAATTAGGTATGGTCTTGATCTAAGCTTATTTTTGCTTGTGTTATGGTACTGTCGTTCACGAGGTCGGGGGTTCGATGCCCGATGATCATATTATGATTGTCCTGCATTTGTGTGATATTTATAATTGTCATACAAGTATTTCTACTGCATCTGGGTGTATGTAAGTGTTTACAAAAAAGTAGTTTATATCCATATTGATCCGTGAAATTTTTTTTTTTTTTTAGAATTTTTCATAGCCTTTGACCAAGTCTATCATGTTAACTTTTGAAGATATTTCTAGTTATTAGGATGTTATTTAATCTAATTGAATATACATATGTATAAATATATTTGTAATCCAAATTATTAACATAATATAGTAACGGAACACGTTTCGATCAATTCCGTTGCTACTATTAATAGGGTCCCACAGGGATCTGAGTTTAGACCAACTCTTTTTATGCCAAAACAATATTTTTTTAAATTTTAAATACTTGTATGACAATTATAAATATGACTTGTGGGACTGGAACATATGAACGGCAATCTGTTACATGAACCACTCGACCATGAGGCATGTCAAGTTGAAGGTTATATAATTCTTACCATCATGAGACAACTGATGTATACTCAGATGTCCAAGTTGTGTATAAGTTTTTCCACAATGTGGACACATATAGGGACGCTCTCCAGAATGTGTACGAAGATGTTTCTTTAATTCATACTTTGTAGCAAATGATTTAGGACATTCCGTACATTGGGATCTCTCTTTTGGTATTACGCGTTTTCGGACACGTCTGAAAATTAAAAAATTAAAAATTTTGGTAAAAGTACCTAAGTTCTAAATCATTGGGTGGTCCATTAATTACGTGAGGTGTTCTAGGGGGGGAGGGAGTCAAGCGAAATCTTTCCAAATCTCACTTAGGGGCGATTAGCAAATATCACGTAATTTTTTTTCTAGGAGATAACGATGTAATATTATGTGAAAAATTATTTCTAGAATAAAATATGGCCAAATCTGACACAATAGTGTTTGTTGTATTTGTTCGAACCCCGCAGAGCAGCAAAGTAGCGCTCTATTGTTTAAGCGCTATCGACAGTGATGATGAACTTAGCTACTTTATAGCTAGATCTAGCATTTTTTTTATGTCAGGCAGCTACAAACTTTTGAAACTTGTAGCTAAATCCAACATGTTTACAGCCAAAACATAAATTTTGAAAAATCTCGAGTGAGATTAAGGGAGGGGGAGGCGTTTGAGGAAAATCTTACGAAATCTTACCAAAGGGGGAGGGGGGGTCGCAAAATTCTCAAAAATGCCTCACGTAAATAATGGACGCCACCTTCCATAAAAACCCATCATTTCCAAGTGGACACAGCAGTTGTAAGTACCTATAGATCATTTTTTACAACCATGGGGGGGGGGCTATTGACACAAAAAACCTGTCAAGTACGTGTTGGATTTACACATGAAGGGTTCCATACCATTATCATCCCTGTACCGTTATACTCATCATACCGACTGCAAATAACACAAAACTATGAGATGAGGGCATTATCAGTTGACAATGATGACGAATGACAGCTCACTAGCTATCATCCTGCCTGAGTGACCTGGTGATAAGATGGATAGACTTTACTTATCATAAAATAAAGTTGTTATTTTTGTGTGGTTGTCCCTACACATCACCACATCTTCTTCTTCTCCAGCCCATGTACGTCCCACTGTTGGGCACGGGCCTATTCCAAAAAAATTAGAGCTCTAGCTATTCAATCTAAAGAAACAATGAAAACTTCGTACATAGAAAAATGCACGAAGCTATTTTGCTATCCTCTTAAAGTATTAGAACAGAGACAGGTTCTCTTTGACAGATATACTGTTATGTCGGCGAGGTGTCGAGGTAAAGCAAACAAATACTATAACGCACTTCACAATATCGCCTCGTGCATAGGTTAGGTACTAAGAGAAGACTGTCGGTGTGTATAATGAGTATGAGAATTTGTTCTCGTACCTCCTGTTTGATTAATACTTTAATTCTCTCTCTCTCCAGCCCATTTACGTTCCACTGTTGGGCACGGGCCTCCTCCACTTTGGGAGGGATTATGGTCTACTGTGCCATGCTGACCAGGCGTGTTGGCACATGGTTTATTTTCGAGTTTTCCGTCTCTCACAGAAGATGTTATCTGTATGCAATATCCCTTAGCTGACTTTTACAGCACCCTTGGGAGGAGATGGGGTGGTGACACATGTATTCTTAATCCGTCACCACACGGAAAACCACATAACAGATTTTAATTCTTTGTTTTATAGATAGAGTAGGTTCAAGAGGATTTTGTGTTTATTTGTTTATGGTTTGGTTCCTAAATTCAATGCAAATGAAGTGCGGGCTACAGCTTAGTAGGTAATGAAAAATATATGCATACTTTTTCTTTATAGGTTCTCCATTGCCATCATCATCAGATATTTCGATCACCTCACATTTGATCACCACTTCTTCTATTTCACCACTCATTTCTGAAAAAAAAAATATTGTCTATGCATCTCATAGAAGATAAGTTGACAAAGACATGAGAAAAAGGCTTATATTGTATCAAAAAGTACAAAAATGCTAGGTGTATATCACTTGTAATCATTGTCCATGCATGACTAGATGCATAAGTATAAATGTAGGCATTTATGTGTGGTTAGTTTGTAGCAGACAGTCCATAGTATCTGCCTAGCAACAAATAAATTAAAAAAATCTGACAACATTCGAAATTCAAATTTAAAATGGTTTTATACTGCTTCAAAAAGTGAGCTTATACTTTTATTGAGGTAATTTGACTAATTTGTTTGAAAAGTAACAATAGGAAGCTTAAAAATACATATTTTTAATGTGGTGTATAAGAAATAAATTTCTACAACGTTATATTAACTTTAATAACTTAACCTTGACTAGATCTCTGTTGCTTACTAGTCAAAAGGAAACAGCCTAACATAACATTAAAAAATTACTTATATTTTCATCAATTTAACATGTAAACATGTAATACGAGACCTAAAGCGCGAATAAAGCGTAACATTGGAGAAAAGATTCAGAGCCTATGAGATTGAAAAATCAACAAAAATACTCCAAAAATTAGGTACCTGAGTTATGCTTTTTGTTGTTTTCAACAAGCCTTGTCAATAAATAAATACTTTCTATCTTTTTACTCTAATTAACAATGTTTTTAGTTTTACGTATGTATTACGATTACATGAGAAATATATGAAGGCTTCACGTTACTAAATTAATTGGAAAAATATTCTTCATTAAACCTGTCGACTGCTTCCTTTTTTTATTAAAAAAAAACCAAGTGTCTTTTATGAAATAAAAAGAGAAGGAAGATAAAAATGTTTCTAAGTGTGAGGAACAAAGCGTGAAAAAAAATGCTGCGAATGAAAAAATTTTGGAACGCGACAAAAATGACACTACATTATTTACTATTGATTTGACATTGACAGTACTATAGTATTGCTAGTCCCAAAAGAGTAATTTCTGCTAAAGTTATACTAGGTACTATCTTAAGATCTTTTTATATGAAAGACTGCGCCCAGAGCAACTATATATTTAGTACTTATTGGAAAAAAGTTCCTTATCGCGCCTTGCAAAAGGGAGCTGGACAGAAAAAATGAAGGCCACAAGTTGTAAAGACACTTTTTGCTATAGTTGTAAGCCGTGCGGCGTGTGCGTGTTTCTCTGTCTGTCTTTCTATCTCTATCTCTCTTTCTCCCTTATTGCAAAAATTGAGCCTACTCATTGAGTTTATTTACAGTATTTGTTTAAAATATAAATTAAGAAGACTGAGCTGTTCTTAAAGATAACTGCATAAAAAGTAATTATATTTCTTAGTAGCAACACTATCAAAACGTTTAGTTATTTCTTACAAGTTAGTTACAATTGCACTTCTATGATTTTACCATAGGATTTTACGTTTTATATTTATATAATACAGAGACTGATTTTTAACTTAAAACAATAAAAAAATGATTAAGTCGCAAAAAAAATTTAAATGCAGCTTGCTATGCTTATCACGTTTTACATCCATCCATCCATTAGTCTTTCTTTGTCCACTCCTGGACATGATGTGGACGGAGTTTCAAGCGTTCTTATGAGAGGCCCATGTCCTTCGCTATCTGTAATATTCTGCATCCAGAAGCTCCCTGCACATTATTGACGATGCCGTCAGTCCATCTAGTAAAGAGCAGCCCCACGTAACACATTGTGTAGCTATCATATTTTACCATTTTACTATATCTCTTTTAACCAATCTTTTAACTATGTATTTTACAAGCTAACTTTAGTAGTTGCTTAAGTCACGGCTTAAGTCATCACCTACTGCACAGCCTAGTTCCGTATATTATTTTTTTGCTAAAACTACTTTTTTGCATTTTAGGGTTCCATACCCAAAGGGTAAAAACGGGACCCTATTACTGAGACTTCGCTGTCCGTCCGTCCGTCCGTCCGTCCGTCCGTCCGTCCGTCTGTCACCAGGCTGTATCTCAAGAACGGTGATAGCTAGAGAGTTGAAATTTTCACAGATGATGTATTTCTATTGCCGCTATAACAACAAATACTAAAAATAAAATAAAATAAATATTTAAGGGGGGCTCCCATACAACAAACATGATTTTTTTACCGTTTCTTGCTCGATACTAATAACGTTGCCTTATGTTGCATAGATAATGGTACGGAACCCTTCGTGCGCGAGTCCGACTCGCACTTGACCAATTATTATTCATAATTTAAAGAGCTCAGTTAAAGTAAAAAAAGTTTTTTTACTTGAGCTGAGTAAAATAAAAGAGTTTTGTTACTTTACCTGAGTAATTTATATAAATGTTTGGTTTTATTTAAACCACAGATTTAAACAGGCAAAAATAATCAAGGACTTGATTTTTGGGTTCCTTATCAAACTGTAACCACACGGGACCATAAAGTTTTAACCAAATGCTCGAAGCACGGGGACCTATTATGTAGGTACCTACTGAGAAGAGTAAGAAGTAGGACTCAGGAGACTCCGTTGTCCGCCTGTATGTCCACTCGCCTTCTCCAGCCTGTATCTAAATTCTAAACTGTAATGTTAAAATGGACCCTTCGAGACTTGAACCTACTACCTCGGAATACCGTTCCATTGCTCTCAGCTGGTTTCAATTCTCGCTCATGGTGAAAATTATTAAACTATTTTTTTTATGGCAATTGTCAAAAATTTTATAAATATGTAAATGGATCCTTCGTCTCAGAGTCCAACTCTTAACTGATTTTTTTGTAGGTAAGCACTACGACTAGCTAATGTTCGCGGCTTCGTACGCATGGAATTTTAAAAAGTTCCCCATTTTTGCTCCTCTTGGTTGCAGCGCGAAACAATACCTTCCTTGATAGATGTGCTAACTAAAATAATTTTTCAAATTGGACCAGTGGTTCCTGAGTTTAGCGCATTCAAACAAACAAACTCTTCAGCTTTATAATGTTAGTAGTAAGTATTATAATATCGACGCTGGAACGACAAACACGTAGTAACCAACAAAATCCAAATTTTACACCAGAGCTGAATAACTTTTTGAAAAAATCATAACTTTCGTATTTAATAACCTAGAGGTGTCATTTTTGGACAACATTTAGTATAGATACTAGCTGACCCGTTAAACGTTGTTTTGCCATACAAATGTCAGGGGTGGACAACCCTTATCACTTATGGGTATGAAATATAGATAGTAGCCGATTCTCAGACCGATTGAATATGCCTATAAAATTGAACGAACCTTGTGACACGAGAATTTTATATTAAACTAGCTGACCCGGCAAACGTTGTTTTGCCATACTTACTAAAAAAAAAAAGTTTAAAGTTGATTGAAGATGTTGGCCGATTCTCAGACCTACTGAATATGTATGCAAAATTTGAGAAGAATCGGTCAAGCCGTTTCGGAGGAGTACGGTAACTAACACTGTGACACGTGAATTTTATATATTAGATTAGATATGAATGATTAAAAGAGAAACTCCTTCGTTTTTCTCCAAACGGAACTCCTATTGTGTGACCGTGAGTATTACTCATTTATTAAAATATCTTAGACATCACGACAATTAATCACCGTAAACAGTATTTTATTTGAATATTTTAATATTTTAATGCAGGTACATGTAAAAAGTTGCTTCACCTATGGATTCTTTCGATTGGCCTTCAGATAATATGATACCAAATAAAAATTACATCGTATGTGTGTGCGATAGGTTGCATGTTTTGGTTTATTTAATTTAGCACGGTTGTATTTAATCGGGTCACGGATGATGTCATAGTAGGGGCCGTGAACATAATTAGCTTACGTTATGTTAAACAATGAGTAAAAAAAGTATATCTAAAAAAGTAATAATGTGTTTACGTTGGTGGTGGTGTTGAAGAAATATATCGGATTTACCGGAGTAATAGCCACTATATTATTATTTAACACTTTATAAAATTTCTATACATATGTCCCAGGATTTCTATATGTTTGTAAACGCGTTACATAAAACAATTAGATGGATTGGAGAGGTCTAATTTAAAACATTCGCTAGATTTATATACAGAATAATATAAAAATTCCTAAAAAATTGCCTTATTCCACACGCACCCTGGAAACATATCGCGGAAAAATATCTAATGAATTTATTACGCAATATTAAAAAGTGGCATCAAGATAGCTGGCAGTCAGTGGCGTGGACAGGAATATGACACTGGGTATGCAGAGCAGTACTCAGTCACAAAAACTTTTTCTTTTATAGATTTTTAGCATAGCCACGCGACAGATCTCTAAGTCGGAAACCATGCCAACAGAACAAATTTAAATCTGAATATCCCGAATCAGTCCACACTGTACTAGAATTACTAAACAATAACTACGTACGTACATACATACGTACATGTACGTATGTACATGTACGTATGTACATACGTTTCATAACTTTTAACATGAAATTTTCGAGTTACATTACCTACCTTTTTGCTGGCTTAGTCGTCCTTTAGACACAATTTGAATCTTTTCACTCAAGGACAATTGTGAGAACTTGTTATTTTTAGTTTTTAACAAACACACACTATCAACACACATTTCACAATCAAATAACATTTTAAAATCAACAAACGAAAATCCATACAATTATTAAATTATAGAAACTCAATATTAAACAGTTCAATGAATCACATGAAAAAAAAATGGCCTCCGTCGAACCAAAATATTTCTGCTATTTAAATAGATAAAACCTTACTAAACAAAAATGCATAGTGTGCATACGTGATTTATTAGACTTTTACAACAATTATTTTTATTCGGATTATAGGCAACGAACGAACGCCGAATACTCGCGGAAACATCCGATCGCCAAAGCATGCGGCAGGAGATACGGTGCGAAGCGTCTTCAATATGCAAGCCTGTGTGCGTTTGTAAACTGTGCACGGACACCAAAATTTCTACACACATATGAACTCATGGCAGGCTTACTGGCTGTCGGGTGGTCGGGCTTACTTTCGTCCGTCTGACCAATATTATTCCTTCGCCAAACGCCTGGCAAAAAGCACCAATTTGCAAGCACATATTGGTGCTATTTATGAATTATTAGACGTTTTTAAGTTATAATATTTTGTTTAATTAATAGTAAATAAATGAATAAAGTCGTCTAAAACATACGAACGTTTTGTTAAAATATCTGTGAATGGCAAGTAAAGCACTGCTTTTCTGCCTTCATGGAGCGCACGCCCCTGCTGTCACTCATACATAATATAACCATATGTAATACGAGTACTTATACATATTATATCTAAAATTTCCATGTAGGAACATAGAATGAGCAGGCGAGTAACACTTACTTACACTATATTATTGTATTAAATAAACAAGTTCATTGGAATAAAGATTAATTGATAGACGACAATTATAAACGCCATCACTTGATCGACGTTCGACGTGCACTTCAGATCAGACAGATCAATCGAAATGACGTAATTCGACTATTTTACAAAGAAATAAAAACTACAATTATTGATTACGTCAGACAGTTTTGCCATGATGTAAGCTAGGTGTGTTTCCCCTCCAGCTATAATTTTAAGAATGACGTTACTATTCCGACACCGGTTTTCGTCGTTCGCAAACGCGATTACATCGATTAAACAGTTTTTAAGCAATTTTCTGTATATTTAGAAGATAGATATAAGAAATAAATGTCCTACTACCAGCAAAGAAACGCCGGTAAGTACCTACTTTTGTTAACAAAAAATCAATATCTACGACAAGATTTCGTTTTTCCGAATACAAAATTAATATTTTATTTGAAAATGTGTGAAAATTGTGCTAAGGAATTTACATTAGGCCGTGATTTATTTTTAAACCAGGTGTGAAATTTAAAGTATGTTTTATCTATTTTAATAAAAGTGTATTGTCTAAAAATATTGTGATAAATTTTGTAAATATTAAATGAAAATCTTGAATTGTACAGAACAGCTGTTTTTGAATGATGTCATTATTGTCATATGCAACGTTTTGTAATTGCATATTATGTTAATTACTATGACCTTCATGTCTAGTCTGGCACCTGAGTAAATAAAAGACAATGCATGCAATACTTTTAAGTTAATTCTTAATTTCGTGCGCATATAGTCTTAACAAGACTTCTGTTAGCAAATATTTAAATACTTACTTGTATTTTGTTTAATTATTTTACTAAGTACTCATGTACCTACTTCCTAGGTACTTATTATGTTAAAGACGTTTTAGAGGTTCAAATCGACTCTCCCCAATTAGAAACTCTCCTCTCATGTAAATCCTGGTTAAATCCTTTAATTATGAACATACAGGTGGCATATTCTTTTTTTTTCATTTTCACTTTTCTCGGCATTACCGGGAGCGACCGGAATTTGCCTCTTTTTAGAGGTCTGTACTAAAAAATAAACGGTACCCCATTAATGAGACTTCACTGTCTGGCGGTCTGTCTCTAGTCTGTGTCTCTGGAACAGTGATAGCTAGAGTTGAAAACATACTTTGCGTATATCACTTGATGCTACAACAACAAATACTCGTCATCGTCTTTCTCCTGTCCTTATTCCATTATTAGGATAATAACGGTACAGAACCCTTCTTATGTGTGAATCCAACTCGTACTGATCGGGGTTATTAGTTATAATGGCGACTTTTTTATTTTTGACTCTACCACTGTTAAATTGAATTCTGTGTTTGCCCGTGCAGTGCATTCCTATGTTTGTTGACCTCCTATAAATATAAATTGAATAGATAGATATGCGTCGTCGTCCTTGCTATTTCGTAATAAATAGAATAAATAGCTTACGTCCTGTGCCTGCCTGGCTGGTTGATAAAGTGACTATTACACTTAAGAGGATACCAAAATAGTTTTGTGCATTTTTCTACGTACGAAGTTTTCGTTTTTTCTTTAGATTGAATGGCTAGAGCTCTAATTTTTAAGTATATGTTTTTTCCAATATAATATAATCTAGGATCGCATAAACTCAGAAACGCGATTGAAAAAAGTTTTCTCGATAGAAAATCTTAGCGAAACAACCTCTCAAATTTTTAATTTTTTTTCATTTGTCGGACTATTATCGCGTATTAACTAATGAAATAACTTTAAAAACATTGGTAACTATTATAATATAGAAACACGTAAGCCGGAATTAAAATATATTTAGTAGATTTTGAGTAAACAAAAAAAACATCCCTAATTGTTCATTTTCTATGCCTACTAGCTGTTAGGTACATGTCGACGATAATATTGATGTAGGCCCTTAACAATATGCCGTGCGGTGGCCGGCGTAATAGAATTCTGCCCTATTTCTTCCGTTATACATATAATATCGTCAAATTACAGGATAAGTCAGGAGAATGATGATAATGATGATGACACTTAGCTAGACATACAACTGCTTTCGAAAAGCAATGAACAATTATGTGTTATCCCAGTTTAACAATATAAAATACTAGCTATGCCCCGCGGTGTTACCCGCGGTAAAAAGGATAAAAAATAAGTTCGTTTTCTATTCCATTTTCCATTGGAAAGTTTCATGAAAATCCATCCAGTAGTCTTTTAGTGAAAGCACAATAAACATCCTTACATATCCAAACATTGGAGTATGGAGTATGTATAGAAGACTGAGGAAACGTTCGCGTTGCTCAGCCAAAAGTTTAAGTATTTTATTTTGTCGCGAATAATTCTTTTTTCGTCATAATATATCTCCTAAGATATTCATTTAAGTTGCATGCTACAAAGAGCAGTTATAATCTATATTAATTGCGTAAGCTAACTAAGCTATTTAATTTATTTGATTAAAAATATTATACACATAAATAGCTTTTGAAAACACCCTATTGAATTTTTTTCACATTATTATGGGTATAGCGGGTTTCCCTTAAAAGAACTATAGGTAACAAACAATTCCTCCATACATTACTTTGTTGTACATCACATGGATAAGTCAGCGTTTTCATTTATAGCTCTCGCGCGTCCGAATTTCTCGGCAAAAATCATATCTCATCCAATATATCATCAAATCAAACCCCAACAAATTATGCGAAAAACGGCATCCTCTTGAACCATTATATCTATTAAATATAAAGCGTGTAAAAAACCGCGTCAAGATCCGTTGCGTATTTTTGAAGATTGTAAGCTCACATAGGGACATACATACAAAAATAACGACTTTGTTTTTTATGAAGTAAAGATTGTAAGTCCTTGCTAAGACCATGGGAATTGTAGATACCTATGTTCTTAAATTTTCAAGTAGGTACCTAACAAAGATTTTTGAAAGTTCATATTTATTCCAAATTAAAAATTTTCACATCCGTATTCTATTGTTTTAAAAAGAAAGCGCGCGAAACGCAGTTATTAAAACGTTTTTTTCATCATTAGTGAAGTCCCTAGTGCAAGCAATGTTCATAAATCATAATTATATTCTTTTTCGATAAATAAATAAAGAAGGTTTTAGCTTGGTATTCACAGCTGGTATTACTATTTTATTTGGTTAAATTTCTAGTATGCTGTCGGAAGGATTATTATATGTAAAACACGTAACTTATGCTATCATACATTTACATTACGTTATCAAATGTGTACTCATTGCGTTGTTTTATACATACCTACTGGTTACCGTCTGTTGCTCGAAATTCTACAATAGTGACAATTTTGCTGCGTCAAATTTTAACTTCTCTCTCTTTCTTTCTCCAGCCCATTAACGTCTCACTAGTCCCAGTCCCACTCTTCTCCGTGTGGTGATGGATTAAGAATACAAGTATCACCACCCCATCTCCTCCCAAGGGTGCTGTAAAAGTCAGCTAAGAGATATTGCACATAGATAACATCCTCTGTGACAGACGGAAAACTCGAAACGGTGAGCATTGAGCATGGACCTCCGCTACTTTCGGTGGCATTTCACACAGACAAAGAAACAGTAACTTTTTTTACATTGGGATGGTGACATGTATTATAATTCCGTCAACAAACAATATATTTTGTCCATATTGCTACTGTTATCATAACGTCTGCTTGACCTCGATTTATAAATAGGTTAATAGGATTCTATTACCGACATGCAATTTTGTTGTGACGTTGCTAGATATCGAGAAAGAAAGTTATATTTCGTTTTTAAGGTTCCGTATAAAAGAAAGAACACTTATAAGAGAAGAACAAATATCATCACCCCCTAATTTACTCCCACAGGGTGCTGTAAAAGCCAAATAAAGAATATTGTACACAGATAGCATTCTCTATGAGAGACGAAAAACTCTATAACATCATATAATAACCATGTGTAGCATGTGCCAACGCCTGGTCAGCGCGGCATAGGAGATCATAATCCTTACCAAAGTGAAGGATTATGATCTCCTGTGAAAGTGCCCAGCAGTGAGACGTTAGATAGATAGATAGAAAACTCTTTATTTGCACAAACACCAATTTTACACAGAATTTTAAAAATACAGTCTTAAAAGCTATTGTACAAAAGGCGGCTTTATCACTAATGGGATAGGAAATATAATATATCGTTAATGGGATAGGAAAGAAAATAAATAAATAACTTGTGGTATTGATATATTTTATTGTAACATTAAGCGCATAGTGCGCATACCGTGACAAAAATAGCACAAATGAATCCAGGTCAATAGGATAGATTGTTTAAAATAAAACATGGCGGATGTGTTTAATTTAACTCATTTCCTATTTTAACTACTCTGTCTATTATCACACTCACCAGTTCATTTACACTGTTGGGCACGGGCCTCCTCCACTCTGGGAGGAATTATGGTCTAATGTACCGCGCTGACCAGACGTGTTGGCACAGGGTTTATTTTCGAGTTTTCTGTCTCTCACAGAGGATGTTATCTGTGTGCAATATCCTTTAGCTAACTTTTACAGCACCCTTGGGAGGAGATGGGGTGGTGACACTTGTATTCTTAATCCGTCGCCACACGAAAGGTGTCTAGTATATGACACAGATTTACCATATAGTGTGTCTATGGCTACATCACTCGCCCAGCTTGAAGCTACATAGACATCTATGTATGCGTGAAATGCCCCACCTAAAATGCCCTCATACACACTAAGACACGACTGTGTGAGCGTTGCTCTCGTATCACTTTCAGCGTGGATCGCCTTATCATGTCAGATATTTTATGATTTAATTTAGCAATACAACCAGAATTACCAGTTCTTACACCAAATACCTCTTTCTTCCCCAGGACCTCACCCTCCAGCAGCACTTATGGACAAACTAAGACTATACCATGTAGACATGAACCCTTATGGACATAGGGTTCTGCTGATACTTGAAGCGAAGAAGGCAAGGTATGAAGTATACAAGCTGGATCCACTTCGATTACCCGGTTGGTTCAGGAGTAAAAACCCAAGATGTAAGTACAAACCAAATTATATCGGAAAAAATGTTCACCATGAGCGAGTCTTCAACCCACGACGTCGGAATACAGTTCCGTTGCTCTGCCAACTGAGCTATAATGGTTCTTGCAAATGTCAACCAAATAAATAAGTAAATATTCATGGACATTTTACACAACGTCTTCTGTGCCCAAGCTAAGCTTATATGTATACTTACTTATGTTATGGGTACCGGAATATTAATAGAATACATAATATACTACTTATCTTTGTAAATACATACTTATAATACATAGAAAGCTTCCACTAAATTTAACTTATACATCGCATCGGTGTACAACGCCATCTATAGAGCAATTTGCAAAACTCACTTCATTTTGTGTGCTAAGGGAGACGCCTATGTGCAGCGGACGGAGAAAGGCGGATAGTTATATACATGGATGGATTGCACGTGTTTTATTCTAAATACAATATTGGAGTCTTTTAAACGAGGCGTGAAGCCTTGCCGGCAACCGCTATAATTGAGAGACTTGCATTTAATCCTCGTTTTACAAAACAGTCATTCATCATCATAATAACATCACGCCTTTTTTCCATGTGTGTAGGCAGAGACTATAGAACACCAAACATACTTGGTATTAAAATTCATATCAAGTTGTCGTTATGTTTCAGTAAAAATCCCAGTTCTGGAGATACCAACGGAACAAGGAGATAAATATTTGTTTGAGAGTGTTGTTATTTGTGATTATTTGGACGAAAAATATACAAGAAATCAACTGCACTCCAGTGATCCATATGTTAAAGCACAGGATAGATTACTTATTGAGAGGTTTAATGAGGTAATTATACTTATCAGTTTATTTTTAGGGTTCCGTACTAAATAGTAAAACAGGACTCTAGTACAGAGTATTGGCTGTCTGTCCATCCGTCTGTTATCTCTATATCTCTGGAACTGCCTAATAACTTACTACCTATGTATATGTATCTTGACGGGCTTCGTGGTCTAGAGGGTCATATAAAGGACTGCCGTTCACGAGGTCACGGGTTCGATTTCCGCCTCGGACATTCATTTGTGTGATGTTTTTAAATGTCATACAAATGTTTGTTCTGCGTCTGGAAAAGTAGTTTATAATATATTCTATCCGTATTCTGGTACCCATAACACAAGCATAATAAGCTTAGCTTGGGACCAGAGGACGTTGTGTGAAATGTCCATAAATATTTATTTGTTATTTTATTTTTTATCTTCTTACTTCTTATAAAACCAAGTCCTTATTTTCGTATGTATGTGATATCTAACATCTTCAAAACCACGCAACGGATTTTCTTGCGGTTTTTTAGGTAGAGTAGATCATAATATTAAAATTCCACGCGTACGAAGTTGCGGGCAACAGCTATTGTAAAATATAGAAAAAAGTTTAATGTTCACGGACATTTCACACGACGTCCTCTGGTCCCAAGAGAAGCTTATAATGTTTATAATTATGCTTGTATTATATGTACCAGAATACGGTTATACTACATTATACTACCTATTTTTGTAAATACATACTTATAATTCATAGTAAATACACAAACGCAGAACAAACATTTGTATTTTATTAATTTTGCAATTGACATGCTATGCTTTTACATAATGATATATTAAACATTTGTATGACAATTATAAATATCACACAAATGATTGTCCCGTCTTGTCCGTGTGGTGACGGATTAAGAATACAAGTGTCACCACCCCATTTCCTCCCAAGGGTGTTGTCAAAGCCAGCTAAGGAATAATAATAAAAGATAACATCCTCTGTGAGACACGGAAAACTCGAAAATAAACCCTGTGCCAACACGCCTGGTCAGCGCGGCACAGAAGACCACAATCCCTCCCAAAGTGGAGGAGGCCCGTGCCTAACAGTGGGACGTTAATGGGCTGGAGGAGGAGGAGATTGTCCCGTGCGTGGATTGAAGCCGCGACTTCGTAAACGGCAGCCTGTTACATGACCACGAGGTCCATCTTATTAAAAAATAATACTAATGCGGGTTTGAAATTTAATTTCCAGTTGATAAAAGGTAGCCTTGAATGTTTCGACACAAACTTTGCGTTCGGAAGTGATCAAATTATACAAACATTGGATATATTTGAAAAGGAATTAGCGTCAAGAGGTAAGTTTTTGAACGATAAAAAATTCTTTTTTTTTTTTCATTTTAAAGCAAGTCATTCACGGCAGGTTTGCAACTGAAAATTCGGACAGTCAATCTTTTATTTTTTCTTCTCAACCCGATAAAGTCACACCGTTGGGCATACTCCTCCATCACTTTAGTAATATATCTGTTGTACGTATATCTGTTGTACTTATAACATTATGGCCCCGCGACCATAACGATATCATCGCTCCGTCTTATCGGGGGCCTCCCTACACTGCGTCATCGGGTCCTTGGTCGCCTAGAACCTTTGGCATCATATGACGGAATATATTATGATAATATTCGGTATGAACCCTTCGTCCAACTCATAATGGTTTGATAATCCTAGGTACAAATTTCTTCGGCGGTGATCGTCCAGGAATGTTGGATTACATGATATGGCCGTGGGTTGAAAGGCTGTACCTATTAAGATGTGTCAATGAGAGGAAGTTTGATGAGAAAAGACATCTCTTCCCTAATTTTGTAAGTATTACTTAATTCTGTTATACTATTGAGACTACAAATCATAACAAATTGTTCAAAAATACCATCCTCTTAAATGTTTCTAACTCGTATCTATTAAAAAAAACTATCTATTAAATGACCTGTTTTACAGGCGGACTGGGGTGACCAAATGCAGCTAGATGACGTGGTCAAGAAACACTCAAATTCCCCACAAGATTATTTTGATTACTACAAAAACGCCAGAACGCATTCTATGGGTTATTATTTGTAAATATTATAAATTTAACATTGTATAGTAAGCCAAGTGTAATAGGCACTTTAGTTACGAGCATTAATTTAACAGGAGCCGTTAAACACGGTGTTCTCTTTGACAAATATACTGGTATCAATTCTACGTGCACGACTAAACTAAAGTTAACTAAAAAATTTATTTTGATAGTGCCCATAATACAATTCGGTAATGTTAACAGAACTTTCTTATTATAAGAACTGTGTAATAAAGAATAACAATTTTAATTATTGTGAATGTATATAGCGAAATGGCCAATTAATCAAAATACAGTTTAGTTTAGTTATGCACGTAGAATTGGTACCACAGAAGTAATATAACGTAATCACAATCGCACACTAAGAGATGACAGTGTCCGTACACAATAAGTATGGGCATTGCTCTCGTACGCTCTTACGTTACGCTCTAGTCGTTTTCAGTGGGAGGTCGCCTTAATAATATATCTATTATATCGCCTCCTGTTGGATTAATGCTTTAAGGTTATAACACGAACTGCGAGAGGGAAATGTTTTTTAATAGGTACTGATTTTAATGGCATTTGTGCTATGAAAAAAGTTTTATTATTTTTTTTTTAATGTAAATACGGTCTGTATTACAATTATCAAGGTGCTCTTGTGTATTTATTAGCTAGCTGTTGCCCACAACTTCGTTTGCGTGGAATTTAGAAACCTTAACAAATTGTACAAAAAGTAATATGAATGGGTATTGGATTTGCAACGGTCGGAAGGTGGATGGTCTAGTTTAAGCGCATTATTCACTTTTCTACCGCTACCAATGCGATCCTCAATCAAATCAAGCTATAGGCGGAGCCACAGATTTACCTGAAAGTGTATCTACATCTCTCACTCGAGTAAAAGTCACATCTAATATATAAAATTCTCGTGTCACAATGTTCGTTCCCATACTCCTCCGAAACGGCTTGACCGATTCTTATGAAATATATCCATTTTCAGTAGGTCTGAGAATAGGCTACTATTTATATCTCATATTCCAAAGTGATAAGGTTGTCCACCCCTAACATTTATATGGCAAAACAGCGTTTGCCGGGTCAGCTAGCAAAATTATTTGTGTGTGCCCGAAATATGTGCCCATGTGTGTCCCTGATACAGGCTACGGGTACGTCATATGAAACATTGAAACATACCACATAAATCAGCCAGGTTTAAATTTCGTGTTTTCAAAATTAAACGCGCACACACTATTTTGTAAATATGTGGCCGAAACATATATTTTACGAGAAATTCTATTGGAAGTAATTCACTCTTCAATGAAAAATGTGTTTAAGCAGTCGGACGACCGTCAGTAGTGACTCTGACACTGAAGTCTAAAGTTACCAGAGATGTCTGTAATAAGCTGGTTATGGACAATTATGATTGTATTAAAAATTATATATATTATATTTTTAATTCAAACTTTAATTACTAACTTAAGCTAGTGCTCAAAAAGTCATGTAGGTTCTTAATGTACTTAAAAATAAGTCTAAAACGAAGATCTGTGTTCACTATTTTTTAACTTACAATAATTATCACAAACTTTTTTCTTTAAAGAATATTTTTTAGTATCTAAATATGAATAGAATGTATTATTTCGTGTGTTTGGTAATAGCTTTTTAGCTGTCGGACCACGATGAATGCTGGGCTTAAAGTAGTATACTTTTCAAAATTCAAAAGGGCTTAAAATGCGTAAATGATCTGGAAAAACTATATTTTAGTTATTGTAATGTGCCTTAAATTATTAATTATGCTATGGACTACGGTTTTTCTTACTATATTAATTTACAGTAGAATGTGCAGAATATCTTGATAGAGGGCATTGTTAATCGATGTAGACCCAGTTTGGAAATTTGTAGTGGAAAATTGTTTATGATTTACATGACCACGTTAGCTCAGTCGCAAAGCGATTGAATAGTATTTTGAAGTCGTGGGTCAACGCTCCCATATCCAGCGGTAGACGGGAATAGGCTATTAGATCGATGTGTGTAAGTGCAATTTCCCATCATTTTTTAATGTAACTGAACAGTTCTATTTTTTTATTATAAGAGTCGCCGTTTGAAAAATCCTTCACACGTACACTGACAAAAGGCATTTACATGTGTAATGTGTTTATTTATAAAATTTGGTTACCAATTTTTTTTTAAGCTGGTTAGGCATTGTAATTCATATGATAATGTCCATTAAAATGTTACGTCTTTTAGCATAAATTAGTTTATAATTTATTATTTTTAAGATTTCTTGTTAGTATAAAACACGTACAATTATATTATTTATACATTTAATACTTATGAGAAATAATATTAAACATACAAATTATGCATTATTGCTTTTATTTAAAAATCCTTTACTAAACTTATTGTATAAATTGATTAGTTTAAGCCACACAAATTGGTAATGCGCCTGGCGGCCATGTTAGTGACGTCAGTACCGTTAGCAACGTTGCCCGACGCGTACGCGTATCGAGTTGTGAGCTTTAATACCTACCACGATCGTTTTTACTGTTGTTTTTTTGTTATATTGTTGTGTTAATACTGGCGAAAAGATAGATTGGTCGACGAGTTATTTGTTATTAACACGGGAAATGATACTGATTCTGACGAGACATCAGACTCGGATACCAATTCTGAGTCTGATGTAGATTATATGAGTGGTGTTGAAGAGATAAGTTAAGATTTTCAAAAATGTGATGAATGATGATGATGATGATTAAAAGTTAAACATTATTCAAACATTTAGTTTTAATTAAAAAAACATCAAATTACCTTTATAAACTTTTATTAATAGATGAGAATATTACATTTTGTTAGCTGTACTTTTTCTTTGCTGATGACGTCACAAGGGCGTTAATTTGACAAAGTTCCAGCGCATTACCAATTTGCGTGGCTTATAACATTAATCTGAAACCACGCCATTACGAGAATGTTTGTTGTATACTTTATATAATGTGTTCTTCTCTACTGACTAGGACAATCCCAATGAACAATCCATGCAACACCTAAAAAATTTTTTACTACGCAGAGATACATACATTACATAAAGGAATCCTTTTTGAAGTCAGAGACTCGTGAATGGCTTGAGGGCCGATCGAGAATGGAGGATATCAGAGATATGTAGAATGTGCTGTTTCCGAACGTACAAAGAAATGTCAAATGTATTGCTGGGTGTTGCCAGCTTAGAATTTTTCCACTAAAACTGGTCATACTCAGTTGAGTAACGACACGCTACTCTGAATGGTTGGTTTCTTCATTTATTACACGTGTAGGTATATAGTTATTATTATTATGTAATATTATTTGTAGTAGAAAAGGTTCTAGGCAATAACCTGAAACTTAAACAAAAAAATGGGCGTTTGATGGTTAAATGTAATGTCAAAAAAACTATATTAGACACTAATTCAGTCAAATCTACTGCCTTTTGATCTCTGAAAATTTAAGGAAAACTGAGTTTACTAGAGGCTAGCAAAATCGGGTAGAGCACAGCTGGTAAAGAATTAGTCAATTATTATAGTAATATTGGAACCTATTCGTTTAGCAATTGGCAACACCATTATTGACATTGCAAAATTAGTCGATAACAAAATTTGGGTGATACGGGGGATACGGGTTTTGTTTTAAGATTTTAAGTGACAAAATAACTAGAATAAATGATAAAAATGCCTCTAATACGTTCCGCAAACTTTAATTTATTTGTTGAGATTGTTGTACGCATCATATTACTTTCTGCTTTCTGGTAAGTCGTAACCATATGTTCGTCTTTTTATTTACAAACATTTACACCTATATTTATCAATGAAATAATAAATTTATTAGGGTTATTTTCCGTTAGATAGTGTTTATTAATACTCTATTTTAATGTAGCATAAATCTTTTGATAAATATTGCTCATTTAGCATCGCGATAATAAAATAAAAACTGTCGAAAATTTAATTTTGTTCATATCAGACCATTTTATTTTATTTTTTTATTAAGAGGTGTTTGTAATTTTAAATATAATAGATATCGCATTGTGATAAACGTATTCTGTGCATCATAGTAGTGACTTAACCGATGATTCATTATTTTATACATGTTACAATAATGATGATGAATAAAAATCTGGTCAAGTACGAATTGGACCTATACGTGAAAGGTTCCATTCCATTATCATGTGTATCAAATGACATATCATCACATAACGAGATAAGGGTAGGAAAATGTTGATGATGAATATTTGTTGTTATAGCATCAACTGATATAGGTACATAAACTGTGAAATATTCCACTCTGTAGCTATCGCTGTTTCAGAGATACAGACTAGTGACAGACAGACAGCAGTCTCAGTAATAGGGTCCCTGTTTTTCCACTTGTTATAGAAACTAAAAATTCTACTTTTGAATATAGTTAGCATTAATTAGTCACATTTCAATGGTTTTAGAGTTAATAGCTCTAGTGATAAACAAACTATTTATGTAAAAACCTTGAATTTTAATTATCTTACATACACATAAACTAGTATTGTGTGAAATAATCGTCTTTTATATAGTTAAACTAGCTGTTGCCGGGAACTTTGTACATGTGAGATTTAAAATAAAACCTTGGCAAACTATACAAAAAAGCCATACTTTGCAACTACTGTATATTTAAAAAACTAAATCTGTTTCGTAGTTTTGAAGATATGAGCTCACATAGGGACATACATACAAAATTAACTACTTTGTTTTATAATAAGTAAAGATATAAGACGGGCTTCGTGGTGGAGTGGTTTATGTAATGGACTGCTGATCACGAGGTTGCGGGTTCGATTCCGCTTGGGACAATCATTTGTGTGCTATCCATAAATGTCATACAAATGTATGTACTGCGTCTGGGTGTTTTCTATGTATTCTAAGTATGTATTTACAAAAGAAAAGTAGTATAATATGTAGTAGCATATAAATATAGCTTACTTTGGGACCAGAGGACGTTGTGTGAAATGTCTTTAATAATTATTTTATGATATTTTTATTGTTCCATATAAAGAGAGTAAAATTAGCGACTATAGTCACGTTAATTATTGTTAAAAAGGTTCGTTCGCCGTCACGGGTTGTCTTCAATATCTGTGGGTTGTCTGCAGTTTTGCTAGCGACGTCTACGGGAGGTGTGGGTTTCGCGAACTACCCTCGCCTAGTCTTGCACATCCATTTGTTTACTATACTCGGTATTTCAACATACAACACTAACTACGTCATTCTTCTAATGGCTAATATCGTCCGGTATAATACCGTCCCATACAAATAACGTCAGGAGTGAAGCTATGAAACCTTTTTAACATTATCTAGCTGTTGCCTGCGACTTCATGCGCGTGGAATTTAGAAAATTTTCCTCATGTTTGCCACACTTTGCCCTGATGTTCCGCTCCTGTTGATCGCAGCGTGGTGTTATACAGAGTTGATATGATATAGGGGCCTATAGCCTTCCTCGGTAAATGAAAAACAATCCAACAGTAAAAGAGTTTTTGAAATCTGATCAGTGCTTTCTGAGTTTACCATGTTCAAACAAACAAACTGTTCAGCTTTAAAATAATAACAAATATTTGTATGACAATAATTAATCTCACGCAAATAATAATTCTGTACAAGGATAGAACTCGCGACCTTGTAAACGGCGGCAGTCCGTTACATGAACCACCACGAGGCATGTCAATGTATTGTAGTAATTTAAAATTACATGAGTACCGAAATCCCTGGGATGACGGGCAGAAAGAACACAAGTGTTATCTCTCCATGTCTTGCCCGCGGGAGGTCATAAGAACTGACCGAGGGAAACGCGTCACATGACACGATCATGTCCCAACGATGGTTGGCGTCAGACAGACAGCCAACGGTAAAAATCATCCAAGTATTCATGTCGCAATGACCCCAAATAATAAGGGCAGAAGAATGATGATGATGGGGTAATGTAAGTACGAAGTTATAGGCCAGACTAATACATCTAGTTTAAACACAATAATTTTTTAATTTCAGTTATATGGAAACTATGCAGCCATTTACAAGAGTGATACATAAAGATATGATGGAATCTGACTATATGTACCCTAGACATGAGTCTTATGTACCTGGGGGTACACTCTGGGCTATAGTACTCTCTGTACCCTGTACCCTATCACTGATAGCCTGGGCTGGATGTAACGATTGTAATGATGCTTTTGAGGTATGTATAAATATATGTATGATCAAATGTATGAGTATAAATATAGTCAAGGAAGTATGTTTAGTTCATAGTTGTTGCCTACACATACATGGGTGCCAGTATTAGATCTGATGGAGGTGTTGACAAATGCCTCCTCCTTGGAACGCCACAACGTACGGCCCTGCGCTATCTGCATCAAGCCAGCGGGTCTTGGCATATTTGACAATGTCGTCAGTCCATCTTCTTCAAGAGCAACTTCCACCTATGATCCTTTTTGTTTGTCTGCAGTACCGGATTAAGTCACCACAAGGTCCGTAGCAGATTTGGTATAGGGGACATGGGCGTACTCTCACTCTGAAGGGTTTGATTTGCGGTGTTAGGGGTAATTTATGTTCTGAGCGCGGCGCAACGCGCAGGGCCTATACGATCTGCTACTTTTGCTACCGTGTTAATCTGGCTATGTTAATCCTTCATTTATTTTATATACTAACGATGTTTAAAATAAAATGTATTTAATGAATATGTAGCTGTCACTTATATTTGCATGCTGTTTTGACGGCGAAACATGATGTTCTTTTTAGGGTTCCGTACCCAAAGGGTAAAAACGGGACCCTATTACTGAGACTTCGCTGTCCGTCCGTCCGTCCGTCCGTCCGTCTGTCTGTCACCAGGCTGTATCTCAAGAACGGTGATAGCTAGAGAGTTGAAATTTTCACAGATGATGTATTTCTATTGCCGCTATAACAACAAATACTAAAAATAAAATAAATATTTAAGGGGGGCTCCCATACAACAAACATGATTTTTTTACCGTTTCTTGCTCGATACTAATGACGTTGCCTTATGTTGCATAGATAATGGTACGGAACCCTTCGTGCGCGAGTCCGACTCGCACTTGACCAATTTTTTTTTAACTATACACCAATATATTGTAACCATGTTTCAAGTATGTAAATAAATGATTTGATTTTATTAAAATATTTTCAGATTTTACTGGCATGGTCTCTGTCGTTGGGTATAAATGGTGTTTTAACTAATATGATGAAATTAATAGCAGGTAAGTTTATGTTATCTTTACTTAATGTAAAACAAAGTGTTTTTTTTTCTATATCACGCGTACGAAGTCGCGGACAAAAGAAAGCTATTATAACATAAATTCCATCTTCCAGGTCGGCCTAGACCAGATTTCTTCTACCGATGTTTTCCTGATGGTATAGAGACAGTAGACTTTCAGTGCACAGGTGATGCGGGGGAAATAATGGATGGAAGAAAATCATTTCCAAGTGGACATAGCAGTTGTAAGTATAGGTAGATCATTTCTTTACAGCCATGGGGAGAGGGGCTATTGACATAAAAAACCTGTCAAGAACGAGTTGGACTCGCTCACGAAGGATTCCGTGCCTTTATTATCATAATATCCAACTCGCATGTGGCCGTTTTAACCGTAGTCTTAGAGCATTAATAGAACAGAAGTTGAGATTATAAGGCGAACCCTGCTAAAAAAATTGGTCAAGTGCGAGTCGGACTCGCGCACGAAGGGTTCCGTACCATTATCTATGCAACATAAGGCAACGTTATTAGTATCGAGCAAGAAACGTTAAAAAAATCATGTTTGTTGTATGGGAGCCCCCCTTAAATATTTATTTTATTTTATTTTTAGTATTTGTTGTTATAGCGGCAATAGAAATACATCATCTGTGAAAATTTCAACTGTCTAGCTATCACCGTTCTTGAGATACAGCCTGGTGACAGACGGACGGACGGACAGCGAAGTCTCAGTAATAGGGTCCCGTTTTTACCCTTTGGGTACGGAACCCTAAAAAGTACGAGAGCGACGCCCATACTTTTATGTACGGACACTATCGTCTCTTAGTGTGAGTGTGAGGCGATATTGTAGTGTGCGCGCGTTGTAACTAATTTTGTGCGTGCAGCGCATGACAGTGTATTTGTCAAAGAAAACAACATGGGTTCTGTTGGTTTCATACTCGAAAACCATAGCACTGTAGGTAATTTATTTAATAATATTTCAGTATCATTCTGTTCCCTGGGTATGGCTTCCATCTGGTTATGTGGTAGACTTGGTATGCTGTCAAGACGTCGAGGCTCTGGTCTTCGAGTGATGATATGTCTGGCACCATTAATGATAGCCATATGTATAGCTCTCTCCAGGACTTGTGATTATCATCATCATTGGCAAGGTATGGTATTCTCACTCTTTCCCCCTCCCCAGATCATTAACGTCCCACTGTTGGACACCGGCCTTCTACACTTTGGGAGGGGTAATGGTCTACTTAAGGTGACCAGGCGTGGAGGCACAGGGTTTATTTTCAAGTCTTCCGTCTTTTACTGAGGATGTTATCTTAGTTAGCTTTTACAGCACCTTAGAAAGGAGAAGGGGAGGGGACACTTGTATTCTTAATCCGTCACCACATGGACAATTTTTTTACATGCGATAATAGAATTAATTATTTCATCGTTTTTGCAGATGTTCTAGTTGGATCGATATTAGGATTCACCGTAGCACTATTTTGCTACAGGCAATATTACAATTCATTATCATCCGACCTTGCTGGTATACCTTACATCGTTTCTGCCACAAACTCAGCCAAATTCTTGAACGGAAAACCTGATAGTCCTGTCAAAGATTTGAAAGAGGAATCTACACCGTTACTAAACGGAAAGAAAGACGATAAATGGATATAATTCTGAAGTTTAAACGATTTAGAGATTGTGTAGCCAGATGTTGGCACAAGTACTTAAAGATTATACAGCCAGAATTCGCCTTAAGTTTGATACTTAAGCCGAATTCTGGCTGTATAATCTAATATGCAGACAAATTTTGGCTTATGTATTCAAAGATCGTATAGACAGATCTTTGGTTATTTACTTAAAAGTTGTACAGCCAGATTATTTATTGACTTATGTATTTATAAATCGTGTAGCCAGATTTTTGTTCATGTACTTAATGTTGTACAGCTAGTTTTATGTATTGACCGATCAATATTACACCTGATTACGTATCGACTTGTGTATTTAAAGATTAAACAGCCAAATTTTGGTTTCAGTATTAATTATGCGCCAGATGATGTGCTGTTTATAAATCGTGTAGCCAGATTTTGTATTCAAAGATTGGATAGCTAACTTTTGGCTTCAGTATTAAATAATTCTAAGCCAGATCTTGGCTTTCATAACTTTATATATTTAAGCCAATTTAAAGATTATCTAGTCAAAACTTGGCTTTTAGAAATATTAAATTAAGGATTATATTTTGTGATATTGATATTTATTTTATTGAATCAAAAATAATTGCTATTTGTTGCAATTAAAGTTTTACTTTGAAGGTTTAATTAAGACAAGATCGGCGTAGCCAGTGAAGTCCATTTACGGCCTTTTTCAATAATCGATCTATGATTACGAATATATTGTTGTCCTCGTTTATCAGTAACATAGTTCCATCACCTATCAAATGTTCCATAGGTCCATATACTGTCATCAGTAGCTTAATGTAACAAGTAAGGACTAAACTTTATATTAGTCTGACTTTGATATTAATAGTCGAGGATAGATACGATATTGAAAACGCCCGTCATTAGTAAGTAGTAGTTCCTTTATAATATGTTTTGTTTTAGCCAAATTTTGGCTAAAAAGAAAATATATTATCAAGGATATTTGAATATCGATTGACTTTTGCTTTTAATTTGTTAATTTGGGTACAAATTATAAAATAATTCTTGCCTAAATAAGAGCATTTTATTAAATTAATATATCAGCCAAATTTTGGCTAATGTAGCTTGAAATTTGGTTTTACTGTTTTAAAGTATTTTATTATGCGGAATTTATGACGTAATTAGAGTAAGTAGGTGGACATTTTAATGTTATAGTTTTTTTTTTACTTTAATTTATGTCAACAGCATAATAATTAATAACTTATGAAAATAATGCAATTGAATTAACACATTTAAGATGTTTTTTTTTTGTATAAATACAGAAATAATGGCTCTATTTATCGGATGGGCTCTAAGATGGTGGAGCGACAATATCGTCAAGGTCACTGGGAGCCAATGGATACTACAAGCGGCACAAGACCGCGCGTTTGTGGCGTTCTATGGTGAGACCTATGTCCAACACTGGACGGAGAAAGGCTGATGGATGGATGGATATATGTATTATTAATGTTATCATCACAATACATATATTTAATACATGTAGTTAGTTACTACACCATCAGTTTTGTATTTTATATATTGTAATTTTATTTTTGTTATTGTATCCTTTTAAATACATTTATTAAACGTATATTAGCATCACGGCCGATAGAGAATAAGTTGTATCGTGTTTTATTGTATTCTTGTATTTCCGACTAATTATAATTGTAATTTTAAGTTTAAAAATAGATTCTTGAGAAAAAATTATAAACTTCTTTTATACTTAAAAAATATTTTACAGACGAGTTTATTTTTAATTTATAGTTTTTGAATTAAACAAATTATTCTATTTATGCAAAATATAGTTTCAAGTTTTAAAATGTTATTTTGTAAGTGTATGTTTGTATGTATCTAAGTGTAATTTAATTTTAAATTCATTCCTATATTCAATGTGATGTGTTAACCAGTGCGTTCAAATTTTTATTAGTGCTTAAGTGTTTTTATTTAATATTTGGTGCAAATGCCACTTAAATACCAAATGTAATGTCTATAGCTACTAAAAGTACTTATAATGGTTTCATTGAACTACCATTGTGACACAATTCATTAGCAGACTTGGGGGCCCAGGTAAACCTGTGTTTGTATATAGTGTTAATAAATAATATACGATAGGTACTTAATACATTGATACGCGGGAAAACGTTCCCTTCCTCCTGTGCGCTTGGGCAAAGTTATTTTGCATTTAAAAAGTACCTATTTAATGTATTCAGAAAAATACATTCGTATTTAGTTGTATTCTTTTTAAATACACAAACAATTATTTGTTTATTTTTGTATTGTTATTTGTGTTTCAATGTATTTATTGTGATAATTAATTAAAATTAATTTTTGTAATAGTTTTATATAAATCATTGGATGATATATATACATAATAAAATAATGATATTTAGATTTTATTCTATCGTTTACTTTTTATACCTTTTCTTAATTGTAATTGTCATTTCATTTCATTTCATTTCATTTAGAAATTAAACCTTAAGTTTACCATATCACTCGATAGATGGCGTTGCATTTATAAATTAGTAAGGATAAGGATAACAAATATATACTATTGAAGTGATGGAGACACGTGCCCAACAGTGGGATGTTAAATGGACTGTGAAGAATAAAAAAAGCACAAACAATATAAATTTACAATTTAATTCATAATTACATAATCAGTACTTCATTACATATTAGTCAAATAAAAAAAGGAAACATAAAATTTTAAGAAATAAATGTTTTTAGTATATTTAGTTGAAATCTCTATTACTAGTGATGCAAGACATGGCTATTTTCATTATTGTATCTATCCTCGACTATTGCTATCAAAGTCAGACTAATATAAACTGTTGTTCTTACTAGCATAATATCAATAAGTTACTGATGACAGCATTCACTATTGAACATTTGACAGGAGATAGAAATATCTCACTGATACACGAGGAATACAATCTATCCGTAATTGTAGATTGGTTATGTTAAAATGGCCGTCAGTCGTTAAAAGCCTCCAGATTAAGTTAAAGTCTTTTAGCCTATAACGTCAGTACAGAAAGGCTATTTGACAGAAGAGACTTCTTAAGTCTTTTACCTCTAGTTATTTTTTTAAAACTAATCTTGGGTCACTGCTTCAAACACTTCTGATTTTTCGTCACCAGCAAAAAAAATATTAACATAAAAAGTTACTTATTTTACAAATGAACATAAAAAATACATAAACATGTCAATTATATAAAATGCATTAAAACTAATTCTTGTAAATAAACTTAAACTTATAATATCCCTCTTACTCGGAAGCCGGTTAAGATAATAATAAACACTAGAAATCTTAAAACGTGGCACATTTTAAACGCAATAAAAAAGGGGGCGTTCATTCAGTGTTTATGTTCGACAAACCACGCCCACTTTTTATGTACACCAATCTTTCACAAAGTGGCAAATAACTGAAAACTACTGCATGTATTGTAATATGACAAATGTCAAACTTTGAGAATCTCTACACTATATAGTTAAAAACATTACATTAATTACTACCAAAAGCTACAAGAAATCTATACTTAATTATGATATATTTTATCACATAATTTTTAGATCAGCGACTAATTCACTATCTTATTTTGTGATTTCATTTCACTGATTTGGATCTTGGCCTAATTTTTTATAGAAACTTATTGATAATATTTACATCACAACTTTGAACAGAAAAACTTAATCCATATTATGGGCCATTCATTAATTATGTTAAGTATCAGACATTACTCACAGTTGTCAATGTATGACCAGAGATACCAGTATATCATATTAATTCTTCTATTTCTTCTATAAAATTCTTGTGTCACAATGTTGGTTCCCATACTCCTCCGAAACGGCTTGATCGATTCTTATGAAATTTTATACGCATATTAAGTAGGTCTGAGAGTCGGTTACTATCTATTTTTCAGACCCCTAAGTGATAAGGGTAGTCCACCCCTAACATTTATATGGCAAAACAACGTTTGCCGGGTCAGCTAGTATATACCCCACTACAACACCCACAAGAGGCGTTATCGTCTACCTTGGAAAAGGCTGATCTAATCTTTATTTAGATTTATCTATTCTTTCTTTAGATCTAGTTTCTGTCTACCCCCATGAGCAAAAGGCGTGACTGTATGTTTGTATAATAGGAATCCAACTCATAAATAATTAATCTCTTACAAAGAAAATTTATTTTACCAAATAATTTTTATAAAAAAACTACCATATTATTCTTTGAGCATAATCAAAATCCTTCCAATATATTTCTTTGGTGAAGAACACATAAAAGGCAGCCGAATTTAACAATATATACCATAAGAATTCAATTAACATAACAGATTGACTCGGCCGACCAAACCTTAACCGTAATACTATATACGGAATCAAAAAATACCTAACTTCAATTAATTTCTGTAACGCCAACACTAAAACCAAACTGACAGTGTATGGGAATAAGAAAGAAATACAATTGTGCTCTCTCAAATTATCATACAAACTAAATAACAAGAAAATATAAGCTGGCACAGACGCATAAACAGCATAATCATATTTCCCATACCAACGATTCCACACATAGAACGTAAAATGACGATTATCAGCAAGCAAATACGGGTGTACAATAGTATTATAGTGTACCATTGCAATAAACACAAGCCCAATAGTTAAAGCAAGAAGTTTTTTCTTCAAAATCAATTTGAAGGTAGATTTAAATTTTGTTAACACGTAGGGTAGACCAAAAACTCCGTAAAAAAGCAAAAAGTATAATAATTGAGGAGCATGTATAGTTGCTTCATGCGCAGTTTTATCTCCTACAACTATAGAACCGTTTAAATATACAAAAGTTAAGAAATTCAATAATATTATTAAATGTGTAATTAGTATAGCTACATCTTGTAAAGTTAAAAATCTAAAAAACGTACTTAGACAAGTTGATAAATGATATCTTGTTGCATAATATAAATCTGTAATACCATAATAACGTCGTAATTTAGAAGAATCGACATCTTTGGCTATCAAAGAATGCTTACTTAATTTTACATCCGTGATATATTGATTACCAAAAACTCTAGAGCTTTTTATAAAAATATCTAACAATTTGTGACCAAAAACCATTGCTACCCATACAACATTTGTTTGTCTCATCATTATAGAAAACATACCAAATAAACACATTAATATTTTATGACTATTCGTAAAACATAACCTCGAAAATATTAATAAAAACGTCAAAGATAATGTATCTGTGTAATAAACATGAGAAAAGAAATATAATGGAGGTAATAGTGTTAAACTTAATGCTTGTATTATGATTTTTACTTGACTTTTTTCATTAAAATAAACATATTTCATAATGTTCGCAAATAATATAAGGTTTAGACATGATGCAATGAGGTTTACAAAGCGTAGATTGTAGGTATTGCATTTGAAATATACTCCAACGATTGTCGATACAATGTATAGGCCAGGAAGGGTTGTAATTTTCGGATCCCAGTGAGTAAAATTCCCATTGCAGTATAACAATCCTTGCGGTATATGGAAATATTCATCGATAACTGTGTGAATTGTATTATTCAGCTTATCAAAGATGAATTTCGAGGCAACAAAGTATGCTACAACCGTTATAGAGAGATAAGTGTAGTATTTTGATGTAGATCCCATTTTTCTTTCTGTAATAAATAAAAACACAAATCTTTACTTATTAAATTCAAGTAAATTATATCTTTATGTCCATAAGTGAGTTTAAACTTCAAAACTAAGCAAAAGATTTTGTTGCGGTTTATTTTAAAAGGATAGAGTAAATGAAGAGGCATTGGCTAGTGAACATTTTGAACGTTAATATATCATCATTTAATTCATGTTTTAACAAGACTAGCTGCTGCATATTTTCTATGCCTGGAACTTAGAGCATTAATGCAACAGGAGTTATCATTATAAGGCAATTATTCTCGCTGAATAAGGTATGTGATGACTAGGGGGGAGGGATTGAAGATAAATAAATAAATAAATATTCACAGACATTTCACACAACGTCCTCTGGTCCCAAGCTAAGCTTATATGCTTGTGTTATGGGTACCAGAATACGGATATAATACATAAACTACTTTTCTTTTGTAAATACATACTTATAATACATAGTAAACACCCAGACGCAGTACAAACATTTGTATGACAATTAAAAACATCACACAAATTATTGTCCTGACCGGGAATCGAACCCGAGACCCCATGTACGGCAGTCCGTTATATGAACCACTACACCACGAGGCCCGTCATTTATTTATTATTAACTCAGAAATATTACAATGTTTGTTATTTTACATGTTTCATATGCTAAAAAGTACAATGTTAATTAATACAGCTTACCTAGGTTAGAACATTCCGCTCAAACATTGTTTCATAAGAATGTACAATAATAAACCTTCTTGATGATCGAACTTAAACTAGACGTTTCACTTTCCCTAAGTGTGTTTTATTAAAACACAGTAAAAACATATAACAGCTTGGTAGTATCATAGGCGCGAACGTAAATATTTCAAATAACTTTAAAAATCTAAATGCTAAAACTATTACACTGGTGTCATTATAATTAGATAAAATACTAATCTAGACTTAACAAACGCATTTATGAGAGGGGAATTCAATACAAATTTCTGAGAAAATTAATGTGATATTAAAAATGCGGAACAAACAATAATATTTATGTACTCACAGATTAATACGGGAATATTTAGCTTGTAAATGTCTTTCGTGTGTAATAAAGCTGATTTAATATTAGTTTTTATCCAATAATTCCATCTATTTTCCAACCAATTTCATAAAATTGCATTTATTTGCTGAAAAATGCCAGAAACGCCGACCGATTTCGATTTGAGAATAGTGATGTCTTCCGATAGTTTCAATATATCAATATTCAATAACTGAAAAAATTAGAATAATATCGATACTGATACGACATAAAACCGACATTTTTGTAATTCGTTTCAAATGTTCAATCAAATCCTTCCTTTTCAGCACATTCATTCAGGCCCAGGCCTCCTTCCATTCGGTTAGTATTTTTTAACACACTGTCCATGAAATGAAATGAAATGAAATGAAATGAAATGAAATGAAAAATCATATAATCACGTAGACACAATTTTTTAGAAAAATTATGTGCTTATGACATGTCCAATTTTTTTCCCTACCACCGGTTCAGGACGCAATCTGCTGAGAAGAACCGGCGTAAGAAACTCAGCAGAGCTTTTAATCAAATCAATATTTTTAAATTAAATGTCAATTATACTTACAATGCTAATAACTTTACAATATAGAATATGTATTGCTCCAGAGCAACCTACTCCCAAGCTTTATCATCTTTAATATAATCAGAAATTTTATAATACGCTTTTTTACATAATTTAGTTTTAATGAATTTTTTAAATTTAGAATTATTTAATTCTCTTACATCAATAGGGAGTTTATTATAAAATCGTATACAATGACCCATGAAAGAGTTACATATTTTGTGGAGACGGGTTACATGCATCACAAGATTGTGTTTATGCCTTGTATTAACATTATGGTGGTCGATTTTTTTTGTAAAATTATGAATATTTTTATGAACAAACAATAAATTTTCATATATATATTGCGAAGCGACCGTTAAAATATTTATGTCTTTGAATTTCTCCCTTAGAGAATCCCGCGGACCTAGGTTATATATAGCTCTAACAGCGCGTTTCTGGAGCACAAATATCCGATTAATGTCCGCACAGCTTCCCCAAAGAAGAATTCCATAGCACATTACACTGTGAAAATAACTAAAGTAAACCATTCTAGCCGTATCTACATCCGTAAGTCGTCTAATTGTTTTCACCGCATATGCCGCAGAGCTAAGTTTGCCAGACATTTTTTCAATTTGTGGGCCCCACTGTAATTTCGAATCAATAGTGATTCCTAAAAATATAGTTGAATGTACTGGTTCCAATTTCGCACCACTCAAATGTACATTGGTTTCTACTTGGGTAACATTTGGCATGGAGAATTTTATTACTTTTGTTTTCTTAGAGTTTAACAATAAGTTATTAACATTAAACCATTGTACAAGTTTTGAGAGTGCACTGTTTACTTCGTCATAATCACGCATTTGTCTATTAATTTTAAAAGTCAAGGAAGTATCATCAGCAAACAGAACAATCTCTTGATCGTTCCCAACATAGTACGGTAAGTCATTAATATAAGTAAGGAAAAGGAATGGACCGAGAATGGAGCCCTGTGGGACGCCCAATGTAACAGCAGCTCCTGGAGATCGTTTACCGTTAACATCAACTTTCTGAATTCTGTTGTCTAAATAAGAGTTTAAAAGATCGAGTGCTTTATTTCTGATACCATAATGATGTAGTTTCCTAACTAAGGTTTCATGTTGTACACAGTCAAAAGCTTTGGACAAATCGCAAAAAACACCTAACGAATCTTGCGAGTTCTCCCAGGCCGAGAATATACCTTTTAACAGTTCAACCGCTGCATCTGTAGTTGAACATCCTTTCGTAAATCCAAACTGTTTCTTATGTAATAATTTATTGTCATTAAAGTGCTTGAGGAGCTGATTTAGAATAATTTTTTCAAATATTTTACTTAAAGAAGGAAGTATAGAAACAGGTCGGAAATTCGTTGGATCCGAAGAATCACCTGACTTAAATAAAGGTATTACTTTGCTGTGTTTCATGAGATCTGGAAACACACCTAAATCAATACAACAATTAAAAATTTCAGCCAGGCAAGGGGCAATTATTCCTATAATATTTTCAACAGTTTTAACAGACAATCCCCATAGGTCTATGGTTTTCTTTTTATCAATTGTTTTGAAAGTACTTATAATATCTATGTCATTAACTGCAGTAAACGAAAACTCGGTGATACATTCTGTAACATTTTGTTTGAGGAGCTCTTCGGCTGAGATGGGAGAGGACTTGAGTGAACTGGTTGTTAATATAGGAATGTTAGAAAAATAATGTTCAAACTCAGTCGCTACTTCCATGTCCGCCGTTATATTTACATTATTTATTTTTATATTAAAGTCGCGGCTACGAGCTGTAGCCCTACCAGTTTCACTATTTATGATATCCCAAGTAGTTTTAATTTTGTTTGAAGAAGTTTTTATTTTATTTTTTAAGTAAATCGTCTTTGCGGCAGAACAGGCTTTTTTAAAAACTTTAGAATAATTATTTACATGTTTTTTAAAAGTTTCACTCTGATTATAAGTTTTTTCTTCATAAAGTTCATACAACTTATTACGGCTTTTATAAATACCAACAGTTGCCCATTCACTGAACTTCAACTGATCACTAATAATCTTAGATTTTGGTTTAAATATTCTATTGAACTCACCAGTTATTATGTTAAATAAAGAGTTATAAAGGACATCAGGATCAGGACTTCCATGAACTGGCATCCATGAAAGCTTTGTGAACAAGTTGCTTTTTAGTTCTTCTAGGCGAGTCCTATTCATTGGTCTAAAACAAATTCTTTTTTCTTGAACCCTATTGCTCTTTTTAGGAATGGATATCAACTGACCACAATGATCAGATGACAACGAGCTAAATAAAGACTTGTGATCTGGTTTGATGTTAATAAATATGTTATCAATGCAGGTAGCACTGGAGGCAGTAATTCTTGTGGGTTCAAGAAAAACATTATGTAAATTAAATGATTTAAACAGATTTAAAAAATTACCAGTCTGTGAATTATTTTCCAGTATATTTATATTAAAGTCTCCACAAATAGCAATTATTTTAGGACTATTAGCTAATTTAAATAAGGCATCCTCCATGATATTAATAAAAGATTCATAAGGCGCACATGGAGGTTTATATACACTCATAACAATAAGTTGCTCCAGTTCAACACATGCAATCTCTACTACCCGTTCAACAGAGAGGCTCACAATATCAGTTCTTTCTTTAAATTTAAGTAATCTATTAATAATTATTAAAGAGCCACCACGTATCATACGAACCCTGTTGAAAGAGCTTACAACCTGGTGGTTATTGGAACTGAATATGACCTGGTGACTTTTTAGCCAAGATTCTGTAACACATAAAATATCAATATTATTATAGTTCAAAAACAATTCCAATTCTAACTCCTTGCCTAACATCCCCTGAATATTTTGATGCACCAGGTTAAGGCAATTTGGCTTTTTTGTATTACTAACAGATAATGGGGATATATGATGTTTATTTATACAACAAGCAGGTCGGCTGTCCAATTTTAAAACCTAGTATCTGACAATTTTAAAAAAATGTGTGTTTTTGCATTTTCGACCTTGTAGACCCACTCTCCACATACTAGGATAGCAAAAACCCCCAAAAATTTGTAAAAAACGAAGTTGCACAAAGTCGAAAACCTAGTATCTACAGTAAACGTTTTCAAAATGCAAATATTACAAAATTAAAACATAGTATCTAACATCAACCATTTTAAAAACCTAGTAAGTGCTTGTAGTTACTTGGATTTAAAATGGTTCATGTAGATACTAAGTCAATGAAATGGTTGAAGTAAACGTCAAAACTCTCGCGCAACTTTAGTAAGTGAGAAGAAGTCGTTGCACGTGCATGTTTTTGTCTATAAAAATGAGTAAAAATCAGTTTTATAGGTCGAAATTGATCTTGAGTGCTTTAAAAGAACAGCATGGTGAAATTTAAGTACGCTTCAGTGTATAATATTGTCTAGGTTTTTTGTTTTCCAAGGTTTTTTATGATTAAAAGGGCCTAACCATAAAATGATTACACAAGCATGTAAGATTTGTTGGTAACTGGTATATTGTGTTTTGTTTTATTGAATTATGTGATTGCATGGTATTTGCAAGTTTGATTTTTTTCAATAACTAAAGTTTAAAGATACCGTGAAGAAAAATAACGTTATCCATTCAAATACAATATTGAATGTTTAGAAACTGGGTATTACATCTTGCTTATGCACAAATATACTTTATTTCAATTCATTTTGCACAAAACATTTCTGTCATAGCTTTGTTATGTACCTTAATCTGCTACCTACGGTTTCATACGTTTTTTGCAGCACGAGGGTAATGATTAAATCACAGTTTCTGCAGAAACCTACAACGACACACATTAACATATTATTATGCGCTCACGACCCTTATCCCTAAGGGGGTTGTTACTTTTGTGATTTCCTCCTTACTCTGATATTATACAGGTTGATTCAAAAGTGCCTGGTTATATTTAAGGGTTGTGTTGGGTAGCTGATTTGAGAAATAATATTGACTTTTACTAAAACCCTTAAATATGACCACGCACTTCTAAAACATCCTGTGGATACCTAGTGCTACAACGAACGTTCTGTAAAGTTATCTTGCTTTTTGTTTCCTACACACTAGCAACATTCTGGTGATGGCATGGCTTTATAAAACATTTCATTTCAGATTAAATGAAAATACCTCAAGTTTACCTTCATCAGTTAGCAGTAATCCAATACAAAAAATAAATTATGCTTACAACCCTCAGACCCTAACAACACCATCCTCAAATGCATTGCATAACACTTTTTCACTTACTGATATACCCTGCAACAACCTTTCGCTTACTAACTCAACTGATAACACTCCTTTGGTAACTGAAGATGCTCTATTCAAATTCTACGACAATCCGATACCATGTTCTTCTCAGCAAAGTGATGTAAGCATGGAAGAGTTTATCGAAAATGTTTCGGATATTGAAATTTTTTTGGACAGTGATGATTCGGTAGCGGATCCAAGTTTCTCAATTCAAAAGTATCTAAATATTAAAAAATACCCACGATACATAGAAGAAACTAGTGAATCTGATGATGATACTAATTGTAACCCTTTAATTTCGAATAACATTCCGACTCTTCCATGTAACGTACCGCAACATTCTGTATTCACAGCAACTTACCCGAATTCACTTATATTTACTAATGAGGCACCTGCTGCATCGCATATACAAACAAATACGCACATAAAAATATTTTAAAAAATATTCCAAGAGGCATTAAAGAAAGTAAAAAGGAAGGCATACTCAAAACTTTATTACAGCTTATGCCAATGAATAGAAGGGAGTTTTGGCAAAGTTTACCGATTAATAATAATTCAGTTGATTTAGTTTGGTGGACAATAAGCGAATAATTTATTTTTATATCACTGTTTTTTAAATATTTTGAGTGATTATTTTTTGATTTTTTACTGTGAACAAATAGTGGTTGGTTTCCGATTAGCTGTTTCTTTTTACTTTTTTCATTAAAACTGCTTATTCCTGCCCATATTTATGTTGTTTAATTCTCTTGTTTCTTACTAGGTTTATAAAATTGCATTTAGTTTCTACTCAGTAAATTCAAACCTAAATGAAAACAAAGCAAGTGATCTTACTAGGTCTATTAATTTGCGTTTAGTCCCCACTCAGTATATTTGAGAACTAGATGAAAACAAAGCAAGTGATCTTACTAGGTTTTGAAATTGTCACACTCAAAAAGTTAGGTCTAAGAAAACAATGTTTTTATTAGTAACTGCTTCTCTACGTACATTTTTTGTGATAGACGCATTTAAACTACTTTTTTATAAAGCCTGTTATGTACCTCAAATTTTGCAATCACTCCCAAGAAGGTACGACTAATATTATTGAAACGGCACGCTGTCAAACATGTGAAATTGTTTTTCGGCTCTCCTGTAAAATTTTGTTTTATGCAGATACTGGGTTTTGATATTTCACAGCCGAGGTGTACTATTAACATTGCAACCATCATGATCATTAACAAAATGTATCAGTGTATTGCCGGAGTTTCCCTCCATTGTCTTACATACTAATTTAAAGAATTACTGTCACATAAAGCATCTTTACATGACGTCAAATTACAAGGCTGCTCAATAGAAGCAGAAAAATGTAAAAAATATGATAGCGCAGTTGCTATCTCTCTTTTATAATAGTTAGCAAGACAATAATTATCTTTTGTCATATTAAAATAGTATTTATTAAATACATTAATGTCAATTAAATTAAATTTATTATTATACACAGTCAATGTGTGTAATTTCATATCATGCCTTTTGACGTGCGGCTTAGTACCCGCGTAGTTTTACAACTCCCATAAAAGATAAAATCTTCTTTATTTTTATTCTTTCTTATTATGTCTGGGAAGAGATGTAGTTCTACCCGAGGACATAGGGGTCATATCCGAGCTGGCAATATGCGAGGGGTGGCGCAAGTCTTCACTTTAATTTTTTTCCTCTTTCTCCATTAATTTATGGAATTGCAAATATAGAGGGCCTGGGACTTCAAAGTTTAAACTTTGAATTTGGGATGTTTATTTTCAAATTATCCCCCTGCCTAAAAGACTGCCCCCACAACACCCTGAAAAATTAAAAATTATCGAGAAAAGATCGTAAAAAACGAAACTGATTGTGTATTAACGTTTAACGTCTACATACCTATAGCTTGATGTCAAAGTCAAATTACCAAATGTCAGTAATGTCAAACAGGAATTTGAAAAAATAACGGTTGGTGTACAATACTTATACTAACTTGCGCTGAATATTTAAATTTATTTAGTACATAGCTAAATACAAAATAATATTTATAATCGTATGAAACTGCCCATTTAATTAAAAATGGAACCTAATGATTTCCTTGTGAAAATGAAAGCGAATGGGAATAGCAAAGATTGGGATGATCTAACCAAAGTTTACAATGATTACAAGAAAGTTTGTGCGAAGTTATCAACTAAAGAAATTGGTTCATTTTCGTTAAATGTGTTGTGTTTAATATGCAGGTAAAATATATTCTATTTACTAAAGCAATTAATGGTTAAATAATAATAATTTTATGATATAGACTTTCAAATTTTTTTTCTAAGTTAGGTACCTGGTAAAATTTATTTTGTAACGTCTAAATGCTAAAAACCTGTGAATTTGTCACACATTTAAACAAATAAAATATGTATATTGGTCTATCTGCTGCTAATAGCAGGCTTTTTTTTCTTTTAATGTTCTGTTATCAACTGGTTGTTAGGTACTTATTTAAATACAATTTCGTTTTAGCATTCTGTGGACCTAAAATAACAATATGCTGTACTTAATCTTTTTTCATTAACCTACAAAAAATGTTGTTATGAAATATCTTATATATAAAATTCACGTGTCACAGTGTTAGTTACCGTACTCCTCCGAAACGGCTTGACCGTTTTTTATGAAATTTTACATGCACATTCAGTAAGTCTGAGAATCGGCCAACATCTATTTTTCAAACCTTTTTTTTTAGTATGGCAAAACAACGTTTGCCGGGTCAGCTAGTAATATATATATTCTAATATTTATACAAGATACATCTATAATTCCAGGAATTTAGAAAAAGTGCCCTCATGGAGAGATTCTGTAGACTCAAAAGACTTACTAACATTAAGTATACAGTGTATCAGAGAGACTCGTGGATTGATCAAGACTGAGCAAGTAAAGACCCTAGCTTGTATATATCATGTGCATAAACATGTTATAAAAAAGGTAAAATTAATCATTATTAAAATAAAATTAAATTATGTCTAGAGCCTCTTCCAAGTAATGGGATAAAGGCAGGAGAATGAGACGGACGATCTAGTAAAAAGGTCCTATTTTACCATTTAGTACGGAATTCTAAAAAAGAAATTGAAGAACTTTCATTTTTTTCAGAACTCATCTGTACCACCAGAATTAATTTTAAAAATATCATTCATGGCATTTGAAATGGACTCAGAAAACTTATTAAAAGAGTATTATAAGACATATTGGAATATACTGGCAGACAGACTAACGTATTTAGAGAAATTAAAAGGAAAATCATTATATAAATTGATGCCTAAAATAACAGAAGATATTCTTAAAACTATAGATTTATACGACACAGTACAATTTTGTACAAATATCTTAGTTTTTTTAATTAAAAAATTACATACTATTTTTAGCGAAAATAATTCTGAACTATTAAATGTGCTGTACGGAGATATATTTAAAAAAATATCAAATAAAAATGATTTGGCTGTGTTTAAAAAGTTAAATGATAAAGAACTATTAGATCTATATGTAAAAATAAGTGATTGTCTGTATGTGGTTGCGGAAAACGCTTCCAAAAATCTTTTTAGAGATTCGGTTTTTAGTGTCGGAGTACGGACAGCGTTATTATTACTTGGTCATAAATCTGATATATTTCATTGCTTACAAACTTTTTATTTAAACTCATTTTGTGATCTATTCAACAATAATAATTATGCAGACGCCATATTTAAAAACTTAACCTCATCTTGCGAAATTACCGAAAAATTAGGTTATAAAAAAACAATGATTGCCACATATGCATTTTTAAATCAATTTTTTAGGTTGTACATTGAATATTCTGTAAATAATAGCATTAAAAGTAATTTTACTATTGAAATACAAATTAGCAGTTTAGAATTTATGCTGAAAATTTTAAATATGTTAAAATATAGCCAGCAGTTGTTAAAATGCGAGAATTGTAATGTCAAAACTGGCTTACATGATAGTCTCAGATTATCGTTATTGTTAAAACGTTATATAAATATTTCTCTAGAAAATAATATCGATATTAAAACATTAATTCCTTTATATAATAAGATTAATATCGCACAATATAATATTATGAATGAATTAAAACAAATAAAATGTGTAAATTATAGCAAATTTTTTCAAAAATTGCAAACTGATACACATAATACCGCCATTTTGTTGAACAGAGACAAAAAATACGATTTTTCTGTCTCCCTCTTTGAGATTTATATAAAGAATGAATTGAATTTTGATACCCACGAATTAGATTTAAAAAATATATGCAGAGCGTTTTATAATAAAAGTATTTGTGAGTTGGATGGGAAGAAATATGAAAATTCTTTGATAGATGCATATTTAGCGTTGATTTTCGCAACGGACATAAATACAGACAAATATATGACATTAATAATGGATGTAAAATCTAAATTATTAAAAGATGATGATTTTGATGAGGATAAAGATAATTTACAATGTTTGTCTGTGTACGAAGCTTGTAAAATGGCGATGAAACAAAATTTATATGGCAACATTGAAAAATATTTACGAGAGGCAACTTTCAGGTAATTTTTGGAAACATTACTTTTTCTCTAGGGAGGGTAGAGGGTAAGGAGTATCATCTGTGCACATGAAAAAGTGTCCGTTAAAATGCATTAAATTAGGGTGGCGCCACATTAGCATCAGAGTAAACTTTAAAGGAAGCGCCAAATACCAACTTCCGCAATCAATAAACGTACTATTCACAGTTCAGAAGATAAAATCACTCTAGCTACACGTTTTCTCATAATAACTCTTTAAGGTTATATTTACTGCATTATTTTGTAATACGCAAGTAGTTGACATTTTCAATAAGTACCGTAAAATGGGGTGAATGGGGACAGTTTTCAACTTTGTGTGACTTTTTCTTATGAATTTTGCATGCAACTTTTAATTTATAGTACTAAAAAAGTTTTGTCACGACTTGTATATTATAAAATTGTATGCGAAAATCATTGTTGGTCAGCACATTTTATGTAAATGCACAAAATATATGCTATCCCTATTTATACACGTATAGGGACGGCATTGAGAACAATAGAGAAATTTGGTCAGGGTTGTCACAACTCTTATTAATATTGTTCAACGAAATTTACAAGTAACTACAACATAAGTATATACACAATACATAAGTACCTATACATACAAAAAATAATTTCAATCATTCAGGTAAAATAAAATCATTTCAGTTTTAAATGGTTTATTTATTAGAAAACAATGTTACAACAAATATTTATATGTCTACTCTAACTAAACAATATAATCTTTTTATTTTAGGTAACTACATACTTAAAATCAATTTAACACTATATGAAATTCTTCACGTATTATGGTGTTCGAGGGTGTTATTTATTAATTTCTGATCATATTTTTTATTTTTTTTCTCACAGCTGGGTTTATATGTTCGTGGCCTTGTACCTGCAAAAAGCAAAAGTCCCTAAGTAAATGATTAATAAGCTTAACCAAACCTTAAACCGATTTAATAAAGAAATAATATTAATATTATGTAGCGAAACAAATGTTTACTAGCGAAATTGGTGAGTGACAACCCTGTCCCTATGACTGCTTTAGTGTCCCTTTTCATACAGCTACGTGCCTAGTTATTTTAGCCTTGTCCCGATTCACCCCACAGCCATCCCGATGGTATCCTGTAGGCGTCTCTATTACCCTCTTTTTTTGAGAAATTTACCGGCACTTATTAATTTTCAATTTAAACAAAAAATAAGCTATAAAATTTTAGTAACTTACTTGATTTGGATGGAAAACAAACTAACTTCTGCCACTCAACACGATTTATTCAATAAAATTCTTTTTTAACCGCTTTATTTACAAAGTTTCTGAGGCACAAAATCTCGAGCTTTCCGACGGCGTACTTCAGATGTATTTTTTTTGGATTTCTGACAATCTTCACGTCAAACAAGTGTTACCATTATAATAATTTACCTTTCTACTACAAAAATGAAAAAAATCTGATGGTTAATGGTAGATCTCGTAGTAGTTTTTCTGCTTTACTTTTGATCATCGTTTTTATCCCTATTCACCCATGAATCCCTATTGACCCCGTTTTACGGTAACTACTTTAGTCGACAATAATATGAAATTTTTTAACTCTGCGTACTCCAATTCGTTTACAATTGCTACGTTCATACCTTACCCTGTGTCTACACCAGCGCCATTCTGAAAGGTTTTTGAACTGTTATTTACAGCTTACAGCTGGACAATTTTTTCAATTTTCTACCATATGAGATGACTCTCCTTACCTCTACCCTCCATATTTTTCTCCCTTTTTTTATGTAGATTCGATTCTTGTTAGAGTCCAGCAATAACCCAAAAGAAGTTGACAGTATAAGGCGACCCCTGTCGAAACACGTAGGAGAGCAATAGTCACACTCACTGTATATGGATACTGTTTTCCCTTAAGATGTATGTGAAGCAATTTTTGCCAATTGTGCGTAGCGACCAATGAAATTAGGACATACTGTTTGTGTGTTGTACCTTGGCACTTCACCTTGGAATTATTTTCATAAAACCGTATTTCATCAAATTTAATATTTCAGTTCCCTTTTGCTCCACGAGTTCTCAATGTATGCTAAATTATGGCCTTCACTGAACCCCATAGCTGGAGTGTGGAGATCTTTACAGCAACTACTAGAAGGAAACTTAGAACTATGGATGAAGGGTATATTGATCTATATATTAAGAGTACAAGTTTCACTACCCCATTTCCTTCCTTGTGTGCTGTAAGAGCCAACTAAGGGATATTACACAGTTAACATCCTCTGTGAGAGACGGAAAGCTCCAAAAATAAAACCTATGCTAACACCCCTGGTTAGCGCATAGTTGGCCATATTCAGTCCCGCTGTGGAGGAGGCCTGTGCCCAATAGTGGGACGTTAATAGGCTGGAGAGTGTCAAAGAGTGATGTTATAGGAAATATATTATGTCTATATTTCTACCCAAACAACATATTCCAGATGCATGGTTAGCTTTGTGACGTCATTTCAAATCCAATATGGCGGATTTTTAACGCACTTTAAATATGGATAATGTATGTTTTCTTAATTTTCTAGTTGAAAATGGTGAAACATTATTTTGGACACTACTGCAAGTGATATCACAAACATTATTTGTGGTCCGAACTATTGACAATGATACCTTTAAAGATATAGTCGTAAAGTTATTGGACAAAGTTGATCAAATACCTGTAAGTTTTTTACTAATACTTCTTCTTAATTAGCATTCCACTGTTGGGCACTGTCCCCTACATTTCGTGAGAATATGACATGTATTGTGGTCTACTATGCCACGCAGGCCACGCTTAACAGAACAACATTTTGAATGGTATTCAGTAAAACCAATTTTAAAAATTCATCAATTTGATGTAGAACTGTTAGAATTGCTTCCAGTCAAGCATTTGACTTTGTCAATATTGGCATTTTGCTGATTATTTTGAATTTTTCTTAAAACATGTTATACTGTAATAATTTATTTTTCTAGTTTTCCGATGGCAATTCGTTAATAATTGAATAAATACGTAATACTTCTTTATTTCATTGTGATTGTTCTGTTAGGTGTCCCACAGGGTACTACTTTAGGCCCTTAAATATTTTGTTCTATTTAGTATGGAACTCATGACCAGATGTATATGTATGCATACTTAGATGTTAGCAGAGTAACTCTCTGTATTTTTAACCTAATCTTCATAGGATAATTGCATGACTAAGTATAATTATAACTTTGTGACTTTTGTTCCCAGGACCCAGTACCGCTAGATATTAAAGTAGTACAAACTACCCTATTATTCTTAAAGGCAGAGTATGACATAGCTGAGGCCAGCACTAAATATGAATGGAAGGTAACACGCACGGTAAGTGTTTTTAAAATGTGAAATTTTCAGCTCTCTAGCTATGACCGTTCCAGAGATATAGGCTGGTGACAGACGGACAGGTGGACAGCAAAGTCTCAAATAGAATCCTGTTTTGCTATTTGGTACGGAACTCTAAAAGTGATCGAGGCAAGAGGGCCATGAACTCACGACCTCAGTATAACGTTCCGTCGCTCTACCGACTGAGCTACTGTGAGCCTGCAAGTCACGACACACAAATGATTGTCCCGAGGGGGAATCAAACTCGCGAATGGCAGTCCGTTAAATGAACCACTAAATCACAAGTCATGTCAATGTTTTGATTGAGTCCTTCTTTCTTATATCGTTAGTCTGGTATCCATCTTATAAGCAGTAAGGTTAACCTTACTGCTTATAAGATGGATATATTAATTAGATAAATTAATTTAGGACTTGAGGATGTATCTCTCTCTCCAGCCTATTAACGTCCTTGCTGAGCACGGGTCTCCTCTCCTATAACATCGAGATTCGTTACCAGCTGTTGGATGCAAGCGGTATAAGAGCGCGCGTTGTGTTCTATGAAGGGAGGTCTATCTACGTGAACGAAATATAATGTGTTTTCGACCTTATTCTTATATTAAACAATCGACGGTATTTTAGTTATGCTAAATAAATGTTTTCATAATCTTAATAAATTTTAAAAAAGCCTTTTCATAATTTTAATTGTTGTTTTTCTAGAGTACGGACCCAGATTTGATACAGTTAAGACGAACAATATCACAAGAACATGAATCATTGAAGAGTGCAGTACAAGCTGTGCAGTTATGGACAGAAATAGTTACGGAGATTAATACTGGTAAATATACTGACATTTCATTAATTTATTATTTTTGTTGCAATTGACTTGCTATGCTTTTACTTCATTACTTATTATTAAACAAAGTCATTATTTTTGTATGTATGTCCCTATGTGAGCTTATATATTAAAAACTTCGCAAAGGATTTCGATGCGGTTTTTTTAATAGATAGAGAGGATGGCTTTTTTGTATAATTAGTGGCAGTTTTTTTATTTATAAATTCCACGCGTACGAAGTAGCGGGCAACAGCTAGTATTAATCTAAATTACAGTGGGAAAAAATGATCACCATGTGCGAGACGAATCCACGACCTCGGAATACTGTTCCTGCGCTACCAACTGAGCTATTATGGTACTTTTATCACTACAATTTTTCTCAATGTGTGTTAAACATTGCATCAATGGTTTGTACAACGCCATCTATCAAGCGGTTTACACCAACTCGATCGATGGATCGTTTAGTGTTACATATTTACAGAACACAATTGGAGTAAAATAATGACTGTACATGTATTTCTAAATTAATTTATTAATTTTTACAATTGTCTAACTCATACTTGACCGAATTTTTTTTAAATATTTGACATGAGAATTTATTCATTTTTTTTAATTTTTCTACTTACATAAAAGCTTTTTTTTTCATATTGTTTTAGTATCTAAAGGTGATTGTTTAAATACATCGATACAACTAGCCGATGTGTTTGTTCAACAATTGTTATACTTTGGTCGACCGGCTCTTGGACTACAACTGGCTCATATATGCTGCCAACTCTCTGACTATACACAACAGAAGTACGTGATATTTGATTTAAACCCAAACTTAAACTTATTTTAATTTGGAATCTTTTTAAGCAACTTTACTATTACATAAGTCATAAGTTGATTAAGAATACAAGTGTCATCACCACTTTTCCTCGCCTGGGTGCTGGCATATCTAATATGGGATATTTTACTCAGAAAACATCCTCAGTAAGACAGAAAACACGAAACTACACCCTATGCCAAAACGCCTGGTGAGGCATAGTAATCCATAATCTCTTCCAAAGTGGAAGAGACCTGAAGTGTGCGGCAACAGTAGGACCATATTGGGGGATGAGGGGGTTAGAGAAAGAGGGAAAATAGTGATTTTTAAACAAATGAAATAAAGAAAAAAATAAGAAATACCTACTCATCATCCTCGTTTTCCTGTCCTTATCCAATTATTTGATAAAAACAACAGTACGAACCCATTGTATCTGTTTTTTCATATATTTTATTATTGCAGAGACATTTACATCAGAAATGTAGGGGTATTAGCGTACCATATAAACATACAAAATGTTTTAGATGATAAACTAGATTTGGCGATGGAATTTTGGCAAGAGATAGTTTGTAATGTGGAGAATATCGAAACAGCTATAATATTTATATGTGATGTAGCAGTAAGTAGTTTTTAACTAGTATTTTTATTGTGATTTTGTTTATATAAACTCTGATTTTTATAAGTTTTAGTATTCCGTACCAACATATAACCAAACCAAAGGTAAAACAAGACCCTATATCTAAGACTTAACTGTTTGTCACCAGGCTGTATCTCATGAACAGTGATATCTAGACAGTTGTAATGTTCACAGATGATGTATATCTGTTGATGATATAACAACAAATAATAAAAACAACAATACAATAAATAAGTTAAGTTACTCCTAAATTAGGTATTTGCCTTAGGTATTGTTATCCCTATTTCCGAGCACCGTGATGAAAGGGACAAAATATATAGCTGAAGCAGATTTTACCAACAAATTCTTTGAAAATAGACGTTTCGTAGTCCCCTTTTTTATTCGCGAAAGTTAAACCGATTTTAATAGTTTTTACGCTATATTATAGATGAAGAGCATATCTATGCTTGTATCACTTTATAAAAAAATCGGTTTAACGGAAGTACGATGCCCATATTTTTGTATGGAGCATAATTTGGTATCGTGCCCTCTTAAGTTATTTAAGTGTACTGTAAAGCTTCTACTTTACGTTAATTTATAATAATAATTTAAAACACATTTAATTACTTTGTTATATTTTTTATAATAAAGAAAAACTATTTTACAATCATTTTTCCAACATCCTCTCTTCATGTCTCTTTCTCATCTCCCCAATTCTATTCTTTTTATTTTCAAATTTTAAATTTTTTATTTCTTTTTTAAAAACAAATCTTAAGTGGCCTGTATCATTGTATAGGTTATATTCAATGATCACAACCTTTACATTCTCCCCCCCTTAGAGGATAAAAAAAAAATTTTTTTTTCAAAAAAAAAAATTTTTTTTTTTCTAAGTTACAAAATACTGGACACCCTACCTAAGGTTGGAAAGCATGATAACAAACTAGAATGAACCAGATTAGATCCAGCTAGGACCTAGCTTTTCGAAGCAATACATTTCGAAAAACTTGAAAAGCAAAAAACCAACCAAAAATTGCCTTTCTAATCTTAGTTATCCGAACCACACTAACTACGATGCCCTTATATCATATCACTCTTTTCATAAAATATTAAACTACTTCATCTTTAAAATTGATTTATCCAATAATAAACAAGAGTGATAAGGCATCCTTAAAACTATCACACCAAGACACAAAGCATATATCATCAACAATCAATCAGAAAAATGTTCATCACCAAACAATTAATGCTCTTATAAAAACTATCGAGCTTCAATTATGAGGTCAGCATCATAGATCCGAAAGATATGCTAATTTAACAGCTTTCCAGCTTAATGAGAAAATTTACATAAGAAACCATTATAATTGACAGAATCCAGAGATTATCAAATTAAAATTTAAAGTATGCTCAGATAATACTCAACCTTCTTTTCAATTATTTAGGTATAATTTCTACTAAGTAATCCTGAATGCTCGGGAATGACCAATTTATTCCACATTTAGAATTCCTTCTCGTGAGATAAATTTACCAACCATTCTTCTACCACAAGTAACGTTTTAAATAATCAATCATTCTATTATCTAAGTAATTATAAACTATTCGCTAATCATTATTATCTAACTATTACCCAATAAATAAAATAAAAATATTATCAGCAACCTCTCACTATAATACAACTTCTTTCAATTTTCAACCTTTCACATTTCTCTCCTAATGAACAAATACTTTACTCTAGCACCTACTTTCCTAAATCCTATCTTATGAGTTCTATCTCTAAAATGCGTGATATCCCAAAACAGGATTCCATGACAAATAGCCTATGGCCTTACCATGTTGCATTCAAAGATATTACCCGTTGATACGACTCATCCAACTAACTCTACCAAGCCACTCCCTTCGACATTATAACTCAATACAACCCATTATTATACCTATTAATCGTTCCACCTTAATACTATAATCATAATCTAGTACGAAATACTCACTATCCAATTACTATGTTAATATATTTATCTCACATTTTTAACTAAACATTCAAAATATAAATATGAAAAAATAATTAAATTTTTGATGTGGTTCCTTTTCATTGCATCTTACTTATGTACAAATTTGCTGACGTCATTATGAAGTCTCGCCGATCCCGAACAATATGAAACACACTAAAATAAAACAATATTAGTAAATTATAATTATCACTATTTATATAACCTTAATCTAATCGAATCACTAACCCAATTTACATCATTATGCAAATAATTATTGCGAACACAAAAAAAAAAATAACCCATAAATCTTTAAACAGATATCGTTATAGGAACGCCCCACTTTATATACATACATACACGTTACTGTATACAGACACATATTATCGTGGCATGAAATGTTTTAATCGGTTTGTATGAACAACTATTTTTCGCGATCGCGAGTTTAATTTCTGAATTAACACATTAGACACCCCTTTCCGCTCAATAACCTTATACGGACCTCTAAAAAAACGCATCAACTTCGTGCATCTTCCGGTAACACGCCTAGGAACATATAACAAAACTAAATCGTTAACATTAAATGACGCAGAATTCGCCTTTTTATTATAATTTCGTTTTTGTACAATTTGTGCTTTCGTAATATTATTTAACGCTTTCGTCAAAAATCCTCTCATACGATCTATACGTTCAACAACACTCTCATTCATATGCGCATTTAAACCCAACGATCGATCTACCACCGAACTTTGTTCCCTACCGAATAAAATGCTATACGGTGATACCTTAATATTGGCTTGTACACTCGTATTATAGGCATGCACTACCAAAGGTAAAAACGCACACCATTCCCCTTGGTTATTATTTAAATATTTAGATAACATGTCTACCAGAGTTCTATTAAATCTTTCGACTAAACCATTACTTTGTGGATGAAATGCACTTGTATGAATACATTTAGACCCAAATTGCTCGACTATATCTTTTACAATCCTTGCCGTAAACACCGTTCCTCTATCCGAAATAATTTCACATACATCCCCGAATCTACAAAATATTTCCTCTACTAAAAAGTTTACTATTACCTCAGCCGTGACTCTAGGCACCGCCTTACATATAGCGTAACGCGACGCGTATTCCACAGCCACAATAACAAAACGATTCCCTCTAAATGAACGTGGAAAAGGACCCAAAACATCCACACCAACCTTTTCAAAAATATTCGACACTCGGATCGGTGTTAATTCGGCAATATTTTTTACCATCTTCCTTTCTTGACACGGCACACAAGATTTAATATATCGTTCGATATCCCTATCTGCATATGGCATAAAATATCTCGCACGAAACCTTTTTAACGTCTTTGCTAAACCTAAATGACCACCCGTCCAAGCTCCGTCATGTAACTCAGCCATTACATTAAAAAATAAACTCCTAGGTAACACTAAAACTTCACGTATCTCTCCATCTCTACGCACATTTTTATACAAAAAACCATTCTTTAACACAAAACCATTATGCCCTGCCTGCGGACGTTCATTCACCCTCGTAATCCATCTCATACAAAAATTATCTCTTGTTTGCTCTTCCTGTAACGAATCTACATTTATACTAAAAACTTCCAAACCGTCTGAAAATTCTACCTGTTTTTCTACTTGTTGTTCTACGCTTTCTACCAATGGATTCCTACTCAAGAAATCTGCCATTACATTATTTCTACCTGAACAATGGACGATATCGAAATCCCACTCTTGTATAGCCAACGCCCATCGTGCTAACCTACCAGACATATCTCTTTTCGATTGTAACCAACATAACGCTTGGTGATCAGTAACCACCTGAAACTTTAAACCCCATAAATAATGACGAAAATATCTTAACGCCCATACTAAGCTCAAACATTCCTTCTCTGTTGTACTATATCTTTTTTCAGCCTCTGATAATTTTCTAGAAGCATAAGCCACTGGGTTCATCTCCATTTCCCCCTGCATAAGTACTGCACCAATCGCTTCATTTGACGCATCTACATTTAATCTCACCGTCTTAGATTTGTCGTTTGAAAAATACGATAAAATCGGCGCACAACACATCAATTCTTTAATGCGATCAAACGACTCTTGATGGTCGCTATTCCAGTAAAATTTAACACCCTTCTTTAATAACTTAGTCAACGGTAGTGTGATTTTCGCAAAATTCGAAACAAATTTCCTATAGTATGAAAATAGCCCTAACAATTGTTTTACTTCTTTAGCTGAAGTTGGTGCAGAAATATCTCGCATAGCTTTGAGCTTACTATCACTGGGTTTAATACCTTCATTTGAAATTTTATACCCTAACATTTCTATTTCCTGAAAGCCAAATTTGCATTTAGAGGGTTTAAAAGTCAAATTTGCCTTTCTAAATCTCTTAAACACTTCCTCTAGAATTTCCGTGAATTCTCTATATGTTTTAGCGTAACATATTACATTATCAACATACACCATAACCCCTTTGAATTTTAAGTCCCCCAAAACTTTATCCATCATGCGTTGGAATACCGCCTGACTCGTGGCTAGTCCAAACGGCACCACATTAAATTCATATAATCCCGTCGATGTTACAAAGGCTGTCTTGTGCCTCCCATTGGTAATTTCCGTCTGCCAATAGCCTGAGTTTAAATCTAACTCTGCAAAATAACGCGCCCCCGCTAAATTATCTACTATATCGTCTATCCTCGGGATAGGATAATTATCACGCTGAATCTTTTTATTTAATTTTCGGTAATCTACACAAAAACGCCATGTATTATCCGCTTTCTTAATTAATACTACAGGTGACGCATAGGAGCTAGAGGACTCACTTATTACCCCTAATTTCAACATTTCTTCCACCTGTTTATCAATAATATCACGCTGCGTCGCCGAAACCCGATAAGGATAACTCCGCACCGGCTCTTCATCCTTCGTTTCGATCAACACAGGCACCACCGCTGATCTACCCAACTGTTCAGTAGAAAAAGCAAACCTATCCCTATTACTTTTCAACAATGACATTAAGCTTTGTTTTTTACTCTTTTCTAACATATTATTTATTATAAAACTTTCATTTTCTATTTTGACAGACACCTCATACTCATTTACTAAATTAGAAAAATAACAACTATCCTCTTTCGTAAACTCCTTTACCTTACAACAAACTTTTTCCTGCGGTTGCTTAATAATTTTTTGTATCTCATCTATCGCAGACACAAACCTAATCCTTCCCTGTCCGAATGACACACAATGACTACTAAAATCAATACACATTTTATTCTTTAATAAAAAATCTTGCCCCAATATAACATTACAGCTTAAATCTTTAATCACTAAAAACTCGTGTTGAAATAAAAAACTTTCTAGAGCGAACATCACATCGCATCGCCCTAAAACCTTCAATGCGTTTCCATTTACTGCTTTCACACACATATTTTCTATACTATTACATTCCATTCTCATATCATTCAACAACGACTGGCTGATGCACGAAACTGAAGCACCGGAATCTGCCAAAGCCACATCTTTTACTAAATTTGTACTGAATTTAACTAGGGGTCTAACCTGCATATTCAATTTTTCCGTAGACTGCATCTCAACATCCATAATATGTGTCTGTAGAAGGCCTGATCCCCTATCCGCCACCTCGCTGAACTGGACCTTCCTCAGTTCTGGCGAGTGGGAAAATTCGGCTGTGACCGTGTGTTCCTAAAATCAGAACGTAAATTATAGTTATGTCTATTATATTGAGGAGATGAAGCTGCATCTTGTATCTGACGACGACCCCTTATATCTTGTGACGGGCTGGATATGGGCGACGAGAACGGTGTGGGTGCACGACGCTCATTTACGAAATTCGTTACTAGTGCCCTAGGGTTGAGCTCTAGTTGTAGCGTGTCCTTCTCTCTGCTACAATACAATTTTTCCACTTGCCGGATCACATCCTTTAACACTACTTTCGTCGGTAAATAAGAAGTCGATAGTCTACTCTTATGGAAAGGGTTCAATGCCCCTATAAATTTAATAATAAACGTTTTGTCATCCGCAATCTTCGCCTTCCTAGCGATTTCATTTAAATAATAATAAAATTCCGACAGACTTTTACGATTTTGACGAGCGTTATAGAACAATTCTTGGTAATTTACTTCTTGAAACTCTTCCCTTAGTCTATCAAATACCTCCTGCACGCTTTTGCACGTGTCTTTAATGCCCCGGAAGAAAAGTAAGGCGTTACCCCTTAAAAATGAGGGCAATAGTGATAATTTTTCTTCTTCAGACGAGCATCTCTTGAAAGTTATTAAAGCGTAAAACATTTCTTCGAATTCATCTAAGCACTCCTGTGCGCAACCACCGAAAGTTATCGTGGCTAGTTCCATCTTAGTTATAAATAATTTATAAAAATTTAATAAAAAGATACGGCTACTTCTCTGATAATAAATATTTATCCTGTGTCGACCCTTTGTTCGTCAACACATCCCTGGGCGTAGGAGCTGGTTTACCAATCGGGCCGCTATACCCGGCGCCTCCACCAATTGTAAAGCTTCTACTTTACGTTAATTTATAATAATAATTTAAAACACATTTAATTACTTTGTTATATTTTTTATAATAAAGAAAAACTATTTTACAATCATTTTTCCAACATCCTCTCTTCATGTCTCTTTCTCATCTCCCCAATTCTATTCTTTTTATTTTCAAATTTTAAATTTTTTATTTCTTTTTTAAAAACAAATCTTAAGTGGCCTGTATCATTGTATAGGTTATATTCAATGATCACAACCTTTACAGTACTCACATACAACAAACGTTTACAGTTTAACTTGATGATATACTTAGATGATATTATTATGATGATAATGCCAGTACAGAACCTTTAGTATGTGAGACCCACTTATACTTTGCTTACATACTTATGATGAAACAAATCTATTTTTCCAGATATATCATATCAAATGTGGTTCAACTGAAACGGCAGAAATTTTGATAAGAATAGCTCAAACCAAGATATTGCAGATATATGAACAATTTATGGATAAAAATTGTAAGTTTGATTGTTTAAATCTGTAGAAAATATTATAAAGCTGAAGAGTTTGTTTGAATGTGCTAATCTCAGAAAATACTGGTTCAAATTGAAAAAATCTTTTCGTTACGTCAGTTTGTTAATATTAAATAGTTCAGTTTCTGTTTTACTGAGTGATGACGGATTAAGAATGCAAGTGTCATCATTCCTTTTTTTTTCCGGGATGCTTTAAAAGCCAGCTAAGGAATATTATACTGATTTCATCCTCTGTGAGAGATGGAAAACTTGAAAATTAACTCTGTGCCAATACACCTGGTCATCGTAGTATAGTAGACCTCAATAGTGGTACATTAGTGGGCTGGAGAGAGAGAGAGTTCGTGGCTGAAAAAAAAATTTATTAGTTTGTTTTGTTCTAGTGGATTTAGCAGTTGGTCGTTACTTGGAGGCGGAGATGTTACTACGAAAGAAGTCTGGTGATATAACTATGTCTGATGTGAATGGACTACAGAGACATTACTTGTCTATCACTAATAATGGTGAGAGAACCCATCTTGTACAAGTCCAACTCGTTCTAAATAAGTTTTTTAGCGTTTGAACTGAACTAATTATTTTAATTTATTAATTTTTGCATTTGACATGCTATGCTTTTACTTTAATAAATCAAATTATGGTGGAAAAAGTGAAAGTGCCGCAAGTGGGACTTGAAACCCTTGATAGATGGCGGTGTACATAAAAATATATAAACTCATGCGAGTAACAGATATGGTGGTTAATTTGAAAGTGTTGCAAGTAGACCGCAATAAGCTCAGTTGGAAGAGCTTCGGAACGGTATTCCGAGGTCGTGGGTTCAAGTCCCATTTGCGGCACTTTCACTTTTTCCACCATAATTTGATTGAACTAATTATTTATTTATATTTCAGTTGAATCGTGGCTCCCTCGTCGTGTTCGTTCTCTTATATCAAAGTATCAGTGTAGTGTAACAAGTGTGGAATGTTCGCGTAACGCACGTTCGTTGTCGCTGTACCGTCGTGCGCGTTCGTGTTACGTGTTCGCTGCGAACATGCTCAGTGCTATTGGACTGGCTCGTACTAACAGATATATTGTTAACACACATTGTTTACAACAAACACAGGTAATTCACTTACTTTATTTATTACTAGCTGACCCGGCAAACTTTGTTTTGCCATACAAATGTTAAAGGTGCACAACCGTTATCACTTAGAGGTATGAAAAATAGATAGTAACCAATTCTGAGACCTACTGAATATGCATATAAAATTTCATAGACATCGGTCAAGCCGTTTTGGAGGAGTGCGGGAACAAACATTGTGACACGTGAATTTTATATATTAGAAGATACTACTTTACTTATTATATAACAAGGTCATTATTTTTGTATATATGTATGTCCTTATTGCAGCTTATATGTTCCAAACTACGCAACAGATTTTACTGCAGTTTGTTTAATAGATACAAATGGTTCAAGAGGATGGTTTTCTTTTCTATAATTTAGGTTTGGTTTTTAAATTCCACACATACGAAGTTGCGGGTAACTATAGTAAACTATAAATGTGAAAACGCTTGTATTTACAGATTTTTTGTTTCTTTTTCATACAAAAACTACTGAAGGTATTTTTATGAAACTTTTTAATTATATAACTTATATATCATAATAAGCTAGGCGTAGGCTGTATGTCATTACGATAAAAGACAAGTGATGGGGTGTAACAAAAGCGAGTGAGATCACGGCCATTAACTAGTTATATTAACAGACACATTTCATTCCACAGGTAACAATAGACAACCGTTTAAAATACATAATAGGGATATCGACAGAGCAGCCAACATCACAAAACGAACCAAAAATTAAATTATTTGTACCAAAACAAGATCTAGAAGTAATGCTTGAGTGCCAACCTTCTAAAAGTTTATCAAGTCCTACCCGCAATTATGTACAAATACCGGGTTATAAAAAACCCGATTTTTACCAACATAATAATTGTGATTGTTTTGCCTGCGAAAATATTGATTGTACATTACTTTCTAATATAATCACTGGTTTAGAAGCGTCCATGTATTTCAGAGCGAATGAAATGGAAATTTCCAGAAATTATTTTCAAGGCGCTCGCGAAAATTTTGAAATTTTCAATGGAAAATTCAAATCTCTTTTAAATACTTATACAGAAATGGATTTTGAAAAATATGTGATAGAATATATTAAAAATACGTATGATGATGAATTTAGATTAATAAAATTAGAGATTTTGGTCGAGGAAACCTATTTTGAATTGAAAAATGGTAATTTTGATAAAGTTGATGAAAATTTAATAAGTATTCATGAGATTTCACAAGAAATTAATAATTTGGACGTTTATGTTCAGAATGAAGTAATGAATTTAATGATAGCGTCTGCTAAAATGCGGGTAGTCGTTAAAAAACAAGAATTTAATTTAGAAAATGAATTTGAAAATCTTAAATTGAACCCAGATGACGAAATAGCTAAAACGCCTGTAACAAAAACTGTAATACCTAAAATATCTAATAAAAAAATAGCTATAAATGATGAAGGGATTCCTAAAAAGATAAAAGTTATAAAATTAAATCTAGATGAAGATAGTTCAGATGAAATGGAACAAAAAGCGAAATCTAGAAAAAAAACGGCATTTAAAATACCAGTACCGATTACAACGAAACCGGTTTTGGAGAATTTAACACCAAGGGTATCTAGAAAACCGAAAATTAACGTGACAAATACCGAAACTCCTAAAGTTGATAAGGAATTTGAGTTTTGTACTCCGCTCTCAACTCCAGAACAGTTTTTTACGCCAATGAATAGTTTGAAAACTTATTCGAAAAGTAATTTAAAAAAAGGTATAGTTAAGAATTTGGAAGAAGAATTCTCCACTCCTGTTGGGAAAGAGATTAAGAAAGAAAAGTGTTTAGAAGTACCAAAATCTTCTAGAGGTAAGAATAGATCAAAAGCTATCCTTAGAGCTACAAGTCCCGGGAAGTTGACTACACGGTCTCGTCTAAGAAAACCTAAAGATAATGACAATTAATATTTTTTAATTCTGACAGTGGTACTAATTCTGTCGCGTCAAGTACTAAAATAAACCCTACTGTAGTGTATTTTGAAATATCGTTAGTATCGTCGTCTTACGTTATAATACACAGTTTTTTTACTGAGACATAATCAATATTTATGTTATAGTAATGCAAGTAGAATTGGCATTGTTCATAATTTTTGACCTGATGATTTTATATTTTTTTTTTTGAAAATATAGACTATTTTAAGCAACTAATTTCAATATTATTGAAATATTCACTATAAAGAATTTTTTTTAAATAAGTACTTAAAGATATTATTTTAAATGTTGTGACGTCATCGTTGCACGCAATCTCTGTATTGACTTTTCCTGATAGACTTGAGACAGATTGCAATACATCTTTTCAAAGTTGCTAAGTTGATATAATAGACCAATTTAACTCCACCACAGACTAGTATATCCCTCAGAACGCCATAATAATAATATGATAAGTCCTTCATTTCAAGGGCAAATAGAGATCATTTCGATCGTTTTTGGAAAAATAATCGTTAATATAGCAAATTTTCCGAAAAAAACTAATGGATCATGATCAGAAACTCTATTCCCCGAAATGGTTTTTGAATTAAGAGTTTAAAAAAAAAATGAACAATGCCAATTGGTAAATATTTATAAACCTAGATAATATGTATAAATAATTTGTATTAAAAATTACATATTTTTATAAAGTGTATAATTGCTACCCTCCGGAAGGAATATAGTATGGATAAAGCATATAAGTAAGAGATTTAATAGTTCGTTGTTTTGGTAACAACTTTAACAAAACAACGATTACTGAAGAGCAGTTTCAATTCAGTTTCGCAAATAACCTTTTAAAGGGGCTTTTATTCGAGTTTATTTTTTCAATAAGATTGCCTAGAAATGCTTACGCTTTTGTACGAGTTAAGCAAAGGAGTTAAGTTTCACTAAAATTCTATTAGGCGCTCTAGGTCGAGTTAGTTCAGCAAAATTCTGCTAGAGGTGCCAAAATAGCCTAGATTGTAATAATACAATATAAATTTAATAACTACACTCTTTAAAACTCTTGCTACACAGACTTTTAATTTTAATGTATGAATGTGTTTGACTACTGGCTTTCAACAAGCTTTAACCAAAATATGTAATTAGGTTTTTGTTAAATTATATCTTAATCAATTTATGAAAAACGCGTTTTTATTTTGTGAAATTCTAATCTATTGCAACGATATAGCAACGCAACGCCGCTGGATGCAGGCTACATCATGTGGCTTTCTTGGCCTTTACTTTTCACAGCGATATTCTTTTCTTATATATACGGATTCTTATATATTGCTGTTCGTTAGTCTCGCTAAAACTAGAGGACGGCTGGGCCGATTTTTTGATTTTGGTCTTGAAATATTCGCGAAAGTCCAGAGGTTTTAAACGTTGATAAAATATATGGGGATCTAATACATGGGGATAAATTCCACGCGTACGGAGTAGCGGGCATCGGCTAGTCCAAAATAAATTCCATGGGGCAAATTCCTTCAAAGGTTTGAACGAATTTGCAATTTGAAATCTCTTAGGTAAGAGATTTTATTTGGCAAAGACCAAATGAAGAAAATAGTACCAAAAGCCGACAGTATTTTCTACTTGGAGCTTTTACTCCTTGTAAACATATTATATCTAATGGCGAAATTCCTTTTAAATAATTGTCTAGCGCTAGCTGGATTTGGAAGTCGTTTTTTTTTTATTCATACCAATATTCAGATTCATTTGTAGCTATATAAACTGCATTCATCATCATACTGTCACGCCTTTTTGCCATAGGGATAGGCAGAGACTAGAGCGACAACTGATAAGATCCGAACACACTTGTATGTGTATACTGCACTGTAGAGTAGAAATGGGGAGCTGACGTATATCCTATTCCTTGAAAAACTAAATATTTAAATAATTGGTCAAGTGCGAGTCGGACTCGCGCACGAAGGGTTCCGTACCATTATCTATGCAACATAAGGCAACGTTATTAGTATCGAGCAAGAAACGGTAAAAAAATCATGTTTGTTGTATGGGAGCCCCCCTTAAATATTTATTTTATTTTTAGTATTTGTTGTTATAGCGGCAATAGAAATACATCATCTGTGAAAATTTCAACTCTCTAGCTAACACCGTTCTTGAGATACAGCCTGGTGACAGACGGACGGACGGAGTCTCAGTAATAGGGTCCCGTTTGGATACGGAACCCTAAAAATTATTGCAGTGTAATCGATCTTCAATGTATGCAAAATTTCAGATCAATCCGACTACTGGGATTTTGAGGGAAAGAGGGTGAAATCAATTTTTTTTTATGAAAATGGATAATCTTCAAATATTCCGTTTCATAGATTAATACATTGATAGATACGTATTGAGATAATGAAAAGCCGGGTTACAAATAAAACTCCTATAGACAGACATAATTACGTATATTATGTAAAACAAAAACATACACATGATTAGAACATCTAATACACTAATTATCCTAACCAACACGAAAAAACAAACAGACATTGATATTAACTTTATTGTGATAAAAATTATTAGGTTCAAATTAGCCTGATTCGAAATATATATACAAGTTATTTCCACACATAGATCACACCCCAATAGATTCCGCGTGCAAGGTTATCAATATACACCGAACATAATTATGCGCTAACAAGCATATCTATGAGAACGCGTCGTGTGATGTTGCTACGACTATTATAAATGGTTATTTAAAACTCTAGAAAACGCCCCTTCCTACCTTCTCTTTACGCTCCATCTATTAGAGATGATCTGTGTGTTTCCACATGGAAAAAATAATTTCTTCCATTTTGTAATTGGTCAATACAGGCTTCTTCGCAAAATATTCACATTTGTTCATACCTTGGATAGGATATAAATTATTTAATCAATTATTTATATGTGCTTACATTAATTTCTAATATTTATTTGTAAATAAAAAAATTGGTTGACATTTGAAATAGTACATTTGCATAACTAACTCCTGCGGGCTTATGTAACGCAACGCTTCCCAGGTGGACGGAAACGCCCACTTGTGGGTGCTGCAGGCCTATAGGGGAGCAGTAAGAGACCTATAGAAGAAAATTAAGTTTTAAGCTTTATGTACCGTAAAACAGGGAGAATGGATAGCTTTTCAATGTTTAGCAGCAGCTTTCATAGTGTTACCCGAATCCATACCTGATTTTCTCTGTGTTTATTTATTGAGTAATGGAATTGAATTTAAATATGTTTAAATTAATAACGAAAAAAGCACAAAAATGTTAATCTATGCTGCTCTTTCACGGAAAAACTACGTAATTTTACAGTTGATATCTTATGTATCATAATAATATTTGGGTGTTATGATATAGCATATAGCATCACGCACAAAGCCACGATGCGGGGCAGAAAGATGGCTAGGCAATGAAATACACAATCTCAAATACCAACCAATATAATATCTATCTATACTGTGTATCTATATATATCTATAATTAGAACTGTTACATCTTTTTAAATTAAATGTTAGTTATTTTAAACTAATAATATCATCATCTCATTAAGGGCGGCACCACACGGCGTGTTGCGTTGCAGCCACGTAGATCTATATCGCATTACTTTACAGGTTACATTTAGAGCATGAATCCAACAGTTGATAAGGCGACCACCACTGAAAAAGGTACAAGAGCAATGCTCATACTCATTGTCAGACGTTTCTTAGTGTGCTTAAGGTGATTTTGTGGTGTGCATATGTAGTAATGATATTACGTTACATTGTACATGTGTTGTATCTCTATACTCCGCCAACATGACAGTATATTTATTATAGAAAACAGCAAGTGCATAACAAATACTGTTGGGTTATGACTGTAAGTATTATAGCGACACACTTCAGTTGCTGCAGTTCAGTTGTATCAACTTGCGTCAACGCAACATCTTGTAAAAACCTATAATTTTCTTTTTGTATATAGTAATGCAACGACAGCGCTATGTTGTCGTAACGCCGACGCGCCGTGTGGTTACGCCCTTACAACTTTTTATAAAGTTGTGTTGGTACAATTGTTACCAATATGATATTAATAAATAAACTATATGTTAATCTCTTATTATTAAACTGCTAATATTTAAAATATAAGCTGCTATTTATAACCGTATCATAATATTAATTAGTTATCTAGTATATAAAATTCACGTGTCACAGTGTTAGTTACCGTACTCCTCCGAAACGGCTAGACCGATTTTTATGAAATATTACATGCGTGTTCAGTAGGTCTGAGAATCGGACAACATCTATTTTTCAAACCCCCTCCCCCCACTGACATTTGTATGGCAAAACAACGTTTGTCAGGAAATCGGCAATGAAAGCTTACCATACATATTGTAAAATAAAATAAGAGTTTTATAGGTTTAGAGACTGTTAATTTGTCAATTTATTAAAATGCAATGAAATGTGCAACAATACAAAGCTTTATCTTTCAATTCAACAGAACTGTTATTACATAATTACAACATGGAACTGTTATTACATAATTACAACATTCATACTCAATATTAAATAGCAGTAGACCATTGTTAACTGTACCAGCGCTTAACCACCACTGAGCCCAAAGCAATGGCGACATCCCATTTTATAGAGAAGTGTGGGGATGTCGCCGCATGATTTTACAACTACCCATATTTTAATATTCTTTTATTAAATGTTTGCATTAATAATTACTATTGTTGTTTTGTAGCTAAGTACTCAAGTTGTTGGCATAAAATAATATAAAAGGAAGTGTAACATGGCATAATGCTTACAATATGTTCTACTACAAAGTATGGTAATGTATGAGTACTCATTGTGGGATTTTACTACGACCAATGCAATTTTTTTTTTACATAGAACATGTTGGCACTTGACCCCATGCCACCTGATGGTAAGCGACAATGGAGTCTTTGATGGTAAAACGTACCAACTATGTAAGAAGCCTATTTACCCTTTTTTTAACAAAAAATGCATTAATCTAAACCTCACAACACACACCTTACTACAACATTGATGGATTTAGTTAGAAATTAATGCAATATCTATTAGAAACGATCTGTGTGCTACGTACAGGGCGTGATTATTATGGATGGTATCTTATTGCAGTCTTACAACTTGTTCATCATCACGCCCATTTTCTATATAGGTAGACAGTTACATAAAAACTATTTATTTTATTGTAAATAAATACAGCACAAATTACAAAATAATTGCACTGTTATTCTACTTATAACTTAACACTAAACACAGATTATATGTACTTGTCACTAATATAATATATAGTATAATATATTATACAATGTCACAATAAAGGTGGCTCTCCGATGTAAGCGCCACGCGACCCGTCACATGAAGACAAGAAATATTCATCCATTAAAAAACATGGTCACGAGGCGCGCGCATTAAAAAATCGAATGGTACTTTCGGGTCGTGGGACTCGGTCTCGACGATAGGAGGCTACTTCAACAACTTGTTATAGATGTATAATATTCAAGCAACTCGTACATGTACATTATTCACTTGCAACATGTCACTAATCACTAATACAAGTAACCAATCGCTTTACACTTGTAAGACTTGTTTGTCACTAATATAGTTCCCCCAAGTGTCACTAACACTTACATCTCGTCACTAAATACGTTTTAAGTGTCACTAACACTTAAATCTTGTCATTTAACACTTGCAACATGTCACTAAACACTAGTGAGTGTATACAGTCAGTGTGACCAGGTTTAGTTCCTGGCCGCCCCCGCGAGGTCCACAGCTAGGACCGCGGCGGGGGCGGCGCGCCCTCAGCTTCGTCTGTGGCGGCCACCTCGACGACGACGCTCACGACGAGTCTGTAACAAAGAAACAAACACTTTACACATAAGTCAAGGAGATATCCTCCACTTTCGAAAATAAACACTGCCAGCGTTTATTTTCGAATCTTCCGATTCACAGAGAATTGTCTGTATACAATATCTCTTATTTGGCTTTTAAAGCACCTTGGGAAGAAAAAGTGTCATCATCCCACACTTGTATTGTTAATCTGTTACGACATGAACATAAATTGTATTGCATGTATGTAATTTTTGTCCTTGTAAATTTTGTTTGGTGAAGCTAGTAACAGCTATTATATAATACTTACAGTTCCCTGTTCAGCCTCGGCCCATCTTTCGTAAGCTCGTTCATGTTTAAGCCACTCCTGATACTTGTACCACCACTCCTCCCACTTTACATAGTCGCCCAGTGTCAATCCTGAAGCAACAATATTATATAATATTAAGAAAAATATTAATGAAACATTTTAAAATAAAAATATTTATACATATACATTTCACACCAGCTGAGTTGGCATAGTGTTTATTTCAGAGTTTACCATCTCTCACAGAGGATGTTCTCTATGTACAATACACCTCAGTTGATTCTTACAGTACCCTGGGAAGGAAATTTTATTTTAATCTGTTACCACACTGACATAAAAATCACAATTTCAAATAGAACAGTAATCTCACCTCTAAGATATCCCCTCTTCTTATAATAATCATATCTGACTCTGACATCATCCCAGGAAGGCAGCCCGGCGGGGGCGGCTAACAACAGTTCTTCAGGATAACTACCAGCCTCTGCACCTTCAGCACCACTGAAATAATACATTTTATATAGTAAATTGTTAATTTTAAAAACCATTTTGTATAATATAAAAGAGAAAATATTTAATTATATTGGTAACATTTGGATGCAAGACCGTGCGTTTGTTGTTGTTCTATATGGGAGGGCACATGTCCAACCAGTTGTTATAATAATATAATAACTAACGGATAAGTGGATGCAGGCTGTGTTCCAGCTGCAGGCAGTACAGGTTCGTGTTCCCCCCTCTCGATCCTGACGTGGAGGGTTGCTTCACGTCGTGTGATGCGCATGTTTTCCAGACGAGCTGAACGATCCGCTGACCACTGCGCCATCTTACCAAACCGCTCAGATAGAGTCAGTCTGAAACAATTATTATTATAGTCATAAAATAACAGCTTAAAATTAACAGTGACTTAACTAAAAAGATATTATAAGGCCAGTTCTAAAGCATCAAACTTAACAAACTTAATTAAAATGTAAACAACATGTTGTATTTTAATAATCTGTCATTGTATTTTGTTGCACATTTAAATTCATTAAAATCAATAGTTTATAATACACAGTTTTTAACACGCATTTATTAGTTCAGTATGTATCTAAAGTGAAAGTGATTTTAATCCAATTGCAGTAGTCGGATTGATCTAAAATGTTACATATTAAAGATCGATGACAATAATAAAAAGACACGCTTTTTTAGTTTTTTACCTAAATGAATGATTATAATAAGAAAGTTCACTTAACATTTCTGAATTGATACTATCAATTTTAATTTTTAAGTTAGTTTAGTTGTGCATGTAGAATAGGTACCAATATGTACAGATTGTAAGTAAACACCAGTTACCTGTGTGGTTGTGGTTCATCAGTTCCCTCGCTATCACTATCGCTGTCAGTATCGTTGAGTGCTGCTGCTATAGCGGCGGGGGACACGGGGCGGGGGCGGGGCGCGGCGCTACTGGCGGGGGGCGCGCGTTCACCTTCACGCTTTATGTGAGGGACGCACAGTTGGGAGCGCTGCCACTCTAACACCTACATAATCATAATTTATAATATATCTGTCATACCGACCCCAAATAACACCAATAAGAACAGGAGGCTAATGATTGTGAATATTTTTTATTAAAGCATCACCTGATGTAAACAAATTGTAACACACTGGCTATCACTATTCCAGAGATACAGCCTGGTGTAAGACGGACAAAGTCTCAGTAATAGGGTCCCATTTTACCCCCATTATCAGTGATGGTTTAAACTACTAATGCCTGTATGAAAAAACATTGCACATACCTTCTCCTCCCGACTCCTCTTGCTGCTCTCTCTAGCTTTGAGCAGCTCCCTGGTAGGCTGGACAGCTCGAGCTTTACTCGGGGATGGAGATCCAATCCTGATATAACAACAATACATTATTATTCTATATCTGTAACATCTCTGCTCATATGTGAAGCACAGTAAACTCGAAAATAAACACTGTACCAACATGCCTGGTCAACACTACTTATTGGACCACAATCGCTGCCAAAGTGGAGGTGACCTATGCCCAACAGTGGGACGTTGATAGGCTACAAAGAGAGAGTACGAACTAAGTAAATGAAAGTCGAAAATTTACCTTGGTTTAACAGGTTTAGGTGGTGGTAGCGGTGGTGCCTTCTTATTCTTAGCAGAGCACACTGAACAAGACTCATCTGAACAACTGCTGGCTGAAGAACCGGATGGTGATGACTGAAATATATATGAAAAAACCATTCAAATACGAGTATCATACGTCATACCGGTCGGTACGACTTATGATAATCTAAAGGAGAATGATGATAAGTAGTATTTGTTGTTATAGCACCAACTGATATACATTATCTGTGAAAATTTCCACTCTCTAGCTATCATTAGCTTATATATTATGATATAGATTGGTGACAGACAGATTGAAAGCAAAGATGACGATTATCTTTGTAAATAAACTTATTTTCTTGCTTTCAAAGTGTTATTTTACTTACTGAAGCGTAAAAAGGTGATTACAAATTCCACGTGTACACATGTGTAACACGCGATAGTTTTGCCAGCCAAGATCATGACTACATTACCTTCCTCTGTGGCGGCGGTGAAGGTGGACGGTTAGGTCTGGTTGGTGGCGCAACTCTACGTCTGGGAGGCGCGGGGGCTGCACGCGGAGAACGACGAGGACTTCTCACGGGGCTGCGACTGTGAAAAGTATTTATATAAGTAATGATAGTACAATGTGTATATTGTTAATTTGCTTGCCTGCTGTTTTTGTGGGATAATAGAGAGTGTGGTGAGAGATTTAGAATACAAGTGTCACCACCCCATTCCCTCCTCAGGGTGCAGTTAGATAAGGGATATTGTACACAGATAACATCCTCTGTCAGACAGAAAACTCGAAATTAAACCAGTCAGCTTGGTGAGCGCAGCATAATAGACCACAATCCCTCCTAAAGTGGAGTAGCCCAACAGTGGGACGTTAAGATATTAATTTTTAATCGTCCATTAGCCTGAGTAAAATATTTATACAATAGTACATACGCTCTAGGGCTTCGCCTTGGTGACCGTCTAGGGCTCCTTCTAGCTGAGCGCGACCTCGACTTTCTTGGGGATCGTCTGTTGAGAGGTGAACGACGGGAGATGGGTGACCTGGTGCGACGACCGACTGGTGAACGAGAACGACGAGGGGGGGGGCTCCTGTCGATAATATGTATAATGTATGTTAAAAAAAAATAGTTTAAAAAAACTAAAAAACACGCTTTATTTAATCGAATTATTGTATTGTCATTAGTCTTTAACAGGTGTGCAAAATTTGAATAGAATCTGACCGTTTAAAGTGGGTCAAAATAGCGTCCAAAGGAGTCGGTTACAAACATACAAACAAACATACAAGTGAAGCTAATATAAAGCGTGTAAAAACCCTAAAAGGACCCAATAATTCACTCCTGTCCGTGAGGAGGCCAATAAGGAGTATTCTTTATTCACCACTTCACTAACTTGTATAAGTATAAACAACTAATTTCCTTCTTAGATTGCTGTAAAATCCTGCTCAGGGATATTGTACACAAATAACATCTGTGAGAGACGGAATATCGAAAATAAACCCTGAGTCAACACGGCTGGTCGGCGCGGCATAGTTGATCATAATCCCGCCACAAATGGATGAGGCCTGTGCCTAACAGTGGGACGTTAAGAGGCTGGACAGAGAGAGACAAAGTTTAATATTTGTGATCAAATCTGGAATAGAACCTGCAACCTCATTAGTGACAGTTAATTATTTCAACTACTGCACCAAATAGCCCTTACCTAGATCTCCTCATGGCGGGTGACCTTGACCTTTTAGGAGACGGTGACCTTGACCCATCCAAGTACAGCTGTTTGTAGCCAGTGTGGCGCCACCTGTAACAAATATATTAAAACTTAAAACATTCAAGTAAATAACTTAAACTAAATATTTAAATGCTGCATTCCCAATAAAAAAGGTATGTTTCATTTAAAACTATAGAAAATTTAGATACGTATTTCGCCTCTAAACAAAAAGAACGTCTTTTCAGAAGGTCATAATTAACTCTTTCCTTGCTATTGTAAGGAAAGCAATAGTTGTTGCATGTTTGGGTACCATTTCAGAACTATTTCTTTCAAATATACTATATATATATATATATATGGCTATATTATTTATTTAAAATATAGCTTACTTTGGGACCAAAGGACGTTGTGTGAAATGTCCAAAATATTTATTTATTTATATATAACATCACGCTGCAACCAAGAAGAGCGAAGCAGTAACGAAAATGTAAATGTTGCGAAGCGGGGAAAATTTTCAAAAATCCACACGAACAGAGTCGCGGGCAACAGCTACTAGATATAATTTTTTATTATTGCATTGTCATCAGGCCACTGCGCGAAATTTCAGATCAATCTGACCAACTCAAGTGTGTGGAAATCACATTTAAACATTCCGTTACATAGATTAATAAATATACATACCTACATACATACATACAATAAGTCCGTGTGGTGGCGGATTAAGAATACAAGTATCACCACCCCATTTCCTCCCCAGGGTGCTGTAAAAGCCAGCTAAGGGATATTGTACACAGATAACATCCTCTGTGAGAGAAGGAAAACTCGAAAATAAACCCTGTGCCAATACACCTGGTCAGCGCGGCACAGCCCATAATCCCTCCCAAAGTGGGGGTGGCCCGTGCCCAGCAGTGGGACGTTAATGGGCTAGAGGAGGAAGAGGAGGAGATACATACCAAGCTAACAAAAGAATAATACTCTCTAACACATGCGCGACTTATTTGTTTAAATAAAAGCACTTTTGGTGAGTACAAAGTCTGCATATGCAAGTGTAACGAAATTGACAATGAATTAAAACACAACATAGTTTTTTTTCATTTTAGTTAAGTTAGCTTGTGTTGTGCCTGTAGAATTGGTAACGTTACACAGCAAAATTACTACAATTAACTATTTCCATCCATCCTATGTTAGTAGGAATACAGCTTTTTAACTATATGTCCTTACCTTAGCAAACAGGCAAGGCTAAAAACAAAAAATTATAGTGAATAAGTGCTAATGCCAAGCATTTTATATATGTGTTTAGCCAGATTTTCATTATATATCAGTAAGCTGTTGTGCGCTACTTTGAACACAGGGATTTTTGAATATTTTCTATTTTATGCAACATTTTTCACTGACACTTCGCTCCTGTTTGTCGCAGCGTGATGTTATATAGCCTATAACTTTCCTCAGTAAATGAACTTACCAACACAGTTATAATTTTTCAATTGGAACCAGTAGTTCCTGAGATTAGCGCGTGCAAACAAACAAACTTTATAATATTAGCATAGAAGTGTAACAAACAAGCTTAGGGCGTGTCTGAACCGAGTGTAAATGTAAAAAAAGTGGTATTATTTAAGTTAAACCCAAAGAGGGTTGACGTCAGGCAAATGGCCAATCATAATAAAATTGGTCGAGTGCGAGTCGGACTCGCGCACGAAGGGTTCCGTACCATTATCTATGCAACATAAGGCACGTTATTAATAAATGAGCAAACAACACACACAATACTTAATTAATCACGTTTGTTGTATGAGAGCAAGAAACGGTAAAAAAATCATGTTTGTTGTATGGGAGCCCCCCTTAAATATTTATTTTATTTTTAGTATTTGTTGTTATAGCGGCAATAAAAATACATCATCTGTGAAAATTTCAACTGTCTAGCTATCACCGTTCTTGAGATACAGCCTGGTGACAGACGGACAGCGAAGTCTCAGTAATAGGGTCCCGTTTTTACCCTTTACGTACGGAACCCTAAAAATCAGCCAAAACTTAATGTAACATGGCAATGACCCAAAATCTATACTAATACTAGCTGACCCGGCAAACGTTGTTTTGCCATACTAAAAAAAAAATATTGAAAAATAGATGTTGGCCGATTCTCAGACCTATTGAATATGTATGTAAAATTTGAGAAGAATCGGTCAAGCCGTTTCGGAGGAGTACGGTAACTAACACTGTGACACGTGAATTTTATATATTAGATTATGAAGGTGCAGAGTTTGTTTGTTTGTTTGTTTGAATGCGCTAGTCTAAGGAACCACTGCAGTGGTACTAATATAAAAATTCTTTCAGTGTAGAATAATAAAATAATCGAGGAAAGCTTTAAACTATATAACAGCACGCTGCGACCAATAGGAGCGAAGCATTAGAGAAAAATGTTGCAAAACAGGGAAACTTTTGTTAACTCCACGCATACGAAGTCGCGGGCAACAGCTATTACGGGATAAGGACAGGAGAAAGATGTTGTGCAAGTGCAAGCAATTGATACCATTAATGGGTCAAGCATGTACCTGTTGGGATCCTTCTCTTCGACTTCCAACAGTTTCCTGTCCCAGCTGCCAGGTGAGGCTTGTCTCGCCCTCTTCATAACATTGTCTATTTCTTTGCGACGTCCGGCTGGATTCGAGGGATCTGCTGAATAATATTGTATATCAATATTATGGTACCTAATTATGCCTAACAATTGGCAAAGGCTCCTCCACTTTGTTCCTCACAAAGTTTTAAACGACTATGTCGCGCTGACCAGGCAAATTGGCATAGGTTTTGAGTTTTCCTTGTAATATCTATTTGATATTTATACTGACCAGTGATCCTAGAATGCTGTGGATTTCTATCCATATGCAGTCGGTTCTTCGAGGCAGCCTCGGCCGCTCGAGACACCGACCCGTTCCGACGGGAAGACATACTACAATACAAAATACACTACTTAATATGAAAACTAACAACAACACTTAAACTGAAAATCCTTGATTTTCAATTTCACTTCTTTTAGAGCATTAGAAAAATAGTTTAGAGTAATATTTTACAATTCACGCACACCGCAGAGGCGAATATAGGCAAGGGCCATAAGTTCCATGGCCCGGAACGGCCAGCCTGAGAAAGGCGGCCTTCAAGTTTAAAATTTTGCTCATTCTCTATTAATTTATAGGGTGGTTAATTAAATTAGCCCTGGGCATCAAATCAAATGGCCCGGTGCGCTAATTTTCAAAACACCCAACAGAAATACCACATAGTAACTAAATTGTATCAAATGTGCGAGATGCGAGCACTCAAACATAATACTCTTGAATCATTTACATCACATCCATGAAAAAAACCGCAACAAAATCCGTTACGTAATTTACAAACATAGGAACTACATACGAAAATAACCACTTTGTTTACAAACTACATCCTTACTTATATATAAAGGTAAAAGTGAGTTTGTTTGTTTGTTTGTTCGTTTGTCACGCTTTCACGCAAAATCTACGGAATGAAATAGCACGAAAATTGGTATACAGATAATTTATAGTCCCGGAAGTAAAATAGGCAATATATTTTTTCGCTACAAACTCTGTACGAGATAATAAAAGCAAATATTTGTGAAATACGGTAATGAAATAAAAGTTCAGCCATGTTGTTATTTTACAGTTGTCATAGCAACTTAGAAACCGTCAACCTGTATTTTTTTTTTTTAATTTTTCTACGAAGGTTTTATTCCCAGACTGACACTTGTGTTTTACGCGGTAGTTCCCTTTTTTTTTTATTGAGATGCTTTTCTATTTATAGAGGTTGGAATAGTTAAGCTTAACTACATACATATTTATATTCTATACCTACTACATTTTTTTTTTTTCAATATTGAATTAATAATTTCTTACACTTATAATAACAATTATAAATTTATAAATATAATATAATCAAAATTAATTTTAATTTCGGTTAAGTTTGGTTTATTTCGGTTAAGTAAAGTTAAGTTCGATTAATTTCGGTTAAGTTCGGTTAATTTCGGTTAAGTTCCGGTTATTTTTATATAAGTGTGGTTAATATCGGTTAAAATTAGTTATTTCGGTTAAGTTCGGTTAAGTTAAGTTAAGTTCGGTTATTTTGGTTAAGTTCGGTTAATTGCGGTTAAGTTCGGTCAATTTCAGTTATTTCGGTTAAGTTCGGTTAAGTTCCGGTTATTTCGGTTAAGTTAAGTTAAGTTCAGTTCGGATAATTTCGGTTAAGTTCAGTCAAGTTAAGTTCGGTTAAGTCAAGTTAAGTTCGGTTAAGTCAAGTTAAGTTCGATTAAGTCAAGTTAAGTTCGGTTAAGTAAAGTTCGGTTAAGTTTCATTTATCATTGTTATTATTTTAGGTTCGATTTCAAATTCGATTCGGCCACTAACGCGTGCAAGCCGCGGGCAAAAGCTAGTATATTAATAAAATCGTGTCGTAATTCGCATATTGATTCAGTCAATTGTAGTAGATTGTATACCAAAATGAGTGGGTCTTGGAACGTTTTTTAGCAAACAGACTAAAAAACAACAATGTGGCTAACCTCTACAATGTAAACATTGAAAAAACTGGCAGAGTCTGAGGACTCAACTCACATACAAATAAGATCAGGTTTAAGAAAAAGAATATTACAAAATTGCAACTTAGTTTAAAAAGATTTGCTATGGCTGAAGAAAAACATAAAGACAAATTTGTAAAACTATCATTGTCTCCATAATGATAGTTGAGTCCCTATTTCCGAAGAGGATAGGCAGAAAGTATAGAGCGACATCTGCTACAATCCAAACATACCTCCATGGCTTTATTTACAGCCATATATCTGGTCATACATGCACAACTGTTGTAAATTCACAGACAGATAGAATTTTTTTCATACAGTATGTATTTTTACATACATAAAAATAGAAAATCTTGTCATCATACTGGACATACATTTTATTTGTTTTATAATAATGGATATCAAGACATTTTCACAGTAACTACTTACCTTGGAAGATTAATGCTGAACTCTAAAAAAATATAGACCGATATTGTGATATAAACTTACTCCAGACTCCCTAGTCCTAGTAAGAAGATACCAAAATAGCTTCGTGCATTTTTCTACGTACGAAGTTTTCATTGTTTCTTTAGATTGAATGGCTAGAGCTCTAATTTTTAAGTATATGTTTTTTCAATATAAGTATGATCTAGGATCGCATAAACTCAGAAACGCGATTGAAAAAAGTTTTCTCGATAGAAAATCTTAGCGAAACAACCCCTCTCATTTTTTATTTTTTTCATTTGTCATAATTGTTCTACTATGTCAAACTGACCAGACTTGTTGGCATAGAGATTTCAGCCTCTCACATATTTATGTTTACTGGCTTAAAATATTCCTAGTATGACTATATTTGTATAATCACACAAATATTGTGCATGCAAATGTGGTGTTTTAATTTACAGTCATGGTATATTTTATTTAATAACAGCTGTTATTGATATCATTAAGACAGGTGGAGTTACTAAGTAGCCAATTTTAGTGGCTGTGTTTCACTTAAGTGAGTATATTTGTGGAGATAGGAACCATTCTCACACCGTCAGGAATGCGCTCTTGGAGACTAAACGAGAAGTAATTTATAGTACAGTTAGATTGTGTTATTCAATGACAAAGAATAGTACCTAACTTACTCATAAGATGTCATTCTTACAAAGATTGTCTCATTTCAATGAAACTAGGACGCACGCCTATCGCATTAAGATTACTGTCATGTACAGTTAAAACTACTTTCTCTTATTATATTGCTATAATTACGTATAAGAAATTGTTCAATAAACTCGTTCCAGCCCTATGTTCTATTTATACTCTCACAAAATGGCGTCTCGATCGATATCCTTCACCTGCTGGAACCACAAGAAAACTTACCTGAAAACCTCCGCTCAAGAAGCCGATGGAGCTAGGGCTCCAAACGCGCGCGGCGTGACGCGGGGGGCGAAGCCCCGATGCCTGGCGGCGGGCAGACGCGATGCCCGGCGGCGCCGCTGTAAAAACCGACATACTTAGAATACGAAAGCGGCGCGCGAGCTCGCGAAGCTTTGCTAGGTGCAAAGCCAACACGATCGAAACAGGTCCACGCGAGGCGGACATGCAGCCTCCGGGCGCACGCGGCGAGGCCTCACGGTCAGGCCTAACGCGGCTCCACAAACTCCAAGGGGCTGGGTAGCCACAGCGGCGCTCCATGGCCGCAGAGGCAGGCTGAACAGTGAACATGAAATAACCACCTTAATAAATCACAAAACAAAGTTACGAACCAGTATAAACACGTAAACTTTTCACTGAAGTTCAATGGTATCCGATCCGATTGAGAGAAGGTGTAATTCGCTAGTAGAATCCGCGACACACCTTTCTACGTTCATCGGCCATTTTGTTTTGCAATTGCAATTCATTGACCTTTCTCTTCGGGAAAATTGCGTTTCAATTTGCACAGAGCAAAGTGAAAGGTCATCAAAAATTTTAATATTTTTATAATATGTAAATAGAAAGTATAATGGTTGTAATAGATAAAAACAAAATTTTGGTAATTTTGATTATAACAAAAGCAAGTTTTAATTATGGAACATAGAGGTTGCTCAACTCAAATGTTATTTAAAGAAATACAGTCTTATGTAACAACTTAAAAACACAGTGTAAAACGGGACGTATATATAATGTTACCCTTTAAAAAATTAATCTACACATTGCCACATATTTTCTTTACTTTTAGAATGTTCAATTTAAAACCTTTTTATCCATGACTGATATTTCCCGATTGTGTTTACGTCCCTTAAATTCGTAAAAACCCTTAAACAATTCATTTTCTATTCATGGCGAGAGAAAACTATTATTCCGAAGCTAACTGTGCTACCATATTTATAAATACCAACTATCCACCATTTGCAACATGGTAACATATAATTCTAGCCTATATATTCAAAGTAGCCAATAAAATAAAATAAACAAAAAAATAGTGCGGTAACAGCGTCCGTAGGGAGGGGATGTGTTACTTGCTCTTTTATTTTTAAGTTTCGTTAGCTCTATTATTACATTAACTTAACTTTATAGGTCGCTTATCATATCTATTTTTGTTTCTTAAGTTAATGTAAGTTAACTATAGTATATGTAATCATATTTATATATGTTATTAAGCTTTTAAAGTTACCATACGAGTACATAAAGCGAAAAGTGAAACGATTACTATCGATAAGGAATACCGGTTTGTGAAAAAATAGCTCCTGTAAGGAACTTATGGTAAGCAAGCATTTAATAGTAATTAATTATTGTTTTGGAAAGAATTTTGTTTGTTGTAATAGATTTCTGACGTATGGTAGCATAACTACTTTTTGTTGCTATGTTATGTAGGTAGGTTCTTGCACTATGAATCGACTAAATATTTTTTTATTTCGGGTTCCGTAACAGGTAAAAAAATGGAGCCTATCATCAAGACTCCGCTGTCCCTCCATCAACAGACTCTATCGTAAGATCCGTGACAGCTTGATAGTTAATATTTTAGGATGATTTATTTTTTAATTTGCAAAAACAACAAAAAAGAAGAATAAAATTAATATTTTAGGGGCTCTACTTAAATGACAATGAATATTTAAGATACCTAATAATAGTATGGAATGGAATACTTTGTACGCGAGTCCAATTTGTACTTAATTATGTTTTTAGATTTGCAACAAACGCAGTACTTTTACATTTTTGGGGTTCCGTATCAAAATATAACACGGGAGATTATATCTTGAGACTTCACTTTCCGTCTGTCACTAGGCTATATCTTGGGATCCAAGGTAGTTAGAGAACTGAAAATTATATAATATAATAATAATAATGGACATTTCACACAACGTCCTCTGGTCCCAAGCTAAGCTTATTATGCTTTTGTTATGGGTGCCAGAATTCGGATATAATACATAAACTACTTTTCTTTTGTAAATACATACTTATAATACATAGAAAACACCCAGACGTAGTACAAACATTTGTATGACATTTATGAATATCACACAAATTATTGTCCCAAGCGGGAATCGCACCCGCGACCTTTTGAACGGCAGTGACAACGGCAATGACGGGCTTCATGGCGTAGTGGTTCATGTACTGGACATGAACATGTACGCCATGAAGCCCGTCATTATGCCTGTTGGTTGATGCTATAACAACAAATTACTCCTGAACATCATTCTCCGTCCCTTATCCCGTTATTTGGAGTCGGGGTTATGACATACCTATATATTATGATAATAATAAAGGTTGACCGGTTTATAGGTTGACAGGAATGTATACAGTTTCTACCCGCACATTATTTATTATGTAGATATTAGTTTTTGCCAATGTTGTTGTGGTGAATACAACAAATATTTTGTATTTTGGGTTGCCAACGCAGGGAAAACTAAATTTCTAATTACTTCGACTTATCAAAACCTTGCCATGGACGAAGCCTACCTAAGTAATTTGTCATCACATCACACGAACAAAATGTTTATACTAATACTAACTTGTGAAGTACCTAGCTGAAATGTAGGCGATTAGCTATAGTGCTGACTAGTGGAAACCTAGCCAGCGGCCCTCATCGACTAGGTGGTCACGCCGTCTGCCACGATTAGCGCGGCAGGTATCTGAATTGCGACCCTCCGCACCCATCGCGGCGTCGTGGCAGACGGCCACATTCAAGTCCAAGTCGAGGGCAACAGCTAGTTGTAGATAAAAAGCTTTACAAGACAAAAGCAAAAAATAAACATTTAAATGTATGTATGAGTTAACTTGATCCTGCAACATTGATGTTAATTTTAACCAATACATACATTTGCCCCTTTTATTCTTTTGAAAAAGGAACGCAAACATGTTACTAAGCCATCTTTTTTTTTAATTAATAAAAAGAATAAACTTGCTTTTTTAAATTCACTTTTTTTTATTACCTGTGTTTATTTGCGTAAGAGTCAGAATTTTTGTATAGATTTATGTAAGATATCATTAATTTCCGTTCTGTTTGCATCGCCTTACATAAATAGTATTGCATTCTATTGTAGAACGTGCTAATGGCGTTAAATATTACATTATATTTTTAATATATTCCGTTTTTCACGACGAATTTATAAAATTACACGGACTTATTATATTCATTCTCTGTGATAATTCCTTAGATAGGCGATGTTGAATGCTAAACACCTAAACTAGTCCAGCTTTTTTGTGTTCCGAATGTCTACTCTTCACATTTTCATCAAAATTTCTTTACTAAAAGTTATTAAAAAACTAACGTAGTAGGTAATATTTGTTACTCTTTCAGGCTAAAAATATTACTATTGAATCAATTAAATCTAAACACAACATAGTTGTTTTCATTTTAGTTATGGGAGGTTCAGTTGGTCTCATTATCTAAAATACTCTCTTACTTAATATTTTTAGGGGTTCGTACAAAAAAAAGCCTAGTTTTAGAGAGTCAGCGACTTTACCTCTCTCTTGTCGGTTTTTTTTCTTGCCTCCTTCCCTACAGTAGGGATAACCTCTCATTACATTCGCCATTGTCAAAGTCCGTCCTTTCTATATTAATCTTATGTAATTAAGACATGTTACATTTACCTTAAGTATAATTAGCCAAGGATATGAACCTTGAAAAATTATACTTAAATATGTTAGGCTTGAGTTATTAGCACTTTTAAATTGTCTAGGCTGTTGTAAATCATACGTTAAAATTATTGTCTTACATTAAAATAATTCGTACGTCAGTCAATATAAATTCATGTTTGCCTTTTATAACCAGCCAGAATTCAGTTAGAAGGAAGCGGGTTCTCTCTGTTCGTAGTTTCATTAAGAGAACTGAATGGTCAGAAAAACAGAATGGGCTACTTTTTTATACTGTTCTCTCCCTCCTATAATTGATATTTTATGTTCTAAAGATTCTTTTTTTTATTAAACTATATCAAGTGTGTTATGTGTCGGTAATCGGTAAACAGGCACTGGTTTTATGATAACGTGGCAATATTAAAAAAAACTTCCAGGACAAATACCTGTGGCTGACAATCTATAAAAAGAATTTTAAAAAATTGGTCAAGTGCGAGTCGGACTCGCGCACGAAGGGTTCCGTACCATTATCTATGCAACATAAGGCAACGTTATTAGTATCGAGCAAGAAACAGTAAAAAAAACATGTTTGTTGTATGGGAGCCCCCCTTAAATATTTATTTTATTTTATTTTTAGTATTTGTTGTTATAGCGGCAATAGAAATACATCATCTGTGAAAATTTCAACTCTCTAGCTATCACCGTTCTTGAGATACAGCCTGGTGACAGACGGACGGACGGACGGACGGACGGACGGACGGACGGACGGACAGCGAAGTCTCAGTAATAGGGTCCCGTTTTTACCCCTTGGGTACGGAACCCTAAAAAGTAGTACGTTGATAGAAATAATACTAAACTATGCGTAACTTGGCCACGGTACTAAATTGCATAATAAAAAGTATGCATATGCGTTAAATTTATAGTGTTAACAAATATAAAATGTTAATTATAATTTTGCGTAATATTAATAATTGAATTAGTTAATTGCACAATGAAAACTTAGCAATCCCAGTTACGTACTTACTTTAGCTTATTCTGTAAATATTTTTTAATAGAGACACACCTGACTTACTGTAAGTGTTACAAAATATTCTTTTTTTTAATTATTCAGCGTCATTTGTGTTTCAAAACTATGTAGAATGAAAAATTCCTTGGATGTTTGCTATGATCTGTGTCATAAAAATAACCAAAACCATAAATATATATTTTTTTTCTTTTTCAGATTGTATCCTCTGCATAATTTGGTAGAGAAGCCATAAAAATATGGTAAGTGGTTTATTCTAATTCTAGTTCTATAAATAGGTCTAATGAAAAAAAAAGTTTCTATGATAAAGCTGAGTATGGCTGATAATAGAACTGTAGTAATGAATATAATGATGACCTTGAGTTAACTAAGTTTAAATAGTTTCTTTAATACTTTCAGTTGAAAGGACGCATTCACGAAAGGATATAAATTTAGTTACAAATCGTCTCTAATTATTTATTTTATTACTGTTATTTGCTTCACTCGAGTATTTCTAAATGAAAACATATTGTTTTAATAATATAAAGTACGGTTTACTTGTTTACACGCGTGGTTTCACACACTTTTAATGTTAATTCCTCATTCCATGGCTTTTAGCGTGATGATTTAAAGCCTACCGTTATATTAATAAATAAGCTATCTACGAGTATATTGGAAAATTTTATCAAAATTGGTTCACTGTATTGTTTGTTCAACTTAGTTACAAAAGGTCGGGCTAACAATATAAAATCCGTAAAAATTTGTTCTTTTTGAACAACTATGCTTTCATTACCCACTCACTCGTTCATTATCACTTCGTTGAAAAGTAAGAAGTAGATTACTGTTATCTAGATTAATATCTAACTTATCTTATTTAAATCATGCAAATAACGTTTATATGATTAAATTAAGGTAATTAATAAATAATAACTTAATCCCATTACACATTTGTTCGTTTTTCGCAAAGTAACTTCGCTTTTAAAAAATCTATTTGGTATTTTCAAATCTCGAATTACAGAAATGGCGGGCTTACCCATACCTAAACCACATAGTTTTGTTATTATACAAAAATCATTATACATAATCATGGCTGCAACGTAGACTAAACATTGAGTGAAAAGAAAGATTCATAATTTCAAATGTGGAATTACGGAAACATCATAGAATATTATCATCATAGAAATATCATAGAAGAAAATCGATTTCGAATAAGAAAGCAAATGCATTAGCATATTATGCTCAGTACGCTCACATCTATGCCAGTGATACCAGGCGAACAAACGAAGTACCCTTGATGCAATCTCGTGGAGGCATTAAAAAAAATGAAAGTATTGTTTATTGATCAACTTTCATATTTCAGTGTGATTTCTCTCGGTATAGTCAAGATCCACAATCATTCTAATCAGTGTAGATTTAAGATAACTAGATAGCTTTTTGTAATACAATACACTGTGTAAACATAATTACTTTTAAGCTATTGCATAGCTTCTATCGAGGGCCTTGAGCGCGGAGACCGAATTCAGAAATTCCGTAACGAAAAAACCTCACGCTCCCCACTCCGACGGGCACGGAGGTGTGGCTTGAAGGCCGTGCATTGTCTAACGTCGTTTCTTTTCGGCAGTCTTCGACACGGTGTTTGTGTGCGTGCAACTAGCCGTATTGCTGCTCCGAAATCGGACGAATACATAAGCAGCTGTTTATGAGAAAGTATATAGGTGTATAGGTATATACATGCTGTCTAATGAAAGCCAAAACTGACAAGTTAAGTAGTAGTTAAAAGAAAGAAAATTAGATTAATAAATAATTATTATTATTAAATAATTATATATTAAATTAAATTTTTTTATGTAATAACATTAAATTATATAATTATAATTGCATAAGTTGATACAAAATGCTATGCAATAGCTTTACCGCGGCAGTCCCCGAGTGCCACACGTCTTTCTTTTGATATTTTATGACATAACTTAAGAAATTACTGATAGATTCGCTTATTTTACAACTAGCTGTTGCCCGCAAAGAATTTAGAAAATTTCCCCGTTTTTGCAACATTTTTCACTACTGCTTCGCTCCTATTGATCGCAGCGTGATGTTATATAGCCTAAAGCCTTCCCCTATAAATGAACAAACCAACAAAAAAAATTTTTTTTTCAAATCGGACCAGTAGTTCCTCAGATTAGCGCCTTTAAACAAACAAACAAACAAACTCTTCCGCTTTATAATATTACTATAGATTTATTTTTAATACCAATATCTGTTTTAACATTACTTATTATAAAACAAAGTTGTGTTTTCTTTATATCGAATACGTAAACTTTAGATTAATACATAGAAAACACCCAGACGCACACATTTGTGTGATAGATTTGTACAAATAGAACCCGCGACCATTTCAACAACAGTCTGTTACAGAAACCCCTAGACCACAAGCCCGTCGAATTTGCAATAATTTCCTAATTATTATGTTTGTACGGAACACTTTGTGCAATACAAACGCATTAAAAACAATTATATTTATTACTAGCTGTTGCCCTCGACTTCGTCCGCGTAGAATTTAGGAAATTTTCCCCGTTTTTGCAACATTTTTAACTACTTACTGCTTGAGTGAGAGTGTTATAAATGTAAGAGCTGTGGTAAGAGTAAACAAATATAATCAGAATGAACGAAATGCTAAGCTATCAGGAGTTACAAGTGTTATTGTGAGTCAACCATAAAATATAGATACGTGCTGTTTCGGGATATTTTTTTAGACAATTTTATGTAGAATATTTCCGTCATACATGATTTCTATGTAACTTTAACCATTAAGGCTGCACACGCGACGGAAGCTTAAAAAATGGAGCACCTTTTCCCGTTTTCCCAACATTTCCCTTCACTATTCTGCTCCTATTGATTGTAGCGTGATGAAAAGTATACTATAACCTGCCCCGGAGTATGAAGAATAATTGTACCAAGTTTCGTTAAAATCCGTCGAGTAGTTTTTGTTTCTATAAGGAACATACAGACGGACAGACAGACAGACAAAAATTTTACTGATTGCATTTTTGGCATCAGTATCGATCACTAATCACCCCCTCATAGTTATTTTGAAAATATATTTCATGTACAGAATTGACCTCTCTACAGATTTATTATAAGTATAGATTAGTCAATGCTAACTGAACTTTGTTACTATAAAAACTGTGTATTATAGACTAACTGTTGCCCGCGACTCCGTCTGCGCGGAATTTAGGAAATTTTCCCCGTTTTTGCTTTGACGCCGTTTGTTTTTTGCCGTTTGCGTGTCTACTGGTCTTAGCGTGCTGTTAAATAGCCTAAAGCCTTCCTCGATAAATGCCCTATCTAACACTGAAAGAATTTTTCAAATCGGCCCAGTGGTTCCTGAGATTAGCGCGTTCAAACAAACAAACTCTTTAGCTTTATAATATTAAAGTATAGACTAACGATTTTGATTAATAAAAATGTGTACAACGAAATAGCTAACCAATCGAATACGCCATAGTTGTTTACATTTTTTAGTTAAGTTTAGTGTGCACGTAGAATCAGTACCGATGTTTATACTAGCCTTTAGTTGTGTGTTCACATTTTGATATGTTCTTCTTCTTCTTAATTTATGGCTTTGTATTTTTTTTCCAAACTCTGCCAATGTACGAGTATGTGATGCTAGTATCATAAACAGGAAAGATTAACTACTAATGTTGTGCCTTCCTCTAATTACTACCAGGCATGATTCCAGGGTTCCACATCAAAAGGTTACACGGAACCCTATTACTGAGACTACGCTATGTGTACGTCCGTCTGTCACCAGACTGTATCTCTGGAAATTTTTACGGTTTATGTATTGGTTAATGCTACAACAACAATTTTTTTCGTCGTTATTGGAAGAAAATAACGGTATGGAACCCTTCGTGTGTGAGTCCAACTCGTACTTGACCGGTTTTTCTATTAACAATCACATATTAAAAATTTACAGATAGGTCCATTATTTAAAAATAAAATGGTGGACGAGTAATTTATTAAAATACAAAGAGATCATTGAGTTTGTTGAACTGTTTGTATACTTATTGTTAGTATCTGTACTGTTATCGTTATATTTCATTGTATTATTAAATAAAATAATATTATGTAGGTATTACTGCAATCTTAAAAAGCTTTAATAATAATTAATAATAATAACTTACTTAGTTCAAAAACTAAAAAACACGCTTGAAAATTCTGAATATTATTTTAAATTATTACCTAGCCTACATTGTCATCGGTCCACATGTGTGTAACATTTCAGATCAATCCGACTAGAGCAAGTGGGTGAAAATTACTTTCATGGATTCTGTTACATAGATTAATACATTGATAAATACATACAGAACTAATTTAAGCGTTTTAATATTTAATTAATAAAAACATTTACATATCAGTCACGGGACTTTTATTTATTTATTTATTAGATTTTGAAGAAAGCTTACAGACTAATTTAATACAAATTAATAACAACTTAAATAAACAATTCGCTATTAACAAGCTTCCACATATATGTAACTAAAACAGATTGAGAGAAAAAACAAAACAAAACATCAGTGACAAAGTATATATACATTACACATATACATATATATACATACACATATAATATAGGAATAATAATACATACATACACTTATACAAATAGATTAGGTGCGTGCCATTTTACTTGGTGCCTACATTATTAAAATATGACTCGGCCAAGAGCCGTTTTACGGTCGCCACACCGGTGCAGAACAGGTCAATATCATGGTCCCGAAGAAGTACATTAAAATTAAATGCACTTCTCACCGAGAAGGCATTCCGCCCATAATTAGTCCGGACGAAGGGAACATTTAATATCGGTCGCTGTCGAAAGCCTAATAAGTTTGTGCGTATAGATATGTTGGCGAGGAGCTCGGAGCAGTCGATGGTGCCATTTGCTATATTTAGTAGTGTAGTTATATCAGCAATATGGCGTCTCATTTCAAGAGGTAAGAAGTGGTATCTTTTACAACGATGGTCATAATCTTTAGATCTTTGTTGTGTACGGTAGTCCAGATATCGCAGAAATTTCCGTTGGACGCCCTCTATACGAGACTTATAAACTTCGTATTGAGGATTCCAAACTTGAGATGCATACTCTAGATGGCTGCGCACGTACGAACAATATAGTACTTTTATTGGCTTTAAAGAGCGAAAATTGATCGTAGTTCGCAATATAAACCCCAGAGCTTTAGATGCTTTTTTAACTATACTGTCTATATGTTGATCAAATAGAAGCTTGCTATCTTGTAAAACTCCCAAATCTTTAATGTTATTCACTTTATTAACAGCATGATCATTTAAGGTGTACCTATAGTTTATTAAAGATGTACAACGTGAAAAAGACACTCGAAAACATTTGGACACATTTAGTTCAAGTTTGTATCTATTACAATATGTTTCAAACCTATACAGGTCTTCCTGCAATTGATATGCATCAGATATATCACGTACGACTTTGTGAATCTTCATATCGTCAGCATAAAGTACGATATACGAGTGATGAAAGCACTGTTTAATGTCTGCAATAAATAATATAAAATTTTATATTTCAATTAAGACGATACCAAAATAGCTTCGTGCATTTTTCTACGTACGAAGTTTTCATTGTTTCTTTAGATTGAATGGCTAGAGCTCTAATTTTTAAGTATATGTTTTTTCAATATATGATCTAGGATCGCATCAACTCAGAAACGCGATTGAAAAAAGTTTTCTCGATAGAAAATCTTGGCGAAACAACCTCTCAATTTTTTTATTTTTTTCATTTGTCGGTCTATTATCGCGTATTAACTAATGAAATAACTTTAAAAACATAAGTAACTATTATATATAGAAACACGTAAATCAGAATTAAAATATATTTAGTAGATTTTGAGTAAATAGGAAAAGTATCCCTAATTCTTCATTTTCTGTGCCTACTGGCTGTGTTAATATGTACGTGGCGGCGATGATATACGATAATATTGATGTAGGCCCTTAAATCACACGCGTATATTTTGTTTTAAAACTAGCCAGACGTCTCGCAGACGTTCATTCTACGTAGGTACCTACCTTATGAGGTTTTAAATTACATTTAAGTGTCGGTTCGGGAAGCTGTTTAAAAACTTAATGCTATAGCTAATTTGTCTATGGTCACTTTCTAATGCACCTCAAGTCACAGAAAAAAAAAGCATGAAAGTCAAAAATGTTAATACAATAATTTAAATTCCGAACACGTTCTGTAGAAAAAAATGGTTACCGGCAGAGGACAAATGTTTAACCTTCCATTCATTATAAACTTTGTTACTACGGGCTACGAGGTAAAATATTATGTATTTTAATTTAGAGACTGTTGAATCTCAGGAACCACTGGTCTGATTTGAATTTTTTTTTCAGTGTTGGATAGCACATATATTTGCTCAATATATTTGCTATCCAACACTAAAAGAATTTTTGGCTTTAGACTATAATATCACGCTTCGACTAATACGAGCAAAGCATTAGTGAAAAATGTTTTAAAAATGAGGAAAATTCTCTAAATTCCACGCGTACGAAGTCGCGGGTAACAGCTAGTTGCCAATATACTGTGGAAATAAATATGTACTACAAAATTTTCAACAATTAAAATAAATCAGTGTTTAATATACGTCATACGCGTGGAGCTAAGTGTCTGAAAATTGAAAACCAGCGTTGGGGTGATTATTGATGGCACCCCAGCAAGAGCTGTGTGTTATCTGGGGTGATTATTGATGGCAGTGGCGTGCACAGGAATATGACACTGGGTATGCGGAACAGTACTCAGTCACAAAAACTTTTTCTTTTATAGATTTTTAGCATAGCCACGCGACGGATCTCTAAGTCGGAAACCATGCCAACAGAACAAATTTAAATCTGAATATCCCTAATCAGTCCACTGTACTAGAATTACTAAACAATAACTACGTACGTACATACATACGTACATGTACGTATGTACATACGTTTCATAACTTTTAACATGAAATTTTCGAGTTACATTACCTTTTTGCTGGCTTAGTTATCGTAACTCGGGTACACAGAATCTTTTCACTGAATGACAATTGTGAGAACTTGTTATTTTTAATTTTTAACAAACACACACTATCAACACACATTTCACAATCAAATAACATTTTAAAATCAACAAACGAAAATCCATACAATTATTAAATTATAGAAACTCAATATTAAACAGTTCAATGAATCACATGAAAAAATAAAATGGCCTCCGTCGAACCAAAATATTTCTGCTATTTAAATAGATAAAACCTTAATAAACAAAAATTACGTGATTTATTAGACTTCCGACATTTTATTTTTATTCGGATAATCCGAAGGCAACGAACGAACGCCGAATACTCGCGGAAACATCCGATCGCCAAAGCATGCCGCAGGAGATACCGTGTGTAGAAATGGGAATAATGGCTTAAAATTTTAAACGAATTTAAACGAGATGCTTAAAATAGTTAGCTGCTTAAAAAGCTATTTTATGCTTTTTAACTTTTTCGTTAAGAAAATTAACTCAACTTAATTTTTGTAGTCTGCTTAAAATTCATATTATGCTGTTTGCTTACTGTTTAGCTTTTATGCTCTTTAACTTTTTCGTTAAAACATTTAGCTGAACTTAATTTACGTTGTCTGCTAAAAATTTGCTTACCGTTTAAATAAAAATTTTACACTTACATCTTTTTTTACATTTTCCTCTTCTCTTTTTACCAACATTTTGAAAATATTCTCACACAACTGTGTTGCAATTTTAAGATAAGCATTAAGCGAGGATTGCTTATAAACGGCAGCGTGCTTTTTTGCTTATTTTAATAAGCATTGCTTATTTTAAGCTTTTCGTTTAAACGCTCACTACTAACCGTGTGAAGCGTCTTCAATATGCAAGCCTGTGTGCGTTTGTAAACTGTGCACGGGCACCAAAATTTCTACACACATATGAACTCATGGCAGGCGTCGGGCTTACTTTCGTCCGTGTGACCAATATTATTCCTTCGCCAAACGCCTGGCAAAAAGCACCAATTTGCAAGCACATATTGGTGCTATTTATGAATTATTAGGCGTTTTTAAGTTATAATATTTTGTTTAATTAATAGTAAATAAATGAATAAATTCATCTAAAACATACGAACGTTTTATTAAAATATCTGTGAATGGCAAGTAAAGCACTGCTTTTCTGTCTTTATGGAGCGCACGCCCCTGATTGATGGCACCCCAGCAATAGCTGTGTGTTATCCTATTTCGGTCATTGTGGACGCAACCCTAGTCTATAGTTGTTTTTAAGTCATATTAAATTGCTTGCGTCTACTATGACTAAGAAATAAATACTTTTTCTTTCTTTCTTTCAAGTAAAAGTTGTAGATGTCGCTGACCACCTGGCGGGAAAACATGGAAATCTTTACTTTACCCGCACACTTTACCGTACCTAGTGTACCAACCCTAGACATACAATCGATAGGTACTGATATTAAAAAGCTAAAGAGTTTGTTTGTTTGTTTGAATGCACTAATCTCAGGAACTACTGGAGGAAGGAATTGTATATTTCTATTTGTGGTGGATAGTATACTTATTGAGGAAGAAGGCTACAGGCTATGTAACATCACGCTGCGACCAAAAGGAGAATTACGACCACTAGTCAAATATTTTGCAAAAATGGGGAAAATTTTATAAAGTCCACGCGTACGGAGTCGCAGGCAACAGCTAGTATTTTAAATAGACAGCTCAGGATAGATAGGCATTGGAACGTGAAAGTTTAACCAAAAAATATTTCAAAATAAAACCGACTTAACATTAAAACTAAAAAGCCTTAGTATTAGTTGTCCCTGTGGTGAAGGAATAGGAATACAAGTGTCACCATCCTATTACCTTCCCAGGGTGCTGTAAAAGCCAGCTAAGGAATATTGTAATCAACCCCAAATTAACAAATATGGTAACACCCATGGCGAGCGCTGCTTAATAGACCATATATTCTCTCTTAAAGTGGAGGAGGCCCGACAGTACACTAATAACGTCACACTCGTAGCAAAACTAAAATATCTGTCAGAAATGTTAATAAATTTGTTGTCGACATTGTAGATAGCTAGTTTAGATATCGTGGGTGGTAATGTCGCCTCGTACTATCATTGAGAAAGAACGTTCGTATTTTATTGGTCATTGAACTAGATATTAATAAAATGTCATCAAGCGATTACTTTTTTAGGGCTGTTTTTTGTAAAGGGCAATTAAAAAATGCCTTATATTCAAGGACTATTTATTTCCCGCTACTTCGTATGCGACAAATGGAACAAAACCTTAACAAATAATAAAAGAAAACATCCTGTTAAACCACTCTATCTTTTAAAATAAAATACATCAAAATCCGTTCCGTATTTTTGAAGATAAATAAGCTCATATAGGGACATACAAAAAAGAATTGGATTTTTAATAAAAAAGTAAAGATTAAATTAATAAGTGTAAGCGATACATGTCATAATATCGCTCTATTACCAAAAGCCGTTAACATCAAACTACACCACAGTTAGTTTCCCGACGAGGTGGTCATGCACGGGGGGTCGCAGTTCAGAGACCCGCCGCACGGTGCGGCCCGCACCAGTCGTGGCAGGAGGGCCACATTTGGATGACGGGGGACCTGGCGATCCCCCGTTGCGTTGAGCCCCCCGTAAAGAAAGGGGTCCTTGCCGGGTCATGGTAAGGCTCAAGGCACCACCATGGCCCGGTAGGGCAGAGATAGCAGGGGAAAAAAACCACAGTTAGTTTAATTTAAACAGCTAATGGCTACGGTTTTACTTGCGTTTATAGTTACAACCCCGATCTTTCATCGTGATGATAATTTTAATAACAGCTGATGACCGAGACTTCGTACTCGTGGAATTTTGAAATTATTCCCCGTTTTTGCAACATTTTTCACTGATGCCTCGCTCCTATTGGTCGTAGCGTGATGTTATCCTCCTCTTTAAATGTACTGTCCAACACTAAAATACCAGTAGTTCATTAGGGTAATATAGATTACAAACCGAATCAAAATCCGTTGCGTAGTTTTGAAGATATAAGCCTGCATAGGGACATACCTACATACAAAAATGACGACATTATTTCATGATAAGTAAAGATATACATATAGGTAAGCTATCTGTAAAGATTCATTAAAATCCATCCAATGGCTTTTGCCTGAATTGCAATAAACATCTAACCATCCATATATTCTTACCTTTATGATTAGTAGGAAGTAGGACGTTTAGTTTTTTCTTAATATTCATCTCTATGTCTTGATGTTTGTTACCTCATAACTTTTGACTGGGCAAAGAGATTTTAATGATTCTTTTATAATTTTCAAGCTGGAGTTTCCCGTGTGGTCCCATTGGCATCAGGTCAAGATCTGATGGTTATCTCCCAAGAAATCGAGGAAAACCCTCCAATTTCAAAGGCACATGAAGTCAGTTCAACTTTTTTTAATCGGTACCTACCCAATTATTTAACTAAACAATTAAAATTTGCACAAACTGGTATTACAAATTGTGAATTCAAAATTATCTTAAAATAATTGTTCGTGTAAAATGTATAAATACGACAAATTATTTACAGTTTTGTTGTTTTTATAATTAAGTTGTGAATTTCAGTTTGTAACACCGTTTTATGTTCTACCTTTCGAATGACGCAATTTAAAGAGAGAGAGAGAATATAACGTTATATACAGGTTAGAGTGAAAGGGCATTACGTCACACATGCTTGTATAAAGATAAGGTACCAATTATATTTTTATAAGTGGTTAGGTATTTGTGAGTATACAAGGGTTCTCTGCCTAAGTTTTGATCTACTAATATTATAAAGCTGAAGAGTTTGTTTGTTTGAACGCGCTAATCTCAGGAGCCACTAGTCCGATTAGAAAAATTCTTTCAGCGTTGGATAGAACATTTATTGAAAAACGCTATAGGCTTTAAATAACGTTACGCTATAACTAATAGGAGCGAAGTATCGGTAAAAAATGTTGCAAAAAGGAGTCAAAATTTTCCAAATTTCACGCGTGCAACAGCTAGTCCAGTATAAAAACGGTCACGTACGAAATGGACTACAAACAATGGGATAAGGGCAGGAGGATAGAAAGTATTTCTTGTTTTAGCATCAACTGGTATAGACAAAGTCACAAACTGTGCAAATTTTAGCTCTCTAGCTATCACCGTTCCAGAGATACAACCGGTTGATAGACGGAAGAATTTTTTCTGTCATTAAAACTAGGCATCAAATAGCATTGAATGATTATTCAGTTGCATATTAATAAAACCTTTTCTTGTCGTGTAGCTCTTTGCATCTGCGGATTTGATAAAGGAACCCTAAAATAATTCTAATGTAAGAATGCAATTGTTTATACAATACAGTGATGGGCTAATAGTGCAAATGTGTAGGCAAACACGCAAACAAACCACCAATTTCAGGCACTAATGATATCGACATGTTTTTGCATACACAATTTATAATTTGTGTACTTATTTAATGCAGGTTATCGCAATGGCGATAAACTACGAAAATATGGTGTAAACTTGTTTTTTTTTTATAGAAATAAATTAATATATTTTGCCAGGATATAAACCTTGGTAAAAACTTAAACAACTAATATTTCAAATTCGCTTCATTGCTTTTTACTCCTCTTATCCCATTACTTAGGATAGGCGTAACAAGTCTTTTACTTTTAATTATTCTCTTCTATCTGACGTCATATATCCAAGGAGGTTTTAAGTAGGGAGGAACAAGGGAACATAGATTTGTCCCAAGGCCCGGCCCGTTTACGGTTTAAAAGTAAAATAGTAGCCTTGCCTTCCCTTTCTTCTTACTAGCTTTCTCTTTTACTCCAGCTCAAAAAGAAAGAGTTATAAAGGCTACTAAAGAGGCTCTTTGTCATTTATTTTTCTTAATGTGTTCCACTAAAAAAAGAAGCAGGCTGGATTCGTTGTACCGAGTGTTACGTCTAGATCTATATCGTAAGTCTATGCATATTATCTGTTTACTTCTTTTTCTTTTGTTTTACACACATTTAGAAATAATAGTTACTGTTTTCTTTGACTCTTCAGTTTGCCTGTATATAAAATATTCTGCTTAATCCAATTTAAGTTGTTGCTACTCGCATCATTGCTATAAACATGGATGTTTCGTAGAAAACATTAAAATAAATTCATTAGAACCTAAAATTTAAGCTGTATTGACATAAGCATCTAATACTAGAAAACGTAGCTAAACGTGCGTCAATTTATCCAATACCATAAACCGCAGGTAAATGTCTAACGATTTTCGTATTTGTTGAATAAACACCGCTGTCTGGCTCAATAAATAATTGTCTTTCACCACCGACGATATAAAAAAAAGAATATTAAAAATACATATCGTTGACACGGTCGTATCACGTGTAAGAACACGCAGAGAAATCGTGCAAGCATCTATTTGTGTTAACATACGATGTGGACAGACTTTAAAAAGCCGCATTCACCTTGGTGCAATTGGTACCCAGCCTTGTATAATTTTAAAAAGTTTAAAATGCCTTTTAGTCATTGTCAAAAAAGCGCGCGTATTTTATTTTTTAATTGTTCACGTATACAAAAATTAATATGCCATAAAATTTCTTGACCAAAAAAAATTCTTTCTTTTTAAATTGACAGTCTTTTTGTCTTTTAAATTGCTTTTATAGTATTTTCTCATCCATTAGCTTTTCTTCATCCAGGCAGTTAGAAGACAGGCCTCTCCCATAAAACGCAAAAATGAAAACGTTTCTAATTGAAAAACTATTGTATTGTACAAAGTTGACTACACACTCTATTGCTTCGGTCCTATTGGGCACAGTTCGCAGCGTGAAGTCTACAACCTTCCTCGATAAATGTACTATCCAACGCTGAGAGCTTATTCAGTAGGTCCGAGAATCGACTACTTTCTATTTTTGATACCCCTATCTGTGACCCCTAAGTTAGGAAACCAAATATGTATTAGGAAATTATACAAAAGAACCAATATATCTATTAAAAAAAAGCCGCATCAAAATCTGTTGCGTAGTTTCACATAGGGACCCGGACATACTCGTAGGTACATACAAAAATAACGACTTTGTTTTATAATTTGTAGTATTACAAAACATTATTGATGTATGTTTTTTTGCGATAGAATTTCAGTAGGTGTGTTACTACTTCCTATAAAAGAAACATGTCTTAAGTATCAATGCATAACAACAATATGACCTTATTAACAACCGGTATATTATATTTCACAATCGGAACATGAATTTAAATCTCATACGATCAATAATGTATGGGATCATAACTCATAATTATTTTTGACAGCCCTGATCAAGAGTCATCAAGAGTTTCAAACAAATTTATATAAATTAAACCTTATTATAATGGCAAAAAGTTTAATTTAATTTTTTACATCGCTGTAATAGAAGCGTTAAAGAATTTAAAACCTTATTTGAATTAAATTTAAGAAGTAATTTAGAATGTTAATTGTTTGTACAGTTAATTCTTTTTAATTCCCTATCAAGGTCAGTTAAGGGTATTGATAGAAAGGTTTAAAATAGATAAATATTTTTATAATGTAAATGTATAATGCAACCTACAGCTCTTTAGGGGATATTCTTCATTCATCATTATATCTTAATATATATATTTCTTGTGTGCGTGTGTATGTGACTGAACTCCTCCTAAACGACTGGACCGATTTTGATGAAATTTGTTGTGTGTATTCAGGGGGGTTTGAGGATGGTTTAGATTCACAATTGGCTGGACCGATTTTGATGAAATTTTTTTTACACAGAATTGTATGGCAAAACAACGTTTGCCGGCGCAGCTAGTATACACATAATAATATAATAAAAATCTAAAGAGTCGATGTCTCTACTTAAAAAATATTGTAAAAAGATGGATAGGTGGTCTTTATTAGCGTAATAGGAGCCAAAACAACGGTTCATAAAATTTTTGTCTGTATGTTTGTACGCGCATCACGCCAAAGCTACAACATGGTATTAAATACCGTTTTCAGTGATATGTTAGCAGAGATCTAACTTAAGGTATAGGCTACAAAATCCCGGGATAATATCTATCTAATTCCTTCGGGAAAATCTGCTTTACCTATGTTGTTTATTCGGTTATACAAAATTTCACGTGAAAGAAATCGCGGGCAACAACTGGTATATTAATCTATCATCTATAATATTTTTTCTGGATAAAAATTTTTCATAAGACGACAAAAAAAATACATAAATAAATTATTAGTTGTTTCTGGTGCGGTTACGCCATGCATGTGTCTATACGTAAATAAACTGTGATTTAAGCAAAAATAAAAAAAAAACAACGATACACTGAAAGTTTACGAAATAAATATGAATTATGTAAAAAATTGGTCAAGTGCGAGTCGGACTCGCGTACGAAGGGTTCCGTACCATTATCTGTGCAACATAAGGCAATGTTATTAGTATCGAGCAAGAAACGGTAAAAAAATCATGTTTGTTGTATGGGAGCCCCCCTTAAATATTTATTTTATTTTATTTTTAGTATTTGTTGTAATAGGGGCAATAGAAATACATCATCTGTGAAAATTTCAACTCTCTAGCTATCACCGTTCTTGAGATACAGCCTGGTGACAGACGGACGGACGGACGGACGGACGGACGGATGGACGGACGGACAGCGAAGTCTCAGTAATAGGGTCCCGTTTTTACCCTTTGGGTACGGAACCCTAAAAACAAAAGATATAAATAAATTGAATTGAATTTTAATGCCTTAAATAATACATGATAATTTATATGTAAATTAGAGAAATTTAAATAAAAATAAAATAATAATGACAAATACATATATTGCTTTATTCTTTATTATTTTAAGAATTTTGTCATCCATTTATAATTACTTATTTATAACTTTGTATTTTTAATTTTAGTCTCTTTCATTAACGTCCCACTGTTGGGCACGCGTCTCCATCACTTCAGTAGTACATATATACATATTTTGTACTTATATCACTATGAACACTAGTGTGGGTATACGAGTTAGTTCACAGTTTCCCTTCGCTTTACCAGCTCCCTGAGGTTCAAAATGGGAATGGAGGGAATGGGATGGTGACATTTATATTCCTTATCCGCCCTTATCATCATATATCTTCACTAAATACACTTATGATAGTGAATCGTAGAAATGTCTAGTGCAAACAGCACCTCTAACAATGACATCAGTATTATTTGATATCAATCAATAAAGGTTTATTTATGCAGACACACTGACATCCGTCTCAAATGACCTGACCGATGTCAAATACTGATTTAGCTGGGTGACATTATGCTTTGATAATATTAATAACTTGATACCGCACTCGCCTAAGCATATATTATTACATTTAAATCAATAACACAATATTATACTATACACTGATCTCTCATATCATCGGCATCAACATCAACGGCGAATACATCACTTACCTTCGATTTGCAGATGATATCGTGGTCATGGCAGAATCCCTGGAGGACCTTAGCACAATGCTCAATGACCTCAGCAGTGTTTCCCAACGGGTCGGTTTAAGGATGAACATGGATAAAACCAAGGTTATGTTCAATGTCCATGTCACTCTGGCACCAGCATCTGTTGGGAATGCGATTCTCGAAGTTGTCGACCACTACGTCTACCTAGGACAAACAGTCCAGCTAGGCAAATCCAACTTCGAGAAAGAGGTCAACCGACGAATCCAACTCGGCTGGGCAGCGTTCGGGAAGCTTAGGCATATCTTCTCGTCCAATATTCCGCAGTGCCTGAAGACGAAGGTCTATGACCAGTGTGTGTTACCAGCGATGACATACGGAACAGAGACGTGGTCTTTAAATGTCGGCCTCGTAAATAAGCTCAAGGTTGCACAGCGTGCTATGGAGAGGGCTATGCTCGGTATTTCCCTACGGGATAACATCCGAAATACGGAAATCCGTAGGAGGACTGGCGTGTCCGACATAGCCCGAAGGGTTAGCACGCTGAAGTGGCAATGGGCAGGCCACATCGCTCGTAGGACTGACGATCGTTGGGGAAGAAAAGTCCTAGAGTGGCGACCACGTACCGGACGACGCAGCGTTGGGCGGCCCCCGACAAGGTAGAGCGACGATATAGTCAAGGTCGCGGGGAGGACCTTGACGATATCGTCGCTCTACCTTGTCGGGGATGCAGGCGGCACAGGACCGCGCGTTGTGGCGTTCTATGGGGGAGGCCTATGTCCAACAGTGGACTGATAGAGGCTGATGGATGGATGGATGGATCTCTCATATAGGCTACAAGATAATCTGTGTTTTGAAGGCTCAGTTAGGCCCCATCGTGTATGGTTGAACCTGTGGGTTGAACATAATAATTATTGTAATGGTTTACATGGGCTTAAGCGCGTGGCGTTAAACGGTTCCTTTTTATCACAGACGAGTCATCTTGGTAGGGGAGCCCAAGATGCTAAATGGGGATTTACTCGAGCGTCATAGAGACCTATTGAGTTGCAAAGCTTAGATGATAAGAAGAAAAAAATGTTATGTGATTTTTCACTTTTATCGGTGGGGAAAGCGGCTATAGATTTTTAAATATGTAAAAAAAAACTGTTGCATGGACATCCTCGAGCGCGTCAGATATTGATAGCATCAATGCCCTACGTATTTTTAATAATGTACGTATGTTAATCTGATCGTTTGCATGATGCGGGTGGTTGAATTTAAGGGTTGAAAATGAAAAAAAAAAAATTTTGTCGAGCGCGTCAGATTTTCTAAGGGAGTGTTAAGTGCACCAAAAAAAAGCTCTCATTCACTAATCTGACGATTTCGATGGGACGCAAACTCACGGCCAGTTTCATAATGTGCAAAAAAAATCGCCATTTTGAAATACTCAAGCGCGTCAGATTAAGATATATATGGTTCATCTTTATGTCCTAAACGTACTGTCTCATAATCTGACGATTATCTAGAGGGATTCGCCTAATCTGACAAAAAAAAATTCGAAAAACGGTTCACCTTAAAGGCCATCCCTGCAACTTCCCGCTAATTCCATTCCTGGGCGCTTAAAATTGTACTTTGAACTATATTTTGAACTCAGCGGGTCATTCCCAGTCCTCCACACCCCGTCGTCCACAGTGTGGAGGTATGGGAATAGTGTGGACGAATGGGAATAAAAAGGGTGAGGAGGGAAAGGTGCCGTTTATTCCCAGTCCTCCACACTATATTGCAGGAGCCGACACTAGAATAAGTTAAATTTTAAAAAGATGAGTTGGACTTCTAAATGTTTAATTAGGACTGTTTATGAGATATTAAGCCATCAAAATATATCGTAAAAAAAGTTGCAAAGTTATACTGTCGGCTTTTAAATTGTTAGATTTACCAGCTGCTCTGTGTCTAGCCAACCGGAGTCGCCGATAAGAGATAACAATAGATTTTAAGGACAATAGAGTCGTAAAATCTCATCTCCATTGAATCATAGCTAGACAAGAAGCACAATTAAAAAGCTCTTAGGAATATTTATGAGTATGTTGTAAAGATAAATCATACAAATTTTTAGACAAGTATAAAATATTATTTCTAGTACAGCGTGATTTGAGAAAAATAAAATTGAAGCGACTATATTCAATACTAAAAGAAAGTTAGTAACTTCAACGTTTCCTTGTGTACCAAATACTTACACCTCAAAAGTAAATAGTTTGAAGAACGAAAACATTAACGAAAGTATTTACACTTTCAAATTATTGTCCATTATGTGATAAAACTATTCTGTGATACAAATTATCTTAGATCATAATGTTTACTTTCTTTTTAATTGTTGTAAATTATAAATGATCACGCTGTAATAGAAATAATATTTTACACTTGTCTAAAAATTTGTATGATTTATCTTTACAACATACTCATAAATATTCCTAAGAGCTTTTTAATTGTGCTTCTTGTCTAGCTATGATTCAATGGAGATGAGATTTTACGACTCTATTGTCCTTAAAATCTATTGTTATATCTTATTGGCGACTCCGGTTGGCTAGACACAGAGCAGCTGGTAAATCTAACAATTTAAAAGCCGACAGTGTAACTTTGCAACTTTTTTTACGATATATTTTGATGGCTTAATATCTCATAAACAGTCCTAATTAAACATTTAGAAGTCCAACTCAAACAAACCCAAATGTAGGCATCACGCAGCTGCACGCATTTAACTTTATCGACGAATTTTTGTTATTTCGGCTTGCGGAAATTGTCAGATTATATATTTTTCATTATTCTTGAATTATTACCTTCAAAATAAAAAAAATTTTGCTACGCTCGAGAATGTCGAGATGACGTTTTTTTTTTACAACTTTGTTGCCCTCCCCTTTTTTTACGTCACTCTCAAATTGTCAGATTAGTGGAATATACACTTTTTAGGATGTAATTAACTCACCCTACCTTAATCTGACGCGCTCGAGAATTTCTGATGGTCAATTTTTTTTTACTAATCTGATCCTGTATCCTTCACGGGCGGCCTTATATATGGGCCTCATGTTTTGTGGAGGTACTTAACCGGGTACAAGGTATCCTCCTGTATATTAATCTGACGCGCTTTAGTAAATCCCGAAATCCCCTCTTCGGCTCCCCTACTATCTGTTTTTAGGAGCAAACAAACCAATATAAACATATTTTTAGTACAGTATGCAACTGTTTAAATAATTTTATTATGCGAATAATATCATAAGTCATAACACTCATAACAGTTACTGTTGTTAATAATATTGATATAATTTATCGATATAACATAATTGCATAGTGATAAAACCGTGGAAACAATATTATCAGCTTAGCCTTTTTATAATTCTACTTGATCAGGGTTTAGGATTCCGTACAAATTTGTAATTTTGAAACACGCTAATATGTAATTTGGCCATGAAATTAGCATCGAGTGCAAGTTCATCTAAAGACAACCGTAAAAATCATATTTTTTTATAGTACCTAATCACATTTTACTGTTGAACAAGTGAAAGTAATTCATTTGTATTGCTTTCGATCTAGGCTTTTTTTTTATCCACGTTCAGATAGGCAGCAGCGTAATTTTGGAAAAAAGAAAGTAATAGAAGAATAGATGCATAACACCAAGATACTGTGAGAAAATCATTGCTCTACTAGAGGCAATATCTACGAAGAAAACAGCGGAGTATGAAGTCCATATTTTTGTATGGAGCATTTTTTGCTATCGTGCCCTTTTAATCAATTCGCTAATGCATTATATTCTGTGTGCATTACAAAGATTTTTGTATAAAAAGCTTTTGGTTCGGGTGCAGAAGTACTTGCATCATTGTTGTTTTAGTTTTTTGTCAGTAAAACAGTGTTGCATTATAAAAATAATGCATATCAATTTAAAACAGGGCAAGGTTAATGTTGTCTCCATGATATCATTATGTTATCTGTTTCAATGGACACAATCTTACGTGAAAAGGGTCGATACTCTTGACCTGATGTAAGCGAGAACTGGACATACCTATAAGACATATTCAGTGGGTTCTCTTTAATTAATTAATCTCTTTAATTAATGACGGGCTTTTTCGGACTTTTTCGGGCGGGTTCGATTCCCGCTTGGGACAATCATTTGTGTGATATCCATAAATGTCATACAAATGTTTGTACTGCGTCTGGGTGTTTACTATGTATTATAAGTATGTATTTACAATACCCATAATACAAGAATAAAAATATAGCTTACTTTGGGACCAGAAGACGTAGTGTGAAATGTCCTGAATATAAAAAAAAAGAAAATTACTGCTGTATTACTTTGAATTTATTCTAAGCTTGGCTTGGGACTAGGGGAAGTGGGTATGAATATATTTTTTGTATTTTAAATGCTGTTATTGCACAGAAAACGAATAAACTATGTATAAAACATAATATATGTTTGTCCAACTCCTTTCAATCGTAAAAAAATCCGAATATCTCACGATTTATCCTCTTGCATCGATGAGCTTCTTTTCTTTATTAAGATATTCAGCATTTTACATAACTATTTCTATCTCTCTATATCTATTTTAGTCTAATAAATTGTAAATCTTTGGCATGGCCCTAAAGCAGAACTACCAACATGATAAAAACAACGAAACCATTGCTAAGATAGACTCAATGCCAAATACTATTAATTTTCGCGCATTTTATATAAGAAAAAAAATTGTTTCTATGGATGTTTATTTCCATAATGGCAGACAGTAGTCAGCTGATATGATTTGTTGACCGCAAGCCACCTGTCTTCCTATCTATAATATCATGTTCAGGGACAATAATAACCGCAGTTTAAGAGCTAATATTGCTGGCGCCGATTATTGTACAATTATTGATTGTAAATTAACTGACCCGCTCAACCTAGTCTGCGTATAAAAAGCTAGTCAAGCGCGAGATAGACCTATACTAAGGGTTCCGTATCGTACCGGTAACTAATAACCCTAAAAACTTAATAAACTCCAGTTAATTAAGTTTAAGACGGTACGATACCAAATTATGCTCCATACAAAAGTATGGGTATCGTACTTAGGTACGTTTTTTCTTCGCGAAAGTTAAACCGATTTTATAAGTTTTCTTTTTTTTTCAAAACATAATAACTAAAAGAAATATGACGATCCGAAAATCCCACTTTTTTCGGTTTTCTTTAGATAAAGTTGCAGCGTCTATCACACAAATTTGGTAAAGTTTTACCACTAAAGAAAGTGATAGAAGCATAGATATACTCTTTATCTATAATATAACGCAAAAACTATTAAAATCGGTTTAACTCTCGCGAAAAAAAACGGAAGTACGAAACGTCGTTTTTCAAAGAATTTGTAGCAATGTGAATTTCAGCGCGGCGCTCAGAAATAGGGATAGCAATACCTAAGGCAAATACCTAAATGAGGAGTACAGTACCCTCTTAATCCCTCTTGCCGACACTATTGTATAGTTAAAATCAGGGATGTTAGGCATATGCATATCCACAGTGCATATCCCCAAACATAATCGAAACTATCCGATTTCCGAAATAAAAAGTTGTAACCGTAATCAGTTCAAAAGTTTCCGATAGTTTCATAAATCTGTGGGTGGAGTCTAATCAAAACAATCTGGGCCCTGAGTCGGGTATTTCAACGGTGTCACAACTGTACCATTATTGTACCATTATGGTGCAATAGTAAAGTTTTTGGTAGTCTACTATTATTGTGTCGTCATAACGACTTCATCATTGACTTACAATTGTCAAAGTGACATAAATTGCTAGTCTCGTACACAACTGCTTCACAATTGCAATTCAATGACTGAAATGTTTCGGTAGTCTGCTATTTTGAATTTGACAGTAATATTTTTAAATTGTCCTGTGTCGACAGATTGCCATAAATAAAAAATAGATAGATAGAAATATTAGAAATTGTTCTTTGTAATTTATTGCAATTTACTAATCTCCTAAACTTCACATTGCTTTTTATACTAATAAATAGTATGTACAAATATATCTAAACGAAGTCTAGCATGATTAAATGTTTAAATTTATTAGTAGTTTTTCGAAAATCATGTCAACTAACGCATTTTTTAAAAACGGCAACACATACATACCATTCTAACACAATTCATAGATAAAAGAGACCGAAAATTCAATGCATAGATAAAAGAGATCGACAATTCTATTACCATTGAACGACCGTTATGACGGCATATAGCAGACTACGGATATTTGACTTCAATTGCAACGGTATCGTGCCGGTATTGTGCCGGTATGACAATTGTTCCAAAATAGTGGACTTGAGCACCTGGGCCCTGAGTCGGGTATTTCAACGGTGTCACAACTGTACCATTATTGTACCATTATGGTGCAATAGTAAAGTTTTTGGTAGTCTACTAATAATGTGTCGTCATAACGACTTCATCATTGTCTTACAATTGTCAAAGTGACATAAATTGCTAGTCTCCTACACAACTGCTTCACAATTGCAATTCAATGACTGAAATGTTTCGGTAGTCTGCTATTTTGAATTTGACAGTAATATTTTTAAATTGTCCTGTGTCGACAGATTGCCATAAATAAAAAATAGATAGATAGAAATATTAGAAATTGTTCTTTGTAATTTATTGCAATTTACTAATCTCCTAAACTTCACATTGCTTTTTATACTAATAAATAGTATGTACAAATATATTTAAACGAAGTCTAGCATGATTAAATGTTTAAATTTATTAGTAGTTTTTCGAAAATCACTTCAACTAACGCATTTTTTAAAAACGGCAACACATACATACCATTCTAACACAATCCATAGATAAAAGAGACCGAAAATTCAATGCATAGATAAAAGAGATCGACAATTCTATTACCATTGAAAGACCGTTATGACGGCATATAGCAGTCTACGGATATTTGACTTCAATTGCAACGGTATCGTGCCGGTATTGTGCCGGTATGACAATTGTTCCAAAATATTAGACTTGAGCACCTGTTTCGACACTTGAAATCCTGCAATTCACTTTACGATAATTAATATGCGGACAACGTGCATATCTACCCCGTTTTCCAATCAGCGCACAATAACGCATTATGCGGCACAAATCACAATGCTCAACGTTGAGTGTTCCAATTACAGCATCGCATCGCACAATCGAGCACTCTCAAAAGTGATGCGTGCAATCCATACCAACTTCATCAACAGAAAATTAACAAGTATTTTTTCTTTAAATTGGCATTGATTGAAATTTTATTTATATATTATCGTTAGTAATATTATTTATTGTTAAAAAAAATTTAAGGCTTTCTTTTCGTCGGACTTTTCTGGAAATATTCAAAGTTAATTCAAGCTGTGTTAAAAAATAAATAAATATAAGTATGGATGAAGGTATAAACAATGACTTTTTTTATATTCCACACATATAATGTGAATACAATGTTTAATTTAGAAATTTTTTTTCAACACTGAACTTAGCGCACTCTGCTGGCGCATTTTAAAACTAATTCACGTTCCAATTAAGCGTCATCATTGTGCGGCATTGTGCGGCACTGAGTCGCATTATGCTCTGCCATTGGAAAACGGGGCTAGTTACGGGCCTCGTGGTTCGTGGTCTAGTGGTGCATGTAACGGACTGCCGATCAAGAGATCGCGATCGCGGTTTCGATTCCCGCAAGTACAATCATTTGTGTGATATTCATAATAGTCATACAAATGTTTGTATTGCGCCTGTGCGTTTGCTATGTATTATATGTATATAAGTATGTATGTACTCTTCTTTTGTAAGAAAGGCATATACAGGGTGTCCCAGAACTCAACGTCAAGCCGAAACGGGGTGACAGGATAGATCATAACCATCACGAGAAAAATCAGAAAAAAAATCTATCCCATGCAGTTTGGAAATTATGGGCATTTTAAGAAAAACCTAGAAATTTGGTCTAACTGTACCATTTTTCGGTTATTGTGGTTAATTTTTATTATTTTTGGTCATTTAAACTTTGGAACCGTAACCCTAAATAACATCTCGAGAATCACAGTCTAAAATAATGACACAATTACCCCAAGTTTCCTAGAATTTAGACTATTTGTTAAACTATGAATTTAAAATTTTCAAACTTTGTCGACTTTGAAACACCCTCCTTTAAAAAAAATGTACTAGAGTGCCTTGGCAAGTGCCATTAAGAGTTGGCGCATTTAATCAGGATTGTAAAATGGTACAATACTTGTAAGTTTCGTACTAAAAAAAACGAGTAAAAAATAAAAACCTCAAGTAACCCGATTTTTGCTAACCCATTTTACTCAGTTAAAATGTTTTTTATTCGCACAAGCCCTTGGTAGGTTCTTTATTTTACGGTAAAATGATGAGAGATATGGATAGTGGACATGTTTGCCATGAGCGAGCGAGACAGATAGTGACGCCACTTTTACCAAAGCAACAAAATACTAATAAAATAATGAAAAATGTTGACCTTGTTTTGTTTAGGTTTATTGGAATAAAAGTCAGATTTGAAAATAACATTTTTTATTAAAACAAATGTTCAAATTGTTTACCATCAGCTTCAACACACGCCCTACATCTTCTTAAAAAAGATCTACTTATTAGCCGGGCATATCCTCGAGAGTTGATGTCCTCAGCAGCTTGAGAAATTCGTTCACGCAGCTCGGCTACGCTCTCAATGGGCTTAGAATAAACTTTTTCTTTGAGAACGCCCCAATAAAAAAAATCCAGGGGATTTAAATCTGGGGAACGGGCTGGCCACGAGATAGTGCCTGAACGTCCAATCCACCTTCCCGGATATTCTTGGTCAAGGAAATCTCTTACTTGCACTGCGTAATGCGCTGGGCAGCCATCTTGTTGATACCACATGTGGCAACGATCTGTTAGTGGTACGTCCTCTAACAAACTTGGTAAATTTTCTCGTAAAAAATTTAGGTAATTCGTGCCATTCAAATTCTCAGGCAGCTCAAAAGGCCCAACTATTTTGCCGTTTAAAATTCCTGTCCACAGGTTAACTTTAAAGCGATATTGGGATCGGTCTTCTCGCATTAAATGTGGATTCTCCACATGCCACTCATGAAAATTGTGTAAGTTTATGTAGCCATCTTTTTTAAATGTAGATTCATCTGACCAGAGAATTTTTTGGATGAATTGGGGATTTTCATTATGCCTCTGTAGCATTGTTCTACAAAATGAAATCCTTTCAGGATAATCTCGAGGGAGAAGACTTTGAACTCGTTGTACGTGAAATGGATGCATTTCAGCTCTTTGTAAAATACGATGTGCTGTGCTTTTGGGTATTCCCGTTCTTTCTTCAATTCCACGAACGGAAATACTTGGGTCATCTGCGACCTCTTCCAACACTTCTTCTTCGTAAGGAAAGCGAGGTCTACCTCCAGCCCGTATTTGATTCGGGAAATGGCCGTCCTCTGTGAGTGAATGGTGCACATTAACAAACACGCGGTGATCCGGATAGCGCTCTAAATTTGGATATCTTTCACGATAAAGTCTAGCGGCGGCACTTGCGTTGCATCTGCATTCCCCATAAATGAGATGCATGTTCGCATATTCTTGTGAAGTGTAGCGCGTAGGCATAGTGATGAGAAGGATGTCAACACAAAAGTCCAATTCCAAAAGAGAGAAGCCAAAGTTGCCGGTATGTAATCAACAAGTCCAATTCACAAAAATCCAAGTCCAAAAAGAAAAGCCAAAGTTGTCAGTACTAAATTAACACAAGCGAATACGGAAAGGTGCGCAGTAGACGAATGAGCGAAATGTACTAACTGGTGTCAGACTGGCAGCGTAGCTATTTGCTTGGTATGGCGTCTGTATCTGTTTCATTCGCACTCGTTTAAACGATGCATCTCCGTCTCACTGCGTGGCGTCACTATCTGTCTCGCTCGCTCATGGCAAACATGTCCACTATCCATCTCTCTCATCATTTTGCCGTAAAATAAAGAACCTACCAAGGGCTTGTGCGAATAAAAAACATTTTTCCTGAGTAAAATGGGTTAGCAAAAATCGGGTTACTTGAGGTTTTTATTTTTTACTCGTTTTTTTTAGTACGAAACTTACAAGTATTGTACCATTTTACAATCCTGATTAAATGCGCCAACTCTTAATGGCACTTGCCAAGGCACTCTAGTACATTTTTTTTAAAGGAGGGTGTTTCAAAGTCGACAAAGTTTGAAAATTTTAAATTCATAGTTTAACAAATAGTCTAAATTCTAGGAAACTTGGGGTAATTGTGTCATTATTTTAGACTGTGATTCTCGAGATGTTATTTAGGGTTACGGTTCCAAAGTTTAAATGACCAAAAATAATAAAAATTAACCACAATAACCGAAAAATGGTACAGTTAGACCAAATTTCTAGGTTTTTCTTAAAATGCCCATAATTTTCAAACTGCATGGGATAGATTTTTTTTCTGATTTTTCTCGTGATGGTTATGATCTATCCTGTCACCCCGTTTCGGCTTGACGTTGAGTTCTGGGACACCCTGTATATACCCATAACACAGGCATATGAGCTTAGCTTGAGACAAGAAAGTTGTGTGAAATTTCCATAAATATGTTTGCTTTTTTTTATTTAGGCATACGTAACCCTTTGCTCAAAAGTCCCTAGACATTAACATTATTTTTAAAATAACCTCGTCTCTGATAAATTTTCTTTACAAAGATAATATTAAGTAAATAAATAACATGCCACTTTTATCTATGTGTGTGTCAGCTGTCTGTTTGTGCGTGTGACCCTGAACTAATGATAAGAAGGTTAAGGGCATATCATGAGATGTGGTATAAGTAGACATGTATTTTTTGGAAATTATTACCAGTTATCTGCCTTCTTCAGCCCATCAACGTCCCACTGTTCACTGGCTTCCTCCACTTCGGGAGAGATATAGTCTACTGCGTTGCGCAGGCGTGTTGGCATGGGGTTTATTTTAAAATGTTCTGTCTCTCACTGAGGATGTTATCTGAGTACAATATCTCTTAAATGGTTTTTATATCGCCCTGGGAAGCAAAAGTGGTGGTGACACTTGTATTAGTAATCCGTCATGGGTCACCACATAGAAAATACTTTTACCAATCAACAGAAAACTAACTACATTACACATGTATGTAATAAAATATTAAAAGATTTATAGCGGATTTCTGTTTAAATAATAAATTGGCCATCTACCAAAACAGTTTCTACGCAAATTACGCGTCACTGACAAACTATTATTAGTAATTTTACGTCTAGTGACATATAGTACAAGCTAAAATAATAAAACGTAAATAAATATGCAATAGATTGTACATGTTTACAATCCCTCATTCACGTTTAAAAGATCCTTGGGTATTTTATAATAGGGCCTCAATAAGTAGAGTTTATTTTTCGCCATGGTATGTGCCCTAAGCCTAACCATGACTCGACAAGGGGTGGCCCCATTACGTGGGGCTCAACCCGGCGGGGCGAACTCGCGTATATCTTGGCGGATGTCGTACAAATTTTAATTTTCTCTTAATTATTTTTTCTTTAATTCCATTAAACCGTTGCTATAAATTTAAGTTGTACCTTCTGGATGGTTTATTAAACTGACTGGCTGGGAATAACGTTCGTATTAAGAATTTGCCAATCAGTTCAATACACGGCGTAAATGGCTTGGAAATAAGAGCTCATAATACGCCCGCTGGTATATGACAGCAAAATAATAAAATATTGTATCTTGTTTCAGATGTTTCTAAAAGTCAATTAATATTGATTACAAATCTACCTCGTGAACAACTTCAACAAGGTAATTATACAATACATACACATACATATGATACATACCTTTACGCTGTTATCCAGGGGCGTGCGCTCCATGTAGGCAGAAAAGTTGTGCTTTACTTGCCATTCACAGATATTTTAATAAACTTTATTCATTTATTTACTATTAATTAAACAAAATATTATAACTTAAAAACGCCTAATAATTCATAAATAGCACCAATATGTGCTTGCAAATTGGTGCTTATGTTTGCCAGGCGTTTGGCGAAGGAATAATATTGCTTTCTCTGTCATATGTCTAATCAAGTCAGGCGGTCGCCGCCCGCATGAGATGAATTCATATGTGTGTAGAAATTTTGGTGTCCGTGCACAGTTCGCAAACGCACACAGGCTTGCAGATCCAAGACGCTTTGTCCTGTAAATCCTGCCGCCTGCTTTGGCGATCGGATGTTTCCGCGAGTATTCGGCAATGTTCGTTCGTTGCCTATAATCCGAATAAAAAATAATTGTCGGAAGTCTAATAAATCACGTATGCACACTATGGATTTTTGTTTAGTAAGGTTTTATCTATTTAAATAGCAGAAATATTTTGGTTTGACGGATGCCATTTTATTTTTTCATGTGATTCATTGAACTGTTTAATATTGAGTGTCTATAATTTAATAATTGTATGGATTTTTGTTTGTTGATTTTAAAATGTTATTTGATTGTGAGGAGTGTCTTGAAAATGTGTGTTTGTTAAAAATTAAAAATAACAAGTTCTCACAATTGTCATTCAGTGAAAAGATTCAAATTGTGTCTAAAGGTAGGTGTGTACTCGAGTTACGACAACTAAGCCAGCAAAAAGGTAATGTAACTCGAAAATTTCATGTTAAAAGTTATGAATCGTATGTACGTACGTAGTTATTGTTTAGTAATTCTAGTACAGTGTGGACTGATTCGGGATATTCAGATTTAAATTTGTTCTGCTGGCATGCTTTCCGACTTAGAGATCCGTCGCGTGGCTATGCTAAAAATCTATAAAAGAAAAAGTTTTTGTGACTGAGTACTGCGCCGCTTACCTAGTGTCATATTCCTGTGCACGCCACTGCTGTTATCTTAGGTGTGTAGGCAGCTTAGAGCATTAATCCAACAGAAATAGGACTTCAGTCGACCACTGCTGAAAAAAGTACCAGAGCAATGCTCATCAACTTGGCGGATTTTTGGACCGAAATAGTGACACGGAGTTCAAATCCGTTATTATCATCGAATAACGATATCATCAAATAGCGGGATTAGGGCAGGCAAATTATTCTTTATAATATCTTACTAGCTGACCCGGCAAACGTTGTTTTGCCATAAGAATGTCCTTACCACTTAGGGGTTTGAAAAATAGATAGTAGCCGATTCAGACTTACTAGTTAAATAAAAAAATTTATACGAATTCGTCAAGCCGTTTCGGAAGAGTATGGAAACGAACATTGTGACACGAGGATTTTGTGTATTAGATTTACTTCTCTTTTAAAAACTTTATAAAAACTCTAAACACACGCAACATCCACGTCAATTCCACGCAGTAAACACGTGCTATCTCCGTGTTAAGTATAATATCATACAATAAATAATTAAGGAAGCTCGCAGATAAATACTTTAATTAGTTGTATGTAAAACAAACAAATAATAACAAATAATTACAAACTTATAAGCAACGAATCTTAAAGTTGAATAAACAATTATTTTTTCCGTGTGGTGACTGATAAAGAACATAAGTTTCACCCATATTCCTTCCCAGGATGCTGCAAAAGCCAGCTATTAAGCAGATGTTATCTATGTAACATAGATAACATCCTCTGTGAGAGATGGACAATGTTGCACGGACAAACACTGTGCCAACACCCTGGTCAGTGCGGCATTGCCATAATCCATCCCAAAGTGGAAGAGGTCCGTGCCCAACAGTGTAAGGCAGAACAGAGTATTTACAAAGGCTCGTGCCCAATATTGGGAGATAAATCGGGCTGGAGAGATACAAAGTGATAGTGCCAATCTGTGACCCCAACGATAAAAATGTCCTCTGTTACATGTTTATTTAAAAAAGAAAGTAATTATCTACAGGGATAACAAATAAAAATGAAACCCAGGGGTTGTTAAAATAGAGGTTGATTTTGATCTTTAACACTTTACAGTTATGAATTAAAACCCAATATGGCGGGTTATCGCTCGTTTAAAAATTCAATTCTAGGAAAAACAATAAATTAATGCTAGTGCGGGGAAGTCTCACCCTTTGAGGATTCCGTACCTATTTTTCTTTTTTTCTTTTAATTTTGTTTAGGTGCATACTACAAAAAACAAAATAAGTCGCGCATATTTTTTATTTTACGAAAATCTTCTCTATGTAATGAAAAACATATTTAGGTAGTTTAAATGCCCAGTGCCCGCGTATCAGCTAGGTATATAATTTTGTAATAATTAATTCGAAATTTCGTTATGTTCTTAAGACAAATATTACTAAACGTTTCGTAGGTTCTTTATTTCTACGGAACTCTAAATTGTTTTTTTTTTTAATATCTAGACCTTGACATTCGTGTATTTGAATATAGAATGCGATATCTGACTAAGTTCATTCACACCAATAATTTTATGTTATCGCGCTATGTTCCAAGTTTAAAATTTATTTCAATAACAATTTTTCTTATTTTCTTTCATAATTTTGTAATTAATTAACAAAACAAATTTGACGGGCTTCGTGGCGTAGTGGTTCATGTACTGGACTGCCGTTCATAAGGTCGCGGGTTCGATTCCCGCTTGGGACAATCTGGGTGTTTTCTATGTATTATAAGTATGTATTTACAAAAGAAAAGTAGTTTATGTATTATATCCGTATTCCGGTACCCATAACACAAGCATAATAAGCTTAGCTTGGGACCAAAGGACGTTGTGTGAAATGTCCATGAATGTTTATTTATTTATTTAAAGAATAATAAAATGCCTACATAAATCTCAAAAATATAAAAAAGGGAATAGCATTTTTTGTATTATTTACAATTTTTTTTTCTATGAAGGATAGCTTAGCTTTACATTCCTCATCCAAGTTTGTGACAGATTCAAACGTGTTTGTTTTGTTATTTAATTGTTATTGTTGTTGTTGTATATTATTCTTTTTATTTTGTCTGACTTTCGCATCCTTGATTTGCTTCTAGAATAGAATAGGACTAATTTTATACAAAGTTTATTTCGTTTTCTTTGCCTTGTGTTTTTTTTTTCTTAACCATTCTTTACCATGGAGACTAAGTAGTACTAAGTACTAAATAATCAGAGTATAAAATTCCTAGACCATAATTTTGCCCTCAAGAGAAAGCGTCCTCTACATTATGGTGCCCGCAAGTTGTTCATAATTTGTGACGCCGGTAAATCCGATATTTACACGTGTCATTTTCTAATGCCTTTATTCAAATATATTTACATTTTATCGCTAAATTACTTGTTATTCCGATTTATCAGCACGTGGGGATTGCGTGCCAGACATTATTATCTGACGGGAAAAAGTCTACAGAATTTTTTTCGAACAGATACTATTGATAATAAGACAGCTGACAGGCTTTGTGGCGTAGTTCGTAGTGTTATTGCTTACAGTACATGAGTTCGTGGGTTCGATTTCCATACAGAACAAATATTTGCACGACGGAAACATGTATTGTACTGTCTCTCTCTCTCTCTCTCTGCCGTCCTTCTGCTGGCTACAAGGTTTATTTTCGGGTTTTCCGTCTTTTACAGAGGATGTTATCTGTGTACGATATCCCTTAGCTGGCTTTTAAATCAGCTTGGTGAGGAAAAGGTGTATTGTACTGTATCTAGCTGAATTTACCACATACCCATCAATCCTTTCCACGCACCGGATTTAAGCTTCCCTCCCCAATAAAGCCTAGCGATGCTCATGAGCCACAGTATTCATAAAAAGTATTCTTCATTGTTGCTATGCCAAGAATTTCTGCTAGCGATTATATTAATAATACAAAGAATTGGTGCGTAAAAATTCTTTAGATAATAATTTTTGGCAGCTTCACTGTAAATAAACTTACTACAATTATAATACGGAATTCCACACTTTAAAATCATACAGAACAACAACAACTAAATATCTATAATGTAGATTTACTATTTACTATACGGGTATAAAATTAATATTTGTACCTACTGCGTCTGTATGTTTTATCATAATATAAGTATGTATTTACAAAAGAAAAGTAGTTTATGTATTATATTCGTATTCTGGTACTCATAACACAATCATATAAGCTTAGCTTGGGGACTAGAAGCCGTTGAAACTTCCTTAGAAGGTTATGTTGTCTAAAAATTGCGTTACTCACTGACGACGACACTTTAACTATGCTTTTTAACTTTTAATATTATTATATAATATAATATTAAAAGTTAAAAAGCATAGTTAAAGTGTAAACTTCATAACCTTATAAGGAAGTTTCGAGATAAGTAGACTACTACATTAAAAAAAAATTGTCTATGGTATTTTATTTTTGCTAATAGCATGGCGCTTGTAGGTAGGCAATCACAAACGGGTGCCCAAAAAAAATACCATGGCAGTGACATTAAACTGGAGAATTTCAGATCAACCTGACTACTGCAAGGATGATATATGTATGTGCAAGAAGGATATTATACATAGATTAATACATTGATAGATTGGTACCGAAATAATAAAAGCGTGTTAAAAAAATATCATCGTTTACCTAGGCAGGAGGTGGCGATTTACTGTCATTATAATTACCACGCGATATTTTTGTGTCTAATAATATTAAACTACAATAATAAAGATTACAAATCACCAAAACAGACTCCCAAATGATTACTAAATAACTCGACAGCTTATTTTTATCTTTACACTAACACGCGGACATTGCGTGCTAGACAGACCCGTTATCTGTTGGGAAAATTGTTACAGAAATTTTTTTATTGAATGAATTTATTAATATATAAAATGAGTTATGGTTATGTTTGTAATAATACGACTCGTAAATACGTATAATTCTAATAATTTTAATATATTGCTGTCAAATCGCATCATCATAATTGTAAAGGACGAAAATCGTGGCAAAGATCAAGAAAATCTAAAGTAATTTATTAATTTTGCAATTGACTTGCTATGCTTTTACTTAATAAATTAAATTGTAGTCGTAAATCGAGTGACATTGTAGTGGTCAAATTGGTTTCTGTTAGCACGACCGCAATAAGCTCAGTTGGTAGAGTTACGGAACGGTATTCCGAGGTCGTGGGTTCAAGTCCCGCTTGCGGTGATCACTTTTTCCACTACAATTTAATTTATCAAGAAAATCTGTTTGAAATATGTTTTTTTTACATACGTCCGATGGACATCCTTGTGCCATTCAATCTAGAATTTCTAGAACAAACCCAGGGATACCACCGGACAGATAGCAACCCTAAATATATAATGTATTAGCTGTTCTTCACCAAGAAGGATTTTAATTAACTGAAAATAATCAGGTTTTATAAAATTACTAGCTGGCGGCAAACGTTGTTTTGCCATACTAAAAAAAAAAGTTTGAAAAATAGATGTTGGCTGATTCTCAGACCTACTGAATATGCATGTAAAATTTCATAAAAATCGGTCAAGCCGTTTTGGAGGAGTACGGTAACTAACACTGTGACACGTGAATTTTATATATAAGATTTTTTAAAAATGCGTTCCTTGGTATTCATGCTATGCATAGTAAAGTAAATTAATCAGGGAGCAGAAACAAACAACAAAGCTTCGACTTAACTTTTAGACATTTCCGATTCACATTATTTTATCTGTCATATATTTTTTTTTAAACGAATATCACGCACAGATGTCGTCGCTCTGCCACGCTTTATCTTAGCACTATCGCGACAATTGTGTTCATATGGTGATTAACACGATTTTATTGCTGTGTAAGTTATTTATACCTCTTCTTACATTGTAAACATAATTAATTTTAGTTATCGGATATATCGTGTTGCTACCTTGGCGGTTTAAAAAAAATTGTGTTTAAGTGGGGCAGTGTCACAAAACTATTGTCTATGGTATTGGGCACAAGCATTTGCAGACGGGCAGTTCCTTAAATGTATTTGTATCGAAAATTAAAAGAACCGGTCAAGTACAGGCTTACACGAAGAGTTGCGTACCACATTATTTTTAGAGTGTCTTCTATATTTATATATTGTAGTATATGTAATTATATTCCCGCCCCCAAACGACTAGTTAAGGACATGTCATTGTGTATGATGATGATGAGTTATTGTTGCAATTGTTGCAAAACAGAAAATTTACTGTGAAATTTTCAGCTCTTTAAATAACACCTTAAAAGATACCTTCAGCCTGTCGACAGACAGACGCGTCTGTCCGTCTAGAAGGAGAGATAGCTAAGTCTTACGGTCTTATTCATCAGGACTTATCGGAGAGATAATAAACGTTTTAGCGTAAAAAGACTTATTATGAATAACAAGTTTTGACAATTTCGCGAACCGATTTTAGCGAACCCTTAAAACTCCGATAAGTTATTATGAATAAGACCATTAGTAGTTAGCTAGTACCTAATATTTGCTATTAATCCTTACTTAACCTTGCTTAAATATAAAAGTGAAAGTGAGTTTGTTTGTTTGTTTGTTTGTGACGTTTTCACGCAAAATCTACCAAATAGAATCACACGAAAATTGGTAAAGAGATAAGTACCTAATTTATAGTCCTGGACGTCAAATAGGCTATATATTATTTCGCTAAAAACTCTGTACGAGATGATAAACGCAAATGTTTGTGAAATAAGGTATAAAATAATAGTTCGGCCATTTTGTTATTTTTACAGTTGTCATAGCAACTCATAGAGTCCGTGGACTTATAGGTACCAATTTTTTTTTATTGGATGCCCAATAAAAAAAAATGGTCAAGTGCGAGTCGGACTCGCGCATGAAGGGTTCCGTACCATTATCTATGCAACATAAGGCAACGTTATTAGTATCGAGCAAGAAACGGTAAAAAAATCATGTTTGTTGTATGGGAGCCCCCCTTAAATATTTATTTTATTTTATTTTTAGTATTTGTTGTTATAGCGGCAATAGAAATACATCATCTGTGAAAATTTCAACTGTCTAGCTATCACCGTTCTTGAGATACAGCCTGGTGACAGACGGACGGACAGCGAAGTCTCAGTAATAGGGTCCCGTTTTTACCCTTTGGGTACGGAACCCTAAAAATACCTATAAGTCGACGGTTTTAATCCCAGACTGACATGCGAGCTACGCGGTAGCTCGGAATAAAAACTCCTTGTGTTATTTTTTTTTTTCTTTTGGCACCGGTTGGGAACCTTGGCCACATCCAAAATTTGGGAAAGGAATTAAACAAAAATATGAAACGAAAATTTGGAATAAGGAAAAGATCAGGAGAGTACATACATTATATGTATTTTCATATTTATAAATCTAAGATCACATATTTTTTTTTTGTTTTTTTTTTTAAATATTACTTAATTATTAATAAAAATATCTTACAAGCTAATAATGAAATTAGAATAGTATATATACATCTTATATTATAGTTTAATATTATTTTGTACAATAAAAGAATCTAGAGTAGAATATATAGAAGGGTCTAAGGAAGAAAGAAGGACATTAATATGAGTAAGGAAAGGAATTTTTAAGGCCATGAGACTATTTAGTAAAGTGGAATGGTCATAAAGTTCACATGAAAAGAAAATATGGTTTAGGTCTCCAAATTCACCACAAGTACAAGACGGTTCCGAAATAATCCTGATTCTGGCAAGATGTGCTGGTACGCAGCAGTGCCCCAGGCGCATTCTAATGATAACCGTGGTCGTCCTTATACCAAGTATTAGCTTATTAAAAGCACGACCACAGAACCAAGGTGTTAAAGAAACGTTAGGTTGAATAGTTTTATATTGTTTGCTTCTTGCTTTGCTAGAGAGTTCCCAAAGTTTTTCCCAAGAATCTTTAAGATAGATTCTGGGAAGGGCCAACAAATCTTGGGGAAGGATATTGTGTGTTATTTAGTCACAACAATTATTTTCTTTGTTTTTAGAGAAGCTGCAGTTATGTAGTTTTTAGTGTTAATTTGACGTTCATTTTGGTATTAATTACAGTATCGACTTTTAGTATTAATTTCAATTCTTTTTAGTTTTTATTCTAGGTTCTATTTCAAATTCGATTCCGAAACTAATGCGTCCGAAGCCGCGGGCAGAAGCTAGTGCTTTATAAATGTATTAATTAAATCTTTCACAGTTTCATATAATTTATAATCAACAGATAATTTAAATATAATTAAAATATTTCGAATAGGAGTGCCAGACATACTTTTAATATTAAGAAATATTTCTTTTCTAATAATTTTAATATAAATTGCATAAAAAAAAGGAAAAATACATACTATATAAAAAGTACAGTAAAATTGGAAAGCGTAAAAAGAAATTTCATTCCATTAGTTTCATTAATATATATTTAACTAGCTATGTCCGCGGTATCACACGCATTTATAGTTACTGCCCCGCTCCTTCACTTTAAGCGTGATAATATGTGTATAGCTTATCTCTCTCTAGCCAATTAACGTACCACTGCTGCACTGTTAGCCACGGGCCTCCTCCATCTTAGAATTAATAATTTTATGCGAGTTTCATGTGACAGGAGTAGGTACAATCGAAGAGTACATATACCTACAGGCTACACTGTAGTGTTTAATTGTTGTGGCAGGAAGAACAATTAAACAACAATTAAAAACTGAAAATGTGTATTCCCAATTACATCATCATTGTTACTCATCCACCTATTTGTTATTAACAATATTAATTTGTTTCACACCATAATATTACATTTTTAAATATAAAATTGAGTACATTATTTAAAAAAATATATATTTAATAATCAACTTAGTTCAACACTAAAAACACGCTTGAAAATCCTGAATATTTTTTTTTAATTATTATATTGTTCTCGGTACTTTTTATGTATACAAAATTTCAGATCAATACGACTACTGCAAGTTGGTGAAAATTACTTTCAAAGATTCCGTTACATAGATTAACACATTGATAGATACATACCGAACTTAATATTAACATTTTTTTTATATTATTAACACGCTTATATAAATAAGCGTGTTAATAATATAAAATACTAGCTGTTGCCGGAACTGTGTACGCCTGGAGTTTATAAACCTAAACGTAACAAATTGTAAAAAAATTGATCAAGTGCGAGTCGGACGCGCGCACGAAGGGTTCCGTACCATTATCTATGCAACTTAAGGCAACGTTATTAGTATCGAGCAAGAAACGGTAAAAAAATCATGTTTGTTGTATGGGAGCCCCCCTTAAATATTTATTTTATTTTATTTTTAGTATTTGTTGTTATAGCGGCAATAGAAATACATCATCTGTGAAAATTTCAACTCTCTAGCTATCACCGTTCTTGAGATACAGCCTGGTGACAGACGGACGGACGGACGGACAGCGAAGTCTCAGTAATAGGGTCCCGTTTTTACCCTTTGGGTACGGAACCCTAAAAAAAAGCCATCCTATTGAACCACTCTATCTAATAAAACAAACTGCATCAAAATCTATCCCGTAGTTTGAAAGATATGAGCTCACATAGGGACATACATACAAAGTAACGACTCTGTTTTATAATAAGTAAAGATATGTAAGCCCGCCCGCCTGTTCTACCACAGGGGCCAAGCTACCGATGGCCAAGAATCCAGGGAAAGCAAATTCCTCACAATGCGAGCTGTATCCAAGATTACTGCTTTCTGTATTAGACCCTTGACCCAACGATCTAAAGCAAGCCTCTCTTTCCTAATCCTAACATTTTATTACAACTGGCATTACATTGCTCTAAGTGCTATCCGTGTAATGACGGATTAAAAATACAAGTGTCACCGCCTCATTTTTTTTGCCAGGGTGCTGTATAAGACAGCTAACACAGCCAACACGCCTCGTAAGGCATTGAACACCAAAACCCCTCACAATGTGGAGGAGACCCGTGCATAACAGGAGTGCCCGGGAGAACAGTGGGACGTTAATGGCCTGTTGAATGAAAGAAGGAAGTAGTTTTATGTGATTACAAACTTATGAATGCAGTTTAAATATAGAGAATAACCAATATTTCAACTCCCAAATTAAGTTTGTTTAAAGTTAACTCTGTATATGAATTAACATTAGCAGGTACAGGACCCTCTGTCTAAGTATTTATTTTACTCTTGGCTGCCTTTTTTTAAATTAATAGAAAAGCCCTAAAAGGTAACACAACATTATCATAATATCTAAACAGGGAATCGAACTTAAGACCTTGGCCCACAAGTCATTGTCAATAGCAACTACGCCACGAGGCCAGTTTAAAAAAAATAGCTTTAAATTAACATATAGGTAAAAATGTTATCCGCGTGGCTGAAAGGCGATCACGCGTTTGCCAAGTGACGCGATGTGTGATTAATGTAGGGTGACCATGCGGCCAGGTGATCACACTTTTTGGATATTCCTGTTTTGATTCGCCAAAAAAAATTAATAGTTTCTTCATATTTTATATTCATATAAGTTTGAGAAAAATAACTTACCTTATTAAAAAAAATACCATTTGTATAGGTTAAATACAAGGATAATAATATATCAATGCTAATATTTAAATCACTCTTTAGTCTAAGTAACGAGCCTATTAGGTATAACGCGACGTCTAATGTTCCCCCCGTTGGGTCGGGCCCTGATTAGCGAAGCCACCAGCCCGACCCGAAAGGGCAAAAAGGCGGAATATAACAAAAGAGCCTATTAAGTATAGGCTCAATCTACCTGGATAAACAAAATATGTGTAATAAAATATTTGTCAATTTTGAGAAGTTACACTAAATAAACTAATAAAAATGTTTCATTGGTTCGTTGTACGAACCAATGAAACATTTAAAATAAAATCGAACTCATTCATTTTGTAAAAAATTAATTTATCACGTATAAATTAAGTCAATTATAAATAATTGCGCTATAAATAACATACTTATTTGGCAACATATAAAAATATATTAACAAGTAACAAATAAATTGTGAATTTAATTAATTAGAATTTTTGTTTAAATATCATTTTTTATTTCAAAATAGTGTTTTCTTCAATTGTATTTGTAGGAAATACAAAAGAACGATGAGCAAGCGTTTCGGTTTTATTTTTTTGCCTTTAACTATCTTTATGTTAATTGTTTAAATTACCCCTTCGCTGATTTTACCGTACCCATAAAGAAAAAATACTATGTGTATTCTTAATTGTTTCCACGTAGACATTTTATGCCTTTGTAAGTCCATAATATCTACTTATCACTCTTTATCCGTCTATCGTTGGATATAGCTGTATAGTCCTCCCCAAAGAACGTCCCAGCACGTGGTCACGTGCCACTCGCATCTAGTGGCTCTTTCTCTCTCTCTCTAAGCTAATCCAAACCTAATGACATTAGTTCATTAGGCCTTGCCTAATGAGTCAACTTTGGATACTTTTAATGTTAAATTATGTATTGTTGTACACTATTTTATGTATTTCCCTGTTGTGCTAATGATTATTACATTATTAGTAATGGTCACTCTAAGTGCCAATGTAACAAGTCACGTAATTTTGTAACTAACGTTGCATTGTAGGTAGAATGTTGCGTCAATTAGCATATTTGTCACATAAGTGTTAGTTTCACAGTGACATAAGCCTAATTTAATTTGATTGTTGCAGAATTTATTCCCAATGCGTGCGTTGATTAACATACAAAGTATTCTTTGATGGCATCTTCTTCAGATAGTGAAAGAGAGGGAAATATGAGAATATTCCTACACATTTATTGTTAGGTCTGGTTAGATTGGTATAGTTGACCTGTTGTGTAGGAATTCTATGTCAAATAATAAGGCGTTTATAAAGTTAGAAGGTGAATTTTCTTAATTTACCATATTTATGTGAATATAAACTTAAAGATTGTTATCAAAAAGGGTCATTCTAATCAATTATTATGAAAGTGGGAATAAAACAAAATATATAAAATTCACATAAATATCATGTACACAGTGTAGGTAAACAAAACTCACGCCGTGACCCATATGATAAAAATAGCGTCCCAAATAATACGACAACATGGGCACATGATATTGGTAATACTTGTATCATTCGCGTGGTACGCGCGTGCACACGCCAATCGGCGGCGCGTCTCGTATTAAACTTCTTTTAGTTTGTCACAAATACTCGTAGAGTTAACACACGTCGTGTTTGTTGTTGCAGAATGTGCGCGGCAATCGATATGTTGGCATCGGAACATTTTTACGGGCGCAGTCCGCCTGCTGGCTTCCTAACAGACTACACACTATCAGCTCCAAGAAGACCAGCTAAGTATACAACAAGAGGATTCTCTGCACCCTGTCTTCTACCTCTCAAACCGCTACAACTTACACTCAAATCAGCACCGAGATCCTGTATACGTCTATCCACAGACAAAAAGAAGAAACGAGTCGTTTTCGCAGATGATAGAGGATATGCATTAGAGCAAGTCAAGTTTATGACGGAACCATCACACGTTCCACCTTATTGGACACTTAAAATCGTATCCAGCCCACCACCAGAAAGAAAACCCCCTCCAAAACCTGTAGTTGATTTATGGGAAACAAGATTCGTCCAACCGGCTTCAGATTATGTTGGATTCAGACGGAAAATTACAGAAGAATGTGTGTCTTTAGAGAATGTGATAATAAAACAAAATGAATGTGCTGTTGACGGCACTGTTAAAGTGAAAAACTTGGATTTCTGTAAAGAAGTTATTGTAAGAATGTCGTCTGACGGTTGGACGACTTCTGAGGATACATCGTGTGCCTTTATTGAGTCAGGGCCATTAAATTCAAATGGAGTGTCTCTATATGATACATTCGGCTTCAGATTGCAGCTACCAATTCACTCAAGACGTCTAGATTTCTGCGTTTGTTTCAAATGCAAAGGCAATGAATATTGGGATAATAATCATGGATCAAATTACACCATAGAAAAAGCTTCTGTCAGAAGCTCACCGGCGATTTCTTGTGCAAGGATTAATTATGGCAATTCTTGGACCACACGATCAGACGGTAATTCTAACGTTCCCTATTGGTGAACGATATGGTGTCCTTCAAAGCCTTAGGGCTTGTGTTGTGCCATAATTATGTGAATAGTGATATTTCGCGAGTGCTACGCGAATTGTCCAGATAAGATTTAATGAAATTTCTAAAAGGTATGTTATGTAGATACTGATTTTTAATAATCATGAATGTTAGGCCTTATTTGTTATATGGCAACAGATATAAGGCTTTTGATCTTGAATTTAAAGAATTTATGATCTTAGTTAAATTCGAATAAAATAAAAGAATAATCGGATATAATTTTTAAATGAGCTAAGGAAATAAATTACACTTCCTTCATATGATTGGTAGGTTAATGAACTGTTAATGATTGTTTATACTACATCTAGATAAGACTGAAAAAATATTTAAACAAAATAGTAAATACGAAGTTATTTAATAACTGTATTAATATTGATGAATAAACTATTTAATATATGTAAATATATTAAGATATGTTTTATTTATGAGTAAATAATATTTTAATCTATGATGCATAGTAACAGATGCCATTTTATAATTATTTTTAGGAATCAAATTTAGAATGCAAATTCAGAAGTGTATAATTTCGTTTTTTGTATTGTATCTGTTTTTTCAGTTATTATCAGATTATGTAGGAGATATTCGAATAATTACATAAGCAGTTATATAATTTTAATTAATACAAATGCCATGGACATTTACCGTTTTATGGAAAACCACATTTACCTATAAATTTAGTCCCAATTAATGTTCCGAGGTAAAAATTACATATAATTATTTCTAAACTAAATTATATACCTACTGATCATACAATGATTCACTCCTTTATTTGTAAATTAATTTAAATCAATGTCAAAATTTTAATATGACATTTTGATCTTCATTTATTTTGAATGTCAAAATGAAAATGTCCACGTCATGTCCAGAAATTGTGGTTGCAATAATCAATAAGTAACAATAGTTTTCTTGAAATTTCTATGAGTAAACTTGAAACGTAGGCATATTTACGGTAATAAATGCCGGAAAACACATTACTATCGCCTTTGCGTCATCTTGGACGAGCTATAGATATATTTTGTCAAATATAACAAGGCGTAATTTCATAGATATTCGTATAAAGATTAGATACGATGGAAATAGACATTTAAACAGCTGTATTGGTTAACATCATCGATATATAGGTACTATTGTTATCATAGGCGTAACCAGGAGGAGCAATATTGTGCAAAAACATATTTCGTAATAATTCAAAGAAATACGTTGGAAAAAGTATCCATGAAAGTTGAGCATAATTTGAAAGTGCCAGAGATAAGAAATTTATTTTTTTATTAGCTTTATACAGAACGTCAATTTAAAACGAAATGTCCACATTGATTACAGTACCAGGCTCACAGTAACTGCAAAGAGTTATCAGAAGTATTTCAACTCCTTAGCAACTAAATAGTAATTTAGTAAAAAAGCTAACAAGCTGATAAAGTAATCGCATATCATTATAAACAGTAATAAGTCATAATGGTGTATAATGATAAAATAAAACAATGTTTATAAACATTGTGACAATGTTGTGTCTGCCATCTTGGAACCGCCATGTTTAATTTTCTCTGATAAAAATTTGTTGAAAGTTAATATTTATCTTTGAAATGTTTGTTACATAAACTTTTATTGCAATTTATACAATTTTAAAAATGATTGATATTGGTACCAACTCTGTTAAGCCAAGACTGAACTAAAGTATGGTGTATTTTGTGTTTTGTATGTAGCGTTGGCACCAGTATTAAACAGTAAATAACAGGAATTAAAATAAATATGTAACTATGTCAGTCAGTCAATAATGTGACAAATCTGGTTAAGAATTTTCTGAAGTCATTTACGAATGTAGTGTAAATACTTATTCTTTTTTTGCATAAAAAAATTAACATACCTTCACGGTTTGTCACCATGTGTGTAGATAGAGACTATAGACCGTCATCTGCCACGTTTGAAACATACTGCCTTACGTAGAATTAAAGTTAACTCAAATAATTGAGGTGTTATATAAAAATATAGATAATATGAAATGAATAAGATATTTAATTATCAAGGCACAAGTCTTTTATCAAAATATGTATTGATCAATTTATATCGGGTTACATAATTTTATTTTTCATTCATATCCTTAATATTATTTAACTTTAATTTTCGTAATGCAGAAAATACTAATTTACATTAACATTTGCTTTATGCTACGCTTATAGCAGAGGACGGATTAAGAGTTTCAACCGAAATAACAACAAAACAAAACTAGATTAATTATTATAAAAGCTTTGTCCTTTTTTGTCTGAAGATTTGGTAACCCTACTCTAAATTTCTATAATTCTGAATGTTATAAAAATATTCGTAAAATGACAAGCATAATAAACTTAGAAGGCAAGCATGGCTACAGAATTTATTTTTTATTGATAACAAAATTAATTTTAGTTAAAAATGTATTGATGAAATTGAGTTTTGAACGTTTTGGCCATGTAGTTATAAATTTAATTAACGTATCGTATTCACGAAAATAATACTCAAGATTTGAAATAGCGGTTGTTTTCTTTGGAATTATATTATTGCACTGAAGTTCACTGAATTTTAAAAATATATTATTCTGATGAAAAGCAATCAATCAATATAAGAAAAAATTGAACTTCGAAAGATTAAAACCAGCCAGCAAAGAAAATCTTGTAACTTTTTTTCCTATTTTGCCAACCTTTAGACATTAATAACTCCCCGGATATGACGATTTACTTATCTGTATAGATTGTTTTAACAATCACAGAACCGCTTTTCCTAATTATGAAAAATATTCATAGATTATGTTTAAAATAATGGTAGCTAGCATACTTCGATATTAGGCACAAGATGCGCATGCAGAAGCTTTTTGTATTTAAAAAAGCCGTCTTTATGTGCATGGCAACAGCCTAGCAGTAAATTAATCAATCATGTTCTAAACGTGATTGTGTTTCAACTACTTATTATTTTAAAATAAGTGGTTAAAAATCTGATAATAAATTTATAATGCTAGTTCTATATTCTATATTTTTTATATTAATTATATTATAGAACTGAATTGTTTAGAGATTTTATTTTGATTTAATGATAAAAACAAAATGGCCGATTTGTTGCGGTACTATTTTTTATTCCTACGGTAAGAAGAATGTAAGTAATTTATTCAGAATGATAATTTTAAGGATGTATTTTAAAAATGTAATATGTTATCAAATATGTAGTTATATAGGTTGTATGAAATTTAACTAAAGAACTGATTTATTATTAATTGTATTTTTAAGAGTTCGTTATTTTTGTATAAAAATTTCTATAAAATTGAAGGCATGAATGACAGAATATTTTTTACAATATAATAATATTGATTATTAAATTTTGTTTTATTGATGTCTATACATTCCCATTATTACCATATTTATGGCAGAAAATCTTATTTTAGGAGTATACAAGCACAGATAGTGTAATAACATGAATAAATTATACCATAAAACTGCATAAAACGATGGTTTTACACAAGTTGTTACGCTAGTGAACAGCGCCACCTAGATTTAGCGTGCATTTTATGGTGTACATCAGTACATCATTACATGCTAAAGTATGAGAATTGATAATCTATGTTGTATTAAATCGATGGTATTATAGTTATGGCCGGGTTCTGTAAAAGTTTGCCAAGAAAACCCAAAAGTAAATCCTATACCAACACGCCTGGTCAGCGCAGCACGGTAGACCATAATCCCTCCCAAAGTGGAGGAAGCCCGTGCCTACCTACAGAGCTACAGAGACGTTAAATTGAGGGAGACGCTTTGTAATCTAAGAGTAGGTAAATGTTCAAACGAGTTTATACCTAAAGGAGTATGACCATTCTTGGTATCGGGTTAATTCTGTTTGTGCATTAATCAAATATAACTAAAAATTAGGATTTTAATAATACGTACACAAATATTAAATCAGAACATCGCCGGTTAAAAAAGATGAAAATAATTAGTATTACGAGGATACCAAAATAGCTTCGTGCATTTTTCTACGTAGGTAGGTACGAAGTTTTCATTTTTTCTTTAGATTGAATGGCTAGAGCTCTAATTTTTAAGTATATGTTTTTTCAATATATGATCTAGGATCGCATAAACTCAGAAACGCGATTGAATAAAGTTTTCTCGATAGAAAATCTTAGCGAAACAACCTCTCTCATTTTTTATTTTTTTCATTTGTCGGTCTATTATCGCGTATTAACTAATGAAATAAGTTTCAAAACATAAGTAACTATTATATAGAAACACGTAAACCGGAATTAAAATATATTTAATAAATTTTGAGTAAACAAAAAAAATATCCCTAATTCTTCATTTTCTATACCTACTAGCTGTGTTAATAGGTACCTACATGTCGACGATAATATTGATGTAGGCCACAGAATAGATAGAAGATACTACGTATGTAGGCCCTTAAAAAAACATTTTCCAGTACCAGCCATGTTTTTTTGTTTCACGTAGTTGCCAGTATAAAAAAAAAAATATTACAATCGATTTACAAACTATAATTAATTGATATATTACCTACATAGTGTGTTCATGTTTCTATAACATTAAAAAACCAGGTGCTCAAGTCTACTATTTTGGAACAATTGTCATACCGGCACGATACCGTTGCAATTGAAGTCAAATGTCCGTAGTCTGCTATATGCGTTCATAACGGTCGTTCAATGGTAATAGAATTGTCGGTCTCTTTTATCTATGCATTGAATTTTCGGTCTCTTTTTTCTATGAATTGTGTTAGAATGGTATGTATGTGATGCCGTTTTTAAAAAATGCGTTAGTCGAAGTGATTTTCGAAAATCTACTAATAAATTTAAACATTTAATCATGCTAGACTTCCGTTTAGATAATTGCAATAAATTACAAAGAACAATTTCTAATATTTCTATCTATTTTTTATTTATGGCAATCTGTCGACATAGGATAATTTCAAAATATTACTGTCAAATTCAAAATAGCAGACTACCGAAACATTTTTATTGTAAGTATGGAGGGTAGAGGTAATTCAATGATGAAGTCGATAAGACAAGACATTAATAGTAACTACCAAAAACTTTACAATTGCACCATAATGGTACAATTGTGACACCATTGAAATACCCGACTCAGGGCCCTGAACACGTGCGATTGTCATGTAGGGGATGGTGTTTGTGTCATGTCGTGTGTATTCATGTCCCTAGGATCCTGTGCGTTCGTACAAATAAAACACCAAAATAATATATTTAAAATATATATATTTATTTATTTGTAACATTGTAAGCACCTTAGTGCTAGTAATACGAGATTTATACCAAATACGAACACAACTGGATACATACATACATACAATCGTATTTCCTTCTTAGAGCGGCTAAGTATTAATTATATACTCTGAGGGCCGGTCCACACGTTGCGTCGTAGTAAACACCTAACCGCTTTACCCAAGTAACTTAAGAAAAAAAAAAACAACATTTACAAAAGTCCTCATTGTCGTATACAGGAATTAAACCAATAATCTCATGTATATTGTATCAGTTGTTAACATAATTTGGTATACCTTACAATAATAATTATATTTTATAAGTATATTACAATAATTTACAATTATACATTCTTAAATATTTTGTATATTAATATTGATTTTGTGAATTTGAAAACATGCATATATTACTAAAAAAAACAAAAACAGTTCCCAAAACGGTTAAGTTCTATTTATTTTTCATTGTCGAAAACTATTGTAAGTCTAAAAAATTAAAAAGTTATCAAAGAGGCTTTTGTAATTATTAAAAACAATATTAATATAAAAAATATATAATAATTATTAATAAATCTATATTAAAAATAATAATAGAACATAATTACTTGAAAAAATATGGATAAAGTTTAAAAATTATAATTTAATTTGGTTATAATTAAAATTTGCTGTATATAAAAATATATTAAAATAAACAAGAATTCATTTAAAAAGAAAACAGATATAATATATACGGACATTTATACAACGTCCTCTGATTCCAAAATAAGCTTTAGATTAGCGTTATGGGTGTAAGAATATACTTTTCATCAGTGTGGCGACAGATAAAGATTACAAGTATCACCACCCTATTTCCTAAGGCAAGGCTAATGTGTACAATTTCCTACACAGATAACATCCTCTGTGAGAGATGGAAAGCTCTAAGCTAAGCCTTATGCCAAACCGCCTGATCAGCGCGGCATGGTAAACCATAATCCCTCCCAAAGTGGAGCAGATCCGTGCCCAACAGTGGGCAATAATCGACTGTAGAATAAGAGAGATGCTATTTTAGTACTAATATATAAATATAACCAAATTTAACATAAAAGTATATAAAAATGGCCATTAAATCATAATCTAAATATAATATACAATTTATCTAAAAGAAATTATAATCTAAATTACTATTAGAATTTTTAAAGGCAAATTATTTATTATATAAATTAATTAATGGCCTGCGTTTATAGTTAATGCCGTGCTCCTTGACTGTTAGCGTGAGGATATATAAACAAAGATCATCGGTAATAGATGATCAATGCACACCAAACATTTTTTTTTAAACGCTTTTATTCTGAAATGTTTCACATAATATATTAAGGGCTGATAACAATGCAAGTGATCTGCGTTTATTGTAGCCTAGGGGTAAAACGGGAGTACAAAGTTGTCAAATTCGCGGGAGCTTTCGGGAATGACTTAGGCAGAAAACTTCATAATTGTAAAAACTCATAATATAAGCCATACATTTTTAATTAATATTTAGGATTACTCACTGCATAATAACTGATTAAAAATCATTATCATAATAACTAATTAAATTTATTTTATAAATTAAGAATAAAAATGTGATGATCGTTACAATTTTAAAGCAATAACCTTTTTAAGGAAGAGGGGGCGTGGTCCAAAAAAAATTTTACTAAAAAAATGGCTACGTCATAGAACTGCTAGCAATAGCAACATCGAAATTCTGGAAAGGTTCCAGACTAAAGCCATTACGGCCATGTTCAACATACCAAAGTGTATTCATAACAGATATATTCTAAAAGATTTCAAATTCAACTCCATTAAAGAAGAAATTGCAATCCGTAGTCTCAACTATCAGCTGAAGTTGTCAACCCATGTAAATGCTCTGGCTGCCAATTTAAGCGGCTCTGGAAGCACTATTTATTCAAGACTCAAAAGGAACAGTGTTCCTAATCTTCCGGCTCGATTTAGCCAGTGAGAGTGGGTGAGGTTGGTCAATGGTCCATTCCCCACTGTTATTTAAAGACATGAAGTCAACCGTTTAAAATGAGACATTCGAGTAGATAAATGTCCACGACAGATCGCTGTGCTTAGCTGAGAAAAGAGTAAAAAAAAAAAAAGTTATAAAAAATTACTGTGTATTTTTGCATTCTATGGGGGAGGCCTATGTCCAGCAGTGGACGGAGAAAGACAGCTGGATGAATGGCATTCTAAGAAGTGTTTGTAAAAACAATGAAAAAAAGATAAATTTCGGACCTACCCTCTTATTATAAAATTAAATTGACAATAAAATACATAAATGAACATATTAAATACTATAAATTAACTATTTGTGATGTTAATGTGATGATTTACTAATAATAAAACATGTCACCAATCCATTTCTTTAACTATAAGTGTTATAAAATCATACTAAGACTAGGGCTACCATGTAAATTTAATAACATACCTAATCTGGAATTAACTAAACTAAATACAGATCCCCGGATTTTTCTAAAAAACTATTTTGCAACAAAAATAAAAACACTTTAAGGCGTTTTTTGTCTTTTAGATAAAGGGAAAAGTTTTATCTTTTCACAAATCTCTATTGGAAGTCTTCTAAACCAGGACCAGGGTTTTATCTGGACACATGGCAACCCTAAGACCAAATTAAAGACTAAATTCTACACTAACACTTATAGTATAGTAGACCAAATATATTTTACACGTTTAAAATAATAATGACGTAACTAAAAAAATCAAATGTAGATCAAATTGGTTCCAATACATGCGGATTTGTACAATGTACTAGATGGTGGTCACGGGTTTGATCCCTCGTTATTTCACACAACATCCGCTGGTCCAAAACTGATCTTATTGTGCATGTTATGTGTATCAAAAAATAATATAATATATACAAAATTTTATATTATTATCCTTATTTTATGACATGCACAAATAATGCAATGCAATTAGGAGCAGAGAACATCATTCAAAATATCTATGAAATTTATTACTTATAACGCAATTAGCTAGGTCTAATGAGTTAGGTCATTATAATTTTAAGTGTGTAGCTCTAGCCCATTTCCAACAGTGGGATGTATGTAGGGCATATCTGTATCTAACAGTGATGTTGTTCATACAAGTCAGGTTCCAGACGTCGAACCCGCACCCTCTGCCTGTAATGGTATTCTTTGAGATACAATCTTAAACGAGCTGGCAATGGGAGCTTTTCCACACCTGAAAACAAAATTATTATGTGTAAGTATTAATTTCATATTCTGCAGCGAAACTATCAACAAGAATTCGCTCCGTTACAGTTTGTCACCGCCCTATCTCCTTCCCAGAATGCTGTAAAAGCCAACTAAAGAATATTGTGCACAGATAACATTCTCAGTGAGAGACGGAAATTTCTAAAATAAACCCTGTGCCAACACGCCTGGTCAGCGCGGCACAGTAAACCATAACTCCTCCTAAAGCGGAGAATGTAGGTGCCATGGGTTATACCTAGTCACTACCTACTCTGTAGTGACAGTCAGGATAGTCTGTGGTAGCGTCCTTCCTCTCTCTCTCTTGGGCAATGGCGTCGTTAAAAGACTACTACAATTGTAACGATATTTAATAAACAATAAAAGCATATAAATTCACATAATAGTCTTCTTAATTATACATGGCGCTGAGGACAAAGCGAAATATAAAAGTAAGTGGACACAGATATTGAAATACCATTAAAATGGAAAATCTTAGCCAGCCTCCGCCATTGGTGTTGGCGTCGGGCAATTTAAAGGAAAATTTTCGTAAATTCAAACAAAAGTTCACGTTCTATTTAAAAGCCTCGGGCAATTATAGCAAAATGAAGGAAGACGAAAAAATAGCTCTATTACTCCACGTAATTGGAGATGACGCTATAGAAGTTTTTAATACTTTTGAACAAGACGAAAATCCAACAATGGAAAAGCTTTTGACGAAATTTGAAAACTATTGTGTTCCCTTAAAAAATGAAACTATGTCAAGGCACATGTTCTTCCAGAGAGTGCAAGGAGAAGATGAAAGTTTTAACGAATTTTTAACTATGTTACGAAATCTGGCTGGAGATTGTGGATTTGGGACCCTAAAAGACAGTTTAATTAGAGACCAAATAATAAGAGGAATCAACCAGATTGGCTTGAAAGAAAGATTACTTAAAGAGGCAACATTAGATCTCAAACATTGTATAGATTTGTGTAAGGCAGCAGAACTTGCTACAATAAACTTAAAAAACCTAACTGAAAATACTATTATAAATAGATTACAACAAAAGTCACAAGCAAAACAGAATTATGACACAAATAACCCTATTAAAAGCACAAGTCAATATAAAAAGAAGAATTGTTCCCGGTGTGGATATGATCACGGATTTAAATGTCCAGCGTTTAGTCAGATCTGTGCAAAATGTAATAAAAGAGGTCATTATGCAAGGATGTGCAGGTCTGTTCGAGTCGTCAATAAAACTGATGAATCTGATGGTGAAGAGAACAACTTTACATTGGGAGCAGTCAGCGTGAACAACATAAAGGACCGGTCACAGTATGAATGTTTGCAGATTAACAACAGGTTAGTTGATTTTAGAATAGATACTGGAAGTGATTGTGATGTTTTACCTTTAAAGGTTATAGAGACTCTTCAGTTACAAAATAACATGGTTAAATCAAATTGTAATTTACATAATTATGATGGAACCCCATTAAATTGTAAGGGGAAAATTAAAATAGTTTGTAAGTTAGTAAATGGCAAGAATATATTGTTAGAATTTCAAGTTATAGATAAGAAGGGTGTATGTCCAATATTGGGCGACAAAACTGTTAAAGGATTAGGTTTGATAGAAAGAAAATATTTAAACACATTAAATAAAGGTAATAAATATGATAGAATTATAGACAAATATAAAGATAGTATATTTAAAAAAAACAAATTGGGTTTGTTAAAAAATTTTGAATATAATATAGAGTTAATAGAGAATAGTACAGCAAAAATTGCACATCCACGAAGTATACCAATAAAATTACATGAGCCACTGAAATTAGAATTGCAAAAAATGGAACAGGCTAATATTATTGAAAAAATTACAGAAACCTAGTTATTTAAGTGATTATGTTTAGTACCTATCCATTAAAACCTACTTAGGTATCATGTAATAGTTAAGCTCTCATTGTCTTAAAAGAAGGGAGATGTAGGTGCCATGGGTTATACCTAGTCACTACCTACTCTGTAGTGACAGTCAGGATAGTCTGTGGTAGCGTCCTTCCTCTCTCTCTCTTGGGCAATGGCGTCGTTAAAAGACTACTACAATTGTAACGATATTTAATAAACAATAAAAGCATATAAATTCACATAATAGTCTTCTTAATTATACAGAGAAGGCCCGTGCCCAGCTGTGGTATGTTAATGGGCTGTAGAGAAGAGAAAGTAAAAAGTTCCAACATGGTAGTTTTTTTTTAATTATAATTTATGGTGTTTGATGATGATATCATAGCTAAAAGTATTTTTTTAAGTTAAGTCAGTATAAATATATAGCTTTTGGTTGTGTCAGTATATCTATGTTTTTTTTTTTTAATTTATTAATGTTTCTAAAGTAAGTATACAATATTGTTACATAATAGCTACAAAAAACCACTAAGGTTTATGCCTGTGCTATTGTGAGTCTATACAAAAATATATGACAACATAATACTGCAACAAATAAATAGATGTAGTTAACAAAAAGAAATAAGAATAGATAAGTATATAATTTACAAAATAAATAAGTAGGTAAATAAATAACCAAACTGGTATCAAAGTCAAATATAAAAGTGATACATTTCATTTCTCACTAACAATCATTCAAGAAATAGTTTTTCAATTTATTTTTTATGTTATTCTGAGTCAGACTGTGACACAAATTCGAGGGTAGATTATTAATTAATCGAGGAACAATATAGGCGAAAGGCAATATATAATGTATGTATGCACTCACCATCATAAGTAGTATGCGACACGATGACAGCTCGAGCTAGTTGTTGTAGAGAGAAGGGCTCCGTACGAGGAAGGGGCGCTGTTAACATCGGCTCGAAGAACATCACGCACGCTGGGTCCTGGGTAACAGCAGACAAATTACTACATCATACACTTACGAGTAAATATTTAATTAAATAGTCATGGACATTTAACACAACATTCTCTAACTAATTCACATTTCCAAAAATGGCAAATTCACAAACTAACTATAAAGAGCGCGTGCGTCTTTATAGTTAGTTTAAGCATATAAGCTTAGCTTGGGACCTGATTGTTCTTACTTGTACTATAGTTTTCACTTAATTACGCAATTAAGTGAAAACTATAGTACAAGTAAGAACAATACTAAACCCTATTCTCATCATCATCATTATAACATCACGCCTTTTTCCCATGGGGGTAGGCAGAGACTATAAAGCGCCACCTGCTACGATCCAAACATACTTCCTTGGCTTCATCCACACTCATACATCTGGTCATACATGCCCGACGGTTGTAAGTGCTACGCACTTGCCCCTTTTGGAGTATGCCCGCGATGACATCGGAGTATATTTTTCTCGAGCGTCCTCTCCCAGCATTTCCACTTACCTCCGCCGTGTATATGCCTTTCGTTAATCGTCTCTCATCCATCCTCTCCACATGACCAAACCTGACTAAACCTATGGTAACATACAGACGATTTTATCAAAAAAATAGGCACGTGGATATGTGTATCTATACTTCTATACTAATAATATAAAGGTGATGAGTTTGTTTGTTTGAACACGCACATCTCAGAAATTACTAGGTCAAATTGAAAAATTCTTTTTGTGTTGGATAGTACATTTATCGAGGAAGGTTATAGGCTATATAACATTACGCTGCGGCCAATAGGAGCGAAGCATTAGTGAAAAATGTTGCAAAAATGGGGAACAGCTAGTGTACTATAAAATCCATACCTTATAATGTTCAATGAGTCCAGTAACAGTATTAGCAGCGAAGACGGCGGGATCGTGCGAGTCGAAGCTGAACCGATGTTGATAATGTTCAATACGTGCGTGAAGTGAACGACCGTACTTGCGGAACGATACTGAGAATAAGTGCTCCTCCTGGGCTGAGTCGCGGAGTAGGAACGTGCCTGGAACAACATACCAGTTATAGTATTGAAATTTTCGTGAGTTTGAGTCATCTTAAAAATATATATATATATATGTTGTGACACCGCTGCGCACTCGTCCTGATGATGAGCATCGGATATGCTCGAAACCTGGGTCGACATCATCGATCCTATAACACCGCTGCGCACTCGTCCTGATGATGAGCATCGGATATGCTCGAAACCTGGGTCGACATCATCGATCCTATAAAAGTGAGTACTAGCCGGTAACATATATATATTTTTAAGAATACCAGTTATAGTTAATGAACTGGGTGTTACCAGTGAATCATACAACGTGTTTCAGAAAGGTGTAGTCATATTTGACCATCGTTACACATGGCCGGTGACTAGGCACTAGGCATGGATGAAATTACAAATACTAGTTATATTATGACTTTTATGTGTTCATAAAAGTTTAATTTATTTATTAAATTAATCGATCTTATTTAAATACAACACTACTATGAGGTCATCTTTTATCGTAGGGTTCAATCGCATTCAATAAACCGTAAACATCTTATAATTGATGCGTTTCTGGTAGTTATTTAAAAGTAGGCAATAAACAAAAAAAAATTTACAAACTGTATTTTTCTATGTGTAACTGTAATATTTATAATATTTAAGGCCTATCTAATGCAACTTTAAATTATGACTACACCTTTCTGCAACACGTTGTATAAATAGGATGTAATGTTCGATTTGTATTTATGATATTTATTTATTTAATTTAGGTCCTTCACAGCTGTTATTTTACATAATAGTTAATCTAGGCTTATAGATACGACAATTATGAAGCACTCTGATAACAAAATTAATTTTACATTGGTCGAGAGAAAAATAAATTAATTAAAAAACAAGTCTGTGTCTCTTCAGTAGTCAACATAAAAACATAAAATAATATTAATAAGATAGTCTTATATCTGTGTCTTATATATAAAATTCACGTGTCACAGTGTTAGTTACCGTACGCCTCCGAACCGGCTTGACCGATTTTTATGAAATTTCACATGCATATTCAGTAGGTCTGAGAATCGGCCAACATCAATTTTTTCTTTTTTTTTTAGTATGGCAAAACAAAGTTTGCCGGGTCAGCTAGTAAAGGCCCATTTAGACGGAGAGAGTTTCTCGTACGTTTCGGTACGAGAAACCATACGCTACTATCACAAGCAATAATCGCCATAACACAATCGTATCAGAATGTTTACATACAGGCTAGAACTAAAATCTCGCCTACGATTAAGTCATACGAGATTCGCATATGACTTATCGCTAGGCGATAATTGCCTACGTTTGTTTACACGATGAAAATATAGTAAGCAGATTCTTGCTTACGAGAATCTCAACTTGTATAAACACGATCTCGTCTGACATATTTTCAAGTTCATACGAGAGTATCGTACAAATCGGTTTGAATCATTTTCAGTGCGAGATTTGTCATTCGAGTTTAGTGATTACTAGTAGGTATATTGTTCGTAAAAATGACACATAGATGGTTCAATTTCTTGAAGTAAATATATAAATTGAGTTTTTGTGACCCGAAACATATTTTTGAATGTCATCTTCCAATTGTAAAGGCCCATTTAGACGGAGACAGTTTCTCGTACGTTTCGGTACGAGAAACCATACGCTACTATCACAAGCAATAATCGCCATAACACAATCGTATCAGAATGTTTACACACAGGCAAGAACTAAAATCTCGCCTACGATTAAGTCATACGAGATTCGCATATGACTTATCGCTAGGCGATAATTGCCTACGTTTGTTTACACGATGAAAATATAGTAAGCAGATTCTTCCTTACGAGTATCTCAACTTGTATAAACACGATCTTGTCTGACATATTTTCAAGTTCATACGAGTATCGTACAAATCGGTTTGAATCGTTTTCAGTGCGAGATTTGTCATTCGAGTTTAGTGATTGTTGTTCGTAAAAATGACACATAGATGGTCCAATTTCTTGAAGTAAATATATAAATTGAGTTTTTGTGACCCGAAACATATTTTTGAATGTCATCTTCCAATTATTGTAATTCAAGGCACAACGTGTTAGATGCTCCCAAATCATTTCTCCTCGCTATCCATTTTTTAACCCAACACCTTTTCTTCTTTTTCCGTTTGACTAATTCTTGCCTAGAGCAGATATAATTAAAACACCCTCGCGCAATGCATTCATGGTAGCAACTGGCATAAAATCTCGAAATAAGATTATTGCTTTAAAATTCTGTTTACACGGACACAGTAATATTCCATTGCGAGGCAATTGTCGCCCAAGGTAACGAGCGAGAAGAGTGAATGTTTAGACGAAACAAATGTTTTATATTCTTTCGATAATCGTATCTTAGAGACGAGAAACTGTCTCCGTCTAAATGGGCCTTAATACTATAAATATTACTGATATATTTCATGTTTATAATTTATTAATCTATCAGTATTTCTTGCATTATTATTATTTTGTCTTTATTTGTGTATGTTACGTTAGTATTATTTTCTTTATAGTTATGTAGGTTAAAATAGAAATTAATATTACATGTCAGATGGGATAAACCTAAATTGCCCTTAGCTGTAATTCCTCGACAATTTCCATTTAGGTTGTCTGGAAGAGATCGCTACCAGCGATAAAACCGCCGCTAGTACATACCTTAAGCTGTACTCTATCTAGTTTGACTTTTCTTTGGTGTAAAATAAAGAATTTTGTATTGTATTGTATAGTGTGATGTGAATTGTGATAGTGCAAAGTGATTTAACCTTCTGGTAGTGTGATATGATTTATGATAGTGTGATGTGATATACCTTCAGGCTTATTATCCAACAATCTCTCAGCCTCATATCTATCCATCTTGCCCCAGTAGAACGAGCAGGCTGTTATCTCATGTAGGTCCGGAACTAAGCAGTGGATATAATCAACTTGTGTGTGAACTTTAGTGGGCGGAGACTGTGCTTGTGGGAGAGATGGCGCTCTTATTAGTAGCGCTCGGAGTTCACTACCGCATACCACCTGGAAATTATATATTATTAATTACTCTTCAGGGTTCCATAGCAAAAGGTAAAACAGGACCCTATTACTGAGACTTCAGTTTGCCTGTCACCAGACTATATATCTTTGAAACGGTGATAGCTAGGGAGTTGAAAATTTCGCAGTTTATGTTGATGCTATAACAATAAAAACTGATCATCATCATCTTTAGTCCATTGTTTCACTCCTACCATAGCGGTGTTGACCGAGCTGACAGGAGTGGGTGTGCGTAAATGCAATCCTCTGCGAAAAAAAAAACAAAAAAAAAAGGTTCACGTTATTTAAGGTCGATATGACAAATATATTAGGATAAAAGTACAGAATCCTTAGTACTACTCATACTTTGGTATACATATATAACATACCTGGAAATGTGGATGTAACCGTATAGCGTCATTACTCTGTGCTAATTCTGTATGCCGTTCTTGAGGAGTCTCCCCTTCAGTGCTGAGGACATCAGACAAACATTTATTGGTAAAGATTACACACTCTAGAGAGTGTCTGAAAAGAAGTCTGAGTCTGGCTGAAAAGATAGATCTTTTCAGCCGATTAAGAGTCCTACTGTTGTTAACAGGCCTCTCCCAGTTTGGGGAGGAATTATGATCTACGTTGACCAGGCGTGTTGACACAGGGTTTCATCATAACATCGTCTTTTTCCCATGAGGGTAGGCAGAGCCTATAGAGCGCCATCTGCTACAATCCAAACATACTTCCCTGGGTTCATCTTCACTCATACATCTGGTCATATATGCCCGACGATTGTATAACGACACAGGGTTTATACTTTATAGTTTTCCATCTTTCACAGAGGATGAAATCTGTGTATAATATTCCTTAGCTCGCTTTTCCAGCATCCTGGGAAGAAAAAGGGATGGTAACACTTGTATTCTTAATCCGTCACCACATCGAACATGTGTGTACGTCTTAACGTAAGCCCTTTAAAAACTACACTACAGATTCTGTTGCGGGTTTATTTAATAGATGAGAGTAGTTCAAGAGGATGGCTTGATTTGTATAATTTGTTAAGCTTTGATTTATAAATTTTGGCGTATGAAGTTGCGGGGATCAGCTAGTTTATAAATAAATTAAAATCAAACTCACTTCCTAGGAGCGACAGACAGTACATATACTTCAGCAGTTGGTTCTCCAATCTCACCACTTGTGTCACCTTCTGTAATCATATATTATGTTCGATTATATGTGTATTGGTTACTTTCTATATAAAAAATCCTGTCACGTACGTATTGGACCCGCGCACTAAGAGTTCCGAACCGGTAACTATAAGGACTAGCCTAGCGAGAGCGTGAACTTGTTGGAGACGCGTAGCCTTCTCCACAGGGCCCAGCTATAGGCCGCTTGCGGAGAAATGCTGATGCCCTTACAAGAAGAGGGGGGCCAAGCGTGGCAGGTTCAGATGAGAGCCATGCACACGCGATGGGGAGGCCTAATGTTCCCTGCGATGTGTTAAGCCCTACATAATGGGCCCACTCCTTGCCGCGCCAAATAGTCACAAGAGTGTATCTCTAGATCAGTGACACACAGATATGAGAGAGATATAGAGATTCACAGTTTATGATCAGTTGATACTATAACCAGAAATATGTGACTTCATATGTGTGGTGATTTCTCCATTTTTCATATCCTCATTCACACAGTCTACTTCTTCTGTTTCTTCTTCCTCTAGACTTTTTAGACTTTAGACAAAATTACCAGTATTTATGACAATAGCATCCAACTCCCTCCTCAGATCTCTTGCTCCTAGTGTCAACACTGCGGCTAATCTGAAAATATATATAACTTAGTTTGAATATAAAACTATAATATCCTGTGGCAGACTGAAAACTCAAAACCAAACCATATACCAACACTCCTGGTCATTGTGGCATAGCTGACCAAATACCCTAGAGATCGGGAGATATGTGCCCAACAATGAATAATGTGTTGAGAAGGTAAGGATTGTTTAACAAAAGTGTATGTATACCTGTCATCGCTGACCCTCCTGTACGCTGTACAGACACAAGTAGGTCGTCTCCAACGTCTTCTACGACACGAACATTCTCTACCACCGCTCCATCTAACAAACAAATATATTTTTTAGTTCGTTTTGTTTGTTGATTTATAAATATCATAATAAATATTTTTGTTTATTTTAAACCTCCTGCTGTATACCTAACTAGGTACCAGGCATTATTTACTAACCGCTATAGGTTGAGTATTTGAATGTTTTCCCTACTTGTTCTACAAACGAAACAGTTGCCGAAATTAGGTTTCAGACGAACATTAATTCTTTTAAAATTTGTTTTCACCAAGCGAAAGTCATTAAAAAAAAGCTATTTGACTAACTTGGAAAAATCATTTTCGTACTTACCTATCTGTGAGTGCACTAACATATCTATGCACACTGCTGGGAGACTCCGCATAGCGTTGTCTTTCCCAAGCACCACAACCGCACGTGCATTCACCACCTGAACAACAAACATGACTATCACATTGCCTTTCTACTTCACAGCTCTTATCTCCTCACAGTTCTATAACGTCCCACCATTGGGCATAGGCCTTGTTCACTTTGACAGTCTTTTATGCCATGCTGATTGGGCCTTAAAATCTACTCTGAAAGATGAAAAACTCGAAACTAAATCCTGTACCCCCTGGTCACCGCGGCACAGTAGACCATAATCCCTCCCAAAGTGGAGGGGGCCTGTGCCCAACAGTGGGACGTTAATGGATTGGAGAAAGAAAGTATATTTGTATAAGTGTACTCACTCTTTCTAGATGTCTGCTGACCCATATTTGTTGTTTATAATGTTATGTTGTACATGAGATGTTCGTCCTGCGAACTACCATCTGAAACAATGACAATCATCATTAAATCTCTCAATCTGTGATTTAAGGGCCTACATCAATATTATCGTATATCATCGCCGACACGTACATATTAACACAGCCAGTAGGCACAGAAAATGAAGAATTAGGGATACTTTTCCTATTTACTCAAAATCTACTAAATATATTTTAATTCTGATTTACGTGTTTCTATATATAATAGTTACTTATGTTTTTAAAGTTATTTCATTAGTTAATACGCGATAATAGACCGACAAATGAAAAAAATAAAAAAATTGAGAGGTTGTTTCGACAAGATTTTCTATCGAGAAAACTTTTTTCAATCGCGTTTCTGAGTTGATGCGATCCTAGATCATATATTGAAAAAACGTATACTTAAAAATTAGAGCTCTAGCCATTCAATCTAAAGAAACAATGAAAACTTCGTACATAGAAAAATGCACGAAGCTATTTTGGTATCGTCTTAATTCGGATCCTTACGGTATAATAATGAGAATGAAACAATAAGTAAAAAGTCGTAAGGAAATAAATGAAAAGATGGATATAAAGCCAAAGAAGTGTCGTTGGATCATCGGCGCTCTACAGCCATGCCTACCCCCATAGGAAAAGGCGTGACGGTATGATGACGATGGATGTGTGACCGCGCAAGTCAGTTTCTAGAGACGCTAGAAAGAATTTTGCAGATCTGTCACCGAATAGCGCAGAAATCGGCCACTGATGATAATTTCATTAACAAATCAGCAGGATCTCAGTTTTGCGTCAATATTGACATAAGAAGACCCATTGCGTTGGGATTTGACTGATTTTTACTGGCGGCCGCCTAACTGACGTCAACACCTCTTCGGTTTGTGCGCAGTTGTCATGCGTATTTGGTTTCAGGTGTTTTAAAAACCATGTTGTAAAAACCATTAAATTAAGCAAATTGATAGGTCATTGCCGAGCCGAGCCGACTCGGCGAGTGTAGGGTAGGACGCTCCCCTGCTAGGTGGACCGACGACCTGAAGGTCGCCGGGTGGGACTGGATGCGGTAGGAGGACCGTGGATTGTGGCACAAATTGGGGGAGACCTATGTCCAGCAGTGGATTGCAATGCGGTGACGTGACTGATAGGTCATTAACTTTAATAGTAGGTAAATAATTCCACCACAATCTGTTCAGGATGTATTCTAAAAATAATCACGGGAAATGCGAGATATTATTGGCTACAATTGCTTAGCAATTAATTGTTTAATAATATACTAGCTGTCGCCCGCGACTTCGTACGCGTGGAATTTAGAAAAAAAATCCGTCTTTGCATAATTTTTTTGCTTTGCACCTATTTGTAGCAGCGTGATCTTATATAGCCTATAGAGTTCTTCGATAAATGTACTTTCCATGTAATTTTTCTAATTGATCCAGTGGTTCCTGAGACTAGCATGTTCAAACAAACAAACTCGTCATCTTTATAATATTAGTATAGATACGCAAACAAAGTTGCGGGTGATATCTAGTATGCTATATAACAATATATCATCATGCCATGCTAAAACCTAGGAGCAGGGTAGGAACTATACACAGGTGCAACCATAGGAGTTAGCTATAGTTTGGCATCAATGGATATAAATTTGGATAGTACCCACAGAGTTGTCATTGCACATTATCATTTTTATTGATTTTAATTGTTTCAATTAGTCTGTTGACGGCAGAGTATTAAAATAGAATGTATATTCAAGTGAAATAATTTTATGAATGAACATGACTATATTTCACCTATTTAAGAGGGCACTATACCAAATTTGGTTCGTACTTCCCTTCTTTCTTCGCGAAAGTTAAACCGATTTTAATTGTTTCAACGCTCTATTATAGATGAAGAATATATCTATGCTTCTGTCACTTTCTTTTTGTCAATACATAATAACTAAAAGAAATATGACTATCCGAAAATCCCATATTTTCGGTTTTCTTTAGGTAAAGTTGCAGCATCTCTCACACAGATATACTCTTCATCTATAATATAGCGTAAAAACAATTAAAATCGGTTCATCGTAAAATCCATTGCATGGTTTTGAAGATATAAGCTCACATATGAACATATGCACAAAAGTAACAAATTTGTTTTATAATAAGTAAAGATAGAGAAGTCAATTAATCAACTTAATTGATTTTTGAAATTCTTTTTTTACCTTTTTAGGGTTTCGTACAAATCCTTATAGGATCACTCCAGTGTCTGTCTGTCTGTCAAACATTTTTTACTCAGCAACGGCTCAAGATATCAACTTGAAACTCATACCAAATGTTAGATCTATACGGTCCCTTGCTGCAAAAAATACAATCAACCTTTTACCTCTACGCATTTAAAAGATATAACCGAATTACGACCTTTTTTAAGAATTTTCTACTTATGCTAGGGAATCAAAATTCACAGGTTACTTCCCGTTGCCCTAGAGCCTTGAAATTTGGCATAGATCAAGTCTATATAGTGCTGATATAGGGAAAAATCCAAAAACTTATAATTTGTCATCACATCACAAGAAAAAAGTGTTTATACTAATACCAACTTATGAAGTTGCTGAAATGTAGGCGATTCCCTGTATTTCAAATACAAAATTAAGTTGGTGAGTTATTTTGAGTATTATTAACTGATTATTTGAATGCAGTTACTTATGTTTATATGTCTAGTATGTGTCTACCCTAAGTGTGCGAGTTTGCCTCGCTCTTGACAGGTTTTTTATTTATGGACATTCCATACAACATTCTCTGGTCCCTGGTCCTGTGTCCACTAGTAAACACAGTCCTGAACATTTATGTGAGCAATAGTTTTATTTTTGATATAAGTGTAATTTAAGAAAGTTTCAGAGAATTTATTTATTCTGTATCTGCTAAATTCAATAAACTACCTTAACATAACAGACATTGATTAATATTCACATATTCAACACAGGTTTAAGGGTTTTGATGTCGTAATAATGCTGGGGAACTATGCAATACAATAAATGCAGGAATTACAAAGAAACTTACCAGAGAACAAATAATTGGCGTTAAAACATCGAGATTAAAACTATTGCTACGTCATTTTCTGCAACTTTAGTATGTAATTATCATAACTGAATAACAGAAATCGTGATCTTTCAAGATTTGCATGTCTGGGACAAGTTGCAACTAGTTCAATAACCTTTCAGGAAATAATGAAATTTTTGTTTTTTACAACCTTTAGAACTACACTGTTACTATTTAAAGTAACAACAAAGAGAAAAACGTTATTACTAGACGTCTGGACTAAAGAAATATACAAAAATAATCAAAATAAAGCAATTGTGTCCGCCATCTTGGAACACTTTACCCATATATCTCGCATTTATGTGAATTGCATTTAAAATAATAAGAGAAATACTTACGTCTCTTGTTTGTAATTAAAGTCCAAACGATAATAACAATAAATATAGCGTTATATCTACAATAAATTGCAGTCGTAGTTCGATCGTTCACTTAATACTTGGTAACTGCCACTGTTTACAATCACTAAATCTCACACAAAAATTATATTACAGTAACTAGTATATTTTTTTTTATATTTCTATTCAAATTATTTACAAATTACTGATATTGATAAACAAAATACGCAGTTCAATCAGGACGTCGTCAACATTTCTCAATTTGGTGACATTTTGTGATTTTTTGTTCTCTTCTAACATGCTTTTAACGTTTTAACCATTCCATTTCACGACTGTTATCGAACTACATGATTTACACAAAACTTTTATAAAGTTAAAAAGAAATAGTAATATATGCTATAATATTCCTTTATTAGTACAGTTTTAGTTATACATATAAAAAACTTTACCTATTAATCTATAACAGTAACGAAAATTTTAATACAGCATATTTTAAACATTATCATTATTTAATTATTTCGCGTTTATCGGATTACAATCAAAGAAAAAAAGTTTTTTAAAAGTAGGTACCTAGTGGATGTCACAGACCATGCACAGGCTGATCATAGAAGTAGTTTATATAACATCTATGGTCTGATTATTCAGAAGGTATGTATGTGGCATTGAAAGATCAATGAAATTCAAGGATATAAAGATCTTAGGGGAACTTTTTATCCATTACATTTTAAAATAAGTAAATTGTCATAAAAACGTTTAAGCTTAATATTATTTATTTTATACTAGCTGATGCCCGCTACTCCGTACGCGTGGAATTTTAGATCCCTATTTAATTGGACCGTTTAAACCTTCCCTGGACTTTTACGAATATTTTAAGACCAAAATCACCAAAATCGGCCCAGCCGTTCTCGAGTTTTAGCGAGACTAACGAACAGCAATTGATTTTTATATATAAGACTAGCTGATGCCCGCTACTCCGTACGCGTGGAATTTTAGATCTCTATATATTTGGACCGTTTAAACCTTCCCTGGACTTTTACGAATATTTTAAGACCAAAATCACCAAAATCGGCCCAGCCGTTCTCGAGTTTTAGCGAGACTAACGAACAGCAATTGATTTTTATATATAAGATATGAGAGGTCTTTTGTATAATATTCATTATCTGGTAACACTGCTACAGGACCAACCATAGTCACTCTCACTACTCTCAGTTGTTTCCTTTTTTTTCTATAAAAGCTGCGTTGACGCCATTTTGTTGGTTGTTAATTTTATTGGAACTTCACAGACTTTTCTCTTTAAATCTTATTGTTTTTGTGTTTTGTGTTATAAACTAGTATGTCTAAGCGTCGTATAGAAGTTATGGATCCTTTTATTAAAAAGAAAAGGTTAGTAATTAACACGTTTCATAAATATTGTGCCATGCCTTACGCTATCAGTTTTTAATCACTATTTGCTAGTAATTTACGTTAATTTTACTGTAATTAGTAATCAAATACTTAGATTATTTATTTAACTTGTATTTTACGCTATCCATAGTATCAAACTTAATCTGTGTTTGACTTATTTAGACCACGTACATTTTTCATTATTTGCCGGTTATACACTTTTGACTTAAAACTTCTTTATTTGATGGTTTCTCTATAAATGTTACGATATTTCATACATATAGGCTCTTTTAGAAGCTTTGTATAAAGTAAATATCTAGTTTAACTGTTTAGACTTTTAACCTCCGTTCAGTATTGATTTATATGTTTCGGGACAAAGACATGCAATTTTAAGATTGTTCGCAGTCTCTACACTATACAATATAGCTGCTATAACTATATTTTTAAGTTATATCTCATGTTTTACAAAACCTTGAATTTTTTTTAAATATTATTGGTGTGTATTAGATTTACAAATACTTCCCAAGGCGAACACTGTCCCTAAGTAAGGTGTCGTCTTTTATTATATACTAGCTGGCCCGGCAAACGTTGTTTTGCATACAAAAAAAAAATAAAAAAAAAAAAATTTAAAAAAAAACTAACTATAAACCTCACGGAGCCCGAGACCTTTCCAAAAAATGCAAAACCGTGGAAATCGGTCCGTGCGTTCTGGAGTTATAGCGTCAGGAAGGAAAACCCGACTTATTTTTATATATTAGATGACTTACTTTTTTTAATTCAAAAGCTTAGAAGCATTCTTGAAACAACAACGTTTTTAAACTTTTTTTTTAAATTATTACTTTTTCATAAGTCCTTGATAAGTGTGCATGATAATTTCAGATCAATTTGACTACTTTAAGTGGATGAAAATTAGAAGATTCTATTATACATATAGATGAATACATTGATAGAATACATACAGAGCTTATAAACATGTAAAAAAAAATTGAAGGTTTAAATTAAACTGCATTGTTTATTGTAATTGTTTCGTTTTTTTTCTCGTGATTTGTTATCTTTACCCAGACATTATCTCAAGGCTACTTGGGATGATGTTTGGAAACAGAGCAGTAAAGGCCGACATTATAAAACCATTCAATCGTTTATAGATATGAAACCGTGGTTCTGTGATCGTGCTTTTCTTAAGTTAAGGCTTGACAAAAGAGCGATCACAGTTCTCATAAGAATGAGATTAGGACACACTTGTATACCATCACATTTAGCTCGAATGAAAATTCGTACGGATCCATTCTGCAGCTGTGGTGAATTTGGAGATTTGAATCATACATTTTTCGGTTGTGTCCTTTATGATCATCTTCCTCTCATAAATAATCTCATAGCCTTACATGTTCCCCTTCCCACCAACATCAATATTCTTCTTTCCTCCCTAAATCCTTCCATTTATTTATGTTTAGTTTCGTTTATTGAAGATAATAATATCTTACTGTAAATATATGTACCATATTATATGTTTTTTTCTTTGTTGCTCTCTTTATTATTATTTTAAGTATATTTTTATTTGTTTATTTAGATTAGATAGCACCTAATTTTAGTTAGTTTAGTATGTACTCTCCTGATTACATTCCTTTTCCAAATTTTCCGGTCCTTTTTTAAATAATTTTATTCCTTCCCTAATTTTTGAACATGGCAAAAGTAAAACGATGCCAAAATAGAAAAAAAAAAAAAAAAATTGTTTCGTTATATGCTCTGAGAGTTTGACTTGGTTGATTCATTATAGAAAAAAACTTAGGGTGTTGTCTATTAAAAAAAAACACAGAATTCACATAACTATCACTTCCACTAAAGCTTTTTGTTTAAATATTGTTATTTATCACAACAAGAACATATCTGCATTACATTTAGACAGAGCCCGAGAATGGAAATGGTAATTACAGAGTAAAGTACAACTGTCAACAACTTACACGTAGTAAGGGGTAATATTCTCAGAATTAAGTTTTGTTCTGATATTAACATGTTTTTATTCATTCAGTACGTATTTATCAATGTTGTTGTCAGATGTATCTTGCACACTTATTATAGATGCGTTACAATGCAATACAAAAAAAATATGGTTTTTTCTAGTGTCTTTTTTTAGTTTTTCAACTAAGCATATTGTTTTATTTCAGCACTGAATTAGATTACATTTAAAAGCTAGTGTTGTCTGTGTGGTTTCATTTCAATTTCGTTCAGTTTTAACAAGCATGTGCATAAGAAAATCTAATTGCTTCCACAATTTTTAATGTGGCTACACATATGAGCTAATTACCAACAAATTAGCTGTCCATATTGACGCCAGGATTGAACACATTCCTTTGGTGAGATGCAGACAAATGTCTCAGTAATAGGGTCCCATTTCAGGTATGGAACCCTAAAACAATAGCTGTAACAGAGTAGATGTGAACCATTTGATCAACTTACTGTGGATGACTGATGATAATTAATGGCAAGTCGTAACAGTATAGAGGTTCTATGTTATGTTGGTATGATACTGTCACTGTTAGTGTATATCTCCAGGACCATAAAATCAACCGCCTTACGTGAAGGAGTGGGATAAGGCGATGTCATATCTGAAGCTCTGCCTCAAACACTCAGAGACCAGGCACTATCTGTCCACTATTGATTCTATGAACATAATCGACAACCTGATGACCATTGGGGATGGAAGGTCCTCGTGTAGTGACCATGTACTGGATCGTAGTATGGGGCAGCCCCCAACTTGATAAGACTGAAGATATCGTCAAATATGCCGGGGGCCACTGGATGCACTTAAAGCACGACCGTGCGTTGTGGCGTTCTATAGTGGAGGCCTGGGGCTGATGGATGGTTGGAACATAATAAATGTACATGTGAAGACAGATTAAAAACACAGGTATCACCAACCCATTTCCTCTCCAAGGTGCTGTAAGAGCAGTTACAACATAGCAGATAATATCTTCTGTACGAAATATGCCAACACGCCTTCTCAGTGCGACGTAGACGAAACACTCTTCCTAAATAAAGGAGGCCTGGCCTATAATAACAAGAAAAATGCGATAAAATATAATAATCACCCAATAATCGCGAGGTCCCGAGGCAAGTGTCAAGTGGAGCAGATGTCAGTCATCGGCACGGCAATGCGACGGGGTACCTAATATTCCCCCAGTCCCTAATATCCCTGATTAGCGGAGCCGCCCTACGCCGGGTCATGGTAAGGATCAAGACACTACTATGGCCCGGTAAGGTCAAAGTAGGCTAATAAAAAAAGACACTGGATTGCGCTAGACAATTCATAGACATTGACGATCAGGACTTATAGCATCTTCGATTAGCTGACAATGTCTTCATTGTAGCAGATGTTGAAACGGACGAATGCGGTGCTTTACAAGAGACGGTTAGGTTGATGCTGATGTGGAAAGAAGGGTCTTAGCGGAAAATAAGGTGAATGGTGCCATGAAAGATAGACTAAGAAATGAAGTTACAAGAGAACGTTGTGGTCTGATAGAGGATGTATTAGTCTAAGGTAAAATCAAAAGTATGCTTATGTGGTTTGGCCACGTAGAGAAGATGGATGATAGACGAATAACGAAAGACATATATACATAGCGGAGGTAAGTGGAAACGCTGGGAGAGGACGCCCGAGAAAAATTTACTCCGATGTCATCGCCAGTATACTCCAAAAGGGTCAAGTGCGTAGCACTTACAATCGTCGGGCATGTATGTATGAGTGTGGATATGCCAAGGAAGTGTGTTTGGATCGTAGCAGATGGCGCTCTATAGTTTCTGCCTACCTATGGGACCTATGGGAAAAAGGCGTGCTGTTATGATGATGATGAATGACCACAAAAATTAATATTGCAAAAACTCTGCAATTATTCTGTCACCACTTGGTTCTATTAAGCAATATTTTTAAGTTGCTTGAGAGCGTCATAGATTGTGTTGTTTATAAAAGCTTTAACATTATGCAATAAGATAATACATGTAATACTAACACATATTGAAATTGAAATTTAATAATTGTAATATGGATCTTTGTTGTCCGAAATAAAAGTAAATTTATTTATTTATAATGCCACCTGTATTCAGTCGAGGTACCAAGCGACAATCGATCGCTCGTGATTTTGTTCTGTAGTAAAATATCGTAAAATTTATTGTGCCGAAAAAATCATTCTGCAATATGTTTTTACGTGAACCATTTTTTACATGTTTCATTCACTTAACATCTGATCTTAAACAAAGCTTAATGCTTTTGCTATTGGTACTAGATTAAGCATATTAATACATTTATCATTCGTTTTTACTTGACTGAAAGGGTTATGTTTTTCTCGCGCTACTTTCTTGTCTTGTAACTTTTATAATATATTGGCCGTGCGTTCCATTTTCTATGGGGGTCATGTAGGAGCCCTATGTTCAGCAGTGGCGAAATTGTTGTAAATTTTTCAAGCCAAAGTGGATTTTTGATGACTGGTTAGGACGCTGCCTTGCCTCATGCGGTGGCTAGGCTTACAGCGTTGAAGCCTGATGGGAGAGAATCCGACAGACTATCCGAAATTTGGACATTGCCCAGCAAGGCAGGGTCTGGACTCTGGACCGTCTTAGAGGCTTGTTGGGCAGCGGCGTGCACTGGTATTTAACTTAGGGTAGGCAGTCACAAAAACTTTTTCTTTTATAGATTTTTAGCATAGCCACGCGACGGATCTCTAAGTCGGAAACCATGCCAACAGAACAAATTTAAATCTGAATATCCCGAATCAGTCCACACTGTACTAGAATTACTAAACAATAACTACGTACGTACATACATACGTACATGTACGTATGTACATACGTTTCATAACTTTTAACATGAAATTTTCGAGTTACATTGGTGCCTATTCTATGTGCAGACCTAAACTTAACTAAAAAATGAAAATTGATAGCGTCAATAACACAATTCGGCAATGTTAACAGAACTTTTTTTATATAAAAACTGTTTATTATAGACTAACGATTTTAATTAATATAAATGTGTGCAAAAAAAATAGCGAAACATTTAAGATACAGCAATAGCTGTTTTCATTTTTTAGTTAAGTTAAGTTTAGTTCTGCACATAGAATAGGCACCATTACCTACCTTTTTGCTGGCTTAGTTGTTGAACTTGTTATTTTTAATTTTTAACAAACACACACTATCAACACACATTTCACAATCAAATAACATTTTAAAATCAACAAACGAAAATCCATACAATTATTAAATTAAAGAAACTCAATATTAAACAGTTCAATGAATCACACGAAAAAATAAAATGGCCTCCGTCGAACCAAAATATTTCTGCTATTTAAATGCATACGTGATTTATTAGACTTCCGACTATTATATTTATTCGGATTATAAGTAACGAACGAACATTGCCGAATACTCGCGATAACATCCGATCGCCAAAGCAGGCCGCAGGATTTTCAGTGTAAATCGTCTTGGATATGCAAGACTGTGTGCGTTTGCGAACTGTGCACGGACACCAAAATTTCTACACACATATGAACTCATGGCAGGCGGGCGGCGTGGAGCTTGCTAGCTACGCTAATATTATTCCTTCGCCAAACGCCTGGCAAAAAGCAATTTGCAAGCACATATTGGTGCTATTTATGAATTATTAGGCGTTTTTAAGTTATACCTAATATTTTGTTTAATTAATAGTAAATAAATGAATAAAGTCATCTAAAACATACGAACGTTTTATTAAAATATCTGTGAATGGCAAGTAAAGCAGTGCCTTTCTGCTTATATAGAGCGCACGCCCATGTTGTTGGGACAAGTAATACAACTATAGAGTTGTATTGGAAGATAAGACGGTCCACACTTGAAATGTCCGGGTATTAGGAGGGTGGTATCAACAGGATTTCTCGTCTGTTAAATTCTTCTTTCTGGTTGAGATATTTTGTTTTTCTTTAGTTCGTAAAGAAAAAGGATTCCGTTACAGAACATGGTGATCCGTTATTTCCACCAGAAATATTCGATACTCCGACCGTGTTATCTGCATGATATATATCAGGCTTATGCGCAAGAATAGTCCTGTCCGTGATGATGGCCCTATCGCGGTACATCTTGGTGCGCTAGTTTTCGAGTACGGTTTCCGATTTGTACTATGCTACACATGTAACGATATGTAGTTACAATTATTCATCTTTTCTTTGGCTCCGTTAGAGTTACGGCCATTTTAAAAAACCAATCTACGATTACGGATAGATTGTTGGTCGCAGCGTGATGTTATATGCCTTTCTCGATAAATGTACTATCCAACACTGAAAGAATTTTTAAATCAGACCAGTGGTTACATCCTGGTTTATTAGTAAGATATTTCTAACTCCTGTCAATTTTTTAATAGAGAATGTTTTCGTCAGTAGCTTATTGATCTACAAGTAAGGACAAAAGTTTAGATTTGACTGACTTTGATAGTAAAGGTCATAGCTCATTAGAGCCACCCGGCACCCACTCCGCACCGCCTTGCCTTGCCTCATGCGGTTAGTATTGTGTTGATATGGATGTATGGGTATGCGCTCACTACATCAACTCCGTAGTGTCACCGCCTCGCCTCTGTCGTAAGCCCTCCACGCGCGGACAGCGGGTGGACCACTCGGTGACAACTCGCTGCTCGCATGCTTGCCTTGCGCTGACTGCGTATCGCAAACGCGCGGGTCCGAAGCGTACTGTCAATAGGCGTAGTGCCAATTATTTAATAAAATAAATATTCAAGGTCATTTCACACAACGTCCTCTGGTCCCAAGCTAAGCTTACATGCTTATGTTATGGGTACCAGAATACCGTTACATAAACCACTCAACCATGAGGCCCGTCGAATTGTTAACAGACTACACGAAAATTCCTGGACTAACCGGACCACGCGGCGTCTACCAGCGGCCAGCGCAGGGTCCACTGGTTGACGATGCGAGGTCCACTGGTTGACCGCGCGACGATTATTGGTGATAACACGGTGTCTAACCGTGGACCACCTGTCTACAACGAGTGGACGCCGTGCGACGAGGCAGTGCGGGGTGCCGGGTGGCTCTAATGAGCTATGACCTTATGAATCGAGGATAGATACAATATTAAAAATGGGCGTTAATTTATTCCACACTCCTAACATCATTGCTTCTCGTCTCATTATAGAACCTTACCTGGACAGCAACTCATTCCTTAATTTATCAGTCAATCACTTTCAGCCTTACTTTAATTAATCCATTCGCGAGAAGCTACACGCCCATTTGAACATTCGATTCTTGTCAAACTCAGATAGCGACGTAATTGAAATATTGTAATTTATTGTTAACTAGCCAATGCCTACAGTTTCACCCGCGTTTAGGTATAGTGATTGTTCCCCTCCCTCAATATATACCAAAAACCAAAAAATATCATGTTGTACCACAATCTAATAAATAATACCACATCAAAGTCCGTTGCGTAGTTTTGAACAAATAATATTATGTTCACATAGAGTCATACATGTACAAATAACGATTTTGTTTTGGAATAAGTAAAGATCAAAATTTTTTTTTACAGAGAAGAAAAGGCAGCGGCTGCCGCTCGCTCCGGTGGTAGTGGTGAGTCTTCAGATAGCGTGGCGACCTTCGGTACAGCCATGCCTCCCACTGCTACCAGCACTCCTGGAGTCAATCCTTATACCGGTATGTACAATGGAACTTTACTCCTTCATTATCATTAAGGCTATTTCCACAAGTGTGTAGGCAGAGACTATAGAGCGAAATTTCCTACGATCTGAACATATTTGCTTCATTTGGGTTCCGAACTAAAAGGTAAAACGGAACCTTATTAGGGTCGGTCGCGTCTGCGTTGTTGTGGCATCGTAGATATACATATTATTATAACGCGTAGCTGACGTTTAGCCATCGCAGCGTTATTAAGGTCATAGGACATAGGGTAGGCATACTACGATCCAAACAGCGCTCTATAGTCTCCGCCTACCCCCATTTATTTTACCAATAAATAAATCGTTTTTTTTGGTCTGCAGGTCTCCCACATTCCCAACGTTACCACGAACTGCTAAGACGAAGATTGGGCCTCCCCGTATGGGAATACAAAAGCGATTTTATGAGACTTCTCAACACACATCAATGTGTTGTACTGGTCGGTGAGACCGGTTCAGGAAAAACCACACAGATACCACAATGGTCTGTAGAATTCGCCGCAGTTACAGCAGGCAAATCCAAAGGAGTAGCTTGTACACAGCCCAGAAGAGTAGCAGCCATGTCTGTGGCGCAACGCGTGGCTGAAGAAATGGATGTAGCGTTAGGTCAACAAGTTGGTTACAGTATACGTTTTGAGGATTGCTCCGGACCACACACCATACTTAAATATATGACAGACGGTATGTTGCTAAGAGAAGCGATGTCCGATCCGATGTTGGAACAATATCGTGTAATTTTACTCGACGAAGCTCATGAAAGGACCTTGGCGACAGATATTTTAATGGGTGTTTTAAAAGAAGTGATAAAACAAAGATCGGATTTGAAATTGGTTATTATGTCAGCGACTTTAGATGCTGGCAAGTTTCAACAGTATTTTGATAATGCTCCTCTAATGAATGTTCCTGGAAGAACTCATCCTGTAGAGATCTTTTACACTCCTCAGCCAGAAAGAGACTACTTAGAAGCCGCTATAAGGACAGTTATACAGATACATATATGTGAAGAGATATCTGGTGATATATTATTGTTTTTGACTGGTCAAGAAGAGATCGAAGATGCTTGTAAGAGAATCAAGAGAGAAATAGATAATTTAGGTCCGGATGCTGGTGAATTGAAGTGTATACCGTTACATTCGACTTTGCCTCCGAATTTGCAGCAAAGGATCTTTGAACCGGCTCCTCCAAATAGGCCAAATGGGGCAATTGGTAGGAAAGTGGTGGTATCAACGAATATTGCGGAGACTTCATTGACGATAGATGGTGTTGTATTCGTGATAGATCCAGGGTTTGCCAAACAGAAAGTTTATAATCCAAGAATTCGTGTGGAGTCTTTGCTGGTGTCTCCGATTAGTAAGGCTTCAGCTCAGCAGAGAGCCGGCAGAGCTGGTCGGACCAGGCCTGGTAAATGCTTCAGGTTGTATACTGAGAAGGCGTACAAAGATGAAATGCAGGACAATACATATCCAGAGATTTTAAGGTGATTGGTTTAGTATAGGTGGTATTTTAATATTTACTATTTTAACTAACTTCTAAAAGTTCTTAATTTATCAGAATTCTTTATTTGTAAGGTTAAAACGGGACCCTGTCACGGAGACTTTGGTGTCCTTCTGTCACCAGGGTGTATCTTTATCATAATGTTACAGAATCGTTTGTGTGCGAGTCCAACTCGTACTTGACGTGTTTTTCACCGGGGATACATTTAGAAGACATAACTATTTATTCTAATTTGCTTTAACGTAATGAATATAGCTAGCACATTAATATAGTTATGTAATTTTTGTACAATCGTTTTCTGACACACATAATGTGTTTTTTAAGCATAACGCTCTATTGTACTACATTCAATTAGACTATTGGTGAGACGCTTAATAGTCTTGAGGCATACGTTGATTAAGAAGTAATTGACGAAATCGTTCTATAATCTTAGTATATTATAATGATAACGGTACGAAACTCTTTGTGTACTGGTCCTACTCTTACTTGGTGGGTTATGTTTTGTTTAAATGGGTTTTGCCTAATAACTTGGTCATCATGTTAAGATGTGATACAGCTTTATGAGTTGATCAATCGATCTAGTTAGACAATGAATAGAGATACGATTTGTTGGGTATGTGATTGTGCTAATGTTGTACCAATGTATATTGCAGATCAAACTTAGGATCTGTAGTTTTGCAGTTGAAGAAGCTGGGCATCGATGATCTGGTGCATTTTGACTTCATGGACCCTCCCGCACCCGAGACTCTGATGAGAGCATTGGAGCTGCTCAACTACCTCGCAGCGTTGGGTAAGGATTATGTTTAAAATTTATTTTATTTGTACAAACAGTAATTTTTTGGATTGCTAAGGTATCCATCTGTACATTTGTCTGTCAAACTTCTTAGGATGCTGTATGAAAAGGTAAAGCTCAATTATATTAGATTTCACTGTCCATCTGTGACCTGGATCTCTAAACTGTGAAAGTTAATGCAATAAAAACTTATACTCATCATCATCATTTTCCTACCCTTATTCCCTTATTCGGAGTCGTCGCAACATTTACTAGTACGACTACTTGTTCATGTTGCAGTGGGATTTGGCTAATCTTTGTATTGTTGGTTATGGTATCGTAATATTGACGATGTGATTATGTCAGTAAGATGAATATTATCGAATCGAATCGAACGAATCATGGTACGGAACCCTCCCTGTGAGAATGCTAATTGGCATTGTTCATATTTTTTTTAAACTCTTAAATGGAAAACCATTTCGGGGAATAGAGTTTCTGATCATGATCCATTAGTTTTTTTCGGAAATTTTGCTATATTAACGATTATTTTTCCAAAAAAGTAAATGATCTCTATTTGCCCTTGAAATGAAGGACTTAAAATATTAAGGCGTTTTTAGGGATATACTACTCTGAAGAGAAGTTGAAATTGGTCTATTATATCAACTTGTCAACTTTGAAAAGATAAAGTGCAATCTCTATTAAGTCTATCAAGAAAAGTCAATGCACAGATTGCGTAAAACGATGACGTCATAACATTTAAAGTAATATCTTCAAGAATTTTTAAAATTCTGTATAGTCAATATTTCAATAATATTGAAATTAGTTCCTTAAAATAGTCTATATTTTCTGAAAAGAATATAAAAACAGTAGGTCAGAAATTATGAACAATCCCAATTGTACTTGGCTGGTTTTTTTTTAAATTGGATTTTTTTCCAACCCAGCCCATTAACGTCCTACTGTTGGGCACGGGCCTCCTCCAATATGGGAGCGAGGGTCTACTGTTTCACGCTGACCATGCGTGTTGGCATTGGCACTGGGTTTAGTTTCGAGTTTTCCGCCTCTCACAGTAGACGTTAACTGCTTATATTGACCCTTAGCTGGCTCTTACAGCTCTCTGGGAAAGATGGGGTGGTGATACCTGTATTATTAATTGAAAAAAATTTTTTTCCACAGTTGTTTAATAAAATTCTTCCTTATTCCAGATGATGACGGTAACCTGACAGACCTTGGTGCTGTGATGGCCGAGTTTCCCCTAGACCCTCAACTTGCCAAGATGTTGATAGCCAGCTGTAACCACAATTGTTCCAATGAGATACTGTCTATCACTGCAATGTTATCAGGTATGTTGCAGGGATTACTTTATATTTGATATTAATTAATAACTAGCTTTTGCCCGCGACTTCGTACGCGTGGAATTTAGAAAACTTTCCCCGTTTTTGCAATACTGCTTCGCTCCTATGCATCGCAGCGTGATGTTATATATCCTAAAGCCTTCCTCGATAGATATACTATCCAACACTGAAAGAATTTTTTAAATCGAACTAGTGGTTCCTGAGATTAGCGCGTTCAAACAAACAAACTCAGCTCTCCTCAGCTTTATGATATTAGTATAGATCTATCTACAAAATATCATCAAATAATTGTCGCGTGCAGGAATCGAACCTGTGAACTCGTAAACAGCAGTCCTTTACATGAACCACTAGATCATAACTAATCATAAGGCATGTCATAATTATAGTACTGTGTTCTATGTGTTGTAAGTATGTAATAAGCTTAGATTGAGACCAAAGGATGTTTTGTGAATATTTATTAAATAATTTGTGTTATGTTTTCCAGTCCCCCAATGTTTCGTAAGACCAAATGAGGCGAGAGAGGCTGCAGATGAAGCCAAGATGAGGTTCGCTCACATTGATGGTGATCATCTTACATTATTGAATGTTTATCATGCGTTTAAACAGAGTAAGTTGATTATATATTCTCTCTTTCTTCAGCCTATTAATGTCGCACTGTTGGGCATGGGACTCCTCTACTTTGAGTCTGGTCTACTATGCCGTGCTGACCAGGCATGTTGACACAGGGTTTTTTTTTATTTGTCCGTCTCTCACACAGAATGTTTTCTGTAATATTGTATATTAATCTATGTAACGAAATGTTTAAAAGTAATTTTTACCCACTTGCGGTAGTATGATTGACCTGAAATGTTACACACATGTCATATTATTGAACAATGACAATGTAATAATGAAACGAAAATGGATTTTTTTAACTAAATAATTGATTCATTTCAGATATGGAGGACCCACATTGGTGTTATGATAACTTCATCAACTATAGATCACTCAAGTCTGGTGACAATGTACGACAACAACTCAGTAGAATTATGGATAGATTTAATTTAAAGAGGACAAGCACTGAATTTACGAGCAAAGATTATTATATTAATATAAGGAAGGCATTAGTTAATGGATTTTTTATGCAGGTATGTTAATCGAGGCTTATATTTACACTACGAAACTTGTATTTGCAATTAGAAACTTGTTTTTTGTAACTTCGAAGCTGATATTTACACTTTGAAACTTGTATTTACACTTCGAAACTAGTATTTATATTTTGAAACTTATTTTTACACCTTGAAACTTGTTTTTTGTAACTTCGAAGCTGATATTTACACTTTGAAACTTGTATTTACACTTCGAAACTAGTATTTATATTTTGAAACTTATTTTTACACCTTGAAACTTGTTTTTTGTAACTTCGAAGCTAATATTTACACTTTGAAACTTGTATTTACATTTCGAAACTAGTATTTATATTTTGAAACTTATTTTTACACCTTGAAACTTGTTTTTTGTAACTTCGAAGCTGATATTTACACTTTGAAACTTGTATTTACACTTCGAAACTAGTATTTATATTTTGAAACTTATTTTTACACCTTGAAACTTGTTTTTTGTAACTTCGAAGCTTTTATTTACATTTTGAAGTTAGTTTTTACACTTTGAAGCTTGTATTTACACTTTAAAACTTGTATTTACACCTTAGAACTAATTACACTTTAGTATTTTTCGACTATTTACACTTCGAAACTTTAATTTACAACCAAAGTACTTTTCTTTTAAAACTAATTCTAACCTATTATGGTTTACAGGTGGCGCATCTAGAGCGAACAGGTCATTATTTAACAGTGAAAGACAACCAACCAGTACAGTTACACCCGAGTACATGTCTAGATCATAAACCTGATTGGGTTATATATAATGAGTTTGTGTTGACCACAAAGAACTATATACGGACAGTCACCGATATCAAACGTATGTATATTTATTTATTATTATGTATTTTAGGGTTACATACAATCAAGAAATCCTTGAAATGTGACAATGGAACTAGGATACAATTGTCCCATCTTCCCCGGGTGCTGTAAAAGTCAGCTAAGGGTAGACAGATAACATCCTATTTAGAGATGATACATTGGAAAATAAACCCAGTCTGTTCTGTAAGGGTTGCGTACTAAAAGGTAAAACGGGACTATTATGGACACTTCAGTGTTAGGTACAGAACCCTAATATGGGAGTATATTTCTATAGTTTCACCAGAAAGTTAGTTTTAATGTATATTTGTGTATTTTTCCAGCGGAATGGTTATTAAAGATAGCACCACAATACTACGAGCTGAACAACTTCCCACAGTGTGAGGCGAGACGACAACTTGAACTGTTGCAAGCAAGACTAGACTCTAAGGCTTATCAGGAAGGATTCTAATTACAATAGCAATATACTGTATGGTGATATTTATAGTACTCTGTGCTTTATATAAGCGGCATGAACAATCTTGATACCAAGATATGTCATTAGGTCGAGTACCCGACTGCGGTAGCTCAGTTGGTCGCTTTTTTGTATTTATTGACATTTTACACAATGGCTTGTTCCAAATTAATATATATTACTTAACTTGTGTTATGTATACCAGAATATGGTATAATATATTTTTTGTTAAATAAACATGCATAGAGAATACCCTTATGCAATAAATAATTAAATATATGTTACAAATAAATTGTGTTGGCCATGAATTGAATTCGAAACCATTGGATTAAAGTCAAGTCTTGGATTAAAAATATCAAGTAAAAGCATAGCAAGTTAATTGCAAAGATTAATAAATTTCAGATCCCCATATTTTGACACCGTTTAAACCTTCCCTGGACATTCACGAATATTTCAATACCAAAATCACAATAATCGGCCCAGCCTTTCCCGGGTCTTAGCGAGACTAACGAACAGCAATTGATTTTTATATATAAGAACATTATTGATGTTAGACATTAACATGTACTGGCTGCTACGATAGCCCAGTTGGTCAAGCGATTTTATTTAGTATCAAGATTGTTTATAGAACTTGTATAAGAAAAACATGAGTATCTCTTATTATAATAATGTTATAATAAAAGTAAGAAAAGTTGAAAATTGTAATTTGAAGTTTTTATTTTCCTTTTTGACATACTATATCAAACTCTATGTTAACAGTTGTGATCAGCATGGTGTTTCTCTATATCCAGCCCATTAACATCCCAGTGTTGGGGACAGCCCTGCACTTAGGGAGGGATTACGGTCTACTACGCGCTGACCAAGCGTGTTGACTCAGGATTTTTTTTCGATTTTGCATCTCACAGGATGTTATCTTTGTACAATATTCCTTAGCTGGCTTTTACACCACCCTGAGAACGAAGCACTAAATACCCATTAGATATAGAGGGGCCCATATTTTTGCCCAACAGTTTTCTTATATTATATTATCTTGCGATCGGCCAACGAGCCCTTAGCAGATTCTTGGAAGGAAGTATATGACAGTCTAGGACCGCTCCTCCAGTGAGAAGTCAGTCTCTTATTCAAGCTAGACTGTCTACTGTAAGACATCCCACATATGTTGTCTCATGAGCCTTCTGTAATTTATAGGTTCACATAGATCTGTTGCGAGTCTGTTAGTGTGGGATTTTATACGTGTACTGTAAGCTTTCGTTCTATTTTCGATTTCCTCAATTATAGTTCTCATTATTGTGTGCTCATGTAATTCGCTAGTTCTTATAAATAGAGGCGCATTTGTTATCATCTTGAGTGCCCTGTTTTGAAACCTTTGTATTTCTTTTTCTCTATGTTGGAGTTCTTTGCTGAGCCCAACAACTCGATACCATATGTCCAGACTGGCTTGATTATGCTTTTGTAGATTAGGATTTTATAAGTTAGGTTTCTAAGTCGCATGTTTAGTTCTTCACGTATTTTTTGGATGTGAGTTCGCCAGGTTTGTTTTCTGTCCAAGTGTATGCCCAGATATTTTGGGGAAGAAATTCGTTCCCAATTTTTATAGGAGAGCAGTCATCCTTTTTAAGAGTGAAAGTGACGTGTACGGATTTGTTAGTGCTGGTCTCGATACGCCACCTTTCCATCCACTTAGTAACTGTCCACGTGACTTTGCAGTAATTGAGATGCTACACTGGGTTCAGCGTGGCTACAAAGTGCAGCGGTGTCATCGGCGAACGTGGCTGACAGAATTTCGTTTGTTGTGGGTATGTCTGAAGTATACATGAGATAAAGGGTAGGGCCAAGAACAGAACCCTGCGGTACTCCGGCCTTTATATCTTCAAAATCAGAGTAGGTGTCGTTGATTCTAACTCTAAAAATTCGGTTCTCTAGATATGATTTCAATAACAAATGGAAGTTGTGCGGAAGTTGGCTCTTTATTTTGTAAAACAGACCCCAAGTGCCAGACCTTATCAAATGCCTGTTTTACGTCGAGAAACACAGCAGAGCAATGCTTTTTTCTTTCAAGGGCTTCTCTTATTTTGTCAGCTACTCGATGTACTTGTTCTATTGTTGAATGGCCAACTCTGAACCCAAATTGATGTTTAGGAATAATGTTATTCTTATTACATTGAAAAACACAGGTATTATACGCGTTTTTCAATGTAATAAAATGCAACGCGAAAGTTTAAAAGTGTATAATGTTATGTTATTCTTAGTTAGTATCTGCTTCAGTCTGCGCAAGACTATCTTCTCAAATAATTTTAAAAGAGTTGGAAGTAGAGTAATTGGTCTGTAAGAGGACACTAATTGTGGGGGTTTGCCTGGCTTCGGGATCATAATTATCTCGGATATTTTCCACGTCATTGGTACATGCTTTAACCGAATTATGCCATTAAAGAGCTGTGTTAAAGCGACTATACCCTTCTTAGGCAGTTGTCGGAGCAACAGTGGGATGAAAAAAATTAAGGAAGAAAATATTTAATGAACAGACAAAAGCCAAGGAACAAAATATGTTTAGTTCAAAAACTAAAAAACAATCCTTAGTAATTTTTTTTTTAATTTAACTCAAATTTTTATTGCAAGCTATAATAACTGCATTGTCATTGAAGTGTAATTTAACTGTAGGAAGAAATAAAAACCACGAGAAATATTCAACCATATATTTCATATTTCTAAATAAACATCTATTTGGAATTACACCTCGATCGAATGTGAACAATTATTTCGATATTAAAATATACGACAACTATGCTACTCTCTACTAAGAGCAATGATCATGCTAATTGCGTAAGGACACTCGTCTCTTAGGCCCGTATTTATAAATCACTCTCAAATCTGAGATCGATCTTGAGAGCGATATTGAGATGCTGCTCTAATTAATAGATTCAATTTAAGTACTGTATTGAGTCCTTGGTTTCAACTGAGTGACGTGCTTATTAATAAACAAAACTCAGCACTTGAGAGTGCTCTCAAGATGCATCTTGAGAGTTCATTTCTCGAGTGGCGTCAAACCTTGACTTAAGATCTGAGTTGAGTAAACGTTTTCTGTGTAAACAATGGATTTTGAAAATATTATGAGTGAAATTAATCACTACGACGAGTTAGATCACTATGATGATATATTTTGGCCAGATAATTATCGCATACCAAAAACATACATAAGGGACGTAACAAATCCTTTCAAATTGGAACCAACGAAGTTTCAAAAAAGATATAGATTTTACCAGGATTCTGTGCTTTATATAACATCTTTGGTTAAAAGTAACCTGGAAAAAACAGACAAAAGGGGTCTTCCTTCTTTGTCTTCTTTCTTCTTTCCTTCTTTGACTATCTCAGTATATTAAAAGGTGTCCATTGAAGGGGAGCAAATTATGGTGGAGCTATAGTAGCAAGTGGAAGAATTTTAAAAAGAGCGCCATAAATTATTAGAAAGGAAAGAAAAACTTCCGCTTTGTTACAGCGCAGTTTTTAAATTATTATATTATAAAGACAAACATGAGTATGAAATAAAATTATACGGTGTTTGTAAGTACCCCAAATATTTGTAAATAGCAAATAGAAAATAGTATTAAAGAATTACCACAACAGTAACACACTTCACTCTGCTTATAACTGCTACATTCATATCATTTACACTAGCGCTATTTCGGTGAGTGTAATTTGCTGTTTACAAGTGGACACTTTTTGGACTGATCCCCCATACAAGATAGTCCTCCTTTCTTCTACCCTCCATAACGCGCATGACGCACGACGCGCATGACAATCAAATACATGCGTTTTGTTTCTTAAAAAAGTATTGCTGTTTATTTATATTGAATTTTACTTACTATATTTAATATAATAATTAATTATTAAATAAAAATATTTTGTCAGAGCGTGGATACTTTAAATGTTTGCTCTTAAAATTGAAATACAATAAAAAATCTTCCAATACAGTAACAGAGTATATACAAAACGTTGCATTCCGAACTGACATTTCGTCTATGGACTTGTATAAAAAACGATTAAAAGAAAAACTTGAGTTCACGCTCTTAAGATCGGTATCAAGTGATACGCTCTTGATGATGGTTTATTAATTAGTGTCAAACTTAAGATCGTGAGCGCATCTTGAGAGCGTATCAGTTGAGATCGCTATTAAGATCGGTATTGAGAGCGATTTATAAATACGGGCCTTAGTGTGTGTGGGAAGAGTGTAGCGACCAATGAAATGACGTTATAGTGTGCGTTACCTCGTCACCCGGCCGACCGACGCGGCAGTATTTTGTCAAAGCAAACTGTGTGTCGCTTTAATATTATAGGAAGAAAACGGCTTATGTTACTGTTCCTATTGGTTTAATGTTCTAAAATTCTCTGCCTACCTTCACAAGAATACTTTGCTTAGTTCAAAAACTGAAAAACATTTGCATGTTTTTTTTTAATTAAGCATGCATGACCATCACCAAAATCATTAGTTATGTCTCTATCATCTCTTAAAATAGTCGGAAGTGTTTCGTTTCTTACCTAGAAATATTTAATGCATAGATCACTTCCAATAGATCGCGCATTACGAGATTTTTGTCAACAACTAAACACACCCACGTTGTAGGAAGGCGCGGGTTGTGGAATATAAAATAATACATTTTCTTTAGTCGTAACAATTTACAGGCCGAGTTCATACACTACTTATACGAGAATAGCATATATTCACCGTGTTGACAGTCTTGAGTGCGGAATCTATTAGGGGGTGACCTAAAATTTTTGCTTTAATGACCAAAACAAATAAAGTAACAGAAAAAAAAACATTTATTTCTAATATTTATGTTATACACTGTTTTAGAAAACAATCACAAGACAGCAGCTATCGCACATACACTATAGTCCATACATGACGTCGGGTAAGTGCATCATTTAGCGACGCCCACTAACGCTGGTCGCACACATCGCTCGTGTAGTTTGTACCCTACTTTACTAACTGCCACCACTGTACCAGATTGAGCACCTTCTACTTCCTGAAAAATTAATATTTTCGTTTAAAAGCTATAAAAATAAGGTTTAAGTATGAGTTGTACTAGCACACAAAGAGTTCTATACCGTTAATATCATAATATATTCGTCATACCGACCCCAAAATAACGGAATACGAGCAGGAGAATGATGATGTTAAGTATTTGTTGTTGTCGCATCAACTGATGATAAACTGTGAAATTTCAGTTCTCTAGTTATCACCGTTCCAGAAATCCAGCTTGGTGATTGACAGACGGCAAAGTTTCAGTAATAGGGTCCCATTCTACTGTGTCGAGCACACTTAAATATTTATTGTATTGTTGTTTTTATTATTTGTTGTTATATCATCAATAGATATACATAATCTGTGTACATTACTCTGTCTAGATATCATTGTTCATGAGATACAGTCTGGTGACAAACAGACAGTAATAGAGTCCCACGTTCTACTATTTCATTAATAATTCAATCAGATATAACAAAAAATTGCAAACAAGATCAAAGGATTACCAATTTTAGTCATTCAGTCAATTCAAGTCCGCGCCCAACGGTGGACAATATTAGTCTGTAACAACTCACACGTCCATGAATACTATACTATCAAAAAAATATTCAAACTACCACAACATACCTGTTGGAACAATGCTTCATGTAAATTAGGATCAAACTTCTCCCTAAGAGGCGAGACTGCCACTAGACCATGTCTTGTGAACACCTGAGAATACAGCATTATTTGTTAGTCTTTACTTATTACAAAACAAAGTCGATATATTTGTATGTATGTCCTTATGTGAGCTTACTATATATACTTATCTTCAAAACTACGGAACGAATTTTGATGCGGTTTTTTTAATAGATAGAGAGGATCAAAAGAATGGTGTTTTTGTATAATTTATTAAGGTTTGGTCTATTCTACGCGTACGAATTTGCGGGCAACAGCAAAATAAGAAATGTCAATTAGCACATAAAAACTGCTTAATTTACTGTTATATGAAAGAAAAATGTAGTAAAAATCTTGAGCCAGTTTTAACAAACAAGCTTATACCAGATTAGCCAAACAGGCAGTCTTAAGGTCATTTCTGAGTATAACAGACAGTGTTAAGCTCATTTTTTAGTACAACAGACAGTGTTAAGCTCATTTCTTAGTATAACAGACAGTATAAAGCTACAACAAGTCAGTTACCTGTGTAAGCTGTGCCCGTGTAAGCTTGACTCCATCATGTAGTGAGCGCAGCGCCTCATTGCCGCCCTCAGGCACGCTCTCAGCCGCCACTGTCAGTGTGTCCGCTACCTGCAAGATTTATGCAACTATTTTTATAACTTAATTTTTAATTTGAAATCATATTTTGAAATTTGATTTAGAGGCATTGAATACCTAAAATTGTAACACCTTGCTATTGCTGAAGGCATCAAGCCTTGAGTCTTATCATGACCTTATGATGACCCATAATTAAATGGGGCTTGATTCGATTATCGCTCATTAGGGTCGTTGCGTTACTTTACGCTACGCTACGCATTTGCCACTTTATGCGCGGCGGCTCCTAGAATTCTAACCCACCGCGCGTAACCACCTCGTTTTCTAATCGTCATTTCTTAGAATTTGTGCTTACTATTATGTTCTATTAAATACTTTATTGTACACCAAATACAAAAGATTTATGTGTTCACAATTTTGGTAATGTACAAAAGGCGGTATTATCACAATATGTTGTGGTATTTGTTAATATTTATGTTTGTGCGCTTATTACATTAATTAAACACTTACATCTAGTAGATCTTTGCAGAAGCTCTGAATGGCGAATGATTTAGCATCTTCTACTTGCTTCGTCATACGTCGTCTGATGTTCTCGCCATCGGCTAGAGCACGCTTGTATTTATCCTGGAAATTACAATAACACTTTCCGTACCTACCATTATCATTCTAATAATTGTAGTCATACATAATGATGCCGGTATCATAAAGTTACGATATTTGTTTTTAGTAAGGTAGATTTAGACGCGTATATTTGTTTTAAAATGAGCCAAAAAAATAAATAATTATAATAATTAAATTATATGAATAGATGTTTTAATAAGTTGACTAGCCAGTAGTAATGACCTACTATTATTCTAAATAATGACATAATTTTACTTAATGATGATATAATTTTATTTATTTTTGATTTAATTTATTCATATTGAAGTTATTATGAAATATTTCCTAATTTTGACGTGCAATGAAATGTGAATAGTACCTAGTAGGATTATATTACACTGACATGCTTTTAATATCAATCATTGACTATAACTAACGATGTTTAAAATAAAATGTATTTAATGATTATGTAGCTGTCACTTATATTTGCATGCTGTTTTGACGGCGAAACATGATGCTCTGTTTTAATTAAACACCAATATATTGTAACCATGTTTCAAGTAAATAAATGAAAAAAAAAAGTTTTGGTTGCTGAACTCATTGACATCCGTTACCATAAACGCTTAAAACGCCATGACGTCCAGAACCAAGTTGTACGTCAATGGGACTCTATCCAATGGGAGGTTTTCCCGAAAAAAAAAAAATATTAATTGAGCCTGACGCGTTCTTTATCAAAATACTGCGAGGTCGTTGTTACCGACGTAACGCACACAAACAATAACAGATGACACTGTCTGTACACTACTAGTATCACTCTCAATCACAATCCAAGAGGAGTTGTAAAAAGGACATTTTTAAGCGACAACTACTCTTGGATATTTATCCAAGAGGAGTAAGCTCTAAGGCTTAAGGCGCTAACTGACTGACCGCTCGTAGAGCTAGAGAATAGCGGCGATATTATCGACATGTTACGTATTTTCATATAGTTTACACGCACAGCACAACCTAAGACAAACGCCATGAGCAGGCATCAAAAAAATAAAATAAAAAGCTACAAACTAATAAAAAGCTTCACATAATGTCACGTTTGTCTTTAAAATTTTTTAAGAAGGTTTGCCTCTGTACAGTTTATTTACTGACATGTATTCTTCCTACCGAACAATTTCACCATGAAAGAATATACCACTTACTCCACTACACATCCAGACGGTAGAGCGCATGCTGGCACATCAATTATAATCAGGAGAAGCATAAAACATACCCTCCTAACTGAATATAAAACACCACACATTCAGAGTACCGCCATCACAGTTCACGATAAACAGGGACATCTTACTGTCTCAGCAGTCTACTGTCCACCAAAACACAAAGTGACTGAGGGACAGTTCACACACTTTTTCAAGACACTTATCCCAAGATTTGTGGTTGGTGGAGACTGGAACTCAAAACATACATTGTGGGGATCCTGGCTTGTTACTACCAGAGGCAGAGAATTAATGCACAGTCTGGAAATTAACAGCTTAAAGACACTGACTACAGGCGAACCTACATACTGGCCCACCGACTCCAATAAATTACCAGATCTGTTAGATTTGTTTATCTACAAGGCCCTCTCAACCATGTACTTAAAGGCAGAAAGAGTTTTGGGGTACAGCCAAAAATTCAAAGATTCCAAAATAACGCCCTTAAAATCATGACTGGTGCACCATGGTTCACAAGAATGGTTGACATCCATAAATACCTCAATATATTCACAGTCAAAGAGGAGGCTGAACATCGGACAAGACGCTACAGAGATCGTATCACTAATCACACAAATGCACTAGCAGCGGCATTGGTGGAACCCATTAGCAAGAGACGACTAAAGAGAAAACATGTATGGGATGCACTTAATGAAGCCCCATAAATAAAAATAAATTAAAAAGAAAGGAGTGCCTTTAATGGAAGGCCATAACCTTGCCCGACAATTACACCCAAAACATCTGCTTATGGCCTGAATGCCGATGGCACGATATAAAAAAAAAAATAATGTATTCTTCATGTTTCTCATGTGCGTGGAGTCTGTACCTTAGGGTGAATCAGAGACTAATCAATAAACTACTTACTTCAAAATCTTTGGCCTGTTGTCGTACAGTATTTAATTCATTGGTGAGAGTCTCAATTTGTTTATGACACTCCTCTATAGTTGCTGGGAGCTTACTGTCGGCAGACTCTGCTGGTTTCTCCTCTGTGCTGTACCCTCTGACTGTGCTTCTGGGGAAAATGCACACAGATTATTATTTATGGACATTATAAACATTCTTTGGAACTTAACTTCATGATAATTCTATGGCAGTGTTTTTCAATCTTTTTGATTTCGCGACCCCCTTAGAGGTTGAAATATTCCAGCGACCCAATTGTGTCAAAGGAAAGAAAAAATTCAAAATATTTAATTAATTAAAGGGCTACATGCGTTAGTTAAATAATGGTTTTTCTTATTTTAGTACATTTATTCACGCGGAACAAACGTCAAGTTTGTGTGGCGACGATGCATCGGCAACGCGACGGCAACACTAAGCGCCCAGCGCGCCACCCCAATTTCTTTTGTTTCATCACTTTCAGTCACATCACAGAGGTCAGTTCAGAGACAGCTACGGATAAAGTAAAAGCATTTTACGCAGTATTTCGTTTGTGGGCAACCTCCCTACAGAAATTTTTTTTATGAATCTTTTCCATGTGTTCAGAAGATTGTTGCTAACATTCCTTGTATGGTGCAGAGCTTTGAGAATTTACGAAAGAAAGTTTTGACATTCTTTCCTGACTTGCACTCTGAAGCTGATAATGGGCGTAGATGGATTTTAAACCCATTTTTGAACATATCCATAGATCTGGCTGATTTTACCACAAAAATGAAAAAGAATCGTGAAAATTTTACTGCTAATGGCATGCTGTAAATGGAATTACAGTTGCAAAGTATCGATTATACAGAACTGCTTTGCTGTAAGAAAACTCATGTCTGAGTTAAGCTCGCCTTTGTACATTAATTATGTATTTTCTGTTTTAATGATTTTATCTGTAACTGTATTTATTGTACAATAAAGAATAAAGAACTGACAGCTGTTAAATTATTAGTGCAATTGCCACTTCCTATTCATGTGAACTGATATTTTCTTCAATCGGTAGACATTAAAAGAGAAATAGACTGCAATTTGAAAATGATTTGATTATTAAAGTTTTAAAAATAACACTACAATGATAAACTTTTGAAAGATAAACAAGCACATCCTTCTCACTAACTCACTCACTAAAATTGTGTTTTTGTTTTATACGAACCTGACTTATACTATAAGTCGCCTAAGCTGGCGACTCCGATTAAGACTGCGCGACCCCCATACGGGTCGCGACCTACAGATTGAAAAACACTGTACTATGTGGACCAGGGATACTGTACCAAAAAGGTAAAACGGGACCCTAGTACTAAGACTTTACTGTCTATTAGTTTGTCTATATATCAGTCTATCAGCAGGCTTTCCGGAAAATATAGCTAAGAAGCTGAAAATTTCACAGATAATGTATATCAGTTGATGCTATAACAACAAATACTACTCATCACCAACCTTCTGCTCTTATCACGGCATTTGTGGTTGGATATGACGAATAGGTATATTATGGTAACAATGGTATGGAACCCCTTTGTAAAAAGAGTGTAACTTGTACTTGACCCGTATTTATAATTTCCAAAGACTTCATATAGATTAATTATTATTTAAGTGTGTTTTTTAGGTTTGAACTAATTAAATGTTCATTAACTTCTGCAATCACAGCTCACACTTCGTTAGAAATTCTAATTAGAATTGTTAATAAAGACATTCACTATTAAATTTTGATTTACAATAGACTGTCAAATGACATTAAAGAAATAAAATCCTATAAATTCTATAAAAGAGTATTAAAGTTTCATATTTTAAAGGTATTTTCAAGACTGATGATTTAAATTTAAAAACACATATAATTAATTTGCAAACTATAAAATTAATCTGTTTAAAATGTAGATAAAAATGTTTTTTTTTTAAATTATTTCTTCAATAAATTGTAACAACAGTAGTGTCAATTGCTATCTACTTGTTATTAGCTAATCGATACATAATACTGCTACTTGTTTTCGTGCTACCCACATGTTTTCTAAATTGTTTTAAGTAAGTAATATGAATTTGTATTATTCATTTAAGTAATAACAGTAATAAGTAATGTAAGTACATATGTATAAGATTGCTCTCAATGGCACTTACTTAGTAAGCTTATTGTGATTTCTCAATTATAAGTGAATTGTATTTATTCTTTTTGGAAAATAAATTCTTAAACCATAATTTTTAATTTATTCTTCAGTTTATCGCATTTAAAGATTAAAGATAAAATAAGTTCAATCGATTCAAGACGAGATTACATCAGCTTTCACAAACGTTAATATACATAAAGGGTATCACTTTAATAAGTTAATTATACCAGTTCTACTTAGTTTTTAAACTAATTGTGATATTAAAAGCGTAATATTGGATAAAAAACGATAATACTTACGAATGTAACCTAAAAATAAGTTGCGCAACTTTACCTGTACACATTTGCCCGCAAAGTCCTAAAAGACGAATCTGTAACATATTTTGCAAGCCTCCCCACTGAATACACTTTTAAAGAAGCCATTTATGTTATAATAACACAAATTATTTTAATAATTACTGAATAATTCGCGTAAAATAAGGTTAGATTAAAGAACTAAACTGTCAAGAAAAATGTCAGTGTCAAAAATTTAACTTTTTATACAAATCTCTATAAGGGCCTACATCAATATTATCGTCGACATGTACATATTATTATTAACACAGCTACCTAGTAGGTATAGAAAATGAAGAATTAGGGCTACTTTTTTTGTTTACTCAAAATCTACTAAATATATTTTAATTCTGATTTACGTGTAATAATAGTTACTTATGTTTTTAAAGTTATTTCATTAGTTAATACGCGATAATAGACCGACAAATGAAAAAAATAAAAAATGAGAGAGGTTGTTTCGCTAAGATTTTCTATCGAGAAAACTTTTTTCAATCGCGTTTCTGAGTTTATGCGATCCTAGATTATATATTGAAAAAACATATACTTAAAAATTAGAGCTCTAGCCATTCAATCTAAAGAAACAATGAAAACTTCGTACGTAGAAAAATGCACGAAGAATTTTGGTATCCTCTTAATGTGGAAGGTAGTATTTTGATAGATTTAAGTAAATGTCGAAATATGATTAAAAATAAATAGACGATGGTGAAAGTGTAGGCAGAGGTGTCAACCCAGGTCCACAAAAGACATTTTCAGCTAATAATTTTTAGCTGAAAGCAAATTAATACACCACGTTTTCCAATGGCAGAGCATAATGCGACTCAGTGCCGCACAATGCTGACGCTTAATTGGAATTGGAACGTGAATTAGTTTTAAAATGCGCCAGCAGAGTGCGCTAAGTTCAATGTTATCCTTAACCATAAAGGTATAGATAAAATTTTTATTAATTTATTTTATTAATTTTTATCTATACCTTCATGGTGTTATCCAATTAAAATGAAATCATTTCCGTCAGCTGCGACCAAAGAGTAAAATAATATAGGCTGCGACCTGTCAGTCAAGTCTGTCAAATCCGCGTCACATGAAACTGTTTTGTTCTTTGTACTATGCTTCTAATTTCTCAGTTTATGTGTAAGAAAGAGCAGGTTAAAATAAAATCAGACCGATAAACTAAATAAAAATGATTACATCACCACATTTTAGTTTCATTTCATAGAACAGCGTTGCTTTTACGTCATAGGGAAGAAGGTCGTTGTTTTAGACTCTTCAGTACACCTCAGTAGCAGTCAGTTTGTGTGCTGGCCACTGTGCATTGCGCGCGTATTTTTTAAAAATGTCTTCATTAGCAATTTTTGATTTTGATCGTACTGTGGTATTAGAGGATTCAGACGCGACGATAATAAATAAATTAAAAGAAAACAAGCCTCCTCCCGAATGGGAAGCTAGCAATAAGGACTGGACACCATATATGAGCGATGTAAGTATTTTTATTAATATTAGGCATTTTTATAATTACTCGTGCTTTAAAATAATTGATCTTTTTCTTTTAAACTCTTGTAAAACCAAGAGTATTTTACCCAATAATTAAGTCTTATTTTTTACGGATTGCGCAGAAAGTCAACCTTGATCGTGCCGAAATATTACACTTAGGTTGGAAATAACATAATTTAGAAATTTGCATATATTTACCTATTTTTACTATCTTAGGATTGATTTCTATTAAAATGCCCTAATTTGATAAATTCTATTTGCTTGCTGTTTTGTATAAATTCAGAAAATTTGGTAACAAAACAATTAGAAATAAACGCAATAAAAATATACGGTTTTATAAGATTGAATAATAATACCTATTCTATTAACCCGTTGGTGTTAGCCTTAGCTATTGAACAGGAAAAAATATATTAAAAATAATCCTGGTGGATTTGTTCATACGTTTTTTTCCTCTCTCAAAATATAAAGGTAGATCATAATTATTTAGATATAAACAGGGGGTTGCTTGGTTAATCACGTAAATCCGAAAAATATTGCATACTAAAGTAAAAAAGAGTTTCTTAATTTACTACTATTTAACCTGTGTATATAACTGTATAATACATTTTTTTAAACTTCAGAAACAAACGAGAAACTAAAAAAAGTCCAAACTTTAACGTTGCGACTTGCGATCACAGTGCGACGGTATAAAATTTTAACAAATGGGTTAATTCATAATTGTAATCTAATCTAATTAACGAATTGCGAAATACGTTGACCTTGATTTGTAATAATAATTATGTATGTAGTAGGTTTAATCCGATTCGATCTCATACTAATTTAACAAGTCCAAAAATAGATGTTTATAATTCCAGTTTTTTATGGTCTGATATTTAGCGTATTACACGTCCAACTCGGAATACAGAATCTGTATTTTGGGGCGTCATTTTGTAAGTTATTCCGACTGTGAAATTTTCCGAGTACTTTAACCATCGATATAGTATACTTTAACTATCTCGTAACTAAAGGGTTGCAAGACTAGCTTTATATAGTTAGTATGAAGCTAAAGCTAGGTCTTTGCAACAAAAAAAGACTTAATAGGTGGTATCTACAGAAATAATTCCAATAGTTGCATCGATATGGCCCCAAAACACATATCAAAACACCTCAAGAGGCTCGGCGCAATAGTAAGTCAGTAACATTCACATGCAGAAGGCAGTCTTGCTGGAAAATCCCCGTATGGTCCATTTCCGTGATTCCGTCTCTTATTCTGTGGTTTCTCTTTCTGTTAGTCTCTCTTCCATTAGACATTTAGACCCCATCGCTATGACTGACGCTTGATAATCTCGTCAAAGTGCGTCCTTGAACTTGACCGAATATTCAAGTGCTTTGTCTATGGTTAGTTAGTCACTTAACTTTTTAGCGAATTAAAAAAAGTTTTTTCTGACTGATACTGTTTGTATAGTGTGAATTGCATCAACCTTGATCTTGTTTGATACGATATTTTATCAGCTATTTTCCGTATAGTAACTAAGTAAGAATACACTATTTCTTCTCATGCCATAGGATAGAGACAGAAACAAACAAAGATGTGGTGTCGTGGGACACCAGGTAGGAACGAAGTTCCTTTGGCTAATGTAGAATCGACACAATTTGCAAAGAAGAAAGAGTAAGAGTATTATAATAGTATTATACACTACTCGCTTGTGTATACGACTGTCGCGCCTGCGCACGTCTCATTTAATGGTTTTATTCCACGGACTTTTTCTTAAGGTTTTACTACCACATTTTTTTCAGTTCGGTCGCGCAGCAAAATCCCTATCTCCTCTAAGCCTGCCGTAAGGAACTTCGTTCCAAAAAGAGTGTGTACCGATTTCACGGATTCGAAGTCGCTAGCAGCAGCTAGTGATTAAATAAAAACAACACAAGCCAGACATACAGAAGGGTATTCCGAATTAACGTTATTAATTACCATGGATTACACACATCCCGTGACAAACAGCCAAACCACATGAGTTTCCCGCAATTCAAAATAGACCGAAGGATGTGTTTTTCCGTATATAAAAACCAATTCGCATCTTATAAGAGGAAAATCTTTACGTGGAACAGTGATTCAACGAAAATATTTGCGATTACTGACTCATATTCTTAAACAGAGAGGTAGGGTAGGTAACAGAGGTGGAGACGATGAAAGATACTTGACCACAGGATAGAGCATAGCATGCCACCTTGTTTTTTAAAAGTTATACTGATATATTATATATCACCGTTCTAGAGATACAGTCTGGTAGTAATCATACACGGACGGACGGATGGACGGGCAGTGAAGTATCCTGTATCACTGTCTCAGTAATAGGGCCCCGTATTACTCTTTGGTACGGAACCCTACCTACCAAGAGAGCTGAAAATTTTAAATTTTATGTACCTTTATCAGTTGATGATAAAGCAACAAATACTCATTATCATCATAATCATCATTTTCCTGCTCCTACCTCGTTATTTTCGGTCGATTATATAATTATTATGATAATAACGGTACGAAACCTTTCATAAGCGTGTCCAAACTGGTCAAGTACGAGTTGTTTTCACTGCAAAGATAATATTATAGCTTGCTTTAAAAAGCTTTTAGTTTTGCTTACCTAATAGAACCATAATTAATCAAACTACATCATTACTCATAGTGCTTTTAACAAATAATTAAGGTAAAAGCTGCGAATGAGATCCAAAACCCAAGGGTGGCCTTGACCTTCCCCCCATCTCCCCAATCAACCCCTCCTACCTACACCTAACGCTTTCCCTGTAAATAACCAAATATTTGCAGAGTATGCGATAATTACTATGAAATGCCGCTATTTTTCTGTTATCACGACAAATGATTTACTTAACATACATTACTCAGAACAGTTATTAGGTTTGATATTATGAAATATCGATTTCTTGGTTATACATGTGTTGATATTTTTAATAGCTTTTTCTGGTAATAATGCAAAAAATCTTGTATATTGTCTATATTCTTCCTGCCAGCTATCTTTCTGGGGAACACCCAAAAATTCCAAAAATTGTAATGTCGAAAAAGTGTAAATATCACGAAATATATTTTACCGAAAGTCATAAATCCGATTTATTAATTTTCCGATTTTCATTTGTCCGAAGAGTCAAATGCTCGAAGAGTTCTCGTTCCGATAAACGATATTCCGAATTTCGATGCTTAGAATAGGTCTACAAGTTGTGCCACAAAATTTTGCGCCTGAAACGAATCGCTGCAAGACCAACTTCACGTAGTCTTGTTTGCCCTTCACTAGAGTGCAATTTAAACCAGCTTAGTCACGGAGGGCTGGGGCGGCTCGCGGGCTGAGGAGCAGGTAGCACGCCGAAGCAGCAGCGACGAGATAGACTCGCGTGGGCCCGCCAAAAGCCCGTAGCGCTGGAGCCGTGACAGAAACAATGCTTGCTGCCTTCTTGCATGTTGCATGCCTCCTTGCATGTTGCATGCATGCCTCGCTTCGGTCAGGTTAAGAGAAACAAAATATTTTTATACAAAACAAAATATTTTGTTGATGTTTCGAATTATCAGTAACTGGGAATTTTTGTTATTCGGTCTATTGAGTTTCGGTGTTTTAAGAATAGTAATTATGAACGTTAGGAATTTTGAAGTTTCGGAATTATGAATATTGGGGTCTACATACATCGGAATTGTTATATTCGGAATTATGAAAATCGGTATTATGAAATTCGTATTAGTGAATTTCGGAGTAAAGTTTTTCGTATTTATGTAGTGTACCCATCTTTCTGTGAAACACATTTTAAATATTTTATGGAGACCGGAGACGTGATTTTTATTATATTTTTTTGTTGTTATTATTTTGTTCTAGGTTTTAATGACGAATATTTCTTTTTCTTTCTCGAGTCCATTTATAACATACAAAAATTGGTACCCAATTGCAACCAGTAGTTCCAGAGATAGACGCGAACGAACATTTTGTTAACTGAACTGAATTTACAGTGAACTGTAATTTACAGTTTAAATATAAATATGTATAGTACCTATAGATAGATAGATAGAGAGATTACTCTATAACCAAAGGCTTTCTTATTGAATTAATCATTCATTACCATTTTTTCGTCTACTGACCGACTCGTCATTAGAACGTTACAAAACACATTTGTACATTATGTAGATATTTTAACTGCAATGTAAATTAAATTTGAATATTACTGTTAACGGGCAAAACATAACTTTAGATTTTGCGATGTTTTTATAACCACTGACATTGACTTCATTCTTTGCAATATTTGTTGCATAGATCTACATATTTTATTGTATTTTATTTAAAGAACAATAAACAGCATCATTTTACATGACAATCACTTAAAATAGTAACAACAATAATGAAGTCCACAGAAATGTCTACATTTCACATAATATGGTAGATACGCATAAGTTTTGTAAGGATTCCTTGTTTTAAAATGACCAATTTCTGAAATTAATCCATGATACAGGTTCTGTCACTTGTCCAAGTTGTAGTAACTATGCGTCCTTACGAATATTGAACTCAGGTCCTCACGGCACTAAGCACTAAGTCACTCACAATGACAACTAATTCTAATATTAGACAATGACACATCGTTATTTTCCTAAACCTGACGTAAGAACTGAATATTTTATGAAACAATTTGACTGGCGCGTGATTTGGTTAAATCACCTGCGTGTCTTCACTTTGACAGAAAGAACATCCTTCTAGAAGGTACCATTGTTACTTATTCCTTACACTTCTACGCCTTTATTTTTCAAAACTGTCACCCACTCCATTTCCTCTTTTAGGTAAGAGACAGCCTGCTGTGATCATTTACAATTTATCCATCTTCTATATCATCGCAAATCTCTCAATTAAGATCTAAAAAACACATTAAATTTATTTTGAAATGGGGTAATTGTCGAACACTTTGTCGTCATTCATCGTCGTTTAAACAGACTTGGCTTTGGACGTATTGTTATGTTTCTTTTCTGTAGCCTGGCTTGTCCCCTGTACCTGACTCTAGCGGACTCTAACATCTCTATGTAATTTTATAAATACATAACTGTGTACATAAGTATATTAAAATATTGCTATGATCGTGTTCTTCAAAAGATTGTATCTTCTTAACACCAATCCTATACTGTATAATGAAGGTTTATTTCCTATAGGGAGTTATTTATTACAATATTACAATAACATCGTACTTGGTATTGTATTTAAAATCTCTTGAGAATGTTACGATCAAAATGCTAACTGCACTACGCAGACTTGACAGACCTAATACGTAAAATCACAGAGGATAGTACTAATTCTATTTACACAACTAAACTAAACTAGAATCTGAATATTACAATAATAATATTAATGGTGTCAATACTACATGACTACACTGAAACAGAAATATTGGTACTTAGTATAAAATGTTTATACACAAAATTCTCGTGTCAGTGTTTTTCTAAATTTTTCTCATAAACGGTTTGAGATTCATTTGTGTTTGTATCTGGTAAGGACTTTTATGACAAATGGGTAAATAGAAAAATTTATATCCTATTCTCAGATCTACTAAATATACTAACTGTATATATATATGTATATATATACTAGCTGACCCGGCAAACGTTGTTTTGCCAAACTAAAAAAAAAGGTTTGAAAAATAGATGTTGGCCGATTCTCAGACCTACTGAATATGTATGTAAAATTTGAGAAGAATCGGTCAAGCCGTTTCGGAGGAGTACGGTAACTAACACTGTGACACGTGAATTTTATATATTAGAAGATAACTATTTTTGGCACACGTGTACTGCGGCAAACCAAAATAATCACAATAAATTATTCTATATAATTCTTTGCGAGAGTTTTAGCATAAAATATCTGTGTTCAGTATCTGGCGTCGCTCCAAGAGGCCTCAGGGTTTGGGAAGAATCGTTTGATGTCAAGTTCATTAATAAAGTTTTAGTAGGTATTTCCTATGGTTAAATTTAACATATCGTTGGTTAGTAGCGGGTTATATGCCCTTCGCATTATAAATGTTTGGTTCCGTATAGCGATAGATTAATAATAATAGACACACTAGCGCCGTTTACGGGTCAACGGGTCGGGAAACTAGGTCTTCATTTAATTTCGGGGAGTATTCTTAGAGGTACAGAGGGGTCTGCTTTTTCGATAAGAAAATAGGCATTTAAAACTTGCGATGCTTGTGTAATGTTATGAAAAAAAATATTTTCGGAATGTTTTTAGGCGTATAAAAATGAAACAGATACGATCACTTCACTTTTCGTCTGTCTGCCTCACTGCCTGACTGTAAAACTATTATATAAGGTGTTAAGGTAAAACTCTACAATTAAAAAAATTATAAAATATAACCAAAATACTACTTTGAGTGTTTTCACTGCAAGAGACTGAAACTGAAAACTTAACCATGTCTGCCATGCCAAGTCCCGGGAAACGTTGTTTTGCCAAACTAAAAAAAAGGTTTGAAAAATAGATGTTGGCCGATTCTCAGACCTACTGAATATGCATGTAAAATTTCATTAAAATCGGTCTAACCGTTTCGGAGGAGTACGGTAACTAACACTGTGACACGTGAATTTTATGTATAAAATTGATCGAGAAAAACTGCAGGCGATCGCTAGTAAATTCGTAAACAAGTCACCTAAGTACATCGTAAAAACAATGGCACGTAATAACCTCGCTAAATAGGTATTTTTCACATAGTGCTAATAATTAGACGACATTTTGTTTTGCTCAGTATTCTACGATTTAAATAGAAATTACTTCTGCTTGCGTTAAATTTTTTAGATTATTCGCTAATTTAGTTATCTATTAACAGTATTAACGTGCTTACGTTAGTTAGTTTTTTTTTAAGACGTAAACCCACATAATGTTTACAAGTTATATATATTTTAAATGAATTTAGGTAATATGGAAAAACACAAATCAGTTTTATAAAGTTTTATCATTCTCGTTTTTATAAAATACTAGCTGGCCCGGCAAACGTTGTTTTGCCATACCAAAAAAAAGTTAAAAAAAAAATTAACTATAAACCTCACGGAGCCCGAGACCTTTCCAAAGAATGCAAAACCGTGGAAATCGGTTCGTGCGTTCTGGAGTTATAGCGTCAGGAAGGAAAACCCAACTTATTTTTATATAGTAGATTTGTGACTTTTTGCTGTTTGATATTTAAATAAATAAATAAATAAATATTCAAGGACATCGTTACGCATCGTGTGGTGACATATTGAGAATACAAGTGTCCACTACCAATTCCTTTCACTGGATGCTCTAAGAACCAGCTAAGGGATACTATAAGCAGTTAACATCAATAGTGGGGTACAAAAAAATTCTTAACTAAACCCTATACCAACACCCCTGATGAGCGCGGCATAACACCACAAACCCTCTCGATGTGGAGGTAGCTCATACCCAATAGTGGAACACTAATGGTAAAAACCGGTGAGGTGCGAATTGGACTTGCGCACGTAGAGTTCCGTACCGTTATTATCGTCATATTTTCGTAATACGACTCCAAATAACAGGATAAGGGGAAGATAATGATGATGATAGGATAGGATATAGGAATAATTTTCTTTCAGCCGGTTGAGAATATAACGATTTCCAAAAGGTTCTTGAAATAACATAGTCAAATTTTTTTCCAGGTCTTCGAACACGCCTTCACAGCCGGCCTAAGTCAAGAAGACATCCTAACATGTATAGGGGAGATGCGTGCCACACCTGGAATCGAACAGCTTATTACAACGTTGGCTAACGAGGGATGGGATGTGATTATCATATCAGATGCTAACAGCGTCTTTGTGTCACATTGGCTTAAAGTGCATGGGATCTTGGTGAGGATGAATTATTGTTATTTTATAGATGTAGTCAAGACTGACTGCGGAAATCGGATTTGATATCTCAATCATTCGGTCTTATTCTAGAAATAATAAAGGCTTTTATGACTTTCACAAATGAAAATCCTGCCGTATGTAAAATAATCCTATAGGATAAAATACCACAGTCCAAGGATTATCACAGCATTACGATAACAAACCCACCACGCACAGCGCTGATAATGTAATTAGACAATCATGACGTCACTTCCTAATACGTCACACATCATACCACCAACCCATCGATCATGGCGTGATTATCATGTTGTTTATGGTATAGGAAAATTCATATTTAGAAACGGCAATAAACAATGGCCATATAAATGTTTATATTAATACAATATACAATACTATGGTAGATACCATAAAATAGTTTTCCTTTAGCGTCTGTTTGTGAATTCGTGATAAATAAATCAAACTAATATGTTAGAAATATAGGAAATAGCGGAGGCCTGCGTTTCTGAAGACGTTCTTTTTCAGGCTCTAGCGACTATCTATGATGTCCGTGTGGTGGCAGATTCAGAATACACATAATATGTCAGCACCCCTGTTCCTTCCCATGGTGTATCCCTTCCCTGTATAGGGATACAGGGAAGGGATAACCAATTCGGATCAGGCCCGTGCCCAACAGAGGAATGTCAATTGGCTAGAGAGAGAGAGAGACTCAGTGAATGTTATATTAGCGCTTTAATATAGGCGATTTAAAAAAAATTGCCATAAAATGTCTTTCACCTGTTAGTACAAAGCCGTGGGTTTATTTTAATTTTGTTTTTCTTTCCAGGATTGTGTTAGCTCCGTGATAACCAACCGCGCATTCTTCCAATACGGGCGGTTGTACATAGAGCCTTATATGCATCAAGTGGCATGTCCTCGCTGTCCTACTAACTTGTGCAAGTCTATCGCACTAGCTCAGTGGCTTACTAGTCATAATTATGAACGTATAGTGTATTCTGGAGATGGCAGGAATGATTATTGTCCTTCGACCAATTTACCAGCAAATGTAAGTATTTTTATGTTTTAGGTTAAAAAAAAATATATTATGTACAAGCTCACATAGGGACATACATACAAAAATTACGACTTTGTTTTATAATAAGTAAAGAAGATGCTTAGTCCTTGTGGTGACGGCTTAAGAAGACCACCCCTTTGCCTTCCCAGGGTGCAGTAAAACCCAGCCGAGGGATATTACACAGATAACATCCTCCTTGAGAGACGTAATACTTGACAATAAACCCTATGTCAACATGCCTGGTTAGCGGGGTATAGTAGATCATAATCCTTCCCAAAGCGGAGGAGACCCCTGCCCATCACTCCCATCAGTGGTTCATGACCTAAAGGTCGAGAGAGAGAACATGCGTTAAAAATTCGCTAGTCTTATTAAGAGTAAGAAGATGGCAAATTTGCGTAGGTATTCACCTGTAGCCTTCAGTTCGATTTCCGGGCCGGGCTTGAACTATTTTAATTTTCAAGAGTTATTTAAAGTTTGGATGTGTGCCAACTTAACAGTAATAAACTCGTTTCCTATTGCGTGGGGTATATTTTAAAACTATGTAGATAATTATAAATACTTTATGGTTTGTACGTTTGTACCTTCAGGATAATCGGCCGTTAGGCTTTCTTTCGCTTAAAAAAAGTTTTTGATAATCTGCAATCAGTTCGCTATTTTTGTGGCTATTTTAAATTTTAAGTTTTCGAAGAATCGCCCTCTGGAATTAGTGAAGTAAATAAAATATATTGCTGATGTCATCTGCAGTTTGTTCCGCATTATAACTTCGTTTAAAGTTAGTCATTTCAGGGGGGGTTACCCCCTGAAATTTAACTTATTTAATGTCGTCATCTATTATGAACTAGCAAAAATAATATAAGGCATAGAATTATTACATTTTTATTTTTCACACTTTTTATTGGCCTATAAATAGAACTTATTTATGTTAGTCTTACTTTTTATAACGTGTTTATCCCGTATTTAAAATTACTATCAAAAATTTTTATTTGTGGACTATAACATATGAGACCAATTTAATTCTAACATTTATTTCTTTTCTTCCACAGGCGATAGTATTTCCACGTCGTGGATTTCCTCTGGATGATCTGACAAAGAAAACCTTGGCCAGCTCCACTCCTCATGTAAAAGCAAAAGTAGTCCCCTGGGATAACGCGTATCAAATACTTCAAGAAATATTCCCCGGGCAAACAGCCGCTATTCCTTCTTAAACTGTGATATTAAATTTAATTCTCTTATATTTAAAAAACTATTTTTAATTTAATGAAAAGTTCTAGGCAATCCGTTACTAACATTAATATTGTCAATTATTATTTGGACGTTAATGAGCTTTACTTTTTAAACTATCGAAGTTAATATATGTACCTACTTATAATATTCTTATGTGAGCTTTTGTCGCTATTCTTTTCTTGTGTATGTATTTAGTAGGTCCGCAAATAGAAATCTAGACATGCTGTAGTGTGTCAAACCAACTTTAAGTATCAGAACTGGATCGCAGCGCCGTGTGTAATATTATACAAACCATTTGGAGCGACTTTTTCTCCACTTACAAATCAAAAATTATTTAATATAAACGCTCATAAACGTGTAAAACTGGACTCAGATTATTTCTATACCCCTTGGTCATAAGAGAGAGCTCTCCAGTAAGCAGTTAAGTTAAGAGCATACCTTTATTTCATTTTGTTGTGAATGTTTTAAAAGAAAATACGTAATTAAGATATGGGAAGTCTGAGCCTTTATGAATTAAAGTTTGTTCCGTCAGAGATACTTATTAGCGTCCAATAGTACAATTATGTAGAAAATATGTACAAACGAATACAATATGTATTGTAATTTATTTTCTTAATTTTATTTAATGATGAAATAAAATAAAAATATTTACATATCTAGCGACTTATAACTTTAACTTGCATTTTAACTAAAAATGTGACAAATATTAGATAATTGTATGTATGAAAGAAATTGCATATAAAAGAAAACTATTTTAGAACATAAAAACTATAAGGAAGGGAGGCATGAAATACATTATAGTGTCTGAAACATTTTGTAAAAGTAATCTTATGAGGAGATGAAGCTAGCCAATTTTAGGAGTGAAATTTGTAGCGTCAATTTTGAGTCAATCAAGGTACACATAATGTTAACTACGTGTATTTAAAGTTAAAAAATAAAAATGTTACCTAGTTTGAATTAAATGGTACTTAATTATCAATATTGGTTAATGATTTACTTGCTTAAATAAGTCCTTCAAAATTTAAATGAGATATGCCATAATAAGAGTAAATCCAATAACCTTATTATCTCATTACATAAAACGTTTAACGAAGGTTTTAAAAAGAGGATTGAGAAACTAAATCCTTTAGAATATTAATCCAACAGGACTTGGCATTATAAGGTGACCTACCCAGAAAAAGGTAAGAGAGCAATATTCATGTTCATTGTGTACTGCCACTGTCGACCCTTAATGTGCTTAAGACGATTTTGGGCAGGGCGTGCGTCCTGACCAATTAATTTACGCTAAGGTAACACACGCAAATTGTTTGCGTGTGTTACCTTAGCACCCCACCGATGCGGCAGTATATTTGTTAAAGAAAGCAGCGTGTGTAGCTCCTGTTCTTTTATGCTCTAAGCCAAATCCTATGCTATGGCAACTCCAGTCTACAATACGCCATGCTGTGGAATAAAAAAAATTATACGTGAAAAAATCAGCCACAAAATGATTTTAATTAGAAACTTGGTTACTTAAATTTTCTTGCACTTTTCGTATAGGTAGAACCTGCATGGAGTAGATAAAATATGTTATGGAAAAGATATTGTTATGAGGGCATTATTGTAGTACTACTCATACTAGTATTGATAGCTGTGTTTTAAAAGAATAATTTATAGTACAACCTGTACAACTTACATAAGAACGAAGAATAAATCTTTTTACGGTTTATAATTGTTTTGTTTTTTATATATTTTATTCAATCTACTAGCGTTTAGGGTTCTGTACCAAGAGGTAAAACTGGACTCGATTATTGACACTTCACTGTCCGTCCGTCACCAGGCTGTATCTCTGGAATAATGATAGCTAGAGAACTGAAAATTTTACAGTTTATGTATATCTGTTAATTTTCTGCCAACATAATCAGAATACAATAAATGTTTATGGGGGCTCCCATACAAAAATTTTCATTGTAACTTGATGATCAAACTATATTAGTGGCAAGGAACCCTTCTTATGTCCAAACCATCAGAAAAACATATAAACTTCGTATATATCATCAGTCATCACGCTAAAAGCCAAGGAGCCAGGCAATAACTTAAATGACTCTATGCTGTGCTATAAACAACACAAACATATACCCCCTGAATCACTTGCTAGTGACCTCTAGTATACGGTAGCTGAACTATGTAACAAAACTATTGAACGTCACTTTTCACTTTCCATTTCACGCAGATGTACCGTTATCTAAAACCACGGAACAGAGATCAATGGAAGTGCGAAGTAGGCGTGGCACGCGTGTCACAATTAAGCACTGTTGCGCTTATTTGATCTCCAGTCGCACAAGTACTTACTTAGTCGTATTCAGACTGTTCTAACGTTAACTCGTGTTGTTAGTATCGCGACAAGCTCATTTCGCCGTAGATATGCCGTATTGTTCAGTTTTGGAGTGCAAGAATAATAGTAGGAGAAGAAATCTTTAAAATGGAGGTATTTCGTACCATCGGTAAGTACAATATCATTTGATTCTAATAAAATTTTAGTTAATTCCAATTTACTAATAATTTATTGGAACGTCTCGCTAAAATCAACCTTATGTCGTTTAAATAAAGTTTATTTTACATTGATTATATTCATTATTTCGTTCTTAAAAGTTCTTCGCTACTCAATTAGTGATGTACTTAGGTCAGATTTCAGTTTATCGATAAATGCCGATATTAGAAAATTTGTAATTTACTATTTATTTTACTAAGTAACTTTACAATATGAATGTAAGGCGGTCTACACCACATTCACAAAATTAATTTTGAGAGTTGTATCATTCTGCGTAGATGCTTGATAGCGGAAATGTAATCAAACTATTACATAATAGTGAAATTATTATAATTAATTAATTATATAATAAATTATTCTCATCCTCCGTAAACATTTTTAGGTTTCCCAAAGACGCTACGGTCAAAGAAAAATGGATAGATGCAACGGGTCGATCTGATTGGATGCCAGTCAAATCAAGTACAATATGCTCGGTACATTTTTTGGACGATGATTTTTTAATTTCTAATAAAGGATATAGATACACGAAACCTACTGCTATTCCATCTATAAATTTTTTTCTATTTCTCTATTTAAGTTTTTTAATGAAGTAAGTTACTATATTATATATGTAAATAGTTAAATTGTTAACGTAAATAATACATATTATGTCACCTATTCTACCAGCTTCTTCGAAATTCTTTAAATTTTTGCGGCTTAGCTATAAGACAACGGCTTACTTGAATCATAAGTTTTTGATCATTGTCCTGGAAACATCGCTTTACCTACTGTGTGATAAAACTGGCTTAAAATGAGTTCAAAAAGAAAACTAACAACATACGGATTTAGACGCGTTTATTTGTTTTAAATTTTGGCCTGACGTTTCGGAGACTTTGCAGTCACCATGGTCACGGGTGAGACTGAGCTGTAATGTGTCTTCTACGATCAGTTATTACAGGGTTTACCCACATTCGATTTTAATCTTACATTTACCATAAAGATAGACTTTTACTATAAACTATATCATATTACATTGTGCTCAGACTACATAAAATCAATAACATTATTTTAGTTTCTAAAATACATTAACAAATTGTAACAATATAAAGAAATTTTTAAAGTTTTAATTATTATAGAGGTAGTATACAATATAGCAAGCAAAACTAAGTTTATATACTTAAATACAATATTATTTACATAATAACTTCTACTGTACATACATTGAATAGATAGAAAACACCCAGACGTAATACAGCTATCTGTGTTCATTACACCAATATTTGTCCTGTGCGAGAATCGAACCCGCGACCTCGTGATCGTAAGTTGGCTGCATAACCGCGCATAAATGTGTATATTTTTATCACATAAAACAACGACACTCTTCCTGCCTCTTGTACTCCAATATTTCAGTAGTTAAAAAGCCTACGCTTTGAGGAAACTAGACATGATGTTATGTTCTTATAGAGAAACTAAAAACTAAAAAAAAATAAGAAATGGGTAGGTGTATATCGATATCGGTAATAATCGGTAAACCTAAGAAAAGATGGATGGACTGTGTGAAAGAGGAGATGAAAGAAAGAGGAGTTGACACAGACATGACGGCTAATAGAAGATTATGGAAGAAAAAGACATGTTGCGCCGACCCCAAATAATGGGATAAGGGCAGGAGGATGATGACATATATCGATATCGGTAATGTAATTCGGGTTGGTACGGCCTTAATCGAATAGCAGCAATGACACGCTAGTGCACACGATTGTCACCTTTACTCCTAACGAAATTGTGTTTCTATTTGCGACCACTGGTAAATGCGCCATTTATCGTCAAGTAGCGGAATTTACTCGTCAATCAATTTTAGTTTGACTTTAGATTACAAAAGGTGTTAAATACTTTTCCAACTACATAGAATTAAACCCTATTCCAGAATAAGAGGGTTTATTTTCAGATGTAGGTTATATGGCTTATGCTAGTTTAGTATAAAATGTAAACGACCAATCAAACGATTTGTTTATATGTAGTACATTATATGATTATCGGTATAATTGTGTGCGTTTGGCGACACTGGTTTCTATAGTAATTTTGTTGCATTGCAATTCCACTTGATCTCTGTTCCGTGTCTAAAACTATTTAATAATCATGTCACATCATCAAATATTTCTGACAGAAATGGAATGTGGCATGTTTTCTTTTCTGTCAGTCGCGGTTCGCGAATTCGGCAGAATTTTTATTGTTTTTACTTAAAATTTTCTTTTATAACTTGCTCTTTTTATTCGAAATAAGTAATTACAAATAGTAATCTCAGTACTAATTGATTTATGTGTTTTTGAGTGTGAATCCCGGTATAAAGTCATATGTTTTTATCAATATCGATCCATCAATATAAATAGGTCGTAAATTTAAGACGAAATCTCGATATTTTGTTTGTGAATGTATTATATTATCGTTATCAGACAAATCAGTGTCACACTCGTGATAAAGTGTGCTTTAAAAATTTGTTCTTTACGAAATATATTAAGTGGAACAAAAGGCGAAAGTTGTGCATCCGCCCCTTTTTATTTAACTATTTTTTTGCCTGCATTTTGATTAAAGGTAAATAGTTTATATTAATATAAATTTACAGCTTATATCTCCCACTAATTAAGTTATCTTAAAGCGATAATTAAGCTCGCATTTTAGTGCAATCTCATCTTTACTTCATATAAAAATAAGTCGTAAATTTTTGTATTTATGTCCCTATGTGAGCTTATATCTTCAAAAATACGCAACGGATCTTGATGCGGTTTTTTTTAATAGATAGAATGGTTCAAGAAGATGGCTTTTTTTGCATAATTTGTTGGCGTTTGCTGTATATTGTATGAGATATGATTAAATTTGCCGAGAAATGCGGACGCGCGCGAGCTATAAATGAAGACGCTGCCTTATCTATGTGAGGTACAACAAACTAATGTATGGAGGAATTATTCGTTACCTATAGTTCTTCAAAAAAGTCCACGAAGGCATACATCTATCTTTTAAGGGAAACCTGCTGTACCCATAATAATGTCAAAAAAATTATCAAATTCAATAGGGTATTTTCAAAAGCTATTTATGTGTATATAGTCATATTTTTTACGAAATTAAATAGCTTAGTTAGCTTACGCAATTAATATAGATTATAACTGCTCTTTACAGCATGCAATTTAAATGAATATCTTAGGAGTTATGACGAAAAAAGAATTACATGCTATAAAATAAAATACTTAACTGTTGGCTGAGCAACGCGAAGGTTTCCTTGGTCTTCTGTCCATACTCCAATGTTTGGATATGTAAGGATGTTAATTGTACTTTCACGTAAAGACTACTGGATGGATTTTCATGGAACTTTCCAATTGAAAATGGAATAGAAAACAAACTTATTTTTTATCCTTTTTACTGCGGGTAACACGGCGGGGCATAAACACATTCCCTATTTTGAATAAAGAATGATAATTAAAAATGTTTAGTCTATTGTGAGAAAATCTTTTTTTTGATAAAAAAATATTGGGTGTTAAAATGCTGCAATTTTTTTTTTATATTGATGATGTTTTCCATGCTTTTACTTAAATGAAAAAAAAAAGATTATTTTACCTAATATTTACAGCAAAATGACCAGTGAAAGTAGTTCAGCAGTTCTGGAGTTGAATGATGCAGACACAGAGGACACAGAAGGCACAGTTACTGAGAGTACTCATGAGGGAATACCTCTAATTATGGAACATGGTTACGATATAGCTGTTAAGGTAATTATTATGTAGCATTATTTGCAATGAATATTGAAGCATGAGTGAAAAATATTGCAAAAAGAAGGAAAATTTTCTAAATTTCTATTTGGAAGTCGCCGGTAACAGCTAGTTTATATATAAATATTTAACATTTATTTGTTTGTTCGTAGGTAGACGCTCCAATGAAGCAGCTATCTACACTAGAGACCTATGTAACATACAGAGTGAGGTGTGTATGTGCAAGATGGCCGACACCACCCCATGTTAGAAGGCGCTATAATCATTTTAAAGTATGTTTAAAATAATCTTTATACATATATAAAATCTGCTACCAGCTAATACTCTCGGGTTTCAACTGTGTTTATAGTTGCTACCACGCTCTACGGCTTTTGGCGTTGTATTACATAATATTTCGATAATATTTGTGTGACTAATTTATTCAAATAGAACCACTTTATTATGGACGCCCGTGTCGGGTGATCTTCTAAACATTGGTTTGTTGAAAACTAGGTTTTGTAAAAAAATCATAGTCATATCTTACTATCGACATTAACCTGTGCAATATATAATCATGCCATCTATCGTGTACACGATACAGTATTTGATAGACGGCGTTGTTTTGACAAAACAACATTATTTGTTCCAGCTACTACACAAACGTCTATCATCATCTAACCCGCTAGTGGCGCCCCCGCCGCTACCCCCCCTCCACTCTGCGAGACAACAACTAGACAGATACTCGCCAGCGTTCGTCTCTGTTAGGACTTATGCGCTTAACGCTTTCTTGGGTAAGTTTTATTCATGTGATTATTTAGGTAATCCTGCCTCTGTTACAAGGATGAATCTCTGGAATGGTGATAGCGAGACAATTAAAATGTTCACAGACGATAGTTATCTGTAGATGATGTAAAAACAAATAATAAAAACAACAATACAATAAATATTAAAGTGTGCTTAATGCCTTATATGCGTGTCTAATTCGTACTTGGCTGATTTTAACTCTTGCAAAAAAAAAGTTCTTAATGTACCTACTTTTATTTATTACTACAAATTTTCTGCTTATTTTCAGATAGGGTTGCAAAACACCCAATACTAACACACAGCGAAGACTTCAGAATATTTCTGACGACACCTGATGATGAACTGGACAAGGTGTTCAAGAGTGAAAACAGTGCGCTCAACCTGTGGGGGCTGAGCAGTGCTCTGTATGGATCGGGGGAGAATAAAAATACTAACGGACCGAGGTATCATAATTAGTTATATTCACATCATGGACGTATAAAAAAAGACTGACAGAGTATGGCCTAAACATAAAGTGAAGCATAGCAATGGCGGCGACGCATCTATGTGTGAGTCCCAGAGTTATTGCCATATGCAGAAAAATTACCCCAAACTTTTTTTTTGTCTTAAATAATTGTTATGAAAATCTATTGTTTATCTTGTATGTTAAGAATACTAAAATTTTTATGAACAATACTTACATTTACTATTTAGATGGACGGTCAGGGTTAGAGAGACGAAAGCAAGTAGGTATATGAACAATTCACTGAGCAGATTTTGTAATAGTAATATACCTTTGACTATATATGTACATAGTTGCTCAAACGTCAGTCCAAGAGTACATGGGGTACGGCGGTCAAAATAAAAAAAACAATAAGACAGTTTTTCTTAATTTTATTTAAAACTTAACAGAGATTTTAGTCCCAAAAATAATTCACTTAAAAATGACAAGAATAAACAATTTTTTCGTTTTATCGAAGGATAACCCAGCCTTTATCAATGAAATAACACAATGAGCAAAATCACATGAAGACCCGTTATGCCGCTTTCGCGTGAGTGAGTGAGTTGCCGGCCTTTTAGAGAAATGGATGTAATTATTATACTCGATAAAACGAAATAATTTACATAAATAATAGAGTGTATGCACATCTTTTTTTTATTTGCTTATATAATCCTTATTAACCACAGTAAACAAATATTAAATAATTTTCAAGATATCTAAATCAGCGACGAAGATGTGATACTTTAAATTTTCAATTAGAAAGAGAAGTCCGATATGGACTGGTGACGTCCCAGTCTATATCATCCATATATTTGCAATAGAAAATAGCGTTTTTGCGAGTGAGATAGACATAGTTTCGTAAAATCGTTATATCTCGTTCGTTTTCAACCAATTTTTATTCTGTTTTCACTGTTAGTGCTTTACTTTTGAATATTTATGTATAAACTGGTTAAAAAACACATATTTTTTTAGAATTTTATATTAACAGAATTTTATAGTTTTTGGGCTGTAGTATAAAAATAAACACACGACAGATTTGATACAGTAAAAGTTGAATCTTACATATAAAAAAAAATTTCATCTTTTTTGGAACCCCATGTAATCGAACACGACGTAGTCCACCTTTTGTGATGTATAAATCTTCATATTCAAAATGTATACAGCAACTTACACTTGATTTGGTTGGATTCCAATAATTTTCATTCCTGCTTTCCCTTATAATTTGGATCCATTCATTTTTCCAAGACTCATTGGCTTTTGGAAACCTATAAAACACAGATTATCCAAACATTTAACGTCAGAAGGGCATAATGAGGAGAAAACAAAACAAAATTTGTAACTTACAACTATTACAATGTTATGTGACCAAAAGACAATAATCATTTGGGTACGAATTGTATTTAATTTAAAATTTTCACTGTTTCGGGCATTTAAAGTTGATTGTATAAATTTCCTGTTTGATTTACTCTAGCTTTTGAGTCCAATATTTTTTATGTAATTTGAGAACTAAAATTTACGTCAACTCCCCGACTTTCGGGTCAATGAAATTTTCGAATAATGGCAACACCGGTCCTGACGACTATGGCCGCCGATTTATTTCTTTAAATTTTGCCGTAACAAATTAGTCATTAAAACATAAAATAAACCTGTTACTTAGCTTAGCTTAGCTTACCTGTGGAAGGTAATCCCCTGAGGTTTCTTACTTGAACTAGAATTATTACGACAACACTTAATGACGCAAGACGGCATTATTAATTTTTGTTGTAAAACAATGACGCGGTTCGTCAGTCGGTTGCTCGCGACGTAATGGCGGCCGACTGGCTTACTATGGTGAGAGTGTGTGCGTGTCGCCTTGTATGTACAAGACGGCCGGCTTACTATGGTGCTTCAGTTTGCTGGTTCGTAAAATGGCGTCCGTCTTTTTTTATACGTCCATGATTCACATTATCAATATCACATCAAACTATCACGGTACACGACATGAAACTATTACGTCATATCAAATCAAACCATCAAGTCACATCACATCAGACAATCATGTTTATCACATCAGGCTCATATCACACCAGGCTCATATCACACCACATCAAATTATCAGTGTATAACGCCGAATCACATCAGACCATTTCTTAACTTTGCATCAGACTATCGCGTCACATCGCATTCGACTATCACGTCACATAACATCAGAATAAGAAATTAAATCATGTTATCACGTCAATTCACATCAGACTATCATGTCATATTGCATCAAACTAACATGTCAAATCGCATCTGATCAAGACGTCACAACAATGTGGAATGCTGCTTTAATTACACAAACTCATCCTGCGGATCAAACCTACGACATTTTGCATGCAAACTAGCCAATTGTCCTATCCAAAGACTTTATCTGTATGTCTCTTACCTCAGGGTGAAAGATCCTGAATTCACATCAGCAGCGGACTACCTACAGTCGTTACAACAGAAGTTAACTACACTATGTAACCTTACTGTTAAGTTGCATAAGAATACGGACTCGCTTGGACACGAGCTGTTGGGGTAAGATTGTATTTAATTAAATTGAAGTATAAAAAGGATATCATTCATAAAGCAAGACTGTATATTTAGCAATTTATTTCTCTCTCTCCTAGCGTCCCACTGTTGGGCAAAGGGCACGAACCTCTTCCACTTTGGGAGGGACTAGGGTCTATGCCAATCTGACCAGGCGGGTTGGCATAGGGTTTATTTTCGAGTTTTCCGCTTCTCACAGAGAGTGTTTTGTATTCTTTGGCTGACTTTTAGAGACCCTGGGAAGAAACGGTGTATGACACTTGTATTCTTAATCCATCACTACAAGATAGCTATTTATTTTTTGGATATTAAATATAGCTCAATGTACAATCTCTATGATGTTGAAATATTGTTTTGTTAGTATGAAACGTGCATGCGATGCCTGGACATCTCAGACTAGAGGGCGCACTTCACGTGGTGTGGCAGCTTGCGCTACTGGAGCCGGGGCTGCACACGCGGCTTGTGCGAGGGCGAAGCCTCCCCTAGCTCATCGAGCTGTATTGCCTTTGTTGGCACAGTATGCAGCCAGTCATGTTGATAAGATCAGGCAGAGGGATGCTATACACGGTAAGTTGATGGTCCTGCGAGCGATAATATTGCTCCTTTGAACTAGATAATATCGCTCCTTGTTGATGGTGCTGGGATGACTCTCATAATCACTATAACATAATTTCAGTATTCGCTACACACTCGCACCAAAAATCCACTCACGCACACTTAAGATACGGCTGTGCCCGTACACAATGAGTATGAACGTTGTTCTAATAACTTTTCACCAGTGACTGCCGTACAATGTCAGCTGCTGTTGGATTAACTCGTTATCTTTAAAATCTACGGTAGCTTCTTCTTTCCAGCCTGTATATTATCATGTTCAACTATGAGTGAAATCAAAAGAGGGGCGTGGTTGCGTTGAAGCGAAAACTTCAAGCCGCGCGCTTTTTAAAAACTAAAATTGCTGAAAACAGATTGTCCCCAAATTTACCAGCTAGTGTGTCACTACACATTCACCTGGCTACATCATTCACCCGGCTTGAAGTTACAAAAATATCTATGTGTTTCTTGATTCAGGCTATACATCAGATTCATTAGTATATGAAGTACGATTTAGCCAAGCTAAAATTACGTGTCTTTATTGAACGCGTACACACACTCTCTGTGAGCCTCAATATATTAGTTTTAACAAAGATAATATTAATTTCAGCTACATTCGTGTCAGGCACCAATAATGCGGATGAAATACATAACAGGTAAGTTTACACACACATAAAAAATGCAATAATTTATTTAACTTTTGTGCACGAGTTCGATTCCGTTCGAGACAATTTTTTTGTATAAACTACTGTTTGTACTGCGTCTGGGTGTTGTCCTTTCCCACCGTATTAATGTCCCACTGTTGGGAAGGGTTTAGTTTCAAACTTTCATCTATCACAGTTGGAGTTATCTGCTTATGAAATCCTATAGCTGGCTTTTACAGCACCAAAAGCAAGAAATAAGTTGGTGACACTTGTATTCTTAATCTGTGGTGTCACACACGCAACTATTTGCGTACACATAGCTATTTCTGTTACGTTTAGGTGCTTTTTAGAAAGTAAATTTTATGTATTGTATCCATAGCACATGCATTAAGCTTAATTTGAGACCAGAGGATGTTGTGAAAAATCTACATAAAAAATGCCAAAATATTTTCAGATTAGAACAAGCATCTGAAGCACTCCGTTCAGAGTTCTCCGATTGGATACCAAAAACACATTCAGAAATCAAAAGCCTTTTACTAGATTTAGCTGACAGACAAGTAAACATACATACACAGACTTTGTTAGGTTGGGAGCAAGCGTTGAAGCAAGCAACAGAAACGAACATAGATATTTTCAAAACTGTATCAAAATCGGCCGTGCAAAATCTGTCTCCATCAAAATGCAAAGCTGATATGTCTCCAACGGAAACAGAAAGGGACTTAGACGATTATAGTGATTATAATGACGATTTAAGCCATGATAGCGATCAAATTAGGGATTTAAATGATGATGTGACTAATGAAAAGACTGATAGACATGATGATGTTAAAGATAGGTGTGATGATATATTACAGAAAGTTAATGATGGTCATTTACAGAAGATTAATGAAAATTTACAGATAGTTAATGATGATAATTTACAAGAAATCGATCATGGTAATTTACAAAAAGTTAATGATGGTAATTTACAGGAGGCAAATGATGATAATTTACAGAAAATTAATGACAACAAATTAAAGAATTTAAATGAATCTGTTAATAATATTGCTAATGTATCGAGTATAAATAAAAGTGAAAATGACGTATTAAGTGAAATTCTTAAAGAAGAATTACCACCCAACAGTGAAAAGAAGAAAGTGGGAGACAATTTCAAAGATCCATTAACAGATTTTACAGATGTGGATTTATCATGATTTTGTGATTCTGTATTATTGAGTTTGTTAAACGATTGACATTTTTAACTCTAGTTAAAATACATAGTCTTAAATGTTAAATGGAAAATTAATATTGGTACCGATTCTACGTACAGAACTAAAACTGGACCAAAAAATTAAAACAACCTAGGTGTATTTTGAATAATTGGCTATTTAACTGTCCTTGTTTATATTAATTAAAATCTTTAGTCTATAATAAACAGTTTTTATTACAAGTAAGTTCAGTAAACATTGCCAAATTATGTTATCGCCACTATCAAAATTCATTGTTTAGCTAAGTTTAGTTTAGTTCGGCGCGTAGAATTGATACCAATGTTTTTGAAAAAGATGTATATTTGTGTTTATTCTTTCATAATCATGTTTGGTTATGTTTAATGGTAATATTTAGTTGTAGTTAAAATTTTTAATATTACATATAATAAACATTCTTATTCAAACATATAAATCTCTCTGTCTATAACAATTAAGAAAAAAAAATATTAACATAAATGCGTCAATTAGTTTTTTTTTATTATTATTAATTGCTACAGCGTGTTTTTTCTTTTTTCAAAATGTCAATATTAATTCCATAAAAACTAATTTTTTATGTGTTTTTTTTATGCATTAGTTAACTTTCAGTATTTAATTATTGGCAATAATTATTTTATGAAAATATATTAGAAAGAAATTGATGTAATTTGAAAAAAAATGTTAATATGGTGTATTAAAATATTTAAAAGTTAGGGCCACACATATGGTGGTGATCTGTAGATAGGGCTCAAAAATCTATTGGTTGTCAAAAAGGGGCGCCAAAAATTATGTTAAAGTTCAGTGTTGCCACCTAACAAATTGCTGGAAAAATTTTACAGAATTATTTTCTCGAATTTACTTTTTATTTTCGCTTATTGTAGATACAGGAGTAAAAATATGTACTGGCATATTATATTTTACATTAAAACAAAGAAAATTTGGGTTGCCTTGAAAATAGAAATTCTTAACTGAAATTTAACAATAAATACAGTGGAATCCGGTTATAACGACAGCCAAGAGACTGGCAAATTCGTAAATTCGTAGGTGCACCAAACTTGAGTCAACATTATCGTCGTTATAATCGGATTGTCGTTATAAGCGACGTTGTTTTGAGTGAAATCTACTGTATAATAGTAAAATAAGTTAACTAAGTTTGCTTTTACTTGTCTTGTTAAATAAATTTATGCATTCAATCATAGAAAAGGGCCTAATAAACCCATAAGTTTAGCCAGATTAGTAAAAATAGTGAGATTCCACGCTGATTCTAACAAAAAGTACGGCTTAGCCTCAAATCCGCCCACGAAATTAAACGTCGGAAAAATTAAACAATCTAAATCCTAGCAACACCTATGTGTTAAAGCTTTCTGTCTTATTTTATCTATATTTATTTAATATTCTCTAACACTCGTGCGACTCATTTGTTTAACACGTTCGCGCGCGGTAACGGCTATGACCGTTTTTTTGTATTGCAAATATCGTCAGTACGGTTATTGCCGTAAACTTTCAAATTCTCCTTATTACCAGTACGGTAGGAGCAGCTTAACAACTGTGAGTTATACATACAACACATGTCCACTGGCACTATGTGAGAAGAATATAAGTTTGTACTGTCATAATGTAATGCACAAGATCAAATTGTATATTTGTATTGAAGTCAGTTTGGGATGTGTGCGCACACAGCGACACTACGGCTGTTGCCGTTGTGTTTGTATGCGTGTTACTTCGACGCATGACGGTAATAACCGTACTGCCTTCAGGAATACCTTTTTTTGTTATATGTTAAGACAGTACGGTTATAACAGTGTCCCTAAAATGTATGGAAAATTTTTGTGATTTTTTACGATACTATCAGTTAAATTACCGCGCGCGAACGTGTTAAATGAAACTACTTTTTACGGATAGTGTCCTCTACGTAAAAAATAGAGTAAAAAGTGCGTCTAAATCCGTAAAAAGTAGTTTTATTTATATATTTATTCAATACGACTAGTAAAAACTTTCATAATAAATATAATAATATTATGAAGTATCCAAAGCAATGTATCATATCTTATATTATATACTTAATGGTGCAAGTAAATATCTGGTATGCGTTTCCACTTGATCTCTAATTATCATACTCTAGCTGTCGCCAGCAACTTAGTACGTGTGGAATTTAGAAAGCAAAACTTAACAAATTATGCAAGTAAGCCATCCTCTGGAACCACTCCATGTACCATGAACCAGTCAATGATGAAGTCGTTATGACGAGACAATAATAGTAGACTACCATTACTACTGTAGTCTACTATTAATGTCTTGTCATCATTGACTTACAATTGTGAAAGTGACATAAATTGCTAGTCTCGTACACAATTGCTTCACAATTGCAATTCAATGACTGAAATTTTTCGGTAGTCTGCTATTTTGAATTTGACAGTAATATTTTGAAATTATCCTGTGTCGACAGATTGCCATAAATAAAAAATAGATAGATAGAAATATTAGAAATTGTTCTTTGTAATTTATTGCAATTTACTAATCTCCTAAACTTCACATTGCTTTTTATACTAATAAATAGTATGTACAAATATATCTAAACGAAGTCTAGCATGATTAAATGTTTAAATTTATTAGTAGTTTTTCGAAAATCACTTCGACTAACGCATTTTTTAAAAACGGCAACACATACATACCATTCTAACACAATTCATAGATAAAAGAGACCGAAAATTCAATGCATAGATAAAAGAGACCGACAATTCTATTACCATTGAACGACCGTTATGAACTCATATAGCAGACTACGGACATTTGACTTCAATTGCAACGGTATTGCAGTTGCATCGTGCCGGTATGACAATTGTTCCAAAATAGTAGACTTGAGCACCAGGTATTGTTTTATTGTATCATAATTTATAGTCAATAATAATTAATTCTTAAATAGTGTAATCATTTATAGACCAGTGCCAATAATTTTTAAAACAAAAAAAATTATAGTAGGATGAAACCCATTAGAAAAGGAGGAGAATATTATAAAAATGAGAGGAAAAATAATTTACGGGTGATCTGAGGTCGGGAAGGGGATTGGGGGGGGAAATGTTTAAGGGTAAAAATGGTTTTTCTCGATTTCCGGCAAAACTAATAGTCCTAAGGAAAAAAGGCAAAGTTGTAGGTAATAAAAAGATCTAAAACTTTTGTATTCACACTTTATTCACATAACCTCAAAATTTATGTGAAAAATTCAAAAAACCAAGTTTTTGGTTTTTTATTTTTTTTCTTTCACAAAAATGTTTTTTCATTCACGAAATTTGGTGAATACTTACCTTTTTATGTCCTTAATACGCTGTAATTTATTTGATTAGAAATACATATTTATTTTTCCACTTTATTTTGTATTAATATCGAAAAATCACCCTAATTTTCAATCGAAAATTCACCTGTCAAAATATCAGCTTTTTTCAAAAAGTTGGTATGCTTTCTGTTCGTTGCAATCTCTACTTTCCGATGATAAAAAATATGTTACTATAGAAAATCTTTTCAGAAAATGCACTAAAATATCATTGAATTTTAATCTTAAGGTTATGTTACGTTAAGCACACTGTTTTTTAAAGAAAATATTACTATTTTTATGTTTGCGTTGATTGCTTGGTCTCTATTTTTATCTGTATCAATCAAATCAAAGATAAAATTGTAATACGTTCGACGGGCTTCGTGGCGTAGTGGTTCATGTACTGGACTGCCGTTCACAAGGTCGCGGGTTCGATTCCCGCTTGGGACAATTATTTGTGTGATATTCATAAATGTCATACAAATGTTTGTACTACGTCTGGGTGTTTTCTATGTATTTTAAGTATGTATTTACAAAAGAAAAGTAGTATATGTATTATATCCGTATTCTGGTACCCATAACACAAGCATAATAAGCTTAGCTTGGGACCAGAGGACGATGTGTGAAATGTCCATGAATATATATATATATATATATATAATAGTCTAATAGTAAAGATGGCTCTTTTGAATAATGCGTTGATTTACTTGTACTTATTCGTTATATTACTAGCTCACGGTTAGAAAACAAAGATGTATCTAAACAAACCCTGAATTAGTAGACAGCGAAATAAATTGGACCCTAATGCAATTTAGGGTAATATTTTTTATTATCTCTAGGCCTACGTAAATAAATGAAGCATAAGTATAATGCAGCTAAGAACATCAAAACGGCCATCTTTGACTGTAAGTGATATATTTGTATCTGGCAATACTTGTACAATTATGAATAACAGTAACGTATTTATTATAAGACTTGTATTATAATTTGTTGTATTTCTTTTATATTAATCATAAATCACACCTATATATCCCCGGCTCCGTCTTGTCAACGTTTTTCATAAACAATGAAAAGGTAAAAGTCTAATACTGCTGGTCAGGTCATAGTAATAGATATTATTTGCAAATTACCAGCCTGTATTGGTAATTTGTCAAATAGAATTACGGTATAATTTTTCCTATTTTAGGTTTTAAAATTTTAGTAATGTAGTGGTTAATAGTCATTAAGGTAGTGTTGTTTTCTAGTGATAGATGATTAAACAAAATTTGGATTTGGTTAATATAAAATTTCGTGACCTCGCTAAAACCAACCACATGAGTAGCCATTACACGAGCCTGGCAATAATCTGCTAAGAAGTTTTAAAGTAGATACTTAGCTCCGACTTATCAGGGCCCTGAGTCGAGTATTTCAATGGTGTCACAATTGTACCATAATGGTGCAATTCTAAAGTTTTTGGTAGTCTACTATTAATGTCTTGTCATCATTGACTTACAATTGTGAAAGTGACATAAATTGCTAGTCTCGTACACAATTGCTTCACAATTGCAATTCAATGACTGAAATGTTTCGGTAGTCTGCTATTTTGAATTTGACAGTAATATTTTGAAATTGTCCTGTGTCGACAGATTGCCATAAATAAAAAATAGATAGATAGAAATATTAGAAATAGTTCTTTGTAATTTATTGCAATTTACTAATCTCCTAAACTTCACATTGCTTTTTATACTAATAAATAGTATGTACAAATATATCTAAACGAAGTCTAGCATGATTAAATGTTTAAATTTATTAGTAGTTTTTCGAAAATCACTTCGACTAACGCATTTTTTAAAAACGGCAACACATACATACCATTCTAACACAATTCATAGATAAAAGAGACCGAAAATTCAATGCATAGATAAAAGAGACCGACAATTCTATTACCATTGAACGACCGTTATGAACTCATATAGCAGACTACGGACATTTGACTTCAATTGCAACGGTATTGCAGTTGCATCGTGCCGGTATGACAATTGTTCCAAAATAGTAGACTTGAGCACCAGGCCGTTTCATATCCGCTATTTTGCAATAGTTATGAATCGTTAGTTAAAAAACCAGATATCTTTAACAATTTAGGATTGCGCAAAAATGACAACTTCATAAAATTTTCGTTTAACAGTATTATATACAAAAAATGGGATAATTGGCACTACATCTATACCGATGCGTCGAAACACTCCACGGTGGGCATAGTGGGTGTTGGAGTTTATCACGAACAATATAAAATCGTACAAAAAATCAAATTGCCACCTGAATGTTCACTTTTTACCGGAGAATGTTACGCAATCTATAAAGCTGTTGAATACATAAAATTATTGAAACTAAAAAATTCCGTAATCTCAGACTCTCAGAGTGCCTTACAGGCCATTGGAAAATTCCCTTTTCGAACTTCACCAATTCATCCAGGTGCTCAAGTCTACTATTTTGGAACAATTGTAATACCGGCACGATGCAACTGCAATACCTACCCAAGATTATCGTATGATAATTAGACAACTTCTCTTTGAGTGTGCTCAAAGTGAACTCAACATCTGTTTTGCCTGGATTCCAGCTCATAGTAGTATCTTAGGCAACGATAGAGCGGACATGCTTGTTGCCGAAGCGGTTGACTGTGGCGATATATATCCGAATCAAAATTTTTCTCGAGACCTTGTTAATCTTGCCACAGTTTTTCTTCGGAGGTCCTGGGATCATTCGTGGAATGATAGCTGCGCCTCCAAAGGAAAACATTACAGAGCAATACAACCTGAAATTCCATTAAAACCATGGTTTTACAAATTTCATTTCGATAAGACTGTTACCACTTGCCTGATTCGCATGAGATTAGGACATGCGTCTTTTCCTGCTCATCTTGCGCGACTTCGTATCATTGATCACGATATATGTGAATGTGGTGAAAGTGGTGCTGATATAAATCATATTTTCTTTTCCTGTTCCCTCCATAATCATGATCAATTCTTCCTTTCTCTACTTTCGTATAATATTACTTTTCCTACTTCTATTCCTGTTCTGTTATCTTCAAATAACTTTGATGTGTATAATTGTATTGCTTCATTTATTTATATAAATAATATTCGTGTATAATGTGTAAGTAGCTAATTAGTATAATAATAACCTGATCCTGTTCCATTCCAATTCCTAACCCAAATTTCCGTTAAAATTGTTTTTCGTATTTTCTATCAAGTTTCCCGTTTTTGTCAGTGGCAATGCGTAAATAGCGTCTAGCCATAACAAAAAAAAGAAAAAAAAAAGTAGACACTTTCCTAATACAAAATTCCGATATCGTTTTATTTTTTACTATACGTTTTTGAGTTTTGTCTTTGGCAATGCGCAAATAGCGTCTAGCCATAAAAAAAAGTAGATACTGGCAAGTCGAGTTAAATCTAATCTGTGACCACGTATAATCTATGTTTGTTTTGTCAAATTTGTCATAATTTGCCCTTAAAGAACAAGAACATTACTAATCTGTGATTTGCACACTTGTCTCTGTTTTGTTGCTGTGTGTTCACGTTTTTCTTTTTTGGTTTAGTTAGAAAAAATATCACGAGTGTGCAAATTAGGACGCGGTCCAAACAAATTTACCCCGAATTTTTTATAAAACAGTCAAAATTACGTCCAAAATGCAAAGCGTAAGCGCTCCGCGGGAGCCTACGCAACCAGTTATAAGTACGAGTTCTACCATCCTAACTATGAGGGAAAAAGAAAAATACATTGAAGATTTTGACTTCCCATTCTGTGATGAATCTTCTAAATACGAAAAAGTTGCGAAAATCGGCCAGGGGACCTTTGGAGAAGTGTTCAAAGCTCGCGCGAGGAACAGCAACAAAAAGTTTGTTGCAATGAAGAAAGTTCTTATGGACAATGAAAAAGAAGGTTTCCCAATCACGGCGTTGCGTGAAATCAAGATTCTGCAGCTTTTAAAACATGAAAATGTTGTTAATTTGATTGAAATTTGCCGGACAAAAGCGACATTACACAATAAGTACAGATCGACTTTTTACTTAGTTTTCGACTTTTGTGAACATGATTTAGCTGGTTTATTGTCGAATGTGAATGTTAAATTTAGTTTAGGAGAGATTAAGAAAGTGATGCAGCAGTTATTGAATGGTTTATACTATATTCATAGCAATAAGATTCTACATAGAGACATGAAGGCCGCAAATGTCTTAATTACCAAGAATGGTATTTTAAAGTTGGCTGATTTTGGTTTGGCGAGAGCTTTCAGTGTTGCGAAGTCTGGACAAGTGAATAAATACACAAACAGAGTGGTCACATTATGGTATAGGCCTCCAGAACTGTTATTAGGTAAGTGGGTCATGCATGTGATGTTTAAGTGTTCTGTATCAAAACATAAAATGGGATGACCCTGAATTTACCAGACAGCAGACAAAATGAAATTTCAGATAGGGATATCCATAGCAAAATAAGGTTTTCCAAGTTTACGAAATTGGAAAATTGTTTGTCGTTGACATACCTACAGGTGATAATAAAAAATTTTTTTTTGTTATAAAATTTTTTTTACAAAATAATTACAATTTTGGGAAGCTCTCACCGTGGTGCTAATTGATTTAAAATTCTGAAACTTTTAAATTTAGTTTATTTTTGGATTTAGAAAAGGTGATTTTAGTTAGTTTTTTTAATTTTGGCTCTGAGCATTCTGGAACATATAACAGCGAAAAAAAGAAAACAAAAAAAATATGATCATCTCTTGGTCTTTAAAAAATCTAAAGGTGAGGTGATATTTTTTTGATTTTGAAATTAATAGCCGGATCGTAAGATATCCTTAGTTTTAGATTTCTTTCGAAACTTTGAAGTGGGATATCAAAGCTAATAAAAATAAATAATAGTTTAAAAAAACTAAAAAACACGCTTTATTTAATCGAATTATTGCATTGTCACCGGTCTTTGACAGGTGTGCAAAATTTGAATAGAATCTGACCGTTTAAAGTGGGTCAAAATAGCGTCCAAAGGAGTCGGTTACAAACATACAAACATACAAACAAACATACAAGTGAAGCTAATATAAAGCGTGTAAAAATAATCTAAATCAAAATGAAACAAAAAAAATTTAAAAAATATTAATCTAACTTGATTGTGACTCAATGTGGAGGGATATTATTTTTATTTTTTGATTTTTCATTGTGTGAAATGTCCATGAATATTTATTTATTATTTTATATTATGACCCATGATGATCATCCCCTTGTGGAAGAAATAAAAACTTTTTTTCTTTACATGAGCTGAAAAACTAAAAAGGACCAGATGACGGGCCTCGTGGTGGAGTGGTTTATATAACTAATTGCTGATCATGAGGTCTCGGGTTCGATTCCCAGTCAGGACAATCATTTGTGTGATGTTTTTAATTGTCATAAAAATGTTTGTACTGCATCTGTGTGTTTACTATGTATTATAAGTATGCATTTACAAAAGAAAAGTAGTTTATGTATTATATCCGTATTCTGGTACACATAACACAAGCATATAAGCTTAGATTGGGACCAGAGGATGTTGCGTAAAAATGTCCATGAATATTTATTATTCATTATTATTTATTAGATGCAGTGTAAACTGTTTAAGGGCCTACATCAATATTATCGTATATCATCGCCGACACGTACATATTAACACAGCCAGTAGGCACAGAAAATGAAGAATTAGGGATACTTTTCCTATTTACTCAAAATCTACTAAATATATTTTAATTCTGATTTACGTGTTTCTATACATAATAGTTACCTATGTTTTTAAAGTTATTTCATTAGTTAATACGCGATAATAGACCGACAAATGAAAAAAATAAAAATTTTGAGAGGTTGTTTCGCCGAGATTTTCTATCGAGAAAACTTTTTTCAATCGTGTTTCTGAGTTGATGCGATCCTAGATCATATATTGAAAAAACATATACTTAAAAATTAGAGCTCTAGCCATTCAATCTAAAGAAACAATGAAAACTTCGTACATAGAAAAATGCACGAAGCTATTTTGGTATCGTCTTAATTTTATTTATACTAATGTGTATATGTATTTTATTAAGGTGATCGTAACTATGGCCCACCAGTGGACATGTGGGGTGCTGGATGCATCATGGCTGAGATGTGGACAAGATCACCTATCATGCAGGTATTTACTGATACATAAAGAGTTTTGACTATTTTGTTTAGAGTATTCTATCTCTCACTGTTGATGTTAACTTGCTAATAATCCTTAGCTGGCTTTTACACCACCCTGTTTTAAGAAATGTGATGACCTTCGTATTCTGAGGCCCTGACCACGCAGACCATTAGTGATGTATCTTCTTCTTTCCAGCTCGATTATGTGCCACCTCCACTTTGAAAGGAATAATCGTCTACTATGCCGCGCTGAAAAGGTGTGTTGGCACAGGATTTATTTTCGAGTTTTCCGTCTCACAGATGATGTTATCTGGGTGCAATATCCCTTAGCTGACTATTACATCACCCTTGGGAGGAGATGGGGTAGTGACCCTTTATTCTTAATCCGTCACCACACGGACAATGTAATGTATATCATGTTTTATCTCCAGGGTCCCACAGAACAACAACAGTTAATCCTTATTTCACAACTATGTGGGTCTTGTACACCAGACGTATGGCCCGGAGTAGAGAACCTAGACTTATACAACAAAATGGAGCTCCCTAAAGGACAGAAGAGGAAAGTAAAGGAACGTCTAAAGCCCTACGTCAAAGATCCGTACGGTTGTGACTTGCTGGATAAGCTTTTGCAGTTAGATCCTGCTAAGAGGTCAGTTTTTAATACAAACAATTTATAATTACTTTTGAAATTGTTTGCCTGGAATCGAAATTGAGTAGGTACCTTTAGTCAAAAGTTAAAATATAGTAGCAGCGCTGAATTTCTTAAAATTCAGTGCTGATTATTTTTAGGGTTTCCTACAAAAAAGAAACTTTTATAGCATCTAGAAAGAAAGAAATATTTATTATTTCCCTTTGGAGGACAAATCATTATCATCATAACATCACACCTTTTTTCCCATGGGGGTAGGCAGAGACTATAACACAAGCATAATAAGCTTAGCTTGAGACTAGAGGACGTTGTGTGAAATTTCCTTGAAAATTTATTTATTTATCTGTCTGTCAAAATTTTTTACGAGATACGAAACGTTGGGACGATGGTAGTGTGCCTTTATAATTAATTAGCAACGTGATCGTGTTTGACATTATTATTTTATTTCAGATTCGATGCTGATACAGCATTAAACCATGATTTCTTCTGGACCGACCCAATGCCATGTGACTTAGCCAATATGCTGGCCCAGCACACACAGAGCATGTTCGAATATCTAGCACCACCACGAAGACCTGGTCATCTACGTCATCATCACCATGTAGCTGGGGCTCAGGCTAAACCCAGCCAGCCTGTGCAGGACTCGGGATATCAGGATAGAGTGTTCTAGAATTCAAAGAGTAAAAGAGATAGGAAAAAAGTGAGATTTAGACCGTAATTCCCTAACTTTGTAAATAAAAACTGTATGCATTAGAGTAAAACTTAGAGTTCTACAAAAAAGTTGTTAATTTGAATGTTGGTAAGGCTGAAAATATAAAATAAAACATTCAAAATTTTGTAAATAAAGCGTTGATCTGTGCCAGTTATTATGGCAAAATTTTTTTTTTGTGTTCTTTTATTGCGTACTGTTACATCAGAACATTCAGCAATTGGTTTATTATGTATCAGAGGCATGAGCGGACGTCGTCAATTTATACTAGTCCCGTAATAATTAGTGTCTTATCTCTATAAGGTCTTGTGGTATTTTTCTCTTTAACCTTCTTCCAGTTCTTAATGGGTCCATTAAGTGGATGGCCAGTTTATTTGGATGTTCGTCAATTCTTTTTTTATAGTTTTTTTACCCTTTCTGAAATTTCATTCTTTACAAATTTGATGCCCAGGTCATGGTGCATCCTGGCATTTGTGATATACCATGGCGCGTTGGTAAACATTCTCAAAATTTTTGATTGGAATCTTTGTATTATTTCAACGTTTGACTTGGCCGCGGTGCCCTATAGGTCTAGCCAAAGTAGCAATTTGCTTGTCAACGAGAGTTCGGAATTTTTGTTTGATAGCCAGGTCAGGCCAATCGTTTGTGTGATATCCATAAATGTCATACAAATATTTGTACTGCGTCTGGGTGTTTACTATGTATTATAGGTATGTATTTACAAAAGAAAAGTCGTTTATGTATTATATCCGCATTCTGGTACCCATAACACAAGCATATAAGCTTAGCTTGGGACCAGAGGACGTAGTGTAAAATGTCCGTGAATATGTATTTATTTATAGCCAGTACATTTTTCTAACCCTGAAGCCCAGTGCACAATGTTTGGTAAAAACATGTTTATTCCATGTGAGACGTCTGTCTAAGTGGATGCCCAGATATCTGGCATCATCAGCCTGTGGCAGAGGCTTTCCATTTAAGGACACAGGAGGACAATGGCCTTTTCTATTAGTAAACGTCACTTGGATGGATTTTGTTTCATTTGCTTTAATTCTCCAATCTTTCAGCCACTGAGCTGATATGTTGAGACTAATCTGAAGGTTATTTGATGCAATATTAGGCATGGTGTCTGCAGAGAAAATGACTGTATCCTCTGCGAATGTGCCTGTAACAACTCTGTCTGTAGCTGGAATGTCTGCTGTGTAAATCAAATATAGCGTAGGGCCCATTATGCTTCCCTGGGGGACTCCTGCTCCTGCTCCTCCTGTTTAACATAATGGTGTCTGTCATTCAGGTATGATTTTATGAGATGAAAGAAATTGATGGGTAGAGTTTTCTTAATTTTAAAGAGTAGACCGTCGTGCCACACGCGAACAAAAGCCTGAGATATGTCAAGGAAAGCAGCGGTGCTATATTGTTTGAGCTCAAAAACCTTATTGATGTTTTCTACCAGCCGGTGAACATGTTGTATGGTGCCGTGCTTTCGGCGAAAGCCAAACTGATGGTCGGGTAATAATTTGTTTTCGGAGATAATTGCCATCAGTCTTTTCAATATTAGTATCTCAAGGAGTTTATAGGCAATAGGCTAATTGGTCTATACGATCCTGGTTCAATAGCACTTTTATCAGGTTTAAGGACCATCATTATTTCTGCTACCTTCCATTGAGGAGGAAAAAAGCATCTTCGCAGAATGGCATATAAATATGGGTATGGCTAAAAATAGAAAAAAAAATTATTATTATGAAATAATTTAAGCGGTTAATTATTATATTGTGTTATGTTATTATCATACCATTCGTGATTTCGACTTTGTATAAATAACTGCATAATGGCAACACAACCAAATCGATTTTGGACGATGTTGCCACATCTTAAAGTATTAAACCAACAGGAGTAGGTAGTTCTTTTCTTTTTTCAAATATACTGCTAGGTCACAAGCACTCTAAATTAAGATACTGGTTGTACACAATGGTTGCTTTCCATTTAGTTAACACAGAGGGACTCTGCGTTACATTGTGAAACACTGCCAAACACTGTGTAAAAGTTTAAATGAAACAGCTAGTTGTCTCAAAATAACACTAGAGTGCATCAATATCGCAAAATTATGGGTGTTTTTTTACCTAAACGCAAGTTCCTTGACAAAGTCTTGGCTCAATAATTTATAAACACCAAATAATTTATAAAAACCTTCCAATAAGTTAAAGAACTTTGACAATTTGTGGGCAAATAAATAAATGTTTTGTAATAATACTACTTTTGTTTAATAATAATATTTGAACCAACTATAATTTTAAGTAAGTAAAGCTTTTTTTCCGTAAAACAATTTTAAATCTAAATAATTAAAAATCATAAGTAGAGAAAAGAATTCTTCTCTTAATTGTTGGTAATTCTTGCTAAGCATCTGTCAAACACCACTTTTTTGAGTGTCGAAAAGTGTACGGCTGTGTTCAACAGTGTCGTTGATGGAAAGCGCTTTAGCGAGCATTGCGTTACACTGCGTCACTTTTTTTTATTAATTGGAAAGCAACCATTATTCTGTGCCTCTGTGGTCTTCGTAGTATACGTAGTATCTTCTATCTATTCTGTGGTAGTATCTTCTATCTATTCTGTGGTGGTCTTGCTCGCTCGCTCGCTCGCTTGTTTGTTTTTGTTGATGTTTTTGCAAAAGTTCAAAAACTTATTTATTTATATATTTTGATTAAATAGTAAATAGGAGTCATCTTAATTATTTCTATCATAGTATAGATTTACTTACCCTATTAAGCTTGTTTTGCACAAATTAAAGTTTCGCAAAATTTGCATACATTGCAAAAAACCTTTTAACTAATAAAATGGAAACAGATATTGAAGTATCTAAAAATGTTACGGATACAAGAGCTACTGACATAATTGCAGCGGGAGATATAAAACTTGAAAGCACTGACAGTGCTAATAATTATGAAAACTTTAATATATTGCGTAGAACTTTATCATCTGATGGTAAATCTGGACAAAATAATGTAAATCAACCGTGTGACGGTCTAGAAGTTCCTGAGATAAAGGTAGACACAGAATTTGACACCTATGTAGATGATAAAGATCAAATATATAAAAAGTATAAGTTGAGACAAAGACAGAAACCAAAGTGAGTATTTAAATTACAATAAACTCCCAATTGAGATCCGATAAGTGACATCTTAGAAGTGTTAAGTGTGTAGCAAACTAAAGACGTTTGTTGTACGGGAGCACTCTTAAATATGTATTGTATTCTGGTTTCTAGTACTTGTTGTTGTAGCATCAACAGATATTTATACATCGTCTGTAAAAAATTTATTTGAGTAGCTAACTCCGTTTATAAGACTGGCTGGTGACAGACGACTAATGATCAAAAAGCAATTTCAGTAATAAGGCTAAGCGTATGCTGAGATGCAGGCGACACAGACACGTGTCTGCACTACTCTGCCTATGTCTGTCTCGCCTGCCCTGTGTTGCTAAATCTGTGCTGTGCTGAGCTACATCGCCTGCGTCCCAGCATACGCCTAGCCTTAGGGTGCCGTTTTGCTTGAAACCCTAAAAAGCTTCAGTTCTCAATCTTGTAAGCTTCACTAAAATTACTATAACATTATTTAATTTCAGTTACAGAATCCCAACAGTCTCTGATTTACCTAAAGAATGTGACTACAAAAAAGTAATAAAAACAGAAACTATAAAATGTCCACAATGCAACCAAAAGTATGAAACATGCTCCGAATTACGGCAACACATACGTCAAAAACATATAATAATATACACATGTTTAATATGTAAAGATATGTTCGATAGCAACACTGAATTAATAAATCATAAGAAAATACATGATGAAGAGAATCCTGTGTATCTATGCCATAATTGTCAAGAGGCGTTTTCCGATCATTGTGATTTTTTAATACACGAACTTTCTCATAGAAATACAAAGTTATATACATGTCAAGAATGCGGTAATATGTATGATAAGAAATACTCATTTGAAATACATTTAATGACGCATTTTAACAGGCCTTTAAAATGTCCGATATGTTCAAAAGAATTTAATGGAGAGTTCTATTTGAAACAACATGTTAATCAACATTCTGTTAACATTAATTGTGTTGAATGTGGCATGATATTTAAGGAAATGTATGCTTATAACTTGCATATGGATATACATACTGGAATTAAAAAATTTCAATGTCTTTATTGTGGAAAAGGTTTCCGTTTGAATCAACAAAGAGTTGTACATACTAGAATACATACGCAAGAAAGGAAATATAGTTGTACTAAATGTGATAGGAAATTTATTCAAAAAATAGATATGGATCGGCATTTTGTCAAACATGATGTAGAAAAGAAGTTAAAATGTACTTTGTGTAGTAAACGGTTTAAAAGTAAATTTGATTTAGCATGTCATATGAAAACTCATAATAAATTGTACGAGTGTCCATTGTGTCAGAAGAAATTGTCTTCAAAAGGTGGTTTAAAAGCACATATATTACATATACATACAACTGAACGACCAGAAGTATGTGATTTGTGTAATATTAAGTTTGTTGATAAACAGCACTTAAAAAGACATTATGCCAGTATTGCACATAAAAATAATGAATATAAACTAAGTATGGAGAAGGTAGAAATGTGAGAATTGAATTAACTTAATTTTTTTTTTTAATTAGTTTTACTTTTAGTTACATATGTAACTAATACTATATAACTGCTAATTCTATGGTTTCAAAAACTAATCTAAAGTTAAACCAACTTTGGTATATTTTCGTTTTGCGGATATTAAGTCAATTAATTTTGATTTTATCGAATTGTGTTATTGATGCTATAAATATTCATGGTGTAGTTATTATGGTAATTTTATGGCAATCTTTTTATATATTATTATGTTTATTGTGCAAACAGAATTGACACCACAATCTCGTGCTCTTCTCCCATGAAAGGGTAAATCTAAATGGGATATGAAAAAAAATCGATTATGAAAAAAATCATCGCAAAAATTAATACCGATTTTTTATTTGGAACCCCCGGTGTAAAGTCTGGTTTTCAGACCAGGTGCTCAAGTCTACTATTTTGGAACAATTGTCATACCGGCACGATACCGTTGCAATTGAAGTCAAATATCCGTAGTCTGCTATATGCCGTCATAACGGTCGTTCAATGGTAATAGAATTGTCGATCTCTTTTATCTATGCATTGAATTTTCTGTCTCTTTTATCTATGAATTGTGTTAGAATGGTATGTATGTGTTGCCGTTTTTAAAAAGTTGAAGTGATTTTCGAAAAACTACTAATAAATTTAAACATTTAATCATGCTAGACTTCGTTTAGATATATTTGTACATACTATTTATTAGTATAAAAAGCAATGTGAAGTTTAGGAGATTAGTAAATTGCAATAAATTACAAAGAACAATTTCTAATATTTCTATCTATCTATTTTTCATTTATGGCAATCTGTCGACACAGGACAATTTAAAAATATTACTGTCAAATTCAAAATAGCAGACTACCGAAACATTTCAGTCATTGAATTGAAATTGTGAAGCAGTTGTGTACGAGACTAGCAATTTATGTCACTTTGACAATTGTAAGTCAATGATGAAGTCGTTATGACGACACATTATTAGTAGACTACCAAAAACTTTACTATTGCACCATAATGACGACTTCATCATTGACTTACAATTGTCAAAGTGACATAAATTGCTAGTCTCGTACACAACCATGAAGGTATAGATAAAAATTTTTTATCTATACCTTCATGTACACAACTGCTTCACAATTGCAATTCAATGACTGAAATGTTTCGGTAGTCTGCTATTTTGAATTTGACAGTAATATTTTTAAATTGTCCTGTGTCGACAGATTGCCATAAATAAAAAATAGATAGATAGAAATATTAGAAATTGTTCTTTGTAATTTATTGCAATTTACTAATCTCCTAAACTTCACATTGCTTTTTATACTAATAAATAGTATGTACAAATATATCTAAACGAAGTCTAGCATGATTAAATGTTTAAATTTATTAGTAGTTTTTCGAAAATCACGTCAACTAACGCATTTTTTAAAAACGGCAACACATACATACCATTCTAACACAATTCATAGATAAAAGAGACCGAAAATTCAATGCATAGATAAAAGAGATCGACAATTCTATTACCCACGAAGTATAGATACAAGGAGTCCGAACGTAAGGTTGAACGAATGGTCTCAATTTAAGGGACAGATTTTTGCCGGTAGAGTGCGCCATTTTTCAAGAAGTACTCGTTTGAACTATTGACACTTGTGGAAAAAAATATTCTGAGAAACGTGGATATAAATATAAGTTTTAGGAAATTTTTCCGAGTGCTTTAAACCCAACAATACAGAGAAGGTCAAGAGATATTCTGATATTCTATACTAGCATCGGTTCGTCCTGAATACTTGCGCAGCCAGTGGCAGAAAATAGAACTATGATCTGGGTTGATTATTGTGTACACGAAATATTATGGAAAAGCCTATACCGTTCGGACTCCTTGTATCTATACTTCGTGCTATTACCATTGAACGACCGTTATGACGGCTAATAGCAGACTACGGATATTTGACTTCAATTGCAACGGTATCGTGCCGGTATGACAATTGTTCCAAAATAGAAGACTTGAGCACCTTGTATCTAGGCCTGGAACGCGAACTTATCTTTTATTAATCTATACAAGTATTCACATATAATTAATCTATGGCGAGCTGCCACCCTCCATAAGTTTATATTAGCGCCATCTCTGCGTCTATGACGGCATTAAGGCATTTCTTTTGTACTTTTGAATTATTATACATAGGTAGATATTTTATTTAATCATACATTCATCAGATAGTAGCCGATTCTCAGACCTACTAAATATGCATACAAAATTTCATAAGAATCGGTCAAGCCGTTTCGGAGGAGTATGGGAATGACGGAGGGGTATGAGTATGAGAGTGACACGAGAATCTTATTTAATAGATTATTCAAAAACTTTATTTTGTTTTGGTTATATTATAAGATCCTACTATTTCTGTTGCTTGTTTTTAATTACTCGTAATAAACCTATTGATATTTTTTTTTCTATTTCTTTATCATCACAGAAAGTTACATTGTTCACCCTCTATCCAGGACTTCTAGTTCCATTGAAGATTATTTGATTATGCCAAAGAAGTACATCAACAGTGGCATAATCCAGCAATACTGATTGGAGTATTAATTTCTTTGCGCTTACAGGGTGCAAATAATTTTAGGTCATCTTTTCAGTCCATTAAAGTTGGGCACACTGTTGGGTACGGGGCTCTTTCACTTGGGAGGGTTTATGGTCTAGTATATCTCTCAGCTGGCTCTTACAGGTACCCTGGGCAAAAATGGGGTGGTGACACTTGAATTCTTAGTCCATCACCACACGGACGATACGACGTCTGGGCCTAGGTCATTTATTGACAAAATAATATTTAAGATTTTCAGTTGGCGATTATATTAAAATTAAATAGCAACTTAAAAAAAATCGGTTAATAAAATAAATTGATTATTTTTGTAAGATAAATCTATTTGATAATCAATTTTTTAGGTCCAATGTCACATCACATCACATGGTTACAAATCACTTTGTTTATTATTTATAAATCGTCCAATGAATGTACCAACCCCTGTATCTATAATACGGTGCTTCAGGATAAAAAGTCCTTGGAGAGAAGCAAGGTTCCCTAAAAAAATTTCATTAGGGCCTCATGACTTCTAAAAGGAATTTCTGAAGCCATATTTTTTAGCATGTCAAGGATAAATAACAATATTTTATGATCCGCACACACCTGTTAAAAACCGACCGAAAACAAGCAGTTAATTTCAAGTGTTACAACCGAAATATAATGCGAAGGAATACAATACATATAACTTAATACGTGAATAATGAGTACATAGTTTTGATACATATCTCTTCTAAGGTAAATTGTATCAGTACCGACCAAACTTCCAAACGTACTATTTAAACATTCATGATAACAACATAATATTTATACATGAATAAACAGTATAATTGTCTATGCAACTCAGACATTTATACACTGAATTTTTAGTATAAGCTTGAGGTAAAAAAAAGATGCTCATATATTTAATTGTAGCCCGCAACTTCGTACGTGAAGAATTTAAGAAATCTTTTTTTCAAGATTTTGCAACACTTCACTGATGCTTTGCTCCTATTAGTCGCTGCGTGATGTTATATAGCCTTCTACGATAAATGTACTATCCAATATTGAACAAAATTTTCGAATCAGACTAGAGGTTCCTGAGGTCAGCGCGTTTAAACAAACAAACTCTTCAGCTTCATAATGTTAAGTATCGTCCTATACCTCCCAAAAACGTTAAGCTCCACCCGTAATATGAAAAATTATATTAACACTGTGAGCCTGATTGTTTTTGTGCCTACGACCGTTTAGCTATCTCTAAAGAATCACAATTAGTTTGACTCGATTTAAGGTACAGATTAATCGATTTTAATTGTATAGTCTGTGGGACGACATGTACATCACTACAAAATGTCAAAAGAGTAGCGTAAAAAAAAATTGTGTGAAGTAAATATTTTTGCATACAAAAAATCTATGAACAATACTCATAAAATCGTGAATTTCTCAGTTAACATGTGTGAAAAATAAATTATAGATCCATAAATTCATTAAACATGAGTGGTACATGCGATTTTGTACAATAACTTGAGCAGGTAAATCGTAGTTTTTGTAATTTTTATTTTTTAACTTTTACCGATATGTTTTCGCGCGTAAACTGATGTAAATAGTGTCTTTAACATATGAGTTCTATTTTTAAATAATTTTTACTATTCTAAATATCGATTTTTAAGGGTTTCTAATAATTATTGAAAAGGTCTTATTCTGAAAGTTATATCGCAACGAGATCGAAAACGCATTATTTTGATATGGCATTTTAAACTTTATGGTGTATAATAATAAGAGCGATGTTTTGAAATTGACGCAAAAGCGATGTAACTTCCAGAATAAGGCTATACGAGTTATTGCTTTTCGGATGTGGCGAGTTGTTAGGGTTGTCATGAGACTTTTTTATTATTGATTTTTATTAGTTTTTAATTTTTACCTATTTTTTTTATTAAATTATCTAGCACTATAAAAATGTGCAAAATGGTATCTGATTGCCGGTAGAGATGTTCTTGCCTGGAAAACGGATTTTATTAATATTTATTCCTATCTTGTCCTAACACATGTTTTTTTTTTGTTAATGTATTTTTATCCATTATCACAGTTTGCCTATTCGTCGCTAATTTTTTTAATGACTAATCCATAGTTAATTTATATACTGGATCGCAAAAAAACTTTGAATTAAGACAACAATCTTATAGAATAAAAAAAACAACAAACTAAACAAAAAAGATTTATCCGAAGAAATAACATCCTTAACATTGGACAAATTCTTAACTAGAACCAGCCCTACGGGAGAGGAATAAAAAAAAAAAACCTTGTAATCAGAATGACTCCTTATCTTCTTATACTATTATACTAACAAATATACATCTTAACAATTGAAAAATTTATATTCTCTCCAGCCCATTAACGTCCCACTGTTGGGCACGGGCCTCCTCCACTTTGAGGGATTATGCTCTACTATGTCTATGCTACACTGACTGGGTTCGTTTTCTGTTTATGTGGGGAATTTATTTACGCACTCTCTTCTCCCGGCCTGTTAGTACTGGACTGCCCATTAAACCCCACGGTTGTCCTCCCCGCCCTCCTGCTCCTTTTCGTCCTAGCTGGGCCATGATAGTCACTCGGTTATTACCATGATCCGGCCAGTAGTGGCTCCCTATCTATGGAGGCTCACTACGACGGGGGATCATTAGGTCCGTCGGTTTAAATAACACTTGGAGAGAGGTCGTCCGCCACTGATGTTAAAGGTGCGACAGGCCCACCGACCAGCCGCGCGTGGCCTTGTCGTCGCCTGGGGCCGAAGGCTAATGCGCGCCGACGACCCCTGCCTGGAGTCCTACGAGGGAAGGAGGTGATGGCGGTCCAACTCTATTTGCTGCCGCCCACCGATTCAATGACGGCCGGCAGCGACAAATTTGAGTCAATGACGCCTGTAAGTCCGGCGCGTTGGGCAGTCCAAGCCGTACACACGGCCAGCGTGCGACCGGTCATGTCCACGGCTCCGGATGCACAGTGCTTCCAACCGTGTGTGCACTCCACGCCGAACTGACTGGACTTGCTTTTGGCACAGGGTTTATTTTAAAGTTTTCCATCTTTTACGGTGTGTGTTACATGTGTACAATATTCCTTGGCACCATTTTATAAAAAGGGCAGGAGATGACATTTTTATAACATAAAATGTATATTGTTTCAGATTTGATTTTGTTCCAAGATGGATTTATGTTGTGTTAAAGGATGTAACAGCATCAATAAAGACAAATCAGTTGTTTACTTTGAGTAAGTTTTATCTCATAAATAGTATGAGTTATACAGGTCAATATGTATGAGTTATTTTAGTATAATTATATGAACTTTATTACTTTTGTTTGTATGAGTTTCCTTAGTGTTCCATTATGTAGGCTAATCTATCTATACATACAATATGTATGAGTTAAGTTACGACCTCAAAATGCTTTAAATAGGTACTTTAGCATTTTAAGTAGAGTGAGTTGCTTAGCATGCCAACACGAGTGAGTTACTATTCAGTCAAGACTTCAATTTGTATGCGTTATTATAAATATATTCCAATGTTTATGCTTTATTTGAGTATGCCAATATGTATGAGTTGCTTTATTAACTTTAACATATAAGAATTATTTTACTATTAAAATTAGTATGAGATAAGATCCTAATTAGTAAGAGCTGAGATGTCCAAATGCATGAGTTTAAATGTCAATATCAATTAGTATGAGTGTCCTTTATTCCAGGTTCCCTTTAAGCCGTACATTACGTCGTAAGTGGTTAGATGTTATCAAAATAGGTAGTAAAGTACCACTCGGTACTTTAATATGTAGCCAACACTTTGATATCAATGATTATGAGACTGTGCGTGGTAAGGTGCGACTTAAGAAGAAAGTTGTACCCACTTTACTTAATGATAATGTGAGTATATTCTATTCGTTCTCATATTAGGTTCGGTTTGTATAATCTTATATTGTCCGTGTGGTAACGGACTAAGAATACAAGCTGTAAAGGCCAGTTAAGGGATATTTTACACAGTTGACATCCTCTTTGAGAGGCGGAAAACTCGAAAGTAAACCCTGTGCCAACACGCCTGGTCAGCGCGGCGCAGTAGACCATAATCCCTCTCAAAGTGGAGGAGGCCCAACAGAGGGACGTGAATGGGCTGAAGCTGGCTCTCTCTCTCTCTCTCTCTTTCTCCAGCCCATTCACGTCGTTGGGCACAAGACTCCTCCACTTTAAAAGGGATTATGGTCTACTGTGCCACGCTAACCAGGTTTGTTGACACAAGGTTTAGTTCAGAGTTTTCTATATCTCACAGAGGATATTAAATTTGTGCAGTATAGCTTTTTACACCAAGGAGAAGTTGGGTAGGTGGGTTTTACAGTACCCTGAGAAGGAGCTACCCCCTATTATAATATCTATCTATATTTTTGCAGAACACATTATCAATTAAATCTCCAAAAAATGAAGATTCATTAACTTCTGTACAAGATAAGGAAATTCTAGAAAATCCTAAAGAAGATGATGGTTCTAGATCGCCTAATTTAGATGAAATTAGAAAGCAAATGATAAAAGAAAAACTTGTAAGAGAGAATTCCTTGGAAGTGATTACTGATAGAGTTATAGACGGAGAGAAAAGTATAGAAACTGATGGGACTAAGAGCTTACATAAAAGAGAGAAGATGAAGCATAGCAAAGAGATGGAAAGAGTAGATAAAGATACGAGTATATTTAAAGATAGGTAAGTTAATAAGTCTGTGTGGTGACGGCTTAAGAATACCTATAAGTGTCACCACGTTTAAGTCGTCGATTTGTGGACACCGCCCGTAGAAGAAGAAGAAGAAGTGTCACCACCCCATTTCCTCCCCAGGGTGCTGTAAAAGTCAACTAAGGGATATTGTACACAGATAACATCCTCTGTGAGAGACGTAAAACTCGAAAGTAAGCTGTTTACCAACACATCTGGTCCGCGCAGCACAGTTGACTATAATCCCTCTCAAAGTAGAGTATGCCCGTGCCCAACAGTGGGACGTTAATGGGCTGGAGAGCAGTTAATAAATCAAATTATAATAGGGAGCATCGGTCAAGTACGAGTTGAACTCGCACACGAAGGGTTCCTTACATTTATTATCGTAATACTTGTATTCGTCATACCGACCCCAAATAATGGGATGAGGGCAGGATGATAATGTTAATTATTTGTTGTTATATTGTCAACTGATATACATCTATATACTAATATTATAAAGCGGAAGAGTTTGTTTGTTTGATTGAACGCGCTAATCTCAGGAACCACTGGGCTGATTTGAAAAATTCTTTCAGTGTTAGATAGGGCATTTATCGAGGAAGGCTTTAGACTATATAACATCACGTCACGACCAGTAGAAGCGAAGCAGTAGTGAAAAATGTTGCAAAAGCGGGGAAAATTTTCTAAAGTCCACGCGGACGGAGTTGCAGACAACAGCTAGTATAATAGAAATTTTCAGCTCTCTAGCTCACCGTTCCAGTGATACAGCCTGGTGACAGACGGACAGACGGATAGCGAAGTCTCAGTAATACTGTTCTATCTTTAAATACGGAACCCTACAAAAATGCTCATTCAAGTTTCTACAATTTATTGTGCTTCATGGTCGAGTAGTTCATGTGATGGACAGCAGTTCACTCGATTCACGCTCGGGACAATTATTTGTGTGATATTTACATTTGTCGTACAAATATTTGTACCGCGTCTGGGTGTTTCTATGTTTTATAAGTATGTATTTACAGAAACAAAAGTTGTGTATTTAGTATATCCGTATTCTTAGCTTGGGATCAGAGGACATTGTGTGAAATGTCTATGAATATTTATTTATTTATTTTTATTATATAAACTTAACTTGGGACCGGAGAACGTTGCGTGAAATGTACATAAATATATTTATTACAATTATTTCAATTATTAAATTCCAGTACAGCAACAACAGATCCAAAACAACCAGCAGATTTTGAAGAAATGATAACTAACTATCAAATAAAAATAGATAAACCCGACGGTTTGAGGACAGACGAGATGGATATAGATAGTCTACGTGAGAGCGAGAGAGATAGTACTATAGTTGTGGATGGTACGGGAGATATCGCACCGGTTTTTATTGAAATACCCGCAGATAAAGGTAAGAAAAACAATAATTATCCCACTTCTGAAATCGTACTATCGTAAAGCTGAAGAGTTTGTTTGTTTGAACGCGCTAATCTCAGAAACCAATGGTCGGATTTAAAAAATTCTTTCAATATTGCATAGTACATTTGTCAAGGAAGGCTTTAGACTATATAACATCACGCTGCGACTAATAGGAGGGAAGCAGCAGTGAAAAATGTTGCGTAATCGGGGAAATTTTTCTAAACTCCACGTGTAAGAAGTCGCGGACAACAGGTAGTTAAAGATACAACAGTCAATGCCCAACATTGGGACTGAAGCAATATAATGGGATGGATAAAGAAATATTCATGGACATTTCGCACAAAGTCTCCTAGTCCCAAGTTAAGCTTGTTTGTACCAGAATACTATACTACATATATACAAATTTCTTTTTTAAATATGGTGGACCCCTGGTAGTCAGGGCCGTCTTAAACTAAGCTGGGGCCCTTGGGCACACAAGAATTTGAGGCCTTTTTAAAAAGTAAAAAACGTGGAACAGATTTGGCATAGAAGCGTTAATAGAATAGTACTTTTCTGATTTACGTTCTTTGACAATGGTTTTCAAAACTGTCCCATTAAAAGAATACATACTTTTTTCTCTTCATCTTTCTAATAAGTAATACCTTCTGATAAGATCACTGATTTGTGAAACAAAAATATTTGGATGTGTGAGAAAAAAGTTTCGGACTTTCGGGGCCCCCTAAGAATGGGGGCCCTGGGAACTGGCCCCGTGTGCCCTTATGATAAAGACGGTATTGCCGGTAGTCCGACAAACATTTTGCAGGGCAGTGTCGAACTATCGAATTTGTCAGATTATAGAGTACTGCCTAAGACCCCTTATAGTCCGATTTTTTTTTCAAAAGAGTATCTTGTAATCCGACAAATTACAAATCCAATGATAAGATTCTTTATATTATACACATTTATGTACTCTGAAGTACAAATCATAGTTCATTTTGTATTTTAAAATTAAACAACACAATAGAGAGCTTGTTAGCTACGCTCACAATAGCGATGGTGCGTACAAGTTGTAACTTATTCTATCATGCATTAGCGAATATTATCAAAAAAATATTAAATAACGAATAATAGACAAAAAAAAAAAAAATATTACATATATAAATTATATTGATAAATTGACGGGCTTCGTGGTGGAGTGGTTTATGTAATGGTCTGCCGATCACGAGGTCGCAGGTTCGATTCCCGCTTGGGACAATCATTTGTGTGTGTATATCCATAAATGTCATACAAATGTTTGTACTACATCTGGGTGTTTTCTATGTATTATAAGTATGTATTTACAAAAGAAAAGTAGTATATGTAGTCTATCCGTATCTGGTACCCATAACACAAGCATAGAAATATAGCTTACTTTGGGACCAGAGGATGTTGTGTGAAATGTCTTGAATATTTATTATTATTTTTATAGACCATGTCGGATTACAGGGGGTGCCGGATTAGAAAGGGGCCGGATTACCGCAGTCCACTGTACTTATGATATATCTCTCTCTCCAGCTTCTTCTACTTTGGGAGGAATTATGGTCTACTATGCAGCGCTGACCAGGCGTTTTGGTATAGGGTTTATTTTCGTTTCCCGTCTCTCACAGGGAATGTTATCTATTCCTTAGCTGGCTTTTGCAGCACCCAGGGAAGGAATCCCTGGGTGCTGCAAAAGCCAGCTAAGGATTGATGACATTTATATTCTTAATCCATGAATACCATGGTATAAGTCGACTAAAAGTGGAGACGCGCGGTGTCCAGCCGTGGGATAGAAATGAACTAAGAAGAAGGCCATAATCATCATTACCATAACATCACGCATTTTTCCCATGGGGCAGGCACACACATAATCTGCTATGATTTAAAAATTCATTCTAATCCCCCAGGTTCTAATCCTAGAAGTACCAACCAAGATTGTCTGATGGTATTAGAGAGTGTTCAGATAGAAGTAGACCCTAGTACACTGATGTTACCAGAGGTTGAACCCCAACAGGACTCGGACTCTGATGTGGAAATCAACATGCCTGAAGAGTAAGTACCTATTGAGATATGCTTTAACTTTCAGTTTAGTATAGCTGATAGCAGGGTTGAAGAAAATTGACTTTTTCTAAATAATAATAATAATAATCTTTATTTAGCTAAAAGTTACATCATCATACAATTGTATCATAAAATATATAATACATATTTAAATAATACATATTTTATAAAAAAAAAAAGTGTTTGAATTAAAACACTTTTTATTTATTTGAAACAGTATGTTTTAAACATGATACGTATTTTTGTATTGTTTAAAACATATTTATGTTTTAATCATTACGAACCCTGGCTATATTATATTTCGTCGGTGTAGTGGTTGAGAATACAAGACTTGTATTCTCAACCACCACGGAACCCTAAAAACGATGATAACATTTAGTGTTATCATCGTTTTTAGGGTTCCGTACCCAAAGGGTAAAAACGGGACCCTATTACTGAGACTTCGCTGTCCGTCGGTCCGTCCGTCCGTCCGTCTGTCACCAGGCTGTACCTATCTCAAGAACGATGATAGCTAGACAGTTGAAATTTTCACAGATGATGTATTTCTATTGCCGCTATAACAAGAAATACTAAAAATAAAATAAAATAAATATTAAAGGGGCCTCCCATACAACAAACATGATTTTTTTACCGTTTCTTGCTCGATACTAATAACGTTGCCTTATGTTGCATAGATAATGGTACGGAACCCTTCGTGCGCGAGTCCGACTCGCACTTGACCAATTTTTTCAATCCTACGTGCTGTAAGAGCAAGGCATATTGGTATCGATTCTACGTCCACAACTAAACAGAACTAAACTAAAAAATTAAAATCCTATCGATTTTAATTTTTCTTTTGTCAATAACACAATTCGGCAATGTTAACTAGACTTTTTATTAGAAAGTCTGTATATTATAGAGCAGGTGTGGCCAACTTTTGTACACATAACATCTAATTTTTATTTTAAAATTGAGTCGCGATCGACTTATTTCTTAGGTAAGAAGGGGGACGTTTATGCAATATGCTTTTATACCGCCGTGCACTCTTGAAAATAGTAGATAACTACTAAAAGTGGTAACGCTGAACGTCTCCCTACTCCAAGTATGAGCTGCGTACATGTTCATTCCTGTTCATTCTGTATCAAGTACTAGAAACATTTGGCATTGAATGCGTCCCCTCATGGAACTTGCGAGTGATCGACCAAAATCGACTTGTTGGCCACTCCTGTTATAGACTAACGATTATAATTATCAAAATGTGCACAACGAAATAGCCAATTAATCAAAATACAACATAGTTGTTTCCATTTTTTAGTTAAGTTTAGTTGTGCATGTAGAATTGGTTCCATTGTTATTAGACAATGGCTTTTTATAGCATCAACTGATATATACAAACGCCCTGTGTTTCTTGTTTCCTCCCTCTTTGCTGCCATCACATACACAGCAAATAGTTTATGTAGTATATCCGTATTCTGGTACATGTAACACAAGGATATAAGCTTAGCTTAGGACCAGACCACGTTGTGTGACATATACATAAATATTTTATGTTTATTTCCAGCAAAGCTAACCCAATAAGCCTGTTAACCTCAAGTGATGAGTCCGACGTAATATTACAAGAACCAAAAATAGATACGGTTGAGGTCTCCGATGAGACGGACGAGGATGACATGCCATTAGTCAAGTTGGTGAACAGAAAACCGCTTAAAAAGAGACCTATACGTCAAAGGAAAACACCGATACCTTTCATTTCCGAGTTAAGTGAAAAAAACAATAAAAAAAATGAAGATTATTTCTTCTGTGTACTTTGTAAATTTAATACAACTGATAAGACATTGTTTTCTACACATTTAGATATTCATATAGATGAATTATTTATTTGTTCTGTATGTGCTTACGCATCTTATTATAAAGACGAATACTTAAGACATTTAAATAAACATAAAAAAGAAAAGAAATATATTTGTAATATATGCGGTAGTAGAGAGGGTCACGAACTTTCTTTAAAATATCATTTGGAAAAACATGAAAAAGGTTTTGAGTGTGATACAACCGCTTATACACATTATACAACAGGTTTTACAAGTGATGAGTCGGATTTTGACTGTAATGATAAGGGTTTTGAAAGTAATAATACGGGTTTTAAGAGTAATAAGACGGGTTTTATGCGTGGTAAGACGGGTTTTAAGCGTGTTAAGAAGGGTTATAGATGTGATAAATGCGGTTATCGTTCTGATTACAAACGTGAAGTGGTTAAACATTTGAAAACATGTAAAAGACATAAATGTAATCTTTGTAGTTATTCAACTAAAAGGAAATCAGATTTGAAACGTCATTATTCAAGTACACACTGCGGGGTTATAGAAGTGCAGTCTGATGATAGTTATAAACCTCTTAAATTGGAATAATTGTAATGAAATAACTAACTTCGACCGCTGCAGTAAATAATATACCTCCTACCGACTTATTGACTGCGTTGTGCTTGATTTTTAGGAATTTGCACAGAAAAGAAACCCTTATTATAGTTTCACATCGGTGTCTGTCTGCCTGTCCGACCGTCGGTCAAACTTTTGTTACTCAGTAACGGCTGAAGGTATCTACTTGAAAGATAAAAATATATGTATAATTTCTTTTCACAGAATTTTAAAGAAATGAAATAAAGTAGAGCAATGGCCCACATTACCTTGAGAATATCAATTTACTGATATAATAAATCATAGATTTCTTTCGGTTCCCTGAAATTAATATCGGTATTTGCCACACAGAATAAAAAGATATATAAAAAGATATATCTTTTTATATATCTTTTTATTCTGTGTGGCAACAGGTACTTACAAAAGAAAACATTTTTTACAAATCTTAAAAATATTAATTTTAAAATATTAAGGCGTTTTTAGGGGCATATTACTCTGAAGTAGAGTTGAAATTGGTCTATAATATCAACTTGTCAACTTTGAAAAGATAAAGTGCAATCTGTATTAAGTCTATCAAGAAAAGTCTATACACAGATTGCGTAAAACGATGGCGTCACAACATTTAAAGTAATATCTTCAACAATTTTTTTTAAATTCTGTATAGTGAATATTTCAATAATATTGAAATTAGTTGCTTAAAATAGTCTATATTTTCTGAAAAGAATATAAAAACAGTAGTTCAAAAATTATGAACAATCCCTATTGAAGAAAAATTTATTTTGTTATCATGATAATTTAAATTGTAGTGGAAAAAGTGGTACTACAATTTAATTTATTAAGTAAAAGCATAGCAAGTCAATTGCAAAATAAATAAATTACTTTAGTAATAAAAGTCGCGTCGAGATGTTGCAAAACACTCTCGATAGATGGCGTTGTACATCAAAATGCGATGTAGTGAGTCTACATCGCATTTTCGAGTGACAATAAAATTATTGTGGTGGTCTAATGTTACTGTATGTAAGGGTTACTGTTAGCACGACCGCAGTAAACTAAGTTGGCAGAGCTACGGAATTGTATTCCGAGGTCGTGGGTTCAAGTCCCGCTTGCGGTGATCACTTTTTCCACCATAATTTAATTTATTAAGTAAAAGCATAGCAAGTCAATTGCAAAATTAATAAATTACTTTAGTTATCATGATTGGAATTAGAACCCACTACCTACCTTAAGAAATCCGTTTCACTGCAATATTAAATCAAGAAACACTTTTTGCTTTTAAAATTATTCCCGGGATATGATTTTTTTATTCACGGGATTTGAGGCATATGAGCATATCCACTTTATTTCTTCTATGTATGAAATCTATATATATAAATAACTACCTAATTCCGACCTCTGCAATAAATAATATACCTCTTATCGACTATTTTTTAATTTACTATTAATTTAAGTGTACTTAGAGCTTTTAATCAACAGGGATTGTTATACTAGCTTTTTTCTGTGTGTACTGTCAGGTTTTGAAGTCACAGATACCCTCAATCTATTCTGCACTTAGGCCGATCGACGGTTACCCATCGTGTGCGCTATTTATTTTTTTACATTTCACACAACATCCTTTGATCCTAAGACTCCCAAGCTAAATTTATCAAGTTTGTGTTATGGTTTGAATACGCATAGAATACATATACTACTTTTATCCATACATAAAATACATAGAAACACCCAGACGCTGTAAAACATTTGTATGATAATTATAAATACATCATATCACACAAATGATTTATCCGAGCAGGAAACCAACCTGTGACCTCGTGAACGGTAGTCCGTTGCATGAACCACTCGACCGCTAAGCACGCCGTTGTTGATTTTATTTTTTAGTTGTGCATCCAGAATTGTTTCAATATGAGTACCTATTAATCTATGAACATTATGTACCATTTTTTTCAGCAGGGATCGTTCGTTAGACACCTCTTGTTAGATTAACGCTCTAAGATACAATCGACACATTATGGTATAATACAGTTTTGGTACATAAGGTGCAGGACGCCATATTATGTAAATAATAATTCCTAATATTATGTAAGTTGATAATTAACTGTTAATTTGTAAGTTATTGTAAAAAAAATTAAGGGTTTTTTTTTACATTCTAATTTCAATTTGAAATAAATTATGCTCAGATTATATTAAAATGGCATTAGAAATATTTTGTTGTTTTATTATTTGTAAAAATATTTTTTTTACATATTATCCGTGTGGTTACGGATTAAGAATATAAGTGTCGTGCGTGACCCCATTTCCTTCCTAAGGAGCTGTAAGAGGGCTAACGGATGATATAAGCAGAAAACATATGTGAGGTAAGGAAAAGTCAAAACTAAACCCCGTGCCAAGACTCCTGGTCAGCGTGGGATGGTAGACCAGAAACTCCCAAAATGAAAGATGACCTTGCCCAACAGTGGGAGGTTAATGGACTGACAAGAGAAATGCTTATAGGATTTTAGATTAGACTCTTATGGGATAAACAATTACGAAAATAAATAATAGGTGATCATAAACATCACATCACATTATTATGGCTCCTAGTAATGTGAAAAAATCCATTTCATCACCTTATTTATTTAATACTGGACATAGTCGTGCGGTCACTTTGACATTTAGACCTTGGGTTTTGATGTTTTCTATGGTTATGATAATTTCATTACTTGTAATACTCTTAAGTTTAAGTGACCTTTGTCGATTGGGATAGTAAATAGCTCCAAACACAGTCCACACAGTGAATCTAAGCAGAAAAAATATAACCTTGACTTTGACTTGGGAAATGTTTATTGGAATTGTTTTCGAGGAGATATCGAAATTTCTTATTCCTACTTCAACAAAGTGCAAGTTTGAAATTAAACATAAATAAAATAAGTACTTATTTATTTAAAAAAATATAAAATAATCTCATAATAACTATTCTTATTTTTATTTAATCTTTATTATTGTACTTAGCATAAACATGCATAGACAACTTGTATATTTTGAATTATTATCTACCCACATTAGTACCAGGGTTGTCAGTTGTTAGCATTATTTACAGAAAACTACTAAATTGCAGTGGTAACCCTGCTTTCGAGTATATAAAAATCGTGGCCTAATTCTTTAATAAAATCATGTGCACTGTTTTTAGTTAAAATAGCAACGATCCTGTGACTTAAATGGCATTTTTATTTACTATACAAGCTTTTTATAATAACTAAAACCTATTCAAAATATCAGAAATTTATACCTGTTAAATAAAATGTAGATAGGTACCACAAAATTACATTTTAATGCAAGTTTTGAGTTTGGTTCTCCAAATAATTGGCACATCATATAAACAAATTGTACTAATCAAATGGATACAACTTTGCCAATACAAAATCAAAATGCAGTTTTTAGTTTAATGACTACAAATAGATGGCATTGACATCACTAGCTCGCTACCCATTAATGTATCTTTGTAAATTAATTTAATTTTTTTAATGTAGTTTATTTTATCTTGCGTTAAGGGCCTACATCAATATTATCGTATATCATCGCCGACACGTACATATTAACACAGAATTAGGGATACTTTTCCTATTTACTCAAAATCTACTAAATATATTTTAATTCTGATTTACGTGTTTCTATATATAATAGTTACTTATGTTTTGAAAGTTATTTCATTAATTAATACGCAATAATAGACCGACAAATGAAAAAAATAAAAACTTTTTTCAATCGCGTTTCTGAGTTTATGCGATCCTAGATCATATATTGAAAAAACATATACTTAAAAATTAGAGCTCTAGCCATTCAATCTAAAGAAACAATGAAAACTTCGTACGTAGAAAAATGCACGAAGCTATTTTGGTATCCTCTTAATTTTTTTTTTGTATTTTGAATGGATTTTAGATATTAATTAATGCCAATATTTCTTATTATACATTTTTGTCGCGTATTAACACGCGATAATTGACCAATAAATGAAAAAAATAAAAAATGAGAGAGGTTGTTTCGCTAAGATTTTCTATCGAGAAAACTTTTTGCAATCGCGTTTCTGAGTTTATGCGATCCTAGATTATATATTGAAAAAACATATACTTAAAAATTAGAGCTCTAGCTATTCAATCTAAAGAAACAATGAAAACTTCGTACATAGAAAAATTCACGAAGCAATTTTGGTATCCTCTTAACTTTTTTTTTGTATTTTGAATGGATTTTAGATATTAATTAATGCCAATATTTCTTAATATACATTTTTGTCTTAAAAGCAATAAGTATTACAGTTAAATTATATTTTAACATATGGACGGTTTGTTAACAGCGACGCGACATACAACCGCCTTCAAATTAGCGAAGGCTTCCTCCTGTGTCGATTGGTCGAATTTCTGAAATAAAAAATATTATTAGTTGCTGTTTCTAAAACAAGTTAAAGTTTAAGTTTATCTTTGGTTATTTATACTATTACATTTTATGGGTTTAGATGTTTAAAATAATGAGCATACCACCAGCAATTATATATTACTAGCTGTCCCGGCAAACGTTGTTTTGCAATACAAAAAAAAAAATGTTTGAAAAATAGATGTTAGCCGATTCTCAGACCTACTGAATGTGCACAGCAAATTTCATAATAATGGGTCTAGCCGTTTCGAAGGAGTACGGTAACTAACACGTGTACGTCACGTGTCACAGGAATTTTATATATTAGATTAAACATTATTTTGTTAATGTTAACTAACCTCATTGATGATAACAGTAGGAACAAATCCTAGAGGGCGCTGCACGTTGTCCGTCTTGTCACCGTACGACGCTAGCAGGTTGTCACCCTGATCACCGGACGCGCATTTCTTCAACTTTGTTGATTCGTCTAATTTGTTCACTTGTGTCAGGCACTACAATAAATAAATATCACTTCATATAAAGCCGAAATTATGTCTTTATTTAGTTACTTCTTCACGGTAAAATGGCTCAAAGGGTTTTAGTGAGGAGATATATATTATGTACTAACACAACTTATGTTATAGAATAACAGAAAAAGAAGTAGGAACGTATTCTAATACATTAGTGATTCAAAAACCAAAATTCGATTTTTAGTTTGACTAACGCACGTAGATGGCGTTGGTGTCAAGTTGAAAGCCACTATGGCTACAATGTCTTCCATAAACTTTTTTCAAAATTAAATGCCATGCTATCACGCGTGGTCAGCGCGTCTTAAATGGGGAGCAGACCCATGCCCAACAGTGGGACGTTAATGAATTGGAGAGAGTAACATGTACGTAGGACGATATCTATGAAAGTAATGGTACAATCATAAAACATTGTTTCATTACCAGTATGTTACAACTTCTGAGAGTGATATGGGATATACGAGTATTATGTTTATATCTATTAATTAGAAATAACAGGCATACGAAGTCGGATATAACAGCTATATTACGATATACGCTAAGATATATTACGCACCGTGTCCAAAGACTTGTCAGGGTTGGTCTGTGACATAAGACAGATGACCAGCTCCATCTTGTCTGTGTCCTGGAGTAGTTTGTCCTTCAGGATACATGATTGGACCTGACAACATACATTGTTTATAATTAACTTTTTGTTTTTTACGTTGTTTAATATATTAGCTATAATTTTTAAATTTTAACAAATCAAATAATCCGACGTGGACTCAATTATGGTAGGCCATTTGGTTTGGACATAGGATTTGGATGATTTTTTCGACCGAGTTTTCGTTGAATGTTAATGTAAGCCAAAAACAGAGTTACAAGGTGATTAATAGCTAGCCCTATGTTAACGTACCTTGTTGCCGTAACATTCATCAGGTCCATGATGACAGTTGAACTGCCACTTACCGTCGACCTTGTCGTGCTGAAATTAAATAAAAAATTTGAAGATCATCAGATCAAGACACAACGTTAGTAAATATAATAAATGTTATAAACGGATCATCAATCAAATACTTATCTTGTATTTTACGGAACTCTTAGGTTCCATGAAAGTTAGCTAGCTAGTTTGACTGGTAGAGATTTTCTTAAAACTGTATTTTTCTAGCGCAGCTTTTCCCAAAGTGACTAAAACGATCCATGTGCCCTACGGGACCAACACGGCGCAGGTTTCGTAGCATTTACTATTGCTGCTATAATATGTTATGTGCTCAATATACAAAGGTATAATATAGTTAATATACTCACAGTGCTCTTGCCGTATGGGACCAACTTAACTTTGACAACTCCCCGGAAGTCTCTCCACACTGGTGCCAACTGCTGAGTGATGAAAGCTTTACTGTCTGGGCACAGAGACTCGTAGTATACTGCTATCTTTACCTGAATATGCAAAAAAATAGAAAATATCAATCTAGTGTGAGTGCCAGTTTAAGCCTGGCCTTTGGCCAATTCAGTTAAGGTGGACCTTAATTGATCTATTGGCTCTTGCCTTTTCTTTTTTCTGCCTCATTGTTTATTATAGTATCAACTGATATAATGTACAAAAACTGTGGAAATTTCAGCTTTCTAGCTATCATGGTTCCAGACATAAAGCCTGGTGACAGACGGAAGGACGGACGAACGTCTAAGTAGTTGGGTCCCGTTTTACCTTTTGGTGGGGGATACCTAAAAACTACTAAACGGATTTCGACAATTCTTTCATCATTAGAATGCTATATACAAAGTGTCCCAAAATTCAACGATAAGCGGGCACCAGAAGTTAGACCTACTCATGACTACTCAAGAAAGTTAAAGCCATAGTAGTGGCAGTACAATTTTTTTACACCACGCCGAGTGAAAGTGAACTGAGAGTAAAAAACCTTCAAAATGTTAGGGAAAATATCAACTTTGATTGCATAATGCGTGAAAACTTTATGTACTGTAGGCATTTTAAATATTGTGGTAGACAGCAGTACTAATACGGTTACCGATATACCGATACAAAAAAAATCTGAAATATTTGGAAAATTGTGGTAATTATAGTTAAAATACATTAGGGGGTGTCAATTTTAAAAGGGTTTAATACTTTTTTTGATATCTCTAAAATAAATTACGATATTTTTTTTTTAAATTTTTTCTTGAGTAGTCATGAGTAGGTATATGGTGATAGTATCTAACTTCTGGTGCCCGCTTATCGTTGAATTTTGGGACACCTTGTATACATAAAGATTTGTAGTGATTTAAAATTTCAGACGTACGGAATGGTGGGCAATAGCTAGTCACGAATATTCGAAGAGTACAAACCTTGTGCTCATCATTCTTCTTGTTCTTAGCGAGTGCGCCACAGAACATGGCTACCAAGCACAATACAGCTATACACTTCATTTTGTTCTGAAACAATAATTGCATAATAGATTAATAACTCGATTTCATTTCATTGACGGGCCTCGTGGTGTAGTGGTTCTGGTAACGGACTGCCGATCAAGAGGTCGCCGGTTCGATTACCGCTCGGGACAATCATTTGTGTGATTTTTCTAATAGTCATACAAATGTTTGTACTGCGTCTGGGTGTTTCTATGTATTATAAGTATGTATTTACAAAAAAAAAGTAGTATATGTATTCTATCCGTATTCTGGTACCCATAACACAAGCATATAAGCTTAGCTTGGGACCAGAGGACGTTGTGTGAAATGTCCATGAATATTTATTTATTTATTTATTTTATTTGGCTTTGGTAGCATTTTTAAAAATAATTACCTTTTTAAAATAATCGCCAATTGTAGGTGCTCTATCGTTACATTGGTTAAGTGACATGTAATGGTGTACAATAAAGTGTATTCTATTCTATTATATTTTAAACTGCGTTTTTAATTATTTTGCATTAATAAACCCTGCGCCAATACACCTGGTCAGCGCTGAATCAAAGAGAATGAGATACATGTTAATTTTAACAATTATTGTAAGTAGATGTTTTTAACTGCGTCGTTTACTCCGTAGGTGGCGTGATACGTTAAATAGGTTTGAAGGTTCAAATGAAAGATGGCGTTGATGTCAAGCTAGAACTTTTAACTTAGAAGTGACACACTACCTTGCTCTCTTGACTATTTAACAACTATTTATGCTTTGTTTACTTCGTTTGTATCTATCTATCTATGTATGTATAATATGTATTAGCACAGATATTAGTAACAGAATCTTTAAAAGTGATTTTCACTTACAGTAGTGGTATTAATCATAAATGTTAAACTCGCTTGAAAAATCTTTTTACCGTGGTACAGGAGGCAACGATAGTTTATTTTCCTATATCATAGAATCATCGATAAAGGTATAATTAATTCATGATAGAATATTGTTAGATCGTTGTATATTTTCTTGGAACAGAAACAATGGTGTGATATCGCTTCGTGAGAAAATTGTTACTTCCCGTGCACTATTGCAACAGATCAATTAATTACGTGTTTGTGAAAATTATTATAGCATCGCGACATTTCGAAACAATGTTCAACTGTTCAATGATACCGATTCTAGGTGGATAGATAAACTTAAATAAGAAATGAAAATTGATAGTATCAATAAGACATTCCGCAACAATGATATATTAAAACACCTATTTATCTCAATGTTCCGCAATGTTAGTTGAACTTTTTTATTAGAAAATCTGTGTATTATAAATAGACTAACGATTTAATTTAATAAAAATGTGCACAACGAAGTAGTCAATTAGGTAATCAAAATATAGGTCAATAGTTTCTGTTAAGTTTAGTTGAGCACGTAGAATTGGTACCAAATATATAGGATAACAGTTTTAATAATATAAATGTGTAGGTACAAAGTATAAGCCACGTTAAAGACGCTGTCGATTTAGTTAGAAAAAAAAGCCATAAAAGTTAGAAAGAAAAAGCTATCTTTTTAAACCAGTTAAGTTTTTAATCCATCAGAATTTAATTGCTTTCATTGTCCACTTTGTGTGTAAGCATTGCCAACTCGTACACTACTAAATAGGATCGGACAATGGCAGCTCCTGTCGTTAAGCGCGTATTGTTAAGACGGTACGAAACCAAATTATGCTCCATACAAAAGTATGGGCATCGTACTTCCGATTTTTCTTCGCGAAAGTTAAAAGTTTTTGCGTCATATTATAGATAAATAATATATCTATGCTTCTATCACTTTCTTTTTTTCAAAACATAATAACTAAAAGAAATATGATGATCCGAAAAACCCACTTATTTCGGTTTTCTTTAGATAAAGTTCCAGCGTCTATCACACGAATTTGGTAAAGTTTTACCACAAAAGAAAGTGATAGAAGCATAGATATACTCTTTATCTATAACATGACGCAAAAACTATTAAAATCGGTTTAACTCTCGCGAAGAAAAAACGGAAGTACGAAACGTCTTTTTTCAAAGAATTCGTACGTAAAATCCGCTTCATCTATATTTGTCCCTTTCAGCGCGGCGTTCGGAAATAGGGATAGCAATACCTAAGGCAAATACCTAAATGAGGAGTACAGTACCCTCTTAAGACCGGATATACATTATCTACTCCGTTAAAAAAAAATACTTTTGTGTTCATTAACTCTGAATACATTTATTTATTTATTAAATATTTATGCAAAAAAGTAATTTATTGTTTTTGCATATTAATTTAACATTATTTATATTAATAAAATTATAGTCGAAATACAGCGATACATGCGAATTCCGTTCAAATTATTTGCCTAGGTCAGTTAGTGTTGGTTACATAATGCAAATAATTAATTAGATTTTTGTTTTTATATAACAAATACGAACTTGACATCATTTCGGTAATAGCATTATTGTTATTAATATTAAATAAATTAGAAAAATTCACGGACAGTTCATACAAGGTTATGTGACGTCAATAAATGACGAAGAAGTCAGTGAACATACATACATAGAAATAAATAATATACAGCCGAACATAGAACCACCCCTTTTTTAGAAGATGGTTAACAATATCCTAATTATATCTACATAACTTCAACTTCTTAAAAAAAGTCATTCTTTTAAACCGTTCTTTCAATTAAAAAAACCGCATTAAAATATTTTGAAGTCATATGCTCACATAGGTGAAGTCATAAGCTCACGTACATACAAAATCAACAACTTTGTTTTATAACAAGTAAAGATATACCAAGTTAGTTTATAAAAGGTGTATGGATAAAGAGAAAACTGTATACAGTATACAGTTAAAGCACTTAGCGAGTAATACACGTACTGCACATAGCACATAGAGAAACCTGTTAGTTGATGTCGACTAATATAAGCGACAGCGATTTAAGAGGATACCAAAATAGCTTCGTGCATTTTTCTACGTACGAAGTTTTCATTTTTTCTTTAGATTGAATGGCTAGAGCTCTAATTTTTAAATATATGTTTTTTCAATATATAATCTAGGATCACATAAACTCAGAAACGCGATGGAAAAAAGTTTTCTCGATAGAAAATCTTAGCGAAACAACCTCTCTCATTTTTTTTTTCATCCGTCGGTCTATTATTGCGTATTAACTAATTAAATAACTTTAAAAACATAAGTAACTATTATATATAGAAACACGTAAACCGGAATTAAAATATATTTAGTAGATTTTGAGTAAACAAAAAAAATATCCCTAAGTCTTCATTTTCTATACCTACTAGCTGTGTTAATAGGTACATGTCGACGATAATATTGATGTAGGCCCTTAATTAAATTATATATTATTATAATTAGTTTATGTATTATATCCGTATTCTGGTACTCATAACACAAGCGTAATAAGCTTAGCCCCACCATAGGTCCCACCAGAGGACGTTGTATAAAATGTCCATGTGTGGTCGGGTATAGCGGGTAGGAAAACGCCGTAATAGTAGCAACGAGTTTATTATTAGGCTAATATAAGTACAATCCTATACACATTAACTAGCCCTTAATACCTTACAGTATGATTAGCGTTTCGATAGAGACACTGAATCACGCCTAGGGGTAATGAAAGAGTATCTGTTCCCAATGTAATATAGCCGAAACAGTTCAATAACTTGAAGGCTGTCTCACTAGCATTAGATTAGATCGCATACATATAAATTAAATAGGTAGCCGGGTCATGTTCCTTACACAACGAAACACTTGCGACTTATATTTTTCTACTAGCGCCATCTATTGAGGAGTTTCGGCAATAACATTATTTTATGGCTTATTACACATGTATATTTTTTATTTCTTATATACACGAAATGTGGGCAATGGGCACGATGCGCACCTGATTATGGCTCTATAGACTAGTAGCTCTATTCTCTTCTCCACTGTTAGGTCTCTACTTCGGGATGGCTTTTAGTCATTTAGTCTACTAAGCCACGTTGATAGTGGTAAACTGAAAAACTCGAAACCAAACACGCGGTACACTGACCATAAAAAGTCAGAAATAAAATTCATGGAATTTCTTGTCTGTTCTTCTCCATAGGATTCGCTTTGGAACCGACACCTAGCTTCTGAAGTTTCAAAAGAGCTTGTAAAACATGCCAACTTGAAATAAAAATTTTTGACTTTGACTTTGACCTATATTTTATTTATGCGGTTCTGAACCAAAGATAAAAAGAGACCCCATTATTGAGATTTCGTTGTCCGTCTCCGTCAGTCTGTCGTGTCACAAGTCAAGGCCCACTTCGCAAATTCACCACTAAGCAATTAGTTATTGCATTTGTTTTCAATAACACTAAATAAGTGATTGCTTAGTGGCGAATTTTATCATGTTTGGTAGTCTATTGTTAATGTGTCATTGAGCTGCCATTGTGACACCATTCATTTACCGGACTACGGGCCCGGGCCCACCTCTGGAACGGTGATAACTAGAGAGTTAAAAATTTTACATTTTATGTATGTACTTATGAGTTATTGCTAGTTGTAGCATCAACTCATAGCAAATACTCATCATCATCATTCTACTGCCCTTATTCCGTTATTTGATGATAATAATATTAATTTTACGTGCACACCTAAACTGAACTAAAAATTGAAAACAACTACGCCGTATTTTGATTAATTGGCTAATACGTTGTACACATTTATATTAATTGGAATCGTTAGTATTTAATACACAATTTTTATAATAAGAAAGTTCAGTTAACATTACCGAATTGTGTTATCGACACTATTAATTTTCGAATTATGCACGTAAAATTGCCGAATTATGTTACTGATACAATCACTTTTCATTATTTAGTTAATTTTAGCTGTGCACGCAGAATCGGTACCATTGTTAATCGACGATAATAACTGTAGGGACCCTTTGCGTTCGAGCTCAACTCGTACTGACTGGTTTTAAAAAAATGTTAAATCGCTAACTGCTGATTCCTTGTACCACGAGGTCACAGTTTGACCCACTAATGTGACAATATAGAAAGTAACACGTACTATACATGTTAACCGACTGTACACAATAGGAGTATAATGTTTCCACTTTTCATATAGAAACTAGCATCCACAGTTAACATATCTGTAGAAGAAATCATCATAAAATGTTAAAAACAAAATCTTTCGACATGTATTTTATTATTCAAAGTCGTTATCTTTTATGTATGTCTCTATGTGAGCTTATATCTTCAAAACTACGCAAATGATTTTGATGCGGTTTTATTAAATCATAGAGTGGTTTTAGAGGATGGCTTTCTTGTATAATTCTTAAGATTTAGTCTTCAAATTCTATATGATTTTGGGCTTCCTAACACAGTGGTTACTGCTTTTCACAAGGTCACGGTTTCGATTCCCGCACGACATAATTATTTGTATGATATATTTTATTAGTAGTAAGATAATAGTGACCGCAATCGGTTCTATTGTATGACCTTCCTAATAATAGTTACGAGATAATTATGTATACTGGTATACACATCGGATAATTCTTATTGTGCAATATTGTATTACACACAGATCTACCAGATAGTAGGCACGCGTTCAATCTTTAAGATACGTAACTTTGGCCTGGCTAAATCGCAATTCAGGATCTGATATAATGTGGCATGTGGTTTTCGCTACAAACGTCACTTATATAGGCAGTAAAACCATCGTAAAACAATTAAGTCATTGGGAAGAGAGGTCTTGTTTTTATTAGCCTATGGTTCAAACGAGCCTGTGGTGTGTTTCAGAGACCAGAGACACACAGAGAATGTATTTCACGCAACATAGATCATATTAATGTGCCTTCAAGCCAGGTGAGTTACAACTAATATTGATTATTATTAAGTAAGTACTTACTTTTAAAATTCTATTCCCAATTACATAGAAAACGTATTTCATTACTCTATGAAACTATATAAAAAAACATCATCACAGACAAATAATAAACTGCTTTTTTAAAAATATCTTTAAAGTTTAACTAGGTATATTAAATAAGTTTAATTAAATATTTAAAAACTAAATGTAACTACCTACGTGTTGTTTAATTTATTAATAAGAGTTATATGACTGTATAAACAGTAAACTGTTGTGCGACTATTTTCAGCTCGATTTATCACAAAGAAATTATGACATATAAATGTTTAGACTAGGTACTTAGTTCCGTTCGTTCCTTTGTTGTAAATAACCTACTATTTCCCTAATTTTTATTTGAAAATGGCAAAAGTAAAACCGATGCCAAAAAAGGTACTTTGTTATCCGACTTTAAAATGAAAAGGAGTAGGTTTTCAATATGGCTGTAATTTTTATGCTTATCTGTTACTAGCTGTTGCCAGCCCTGTAAGAAATATTTAATGCCTGTTTTGGAGAGCCCCTTGCTGTAGTCCTGTGGCAAAACCATGGCGGAAAGTTTATTACAGAACCCTATGCACGGACTATGCATCTATCAAAGTTACCTAAATAATGAATTAATCCGTTTTTGCCTATTACTAACTCATAAATGTGACGTCTGGCTATGGTCATAGAGGTGAAATATGCATCGATATTTTCGGTAGTTTTGTTTGCCACATAAAATTCAATTTTAAAATAAATTAATTAATAAATTAAAATAAATTGTCGGTGTTTTCACCACAGGTTTTCACGTTCTCCTTCACACAATTTCCGCTAAGTTTAGGCTACTTCTTCTCAGCCCATTACCATCCCACTGTTGGAAACAGGCCTCCTCTATGAAAGCGTATGTGGTCGACCAAGCCATATAATGCTGATAAGTGACCCTTGTATGTTGGCATAGGGTTTAGTTTTGAGTTTTCTGTGACTCTTACAGCACACTGGGGAGGCACCGAGGAAATGGAGTGAAAGCCCCTTTATGTTTCGATTAAGGTAAATAAATAATAATTGTCAAGTCTAGCGAAATACTTAGGTCTATGTAACTGATAGTATTTGACCTAACCTAAGAACTGGTGATAACTGGTCATATATTATCTACAGTCTGTGTCTCTGTGACTGTCTCTGTGTTATCCTGACTAATTTATAAATGCGTAATCCGAATGATGACACAATCATTATTTTGACGAGCTTAAGTGTTAATGTGTGTAACAAAACAATAGCATTTAAAAAACGGTACAACGCCATCTATCGAGTGTTGTAGTAAACTTTTGTTTGTTAAGGTTTAATTTCTAAATTTCACGCGTACGAAGTCGCGGGCAACAGCTAGTCATCTTATATTTATATAAAGACAATAATAAATTCATTGTGTCCTTGTGGTGACGGATTAAGAATAAATGTGTTACCACTCCGCTTCATTCCCAGGGTGCTGCAAAAGCAACTAAGCGACATTGTACAGAGATAATATCCTCTATCAGAGACGAAAACCTCGAAAATAAACCGCGCCGCGTAATCCATATATCCATACGATGATTTTTGAGGTTTTATCGCGAACAAACAGACGGACAGACGAGGTGAGTATGTTTTATAATATGAAAACTAAAGATATGCTTAATCTAACTTAAAAAATAACATACTGCATTTGTCACTCCCCGACCCGTATATCGAACCTGAGGCAGTTATAACAAGGTGAATGTATCCAACGAGACAGATATACTAACAAATGACCCAGCACAATAATATTATCTTCGGTTATTCAACTTTATATAAAGTAAATATCTTTTTATAATAATGACTTATCGGAGGTTTAAAAGTTCGCTAACATTGGTTCGCTAAAATTGTCAAAAATTGTTATTCATAATAGTCTTTTTAAGATAAAATATTCTCGCATTGCAGATGCATTCCTTTTCCAAAATTTTCAGTCCTTTTTCTAAATATTCCTTCCCTAATTTTAGACTATGGCAAAAGCAAAATGTTTCCAAAATAGTACTGTGCAAAGAAGTTCCTAAGATAAAGACCATAAGATAAAGGACCAATAAAGACAACATCTGTTTCAAACCACGTATTACAAAGTGCGCAATTATGGTAATTAATATCTGGGCCCACCATCGACCAAGAAAAGCGATAAAAAAGTGGACTACTCACCGGATGTTACACGATCACAAAAATACTAAATTCGGGATCTGAATGCATCGGCTGGTGTTTAACCAAGTAAGAAATCCACTGATATATTAATTTTACATAAATAGTTCTTAAAAGATATATTAAATAACTGTTGAACTGAAAAAAAGCATAAATTACGACTACCCGCACTATTGTCTTATGCTTCTCGTTGATTGTTATACACACCGGTGGCATCTAGCATCAGATATCAAAATCTCTAGAGCAATTGACACATGTCACTGTTGTGACTGTTACAACTTAATATCAATATTGAATTAGCTCAATACCACTAGATGGTGCTGTTCATTGCTAAACTTAATATATCAATTTAAAATGGAAAATTTGACAGGACGTTCTAGCCTTGATAATATTACCATAAGAAGAACTCGCATGAATGATTCCTCCACTGACTTTCTAAATGTCACATATGCTTCCATTGCTTCAAGTCACTACTCCAAAAGTTTACCTGACCTGCAACAAACTAATTCACACGAAGTAGAAACTTTGAAAAATGAAATAAAAACACTGATTCATGAACTTGAAATTGCTCACCACGAGATTGAAGTCCTACTGTCTGAAAATAAAGAATTAAAACAACAAACTACGGAACAACACAGAAAAATTACGCATTATAAAGAGGTTTACTACGGTTCCCCAGAAATGAAAAAATCCACTCAAAAGAAAAAAACTAGGGATATCTCTAAAATACCATTATTTAAAGACAATATTAATACACCACATGACACGAATATGTCTAATAAAATTACTTCACCGATCGTTACAAACTTTTCGAAACAAGATACTGTAAGAAGTAGCTGTCTTACATTGCAATCACTAGATGGCGGGACATGTACAACGGCAAGAGTTAACACAGCACACTTTAGTAATTATGCAAGACCCAAGAAGCATAATATTATCATTTTTGGAGATCAACAAGCACGAGGTTTATCAAAATATATATTAGAGTCTAGGCTAAACAAATGGAACGACATGTATCAGGTAACATCAGTTATCAAACCGAACGCGACCACCTCTCAAATCTTGACTAGTTGTAACGATGACTTTGTAAAATCTTTAACTCCACATGATATTGTTGTTCTAGTTGTAGGCTGCAATGACAAGCAACCGTATAATTTTATATCCGAACTCTGTAATGTATTATATAAATTACGAACTAATATGGTGTATATAACAAATGTCCAATATAATCCGTATTTAAATAAAAATATGTTAAATAATAAGCTACAGTTAATTATACAGAATTATAAGAATTGTAAATATTTAAAAATACACAATTCTTTTGTAGACTATTACGATGATCGCTATCCAACACTAAACAACCATCAGAAATATGTAGTACAACTATCTCACAAACTGAACACTGAAATTGATTATCAACGTTATCATAGGGAATACATTGGTAATTGTAAATTTAAGGTATGGCACGGAAATAATAAACAAACAAAAATCACAAATTATTTTAAAAAAATTTATAAACACGAATACGTCAATAATACAGACTGTTCTCACTTATTTCGCACACAACAATAAAACAAGTACTATTACACTACTACACCAAAATATCGCTGGCGTACTGAGTAAACAGGAATTACTTGAAGTGGCATTATCTGACTTGCAAAAACAGTCGATTAACATCGATGTTTTATGTCTTACTGAATCTTTTTTAAGGCGCGGTACTGAATCAAATCTTAGAATTAAGAATTTCAAATTAGTATCATCATTTTCTCGTATTAATCAACGCCGAGGAGGCTCGTGTATTTTAATAAAGAATGATCTACATTTTAAAGAAGTAACTAACCTTATACCACCAATCATACTTGAATTTGAATATTGTGCTATAGAAATTGTTAAATTTAATCTAATAATTGTTTGCATATATAGAACGCCAAACTCAAACCCACAAAATTTTTTACATAATTTAGAATCCCTTGCAAATAAGCTATGTAAAAAAAGGGATAAAAAAATAATCTTATGTGGGGACTGGAATGTGGATATGCTCAAATATACTAAAATTTGTTTAGATCTGAATTCCATATTATTAAATAATAATCTCAAAAATCACATTAATAAGCCCACGCGTAAAAACTCCTGTTTAGACCTAATCGTAAGTAACCTGACAAACTTTGAAACTAACCTGCATTATCTTGCCCTTTCGGACCATGAAACCGCACAGTCTCTAACTGCCAACTTGGTGGTTAAGAGTAATGTTAGGGAAACACTAAAGTCCT